>CM057454.1:788500000-790967500 GCA_016271365.2 Neoceratodus forsteri
AATGTATATTTATATGTGTATTTTTGTGTGTATGTACAGTATGTGTGTGTACGTGTGTGTGTGTGTGTGTGTGTGTGTGTGTGTGTGTGTGTGTATATGTGTGTGTGCGTGCGTGTGTGTACGTACGTGTGTGTGTGTACGACGTGTGTGTGTGTAGCGTGTGTGTGTGTGGTGTGTGTGTGTGTGTGTGTGTGTATATATATATGATACATGATGGGCAGGAATGTGATATGTGAAATATCTTCTTGAGTGAACAGTGATCTCTGGGTACTGAGTGCCAAAGGCATGAGTGAGAGTATCCAGAGGTCACTGTTCACTCATAAAGATATTTCACATGTTACACGCTCTGCACATCATGTGTGCAATTTATACAATATACAAGTGGTTCTGTGTTGCTTTCAAACTGTGTGCAAGATAGGAGAACTTCTTCCATATTCATTGATTTTTGTTTTCTTCTGTAAAGGGAGAATTTTATTCTTCCAGTGTAGTTCAGCTGTATCAAAGTATGTTTTGTTGTTTTGAGTCTGCATGGTTTGATGTATTTAGCAGTCAGTGCGCTCTTTTTTTTAATTTTTTTTCTCCTAATAGGAACTTTAGAGATCTTCTCAGCATGTGAGTGCCTGAGACTGAATGCAGTAAACCTGTTGTTGGGGCTTCAGATACTTGAAAGACAGGTGAATTTCATTAGTTTTAGTGAGCTGAAACAAATTGCAGCACTGAGGGAGAGTTAATGGGCTTGTATGTGACACCAGCACAGTGAGAATAAATGCTGGTGAGGTAAGCACAGTATGTATAAACAGCATTTATCATGACTGTTAGCCTGGGCTTGCATTTATCTCACTGTGGTAGTAACGCATGCTTTTATCAGTGAAAAATATAGCTCACTCCTATTGTATAAATATATATTTATACATGTATATGTGTGTATGTATATAATATAGCTGTGTGGACAGTATTTGAGACAGTGACATTCATACACTCAGTTTTATAATTAGGCATGGCTCAACCTTAATTTTAATGAGTATATGTGGTAGTTGCATAAGACAAAATATAAAGATAGTTCTGTATTTCTAAGTTTGGGGAAATGGCACAATTATTTATGACATGTAAACTACTTTTGTGGGTAACTGTGTCCATTATGCATTATTTCCCATTTCTAGTAATAAATAAAATGTTCAAAGGCAGTGTCTCTGTCTTCTATTTAAGTGTATTCATTTGCAACATCTAATGATTTGTTGTTCTTCCCCACCTACGTGTTATCTATCCTCCAATGTAGACAATGCTAAAAATACAAACAGGAGGTTACCAAAGTTTCATTACTTCAGGTTTATACTGTTTATGTCCAGTCTACATGCCTCTTACACTTAAGCTGGGCATTAAATAGAAAGATAAACATGAACAAATCACTTGCTTGTACTTGATTTATTATGTGACCATCTCTGTTGCATAAAACTACTGTGGGTAATACGGACACCACAGTAGCAGAGCATCACGTGAAATACATGGTACAACTTTTATTAATGGCTTGGTATCAACTTAATAGCCAATACACATTGATAAGTACCATGCCACATCAGGGGCCATTTTGACATCACTGTAGCTCCACAGAGCCAAACTGAGGAGAGGCCCAACCACAGTTAACTACAAAGTACCCAGGCAAGCCATTTGGTACTGATAACTATGGATGAGGGTGCCACATGATACTCCCTGGCAACCCTGTGCTGACCTTTGAGGGGAAAATGATGCCAAAATATCACACAGGCCCACCCTAACCTCATCACCACGTGCATCACAGGGATGCGCTGCAGCAGGGTTCTTGTTCTGCGCATGGAGTGCCACATCCAAACTACTATACAAGTCAAAACAATACACCAAAGTTCCCAGTGAACAAGCAAAGGCAAGGCAAGAGACAGCTGGATGTTACACAGCAGGCCTGAGCCACATCAAGGGTCATTTGACATCACTATACCTCCACAGAGTCAAACTGAGGGCAGGCCCACCACAGTTACCAGCCAGAAAGCACCCAGGCAAGCTGTTTGGTGTTAACTGTAGATGCAGGCACTGCATGGTGTCCCCTGGTAACCCAGTGCCAGCCATTATGGGGAAAATGATGCCAAAATATCACACAGGCCTACCATGTGCATCACAGGGACACCACTGCTGCAGGGTTCTTGTACTGCACATGGAATGCCACATCCAAACTGCTTGAGTCAGGCCCAGGTAATGTATTTTTTATTTTCAAACAGTTCCAAGATATTATGCCAACACTTGACATTTAATTTATAGGCAGTCTCATTATAAATCTGCTAAATGTTTTTTGCCAGAGGAATCCAAACCACTGATGTTGCCCAAAAGGCACTAGTATACACAGGCAATGATCAGATTCCAGTACTACACATGGTATCCCTCCCATACCCCTGAATGTACTAATCAGTGCCATGAGCAGCCTTTCTGAGGTAAGCCAAGTGCTGTATTTTTTTTTTTAAACAGTTCCAACATATTGTGCCATCACTTGACATCTAATTTAGAAATAGTCTTATTATAAATAAATCGGGAAAATGTTTTGCCAGATGAATCCTAAACAATGATGTTGCCCTACAGGCAGTAGTACACCCAGGCAATGACCCAGTTATTACACATGATACCCCCCTTGCCATGAGCAGCCATTTTGAGGGAGGCCCAAGTGCTGTATTCTTTAATTTTTAAACAGTTCTAACATATTAAGCCACCACTTGATGTCTAGTTTAGAAGCAGCCTCATTCCTACACATGGTAACCCCCCATAACCTCGCATGATCTGACCAATGCCATAAGAAGCATTTTTGAGGTAGGTCCCATTGCTGTAGTTTTATTTTTTTATTTTTTTATTTTTATTTTTTTTATTTCAGACAGTTCCAATATATTATACCAACACCCTCACCTGATCTTCTAGTTCAGTATGCCAATACAATGATGCTCCTTTATAATCGTACATCAAGAAAGGCAACTTCATCCTTTAAAATAACACAGCACACGCAGCATGCACACACACCGCACACACCTACCTTAACCAGAGCTAGCATCACCTTCTTTCCAAAATGACAAGCATCTCTCACAAATTGCATTTATTTTATTTAAAACATTTTAAGAGTGCAGCTTTTATATTCATTCCACATACACACTTTTAAAATAGACCCATCATCACATTAACAGGTGCAACATTCATTCGACAAATACACATTCTTAGAATTTAACAGTAGGAACTCCATAGGTGTTGTTTTTTTTTCCTCCATTTAAACATGATTAAAATGATCACCAGGGGAAAGTTCACCAGTATTAGCAATATTCTGAAAAAATCTAATTATACAGTGAAAACCCGCTGGATAGATTGTAACCAAAAACTATAAATCTTAAAACTCTATTTGATTAGACTGGTCACATATATGCACAGCCCCATTTTGAAGAGGGGCCCTACACAAACGGCTGGGCCATGAGAGAACACCCAAATTTAACTTTTCTTCCCCCAAAGATGATAGAACACAACTACTGCACTATAAGCCAGATAGTATTTAATATGCCCTATTTAAACCGTGCCAGCACCAGAGGAAAGTTCAGCTGATATACTTCCCAGACAAAACTTTGAAATATACTCATTGTGCTGCACAACCCACTAATCCAATCATCCTCTATTTTGAAGAGGGTCCCTTCACAAACAGCAGGACCATGAAGTCTTAAGGTGAATACTTTAGTTTTTCTGTCCCTAAAATGACACAGAATAACTGCTGCACTTTAGCCAGTCACTATTTAATATGCATCCCAGAATTTTAACTTGCTGTTTTGTAGCAGAATGCTAAAGATCATGTTTTCTAGTGACTGGAGACCTCTGAGATCCGTCTAACCTCCTGTGCAGCACATCAGATTTAAAATGGATGATGCTCATTCTCACGGTGTTTTTTTTTTTTTTTTTTTTTTTTTTAAAAGAATGGTAAATGGGAGAAGCAGCGGTAAGAAAACAGTTTTGCTTAGAGCCAGAGTACCCAAACTGAATGCTTGATGGCACCTTCAGGTCCCAGCTATTTGTACCGATACCAGCATCCACATGGGTAACATGGATACGACAGCAAAAGCAACAGCTTTTGATGTTGCTCCTCCTAGCAGGCTGTATTTACCACTGCATCAAGACTGCAAATTTGTGGGGGGGAAAACGCATTAAGCAGTGTGAAAGGATACTAAAAAAAACAAAAACTCAAAGCATAAAGACAGAATACACAAAAGAAATTATGCTGCTATATAAGACACCACAGTAATGCAAGAAATTAATACATTTCATGTGGTGTCATGTAAATGTAATTACATCTGTATAAAATCAGTAATCACTACGGATCACATGATGTCTTTGTGAGACTAGCAGCTCTGGTGGCTTGCTCCCGTCTCGATCCTCCGACAAAGCCTTCAAGATACGTTTAGAAGAGGCTCCGACCACATCTAATGTAGAATAATTAGTTTTCAACAGACAATAGTGCTGCTCTAGCGATTCGGGGGGTTTTTCTGTCTCTTTGCCAACTAAACTGCGAACAGCCCTACTGAATCTCAAGGCCTAGCAACAACATGGAGGCCGAAATGCGCCAGGCTCTCCCACGGCATACACCCCCACAAACCCCGGAGAAGGGACCAAAAAGACCTAAAGGTCAGACTGGAGGCACCGCAAGAGCCCTCATAATAACACCGCAACCAGCGGCGACTCCGCTGTCGGAACAAAAATTCTTAGAGGAACTATAACCTTTCAAGTTGGCTCTGCAAGATATTGCATCAGAGATAAAATCTCTCAGAGGGGAGCTTACCGATACAAACCGGGCCATTTCTGACGTCTCTGCCGGACCACATCACTAGAGAGCTGGAAGACCAAACTGGATCCCAAGGTGGTGACCCTCAGACAGCGCTTACATAAAGTAGAAACTAAACTGGAATATCTGGAAGGCAGTAGGAGAAATAATATTGTCATCTTCGGCCTTCCTGAAGAAACTGAAGGAATATCTCCTATTACATTCTTTCAAAAGTTACTTACAAAATAGCCGGTCCGTCTCGAATAATCAGTCGTATATTATAGAGTGGGCTCACCGGTCACTGCGCTCTAAACCAGCAAAGGGCAATCCTCAGAGACCAGTCATCATTAAGTTACTAAATTACCTGGATAAATCTCATATCTTGGCCCAAGCCAGAAGTCTGCAACAGGTTCTTTGGGAGGGCCAGCAGTTAAGTGTAACGCAGGATCTACCGGCCACAGTGAGACAGCGCAGAGCAGGGTATTGGCCCCTGGTGTCTAAATTAATTGCCGTGGGTATTAAGTACAAGGTTCAATACCCTCCAAGTTGATGGTGCATCACGCAGATTCCTGGCATTCATTTGAGACGGCACAAGCTGCAACCCTGCACTACACAAGATGTACCGGACCTGTTCCCTGCCAGCTGAAGAGGAATGGGAAACCCGCTAATACAACTTTTCCACAGGTAGAAAAGGTTAACAAATTGAATTTAAGTTGATCCGAAGGAAAAGAATACCTGTCTGATAACCTCAAGTAGCACAATGTCACGTTTATTTGCATAGTCTGATCCAAGACTTTCTTCTCCAGACATTACGTACAGAGGACACATGAGGGCAGCATAGCTCCATGGTGATGAATGAAAGTACTCTCAATCACCAGCAATTCATTATGAACGTTTACAACAGACTGAATGTTATAGCCTTCTTTAGATTGCCAGATGAAAATCCTCTATCAAGCTGCTCCGGGGCGGTTCGTGTTGGAATAACTAATGCACACGTCTGTACTCGCCCAAAAAAAAATATATATTTTTTTTCTCTTCCTTCCTATACTGGAGAAAGACATACAGCAGAATGCAAATAGAGGGGCCTCAGACATGAAAGTGGAGGATGGGGCGGGAGGCAGGGGCCCCTAGTTAATCCTGCAGCCTGCACAGTGCATCATGTACTGGCATAGGGTGGGATGGGTACCCACAGGAACTGTCAGGACCAAACTTGAACTTACTATTAATAATGTCTTTAATTTCGGGGCTGCAGAAAATTCTGGTCCTTATCTTGGTTTTTTCTTTACGGGATAAAGTTTGCCCGGAGATGGGTAGAAGAAAAGGGGGGAAGGGGCATGATGGAGGGGAAGGAAATAGGCTATTAAGGGTATCTGAAGAACGGGGTAACAACTTCCCACCTTATCTTTTTACAATTTTATTAGAATATGGGAAGGATTATAGAGTTAGAAGGGTTGGTTGGGTTGGCAGTTAATAGTTGTTGTTGAAGGGGGGAGGGGAGTGAGTTCGGGATCGCCACCACGTAAAAAGGGATTGCTTTATGGGGTAAGTCCTCCTCAAGGAGAAAAGTCAGACACTGAACCAGGACTGGACTTTTACTTTTACATGACAACAGTACTTAAGTTTTGTTCTTGGAATGTTAAGGGTGCTCAATCCCCCACCAAAAGAGCCAAGATCTTGTTGCATCTTAGCAAGCTTAATATAGACATAGCTTTTATCCAAGAAACTCATTTACCCAATTCACAAATCCTCAGTTTAAGAAGGTCATGAGTGGGACATGCACTTGGAACTGGACTAGACACCCACAGAAATGGTGGTGTGGTACTAATTGGTCGCCGTATACCTTTTCGGCTACTTCAGTCAATATGCGACTCCCAAAGTAGATATGTATTTCTGAGAGCCATTCTAGGTCACACTGAAATGGTGGTAGGATCAATTTATGGACCGGTCGGAGATGACCCCCAATTTTTTATTAATCTTATGACCAGCCTGGCACCCTGGTCCAGACTCCCCATAATACTTGGAGGAGACTGGAACATAGTCCTTTGTAATACCCTGGACCGGTCTAAAGCCAGACATATCCCTCATACCCCCGCACAACTGGCTCTGAAAGATCTTATGAACACCCTGGGTCTTGTTGATCCATGGAGGACTCTTTTTCCCTCCACCCGAGACTACTACTTTCATTCCTTGCCCCATAACACATTTTCAAGAATTGATTTCTTTTTGTTGGGGATTGAGCATCTAGCAAAGGTTCAAAATTGTGTTTACCTTTCCAAGGTGATCTCTGACCATCTAACTTTGTTACAGTGGTCTAAACCTACCCCCGCTAACCAAATCAAAGTTTGGAGATTTAATCCCCAACTATTAAGGTCCCAGAATATAGTTGACCTTATTCAAGGTATATAGAAAATTTCCAGAAACTAAATGCACTGTCTATGCAAAATTGATGTACTATGGAGCCCTGAAATGCTCATTAAGAGGTGAAATTATTCGGTTGGCCTCCATCAGGAAGAAGAAAATTTCATCTGAATCCTCCTTACTTTTACAACAAATTAGAACTTTAGAGTTATCTTTAACATCACAATCTCACTCTACAGAATTCGAAAAGCTAGAAAGTCTTCGATTTAAGTATAATACCCTTCTTGGCGACAAAGTAGAGTACCTTCACCTCAAATCAAAAGTTACTTATTTTGACCAAGGGGATAAGGTGGGAAACTCCTAGCTCTAAGGCTTAGGACACAAGTGACAGACAGGATAGTAGTCACTATTCAAGACCCAATAGGTCAGTTCCACACTACACCCGCAGAGAACTTCATGTTTCAAAGCATACTACCAGTCTCTCTACTCAGCTTCCCCTTCATCCTCTAAGGATACCACATTAGACTTGTTTCTACAAGGCACAGACCTCCCACACCTATCCAGCAACAAATAGCTGTGCTACAAGCCCTTTGAACATAGCCGAAATACATGAGGCTATAGAGACTTTTCCATTGATAAGGCCCCAGGCCCAGAAGGCTATACAACTAATTTTTATAAAGCCTTAAGTCCCAATGGGTACAATTTACTCATACATACAATTATAAATACAAAATGGCCTAGCAGACCCTAACTCACAGAAGCTACTATCGTGGTGCTTCCTAAACCAGATAGGGATCCACATTATTACAGAACTATCTCAATATCACTTATAAATGTGGACATGAAGATTCTAGCTAAAATCTTAGCTGACAGGATGGCCAAGGTTTGGCACACGTTAATTAGCCCTGAGCAAGTTGGATTGTGGCTGGCGTCTTCGTCAGACCATTACGTAAATTCTCACCTCATTTCTGCGTCCAGGCAACACTCCAGCAGCCTTGGTGTCCCTGGACGCAGAAAAAGCCTTTGATCGGGTTTCATGGGAATATTTGTTTGAGTTACTTCCAAGATATCGAATCCCGAACCATTTCATACAGTGGGTCAAAATACTTTACTCACAGCCCTCCGCCTGGGTAATATGCAACGGTGTCCTGTCATCGTCTTTTCCTCCAACAGGGCACAAGGCAAGGCTGCCCCTCTCCCCCTATCTATTTAATTTATTTCTAGAACCACCCTTGGGAGGATTAACCAATCCATGGCAATAACCGCATTACGATCAATCAGGTTCAGTATAAGCTATCGGTGTATGCTGATATTATGCTTCACGTTACAAACCCATCTACATCTATTCCAGCTACTCTCAGTATTATTCAAGAATTTGGGGAAATCTCCAACTATAAATTAAACATTGTTAAAACTGAAGTAATGCCACTAAATAACTATACTCTAAAAACAGAGGTTGACCAACTTGGACTCACCTGGATAAGGAATAAAATAAAATGCTTGGGCATATACCTGTCTCAATCTAAAAGCAAAATGAGACAACTTAATTTGGATCAATTACTGGTAAATGTTAGGTCAGATTTGAATCGTTGGGCACTACTCCCTATTTCCTTGTGGGGACGTATTAGTACTATAAAAATGAATGTTTTACCCCGCTTGTTATACACCCTTCAAATGTTAAATCATTCCCTTCCTAAATCATGGTTTCTCCAAGTGCGTCGCACCATTTCAAAATTCATTTGGAAAAATAAGTCACCTCGGAGAGCATTTACTAAATTACAGAGACCTAAGGAACGGGGCGGGCTACAGGTCCCCAATTTCTATTACTACTACCTGGCCATTAATTGTGCTATTACCTCACAATGGCCAATACCCTCAGAAGATCCCCCACTGTGGTTACAAATAGAAAAATCAATATGTAATGCAGCAGAGTAGATATTCAGAGTCTTCCCACCTGAGTACCAACAAAGTTCCCAAACAGTGTAAGAACACGCCTATCATGGCCTCTATTCGGACACAGGCACAGATGAACAAAACTTTTGGGGCAATATTAACAAGGGACGTATCACAGCCCCTTCTTAACTCTGCCTCCTATTTTAAAGTTAGGATTTTTATCACCACGTCTACTTGGCCGGTTGATGGTGGCAGTACCGTCGCAGATTTAGTCGAAAATCATAAGTTACTTGCCTTTTCAACTATCAGGACAAAATATAAACTACCTGCCTCCTTCTGTTTTTAAGTACCTGCAAATTTCCCATGCTCTAATACAACACTCTGGAAGTGGTCCTGGGACAGGTACATGCAAGGTCCTCTATTGAACTCACGTCTCAGGAGGCCACCATCCCATTATGTTGCCTTTATTATAAAGAACTTCAGTCAATAGGTAGTGAATTAGAAGGGGCTGTGTTGCGTGTGGGACAGGTCTCTCCTCCACTTCTCAGGTACCCCGCCAATGGGGACAAATCTGAAAAGACTATATAAAGACATTAGATGGGATCGGTATAGACTGCTCCAATTCTATGTATTGCATGACCTATATTACACACCTGTCAATCTTAATAAAATGGGGCACTGCCCAACTGACTTATGTACCAGATGTAGACTCCAGAGAGGTACACTTCTTCATATTCTTTGGGAGTGTGAGAAAGTTACCCCATTCTGGACTGCCATTCGATCCAAACTAAGCCCCATATTGGGGCTACAAAATGCTTTCCAACCCTAAATTTGTATCTTGGGAGACTCAAAAGGAATTCTGATAGGAAACCAAAGGAAACATGTCTTTGATATCCCTCTGTGCCAAGAAGATTATATTCTAGGGACATGGATATGTTGTTCATCCACACTCATTGGCAGTATCCTTGCCGCTTTAAATCTTGCCGGAAGGTCTTCAAGCTTGCTCCTCCCACCCACCCGGGTGGTATAACTCTCGGCTCCGCCCCATGGCGCCAGATGCTCCTTACCGCTTTGGAAGCTCAGGTTCCCTCAAGCGCCCGCGTTTGTGACTGGTTCCTATTTCTCGTTTTGGATTAAAAATAATATTTTGCAAAAGACTTCAGTCTTCATCCCTCATGCCGCGATGGATAACGACTCAGTTTCGGAGATGCCCATGCGGGTGAAGATAATACCAGACGGATCCCACACTCCCACGTGTGTCTACGCTTGGGCCTTGAGCACGACCCGCGGGCTTTGCGACCTGTGCTCATCTTTCTCGACCTAAAGCCTCGAAGACCGTATGCCCGATTGCAACTGGGCTTCGTCCCCGGTAGCGCTTCCTCCGTGAAGTCTAAGGAGGCCCGTTGGCGGTGTTCGCGCGGGCGAGCCGGCTGATCAGCCCGAGCGGATGGTCGCCTAAGAGGAGGCGGCGCGGTCAGATCTTCCTCGGCCGCCGGGCATTTATCCCGCCTTCTGGGTTCTTCCCTACACGCTTCCTTAAGGAGCTTCTTGTCCCTCTCCACCTAGGAGAAGGGCCTCGTCTGCTGGACCTTTTTCTCGGTCCAAAAAGAGGACAAGGTGAATCCCTCCGTCGCCTCTCTTGGGAGCGGAAAGGTCCCTCTCCCGGGCCGTCGACCGTCCGGCCTCGATCGACTGGTGCCGCCACTGGCTCACGGTTTCCTGGCCAGGTCAGTTGACCGAGACTCCACTGATGAAGTCGAGATTTTTCTCGACCCATTGGACGGGCTGTCGCCTTTAGCAGCCGAATTCCTCTCCCGGTTCCCCGGGAGGATCGAGGACCGCAGGCTCGCTGCCTCCGGTTCCGGAGCTCCTCGGATGGACCTTCCGAGCTGAAGGAGTGTCGGTTCCGACGACACCTCCCTGCACACCGACCCGAAATTCCGGACTCACGGTCTCGGTCCTCGGACCTCTTAGCGGTCCAGCCGTTCCCACCCGTCATAGGCGGTCTCGGTCTAGAACACAGCAGTAGCGGCGTAGCCCGCCGCTCCCTCGCTCCTCCTCCTCGGATGAGGGGAGGCTTCGAGACTACGTCCGTCGCGAATGCGAGGACCTTATGTTGCAACAGCTCCTCCTGGCGGGAATAAGCCGACTCGGCGCTTCCCAGCCATTAAGTGCTATGTCACGGAGCGGCCGACACAACCCTCGACTTGCCGAGGACCTATGCCAGGCGAGTTGTTCGGCCAAAACCAGCTGCTCCACCGATTGCGGTGGAACCTCCGCCTCCACAGCCACCAGGTGGGGCTCCGGCCAAGGATTCTCGGTCGCTAAGGTTTACCCATCGACTTGTCAGTTACCCTCACTCCCGACCGACCCTCGGCAGGTGAAGGGTGGTTCAGGCCAGAGCAGCTCTTGAGGACTCTTCCGAGTCGAAGATTACCTCCTTCTTCTCCAAGCGACTGGACTTGGAGTCTTCAGGAGGTCAGCCAATGGGCCGATAGCCCGTCGTCCCTTCCTAGGACTGCTTCGGCTCATCTCGGAGTCTACCGGGATGGAGCCTCGAACCCGTTCCAAGCGGGCCAGTATCCCCTCACGGAGATTCTGGACCGAGGGATTTCCGCGCAAGCCTTTCCATTGGCGAGGCCATAAGTGGGTCACAGCACTGGAACTTTGGCAGCGCCTGCTTCTGCCCCTGCGCCTTCGCCAGGATGGCCAGGAAGTATGCGATCTCCTAGGTTCCTTGTCCGGTTTTGAACACCCCTCTGCTGAGGGGTTGGTTACCGACAGCGTTTTCCACAGCGCGGCAACGCCAGGGATGTGGACAAACCTCCTGACAAGGAGTCCAAGAAATGGACTATGTCGGGCGAAAAGTCTCGCGCGTCCTCTCGACGCCCGTCAGGCCAGTTCGGCGTCCTCATGGCACATTTTTTCATGCCCTGTTGGGCCCCTGGATGAGGTCATCCTCATCTTCCCGCCGATCTGCAGACTCACGGTTAGCAGGTGCGGGACCGAGGCAGAGCAGTGGCCAAACAGCAGCTCAGACTGCTTTGGATGTAGGGACTCATGTGCCAGATCGGTGGCGGCCGAGAGTGGCTACGCGTCGGCGGGCTTGGCTGAGGATATCCACCTTTACTTCGGATACCCAGCACAAGTTGGCGGATGTTCCCTTTTTGAGGACTGACCTCTTCGGCCCTGGGGTGGAAGGTCACCTGCAGAGGATCGAGAAGTCCAATGCCACCTTGGACTCGGTCTCTTCCGCTCAGAAGGACAAAGGCCGCAAACCACAGCCTAAGCCCTTTGTCGTCTCCTCTGTGCCCTTCGAACGCCCGCCCAACAGCGTCAGGGCCAGCAGGCTCGGCACTTGGCATCCCAAACCCAAGCACGACTTCCTCTAACATGGAGGCAGGGAGAAAGGGCCTAGGAGGTCCCGGCGGTCCCTCCTCCAAGCCTGCCCATGACAGGCTGAGGGGTGTCGCCCCATCCCGTCCACCTCACTCCAGGTCCCCGTGGAGGCGGCTCAGCCTCCGTTCTCGCCTGGTCCGCTGTTACCACGGACAGGTGGGTCTTGAAAGTGGTGGGAAGAATACTACCTCTGGAATTCGAGCAGGCACCACCCTTGGAGCCGTACGCCCCTCGAGGCTTGGATCCCCAGCCTCACTGGCGGCTCGTCGAGCCGACATCACTCTCCTCTCCAGAAGGAGGTGGTAAGAGAGGTGGTGGACCTCCTTCAGACCCAGGTTTGTGTCCAGGTACTTCCTGGTTCGAAAGCAGACGGGGGCTGGCGCCATTCTCGATTCCTACACGACCTAAACAAGTTCCTAAGGTCTCGAACCTTTCAGGATGGTCTCCACTCTGGCCAGATAATACCATCCTTGGGCAGCTACGTAGGTTCTGCTCTCTGGACTTGCGGGGCCAACGTTTTTTCACGTCCCTATCCGTCTGTCTCACCAGAGATTCCTTCGCTCGGCGGAAGGATCTCTCTTACTCCCAAGCCATGCCCTTCCGGCTTGTCTCCCCAGCTCCCAGGGTCTTCACCAAATGCATGGCAGTGGTGACATTACTCTGGACGCCGAGGGGTCCCGGGTGTACCCTTCGCCTGGACGACTGGCTGATGAGCTACCTCCAGGAAGGAGGCTGAGTGGTCCAGAGATCTGGCCCTCCAGGTCTGCTCAACTGGGCCTCCTTATCAGAGGCCAAGTCGGAACCCAGGCAAGCAGGTGATTTTATTCATCGGACGCAGCTCGGCTCTCTCGAGCAGGCTGCACTCCGGCGGACAGGGCAGTGTTCTTCCTCCTTGCCCGATCATTTCTGGTTGGGCAATTGCTCTGCCGGGACTTCTGCGCCTCCTGGTCTCATGGCGGCCTGTACCTAGCGTGGTCCGGCTAGGCCTGGCTGGAACATGCGCCTCTTCAGTGGGGACGGCCAGCCAGTGGTCACAACGCTGCGATCCCTTGGACCAGCTTGTGTCGGTGACACAGGGGATGTGGAATGCTCTCCAGTGGTGGACCCGTTCCAGATCATTTGCAGGAGGGTCCTGCTCGGCCCCGCCTCCCCGCCAGCCGACGGGTCTCTGTCGCACCATGCCCCTCTGATGGGTTGGGTGCCCATCTGGGGAACACTGGCTCACAGCCCTGGTCCCCTTGAGGAGTCCCAGTGCCACATCAACCTGCTGGAGCTCCGGCCGGTCCGCCGAGCTCTCACCGCCTTTGCTCCGTTCCTCGGGGTCAAGTGGTCCGGAATCCAGACGACAATACCAACACTAGTACTATCTAAACCGCCAGGGGCGGCACGCGCTTCCATGCTTCTATGCAAAAGGAACTCTCCGCATTTGGTCACTCATGCAGCCTGGGAGGCGGATCTCCTAGTTATTCACGTGGCAGTGAGCCTCCAACACCTGCCTGATGCCCTGAGCCGGATAGGGCTGCATCCCACGAGTGGTCTCCTACACGGAGGAAGTACAGCATCTGTTCTCCCTTTGGGGCACACCTCAGGTGGACCTGTTTGCCTCCATGGAGAACGACTAGGACTCTGTTCCATACTGCCTCGCCCCTCAGCAGGGTTCCGGGCTGTAGGGGGGATGCCTCTCGAGGCAATGGACCCCGCCCCTCTTTTACGCCTTCCCCATTTCCCCTGGATCCACAAGGTGCTTCAAGCATGCAGGAGGGACAAGGCCAGGTGGATTCTGATAGCCCCAGACTGGCCTCGCCATTCTGGTACCCAGATCTCTCAGTCTCAGCTCCAGGACTCCCATGGCAGCTTCCAGCTCGCCGGACCTGCTCTCAAGTAATCAGGGAAGGTGTTCCATCCGGACCTTCAATCCCTGCACCTGGACGGCCTGGTTCCTGGAGCTGCTAGAGTTCCAGGCTTTGGGTCTTTCCCACCAGGTCCTCAATGTAGTTGAGGCGTCCCTGGAGTCGACCAGAAAATGTTATGCCTTCAAATGGAAAAGGTTTTCCATTTGGTGTCAGGCAAGGGCTTGGACCCTTCCTCCTGTTCCTTGGCAAGCATCTTGGACTATTTATGGTCCCTTTCAGTCAAGTGGGCTTAGGTCGACGACCCTAAGGGTGCACCTGGCAGCCATCTCTGCTTACCGGCAGCGGGCCGGGAAGCAGTCGGTGGCGCGAGGAGAAGGTGGTCTGGCTTTTCAAAGGCCTTGATCACATTTCCTCCAGTGCGGAACCCCCACCTCGTGGATCTACTGCTGGTACTGGCAAAGCTCATGGGCAAGCCATTCAACCTATGCACAGGTGTGCTCTCTCTCACCTGTCGTGGAAGACCGCCTTCTTGGTGGCTATCACGTCCAGCCAGAAGGATGGGAGAGCTCCAGGCGCTTTCCATCGAGTCTCCTTACCTGGTCTTCCACAGGGACACAAGGTTGTCCCTCGCTTCCCCACCCGAAATTCCTTCCAGTGGTGGCCGGGAGTTTCACCTTAACCAGGTGTTGACTCTGCCGGTGTTCTACCCCAATCACACCTCGGAGGCCGAATAAGGCTCCATACTCTGGATCTAGAAGGCGCTCGCTTATAAAGGAAACGCGGCTGAAGATCAGGGAGAGGTTCGGCCAGCTGTTTGTCACCTCGCTGAAGCCGCATCTGGCAGACCTGCAGCCAAGCGGACGATAAGCAGGTGGGTAACCTCCTGCATAGATCTCTGCTATAAGTTAGCGGGCATGGAGCCTCCCAGAGGGATAAGAGCTCATTCTACCCGCCATACTGCTGTAATGGCTGCTTCCAGGGGCGTCCCTATCCAGGAAATCTGCAGGGCTGCTACCTGGAAGTCAGCAAACACCTTCAATACCCACTACACATCGACCTTGAGTCACGCCGGGATGCTGGTTTTGGGGCCTCGGTTCTCCAGTCTCTCTTTCCCAAGTGAGTATATGGGGTGTGCGTCTTGCCTCTCCTCCGGAGAACTGCTAGAGTCTGCCAATGAGTGTGGATGAACAACATATCCATGTCCCTAGAAATGAGATTACTCACCTGTAACAGGGTTCTAGGGAATGGTATGTTTGTTCATCCCACCACCTTCCATTTCCTCCCGGCTTGAATGCGACAACCCTGAGCTTCCAGCGGCCAGATCTGGCCAGCGGGGCGGAGGCGGAGTTATACCCACCCGGTGGTGGGAGGAGCAAGCTTGAAGACCTCCGCAAGATTTAAAGCGGCAAGGATACTGCCAATGAGTGTGGATGAACAACATATACCATTCCTAGAACTCCTGTTACAGGTGAGTAACCTGTATTTACGCCATTGGTTGGATCAACAAATTCCCACGTACACAGAATGGCGCAGGGAAATTCTTTTTGCTCTACAAGCAGAATATTTTATAGCAAAGATATCCAAACATAGTAATAACTATCAGAAGGTGTGGGCACCGCTACAAACCCTATTATCCATTTAGGAGAGTCTAATAGAAATTTAGATCTGATATGGTTCTGTGCAAGTTAATGATCAAACTCCTTCTACTTTATTTTCTTTCATTTGCCTGACTACTACTCCTAAGGGAGAAGAAATTACCCCTTAGCTATATAAAGGTGGTGGTGATGTGTGGGGGGTGGGAGGGATACAAAGATCTTATTAATACTACTATATTATAGCAAGTTTTAGTAGTTAGATATTCTTGTTGAATTATCTAATAATACCTCAACTCTGTTAATAGGGTCACCAAAGTTGAAGATACCATAATCTGTGGTTTGTATGCTAATGGATATGTACATTGCCTTGATATGTACCACGGTTGTTTGAATAAGCATCTGTATAACAAGATTATAGAGCATACCCTAAGTGTACAGTGAATCTTAACAAACCTTACAATAAAGCATATTAAATGGGGAAAAAAAATCAGTAATCACTGGGGGACAATTAGACATCCACTCTGTCCACTAAAAAAGAAAACTATACTATTGTACTTTTAAATCCAGTAAATGTAATGGTCACCAAGATGTTTAGCACAGCCATGTCACAAAATGGCTGCCTTTTTAAAGGCTATTTTCATTATTAAAATGTTACAACAATAAAATAAAAATACACACACCATTTTTTTATGCACACTGTCTCTTGACCATATTAGCAACAGTGCAGAGCACAAATTCTGTTTTTGATAAGTAAAATACAGACCTTATTTTAAGTGCACACCCAAGTTTCTCGAATACTGTCCACACACATATATAGTGTGTGTGTGTGTGTGTGTGTGTGTGTGTGTGTATGTGTATGTGTGTGTGTGTGTGTGTGTGTGTGTGTGTGTGTGTGTGTGTGTGTGTGTGTGTAACATGGCAAAATCAGAAGAATGAAATGCAGCAATAAGTGGTTAAAACTGGACATGTGCCACAAAATGAAGCTGGCATTAATTCCCTAGTAATGCCCGCTGCATAGTGTAATACTGTCTCTCTTACCAGATTAAAAAAGCAACTACGTATCTATAAAGCTAGAGGGCTTCTAATTCCCCACCCACCCAGTGGAATTTGTACTGTAAGTTAAGCAAGGTACTCTTCCCGAACAACCATACAGAGAGGGAAGCTCAAAACATAGCAGTGATCAACCAAGTGAATGCACGGCACCATGTAGTAGCAGCCCTTTCAGTGTTGCCCATTTCAATGTCCATGGCTCTGTAAATTGGAATTACTATGGCAACAATGCAGAAGTGAGTGTAGTGGCAGAGGACAAATGTACCAATGTCACCAAGTAGCAACAGCAAATATGTTAGTATGTTTAATTACCTTTAGTTCTGCAGTGATGAGAAAGAATTCCAGACGTTGTATGTAAAAGCTGAGCACCATGCGTACTCCGCCCTGTTAGTGGGACAAATGTATTAATCTATCCTATAATGCTGTTGAGTATTCTACAGAACGTTTGGAAAATGATTTGCGAGTAGTTTAGTGAGTTGATTTCAGCATGTTTAGAAAGTTTAATAGTTTACCTGAAAGTTACATGTAGTGCCTCATGAAATCCTAATCTTCAAATGTGGATTTCAAGTGCATCTCACTATATTAATGAATGTTAAATCCAACAACTGCAATATTTGCAGTTTAAAAAATAAAATGTTAAGCCAAACAAACGTCAGTCTTTCTTTCAAAATTTAAATTTCTGCAGTTAATGTTTGTTACGCTTGCCATGTTACAAGCGCATTAATGCACTCCACAGTCTGGCTTTACTAGGGAATTAAGGCCTGGTTGGTGGGCCTTAGCCTAACCCTCCCAACCCAAGCCGGGCATTAATTCCCTAGTAAACCCTCCTTTATCGTGCTTCAATGCTTACAGTTGTACTGTATGTGTATAATATACACTGTTGAAAAACACTATTTGGCTTATAATTCACAAGCCCCCCTGCCATGCTCCTGATCCATAATTTCGCGTTTAATTGGCTTCCTCACAAACCTTGGGGGGGGGGGTGTTATATAGTTGTGCGTCCATAACTAATGGAGGTGGAAAAAATATGTGCACCAAGTGAAAACTGCGGAAGAATTAGAGTATGTAATTAAATATACCCATTAAAGAATCCCATTTTTCCAAATTGCCACTTTTTGGTTGGCTAAAGTTGTTTCCCAGTTGTACTGAGCAGTATCAGGAATTCCAAAAGTAATCTGGCAATTAGATATTCAACTTAATGTACTTT
This sequence comes from Neoceratodus forsteri, assembly GCA_016271365.2. Taxonomy (NCBI): domain Eukaryota; kingdom Metazoa; phylum Chordata; order Ceratodontiformes; family Ceratodontidae; genus Neoceratodus; species Neoceratodus forsteri. Next base: position 788,518,157 of record CM057454.1, read on the forward strand.
TCACTTTTGAAGCTTCCGAGGCGTCCTTTGTAAACTTATCACAACTCTTACCTTAATTAATCTGGGCTGCTGACACTTTCATAAACTGCCGAAGTATACATTACATGTTGAACTGAATTACTGTTGTCCCATAACGGTACATTCATATCATCAGCATATGCTAATATTTTAAGGGTGTTAGTCTTGTATTCTAAGAACCTCAATTTGGGGATGCCATCAAATGTTCTGCAATAAAAGGCAGTCGATGGGGAAGATCAGGGGTAAATGGAGAAAAGACAAAGCGGTAAGGACAGGGTGGGGCAAAAAGAAATAAGGCCATAAAAATGGAGGGTGATGATTACCAATACCGTAGTCTAGGTAAAAGCTCCCAAATGGTGGCCTTGATGGAAGAGGGATGCTTGGATATTGTGGCAGTCACAGAAACATGGTACACAGAGAACCATGACTGGGATGTCAACATACCAGGGTACACAAACTACAGGAGGGACAAGGAGGGTAGAAGAGGAGGTGGAGTAGCTCTTTATGTAAGGGAAGGATCAAAGCAACAGAACTAAAGGGTAAACGGAGAGGACAGGAGGCACTGTGGGTCACCTTGGAGACTGGAAATGGCACCACAATCAGCACAGGGGTTGTATACAGACCCCTGTCTCAGGGGGAGGAAATAAACAAGGAAATGATGGAAGGCATTCTTAGGATGGCAGAGGAAGGGGAGATTGCTGATGGGGGAACGGAATATGCCAGATGTTAACTGGAGCACCTTTACTGCAGCTACATGCAAGAGCAGGGCTATTCTCGATGCCCTACAGGGGGGAATGCCTCAGACAGCTAGTTTTGGAACCCTCTCTGGAGGGAGCAATCTTAGACCTGGTGCTTTCAAATGGGGACAGAGAGAGGATCCCAGATCTAGAAGTGGGTAGCCATCTGGGAACAAGCGACCACCAAACAGTGTGGTTTACGATGAACTTAGCTGTAGGGTCGAGCCATACAAAAGTGAAGGTACTGGACTTCAGTAGGGCTGATTCTGTCAAAATGGGAGAGTGCCTCAGAAAAGCATTAGCAAACAGGCAAGAAGGTGGGGTGCAGCAATAATGGGGAAAGATCAAAACTGCCATCACAGAGGCAACAAGCCTTTGTGTGAAGCAAATAAACAAATCAAAACTAAGAAAAAACCATTATGGTTTTCAAAAGAAGTGGCGGGGGAAGGTTAGGGAGAAAAAAGATAGCATTTAGAAAGTATAAGTAAACACAGAAGGAGCAGGACAGAGACCTGTACCAGTTAAAGCAGAAGGAAGCAGGGAAGGCAGTCAGAATAGCAAAGGCCCAAACCAAGGAAAAGATAGCCAACTCAGTTAAGAAGGGGGATAAAACCTTTTTATAGGTACATTAGGGAGCAAAGAAAGACTAAGGCAGGGATACTGAGGCTGAATAAAGAGGAAGGTGGTTGGGCAGAGGCAACAGTGAAAAAGCAGGAATACTGAATGAATACTTCTCAGTATTCACAAAGGAAGAGCTGTGGGAGATGCCTAATCCAGTCAAAAGCACTCTGGATAGGGGGGTTATTAGTCCTTTCACAGAAGAAAGGGTTCTGAAAGAACTCCTAAAACTGAAGGTGGATAAAGCAATGGGTCCTGATGGGATTCACCCCATAATTCTGAAAGAACTAAGGGAAGAACTGGTAACACCACTGACTACTCTTTTTTTAATAAATCATGGCAGGATAGTGTGGTACCTGAGGACTGGAGGAGGGTAGATGCGATTTCCCCTTCACAAAAGTGGGAGCAGGACAGAGGCAGGAAACTATATACCAGTCAGTTTTCCCTCAGTGTAGGGAAAATGAAGGATATCCCTACTGAAGGAAAGAATTGTTTACCTAGAGGCCAGTGTGGCACAGGACCCAAGGCAGCATGGATTCACAGCAGGAAGGTCATGTCAGACAAATCTAGTTGATTTCTTTGACTGGGTGACCAAAGTAGTAGACCAGGGAAAAGCTGTGGACATGGTCTACCTAGACTTTAGTAAGACATTTGACACAGTCCCGCACAAAAGATTAACAAATCAGCCAGCCCGGAAGTGGGTCCCAGGGTGGTAGCCTGGGTAAAACACTGGCTGGACAAAAGGAAACTGAGGATAATAGTAAATGGAATTCACAGTGAAGAAAGGGGGGTTACTAGTGGGTACACATGAGGTTCAGTACTAGGGCGGTAATTTTAATGTCTTTAGAGTGACATTGCAGAAGGACTGGAAGGAAAGCATGTCTCTTTGCAGATGACAGAGATCTGCAACAGGGTTGATGAGCAAGGTGGGGTGGAAAGGATGAAGGGGACTTGGCAGGGTTGAGAACCACTTGAAATGAGCTTGCTCAATGGTGTTTATGCCTGGTTAAATAGTGATTGAGAGGAATGGTCAAATGTATGGCATCTTGGATTCAACATAATACACCTAGAAACAAAAAACCCAGGGAAAAGTTTACAATGGGGGGTGAGATACTGACCGCAGAAATGGAAAGGACCTGAGGGTAGTCATATCAGATGAACTAAAGGTGGGGCAGCAATGTGAGAAGGCAGTAAGGAGGGCTGGGGGATGCTGGGATGCATAGGGAGAGGCATCATCAGTAGAAAACAGGAAGTTGTTGGCCCTCTGTACAGACAGTTGGTAAGACCACATCTGGAGTACTGTGTGCAGTTCTGGAGACCCCATCTCGCAAAGACCTAGACAGGGTGGAGGCTGTCCAGAGGAGGGCAACCAAAATGGTGCAGGGTCTGCACCAGAAGGCGTATGAAGAAAGACTAAAGAAGCTTAAGATGTATATCCTTGAGGAAAGGAGGAGAGGGGAACATGATAGAAACTTTCAAATACCTCAAGGAATCAAAGTGCAAGAGGTAGCATCTTTCAGAAAGAGATGTGCAAGAACAAGGGGTCACAATTTGAAGATGGGGGGTGGCTCAGAGGTAATGTGAAGAAGTATTTCTTCACAGAGGGGGTTGTAGATGCATGGAACAGCCTTTCTGAGGAGGTTGTAGAGTCAAAAACAGTGGGGGAATTCAAGAATGCATGGGATAGACATACGGCAATTCTAGTGGGGGCTAGGAGGAAGTAGGCTGTTGGTTAACTAGGATCTGCAGCTTATCCGTTGGGTAGGGAAATGGGCAGACTAGGTGGGCCAAGCGGTCCTTATCTGCCATCAGATTCTGTTTCTATGTATTAAATATAGTAGGGGGCTGAGGGAGCTTCCTTGTCTAACCACTGTTAATTTCCTAACCCAGCCAGCTATTGATGTGGGGTGTAGCAGCTGCCTGTTGATCTAAATTTCTAATCCATCAGGTGAAGCTTGGAGGTATGCCATAGTGACTCAAACATTAAATATGTATAAGACTTCCTGTTGTATGTCTTTTCTTACTCTAAGGCTAACAAAAATCTTGATACTAGGCCTTGTCCCCCTTTATCCAAGATCGTGCAAGACTAAAGTTATCAAAGATCTAGAAGGAATAGCACAAGTGTAAAGGTGATGGAAATATATTTGCTATTTACAAAAATCTGTTGGCCAGAATATGACCTAATATTTAGACACTGGGCCTCCAATTAGACATTTTAGGTTTGTTTCCTTTTATGTTTAAAAAAAAAAAAAAAACTGGATTGGGACATTGAAATGGGTAATATTCCTGTTTATAATATTAAAAGTTCTGCTTAATTTTTTTGATGGCCTGCTCCACTTCAGTGGAGGATATTGCATTTTCCATTTCCTTTACAATACACAGGAATGTCTGGCATCATGATATCCATTAAAAGGAATCGTCTGACTCTGTAGGAGGTACAGAGCTAAGCAGAGTTGTTACATGTGCATGTATGGTTTGCATGATACCAGCTTGTGATGTGTAAATTGGACATTTGGAGATGGCAGACCAGTAATTAAACATTTGAACACCCTGTCCATAACCCTTAAAGCGTGTCTAGGTCTCGTTTCCGTTTCTGTGTCCCAAATTGCAACACTCCCCAAATATTCCAATCTTTTATATTGTATAGCAAACATTTGTGTTTTTAATGAGCTGTACTTGTTCCATCAAATAGATTTTTTAGGGTATTTATTAACCTATGTAATGTCTGACATAGTCAAATACTGTAAATATTGGATACATTTTGAGCGAGTAGCTTGGGTTTGGAAAATACTTTAAAAATCAGATTTGGAGGCTTTCCACCCCTCTGCTATAGTGATATGCACTCACTAAAAACAATCTGGCTATAAAGTGTTCATCATTTCTTAAGAGTTCTATTATTGGCGAAGACCTGACAATTTATTAAACTGGAGGATTTTATTGACGAAGGGCCCAAGACACACTTACAGAATACTGCTAAGTGATCAGATGTTTTGATCATTCTAGTGCATGTACTTATTATTTTGTTCGGAGATAGAAAGTAAATTCTAGTTGCCAATGTTCCTCTTGTGTCGTTTTACTCCAGTATCATGTAGAATTCAAAGTCCATCTTTCAGGCGGGCTATGGTGATCATTTTATTTGGGAAATTAGAACTGCTATACATTTCAGTAGTAGAACCCCTTTAGCTCACAACTGAATGCTGCAATTAAAATCACGTGCGTAGCGTATTAGTCAACTAGTATGTAAATATGGCTGAATTAATTTAAATGGCTGCAGTCACTGCAATGGCTTGAGGGACATGTACATTAATTAGGCAATATCTTGCATTATGATATTTCAAATTTATTAACAGAGCTCTACCAGGTTCAATTTCCAACACTGTTCAAATGGAAAAAAGCAAGGCATTTGAACAAGTTGCAACAACCCCATCACATAACAAATTGCCTGGGGACCAATAAGAAACCTCAGCTGACCATAATTTAGTTGCTTGAGATACTTCATACAAGATTGACTATTTTTTTTTTTTTTAAACTTAGTATGCTTTTATCTTCCCTTCAGCCACCCTGCCACCGCCACCGGACTGGGGATCTTCCCCCAAACATAGTTCCCCCTGGATTACTCCCAGGGTGGAGCTGCCAGTGCCCCCCCCCCCCCGTAGCCCTGACAGATCTGTCACAAATGTGTCCGGGGGGACAACTGGATCCGTGACAGGAGGGAGGCTTCATTTGGGCTTGCCAGAGGCTGTTTTGTTCTGGGGGGCATGTCTAAGCAGACACTGCAATGTAACCACATCATGTGTCTCAACACACCCGATGACTCACAGCTGCTCTGGTGTCGCCATCCTCTTGGTCACCGGGAGCACTGGACCGCACACACTCGGTTCCCTCCCCCCTCAGAGATGAAGAGCATGAAGTGGTCTCTCAATTCACCCCCGCCCTCAGCCAGACCTCTGGTGTCCCAGAGTCCATTCCTGAACCCAGGTTGCTCGCATTACAGCGGGAAATCTTAACTGTGAAGCTGCGATATTTGCAGTGGTATTTTATGCTGGAGTTGCTGGAGCAAATATTGGTGAGTCCTTTCATCTTTGTTTTAACATAGATACATAGACAGTGTCGGCAGATAAGGGCCTATGGCCCACCCAGTCTGCACATTTGAGCTTGTAAGTTGTTTGTTTTCCTAGAAGTCTGTTGCCCCTTACCCCTGATCTCCAGAATTCCTTTGTCTATCCCATGCATTCTTAAATCCCGTGATTGTTTCAGCCCCCACCTCTTCCTCTGGCAAGGTGTTCCACTTGTCCACCACCCGTTCTGTGAAGAAATTCTTCCTCAGATTTCTCTGAATTATCTCTCCTCCAACTTCATCCCATGCCCTCTAGTCCTGGAACATCTTTTTGCTTAAAATAGTGTATTCCTGCACCCTGTTCCTCCCTGTAAGATACTTGTATGTCTCTATCATATCCCTCCTCTCCTCCAGGAGTACATGTTCAGTTCCTTCAACCTGTCCTCATAGGACTTGTGATGCAATCCATGCACCATGCACTGGCTGGGTGGCAGGACACAGAGGGTGGTGGTAAATGGCTGTCACTCCACAGAGGAAGAGTGACCAGTGGGGTACCACAGGGATCAGTGCTGGGACGGTCCTATTCAACATCTTCATCAGTGACATTGCACAGGATATAGAGGCAGAATTTCACTGTTACGCTGATGACACAAAGCTCTGTAATAGAGTAGACACCAGAGGGTGTAGACAGAATGAGAAGGGACCTGCAGAAACTTGAAGAATGATCAAGGGTTTGGCAGTTGAAATTCAATGCAAAGAAGTGCAAGATAATGCATATGGGGCACAAAAACCCTGGCACAATATATCAGTTGGGGGGTGAGGATATAGCATGCACCAAGCAGGAAAGGGATCTTGGGGTTGTCATCTCTGATGACCTCAAGGTAGGGAAACAGTGTGACAAGGCATCAGGTAAAGCAAATAGGATGCTGGGATGTATAGGCAGAGGCATCACCAGCAGGAAAAGGAGGTCATAATTCCGCTATACAAGACACTAGTGAGGCCCCACCTGGAGTACAGTGTACAGTTCTGGAGACCATACCTACGTAAGGACATAGACAGGTAGAGAAGGTTCAGAGGAGGGCAACAAAGATGGTGCATGGGTTGCATCACAAGTCCTATGAAGACAGGTTGAAGGAACTGAACATGTACTCCCTGGAGGAGAGGAGGGAGAGAGGATATGATAGAGACATACAAGTATCTTACAGGGAGGAACAGGGTGCAGGAAAACACTATTTTAAGCGAAAAAGATGTTTCAGGACTAGAGGGCATGGGATGAAGTTGGAGGGAGGACGATTCAGAGGAAACATGAGAAAGAATTTCTTCACAGAATGGGTGGTGGACAAGTGGAACACACTGCCAGAGGAAGTGGTGGGGCTGAAACAATCACGGGATTTAAGAATGCATGGATAGACATAAAGGAATTCTAGAGGTCAGGGTAAGGAAATAGACTTCTAGGAAAACAAACTGAACACTAGCTCAAATGGGCAGACTAGGTGGGCCATAGGCCCTTATCTGCCGACACTGTCTATGTACCATCTTTGTTGCCCTCTTCTGAACCTTCTCTACCCTGTCTATGTCCTTACATAGTTAAGGTCTCCAGAACTGTACACTGTACTCCAGGTGAGGCCTCACTAGTGTCTTGGATAATGGAATTATGACCTCCCTTTTCCTGCTGGTGATGCCCCTGCCTATGCATCCCAGCATCCTGTTTGCTTTACCTGCTGCCTTGTCGCACTGTTTCCCTACCTTGAGGTCATCAGAGATAACCCCAAGATCCCTTTCCTGCTTGGTGCATGCTATATGCTATATCCTCACCCCCAACTGATATGTTGTGCCAGGGTTTTTGTGCCCCATATGCATTATCTTGCACTTCTTTGGATTGAATTTCAACTGCCAAATCCCTGACCATTCTTCAAGTTTCTGCAGGTCCCTTCTCATTTTGTCTACACCCTCTGGTGTGTCTACTCTGTTACAGAGCTTTGTGTCATCAGCGAACAGTGAAATTCTGCCTTCTAGGTCCTGCGCAATGTCACTGATGAAGATGTTGAATAGGACTGGTCCCAGCACTGATCCCTCTGGTACCCCACTGGTCACTCTTCCCTCTGTGGTGTGACAGCCATTTACCACCACCCTCTGTGTCCTGCCACCCAGCCAGTTACCTACCCACCACACTACTGTCCTGCCCACACCCATATTCCCCAGTTTGTGTAATGGTCTTCTATGTGGCAAAGTGTCAAAGGCCTTGCTGAAGTCCAGATAGGCCATGTCCACTGCCTCTCCTGATCCACCTCCCTAGTCACCTAGTCAAAAAATTCAACGAGGTTGGTCTGACATGACCTCCCCCTGGTGAAAACATGCCGCCTTGGGTCCTGTAGTCCATTGACAACCAGATGTTCCACCAATCTCTCCTTCAGTAGTGCTTCCATGATCTTACCCACTACCGAGGTGAGGCTAACTGGTCTGTAGTTCCCTGCTTCCTCTTTGTTCCCACTTTTGTATAAGGGGACTACATCTGCTATCCTCCAGTCTTTGGGTACCTCTGTTTCCAGTGATCGGCTAAACAGGATAGCCAGAGGTTCAGCCACCACCTCTCTTAGTTCTTTAAGGACCCTAGGGTGCACCCCATCTGGCCCCATTGCTTTAACAAATTTGGCTTATGTTGCTCAGGAGCCACAACAAGAGGGGTGCCAAAATTCGCTAATATAATTCCAGTTTCTTTTTCTACTGGCTGTAATGGGGGATATTCGAAGTTGGAGCCTGAATCGTTCCTTGGGTTCTGAGGCTCATTGGTCTTATTTTACTCAGATGTGTTTTCGTTGTGGTAATGCCATGGGGAGAACAGGACTGGGCTTTCAATGCAGTAATATAAGTGGGTCTGGGAACGGCTCCTGGGTCACACCCTGAGGCATTTGATTTTGTATTTTTTTTTTCCTCAATAGCAGACAGAGCCATTTTGGGTTCCATGTGGAGTTAGTGCTCCTTTTCTGCAGAGAAGCTGGTATCTGTTACAAGCTCAGCTGTTTGTAAATTTCTGTTGATTGCTTGACACTGTCGGTGGAGCAACTGGCAGCATTTTAGAACATGACACATAGGAGGCTGTGGACTGGGGTTTTCTCCATTTCCCCACTCTTCTGCGGTAGTTCTAGCGGATGAACTTTTCTGAAAGAAGAGCATCTGCATCCTGGGCTATATGACATTTCCCAGTCTCCATGTCTGTGTCTCCACTGCTCAAGGGAGCATCTGGTCACACATCCATAGACTAATGTATTTCAGACACAATTTGTTTCCATTTCTTCTTCCAGTGTGTTAGTCTTAACCACATTGGCATCCAGGTACGTTTCTGTAGTGTTGTGCAGTGCTGGGGAGAGAACAGCTTGTCCACCACCTTCTTCCGCAACTTCCAGGTCAGCTGCCAAGAGCAGGGGAATTTCCCCAGCGTCCTGGGCAAATATTCCTGTTCACTGGAATACCACCAACCGCTTAATCCAGTTCAGTTTCAGTTGGGTTGTATGTGTATTGTCCCTTCCTGATGAGCCTGAAAATAGGCTTTACCGTCTAGCACTCTATTCCTAGTCCGCAAAAACTATTTGAAAGAGGAGCCCCCCTCCAAAGATGAGCAACCCAGAGTCCTGACGTCCAGGATTGTGTGGAGCTTATACAATTGGTGGCCAATTAAAATATTCCAGAAAAGAATTCTGTGGGCGAGTGGCATCCTACTGATTTTGTAGTACTAGTGACTAGTGTTTACTAAAAGCTAGACGTTAGGTGTGTGTGTGTGTGTGTGTGTGTGTGTGTGTGTGTGTGTGTGTGTGTGTGGTATACTGTACATGTGTGATTTCAGCATTTTTCCATTTCCCACTTGCCATTATCTGCCTTTTTTTAAGCCGTTTCAATTACACAAGTGGTGGGGAAGTGGTTTGGCAGGCTGGTGACAAGGGTTTATGTCCCAAGACAAAGGCTTCAGGAATACAGGCCATCATGGAGCACTCATAGTATCTGCTTGGCCACTCTCCTCTGGAGTGGGGGTGGAGGGGTTGTGCTTGGGTTACCACTTGTAGTATGGCACCTTCCAGACAAGCCACAGTATTCCTGCTGATGTGGTAGGGGCCAGGGAGGAAAATGCCTGGTCCATCTCGATGAGGCAGGTTCATAGCAGGTAGATGGAAATTAACTTATAATGGGACTTCTGGTGATGTCATCCCTGATGGCAGCATCTCATTAGTTCTCTTGCATCTCCATATCGCGCCCCCTAAATTACTTTGATAAAAAAAACTACAAATCAGCTCAGTGATGGCTACTAAGGATAAAGGAGGGCACAGACCAAATAAATCCAGAAAGAAATCTGACAATAAGCAGCGGGATGGTGATAGATTAATAGAGACAGATCAGCCCAGTCAGAGCTCCTCGCTGGCAGGCCCTGAAGCCTGCGATATGGACACCGACCAAGAAGCGGAGAAACTCTCATGATCAAGATTTGAGATTCTGCAAGGAACTGAGAGCATTCAGAGTGGAGACCAAGCAAGAATTCCAGACCCTACAAACTTGTCTCACGAAGTCGGAAACCAGAGCTGAGGCCTCAGCAACGGATCTCTGATCTGGAGGATGGCCTACACAGCCTACATGCAGCGGTCGATTTCCTAGTCATGCCCCAGGAGACCATGTGGGAGAACTTATAGACTTAGAGGCACGATCGGGGAGAGACAATATTCAAATTTACGGGTTCCCAGAGGGCATAGAGGTTGGCCATATGGAGGAATTCTTGATGGGATCTCCTTCGGGTTGTACTGCAACTCACGATGGGCTTCAATTTTAAGACTGAGTGGGCACATCGAGCCCTGACACCAAAACCCTCCAATACCCAGGCTAGACCAAGATCAATAGTATTTAAGCTGTCCAGCTACCAAGATGAAGAAAAATTGCTCAGGCTAGCGTCGGCAAAGAAAGTAGTGAAATACAATACAGCCAGGCTTTTCTTTGATAATGACTATCCGGTAGAAATTGCCAGACAGAGGGCGAGTGTACTCACCCATACTGAGAGACCACAAGGTGCATTTCAAACTCTATCAGCCAAAGCTTAAGTTTTCTGGAACACTGACCTCATAACCTATAGATAGCCATGGAAGTACAGCAGGAATGAAAGCAAAGGGATGGGAGCCCAGTGGACCAGCCAAGAGAGCAGCATTTCTGTCTGCCTCATTCTGAATGGTGCACTGCTGGAACGCACCCCCATAAAAACATGGCCAGAGCAGAGGCACTGAAAATGCTGGGAGAAATTACAGCACTTTTAGATAAAATAAAGCCGCAAGCAACATGAAATAACCATCCAGCGGATGACAACGAACCCACTTGAAGAAGTGGTGAGCTAGCTGGGGTTCTAATTTTCATTTTGTTTCTCCCCTTTCGAGTTTCGACTCCAGGTTGATCTGAACTGGCTGAAGCCTCTGATGCTTTGGGCCCACTCCCGGTGTAGTTTAAATTGGGGAAACCCCCTTATGAACAGATCATGTTTAAAACGCTATCCAAACCTGTAAGGGGAAGGGGGATCCTGCGCATTGTGCAGAGCGATCTTTGTTTTAAATATTTGGTGTTTGGAATCTCCTAGCTACCTCATCGCATGCTGATTCATTCTGCATGTATTTCCACTGAGGGACTCACCCCCCCTTCCCAACAGATTTTCATTTAGAAGGGACATATTATTTTCTGTTCCAAATTGACAAGATATACTGTTTTACTGGACTGGGGGCTTTCTGTATATGATGAAGTATGCAAAAGCGTATGAGTAGCTTTAAACAATTGTGATTGTCCCTATACTTATGAGAAGGGTTTGAGTTTGACCCTCTGGAATCTGCTCCCTATCCTTCTGCAGTACTTTCTTTTGGGCAGTTGTATTTCAAAAGCCAGTTAGGCTGATGTATCTGTCAGAAGATGGGGGAGGGGGGAGATTTAGAATGAAACTTTTCAAATGATTCTTCTTGCCTAATTGAATTAATTAAATGGAAGAGGGAGGGTAGACGATTTAAATTGACATCTAGTGTGGATGATGGTCCTTTTTGCTTATTGTCACCAATATGAGCTCGGTTTACACACTGAGCTCAGGAGCCTAGGCTGCCACCACCTCCACTCCAGCTTGGAGAGTGCTTACTAGTGGATTACTCTCTCGGGCACATAGGGAGCACCATCATGTACTCCCCTACCTTGGGAGCCGTTCTGTATATAGTTTTATGAAAGGTTGTGTGTGTTCTAGGTTTTGTTTCTTTGACAGGCTACAGCAAATTGAAGAGCATCAGGGAGTCGAACCATTATTCTTCAGCAGCATGTGATGTGCGTTTTTACTTCAGAGGTTTACTGAATTGGAAAGGGGTTGTCATAGGAGGGGCTTTGAAGAGAAACAGTACAATTATAGCAAATCAGGAGAGGCCCTATCGGGGTCCTGGAGGGAAATGTAGGGTTATAATGGATAAGTAGTTGCATTTAACTGTTATTTCTCAGAATGTTAATGGTTTAAATAATTCCATTAAGCGATATAGAGTGCTCACCACAATTAAACAAAAAAACAACAACCTTTACACTACTTCAGGAGACCCATCTAAGTGGGACCGAACATCAAAAGCTGGCCAAGTTCGGTTTCACCGGGGTAGCGACCTCCTGACGGAGGAGAAGCGGAGGGCACCGTGATCTTGATTCCCCAGTATACACAATTTCAGGAGACTGATTCTTACACAGATCCAGAGGGCAGACTGGTGGTGATGGCTGGCATGTTGGAGGGAACCCCATTACTATAGTCTCACTGTATATACCACCAGTCACAAAGGGGCAGTGATTAAAGGGTTGTGCCAAAAATAACATAATTTCATAAGGGCACCTTGCTTGTGGGGGATCACAACCAAATCTACAGCCAAGAGGATACCACCAACCTTAAACCGACTGAGAACCGCTGCACAAGACAACACTAAGTTACTTTAAGGGATACAGTGGGTGGATGCTTCGAGGGCCCTCCACCTCGGAAAAGGGGAATATACTCACTATTCACCCCCTCATGGTATATATACCAGAATAGATTCCTTCCCAATAACTAAAGAAAACTTGCACTTTATTGAGAGCTGTCAGCACATGCCCTCCATCCTCTTGGATCACTCCCAGCTGCTGCTCAGGATGTCCTGGACCTCTGAAAAGGGGCAGAGGCTATGGAAGTTTAACAATTTTCTTTTAAATTTAACCACTTTTAAGGAAATGGTGGAGGACAGAATCTCCCAAATAATTCAGGATAACCGCTCCCCTGAAGTAAGTAGGACAACGTTGTGGGACACACTTAAAGTGGTCCTCTGAGGAGACATTAAGTTTGCCACCAACTACAAAAAGCAACAGACTCTGCATCTGGAGTGCATTCAGCAACAGCTGAGGGACCTCCAGAAGCAACATGCTGATGGGGACACGGCAGTGAGCCCATTATTGCAAGCTACTAGGCAACAGATACATCTGCTAGATGTTTGAATGGAGCAAGCACTTCAGTACTTGCACCAAAATATATATGAAAGTGGCCTTAGAGCCACTAGACTCTTAGCTCATGGACTAAAACAAAATCCACTTGGTCCATAATTACTGTCATGGTATATTGCTATTCTACAATGTGTCCCTTTTTCTGTTTTCATAATGGGACAAAAATGTTTTACATATGTATTTACAGTTATTTTCTTTAGTTTGATGCTCTTGGAGAAAAATAGTGCATGGTGGCTATCCAGGGATGGTAGGGCATACTGCTCTTGCACAGCAGTGTTTGGAGTACTGGCTCCATTTCTGCTGCATGCATGGGACCGTCTTGGGCAATGAACACTGCTACCATGATGTATGACCACCTTTCCTGGCCCTCTTTGTCCTTCTGGGCCATAGAAACAATGTAAAAAATTATTTGTTTTTCGGACGCCTGCATGGTTTGCCATGGGAGAGGACAGAGGCATTACGGCAGTAGATTTTGAATTGTGGAGCGCTGAGTGAAGATGACGAGCCGCGAAGCATCGAGAAAGAGAATGAGAAACTCTACGAGAGATTTTACACCAGTCAGGTTATTGTGTGCTTATGAGGTTTTTCTTTCAGTTTAACAGAACTGGCGAGTTAGTATGGTGTTTTTCTGGTGCCCACTTGCTTTGTTGTTTGGGATCTGGAGTTGTGCCAGGCAGGGTTAGCATGCTTGGGTGATTTGTTGGAGAGTTCCTAATGCAGCTGAGAGGTGGCTGGCCTTTTCCCTTGGGTATACTGAGGATTTATGATGCTGGCAAAGGTGCCAGCCAATCAGATTGCGGGGTTACTGACTTTGATTTACCTCATTGTATAATCAGTGATAAACAATGGAGTGGAAATCTATAGAATATTTATTGAATGCAAGCTGAATCGTACCAGTTTGTTTATCAAAGACTTGCGTGTTGTATTTCAGACGCTCAAAAATCAAGTTTGACATGTCTGCGTATTATGCAGGTCACTGTAATAAGAATATGCCGGTTGTATTGGTATAAATTATAAATACAATTACTGTATTTTTATTGAGCTCAGAATTATTCTGACACAAACTCCTGGGAATAGTGCAGATTGGATGGATGTGCAGTTACTGTACTCCCACACCTGTAAGGGCTGACTTGTCTGCAGAATCATTTTATAGTTACTGTTTACTCCTATAAAGATAAATAGAAAGTTGAAGTCTCTCATTTTGTCAGTCCCATTCATAAGATTTCTGAGGGCTGGGTTAGTAGCTTGGTGGTACATCTGCACCAGTTAGCATACCTCTCAACCTCTTGTCTCATGATTCGGGGACGAGGCTTAAAAAATCAGGGACAAAGACCCCAAATCGGGGACAAATCTTAAAAATTGGTAATATTTACTCAGTAGGCTGACAGAATAATGGGATTACTATAAGATGCACTTTCTGAAGGAGAACAAGTCTGTAACTTTAATGTTTCACATTATTTTGTGCTTAGTCCCCACCTTTTAGTCTCAAAAAACACAAATTTTACGAGGGACAGAAGAAAGTTCTGAGGTAGAATCAGGGATGGCCCTGAAAATCAGGGGCAGTTGAGAGTATGCCAGTTAGTGAGGTAGCTCCGTCACTCTGTTTTATACCTACTGTCTCTGTGTGCAGCTTGCTGCCTTGAACTTGTCGTCTTTGTTTTGTTAATATAGGGTTTTTAACAAATCATGGCAGGATGGGGTGGTACCTGAGGACTGGAGGAGGGCAGATGTGATCCTCCTTCACAAAACTGGGAGCAAGGCAGAAGCAGCAAACTACAGACATGTAAGTTTGACCTCAGTGGTAGGGGAAATGATGGAATCACTTCTGAAAGAAAGAATTGTTGAGTACCTAGAGGCCAGCGGGGCACAGGACCCAAAGCAGCATGGATTTACAGCAGGAAGGTCATGTCAGATGAATCGAATTGATTTCTTTGACTGGGTGACCAAAGTAATAGACCAGGGAGGGGCTGTGGATGTGGCCTACCTAGACTTTAGCAAGGCATTTGACACAGTCCCGCACAAAAGATTAATAATTAAGTTAGCTAGCCTGGGAGTGGGTCCCAGGGTGGTAGCCTGGGTAGCAAACTGGCTGCACAACAGGAAACAGAAGGTAATGGTGAATGAAACACATTCCGAAGAAAGGGGGGGTTACTAGTGGAGTACCTCAGGGCTCAGTACTGGGTCCAGTCCTCTTTAACATCTTTGTAGGTGACATTGCAGAGGGTCTGGAGGGAAAGGTATGCCTCTTGCAGATGACCCAAGATCTGTAACAGAGTTGATACACCAAGGGAGAGGTAGAAAATATGAGGAAGGGACTTGGCAAGGTTGGAGGAATGGTCAGACATATGGCAACTTAGATTCAATGCAAAGAAGTGCAGAGTAATGCACCTGGGAAACAAAACCCAGGAGAAGAGTACACAGCAGGGGAGGTACTAACAGCAAAAATGGAAAGGGACCTGGGGGTAGTCATATCAGATGACCTAAAGGTGGGTAAGCAATGTGAAAAGTTTGTAAGGAGAGCTAGGGGATACTGGGATGCATAGGAAGGGGCATCACAAGTAGAAAAACGGAAGTGGTTATCCCCTCTATACAGACAGTTGGTGAGACCCTATCTGGAGTACTGTGTGCAGTTTTGGAGACCTCATCTACGCAAGGACGTAGACAGGATGGAGGCAGTCCAGAGGAGGGCAACTAAAATGGTGCAGGTGTGCAGCAGAAACCATATGAAGAGAGACTGAGAGAGCCTAATATGTATACTCTTGATGAAAGGAGGTATGGGGGGGGACATGACAGAAACTTTCAAGTACCTCAAGGGAATCAAAGTCCAGGAGGGTAGCATCTTTCAGAAAAAGAGATGTGTAAGAACAAGGGGGCACAATTTAAAGATAGAGGGGGGACGGCTCAGGGGTAATGTGAGGAATTTCTTTTTCACAGAGTAGTGGATACATGGAACCGCCTTCCTGAGGCGTCGTTGAGAGTCTAAAACAGTGGGAATTCAAACATGCATGGGACAGACATAAGGCAATTATAGTGGGGGTTGCAGGAAGTAGGCTGTTGGTTAACTAGAATCTGCAGCTTATCCAGTAGGTAAGAAAATGGGCAGACTGGGTGGGCCAAGTGGTCCTATCTGCCATTAAAGTCTGTTTCTCCCAGGTGGTCAGCTCCAGCAGCTCTGTCCCATCCCTACCTCCCTCACGTGGCATCTGCCAACCAGAATGGGACCCCTATAACATCTGGGTGGTGGTCATATGGTGACACGGGAGGAGGGCTGGGCAGGCAGGGCTTCACAAAGCCAGAGCCTTCCCTTTTCCATTTTCGTTCCTTGTTCCCCATGTTATGGCGCCCATGTAGACTTACGCATGGTGAGGTATGTGCATGCCACGGAGTCCGCAAACTACCTACCTCCGCTGTCGTTCATTGTGCAGTACCACCTGGCTTCACCAGGTGGCAAAGTCATTTGACAGTGTGCAGGTCTACCCCCCCCCCACCGTGAAAGGAGCAGCCATCGGGCACCAAGTCCTTTCCCTCCCTGGGCGACCCCTAACAAACTGCTTTGTGACCAAACACGGGTCGCCGGTATGGAGAGAGGCAAGGTGCCAGTGCCTTGGCCCTTCACACCACTGGGCCAGCAATGAACTTGCCACTTTTTAATCTGAATGAATGATTTTTAGTGTTACATATGTTTATTGACTGAGTGACAAGCATTTCGTTTAGAATTTGCCTTGATTGTTTGGTCCTTGTTTTGAATATAATCTGACATGGAACCTTTGTAAAACAGTTGTCATCTGAATCTTCCAGTAAATAAATCCCTCACCTTTTACCAGTGCTGAATACATCCTCCATGTGAGGAAGCCTGTACTGTACCTGCCCACATTGGACCTGATATGTGAATAAAGATTTTCAGACTTGGTGCTGTCCATCCCCACCTTCTATCAGCACTGATTTTCATTAGTGTTGAAGCCTTTAATGTACCTGTCCACTCTGTACCTGGACTTTTTACATTACTGTGCTGTCAGTTCCTCACCTTTTAGCATCCCCAATTTCATCCAGTTGTGTGGAATTCTTCAGTGTACCTCCCAGCTCAATACCTGCATGCCCATCCATCCAATCTGTCCCAAGATTTCCTACTAAGAAACACTGTAGCCCTGTCCTGGTCCCAGGCCCTTTTTCCTGTCCTACACTTCAGTTGGATTCCTGAGCTGCATGATCGTCCTTGCCTCCATAACCTTATCAAACGTTTTCCTGGGTGCAGACATTCCTTAAAGAACCCCATGCAGATGCTGGTCACTCAAGCAACCTTGACTCTACAGCACTCTGATTCTTGTGGGTTAGGATAATGAGCTGTGAATGAACTTGGTATATCCAGCAGAGAGACCAGAGTTTGATTCCCACAACCTCTTATTGCATACTGTGACTCTGAACAAGTCACTTAACCTCTCAAGTGCTCCCGGGTCACCCCTGAAAACCTAGTGGGCCTTACCCAGTTATCAAAGAATAACACAAATAACAAAAAAAAAAAAAAAAAAACCTTGTCTGTGCTCTGGCTCCTGGGCATTAGGCTACGACCATCATGACTGCCACCCATGGCCTGCTTCTGCCTGTGCATTCTCCAGTGGATTCTGCATGCCAGGCTACCTCTCCCTAGATCACCCTATCCTGATCACTAACCTCTTACACAGAGCTCTGTGCTGGTGGCTAGACTGCCCCATCTGCTTTGGTGGGGGCATCCCTCCCTCCGTCCCTTTTTTAGGATGTCCTTAACATGGATACCTCAGGCATTGGGGGCTTATTTGGGTTCCCTAAAGTCCCAGGGGGTGCTGTCCTTTCAGACTGCTCTCTCCACATCTACATTCTGGAGATGGGTGCTGTTCCTCTGGACCTATTGGCCTTTCATTGCCCCTTGCTTTCAGGACTGTCCTTTGATTCTACATATGGACTACCTTTGTCTTGCACTACCCTAACAAAATACCCACTCCTACTCTCTTCTGCAGAGAAACCATGAGGGTGTGGTAATGGGCAGTGGAACACATGTACATTGCCACATTCCTACCCAGCTCTCTGAATGTCCTGGCACTCTGTCAGTTGATCAATTGTTCAGTCTCGGTAACTCTTGGATAATGTGGTTGCAGATGTCTGCTTTACATCTCCACAATGCAAAACCGCCAATTTCTGCCTGCTTGCTCCAGGCCCTGGAACATTTTGGTGAGATATATTATCCTCCTTCTGGAAGGAATGATACTCCTCAGTCCCTCTGATTCAGTGGGTGTTGATCAAGCTTTGGGAGGATGATGCCAATTTGGTCTCAGCCAGAAGAAGGCCACATGCATCAATTTGGTTCCTTCTGCACTGGCAGAGTGAGGTGGCACCTCCTGTCCCACACACTCCATTAAACTGGGCAACTGTCAAAGGATCAGGGCAGCATGTTGCACTCAAGACCTTTCATCTCTGACTTTATGCCTGGCTCCTGAGGACATAGAATTATCCTGCTTTGCCCTGGCAGCTTCGGATGTTCTACTGGCACCTCATCTTTCTGCGCAGTCCACATTCACTGAAATTGAAACGTTTCAGCATTTGGGTGCCTCACACTCCCTTGACCTTTTCTCGTGTCCATTGCAGTGCATCTTTGACTACCTCCTGTTCTGTATCTGACGCTGGCCTCCTCTATTTTGGGAAAGTTCATCTTTTGAGCATTTCTTCTTTCTTTTTTATACTTGTTTATTGAATACAGAAAACTTTCCTCAGATACAATGTATTTCAGACATGTGATCCATGTATAAAAGCCTTGTTGTTTAAACCTGGACAATATTCCTATCATAGACTTTAGGTAAAATTAACCTATTTTATAAACCGATCTGTTGTGGAATATGATTAAGTCTGTTCATCTAATCATTACATAGTTTGCTATGCATCTCAAGAATATTTAAAAACATAGATTCATTGTTAACAGCTTCTAGGATAAACACTATAAACAAAAACTGGGAGACAGAGAGCTTAACAGTTAACTGCCACTGTCAAACAAAAAAACAAAAAGGCTATCTTACTTCCTTTTTGCCAAAGTATATTTCATAATTAATTTTAAGACATACCGGGGAGGCAGAGTAGAAGCAAGGGGCAGGCAAGGAAGCCCCACACACGAGAGAGCCAACAAGATTATTGTCACTCCCACTAATTTCAAAACCCCATTGTTTTAGTATATAAATTTTCGTTCCATATTAAGGCCACAACTATCATGGAAGGCTTCACTTTGATATCTGATCCATCTATTCCATCTGTTAATAAACTTTTCATTTTGGTGATTTATGGGTGGGTTATTTCTTCCATGTGTTGAATTTGGGTCACTATTAGCCATTCTCATAGTACTGGGGGTTTAGTTGCAACCAATGTTTTGTTTATTGCTTTCATGGCAGCCATTGTTAGATGGCCCAGAGGTGATGCCTCCACCGCCCTCTACCCCCTCGGATAGAGGCCAGAGCAGACAATGCTCCGGGGCTATAGTGGTAGATAACATAAACAAATTAGATAAGTGGCTACAGATTTGTTTCCAAAAACTTTGAAGTTCGCTGCAGAACCAGAATACATGAGATTGGTCCATGAAATGTTACCAATTTCCTCCAGCAAACCCCAGGTTAGTAAGCCCATCCTGGTTAACCTCATTGGGGTATTTATATAAAAAAAAAAAAAAAAAAAAATTCTGAGCTTCCAAGTAAACTCTTGCCAACCTGGGGAAGAGGTGGTCCTCCAGGTATTTCTAAAAATGTTCACCCAAAGTTGAGAACTCAGGGAGATCCCTAACTCCGATGTCCATTTCTGCTGAATCCCCTGTATGTTGTATCCCCTATCTGCAATCAAATTATTGTACAGCATAGTTATTGCTCCCCTTCCATTTGTGCTCTCCCAAATTGTCTCAAAAACATACGGAAAGGGTCTTTCATCCCGCCAAGCCTGCATCTGTTTCTGCTTGGCGTTTATGAAGTCCCTTATTTGATAATATTAAAGGCAATCAGCATTATTCCAATTGTTTTGGGTTCTTAGAAGTTCAAAAGGCCTAACATCTTGCCCTTTAAGCAATTGCCACGGAGCATGTATGCCTTTCTCCATTTGATAGGTGTACCATTTTTGATAAATGGGTGGCCTAAACTCAGGATTAGAACACCAACTCCTATATCTCCACATGTTTTTGGCTGTGTAACCTCTCTTGGTTCCCCTGAGCCACCCTTGCAGTGTTGTTTTCCAAGGCATATCCTGATAAACTGCACAGTCCACTGAGCTAGCGGGCTAAATATATCCATTGCTAGAGGGTATTTGTGGAATTACTAAGTTCCATTTGTTTCCAATGAGCTGAGTATGTTGGGTGAGACCATAACAGGGCCATTTTCATTTGGGCTCTTGAGCCAATAGTCTTGTAAATTTGGACATGCCCTTCCCCTGCCTGCTTCGGTAGACATAGGATCCGCCTGTTCACTCTTGGGTGCATCATACTAACGTATAATTTTCCTTTGCCATTGTACCGTGTCTCTTTGATGGTATTATACATGGGATCATTTGAAAGAAGTATAATAACCTTGATAAGACATTTGTTTTAATGGCTTGTAATCTTGAATAAAAGGGAAGAGGTAGGAGTGACCACCTTTGTAGGTCTGCCCAAATGCTCTTTTGGGGGGGGGGGGTAATTGTCCCTGTATAGGGACCTGGGGGATTTTCCTAATTTCACTCTGAGATATTTAATATTGGGACAGTCCCATGGGGAATCTTGCATTAAGTCCTTGGGGAGTGAGGAAGTTAAACGCTAAAATTTCTGTTTTTGACCAATTTAATTTGTATCCCGATATCTTAGAAAATACCTCTAGTTGTTGGAAAACTTTAGAAATAGAGTTCTCTGGGT
Source organism: Neoceratodus forsteri (assembly GCA_016271365.2). Classification (NCBI taxonomy): domain Eukaryota; kingdom Metazoa; phylum Chordata; order Ceratodontiformes; family Ceratodontidae; genus Neoceratodus; species Neoceratodus forsteri. The sequence continues at coordinate 788,538,966 of CM057454.1, forward strand.
CAGATAGGTACATCAATACATCGTCTGCATATAACGCAATTTTATGCACAGTATCTCCCCACTTCATACCTTGTATGTCAGAATTTAATCGTATGGCTTGCGCCAGAGGCTCAATATAGAGGGCGAATAATATAGGTGATAGGGGGCACCCCTGACGTGTACCTCTAAAGAGACTGAAAGGCTGGGATATGAATCCATTTGCCCGTATATATGCAGACGGATTTTTGTATATTTTAGCAATAAGTTGGCAAAACAGCGACGGAAAACCAAAGCCGCCCAGAGCTTCCTGAAGAAATTCCCAGGAGACCTGATTGAATGCTTTCTCTGCATTCAAACTCATAATGCAGGTAGGGATAGACTTAGTTTGAATTCTGTCTATAATGTTAATGGTCCTCCTGATATTGTCTACCGTCCTGGGATGAAGCCCGCCTGGTCCATATGTATCAGGCCAGGAAGGACTCTCTGAACCCTTCTGGCCAAAATGGCTTTCAGAATCTTGTAATCTGTGTTCAAAATGGGTATGGGACGGTAAGATGCACAGTTGGTAGTGTCTCTGGACAGCTTTGGTATGACCGATACTGTTGCCTGCGACCAGGAAGGGGGTATCTGGCCTTTTTCTGTTCTTACATGATTATAGGTTTCACTGAGTAAAGGTACAACGGTTTCTTTGAAATATTTAAAGAACTCTGCTGGCAGCCCATCCGAACCAGGGCACTTTCCAGTCTTCAAATTTTGAATTTCCTGGATAATTTCCGTGTCAGTAAAGGATCCAGTCAAAGCATTTCCTGTTCTTCCGTAAGATTCAGGAGACTTAATGGGGCCAGATAGTCCCTAATGACCTGAGTTGAGGGTGGGATACCCTTGGCATATAGGCTTTGGTAATATTTTCGAAAGGATTCTGCGATGTCCTCAGTTTTACACTGCAGTGTGTGTTTAACAGGGTCCCTAATCTTGGTTATGGTAGCCTTACTTCGGTATTGCCACAGTCTACTAGTTAAAAGTTTTAAGACCCTCGGCCCTCCCTCATGAAATCTTTGTTTCAAATAGATTAGTTTCTGTTCCACTTGGTAATCCAAAATCTTTATATATTCTGCTTTTAATGTTTTGAGTAGTCTAGTTCTATCCTTGCTTAGCTTGTGTTGCTGTTGTTTTTCTAGCTCTTCAATCTGGCATTGTAAATCTTTTTGTTTTTTAATCCTTAGCTTATTTGCTTTAGCCGATATCTCTATAAATTTCCCCTAACGAGGGCTTTAATTGTGTCCCACAGAATGCTTGGGATACCTCAGGGCATCTATTGTCCTGTATAGCTTGTTTTATGGTGTTCATTATTATTTCTTGGTTTTCTTTAATTTTGAAGCAGATAAATTCAAACACCAAAAGTAGAACGCTAGGGCGCCTATTGTTAAGTACATTTGAATGGGGCGTGGTCTGAGTAAACATGATCCTATGTCCACTGAAGCACAAACTTCCATAGATTCCTTTGGCAATAGAAGTAATCTAACCTAGAATAAACTTGGTGGGGATGAGAAAGTATGTATACTGTTTAGTGCTTTTATGGTGCGCTCGCCAAGCATCTACCAAGCCTCAGCTCTTGCAACAACTTACTAACCTTCTTAGCTAGTCCTTTCTCCCGCTTTGCATACTGCCCGAGGAATCCATTGTGGATTTAGCCTTAAGTTCAAATCCCTCCTAGGATCAAATAACCCTCCGCCCACTGCATCACCTTAAGAAATAAATCTCTATAGAAGGATACTTCTATTCCAGGTGGAGCATATACTGATATGAGTGTGAGCTTAGTTCCATTATATAGGCCTTTGATTGCAGAATATCTACCTTGCTTATCTATCAATGAGTCCGTAAGGTCGAATGGGGTTAAATGTGGAATTAGAATAACTGTTCCCCGTCCTGCCCCCACCACACTCGAAGCAACCACCTTTTTAAAGCCAAATTTTGCCAGCTTCTCATGTTCTTTTTTTATTCATATGGGTTTCCTGCAATAAAATAAAAGCTGCCCTATTTTCTTCAAAATGATATTGTTCTAGCTCTCTTAATAGGGTGGGCTAAGCCATTTACATTAAAGGAAATAATTTTCACCTCTGAGCGTGCCATTATATTGGTAAACAAAAACATGCATCCCCATTTCCGATCTATTTGCTCTGTCTCCAAGGGCAAATTTAAAAAATAACATGAAACGACAGTGACTTTCTCTCCCTTCAGCCATCGGAATAAACATGCAACTTGACCAACTGTAAAGAAAATACATCCTACTTGCTATCAATCGACTTCCAAACCAGGAGATTCACTAAAATTCCCAACGAATCTCTAAAGGCCAAGTACTTCCCCTAAACTATGGGGGGATATACCTGGCGAAGGAGGTGAGGGGGGAAAAAAAGAAAATTTAATTCCCTTAAAGTCACTATATCTAGTGGAGCCTCCCTCGAGCCTGCCTAGTTCTTTATTAGGCTCTTATCACTGAAACAACACAAAAAAAAAAGGTAAAAATACAGTTCAGTGTAGTGCGTGACGTCAATGGTCCTTCCAGAGTACCAGCGTGGAGTACTGTCTAGTGTTGTGTTCAGGTATTCTCCTCGCACCAAGCAGGTAACTCCTTCCCCCTCCCCAAATCTTTCCCAACCCTTAATGCACCCACAGACTTATCTACTTCAGGTGTCTGTCTCCTCTCGAGTCCAGAATTCCCTTAGTACTCCCAATCTGTTCCCTCTTTATTGTTATGTTAATTTGTTTTATTTTAAATTTTTCCCTTTTCGTCCATCTTTCCCTTGCTCAGAGATAATCTGCATTCAGATAATTTGGAGCGGAGATGTGTCTTTAAGTGAAGTTCGCCAGCTAAAAGATGCTACTCGTAAGATCTAAATAACAGTTCTCAGAAGGCATCCTCAGTCCCTCGCGAGGCCTCAAGATCGCAGCCTACCGCGTCGAGGGAGGAAAAGAAAAGGACAATTTCAAACAACGAGATGGCTTCCAAAAATGACTTATCTCCATTCGATCAGTCCTGTGTGTCTTCGGTCTGGATTTCCTTTGTAGGCTGCATTTCTGCTAACACTGCACGAATCACCGTAAGTGGATTCAAGGATGACGTTGAAAAGGTGTGCCCCCCGCCTTCTCTTGGATGTCGCTATTAGCCAATCATTAAGCGCCCGCTTGTTCTGCTGGGTAATGGAGTCTCGAACCGGTTGCTGCGAGGCCTGCATGAGGCCCTTCAATATTAAAGCCTTACTCGCGTCCTCTGGAGACTCGTAGGTCTGAGCACCTTCCGCCTACATTATTTTGAGCCGGGCTGGGTAAGGAGTGTTGAATCTGATATTATTCGACTTTAAAATTTTCAATAAGTGGGCGTATTGCGGCCTTTGTCTTTGCACTTCGGGTGGGTAGTCATGGTCGAAATGTAGTCTGTGTGATAAGTATTTTACCTCTTTTTGCTGCCATGCCATGGAGAGGATTTCCTTCTTTAACTTTGTAACTGTTAAATTTTAAAATAACTGATCGAGGCCTCGATTCTGGTGGCGGTTTAGCCTGTAGGGCTCTGTGTGCTCGCTCTATTCCCAACTGGAAACCCGCAGGCAAGTTTAGCACGTCTGTGATTAGGTCCGAGATGAACTCTATCATTCGCCTGCTTTCCGATCCCTCCGGAGCCCATGTATACGAATGCTTCCGTCTGATCTCCCCTCCAAGTCCACACATTTGTTTTGGAGTTGTTCTGCATAATGCAGTAGTGTTTGAAGGGCCAGGTTCATCTTGGCAGTGGTGTCCTCCGTGTTGCTGATTCTGTTCTCCATTTCCTGGACTCTCTCTTCTAGGTTTTGCAGATGCTGATTTAAGTTCTTAAATTCCGTTTTATTTTCGGCCCTCATCGCTTTAATTTCATTAGTCTATCAAAGCGCGACAGAGTTAATTGTTCCTGCTCTTCGTCTGTATCCGGCAAGCTGGCTGGGGAAGGGCTACGGCTTGCCTCCCGAGGAGCTGCTTTCAATCCTCCTGCATCCGTTTTCTTTGAGGACGATTTAGGCTTGAATCGATTCCTGTTGTCTTTTGGAGGTTTTAGCATGGCTATTTTGGAATTTTTGGTGCAGCTTTCTTTAAAAGTTTTTGTTTTAAGGAGGTTGAGGAAGAGAGCTTGTCCATGTGCTGGTGCTGGCTCCGTGACGTCACCGGAAGTCTAGCATTTCTTCTTTCATACCCTCTGAAGGAGCGAGATGGTGTCCCAGTTAGTAGTGTCCCTCAGATTCCTCAGAGGGCTTCTACATTTGGGCCATAGGCTGTTGCCAGTGTAAGATGTTAACTTGGTTCTTGAGTCAATTACACAGACTCCTTTTGGACCTACTGTCACTTACGATATGCATTTCTTTTCTTGGAAATAAATTATTGTAGTGATGAGCTTGACTCAAGGATTTATGAGCTTCAAGCGTTGATTCAGATGCTCTATACCCTTGTGTTTAACCAGGATCAAGTTTTACTACATACTGATCCTGTGTGCCATCCTAAGGTGGTTTGAGTTCACATTTATTTATATATAAAAGCTAACCATTTTCCTAAATTTTCTTTTCCCTTCCCCTCAGAATGCAGGAAAGGTTATCCTGCATTCTCATGGTGCCACTGAGTCTTGCATTTCTATTTTGGACTACACAAAGTACTGCAGAAAGTCCTCAAAGCTTTTTTTCACTCCCATGATGGTGGGAACACCTGTCTCCAAGTAGTGCCTTTCAAGATGGGGAGGCAGTATAGCGCAGTGGTTTAAGGCTGTGAGCTGAAAATCTGAGACCTGGGTTTGAATCCCACAGCCCCCACTTGCATACTGTCAGTGACCCTGAGCAAGTCACTAACTTCCCTATGCTCCCAGGTCGCACCTGTAAACAAGCTGTCAGCTTAGTGTGCCACTCCTGGTTAAACAATTGAAGAAAAAAATTGGTAAGGAGCTTTCTGGTCCCATCTGAGAATATGCTACCAATATCATGGTCATGCCTGTGTCTTGTTTCCATTCAGTTTCAGCAGATGACCTTTTCTTTTCCACCACATGGCATTTTGTTCACACTAAATTCTGGCTTTGGTGCTCCATAGATGGGCTGGATTCGGCCTCGCCATCCATCCGTGCTAGTGTCATATGGTTCTGTTAAGTCCATGATGTCTAGCTTTTTCCCACGCTGTAGTTTTTTTTTTTTTTAACTGCTTTGCCATTGTTGCATGGGTGTTGCGGTGTGTATGAGAGATCCTTAAGCATAGTTTGCTTACTTACCAGTAAAAGGTTCAAAATAGAATCTCCTCCTTCATAGAACCATGGCTTACCCTCCCACCTACTCCTTTTTTATTTCAGGTGGCAAACTCTGGAAGACCTGCCTGTTCCTGCATGCTTGGTCTTCTTTTCTGCACCATTTCAGTTTGTGTCCCTCGTCAGAACTGTCACCTCGACTCCTGTTGGCCTGGTTTCTGGTCTCCAGTTACTGTCTGTATGATACAGCTCCAAACTTGACTCTTGCAGGAAACTGAGGAGGTACTGTATGGGGCTGTCCATTTTATATAGGTACAGTAGTGCAAATGCGTGACAGTGTGGACCGCCCCAGCTAGGCAAAAGTGTGAGTGGTCCTGACGCTGACTGCTTACAGTTCAAAGGTGTGGCTCTATGGATGGCATTGTGTTACTTGAAAGTAACTAAATGTCATGTCTTGTACTGCTTGAATACCTTTATAATTGAGTAACTGAACTCTCTTCATCAAGTGATAGAGCAGATTTATCTTTATTGGCCCAACTGAAGTGAGATATACTGTATATGTGGGTATCTCCTGTACTGGAGTATGGTGTGCACTTTGTCTAGTGTAAGTGAAGCCAGTTTACCTCTGCCACATCATTGGGTTCATTCTGACAGCTGATTAGCTGTTGCAAGTTTTTGGCGTATATTTTTAAAACCACTTGCAGAATGGTCTTCAAACTTGATGTACAGTGCACACATAATGCCACTTTCAAATGCAGATCTTTTAAATTAGTTCTTAGAGTTGCAGCTGTTTACAGTATTGTAAATATTCTTGATGATTTTGAAATGCAATAACATTTCTGCACTAAATAAAATAAATATATAACTGTTTATTTTGTGTTAACTGGTCTGATTAGAATGTTGAAAAACTGCACTGTGATGCCACCAACATGGTTTCTGTTGCTCTCCTATTCAGCAGTGCAATGAAATTGGACAAACTGTTTAACTCTCCTTTTTTTTTTTCTTTCTATAAAACAATTCCATGCACCTTCCAGTTTTATTTGATAAAAATTTCTAGTTGAACCAAAATTTTGAGAAGTTTATAAATGTTTTTGCCCACCCCCCCAAAGAAAAAGATGGCTGCCAGATTTGGCTTTGAAATACCTTTGTAAACCTAGTAAGGATTAGGATAGATTAACTACTTATGTATCATGCTGTATAGGAGGTACCTAGAAAAGATTTGCCAGGTATGGTAATATTTCTATTAACTGTAGCTGAATTTAGCATTTGGGGGATTTATTTATTTTTATTTGCACGACTTCAGGAAATTGCGTAATCACAGGAAGTACACTGGTAAAATACAGAGTAAATACAACTTGAACATCACAGGTTACAGATGTGGGCAAATACATGCAAGTCATACATATACTGTACAGTACACGTTCTATACAGAGCACATAATGCAGAGAACTAGTAAAACTGACCTAAGAAGTACAAACACTTAAGTGTCACTGGCTCAGCAGTTTGCACACACTCCTCTGAGGTCGGAAGATAAGAAGGTGGTGGGTTCTGCCTCCACCAGGCACTTGGGTTCCTAGTACTGACACCATTGTGTGTATCGAGGAGGATGCTGCACTCCTGAGGTGCTGTGTTTTGGATGAGACATTAAACAGGGTCCCGTCTGCCTGTTCTGGTGGTGGTTCAGGCAGACTTTCAAGATCCCATGGCTCTTCAAGAGTAGGGAGTTTTATTGAAATGACAGTCCAAAAACAAAATACAGGGTACATGGAAAACAACTTGAATATAGATACAAACTTGGTTAAACTCATTTCTAATAATCACTTGGGGGGTGTATTAAATCATAATTTGGGAAGCGTGCATTTTTCTCGTAACTGCCAAAAAAGGAAAAGAGAAGCACAACTGTAAACATATAACAGACACTCCTACATTGGAATATCCAAAAAGCAACTATCATGAATACATGTTTAATGATTCTCATTTTTATAAGAACCAAGTACAGTTCTGCCAATACAAGTTATGCTGCTGCAGTGAAAGTGTTTTGCTGTAGGGATGTGGATACGATGTTCTATCCACACTTTCTGGCAGTTGTCTTTCCCTTTAAGGATCACCGAAAATGCCTTCTAGCTGGCTCCTCCCTCCCACCCACCCGGTGATAACTCCCATGGCTCTGCCCCATAACACCAGATCTTTCTTTAGCTGGAAGGTTCGGGTTCCTCCTTACTGCTCCCGTGCTGAGTGGGCCCTGGTCAGATCTTAGGATTTACTTCAAAACTTACTTTAAAACTCATTCAAGTTTTGTTTTCTCCTCTATCTTTGATGGTGACCTGATGGAGGATAAGATTATTCCGTGTTTGCGGTGCCATTGCAGGCAGATGATGTCCCATATGGACCCTCACGCCTCGTGCGTCTACTGTCTGGACCACAATCACGATACACAGGCCTGCAACTGCGCCGGTTGTTCCACCAGAATGTTCTCTACTACAGTGCTGCCTGCCTGAAGTTGGGCTGGCCGGAGAAATATCTGCCGGTCAAATTAAAGGATGCCCATTGGGTGTTCTTTGCGGCCGCGGGATCCACCGAGCAGTTAGAACAGATCAAGGCCTTCGAGGAGGAGGCAGCCCAGGCCACTGCTCAATCCTCTTCTGCCTCAGCCTTTGTTCTGCTCCAGTTGGGCTCCACCTATTTGGCCTCCTTCAAGGAGCTGTGCCAGTTCCTCTCGATTAGAGGAGAGGGCCCCACCAAGTTGCATAGTTCCTGCTCACTCAAGGAGGAGTCCAAGAAGGACAGAGAAGACTCATTGTTGATGCTTTTGGGACCAGGAACTTTCCTGCTCTCGGAAACTCCAGTTTCAACTATGGTCGAAATCACGGCCTTGGCCGCTAGTTTCACAGTAACTTCGTCTGACCAATTGGTGATGTGGCCAAGATATTTCTGGACCCTGTCAACCGGTTGTCATTTGAAGAGGCAGGCAACTCTCTTTTTAGCACTCCAGTCCTGCCAGTGACCACTGACTGGTCGGTCCAGCTTACTGAGCTGGAACTGCTGGTCATCAACCAAGACCAAGAAAGAGCTGTGGCTTTCCTTGGCTCCCTCCGAGGCCCCCCAGCGGCACCACCGACTGCAATTGCAGAGGTCGAGGTCTCTATCATCTTACACTACAGGGTCGAACAGGCCCCACCGACATTGGCTGTCTCGCTCTCGACTCCATGGTGAGCGGGCACTGCTGCTACTCGTCGTAATCCTTCTCGAGTGAGGAGCGACTTTGGTGCAAATTACGTCTATGCCACAGAGACCTTCTGTGGCAACAGTTGGTTCTATCCAGGTCAAAGCAGACACCAGCTACAACCCCAGCCATTACATGGCTGTCACCCGAAAGGCATATGCCGACTCCCCTGGCAGGGCCGGTTGACACGTTCCTCCCCCAGCGGAGCCAGTTCAGACCTAGTCAGTTAGGATGAAACAGAATTCTCTACAGATCGTGGTGGAGCCACCACCTAAGCAGAAGATGTCTGGAGCTCCGACTCGGGAGTTTCGGCTGGCCGAGGGGCTTCCCCATTGGCTGTCTGTCACCCTTATTGCTGACTGTCCACCGGGTTGAGGGGGACACGGGTGGCTGCCCGCTTTATATGGACTTCTCGGAGTGAGAGGATTCCTCTTTGCACTTCTGTCCACTAGACACAGAGTTGATCGGGGATCTTTCCACAGACAAAGGCCCTACTTCATGGGCATTACTCTCCTCATCCCCAGATCTATGGGGATGAAACTGGAGCCCGTCCAAAAGCGGGCTCGATATCCCCAGTGGCTGAGGCCACTGTTGACCCTGCCCTGGAGCTTTGGCCAGTGCCCTGCTTCTTGCCCTGCACCCTCAGCCTGGATGGCCCGCAAGTATGCAGTGCCCACTGGTACCCTTTCAGGATTCATTGAGCAGCCCTCAGCTGAGCAGTTGGTGGATGACTCAGTGTTTTGGTGCACGGGCAATACCAGGGATGTCAATAGATCCGCCAGACAGCGTCCAAGAAGTTGGATCATTCGGACAAAAAGGTCTATGCTGCCTCCTTGCTAGGCCTCCACCAGGCGAGCTCGGCCATCTTTGATGCCACACTTCTTTCATGACCTATGAGGCGATCCCTCACCTTCCTGCGGACCTTCAGACCACTGTCAAACAGGGCAGAGACCAGGGTATCGCAGTGGCGAAACAGCAACTTCAGATGGCTCTGGATGTTGCTGATTCTTGTGCCTACTCAGTGGCGGCCATGGTTGCCATGCACCCTAGGGCTTGGCTGCTGATATCAACCTTCCGGCAGATACCCAGCACAAGCTGGTGGATGTCCCTTTTGGGCACCAACCTATTTGGGCCTGGTGTGGAGGGTCACCTACAGTGCATTGAAAGAGTCCAGTGCCACCCTGGACTCTGACATCCACGCAGAAGGACAACAAGGGCTTTAAGCAGCAGAATGGCAAGCTCTTTCAGTCCTCCACCCCACGGCCAAAACAGACCAGCAGCAGTCCTGGCGACCTCGGGCCAAGTTCATGGCCTCAGTGGTCTGAAAGCACAGAGGGAAGGGACCTGGTGGCTCCTCGGCTGTATCCTCCTCCTCCTCCTCCAAACCTGCTCAGTGACCTGATGGGGTTGCCACCCTCATACTCATCACGCCTCCCCTAGGTACTCCTGTGGTGGGGGCCGGCTCCACCACTTCCTTTCTGCCTGGTCTGTTACCACAGACAGGTGGGTTCTGAAAGTGGTCGGTTGGGGTCTGCCTCAGGAATTCGAACAGTACCCTCCAAGCCAAACCTGTGCACCATGGGAGGACTTGGTATCTGCAGACACTAGGTCAGCTCTTCGAGACGACATAGCCCAGCTCCTCGGCAAGGAGGTCATGGCCAGAGTTGTGGATCCTCCGGAACACCAAGGGTTTGTCTCCAGGTACTTCCTTGTGCCAAAGCAGACTGGGCTGGTGCCCCATTCCAGATCTGCGTGACCTGAACTAATTCCTTGGGTTCCGCACCTTCAGGATGGTAACTCTGCTCCAGATCATACCATCTCTGGAGCAAAACATGTGGTTTTGCTCTCTGGATCTTCAGGAGCGCTTTTCGTCCTGATCCATCCGTCTCATTGAGATTCCTCTGCTTCACAGGCAGAGGAGTCACTGAGTTCAAGCCATGCCTTTCGGCTTCTCTTTGGCCCCCGAGGTCTTCACCAAATGCATAGCATCGGTGGCAGCTTACCTGAGGCACCGAGGAGTCTGGATGTACCCCTACCTGGACGACTGGCTAATAGCTGGTCCCTCCAGGCAGGAGGTGGAGTAGTCCAGGGACCTGGCCCTCCATACCTGCATCGGCCTTGGCCTCCTAGTCAGCGAGGCCAAGTCAGAACTCATGCCCTCATAGGTGAACTATTTCATCAGGGCAGAGCTCGACTCGTGCTGGGCTAGAGCTCTATTCCCGGCAGACAGGCAGAGGTTCTCTCCTCCTTTGCCCAATCATGTCTGTTTGGGCACTTGCTCTGCCTGGGACTCCCTGTGCCTTGTGGGTTCACAGCGTGCACCAGCGATGGGTCCATTGGCGTGCGCTCCTGCCAGTGAGAACCGCCAACCAGTGGTCTCAGCGCAAGCGGTCCCTTTGACCAGCTGGTTACTGTAACTCTGAGGATGTGGGACACCTCCATTGGTGGCTTGTCCCAGAGCATCTGCTGGAAGGCATCCTGTTTGTCCACCCCAAGCCCACAGTTATCCTGACGAAACATGCCTCTTTCACAGGCTGGGGTGCCCATCTGGAGGAACTTGAGAGTCCATGGGCTCTGGACCCCTCAGGAGTCCTGATGCCATATCAACCTACTGGAGCTCAGAGTGGTTTAGCTAGCCCTGATCGCGTTCACACAGTTTGTCCGGGGTCAAGTGGTCCAGGTCCAGATGGACAATACAATAACCATGTTCTACCTCAACAAGCAGGGTGGGATGCACTTCTTGCTGCTGTGCTAGGAAGCTCTCTGCATCTGGACCCTCCTGTGAAGCCTGGAGGCAGATCTCCTAGCCATCCATGTGGCAGGAGCCTCAAATCAGCTGGCGGATGCCCTCAGCTGGGTAGGTGAGGCATTTCACGAGTGGATCCTCTACCTGGAGGTAGTTCAGTCTGTTCTCCCAGTGGGGCACCCCTCAGGTGGACCTGTTCGTCTCAGAGAGAATGCAAAGCTGAGGCCATTTTGTCGCCCCAAAGCAGGGCTCGCTGGCAGGGGGATGCCTTCTGTGGGTCATGGACCCCAGGCCTCCATGCTTTCCTCCACTTCCCTTGATCCACAAGGTCAGGAAGAATAAGGCACAGGTGATCCTGGTGGCTCCTGGCTGGCCCCGCCAGTTTTGGTACCCCGATCTCTTCAGCCTCAGCAACAGGCTCCTGAGGCGTCTTCCAGCATGCCTGGACCTGCTTTCCATCCATCAGGGGAAGGTACTGCACCCGGATCTTCAATCCCTTCACCTGACAGCCTGGTTCCTGAGCAGCTAGAGTTCCAGGCTTTGGGTCTCTCCCTAGATGTCCTCACCATGGTGGAGGCATCTCGCAAGGAATCAACCAGAAAATGCTATGTCTTCAAATGGAAGAGATTCTCTATTTGGTGTCTGGGCAAGGGGTTGGACCCCTTGACCTGTCCTGTGGTCAGCATTTTGGACCATCTGTGGTCTCTCTCCCAAGGGGGACGTCGGTAGATGACCCTTAAGGTGCATCTGGCAGCCATCTCTGCTTACCGGGTGGGGGCTGGTCAGCAGTCGGTGGCACAGGAGAAGGTGGTCTGATGCTTCAAGTGTCTTGACCACATTTCCCCTCCAGTGTGTGAACCACCACCACTGTGGGACTTGCTGCTGGTTTTGGCAAAGCTCATGGGTAAGTCTTTCGAACTGATGCACAGATGTGACATGTCTCACTTGTCATGGAGGACCGCCTTCCTGGTGACTATCACGTCAGCCAGAAAGATTAGTGAGCTTCAGGTGCTCTCAGTGGAGTCTCTGACCCGGTCTTCCACAGGGGCAAGGTTGTCCTGCACACCAACCTGAAGTTCCTCCTGAAGGTTGTGTAGGAGTTTTACCTGAATCAGGTGATGACTCTACTGGTGTTCTTCACCAGTTACACTTCGGAGGCCAAACACCAGCTCCATACTCTGGACCTGAGGCGAGCGCTCACTTATTATAATGAGCATGCGCTCGCTTATTACAATGCGCGCACGACTGGAGTTCGGGGAGAGGTTTGCCAGCTGTTTGTCACCTATGCTGAAGCTGCAGCTGGCAGATCTGCTGCGAAGTGAACGATTGGCCGGTGAATCACATCCTGCATTGATCTCTGCTATAGGTTGGCAGGTAGAGTGTCTCCCGGAAGGCTAAGGGCTCATTCCACCTGCCATACTGCTGCGTCGGTGGCTGCTTCTAGTGATGCTCCTGTCCAGGAGATCTGCAGGGCTACTACCTGGAAGTCAGCACATACCTTCATTTCCCATTACCACATTGACCTAGAGTCATGCCGGGATGCTAGTTTTGGGGCCTCGATTCTCCAGTCTCTGTTCCACAAGTAGGGAGTGTGTGCCTTGCCTCTCTCCTCCTAGAGAACTGGTAGGAGTCTGCCAGAAATTTTGGATAGAACATCATATCCACATCCCTAGAAAAACAGGTTACTCACCTGTAACAGTAGATCTAGGAGTGGTATATGATGTTCATTTGCATAGACCCACCCAACCTCCCCAGCTTTGGTGCACAAACTCTGCTTCCAGTGGTCAAGATCTGGTGTCATGGGGCAGAGCCACGGGAGTTACCGCCCAGGTTGATATTTAATGTGAGGGGTGTGATCGTGATGTCAGCAGCCATGTCCAAGATGGTGAAAAGAAAGATGTTTACCTAGGGGATTTCTGGCTGCCTCTTACCCTCTTTGGGACAGAGAAGTCTGTGTGTGAGTCAGAGGAAACTATATAGAGAGAGCATCGAATTCTCATCTTCCTCAGTGTCCCCCACTGTTCTCTCTTGGCCTGTAAATTAAACCGGTTTCTAGTGAGAATCTGAGAGTGGGCATCTTTAGTCTCTGGTTTCCTTTTATCCTGTTGTCTCCTGTGGGGACTACTATATTAAACTTACTCTCCTGGGAATGAGGTGAGGGCACATGGTAGATGGGGGTTCAACCCTACAGGTACCACATGACAGAAGCTGCAGATTTTGTTGAGGTTTGTGTTTGATTTGCCTCTATCCCTGTAGGGGACTGATGGGCACTTGCATTACATCAGATTGTAACTCCTGCTCTTCAGTCACCTGTGCTGGTTTAGGCATAAGACATGGCAAGGGAAGAGGAGGCCCAACCTTGTAAAATCCGAACGTGTGCCTCAGTGATAAACTGCTCCTGGTTCTGGGGGGTTTGTCTATTCTATAGTGTTCCACCCAAGGATATTGCTTCTAGGCGTGCCCAGTTTCATTGCATAGATTGCATTTTAGGGGGTTTGGACAGCCAAGACTGACATGGCCATACTCTAAACAGAGATTGCAGTGTGGCTTGTTGCAGGTTTAACAGAGATGTGTTCTTGCGCTCCACATTTGTGGCATGTTCTTGGCTCCCCTGAATAAAAACAAAACCCCCCTCTCTGCCTATGAAAACTACCTGGGAGATGACTGAGCCCTATGTCTGTTTGCTTAAGTTGATCTTTGTCCTTTCATCCCCTGCCCAAATGAGGTCCTTGTGCAGGATGATGCTTGAACTGTCTAGAATGTCACGTCTTTGCCTTAGCCAGTACTAAAACATCGGTAAAATTAAATCCTCATTCTGAAAAAGTAGTGTTCTGTTCTTAACTAGGGGTTTGGTAAGGGCACCAGGGAAAAAGCTTTCATATGGGAGTATCCTTAACTAATATTTAAGCCAAAACATTTCCAAAGTTTGAACAAGTTTAAAGTTGATGTCATAAGTAGCCCCCAACATGAATGAAGGCAAATAAGTCATTTTGCCATTATCCCTATGATAGCAGTGAGCATTTTATGAATGACAGTTTTTGGTCTGGGGCTCAGAAGGGTCCCCATTAAACTTGAGATGAACAGCATTCCTACTTTGTGCTGGTTTCCAACTTTAGTAAACAAATCGGTCATCCTAAAGCGTAGGGTCGGGGCAGATGTAGAAGGGTCTGCCTCTGAATGATTTAATGGCATCTGAATTCTGTGTTGCAGGGCCCCTGATTCAAGTGATGGATCCTCGGTAATTTTTGTGCCAGACTGAGGTTCAGCTTCTGTAATACCTATATGCAAGTCGTTGGGGATTGGGGACATAACGAGACTGTGAGCAACGGATGCTCCATCCTATTTTTTCTTTTAGCAGTTTTCCTCCCTGGGTGACACCCTGTGCTGCTTGTGTTTTTGTGCCTAGAGTGATGCTTTTTTGGAGTATGCAGCACTTAAAAAGCCGGTTCTGGTTGATTTTGAATGGGTCTGGCATTTTATAATATGATTTCTGAGGCCAGCACTGGCCCTGGGGATTTCCAACTGGCACCAGCCTCTGCAGGACATCAACCCGCTGCTCGCAAAGCATTTTCCACACTTCAAGTTGGGGTGGATACAGCATCTGGTCATTCGTGCTGTAAGGAGCACTGCGGCAACCAGGATTCATGAGCAGCCAAAGTAAGCAAATAAGCCTGCAAGCGCGGGCTTTCTGTGCCAATTATTTTTGTCAACTGATGTAGCCGGGGTCAGTTGTAAGGGTATGGAGTCCTCACAAGGGTGCTTGCAATTATTGGAGGGTTTTGTAGAAATTTTAAGATTCATTCTTTGTTCATCCGAACTGGGGTGCATATGAAGTCTTCCTTAGCTGCTAAGTCATCATTTTGGATGGGTTATTTAAGGCTGTAATTCGGGTTCAGGTGAAGTGCCTGTAATATCTGATCAAGTATGGCATCTGAGTTTGACTGAAAAACCTGGAAATACTGTAGAATGAAAGTCCACATCAGGCAGGTCCAGTTCTGCAGAAAAGTGGTTCCTGTTCCATTAAATTCTCCAACAGGTTCTTTAAGTACTACTCCTTCCACACCCCTTTTGTAGGGTACCACAGTTGTGACATTTCCTGTGGCAAAGCAGGAAGGGGAAGATCAGTGGGGCATCCACAAGGTGAGCTCATTTACAGGGGTACTAGTAATTTAACTTGTTATAACAAGTTATACGAAAACAAAAATCAAACCATTACTTGCATTTTTTTTCCTTCTAATTATTCTGACCAGGTTATAAACCCAGCAACTTATCTGGAATGGATATCATTAACTGCAGGTATTGTGGAACACTTTTCAGAAGGACAGTCTTACAGGATTTAGGACATTGTCCTACATGCTGGGCCATTGGAGATCTTAGGGCTCAGCTTCGGGCAGCATGGGCAAAATTGCTCCTCAAATTTCATATTCAAGAGGAATGTATTATAAGAGCACTCGCCATTTCCCCAACATCCAACAGAAGAACCATGACCGCAGAGGGTAGTTAGTCCAGGAGGTTGGCAGGGGCAAATCGGGTGACCTGTCATTCTGTGCTTTCTAACATATTGCCTCCAAAAACCATAAAAACACTACAAATGGGCATCTCCCTCCATCTCCGAAATCAAACAAAGGGGCAGAGGACACTACAGAGCAGTACACTGCAGCACAGAAGCTAGCACAACAAAACTCACCCAAATCAGGAACCAAAACAAAAAAAGCAAAAAGGAAATCCAAAAAACTTCTGATCATAGGAGACTCCATGATTCAGGGGGTTGATACCCATCTCCAGCCAGGGGTAATGGTCAGATGTTTCCCAGGTACATCATTGTGGAGAGACACTGACCGCATTGCTAAAATTGTTCACAAAGCAGGAGAAAACATTGATGTCCTGGTACACATAGAGACTAATGATCTCGCCAGCTGGTCCAGTTGTGGAATAAGACACCTGACCAGGCTGGAGTGACAAACTATCATCCATTTCTGTCCGACATCTCTCTTCTCTGAGTTCCTGCCAGTCTGGGAGAGGGGGGCAGATGGACTGAAGGTCAGAGAAGGGGAGATAGGGAGCTAAACATGTGGGCTCAAGGGCTGGTGCCAGGAAAAGGACACAGACTTGTAGGAACTGGCAACAGTTCTGGGAGTGAAAATTCTTAAATTTGATGGGCTGCATCTGACTAAGGAGGGAGTCGGTGCATTGGGACAGAAGTTTGACATCTTTGAAGAATATTTAAACTAGCAAATGGGGAGAGGGGTGCAGCACCCCATACGTCGAATGGGAAGAACACCTCTCCTCCCTCAGCTAGTGGTCAAACAGGGATTCAGCATGTTTGCAGTTCATTTGCATCACCAGGTAAGAAAAACTGACACAGTCAGTGTCAGTGGCTCAGTAGGTAGCACACTCGCCTCTGAGGCCGGGAGATCAGAGGACTGTGGGTTCAGTTCCCACATCTGGCACTTGGGTTAATATCCCAGTACTGACACTGCAGTGCAGCATGAGAGGGGTGCTGCACTTCTGAGGTGCCGCTCTTCGATGAGATGTTAAACCGAGGTCCCATCTGCCTGGATTGGTGGTAGTTCAGGTGGATGTTTAAGATCCCATGGCACTTCTCGAAAAGAGTAGGGAATTTCCTGGTGTCCTGGCCAAATTTCCCTCATTCACTAAAATACCACCAACAGCTTAATCTGGTTCAAGGTCAGTTGGCATTCATCTGTATTTCTCCCGAGTTCGTGCCTGAAAATAGGCAAGATTTGTCTAGTGCACTTACCGGTCAACAAAAGCTAAATAAATAATTAAAAAAGGTCCGTTTCCCATATGGCTTACAGGAGAAATGCCAAACCTCACCCAACAACTGACACAATCGAAATCTGGCCAATGGAAAATCAGATACACAAATGCTCACAGCCTGGGAAATAAGATTCCAGACCTGCAGGCAACAATGTCAGAGGCTAAACTGGACATAGTAGCATTAGTGAGATGTGGTTCACCAGTAACCACACTTGGGAGACTTCAGTGCCTGGCTATGTACTGTCAGAAGAGACCGAGGTGCAAAAAAAGGGGGGTGGAGGGCCCTGTATGTCAATGAAAATATCAAAGCTACAGAAATTCAGAATACACATAAAGAGCTAGAAGAACTGTGGGTCACCCTGGAAACAGAAATGGGACAGCCATAAGAAGTGGGTTGTCTACAGGCCCCAGACCAGGGGAGGACATAGACACATTACTGTTAGAAGATGCACAAAACATGACAGCTAAAGGAGGTTCTGATAATGGAGACTTCAACATGCTGGATACAGATTGGCAATACCAGCAGGAATATCTGCCAGAACTAAACACATGGTGGATTCCTGCAGGGGAGGGCCTCAAACAACTGGTACAACAACCCACAAGAGACAGGGCTATCCTAGATCCAGTACTGATTAACGGGGAAGGGATCACAGATCTCCACGTAGGTCATCTGGGGGCCAGTGACCATCACATGGTATGGTTCAATTTGGCCACTACACCTAAATCATCCCATTCCAAGGCAAAAATATGGGACTTCAGAGGAGCTGACTTTGATAAGATGGCCAACAGAGTTAAGCTAGCCTTGGCAAAAAGAAACACAGGTGAGGGGGTACAGGCAAAGTGGGCAAGCATTAAGGATGCAATACTTGAAGCAACATCCCATTGTGCTGGACAGAAAAGGAAGTGCAAAATAAGAAGGAAACCACTTTGGTTCTCAAATACAGTAGCAGAAAAGGTCAGAGCCAAAAGGCTGGCCTTCAGGAAATGTAAGGGAACACAGCGGGATGAAGATAGGGAGGCATACCAAACTGCCCTAAGGGAAGTAGGGAAGGCAGTAAGGCAGGCAAAAGTCCCAAACTGAGGAAACACTAGCATGAACAGTAAAAGAAGGTGACAAGATTTTCTATAGATACATTAGTGAAAGGAGAAAATCCAGAGGGGGTATTGCTAAGCTCAAAGGAGAGAAGGGGGCATGTGAGGAGGAGGACTCTGTAAAAGCATCTATCCTAAATAGATGCTTTTGCTCAGTAGTTACTGAAGAGAAGGTAGGGCAGGGCCCACAGCTCAGCACCATGGACACGGGGGGAGGGAGGTGAGCACCACTCCCTTAACAAAAGAAAGGGTCCTACAAGAGCTCTCTAAGCTCAGGGTGGACAAGGCAATGGGACCTGATGGCATACATCCCAGGGTACTTAAGGAGCTAAGGGAGGAACTAGCAGAGACATTAGCAGAACTGTTTAGTGCGTCTCTGAGCACTGGAGAAGGGCTTATGTGATCCCGCCCACAAGAGTGGTAGCAGGGAGGAGGCAGGGAACTACAGACCTGTCAGTCTTACCTCAGTAATGGGCAAGATTATGGAGGCACTCCTTAAGGAAAGAATAGTGAGCATGGAATCCATAGGCACAGGATCCAAGACAGCATGGGTTTACAAAAGAAGGTCCTGTCAAACTAATATCATAGATTTCTTTGACTGGGTAACCAGAGTGGTGGACCAAGGGGAGCAGTTGATGTTGCCTACCTTGACTTCAGCAAAGCTTTAGACACTGTTCCATGTAGAAGATTGATAAATAAACTGGGTAGGCTCGGGTGAGGAAGTTGGTTAACTGGGTGGCAAACTGGTTGACGGGCAGAAAACAGAGTGGTGGTAAATGGTATGCAGTCAGAAGAGATGCAAGTCACAAGTGGGGTACCTCGGGATCAGTCCTGGGACAGTCCTCTTAAATATCTTCATTAGTGACCTTGCAGATGGACTGTTGGGTAGTTTGGCTGTTTGCAGATGACACCAAGATCTGCAACAGAGTAGATGATCCAGATGGGGTGGGCAGAATGAGGAGTGATCTGGATAAACTAGCAAATGGTCAGAAGAGTGGCAACTGGGATTTAATGCAAAGAAGTGCAAGATCATGCACATAGGGAAGAGAAACCTGAAGCCACCTATAGGCTGGGAGGGAGTTGCTGGCAGTCACAAAGGAAGAAAGAGACTTGGGCATCATAATCACAGACAACCTGAAATCATCCAAGCAGACCACTAAAGCAGTAGGTAAGGCTAGGGGATGTTAGGGTGTATTAGTAGGGGTATCACAAGTCGTAAGAGGGAGGTAATAATCCCTCTTTACATGACACTGGTTAGGCCCCATCTGGAGTACTAGTGCAGTACTGGAGCCACACCTTCACAAGGACATTAACCAAATTGAGGCAGTCCAGAAGGGCAACCAAAAGGTGCAGGGACTGCATCTGAAGACATACGAGGACAGCTTAACGGAGCTCAATATGTATACCCTTGAGCAAAGGAGGAGAGAGGTGATATGATATAAACATTCAAACACCTCAAGGGCATTAACAAGGTGAGAGAGTCTAACATGTTTAAATATAAGAAAAATAGCAGGACAAGAGGACACAGCATGAGACTAGAGGGAGGCTGATTTAAGGGGAATGTGAGGAAATTCCTTTTCACAGAAAGGGTGGTGGATGCATGGAACGCCTACCTCAGGAAGTGGTGGCTATGAATACAGTGCAGGGCTTCAAACAGGCATGGATAGGCATAAGGGAGCAATACAAATGAGTATGAATAGATAGGCCACTAACAGAGCAAAGGCCGGTGGCACATTTATAAGGTAGAAAAAGAAATGGGCAGACTGGATGGGCCTTGCGGTCCTTATCTGCCGTCAACTTCTATGTTTCTATGTAACCGGTCTGTCTGCCATCTTGGAGATGGCGGACTAGGGTTTCCTCTACCAAGAGTAGGGGAATTTCCCTGGTGTCCTGGCCACATTTTCCCCATTCACTAAAAATATATCGCCAGCAGCTTAACCTGGTTCAATGTCAGTTGGCATCTCCCCCCCCCAGGACGAGGCTGAAACTCCTGGTCAACAAAAACAAAATAAAGAAATAAATAAAAAGTCAGAGTATATAGAGTCTGGACCAGAGCCATGATCTGGATAACAAGGAGTCAACAGATTACATAAGAATAATTACGTGTACATAGAGGATGAGAAAAGATGACATTTGCTGATGTGCTAAAATGTCTGTACTGTAGGCTATTTTTGATCAGTTTGACACAGTTGTGACAGTTAGCACTTTACTGCAAGACAATTGATGCATGCATCATCTTTGTGCAACTCATCACTTCTAATGTGAAACTAGATCACCACTTTCATGATCTAACAATCATGCTACAAGTAGAGCAGTTGGAGCAGAAACATGCCGCAGGTCTTTGAAAATCTAGCCCCTTAGGTCATTCGTAGAAAGACGTCCTCAACAATATATAGTTTGATAGCATTTATTCATTGTGGCATGAACTGTGTATTGTAAACTTTTTTTCTAATTCTAACCATGTATAAATTGTAATTGTACACTTCCCCCCTCCTCTGCAACATACCCTCAGAACTAATGGAAATGAGATGTCTTGTGCAGCCCAGTATGCTTTCCTGGTAATATTTCAAGTAACTTAAACCAAAAAACGAATTGTAAGGTTGGTCATGGTACAAGCCATCCCAGCCATGCAGACAACTCCAACAGTGCTACATAGCTAGTTCTTGATGCCCAGTTGCCCACATGGACATAAACTTGAAACATTCTTAACACTACTTTGTAAACCTTTCCAGCTAAGCAACACTGCCCTCATTGTTCTGCTTGTCCTCTGTCATCTTGACTATTTACTGCATTGTGCACTTTTCATAACTCTTTAGGTGATAGCGGCTACCGTTCAGGGCAACTTTGCCTCTGGCTTAGCAGAGGTAATTCATTTAGTTTAGTGAATTTGTGCTAATGCCAGCTATGTTTGCTACAGATCATGTTTGTAGTACTGCTCTTTGCTAGTTAACAAAATTGAGCAGACAGCTGTTCTGTCTGTCTCTGTCTGTCTCTGTTCTGTCTGTCTGTGCACTGCACTAATACCCAGGATCAGCATGGAATACCTTTGCTACCACATTTAATTATAGCTGTTGAAGGTTGAACTGTCTGCAACATTTTGCTTCCTGTGTAATAATGCCAGATCTGAAACATTATAACCGTGTAGGGTTGAAAGAAAGTTTGAAACTGGCCAAGTTCAGGTTTGCCAGTATAGTCATGTGAGAAAGCAAATGAAGAAAAAAAAATCTGGGGTCAGGCTCATTCAAGTTCTAACTGCACTAACTTGTCTGCATGCCCCCCGCCCCCCCACACGCAAAAAAATAACCTTGATAGGAGTTGGGAACTAGTGAGCTAAAATGTTTACAGTACTGTTTGGAAAATGTATAATTTATTTAGGGACTGGTTGGTATCCATTTCAGTATCATATTATGGTGGGCTATTTATCCTCATAGTACAAGAAGGTTACAGAGCTGCCAAATCACGATTTGAAGTGTTTTCACTCACACATAGTTTACATGCAAGTCAACACTGCTTTAGGTTGTTTGGTCAGCTCTTGTAAACGAGAATGTACTAGATAGAAGTGATCTGCCCAGCAATTATTAACAAGATATGCCCTACTGGATAAACTAAATACGTTACCTACTTTGAGGAAAACGTGAGCATCAGTCTTAAATCTAACAGTTCCCCCTCCACTGAATTGACTAGTATGCATTTTCTGTCTTGGTTTTTTTTTTTGTCTAGCGGAGGGTCATACCACACTTGTGACATCAGAATTTGTTGGGTGTGAAAATTAGTGTGTGACGAGCAGTGGATTGTGACCTTGGGTATTTAGTAACTGAGCAGCAGATGAACTCTGTTTTCATTTGCATGTCATGGTAACAGACTAACTTGCACAACAATATGAATAGTGGAAAGAAAGGCCAGTGACCTGTATAGTTAGTTATTTTCCCCCACCAGCTTGGTGGCAGTACCCAGTCATACCTCTCAACCTCCCGCGAAAATCATAGCACTGGCCTTCAAAAGCATAGCAAATGGCCAGAATGTGTAGCACTTTCTTATTTTAAACAATAGGTCCCAGCAGCAGCATCAACTAGGAGCAGATTTATCCTGGACTCCCTTCACTGTGCCTTCCTCAAACAACTGGTCATAGAACCAACTCGGCAGAAGGCAATACTGGACCTTGTGCCTACAAACAGGGACAGTGTGATGGGGGGTAACAGTGGGGAGCACCTGGGTAACAGTGACCACCAGTCATTGTGGTTTGAAATCACAGAAAGAGCAGAACCAAACCACACAAAAACACGATCCTGGATTTAGGGGGCAGACTTTGGGTAAAATGGGGAGATACTTGAAAGAGGCATTAAGGGAATGGGACAGGAATCGGGATTGAGGAACAGTGGGCAGTATTTAAAATGGGGATTATAAGAACAACAGAATTATGCATTACAGGTTAGCAAGAGGAAAAGGAAGAGGAGACCATTATGGTTTTCAAAGAGGTAGCAAAGAAAGGAAAGCCAAAAAGATTGCATTCAGGCAATACAAAAAGACAGGCAGAAGGGATAGGAGAAATAACAGGAGAAACAAAGGGAGGCAGGGAAGTTGTAAGGGAAGCCAAAGCTCAGACAGAAGAACACATTGCAAAATCAGTGGGTAAAGGGGACAAAAACCTTTACAGGTACATAAGTGAAAAAGAAAGACAAAGGGAGGGACTAGTGAGACTGAAGGGGAGGATGGGAGCCGTGGAGGATGACAAACAATAAAGCGACATATTGAACAGGTATTTCTGCTCAGTCTTTACTAAGGAAGAGGGGTAATGGGTCTGAAGGGGTACAAAGGGGTGAGAATGGTGCAGAAATGGACACAAGTCCCTTTACACGAGAAAAGGTCCTGAAGGAACTGGAAGTAATAAGAGCTGATAAGCAATGGGGCCAGATGGGGTGCACCCAGGGTCCTTAAAGAACTGAGAGGTGGTGGCTGAACCTCTGGCTATCCTGTTCAGCCAATCACTGGAAACAGGGAGGTACCCAAAGACTGAGGACAGCAGATGTAGTCCCCTTATACAAAAGTGGGAACAAAGAGGAAGCAGGGAACTACAGACCAGTCAGCCTCACCTTGGTAGTGGGAAAGATCATGGAAGCACTACTGAAGGAGAGATTGGTGGAACATCTGGTTGTCAATGGACTACAGGACCCAAGGCAGCATGGTTTCACCAGGGGAGGTCGTGTCAGACCAACCTCATTGAATTTTTTGACTGGGTGACTAGGGAGGTGGATCAGGGGAGGGCAGTGGACATGGCCTATCTGGACTTCAGCAAGGCCTTTGACACTGTGCCACACAGAAGACTATTACACAAACTGGGGAATATGGGTGTGGGCAGGACAGCAGTGTGGTGGGTAGGTAACTGGCTGGGTGGCAGGACACAGAGGGTGGTGGTAAATGGCTGTCACTCCACAGAGGGAAGAGTAACCAGTGGGGTACCACAGGGATCAGTGCTGGGACCGGTCCTATTCAACATCTTCATCAGTGACATTGCACAGGATCTAGAAGGCAGAATTTCACTGTTCACTGATGACACAAAGCTCTGTAACAGAGTAGACACACCAGAGGGTGTAGACAGAATGAGAAGGGACCTGCAGAAACTTGAAGAATGGTCAAGGGTTTGGCAGTTGAAATTCAATGCAAAGAAGTGCAAGATAATGCATATGGGGCACAAACCCTGGCACAATATATCAGTTGGGGGGTGAGGATATAGCATGCACCAAGCAGGAAAGGGATCTTGGGGTTGTCATCTCTGATGACCTCAAGGTAGGGAAACAGTGTGACAAGGCATCAGGTAAAGCAAATAGGATGCTGGGATGTATAGGCAGGGGCATCACCAGCAGGAAAAGGGAGGTCATAATTCGGCTATACAAGACACTAGTGAGGCCCCACCTGGAGTACAGTGTACAGTTCTGGAGACCATACCTACGTAAGGACATAGACAGGGTAGAGAAGGTTCAGAGGAGGGCAACAAAGATGGTGCATGGGTTGCATCACAAGTCCTATGAAGACAGGTTGAAGGAACTGAACATGTACTCCCTGGAGGAGAGAGGGAGGAGAGAGGGATATGATAGAGACATACAAGTATCTTACAGGGAGGAACAGGGTGCAGGAAACACTATTTTAAGCGAAAAGATGTTTCAGTACTAGAGGGCATGGGATGAAGTTGGAGGGAGGACGATTCAGAGGAAACATGAGAAAGAATTTCTTCACAGAACAGGTGGTGGACAAGTGGAACACCCTGCCAGAGGAAGTGGTGGGGGCTGAAACAATCACGGGATTTAAGAATGCATGGGATAGACATAAAGGAATTCTAGAGGGCAGGGGTAAGGGGAAACGGACTTCTAGGAAAACAAACTGAACTTACAAGCTCAAATGGGCAGACTAGGTGGGCCATAGGCCCTTATCTTCCGACACTTTCTATGTATCTAAATGGTGGACCCCATATAGTTGGTGGTCAGGATTGTTTTTATCAACTTAGTTCAATGATTTAATAATTTGTGTCTAGAAATGGCTCTAACATTATTAAGATCAGTAAACCTGTGTGGAGCAAGGGTAAATCTGAGGGTGAAAATCCTAGCGCTATGCAAACATCATAGCAGTTGAGAGGTATGTACCCAGTCAGACGCCTTTTTTTTTTTTTTCTTTGTGGTACTTGTGTGTAGTTCAGCCTGAAGGTAGAAATACAGTAAATTTCACTACTTGTTTTGTGAAGTAGTTTTTCCTGGATATTTGTTTCTCATCTTCCTGCTTTCAAAGACACACTGTGTCCTCTTCTCTTCCCATAAACACTGTTCATCCTGACAACACTTGTCACACTCTGACACTAAAAATCCAGGATTTTAAGAAGGGTCCTGTGGCAGGAATAAAAGATGGAGCCAAAGGGCATGGCCAGAGGGATGAAATAATGCTTATGGATGCACTGCTGTGTATTAAATGCAGTGGCTGTGATGGGCTACAAGGAAATTAATTTTTTTTTTTTATAAATATAAAAAAACCTAATGCTGCATAGTGTAACATCAAATGAAAGATTCTTCTGTTATATACACCTTTTTTTTTGTACTTGATGAAGATGAAGATATGTCAGGGGTATCTCTTGCAGCAGGCCACACCTGTGGAACTTTAGCTGGCAGGCACTGGGACCACACGGAACCTTTTCTAACTAGCAGTCTATAAGGGTGCCCACTCACTCCAACATCATACACCGAAGTCGACCAGTCCTATAAGAGTGGGTGGCTCCCTGTGTCCTTAGTTCTTTTTCACACCTTTCTCCCCTCTGCCTCAGCTTCCAGGTGTGCAGGTTAGGGGTGTGGATACACATCTCTCTTCATCTTCCAAACTAGTGGGAGAGCACTACAGATGAGTGGGTGCTGGAAATAGTAGAAAGGGGGCATGCTCTGCAGCTGTTGTCTACTCCTGTGATGCAGCTTCCACTTTGTTGTCTGTATCATCTGGGTCATGTTTCCCTTCTGCTGATGGAGCTTCAAATGCTGATACAAAAGCATGCTATTGGCTGAATCTGTTTCTCCCCCCCCTTCACTAAAGAAACCAACTTCTCACGTGGACAGGAGATCTACATCCTGTATTGGACCTGAGAGATCCGAACAACTACATTTGAATACAAAATGTTTGGATGGTCTGTCCTCAAGTTCATTCCTCTGTTACAAATGGGATTTGCTCTATGCTATATATATATATATATATATATATATATATATATATATATATATATATATATATATATATATATATATATAGCACTCGTGACAGTACCTTCATATCAAGATTTGCAAATGCCACAGACCATACTTCTGCTTCATGCTGGAGGGCAGTTGAGTATTGCCTTTTGGCTCATCTTCAGCACTGCATGTATTTACCAAATGCTTAGCAGCAGTGACGGCAACCCTCCGGAGAGGACTCTCTTTCCCTATCTGGACAATTAGCTTCTCGGTGCTCTGTCTTGGAAGGTGATCATGCACACACTGTTCAGAACGGGACAGTTGTTTGAGGAACTGGATGTACTAGTGAATTAACCAAAATCAGTCGTCCTTCCTTGTCGGCAACTTCTGTACCTTAGAGCAGTGCTGGACATGATTGTGGGCAGTCCCCTCTTTCCTGCAGACAGGGCATTGGCTCTAGTTGCACAGGCCAGAATGATGCACAGGAGTCATTGTATAGCAGCCTGTATGATGCTTCATCTGGGTTTGATGGCTCCGGCCATCATCACAGTCTCCACCCCTTGACCACCTCTACATGTATATTCTTCATTGAACTCTGGGCGCAGTGAGACCAGCTGACAGATGGTTTGAAACAAATGGTTCTTGCCGAATCTCTTCTCTGCTGTGTTGTGGTGGATAGGACACTGCTACAGGGTGTCCCATTTTTTTCACCTTACTCCCTTGAAGATGCAGGCAATGGATGCCTCAAGTTCCTTTGAGGTGCCCACCAGGTTGTTCCAGACTGTGGACACGTGTAAGTCGCGAGTTGTATCTCCATATAAACATTCTGGAGATGTGGGCTGTTGTACTAGGCCTACAGGTATTTCAAGCCCATTTCAAACTTTGCTTATTTGGATAGACTGTGTCAGTAGCAGTACTACACAAGCTAGAGGGCGACACTGCCACCTGCTGCAGGGACGCAGTGAGTATGTGGTACTGGGCCGTGTCTTATGGCCTTTAGCTATTGGCTGTGTTTCTCCCATGTGCCCAAAATGTGTCTGCAGACAGGCTAAGCAGGTCATGGTCCCTTACCCATAAATGGGAACTGCAGACCTCCCTGATAGAGGACCTCTTTGCAAGGTGGGTTTTCAAGAGTTGGACCTTTTTGTGTCCCCATGCAACACAAAACTGCCATGTTTTTGCTTGCTCATTCCAGGGCATGGAGTTTTCTGGAGAGATGCAGAGTCTTCTCCTGGAAAGGGAGTTTTCTTTACGATTTTTCTCCAGTCCCTTTCATACAGGGGGTACTGCTCAAACTGCAAGTAAGGCATGCCACCTTAATACTGGTAGTGCTGTCCTGGCCATGCCATCTGGTTTCCATTTCTGCAGCATTTGGCAGTGGAATCTTTCAGCTCCTTCTGTGTCTGGGTTTACTATCCCAGGACCAGAGGTCCCTGGTTGATCCAGGCCTACTGTCTTTACAACTTCAGGAGCCAGGCATGCGGTTGCAGAAATTGCTCTGTTTTTTGGTTTCTTCCCAGGTGGGTAATGTATTGCTTGTGGCTAGAAAGCCTTCTACTATACATACTTTTTCTTTGAAATGGATGTGGTCTCCATATGGTGTGCTTCCAATTTCATGGACCAGTTTTGTTTCCAGTGAATACTGTATTGGACTGCCTTCTATCCCTGTCTGAATCTGGTCTTCAGTACTCTTTTAGTAAGGTGCATTTGGTAGCAGTACTCTGCTTTAATGTCCCTATTGATGGGTGCATGGTGGTACAGCTTAAGGTATCCTAAACACTTCTCAGATATTTACATACATATTTATTTATTTATTTAATTTCTCAGATTAGTTACCTTTGAGCCACAGGCTTGTTTGCAAAAGATTCCACGTGGGGATAAAAATTTGAGACAAATACAATATAGTATAACATAGTATAACATAGTATAACATAGTATAACATATGATAACATATGATAACATAATGTATAATATCATAACATATAATATAATATATATATATACACACACACACACTCTTAACAAAATGGTACAAAAGCTAGATTGAAAGGGAATAGGACAAAATGGCATTCAAAGAAACAAAATGGGAAAACTCATTCTATAGCAGCCAGGAAACAGCATTGTCAAAAGGAAAATAAATGTGGGGAGAAGACCGAGACTGAGAGACGGACGGGGGGGAGACACAGGTGTCTGGTTGTAGAGCTAGAGGGGCATAAAGGGAAAAGAAGAGGAGGGGAGGGTTGGGATGTGGGAGATAAGAGTTTAGCGAGTGCAGTCCAGTTGGTACCAAGAGGTAAGGTACTGGTGCAACTTGGATTTGAAGGGGCCTAGTTACAGTTCTGAGGCAATCTCGGGTGGTAGGGCACTGAGCCAGGTGGGAGCTTGAAGGAGAAAGGGTGCTGAGCTATGGATGTGTGGCATAGGAGGACAAGGAAGGGCTGCTTGGTTGCAGAGTGGGTGAGTCACTGGGTAGTGGATTGCTGAAGAAGCACCTGGGAAGTTTGGGGAGTTAGGTTAAGGCTGATCTTCTTAGCCAGGAGGCAGGTTTGATGCATGATACATATACATCCTCCAATTCTTAAACCAGTTCCACATTCGGACCCAAATTTTGTTCTTGAAAAAATTGACTGGGGCTCTGTATGGCTGGCAGCAACTTGACATTTGCTTCCTGTCATGGAAGGCACTTTTTTCTTGTCACTTACTTTGCTTGTTTAATTTCCCTACAACTTCCTCTATATTTCTGGTGTCAATTTGCTGTCTTTGGCATTACCTTATCAGAAGTTCTCTGGGCTGTCTTGCATTCAGCAGAGATGCCGCCTGGTCCAGATGCTCCTCCCTTCTAAAAGTTGGAGGCCTCGGGTAAAGATGCCCCCTTAGCCCATATTGCTTCCTTTCCACAGTTATCTTCCACTCACTTTGAAAGCATGCGAGTGTTATTCCCCTGCAAAAAGGTGACACCTTCGACAACCCTGCAAATTATTGGCCTATCTCCCCATTTCCCATCCTCTCCAAACTATTAGAGAGGCTAGCTGCCAAACAACTCTGTGCCTAATTCTCTAGTACATATTTCTTTTCGGAATACCAGTCTGGGTTTTGTGTGTACCTCTCTGCTCAGACTCTGATTTCGTTCTTAGAGATGGGTCTCTATCTTTGTTTGGGCCAAGTGTTTGACACCATGGACCATTTTCTTCTTTTAAACAAACACACACTCTGTCCTCACCTGCTGTTCCCTTTCCTGATTCTCACCTTACCTCACTAACCGCACCTAAGCAGTCTCCAGTTGGCCCTGCTGTGTTCCCTAGACATATCATGGGGGCCCCACATGGCAGAGTTCTAGGGCTTCTTCTTTTTACCATTTTTGTAAATAATTTGCTGCTTTCTGTAAAATCTAATATCCACATGCATGCCAACAACACTGTCTTCAATGAATCTGGTCGTTGTCCTGCTAGCATCTCTGATGCTCTACAGTTTGACTTCAGTGCACTATCATGTTGGTTTGCTGCAAATCTCCTAACCAGAGGGCATGGAAGGGGACCTTTTTGTAGTGATGCTACCAGAAGTAATCATACATATCAGTAATCTCATGGTCTAGGTGGCAGTACCCTCCTGTCACCATACGCCTCTCTCTGTGGAGGGAAGGATAGTCCTCCTCCCAAGCCTGGCATGGGGGCAGTCTATTGGGGATTTTTGGGTCCTGAGGGAGGTGGCAAATGGCAGGAGCAGCTGTGCAGGGGCTGAAGAGCCTGCCTGCAACCTGAAAGTTAAAAAGTTTCACAGCAAAAAAAGTTAATTTTCTTAGGTACATGTTAAATCCAGCAATTCAAAATAATAAAACATGATACAGATATACAAGTAAACCTTATGGAAACATTAAAACCACAGCAATTGCCACAGCAAAGCGGAACGAGTAGAAGCTGTGACAAACAGCCAGATGGAGAATCTGGCTAAACCCACCTAAGCAATGTGCCAGGGAAGGCTCTGAAAGTAGCTAGCACCAGACACCATATCTGTCTATTTGAAATTAATCCAGCAGGGATAATCCCATGACTTGCAGCATCTTGGCTTCATGGGGTCCCAGTGAGGACAGCAGCAGTCACATTGTTCATTATATAAATTAAAGTCAGTGGGTAAGATGACCCACTAAACTCCAAAAAGGTGGATCATTTAAATAAAAGCATAGTTCACTAAAGCAATGTTTAAGGGAGAGAAAAAAATGAAAAAAGTGAAGGTATAGCACAGACACAAAATAAACTGACTTCTGCCAAAAATGTACTTGAAAACTGAGGGGGTTGGGGGCAAATAATTAAATCCCCTACTTGCTTCTGTTTTTCTGGCTGGTGGTATGTCTACACCTCCTTCCACAACAAATCCAGCCACAATTAACTAAAAAAAAAAGTCACCCCACTTATTTGCTTGCCTGAGTAAAAAGAAAAAATCACTGAGCAGCCTAATAATGGGGCTGGGGAATGCTACCCCACTTACACAGGACTATCAGAATCTCCTGCACAAAGGCTGTCTAGGCTGCGAAATTAAAATATGTCAAGGCCAACCTTTAGAACAACCTTAATACCCCCTCAAAATTAGGAAGGTAACTTTACTCCTCTTTGACCCTCCTACTCAGTTCCCCACCCCCAACCTGGTAAATAATTCACCTGTGTCTGACCCCTCTTTTGTTGCTGCTCATTTTGCTGAGTTTTTCACCAGTTGTGCACTGCCTTTCATTCACCATCCAGTCTCCATCGCTCCACCTGCTACTCCCTCTCCCTGGTCTTCCCTCACCTCCCAGACTGCCCTTTGCTTCCTCAGCCTGTGTAGCTCCAGTCCTGATGATCTGAATCTTAAACTCCTCCATAGTAAGTTAGTAAACTTTTGAGCACCCAATTCCTGGAGTGCAGGGTGCTGTGCAAAGGTCAGAACACTCATAATTATGACAATTCCAAAAACAAAAAGCCATAAATGTAGCTCGACACTAAACGTGGGTTTGAAGTAAAACAAGCTAAAATAAACAAGTTTGAAAACAGCCAGGTATTGGGTGCCTTTCCTATAACCCAAAGGCCTCCCTAAATAAGTGCAACTTCTGGTTCCTCTTAAAGTCCTCCAAGGAAGGAGCCTCCCTCAAGGATCTTGAGTTTCACAGGGCTGGGCCAGCTACCTCAAAGGCCCTATTACTAGATGATCTAAGCTGTGCCCTGTGAACTACTAGGGGATCCCGTTCGGAGGAGCAGAGAGAGAGCAATAGGTATGATGAGGATTCAGTAGGTTACTCCAGCCAGGGCCCAGTCCATATAGGGCTTTGCAGGTCAGTAAACCAACCTTGAAGGTAATTTGCCACCTCACCGGCAGACAGTGCAGGTCATGTAGGATTATGATCTCATGACAAGAACTTTGAAGGTTTGTTCACAATCTGGCTGCTGTGTTCTGCACCATCTGCAGGTGACGTAGGAGTCCTCCATTAGCCTCGAGGTGTAGAGCTTTACAGTAAGAGTCTGGAAGCCACAGAAGTGTGAACTAGTGAGGGCAGGTCATCAGGTGGTTTCAAGGCTTTAATCTGGGTGGTATTCCTGAGATGGTAAAAGCCACTCCAGATAACTGATTGACACCTTAGCCTCAAGTGTCAGCCTGTTATCCAGAATGACTCCCAGATTCTTCACCTTGGCAGAAGCAGTAAGAGAGGACCCAAGCATCAAACCAGTCGCCTCTCTCCTCCTGCCTCTTACCCTGCTGACAACCAGGCACAGTCACCAGAATCTCTGTCTTGTCAGAGTAAAGCCTCAGCCAGTTAGTGGGCATCCAGTCCTGGATCTTAGCCAGGCATGAATTCAATACTTCAACCACATCCTGTGTCCCAGGTGTAAATGACAACTACAGCTGGTTATCATCCACTTAGCAGTGAAGCCCCATTCTCTAACATCTGATTATCTCCTCCAGGGACAGCATTTTCAGCATAAATCACAACGGTGAGAAGATAAACCCCTGAGGATCTCCACAAGACAAGGGCTTTGGAAATGAGAAAGTCCTTGTGACCATCCTCTGCATCCTGTCTGAGAAAGGACTGAAACCAGCTGATAGTGCCAGCAAGTCCACAGACCTCGAGTCTCTTAGGTGATCCAACAAAATACCATGGTTCATAGTTTCAGATGCTGAGGCAAGAGAGAATAGAATGAGAATTGACAGATCTCCCCTCGAGAAGGAGCTCTTGCAGCAGGCTACAACATAAGGACTGAAGCTGGCAGGCGCTAGGACCCCACAGAAAACCTCTAGCTGTCATGTAGGGGACTGCCCCTAGTGTTGGCTAATGATATAAAAGGGGCGGTCCTGCAGCTCAACCTCTGTTCTTTTCCCGCGGTAGACCCGCGCACATTGGCTCCACGGTTACCTTCTGCTCTAGTAGACTGCCATTTTTCGTGATCATCCACGCTTCATTAGTTGTTTTTTTGTTTTTTTTTTCTTGTTTAAAATAAGATTTTCTTAAATAGTTTCTTCATGTCTTCTCCAACATTGTCAGTAGAACTGCGGCTGTCTGTGGTTGTGGTGAGATCAAGACCAACCAAGTAAGCCAGATAGATGAGAGTTGAAATTAAGATTACTGAGCCTTTGCACAAGTAATATCAAGATAGAGTCCCATTCCATTTTGAAAATTTGAGAATGAGAATTTACTGTAGTAAATCTGAAGGAGAATTTTCTAAATGGAATGGGACTCCAATATTGATGTACTTGTGCAGGAACCAGTGAGTGCTGAACGGCCTTGATCTTATTATTTGATGTTTGGGGGTTAGCAACCTCCTGTTTAGCACTGAGACTTTTCCATTGAGCACATCTGTCCTTAATCTACCTTGTACAAGTGTACTTGTGGCAAGCAGATCCCATTGAAGATCGGCCACACTTCCTGCCTCTTTTGCCTAGGCCCTGATCACGATACAGAGGCCTGCCAGCACTTCTTGACGTTTAACCAGAAGACCAGGATCCACCACCAAAAGGCCCTGAAAAGCTTCTTGCTAGAAAAGAAATTAGCAACGATGGAGAAAGGGGTCTATGGCAACTCACTCCCAATGACAGATTCCCAATGCATTCGCTCCTGACATCTCGCTCCCTTACTAACTCGCTCCGCATCTAATTCACTTCTCGCAGTTTTGCGCCTTCCTTCCTCTGTCCAGTATTTTATGCAAATTACTTCTACTTGCTCACTCACTAACACTAGCTAACAGGGGTTAATGAAGTCAAATTACTAAAAGCAAAATGGCTCCATGGCTGGTATGTCAAGCTAGTGCCATGTCTAATTAAAAAAAAATAAATAAAAAAAAATTATTTTGATCAGTTTTTGTGAAATCACTTGCTCCTTACTGTGTGCAGTCACTCACTAATTGCCTCCTTGCAGTGAATACATCATTGTTGATTGCAGTACAGTGACTGACAATCAGCAGCATTGCTTGCAGATCAGTAGCTATTTGGGGCCAGCCAGGGGTGGCAGCTGCTGTTAGCCCTGCAATACAGCAGCTCACCTGTGGGTGGCCCTCAACCCGATCTTTTTTGGCTCAAGGTTGTGCAGGCGCAGGTTGGGGTTGCGCATGCTCAACTCTGCACAACCCGACTGAATATCGGGTTGCGCAGTTTATGCATGGTTCCTCCCCCTCCTGTTGAGCATGCATTCATTTGCATTGCGCTGTTGCGCAACCTGTTGTCAGTGGCGTAACTGCCTCCTGCTGAATATCGCAGAATGGCGCAATGTAGGACTTGCGCATGCGCAACCCTGTTGCTCATGGCGCAACCCTTTTGAATATCTGGGCCACAACAGTTTCTTCAGGCATCATCTTTCTTTCCTGGATTTCCAGATCTTGAAGCTGTGCTAAAACAAGTCCACAACATCATCCAGGTACTCAGCACAATAACCAGTGTGAGGTGATAAAATTACATCCATGTACTGTTGGAATGTAGCTGGTGCACAATGTAAACCAAATGGCATGGTGGTGAACTGATAGAATCCAGCAGAAGTGGCAAATGCAGTTTTATCTCTGGATTCTTTAGCTAAAGGTATTTGCTAGTAACCCTTGGTGAGATCAAGGGTACTGATATACTTTGCACACCCCGGTCTGTCCACCAAATCATCTATTTTGGGCATAAGATAACTCAAATTCTGACACTTGATTAAGTTTCCTAAAATCAGGGCAGATTCTAACACCCCTTCTTTTTGTTTACAATTACCATTGGAGATGACCAAGCACTCCTTGACTCTTCTATGATACCCAGTTCTTTCATTTTTTGTATTTCCTTAACCATGTCAGCTCTTAACTGCTCTGGTAACCTGGTACCCGATTCCAGGTTGAATGTCGCAACTCACTGGTGTTTGCCAGTTGTGACATTCACCGATATGCCAGGGACCCTGTGCCGCATTCCAAGAGTGGCAGGGTCCCAGCACATCTGACATGCGGGTTACAACCATGCGAAGGCTAACACCACAGGCATGGTGTAAAAGCCTAGCATGTTGCAAGTCATGACCCGCTACTGGCAGCCCCCCTGAAGCCCCCCCACTCCAGAACACCACAGCACACACCATGGGGCATGGGGGAGCAGAACAGGTGGCATAGGAGTCTGGGGGTGCACTGGAGATTGGATTCCCTGACTTTGGGGGGTGGGGAGCAGAGGTGTGCTTATGGGGGCACAGGGAGCTCATTGGCACCATTACCATGGCTCTGTGGAGTGGGCATCTGATGGATGGCACCATCAGATGCCCCTTAGAGCAGCTCTGAGCTGCTCTAACTTAGCTCCACCAGTGCAGCTCCTAGAATCATGGCAGCGGGTTATGGCAGCCACCCTCTTGGAATAGAGCACAGTTGCTGCTGTAACCCACCCTTGCACCATGTCATGGCAGGCTGCAGCATAGTGGGTGGCCCAATCCATGGTGGCGTAGCCCACAGCTGACATGGCACAAGGCACCTCTTGGAATTGGGCTGGCGTAGCAGCTTGGCACAAGTCACGTAGATACAGGCGTTTACGATTCGGCTTACCGCACATCGACTCTGGAATCGGCCCCTGTATATCTTTTTCCCTATAACATGCTCAACCCCTTTTGCTCGGCCTGGTCAGTGTTCCTTTACCCAAAGCTGTACATCTGTAGGCAGGACATTGATGAGCTGCTCCATGGCAAATGCGTCGATGATCTGTGTGGACTGTTTTGCTCTCTGGTTGGAGCCGTTTCATCAGGAGTTCTCTGAGTTGGGTGAAGGTTTCTGGAGGATTGTCGAGTGAGTTGTACTTCAGTGATCGAAATCTCTGCCTGTAGGTCTCTCAGGGGATGTCATACCTTTTCAGGATTTCACTTTTCACCGGGTCATAGTTTTCTGACTGTGTGGTGTCCATATCGCTGTAGGCAAGTTGGGCTTTCCCTGTCAGGTAGGGTACCAGTCTGATTGTCCATTGCTGCTTTGGCCATTTGCAGGCTGTAGCAACTCTTTCAAAAGTTGTCAGGTATGCCTCGATAACATCCGAGGGACACAACTTTGTAAGTTTAATGGCTTTTAAGTTGCTTGTGTTTTGTTGCTTATCTGGATCTGTGCCAGATCCTCTGCCTTTGATAGCTTGCAAGGCATCCAGCCATCGCTGCTCCCGTTGCTGCATCTCTTCTCTCATCTGCTGCTCCTGTCGCTGCATCTCTTCTTTCCTCTGTGCTTCTAAACATTGAATCTCTTTTTCTCTGTGCTTCTCAGTCTCTTTGTATTGTATAGCCCACCATTTGAAAAAGTCCATCAGGCTTTCAGGTTCTGTCACTGCCTGTTCTTTTTCCATAAATTGTGCTAGATGTACAGTCTCAGTTTGCACTTCTATCTTTGCTAGTTTGGCTGCCATTCTCTTGGTAACCACTCCTGGGCTTGATGCTGTAGAATCCATACATTTCTCTATACTTCCCTGGTACTAGGTCCAGTACCCACGTACAAAACCCCTGGCTTAAAGTATGCACAGCATAAATCCCACTTTTGATACCATCTGTCATTGAGGTACAGGTCAGGAAGCATAGAAAAAAAACAGGAGCAGTTGTAAACTTCACAAAAAATATTTATCAGCCCGGTGGTGCTGAGGGTTGAGGCGTGGACGCCACACCTAGCACCACACCGGCAACCTGGGTTCGGTAGTGAGTCTGGGTTACCAGGGGTCAGCAGGGGAGGTAGAGGACTGAGCATCCAGAGGATAGCTTTCCTCTCCTAGGAGGAAGGGGGATCCAGACTCGGTGCTCAACTGTTCCCTGGTGGAGGCCGGAGGCACAGCAGGCACGGCAGTCGATGTTGGGGAGAGGGAGTGGTGATGCTGGTAGTGATGCCTTGGCATGGGGTGCATGCCACTCCTCCAGTTAATGAGGAAGTGCCTGCGGGTGCTGTGGAGATGGAGCACCAGAGCATGCCTCCTATATGACCTTGTCTGCCTGACTACCTCTGAACCAACGAGACTTAGAATTTCGGGTGTTCGCTGCCCCACCTCAACCCTGCTCAGGAGGAAGGCCACAGCTCCATGGGGACTGAGGGTAAGTATCAGGCAGGGCAAGTGAGGCAGGAGGATGACTCCTAGGCGCTTCCGATGGGCAGCACCCCCGCGACATAGGCGAAGACAAATAGTAATTTAAAAAAAATATATGTATATATTTGTACTAGCAGACTGAGGCCCCTTTTTCACAGCTCTTCTGCAAAAGACTTAAAACTTGCACTACGGTAACCTCTTGAGTTTCCAATTGCTTTTTGCAGTCATCTCAAACTATAATTATATACATTTCAAAATTTAACGCTATGTAATTTCTAAACAAAAGGGACCCCAATATCATAGGTATTACTGAGCCTAGTATAGACTTTCGGCTGTAGAGCTCGCCTGGTCTATATCTAATTTTTCTACTACGTGCTTTTTTTATTTTAGTGTTTAACCTGTCTCCAGTGTCTATCCAGATTTGCCTTAAACTGGTCCATTGTGTTGCTACCTATAACCTCTAAAGGAAATGCATTCCACAGAGGAACTATTCTCTGATTAAACCAACTAGCTCTAATTTTTGATCTGCAGTGATCAGCTTCCAACTGTAGGGGGTGTGATCTAGTCTCATAAATCTTGTCTTAGGTTTGCAGTCCCAGTAGCTCCCATAAGTTATGTTTTTCCCAAGCCCTATATGTTAAACACATATCTCCCCTCTGTCTTCTGTACTCCAGCGTGTACATATCCAGCTCTCGTAATCTTTCCTGATAATGGTTTTAGTGGCCCTTTTTTGTACCCTCTCAATCATCTGCACCTCTCCTTTCTTATATGGGGACCAGACCTGTACTCCATATTCAAGTATGGGTCTCACCAGGGAGAAATATAAGGGAACTATAACCTCTCATTTCCTACCCTGAATATGCCTTAGTATGCAATTTAACATTTTATTTCCTTTCCGTGTAATGTTAGTACAATGAGGTTTGAAAGAGAGATCCTGTATCACTATGATTCCAGGTCCCTTTTCTCTCTAGTTTTAGAGAGAGCTATCCTGTTTAATGCATAATTGAATTGCTTTTTTTCTCCATATACATAATCATGCATTTTTCCTGGTTTAGAAATAATTTGTGATTTATTGTCCAATCCTGTATGTAATATAAAGCTTTTTGAAATGCTACTGCATCATCTTGGTTTTCTATTATAGCTCCTAGTCTGCAGTCATCCGCAAATTTGACAACCAGATTTTATTGTGTGAATATTAGATTGAGGAGACATATAAGTTAGAAAGGCAAGGGCCCAGTATAGAGCCCTGAGGCACCCCCACTTGTCACTGCTCTCCATTTGGAGAGTGCTCCCTTTATACAAACTCTCTGCTTTCTTTCAGACAGCCATGAGGCTACGCATAATACCATGTTTTTATGAAGGCCATTTTTTTTTAATTTGTGGTGCTTGTGCACCACTTTATCCACCTGAGCTACCCTCCCTTTCCACTCCTTTGGAACACTGATCAACCCCACAGGTCACCAATGCAGAGTCTGCCCCTAGAGTACCTTGGTCTCTCCCCTGTATTACCTTGATTCCCAGCTATCCCCCCTGGGTGGGGTGAAGAAGTGCCTTCCTCAACCGTACTTGAGGAAAGCTGGCACAGCGAGGTCTGCCCATGAGTTGGTGGATCCTGGGAGGCACTGATTGGTCTTCATCTAGGACTGAGAGGGTTGTTTTTCTGGTTTTCTGTTCCCCTCCACCCAACCCCCTGAGACGCCGGCGCAAGGATGTACATCCAGAGAGTGATGTGCTGATGCACGTCTACCTCCCAAGTGCCTAACACCGTCTTCCCTCCCCGACTACAATGAATGGAGCCGCCAGAGCCCTTTGAGAGCCTGTGTTTCCACTGGCTCTCTCTGGATGTCGGGTGCACCCTAGGTACCGCTGGTATCCCTCCCAGAGGGAGGAGAGCATCCATTGGGATGCTCAATCCTCCCTCTCCCCACTGACCCTCACTGACCCAAGTCCATTCCCGAACCCGGGTTGCCGGCGCAGTGCGAGGCATGGCATCCAGTGCCTCAACCCTCAGTGCCACTGGGCCGGCTGAAGGCCATGTTTTTGAAGTGAAGTTATCAAATCTGCATGAGGCAGCTTGTCAAAGGCATTTGAGTAGTCCAAAAAGACCACATCCACTGATTTCCCTATGTCCAAAGCTGTGTTTACCCTGTCATAAAACTGTAAAATATTTGTTTGGCAAGATCTCTCTTCAGTAAAGTTATCCTGAGTTTTATCTAAGTTATTTTGTATTAAATGATTTATGATATAGTCCTTTATAATACCCTCCAGTATTTTCGATATCACAGATGTCAAGCTGACTGATTGATAATAGGCCAGCTCAGCCCTTGGTCCCTTCTTGTAAAGTGGAATAACCGTGACTAATCTCCAAGCCTCTATCACAACCCCTTTATCCACTGATTCCTGGAATATATGTGTTATAGGTGGGGCTAGCTCAATATACAGTGTTTTTAAACTTTTAGGATGTATACTTTCCGGGCCTGGTGATTTATTTGGGTTTATTTGTTGAAGCCTTTTTTTGAACATCCTCTACATGTATTTGTATTGGGATGGTTGATTTATCAATATCATCTTTTACACACAGGATCCTTAGGGCTGAATATAGAGACAAAGTATTAATTTTGCAGATCGGACATTTGATGTAAGTCACTTATTATTTCATCATCTTTATTTTTAGGGGGCCTACCATATTATTTGTGTTTCTTGTTTTATTAATATGTTACATTTCCACATAATGATTTACATACTGTAAAGTTTTATATCAGCAGATATGCAAGGGAGGAAAAGAGACAAAGTAGCAAGTGAAGGTTGAGAGACAGTGAGCGGCAAAGAACTGCAATATTGTCAGGGTGATCAAATCCTAGGTCTCACAGGAAAATTTGGTTGTGCAACCAGACAGAGAAGAGACAGGAAAGGAGAGAATAGAACAGATCCCTGCATTCAAACTCTTTCCATAACAACTGGGACAGGGTCCTAGTCCGCCCTGTCACATCCTCCACATGATCGCTGCACACTGCAGCATCCTGGGAAGGACAAATGATGGCACATGGTCATCCATGCCGCCAAGTGTACCTCCATTGGCCGACCACCAGGAGCCACTCAAAGAGCAGTGCAGGCCTAAACCTCCCTCCTAGGGAGTAGAGCATCTGCATGGATGCGCTTAACCCTCCCTGCTGCTCTTCGCTCCTGTCGTCCCAGGCACAGGTCACGAATCTAGGTTGCCAGCTGGCTGAGCAAGCGGGTGCCTCATCACTCAATGCCACGGAGCTGACCCCTTCCTATCACCTTTAACCACATGTTGGATGGTATACACCTAGTAGAAGATACAAATTTGAAGACAGTAACCATGCTTAAAGAGGGATTCAGGCCAAATTTTCTGGCATCAATAAATTCAGAATTTGGATCAGCATATCCTTAAACAGCCTCATGACAAAAATCAGATCTGTAAGCCACGTTGTTTAAAAGTTACAGGTCATTTTGTAACCCTTAATTAACTGCCTACTCAAAAAAGCCAGTTTCAGAGAAGAGCTACTGATGATGTCATAAACTGAACTCACAACCTAGTCCTCCCAGCAAGCTACCTTAGATGACTTATTTATCCTATGTTACTTAAAACTGCAGTTGTAGTGACATCTGAAAAAGGAAAACTGACACTGGGTGGGTCAGCACATGGACTTCCATAATGTATAGATACAAGGTACAGTACTTCAGAATGTGATGGGGGAAGGGTTGGAATGCAGCAGCAAACAATGCTTTAGAATGACAAAGTTGGGTGCAAGTTTTAGAATACAGCAAGTATGAAATTTTGAAATGTCACTAGGTTGCAATTGTGAAATACAGCAATGGCACAGCCTCAAAAAGTAGCTAGGACACATTTCGGAACATGGCTGTGATGCACAATTTCAGAATGTGGCGGTGACGCACAATTTCAGAATGCGGCAGTGATGCACAGGTTTGGAATGTGGCAGTGATGCACAATTTCAGAATGCAGTAGTGACACAGTTTTGGAATGCAGCAGTGATGCACAATTTCAGAATACAGCAGTGATGCACAATTTTGGAATATGTCGGTTACATACAGTTTCAGAATGTGGCATTGCTGCACAGTTTCTGAATGCAGTGGTGATGCACAATTTCAAAATGCTGCAGTGACTTACAGGTTTTGGAATGTGGCAGTGATGCACAAGTATGGAATACAGCACTGACAAGCAATTTCAGAATGCGGCGGTGACACACATTTTCAGAATGCAGCAATGATGCACAGTTTCAGAATGCAGCAGTGACGTACAGGTTCAGAATGTGGTGGTGACACACAGGTTCAGAATGCAGCAGTGACACAATTTCGGAATGCAGCAGTGACGCACAATTTCAGAATGCAGTGGTGACACACAATTTTGGAACGTGGCAGCAACGCACACTTTAGGAATGCAGCAGTGTCTCACAGTTTCAGAATGTGGCAGTGATGCACAGTTTCGGAAAGCAGCGGTGATGCACAGGTTTGTAATGCAGAAGTGATGCACAATTTTGGAATCTGGTAGTGATGTGCAATTTTAGGGTGCAGAAGTGATGCACAATTTCAGAATGTCACAATTTCAGAATGTGATGGTAACACAATTTTGGAATGTGGCAGTGACACAATTTCAGAATGTGGCGGTGATGCGTAATTTCAGAATGTGGCAGTGATGTACAGTTCTGGAATGTGGCAGTGATGCATAGTTTCAGAATGTGACAGTGATGTTCAGTTTTGGAATGTGGTGATGCTCAATTTTGGATTGTGGTGGTGATGCACAACTTGGGAACTTGGCAGTGACAATTTTGGAATGTGGGATTAAAATGCAACTTGGTAGGGATGTGCAATTTTGGAATTTGGTGGAGATGCGCCATTTCAGAATGTGGCAGGAATGTGCAATTTATGAATGGGGCAGGAATGTGCAATTTCAGAACGTGGCAGGGATGCATAATTTTAGAATGTGGCTGGGACGCATAATGTTGGAATGTGGTGGGGATGTGATGCACAATTTTGAAATATGGTGGGTATGTACATTCCTGGAATGTGGCAGGAAAAAGCAATTTCTGAATAATATGGTGTGTCCTGTCACATTCTGACAGTGTGCCTCCTCACTATATTCCAAAATTGCCAATCCCCACCAAATTCCTTGATGTGTGTCCATGTCACATTCTGAGACGATTGTCCCACCACATTTTGAGATGGCACATCCCTACCACATTCTGAGATTGTGTGCCCCCCTCCCATTTTAAAATTGTGCACCACCTTGACATTCTATGCCTTGGTTCAGTGTTGCATTCCAAAACCACCTCCTGACATGTTCTAAAGTACAGTACTAAGCATCTGAATATTCTGGAAATGCGAGCACTGCAGCCAACCTTATGTCAAACTTGTTTTAATGATTACTACAGCTACAGTTTCTTAAAAGTTGGAGAAACAGGTCCTATAAGGTTGCTGACAGGGGGGACTAGTCTGTGAGTTCAGGTTATGACATCATCAGTG
Organism: Neoceratodus forsteri; assembly: GCA_016271365.2. Taxonomy (NCBI): domain Eukaryota; kingdom Metazoa; phylum Chordata; order Ceratodontiformes; family Ceratodontidae; genus Neoceratodus; species Neoceratodus forsteri. The sequence continues at coordinate 788,580,738 of CM057454.1, forward strand.
GCTCTTCACTGAAACTTTTTTTTTTTTTAATAGGTAGTGAAATCAGGGTTACAAAATGGTTCATAACTTTAAAATGAAGTAATGTAGAAACCAAATTTTTGCTGTGAGATTTATTGGGGGTATGCTTATTCTAATTTCTCAATGTAGCACTTTTTGGCAGGAGTCCCTCTTTAAAGTGAATCCGTAGGTTTCCTTGTGAAATTATTGTGAAGGTTACTATGAGGATCCAGTATGTAAATTGCTGGGTTATATTTAGAAAATGCTTTCAGTAGGGCAGAAGAAAAAATTACTCACCATAGTAATGTTGTTTCTTCTAATGGAGTCTTGCTGTATTCAGACATAGTGCAGTTAGCCCCAGCACCTGAACTGCCCCGGAGAGGAAAGAGTTAACTCTGTGCAAAAGCATAGAACATTGAGCTCGAGCTCAGTTTTAAAACCTCTGTCTGTGGTACTTCCCAGTGTAACTGTCAGATTCTTATGAGCTAACTAACTAGTAACTAAAGTATAGAAATTGTTCAAATATAGCCAAAGGGCAAAATATATCTTCTTGGACCCCAAAAGACTCAAGTCGAGAACCCAAGAAGGAAAGGTAGTGACAATATTTAGTAAAACACCATAAAAATAATAATAATAACATCTACCCCACCCAAGAGGGAGGGTACAAGGTACACCCCTGAGGTGCAACACTGTACCTGCCAGCCTGCTTCCCAAAGCCAGGTTCTGAGAGGGGAAATGGGGGGAGGTCTGAATACAGCAAGACTCAATTAGAAGAAACAACATTACTATGGTGAGTAATGTTTTCTTCAAATAACATGAAGTCTTGCTGTATTCAGACATAATGCAGACTACCAAGCAGTTCCCTATGGAGGAGGGAATGCAGAACCTACTTTGGGAAGAGGCTGTGCAGTACTGCTGTACCAAACCTAGCATCACTCCTAGCCCGGATGTCCAGGGAGTAATGCTTGGTGAAAGTATGTACTGTTTTCCAGATGGCTGCTTTACAGATTTCTAACAAAGGTATATCTCTAGCTGCAGCTAGAGTAGCAGCTGTACCCCTGGTCGAATGAGTCCTCAGGCCTGAAGGGGGTGTTCTACCCAATTTGTCATAACAAAATTGTATACAAGAAACAATCCACCTGGCAATAGTTTTCTTAGTGGCAGGCTTACCCTTTCCCACTTCACCATAGTGAGAAACAATTGAAGACAGTCATTTCTATGTGCCTTAGTATGCTCAATGTAGTAGCGAAGGGCCCTCTTAATGTCCAGACTGTGTTACCTTCTTTCACCTGAAAAAGAATGGTCAGTGAAAAACACAGGGAGAGATACAGACTGGTTCAGATGAAAATCTGAAACCACTTTGGGCAAGAACCTCCTATTTGTTCTGAGGACTGCTTTGTCCCTATGGAAGGAGATGAAGTCAGGTTCCACTGACAGCACCTGTAGCTCACTAATCTAACTGGCAGAAGAAATAGCTACCAGGAACACAGTTTTCCAGGTCAAGTACTTCAATTCGGCCAAAGCCAGAGGTTCAAAAGGCAGCTGCATTTAGCTGAGCTATGCAGACATTAAGATCCCAAGGCAGAGTGAGCTTCCTAAAGGGAGGGTTAATGTGAACCAGACCTTTGAAAAACTTTTTGAAAACAGGATGAGATGCCAGGGGAAGAGCCCTTCCCTGCTGAGAGGAATGCAAAGACAGCTGCCAGATGAACCTTCAGAGTGGCAGGCCTAAGGCCTAAATCACTGAGATGAACTAGATAGTCTAAGGTTGCAGAAATGTCTGCAGAATCGGGCAAGATGCCTTTCTGAGAGCACCAAATACTGAACCTTTTCCATTTGGAGTTGTAAGTTTTTCTAGTGGAAGGTTTCCTAGAGACCTTCAGAATATCCAGAACTCCCTGAGAAAGATGTAGAGCTGCATATTCTAACTCTTCAAGAGCCAGGCCTTGAGATGGAGAGACTGGAGATTGGGGTACTAGATCCGCCCCTGGGAGAAGGACAGGAGATTGTATGTCCTGGGCAGAGACAGGGGACGTGACACTGACAAGGACAGCAGTACAGGATACTAAGGCTGTCTGGCCTAGTCTGGAGCCACCAGTATCACTGTGCAGGGTTGAGTCCTGATCTTGATCAGAACTCTGAACAGCAGAGAGAAGGGAGGGAAAGCATAGAGAAACCTGCCCTTCCAGTCCAAAAGGAGAGCATCCTGGGGGACCGTCCCCAGGACTGAAGGTCTGCAACAAAACAGTGGAAGTTGATGATTGTCCGGTGCTGCAAAGAGATCTATCTCTGGAGTGCCCCACCTGGAGAAGATGACCTCCAGTATGTGAGGATCCAGGGACCATTCATGGTGACCCTGAGAAATTCTGCTCAGAGCATCTGCAATAAGTTGTCCTTCCCTGGAAGGTGAACTGCTACCAGAGAAGTCTGAAGAGAATAGGCCAGAGACCACAGCGTCATGGCCTCTATGCACAAGGCTGAGGACCGAGTGCCTCCCTGCTTGTTGATGTACCACATTGTGGTGGTGTTGTCCATTCTGACTTGGACCACCTTGCCCTTGACTGAATCCAAGAAGCTCTGCAGGGCTAAGAAAACTGCCCTGAGTTCCAGGAGATTGATATGAAGGAGAGACTCCTGTGGAGACCAGAGCCCTTGAGCTGTCAGGGCTCCCAGGTGGGCTCCCCACCCTAGGAGAGAAGCATCCATAGTTAAAACTACTGATGTGACTTGAGGGAGAAATGGAACACCTTGTCTGAGGTTGTCCTGGTCCAGCCACCACTGGAGAGCTTGGACCAGTGTCTGAGTCACTGGAATCAGTTTGGTAAGTGAATCCTTCTTCTGAGACCAAAAAGACCTCAGTTGAAACTGAATGTCCCTCATCTGGAACCTTGCTCCCTGCACCACTGCCATGGAAGCTGCCATGTGGCCCAGGAGCTGGAGGAACTGTCTTGCTGGGCGGGAGACCTGAGGTCGAAAGGAGGAAGTGAGATCCACTAGGGCCTTTACCCTTGCCGGGGAAGGAAGGCTTTTGCTTGTACAGTGTCCAACTCTATGCCTATAACGGTGAGAAGTTGAACTGGTTTGAGCACAGACTTTGGAAGATTGAGAAGAAAGCCCAAGGAGCTGAGTAGGTCCTGGGTAGTTTGAAGAGCTGACTTGACCTGTAAAGAAGACTGACCCACTAACAGCCAGTCATCTAGATACGGAAAAATGGTGATACCCTGTCTTCTGAGGTAAGCCACCATTACTGCAAGGCACTTTGTGAACACCCTTGCAGCTGATGTTAGACCGAATGGCATGGCTCTGAGTTGGTAATGGCCTGAAGGCAACTCGAACAAGAGCTATTTTCTGTGGGAGCACCTGATAGCAATATGGAAGTAGGCATCCTTGAGGTCCAGAGATGCTAGCCAATCCCCTGGCCTTAGAGAGGGAAGAATTATTCCCAGAGTAACCATTTTGAATTTTGGCTTTACAATGTGTTTGTTCAAATATCTTAGGTCTAGGATGGGTCGCCACTCCCCTGTATTCTTTGGGGGTAAGGAAGTACCTGGAGTACAGTCCTTTTCCCTTGTGCTGAGTAGGAACCTTCACTATAGCTCTGAGAGCTAGAAGAGAGGAAACTTCTGCCTCTAGGGCAAGGGTTTCTGAGATTGATGCAGGTGGAAAAGACTTGGCCCTCTTTTTTGGAAATTTTTTGAAGCTGAGGGCCAGTCCCTGGCTTACTACTTCTAGGACCCACTTGTCTGAGGTCACAGTCTTCCAGGCCTGGAAGTAGTAATCCAGCCTGCTTCCTACTGGAAATGGGGAGTTGACCCAGGCTGACACATCAGGGTGTCTGCTTGGCAGGAGCCTTGGACTGCGAGGAGGAGGGAGCAGCCCTGACCATCCCTCTCCTAACCCCTCTTTCTGAAGAACCCCCTTTGTTGGAAGGGAGAGGAGGCCTGGGCTTGGTTAAAAGGCCTTTGAAAGGGCCTGCCCCTGCCCCTAGACTGTTGCTTGTGCAGAGTGGTTTGCCTTTCCTTGGCCTGTGTACTCCTGTACGTGGTCCTGTATTCATCCATTTTCTTTATGTAAGCCTCTGTCTGCTCCCCAGAGAGTTACCTACTACAGGGAAATTCATAGCCTTAGTCTGGGTATCCTGCGAAAGGCTAGTACATCTGAGCCAAGCATGTCTCCTGAGAGACACAGATGTAGCCATGACTCTAGATGCCACATCATTGGAGTCCACAGCAGCATGAAATTGCATTTTGGATGCCTCAGTTCCATCAGCAGCCACCTCTTCCAGCTCCTTGGCTAGCTGGGGAGAGGCCTGTTTAGCCAGTTCCAGAACTTTGTCCCATCTGGATTTCTGGTACCTGGCTGTGTAGGCCATATAAGTAGCCTGCCTGAGTACCAAAGAGGATGCCAAATACTGTTTTCTGGCCATGGCATCCACTTTCCTGGAGTCCTTATCTGGGGGGGTGTGAAGCCAAAGGAATGTTAGCCCTGTCACAGGCTGCAGCCTGCACTACCCCAACATAGCTGGAATGACTATTAAGGAACTCCGTAGCTGAGCCTGATATCGAATACCTCCTGTCCATTCTCTTGTCCACAGGAGGTATTGAATTAGGGGTTTGTAAAATGTTGTGTGTCTGTTTCCCCAAAGATTTATGAAGAGGGATAGACAGCTTTTTGGACTCTGGGATGTCCATCATCGCCACAAAATCAGGCTCTTCCTCCTCCTCTGCTGCTTCAACCAAGAGAAGCTGCAGGGTTTGTGCCACCTTTTTGTAGAACAAAAAGTGTGAAGGGGACTCAGAGAGCCTGGGAGGAGACAGATCTGAGGGCCTGTCTGGGGAGATGTCTGGTTCAATGGGCACATCCAGACCCCCTTCATCGTTGTCAACATCGTCATCACTGGGATAGTCTTCGTCTCCCTCCCACTCCTCATAATAAACATCTGGGTCATGATCCGGAGGAGACAGATCCGACCGAACCAGCGGTGTCAGTTCAGATGGAACCGGTCTAAGTGATTGGACAATACTAATCGCTTTGACTATTTCGTCTGCAGTTGTTGAGTGGGATACAGGATCTGAACTAGCAGACTTGCACTTTTTCTTTGACGGAACCGACCCCTCAGGGTCGGCTCTCCTTTTGCCTGAGGAGGTATCGCATAGGTCATTAGGCACCTCCTCAGGTTCGGCCGCAACTGAACCGGGCTGGCCATCCAAATCTACGGACTTCTCGGCCTCCCTTTCCTTCAACCTACTCAGTCTTTTATCTAGAGTGATTTTAGGAAAGTTCTTACAGATTTAGCAGTCTGACTTGAGGTGGTCAAACCCCAGACAATAAACACAGATGAGGTGGGGGTCGGCCTTAGCAAAGGCCTCCCCACACTCAGTACAGTGTTGAAACCAGGTGGGACCGGGTTTCTTCTTGGGTTTCTCAGACATGGCCAACCTAATAATTACCCTGTAGCAGCTTTCAAGCCAGGTAATGAGCAACCGATCGGTTACAAACCGTGTCACAGACTTCTTAAAAGAACCAGCAAAAGTCCGGTTCTTTTGAAACCGATCGGTACCGGAACACCACACTAATCCCAGAAAAAGAGAAAAAATTCAACAAAGTCGGTTCTGAACCGGATCGACCGGAAAGAAACCGAAGAAAGACAATTTCCACTCTTTAGCAAAATAAAACACAGTCATTACCTATCTACATACTACCTATACTGTAGACAGAGGCTGGAAATCCGAAAATAATAAACAAATGCGGTCAAAACCGAACGCTTTTATTTTTCTTTTACCGAACCGAGCAGAGGAAATCTCCGGAGTGACTTCACTGCTAGGCGGAGTAAAGAATCTGACAGTTACACTGGGAAGTACCACAGACAGAGGTTTGAAAACCGAGCTTGAGCTCAACGTTCTATGCTTTTGCATAGAGTTAACTCTTTCCTCTCCGGGACAGTACAGGTGCTGGGGCTAACTGCATTATGTCTGAGTACAGCAAGACTTCATGTTGTTTGAAAAACACATTTAAGATTGCAATGTGGAGGCATCCATTTTGTGGACAGGAAGAGTGCTGTGATGATGTCACTGCCTCACCAGCTCTAATAGTATGCAGTAAAGCAGGTTAAAACAAACTGCTGCTACAGACAGGGATTCTGTTCTATCATGAAGAGAAGCACTGGATTATTTTCCTGTACTCTGCCAAACATAAAATCCTGGGTGTTCCTTAGAATATAATAGAATCCCTGATAACTCACTCAAACTGTTCTCACCTGCTGCACTGCACACTGTTAACACTGGTGAGGCAATTACATCATCACAGCACCCTTCCTATCCACACAATGAATGCCTACACATCCCTATTTAAAAAGCATTATTCTGTCTTACTGAAAACATTTTCTAAATATAACCCAACAATTTACGTACTGGATCCTCATAGTAACCTTTACAGTAATTTTATAAGTAAACATATGGATTCCCTTTAAATCACTTTGGTGGACTTAGTAATGGAAGAGCCATGAAGAGTCAAAACCCAAAGCAGAGGAATTACTCATTCTTTTCATACTTTAGGCTCATCAGAGCTACTAACAATTGGATTTTTTTAATATCCAGTTGTAACCCCCTTGCAAATGGGGGTTCCTAACGTGCCATATTCCTGGTTGGTAATCGGCATAAAGCCGCCTAAATGGGGACCTGGTGAGTGCTCTTTTAGGGCCTCCGTATTCTGTCCCTTTAAGGGCTGCCTGTTGCAGTCAGAGTTAATTGAGATGGGAGGGGGTTTGAGTGTTGCTCTGCTCGACTCCCGCCCGGGCTGCAGAATAATTGCTCCGTTTCTGCCATCGCTAATTGCGCAGAGGGAGCTTCATTAGAAGATGTGTTTGTTTGCTGACTATCTATTAAAATAGTAATGATATTGTAGTTATTCTAACCTGCCTTCCTTTGCAGCAAGGACTGTTTGACTCTCCCCAATTTGGTCCAGAACTGCTGAATTGGACCAATCAGTACCTCGGGACCCTACAGAGTCGGCTGACCAATAGAGGAACTGTTTGTATTTGGGAAAGGCATTATGGGCTATGGCACTTTTTCGCACCAGTGAGAGGCAGAGGAAGTGACTGGCAGGCTCAACCAGCCAATTGGATCGGGTCACGCCTGAGTGGAGAGGAGTGCCCCAAGCAGTGGAGGGCCAGATTTGTTGTGGCTAGTGAGGAGTGAGGAGCTGTGTGCTTCTGCGCTGAAGAGTGTTCGCGCGGGAAGCGCGTGAAGGTCTGAAGCGGCCGTTTTGTGTTGTCAGCTCCAGTGGACGAAACCCGTCAGCGGGCGGTCAGAGGAGGCTGTGCGCAGTACAGCTACCCACCAGGCTCGACCTGAAGGAGGACTGGAGAAAATTGCTGAATCGCGTTCGGTCCGAAGACAAGTGGAAGCTGCTGTTTGCAGTATCTCAGTGACGGTGAGTTTGTGGGAGCATTGGAAGCAGCTGCCTGGTGTGGTACCCCTCTGTTGCTGTTTACCATATAAATGTGTGAGGAAGCTTGTATAGCTCAAGTAAATCCTGCTGACATTAAAGGACTTTTGCCTGTTGCTGTTTACCATATAAATGTGTGAGGAGCTCAAGTTAAATCCTGCTGCCATTAAAGGACTTTGCCTGTTGCTGTTTACCATATAAATGTGTGAGGAGGCTTGTATAGCTCAAGTTAAATCCTGCTGCCATTTAAGGACTTTGCCTGTTGCTGTTTACCGTATAAATGTGTGAGGAGCTCAAGTTAAATCCAGCTACCATTAAAGGACTCTGCCTGTTCCAGTTTGCCATATAAACGTGTGAAGAGTCTCGTGGAGCTCAGGAGTAGCCCTGCTGACGGTGAAGGACCCTATCTTGTCTGGAGGTCGTGAGTACTAATTCCGGGTAGCTCCCTGTTGAATTGCCACATTGGATCCCAATGGAATTACTGTACTGCTGACTGTTTAACTAACTTTTTCTTTTCTCTGTGTGAAAGGGCCCCTACCAGCTGCCACGGTTTGGACTAGCCACTAGGGCTTGGGTACCCAGGGACAGTAACTGGTAGGGATAGGCCTGTGCACAGAGCCCTAGGTAGATGAGTATAGTGATAAGCTAATTAACTTGATTCCCCCTGTCCTTGTTGTTTTCCCCCTGAATAAATCAGATTGTTTGGTACAGCTACATCCTGGCTATTGTGTACATTAATGGTGAACTGCTGCTTCGTGATTGCAACATAACTGTGCCTTACTTTACAGGGGTCCCTGAAGGAGCTGGATTATATTTTCCATGGGGTAAGTGTACTGGTGAACAGAATTGTTGGTACCCAGTGGGAGTCACTAGTGGGACAAAGGGGTTGCAGTAGCCCAGAGGGCTGTAACCGAGGTAGTCTTACTTGGGCTAACCCCGACCTCTGGGTGGAGGCACCCGTCCACGGATCTGGGCCCCTTACCCTGCCTCAGAGGGGGCAGACAGGGGTAGTAGCCCTAAGGGTAGTGCCCCCTAGGGGTTACACAGTTATTAACTTTATGCAGTGAAATCGATTGCAAATGAAGGCACTGTGATTCCTGACTGTGCTGCAGTATGGCTGGAGACAGTGCAAGCAAAGGACAAGTAGGAAAAATCAGTTCTGCTGTTAGACGCATGCTTAATAAAGAAACAGGAGCATTCTGCTTTCATAGAGAGGGGAAATATTTGCATTCATGTAGAACATCCTTACCCCTGAGATATCTATGAATAACTGTATAAGATGCCTTAAAAGAGCTCCTGACACTGTTGTGACAGCTTTAAAAAATGGAATATTTAGGCACAATTTAGCTTATATTTAATTATTTTTCTGTAATTCTCACCCTAACTTCTTTCTTACTAAAGAGATTTGCATGTAAACTTGATTGCTGCCTTGTCTGTTCTGGCTGCTTGCCAACACCTGACATCACAGTTCTGTTTATGACATCACAATCTGTTGCTGTGGAGATAATTATGATGTCATAAACAAGGTTGTTATGTCAGGTGTAAACAAGCAGAAAGAGCAGATAAAAGTCTAAGGGATGGTTATCCTCTGTCATACAACTGTCCTCAGCAATAAAGAAAAAAGAGGAAGAATTACAGAAACTATATGAAATCTAAACTGAATTATGTCTAAATCTCACATTTTTCACATTTTTCTAATGGTGTCAGGGGTTCTTTAAGGCTTATGTAAAAGGGTGACTATTTCAGCATAAGAAATTTGCATAACAGAGAGATCCTCCATCAAAACTTCACTCTCCTTACAAGATATAGCAGCAACAGAGGGAGAGAGTACTCCCTCAGCCCGCACTCATCTGTCCTCCTCTTCTTCCATCGGCGAATCCACAATCTTGGGTCAGGAACTGACAGTGCCCCCTGCCAAGAGTAGGGTGATTTTCCCGGTGTCATGGCCAACAGTACCCCGTCAATAAAACAGGTCCATGTAACCCACCCCCAGGATGTACCTGGAAACAAGCTATCACAACTTAGTGTGCCTTTCCTGGTCAAAAATTTTAAATAAATAAACTCGCACCAGAACATACATCTTTGTTAGAGATTCAGTTCAGGTAAAGTTGCTTTCACTCTCTTTGCTATCTAGCTCAAGAGTGTATCGATATGGGCTACCTATTCTCATTGCAGAATCTGGAGTGGAATTACCACCAAGCATAGACTGCTCTTTGTAAAACATGAACTGGATATCTCAACATTACAATGTCTACCTGTGCAGAAAGCATAGTACTACTAACAAGAGCCAAGTACCATGCTCAGGGGCATTAATCTGATTAGAACACGGCTCTGCAGTTGCAGAGACGGAGCAGTGACTACTGTCAAATATTATTGAACAAAATGGAATATGGAAGGGTCACGCTAGGATTAATGAGATATTTAAGAAATGGTATACAATCAATGAATTTATGTTATAAAGTGCAGATCTTACTTCGAGGAAGGCATATGCAGCAGGCCACACCGGTAGAACCAAGCCGCCAATTGCTAGGACCACATGGAAAACTTCTAGCTGTCAGTCTTCCACAGTGGACCACCCCCTGCTGACATCAGTCAATTGACAGCACAGCCTATATAGTAGGGCAGTCCCACACACCACCTCAGTTCTTTTCCTGCTGTTGACCCACACATGTCAGACCTCAGAAGATGCCACAGCTACAGTCGACTACCATTTCCTGCGCTTACCAGGCTTTTTATTTTTGTTCTTCCAAGTGTTAAACATAAAATTACTTGGTATTTCTTTGATGAGTTTATGTCTTCTCCACCAGCCCCAACCAACCTCCTTCAGAGAGCCTCTTTTCAGCTCCCAACCCCTCGGCAGGTTCTTATGACAGATGGGCCCAGCCTGGGCTGGGGTGCTCATTTGGCTGAATGTCAGACCCAGCGTACTTGGTCCCCAATGGAACAGGATCTCCACATCAATGTCCTAGCGATGCGGGTGATCCTTTATGCACTGCAAGCCTTTAAGACTCATCTCCTTCCCGGTCTGCTGCTAGTGCAGATGGACAACATGTGTGTGATGTACTACATTAACAAGCAGGGGGGTCTCATTCTTACCCCCTGTGTCAGGAAGCAATGAGAGTCTGGTTCTGGACCATTGAGCACAATCTGGAGCGCTCGGCTGTTCATGTTCAAGGCATCCAAAATGTATTGGCCAACAATCTCAGACACTCCAGGTCTCAGACTCATGACATGAGTGGGAGCTTCTAACCTCAGTGGTCGAAGACCTCTTCAACAGGTGGGGTCACCCAGAGTTGGATCTCTTTGCAACCCCACTCAATGCAAAACTGATGCTTTTTTGCTGATTTGATCCTGGGCCTGGAGTTTTCTGGTGAAATGCATTGTCCCTATCTTGGAAGGGGAGGTTTCTGTACGCATTCCCTCCCTTCACACTCCTGCAGAGGATTCTGCTCAAGCTCCAATTGGAAGGGGTGGAAATGATTCTCATAACTCCCTTCCAGCCATGCCGGATTTGGTTTCTCCTGCTGCTACAGCTAGCTGTAGAACCTCCAGTGCTCTTACCCCTGTGCACAGGCTTGCTTTTCCAGGACCAGGGCAACCTGGTCAATCCGGACCTCAAGTCCCTGCATCTTCATGCATGGCTCCTGCAAACCTAGCTGTTACCTGCTTTAGGGTATCCTCTAGGGTTGCTGACATCCTGGTGGTGGCCAGGAAACCCTCCACAAGTGCCACTTATGCTATGAAATAGAAGTGCTTCTCCATTTGAGTCGCTGATCCCCGTTTGGATCCATTCATCTGCCCAGTGAATCAGGTGTTGGAGTATCCCCTTTCTCTTTCAGATTCAGCCCTGGGATACTCCTCCCTTAAGGTCCACCTTTCTGGCATCTCTGCGTACCATGCACCTATTGAGGGCAAAGCTGTCACTCAACTTGATGTGTACCGCACACTCCTGTGGGGCATTTTGCATCTGAAACCTCACATTCAGGACCTGGTCCCTCCATGGGACCTCCACTTTATGTTGGAGAAACTCACTTAATCTCCCTTTGAACCGGCTGTAAGTTGTAAGCTGTGCTTTCTGTTGTGGAACACGCTCTTTTTAGTTGCTGTTACTTCTGCTTAAAGGATTTCTGAGCTCCAGGCTCTGATGTGTAAAGAGCCTTATTTGGTTTTTCACAAAGACGGGGTGGTCAAGGTCCATTCCACCAGGGGCATGGCTGCTTCCACAGCTTGCTTCAGAAATGTGTCTGCTGCTGACATCTGTGCAGCTGCCACCTGGAGTTTTGTTCACATTTTTACCAACCACTTTCAGTCTGGACATCACTTCTAGATGCAGAGTCAGTTCTGGCCTGGCAGTTCTTCAGGGTCTTCTGTCATGAGTTCTCATCTACTGAATTGTCCTCCTGCCAGTGATGTTATCCTAGAGATAGCGGTACTTTTTGGGACTCAGTCCTACCAGTGTGGCCTGCTGCAAGAGCCTTTCTTGAAGTAAGATAGTAGTTACGTAAGAACTTACCATAACAGTAGATCTTTGCCAGAAGCACAGGCCCTGCTTTCCCTCCCTCCTTCCCCAGATGTTTCTTCTCTGTGTACCTTTTTCTTCCTGTATTTTGGTCTTCAAGAAACCTACTCAGTACTCCTTCAGCTGCCCATATGGGGTCTTTGGCGGGAGAACTGAGGTGGTGTGGGGAACCACACTCCTATATAGGCTGTGCTGATGTTAGTTGACTGATGGCAGGGGGCAGTCCATCGTAGTAGACTAGCTAGAAGTTTTCTGTGTGGTCCTAACACCTGGCAACTTAGTCCTACCAGTGTGGTCTGCTGCAAGAGCTTCTCTCGAAGATCTACTGTTACGGTAAGTTCTTATGTAACTGTACTTTCTTGCAGGTATCTCAAAGCACTGTGCAGTCAATAATATATGACAGAATATAATTGTGTATTTTCAGAGATTCAAAGGTCCAGCCCAAGGGAATTTCATAGTAATCCCTGCTTATGATGTGTCAGGGTATTCTGATAGAGCTAGAATTCCCTTTGCCTTTTAAAGATCAAATGAACCGTTTTCCCCAAATTTTTAATAAAAGCTTTAATTCAAATCCCTGTGTCAAGATTAGTGTTTCCTGAAAATATCATGCTGTTTTGTTGCCTCTAAATCAGCATCTGTAAATGTGCTCTGCAGTAACTGAAAACAGTGAAGATTTTTCTGTCCCTATCAGTGAGGGATGACATCATTTTTTCCTAGCCTGCTGCTTCAGCAATTAAATCCTTGATTGACAGAAGAAGCTGTTGCAGTTCCCAGTCAAAGCAGTCTGTAGAACTAATTGTTTTTACTCAAAGTTTGTTACTAACCCATCTAGTTTGTGTTTAGATAGATTAGCTTAAAATCTATCATTCTGTTCTCATAAAAAGTTGATCATTTGAGTTTCAGTGCTGAACTGAAGTGGTATGAATGAATGCCTGTGAGAAATTACCTTGTCTGTAATACAGCTGTTAGTTCTTTCTCATCAAAACTATACATTGTTTTCTGGCTATATAACACAGGGTTGTTTAATGGCTATAGAATGAATCCAAATTTTGTTAATTCATTAAAGCAGTGTCTCTTTGATGTAGCCTCCATAAATAGGTTGATGTGAGAACAATTTTGTTTTTATATCAGATTGACAAACAGGTGTCTGCCTTACTTTGCTATTTCAGGAACATGTACTGTATGAACTCGCACATTTAGTCCTTTGAGGGTTTCTGTGTGAAAATACATCATGTATGTGTATAACTAAAATACTGTATGGCATCCTGATGCCACTATCTCCTGCCTTTTGAGGCTGCTGCACCCTGCTCCCCTCTGTCCCCCACCCCCACAGTCAGGGCCAATGCACCCAGTTGTCCCCTGTTCCTGTCTCCATAGATACGGCTGCTGTGTTCTGCTAAGCCCCTGGGTCCCAGGGCCTCTTTCTTTCTCCACAGTTGGGACTGCTGCACCATGCTGCCCCAGGCAACCAAAGGTGGGTCTTTTGTTGCACCCTGATACCCACTTGTTCCAAATGGTCAGGGCCCCTGTACCACGTGCACCCCATCTCACAGTCAGGGCTACTGTACCTTGATGCCCCACTGTGTCCTGCCCCACAGTCAAGGCTTCTGCACCATGCTGTTCCATGCCCCCCTCCCACCACTGTACCCTGCTGCACCATAGAGCCTCTTGCCTCCACAATTAGGGTTGTTGCACCATGCTGCTCCCTGCCACCAGAGTCAGATCCTTTAGTACACTGCCCAAACTGCTTGAAAGAAAAAACCAAAAACACTTTCATCTTGTGTTTCTAGGGTGGGGAACAAAGGGTAGCAGGGTTCAGCAGCTCTGACTGTTCAGGCAGGACACAGGGGAAGCATCAGGATACAGCAGTTCAAACTGTGAGACAGGGTGCAGCAGACACACCTGTTTGGGACAAGGGACATGGCAGCAGATTGTAGCAAAGGATCTGACTCTGGTGGCAGGGGGCAACAGGGAGAAACTGCCCTAACTGTGGTGGCAGGGGACAAGGTGCAGCACATGCCCTGCCTTATTTTATGGCAAGTGGCAGCATGGAACAGCAGCCCTAACTGTGGAGGCATGGGGCTCTAGGGCACAGCAGGCAACAGCAGCTTTGGCTGTGTAGACAAGCGCAGGGTTCAGCAGCCTTGGACGTGGTGGCAGAGACAGAGGACAGCATGGTGCAGATGCCTCAACCATGTGGCAAGACACAGGGGGCATCAGGGCACTGCAGCCCTGACTGTGGGACAGGGTGCATGTGGTGCAGTAGCCTTGCCCAGTTGGGGCAATGGAAGTGGGTAGCAGATGCAGCAAATACCCCACCTCTGGTGGCATGGGGAAGCATTGTGTAATAGCCCCAACTGTGAAGGCAGGGGACCTCGGACTCTAGAGTTTAACAGAGCACAGCAGCCCAGACTGTGTAGATAGGAACAAGGGGCAACAGGGTGCGTTAGCCCTGACTGTAGGGGCCGGGAACAGAGGGACACAGGGTGCAGCAACCTTAATAGTTTGTGCTGGAGGCAGCAGGCTGCAGCAGCCCTGACTCTGTGAAGAAGACAATGGGCAGCATGGTGCAGCAGCCTCAAATTGAGGCAGGAGACTGGGAGCTTATAGGGCAGGGGAAAAGGGGTAGCAAAGTGATACTGCTTTAGCTGTTGGGCAGAAGACATGGGGCATCAGGATGCCATATAGTATTTCTAGTTGTACTTATTCATGATGTATTGTCACCCTCAAATAGCTGAATTTGTGAGTTGATACAGTACATGTTCCTGAAATAGCTGAGTGTGGCAGACACCTGTTTGTCAATCTGGCATAAAAACAAAATTGCTCTCACATGAGCTTATTTATTGACTACATCAGAGACACACTGCTTCTATGAATTAACAAAATTTAGATTTATTTTATATCCATTAAAAAACCCTGTGTTATATAGCCACAAAACAATGCAGAGTTTTTTTCTCTCCCCGGTCCCCCCAGGCACCACACCTTTGGGAGGAGCTTATGGTGTCTGCCCTGCTTCCTTCACCTACCTGGACCCCATGGAGCCGTGGCTCTTCTCCCCAGGTGGGGATGAGGTGGGACCCGTACACCTCGAATGTCTTGTCTTCATCAGGTCAAGATACGGGGCAGCAGGTGGGAGCTTCTGGGGTCCGCACCAGGCACTCCATCTGCCAGGTGCCTGGAAAGCCATTTTTCCATTTTCTGGTGAGTGTGGCATGCGCCCTGATATCAAGGCATCACCACTGATGTCCTCCATGCTTGTCCCCCCAGTAACATGGCTGGGCACTTGCCATCCCACAGACCTCTGCCTGGGGTTGGCCAGGTGCCGAGTCACAACTGCCCTCCCTCCCTGGAGAAGGTGAGCAGTCCTTGGGTTGCTCAGCCTCCTCCCCCCGGCTGGTTCTCCGACTCCTTGGGCTTGTTCCTGAACCCGGGTTGTCAGCATCTCAAGTGGTAGTGCTACCGCTGCACTGGTGGGTCATAATGTAGAATTTTGATGAGAAAGAACAGCTGTGATACAGGCAAGGTAATTTGTCACAGACATTCATTCGTACCACATCAGTTCAGCACTGAAACTCAAATGATTACTTTTTATGAGAACAGAGCGATAGACTTTAAACTAATCTATCTAAGCACAAACCATATTGGTGAAAACAATTGGCTCTACAGACTGCTCTGACTAGGAACTGCAACAGCTTCTTCAGTTAATCCGGGAGTTAATTGTTGAAGCAGCAGACTAGACAAAAATGACATCATCCCTCACTGATAGGGACAGAAAAATCTTCACTGTTTTCAGTTACTGCAGAGCACATTAACAGATGCTGATTTAAAGACAACCGCAAAACCAAACAGCATGATATTTTCAGGAGGCATGGGGTCATGTCGCCATAGACAAAAACAGTGCAGCAGTGTACCGTGCTGTAAATACAGTGGATACATTGTTAGCACTGAAAAAGATTGCCGAAAGCAAAATCAGTGGAGAATGCAAAAGACTTCTTTGTTTTCTGCTCCCCGCACCCCTGAGCCCACCACACTCCCCATTACAGCGGGCTGTGCCTCCACCCCATTAATATAATCAACTCGGGGGGGGGGCAACACGGGGATGAGAAGAAACACCAGCGGGGGGGGGCAAATAAAAAACCTGCACAATGTGGTTTGCAACAGTCTGGGACCGGGATTCAAGCCCCAGTCCACAGACGCATAGTTGCCTTGCACTGCTACATCTCATTCCTCTGAGTCATGGCAGCTGCTCATTGGATCAACTCCCCAGCAGAGGTCTTGACCTCTGCTTTACTCCTCCTCCCCACCAGCCATGCGCGACAGGGTGCAAAACTACGCTTCCTACATTTGTGCCTTGCGTGGTTTTGTACTCTGTTGCTGTAGTTCCCCACGCTGTATGTGGTGCACGGTTTTGACTTCGCCGTTATACATACGGCAGATTGACCCAGTACCTTTTCAGGAAACACTAATCATGACACAGGGACTTGAATTCAAGCTTTTCTTTAATATGTGCATTGATCTTTAAATTACTATGTTACTATGTAAAAGTTAGTGCTTCTCCCATTATGAGACACTTTAAATAATTTTTTTTTTGCAAATTTCTGTAGAATGCCTGAGTGTTGATAGACAAACATGTCTTTCAAAAATCAAGGGAGGCCTGGCCCTTCGGAATCTATATCTGTACTACCTCACATATAAGATATGTGGGCAGTAACACATGATTGGTGTGCTTTTGTTGGGAGAAATAGGCACTCCTGTTATGTGTGCTGAGATATGAACAAGCCTTTGTCTCCCAATGGATGTAACACCCTGGGGTGTATTACCGCACTTTTGACATGGCCTTGTGTGACAGAGTGTCCCTGTCATGGTGGGGTGTCCTGGTAAAGAAATGAGAGTCTTTCCTTGCCCCCTGTAAAATTGCCATATGCTTGTGTTAAAGTGCAGAGCAGGAATAAGTGAACGCGCTTTAGTGCTCTAAAAGCATATAATGGCCTACCACTAGCGATGGAAAGATAGATAGGATGACAGTGAAGAGCTGACTGTGTGAGGTGTCAGACCTCTGATGCAGGAGCTTGTGTTTGCACACTTAATGATGCTGTATGTGTGCCACTGGGCACAACAGTGACTTTTGACTTTAAACCTTCTGAACTAATAATTTTCTTGAATTCTGTTCAACTACTGATCATTTTATGAAAGGACAATAAAATAATAAATGCCACCTGGCATGTTTTATGCACTTTAGCTGTGGTCTGCCTGACTTTATTATCCTGAAATTCCTACCCTGTTACACCTTGTATTAAAACATTTTGGCTTAGCAAATGCAGCAATGAGGGCTGCTGAATTGCCCATGGTGGTGACTCAGGTTTTGGAATGAAACCTAGATGCTGGCAAATGGGCAGCCAGTGATCAGGAAGTGCCTTGGTGGCCTCAATTGGGAGGGTTCGTGCCGCACTTCCACAATATCAGTCAGCCATACCACAACTCTCTGGAATGTTCATCTTCTACCTGCATTGGAAGTTGTATGCTTGCAGGGCCTCCAACAGATATGTCGTGTCCCATGGAGTGGGAACACCAGAACTTCATGTGACAAAACAGCCAGGTATTGTCTGAATTTTGGCCCCAGCTGGTACACTCTGGCCTCATCCCATGAAGCTCACTGCATGCTATGGATCCCGATTCCTGACTGAGTGACTGGGGGTTGGGGGGAATAGACCTTCCATAAAGACTCTGCTATGGAGGAAGTAACCATAGAAGTTGGCAGGAGTGGTGTGGGTAGTAGTGAATGGGCTGGGTAGTCACAAGAGGACAGGAGATAGGATTACATTGGCCTGGTCAGAGATAGAAAAACTCAGTGTTGTGCATTTGTGTGTACATATAGGCATGGTAGCTGACTTGGTTCATCCAGTCAGAGAGCAGTATTTGCAGAGGCTATCTTGACCCATTACATAAACTGGATTACATAATGACTTACAATTAACCTGTTCTCTCCAGTGAGGATATGGAAAGATATTAGGTAATGCTGGCCCAGTGGTGTAGCAGCAGTGGTGTGCACTGTAGCCCAGGACATCAGGGCTCACGTGGAACCCTAGAAATTTTCAAACCAACAACCACCATGCAACCCCTCTTGTCCAACCACAGAAGACACCCGCTTTGCCCATCCTGCTGGCCAGATGAAGCATGCAGCCACCTTGACCCTAATCAACGGGGGGACAGAAGGAAAAAACTACAGAAGGTGAGGTAAACAAAGACAAGATGTAAGGATATTCAGTGTCAGAGGCTCAGCAGGTTGCACACTTGCCTCTAAGGCCAGAAGATCAGAAGGCTGTGTGTTCTGTCCCCAATCCAGGCACGTGGGTTAAATCCTAATACTGACACTGTAGTGCAGCATGAGGGGGGTGCTGCACTCCTGAGGTGCCATGTTTCAGATGAGATGTTAAACCGAGGTACCATCTACCTGTTCTGGTGGTAGTTCAGGTGGATGTTAAAGATCTCATGGCACTTCTTGAAAAAAGTAAGGTTTTTTATTAGGGAAAAAAATCAAACAATGTTACATCAAAACAAAATACATAAATAATTCTCATAATACATAGCTTTCCTCGATGTTATCATAACCAAAGAAAAGAAAGAAAAGGGGAAGTGCTGTAATACCGTTTCAGCAGAAATATTTGTTGAAACACAAAGGAGAAAAGGGGGAGAAAAATAAAAAGAACAAATAGATCCTTTGGTTAGGAATAACATGTCATCTTACGTCATATATCTATCTCAACACTGATTTTACACTCTCACATGTGTTCCATCTGAGGTATTTACTCAAGTAACTGGTATATCAGAATTTGTAACCCATGGCATGTTTCTTCAAACTGTAGTAAGCCATCTATTGTTCATAGTTTTTGCCTTTGCAAAATATATAGACTTCAGTTCTGCTGTGATTTTTTTTAATCATTTCTATATGGGTAATCTGTTTCTGCTGTAGTGTCAATAAACTCCTTATATTCCAAATATACCAATTTATGGTTAATAATATATGTAAGGTGCTTCTTTCCCATTTATTTGTTTGTCTTGGGTATCGTCCAAACATTAAAATCTCTAAGTTAATTTTGGTGAACCTTGGTTCCTTCCATTCCTGTGATAATGTTTCCCAGAACCCATTCATATATGAGCAATCAAAGAAAAGCTGATCTATGGTTTCTATTTGTTGGTTGCATTGTGGTCAATTACATATCCTATCCTCTTGCTGCTTATGTTTATGGTTAGCTTTTACATTAATTTTAGTATGGCAACTTAGCCAATGCAGGTCCCACATCTTTTCTGGTACTCTCTTTTCTCTCAATAAGTTTAATAGTGCTGAAATGTGTTCTGTTGGACATAGCAGGAAAACAGTTTCTTCCTGATAGTACTGAGTCAGGATCCAATAATATATGTCCTTCCTATGTTTTGTAAGTACCATTTGGGACGTACGTTTCCACTTTTTTACGTTAAAGAAAGTTTCTCTAATGTATTCTGGGGTGTTAGCTGTATGCTGGAGAAGTCCTGTTCAACTTTGTTCCCACTGATGAAACCGTTGCATACATGTTGCATATAGAAAAGGGGCCCATCCTTGTCCTATGTGCACTAGCAAGGGTTGCAAATTCATTTTAATAAATATACTAAAAAGAATGTAATTGGATTTATCATCCCAATGCCCTTTTGTGAGATGGGCAAATAGGTTATATTTCGCTTGATGGGGTTAAGTCGGCTTCCCCAGATTACTTGAAAGAATATGGTTAGTATGGTTGTTTCTAACAACTTTGGCAGGGGGAATATATAAATAATATATAAAAATATTGGTACCAGAAATGTTTTAACAAGGTGAACCCCTTTTTTCTTGCCAAGTTGCCATCTATTCCACTGTGCTACAAATTGTTTCCCTTGCTGTATTTTAGGGTCCCAGTTTATTATATCTAAATTTGCTGTATCATAGTTAATATCTAATATCTGTATAGGTTCTTTGATAATCAGCATACCTGCTATTTCGTTATCTCTAAGTTCTTCAGCTCCTTTTTGTCTCCCTAACTTTTTACTAAATTTAATGTGGCTCCTGAATAAGACCCATATAGATTGCATAACTGAATTGCCTTTCAACAGATTGTTTGTCCTTAACTAAAATGCAGAGGTCATATGTGTATGCTATGGTTGCATGCGGGGTAGAAGATTTTACATTACTTAAGTACTGCATATTTGGAGAGGAGTTTATCAGTCCTAGCAGTGGATCTATGCAGAATACGTACAATAAAGGGCTTAGTGGACAGCCTTGCCTAACACCTCTACATAGTGGGATCATAGGGCCTTGCCATCCATTTACCATGGGTGTAACTGTAACTGTTTTATAAAGGCATTGTATCCAGCCAGCAAATGTCATAGGTATACCATATGCTCACAAGACTGTCCAAAGAAAATCATGTGAAATATAATCAAAAGCTTTCTGCTGGTCTAATTATATCACAAATTCAGACATGGCCCCATATCCCATATTTCCCAAATTCAAAAATTTCTCGTAGTAAAATTCAATGGTCAGTAATTTTGATTCCTGGTAATGTGCATGTTTGTGCTGGTGTAATCAACTGCTGTGCTACATTCAGGAGACTTAGGTTCAGAAACTTTAAACTCTGTGTTGAGAAGGCAGATTGGATGCCAATTCTGGATGTTCTTCTTATCCCTTTTTCTGTAGATGTATATTAAATGGCAATTAGTCATCCTCAGGGATAGGGATTTTGTGTTTAATATGCATGTGAATACTTGTGCCATTTCTACTGAAAGCTCTTCCCCTATTATTTTGTACAATTCCCCTGTTAAATTGTCTCCCTGGGACTTTATCTGAAGGTAGAGATTTTATGGCTTTTTCTATTTCTTCTGGGGTAATTAGTCGTGCTAGCTGTGTTGCTTCCTCTAGTGAGCATGTGGGGTGTTGAAGGTTACGTAAAAAATCTTTTGATTTGTGGAACTGTGTTGGTGTCATTTTGCATCGTTGGGCTGTATGTTTCATTACTATATTTTTTATATCTGCCATATTTGTACATAAGATATGATTAGAGTCCCAAAGTTCATCCATCTGTTTTTGTTTGCTGTTGTCATTATAGTGTTCGTAAGGACAAATCTGACCCTTGCGTCCTTGTTTTTCAAATTTCTGTTGATATTGTAAATTTTATGCTTACCTTATATGAAAGCCTGTCATTAATTTTTTTACGTTGGTAATTTGTGAAGTAAAGTTTTGCCCTGTCGTGTAAGAAAGAATCAGGAGTTTCTGTAATTGCTTTCTGTGTTATAAATATCGATAATAGGTGTTGTTCCTGAATCTTCTACTGTGCTGTTTTAGTAATAATGTAATATTTGATATGGTGTACTTCCACCATAGTATAGGGTCTTCGTACATAATATATACTGATTTTCTTGCTGACAAAAAAGACTATATTATATGTTTGTTCTCGATATCCTGTAATAAGAAAGAGTTAAATTTCCATGTGCCTGGTTTGCATGCACATTCCCTAACAAAACATGTGCTATATTATGGTCTGAAAATTCTGCAGTTTGAGTTTGGGCTTTCTGTATTTGTAGAGATGGGGTAATGAAAAAATAGTCTATCCTTGTTGCTAAATGGCCTTTAAGAAACGTTGGTTCTGGTTTTCCTACTGCCTGTAAATAGGCATCTTGCAAGTAAGTAGTTTTAATCATTTTCTGGAGAAAAGCCATATTGCAATATATTTTTTTTGTTATCATAATTTCGTAGTAGAACTACGAGTTTGTAAGGCCAAGACCCATAATGAACTCGCCACCATGTAGTCACTGGTGGAATTTATATTTCATGTCTCTCATGTTTTTGTATTACTTCCTGTATCAGTGAGGGAGAAGCCGCAATTGAAATCTCCCCCAACCACAATATTTTGGCTTGAATACAGATAAAGTTGCACTGTCTGGAACAGTTCAATCCTTTCTGCTTTAGTTTGACCTGCATAAATATTAATTAGGCAAAACAATACATCCTGGATTTTTACATCCAGTATTAATGCCCTACCTGGAACCAAATCTACCAGCTTAACAAGTTTAAAGGAAATATCAGCAAATGATATAGCCACCCCAGTGCAAGGACCAATATGAAGGCCCTGTATGCCACTGTGATATTGCTTGGCGTAATTCAGTCGTAGTATGGAGTCTTGTGTCCTGTAAAAAAAATATTCCTTGCTTTAATGATTGTAAATATAGAAAGACTGCCATTCTTTTCCTGGCTGTCTTGATACTATTGACATTGAAGGTAAATAGTGGAATATTAGGTCCCATAATAGCGGGGTGAGAAGAATGACCTGCATTTTAACTATTCTTGATTCAAGGTGGCTTTGCTTTGTTACTTCTGGTCTGCCTGGCATTCTTTTGTTTGGATTTAGCTTTCTTTCCAGCAGTTGTTATAGCTGGGGTTGTGTTGTCCTTTTCAGTACTAACTGGGAGGGGGGGTCCTTCCTATCAGAAGTCACATCTGGCAGAGAAGACCAGACAGAGGAGTCATCTGTTTCATTTCCTGAATTGTATGCTGCATCTGTCAGGGCCTCATAACTATTGGTGGTAGGAATGTCTGTTGTTCATAAAGGTTTAGAGCATGGTTTGGTCCAAGATTGTCTGCATCTCATGGCTGGTTTTGCTGGGCCTACTTCTTTTGATTTAGCCTGAGGAGGGAGGGCATCTCCTGTGCTTCTACAGGGGGACTGTCCTGTCTTACTTCATTCATGTTAACCATTTCTGACTCTTGTACTTCGGTGGTTCTGCTTTCTTGCTGTACTTCTTTGGGGAGTATAGGCTGTCTGTCTTCCTGTCTGTCCTCGTCCCTCAAGGTGGGGGGTACACTGTTTTGTTTTCTTTGCATTATGTCAATGAGTAGCCTTTGCTCCTCATTGTCATTCTGATCTGGCTGATTGTGTGCTGCCTCAGGGCATGAATGGTACAAATGTCCCTGTTTTCCACATAGATTACACACCTGTTCACATCTGAACAAACTGCTAGTATGTTCTAATCTATTACATATCGTACATTTTAGTCTGTCACACAGACTGCTGATATCCCTGTTTCCCCATAACGATAACATGTTGTGGATTGTCCCACATAAAATAACACCCCTCTGTCTTTCCCCCCCAAAAAAAACAATTCGGGAGGTGCTGCAATCCCTCTTAAGTTGTATTTAAAACCACCCTGATTCTCCACCCTCCAGTCCAAATCCTGTCTTCATCAAAGATGGCTTCTAGGTGCCCCAATACAGTACACCTTTGTTTGAGCCAGTAAAGGAGGTCTGTGACACTGACCTCCTTATTTCTAAACAGGACCATAATAGTTCTGTCTGCTGGTTTGCTAAGCAGTATGACATGGAAAGGGACCCATGATGGTGTGTTTTTTAGTGTTTGATATATTGTCCAGAATTTCTGTAGTCCACTTCTGAATTTGAAGCTTATGTCGAACATTGATTCTCCAGATATGGTGATAAGGGAGTAGATTTCAGCCGCAGAGAAATTCAAGGAGCCTTTTAGTAAGGTTCTCACTATAAACAGTTTATCCGGTAATGTATCTAGTCCCCTTTTATAGATGAGGTGAATGGCATTGTGCCGTTTTGCTGGACATTCAGGTTGCCTAAAGAGTGAAGCATAAAACCTAGGTCTTCTTGCATTTGTCCCAGGTATAGAGTTATCAGAGTGTGGCTGGTTCATGGTAGGTCATTGGAGGTGCTAGGTTCTGGTTGATTGTTTGCAGGTCGCACTTCTGCATCCTCTGTATTCATCACCTTGGGGGGGAGAGTCCTGTAGCAGTAACCTTGGGTTCTGAGTTAAGTTCAGATCCCTTGGAAGATGCAGGGGTGATTCAGAAGTAAAATTTTCCCCTCTCTCTGCATTATTCATTGTCTCTTTGTTTGCTTTATTTTGTCCATTTGTTACTGTATTGTTGCCAGTGCTATTTAAGTCTACATTTTGTTGTCTCTCTCTCTCTCTCCCTGGTATATCAATGGGAGAGGGACCTGGCTCCCACTGTCCCGTCTGGGATTTTTCCCAACCTGCAGCTGCTAGAGCAGAGTCTATTGACCACTCAGGCTTCTCAGCACTAGTCACTGTACCATTAGGGTCTCATCTTAGGCTGGATGTTAGTGCGTCCGTTTTTGCCATTCCTGGTGAGACCCCAACATTTTACTGTGCTTTATTTCCCTCAAATACGAATAAAGACTTGTTACCTGTTGCAAACGTGAAGGTTTTAGTGGTTGCTTCAACCTCTTTTTGGCTCTCTGTAGGTTGCTGTTGCTGAATCAGTTCTGGGCGTGGTGTTTCAGTCACAAGTTTGGAGCTGGGCCGAAGCATCTGTAGGAGTTTGAGGTTCCGTGGTGCGCATCTGTATTCATTGTTGTGCAATCGCTTTCTGGATGTCTTGTTGTCTCTGCCGAAAGCGCTTTTTTTCCATTTACAGGAGCGCTTGTAATTTTTCCATTGTAGAAGCCAAGTTATTAGATCCCTGTAGTGATTCACTAACAGGATTTTTCTTATTCTGTCCAGTTTCATCCCAGTTACTTTCCTCATTTGTTATATTCTGTTGATCTGTTTCTATCACTTTTGGCAGAAGTGATTCTTCCATGAGTTCATTTGCAGCATCAAAGAACTTCTCGGTCTCTATTACTGAGGAGGAAGAGAAGGAGACTGACTCCTCTACCCTCTGCACGTCTATCCTCTCCAGAGGATCAGTCAAAGTGTTCATCCTGGCAATCAGAGATTCCCCTGCAGGTGAGTAGGGGAATTTCCCTGGTGTCCTGGCCAAATTTCTCCCATTCACTAAAAATACCACCAACAGCTTAAAATCTGGTTCAATTTCAGTTGGCATCCATCTGTATCCCCCTCCCCCCAGGACGAGGCTGAAAATAGGCAAAACAATTGTCTAGTCCTCCTTCCCAGTCAACAAAAACTAAATAAATAAATATATTATTTTAATCAGAATAACCTGCTAAATAACAACACATACGAACATACAAAAATGCCAGCAGAAAGGAAACTTGACGTGTACTGTACCTAACAGAAGGTGTACATTATAGTTGCATCCACTGAGAAGTGGGGATAGCATACATGGGCAAAATGCCTTCTGCTATCCTAAAGCCACATTATTAACCACAGTATGTGGGCCATACAGTCTATTGAGTCTACTTGAGTGCACAGCACCTAATCTAGTAAACTGCAGCTGCCCCCTACCCCATGCCTGTCCTTTTCAACTATTGCCCTCTTCCACCATCACCCCCTCCCCAGCTCCCGCTCAGCTTTGACCTTTCCTTTGACCCTGTCCCACCCCCTCTTACAGCTGCCCACAAATTTCAATCATATCACCTCCTTTGGCAGTACATTCCACCTTGCCACCACCCTTTCCATGAAATAGTGTCTTCTCATTTCACCTCCTCAGTCTTCCTTCTTCCAATTTCAGACTATTTCCCCTGGCATCCCTCACCCCTTTTAATCTAACCATACCCTCAGTATTAACACTGTTCATGCCCTTTAAGTAATTGAAGGTCTCAATCATATCCCCTCTCTTTCCCTCTATTCTCCAGGAAATACATGCTGAGCTCCTTCAGTCTCTCCTCATATGGTTTTTCCCCCAGTGCAAGGATCATCTCTGTTGCCCTGTGCTGAACCCCCTCCAGTAGTTTGATGTCCCTCTTCTTCAAATAGGGGCACCAGAACTGCATGTAGTACTCCAAGTGCGGTCTCACTAGGGACCTGTACAGATGCAGAATGACTTCCTCTCTCCTAGAGGTGATTCCCCTGGCAGTGCACCCCAGCATCTTATTAGCCTTGGCTGCTGCCCTCCTACACTGTGCTGAGTGATTCATGTACACACACGCACAGTTAACATGTAAAACTTGGTCGGTCAAACTGCATGCCAAGGTAAATTATAAGAAGGGATTTTCAGTCTGTACCCTATTAAATCACAGCTCTAGGTTCTCTATTAGACTAGGAGTCAACTTTCCAAGTTTGGCAGTCTTTGTGCAGTGGTATAAAGGAGATAATTTATGTCCCTTGCACAACGTCAAGAAATGTTTTGGTTTCCTACCCGGCACCAATATCTGAGAACCCACCAGTTACTGAAGCGCCACTGTGTGAAATCAGAGCTTACCTAGGCCAAATCTAGAAATCCCTACCTGTACCTGAGATCAGAAGAGAGGAGGGAAGGTGCATCAGGGTTCCAGCACTGACTCCACACCATGTTTCCTCTCCGAGAGACAAAAATATGTGGACAGTAAATAGCTTGTTTTATAGCAGCAGTATGGAAAAAGAAAGGATGGTCCAAGATAATCTTTTCTAGCTGAAGGATTTTCACACCCCTGGAGGGTCTTGAATTTCAGTATTGCAGTAACCCCTGAGGGCATAAGTCTGCATTTCAGATGTGAGTCCTCTGGAGCACTGAGCCAAGGGACTGACCCCTGGTGCCCTATCTACAGGACCTTTTTTCTGCGGTCACATGTGGTGGTCAAGTGTGCTACTCTATGAACCAGGGCCTAAGCAACAACTGAGTACTGGAGTACCAAATTGCAGAAAGAAATTGGATATCACAGAAGCCAGGGCATGAGAACAGGTCAGTGTGCATGACTCTTTACTGCAGGAGAAATATGAGCTGAGGATCATGTTGTCTTCCCTTTCTTGGGCAGAGGAGAGGAGCATCCCCCTTTGGAAGCCAGTGTCAGTGCATGACCTCCCATTGTGGACCAGATAAACAACCCCTGCTGCGAATGGTGTGGCTGTAGCCATCGGGAGTTTGACAGTCCATTTTTGAGATAGAGGCCAAAGAGTGTCATTGTGGCCTTCTGCAACCCTGGCAGCATTGATGAAGGTAGATGAGTGCTAAAAAATGGGAGAGATTGTCAGGCGCAATATGGTGGACAGGTGCAGTGTCCCAGTATATGCTAACAGTACAAGGAGATCCTACAGACATTAATCTTATGAACCCCAAAGGAGCTGGACATTGCTGCATTAAGGACACCATGGTGGTACAAAGGGTGCCCCTTTGTAGTGACTGGATTTGGCATCTACCCACCACAGCAGGAGGTGTCCTGTAGCTTCTAAATTTTATTTGGCAGCCTTTGTCCTGTACTCTCCTTGCCAGCCCCCTGAACCTGGCAGTTTGAGGCAGAGTGGTACATAGTGGACACCACTTTGGGACACCAGCATCTAGCAGTCCAGCAGAGCTTTTAAAAAGTTGTCTCATGGCTGAAAATTGGAACTCCCAGCAATATTGTCAGGAACATGTAGTTGTATCCCTCACTTGGCTTGGGATTCCAGGTGCAACTATTGGGGCAGTTGAGAAAGACCAGCAGAGAGGGGAGGCTATCTGGAGCAATGGAGGAGAGGTAAAGCTGATGTGAGTGGTCTCCATGAGCTCCCAAGGCATCTCTGTCTTTCTGATCCAGGCTAAATCCTTGACTCAGTTCTGTTGCAATGAGTTTCCTATGGGAGCAAGTGCGTGTGGCAGCAGAGGTTTGCAGTAGCCAAACCTGCACAGCATCGGTAATGGTTTTCAGGCACAGCATCTTCCTAGCCTCCACCTCTCTCACAGAAGTAACAGTTTTGAGAGAGGCGAATCCTCATCCTCAGTGGCGGATCTAGCATTACTAAAAATTTCTGCGGCAGCAGGACCCTTCTTTGATATTTATGTGGCATAGAACTAACCAATCCTATATAATATAATACATTCCCAACATAATAAAATTTAATTTTACCATGGCCCACTACCAATTGCTATCATCTTCAGTACAAGATAAATGATACAGAAGTTTCTGCCTGCTTGCTAACAACCCAACCCCTTTTAGTCAGACCTCATTCATTTTTGTCACAGGACTCATTTTAAAACCCCAGATCTGACACTGTTCATCCTTCACCTCCACTAGCAGTAGTGGTAAATCCCAGGCTATGGTGATGATGTGTGGGCAAACTGCCCAAGCGGCAAAAAGTTGTTTATTTTATTTTGAACAGTCCTTGTGACTACCAGCACCATAGAAAGTAGCCTAGCTATACAATGCAGGGGCAAGCCAAGCCCAACAGCTCAACACTGCCCAAAAGGAAAGACAAACAGACAGGCCAAGGCAGACCTCACTGGGCAGCAGACTCCAGAAGGGCTGGAACTCAAGCAGCATCAGTAGCGGTAGCTGGCTCAGACAAAGTAGCCTAATTATTACAGCTGCATAGCAGAGCTATGCGACGTATTTCTATCATGTAGTAGACAGAAGGGTCTCTGGAAGCACATGACCAGATACCTTCACTGCGTCCCTCCACAGTGGAGTTGAATCACATGTAGTCCTCTCTATTTACTACAGTGCTGTTCCTTCCTCCCCACCCTCCTCCCCCATGCACTACTTTCCTGCTCGATGCTCACTTCCAGTTCACTTCTGGGGTTCAGAGCTACGTGGCACCCCCACCCTGTAATGTTTCCCTTGTGTCTAGTGGCACCCCCCTGCCTCTGATCACTGTTTCCCCATCTATGTAATATTTCCCTGGTATCTAGTGGCACCCCCCTCCTAACCTCTGATCACTGTCCCCATATTTCCTTAAGGCTTCCCTGGTGTCTAGTGGTGCCCCACCACCTGATTGCCATCCCTGTGTTTTCTTAGTGCTTCCTTGGTGTCTAGTGGCCCCCCCCATTCTCCGATTGCCATCCCCATATTTTCATAATGTTTCATTGGTGTCTAGTAGCACCCCCCACACCCTCTGATCACCGTCCCCATATTTTCCTAATATTTCCCTGGTGTCTAATGGCACCCCCTTGCCCTCTGATCATCATCTTCTGAGATATATATATATATATATATAATTTGCAAAAAACTGCCTTAATGCACCAGTTAGGGTAACTTAACACCACAAAAGTAGGAAATGT
Organism: Neoceratodus forsteri; assembly: GCA_016271365.2. Lineage (NCBI taxonomy): Eukaryota > Metazoa > Chordata > Ceratodontiformes > Ceratodontidae > Neoceratodus > Neoceratodus forsteri. The sequence continues at coordinate 788,609,599 of CM057454.1, forward strand.
GATGTTGGGTTTCTCACCTAATGCCCATCCACCCCACCCCAAGCAGCCAAAGGAAAAAGAAATAGGGTTTGGGTCTCCAGAGTCTTGGCGAATCAGTGGTGGTGTCTTCCTTGGTGGTTGTCAACCCTAATGCCCACCCCATTCCATGAGCAAGCAACATCACACATGATCTTATTTCTTCACACAGGACCCATAGGGGGGAAGGGGAACATTAGGGTTGACAACCCCCAGAGAAGACCCCACCAGATTCCTCAAGACTCTGGAGACCCAAAACCCTAATTTTGTTTTTTCTTTGGCTGCTTTGGGTGGGGGGGAGGTGTTAAGGTGAGAAATCCTAACACCACATTTCCCTACTTTTTAGGTATTACGCTACCCTAACTGGTGCATTAATGCAGTTTTTTGGAAGTTATTTCCTTACTTTTTTAGATAGTATAATCAAATTCACATTTGCCTGTGTAAGTCCACAGATGTGTACATGTATGTTGCCATGGAAAGCTTTGTGACTGCAATTCAGCCAAAACAGCAACCAAAGCATCAGCATAGATTTTGTTATTACCCCAGCTCATGAATGCCATGCTGAGAATTTTCAAATCCCTGCCGAAACTTCATTCCGTGCCGCCACAACATCATTGTGCGCGCCAGAGGGCAAAAGCACATTTTGGCCAGGATCAGAAAAATGACAGCTGTCACATTCATGAGGTGATGTAAAAAAATGTAAAGTTTTTAAAATTTGGGGGCAACATATTTTCAGTTAAGAGTTACAATCTAGTGTAGCAATATTTAAACGTATGCACATAACTATGGCATTTTTAAATATTTTGACCCCATATCTTCAACATAGCCTTCTTATGACCCCACCTCATAAACAAGTGTGGAAAAATTTATTTAATCCTGCCCAAAAGGTGATTTCACCAAGTGACTGAGAAATCATGTTTTGGGCCAGATTTGCAAATACCACTGACATTGTTCATGAGGTGGGGTCCCCAAAAGGCCACATTGAAAATTTGGAGTCCAGATATGCAAACATGAATGAGTTGTGCCTCAAAGTCGAAACCCCCATTGAAATACACTGAACCACATTTATCTTAGTTTCTTATATTGCAGTCAGCGGTTCCAGCAGCATGACGTGTCTTTGAGTGGGTCTTGAACCTGGGACCTGTTCAGGGGAGTGAGGCTGTGTGGGGGTGTAGAGTAGTGGGAACTGAGTGGGTGGTGGGGGGTTGATCAGCGAGGGACAGTTTCTTTTTTACAGGTCTGAAAAAACAAAAATTGCGGGATCATTTTCTTTATTTCAGGCTGTGGGTGAAGTGAGAGGGGGTGTCACTAGACACTAGGGAATATGTTTTCTGATAAGGGGGACAGCTATCGACAGGTGGGGGGTGCCACTAGATGCCAGAGAATTATTGATAACAGGAACAGCGACTGGTGGATGGGAGGTCCCACTAGATACCAGGGAATATATTTATGTAATTATGGGGATGATTATCGGTGGATGGGGTGCCAAGAGATGCCAGGGAATATATTTATTTAATTACGGGGACAGCGACCGGTGGGTGGGGGTGCCACTAGACACCAGGGAAATATAGTTATACTGGGACAGTGATCGATGGGTGGGGGGTGCCATTAGACACCAGGAAAACATGAAACATTGTCAGGGATGGCAATGGAGTATGGGGGAGGCACCACCAAAAACCAGGGAAATGGTGGTTCACAACTTAAACTGCAACCGGCAACACAAATTCAGCTGCAACTGCAGAAGTCAAGAAATTGCTGCTATTTTCATACAGATAATGTGGGGGGACGGCTCCTCTCACTAACCTGGGAAGGTATGTGTGGCTCCTATTTTAAAAAACAAACATAATTTTGTGAAACAGGACCCTTTTAGCTAGGTTCTGATGTTTTTTTTCTTTAAATAACAGCATATTTATGTATTTTCCACGCTAGCTGGTTTGTGGGAAAAAATCAACAAGATGTCGGTTGGCACAGCACAAAAAAGTTTGGTGCCATGCAAATCAAGTGGTGCAAAATAAAAAATGAGCATTTGTGGCATCAGATTTTTAATTTCGCACCAGAATGTTATCTCAAAAACCCTACTGTGTGTGCTCAGAAGGGAAAACACTAAACTTTAATGCCTTGTAACTCTGGAACAGTTTCATATTGTTTCACCAGCCCTATCAAAGGCACTACCATAGGACATTACACATGTCCTGTGCAAGTTTGGGGAAAAAATCCATTCCATGTAGGCTGTAGGCAAGTGCAAAAAAAAAACCCACCATGTTAAGTATAGGAAAAAAGTTTGACTATTACAAGAAATTACATCTGCAGATCTCAGACACCATACAAACTGCCATCACCAAAAATTTCCACACATCAAGACCTTGCTTCCTAGACAACACATATAAAATTTCAGCTCATATTGTCAAACAGAACCAAACATATTAATGTGCAAAGTTAGGGGTTTAACATTGAACAGGCTGCTCAACCCTGACTGCAGTGGCACTACCGCAACATTATAATAATATTTCCCTGGTGCCTAGTGGCACCTCCCCCCTCCAGTCACTGTCCCCCTATGTACATATTATTTCCCTGGTGTCTAGTAGACTCCCCCGATCGCTGTCCCCATATTACTTTAACCTGTAATAAAGAAAAATGTCCCTCAATATTTTTTTTTCTGTAAATAAAACCGACCCTTACCAATCTGATCCCAGCCACCACAACTCCCCACTCAGCAGTCATCACCCTCACACACCCTCACTCACCTGAACAGGTCCCAGGATGAAGAGCCAATCTCTGATCGAAGACATGTCATGCTGCTGGAACTGCTTACTGCAATATGAGAAACTAAGGTAAGTGCAGTTCGGTGTATTTCAATGGAGTTTTGAACTTTGAGGCATAACTTTGTTATTTTTGCATATTTTCACCCCTCATTTTCTACATGGTCTTTTTGGGACCCCACCTCATAAATAATGCCAGTAGAATTATGCAGCTCTGGCCCAAAAGGCAATTTTGAGGTCACTTGGCAAAATCGCCATTTGGGCAGAATTTGAACATTTCTACTACTATTGCTCATGAGGTAGGATCATAAGAAGGCAGTGTTGAAATTTGCGGTTGAAATATGCACAAATGACAGAGTTACAAGTGTACGCTGAAATTTTTCAACGCTCACTCATAACGTCCATAATATTAAAGACTGTAAGCCCAGATTTTCAACATAGCCATTTTTTCACACCACCTCATGAACATGTCATTTTTCAGATCCTGGCCAAAATGTGTTTTTGCAGCTGTGGTGCAGAATGACATTTCAGTTTTGCATAATCACATTTCAGTGGGGATTTGAACACTTTCACCAACATGGTTCATGAGGTGGGGTAATAACTATGCTGCAAATTCATCATTTTGCAGCTGTATTGACTCAGACCAGAGGATGTTTAAATTACCTGAAAGGCTGTTGAGATAGTGAGTACCTCAGTCAAGGGAGCCATATAAATATTAATGAGATGCAAACTGTCTGAGTAACTCCTGATCTGACCAGACTTTTGAAGGGGCAGCTATAAATTGTTGAACTACCACTAGACTGAACATAAGCTTACCACCAGACCAGAGCAAGGGGTTCAAAGTAATTTATATTGCCTGTGCAAAATACATTGTTATGAAGTGAGCAGCAAAAGTACAAGTGCAAAGTTTATGAGGTGTTTACATGCAGACGTGCTGATGCAAAAACAGTAAAGTGTAAAAGCACTGAATTTACAATTCATTTTAATATGCAAAGTGCAGACTATATGATCATTTCATTTTAATGTGAAAATGCAGTATTTATTTTTGTAAACATTTTTTATTAACCTGGATCATAAAGTTTACATTGGAGATGCAGTACATCAGATTAATACATCATATCATATTAATACTTGCTCAGATATGCTACACAACTAAGATGGCAGCCACACTGGGCTGCCATCTGTAGCTATGAAGCAGAGACTTTTAATTTAAACTATTTTTAAGTGTTTTTAGAGTTTGTTTTTAGTGGTTTGTTTTTATATGCTGTGTACTAAATTGAACTGATGAAATTAAACTGCACCCAAAGATTTGGTGGACTTTCCTGAGGATAGTAGCCGGCTTAAGGTGTGGGGAGAACTTTTGCTTGGTTTTGGTGCTGAATGGTGTAAGGAGTAACATTAGCTGGAGGATTCTGGTTAATAAGCTAAGGAGCAGACCCACCTTTTGGAGTATGCTTGCCAAAGGGAGACCAAGTTAGGCTTGCCTGTTAGGGCTGGAGGCGTTTGTGACAGCTGAAGTGGCACACTGCTGCATGTGGACTTTGTGTCATCCTTGCAGCCATGCCATCCCTGTAACCAGCTGATTGGCATTGTCGGGACTACCCGGTTGATCATTGCCACAACCAGCACAGAGGAGTATGTACTGTGGTCTACCCCAGTCCCAGGCCAGCCACTGCTGTTGTGTGCTTTTGCGTCTGTTTTTGGTGGGACATTGCTGATGCTGTTTAGCCCTATGGTGGTTGGTGGGCTGATGCTGTGAAAAGCCTGGGTGGTCAGACTAGCTTGTTTTGAACTGAAGATGCCTGTGGAGAGCAGAGGTTACACGTTATTTTGTGTGGACTTCATGTCATCTCTGTGGCTGTGTTGTTCCTTCCCTGTAACTGGCTGACTGGCATCATTGAGATTACCCGGTCGATTATTGCCACAACCAGTGGGAGAGTTTGTGCTGGTTGAACATTGAGAACTGTGAGCACTGTGCCTTCTTGGTGCTGTTGAAATTTTACTCGGACATTAAGATTAGAAATGTTTCACTATTACAATATTTGGGCTATGAGAGAGCTGTATTACAGCACAAATAGATTGCTCATTAATCATTTAAATTCAGGAAGTGTGAGTGCCTGAAAATTGAACAAACTGTACACTGGGCAGTAAGAGCCCTGTGTCACTTACTAAGAGCAAATTCATTATGAACTGATAATACACAGCAGACTTTCTCTGTTTCTTTTATAAGTCTGAGTTGTGTGGTATTATTGTGTTGGGATTTGGAGGGGTGGATTTTGGGGGGAAATGGGTAATATATGAATGATTTTATTCATGTCTATGTGTAGAGGTGTCTGTGCTAATTTCTTTGCTTTATGGAATGGTTTTGAATGTTATTTAGGGCGGGTTTACTTAGGATTATTGGGGAGTTTAGTGGTGGATACTGAGATTGGTAGTCCGTATGTGATGGGGCTATGGGCTGGCAAGGCGTACCTGCTCTGTAGCCCAGCTGTGTGGTCTCCATCCCTTTGAGCTTCCCCCATTGCCTGCAGAACTTGTGGTAGATGCAGAGATTTAGGGATAGCTCGAGAAAGGGGGTCAAGGTGGGGGGCTGCACAAGTGGCTGCTGGGGAGTCATTGATTCAAGTGATAAGGTTCAGGGGGCACCCTGGAGCAAAATGGTAATTGGAGAGGGGTCCTCCCTGTTTGATTCCCATACCCAAGGGTCCCACCTTTGAGGCTGGGCAGGAGGCTGCTCCAGTAGACTTCTCTCATCCTACTCAGGCTGTGTTATGCAATGCTAGGTCGATCAGGAACAAGACCGCAGTAATGGCAGACTTGATTTCCTCAGTAGACCTGGCTTGCATCACAGAGACTTGGCTGGACAAAAATGCTGCACCCTTTTTGAAAGCAGCAGTGCCAGTGGAGTACTTTGTGATACACAGCCTGCGGAAGGATCACAGAGGTGGGGGTGTGGCCATCTGTTTTCGAGCCAGCCTGGGCTTCATGGTGCTACCAGTGGGTTCTACTGGATCATTTGAGTATGTTGCTGCATGGGGGGGGTCCTTTCAGGGTTACAGGTTCCTCCTGGTTTATCACCCTCCCAATATGGGGGGGGGGGGATTTCTGTCAGAGTTCAGAAACTTTGTCACCGGCCTGGTGTTGGAATCTCCCTGATGGCTAATTCTAGGGGATTTTAATGCCTGAGTCGATGACAGGCTCTCATAATTTTGGCACGACCTCCTGCAGATTATGTAGGTCCTGGGTCTGTCACAAATTGTCACCTCTGCAACCCACTCACACAGCCATACTCTGGACCTGGCTTTCACCCTGGGTCTTGGGATCGATGACCTCAGGATTGATCCGGTCATTTGGTTGGATCATAGCACTGTGGGGTTCATGTTTGGGGACCCCCTGAGGATCCAGCCTCTGTGGAGATGGTTCGGTATTGCCCTTTAAGGGGTTTGACACCAGTAGGATTACAGGCGATGTTGGAACTATCGAGCGTGGAGACTGCATGTGCGATCAGGCCAGAGGAGGCAGTGGAGCTTACAATGGGGCCGTCGCTGCAAACTTTGACTCAATCACACCCCTCCATGTCCGACCTTTGTCTTCTCACCAAAAGCCCGCCCTGGTTTGATGGGGAACTTAGGGCATTAAAGACTAAAGGTCAGAGGTTAGAGTGGCACTGGAGGAGTTCTGGCCTGATGGAGGACAAATTGACCCTGAAGACACATTATGCTGTCTGTCAGGGGTACTCTCCCAAAATGAAGGCAGATTTTTTACCAAGGGAGATTGCTGTGGCACAGAACAGACCAGCTCAGCTCTTCCACATGGTAGATAGGCTATTACATCTGGCCTGTCCCCATGCAAAAGGAGCAGGTTCAAGCACAAGGTGCAATGAATTTGCTCTCTTCTTTGCCAACAAAGTGCCCTCTATCAGGGCCGAGATCTCTTCCAGTACCACTCAAAGGGATTGTTGGGGTACCCCTCTTGTCTGGGCTGAGTTTAAGCCGGTTGGAGTGGAGAAGGTGCCTGACATAATCTTGATGCTGCAGCCAACATATGGTGACCTTGATCCAGATCCAACCCATCTTTTGGTCAGATGTTTGGACCTGGTAGGTCCTGTGGTTGCTGGAACTGTCTGGTGTTCTCTCAAGAGTGGGGTCTTCCCCAGGGCCTTGAAAGAGGCGTTGGTTAGGCCACTACTGAAAAAACCCTCAGTGGACTTGGAATGTCTCAGCAACTACAAGCCGGTCTCGAAACTCCCATTCTTAGGGAAGGTTCTAGAGAAAGTAGTGGCCATTCAGCTCGAGATGCACCTTGCCTCTTCCGCCACATATGAGTGTTTCCAGTCTGGGTTCAGGTCTGGGCATAGCACTGAAACTGTGCAGATGAGGGTGCTAAATGATCTCCTAATGGCAAGGGATAGGGGAGAGTGTACCGTCTTAGTCCCCCTCGATCTCTTGGTGGCATTTGACACTGTGGATCATGATGTGCTGTTGGACTGCCTGCAGAACTGGTTTGGACTGACCAGAATTGTCATCAAGTGGTTTAGGTCCTTCCTCACGGACAGAGTGCAAAGGGTGATGATGGGGTTAACCTCATCTAGCCCAATGCCACTGTCCTGTGGTGTTCCACAGGGGTTGGTCCTTTCACCCTTGTTGTTCTTGGTGTACATGCTTCCATTGTGAGACTTTATCAGATGGTATGGGCTGGGTTTTCATTGCTATGCTGATGATACTCAACTATAACTGTCCTGTGCACCCAGAAACCAGGTGGCAACCTTGGTGATAAACAACTGCCTGGAGGAGATCAAGAACTGGATGACACACAACTAGTTTTGACTCAACCTGGACAAGACAGAGGTACTAGTGGTGGAGCCAGGTCATCATTGTGATGGAAGGGGAGCTAAAACACCCCCGGGGCTAGTCCTAGGGGGTGTTCCCCTGGTTCCCTTCACTTGGGCGAAGGAGCTGAGCAAGGTCCTGGACGATGGCCTGAAACCCGAGACTCAGGTGTTGGCCATCATTAAGAGTGGTTTCTACCACTTAAGGAACATAGCCCGGATCCGAGCCCTGATTTCATATGATAACCTGCACACCCTGGTGCATGCCTTCATCATGTCCAGACTGGATTACTGTAATGCCCTGTACCTGGGGCTATCTGGAGGCAATCTTCACTGGCTGCAGCTGGTGCAGAACATGGTGATGAGGTTGTTGACTGGTATTTCAAAATTTGACCATGTCATGCCTGTCCTTCACGAGCTGCACTTGCTGCCAGTGAGGTGGAGGATTGCCTTCAAGGTTGGGCTGCTGACCTATAAAGCCCTGCACAGGGGGACCCAGAATACCTGCAAGATCTTATGATTCCTCACTGCTCATCTGGGGCTCTCTGTTCCTCTGCGGGTTGCCTCCTGGTGATTCCCTGGACTAGGCTATGGCAATCTGGGGACCGGGCATGCCCGGTCGCCACCCCAATCCTGTGAAACTCCTTACCTTGACATCTGCAGGAGGCACCCTTGGTGGAATCCTTTAAAAGAGGCCTAAAAATGTTGCTCTTTGAGTGAGCGTTTAATTTGCTTTGACAATAATTATCGCCTGCAGATTTATTAATTTATTGAATCACTGACTATTGCCATTGTATCTGGAACTATGGTTTATTATTTCATTATTAACTTGTTTTATTGAAATACTGTTTATCATTGAGTGTTGGATAGAACTTGTATTTGTCTCTGCCTCATATGTTATTTTGTGAATATGTATGTTTTTAATATTCTTAAAGTGCTCTGAGCCTCCGGGAAGGAGCGCTACACAAATAAAGTTCCTATCCTATCCTATGCATGAGACAGGTGGAACACAAGATTCCATTAATACATAGGTATACAAGACATCAGTAGGTGCAATGTGTATATATTAAATGCTCACATTAGGATGTACAATTTGTTGATTTGAGAGTGGTAAGAATAAGGTCACCAAGGCAGCATCTGCCTCATACATCTCAAGCTGTTGTCCACCCTGCTCTACATGGGGAGACTCCCCTGTTCTATAGCCTGTATCATATGCTGCAATAACATCTGGAATTTATCTTCCTCAGAACTGGCATACAGCTGGGTTTTCTAACTTTGAGACAAGTGAGGATAATTACCCCTAATGGTATAGAAGGGCAGTCCACCACTGCTGGGCTGTCATCTTATATATCTTAACAAAAGCCAAACCCTATAGCCCTGAACCTTGCCTCAGTTTTCCAGCTTCTAAATCAGCTCCCAGTATGAACTCAAGGGGAGAGTCCAATAGCATGGACCCCACAATCTACTATATTAACCTATGTACCTCCACCCAGAAAGATTGAATCTTGGGGCAGGTCAGAACCATGTGTATAAAACTGCCCTCATTTACATTTCTTTTAGGACATACTGTATAGAAGACTTCTCAGGGTTAATGAATGCATATGGACAGGGTTATGGTAAGGTGACAAGACTTTCTATAGATACATTAGTTAAAGGAGAAAGTCCAGAGAGGGTATCGCTAAGCTCAAAGGAGAAAAGGGGGCATGTGAGGAGGAGGACCCTGTAAAAGCATCTATCCTAAATAGATACTTTTGCTCAGTATTTACTGAAGAGAATGTAGGGCAGGGCCCACAGCTCAGCACCATGGACACAGGGGGGAGGGAGGTGAGCACTACACCCTTCACAAAAGAAAGGGCCCCACAAGAGCTCGCTAAGCTCAGGGTGGACAAGGCAATGGGACCTGATGGCATGCATCCCAGGGTACTTAAGGAGCTAAGGGTGGAACTAGCAGAGCCATTAGCAGAACTGTTTAGTGAGCTTCTGAGCACAGGAGAGGTCCCAGAAGACTGGAGAAAGGCTCATGTTATCCCTCTCCACAAGAGTGGTAGCAGGGAACTACAGACCAGTTAGTCTTACCTCAGTAGTGGGCAAAATTATGGAGGCACTGCTTAAGGAAAGGATAGTGCAACACCTGGAATCCATTGGGGCATAGGATCCAAGACAGCATGGGTTTACAAAAGGAAGGTCCTGTCAAACTAATCTCATAGATTTCTTTGACTGGGTAACCAGAGTGGTGGACCAAGGGGGAGCAGTTGTTGTCGCCTACCTTGACTTCAGCAAAGCTTTCGACACTGTTCCACATAGAAGATTGATAAATAAGCTGGGTAGGCTCGGGGTGGGTCAGAAGTTGGTCAACTAGGTGGCAAACTGGTTGACGGACAGAAAACAGAGAGTGGTGGTAAATGGTGTACAGTCAGAAGAGATGCAAGTCACAAGTGGGGTACCTCAGGGATCAGTTCTGGGGCCAGTCTTCTTCAATATCTTCATTAGTGACATTGCAGATGGAGTAGAGGGTAAGGCTTGTCTGTTTGCAGATGACACCAAGATCTGCAACAGAGTAGATGATCCAGATGGGGTGGGCAGAATGAGAAGAGATCTGGATAAACTAGCAAAATGGTCAGAAGAGTGGCAACTGGGATTTAATGCAAAGAAGTGCAAGATCATGCACATAGGGAAGAGAAACCCTGAAGCTACCTATAGGCTGACAGGGGAGTTGCTGGCAGTCACAAAGGAAGAAAGAGACTTGGGCATCATCATCATCACCGATGACCTGAAATCATCCAAGCAGACCTCTAAAGCAGTAGGTAAGGCTAGGGGGATGTTAGGGTTTATTAGTAGGGGTATTACAAGTTGTAAGAGGGAGGTAATAATCCCTCTTTACAAGACACTGGTTAGGCCCCATCTGGAGTACTGCTTTCAGTACTGGAGGCCACACCTTCACAAGAACATTAACCAAATTGAGCAGTCCAGAGAAGGGCAACCAAAATGGTGCAGGGACTGCATCAGAAGACATATGAGGACAGATTAACGGAACTCAATATGTATACCCTTGAGCAAAGGAGGGAGAGAGGTGATATGATCGAAACATTCAAACACCTTAAGGGTATTAACAATGTGAAAGTGTCTAACATGTTTAAATATAAGAAAAATAGCAGGACAAGAGGACACAGCATGAGATTAGAGGGAGGCTGATTAAGTGGGAATGTGAGGAAATTCTTTTTTACAGAAAGGGTGGTGGATGCATGGAACGGTCTACCTCAGGAAGTGGTGGCTATGAATACAGTGCAGGGCATCAAACAGGCATTAGATAGGCATAAGGGAGCAATACAGATGAGTATGAATAGATAGGCCACTGACACAGCAAAGGCCGATGGCACATTTATAAAGTAAGAAAAGAAATGGGCAGACTGGATGGGCCTTGCGGTCCTTATCTGCCATCAACTTCTATGTTTCTATGTAATCCCAGAACGTAAAGTTCATTTGAACCTGTCTCAACCTGTTATTATGAGAACAGTTCAGAAAAATGGTCATCTGCTACCTTCCATATCTTCAGTGTGATAACTAGGTCCAGGTCCTGCTCCAACTCCCTAATAACCTCTATGGTTGAGGGATGATATCCCCCAGGAGCAGTCTGTAGTAGGCTGTCTGAGGTTAGTGCCCCATTGGTGTCAGTTGATAATGGGCTTCTCCAGGGGAGGGTTCAGGGAGGGTGGAAGGGCCATATGTTTCCTAGTAAACGACTGACATTTAAAAAAGGTAAAACAAAATTCCCAGAATGTAATCCCCTCCCTTCCCGCAGGTCTCTGAAGTTCTTCATTATTCCTTCCAAATACAGATCAGATGTACAATGCTCCCAGCAACTTCCAGCTAAGCAATTCCTGGTGCGTAAATACATTATAACCTAACAAACCTTTGAAGGCCTCAGTGAGAGCTACATAGGGATAATATACCTTGAGAATGCTAGATGTGGCAGTGGACAGCCAGTTAAGTCAGGTGGTCCCGAAAAATAAATAAATCCAGCACTCCAGGCAAGGAAAAGCAATTTTATTTATAAGGCACCCAATCCTGGAGGCTCTGGGCGCAGACCAAGTATCAGTACAGGAGACATAGCTCAAAACACAAAAAGAAAAATATAAAATACCCAGAGTCAGTATAAAACACAACTTTAAAAGAAATAACTTAAAAAAGCTTCAGAATGCCACACCTGGGGACTGGACATAGATGGAATCAGCAATCTGCAAAAGCCAAGGCAAAAGAGGTGGGCTTTCAGCCACCACCTAAACACCTCCATTGAGGGGGCCTCCTGGACTGCAGATGGTAGCGAGTTCCACAGGGTCAGCCCAGAGATGCTAAAGACTTGACCTCCCGAAGTCCTGAGCTGAACCCTGGGAACATCCAGGAAGCCCCTTGAAGAGGAGCAAAGGGAACCAGCAGAGGTTGCTGGTGTCAGGAGCTCTGATAGGTAACCAGGGCCCAGGTTGTATAGGTCCTTAAAGGTGAGAAGACCCACCTTGAAAAGGACCCTCCACCTGACAGGCAGCCAGTGCAGGGCATACAGTACCGGGGTCACATGACTGGAGCTCGAAAGGCCTGTCAGCAACTGGGCCACTGCATTCTGCACCAACTGCAGTCTGTGAAGGGTCCCTCCTGTGACCCTGAAGTACAGAGAACTACAGTAGTCAAGCCCAGAGGTCACAAAGGCATGCACTAGTGTCAGCAGGTCCTTGGGCGGAATGAGAGGCTTAATCTGGGCAATGTTCCGGAGGGTTCAGGGAGGGTGGAAGGGCCATATGTTTCCCAGTGAGCAACTGACTAACATTTTAAAACGGTAAAAAAATCCCTGGAGTGTAATCCAGATTGCAATCAATTCAGTGAGAGTATTTTTTATTAATAAAATAAATAAATACTTACAAATAGTAAGCATAAAAAATGGTAATTGCATAAAGCCTCAGTGCTTCAGGGCTCTAACTCCCCTTCGTCAGAGGCGTGACCAAACCAAAATTCATGTGATTTAAATACATAGTGGTTAAGGTGCAAGTCATTACATATAGTGAAATTTAAAGTGACATTCAATGCATTTTGTGTAACCAATCCCTAAAGGTGGATGCCCCGATCAGCTCCTCTAGTGATGGAGCATGATATTGAATGGAAATTTCCTTTTAGCATGTTCACGTCACTGCTGAACTGGGCAGGGAACAGCCATATAAATTAGTTATGGCTAAAAACACAGTTTAACTGAATCCTATCTATTAAAACTATGGCACCATAGTTTTTGAACTCCTGTTGATTGCTGACCTCTCTCATATCAATATCTTCATCTTTATGTACACACACTATGGTATAATTCTTGTACCTCTTAGAAAATCAAAAAAATAGAGAGTATAGAGGGTACAGTATTGTTTCCATCACATAAATACTGTGTAGACAAAGGAATACATAAAATTAAGCAAATGAAGGACTGAGTAGTATAAATTGTATGGCCACTAAGTTACAGTACATGGGCAATCCAAATAAAGAAATTAAACCATTTATATCATATTGTGCATGTAGCATGTGTGACTATCCCTTGGTGTAATATTTATTTAATCAACACTCTATCAAAAAAAGGAAGAAAAAAGACACTTCTGGTCTGTCTACATCTTCTATATGTTTCCCCTACAGAGAATTTTCTGTAAACCAAACTCTAATATTGTTTAATATATATGAGGTTGCCAATTCATCTGTTCCTTGAAGCCATGTGGCTTCAAAGATTTTAGCCTGAAAATCCACATGGATTCCTTTCTTTCTAGTTCCAGATTTATTTTTCCTCCTCTTGGCTTAAAAGGGACATGATCTATTCCACAATAGGAAATCCTAGGTTGGTTCAAATTTTCTTGCTCCATCAAATGTTTTCCTATAGGATGATCTGTGTCGTGCTTTTGTATGGCCCTGTAGTGCTCCTGTATTCTTTCCTTAAGGGTTCTTGTAGTTTGACCTACATACTGTATGTTTTACCACAGAAGCACCACAGGGTACACAACATACTTGGTGGAGCATGTGATAAAATGTCATTTTTTTTTTTAATTTTGACTTCTCTATCACCTAACCATCCTGGATTGGAAAGCACCCTACCCTGTATAGAAGATTTACATGTTTTTCAGCATTTGCAAGGGAAGAAGCATATTGGTTTATTTTCTAGCCATAAGTTTGGAGACACCGGGCCAGATATTCAAAACTTTGCCCCAGGGCTAAATTAGCACTGCCCGGCAGGCAAACTTAGCCCGAAGCACAAAACAAGCCATACTCAAAAGGAATAGCCCAGGGCAAACAGCTTCTGAATATAGCATGGGAATGAGGCCGGGCAAACTCGGCTGGGGGTGCAGGGCAAACTTAGCCCTGGGATAAGACAGCTCTGAATATGGCAACCAGGAAGTGCAAACCACAACAGCAACACAGTGCCTGGCGATGTGAAGGTAGTACAGATGAACTGTGTGGCCAATGTGCCAGCAAATCGTGGACCAATACAGCTGCTGGCAGCAGCATATGTAAAGTACAGTGTGCAAAACTGTAAAATATTCCCGAACTGTTAGCGCAGAGCTAACACGTTTGCGTGGGTTTAGCGCAGGGCTAAACCGTTAGCCTGGTGCAAACACGTCTGCCCGGTGCTAAACTTTGCCATATTCAAAAGTGACATGCAAATGAGCCTACTTAGGTAGTCTGTGGGCAAACATCCAGATTAGCATCTCATTATGCCCTGAATTGCATGCAGTTTGCACCGGACTAACTGTTTAGCCCTACGCTAAACCCGCACAAACGTGTTAGCGCTGCGCAAACAGCTTGGGGAATATTATACAGTTCTGAACACTACTTCCACATGCGCTGCCTGCAGCTGTACTGGGACAACACAGCATAGGCACAGATAGTGGTGGTGCTGCATGCAACTGTCACATTGTAGGTCAAGCTACAGTGCACAGCAGAAACTACAGTAGCAAGGGGGCCAGTAGTGTGTGGAGACAGCAATGCCTATGGTGTGTGTAGGGCAGTGATGATGACTGCACTATACACAGTGAGAGGCCCAACCTGTAGGTGTTTACTGACAGTGGACATTAGTGTTACGCTGTTATGTGACCCACAGATGCTGCATCTGTGGCATGGGATGCTCACAGTGACATGTACATTTCTGGCTTTGTGTGCTATGGCAGTTGTACAGCTGTGCGGTATGTGGCTGGGGGGGGGCATATATTATCCGAAAGGCACACTGGTGTTGGGATATCCCCAATACTGGCCCATGTGCACTGCATGATGTGTCCCAGCCTTGTGGCCACACCTGGTCTGTAGCACAGTCTCGCCACCCATACATGCTCCCTTCAACATCCTCCATGCTCACAGTGCTGCATGTGTGTGCTGGCATCTGTTGGTGTCCACAGAAGTGTGGTCCGCAGGTGTGTGCTGTATGGCCACACTGCCATGCTGTCCACTGGTGGCAGGGTCACCACTTACTGCCTGGCATGGCTGGGACTGGTGGCAGATGATGGCATCATTGTGATGCCATCAGTAAGCAGCATGCTTCCTCTGTGTTTGGCTTTATCTATGTGTCATATTTATTTGTTAGGGTCGCGCAAAACCCACGCTAAACCCGCGCAAACACCACGCAAAAGCCATAGTGTCATGCAAAGTTGATTGCCCAGGGTTAAGACAAGCTTTTCCTGGGCAGTAATGTGCACTGCGCTAAGTGTTGCGCTAAGTCACGCAAAACCACTTAGCGCGGTGCTAGTCGCATTGCTCCTGTATTCATGTCAGTTTGCCCCTTGCATACATTATAATTTTGCCCAGTGCTAATGCAGTTTGCCCGTGTTATCTGGCCTTTTGAATATAGTGGACCCGCGCTAATCCCGCACTAAACCTGCGCAAACGGTTTTTGCCCGGCGCAAAGTTTTGAATATCTGGCCCACCGTTTTTTTGAATTCACTCTGAGTAAGCAAATCTCTCAAGCTTCTACCTCTCTTAAATGTCACCAATGAACCCTTTTTCTGAAATACTCCTAAGGTCTTTGTCCACCCCTAGTACAAGCCAACATTTTTTTCACAGTTGCCCTTAGATCCATAGATCCTGGTCCATATACAGTTACAAACACAATCCCTTCACTGTCCTCCTTATTTTGTCTATACTGTAACAGCTCCTGTCTGTGCACTGACTCTGCCCTTTTGGCAACCCTATCCAATATACCTGTGGAATACTCTCTGACTTTTAGTCTTTCAAATAATTCATTTTTAGAGGTTACATAATCCTCTGTTTCAGAACAATTTTGTTTTAAGTGAATCAACTGCCCATATGATACGGCTTCCAGGATGGATTTTGGATGTGAGCTATGTCCATGTAATAAACTGTTTCCTGCTGTTTTCTTCCTGTATACTTTTGTTTTCACTAAAAATACCACCAACAGCTTAATCTGGTTCAAGGTCAGTTGGCATTCACCTGTATTCCCCTACCCGAGTTGTGCCTAAAAATAGGCAGGATTTGTTTAGTGCACTTACCCAGTCAACAAAAACTAAATAAATACAAAAAAATATTAATTAATTCTAGTGTCTGGAATACTCTGCAGTTTCAGATCCAAAAAATTTATTTCCCTATTACCATAATTAGCTGTGAATTTTAGACCCACTTCATTATTCTTGAAATAGTCCACACAATCCAAAATTACTCTCTCAGAATCATCCCACACTATTAATAATCTTATATGTGACTATGTGTGTGTGAAATGGATTTGCTCCAGGGTCCTCGATAACCCCCGCCTCCCACCAACCCCCAAAAAGGTCTTTGTAAGATGGAGTGACCAAGGACCCCACAGCCACCTCCTTCGCTTGTTGAAAAAACAGCCCTCAAAAATAAAATAAAAATTACTGTATAAAATGAAATCCAAAGCTGACAAAATAAAATCTACCGGGTATCTTAATGTGGACTTTTCAAGCATTGTTTTAACTGCAAAAATTCCCTGATCATGTGATATACTTGTATACAGTGAGGAAACGTCTATTGTAATCTACCAGAATGTTCCTCTCCATACCATGGCATCTACTTTATTCAATACTAAATTTGTGTCTCTCAAATATAGTTTGACCACTTCTTGCTTCAGATAGCTATCTATATAAAGTGCTAAAGGTTCCATGAGGGAGTCCCACAGGGATTGATATGGGGTCCCCTGTTATTCCTGGTTTATGCAAATGACCTCCCTAGCTGTATACACCACTCTCAAAATAAAACTCTATGCTGACGACACAGTCCTCATCATGAGAGCAACAGATGTCTCCCAAATTGACAAAAACTCAAATCAGTCTTTGATACTCTACAGAAGTGTTTCATCTCTGCAAAACTAGGGGCCTCAACATCCCCATGGCCTGAACTAACCATGGGAAAATCATCATTGTTTACTTAATCTGAAAAGTTTGAAACTCTTTGTCTCCTGCATCACATAGGAGTAAAACTCTGTCTGAATTTAAAACCATACTACAAACAGAATTCATGGACATTTGCAGTTGTAACTAAATTGAAATGGACTGTCTGAATGTTCCTCTAACAGTGTAACAACCTCCCCTGAATCAGCGTCAGTTGTCTTGGTCTATACAGTACATTGTGTTTGCACTCCTATCTGCCAATGTAATACTAATGTAATGAGTTTACCCCTCTGTTTGTAAATGTCAAAGCCACTGTAGTGTACATAATCACAGGACAACTTTCAAAATAGGCCCATAGTGGTCTTATCAGTTCGTATCCTGTCTAAAAATTAAGATTTAAATTTATGAAGTTGGGATTTTCATTTTCGAGTCCTAACCAGATTTTCTATTAACAGATTCCCAGCATCTTCACTATGTGCAGTGCTGCTAAGAAATAGCCCTTACAGAGGTCCACACCCAGGTCTTCTTCCTCCAGTGCTAACCATGCCAGCCAGGCCTCCCAACATTCCAGTGATATGAAAGCTAGCTAGGCTGGCCAGGAGTAATATTTAAAGTGAGGTCGCAATCTACCCCCCGCCCCCCAAAATGGTGGCAAATACAGGATGGTCTTTTGCATACAGTTTGGCTTACCTTCACCAAGACTCCTTGGACTATGGCATCATTCCACTTAAAAAACACCTCCCCAGTAACCTAATAGGTAAGGACTAGAACATATAGGGAAACAACAGGCATGTTCTGAGATCTGTCCCCTTACTCCATAACTATACTACACAACCACCAGTAATAGTATACAAAAGAGGGACAGACCTTGACAGACACAGTCAACTGGTACACAGTTACCAGCACCCCTAAATAAACCATTGACACCTGGTTGCCCCCTTTGCTGTGATGAAATTTCTCTTGCAGTAGATGCAAATTTTGTCCATTTATGTTTAAAACCAGTAAATTTAATACAGTTAATGCTAGAAAGGTTTATGGCATCCACTCTTTCATAAATTGTGATACCACCAATGTGGTCTATCTGGCCACATATGAGTGTGTCTCTTTTTTATGTGGACAAAACCAGCCACAACTTCAAGATCAGGATAGGACAGTATCTTATGGCAGTAGCAAAAATGAATGCAAATAATGCCCTAGCACAGCACATTATGATCCAAGAAAATCTGGCTGGCCATGTGTTTAAAATGTGAGGCCTTGTGAAGGTATATTTTGGCACAAGGGGTGGTTACTCAGAAAATAAACAGCTCAGGGGGAGAGAGCTCAGGGGGAGAGGATGTGGACAGTACAGTTGGGAGCATTACAACCCGCTGGTCTAAATGACTGCTTTGAATACACCCCATATATTGATGTAAGATGAACTGATGTTATGACTGAACTGTTAGTAATTTTGTTCAGTATTTTTGCTTCCATTTCAGCAATATTTTTGGCATTTTGAAAGTAAAAACTATATTGGGGAAAGCACAGAACTGTGGACAGGGAATTGATTTCCATGTTAGATCGAATGGATGTATCAGAAAGAGAGAAAAAATTATCCTGTCCCACTTATGTCATTACCACAACCCACTTTTGCATTTTATTGTGCATTTTTAACTAAATTAGAAGGGGGGTTGTATGGTCAGCACTTTATATTACATGTAATACACTACTGTGTTCACACAAATAGCCTTATAAACTCCTGAAATCCGGGACTCCCTATGATGCTGTAGATAAGTGAAACTGGTAGAGTCAGTTCATGCTATGTAATTGGGGTTACCCTATCCTGATACCAGACCTGGATCTGGCAGTGCAGGGTTTCAACAATACATTAATTTCCATTATTAATAAAAATGATCCTAAAGAACAAAGGACCCTGAATAAAAAACAACTACCATGGATAACTGAAAAAAATCAAAAAGTATATAAGAATAAAAAATAGATTATGGAAAAAAGCCAAAAAAAACCTAAAGTTTCAGGGGATTGCAATATATTTAAAAAGTGGTGAAATAAGTGTTTATATATGGTGCAGATGGCTAAAGACCCCAGGAAATTTTGGTTTTACATCAAGAAATTGCAAAACGCAGTCAATTCAAGGACTCCAAAACAGTTGATTGAAAATAGTGTATTAAACAGATGATGAGAAAAGAGTAGCAGATATGTTAAACCAGTATTTCATAGCGTTGCCTGACTTGGGGCTAGAAAACCCCGGACAGACACTTCTGAGATACTACTGCAAGAACTTATTTAGAATTTATTTATTCATTTATGACTTTGATAGCCGAGTAAGTACACTGATTCCAGAGACTGTTTTCAGGCACAACCCGGGCCATGTCAAATGGCACAGCAACGAAAAGCAACTTACATAGAACATGGAAAGTCCAGTTAACACAATGATGCAAAAATGATGGGAGAAAATGCAACAATAGATCTGAAAACAATATCGGATACAAAACTAAATACAGGTTGATGCACAATAACAGTGAACAGATAAAAAATACAAAAGTGCCTGGTAACCATGGCAGAAATAATCAAGTGTAGGGAGGGGGTATGTAGAACACTACAATGAAGAATGCTACAACAACAGAGATTGGAGATGGATGACTTTGGTTTAGGTTTAAAATAATTAAAATAAAAGAAATAGAAAAAGAATTATAAAGAATAAATATTAACAAATCTGGTGGTCTAGATGGGGTGGAATCAAAATTCTTGAAATTGGCATGGCTTTAGGGCAGAGACGTCCATGGACATGGCCCTGGTGGAGTTTAACAATCTCATTTATTTATTTATTTATTAAATTTTGATGACCAGGAAAGCCCACTGAGCCCTGAAGGTCCCTTTTTCAGGGGTGACCCGGAGAGACAATGTATGGAGAAATACAGGCAGAGAAGAGGTTACAGAGTATATACAAGTCAATTATAGGTTACAGTCATTCTTGGTATTGATACAGATCTCAGTTCTGTACCAGTTGTAAATTCTTTGTGCAAACAAAAAAGAAACCCTAGCACATTGGTTAGTTAGTGTGTTTAGCAACAATCTGTACCAAGTTTGTACATGTAAGGGGGTTGAGTGTAGTAAGAGGGGTGGGGACTTTCAGGTGTTCTGATAGTGGCAAATGCTGGCCTCAAGCATGTGGACCTTGAGCCTGATGCAGAAGTTCAGGGGAGAGGGTGCTTCCTGTACCATGGGGACAGCTTGTTACACAGGTAGGGGGCTGTGAAAGTGAATGACTTGCCTCCCTTGTTGGTTCTGACCCTGGGGGTTTCCAGCAGAGTCCACCCTGAGGTCCTGAGGATCCGAGGGTTATTCTTGGTGGTGATTGTAACTGCTAGGCTGGGCGGGACGGATGGGCAGAGTAGCTTGAATGCCAGGCAGAGGAGAGGGTATTGGAGGCATGCATCAAAGGAAGGCCACTGTAATTTGGCTAGTGTGTCCCAGTGGTGACTTCTGGGGTGATCCTGGGTAGCGAACCGCGTTACCTTGTTGTATAGGATCTGCATCCGGGTGACCTCCTGCTTGGCCATTACCTAAATGGTGGTCCCTTCGAGTGAGGTAAGCTGTAGGGAGTTGGTCCTGTCTTGTCTCAAGGATCAAGTTCCGAACAGCATGGCTTTAGTTTTGCCTGCATTCAGGACCATTCTGTTCATCTTTAGCCAGGCCTCCAGTGACGTTAGATCAGCTTGGAGTGAGGGGCCAATTTCCACTAGGTTGTCCAAGGAGCGGAAGATGACTGTGTCATCCGCATATTGCATGACTGAGCTACCCCCATAGTGGAGGTTGAGGCCATTCGTGAACAGTGAGAACAGTAGGCTCCAAGGATTGAGCCCTGGGATACTCCCTCTTTTAGGGGTAGGGGGTCAGACAGCACACCCTTCCAGATGACCCTCTGTGAACGGACAGATAGGTAGCTCTCGAACCATTTGAGAGCCAGTGGGTCTAGGCCTATTTTGTTCAGCTTGCCTAGGAGGAGGTTGTGGTCTACAAGGTCGAATGCCTTGGACAGATCTATGAATATGTCACCAGAGGGGGTTCCCCTGTCCATAGCACTGAGAATGTCTGTCGTGAGGTTAGTGAGGGCAGTGTCTGTGTCATGGTTGGCCCTAAAACCGTGCTGGGAGGGGGGCTTATAGCTGGTGAGTCTCCAGGTACTCACAGAGTTGGTTATATATGACCCTTTCCTGGAGTTTTACGAGTAAACAAAGCAGGGAGATTGGTCTGTAATTGCTTGTGTGTTCCCTGGAGCTGCCCTTGTGGATGGGAACCACATTTGCCTGTTCCCACTGGTCTGGGATTGTTCCTTCCAGCAGGGATCTATTTATGAGCCAGGTCAAGGGTCTGGAGAGGGATTGGGCTCCATCCTTGAGTAGCCAGGGATAGATCCCATCCAATCCTCCTGGGCCTTTGGCTTTCAAGGCCCTTAGGAGAGTGTGTACCTCTTTTGTTTGGACCAGCCATAGGTGACATAAGGGTCGATTTAGGCTTGGGGGCTCTGTCTTGTTAGATGCTGTGGTGGGAGGGGGTAGTCTGGCCTTGTATGCATCGAGGTTGGTGAAATGAAGGTTTAGGGCTGAGGCAATTTGTGGGCTGTCACTCACTAGTTTACCGTTGACCTCCATAGGGCCAGGTTCCGCCTTGGAGTTTCCTCTGATCAGCTCATTTATGTGAGACCAAAATAGTTTTGGGCAGTCTAAGTTGCAACATCTGTAAATTCAGGGCATAGCACAGGGGCCATGTTCGAGGACTTCAGTAAAGCCTTTGATTTGGTAGAACACAGGATTTTGTTGTTGAGCCTGCATGAAATGGGGGTCCACATAGAAACTTTGCAATGGTTTAAATCATATTTAGCAAATAGGAGGCAGTGTGTTTCTATGGGAACAGTAATGTCTACACTGAGAGATAAAACGAGTAGTCCCACAGGGCTCAATTTTAGGTCCTTTACTTTTTAATGTTTACATAGACAGGTTGCCAGAAATCTTAAAAAATAGTGATGCTGGCTCGGTGGCGTAGAGGGCTGAGGCGCAGCACCTTACCTCAAACCATGCCTGTGACCCCAGGTTCGGGAACAGACTCGGGTCACTGGGGGTCGGCAGGGGGAGAATAGGATTGAGTGTCTGTAGGACTGCTCTCATATCCAGGGGTGGGTTTGGGGATGGCCTCGCTCGACAGTGGCCCCTAGTGGAGACACTACACGAGCAGCGCGCAGGGGAACCTAGAAAATCAGAAATACCGCTCGGTGGCCACCAGATGATGGCTCTCTGTCCCTCGACACCTCCAGTGCCTACGAGAGCCTCCTTCTCCTGAGCAGCATCCCTGGGCCCTATGAGAGTGCTCTGGGCTCTCCTCCCCCATGCCTTCCCTCTCGGAGGAGAGGGACCCGCCCGGTGAAGAGTTATGTCTGGGATATCCCAGGGGACTGGCTGTGATGTGAGGAGTCAAAGAGGCTCGGGTGAGGTCAGTGGGGTTAGGTGGGAATTGCGAAGCCTGAAGGATTGGGGGTCACCAGAGCATGACCGGGGGAATAAACAAGATAATACAAAAAAAAAATAGTGAGGTCTGGCTGTACATGGACAACACATTCGTGGACAGCCATACCTCACTAGAACAAAAATTACAGGAGGATGTTATTAGGATGGAAACATGGTTTTAAGAATCCAAGCTACAGCGCAAATCACATTAAACTGTTCATCCAACCCACTGCTCTTTCATTATTTTTTGTGATGACAATGCAGTGGCAACTCTAAACTCTTTAGATTAAAACTCTTTTTCAACCAAAGTTCAGCTCAGATGCAATGAACTTTCAACCTTTTTCTAATTTTCCTTCTGCTGCTTTTCAGCCTTTATACAATGCAGTGCTGGCTGTTTGTCTTCACTATGAGCTGTTTGTCTCCTCCCATTCACTGCAATGCTCTCAATCATTGCATTGCCATTTGCACTGTGCACAGCACATCCATTATCACTAAGGATACTTTGCATTTGTTTAAGATATGTTTAAAATGTATTTTTTAAGCTACTCATCCTAAATGCCCGCTAAAAGATACTCCCACGCGTGTTTTAATATAAAACAGTACTGCTGTATGACCATGCCTTGCTGTGCTACGCTGTGCACCCTTTTGTGAACAAGTTTATCTTGTCCTAGAGAAGAAGTGTTTGAGTTAAAACAGGCTTCACTGAGCTCTGGAAAGTTACTTCTTTTGGAAAAGATCACCATAACATGTTTAATTTACTGTTTGAAATGTGAAGCGTAACTCTGGGCATGTGCAGGTGCTTTAAGCACCTCCCATCTCACTGTGTGGGTGGTGTCCCTTTTCTTATTTTACATTAAAAAGTCAGAGATGGCACAGGTAATATAGGTTATAAAGTTTTGTTTGGTGCATAGGACAGGGTTCAGAAACGAGGTCTGAGTCAGAGGTGGCGAGTCCCCCTCCCCCCAAGAAGCAGAAGACCACCTGGGCACGGTCAGAGACCAGAGTAAGCACATACGCTACAGTTTCCATCAATGGGAGCAGTAAAGTGGATACTGTCATGCAATCTATTCTGGCATTGGACGCGTGAGCATGTGAGTAAAAACTATTCCTGTCCACTGGGGTTAACATGCCTCTGTGTGCTAACCAGGATGTGAGTGCGAGCCAGGTAATAGATCACTCTAACATAAAAGAGGACATGACTAGTTGGTTAAAAAAATCTGCATCCTCAAAATTTGGACCATATACTGAGCCAACCACCAAGATATCTGCATTGTGCATACATATTTGAACTAATACATGTCACAGAAACATAGAAATATAAAATTTGCCAGCAGATATGGATTGCTTGGCCCACCTAG
Source organism: Neoceratodus forsteri (assembly GCA_016271365.2). Classification (NCBI taxonomy): domain Eukaryota; kingdom Metazoa; phylum Chordata; order Ceratodontiformes; family Ceratodontidae; genus Neoceratodus; species Neoceratodus forsteri. The sequence goes on from CM057454.1 coordinate 788,633,428, forward strand.
TATGCCCATTTTTGCCCTGCCTACAGTATCACCGCACAGCCTACTTGATCTCTGGACTATTGTCTCTCCCCCTCTTCCTTTCCCCTAAGATTCCCTTGTGTCTATCCCTTGCATTCTTAAACCCACCCATGTTCCCACCCCCACCAACTCCAGTGGAAAGCTGTTCCAGGAATCCACCACTCTCTCTGTGAAGAAGTACTTCCTCACATTTCTCCTGAATTTATCCCCTTCCAGCTTCATATCACGTCCCTTGTTACTGAACACCTATTTTTCTGAAATATATACCTCCTGTACCTGATTTACCCTTTTAGGCATTTAAAGGTCTCCATCATAACCCCCATCTCCCTTCAGGGATGTACATATTCAGGTCCTTAGGTTTCTCCTCATAGGGCTTATGATGCAGATCCTGTACCATTTTAGTTGCCCTCCTCTGGATTGCCTCCACTCTGGCTGTGTCCTTCTGGAGATGTAGTCTCCAGAACTGGACACAGTACTCTGGATGGGGTCTTACTGGTGATCTATACAGATGAAACACTACCTCCTTCTTTCTGCTGGTGATACCCCTCCCTATGCACTCCAGCATCCCACTAGCCCTCCCAACTGCCTTGTCACATTGTACAACCAAGGCAGGGTGTGGTACACACAAACAAGAATAGGACACATAACACAAGACTTTTCAATTATTGCTAAATTTATTGAGTTTATCACTCAGTGCAGGTACATAACACACACCCTACAACCACCAAAGGTGCCTCAGCGCTTTGCTCATTAGAGCTTTGTCAGGGAGGTGGGCAAACAGGCTCAACTCACTCCTTTTATAGTCATTGATTGATGATGTCAGAGTTGTGGTGATTGATGTTTACAGTACCCTTCAGTTGTATTACAACTGTGCCTGTATTTGTGTAACCCCAGGGGGCGCTATCCTAAGGGCTACTACCCCTGCCTGCCCTAACTGTAACAGGGTGAGGGGCCTAGATCCGCTGGCGGGTGCCTCCACCCAGAGGTCGGGGTTAGAACGGTCGAGGATGACTTGGTCACAGCCCTCTGGGTTGCTGCAACCCCCCTTTCTTCCCACTAGTGGCTCACACAATTCAATTACAGTGTGCTTACCATATACACTTACCCCCCGGCTCGAACCAATCAGCTTGCTCTGGGGACAACCTGAAAAGTAAGGTGCAGTTACACAATATTCACTGTGCAGTAATTCACCATTAACACACAAACTAGCCAGTGTACCTCTGCAAAACAAGCAATCTGATTTATTTAAGGGGAGATAACAAGGACCGGGGGGAATCAGGTTGATTAGCTTACCACTACAATATATGAGTATCTACCTAGGGCTCTGTGCACAGGCCTAACCTATAAGTTATTGTCTATGGGTACCCAAGCCCTAAAGGCTAGTTCCTCGATGCAGCTGGTTGGGGCCCTGATACAACGAGCGTTTAATTCCTACAAAGATTAAATGGAGCCAGCAAACCCAGATAGTGTCACCAGTACAGAACCCAAACCATCCTGCCCTCACTGGGACCTTTGGCCAGGGAACTACCCTGATTTAGTACTCACGACTCCAGCAGACAGAGCGCTCTTTCACCTCTCTCAGGACCGAGCCTGTACTTCAAGCACTTCTCCACACATTTATATGCAAGGCAGCGGGGTACCATACCAGGCAGCTGCTGTCCTTTTCAATCACCTGCCCGCCATACACTGGGCCCAACTGACGCAGCTTCACTATTCCTGACAGACCGAGCGCGATTCAAGCAGATTCTCCAGTCTTCTACAGGGTCAGCCTGGTAGGTAGCCACACTCCTGCACGGCCTCCTCTGACCGCTTCCCAGCGGATTTAGTCTGAAAATTACTGGCTATTAAAAACGCCCGACGCTGGCCTTACACGCGTTTCCTGCGCGACTGCTCGAACGGCACCGGAGCCCCAAGCTCCTTACTTGCTCACAGCCACAACGTCTCTGCCCCTTGGACAGTATGGGGCAAGACTCTCTGTTCGGGCACCACCCGATCCCATTGGTGGGCTGCTGGAACCAGCCACTAAGTTCGCCCCTCATTGGTGCAAAAAAGGCGCCCATGGTCCAGAACTTCACTTCCCAGAACCTCTAGCTGTGTCCCCATTGGCAGCAGGCTCCATTGAGAGTCCCAATCCTGGTTGGTTGCCAGTTACTCCATTTTAGATACCCCCTGCCCCTATTGGACCCTTCAGACAGTCCTGGTCCAAAATGGAGGGGCACAGCACACAATGTCCAGCTGCAAGAAAAGCAGGTTAAACAGCTTACATTCCCACGACCACATCTAAAGGTATGGGACAAACAGTTACACTTTCTGGAAAATGCTCACTCTGCCCCTTCGGCGAATGCCGAAACTGGAGCAATTAGTCAGCAGCTCGAGTGGGACTTGAGCAGGAGAACACACAACCCCCCTCATAAGCAGTGAATATGTCTGCAAGCAGACAGCTTTTAAAGAAACAGTACGGGGAGGCTCTACAATCACTCACAGAGCCATTTAAACGGCTTTAAGCACCGAATGCCAGGGGGACGCTTAGACAGCTCCTAGACGGCTGTTAGAAACCCCCATTTGTAGGGGGGGTTACACCCTTCCTGGCCTGGAAAGAACTTGGCGTCCACTTCAAGTAGTTACCCTTAAATCACTTTAAGGCGAAACTGTTTAAATTAACAGCACATTAGACTTTTGATTACACACATTACCCTGTTTACTTTTTACCTATACAACAGTACACATATTACAACCCCTTTCTTTTATACATCAGGTCATTACTTCCTGGCTATGACACTTGAATAAAGGGGGCCCTTCCCTATCTGCTACCTGAGGGCTAACTGGGGCAGTAGTACTATACTCAGAGGGTAATACTAACGGTTGTGCATCATTCCCCAAAACTAGCTTGGGCAATGAACTCAGAGATACATAGACCCCCTTATGGACTACATTTAGTGGCAGGTCCACAGGCTGACCCAGAGACTCATAACTTAACCTCATTACAGGCCGTACTTCTCGGCCAGTGCGTCTAGGGGTCTCAATAAAATCGGCTACGGGCCCTGGCTCCATTTCCGTCTCATTTAGATTAATAGAGAGAACCTCTACATGAATAGGGGACCCAGTGCCCATAGTGCTTTCGGGGACATGACCCTCTATATCAGGACCCACACTACTTAGTTCAGTCAAGGGCACTTCTGGCACTACTGGGATGTTATCAGGGCACTCAAAGTATTCTTCTTGCTCAGGTGGATCCCGAACAGATTCTCCCACATCACTTTCCTCTTCTGAAAAGTCAGACAGTTCAGCCAGCCCAGACAATTCAGCCAGACTCATAGACCCTACTTCTTCAGCTTTGAGGCCACTCACTTCATCCTTGGGGAGTATGGGCTCCAAAGACAAGGCTGGGGGCTCAGACAGTCCATAAAAACCCAACTTCATCCCCAGAGTGAGCTAGGGGGTTGCCTTTAAAAAGTTGACTCAGTTCATAAGAGGGGTAATACTCCTCATCATGTTCACTGTCTTCAGCCACAGACGGGGGATCAATTTCAGCAGAGGGGAGAGGAGAAGGCCCCTGGGGTTTAAGTTCTGAGGAGTCCACCCCTCGGAATCTCTTTTTAGCAGCATCTCTAGTTATAGGCCCAGAGGGAGGGGCATTAAGAGGCTCAGTCTCTATCAAAATCTGTCCAATTGGCAGCAGGTGATTTCTGTGTAAAGTTTTTACATCTTTTGAATAGTTTTCTGGCCTTACTTTGTACACAGGCAGATCATCTAGTTTGCCCACTACAATGTGAGGGAGATGGTGCCATCGGTCAGCAATCTTGTGTTTGCCATGCAGTCCCAGATTTCTTAGCAATACCCGATCCCCCTCCTGGAGTTCCTGTGCCTTCACCTTTTTATCATACCTCTCTTTGTTGGCCAAGTTCCTTTTGGCAGCCATGGTTTGAGCCAGTTGGTACGCATGATTTAGCTGGGCCTTTAACTGTTGCACATACTGTAAATAATCATTAGCTCGAACCCCATCAGGAGAGACTCCAAAACACACATCTACCGGCAATCGAGCTTCTCTTCCAAACATCAGGCGGTAGGGGGAGAACCCAGTGGCATCACTTTTGGTGCAGTTGTAGGCATGTACCAGGGTGCTAATTTGTTGGCTCTATCTAGGCTTGTTTTTGGGTGGAGGGTGCCTAGCTTATCTAGCAAGGTGCGGTTGAAACGTTCAGGCTGGGGGTTCCCCTGGGGGGATGTAAGGGGTGGTTCTGGACTTTTGCACTCACCACAAGGATAGCATCTCTCTAATCAGACGGCTCTCAAAATATCTCTCTTGATCGGAATGGTTTCGCTGGGGGCCCCATAATGAACAAAGAAATTTTCAACAAGGACTTTAGCCACCGTGGTTGCCTTCTGATCCTTGGTGGGGAAAGCCTGGGCATATCGAGTGAAATGATCAGTGACCACCAATATGTTGCTGATATTTTTCAGATCAGGTTCTAAGCTCAGGAAATCAATGCAGACCAACTCCATAGGGGTGCTGGTAGTGATATTGACCATGGGGGCAGCTCTCTGAGGTAGGGCTTTTCTTTGCAAACAGTGGCCACAGGTCTTAACATACTGCTCTATGTCTGCACTCATTTTGGGCCACTAGAATCGGGTCCGCACCAGGTCAAGAGTTCGGTCTATGCCAAGATGCCCCATGTGGTCATGCAGGGACCTCAACTCCAGTTCTCTAAAAGCGGTGGGTAGCACCAGTTGTTGTTTGTCTATTTGCCCCTCTTTGTCTACGGTCTCCCGATATAACAGTTTATTGTTCAGCTTCAACTTTGGCTTTCTTTGTGTAACAGGGCAGTTCTCAAGTCAGCAGACCGCAGTTGGGACACATCTCTCCCCGCTTGCAGCGCCTCTAAAACAGGTTGTATCATGGGATCTTGAGACTGAGCCAACTGGAGGCTATCATTATTGAACTGAGGCAGCATACTAGTGTCTAATGCAGCAAAGTGGCAGTAAGCAGCAGGCACACAGTTCTTAGATGGACCCAAGCAATCCACCATGCAGTCCACAGTATCAGGAGTCACCTGTTCCTCCTTGTCGAATTTTTGGCAAAGGGCTCTAATGTCAGGTTCAGACAACCTGATCCAATTGGCTTGGGACACAGGCCTCCGTGAGAGACCATCAGCATCTATATGGTTGAGGCCTGCTCTGTATTCAACAGCGTAGTTGTAGGCAGATAACACAGAGAGCCACCTGTGACCAGTGGCACCTAACTTGGCTGAGGTCTGAACATATGTCAAAGGATTATTATCAGTTTTCACCAGTATCTTAGCCCCATACAAGTAGTCATGGAATTGATCAACAATAGCCCACTTTAGAGCCAGGAACTCTAGTTTGTGCACTGGATAATTCTTTTCAGAAGGAGTCAAACTGCGGCTGGCAAAAACTACAGGTCTCAGACCATTCGAGTGCTCTTGGTACAATACGGCCCCCAATCCTTGCAGACTGGTATCAGTATGAAGAACGTAGGGTTTAGCTGGATCAGCACAGGCCAGCACTGGGGCATGAGTAAGTTGATATATAATGTCATAGAAAGCTTCCTCGCAGTCAGCAGTCCAGCGAGTACCAAACACATCATTGGGGTGGAAATAAGTCTTTTCAGTCCCAGATTGTGCAGTCTTCTTATATTTCTTATGGGTCGGGGGGTACCCTTGAGTGAGATTAAGCAGGGGCCAGATCACCCGAGAGTAGTCTCTAATAAATATTCTGTAGTACCCACAGAACCCCAGGAACCGCTGTAGCTCCTTCAAATTTCTGGGTTGGGGCCAAGTGGTTAAAGCCTCTACTTTGCAGGGGTCATTCTCTATGCCTTCAGTGGATACTATGTGGCCCACATACTTCATGGAGGTTTGAAAGAATTGGCATTTGTCTATAGATAACTTAAGACCGAAATCCTCCAGCCGGTCCAGGACCTTGAACAATCGACTTTCATGTTCTTCCAACGAGCTGTCAAACACTATGACATCATCTAAATAAACCAAACACTCGAGCAAGTTCATGTCCCCCACAGCACGTTCCATCAGGCGCTGAAAGGTAGCTGGGGCACCTGAAATCCCTTGAGGCATCTGGATAAACTCATAGAAACCTAGGGGCAAATGAACACAGTCTTCTCTCGATCCTCTGGAGCCATTGGGATCTGATAGTACCCACTGCAAAGATCTAACACAGAGAACCACTTACTGCCGTTTAGACAGTCCAGGGCGTCCTGTATGCGTGGCATGGTATACTAGTCAGGAATGGTTCACCGGTTCAGGGTACAGTAGTCCACACACATCTGAACGGCCCCATTCTTTTTCCTCACTACTACAATGGGGGAAGCATAAGGGCTCCTGGATTCTTGTATCACACCAGCAGCAAGCATCTCTTGCAGATGCCATCTCACATCGTCTATGTCAGCAGGGGCCAGGCGCCAAGACCTCTTGCTAAAAGGCCTTTCATCATGCAGTCGAATGTGGTGTTCAGCCCCTGCACACATCCCACATCCCATTCTTTTAGGGAAAATACCTGGTCTCTTTGGGCAAGCTTTTCACTGATCCTTACTTTCCATTCAGCAGGCAACGGGGAGTCACCGAAATCAAACAAGTCGGGTGTGACTCTGTCATCCTTCCCCAAACCCTTGCTATTGGGGAGCACTGCAGTGTCTGCACAATGCACACTAGCCAGGATGCAGTCTCTATTTACTCGAATCTCTTTGTCAGACACATTATGAACTTGAACCATCACTCTCCTGGCATAAGCATGGGCTCTAGCAGGCAAGATACTGGGTTTAACCAGCAGTCCCCCAGGCAACTTTCCTTCCCCAGGCGCATCCAGCATCAATAGTTTATTCTTGACATCCTTTTTAAGCTGGACCTCCCCTTGCAAAAAGTACTGGGCATTTGGGGCTAATAGCAACGGCTCCGGATCCTTCCTCCAGACAACACCCACCAGGCCTTCAGGCTCCTCCTGACTAGCCTTTCTCTGAGTCTCGTAGGCCTTCTGGATCAAAGCAGGTATCCTAAGAGCTTGCCCAGTCCTGGACACTTGCTTTTCAGAACACAATTGTGCAAGTCAACCAAACATATGGGAATTGGTCCCAATCAACAAGGGTACCCCATCATACAGTCCAGTGGGGGGACAGACTAAGGCCAAGGTTTCCACCTGTTCGTCCACCCCAGTCACAGAAGTGGGAAACGACAACCAGATCCGGATATACCCCAAATATGGATAAGCCTTGTCACTCAACCCCCATACATGCAGACCATCCAAGGGTTGTAGTGGCACCTCAGGCAGATGTGTCTGATACCAGTCCTGGAACACAATGGTCACCTGAGAGCCACTATCCAATACAGCTCGAGTAGGAATCCCATTTACTCACACCGGGGCCTCCATCGAGGGCCCTACCACATCAGACCATTCGGGGGGCACAGCGTTGACAGTTGCTTGGGCATTGGCCTGGGTCACAAAGCCCTTCTTAGGGGGTCGGATGTAGGCCCTGCGATGCCAGGTGATCAGCCTGCTGTTGACCTTCCTTAAATTCTCCGGCAACTGGCACTCTGTCTGAAAGTGTCCATCCTCCCCACAATGGTAACAGAATTTGGGGTCCCGGGGGTCTCTATTGGGAGGGGAATACTTTATCTGCTGGGGGCCATCTGGAGGGTGAGGGGACTCCCCTGGGCTAGGGTGTTTGTTTATAGATAACTCTGGTTCCCCAAACCTAACAGGGTGGGTAGTGGTTTGCTTCAAGTCCCTCACCAATTCTCGTAAATTTCTGATCTCGGCCCTCAACTCACTTTCTACTTGGGGATCAAAGGAAATGGTACGTACCCCCACCCCTTCTTGTAACTCTGGGGATACATCAGGCCCCCCTGAAAGCTGGGTCTCATCGGGTTCGCTAGACTCAGGGGTTTGGCACTGAAACACAGCCCCCACATAGGGTTTCCACCCCTCCTCATCAGTCTCTACTTCTCTAATATCCCTCATCAATTGACAGTATTCAGGCGGGGCAGCTCGCCGATCATGCAACTTAAGTTTTAACAGTATCACACTGGAAAATCTAGCAGATTTTAAAACATGTTCCAACCTGACCTGGTTCAAGGCTGGGGTGGTGATACCCCTTTTCGATAGGCCTTCTGTAAATCCCTTTCCACCCTAGTAACAAAGGCAGAAAGCTTTTCATTCCTCCACTGCTTAGCAGACTTAAATTTCCATAATAAGTCTTCCCCAGTTTCTGTGCTTCCAAACACTCCCTCTAAAGCAGAAAGATACTCTGCTGTGGTAGCTTCTGGGCTAGTAGCCCGCAAAAACCGAATGGCTTCTAAAGCCGGACCCCGCAGGCTCTCCATCAGTCTCTTTCGTTTCTCCCCCTCAGAGCATTGCCACTCCTGGACTAAGGGGGTGGCATAGTCCATCCACGCCTCCCCCGAAGGCACGGGCACTGTGCCAGAAAAAAGTTTTAGCCTACAGTATGAATCTAGCTGTATAGAAGGAACCACTAGGGGCAGTGGGGCCAAAATAGAACTCTTGGGGGGCCCAGGAGAGGTACCAGGGGAAGCCTGGGGGGTGGGATCACTGGAAAGATCCAAAGCCTGCAGTAACTCTTGGGTAGTCCTCCCCTCCATGGCCAACAATTTAAGCAGTTTATCTTTGAAGCTATTAGTCTGGGGAGACCCCCCCCAAGGGTAACTGACCCACTCTGGATGTGAATGACCCTCCACCCTTGTTGGGCACCTTCTGGGTAAATCACTGGGGGTACCCTCTCGGGGTCAATGGCTACACTACATAACAGTAGCACCTGCAAAGTCTGATCGAGTAGGTCAGCCATACGCCCTCTCACCTCTACCTTACCCAAACACTTAACCCGCTCCACTACGGAAATAAGGTCAGCGTTCGTTGTCCCTAAAGGTACATCTAGCAGTAACACAATTCTCTGAGAGGCCAACTCTTCAGCTTCACCCCAAACCATCAGTTTATGTACCATTGTCTTAATGGGGTCCAACTTGATTTTAGTCATGATATTCCCTTCCAGCTTTTCCTTCAATTTATCCACAGTTAGGTACTTCGTCCACTCGGCCACTAGGGGATGCTAATCCCAGTGGTGCCTCCACAATGTAACCCCCAGGGGGCCCTATCCTAAGGGATACTACCCCTGCCTGCCCTAACTGTAACAGGGTGAGGGGCCTAGATCCGTTGGCGGGTGCCTCCACCCAGAGGTCAGGGTTAGAACAGTCAAGGATGACTTGGTCACAGCCCTCTGGGTAGCTGCAGCCCCCCTTTCTTCCCACTAGTGGCTCACACAATTCAATTACAGTGTCCTTACCATATACACTTACCCCCCCGGCTCGAACCAATCAGCTTGCTCCGGGGAACCCTGAAAAGTAAGGTGCAATTACACAATATTCACTGTGCAGTAATTCACCATTAACACACAAATTAGCCAGTGTACCTTTGCAAAACAAGCAATCTGATTTATTTAAGGGGAGATAACAAGGACCGGGGGGAATCAGGTTGATTAGCTTACCACTACAATATATGAGTATCTACCTAGGGCTCTGTGCACAGGCCTAACCTATAAGTTACTGTCTATGGGTACACAAGCCCTAAAGGCTAGTTCCTCGATGCAGCTGGTTGGGGCCCTGACACAACGAGCATTTAATTCCTACGAAGAATAAATGGAGCCAGCAGGCCCAGATAGTGTCACCAGTACAGAACCCAAACCGTTCTGCCCTCACTAGGACCATTGGCCGGGGAGCTACCCTGATTTAGTACTCACGACTCAGACAGAGCGCTCTTTCACCTCTCTCAGGACCAAGCCTGTACTTCAAGCACTTCTCCACACATTTATATGCAAGGCAGAGGGGTACCATACCAGGCAGCTACTGTCCTTTTCGATCACCTGCCCGCCATACACTGGGCCCAACCGATGCAGCTTCACTATTCCTGACAGACCGAGCGCGATTCAAGCAGATTCTCCAGTCTTCTACAGGGTGAGCCTGGTAGGTAGCCGCGCTCCTGCATGGTCTCCTCTGACTGCTTCCCAGCGGATTTAGTCTGAAAATTACTGGCGTTTAAAAACGCCCGACGTTGGCCTTACACGCACTTCCCGCATGACCGCTGGAATGGCACCGGAGCCCCAAGCTCCTTACTTGCTCACAGCCACAACGTCTCTGCCCCTTGGACAGTATGGGGCAAGATTCTCTGTTTGGGAGCCACCCGATCCCATTGGTGAGCTGCTGGAACCAGCCACTAAGTTCGCCCCTCATTGGTGCAAAAAAGGCACCATGGTCCAGAACTTCACTTCCCAGAACCTCTAGCTGTGTCCCCATTGGTCAGCAGGCTCCATTGAGAGTCCCGATCCTGGTTGGTCACCAGTTACTCCATTTTAGATACCCCCTGCCCCTATTGGACCCTTCAGACAGTCCTGGTCCAAAATAGAGGGGCACAGCACACAAAGTCCAGCTGCAAGAAAAGCAGGTTAAACAGCTTACATTCCCATGACCACATCTAAAGGTATGGGACAAACAGCTACACTTTCTGGAAAGTGCTCACTCTGCCCCTTCGGCGACGGCCAAAACCGAGCAATTAGTCAGTGGCTCGAGTGGGACTCGAGCAGGAGAACACGCAACCCCCCTCATAAGCAGTGAATATGTCTGCAAGCAGACAGCTCTTAAAGAAACAGTATGGGGAGGCTCTACAAGCACTCGCAGAGCCATTTAAACAGCTTTAAGCACCGAACGCCAGGGGGATGCTTAGACAGCTCCTAGATGGCTGTTAGAAACCCCCATTTGTAGGGGGGGTTACACCTGTACACCTAAAACAAAATATATTCACAGTATACAATTAACCATGGAACAAAACTACTTCACTAAAATTACAATGGTAATTACCAAAATGTGCAATACATCCAAATCAGTACTTTTTAACATGTTCAGACTATTTTAAAAGATATACCGTAATAATTCATAATACAAGTAGCTTGCAGAAAAAGGGAAAGGCAAAAGTAGACGCACAGTCAGAAATCCATGATGGTATTCTTTAGTGATGCGATCACCCTGAATTTCTTGCTCAGATTGCCAGTGTGGGGATCTGCTTACAGATGTTGACGCCACCACTGTTTTCTGGACGAGAACAAAGAGTGAAATATAGAGTTAGAATCATGACATAATTGTAAAAAAACTAAACAATAAACTGCTCATATTGACCATTTATCTGCAACAAACTCAAACTGCTTTATCAGTACGTAAGAACTGAATAAAAAATGTATATTGTATACATGAATTTGTGAGCATCTAAAATAAATTATGTAACCTCCAACATGTAATATCATGTATTATGCATTGAACCACTCTCTAATCACTGTTACATCATTAATACAGCGTGGCTCACTGGCGGCATAGGTACAGGTCTGAGACTACCACAAAAAGGATTTTAAATCCCAGTCATCATTTAGTCCTGCAGGTTTAACATTAACAGTATTCATCATAAAAATACCAAAAGTCTTATGCTGGAGTAGTCTCTTCAGTCTGTCCTCGCCCCATCTTTTGTTTTCAATGTGCTCCAGTCCCATAAAGTGCAACGCTTGAGAATCGGTTATTTGCTCCTTCTGAAAATGCAGTCCCACCAGAGTCTTCATGTTTTTGTTACATATAGAGTGAGTGTGCTCTAAAATTCGTTCTTTTAATGGTCAAATAGTCTAAACCACATATGTTTTCTGTCAGTTACACCATAAAACATAGGCTACAAAATTTGTTGAATAATTTATGGATTCTTGCTCTCCACTGTCTTTTTCAAGTGTGGTAACCCTAGGGATTTTGCTTGTTGGGAGTACTGGCATGTGCTGCAATTACTACATGTGTACATTCCTGTGGGTCTGACTGGTAACCAGGAAAGATATTCTGGCTGTGCCACTCTTTGTCTAAATTGGCTATTGACCAAATTGTCTCGCAGATTTTTGGCATGTTCAAAAGAAATCTCAGTTTTTTTCCCATTGCCAAGCTTAACTTGTCACTTTTTAACATAGGCCAATACTTGTAAACAGTACTTCCCACTTTGCTCACCAGCAGGTTGTACTCAGTTACAAAACAAGCAGGTCCCTGAGCCTCCTTTTGCCTGATTCTGGGTTTAAGTAATGAGTTTCTATTGATGTTGAATGCTTTGTGATAAGCTTTCTCCGCACACTGCTTGCTGTAGCCCTTTTGTAAAAAAATATGTTTTGACACTGGCGACCAGGTTCGGGAGCGAGTCTGGGTCATCAGTGGTCAGCACGGGGGGGGGACTGAGCTGGATGGAGTGGCCAACAGGCAGCTCTTCTCTCCGGGGAGGTGGAATGGCATCCCTCACTCATGGTTACCCCCTGGTGGAGGCCAAGGGGCTGCACAAGCAGGGTGCCAGTGATAGGCCAATGGGATGGGTGGAAGAGGGTTGTTACCGGGGCTGTAGGGTGCATGCGTGCCTCCACACGCATGCGACCTTATCCTGGGGCTCTCTGGTAAAAATGGGGAGAAAATGGAGGAAACAAACCGGTGGCAGGATGGCGACTGACTCGCCGCAGGCACCACTCCTGGACCAGATGTAAGGTAAGCCCCAGTAATTCCGGGGGACAGGGCTGGGGGAGCCGGTCAGATGGTGGCTGTTCGGGGAGGAGTATAAATAGATATACAAAAAAAACATGTTTTGAGTGCCTCTGAGTGGGCTACAAAGTCCTCAGTCTGAGAACAATGCCTCCTGTATCCTACAAATTGTCCATATGGGATTGACTGTATGAGGTTCTTCAAATGGCCACTGTCTGCCCATAATAGGCCGTTTGTGACTGTCGACATTCGGTACCCTTTACTCTGGATATTGTTGTTTTGGACTCTGTCACGTCCAAAAGGTTAAGACTCTGGCTACTGCATGTACTTATAAATCTCTAATTACAATCATTTAAATTTAGCCATTCAACAACATATTGGTCTCTTCTTTAGTACCATCCCACACACAGACCACATCATCAATAAATCTACTAACATTTTATGTAGTCTTTGTGTGGGTTACACCAGGGATTCAGCACTAGGTCCTCCTCCCATTTTCCCAAATACAAATCTGCAAAAGAGGTATCTCGCTAGTGTCTGAAATAGAGATCTTTATTTCAGTTGCCAGAGAGCTATCGATTCTCAGAACTCAGTATAACATATAATATCCTTACTTTGGAGCAATATTTGGAGCATGAAGAAGCTGCAAGTGGTCTCAGGATCACAAAGGTCTGACTGAGAGGTCTGGACAATTTTAGAAACAAACGTGAATGGGAGAGAACTGCAGCTGCATGCAGTAGGGGATTAATACAGGGCTTAATAAGGGAAGACACCACAAAACATTCCTAACTGATTGGGGAGATTGTGAAAGTAAAAAGGAACTGTCAAAATACTCATCCCTACCTGAGTTTTCAGCATTGCATAAAGACCTGAAGGAGCGATTGGAAAAATATGAAGCAGAAGTAGTGAAATGTAAACAGAAAAAACTAGACTATGACAAGGCAGACTGTCAAAATGGGTGGGTCTTTTGGTGGGGAAGAACAACAGATCAGTGAGCCATGGGCATTTCCCCTCCAGAGCAGATAATCCAACCCCCACATGATGCACAGACAGCCCAGATCTAGAACAGGTGGAGGAAACTGAGGAACCCTCCAGCCCATATTCCCCTGAACCCAGCACTTCAAAAACAGTGTATTCTTTTTCCAAAAGCAAGCCTAAAGAATTAAGCCAATAAGAAACACAAACCAGGTTTAACAGAAAACCAGGAAAACAAGAAAGGGTGGGTAAGGGAGAGGGAAATTGTTACCCATTCAGAAAACAAAGAAAGGGACAACAGAAATAATAAACCTCGTGGACTTGAACCTGAATGATGTCCAGATTGGTGTGCTGTCGAGAGGTTTATCTGTCGGTCCCTATTCCCCACCTGACAAGTTTAAAATACTGATTGATGTTCACAAACTTTTCAGAAAACTGCAATTTAAAGACTATTTTTCCAAAAATTCTAGACAAGACTCTAATATGAGCTTTGGAACTGATACCATGGGATTTGCTGAAGAGGGCATTATGGGCTGTTGGAAAGGACGTACTTGAAGATTATCAACAGCGTCTTCAGATCAAGCTGAAATTGACTTTTCTAATTGGACAGAAGAAAATGAAGTGAACTTTGAGGCACTGGAGGAGTTATTTTTTGAAAACACTAATAACCCTCATGAAGAATGTTGCATTTATGATGTCACAGGTAGTGAGTTCAATGCATTACGTAAGACAATGTTCAAAGATAAGTCCGTATTCTGTTCACTTGGTGGTAACCCAGTAATCTGGGCTTTTGAAAAGTTGGTATTACAGGAGGTAGAAAACCTGTTTGTGAATGATACCCCATTTGTCAGCAGGAATCTCAGTGCAATGGAAAAATGTTGCACTGAATGAGTTAAAAAATAATACCAAAGATAGTTATAAAACCTGCAGACAAAGGGGATAACATAGTTATTATGTCCCAAACCTATGAAAACAAGGTCCTGAATTTACTTTCTGATGAGGGCAGTTACTGGAAATGGTAGGTAAAATTTTTTATTCATAAAATAATGAATATGGATAACTCCACTGAGCAAAAGCTCATTTACAGTGAGAATCAGCTTCAAGTTGGGCTTGCTCACCTATAAGGGCCTGTACGGAAATTGCTAAACGATCCTACACAGATATTCCAGAAGAAACTTTTGGAAATGTTAGAGAAGTGGCATGAAAACAACAATTTCATTACAGAGAATGAATTCAGATACATTTGGAACCCCAATCCGATTATCCCAACTTTCTATATTCTGCCTAAAATTTATAAAAATATTAAGGCTCCAACTGGACAGCCAGTTGTATCAGCTATTCCAGAGTGTTTTTTACCACTTTAGGAATGCTGCCTGGATCAAAGTCTTAATTTTGCCTGACGACCTGTCCTCACTGGTTCACGTGTTTGTAACATCTAGACTCAACTATTGCAATGCTGTATACCTCGGGGTCAGTGGAGGGGTTCTCTGTCACCTGCAGCTGGTGTAGAATGCAGCAGCCAGGTTGCTGATGGGCCTTCCCAGGTCATGTCATGTGACCCTGGTCCTGCACGACCTGCACTGGCTGCCGGTAAGGTGGAGAATCACCTTCAAGTTGGGCTTGCTCACCTATAAGGCCGTGTACAGATTGGGACCTGGCTATCTGCGTGACCTCCTGTCCACTCTGTCTGCTCCTTCACCGAAGGCCTCCTGGCAGTTCCTAGGGCCCGATTAAAGGCCTCTGGAGATTGAGGTGGTGGGCCTAGTCATATGGAACTCACTTCCTAGATCCTTGAGGGTGGCCCTGTCAGTGGAGGTGTTTAAGCGTGGTCTAAAGGTGCACCTTTTTTGAGAGGCATTTGGAAATTATTCATGAGTTTCAGGATATAGTAGACTGCTAAATTGTTTACTTTTAATGAGAATTTATTCAGGTATTGTTGTTGCTTGTTGTTGCTTTTATTAATATATGTTCATATATTGATGTATGATATGTAGTCTAACTTTTGTCTGCCTGTACAGTGCCCAGAGCCTCCGGAATTGGGCACTTGATAAATAAAATTTTACTAACTTATTATTTCTTCTTGAAATTATGTGTGGAACATTTATCTTTACATTTACAGTACAGAACACTATGCAGATGCCAGAGAAGTGTGAACAGTTGGATTGGCAAGATACAGTACTTACAAGTTCCTGGGTATTGATGTGGCTTCATTATACACCTGTTTAGCTCATAATCTAGGTGTAGCAGCATATGAGTATTTCCTGAAAAAACAGCATCTGAATCACCATTTCCCAACAGAATTCATAACGGAGACACTTAAGCCCCAACTCACAAAAAATGGCAGACAACACAAAAATTTGTGTTGCACTTTATGGTTGCCTAGGTGTCAAAAACTGCTATTCACATGGCATCAGACTGTGAATGGGGGTAGTCTGAGGTAGTGGTAACCTCAGTACCACCAGGGTTACCCCAGTAGTGCTGCTTTGACATGCAGCCAGGAGCATGGGCCTGCAAAGAATAGTGCAGGGGCACTATTTCCATTTCACAGAGGCAACCATGTAAATGAGCCCATTGGGCATGCAAGGCACTAGGTGGCCATTTGCATGCCCATGATGGGTCCATTTGCATTGGCTGCAAGGAGTAAAATGCTGCCCTCCCCAGCCCCTGCCCCATAAGCAATCACAGTCCCTGGTGGTAGTAGTCCATCCCCCACTGATTGACGGCCAAAGCTATTACCCTGGTGCTAGTGGCCCCACAACTGCTGATCACCATCCCAATCACCTAGATATGTATTAATACATATCTTCCCTGGTGGCTAGTGGTCCCTCCCCTCGCCGATTGCATCATGATCACCTAGATCTATTAAAATATAGCTTCTTCGGTGGCTATCAGTCCCTCCACCCACCAGCTCACCATCCTGATCACCTAGATATATTAAAATATATCTTCCCTGGTGGCTAGTGGTCTCCCCCTTGCTGATCGCCAGTCCGCTACCAATAAAGATATTCCCTGGTAGTCCAGTGTCCCCCCTCACTGGTCACCGGTTGCCACCCATTAATAAAACTATAAGATATCCCTGGTGTCCAGTGGACCCCCCCAACCAAAGCCCTGCCTGGAATAGTAATAGTATTCCCTGGTGGCTAGGACCCCCCCCTTACCCGATCACCTGCCTGACGTTGCATTATATTCCCTGGTGTCCAGTGTAAGCCCCCCCACCATTCAATCCCTGTATAGTCAATATAAACATTTCCCTGATGGTCTAATGAAACCCCCTCCCTATCCCTGAGCCCCAGTAAAGTTAAATAATGTCAATTCCATGGCAGTCTAATGCACCCCCCACCCACCCAGGCTGGTAATGTCCCTCCACCCCATCCCTCATCTCAAATCCAATCCAACGACCAGTACAACCCTCTTCCCTTCACCACCGCTCGCCATCAATAAGCATGTACTCTATACAGTACGCACTCAAGGAATGACAGTTCGCTCTGAGCTATCAATCAGAGTCAGTGAGTGCGTACCGTATACAGTACCTGCTCATTGACAGCTCAGTCAGTGGCCAGCTGTGGTGGAGAGAGGAGGGCTGTGCTGGTAGCCAGCTTGGGTTCCAGATGGGGAGCGAGTGGTGGGACATTACCTGCCGGGGTGGGGGGTGAACTTAACCACCAGGGAATAGATGTTATTTAACTTACTGGGGCTCAGGGATAAGGACGGGGTTCACTAGACCACCAGGGTAATGGTTATATTGATTATACAGGGGATCAGGATAGGGGGGTTACACTGGACAACAGGGAATATAATGCAATGTCAGGTGGGTGTTCGGGTGGGTGAGGGACTGCTAGCCACCAGGGAAGATACATTTTAATATAGCTAGATGATTGGGATGGTGATCGGTGGGGGGAAGGACCACTAGCTATCAGGCAAGATATGTTTTAATATATGTAAGTCATCGGGACAGCGATCGTCAGTTGGGGGGGGCAATAGCACCTGGGAACATTCCTGTAGTAGCTTTGGGCTGGTGATCAGTGTGGGGGGACCACTACCACCGGGGACTGTGACTACTTATGGGGCAGGGGTTGTGGTGTGGCCACACTACACTCCTCTCAGCCTATGCAAATAGGCCCACCATGGAAGATATGTTTTAATATAGCTAGGTGATCAGAACAGTGATCGGCAGTGGGGGTGGGGCTACTAGCACCAGGTAATTTCTATTTTATACTTAGCCGGCAATCATGGAGGGGGGACACTAGCCACTGGGGAGCATTCCTGTAGTAGCCTCAGACTGGAGATCATGGGGAGGTGCTGCAGTACCCCCACCAACCACTAGGGGATTAAAATAGATCTCAGTCAGTGGTATTTGCTCTGCGCAAGGGGACCTGCAAAGGGTCCTTGTGCAGAGCATATGCTTCATGAATCAGACAGCACCGATATTCATATCCCCTTCCCCTCATTTGCATTGCTGCCCTCGCCACACTTTGCCCCAGTGCAAACCCTGTTTGAGGTCATAAACACGTCTTTTGTGAATACCAACTTGGCACAAAACCCAGTTTGTGCCGCAGCAAAGTTTTGTGACTCTAGCCCCTGATCTTGTGCTCAGGCACAACTGTTTTGGATTCAGTAATGATTTTTATGTGCAGGTATGTGGAACAGCAGTGGGGGCCACCATGGTCCCCTCTTTTGAAAATTTGTCTTTGGGAAAATGGAAGGAGGGCCTAGGGCTGAATCTGCGGTGTAACCCACACACAGACCACATAAAATGTTGGTATAGATTTATTGATGATGTGGTCTGCGTGTGGGATGGTACTGAAAAAGAAGAAGAGGCAAACAATTTTGTTGAATGGCTATAACTTGAGATTTATAAGTGCATCTAGTAGTCAGAGTCTTAACTTCTTGAATGTGACACAGTCCAAAAGAACAAAATCTAGAGTAAAGGGTAGCAAAATCCCACAACCACAACCAGCCTATTACAGGCAGAAAGTGGCTATCTGAAGAACCTCATACAGTCAATCCCATATAGTCAATGTTTAAGGTACAGGAGGCATTGTTCACAGATTGAGGAGTTTGTAGCCCACTCAGAGGAACTTGAACATAATTATTTACAAAGGGGCTATAGTGAGCAATATGTGGAGGAAGCTTATCACAAAGCACTCAACACTGATAGAAATTCACTATTTATTCCCAGAATCATGCAGGAGGAGGATCAGGGACTTACCTATTTTGTAACTGAGTGCAACCTGCTGGCGAGCAAAGTGGGGAGTACAGTTTACAAGTATTGGCCCATTTTTAAATATGAAAACTTAAGCTTGGCAGTAGGAGAAAAACCTAGGATTTCCTTTGAACATGCCAAAAATCTGTGAGACAATCTGGTTAATAGCCAATTTAGACAAACAGTGGCCCAGCCAGAATATCTTTCGTGGTTACCATTCAGACCCACAGGGATGTACAAATGTAGTAATTGCAGCGCATGCCAGTACTGCCAACAAACAAAATCCTTTGAGTTACCACAATTGAAAAAGGCAGTGGAGAGCAAGAATTCATAAATTATTCGATTAATTTTGTAGTCTGTGTTTTATGGTGTACCTGCCAGAAAACCTACATGGGTCAGACTACTTGACCATTAAAGGAACACATTTTAGAGCACATTCACTCTATATGTAACAAAAACATGGAGACTCATGGTGTGCGGAATTTTCAGATTCTAGCATAATGGAATTGTGCAGAATTTTTGAAATTCTGCTGAATTTTATTGGAAGTGGAACAGTGGAATTCAACAGAAGAAAAATGTGGAATGGGTTTTCTTGTACATTTCCATGCAATTCTATTACATGGATCTCAATTTTTCCATGAAAATGGTTGCAGAATGATTTTTTCATGGAAAAATGCTGTTCTGTGGAATATAATTCTGCAGATCACTGCCAGCAGAATTATGCAGAAGGACCAGTAAAATTCCAGTCGGAATTCTTCCAGTGGAATGGTCATTCTGTGCTAATTCTGTAGGTGGAATTCCACATTTTGCACAGCACTATATAGACTCCAGTGGTATTGCATTTGTAGACGGAGCATAAAAGTGATCTTGAAGCATTGCACTTTATGGGATTGTAGCGCACTGAAAAAAACACAGAGGCTATTAACTGGGAAGACTACTCCAGCATGAGACTTTGTAGATGTTTATGTTGAATAGTCTTACACCTGTAGGACTAAATGATGACTAGGGTTAAAACTCTTTTTGTGAAATTCTCAGACCTGTATCTATGCCACTAGTGATCCATGCTCTACTAATGAGATAATAGTGATTAGAGAGTATTTCAATACATAATACATACTACATGATATTACATGGTGGAGTTTAGATAATTTATTTTGGATGCTCACTAATTCACGTATGCAATATATGATTTTATTCAGTTCTTATGTACTGATAAAGCAGTTCGAGATTGTTGTAGATCAGTGATCGATATGAGCAGTTTATTTCATTTTTTACATTTCCAGTATCTATTGTGTCAGGATTCTAACTCTGTATTTCTGTCTTTGTTCTCTTCCAGATAACAGTGGTGTTGTCAACATGTGTAAGCAAATCCCCATACTAGCAATCTGAGCAAGAAATTCAGGGTGGTCGCATCACTAAAGAATACTGCAACATTTTTCACTGTGCATCTACTTCTACCTTTGCCTTTTTCTGCAAGCTACTTGTATTATGAACTATAACAGTATATCTTAAAAATAGTCTGAATATGTTAAAAAGTATGGATTTGTATTTATTTCTCTTTTTGATAATTACCATTGTAATTTTAGTTATGAAGCATTTTTGTATTGTTGTTAATTGTACACTGTGAATATATTTTGTTTTAGGTGTATAAATACAGGCACAGTTGTAACATGACTGAAGGGTATTGTAGATGTCAATCACCACAACTTTGACATCATCAGTCAGTGACTGCAAAAGGAGTGAGTTGACCCTGTTTGCCCACCTTTCTGACAAAACTCTAACGAGCGAAGCGCTGATGCACCTTTGGTGGTTGTAGGGTGTGTGTGTTGTGTACTTGCACTGAGTGATAAACTCAATAAATTTAGTAATAATTTTGATAGTCCAATAAAAGGTATCACCGGCAACATATTTGTTGTTTTTTTCCCCCTCTACATTGTTGACTGGACTAACACGGCTACCACATTTCTTTTTTCAATAAATTTAGCATTAATTGAAATTTCTTGTGTTATGTGTCCTGCCCTCATTTGTATGCATCACACCCTGCCTTAGCTGTATAGTGTGTGGGGGTAGTCACCCTCAGTGACAGCAGCTGTTCACCAGCACCATGAGCACCAACCATTCTCTGCATCTGCCTTGTCGCATTGCCTGGCGGCCTTTAGGAAATCCAGTATGATTAAACCCAGGACTCCTTCCTGTTTGGTGGTCATCAGTACCACCCCACTCATTTTGTACTCCATCCCCTGGGTTTTTGTGCCCTAAATGCATTATTTTGCACTTTTTCATATTGAAGTCCTGCTGCCATACCCTTGACCACATCTCAAGTTTTTTCAGGTCACTGCTCATCATTTCCATCCCCCTTGGAGAGCCCACCTTATTGCAGAGTTTGGTGTCATCTGCAAAGAGGCAAACCTTCCCTCCCATCTCCTCTGCAATGTCACTTATAAAGACATTAAGGAGGACCGGTCCCAGTACTGATCCCTGAGGCACCCTGCTGGTGACCTTCCCTTCCTCAGAGTAAACTCCATTTACCACCACCCTCTACCACCTATCCCCTAACCAATTTCTCTTACCCAGTTAACCACCTTTTGACCCACTCCTAAGCTACCCAGCTTGCCTACAAGTCTTCTATCTGGAATGGTGGTGAAAGCCTTACTGAAATCTAGGTAGGTTACATCCACAGCTCAACCCTGATGTAGTTCCTTGGTCACCCAGTGAAAGAAATCTATCAGATCCGTTTGCCATGACCTCCCCTCCGTGAATCTATGCTGCCTCTAGTCCTGTAACCCACTGGATTCAAGATATTCCACAATCCGGTCCTTCAGCAGGAATTCCATTAACTTTACTACTACTGAAGTTAGGCTGACTGGCCTGTAATTGCCAGCCTCTTCCTTGCTACCACTTTTGTGAAATGTGGCTACATCTGCCCTCCTCTAGTCCTCTGGAACAACTCCTGTTTCCAATGAGCTGTTAAACAGGACTGTAACAGATGTAGCCAGTATCTCTCTGAGCTTCACTAATACCTTTTGAAACACCCTGTCTGGCCCCACTGCTTTGCCCACTTTCAGATTAACGAGTCTCTTATGGACCCTCTCCTCCCAGAATGGACAAGTGTCCACCTCTCTCTCTCTCCAATGCACCGATTATTTTTTGTGGTCCCTCCCCTTCTGCCTCCTCCGTGAACACTGAACTAAAGTATTTGTTCAGGATAATAAAGCAAAAGAACAAAGAAGCTCCCACATTCAAGTTCATAGTGTATTATACCAGTAATGTTCATTCAGTGCCTGTCAATCCCGTTCACTGGAAAGGCAGGTCAGCACTAAATGAATGTTCACACAGCAAAAGCTCAAAGGCTAAATCACATTTATTAGGGTCCAACAAAGTGCAATAAGGTAAATATCTAAGTTGAAATGGCTCACCACACACGGACAGGCATCCATGGTTAAGGGCTCAGGCTTACATGCACTGTCAGCCTCATAGCAGCAAGAACATCATAGTGTAAGAAGTTGAATGGGTGTTTAAATTTTGGATGTTTTTCCTGTCAAACTGTTAGCACAAATGAACCTTTGCATTCAGTTTCCTGCATTATGATATTCTTGCTGCTATGAGGTTGATTGTACAGGTAGCCATAGCCGTTAACCATGGATGCCTGTCTGTGTGCAGTGAGCCATTTCAATTTAGTTTTTTATCTTATTGTACTTTGTTGGGCCCTTAGCCTTTGAGCTTTTGCTGTGTGAACATTTATTTAGTACTGACCTGCCTTTCTACTGAGTGGGATTGTTTGTTTGACAGATTTGTTCAGGATGTCTCCCTTTTCCTGGTCCCTCTCTGCAGTCCTACCTTGGCTTTGTAACCTTGCAGCCCCGGTCTTCCTCTTTTCACTTAGATACTAAAATTACTTGCCCATTTGTTTGCTGCCTGGGCTGTTTTCTCTCTTCTGTTTGTGCCTTTGCGCTCCTTGCTTCTCTTCCAGCTTCCCTCTATTTTCCCTGGTACACTTCTCTATCCTCCTCCCTCTGCACATACTTTCTCTTTATACCTTCTGAATGTGACACTCTTACTTTTACCATTTTTGCCAGCTCTTTTG
Source organism: Neoceratodus forsteri (assembly GCA_016271365.2). NCBI lineage: Eukaryota > Metazoa > Chordata > Ceratodontiformes > Ceratodontidae > Neoceratodus > Neoceratodus forsteri. The sequence goes on from CM057454.1 coordinate 788,656,283, forward strand.
AGAACCACAGCGGTGTCTTCTTTCTTTTGTTCACTTGCTTGATTCAGAGGTTTGGCCCTTTTTATCTTTGTCCACTGTTCCTCCGTCCCACCCTGATCATCTCCCCTACAAGGTCATTGCCGATTTTATAAAATCCGCCCTCCTGAACCACACTGTATAGTGATCATTGGACCCCAGATTACCTCCCACCTTGAAGTCTGCAATACTAGAAACTCAGAAACATAGAATTTGACAGCAGATAAGGATTGCTTGGCCCATCCAGTCTGCCCATTTCTCCCTACCTATACTATTACTGCAGACCCTGCATGATGCACAGCTCTTTCTCCCTCCCCCCTTCCTTTCCATTATGTTTCCCCTTGTGCTTATCCCATGCATTCTTGAACCCCACCACTGTTTTCATCCCCATCACCTCCATTGGAAGGCTGTTCTGGGAATCCACCATTCAGCATGTCCACTTGATATTGAGCACTTTTTCTTCTAAAAAATACTTCCCTCATGTACCTTATTTTACACCCGTGAGGTATTTAAAGGTCTCTATCATAACTCCTTTCTCCCTCCTGTGATGCAGGGTGCACAAATTGAGGTCCTTTATTTTCTCCCTGTAGGGCTTTTGATGCAGACCCTGCACCATTTTAGTTGCCCTTTTGAGGACCACCTTCACTCTGTCTATGTCCTTCTGGAGATGTTGTTTTCAGCACTAAACGTAGTACTCTAGATGGAATCTTACACAAAGGCAACACCACCTCCTCTTTCTGCTAGTGATACCCCTCCTTATGCACCCTAGCATCCCACTGACCCTCCCTACTGTCTTGTCACACTGTCTAGCCTCCTTTAGGTCATCTAATATGATTATCTCCAGGTCTCTTTCCTGCTTATTGGTCGTCAATACCACTCCAACCATTTTGTACTTCACATATGAGTTTCTGTGCCCCAAATGCATTATTTTGCACTTTTTCACATTAAAACCCAGCTGCCATACCCTTGACTACTCCTCTAGTGTTCTTTCAGGTCTCTGCTCATCCCCCGAGGGTCTACCATATTGCAGATTTTAGTGTAATTTGCTAAGAGGCAGACCTTCCCTTTCAGCTCTTCTGCAATGTCACTTATACTTTGACTACAAATTGTCCTTCATTGATCACATTGAAGAACTCACTAAGAAACTGCATCAAAGGTTCGGTATTTTCTTCAGGATCAAGCACTCACTAACCCAGGAGGCTAGAAAACTCCTAGTCCAAGCTACCTTCTTGCCTCTCCTAGATGATGCGGACTTTCTATATGGCCATAGTACTAGCACAGCTCTCTCCAAGCTTGATATCCTATACCACAGAGCCCTTAGGTTCATTTTGGATGCCCCTTATGAGATGCACCACTGCATCCTCTATTCTTCCATAGGCTGGAGCTCCCTTAACTTCAGGAAGCAAAAGAATGCTATTCTATGAACATATAAGGCAATCACACATAAATGACCTCAGTACCTCACAAGCTGCCTAACTCCCTGCATCCCTAGTGCCTATTCCCTCAGAAGTCTTACCATCTTCTCTCTGGCTATCCCTAAAGTTAAAACGTGCTTTGGTAGAGCCTCAATAAGCTTCACTCTTCCTACTCTCTGGAATAAGATCCAGAAAACCTTAAGGCTCACTTTCCCTGTCACGTTCTCCCTCTTCAAATCCTTGTTCCTGAGGACCTTCTCCGAGGTCTGTCATTGCTTCAAGTCAAGGTCTTAACATCACGATTTGTTACTGCTTTAAATTCTGGACTTAAACCTCAACCATTGCCTGAGGCGTCGTTTGAGTCCTTCCTTCTGTCATTGTCCAAATCAAGGTCCCAACATCACGATCTGTCTTTGCTTCAAATATTGGACTTAAACCCCAACCATTGTCTGTGGTATCTGTCGTGTTTCTCCCTTAGAACAGTCCTTCCTCCCTAGGCCATCATGTCCAACCCTCTCCTATCTCATCTGACCTTCCTTCCCCACTTCCTATACCCCGCCCTTCCAACCCCACTTGCCAGGCCATGCCTACAGTACTATCAAAGGACTCTTACATCTCAATCTTCTTCACACTTTGACACTAAAGGAACTGCCACTCCTGCTCACTATGACTCCTCCAATGATGTTTACTGTATAAACTTTAGCTCATTATCTTACAGCCATATATCTGTATCCATGCAATTGTATTTAAATGGCATTACCTCCTGTTGAACTTATTGCTATGTTCTGGTGGAAGAATTTTGTTACATGTGATGGTTATATGTTATTATGGTGTTATTATTACTATGTAATCATTTTGTATGTTCACTCAACCTGTTATGTCTTAACCCTGTTGACAATTGTTTTGCCCCAGGTCCATCTTGTAAATGAGCTTGTCTCAATGATGTTCCACCTGGCAAAATAAAGATTTTGATTGATTGATAAAGAAATTAAATAGGGCACTGTTAGTAAGTACCAGGTTCAGTATTGCCCCATTATGAGTGGGTTCACTGACTAGTTGCTTGAGGAATGCCTCCTGCAGGGATTCCAGGATGTCCCTGCTCCTAGCTGCCTATCTGCCTCCTCCATCTGCCCTAGACTTCACTATCTCTCCCAGAAAGGCCAGTCTAAGCCATATGGTGACACCTCTGGATTTTGAAGCACTCACCCATGCCCCCCACACCAGCTATGTAGACCAGTTCCCCACTGGGCATGTACACTCCTGCAGTAGGAAGATATTTGTATGCAGTTTTTTTTACTCACCCTAGGGCCTTTTCCACTTTAGTAGATTCTTAAGTCCATTTATGTTACACATAGTGATATGTAGTTTGTCAGCCATTATCTAACCAAGATAAGTTTCTCTAACTCCCACCACTGTCCCAGGCAAGCCCAGAGCAAACTTGTGCTTTATGATTCAGATGGACTATATTGAAATGTCCAAGTGTAGTAACAGCAGTTCTATGACCCACATGGATTTTTTCCCATTTGACTCCCCTTCCTATCCCCTCCCCCAGTGAACTTGCCAGCTGCTCAATGAGAAGAACCAGAGTTAGTCCCCCCCAGCTCAAAATTGTCCAGATCAACTTGTACTGCAAACTGTATGAGGTGGTGTAAACCATCTTTAGCAAAGGCACCAGAAGATAACATTTACCATAAAAGAGCAATTAATAAACCCAGCTGGGGTTCAGGATTTGCCGTGTGTGAAGTCCCTCCCAATTAAATTTGAATGGACTAAGATTTACAAAAATGGAAAACAGTAAAGGTAACATAAACTTTTAGGGCTGAACCTCCCCTGGCAAGTGATAACTATCAAACGTATTTGCTCAGTTGTTGAAATGGTGAAAGGAATAAAAAGGATTACTGAGAATTAACCTGCACTCAGTGCAACCCAAATCCAGGGAATCCCTCCCTCCATAGTCTGGCAACAGAAGTCCAGGTAATCCATAGCATGAGGGATCCCAGCATAATACTGAGTCCAACAATAGGTCCTTGCTGTCAGAATAAGTACGGTATAGGGCCAGTCAAATGATCCACAAGGCACATCAGAATTCTATCCTTGCTGAGACCTGTACCCCCAAGTATAGATCTGGTGCAGTCTAGGTATAGAGACAGCTGTGTAACAAGAAGGGAAAAAAAGAGACACCAGCTTGGAGGTGCCATGTTGCACACAACGGGGCCTAGTCATGAAAGTGAGCTGGGTATGTGCTAGTTGCACGTACCCAGCCCGCATTGCTGTGTGGCACTGGACAGACAAAGGGTGCACAGTATTCACTACCATGAGAACCTGCAGAGCACCTGTCTATGGCCTCGTCCCACTGGTGTGCAGTTGCGTGGGGGGCAGCTCATGGGACTCAGGTGGGCATCCAATTGGATGCCCGTCCTGGGTCCCAAAGTAAATCTCCTGCTGTGCATGTGCAAGGGATCCTGGGAAGGCACAGTCCCCAGTAAGCTTACTCTGATGGGTGAATACTCAAACAGAACCAGTGGGCTGGGGCAGTAGTCTGGAGGGGTTTTCCTTTTGTCAACGCAGCTGGCAGGTGTCTGTTGGGGGGGCATAAATGATACGGCAGGGTCAACCCTCATGTAACTTGTGCCCCCCAGTACCAGCACTCTGTGTCTTAGTGAATAGTGTGGAGTGTGGGCATACCCCGTACCGCCCCTGCCATGTAACTGCGTGAACGACTGGGGGATCCTGTGCGTAAGGGGCTAGTGCACCTTTTGTGAATGCCGCCAAGGGTATGCAGGACCCCTGCTGCATGGCATACCAATGTACGGTTCCTTACACACCTCAGATGTGGAGTGCATAGGAAAGCCAAGCTTTTGAGAATAGGCCCCCACGTGAGGAGCATGAGTGTACTGCACCATCATTATCACTTAGTGCCATTAATGAAAAAAACCTTGCCAAATCAGTTGAGGTTGCACTCTAAGTTTACTATTCTCTTACAGTTAGTTTTGTAGTTCTAGTGATCCCCCCCCCCACCCCTAGCACCAGGTACTCCCTCCAAGAAATAGAAAAGCCCACTGTTGGACTGGCTGTGTCTGAGATCAAAAGAATCACTCTAGGTATGCTGTTGTGATCCAGTGCTGCAACGTGTATTGATGCGATCTGGGGTATTGACCTGTCTCTGAATGCTACCTCTCACTCCCATTCCTTAGTACAAATATATACCTTTAGTGGTATAGACCACCGATGCTCCCATAATATGAACATTCTATTTAGAGCAGGCTTTAATCTGGTATTGGGGAGTTAAATGCATGAGCGATTAGCCAAGAGCACAGCACATGGATGAAGTAACTGGTAGGGTCGCACCAAAGTGCCAAGAAAATTGTAGGAACTAGGGAGGGGTAAATCGACAGGACCCACTGTCCTAGATACTCACAGTTAAAGAAAATAGTGCCTCAAGTAGCCAGTGCCATTGTGTGCACATGTTTGTGGCCTTCCTCTGCAGCAATCTCCATGTTGATGCATTCCTTAGTTTCTGGTACAGACATGAAGTAGTGAGGGGGCTGTTCTGGCCTGATGATATTGCATTGAGAAGGGTAGAAATGCGCAAAGTCCCAGCCACATCTGTATAGAATGGACTTCACCTCCACAGATTGTTGGCATCAGTGCTGTAGCTCCCTGCTGTAATCTTGAAAAATGAAAACTTGCCCCTTATCAAGTTGGATGGGACCCTGGGAATTCATTGCTCTTTCTCTGAGTATCACAGGTATTTTAGGAGGAACTGTCTAGGCCTGTCCCTAGGTTTAGGTTTAGGCCCCGTACAGTGGGCCCTGTCAGTTTTGAAGGTTGTTGCTTCTGGGCCCCAGCATAGCTTCTCAGCTACCTATTTTTAGACGGTTTATTCTGGGGTTTTCCTCTCCAGCCCCTCAGGTAGACCCACTAGTTATAAATTTGAGTGCTGAGCTCTATTTTCCTGATTCTCTGCCTTCTTCATTGGTTCTGTAGTCTTGTAATCAGACAGAACCATCTAGTGGACTTAGTTATTATTGCAGCACTTAGTTTGCAGCATGTTGATAGTGTCATGTGCACCTGGTGCATTATGGCAGTACTCAGTTACCTTTTGTATGTTAGCAGCTGAGGAGTGTGCAGTGAATAAAGTGCTGAATGAAAGCCAAGGTATTTTTCTTCATTTTCAATAATACTTTCAAAATACTACACTGGCGACAAAGATTCAGAACCAAGATGGAGAAACCCTGTCTTTGTACCAGACTTCCAGACTGACCAAGAAGGAATAGAAAGAGCTGGAAATAGCTGTGAGTACCTCTGAAAGCTACATAATTGTGCTGCCCAGCCACTCCAGTTTCCCCGCTTTTGATTCAGATGCTGAACCCAGCTTCGTAGGACTGTGGTGGATCAAATGGCCCAAAGATTTGAAGAATTACACTACTGCAATGAATGTTACTGGGTATGTGAGACTAAAAGCCCTTCTTTTGCATTTCTCTGGAGGGGAGATTGCACAGCATATGATACGTTGTCAGCAAGCGCAGATAAGTACACAGATGTTAAGCAAAAGCTCACCAACTATTTTTCTCCCCAAAAGAATGTGGAGTATGAAATATCTGTGTTTTGGAAAGCCTAACAACAACTTAGTGAAAATCTAGATGCATATCAGACCAGACTATGCATGATAGCCAAGAACTGCAAGTTTGATGATGTAGAGAAAGAATTAAAAGCACAGATTAAACAAAACTGCACTTCTTCTAGACTACATTGCAGGGCATTAAGAGAGCCAGAACTATCCTTAACCAAGCTCCTTGACTACGGCAGAACGCTTGAAATTTCTGACATGCAAGCTTCAGGCATTGAGAAAGGGGTGACCAGTGAAGAAGCCATTGTTAATAAAATCAGCCACAGACAAAATTCCAAGCTGTTTCCTACTAGCACGCCACAAAAGCAGGCCACAAACACTCAGTACAGAAACAGTGGTGGTCCGTATCTGCATCAGAGAGAGCATCCAGTGAAAGACAAAGACTACAAAGTGTGTGGCAAGCGAAACCACTTTGCAAGAAAATGCCACTCAAAGCTGCAGCAAGCAGGACATTACAAGACTACATATGACAAAAATAAAAGGTACAACCCATGATGCAAGGTCAATCAAATCACACCACAAGCTCAAGAAGCTAAACAAGACTTTTCTAGTAGTGATGAGGCCTGTGTGTTTGTAGTCAACAGCCACAAGCATATTAACCAACCAAAAGGGCAGGTGCAAATCCATGGTGCCAAGATGACTGCACTGATTGATTCCGGGACTGCAGTGAACATTATAAGTGAAACCATGTACAACACAGTGAGGGTATGCCCAGAACTCCAGCCAAACAACACAAATATATACTCCTATGGCTGTAAAGAATCACTTACATTCTTAGAAAATTGCTTTCCACATATGAAAGAAAGTTAAAACAGAACTCGACCTCCTTGAGACAGAAGACATAATTGAAGAGGTGACTGGACTGACACCCTGGGTCTCACCGATAGTGACGCCCCCAAAACCTAAAGACCCTGACAAAGCGAGGATCTGTGTTGACACGCGACAGGTGAAAACATGAATTTTGCATGAGTGCCATATCACCCCAACCAAGGATGATGTAATCCGCTAGTTAAATGGAGAACAATATTTTCAAAATTAGACCTTAAAGCAGGATACCATCAACTGGAGCTGCATCCAGACAGCAGGTATATCATTACTTTCTCTACACACATGGGGCTAAAAAGGTACAAATAACTAAATTTTGGGATATAATTGGCTGCCATAGTTTTAGAACACCATACATTGAACATCACAAGGCTTTGCTGGCATAAAGAACCTAAGTGATGACACCATTGTGTATGGGACTAGTCAAGAAGAACATGATAGAAACCTTACAATGGTTTTTCTGAGATTAAAGGAAAATGGCCTCAAACTCAGTCATCCTAAATGTGAGTTCAATATAACTAGACTAGAATTCTATGGCTTCATATTCTCAGCCAGTGGAGTGTCAGCTGACCCAACGTAAACAGAAGCCATCCATCAGGCCAGCAATCCAAAAGATGCCAGTGAAATTCAAAGCCTTCTTGGAATGGCTACTTATTGTTCTCACTTCATTCCAAACTTTGCAACAGTGACTGCACCACTGAGAGAGCTCACAAGAAAGGACACCAAATGGTGTTGGGATGAGGAATAAGAAACTGCACTAAGGGCACTCAAAGCCTTACAAGTGAAACGAGATATTTCAAAACAGACCGAGAAATAGAGATAATTGGTGATGCTAGCCCGGTAGGACAGGGTGCCATCCTCAAACAAAAGAACAGTTCAAAGCAATACCTCATAGCATATGCCAGCAGGTCTCTCAGTAATGTTGTAAGGTGATATTCCCAGGCTGAGCGTGAACCTCTCACTATAGTATGGAGTTGCGAACATTTTCACCTTTACATCTATAGCAATCCTTTCACACTGGTCATAACTTCAAGGTCCAGTACAGAAAGGGAAACAATAATCCAGCTGACTACATGTCATGCCATCCAGTTCCAGCAAAGAAGCTTGAGAACAGCAAACTTAGTAGAATATGTAAACTTTCTAGTGCAGTACACCCATACCTCTCAAGTGTCCCGCATTGTGCGGGACATCCCACATTTGTCCCCATTTGAACTTGTCCTGCCAGCACTCATCATTGTCCCACATTTGACAGTGACAGTATTTGCTGTCAGCAGGCCCTTTAAATATGCATGACCAGCCTCTGGCTGGCTGGAATGGGAGCGAGTGCAAGGTGGCGTGAGGCTGGCATCATGTGCTGTGCAGTCGGGTCGAGTTGGTTGCTCTCGGCGAGTTCGCTCCTCCTGCTGTCATCTGCCTGAGAGACTTGCCAGTCAAGAAAGGGCACAGCTTGAATTTGGTGATGGCACTTTGAAGCTCGGCATGCATAGTCTGCCACACAATGCAAAGGAGTGAGGACTAGAGATTGGAGTGTAGGCGTCCGTTGCTGTGGCCGAGCTGGAATTTGCCAAGCAAGGATTTTGGATTTATTTGACTACTGCTACAAACTCTGAGCTAGAGTAGGATGGTCCCCGGATCTTGTTTGTGGCACCACCGGCCCAGAGGAGAGCCCCAGAGTCCCCATTAGCTGTTTAGCTCCGTTCTGCAGTTGCAACTGGCCCAGGTTATGTGTGGTCCATTGAGACTCGGAAGTTGAAAGATGCAAAAGGAGTTGGTTTGCTGCCACTAGTCAGGTCAGGAGGTTGCTTTCTGTATCTACAGTGCAGTGTTGCCTTATTTTGATACAAAGGTTTAATAATACTTTCGATCTGCTTTTAAAAGTATTTTACACTGCTTGCATTTGATAAACAATGCAAGAATTCAAAAAAAAAAAAAATGAGACCCCTCTGTGTATCTGCAAATTGGTGGGGGAGGACAAAAGCAGGATACTGTACTTCTCCAATCTGGTTCATGTTTTATCTTCTGGATTTTTATTGTTGACTTTAAAAATTTTTATGCAGTTGGATGAGCTGTGTGTGGCCCGGCGGCAGTGAGACTGAGAGGGAGGGAGCACTCAGTATGTTTTAGTTAATAAGGAGTGACTTGGACTGTGTAGATGGATGAGGTGTGTGTGTTGCCTTCATGGAGCTGGGGGCTAGGGGTGGCAGTGATGGCATATTTTTCTTGGTTCAGAATTTGACCTACAGGTAGGTGTTGTACTCTGAAGCTGATATTTGAATAGGGGGAGGGGAATCCTCACTCAGTTGCTAACTGCACTATCAGTGAAGGAGTGAGCATGCCCCAGTGATGTTGTGCAGGCTTGCAGCTCTTCTGCTGCTGCTCCAGTGATCATACCCTACTATGTTGAGTCACTCATACCCTAGATGTCATCACAGCTATGCCATGGTGAGATCATCATCTGACACAGCCTCACAGGATACTACTCTATCATAGCCCTGCCAAGGCAAGTCCTGTCGAAAAGTAGTCAGAGATACAATTTGTTTTTCCACATAAAATGCCAAATTTCATGGCACAAGATTATTCTTTTGTACTATTACATTGAGTTCCAGGCTCTGTTATACTCTTAAACGGTGCATTAAATCATCAAAGTGCTGAAGTTCTGATGTCCCTCGTGGTGTTCCTCATTTCAGGGTGTGATGTCTCTGATTGTCCCTCATTTCAAGGGTTGGTGTCCCTCTTTTCAGAGTCCTGAGGTTGAGAGGTATGAGTACACCACACCTAAAGCAATGACTCTAGAAGAAATACAGCAAGTGTCATTGAAGGATACAGTCCTCCAAACAGTCAAAGCACTAATACAAAGTGGGAAATGGCAGTCCATTAACCGCAGTACACCCCATGCAGACGAACTAAAGCTGTATCAACGAGTTTGCAGTGAACTCACTGTGTTATCAAGCAATTACATAATCCAATGAGGATCCCGAATAATCGTACCCTTTACACTTGGACACAAGGTATTATCACTGGTCCATGAAGGATGCCAAGGGATAGTGAAGACAAAGAGACTCCTTTGTGAAAAAGTATGGTTCCCAGACATAGACCAGAGTGCTGAAGCCATGGTAAGAAACTGCCTAGCCGGGGCACTGTGGCACTGTGGAGCATTCAACAGGGCGGATGTTCTTGTCAGAGCTCCATTTTCAGTTCTTCTAAATGCAATATTTATACAATTTAACTGAAATAAAATTAGCTCACATCTTTAAAAATTGCAACCGGAATCAATGGTGAACAAAATGAACCCGAAAAGCAACACCAGCTTGTTACATCGGGGCTCGAAACCTACTTTAATTCTTCGGGGACCAGTGCTTCTGCTAAATCAGAAAGCCCAATCTCCTCCTCAGTGATGGAACTGGTGCAGATTCTCCCACTCCTAACAAAGCTACAGGAGATGGGAGATGAGATGAATAAGCGACTGGCGACAATGGAGCAGAGATTTACAGACATGCAGCACAAAATTGAGGAGAACACCACAGTAATCACAGACCTTAAAGTATCCTCGGAGAGACAGTCTGAGGTCAACACAGGCCTAATCCACAACATCAAAAGCAGGCAAAAGCAAAGATGGAGCTCCAGATAGCAGAGGGGATATCTTTCGATACATTAAAAAAAAAAGAGACAAAAAGGATGGCATAGTCAGGCTGAAGAAGAGGGAAAACATAGTGGTGGAAGATGGGGCAAAAGTCGAGATATTAAACAATTACTTCTGCTCTGTCTTTACCAAAGAAAGAGAGGGTCCAATACCGCACAGTGCGAGGAGTAGGGAGGGGGCTGGCAAGGATCCAATAGGGGCCATAAGGATTGAACTGGTGAGGGAGAGGCTCAAGAATTTTAAGGTGGAAAAATCTCCGGGGCCTGATGGAATACACCCCAGGATACTAAAAGAGGTGGCAGAGGAGCTAGGAGGCCCACTGACAATACCATTCAATAGATTTCTTGATATGGGGGTGGTGCCAGGGGAACGGAGAACAGCACATGTCATGCCACTCCCTAAGAGTGGCTCCAAGGAGGACCCTGGTAACTACAGGCTGGTCAGCCTGACCTCGATTGTGTGTAAACTACTAGAGACAATACTGAAGGAGGGCTTGGTCAAGTTCTTGGAGGAAAATAGCCTGCAGGATAGCAGACAGCATGGGTTTGTGGCAGGCAGATCGTGTCAAACGAACTTGATCGAGTTCTTTGACTGGGTCACCCAAACAGTGGACAAAGGCCAGGCAGTGGATATTATATAGCTGGACTTTAGCAAGGTCTTTGACTCTGTGCCACACACAAGGCTAATTACGATGCTGAAGGACTTAGGGGTGGGAGAAAGGCTGGTTAGATGGGTCAATAACTGGCTGAGCAGCAGGACACAGCGGGCAGTAGTGGGGGGGGAGTTCTCCAGTACAAGGGAGGTTACCAGTGGGGTTCCACAGAGGTCGATGTTGAGACTAGTGTTGTTTAACGCCTTTATTAGTGACATAGGGGAAGGCATTCAGGGGAAAAATGTGCATGTTCGCAGATGGCACCAAGCTCTGCAGGAGGGTGGACACTCAGGAAAGGATAAAGGAGATGAGAGAGGACCTAGCCAAGCTAGAGAGATGGTCAGGGACATGGCAACTCAGGTTCAATGCCAAAAAGTGCAAGGTGATCCACATGGGGCAAAGAACCCGAGAACAGAGTGCTACATTGGAAATGTTCAAGTTATGCCATCACAGGAAGAAAAAGATCTGGGGGTGATCATTTCTGGTGACCTGAAGCACTCAACTCAATGCAAAAAGGCTGTAGCAAAGGCAAATAGGCTGTTAGGGTGTTTTGCAAGGGGATTTAGCAGTAGGAAGAGTGAGGTTATTCTGCTGCTATATGGGTCATTGGTGAGACCTCACTTGGAATTCGGAGTAAGATATTGGCACCCACAGCTGAAGAAGGACATAAACATGATGGAAAGGGTCCAGAGGAGAGCAACTAAAAAGATAGAGGGACAGCAGGATAGATCATATGCAGAGAGACTGGAGGACCTGGGGATGTACACTCTGGAGGAGAGGAAGCAGAGGAGGGATATGATTGAGATGTTCAAATACCTGAGGGGAATTAACAGAATGGACTGCAGGAACCTATTCAACAAAAGGGCCACCACCACCACCAGAGGGCACAGCCTAAAACTGATGGGGGTAGACTCAAGAGGGACATAAGGAAGCACTTTCTTACAGAAAGAGTGGTGATGGCATGGAATGAGCTGCCACAGGAGGTGGTGGAGTCGAAGTCAGTGGGAGCCTTCAAAAGAGCCTGGGACAAGTATAAAGGAATATCAGGAGGCCTCATAGGAGGGAAAACCCAGAAAATTCAGGGTGGGGGGGAACGGGGTCACAAATGTAAGCTGAAGGCCGGAAACAATCCATATTATTTCGAGCAAACCCGATAGACCAATTGGTCTCCTTCTGCTGTCTATTTCCTTATGTTCTTATGTCAATTTCCTGAGGATAAAGGTGGAGATGTTGGAGAATGGCATGAGGCAGAAGAATGCTAGGATCTTCGGTTTTCCCCCACGATACGCCAGCTGCTCAGAATTGCTGCCAGCACTTGATTGCATGGTTTTTGATTGTCTGGAACTCTTAAACAGAGACATGGGTATCAGTATTGTGCAGGCTTTCACCATTCCTCTGCACCCCAGACCTAGAAGGGGATCTACCACTCGACCATTGAAGGCAATCATGACCTTGTCTACCCCAGAGGCCAGAATTTCTTTATTGCAAGCTGCTAGGAAGAAGGGGGACATTGTCTGGGAAGGCAATTCTTTGGAAATTTTCCCAGCTCTAGCCTCCCAAATGCAAAATCACAAGAAAAAGCTGCAGTCTGTTAAAACATTTTTACTGGCTACGGGAGCGAAGGCATAGATGCTTTACCCTGCACGTTTACAGATCTTTAATCAGAAAAAGACCCACATCTTTACAGATCCAGAGGCTGCCTCCAGTTTCTCAGAAAAACTGTTTCCACAAATGGAGTCAGGGGCTTCGGGTCTGTACTCTGAAGGAGACCCAGAGTGACTACAGCAGGACTGTGGTTGATTCAGGTGTTACCCAGTTAAATTTAGTAAGGTCCCCCGAACATACTAAAATGGACTGCCCAGTGAATGCTTCATAATTTACATAGCTTGTAGGTTAAAAAGTTCTGATTATTATGTTTTCAGGTGAACTGTCTGTTAAATGTTTGGCCTACTAGTAATCTTTTATTTGCAAAGGGACAGAGCTTTTAACTTGTGTGCTGTGGTGTACAGCTCAGTTCGTGGACTTTAAATATATCCTTAGAGAGAAATCTTCCCCCCGTACTGTCCCCTAGAGGTGGCCCGTGAGTGTAGGGTCTCAGATTAACTAAACTAAGCACAGACAATCTATTGTACTGTATAGTGTCCAGTTTGCATATGTTCTGCCCCCCATTACCTTAAGTAAGTCTACGAGTGGGAGGAAAGTTCGGTGCATTGAACAATTTACGACCCTGAGGTGAGAGTACAATTTTCTATGTGCTTATTCTCTCTGTACATTTACTCCTATTGATATTTGAGGGTAGAGAGTCCTTGTCTGAGAACTATATTGTTTTGATAATTTTTATTGTCCATCTTACTGAACAGAAAATGTGTGCATTCTACCAATGTGCAGAATATGTACGTCTTTGAGTGTACATGTTGCTATTTATATGATGAAAACTCATAAATAAAAAGTACAAAAAACAACAACTGCCTAGCATGTTAGGCCGAAATGCCTGTCATGCAATCTGAGCTATTGCAAATGTCTGAATTACCAGAAGCAGCATGGCAAAATGTCAGTGCGGACTTTTACGGACCTCTACCCACTGGAGACTATCTCCTGGTTATCACAGATGAGTCCTCTAGATACCCTAGTGTAGAGATCGTCGGATCCACTTCAGCCAGTGCTGTCATACCAGTGCTGGACAATATTTTTGCACTGTTTGGCATTCCCAGAATTGTGAAGATGGACAACGGCCCACCATTCAACAGTGATCAGTTTAGCAAATTTGCAATGTATTTGGAATTTCAGCACAGGAAACTCATCCCTCTCTGACCACAAGTCAGCGCTGCTTCAGACAGATTTATGAGAACCATAGGGTAATTCCTGAAAGTAGCTGGGATGCAAGGTGTACCGTGGAAACAGGAACTATGCAACTTTCTTAGAGACTGCCGTTCCATACCACATAGCACCGCAGACAGATCCCCTGCAGAACTGCTGTTCAACCACAAAATAAGAACTAAAATTCCCACTGCTGTGATTGCAAGAGACACAGTACGTGATTGTGTCTTAAGACGCAGAGATCATGCTGCCAAAGCCAAGGTGAAAGCTGATTCAGACGGACATCACTGTGTTACACCTACTACAGTTGTACCTGGCAATACTGTGCTATACCGACAGCCGAAGACTAATAAGCAATCTACCCCTTACAACACCAAGCCTTACAGTCACACAAGTGAAAGATTCAGTAGTCACAGCTGCAAGAGATGGTCACTAAGTGGCCCAAAACTCTTCATTCTTCAAGAAACTCCAACCTCCCAATGATGCTGCCTCAAATCTGGAGGAAGAGGATGATGCAGAGCCTGTGCAACCAACCACCAACACACTACCTGCCTACCATAAAGACTGTAAATAGAGGGACAAGTTTTACCAGTGTACCCCCCCGCCTGCCTAGGGGCATACTTAACATTGCAGTCTTCCAGGCAGAAAGAAGGGAGCACTCAAAGCGCTAACATTCAAGATTTTTTTCACACTACTACAGCAGGGAAAACAGTTGTCTCCTACCTGCACGCCGTCTTCATAGCAGTGCACTTTACCTCCTCCATCTCAGCATCCGATCTCCTCCCTGAGCCGACCACTGGAACAAGACCTCCCCCTCACCTTCGGAGGTCTCATAAGCCCTTGCAGCCCCTACAGGTTGGAGTCTGCCCCTGGAATGCAATTCATGAAAAAATAGACTGCAAATATGAGGGGGAAAAAGGATTTCATTTCATTAGCCTCCCCCCTTCAGTCAAATATGGCACAACCCACTGTTTTTCCCCAACTGGCTTCTATTCCTCACCTGCATGACAAATGATTCCAGCGATACAGGGGTCACCATTCTGTTCTAATAAATAAATAAACAGCTCCATGGGGCTTTTATCTTTTTACAATTCTGGCTGGACAGGATAAACGGCAGAAACCATGAATTTAGCAGACACAGCAAGGATTCTCCTCTGCCTACCATGTCACTCTATCAGGTTCTCTACCCAAGATCCACTGGAACATGGATCCCTGCAATATCCTGGCATGTATTGGATCTGGTAAGCCAACCTTCATTTTCTTTTCCTCACAGGTCCCTTTTACTATGGCACTGATCGTCCCCCCCCCCCACACCAGTGCAGGAAAATGAGCGGCCCACCCCACCTGGACCCCTGGGAGCTGGCCCAAGTCACAGAGTGTCCAGGAATTCTCTTGATGACCCAGGTCCCGATCCATCCTCCAACGGCTGGCACTGTTCACTGGGCTAAGGCCACACCTGCCACGGTCACTTCACTCTGCCTCAGCACTCCGTGGCCCCAATCAACTCCAGGGGGTTCTGCTGGTATCTACTTCCTATGGGGAATCCTTGCCAGGCCCACATCCCTGCCCCTACTCCTGGGCTTGAGTCAAGCTCCAGCATGGGGACCACCCCCTAAGGCCCACTGTTTTTGGCCCACGACCCGCCCTGACCCTGACAAACTGGCCCCACAGGACCTGCCCCCCAAACAGGCTCCCTCTTGTGGGTGAATGGCTCCCCAGTTACCTCGACTCCCCCAGGTCGCCCTGCCACACCGGGTATGAGGGGAACCTCTGCCACTAGTTCCCCTCCTGAGAGGGCCCTGCCACAGCCCTCCCAGCCCTGGTGACCTGGGTACACACAAACGCGCTTCCTATGAGCTCCTAGTCTCTCTTCTAGCTTGCGAAAGCCTCCTAACACCCTAGCTCCCAATGACTCAGGACCTGGCCACCTGTGTCCCCACAGAGCTCCATACCCCCACTCCTCATCAACCACGGTGCATGACAAACCATTCTGACCACACTCCTCTGGGGGATTTCCCCACTGGCCCTCCTGGACCACTGAGCTCCCCCACTTGCCCACCCTATCTGTTCCCGACACTACTCCCCCAGCCTCCCCCCTCCAGCCCCAGGCCCAATGCCCGGGCTGGAAATGCCCTGATACTTCCTGTCAGACCTTTTTTATACCCTTTTTCTACTTTCTGCTGCCACCTTGAGGCATCCAGAGCAATATCCCCCAAAGCACTTAACCCATTTCCTAGCTCGGGGCGGGGGGTTAGGAAGGGGAAAGGGATGCCTAACAGTGGGAATATAAGCCCTGCATTTACAGGGGACTTACACAAAAAAAAAAGCAATCACATTTTTATTTTATTAGTGCCCATAGTTACATTTGTAACTGTGATGTATTATTATTGTTATTATTAGTAAGAACTCTCTTTGATAAAGCTAGAATTAACAAAATGAAACTTAGTCGCAGGTGATAGCGGTAATATCTGAGTTATTACTAATATCTTTGGTTTTAGAAAGTATCAGTTACAAAGGAAATAGGTAATTTTTGATCTAGAGTAAAGGAGGGGTGTAGTGTTGTAATCAGACAGAACCACCTAGTGGACTTGGTTATTATTGCAGCACTTAGTTTGCAGCTTGTTAATGGTGTCGTGTGCACCTGTTGCTTTATGGCAGTGCTCAGTACACAGTTGCTTTTTGTATGTTAACAGCTGAGGAGTGTGCAGTGAATAAAGCACTGAAGGAAACTACATTGTCTTTATTTTCAAATAAGAGTATCAAAATACTACAGGTTCCATCACTGCAACCTTTAGGACAACGTCAGCAGGAGAGTCCTCCAACTTGCTTATCCACCACTCTGTTTGTCTGGCCACCCTGCATGAGCTGCTGTAGTATCCATAAGTCCTGAAACACTGTTTTGGAGGTACAGTATTTGGTCTGTGATGGAAGCCAGCCTTCATTTTGTTTTATAAATCATTGAGCATTGCCGGTGTGGATGAGAGGGCTCTATCCGAGTCTGGCTGTCCCTTTTCCATGCCTGCCACCATTATTTGTGACCTAGTGCAGCCCTCCATCTGCTTAGGAGTGTTAGTCATGATTCCTGTTGGCTCAGAATTCAGTTTTGATTGCTTCTTTTGCGGTCGCTGGGAAGCTATGAGTTTACTCACTTGCTATCATGCCTTGAAAGTCAGTAAAGTAGGCTGAAAGTGTATTTTTGCTGTTTGCAGTGCCATGCGGGAGTCTAGCTAAAGAGTAGCCACCATCTTTCCCAGCCAGGCCATGCCCCAAATGCAGAATTTAATAACATTACATCCTTAAGTGCTAAATGCAGATTTTAATGCAAAGCCTATTTTAAAATCAGAAGTGCTGGATTGTTGCAGTTAATTCAATGTGCAGAGACTGGGTTTGCTTAAGAAAACCATTTAAAGGACAGAACTGAGTTCTTGTGCAACATTACCATACCCTTTTTTTTTTTATCAATAAAAGTTTTTATTTAAAAAAAAAGGATAAGCCGGCCCAGTGATGCAGAGGGCTGAGGCACTGGCACCTTACCTCGCACCACGCCCGAGACCCAGGTTCGGGAATGGACTCAGGGTGCTGGGGGTCAGCCGGGGGAGGAGAGGATTGAGCATCCAGAGGACTGCTCTTCTCTTCTAGGGTGGGCTAGGAAGACTGCCTCATTCTGTAGCGGCCCCTGCTGGAGACCGGGAGCACTACAGATGCGGCACGATGCTCGGGGAAGCCAGGAAAACTATGAAAAATTGCGTCCTGATTGACTGGATGGCGGCCATCTGGACCCTTGCATCCACAGAGCCCTTGGACAGCCGGGGACAACCTCAGCAGCACCCAGGGTCAAGAAAGGTAAGCCAGGAAGACACTTTCTCCCCAGAAGGGGAGAACCTGTCCGACAAAGGGATATGTTGGGTTACCTTGGGCTGGCTGCAATATGAGGCTGAGAGTGGCACCAGGAGGTTCAGAGGGGATGCGGGGGGTCCCTTGACAGAGCCTGAAGGAGTGGCCGGTTGGGTGCAGGGGCAATAAACAAATGATGCAAAAAAAAAAAGGATACCAAATATTGCATCAACAATATAGAACAAACATTACATTAAAACATATCATTTCTCTGTTTTGAACATAAGAAGTCACAATTAGCAACAAAAAAGGAAAAGCAATTCCAATGTCTTTCTTCTCATTTTAACTTTTTTTGTGCAACATTCCAAGGTCCATTGTCAACATTCCAAGTCATTCTAAAGTTCTTGTGCAGCATTCCAGAACCCACTGAGAACATTCATTGTCATCCTAAGGTTCATGTGCAACATTCCAGTGCCAGCCAACATTTCATGACATTCCAAAGCTCTTATTTAGCATCTGGAGAACATCTTCTTGACCACATAAGCATCTTGAGATCTTTGTTCATCTTCTGAGACTGTTCCTAAATTCCAAGGTTATGAATATTCCTTCACTGCACTCTTCTTCTGGCTGATCATACCACACAGCATAGGTGGTAGTCAGGATGGGTTGCTTCATTGCACTAGATTCAGTCACAATCAACAAAGTGAGTTAGACAGTTGAGGAGCAACAGTCGTTCAACAGTCTGTGAGTACCACTAAGCAGTGGAGTTAGGGGCTCCCTTTCACAGGTTCTGGTGGCCTCAATAAGTCATTCATGGTTGACTTTTGATGCCCAGAGTTGGCAGATCCTTGTTCAAGTGACCTTCCATTAGCCTTTCACTGACAACATTCCAGTTTGATGCCCAGAGGAAACAATTGGTTGTTCTGGTGGCATTAGATAGGTCTGTTGCCAATGTCTCCTCGGTTCAATGTCCAGATCAGGTAGGACCTTCTTAGGTGGCCTGGAATATGCCATTTGGCCTACATCCATCCTGCATTCCAGTTCTGCTCTTTGTGGAAATCTTCATCTCTTGGTGGAACTCTTCATCAGCCCTCTTGGAAATACTCTTTAGTGACAAATGTTTGCTTTTTATCCCATGAAACACCTTTGCAGTTTCAGCTCATGCCTCCTTGTAGAATACAATTTATTGCTTAAGGTTCTTCAGGCCTTGTGTGCTTCTGGATCCTAGCAGTTTCTTACCAGCCATCCATCCAATTCCCTGACACAGAACGTTAGACACTGAATGACAATTTGCTCTGGGACTGGGGCCACCTGATGGCTCAGTGGAAGCACCTTGCACTGCCATGCTGGTGAGCCTGGTTTGGTAGTGAGCTTGGAGTTACTGGGATCGGGTGGCCAGGCTAGGGAGTGCTCCCAAGGGGAGCACAAGCAAGTCAGGAAGGGTGATGGCTGGGTTCCAGCACAGCAGTGGCTCCCACAGTGAGCCGGAAGTCAACTCCCACAGGGGGGTGGCATCAACCCAGTGCACACTGCCATTACTAAAGCTGTCAGAGGCATGGTTTACCATCATGAGGTGGTAGTGGGGACTAAGGGGACAGAGGAAGGATAATCTATGTGCAGCGATTGCTATTAATGATGGTCTCCCCAATTCTTGGGCCCTGAGCCACGTGGATCCCTGCTGGACTCCATGGCGGGGGGAGTGGCTGACCCAATGACAGGAACTTGGTGATGATTGGGGGTTAAAAAGCTTTATAGAGACAAATTTGCTCTGGGACACTATAGTCAATAGTTTCTTTCAGAGTGATACGTTCCTGTTAGGAGCATTAAGTCCTTTAGAGAGCTATGTTCCTGTTAGAGTAATAAGAACTAAGATAAAGGGAAAAGCACAATGAGAGTCATTACAATAGTGCAGTAGTTAAGAATGCATAGAATTAGGATTGCCTCAGTTACAAGTCATGGAATCAGATTTGTTAGATTCTGACCAGATTTGCAGAACTTGGATTTTTGGAATTGCACTCCAAAAATCCTAATTCTAAAATATAAAGCTATTACATGTTTTTCCATAACAATATAGAATTCTGAATCTGATTTTGAATCCGATTTGAGTTCCATTTTGGAATAGGATAGGAATGTGATTCAGAATCAGAAATTCCTTAATTCCTAAACAGCCCATTCGAATACATAGTACTGAGAAACTGGTTCCCTACTCAGTATTTTGTACCAGTGGTTACCTGCTTACCTTCTTGCTTGAACATCTGTTCTCTTAGATACATTCCATGCTGTGTATCCCTGAGTATGCTTACTGCCATTCTTTTCAGACTTGTCTGGCACCGACACATACATTTCAAAAACATTTTTTATTCTTTGGTGACTGGGTAAGGCCCACTGGGCACAAGGCCAAGGGAACAGGGATGACCTGAGAAACTAGGGAGATTAAATGACTTGGTCAGGGTCACACTGTATGCAAGTGGAGATTGTGGGATTCAAACCTAGGTCTGTTGGATGTACCAAGCTTGTTCACAGCTTGCTGCTCTAACCTGTAGCCTATACTGGTAGCCTAACCTACATATCCATATACGTATCCAAACCAACCCATCATCACCATCACAATCAGGGTTCGGCTTATCACAGAAATTGGTGCAACGAGCTGGGTGAAGAAACATAAAGGAGTCCAAATCAGGAAGCAACTTACATTAAGATTCTGTCTGGAATGGAAAGCACCAGTGAAGGAGCAGGAAAAGAAGCCCTGAGTCATCACAAACCTAACAGTTAACTTTACCTTACTATTTTGGAGCACTGTGTCTACCAAGCTTCATAAGGGAAGTGATGCCTCAAAATATCAGTAACCTGGGAGAATTCTGAGTCAAGGTTTGAGTCGTGTTCCATCTTTACCAAGCACTTGAGCAGCAGAAAGTTGAAAATTTGATTGAGCAGCTCAGAGAAGCAGTACATTGTGAAGTTAATTTCTGGCAGCTAGAGAGAAGGCCATGGCAGAGTAGATTGTGGCTCAGCTCAGCTCAGCTCAGCTGTACATTTGATACTCAGATCATCTTGGAGTTAGAGATAAGATTCTTTTCTGTGACCCAAGGTCCTCAAGAAAGATGAAGAGAGTGTGCAACTGAGTCTACAGAAGGCTTTTGGGTCAATCAAGTTTACAGATCCTAATGAGGCCTGTGATCCAGATATAATCCTAATGGATAAATTCATTGAGAGATGCTGCACATGCACAACTCAGATTCTACCTTCCTAGACCTTAAGGAGAGAGCTACTGAAGTTCTAAGTTAAGATGATTGCATATCAGCAACTGATGGATACAACTGGAGCAGTGTGGTCAGATTATTCTGTGTCCTTTTCCCATCGTGATGAGGCTGGTACTGATCCTTGGAGACCAGAAGGATCTTCCCCCATGGGAGGGGCCTACAGAGTGTAGCAACTCAAACACCAAATGGAGGCCACCATAATGCCAGCCACTGCATATCACAATATGATGTAATCTGGGAGCAACCCAGTGGTACAAATAGAAACTCAAGCTGAGAAGTGACTCATCAGCAGTTGGAATAAACCTGGTGCATCAAAGAGGTGTGCCAGGAGGTGGAAAATCAAAAGGAAGTTGGAGAAGGGAAATCCCAGAAGACTTATTTGGATAAGCAGATGAGTTTCATAGACCACCCCAGATTCAAGGAGAACCTTTGGCGGAGGACCTATTGATTAGTCTGCAGCACAAGGCAGACCCATCTGTCAGTATTATGACATAAGCAGGCACGTGGGAAGAAGATACATTCAAGAAAATTCACAGGTGGCAAGTTTAAACAAGGGTCACTGGGGCAGAGGACTGCCCCCACACACACACATATAAGGAAGTCAGCAGTTAGGTCCATGTGATTGTCTAAAATAGTCCAGATTTGTTGGAAATTGACCAACAGTTTCTTTTTACATCAACTAAGTAGAGCTTGTAGCACTACTGGGCATAAGCTCCCAGGTTAGTACCTTGCAGGGTAGCTGTCTCAGCTGACATTTATTGGGTTAAAGCATGGCTGTTGCATCCCCCCAGAACTTGGTTGAAGTTCATAGCAAGAAATGGGATTACCATTCCTTACATAGGCTACGTGGAAGCAGATTTTCAATTGGGACCAACTTTATTCATAAGTGACAAGATTACGTCAGCATTACTGACAATAAAAACCTACTACCAGTAATGCTAAAAATTATTCTGTCATTCTACAGCACTGATATGAAGAGCTTGGGAAAGTACTAAGGGAAACAACTACTAAACTTCCCAAACCAGAAAAGAACCAGTCTTTTTCAATCCATAACAGTTTTTTCTGTTAACTAACTGTAGAGTTGAAGTACGGTGCATGTGAGTTGGTGGTGAACAGGATTACCTGGCGCTTCGCTCCCAACTGGAACTTCTAATTGGGTGAGTATGGGTGGTCTTAAAATTCTAGATTAAGATGTAGTTTAATTATCATAAGTGACTAATATTAAAGTGCTCAGTGAATTAAAAATATGTCAAACCACGTAAGGTTTTCAGCCAGCTATGACACAAAATTCAACCATCTCACACGCCTTCATAAATTTACCTGACTTGTAATTTAGAATTTTCTTTCAGTAAAATCTTAATTTAATTTCATATCAGTTTTGCATATTAGGTTTCAGATATGAACAATATTTGATTAACTATTATTACAGTATGATCCTATATCAGCAACAGTATTAAACATTTACACAATTACTGTATATATTTTGTTTTATTTAAGAGACACCGTCAGCCTTTTATGCATCATGTTATTTCTAGTTAAAAACCCATATTTTATAATTACTTACCTTCTCTACAATTCAGTGATGTTGTTGGTTGTTTTATCTGCCTTCTTTCTTAGTAGAACTGAAATGCATGTAAATGGTATAGTTGTACCCAGTTGTGTTGTTGTTTAAATCCTTGCTCTACTCTTTTTGCATACTTCCTGAACATTAGGAACACCCCCAAACAGTTCAGACACTCATAATGGATTGTAGCCTCTCCTCTGACTGTATAATGAGTGGCTAGGCTGTGATGAGGGCATTCCCAAGTTCAGGAAAGATGCAGTGGGAGTGGTTACGGTGGAGCAATTCAAAAGCGCATGGGATAACTATATGGGACTAGGCAGGGGAGGAGAGGAGAGGGAGTAGTGGGGTGGGCAGTAAAAGGGTGGGAGGGGGTGGGCTGTCTCTTTCAGGCAGACTTGATGGGCCAAATGGTCATTTCTGCTGGCTGGATTCTATGATTTCATTATTGTTTCAGTGTGGTAGCACCAGTATGGTGGGCAATCTGTTTTCCACTTTTTAAAAGAAAAATTGAACTAGAGTTAAACTCTAGCTATATCAATGGTCTTTACAGAATATGAATAATCATAACATGTGGTTTTTGAACTAGGGACACTTTGAGGCATAAGAGGTTGACAGTGTCCCTTTAGTAAAATGCATTTTGTTGCTCATTGGTTCGAACCCCCAAGGCCACTTACAACTGCCCTAGTCATTAATATAATTTATTTTATTTGAGTTTCCCAAAGACTGATGCTTCACAATATTTCAAAACCCTGCATGCTTTCACAAGGGTTTGTGGGACAACCTCACCCTTTGTTTTTTAACAATATTTAATCTTTATAAAAATCATTGATTTTGAATATTTATTTTGTATCAGTAATAATGCTGCTGACCTACCAGCCATAGTTTACAGGTGCTAGTGAGTTTTCTGCCTCAAAATCAGAAGACTTATGAAACCAGCTTTACAGGAAGACTGAAAATGAGCTCTCTTTAGTAAGGCCGGCTGGCACTAAACATTGCAGGACATAAATCCATTGGCATTCATGTTGTTCCAGTATTTCATTTCTTTCTCTTCCTCTGAAATGTCCTGGAATGAAATCAGCGATCATAAAAAGCAGAGAGCAAGTATCCCTCTTATGAAACTGTCATAAAATGGCAAACTACACTACTGTCACACATTTCTTTATATATGTCTCACAAGTGTTCTTGGACCTGGGTTTTTACAGATCTAATCATTTTTCCTATACATAGCGTTTTGCAATTGAACCATATACCGTAAACTACATAATCACTCTTACATGTTAGTAGATGTTTAATGACTTTTTTTTAATTATAAAATTGTGGATGAATAAGCTGTCTTCCTGATATGGCATATGTGCAACCTATGCAGTTGCCACAACAATAAATGCCTTTGATTATGCCCTGTTAATCCCTATATGTTTTAGATTGAGCCACAAAATGGCTATGCAAGATTGAATCTGGTGTATTTTTACTTCTTAAGTTGCATCACCAACAGCTTTTACTAGCATTTTATCATTTGTTGGTATTTGCATTTCTGTCCATTGTTGATTTGCTAACTAATAACCTCTTAACTAGAAATGATACAAATATATAATGCATCTTTTATACAGTATATATTTTATTAAACACATGCATGCTGCAAGTCACTTCAGGAGTCCTTGGTTATATGGATTCAATATAAACTGGCAAGGCAAGGCAACTTTTATTTATATGGCACCCATTCCCTGAGGCTCTGGGTGCCTAACAACAAGAAAGTACAGGTCATAAAAACACAAATTAAATAATGGCTAGAATTCATAATCACAGATGAAAAAGAAAATAATATATAAATAAGGACAGTATTAAAATATATATCAAGGTAGCTCAAATGGTTGTGCGGGAAGATTTATTCCAGGAAGGCCAGGCAGAAGAGGTGAGCCTTTAGCCTCTGCTTGAACAACTCAATTGAGGGAACCTCCTGGACTGCAGGTGGTAGCAAGTTCCACAGGGTCAGCCCAGCTATGCTAAAAGCGTGATCTCCAGATGTTTTGAGACAAACTCTGGGAACATCCAGAAAGCCCCTTGACAAGGAGCGGAGGGAACAGAGAGAAGTTGCAGGTGTCAGGAGCTCAGTCAGGTAGCTAGGACCCAGTCCATATAGGGCTTTGAGGATGAACAAGCCCACCTTGAAAAGGACTCTCCACTTGACCAGCAGCCAGTGCAGTACATGCAGAACCGAGGTCACATGACTAGACCTAGACAGGTCCGTCAGTAACCAGGCTGCTACATTCTGCACCAGCAGTAGTTTGTGGAGGGTCCCTCCCATAACCCCGAAGTATAGAGAGTTACAGTAGTCAAGCTTAGAGGTAACAAATGCATGCACTAGAGTCGGCAGGTCTTTGGCCAGAATGAGGGGCTTGACCCTGGTGATATTCCTTAAGTGGTAAAAACCACTTTTAACAACAGACGATACCTAATCTTCGAGTGTCAGTCTGCTATCTAGGATTACACCAAGATCATGCACCCTCAGGAAAGCCACCAACAGAGAAGACCCCGGGAAAAGACCTGTGTCCGCTCCAGGTAGCAACCCATCATGTCCATGACCCAGCTCGACTACCAACACCTCTGTCTTATCCGGGTTCAGTCGCAACCAGCTAGAGGACATCCAGTCATTGATTTTAGCCAGACAGATATTAAGTACATCTACAGCATCAGATTTTCCAGGCGCAAATGACAAATACAGCTGGGTATCATCTGCATAACAGTGAAACTCCACATTGAATTGCCAAATGATCTCACCCAGGGGCAGCACGTACACTGCAAACAACATCAGCGACAAAATTGAGCCCTGGGGCAATGCCACATGACAGGGGCATTCAGGAGGAGGAGGAGAAATTCCCAATCACCACCCGCTGCACCCTGTCAGAAAGATAGGACTCAAACCATTTGATGACAACACCAGCGAGTCCACAATACTCACATAGCTGAGTGAGAAACATGAAGTGATCCACAGTGTCAAAGGCTGAGTAGAAATCGAGGAGAACAAAACTTGGCTTGTCTTCTCTGTCTCTAGCCCTGAGTAGATCATTATGCACCCTAACATGCTGTTTTCATGCTGTGTCTGGCCCAAAAACATGACTGAAATGGCTCGTAGATCTCAAAGGACTTGAGGTGATCCTCGACCTGTTGTGCCACAAGTTTCTCAACAACCTTGCTCAAAAATGTCAGGTTGGAGTTAGGATGGTAATTCACTAGGACATCAGGCTTGAGAGATTGTTTCTTCAGGAGAGGTCTCACCAGTGCTTCTTTCAAAGACACCAGGAAACCCCCCTCCACCATCGAGCACCTGGCAATCCCAGCGAACATTGGGCCAACAGTCCCGGTGCATCTCATTAAGAAACTTGTTGGGGCCGGGTCCAGTTCACAATAGGTGTGCTTCAGCTCTGAGATCACCTCAATGACCTCTGCCACCTCCACTGGTTTAAATTCCTCCCAGATTGACAGAATGACTCTGTTTCTCCAAGTCTGACCAGTGCGAGGCATGGAATGCCTCACTGATGGAATCCCTGACCGGATAGACGACATTGTGTCAGAGAAAAACAGAGAAAACTCTTCACATAAAGTGGATGAAAAAGTATTTTTTGGCTGTAGACAGGCAGGATGAAGTAGACTGTCCACAGTCCAAAAAAGCTGAGAAGGTCTGTTTTTCCCTGCAGCAATCTCCCTGGACAGGAATTCTGCATTCTTACGAGTGACTGACTCCTGGTATTCACCATAGTGAACACACAGGACCAGTTTGTCAGCCTCCAACTGGGTCTTCCGCCAGCAACACTCCAACTTCTGACCCTTGATCTTCATCGGCTTGAGATCCACATCAAACCAAGGGAATCTCAAGTGAGAGGATCTGGGTTGTATACGAACTGGAGAGATGACGTTCAGTACCTCGGAAACCACCCTGTACTCAGGCATACGCTTCACTGTTCAAGTGGCTAAATCCACTCTGATGGGTCAGGTGAGCACCAGTAGTCCCTCTGGGCACAAGGCCCTTAAGGTGAGGTAGCTGACCATCTCCACAGGGGAGGGACTTTCAGGGTGGCCCCAAGCATGACCTTCATGGTGCAATGATCAGACCAGGAGACCTTATCAATCCTGAGGCTGACAGTCTCAAGACCCAGCTGGAACACCAGATCGAGCTCACTATGTCAAGTCAACTGCTGGAGTTGCCGTCATGCAAAGAAATGCAAATGCATTTGCTTCACCTTAAATTCATGTGATCAAAGATGCCTGAAATGACTTTAAGATGTGATTTTATGGTTGTGCTACAGTATTTCTCAAGGGGTTTGCGTTAAACAATGTGCCAATACAGTTTTTCTGTCTGTTAAAAAAACCAAAAGCGGTTTGCACAAACTGCATGTGCCCTTTTGAAAATTTGACATCCCCCTCAATTTGTTCTTATGTTACTGTACTCATGTCTACAACACCTGGAAACTATTCATATGATAATGGGTCTAAGATTAAGCTGTCCAAGTCACCCAGTGAACCGAATGTCAACTATTTCAGACACATCGCCACAGAAAATGCAGTCTACCTAAACCCAGAAGAGGTTTAATTAGTACAAGAATTACCTACCCCAGTTACTTTCCAAGATATCTGGAGATTCTTTGGCTTTGCTGGCTTCTGCAACTAAGTTATGTGAAACTTTGCAAAGCTGTCAACATCACTCTATCAATTGTTATAAGGGGCAAAGAATAAATGGATATCAACGAACTGTCCAATTTGATGGACCAAAGCACAAAGGATTACATTTGAGCACCTGAAAACCATTCTGACTGCGGTACCTGTACTTACCTATCATATTTTAAATTCCCTTGCCATCCTCACTGTACACTAATGCCCGTAGTTGAGGGCTTGGCGTTGTAAAAGATGAGGAGCAAGACAGTGCTGAGTGGAACAAGCTTATGTCCCACTTTTTATTGGGGGGGTGGGACAGCAGCCTAGAATCAGGCTCACTCTTTTGCAGTTCTCTACTGCCAAAGGTGGACATAAGTTCCCTAATCTACAGCTTTATGCCTTAGCATGCCAGCTAAGATTTATTTGCCTCTGGACATCGGAAGGCTATAAAGCACATTGGAAGGACACTGAACTTGTCCTCAGTGACCTCCACGATATTGGTGATGCTCTTTATTCCTCTCCTCTGTGTTATCTTCCTTTTTAAAAATGTTTTACTTATACGGCCTCAGTCCTTTGAGCATGGCATGGGGTATGCCAGAGCACCCTGCTGGGTGATCATGGTCCCCTGTTTGGAAGCCTTGGCATGGACCCATACAAGTCCACTACCTTTCCCACTATAGATGTTATGCTGACTGGTCTATAGTTCCCTGAGTCTTCTTTCCTTTCTCTTTTGTAGAGAGACTACATCTGCTTTGCTACAGTTCCTAGCGACCACCTCTATGGGCAGCAGACAGCTGAATATGTTTGCAAGTGGCACTAATTTCACTTCCTTAGCCTTCATCAGCATTCTAGAGTTCAGGCCTCCAGATTTCATATGTTTATCAACTTTCAACACTTTTAGCTTTTCCAGCACTCTTTTTCCCCATTATTTTGCCAAATACTGCTTGTGCACCTGCCCCCACACTCTCCCTCTGTCCCCATATACTGGCAGTGAATTATCCTTTTCCCTAGTAAATACTGAATTAAAGTATTTGTTCAGTACCTCTGATTTTCCCTTCTCCCCTCCTCCCATCCTTACCCTCTTTTAAGCCTCACTATTCCCCCTTTGACCTTTCCCTTTTCTCAGATGTATCTGAAGAATGCCTTTTTTATTCAAGTTCAAGTTCAAGTTTATTGCAGGAAAACTCCATTGAGCAAGCTCATTCACAAGGAGGTCCTGAGACGGACATACAGTCAAATACTTTAAGAGACTCACCTCCATTGCTAGCTGGAGTTCTGTCTCTACCTATGCCTCCTTGACCTTTCTACTAGCTACCTTTGCTGCCTAAATACTTTTCCCAAGCCTCCACACTCTGGCTTCCTTTATATTTTATGAATGCTGTGCCTTCTTTACTTCTGCTGTTAAGGATACATTGGCTTCTTGACCTTTTTCCATTTGATACCCTCCCAACTGAGCTTTCTGCTCTCTCTAGCATTCTTTTTTTAAATGCTTCCCATGTTCCTCTACCCCTTTTAACTACCCTAGTCTCTCCATGCTTTTTCTCAAGTCACCTCATCCTGTCAAAATCTACCTTCTTGAAATCCCATACTTATACTTCATTGGCCCCTCTGGTATTCTGTATTTGGACCTCCAGTCTCATGTTCTTGTGGTCTCTGGAGCCTAGCAGTTCCTGATCCACCATATTTTTGATCCAGTCACTGTTGGTAAGTACAAGGTTAATCAGGGCCCCTGACCATGTGGGCCTCTAGACTACTTGCAGTGGGAGCATGTCCTGGCATGCATCTGCCAAGAGCTGGTACCTAGTACTTGCCACAGTCAGATCTTTCCATTCCACATCCAGCATATTAACGTCCCCTACAACTAGCTCCCTCCCCTAAATTGGCTGCCTTCCTTAGCATTTCTCCCAGTTCTTTACCACTCCTTGGTCCCGGCCTGGTGATCTATAGACCACCTCAATCTTAATTTGTTTCCCATTCCCTGTTGCTGCTAGTGAAGTACCCACAGGGTTTCTAGTTTTTCTGAATCCCCCCCAGACTGTCTCTTGCTATTGCCTTGATCCCTCCCTTATGAACAGCCCTACTCTGCCTCCACTACCTTTTGTCCTATGTAAGAGCTTGATGCCAGCTGATGACAAGTAATATAAGTGATTTACCCACCATTTGATGTCTACTAGTAATCCTTTGAATCTTAGTGAAGAAAAGAGTGAGTAGCATGTGACAGCAGCTTGTAAGTCCCTGGTACACCCTCAGCTCCTAGTAACATATTAATTTTCATTATGGTGCCCTCCCCAGGAGCAGAACGAGGGGTTATGTGTATGTGTTCTTTTCCTTCTTCAGTTTTTATAAACATACAAATTAAGGAAAGACCACCAGCCAGATCATCAAGTAGTTTCCACAGCAACTCATGAAAATACCCTATCGCCTTTTTCTAAAACTCAACCTTATTCAAGCAATTGTATCACATTTCAGACATGAAAAGCACTGAGTCAATTCAAATTAACTATCAAGAAACCTTCACAAGCAAAAATAGGAAACTTACTGAGGATGCGAACATATTACAGTAAAGCAATGCATCAATATATAAGTGTATGTGTTCATGTAACCAGGGGTCGGGTTAATGTTATTTTTTTGTTTTATTAGTGCGGTGCCTCCATTTTGTAACCCACTACCTGGGTTTGGGGAGAAACCTGTTGCTCGGCATTTTGAATAGGTTTGACTTCTAGTCAGGGGCACCCAAGTAACTCCGGACACAGGAAGCAATAACTGTAATGTCCAAACCAGAAGTGGGATTCTAGAGTGTGACTTTTATTCACAACACAATAGAACAATAAAGCATAGATGGCCCCCCCACGGTGCTACACTCCTGGTAATGCAGATATACGGAGAACAGAACACATCTTCTCATGCACTGTAACCCTCAGGTTCTGAAACACACTGGGCTCTCAGCCCGAACTTGTACTCCTCTCCATATGGCATGGATATTTATAGGTGGCTCCCTCTACCACCCATGAGCACACACTGGCTCCATAAAAGGAAAATCTTCCATCTAATCCCACATCTGGGTATTTTCTGCGAACACTGGCCAAGTGCCCGGGAGAAAGATAAAGGTGCACAAACTATGGGAGGCAGTATAGCACAGTGTTTTAAGGCTCTGAGCTGCAAATCTGGAGACCTGGGTTTGAATCCCACAGCCCCCACTTGCATACTGTGTGACCCTGAGCAAGTCACTTAACTTCCCTGTGCTCCCAGGTTGCACCTGTAAACAAGCTTTCAGCTTAGTGTGTCTCACCTGGTTAAACAATTGGAAAAAAAAAAAAACTGAACCCGTAGAGGTAAATGTGGTTACTCCAGATGGGGGGTCTCCCACCTCTTGCTCCCAAATCTATACCCGGCCATTCATTTGGAATTAACACCTTTCCTAAAACACACTATTGTAGAATGCTGTCTCGAAATGTATGGTACACTTAACACTCTACAGTCTCTTGAAAATAATGTCCTGACTTGTAATGTTCTTCAAGTGGCTATGTCCATCCCTGTAGACCCCCACTGTACAGATTACATTTTAAGTCACACACAACTGTAGTACTGTGCTTGGCTGTCCTCCCTTAACTCCACAGTAGCAGATACTAAACACACTGCCTGGTGAAAACATAGGCTTTCTGGCAGAGCTGACTCACCCCGGCTTGCAGGTGCCCACAGACTTCTGGAAAAACAAAGTACTTCTTGTGCCTCAGCACTTGAAACAACACACGACAGGCAGCTTTCCCTCTTCAGCAGGGCCAGGGGATTGCCCCTGAAGTTGCTGGCTTCTCTTCCCCCCCATCCCTCCAGGGATGGGGCACTGGAACAAACTAGGGAATGGTCTCTACCACCAGACCAATTTCTTCTGTGTCTCTATCTAGGGCGAGAGCACACACCCTCTATCTCTGGGTAGCTCTATAGCAGAGCTTAGCCCTGAGGGGCTGCCAACTGCAGCACACCTCCTGCTTCCACTGAGTCTCCCTGCAGACTGATTCAAAACCTCCCAACATTCTAACTAACTCCCTGCTGCAACATTCCAAAGTGGCTTATGCTGCTGTGAGAATTCTATATGATGTCATCTTTCCAGCTCAGCTGAGAACTGAGGACAGAGTGAGACAGTGTGAAATCCATTTAACTGGAGTTTCACAAGCTGCCTTCCCTGCCTGCCACTAGATCTAAGTGGGATTCTTCTAACCCCGGGTAACGGGGGGGTTACACCCACCCTCGGCCAGGAAAATGGCTGTCCGCAGTCATTACATACCCAGCCCAGGCCATCTTACCCTATATGTTGACTACGGGGAGGTAGCGCTACCTTCTCCCCTACCATGTGCCAGCACAGGTAGACAACACTAAGGGACCAGAGGCCCTTGGCTGACGCATCAACCTCTACTCTACGGTCTTACTATGGACACCTAGTGGCCCTGGTAGAATTGTCCAGAGCATAGCCCTAATAGATCAGTACTGCGGCCCCTACAGCTGGACAGGACCACAGCCTGTCTATCCTCCCCAGCCCTCTAGGGAAAACCTATCGGCCTCTAAACCAAATACCCAAACAAAACAAACAGGGAACCTCCCCCCAACCTTGGACACCTGCAACCACACACCAGGAGCTAATGCTATACTCCATACATTACTTCCACACTCCTCCACAACCATACCTATGGAAGGAAAAGTTACACACTGAAAACCACAACATCCTGTACTTTAAATACTACAACATTAAAGTACTATGAGGAACTCCGCTGAGTCCTTCCTCCTCTTCTTGTCTTCTCTTCTTGTCTTCTTCAGGAACACCTGCAAGAGAAAGAAAGACAAAACACACTCCTAATCTGCATATACAGTCTATCTAACCCCTACCATCAAAACATTGGAGAATCTCAAAAAAGATTTTTTAGAAAAGTAGAAAAACAGTAGAAACAGTAAAAAACAGTAGAAAACAATGACATTATTTACAATACACCTTATTTTGGGGATGGAAGGCCCTTAAAGTCCCTTCTAGTGACAACAGTGCCCGAAGGCAAGTCCAATAAAGAGTCTCTCCTGGGCCAGAGCCCAATGAAGCACAGTTCTAGCAGGCTGAAATACCAAAGGGGAGAGTCTTCAAGGACAGTTCAAACATCTGGAGTCTGCTAGTGTAGGGTGTGTACTGCAATGTCATAAGAATAGAAAAGTCTGGACTTACCAGTCCCTTGTAGAACGAAAACGATACACCACCTGGTCCTCCTCTGAAGACTCTCCCTAGCAGCATTCTTCTGATACAGTTGGGTGAACATCTTCCAGGAAACAACAGGAGGGCACATCTGGAAACTGTTGGACTGATGTCATCTAGGAGATGGAACCTTGGAACAGGAAAAAAAGGAAAAAACAGCTGGTCTGAAGTCATCCGACATCCCAGGCGATGAATCAGGATACAGCTGGGCAGGTGTCCTCTCTGGATATGAAGTTATCTGGTGGGCCAGTAGATGGAATCTGGAAGGCCAGTACACTGCAAGACTGATGAATGTGGGGTACCTAGTTCCTGGAACGCCAGACTGGCGGAACAACATAGGTACAGCAATGGCTGGATGGCAGCACTGGCTACCACTGCTCTGCTCTCCACTTGGTAGGCATGGACACATTCGCAGGGAGGTCTTTGCATTGTGGCCAATAACACAATGGGTCAGGTGATGGAATTATTACCCCATCTGGGTGCTCATAATCCACACTGTGAAAGGTTTCATGTACCCCTCCATCCACAATTCGAACAGTGTCAATAAACAGTGTCCTGCCCTTTTTCCACTGGCTGATTTTTAATTGTAATACTCTATTTTTGACATATCTGTTAGCACCAGGATACACATGTTTCATTGCCTCCTCTGTTATCCAGGATTTCCTGCTTTTTTCAATCTCCTCCCAGACTCTCCAAGGAAAGTTAGGAAAGAGTATCCCATAGATTTCATTCGCTTTCCTACAAACCAGTCTTTCCTCTTTACTACACTTGGTCAACTTGCAACCTCTGGTCTGACTTGGGGGCGGCCAGTCCTGATTCTGCCAGCTACGCATACTTAAGGCAACTTAGAATGGGTCTTTAACTCTTCCTTGTGGGGTCAAGGCTGTAGAGTCACTACTCTCTTCTGCTATTGGTTTCTCTGAGGCAAGAGCTTGAGGCTGTGGATCCGTACCTTCTTCACAAGGCCACATAGGTTCCCCTCTTCCTCTTCCTCGCTAAGAATCTGTGCCCAGGAGGGAGCAGTCGTCTTCACTCCTGAGACTGTCCACTCTTCACTGGGCGCGGAGGTTGATACCTTCCATTCAAAGGCCTCCCTCATCTCGTCTTCACCTATGAGACTTGGACTAGACCCCTCTCTCCAAGGGTCTACTGATGCTCCTTCCACAATGTCTCTCTGGGACTCAGACTCTGGTACATCAGTACATTGTTCTATCTGTAAATCTGCACCCTCTTGCTTTATGCCACACTGTGAGGGGCCTTCCCTATCAGGCTTCTCCTGGTGCTGTGTGCTGCCAACTGCAGGTTCTTGAAGCTTTGTCCATGTGGGAGCCAAATGAATCTTGGGTGCTTTAGTCAAGCCATATTTCTCTAGGCACCCCGAACAGTGAGGTACCATGAAAACATCCCTTCCAGCATTTAAGCACATCTCACATACTTGTACTGGATATCCAGGAATCGCCACATGAGGAGGCAGTCGTCCCCCATAGTAATATCTCTCAATATCTCTCAACTTGTTAACTTCTTCTACTATCATAGCCCAGGCATGATCCAGGTAACTGGTTGGTCCAGAAGCCATGACTGCAGAGAAAAACAAACAAACGCTCACTGTTATTTCAAGTCCCACTTTTTTGGAAAAACTTTTACAAAATGGCTCTCTTGCTGCTATGTTTACATTACTACCCCACCCTGTAATGGCGGCGACAGCACTCCTGCGCATCAATGTTCTTTTTATGAGTTAAGCCGCTGCGCAGCCGATTTACACACTCCACTGATAAAGTTCATTCAAACTGTAAAATTGCAATGGTTTCTCTCCTAGCACATTTATATGATTTTACTGGACTTCTCATTTGCTTTAATCACTGTTCTAGCTTAAAGTCCCCTAAAGCCACAATATTTCATTGCACAGGATTGCCTGTATTTCTTGTTGCATCTTCGTACAACTCACAGTCTCTCACATGGCTTTGAAAATTATACTGTTGCTGAACCTATAAATATGCTCACAGTCTATTGCTCAGAATTCTTGCTTTTAGCTGATTAAACTTGACACAGTCCTTTGCAAAACGATCACACCGCTACACACAGATT
Source organism: Neoceratodus forsteri (assembly GCA_016271365.2). Taxonomy (NCBI): domain Eukaryota; kingdom Metazoa; phylum Chordata; order Ceratodontiformes; family Ceratodontidae; genus Neoceratodus; species Neoceratodus forsteri. Next base: position 788,690,897 of record CM057454.1, read on the forward strand.
CAGCTGGCTTTAGATTAAAATCACACAGTTTGAGCTGTTTTTTATGATGGTACTCACTTAATCAGTGGCTTGTTGTTGCAATGTTAAACGTGAACTACAGCCGATCTTGGAGGCCTCTGGAATAAAGCGGGTTGGCAGTCCTGCCGATTGTCCATCTAAACACCTCGCTTTCTTCTCAGACGAATCAGAATGCAGGTTGAGCCTGATTTTAAACAGAAAAGTCAATTTTTACTAATATTACAATGCTTTCAGTCACTGCAACGCCCCTCCTTGCAAACCTGCTCGCACACTCCTCTCTCTCTCTCTCTCTCTCCCTCTTGAACACTGTGCAGTCACTCTAGCTGGCTTGGGGGCGGGACTGATTGCAGTCTCACCAATCACTCAACGTCATGCAAATGAGCCTCTTTCCTCTCGAGCTCTTCTTCTCCATGGCGATCATCAAGTAGGCAAAATTTAAACTGCAAACCACACTTTTTTTTTTTCCAACTGTAGCTCCTCAGCAGGAGCATCATTTCAACCATTTATCATGGCATTTTACTCAGCGACTCTCTTAGTCCATACCACAAGCATTTCCAACATCTAGGGCACAAATCTTTCTTTGTTTCCCACAGTTTTCCACACTTTTTCTGACACACAACACTTAAAAAGCTGGCAAACGTTGTAATTTGATGCAGGACAAGGGCATACACACTCGGTCTTTACTGCTCCTTGGCAAACAGTTGGCACAATTACAGCAGCACATAGACAGCAGCACACAGCAGCACATTCAGTTGGCAATGCTTCTACTTTCTGGGCTACTTACTGCCAGACAGCCAAAACGCTAGCCACCATCCGAGAAACCTTTCTTGTGATTACACCCAAATTGCAAGCCAAATCCCAGTGGTAGCCTCCACTTTGTAACCAGGGGTCAAGTTGATGTTATTTTTTTGTTTTATTAGCACAGTGCCTCCATTTTGTAACCCACTACCTGGGTTCGGGGAGAAAACTGTTGCTCAGCATTTTGGCTAGGTTTGACTTCTAGTCAGGGGCACCCAAGTAACTCCGGACACAGAAAGCAATAACTGCAATGTCCAAACCAGGAGTGGGATTCTAGAGTGTGGCTTTTATTCACAACACAACAAAACAATAAAGCATAGATGGACCCCCACGGGGCTACACTCATGGTAATGCAGATATACGGACAACAGAACACATCTTCTCACACACTGTAACCCTCAGGTTCTGAAACACACTGGACTCTCAGCCCGAACTTGTACTCCTCTCTGGATTTCCCTGCGTGGCACATCCGGCCAGCACTTGGACACACTTTTCTGGATTCCCTGGCGTGGCACATCTGGCCAGCACTTGGACACACACTCCATATGGCATGGATATTTATAGGTGGCTCCCTCTACCACCCATGAGCACATACTGGCTCCATAAAGGGAAAATCTTCCATCTAATCCCATGTCTGGGTACTTTCAGTGAACACTGGCCAAGTGCCTGGGAGAAAGCTAAAGGTGCCCAAACTGAACCCGTAGAGGTAAATCTGGTTACTCTGGATGGGGGTTCTCCCACCTCTTGCTCCCAAATCTATACCTGGCCATTCATTTGGAATCAACACCTTTCCTAAAACACACTATTGTAGAATGCTGTCTCGAAATGTGTGTTACACTTAACACTCTACAGTCTCTTGAAAATAGTGTCCTGACTCATAATGTTCTTTAAGTGGCTATGTCCATCCCTGTAGACCCCCACTGTACAGATTACATTTTAAGTCACACACAACTGTAGTACTGTACTTGGCTGTCCTTCCTTGACCCCACAGTAGCAGATACTAAACACACTGTCTGGTGAAAACATAGGCTCTCTGGCAGAGCTGACTCACCCCGGCTTGCAGGTGCCCACAGGCTTCTGGAAAAGCAAACTACTTCTTGTGCCTCAGCACTTGAAACAACACACGACAGGCAGCTTTCCCTCTTCAGCAGGGCCAGGGATTGCCCTGAAGTTGCTGGCTCCTCTTTCCCCCATCCCTCCTGGGATGGGGTACTGGAACAAACTAGGGAATGGTCTCTACCACTAGACCAATTTCTTCTGTGTCTCTGTCTAGGGCGAGAACACACACCCTCTATCTCTGGGTAGCTCTATAGCAGAGCGTAGCCTGATGGGCTGCCAACTGTAGCACACCTCCTGCTTTCACTGAGTCTCCCTGCAGACTGATTCAAAACCTCCCAACAGTCTAACCAACTCCCTGCTGCAACATTCCAAAGAGGCTTATGCTGCTGCGAGAATTCTATATGATGTCATCCCTCCAGCTCAGCTGAAACTGAGAACAGAGTGAGACAGTGTGAAATCCATTTAACTGAAGTTTTACAAGCTGCCTTCCCTGCCTGCCACTAGATCTAAGTGGGATTCTTGTAACCCCAGGTAACAGGGGGGTTACATTCATTATTCCCTACACAAGGTATTCCCTGGGGAAGTATTGTTGTAAATATGGTCCATGCTAATTTGTAAAACCAACTAATGTTAGACCTCTCCCTGATGTTCCGATTTGCATTTCATGGTGCCCACCTTAAATATATGTCTACAGTGCTGAAGGAGAAGCCATACATTATAAATTACAGTCCTCAAGTGTCCAAGAGTGTCCAATTGTTGAAATTATCCTACAGTAGACATAACAGTAAAAAGCAGTCCCTCTAGAGGCTGAGATTCACTGTTAATTTCTCTGACTGTCGAATGTAATCATTTTTTCTTCAAGATACTTCTCTATTTATTTATTTCATTTTTGTTGACTGGGTAAGTGCACTAAACAACAATTTATTGCTGATCCTTAGAACACAGCTACTGTTGATATCATGCCAGCCATAAAATGTTTCAGTTTCCACTGAAACCTGTGGACAGCACCAGGATCTGCCACAGAATGTCATGATTCTGGGACTTTCATAGGTGATGAGGTTTTGATGAATTTTCCTGTTCCTAATCCTCAGAACACACATTTTCAAAACCTTGTGTTCCTCCACACTGTTTCATGACCTCATGAAACTGGTTAAATCTAGCAATAGTGATGACTGTTCCAAAACAAAATACCCTTGCAGAAAGTCACTGGAGAAATTAACCCCTAGCAGGAATCAAACAAGACCCTTTGATATCCCTGTTTTTTATAGCTGGTTCAAATACAAACAGATTCTAGTATAACATCAATCTAGTGCAACCCCCCCCCAAAAAAAAATGCAGTCCAAAAAGAGTTTGCCTATGAAATTATTGCTATTCATAAAAACATAGAATTTCTTGGCAGATAAGGACCGTTTGATCCATCCAGTCTGCCCATTTTTCCCTGCCTATACTGTCACCGCAGACCCTACCTGCTCTCTGGCTACCCCTCTTTCCCGAGATTCCCTTGTGTCTCTCCCATGCCTGCTTGAAACCCACCAATATTCTGTTGTAAATTTTTATTCATTAATTCATTCATTCATCCACCGAAAACAGCCAGTAAATCATTTAAGGTTTTTCTATTTTCTTACATTTTATTTCTTCATTCCATGATTTTGAAAGGGGTTATTGATTTCATCAATCTGCTAAAATGTAAATAATGTAAGCCTGACCACCAATGACAAGGTTCCCCTCATAGGAGTTTTGGATATGTAATAACGGGAAATGTTGCATGGCTACCAAGAAGGAAATCTCTAGTGTGGATACAAGATTTTAAGGACACAAACCATTATAAACTCTCTTTCAAACTCCATATTGAGGAACTTTCCAAAAAACTTAAACAGAGGCTCGGGATTCTCTTCAGAATCAGGCATCTGTTAACATACGAGGAGAAAATCAGGTTGGTACAAACAACGTTCTTGCCCCTCATTGGCTACGCAGACTCTCTGCATGGAAGTAGTTCTAGCGTGGCCCTCACCAAACTTGACACCCTGTACCATCGAGTGCTTAGGTTTATCACTGATGCCCCCTACTCAACACACCACTGTGCCCTTTACAAAAGTATAGCCTGGGGCTCACTTAGCTTCAGACGACTCAAAAACTCTGTACTTTTGATCTTCAGGGCCATATCCAACAAGCTGCCCCAATATATCAAGGACTGCCTACCCATTCGCACTCCTGGTAACTACAGTACCTGTTGAGAAGCTTAACTCGAATCACCCTATATATCCCCAAAGTAAGGATGCACTTTGGTCATGTGGCAACTAGCCATGCCTTACCGGTCCTCTGGAACACTGCTCAAAATGTATTGCAGCTTGCTACACCCGTATCAATAGTTGCTTTTAAAAAAACTCATTAACCGGTCCTTCCTGGAGCCCTGTAACTGTTTCCAGCATTAAACCTCTGGCTCTTCTAAGCATCTGCTTGTCTCCCCCCCCCCCGTCTGCTTTCTAAGGGTTATGAAGGTAGGAAGGAGTGGGGTTACCAGGCTATGCAAGTCACTCCGGCCTTGGTGACCAGCATCCCTTCCTACCATCCCGTTCTCTACCATCTTCCTTTGCCTTACTGATGACCTTCTACCTTCCTGCCTGATGCATCCTGCTCAGTGGGGCATATAATTTGTACATATTTTATATATCAGTGCATACTGCTTTTCTACTGCTGTACATATTTCTTGTATTTATTGTATTCACCAGCGTATATTGTATCCCCCTATGCTTGTATACCATGTACATACTTGTTACCCTGTAATGACTCATGTTCTGTTGTAAGAATTGCCTTAAATTCTCATGTATCATATGTCTTTTGTGTGCCATAACCCAGGTCCATCTTGTAAATGAGTTTTTTCTCAATGATGTTTCACCTGGTAAAATAAAGATTTGATTGATTGATTGATTGATAATTTTACAAGTGTCACAAAGATAATATAGTTTTACAGTTACAGTATTTATGTGCAGTAGGGTGAGGTGTTCAAGCAGTGGGTGTGGTGGGGAACTGTGTAGATATTTATGGAAACTGGGATTGGAAAATGATTACTGTACAAGGCTTATTATTACTTTTCTATTGTAGTTTGTCATTCACTCATTCATTCATTCTTTCATTTATTCAGTAAGCTAATGAGGGGCTGAGTGGTTGTAGATTAGATGCATTTGTATATTAGTAAATAAAACTATTACGTTCTTAATTATTACCTTCTCTTGTAGTTTTATTGATTGATTTGAAAACTGATGACTGGGAAAAGGACATTGAGTCAAGGCTCATTTCCAGGTGCAACCAAAGGAAAGGGTTAAAGGAAAAAACAGTGGAACATAAATACAGTGCATTTCAATAGTACATACATAAAGCGCAGATGCAGTACAGTATGTAATATTTTTCAGGCACAAGCTTGGCTCAGATTAAAGTGCATATTTATGTTCCATATGTAGTTCAATTACCGGTGCAAGAGAAAAACTGAATAAAGCCATGGAAACAATACACAGGCAAACAGTGTAGTTCACTTGATTAACAGTTTGTTCATGAAGAACCAAAGCCCTGAGCTACTGTACCAGAATCACTAGGGGGAGATATTACATTCATTTTTATTGACTTGGGAATATGTTCTGCTCAGTTCAGTTTTTGTTTCAAGGACATGATTAAAACCATAGGCATTACAGTACATGCAAGAAATCACATAGACATACTGTAATTAAAATCACATAGAAAGCTACAGAAAACTACAGATACAAGGATGGATTTTTACAGTGCCTGATAAGTTTTCCTCTTTACAGAGATGGCAAAATTTGCAAGTGCATAAAGTATTTTCATGGAATCACTATTTAGTAAAAAAAAAAGAAAGCTTTGTAAAATTGGAACAATACTTCATATTTCCTAACAATTAAATTATCGATTTTTCTCCTGTTGCAACTGTTTACACCCAGTAGTTCTAAACTGTTTCCTGTCTCAAGGACAGGAAAATCCCTTGACATTATCTTCCCAACTAACAAAGTTTCCTAAAGAACCGCAATTAAGTTCTAGTCTCAGGTGCAGATTGCCTACAATGGCAAGGAAGTTCACAAGTTTTCCAGTAAGTTTCCATTCCACAATCCAATTATAATTTTTTATAAAGGATAAATGTGTTAGTAGATGCAATTCTAGCCATATTCTTTTGGCGAGATGCCTTATTGTTATTGTATTCCTATAGGGATTTATGTCTTGAATATTTGTCAAAGTAAATATTGCTAAAAGTCCAGTTTTAGTCAGTATTTTGTTTAATTTTTAGAACCATGAAGTAAAATAAATGCTATTTTATCTATATTCTAAAATCACCTCCCAAAATAACTGTATTTAATCTGCCAGATTTGTTATTCCAAGTGTTTGTCCAACAGGAGACTGCTCTTATCACTGCCAAAGTAGAAAGGTAAGTTATCCCTGCCTCAGCTCTTAGGAGTTCTCCACTAACATGTGATATTCCCAGCGTTAATCTAAAAAAATGTTTTGTATCAGTTCCAAGTTACTCACAATTTCTTCAGTCCCCCAAACTTTTGATCCGTACAGGATCTGAGATTTTGCTTTAGCCATATATAAGTTATGCACCTGAATGGGTAGCAAATGTTTCCCCAAACCTGTGAATACCTAGTATACTTTGTCTTGTACTTGATTTTGTATAGTTCACATGTGTCTCCCAGGTCCCTTTACTGTTTATGATAACCTTGAGTATTTGTAGTTCTCAACTTGTTCAAGAATTTCATTTTCAGAACACCACCTAGAATTGGTTAATGGTTTGCCTGAGACCATTATAGTAGTATTTTTGTTATTCCAGTTTAGTTCCAGATTTTTTAAGAATATTCACAGAATGATCAGTTCCAGTCTCTAGACCCTTAGGCAAGTGTGACATCAATATTATATCATCTGCAAATAACAACACGTTAATACTGGTATATTTAATTTTTGAAGCGTCCATATAAATATCTTCCGGCTTAGTTGTTACTTTATTAATATAAAGTTTGAAGATTGATGGTGTAAGCACACAACCTTGTTTATCTTCAATATCAACTCTGCTTGCCTTAGTTTTTCTATTGTCTTGTCTACACCTTATGTTAAAGCTATTTGAATATAATGCACTTAAGATAGCCAGGAGCTGTTCCTCAATTCTGCACTGTCCCAGCATTTTCCAAAAGACTCTTCTATGAACATCACCAAAGGCTCCTTTGATGTCTAATAGTGTAATACATTAGTTGTTCTTCTAATTCACGTATTTCCTTTCTAGGCAGTCTAATCAGAAAATATTATTAATTGCTGAACTTTTGTGTCTGAATCCTCACTGCTTCTCTCTTGGGATTTTGAATCCACAGTTTCATTTTTTTCAATGTATAGTTATTGTAAATCTTAGATGCAATGCAGAGAATAGTTATGGGGTGATAGAGGGATCATCATACATTCCTTTTTTGTGGAAGGGCACTATTCTTCCCATTATTGTTCACTAGGAACTATTACCACAAGTTATTATTAATACATGTAAACAATTTAGCAAAGATACATATCCAAAATTCAGCATTCTTTTTTTTTTTTTATTTTACTTTATGTGTTTATCCCTGGTTGGCCAGCCCCAATCCACTGGTCCCTCCAGCCCCATCACCTAGGTGTCTGCTAGGACTCATCTCTCTTTTCCTCCCTTGCTCCTCCAAGGTGCCCAACTAGCCAGGTGTGAAGCCTGCAGGGGACTGGTGTCATCCTGTCAGTTGCCAGCATTTCTCCCCCCCCCCCCGAGTGCAGCACGGAAGTGTGCGATGACACTAATGGCCGAGCCACAGGTGCTTCCGCACCCTGCATGTCAGGCATCTGCTCCGCATCTGCCTCTCCATCTGTGGGTCCACTCTGCCAAACCCCAGCTACCACTAGGGGCCAGGTAAGCAGCGGACTCCATCTCCACCCCTTCCCAGGAGAAGAGAGCTGTCCACCAGACGCCCAATCCTCTCCCTCCCCAGCCAACTTCCAGTGACCCGCTCACACCAGAAATGCAGGTCACTGGCATGGCAGGAGGTAAGGCACCAATGTCTCAGCCCTCCAGGCTACTGGGCCAGCCCCCAAAATTCAGCATTCTTAAGGTGTAATTCAACTGGAATATGTTCTACTCTTGGACTTTCATTTCTTTTAAGAATTTTAATTATCTCACAATTATCAACCCATTTCCATTTTACCAGTACTGGCCAAACTGTTTGAGAAATTGATCTATCGTCAAATAAAAACCTACCTCAAGAAGCATACACTTATCAATCCCAAGCAGTCTGGCTTCCGGGCAAAACACAGTACAACCTCTGCCTTGGTAAAAGTTACCAATGACTGGTTTATGGTTTTGGATCACAAACATACTGTTGCAGCACTCTTTTTAGACATAAGCAAGGCTTTTGACACTGTAGACCACAATATTCTCATGCGTAAGCTTGCAAGTGTTGGATTAAACCCCTCTGTAATAACTTGGTTCAGATGCTACAGTACCTCCTGGATAGGCATCAGCAGCTTAAGGCTGGAAGTCTAACTTCAGCTTGTGCACCTATCAATAAAGGAATACCTCAAGGCTGCACACTAGGGCCTCTGTTGTTCGCAATATCCATCAATGCCTTGGATCAGAACATCACCAATGCTAACCTTCATTTTTATGCAGATGTCACAGTACTACACACCTCAAACCCAGACCCAGAATCAGCACTGCGGTGCTTGCAAGAAGAGTTTAACCTCCTGCAGATTAATATCCATGCATCTAAGCCACAGTACTGTACTATTAAATGTTTCCAAAACCAAGCACATGGTGTTATCTCACAAAACCAGTTCACACCCCTCCTGCAATTGCATTGTCACCGTTTCCATTGAAACACTTGCGCAGGTAAGCTCTTTTAAATATCTTGGCATGTGGGTGGATAACAAGCTGTCATTCAGTGTTCACATAGAAACCCTATGCAAGAAATTATGACAAAAACTGGGTTTCTACTTCTGCAATAAGTCCTGCCTAAACTGCGAGGACGAGAAAATGCTAGTGCAAGCTACATTTCTCCCACTACTAGATTACGGTGACATTGTTTATAGAAGTGCCTCAGCCTCTCTACTGGGTAGAGTGGATGTGCTGTATCAAAGAGCGCTCCGTTATGTTTGTGAGTTCCCTGCTCCCACACATCACTGTCTGTTTATAAGGAAACAGTGTGGCCTTCGCTCAAGGCTAGAAGGTTAAAACACCTAAACCTTTAGTCTCTCAAAGCCCTATGTAACTCACTACCTACATACATCTCCTCTTTACTCAGCAGGTCCCAAGGCCCATAAATGCTTAGATTACATAATATTATACTGCTTAACATACCCAGGCACTGTTCTAGATATGGAAGGATAGCCTTCAGCTGGGCTGCCCCCAAAGATTGGAATGCAATCCAGAAAATACTCAAATTACACACATTGGTTTGTCCCCGCTCCTTCCAATCTCTTCTCAACCAATATTGTGTAGATAAACGCACCTGCTACTAAAATTTGCACTTGTCTGTACTTATTCCTTAGACCTGCACTTTGTTCCTACAATCATCTGTTCAGTAGCGTTGCTTTCAAGTTGTCCTGTTTGCATTAGGTTACCCTTTAAGCACCTTGTCTCATTAGCTGACATTGTAATCCAGATTCGACTAGCCCCTATTGGTATTTATCTCTTTTCTTTTTGGCTGATGTATTTTTGTCTCGTTGTGTATTGTGTATTATATATTATCAGATGATATTGTACCCTTGTATTCCCAAATCCTGTAATATCCAGTATGTATGCATTGTTTTCTTTATTCCCTTCTGTCCTACCCAGGACGTCCTTGCAAATGAGCTCGTTCAATGGAGTTTTTCCTGGTAAAACAAAAATAAATGAATAAATGGAATCACCTGTCCTCTTCCCATGTACTTCTTGATTTTGAATTACAATGGCATTTTCTATGAACTGGTTAATGTGTAATGTACTACAATAGTGATACCACATCTGGAGCCTAATATTCAGAAGTTTGAGCAGGCACTAACCTGTGTTTGCCTGCACAAAGTGACCTTTGCACTGAAGCCCAATATTCACAGGGCTCTGTTGCACCAGCAAACAGGGGTAGCACCCACGGAAACCAAACGGGGGGGGGGTATGCAAATAGTGGGGCGGGGACAGGAATACTGGTGCCACACGATATTCAGCAGATTTGTGAAGCACAAGAGGGTTCGTGAGGTCCTTTTGCACCATGCAAATACCGCTGATTAAATCCATGTCTTTTTCCATGCCACCCTAGTGGCTGCCAGAGGTAATGCAGCCAACCAGCTGGTTGTCCACTGTGGGAGCATACCCGTCCCTGTGGTCCATGGCATCCCCCTCTGATCACCAGCTCCATATGGAAAATAAAAATTTTCTGGTGCCAGTGGTCCCTCCATCTTTCTGATCACCAGTCCCGACTGTATAAATGTAATCCCTGGTGCTAGTGGTCCCACCCACCCTCTGATCGCCAGCCCCAAGTGTTGTATTATAATCTCTGGTACTAGTGGTACTCCCCCACCCTCTGATCACCAGCCTTGACATTAAAATAAAAGTTTCTAGTTCCAGTGGTCCACCCCCTCCCTATGATCCCAGCTCCGTAATTATTAATAATTCCCCCCTTCCCTGGGTTGTGCCTGAAAATAGGCAGGATTTGTCTAGTGCACTTACCCGGTCAACAAAAACTAACTAAATAAATAAATAACATCACTGATGCCAGTGATTGCCTCCCTTCCCCCAATCCTAGCCCCGTAATTACTAATAACATCCCTGGGGCTAGTGGCGCCCTCCCTCCCTCCAATCCCAGTGCCGTGATTTTTTTTGGCCCCCCCCCATGTTCCCATCCCCAGAGCATGGAGGCGTGGTGTGCAATGACACCAGTGGTGATGTCATGCACACTTCCATGCTGACACCACCAGGCATCTGCCACAATCCTCCCACACCCTCTGTGTGTGGTCCAGCACTGACCCCCAGCCTCCGCTAGGGATCAGGCATGCACCAGACTCACAACCCATCCTCTCCCAAAAGGAAGAAAGCGGACCATGGGTTGCTCAATCCCCCTCCCTTAGTCAGCCCTCCAGTGACCCAGGCTCATTCCCAGCCCTGTTATTATTAATAGCATCTCTGTTGCTAGTGGGCCTCGGTCCCTCCGATCCCAGCCCAGTAATTATTAATAACATCCCTGGTGCTGGTGGTTCCCTCCCTCCTTTCGATCCCAGCCCCGTAATTATTAATGACATCCCTGGTGCCAGTGGTCCTCTCCCTCCTGCCTATCCCAGCCCCTGTAATTATTAATGACATCCCTGGTGCCAGTGGTCCTCTCCCTCCTGCCTATACCAGTCCTGTAATTATTAATAGCATCCCTTGTGCCAGTGGTCCTCTCCCTCCTGCCTATCTCAGCGCTGTAATTATTAATAGCATCCCTGGTTCCAGTGGCCCCCTCCTTCCAATCCCAACTACATAATTATTAACATCCCTGGTGTTAGTGGTCCCCTCCCTCCACCTGCTCCCAGCCCCATAATTATATGAACATATGAAAATTGCCAGCAGATAAAGACCTTAGTGGTCTATTGAGTCTGCTTGATTGTGCAGCTCAGTCTATTTTACTGGAGCTGCCCACCTTCCTCTTACCTCCAAGAGTGATCCTCCCTCCTTCTCCATCCCCCTCTTCCCTCCTGTTGTCACTCTTATTTTTACCCTTCCCACCCCCAACCCCGTTAAAACTTCCCACTGTTTCCAAAGATACCACCTCCTCAGGCAGTTCATTCCACTTTGACACCACCCTTTCCATAAAAAAGTGCCTCCTCATTTCTTTTTTAAATCTACCTCCCAAAGGTTTCTGACTGTGGCCCCTAGTAGTCCCCTCCCTTTTGAAATTGAAAATGCCCTCTGCTCCAACCTTGTTTAAACCCTTTAGATACTTGAAGGTTTCTATCATAGCTCTCCTTTCCCTTCTGTCCTCCAAGGAATACATATTAAGCTCCCTTAACCTCTCATCTTATGGTTTGTCTCCCATGGCCTGGCTCATCGTAGTCACCCTATGCTGGACCTTTTCAAGTAGTTTTATGTCCTTCAAATAAGGACACCAGAACTACACACAGTACTCCAAGTGTGTTCTAACCAATGACCTGTGCAAGGGCAGAAAGGCTTCTTCTTTACTGGAGGTGATTCCCCTGGAGATGCATCCCAACATTTTATTTGCTTTGGATGCTGCTTTGAAACACTGTGCAGAGTGTTTCATGTCACCCCCAATTATCACCCCTAGATCCTTTCCCTCCTTTGAGCTGGACACCAGTGCCCTCCCCCCCCCCAGCCAGTAGCTGGTCCCAGGGTTCCTAGCTCCCAGATGCATGACCTTTCACTTTTTGGCATTAACCCCCAACTGTCAGATTCCAGACCATTTCTCAAGTCTAGCCAGATCCTCCCTGAGTCCCTGCCTCCTCTCCTCTGTGTCCACTCTACCACAGATTTTAGTATCATCTGTGAAAAGACAGACCTTACTTTTGACCCCTACTGCTATGTTGCCAATAAAGATCTTGAATAATACTGGACCAAGCACTGATCCCTGCGGTACCCCACTGGTTACAGGTCAAGGTTTGGATAGTTCACCCCCTATCATCACTCTGTTTCTTTTCCTGCAGCCAGCTCCTGACCCACCCCAGCAGCTTAACCCCAACTCCCAGGCTACTTAGTTTTCTAAGCAACCTATCATGCAGCATGGAGCCGAAAGCCTTACTGAAGTCCAGCTATAGTACATCCACTGCCTGGCCTTTGGTCCAATGACCTTGTGACCCAGGCAACAAGTTCTATCACGTTTGTTTGGCAGGATCTCCCCATGACAAACCCATGCTGTCTATTGTCCTGGAGACTGCTAACCTTCAGAAAGTTTACCAACCTTTCTTTTACAATGGTTTCCATTAATTTACCAATAATGTATGTTAGACTGAGGGGTCTGTAGTTGTCAAGCTCATCTCTGGGACCAGGCACAAACAAAAAAACACTGCCCCAGAGTAAAGGTGTACATGGATAAACATAGATATTTTTTATTTAGTTTTTGTTTACCGGGTAGGTGCACTAGCCATAGCAATGACTATTTTCAGGCACGACCCGGGAGGGTACAGAGCAAACAACAGAAAACAAATTTCAGTACATACAAATTACAGTACATAGCAGACAATAGCATATCATATGAACAGTGTCAGCAGGCGTAAACAACAAAGTAGGGTAAATACATAACAGTGTGAAAATACAGCAAAAATACTGGTAGTTATACATTAAATCATAGCTACTTAAGAAAATAAGGGAGGAAAATACAATGATGGCTATAATATATGAAATAGTCAATATCGGGTAGGTGTAGCAGAGAAAATATGAGGCAAGGTGGGTAGAGGGTGGGATAGGGTAGGGCTAAGAGCAAGATAAGAGGGAGAATTTAGTTGATTTATGGGCAGTAACAGAAAGTAGGAGCAAGTGCAGAGCGTTAAGCGGGGCTAGCAGAAATGGTCTGGGTGGTGAAGGTTAGGAAGAGTTACATAAGCTAAGGCGGTTTGAAACAGGAGCACATGCTGGAAGTGATGAGATGACTTCATAGCTCCTTCTTGAATGTGGCATAGGAAGAGACTTGGCGTAATCTTAGAGGGAGGGAGTTCCAGTACTGGGAGGTGTGATAGGCTAATGCACTCGCACCTCTGGAGGTGCTGTGTTTGGGGATATGGACAAGGGCATTTTCCATCGATTGTAAGCCATAGCAGGAAGTGTGGTTTCAGAAGAGAGTTGCCAGTGGTTTGGGTATCTGTGATCTGATAATGTTGTCAATGATGTTGCCATATGCATAGTACTGTGATGCTTGTGGTGGGAGCCACCCTAGATCAGAGTAAAGGAGGCAGTGATGTTTCAGCCGGTGAAAGGAGGACGCATAATGACAGACATTGTTGTAGGTAACATCCCGTTTCTTAAGGTCTGATTTGCCCGCAGAGGTATATGTTGCAACAGCATAAGTGAGGGTTGGTAGGAGTATGCCTCATGCTATAGCAAGCCTTGCTGAGGGGGTAAGGACATAGCTGGTTCGGTAAGCAATACCGAAGTTTCATGTTGACCTGCTTGCAGGTCTGTTGTATATGGATATCGAGGTTAAGTAACGGGTCAAGTGTTATGCCTAGGTATTTAAATGAGTCAACCACCCCAACTGATGTTCCATTAGAGGAAGAGACTCTGAATTTTGGTTGAGAGTTTTTGAGTTTCATAATGGACCCAAATAGCATGGCTTGGGTCTTAAATTCATTCAGAACAAGTTTGTGTCTCAACAGCCATTGTTGTATTAGTTGGAAAACTTGGGAGAGACTCTGGTTGATCTCTTCAACGTTTTCGCATTCCTGTATAGGACAATGTCATCCGCATATAACAGGGATGAGGTCTGTAGGAGGTTAGAGGTGATACTGTTGATAAAGATGGTGAAAAGCAGCAGTCCTAAAATAGACCCCTGTGGCACATCAATGTTTATGGCTGTTTTATTTGAGAGGGTGGAATTAAATTTAACCATTTGTGTCCTATTGGATAAGTAGCTGTGAAACCATTTTACTACATTGAGCAAAAAGCCTAGAGATGTGAGGGTAGCTAAGAGGATAGGGTGATCAACTAGGTCAAATGCCTTAGCCATGTTGATAAAGATGGCTCCTGTGAGATGACCATAGTCCATGGCTGCTAGGGCATCCAATGTAAATTTGAGGAGGGCGGTGGTGGTACTGTGACCCTTGCGAGAGCCATGCTGTGCAGATGTTAGAAGGTTATATTTCTGGAGGAATTCAGTAGTTTGGGAAGCTACAAGTGTCTCGAAGAGTTTGCTGAGAACTGACAAAATGGCTATGGTTCTGTAGTTTGCTGGATCCTTGCGGTCTCCTTTTTTAAAAACAGGGGTAATTCTAGCAATCTTCCAAATGTCAGGGGCAAAACCCTGGCATAGGGAGAGGATAAAAATCCTAGCTAGTGGAGCAGCAATGTAAATGTCAGCCAGTTTCAATAGTTTAGGTTCCAGATTGTCAGATCCTACTGCAGTGAAATCAGAGATGTTATTCAGTAATCTTAGTACCTCATTTTTAGAGATTCTTTTGAAGAAGAAATTTGAGCCAGTATAGCCAGGCATGGTGCTTGAGTGAGGTAGGGTGGTGAAAGCAGAAGTGTATTTGGTTAGGTCTGAAAAATGGGAGTTGAAAAAGTTAACAATGGTTAGGGGATTGATGCAGTGGACTCCATTTAGCAACATGTCATTAGGGGTGGGGGCTGGATTCGAACCCAGGAGGAACTTTATATGGGACCAGAATTTTTTGGCGTCACCATAGAAGGTAGTTAGTAGATCGTTGCAGTAGTCGCTTTTGGCCCATTTGATTTCCTTTTTACAGGAATTTCGCAGTGCCCTATAGGTATTTAGGTCAGGTATTTGCCCAGAGCTTTTGGACTAGCACCAACTTTTGTCCCTCTGCCTGAGTTTAGAAAGCAAGTCAGAGTTTAGCCAACGGGTATGCCTATTTTTTACCCTATGAGTAGTAAGGTGGCAGTGTTTATCCTGAAGCGCAAGAAATTGGGTCAGGAAGTGATCTAGAGCTGCTGGAGCATTGTTGGTTGAGAAGAGGGGGGATCAGTTAATAGTACCGACGTCAAGAAGAAAGGCCTGAGGGTCGAAGTTCGCATAGTTGTGGAAGGTGATAAAACGTGGCTTCAACATGGATGGTCTGGTTTTGCTCCAGATACAGAAGGTAGGGGAGTGGTCAGTGATGGCATTGGCTAGTACCCCTGAGGTGATTATATGTTCAGGGTGGTTAGTCATTATCCAATCCAGTAATGTATTAGTGTTCAAGCGCAGGGCAGTTCTGGTGGGTTCACAGATCAGCTGGTGCATGTTGTGGTTTTGTAGCTTGGTTAGGGATGTGCACTGTGAGTTGCCCAACCAGTTGATATTTAAGTCCCCAAGTATAAGTACCTTGTTTCTCCCAGAGAGAAATGAAGTTTGTTCCAGCAGCTCATCTAATCCTTTGAAGCTGCTAGCAGGGGGGTTGTAGGCACATACGATGTGTAATGTTTTGGTGCCGAGAGTGAGAAGGGCATGTAGCGCTTCACAGTGGGTTAGAGGTGGTGAGCAGATGGAGGTGAGTTGAAGGTGGTCTTTGAAGTAGATAGCCGTACCCCCCCCTTTAGGTGCTGGTCAGTCACATCGCAGGAGACTGTAAGATGGGATGGAGCAAAGGGAGTCAAGGGTAGAGGGTTTGAGTCATGTCAGTTAGGCATATTATATCTGGCTTGTAAAGCGAGGTCCAGGATTCCAACTCGGCAAAGTTGTGCTCGAGGCTCCTTATATTGTGGTGAGCCACAATTAGACCTTTGGCATTTGTAAACAGGCTAGGTGTAGCATTTACTGGACCAGGGTTGAGGTGAACATTGCCTGAGAGCAGTATGGCCAGTAGGAGGAGATACCATAATTTGTTGCGCAAGAAGGGGCATAGAGTATTTATATGCAGGTGACAATTTTTTAAGGCATATGCTACCATGTTTATCCAAGTCCTGTTTAATAGTAATGGAGTGGAGTCATATCGGGTAGTGGGCATGAGAAGAAGATTCGAGTAGAGGTAATCATTGGGTGGGAAGGATGGGTTAGCTGAGGCAGCTCTGGATACTATGGGCATGGATAGGTGGAATAGAGGTATCAAGAATGCACAAAATGACAGTAGCATGTATTGGTTCATGGTAGGATGTCCTAAGGGCAGATTGATTTGCCAGAGAAGAATCAGTAGACTCCCAGAGGATTAGGGAAGAGAGGTAGGACTGTAACTGGACTTGAAATAGAATCCCCTAATATCGGTAGATAAAGTGAGTGTCTTCAGGTAAGGATCCTAGGATAGGCTAGGCTCAAGGCTTACAGAGCTAAAGGTTGTCTAGTTAGTTTAGAGAGACTAGCTGTTATAGAGATCAGTAGGTTTAAGGATACATGCTGTTGAAAACTGGGTAGTTTGAGAGAGGAGAACAACTGGCAAGGTGGGGAATACGCAGGGCAGAAATACGCAGGGCAGTTTACAGGTTGGAGCAGAAATGGACAGAGAAATATAGGTGTTTTAACTGGCTAATTGGCTGATCAGTTGTGAGTCTTCTATAGAGGGGATTGGAGATGAGCTTGGATCGTTGAACCAGCAGAGAGGGAGATCACAGAAGTGGGCGGTACAAAAGCGTAGTTAAAGGTGGCCGGGGGGGGGGCGGAAAAAAAGATAACCTGAAGTAAGCTGCACTCAGGAGAGCAGAGGCACCGCTGTTAGTGTCTATGGGAAAGGCGCACCAATCAGTTTAGCCGTGAGATGCAGGCGGACCAATCAGAGTCCATCTGCAGAAATGCCGCACCAATGGGAGACCGCTGAGGTGGGCTGGTTCCCCGAGTAGAAGTCAGCGGTAGTACCTGAGGTGTGGGATCTGGTTCCAGGGACCGTGAGGGCGGCAGGAGTTGGTGGCTTCGGTCGGTGGGCGGCGGCCAGTAAAACCGCCCTTTGAGAGAAAGCTCAAAATCCAACACCACCAACTGTAAGAAAATCAGCCCAATTTCAGGACTCTAACTATACAGATTAAATATAACCCAGATAAGGGGGCCACCTGCTGGAGAAAGTGTGGCATATCTCCCTCCTCTCATGGACATGTTTTGGGAATGTCCTGCCTTGAAACCCTTTCTCATGGGTATGCAGAAGACTATCTCGGAGCTGTTGGGTTCTCAAATACAAATTATAGCAGAAGTGTTCCTATTTTCCCAATATCCCAGGGAATTCCGGGATCCAGCCACAAGAACAATGTTGAACTTCTCTTTTCTCATGGCCAAAAAAGCCATCACCTATAGGTGGCTGTCTGTGGAGGTTCCAGTCCTAAAAGAGTGGCAGGACTTAATGATTGAAGTATGTCAGATGGAAAGATTAATGACTCTGGTTCGCATGAGAGAGGTAGGTTCGAACTGCTCTGGTGCAGATGGGTTTATTATATAATGCAATTTGTTCCTTGAAGTGGAGCTCAAGGAGCCAGAGGAATATACACATTTGGGCAGGTATAACATTATTACATCTGTTTAATGTACAGGGACGGAGTCCTCCCCTATTATGAATTGACATTACTGAAGCACTTATTTTAGTTTCTTGGAACTCATTGCCTAAGGATAGGATAAATTAACATAAGGAATTGTTCCCTTATTTATGTTTCTTTTTGCACCTGTACCTGGTATTAGAAATGAATGTACTGATGCTTAAATGTTTGTCTTGTCTGACCTTGTTATTATGATTGTCACTGTTTGTATTGAATATTGCGTATTGCTTAATGGAAAAAAATTCTTTATAAATAAAAAGTAAAAAAAAAAAAAAGAAAATCAGCCCAAAGCCACAAACAACAAATAATCAAATTTATTGATATAACACAGTAATGTGCAGCTTTACCTCTTGCAGAGAGCACAGAGAGGCAAACCTTACTGACTCCTGGTTTCACTAAACAGGCGTCTCGGGAGGACACTGTTTAGCCGAGCAGTTGGAGCAGATAAAGTTTCTCTGTGCTCTCTGAGAGAGCTGCACACTGCTTGTCATTTCAATAAATTTGATTATTGTTATTTGACTTTGGGCTGATTTTCTTCACAGTTAGTGCTCATCTCTGGGACCACTCTTGTGGAGTGGCACCACATGAGCCATTCTTCAGTCCCGCGGCACATGCCCCGTGTTTAATGAGGTGTTAAACAGATCTGCCAGGGGGGACCGCCAACACCTCCACTAGTTCTCTCAGGACCCTCGGGTGTATGCCATCTGGGCCATGTGCATTGTCCACCTGAAGGGACCTGAGACCTTCCAAAACCCTACTTATCTTGATGTCCCTATCTGTTTCACACACACCCCATTCCTACCCCCATAATCCCCTTCGGCATAGGTTTGTCCTTTTCCGTAGTGAATTCAGAGCTGAAGTACTCATTCAGTGCCTCAGCCTGTTCTTCACTGTTTTCTGCCCATCCCCCCCTCCTTCTCGATCTTAATCCCTTCCTTACTACTTCTCTCCCTAAATATATCTGAAGAAGTCCTTTTCCCCCCTTCCTGATCCCCTGTGCTAGCCTTAGTTCCTTTGCAGCTTTAGCAGCCCAGACCACTTCCAAGATTTCACTGAAAAAAACTCTGTCCTTTTCACTCATAGCACGCCTGTACTTCTGAAAGGCTGCCCTCTTCTCCCTTACCTTCCCTGCCACTTCCTTATTGAACCAGCTTGGGCTCTTGGTCCTGGACTTCTTTCTCTGGGTCTTCGTGCAGTCTTTTGTGGCCTCATTCAGACCCAACTTAATGATGGACCATTTCTGCTCTGCATCCATCCCCAGTCTGATTTCAGCAAGATGCCTTACAAGTATATCCTCTATTCCTCTAAAGTCCACTCTCTTGAAGTCTACCACCCTCGTCTTGCTCTTAGCTGATTCTTTATCCATATTGAGGTAAAACCACACTATATAATGGTCACTACCTGCAAGGGGTTCCTCCCCGGCTATCTCTTTGACATGCTCTCCGTCTGAAAGTACCAGATCCAGTATGGCACCATACCAGGTCAGCTGCGTGACCCCCTGCACCACAAAACAGTCCTGGAAAGCTTCCATGAGTACATTTTCCCTGGCAGAGGAGGTAGCCGAGGTACTCCAGTCAATACCAGACAGGTTGAAATCACCTGTTATGACAAGGTTTCCTCTACCTCCCATCTTCCTGATCTGATTCCCCATCTCCCTGTCTATCTCCACATCCTGTGAGGGTGGCCTGTACACCATTCTCAATCGAAGCCTTCTCCCTTTATTGTTCTGGAGTGTTACCCATAAGGCTTCCACTCTACCTTCCTCCTCGTTCTCTTCCTCTCTGGTGCATATTATTCCTTCCCTTATGAATAAGGCTACACCCCCCCTCTCCCCCTCGTCCTTTCCTTATGATACAGTTTGCACTTAGGAATCACAAGTTCACAATCATGATATTGGGATGCCCATGTCTCTGTAATGGCTGCTATGTCCACCCCTCCTTCCACCATTAGTGCCTAAAGATCTGCCATTTTATTGCCAGACTCCTTGCACTCAAGGACACCACCTTCCATCTTGACCCCTGTGCCCTTTTATTCCCTATCAATCCTTTACCACCTGTTCCTTCCTGGGGCTCCACCCCTTCAGAGTACTATTACCTTTCCCCTCCAACTGATGATGTACTAGGTGGGTAGGCCTGTTGGCTCCCCTTTCCTGGTGTCTATGAGTGAAGCACCCCCCGGCCCCAACTTTAGTTTAAATTCAGATTAACTGCTAACTACTTCTCTAACTTAATTTTCAGGACTGTTGTGCCCTCGTTACTTAAATGCAGCCTGTCCGGTGCATACAGGTCCTTATTTTCCCATGTCCTTACCCACTCGCCCACAGGCCCATACCCATTAGACTCACACCACTCCCTCAACCAAGTGTTGAACTCTTCAGTCCTCTGCTTCCTAGCAGTGCTTGCCCTAGGAACTGGAATAACCTCCAAGAATGAAACTGATCTTCCTGCCTCCTTACATATCTTCCCTATCACCTTAAATATATCCTGAATCTCCTCTGTCTCACACCCTGCACTGTCATTGGTACCAAGATGCACCACTATGTGAGGTAACGCTCTATCCTGTCCTACACACTTTGGAATAAGAGGCCCTACCCTTCCTGTTGTCATGCCTGGCATGCACTCTACCCACCTGTTGCTGTTCTTTGCACCCCTTCCTGCATCTCACACCCTTTAATATTGCATATCTCTGTATAACGACCCTCATGTCCTTCCTTCCTTTTGATTTTGCACATTCTGCTAAGCACATGCCAGAGGCCCATAACCTCCTATACACTTAGTTCCCCCCCCTCCACTTTGCCTTCCCTGGAGACCTCCCTTTTTTCCTCCCTCTGGTAGTCCATCCCAGACTCAGCCTCACTTCCTCCCCCGTGTATCTTACAACCCTTTCACCACTGCCACTGATCCACCTCTCCACAGCCCCACCTGGTCCACTTTTTCCCTCTTTCTGTTCCTAGCCTCTACTCCTTCCCGATCCCTGGCTATGTTATCTTCCCCCCCAGCTCATCCAATCTTGACAATATAGTGAACCTATTTGAGGTATCCTCCCCCTTAACAAATCCAACTTGGGATTTCTCTTCATTATCCCTACTCCTCCATCCTTGCCTTGAAACCTCTCCTCCCATTCTTCTACCCTTCACTTCATGCCAGTTATCCATCCTGTTTCTTTGCTGAACATTTGGTGAGAATGCCCCCAATCACCGCGTTTTTTTCTCTTTGGTTCTGCCCTGAGAGTACCTACCATGTTGTTAGAAGATGGCACCCCCTGACCATTCCACATATGCGATTCCCCCCAGCCCATCCCTCTACTTCCCACTTCCCACCTTAGCCTCCATTACCCCCCCCTTATCTGTTCAAGCTGTCTACACACTTGACAACCTCCTGCTGTCCACATTATACCTAGGATGATAGCAGTCCCGCACCCATTGCAGCTGGCCACCCTCCTTACTCCCCCCTGCATCATGCTAGTTGCACCTCCACTCCACCTTTGTGCCTGCCATCCGTCTTGATGCCTACTCCAGTTCCTTGCTCCCACATACTCCCTTGCTAGCTTTATTTAATCTTCTTATTATATCACAGAGTCCTGTTTATTCGACCTATGCTAGACCACACCTAGGTATGAACATTAACTATTAAACCACACAACCTGTGATGCCCTGGATAATAATACCAATACTATAAGAGCAGTTTAGTACCTCAGAATATTACAATTAATCTACAGGACAGTATAGCTATACTTTACCATATTCAGTATTATGCAATGCAAATACAACCTACACTAACAGTTTTGCCCTCTTGAACATACAGTTGTAACCAATACACACTGATGCCTTGCAGGAACACCTTCATACATTGTACAATAAATATCCCCCATATTAATGACTGATAGATAAAATAGTTTCCTTACTGAGGTGCAGAGTCTCCTGTCGACTGCCGCCACATGCTGATGCCCACAGTATGACACACTTAAGCTGCGGTCCTTTAACGAGGACCACAGCATAGGACCATTTGGGAAATGGACCCTTAAAGTATGGATATGACATGCCCCCTCCTCTCAGAGATTCTCCCTATTGGCTGAGTACAGCAAGGGGCAGAGTCAGCACCAGGAAGCCTGCACCCAGTAGGCACAAGGATAGTCCATGTCTCCAATGAGACACTGTAGCCCCCAAACTCCTGACAAGAGCCCTCCAAACTCTGTGACTTCCCTGGGCTGCTTTCAAAACCAAATAGTGCTGCTTTCAAAATCAAACAGTCCCAACTCTGTGACTTCCCTTGTGTTGCTTTCAAAATCAAACAGTTCCAAACTCTGTGACTTCCCTTGTGCTGCTTTCAAAATCAAATAACATTATTATTATTAATAACATCCCTGGTGCCAGTGATCCCCTTCCTCCCTCCAATCTCAGCCCCATAATTATTACTAACATCCCTGGTGCTAGAGGTCCCCTCGCTCTCTCCAATCCCAGCCCCGTAATTATTAACAACATCCCTAGTGCTAGTCGTCCCCCCTTCCTCTGATCCCCAGCACTGATGTACAATTCTTTACCCTTGATGATAGTGGTTCCCCCCACCCCATTGCCAGCTCAGAAGCAAAAACAACCCCTCCCTGGTGCTCAGTGTTCTCCCCCGTGGCACCTGGAACCACCCCCCCCACACTGCTGTGATGTGTTCCCAGTGCCGCAGGTGCAAACAGTGACCGGCACCACCCTCCTCACATCTCCTTATCTGGCTGCCATATGTCCAGGCAGGGAGCGTGCCTTTTATTTATAGGACAGGGTACATCATCCAGTCCTATAAATAAGAGGCGCCCTTCCTACCTAGACATACGGTGACTGGCCAAGGAGTTGTGAAGAGGGCTGTGCCGGCCACCATATGCACCCACAGCACTGCAGATGCATATCAGGTCAGTGGGGAGGTTCCAGGTACCACAGGGGGTGGAACACTGGACACCAGGGAGGGGTTATTACTTCCAGGCTGGTGACTAGGGTGTGTGAGATCCACTACCACCAGGGATAAGGGTGGCAATAGCCAATGCTTGGGACCAGAGGAAGAGCCACTAACACCAGGGATGTTGGCACAATATACAGCTGGGATCAGAGGGAGGGAGGAGGAGGGACCACTGGCACCAAAAATGTTATTAATAATTACAGGGGCTGGGATCAGAGGGAGGGAGGGGACCACTGGCACCAGGGATGATATTAATAATTCTGGGGCTGGGATCGGAAAGAGGGAGGGGATCACTGGCAACATGGATGCCATTAATATTTATGGGGCTCGAATCAGAGGCAGGGAAGGGACCACTAACACCAGGGATGTTATTAATAATTATACAATGGCAAGGAAGAATCTTGGACTGTGATTGGTCAGTCTGGGGCTGGACCTGTGGTGTTATCCCAGCATAACATCATGGGTCTAGTCTCAGCACTGTGAACCTCTTGACTGATTGTTTGCATCAGTATTTACATTGTTTGCATCTTCTCTTAAGAAACAACAATATTTTTCCACATTAACAAAGCATTCTTTAAAATTATTTTTTTTGTTCTGTATATAACAACACGCCATTGTATAATAGGAATAATGCACTCCAGGGTGCGTGTCATACTGGGATAACACCACGCCTGGGGCATTGGATGCATTCAGCCTGCAGCCTGTGCCCAACCCCCTCCCCAGGCATGACGTTATCCCAGCACGACACACACCCTGTCATGCATTATTCTTCTATTATGGGGCTGGGGTAGGAGGGAGGAAGGGGATCACTAGCACCAGGGATGTTATTAATAATTATGGGGCTGGGATCCGATGGAGGGGACCACTAGCACCAGGGATTTTATTAATAATTATGGGGCTGGGATCGGAGGGAGGAGGCCATTAGCACCAGAGATTTTAATTATTATTACAAAGCTGGAATCGGAGGGGGGACCACTGGCACCAGGGAATTGTATTTGTACCATGGGGCCGGGGATCGGAAGGAGAAGGAACCACTAGCACTAGGGATAGCTCAGCTATCATGAATGGGGGGAATGGAACTGCACTACGTGCCTCTGCTACCCATGCAAGTGGGCTCATAATGAGCATGCAAATGGCCACTTAGTGCCTTGCATGCCCAATGGGTTCATTAGCATATGTATCTTTGAAAATTGTTAATATGGCCCTGGCACTATCAACTCCTGAGCCTATCTTCAGCAGCCGTGTTGGGACAGCACTACCTGACTTATTGCTGCACCAACATGGCCCTATATTCAGTCGGGTAGTGCCCCACTGAATATAGCATCCTGGGACCACTGGGCAATAGCAAAGCGCAGCACAAACAATTGTGCTACGCTTTGTGCCTATATGAATATCAGGCCCCTAACCTGGAATAACAGCTTCAGTATTGTTTCTATCATTACTTATCACTGTTGCTGTTAGATGCCATAGTGTTTTAACATCCTCCTTGGTTATGGCATCCTGACGTTTATACCACTGATTCCTACCATACTCACTTTTTTCCTTTTTAATAATTTCCCCGATTTGTTAACCAGTCTCCTTTTATCTAAACATTCTTTGTCAAACTGTTTAGTTATTTTGTTTTTATTATCATTAACTATCAGATTATGCTGAATCTTCGTCTGAATTTCCTCATACAATTTTAGAATTTGAATGTTGCATGCATTAGTACAAGAAAAATGTATTAGAACAGTAAAAAATCATTGGATGTATATTATATTTCCAGTTCGTCAGGAAGGTTAATATCATATATTTTTTTCTTATTTCTATTTGAAAACTCTCTGTTCTATATTGGTTCAGTAATTAGGTTGCCATCAGACAGACTGAAGTCCGTACTAACTAAACAAGGCAAGGGAAAATGATTACTAACCCCCTCATTTCCTACAGTAAAGTGTTTCACCTTCCTATCCAAAATATATCCATAACAATATAAT
The DNA here is from genome assembly GCA_016271365.2 of Neoceratodus forsteri. Classification (NCBI taxonomy): domain Eukaryota; kingdom Metazoa; phylum Chordata; order Ceratodontiformes; family Ceratodontidae; genus Neoceratodus; species Neoceratodus forsteri. The sequence goes on from CM057454.1 coordinate 788,715,817, forward strand.
CAATAACTGTTCCTCCCCTAAGTGTTGGAAAAGTGAAGCATCCTTTAAGGTCACCTTCTTTATGACCATTTAAGATACGCTAAATTACTATTTACCAACATTCTGTAAGTTTGGCACTTTTCCTGTGTATCACCTTATCACTTCATGTCCTTTTAGGGATTCCAAAATATTTATCATATTTATCATATTTTTGTTCAGAAAGACATCCCACATGAGCACTGGAATTCCAACCCAGCAATTTATTTCTATTAAGTTCTTTCTCTTGCAGTTTTTATGGCTACATGGGCGGAGCTCCACAGACATTGTGCCAAGATCTGAGAATAGCACTATGGAATCACGTGACTGGACCGCTGTCCGGTGTGCTGCCACAGTGCTGTGGCACAGTTTCCAGTGCTTGTGTTTATGTGTCCCTTCCCCTCCACCAGCCGCATAAACACACCCACTTTGGGGGCACTTCTTTTTCTTCTGCAACTGCGGAAGTGATGGCTGCCATGCACAACATGGTGGCACTGAATCAGACTGCGCGTGCGTGAGTATCGCGCATGCACAGTTCCATCATTGCCACCATCTTGTGCACAGCATACTCTGGTGGTACTTGTGAAAGCTCAGCACAGCCATATCATCGCTGACCGGAATTTGTTATTGATTTTGGAAAATGCGGAACAGAGCTAGTCTTAGGCACTAACTTTTACCAGAGGCCTCTGACAGTTCCCCAAAATGACAACTAACGTGCCATTATATCACTAGTGTACATAGTTAAGAAATTACGTTTGTTTTAAACATTTGAGGCAGCTTATTGGAATGGTTTACAAGGAACAAAGTGTGTTTATGCCTCATAAACTAGGTTTGCAAGTGCTAAGTCCACAGTTTGTGAGATGAAGATCATATTGGAGGTTTTCCATTTGTGAGTAAAATCCTGTTTGTGCCTACTTGCAAATTTAGGGCCAAAGTACAGTATATACGTATAGGTATGTGTATGGTAGTATGAAGTACAGGGAATGCCATTAGTGTTGTAGTCCCTACTTATAGATATTTGTAGTCCTATGTAGGTATGTACAGTCCTGTCACGCTGATGGGCATTCCTTTGTCTGGATCCAGCAGCATGTGATCAGTATCTCTAGGGGGGAATAAAGATGGCCACTGAAGTGATGTGCTGTATCAGAGTCTGTCTGTACAGGGCAGCAGAATATTACACAAAGCAAACATATATCCTTCTTTTACCATGTGGGGATGGTGCCTTCTTAAGTAGATCCCATCTCCTGGAGAGGTTGTGGGGTCTAAAACAGTGGAGGAATTCAAACATGCATGGGACAGACATAAGGCAATTATAGTGGGGGGGGGGGTTGCAGGAAATAGGCTGTTGGTTAACTAGAATCTGCAGCTTATCCAGTAGGTAGGGAAATGGGCAGACTGGGTGGGCCAAGTGGTCCTTATCTGCCGTCAAAGTCTATGTTTCTATGTTTCAGATGTTAAAGTGCAGCTCTCTAGCGCAATTATCAGTCAGAAAGTATTAGATGTACAACAATAATGCTTAATTTTATTGTTTTATAATGTTGTTTATTTCCTTCCATTGTAGGGTCACTAAATATTTCATATAATGCAGTACATGTTTCACTACGTTTTTCCAAAAAGCAACTAACTGTTCCCAGCTGATCCAACAATTGTGACATCACAGTCTGTTGCCAAGGTGAGCACTATATAATGTCATAAAACAAGGCATTGTGATGCAAATTGGGAACAGGCAAGTGCTTTTTGTACACACCTGAATGAATAAAGAAACTGAAAATATTGATAAAGACTCCAGTGTTTGGCCTTCTAGCCAGAGTGGTTGCATCAGTTTTCATTTGTCTTGATTTCATACACCATCGCAACCAAGCTCCACATCTACAAAACATGTACAGTGGATAAGATTACCCTTGGGCAACTGGTTTTCGAGCACTATATAATATCATAAAACAAGGTACTGTGATACAAATTGGGAACAGGCAAGTGCTTTTTGTACAGACTTTTTGGACAGACTACCAAGATGTGTTATAAACCCTGGGAAATAAAACAGAAAATTAAAAAAAGAGGTATTCTTTAGTAAACTGTAATAGCTGAAACAGTATGTTAATGAAGGTACAGGCTGAAGAGCAGCGTTGCTCTAGAAACACAGTTAAATTGCAGTCAGATGTAAAATTCCTGTTAGTGACTTGCATGATGAATGGATTTGTTTGCATTTTGTGTTCCAATATGGGTGATTTCTTTCTGTGGCATAAATTTGTTTGTGAGACAAACCAGTTTTGTGCCTTGCAGCCATGCTTATTAGGGTTTCACTGGGTTACTTTGCAAGGTGATAGTGCTTTTTAAATCTTTTTTGTATCACTGCAGTCACTCACTTTTGTAAGCAGGGTCCTTCTTTGCAGGCATGCCTACAATTTTTTGGGGTGGGGGATGGTGTTTTGATGGTGTTCAGATGGAGTAAGTTCTCCACAATGTGTGTGTATGGGCGGGGGTGCTGCTTTCAAGGGTTTGGGAGTTTAGTCACATATTTGCTTTATGAGTAGACTTGCTATTTGGGTTGTACTTCCTCTTCTTTTGCCAGAGGATATATTCAAACTGTTTTTGTGCTTGCAGTTTGTCTTTCTGTCTGTTTAAATATACCTGCTCTAACTTCCACTCCTTATTTAATAAACAATATTCAGAGTGGCATGGGTTGAAATCCTAGGCAGGACACTTAATTCTATTTCACTTCTGTCTGAGTTGACAGTCATGCCTCTTCTCTCCATTGTCACTGTAATCCAGATTATGCTTCTACAGTTGGTCTGGGATAGGTGCTGACAAAGTGAAAGTGACTGATAACCTTGCTGTGAAGTGCATTGGAAGTTATTCTTGGTTTAAACCCAACAATTCCCACAGTCCCTCTACAGTAGCTTCCTGCAACTATACACAACAGGCAATTGAGAAAATAATATTTTTATCTGGCATGTTACCGCTTACTAGCAAACAAATTCAACCCTGCTGCCAACTACATTACATTCTAGTTAATCATCTCCCTATCACATGCCTCACTGAGTCATTATATCACACGTGTATGCATCACTTCCAAGGACATGGGGCCCTATGTCCCAAACAGTTTCTCCTATTCTGTGCCTAAGACACAGATCTTTTGAAAATATGACTCAGAAGTGCTACACATAATGGTAAATGTCTCCTTTTTTTTCCCTGGTTTAGTTCTAGCTATCTTGCTTACTTTTCCTTTTCTCTGTCTTTTCCTAGCTTGAGGGAGAACACATAAGCAATAACCCACAACAGGGTATTTGATTATTGGGGGTTAATCAACACCCCAGGTACATTGTGAGGCATGAGGCTGCAGGCCAAGTGCCCTCACAGCAGCTGGGTGTTGATTAATCCCCAATAACCCAATACCCTGGAGTGGGTTATTGTGCTTATAACATGGGGTGTCAAAGAACAGTAATATAATTGACATAAACTCTTTTATTACTGTTCAAATTCATCAAATGGTACTGTATCCTGCCACTTTAAAAAGTAGTCCTCCACAAATAATGCATAGCACAGTTATGTTATGAAGACACAAATGGCAGAGCTGTACTATTAGGTTCATTTCTGCCACTTGCACTTCATAACATAAGTGTGACTATGACTTCTGCAGTGTGTATGACTCTCCTGATGTCAAACACAACATAAACCGTGCCAGAGAGAGTACACAGCTAAACATACCGAGAGGACAGAAGACAGTGCAGCAATGCTGAATTCAGTGTCTCGCTATCTGTCTCTCTCTGTCTCTGTCGAGTGTTATAGCTCTCTGCTCTGAAGTTGGGATCAGAATTTTCGTCACATTTCCTACTAACAGTGCTCCCGTAAGCACATTATCCTGCACTACAGTTTCAGCTCACACTATCTGCACTCCCGCTGACTCCCATTGTGATCCGGGGACAGAGACACACACCAGCAGAGAGAGAGAGAGAAGCTTAAACCAGAGGATTGTCACACAGACACACACAGCACCAGAGAGAGAGGAGCTAAGGGACAACTTCTTTACACTGAGAAACAGACAAAGACAGGACACTGCACTAATTTAGTATCTCCTGTTGTTGCTCGCCCTGTCACTGTGCCTCTTGCGCACTCTCTCTCTGCCACTGTCACAGGACGGCTTGCTGCAGAAAGACAGAACACTACTACTTTTGTATCTTGACACTGCTGCTAGGTTACATTACATGTCCACTCGCATACAGGACCACTGTCAACTGCTCTGTCTACTGGCTGCATGTCTCTGTCTCTCTCTCTCTCTCTCTCCCCCCCCCCGTGCAGGACACCATGAACTGCTCATGCCCTACTGTCACTGTAACTGAGCACAAGCTGGTATGCCAGCAGGCTGAGCCGACATTGTTGGGGGGGGGGTTCTCAGAGCAGAGGGTACTCCATAGCACAGAGACACAAAGGGCTCAGTTCTGCTGATCACTGCCTCTCTTTCTCTCTCGCTTGCTGCGGCAGCTGTCTCTCTCACTTGTGTCTCTCTGTTCAGGAATATGGTATGCTACTCAGGACAGTGGTGGTGGGGGGGTGTTGCAATGGATGACAGGCTCGGTATGCACTGAGCACCACAACAGAACAAGTGCAACTGTGTCACCTCATTGCTAGGGCAGCATCAGGTTTCACCCGCATGGGGAATGCTTCAATAGCTGCCTGTCTGATTTCAGTTTTCCCCTTAACAATGAGTGTTGTCCTGCCCAGGGTTTTCCCTTTTGGGGAGCTTCACAACAACTGTGTGTATAACAGGGATTAATCAACAGTCACCTGATGCTGTTCCACCAATAATGTGACTGCATTTTAATACCCCATGTTATAACTCCTTTCATTCCAGTATTCTGGGCCCCCAAGTCCCGACTCTAGAGTCGCAGGTCCCAACTATTTTCCACACAGCACTTAATCCCATGTCATGGGCCTGGTTTACTGCTTTCTGCCACACCACCACCCCAAGCTGGGGCATCAGATCCTGTATCCAAGGTTCATTTAAGTAGCTGTATAGACTGTGGTTAGGTGGATGAGACAGCCTTGATGGGGGCTATATTGGCTCAGAATAATGAGAAGAAAAAGTAGGATGTTATTTATCCCATCCAATACCATTTTCCCCAAAATCCCTCCCACCACCCCAAATGGTCGACATGATAACTGTGCTCATGCCCCCTTATTGGTGTAACTTGCACAGGGTGCCTAGTGTCACAAATTCGCTCAGCCGGTCAGCCCTCTACTCCCAAAGTGCCAACCTCTGAGCGTAGAATTGTGAACAGTGAACAGTACAAGGTAACCCTCTTGTCTGTTTTGTGGGTTCGAGTCACCTTAATCTCAAGTTCTGGAGGGATTCAAACTGATAGCCTCTTGTTAGCATACCCAATTATCAGGCTCAGATAATTCTGTCTTCAGGGGGCCAGATATCTTTGCCTATGGGCATCTAATCAGGTATTACAAAATGAACCCTTAGAACTCTATGCAAGACCTAGAGAACTCTATCTGTTTCCCAGTTTGGTATCACAGTAAGCTCATACACAGTGTCAACTATAACCTTCAAAGCTTCACTTATATAAAAAAGAAATTTCAAGGCACACCAGGCAGTTTCCATTTTAAAATATATATCTTTACTTTAAAATAGATAAAATAGGAAAACAGTAAAATTACAGAACAAAATATCCCAACACATACAGCCTTAAAACAAACAGGTTTAAAAGTGCAGATTCCTACAAATAATAACACTAAGACTAGTCATATCTAAGGTCCTTACTAACATACTATTTGCCAGCAGATTAGGCCTTCCGGTCTATCGAGTCTGCTTGAACCTTAGATCTTTGGTTGGGTGCCGAGGCCCTCCCATCCCTTGTGCTCCAGAAACCCCTATCATCCATCCCCACCCTCCTGGGACAGGCCATCATCTGATACATTCACTTTCTGTGTCTGTCCCACCCTCTCTTGAAGCCCTCCACTGTGGATCTCTGAACCAGCTCGCCAGGCAGTGCATTCCAAGGGTCCACCACCCTCTCAGTGAAAACCTCCTCCTCTTTCCCCCTCACCCCTTCCACCTTCCAACTTCAAACCATGCCCTCTGGTGATACCTCCCTGCTTTAGTCTAAAGATCCCTCCATGTTTACCCTATTTATTCCCTTGAGGTGCCTGAAGACCTCAATCATGTCCCCCTCTCTCCTCTCCTCCAATGAAAACAGACAGAGCTCCTCAAGTCTGTCCTCATACGTCAAATCCTAGCCCTCATATCATCTTTGTTGCTCTCCTCTGTCCCTCTCCAGGAGCTGTATGTCCCTCTTCAAGTGTGGTCTCAGTACTGTACACAGTACTCAAGGTGTGGTCCTAACCAGTCCATTGTACAGTGGCAGAATCACTTCCCTTGCTCTAGAGGTGATCCCCTTACGATGCATCCCAACATCCTGTTTGCCTTGCTAGCCGCTCTCCTGCACTGCTCAGAGTTGTTCATACATGCATCCACCATGACCCCTAGGTCTTTTTCCCTATTAGGGCCTCCAAGCCCCCCTCCCAGGGTGTACCTGTGTTTAGAGTTTCCCCGACCAAGATGCAACACCTTGCACTTGGTGATATTAAATTAATTTCCATGTGTGGGCCCAGCTTTCCAGGTGTCAGGTCCCTTGCAGGGCCAACCTCCCCTCTTCTCCCTCAACTACTGCTCCCATCTTGGGTCATCCGAAGAAGACTCATTTCACACACTATACCCTCCTGATGTCCGTATGTATGAATTAAACAGGATGGGACCCAAGACCGAGCCCTGCGGTGCCCTACCAACCTCTCTGGGGTTGAGGCTCTCCACAGACCACTACTCTCTGGGTGCATCCAGCTAGCCAGTTTTCAATCCATCTGACCATCAAAGGGCCTACTCTAACCCCATCAGTTTCTCCACCAGACCATTGTGAGGGACAGAGTCAACGCTTGCTGAAGTCAAAAATAATACATCCACAGGCTTTCCCTGTCCAGTTCTGATGTTACCCATTCTATAGAACTCCACAAGGTTGGTTTGACATGATCTACCTGGCACAAACCCATGTTGCTGACTATCCAGACCTCCACCTCCTCCAGTACATCCCAATCATTCCTTTAGTATAATCTCCATTAATTTTTCCACCACGAGGTCAAACTGATGGGTCTATAGTTACCTGGTACTTCCCTCGACCCCCTTTATGGATTGGCACCACATGTACCTCGCCAATCCTAGGTACCCTCCCTGTCTCAAGTGACTGTTGAAGAGCTCCACCAGGGGTGCAGCCAGTATGTCCGCCAATTCCCATAGTACTCTCGGATGAATGCCATCCAGCCCAGGAGATTTGTCTTTCTTTAGGGCGTTGAGGGCTAACCACACCCTTTTGGCGGAGATAGCATCATCCATCCCCTCCACCTTACTGGCCTTTTTATCCTTACCCAGATGTGACACCCCTGGGGTACCTCTCCCTCCCTCTTGCTCCATTTCTGTTGCTCCCCTGATCCCACTTACTGCCGCTTCTATCCCTTCATGCCTTGCTTTGTAGATATCCCATCCCCTCCCCTAGTGAATACAGAGGCAAAGTACTGATGTTAAATACCTCTGCCTGGTCCCTCGCCTCTTCCACCCACCCTCCTTCTGAGTCTCAATCTGCTGAGATGGCCCTTAGTTTTCTCTGCTCCCCAATGTTCCAGAAGAACCCTTTTTCCCTCCATGCTTGTCCCTGTGCCAGCCGCTGCTCTTTTACTGGACTTTGCTCCCCTCACCATACGGGTGGCTTTTCTAGATGCAAGATGGGTACATTTCCTTATCCCTATCCTCTTGTTGTTTTATATTTTTGTAGGCCACCTTCTTTTCTCTGACTGCTACCTGTACCTCACTGGACCACCAGCATGGTTTATGTGACCTTGCTCCCTTACGTTTCAACTTAGCGCATATCCTGACTGCCTCATGAAGTCCCGTTTTATGACCTCCCATCTCCTTTCCACACTTGTCATTGATGTAATCCCCTTCAAGTGATCCTTGAGAATATTTCCCATGCCCACAAAGTCTGCCCCCCTGAAGTCCACTGCCAGTGTGTCCTAGATCTCCCCCCCATGCTTGAAACCAGACAGTATTGTGGTGGCTCCCAGTCCAGGGGTCCTGTACAACCATGTCCCTTACCAGATCCCCATCTGCCAGGACCACGCCCAGGACATGCCCCTCCCTTGTGGGCTCCATCACATGCTGTGTTAGAACACATCCTCAGGCTTAGTCCAGCAGCCTCTGCTCCTTGGTCACCTTAAGGGGACACGTGGTTCCCCAGTTTGTACCCTGGCATATTAAGGTCCCCATCAGCAGCACTCCTTCCCTTTTGGTCCACACTGGGGCAGTGATGTTTGTCCAGCAAACCATCCTCTAGACATCACTCATCCCGGCCTATATACTACACCCAGCTTGACCTTATCTCCTCCTGGGGATTGCAAGGTGACCCATAAGGCCTCCACGTTTCCCTCTGCCTCTTCTACCCTAGCAATTTCTATGTCATCTCTAATGAACGTAGCCACTCCACCCCCTCTGCCCTCCTTTCTATCCTTCCTAAGCATAGTGTACCCCCGTACGTTTAGGTCCCAGTCATGGTTTTTGTTGGCCCACGTCTCCGTGACTGCTGCCCATCCACCTCTTAATCTTTCAGTGCTTCATGGTCTCTCTTCTCTCAGTCAGAAATATGAATGAATTTCTCCTCTAAGGTTTGCTCAGTATTTTTAACAGTAATCTTACTAACATACTAAAATGCCAGCAGAATAGGCCTAACGGTCTTTCGTGTCTGCTCGTTTGGTCAGCCCCCACCCTGGGAGCTGACCTTGCTGCACCCTCACCTTCTCTGGCTTCTCCCTTCCCAGTTCCGGATATTCTCGCTGCATTGGATTTTGCTTCCAGAACCCTTCCCTGGCCTGTCCCACCCTCTTGAACCCTCCACTGTCTCTGCCTCCACCAGCCCCTAGGCAGTGCATTCCATGGCTCCACCACCCTCTCAGTGAGTAGCACTCCTCCTTCTCCCTGAATCTTCCCCTCCAGCTTCCACCCATGCCCTCTAGTGGCCCCTTCCTCCTTCCTTGAAGCACCCTGACTGTTTCTCCCCTATTTACCCCTTCATGTACCAGAAGACCTCTATCATGTCCCCGGTCCCTTCTCTCTTCCAATGTGTACATATTTAGCTCTTCGAGCCTTTCCTCATAGGTCCTTTCCCCCAAGCCCCAAATCATTTTGGTTGCCCTCCTCTGGACCCTCTCCAGGAGTTTAATGTCCCTCTTTAAGTGTGGCCTCCAAAACTGCATGCAGTACTCAAGGTGCGGCCTCACTAAGCAGTTATACAGAGGGAGTATCACTTCCCTCCTTCTGGAGGTGATCCCCCTAGCGATGCATCCCAGCATCCTGTTGGCCTTGGCTGCTGCCCTCCTACAAGTCTCTGAGTTGTTCATCTTGACATCCACCACCATCCCCAGGTCCCTCTCAGCCATCAAGACTTGTAGCATTTCTCCCCAGGGTGTCACACTTGGCCGGGTTTCTGGCCCCAGGTGCAGTACCTTGCATTTCCCTGCATTGAATCTCAGCTTCCACTTTTCTAGACCATCTTTCCAGGCCTCCAGGTCCCCCTGTAGAGCCACCCTCCCCTCCTCCCCATCCACCACCACCCCAATTTTGAGGTCATCCACAAAAGACTCATCTCCTCCTGATACCTGTCCTTATGTCAGACGTAGGCATTGAACATGAGGGGCCCATGGACTGATCCCTGTGGGACCCCACTAATGACCCTCCTTGAGGATGAGACTATCCCACCAACTATGACCCTCTGGGTCTGGTCCTGGAGCCAATTGCCTATCCATCTGATCATCTGGTTCCCCACCCCCATTTCTCCCAGCTTATCCAACAGGCCCACATGAGGAACAGAGTCAAATGCCTTGCTGAAGTCTAGAAAGAGGACGTCCACTAGTCTACCCAGGTCCAAGGCACTCATCACCCAGTCATAGAACTCCACAAGGTTTGTCTGACACAATTTCCCCTGGACAAATCCATGCTGTCTATTGTCCAGGCACCCTGACTTTTCCAGGTCCCCCCCAGCCTCTCCTTGACAATGCCCTCCAACACCTTGCCCACCACCGATGTCAGGCTGACAGGCCTGTAGTTCCCTGCCACCTCCCTTGATCCCCCCTTGTGGATAGGCACTATATGTGCCACCTTCCAGTCCTGGGGCACCCACCCTGTCCTCAGAGCCGGCCTTCTCTCTGAGGTCACCTAACTCCGCCTTGGCATATAAAAATGAATATTTTATAACACAGGCTGTCCTACTAAGATATTTAAAAAAAATGATAAATGACAAAATAAATCACCTCTCTTATGTGACTGGTCCAAACCGGTCTGTGAACTGCTTTACCCTAGACATCAAAAGTCTCTTTGATGTAATTCACTGTATATTCAAAGCAAAAGTATATTGGACTTCTTAATTTAGTCTGGGACCTGGTATCCCCAGACATCAAAGGTCTCTTTGATGAAATGATCTTGCTTCCTGGGAAGTAACCCATAACACTGGCCCGTGTCCCTTTTCTCAGGACACCTAGTGTACATCAAAGGATCTCCCTGAGGGCATTATAAAATGGATATTTTGGTTTCCTGCCTTCAAAGCAAACTAACAAGATAATTGCACCTCAGATATCTGCAGTTTAAGCTATGTCCTGTTCTTTGAACTTATCCCTGGGGGGGGGGGTTGATGTGTCACTTCCAGCAAGACAGCGTTTTCTCTTGACACAGTCCATCACACATTTTTTTATATTTACAAAAAATGATACAGGGATTAGAACCAGCTGTCCAAGTGTGACACCTAGTTCTGCTGACTCATTCCCCGTGAGCACCAGGTGTTAATGAAGACAACACACAAACTCAGGTTTTTGGCTCCCACAGTCACTGCATTAGCGGGTCATTAATTATTTCTGAAAAAAAAGTCATGAACAGATTTTGAATTCTCCCTTTCCCAAAATGATGGCATGAAAGGGAATTCTTCCTGATCTTTTACTTTAGATGACTTCTAATTTCAGACTTTAATGTTTTTAACATGATACTTATAGAAAGACAGTATACAGTAAAACAAGAGGAAGAAGCTTATTGCTTGGGCTGAATCCTTTGAAAGTACTGTAATTGTAGGCCTGTTAGGCTTGCTGTCTTTATAAGGAGGCATTAAATCTGTTGGATTCATGTTCAAACAATTTCAGTGACCATGTAGTAAAAATATATTTGTTTTAATTTCCAGGAGATGCCTCAAAATTCCATTACATCAGCTCCCTAAATTCTACCATTTAGCATGAAATTCTAATTTTCCATTCTCTTTTTACTTTTATTTTTTCCTTGTTTCTCTTGGTCCTCCTTCCTTCCCCGCTAATTCACTTCTGTCAGAGCAGCCTTCCTATCCCCATCCCCTCCTTCTATCAATCCTCATCTTCAGCTGACCCTCGAACCACAGGTTGCCTCCTATAGTGAGGCCTCAAGGCCCCTGTTACAACCAGGAAAATACTTTCAACTTATTCTGAAGAGCAACTGATTAGGACAGGCCCTAGCAGTAGGCAAGGGTTTAGGATAGGACAGGCCCTAGCAGTAGGCAAGGCTTTAGGACCCTCATGTGGTGTGGGGGAAGTAGGATGTCATCTGCTTGGACCCTTCTGCATGCTTTTACCAACAGATCATACTGTACATCTCAACCTTTTGTCACTGAAATGTGGGACTCTGACACTTAAAATGTGAGCAGATGTGGGCTACTGGCCCGCAAAATGTGGGACACAGACGTCATCAAACACGGAGACGCAGGCTCAGAGCACAGTGCTTTTATTTGTGCAGTTTAATTTTGATTCATCGTCATACATTATTATGAATTTCTGCTTTAAAGTCTGAGTTTATAGTGTTACAATGTGAAGTTTTACATTCTCTGTGTGTGGGATGGAGGACATCTGAATGGTAAAATGAGTAACATCCCTTGTAGTGTAGGACTTTTGAGAGGCAGGCTTCGGATCTCGAGTTCCCCTCCCACTGTGACCATGGCCTATAGGGTAGGCCCTCTCGTAGCAGGCCAAGTACAGGACATGTACTGTCATTGTTTTGATGTTGATTCAGGTGGTAACACAGGCATTGTGCCATGTTACCGTGCCAGCACTCATGAAGGCCAGCCTGGCCCATACACACTATAATCAAAAAAGAAACTCAGGAGAAATTCAGTTCAAACTAAAGCAGCTCAAATTCCCAACACTCTCTGGGCAGCAATGACCCACTCACCAGATATTAAGGAATACAGATGTATTTTCTCCTTAGCCAGTCGTATAAAAAAAAAGCACAATCATCAGTGTTTTACAATAACAGCATTGCTTTGTCAGTATGACATATTTTCAGAAAAATAAATGTTTAAAATTTAAAAAAATGTACAGATGTATTATTTTTAGGAGGTCAAACCCCCAGGTGAATATATATGTTCCACTTGTACTCATACATATAAACTTTAATTTACCTTGTACTGTAATTCTTAGCATTCAGATTCTCTTATGTTCCTTTCAGTATAGCTAATTGTTCTAAAACATAGCATTAAGGTGTCACCCATTAAGGTGTTAACCCGTCAAAGGGTCTTGCTATGAAGCTGGGGGGAAGGGAGGCTCAGAGGAAATGTGAGGAAATACTTTTTCACGGAGAGGGTGGTGGACGCCTGGAACAGCCTTCCAGTGGAGGTGGTGGGTGCCAAAATGGTTACGGGATTCAAGCATGCGTGGGACAGATACAAGGGGATATTGGCAGTAAGGCAAGGGGAGGAGACGACTAGCGATCAAGTAGGGTCTGCGGTGGCACAGTAGGAAGAGAAACTGAGCAGACTAGGTAGCCCAAGAGGGCCTTATCTGCTGACAACTTCTATGTTTTTATGAAAGGTCCTTTTATTTTTTATTACATTTAAAATCTAAAATTACTTTAAAATGCAGGACCACAATTTAGTCCATGTTCATAATGGATCAAACTGACCTATTATACAGTGGAAAGCTCTTCACTCAGAAGGTCCTACTATTTAAAAATAAATCAATGATATTATTTTTCTAAGTTCCTAATTTCATTACCACATTCCTTAAAGTCACTACAACAGAAAATACTAGCAAACTTACGTACAAACTAGGGCAAGGAAGATGCACACTCTACAGTGCAGGGCAGGGTGCTAACACAGGAAAAATAGACATACTGAGCAAGGAATTGTTGCACTAAGAGAGTACCTGTTTACACCAAAATATAACTCCAGGACATCCAGGTAACTGCAGAAAGTTTTACTAACAAACAGGCACTTTGCTATATCAACAGTGCTAACCAACTCTAAATAGATAAGACACAGGAGAGGCTGCTGTGATCTGCAAACAGCTGCAATCTGCAATTACAAATTTCCAAAAAGCGGGGCAGAGAAGTAGATAGGGAATACCTAGAAAAGAGACAATACTTAGAAAAGAGACACAGAGAGAAATAAATATATTATATTCAAATAGAATATCAAATATCAAATAGAATGCAAGCAAAGGAAAATGAGCCCCAGGTACCTCCTACTGTCAATGTGACCTTATGTTAATGGTTCACACCTCAGGAACTGGAATTAGCCATGTGTTCCTAGTCCATGGAGCACTGTCCTGGTCTGGAGAGGTTTTCAAGTCAATTTTATGCCTCCTTTCACTCCATTCTGGCTCCCAGATAGAAACATAGAATCATAGATTTTGTCAGCAGAAAAGGACCTTTAGGCCCATCCAGTGTGCCCCTTGTCCCTGCCTATTCCATCACCACTGACCCTAGCTGGTCATAGGTGTCACTCACTCCCTCCCTCTGTTTCTCTACCTAATATGCCCATGCCTATCTCATACATGCTTGAAGCTCCCCATAGTATTTACCCCCACTACGTCCTCTGGCAGGCTGTTTCAGTCATCCACCACCCTTTCCGTGAAGAAATATTTCCTCACATCTCTCCTGAACTCCCCTCCTAGCTTAATTGCATGCCCCCTTCTTCTAGTGCCTTCCTTTCTCTGAAATAGGCCCCTTCTTGCAACTTGTTCATTCTTGTGGGGTACTTGAAGGTTTCAGTCATGCTCCCTCTTGCTCTCCTCTCTTCCAGGGAGTACATGAATTCCTGCAGTCTTTCCTCATATGGCTTCTCATGTAACCCCCTCGCCATTTTGGTTGCCCTCCTCTGTATGGCCTCCACCCTTTCATTGTACTTCTGGCAGTGCGGGTTCCTGAATATTGAATACTAGACTGGTTGAATTCCATTAGTTTATTGGACACATTGAGATAGATTGTACATTCTCATTAGGTATGAAACAAGTTGGTCTTCCAGAGCTAGGGCAGCATTATGTTTCAAGGTGCTTGTGGATCCCCCTGGTCTGTTGCTGATTCATGGCAATACAACGATTTGTTGTTTATGCACATCTGGAAGTACCCATATTCTGTAACTGAATGAAAACGATCATGCCAAAAAAAAAAATTACGTTAAAAAAAAAAGGAAATCCACACAGAGGATTAATATAGTGTATGGGGTATTGCAACTGTGTATAGAAATCAGTTCAGTCAAAAACGTGGTTCTACTGCAGTAGTGACATACCTACTGAAGCAGAATAAAAAGTCGTTCTGCTGCAATAGTTACATTATACCACTGAGAGGCAAAAAGAAAGCAACCGAATCAGCTGTTGAGCCACATGTCAGCCGCTCGGAGTTCACCCTGACAGAGTTTGCTCTTAAAAGAAATAAAAAAAATCACAGATTTAATTAAACATACTTGCCCCATGTGCAACAGTCACAAGATTAGTAGAAATGGACTGCTGAATGTTCTCCTGCATCGGCACTGGTTGTTCTCCTGCGAATGGGGGGGGGGTAGTAAATGGCGTTAGTGACTTTTGGGAATGTAATTTTCTTGCGGTTGTTGTTAGTAAAGCAGTTAAAGTGAAGAAAGCTTTGTGTTGTTTCTTTGTACCATACACTATGGGAGCCCCCATACACAACAAGGCTATTCTTCCACCTCGTGGTTACCATGATGACTGAGGGACCTCTCAAGCTTCACTCTTGAGGTCCTCGTTGTCATGGTAACCACTCAGCAGAAGAATAGCCTTGTTGTATATGGGCTCCCATACACTATTCTATATATAGTATATGGTGAAACTCTGTTATGCATGGAATTATATGCCTGGAAAATGCTTTTTATGCTGAAATAGTGACATCATTAAGTTGTGCTATAGTGATGATGTCACTACTGCAGCACAATTTAGAATGCTGCCACACAGCTGCTTTCCTTTATCCAGTCAAGCGCGAGGCTGCTTCCTTCTTTTAATTGAACTTACAGAAAAAGCTGCAGCACACTGAATCAGTAATTTGAGCCCACCAGCAAGCCTGAAATGGGTTATAAAAGATAATGTATGGACATCCATACACAGACAAACCTGTGTCTTTATCTCAAGTTTCCCTATGGCAACAAGCTTTGCTCTCGAGCTTCCTGGCTGCATAAAAATCTCTCAATGCAGACACATGCTTGTTGTATATGGCTGTTTATATATTGTAATGGGAATTTTTGTAACCTGTTTCCCATAAGTCCCCCCTCCCCTCTTCCCAGTTTTATTTGTGTTGCTCTCATGCCTCAGAGTTGTGTGTGTATGTGGGGAACAGGCTACGTTCCCTAGTGCGAGGGAGTGGAAAGGAAGGGCTGATTCCGAATGTTGGCTCACGGCCGACCGTGAGTGAACTCCAGGGGAAGAGAGATTTGAGCGGGACCATTAGGGAGGTTGGTAGGAACTGTGAGGGGAGTTGGAGATGGACTGGGAGGAGCGAGAACACAGAGAGCTGCCGGTTGGACAAGTGGGCTTACCTGGGTAGTTAAGCCATCCCGGAGTTCATCTGTGTGCCTCAGCTGTCTCCTACCAGTCCCAAAATGAAGCAGCCAGCAGTCGGTAGTGCGGTGGGTCAAGAAGTGCCGTTGTGTCCCTGTTAGCCTGTCGTCAGCCATGGTGTGGGCTCAGTTCTGCCCCTATTATTATTTTCTGTAATTGGTTAATGTTCCAGTCCCTCGTCAGCAGCGTAGCAAGAGCTGCATCTCTTGGAGAAGAAGTGTCAGACTGCCCACCTGAAAACAGTAAGTATTCACAAGGAACAACTAGTAGCTCCTCCCACTGCCAGCATCTCCCAGCCCCCAGGTTTCTTTCCTTACCCAGGCCCAGGGTGGTGAGTCAGCAGCAGCACCAGTGCCAGTGTGCTGACCACCTGAGCAGTTTATTCTTTTTATTTAAAATAAAAGTTGCAAAATCATGCCTAGACTGCCACAGAGGATGGGTGTGGTAAGGGGGCTAGGGAAAGGCCCTAGGACTGAGGACCACCCGTAGGTGGGTGCATTTAAATTTATTCAAATATTGCTCCCATTGGAGCCTAGAGAAGGGGCGGGTTTATTTAAATGAAGAAGCTCCTAAGGTGGAGCCCAGGGGCAGGACAAGCCTGAAGATTGTTTAATTTATTAAAACAAAGGAAAAAGCTCTTCAAGGGCAGGACGAAGTGCCAGTGTAATTGGTAGCTCATTTGGCTGGGATAACCTCTGTGCCCTGTCCAGAAGCCTTGCTGCAATTGTCCCCTCAGCCAGTGTGGAGGTTTTTCTGGTAGCATTTAATCCTACAGCAGAGCCCAGATTGTTTTACAATATTTAAAGAGACAGTACCAGAATGTAGCACTGCCATTGAAACTGCATGATCTGCCTGTTTTCTTCTGATTTTTCAACAGTAATTGAGTGGGACTGTCTTGTTACCACAATTTGGAACAGAGGTTCACATTTTGTTTGGGGGAGCCTGAGCCAAGTTCAGTAGCCAGTCTGTGCTGTTTGGGTCCGAGCACATCCAGGCTCTGCAGATTTCCCCTTTTTAGGTGCAGAGTAAGAGAGGTCCAAAGCCGGGGTGGCAGAGATGCAGCACCAGAGGTCCAGTGTCTGAGGATCAGAGGTCCAGTGTTGGAGGCCCAGCGGTCCAGTGTCAGAGGTCCAGAGATGCAGTGCCAGAGGTCCAGTGTCAGAGGCCCAGAGGCCCAGTGTCAGAGGTCCAGAGATGGAGCACCAGAGGTCCAGTGTTGGCAGTCCAGAGGTCCAGTGTCAGAAAACCAGGGCCCAGATATCGAGAAATGCGCCAAAGGCCAGTGCAAGTCTGGCGCAGCACAAATCCAATGCGCCATGGTGCAACAGGAGCCATATTCAGAGGCTGCACTGGCCGAACTGCGCTAGTGCAACCCAGCTGAATATGGCACAGTTGCACCATGGCACAAATACAGTTGTGCCACTGCACAGAAAGAGATGCTCCAGCGCATCTGTGGGAGCAGAGCAGCAGAGCAACAGAGGGGGGCACGGCACACAGAAAAGACCCAGGGACAGGGCAAGGGAAGCACAGTGACAGGCCACAGGAGGCCACCACCAGCAGGGCACAGCAGGGCACACACATGCACCCAGACACCCCTCCCCAAAACACAACAGTGACACAGATAGCAGGCAACAGGAGGTGCTAATGGCCAACGGAGGGCCTGGCTGTGCCCCCCCCCTCCCAGACCCAGCCTGCTGCAGGGGCACCTGCCCAAAGAGCTGGGGGGCATGGGGCTCCACACATGCCACTAGGTTGGCCACCTTAATGGGAGACCAGTTTGGGCCCTCCATCTCCGTGCCTGCACCATGTTCCACTAACTGTGTTGGTAGTGAAAATGGCTGACGGAGACACCGTCCACCATGCACCGCCGTGTGATGTGCGGTGCATCGCGGCTCTGCGCGCACAGTGCGGAGATGCATGGCAGCGTAATGCATGGCTATATGTGGGGTCTGAGGGTCAGAGGTCCAGACCAGAGAAGTCAGGGGTCGCACCAGCATTGCTCACGCGGCGCGAGCAGCAGGTTGCGGCACCCCATGCGCGGCCATGCACGTAGCCAGCCCATGCACAACATGCACAATACCATGGCATCACACTGTCTGCGCATGGTGCATGATTGCCACCATGATGCTGTGACGTACATGTGCACTGTGCATGCAAGCGCTTTGTGCCGGCACAATCCCATTGCGCATGGTGCAATATTGCAATATTCAGACACTACATGCAAATGAGCTCATCAGCCAATGCATGGTGCACTGGGTGCATTAGCATGTCATTACCTTTGCAGCAAACCTCATTTGCATGCATTGCACCTCATAAGCGCCATGGAACAGCACAGGCCATGGACCAGTATTGCATCCCTTCAAGGTAAGTTGTGCATGCCACTGCAGCTCACTGAGAGCAGTCAGCACAGCAGGGTGGGACGGACCAGGGAGATGCTGCCACTGACACACTGTGCTGTCCATTTCCACAGGACGCAGCATGTCGGACCATGAGGAGGGTGAGGAGCGTGGGCCTGCTCAGAAGCGCAGGCCCAATTTCACTAAAATGGAGACAGAGGCCCTGTTCGACGCATACCTGGACAGGGAGCCCATATTGAGTGGTGCCACAGGCACACCACAGGCCAGTGCTGGGGCCTGGGAGGAGGTGGTGGCATACGCCAACCAGCATGGCAGCCACCAGTGGTTGGCGCAGAAGTGCCAGAGGAAGGTGGGCATGGACAAGAGGCGAATTAAGGAGAAGGTGGCAGCCATCCGTGCATCCCAGAATGCCACTGGAAGGGGGCCTGCAGATGCGCCAGCACTCACGGCGCAGGAGGAGTTGGTGGCAGCCACCATGCACCACAGCATAGTGGAGGGTGTGCCTACAGGTGGTTTCCACACGGGTGGCAGCCCATCGCTGCATGGTAAGTATGTCAGCCATGCACAGCTGGTGGCACAGAGGATGCATACACGGGCATGCTGGCGTGCATGCAGCTGGCATGCATGTTACGTGCATGAGTGCGCACCCACGTGCATGCCATGCTTCAGAACACATGCAGTGGCAGTGTGGGGGGGCACATGTGGGCAATGCATCACTGACACACCATTCTTTCCTTTGCAGCACCAGCATGCCTCCGTGTGCATAATGGGGTGCCGGCAGTGGCAGCATTCGTGGACACTGGACTGGCCCCAGAGGACCAGCCATCCACCTCCACTAGCATCCGGGGGCCCGACAGGCTGCAGCTCACCACCACAGTGCAGGTGGATGTCCTGGACCTGGGGTTGGATGAGGCCCTGGATGTGTTCCTACAGAATGCCAACCTTGGTGCCCTCTGCACAGAGACACAGATCGGGGCAGGGTCCGACACTGATGATGACATCACGATTATCCTGGACAGCATGGGCACCATTGTGGGTGAGATGCCCTGCTGGCCACTGACACAGACAGTGCAACCAGCGCTCTGCCAGTGGTGGAACAGCTGCCTGCCACCACAGCAGGTGCAGCGGTGTGTGCTGCCCCAGCTGTGCCCTGCAGTGGTGGTGGTGCGGCCGCGTAGGTGCTGGGTGGTGTACAGTGGCTGGACAGGCAACAGCAGCAGGCTGCAGGTGCCACCGGGCAGCCAGACACAGGGTCAGCTGCCAGTGCGCCTGCTGTGCCCATTCCCCCTGCAGACCCCACTGTGCAGCGTCCACCAGAGAGGGGGGCTGTGCAGTGTGGCCAGTCACCACATGAGGATTAGCGTCCCCCTCCCGGGAGCCCCAGGACGCCGACCCGCTGGCTGATCAAACCCGCTTGCTGCAGATGTCCATTCAGCAACAGGTGTTGCTTGCCACTGGGGTGCATGCACTGCGTGCAGAGGTGCACCAGTTAGCCGAGCAGTAGGAAAGGGGCAATGCGCAGATCCTGGCAGGGATGCAGTGCATGCAGGAGGTCACGACTGCATCCCTGGATTGCATTGCCACTGTAATCACAGATGGCTTTGTGCTGCTGGCTACCACAGGACATGGCCAGGCACAGATGACCCCCAGCATCGTGCTGTCCACCCTGCGAACCCGGCATCGGGTGACCCTGACACAGTCAATGCCGGGTTCTGATATGGGCATCCCAGGCACACCCGGGGCTGGTCTGTTTGGGCACCTTCAAACCCCCCAGCGGACACAGTCCCGGTCCTGCAGTTCAATCCCTGGGGGGGCTGTTGCTCACCCCCCCATGGCTGATGCACAGCCTGTGGCTGCCGATCAGCCCAGGTGCAACCATGGTTCCGTGCAGCAGACCTGATGTGCAGGCCGCCCCACCTGCAGTCTGCAGCTGCTACGCAGTGCGCACATTGGCGGTGTGTGTGTGCCCACTACTGGTGTGGCACCTGTGTGTCGCACCACACACTGCCTGTGTGCGTGCTTGCTTGGCCACTGGACCATGTGGCGTGGGTGTGATAAAGGCATTCTAGCACTGGTTGCACCTGTGCACCAGTGCAATGCATCTGATCCTTGCCACATACCACTGCCTAGGTGTGTGGGTGTGTGTGTGTGTGTGTGTGTGTTGCTGTGTGTGATTCTGTGTGGTTGTGTGCCTCTGACTCCCCTACCCCGGCATCATACCTCTGTGTGTGCATGCCCATTGCCATGCACGCCCATGCATGTGTGCTGTACCTGTTTGTGTGACCCACGCATGTGTATCACACCACCTACCTGTATGCACCATAGTGCTCCTGTGCGATGGTGTCCTGGTGTCATCGCGCCTGCTGTTGCAGCTGGGAATCCCTCCACCCAGGGGGTGGCTGTCCACCACCCTGTGGCCCATTGCCTCCATCGTCCCCACTACTGTCACCCTCATCAGCCTCAACAGCTATCCCACGGTCAATGGCCATGTTGTGCAGTATGCAGCTGGCCAGGAATAGGCCATAGGCTTTTGAGGGGCTGTACTGTGGGGCACCACCTGACCTGTTTAGGCAATGGAAACATGCTTTCAGCATGCCAAAGACACGCTCGACAATGTTGCGTGTGCTGGAGTGTGTCACGTTGTAGCATTCCTCTGCTGGGGACGACGGGCGCTGGTAGGGTGTAAGCAGCCAGGGCCTCAGTGGATAAGCCCTGTCCTATGTGAATAATGACATAGTGAGCCCTCTGCTATTCTATGCTGTACCCCTTGCCTGTCCCTGGCGCCCACGCCACCATGCACACCCTGCCCTCCACCATCCCAAGGTATGCTCTGCCCATCGCCCCTTGCCCATGCCATACTCACCCACTAGGTGGCCAGTAGGGATGTCCCCACATTCAAACCTGTGGCACAGTGCAGAGCTGTGCCAGATGAATGCATCATGTGCACTCCCGGGGTGTGTGGTGCAGACATTGGTGATGTGCCCCGTGGCATCCCACACCACCTGGCAGTTGACACTTGGGCACCCCTTCCTGTTAATGTACACCATGCCCTCAGGGCCAGGTGGCATGCAGATGGCCATGTGGATGCAGTCAATGGCCCCAATCATGCCAGGCATATGTGCAACACTGTGGAAGTCCTGCATGGTTGCTGTATACTCTGTTTGTGTGCTGAGGAAATGGATGAATTCTGAACACGTGGCAGCAGAACATTGAGGAACTGTGTGAGGAGGCGGGACATGGCTGACTGGGTTATGCCTGTGGTGTCCCCTGTTGGTCTCTGGAAGATGCCCGTGGTGAGCAGGCACATGACGGCTGTCACCTTCGTCTCCACGGATATAGTGTGGCGCCGTCTGGTGGGTGCCTGCATCTCCTCACTGCACAGCTCACAGAGCTGCCTCAGAATGGCCCTGTTCAGGTGGTACTGGCCCACGATCTCTGTGTCACTGTATTTCTTGAAGGTGATGCGGGCACGGTACCACCTGTGTCGGGCATACCGCCGACGGGCCCTTCCTTGGTCGCGTCGCTGTTCCTCCTGCCCCCTCAGACCCCTGATTATGGCCTCCATCATCCATGGCCCTTGCTGTCCAAGATCCCCCTGGGTGGTTGGCTGCTGCTGGCTGTGTGCCACCCAGGTGCACTGCCTGGCAGTGTGTCTGTCTCTCTCTCTCTCTCACTCTCTCTGCCCCTCTCTCCCTCTCCAATGCCAGCTCTGTCCCTCTCCCTCTGTGTCTGCCTTGATCTGTCTCTCTCTCTCTCTCTCTCTCTCTCTATCTTTCTTTCTTTCTTTTTCTCTCTCTTTCTCTCTCACTCCCTCTCACCTGGTGCAAGTGCTGTCTGTGTGCTTGTGCCCTGTATTTATAGGAACAAGTCTGCTCAGAGCAACTTCAATTTGCTCCACACTTGCGCCATGGTTTCAAGGTTGAATGTACCACTGTGCTGGATATTCATGGGAATGCCCCCTGCACTTGTGCCTGCATTCATTTGGTGCAATGGAATTTGCACTGTGCAATGGCTCCCACTGACTATGGCTCCTTGGCGCAAGTCCGCACTTGTGCTGGTGCAACTGCTTTGAATATCCGGGCCCAGAGGTCCAGTGCCGGAGGTCCAGAGGTCCAACTCCAGACTGCTGGGGGTCCAGAGGTCCAGTGCTGGAGGTCCAGAGGTCCAGTGCCAGAGGTCCAATGCTGGAAGTCCAAAGGTCCAGTGCCGGAGTGCCAGGGGTCCAGAGGTCCGGTGCCGGAGGTCCAAAGGTCCGTACCCACAGAGCTAGTGTTCCAACACTTCGGTATCCATGGTCCAACACCGAGGGTTCATTGCAGAGTACCAGAACCAGGATGACAGGGTCAAGAGTGGACCATCTGGGGTGGTCAGAAAAGGGCTTTCACCATAGCAACTTGTCCCAATGCAGACAACATGGTACATCAGAGTCAAGAATGGACCATCTGAGGAGGTCGGAAAAGGGCCTTCACTGTAGCAGCTTGCCCCACCGCAGACAACATGGTATTTTGGGGTCAAGAGTGGACCATCTGGGGTGGTCAGAAAAGGGCCTTCACTGTAGCAGTTTGCCCCAATGCAGACAACGTGGTACATTGGGATCAAGAGTAGACCATCTGGGGTGGTCAGAAGAGGGCCTTCGCCATAACAGCCTGCCCCAATGCAGACAACGTAGTATGTCAGGGTCAAGAGAGGACCATTTGGGGTGGTCAAAAGAGGGCCATTGCCCTAGCAGCTTGCCTTGTCACAGAAATCCTTGGCTCCGGGGTCAAGAAATCAGCTACTCCCAATGACCATGATGGGCTAACTTTCTAGCCATCACCTCTTAGACTCTTTAGAACTGTTGTCAAACTACTTCATTACCTAAGACTTATTGTTTTGTTCTCTTATGCATTTTCTTTATAGTTCCCCCTTTCCCCAATATTTGTTATCATTATCTGAATCTTTAGTAAACATTTGTTCTCATCTGACTCTTCCGTGTCCGTCTCTTTTCTGCTGATCACCCAGTGGTACCCACATAGGGGAACAGAGCCTTCCCTTTATTCTGGCTTTTTCTAAACTTACCAGTTGCCAGTGCTGATTGGCCTGCATTTAAAAAGGGGTCAATCACCCAGTTGTTGGGCCGAACAACTCACTAAGGCCCCTGCCCTCCTCTTAACTAATTGGCTTTTGAATCCTGAGCAGGGCCAGTTACAGTAGTATGCTCTATACTGTGCATGAGTAGAAACAACAGTTAACACTAGAACTGGATCGTACCTACAGCAGCTGGTCCTGTGTTTGGGAAAATGACATAGAAATGTGGTTATGTATCTAGTGGTACTGCGTACAACCCCATTTGCATCACAGATTAGACCATACAACCTTACTAAAATTGAAAAGGGACATTATACCCCCCAACATAAAGATTATTTTCAATCAAACTTTGGATTACATCCCCCCCTTCAAATACAGTAAATTACCTTAGTTTAAAAGTTGCTTAACAGCTAAAGAAATACAAAATTACAAATACCCTAATAATGCAAATCACCATAAAATAATTTAGGATGGTTCTGCTTTAAACAGGAGGGTATGGTACCAAATGGCCTCTCACACAATCTGCAAAGGCTGAAGACACAACATGTGTTCCATCCTTCTTGGAACTCACCAGTGTGCCTCATCTGTATCTCAACCCAGAGAAAGGGGGACCCAGCTCTATAATGATCTAACTGGTTTGGGTCATGGTGACACCAAAATAGGGAAGCAATGTAAAAGACAGAGAACCTTGGTACAAAAGCATTGAAGCAAGTGTTACCCTGGGAGAGTACTGGCAATAAAGCCAAGTTTCAAGGCTGAACACAGAAGACAGAAATGTGTTTGGTCCTTCTCAGGACTTATCATTGTGTTTCACTATTGATCAGGCACTAGACTATTTTATTGTGACCTTTACCAACATTGGTCCGGATATTGAAAGGGTTGCACCTGGCGCAACAGAGTTGTGCCGGGCACAACCCCGCATTGCACCCCAGTGGGATATTGGTAAGGCTGCCTGGCACAGCGCAAATCCCGATGCGCTGGGGTGCAATGTAATCGTATGTGGCGCAGATGCAGGGGGCGTGCCCATGCATATGTGGCACATCCTGATCTTCAGCCCGGGATGTGTGGCACATATGCTCCTGTAACCCTGCATTGCACCACAGAGGGGGGCTCAAAGTTGAGCCTGTGCAGAGTAGGAACAACTCCTGGCCACCCACAGGTGGGCTGCAGTATTGCAGGGTGCAACACAGCAGCCCAGCCATGGATGGCCACCTGCCCACCCAGAACACCATCCGCAAGCACACACATAACCCTGGTGGTCAAGTGGATCCCCCCCCGCCCATTGCTGCGATGGTGGTAGATGTAGTAAAACCCGGTCCCTGGTAGTCTAGTGGTCCCCTCCCCGAGTCCCTGATTCCCCGATAAATTAATAACTGAACATCCCTGGTGGTCTAGTCAATCAATCAATCAAAATCTTTATTTAACAAGGCGATCACCATTGAGCATAACTCATTTTCGAGGTGGACCTGGACATTCATGACAATGACATTCACATATTTGGGACTGTCTAGTGCAGTATGCCCTGCAAGGCCATTGGTCCAAACTGGGAACCAATGGGCTGTACCTGTCATTTGGCAGGTGGCCAGGCTGTATGCGGGCGGGTTGCAGCCACCACCATGACGGGGAGCAGGTGGACAAGGGCCCGTGTGTGGGTGGGAGGGTGGGGATGCCACTGGATCACCAGGGCATTTATTTACGGAGGATTACTATGACCAAGGCAATGGGTGGGGGGTTCCACTAGACCACCAGGACGGTCATTTATACTGTTCTCAGGGAATCGGATGGGGGGGACTGCTAGACCACCAGGGATGGTCTTTTATTGCAGTTATCAGGGAATCGGGGACTCGGGGGGAGCACTAGACTACCGGGGATTGTTTGTTATACATATACGTGATCGTGGCTATGGGGCAGGGGATGCCCTGGGATCCCCACTGCACACGTCATGCTGTGCAGGGTGCCAGGTGCAAGTCGCCGGGCTGCCTGGCACAAGGCATGCAAATGGGGCCATAATAACATGCAAATGGCCCCATTTGCACCTTGCATATTTCATGGCCTCATTTGCATGCCCTCAGCTGAATATTGTGGGTGATGCATCCAGCGCAACTGCATTTGCGCTGTCCCATACCCGTGCTCCCTGGCTGTGGCTTGCGCCGGCGTAGTCCATGCCACATTCAATAGTGCTGCACCATGGCGCATCACCGTTGAATATCACCTGGCCCTGGCACCACCACATCCCAATTGCGCTGCTCCCAGGCTTGCGCCACTGCCTGGTGCAGTCTGAATATCCTGGCCATTATCAACAAGCACGCACCCCTAACCAAGTGCAGGTCTAAAGGAATCAGAGCGTCCTGGCTTTAAAAGGAAATAAGGTCCCTTATGAAGAGCTGGGATGCTGCATGGAAAACCTACAAGTCTAGTAATCTTTACTCTGATTGGTTACTCTATCGGCAATTGAGAAACTCATGTAAAACCAAGCAGCAGGGAGCCAAAAGATCCTACTACCGCTCATTCCAAACAGAAAGCCTTAGCAAGCTGAAGGAATTTTGGAAACAGATTAACTCTTTAATCAAGGGTAAATCAGTGCAGTGTCCTAGCTCCATTTTTTCAGGTAGCAACATCCTACAAGACCCTCCTTCTATTGCAGAGGGTATAAATCAGTTCTTCATGGATCTAGATAGATACACATTACATCTTTCGCCAACTTCTGACTTCTCCATCACCACACATCCCCATACGGGTGTAGGCTTGCTCCCCGCTTTTCACCAAAAAACAACAACCAAAAAAGAAGTTCCCAGATAGTTATTAAAACTGAAAGAAGAGAGCTCCTCTGGTCATGGTATCATTGAGCTTAAGTTAGTTGCACCTGCACTTGTTGCACCTATCTGTAACTAAATAACAGGTCCTTCCTACCCGGTTTTGTTCCATACAAATGAAAGTGGCTGTAGTAGCCCTAGTCCCCCTCCATAAGGGCAGCCCCCTCACCATTGAAAATTACAGACTCATTTCAATTCTCTGCCCCCTAGCCAAAATTCAGGAGAGGATACTCTATAATCAGTTACAGTCCTACTTAGAGATGCACCACCTGCTCATCGACTGCCAGCATGGCTTTAGAGATAACTGTGGTATGACTACAACCCTTGTAAAAGTCTCTGCCGATATTCTCAATGCAAGTGACAAAGGCCTTGTTACAGAAGTAGTGTTTGTTGACCTGACAAAGGCCTTTGACCTTGTCAACCACCACCTCCTACTAAGAAAACTCAACATCCTGGGTCTTGACTGATTAGCGCTTACCTGGCTAAAGAGCTTTCTCATTGGGAGATCCCAAAGGGTCAAATGGTCTGGAGCACTATCTTCCCTTAGGCCTATAACCCATGGTGTTTTCCAGGGATCTATCCTGGGTCCACTGCTTTTCTTGCTCTTCATTAACGAGCTTCCCAGCTTCTGCGGAGGTGCATCAGTGCAACTTTATGCTAATGATGCCATTCCATTCCGTTCCTCCAATGACATGAATTGGCTTAATCAGTCTTAACTCAGATTTCAACACACTTGAGCAATGATTCACAGATAACCATCTTATTCTCAATACCAAAAAAACTAAAGCCATGGTACTCTATAATCCCTCCCCTAAAACCACTAACACCATTTCGCAACACCCTCTCAAAATTTGCTCTCTCCCTGGGGACTACATTGAGGTAGTTCAAGCCTTTAAATACTTAGGCTTGCACCTTGACTCGGCCTTTTTCCTAGAGACCCACTTCTCCTTGCTAACTAAAACCTTCAACCAGAAGTTAGGGCTGTTATATTGTCCCCCCCCTTATCTGCCACCTTCTGCCAAAAGATTGCCTCCACATCCCTCCTACCTATACTTTTCTATGGTGCGCCATTACTTCTCTCTGCTCAACCTTCAGCCATTGCCTGGCTTCGACAACTCTATTTTAGGATCAGACATTTTGCCTTAGGGGCTGATCCTAGAAAACACCACTGCACTATCTTGACTACCCTACAATGGCAGGATTACGACTCACAGATACAGCACCTCACTCTATGCTTTGTTTATTAGCTAGTACATCTCTTCAGTCCCCCTTTTCTTAGAGGCATTGTGTGTCGAAAAGATGCTGCTCATCCATTCAGGTCCTCCACCCTACTTATGTTAGCAGCCCCAAACCCTTGTCGTCTCACTGGGAGGTGCTCTTTTACCTTCTCTGCCTTAACTGCATGGAATGTGCTACCACCTCATCTCTTTCCTTGCCCTTCTCTATCACTTTTCAAGAAATCCCTTGCTGCACACCTGCTCAGTCCTCCAACCTGCAATTGTTTTTGATAATCCCAGTATCCTAACTAAAAAAAACTCCCACATTAATATAACGCAGGAGTAATTTTCAATTTCCTATATATGCTTACCCTTTGTTCTAATAAATTCATCCTCATATGGGAGAAATCTCACTTGAATCTGCTGCAGTGAACTTTTGTAAATCTGATACACTGCAATTTTGTGAATATGTTTATTTTATCTGATCTGAAATATGAATATTGTATCTGATGATTTGTATTTGTATATATCACTGTATATTATATTGTAATTCATTTATTGTATGTACGCACTGCTACTACTTGTGATACCGCAGAAACCCCTGACTTTAGAGTATACTCATTGCAGTATAGCTGTCCTCATAGACTGTTCGCTGTATGTAATTTTAACCTGCTTATTATTGTATTCCTGTTCTTTGTATTGGATTGTATGTATTGTACTGTCTCCCTGGGTCTCCCCTGAAAAAGGGACTGCATGGTTTCAGTGGGTTCACCCGATTACCAAAATTCAAATAAATCTGTAACTCAGCCCAGGCAAAGGAGAAACCATTCCCTAGGATAATCTTATGGGTTTGTGTCATAGTAAGACCAAAATAGGAAAGCAGCCTTTTGCAGAATGATCTGGGTAGTGGCCAGGGCAGTACATATATGCCATCTGGCAGCGTGTCGATGCCTGGCCCCTGATAGTTGGCATCTTGGTGACATTCCATAAAAAAATTATTTTTGTGGCAGTTTTCAATTTGAAATTCCTAGTCTTCACATTCCTCCAAGTTGCAATGGTTCCTTTCTTCTGAGTCCTGAAGCAGTGTGTGTGTGCGTGCCTGTCTGTGTCATCCTCAGCTGTGCAGTTGCAGTGTGAGCTGAGCAGTGGGCAGCATGCGTGTGCCAGTTGGCAGTGACTCAGTGCCTGGCTTCTGGTAATCCTTGGTGGCATCCCATTGATAAAAAAAATAATAATAACCAACAAATAACATAAAAAAAACTAAAAATAAAGTCTTACTCTTCGGCATTCATCACCCAGGCTGAGTGCTGTACAAGGCATTAGGAAATGTAGCAACAGAGAGGCCAAGGAGATGGTGGCATGGGATTGTCCAGTCATAAAGAAAAGCAAAAGCGTAATGAGCTTGGTCATAGACCATCTGCCTCATTGGGAACTACAAGGGCAGAGGAAGATGACAGTAGTGGTCTAACAGTCCATAAAGTATCACACTGTAGGAACCACTCACAGTGGCACTGCAAAGATTGCAACACAAGCAATCATAGAAAAAAGGAATAAGAAAGGAGTGCACCAGGTAGTGACACAGGAAGAGGAGGATGAGCAAGGTGATTTGGCGGCATTTGGGGACAGAGATACAGATTGTGATATTGTGATTATATACCCAATAAAATGATAGCAGCACTAGCAGCAGTTCTGATGAGTTCTGTTGAGGAGGAGGAGGAGGAGGAGGAGATGGAACAGATGGGAGTTCGTCTTGGGGCAGGTGCACATAAGAGGAGGAAAAAAGATCAAAAGTGGTGGTAAAACAAACCAGGGTAAAAAGCACTCCACTCTCACTGGTACTGTCCCTGGAAATGGGACAGAAATATTAAACAAACAGACCCAAGGCAAAAAAGTTAACAAGAGCAATTGTGGAAATGCTAGCCACCAACTTGCTGCCATTGTCCTCTGTGAGCAACACTGTTTTTTGTCACTAATGCAAGTTGCTATGCCAAGGTATCATGTGCCCAGTTGTATCTGCCTTTCCGCAGTGGCTCTTTCCGATTTGTATCAGAGTATCTACAAAGCTGTGTCACATGCCCTGAAAGCATCATTTGTTCCAGCCGTTCACATCACCATTGATTTGTGAACCAGTGGTCAGATTACTGATTACATGGCAGTGACAGCTCATTGGGTTAGTTTCCCTTCTTCATTCCCCTCCTCTTCTTCCTCCTCCTCTGGGTTAAATGCTAGCAGCAGCAGTAACAGCAGTTGAAAGTCACCGGTACCGCTTTTAGACAGATTCCCCAAATTATGGAACACCCTACCCCTACCGTTCACAGCTCCTTCTCCTCTCGAGCCCTCTCCACTTCTAACTATCTCCTCCATATCCTCCCCCTCCCTCCTTACAAACCTCCTGAATTTTAACTCTGATATTTTAATGTGTACTATTGTGCATTCATGCCACTCATCCAATGCACTTACTCATGTGTACTCTTTGTAATGCCACCTTTCTTTTATAACTTGTCATGACTTTTTGTTATTGCTACCCACTGACCCCTCCCACCAGGATGCATCTGGAAATGAGCAACAGCTCAGTATGCCTTTCCTGGTGAAACTTTTAAATAAATAAACCTCCCAACCTCCGCAGTAAGGCACCTTTGTGTATTGCTGGCTTTAACAATGACTGTTCTGCAGAAAACTAGTTACACATCCTTCAGCAGAAGTTTGATGAGTGACTGACACCACACTCGTTAACATCAGATTTTATAGTATCAGATAATGCAACGAAACATTGTAAAGGTAATTGATGATGGTGATTATAGACATTTTGCATTTTTTTGCTCACTGTATAAATTTGGTAGTTCTTAGTTTCCTAGATGAAGAAGGCACCACTGTGCAGACATGTGTAGGTCTGACTAAAAAAGTATGTGGTAATTTATAGCAATTCTGTAAAGGCACAGAAGCTGTTACAGACTGTTATGAAACATCCAACAGTGGAATCACCCTCCCCTCCAACACCTGAAACAGGATGGAATTCCTCCTATTACATGATGGAATGGTTGCTAGAACAACAGAAGGCTATCCACCAGTATGCTGTAGAGCATGGTATTGGCAAGGGAAATGTAAACATCAGCCCAACTCAGTGGCACTTGACAGAGGCCCGCTGCACTGTACTGAAGCCCTTTGAGGAGGCCGCAAGGGTGGTAAGTGCTGATGCAGCTAGTCTAAACCAGGTATTCCTTGTCATGGCCCTCATTAACCTGTGACAACTTCCCATAAAAACTCAATACGAGGAAAAGGAGAATACCTCTGGTCTCATGCCAGTAGAAAGGATAAGATCATATTTCTGTAATGACACATGCATTTCAGAAATGCGTACAGATGATGACTACATCCTGGCCACTCTTTTGGACCCTCGGTTCAAAGACACATTTGAGACATTGCTTGATGCACAAGAATGCGGCAAGGATCAACAGTCATACAAAGTCTATCTTATACAACTGGTTTGTGTATATATGGCACAAAATCAGAACAGGAACACAAATAGAGCAGAAAAACAGCAGTCATCATCATCATCATCCCTTGTTGCAATCGCGCTGAAAGATCAGGTGGAGGAGAGGGAAGGAGGATCCCAGTGTGTTTCCACTGCTACTGAACATCACAGGAGTCACTCATTTGTATCTCCAAGTCAACTAGCTACTCCTACGGCTGCTGTGCCCCCCAGAAAGACAGCAATCGATGATAAACCACTACGGGAACAACTGTGATGATGGCTTGATGAAAAAGCACTACAAATCACTTTTTGACACAGTGGTGCCTGAGATGCCAGCAAACAAAATGGTGCAGGATTATCTGGATGAGAACATGCCACTAGCAGGAGATGAGCCTCTTTTTATTTATTTATTTATTTAGTTTTTGTTGACCGGGTAAGTGCACAAGACAAATGCTGCCTATTTTCAGGTACGACCCAGGGAAGGGGGATACAGATGAAAGCCAACTGACCTTGAACCAGATTAAGCTGTTGGTGGTATTTTTTGTGAAGGAGGGAAATTTGACCAGGACACCAGGGAAATTCCCCTACTCTTTTCGATAAGTGCCATGGGATCTTTAACATCCACCTGAACTACCACCAATCCAGGCAGATGGGACCTCGGTTTAACATCTCATCCGAAAGACGGAACTCTGTTGTACTTGTAACAAGAAAAGACTATTTGACCCTCTTCGACAGAGGTAGCTGTTGAATACCTTAGTTGCCCATCTGCAAGTACATACTCAGAGAGGATTTTCAGTGCTGCAGGCAATATTGTCACCAACAGGAGAACATGCCTTTTGACCCAAAATGTAGAGACGCTCACTTTTTAAAAAATTGATCTGCCCCTTTTCCCAAAGCCCTTTTTGCCACTGTTTATGGATGATGAATCTCCTAAACATCCAGCTGGCCTAAAGACAGAGGAGGAGGATGATGAATTGGATGGGGAGGGCTTCTGTGTCCATTATTTTTTTTTTGAACCAGTAGGTTGGGCACACACTATGGGATGCTGCACTGTCATCAATCGGTCTTCTTCAGATTAATGTTTGGTGAATTTCTGCCAGGCTTACACAGGCCAACTTAATAATTTTTAGGGCAACGTTACCCATGAAACCAGTAGGTACATTTATCCATGGCATAACTGGATGCCTTGTCCATGTGTGGCACTGTCCCAATGGGCATACAATTTTGGAAGCAGTAGTCCACACTGTGGGATGCTGCACTGTTTTCTTCAC
Organism: Neoceratodus forsteri; assembly: GCA_016271365.2. Classification (NCBI taxonomy): domain Eukaryota; kingdom Metazoa; phylum Chordata; order Ceratodontiformes; family Ceratodontidae; genus Neoceratodus; species Neoceratodus forsteri. Next base: position 788,747,917 of record CM057454.1, read on the forward strand.
TCACTCTTCTTCGGATTAATGCTTGGCATTGTCCCAATGTGCACACATATTTTGGAACCAGTAGCCTTCACTGTAGATTCTGTATTGATATTTTAAGGGCTTACATACTAAGCCTTACAATTGCAACCATTTTATTTTTTATTTGAGCATTGTTACTTAGCCACATACTCTTTATTACTACAAGCATTGTCCATGTTTGGTACTGACTGAACGGACACAATGTTTGGAACCAGTACCCTTTAGTGTTGCCCTCTGCATCATCCTGCTGTGTTGGGTACTTCAACAGCCCAGTGCATTATGTTATTTCATTTTACCCCAGTTCTTAATGCTTTTTAATGGTCAAACCAGAGCAAACTAGCTCACCATTAAGGGAGCTTTGGTGAACTTTACACAGTTCGACCATCAAAGTTCACATTGTCGAACTTCGGGAGGTTCACATAGCCCTAGTCTAGATATCTTCCAGATTCATATGGTGATAAAATGTTCTAGTTCTACCATAATTTGTGTATTTTATGAATGCTTTAATTTATTTTTTTCTCAAGCTACAAAGATAGCTGCCACATTTGGCTTAAAAATTGCACTGTACACCAGGCAAGGGCTTGAATCAAGAAAGCATATAATGGGGTATTTTAACCAAAACTGGTTAACAGCCTCACTCACTAAAACTCGTAATGATATCTCTGCCCTCAACCTATCTCAGCTCATTTCCAAACCAACCTGAATGAACCATAAGTCAGGTAACCATTCCCTTATAGACTGGGCCCTTACCGCCCACCCTCATAGGGTGATCAAATCTGGTATTTTACCAGATGCAATTAGTGATCATTACATTGTCTTTATGGTGCGTAAAATAAACAGAACAAAATCCCCTCCCCAAAAACAATTTTATTCCACTCATATAAGTGACTAAACCTCGCTCCCCTCCTCCAGGATCTGGCCCACTCAAACTGGGAGCCGATAGCTTTGTCAAACTCCATAGATGCTATGTATAACTACTTTCATATTAAATTTCTTGAAGTCTGGAACAACCATGCCCCCCCTAAGGTGTGTAAGAGTGAAAGGAAACCACCTCCCTTGGCTCACCCCAGAACTTCTAGCATGTCATAGGGCCAGGGATCAAGCCTGGAAAACATACAAATCCACCAAGCTCCCTCACGCCCATGACATATACCGGTCACTCCATAATGAATGCACGACGAAAGCTACTCACTTAGCCAAATCTGACTACTTCTGCTTGACTTTCAACTTTAACATAAATAATCCATCCAAATTCTGGAAGGTAGTTCACTCTTTTCTCTCCTCCCTCCTCTCTTCCTGCTCCTATCCATAAAATAAGCAATACTCAAGTTACCAACCACATTAGCATTGCCACTGAATTTAATACTTATTTCACCTTCTGTGCTTCTGCTCTTCTATCCTCCTTACCTAATCTCTCTCATGTCAGACCCTCACCCTCCCCACCCTCCACTTCTAGCATACCCTCTGGATCTTCCTCTTTCTCCTTCTCAAACAATTACATCTGCTGCCACCTTGGATGCACTTTATGCCCTCAACCCCTCCAAAGGTAGTTCACCTGATGGCTTGGACCCCAAACTGCTGCACCTATTGGTGCCTGTCATCTCTGTTCCACTCTTGGGCTTATTAAACTGCTCCTTCACTATGGCTACTATTCCTTCAGTCTGGAAACATGTCACTGTCCATCCTTTGCCCAAAGGTGATGACCCCTCTTCTCCTGCCAACTATCACCCCATCTCTCTCCTCCCCAACCTTGACAAACTCCAAGAACACCTAGTCCTCTAGCAACTAACTTCCTATCTTTCTGATTCTAACTTTTTCCCTCCCTTCCAATCTGGTTTTTGGAAGAACCACTCCACTACCACCTCCCTGATTAGGCTCACTGATTCTATCCTCTTAGGGATGGACAGTGGTCAAATCACATCTGCCATTTTTGTCGACCTGGCTAAGGCGTTTGACACTGTTTCCCACACCCTTCTTCTAGCCTCCCTCTCCACGGCTAGCCTCTCTGACTCTGCTATTGGTTGTTTCAAAGCCTATCTAGTGGGTAGGACCCAGTCTGTTACAATAGCAGAAGCCACATCTCCTCCTCTCCCTGTCAACACTGGCGTACCTCAGGGTTCCATGCTGAGCCCTATCCTTTTCTCCATTTTCCTAAATGACCTTCCCTCAGTCTGTTTATCCACCTCCATCCACATGTACGCCAATAATACAGTTCTCTTCACCTCTGACCAATCCCCCACGGATGTTGAATCCATACTACAGCATGACTTCAATCAAGTTCATCTCTGGTTCAGCTCCCACCAACTCTCCCTCAGTGCCAAGAAGACAGTCTCAATGACCTTTGTCACTAGGCAGAGACTCTCTCTTGGCTCCCCTCCCTTCCCTTTTTCCACACCCTTGATGGGAAATTCCTCAACATGGCCAGACTAAGGCATAGGCAACATAGGCACAGACCTAGGGCCCCAGCCTGTCAGGGGGTCCCCCAGCAATCCCCAATGTATATTTACTCTATACCCTTTTCATTCTGCCTGAGCTGCATTTTTTGTAAAGGACTCAGCCACTGAGTAATCTGAGCAAGACAGGGGCTGAACCGTAACATGACTCTCACCTCCCTGATCAGGGTTAGATGTAGCTGATAGCTTCAAGGGGCCCCAGCTAGGCAGACCTTTAAGGTGTGAACAAGCCCATTTCCTTTGCTTTGTCTCCCACCCCCACTTAGAATCAAGTCTTACTCTTAAATATAAAAGATTAACAGTACAATTCAGTGTGTATGCTTTATATTTCATCTCACTCCTAAAATTAAGAAACCTAAAATGATTTTTAGTGGTACAATTAAAAAGCGTACTTTTCATTTTAATTCCTTCATCTCACTCATATTGAAATTCTGACCTTGATATAGCTCAGTTTTCAGGGTGAACAAATGAGGCACGGGGTCATTATGTCCCACGGCAGAATGCTGTGAGGCACAATCGCGTTCCACGATTTTGGCAGTTTTGTTCTGTAGAGGCTCTGCCCCACCATTATGGGGAGCTGTGCCCCCAGACATCCTCCACTAAAGATTCTCAACTCCGTGGGGGTCCAACTCAGAGAGCGCACAGGTCCGGGCTTGCCATAATGTCGTATGCTATTATACGTACAACATTATGACCCAGAACGAACAAATGAACATATTTCCAGATTCACATCAGTAAATCTTGCCATTTATTGATCCTGGCTTACTTATCAATAACAGAAGTGTTTGATCCTGGGAATGATTTCTTCCAACAATCACTTACTTTGCAATATATTCTCTAAAGTTCATGATTCCTCTAGTAAACTACCAACTTAATTACTACACCAAACCACTGAGGACATAGCCTCTTTCAGAGATGGGTCCCTATCCCACCTAACAAAACTCCAACTTCCTGGTTCATACTACCTGACAGGACAAAATGATTACACCCAGACTGCGAGCGCACACATGTGTGTGTTTTATTTTTATTTTTTTTTGGGGGGGGGGTGGCTTTGGAGAAGTGCAAATCATGACATTTCATATCCCAAAAATTATTTTTACCAGGACAGTTAGCAATTATGTCTCTAAATGATCAAAACTCAGACTACTGTTATTTTTCCATACTGATATTATTAGTTTCATTAATTTTGAAGCATTTTAGATAGGTTATTTTTATTTATTTATTTAAAAGTTGATAACTGGGAAAGAAACCAATGAGCCAAAACTCGTTTCCAGGTGCGACCCGGAAAGGGGTTACAATAGGGATAAAGAACACAAAAAAAGCATGAGTAAAATACAGTAATGGAAAAACATGGGTCACGGTTACAAGACCCAAAATGATACTGTATATAACATCCAGTTGCAGGAACACAAAATAAAATATAGAGAATACTGTCTGGGCAACTGTGTGCAACCAGCCTGTGCTGCCACTGAGGGGTTCTGATTCTGTTAGACCTCAAGAGCAAAGCTTGACAGGACACGCAGAATCAGAACCCCGAGATGGTATTTTTTATAGTGTATAGTAACCTCACAACTAAAACAAAATACTTGAAATGATTTTGAATTTAATGCACTCCTCTGCTATTTTCGAAAAAAACGCTACCGCCATCCTGTCAGAGCCTTTACTGTGTGAATTCTGAGATGTGCAGACTGTGGTTTTCCTTTAGTTAAACTGCTGGCTCATGCGCTCTCAAAAATGGCCAAGGTGTTGTTGTACCACAGTATGGTATTACTGCATTCCATGAACTTTGAACTGTAGTACAACAACAGTTTGCCTGTGATCGATTTCTATACAGAACAAGGGGTCACTATACACTATATAGAGAATACTGGATGGGCAACTGTGCGCAAGCAGCCTGTGCTGCCACCGAGTGGTTCTGATTCTGTTAGACCTCGAGCGTGAAGCTCAAGAGGTCACACAGAATCAGAACCCCAAGGTGGCAGCTCAGGCTGGTTGGGCACAGTTTGCACAGCCAGAATTTTTTATAGTGTATTGTGTCCCCACAAGTTCCACAATAAAAACAGTGAAAACACTTGAAATTATTTGAATTTAATGCACTCCAGCCACCTCTCTGCCACTTTCAGAAAAAAACACCACCATCATCCTGTCAGAAAATTTACTGTTGGAATTCTGAGATGTGCATGCGGCAGTTTTTATTTTTAGTTAAACTGCTGGCTCATGCACTCTCAAAACCATTCAAGATGTTGTTGTACCACAGTATGGTATTACCACATTCCATGAACGTTGAACTGTGGTACAACAACATTTTGACTGCGATGGATTTCTGTGTGTAACGAGGGGTCACTATACAGTATAAAACAATTCTACAGTACAGCAAGTGCAAAACATATAAATTCTAAACAAAGGGCAAGGTAACAAAACCTCGAAAGGTCAGGGTTTTGTTACCATGCTCTGTTTTATGCCACTTTTGAGGGACAGTAAGATAATTTTTTTTTCAAGTTTCAGAAACCGATATGCAGTGGCCAAGGAGTGCAGTCACAGCAAAGGGGCACAGTCATGGTGAAGCGGCATGGTTGCAGTGAGTGGGGCCCCAGATTTCTCTTGGGCCTGTCAGAACAAAAACTATAATATCACTTTTTACAATGATGCACTTGGATTCACATCAGGCCTTACCCTAAATGTATTTCATAAATTACCAAAAAAAAAAATTCACATATGATATTATCCTATACTCTCCAGATTCAAAATAATGGTAATAACACTGCTTTCCATATATATATATATATATATATATATATATATATATATATATATATATATATATATATATATATATATATGAAAAATATGTTTTTTATTTACACCTATATAATAATTCTAATTATTCCTCATCAGCATAAATATCAAGCATAACTGTAAACATCAACAAAATTGTTTCAGAAAATCAGACAAACTACTGTAATAACGGATAAAACAAATCGTAGCAAATAAACACTGCAAATGAATAGGCGTATTCAGCATAATAAATGGTAAGTTATAATAAACCTTTAGCATACTTGGTATTTAACATAATTTATGCCTAAGAACATGCAGACCCGGAGGTCTTCAAAGAGGGTTGCATCGCATAATAGGAGTTCCTTCATGCAAGTCCAAACTTGCTCCATTCTGCGATATTCAGCAGGAGGCAGTTGCACCCAGAAAAACATGCTGAGCAACAGTGCAATGCAAAATGAATGCATGCTGAACTGGAGGGAGGAACCATGCATAAACTGCACAGCCCGATATTCAGCGGGCTGTGCAGAGTGTCAGGCAACCCCAACCTGCGCCTGCACAGTTTTGAGCCAAAAAGAGCTCAGAGTCGGGGCCACCACACGTGAGCTGCTGCATTGCAGGGTGCAACACAGCAGCTGCCACCTGTGGCTGGCCCCAACCCCTCCTGTGCCCCCCTGCAGCCCGATCGTGGGCAAAAGGTGAAAATCCCACCACCACCCCCACTGGCCCGATCGCGGGCAACAGCGGAAATGCCCCCCACCAGCCCGACCGCGGGCTGCATTAGTTTAAAACAACCCCGAATACATCCCTGGTGGTCCAGTGGACTGAATAGCCTGATCGCGGGCTGTATCAGTGTAAAATACAACCCCTCCTAACATAGCCCTGGTGGTCCAGTGGACTGAAACTCCCGTTCGCGGGATGTAAGCAGTAACCCCTCCGAACATAGCCCTGGTGGTCCAGTGGACGAAACTCCTGATCGCGGGATGTATGCAGTAAATACCCCCACAACACATCCCTGGTGCCTAGTGTCCCCACCCCACCCACCCGAAGCCCCACCACCCTCCCCGGCGGCCGAGGCGGCAGCATCCCACGCCTGCCGCCCGCCACCGCTGACTGACTGCCGGTAGGACTGCCTGCATTGGTGCAGAGCAAGAGCCAATGGCGTGCAGCCCTACGTAAGACAGTCCAGTTTTGTGAATGAATTCACAAAACTGGACTGTCTTAGGCGGTATGGGCTGCACGCCATTGGCTCTTGCTCTGCACCAATGGCGTGAGCCCTACCGGGCAGTCAGTCGGCGGGTGGCGGGCGGCAGGCGGTGGGATGCTGCCACCCGCCGCTGCCGGGGAGGGGGTGGTGGGGCTTCATGGGTGGGTGGGGTGGGGACACTAGGCACCAGGGATGTGTTGGGGGTATTTACTGCATACATCCCGCGATCGGGAGTTTCGTCCACTGGACCACCAGGGCTATGTTCGGAGGAGGGGGTTGTATTTTACACTGATACAGCCCGGATCAGGCTTTTGGTCCACTGGACCACCAGGGATGTATTCGGGGCGGTTGTTTAACTAATGCAGCCCGCGGTCGGGCTGGTGGGGGAGCATTTCTGCTGTTGCCCGCGATCGGGGCCAGTGGGGGTGGTGGTGGGGATTTTCACCTTTGCCCGCGATCGGGCTGCAGGGGCGTCGTCCCGATGGCTGCTGCCTGGCAGGGCGCAGGAGCACAGTCCTCGGGATCGGCGCACCTGCATGCTAATGGCATGCAATGGGAACAGTAATCAGATGCAAATGGCCCCCTGTGCCTTGCATGAATTATGGCCCCATTTGCATGTCACCTTGAATATGGGGATTTTGCGCATGGCGCAATGGTACTTGCGCCACCGCACGTTGTATGCTCCACTCTGACAACTTGAGGTGGTGCAAGTTCCACTGCACCATGCACAGTGGCTGTGGCTGGGGGGTGATATTCAAAGGAGTTGCTCAATAGTGCAACTCCTTTGAATATCGCCCTGGCCACACCCCTGTGCAACTATTTTGCGCAGCGCAAGGGCTTGCGCCTAAGAATGGCGCAGTTTGAATATCCAGCCCGCACATTCATAAGACCAATGTCTCAGATTAGTTCTGTATAAAACTTGTTTTAAAACTTCATAGCATGAAAAATGTATTTTACTTTTATGAGAACTTGCAACAATTCATTACACCAATGTTTTGTGTTATACTTTCATAAAACTCAGTTTTAACTTTTTAGAGCATGCAAAATATTTCTTAGTTCAAAGCAGCAGTGCAATGGAAATGGGTTAAAATTTGACCCCGCTTTTCTTTTCTTCCTGATGAATGCCAGATGTCTTCCAGTTTATTTTGGTGGTGAAATTTTAAGTTTTCATTATCATTTAAGAATTTTATGAATGTTTTTAAGTAATTATTTCTCAAGAAAAAAAGATGGCTGCTTCATTTTTGCATAGAAATAATATTGAGGACCTGAGGAGGGTAAGACTCCAGACAAAAATGTAAATGTACAGTACACAGCATAGGAAGCATCCAGAAAGCCCAAATCATCAGTTCTGCCAATATTTTTCATAACCACAGCAGAACATTTGATTTTTGGAATAACTTTTTTCATTGCACTGCTGCTTTAAAGCTTTCAAACTAGATACCAATGTTCTGTAGTTAAAAGTTAGTTCCCTTGTTACTTTCCCAGATAAACCAATTTAAATTACTAAAATTATCAATTAAAATTAATTGGCAAAAGTAATCAAAATTATACTTAAATTTCTGGTTGTTGAAGTGGTTCTTTTTCTCTCAACTTAGAAATCTTGGTTGAGTCTGGCTCTGGATGAAAGGGTCTCTTTTAGTCGGCTAATCTTCTTGACCCTGGAACTTTTTGACATGGACAAACATTGCAGGTTAAATTTTCTTGCTAAGAGTTACTTCACCAAAAGTCAGTTCTTGGATTTGTAGAACACAGTTTCAATCTGCACAGTCCATAGCAATACTGGATTCAGAGAACTTTCTTGTGGATCGCAAAGTTGTTTCAATAACTGAAACTTAATGACTTTTTATGTTGCTGCATCTGCTTTCAGAACCTTAGGACACTAGACTTCCTTCTACACAGCACTGCAGCTTGCTTCTGGCAGTGAATTTTAAGGTTAAGTCTATGGTCTGGCTTTAGCAGGCAACATTACTTTAGTCAAAATGCTCAGCAAATAAAACATAGACCTTGCTTCAAAAACACAATAAGAACGTCCTTGCATCACAAAGTTCTTGCTCCTGGACCTCGTGGCAGCACTGCATAAGCTTCCAAGCTTATCCTTAGGCTGAGCCCAGTACTCAAAATACTGACATGGCCCAAAGCTTCTTGGCCTAGTTACAGTTATAATGCCATTAGAATTCTTAATTAGACTAACATAGGTCCTTCTGAACTCAGCCCAGCAGCGGAGACTGAATTCAGGGATTGCCAGAGCCTGTAAGAGGTAAAGTGTCCTGCGCTACAGCCTCACTGTTGTGAGGCACTTCCCACCCAAGGTCGGCACTTCATTTATTGCTGTTGGCAGGTCACATGTTACATCACGTGACCTACCTCCTTTTTACTAAGTGTCCACTTTCCCATTTGCAGCTTATAGACACCTATCACTAGGGGTCGCTGCACTCTCTACTCTAGCTCCTCTTTCAACTCTCTACCCCTCCTAGCCACTGCTTGAAAGCTGACCCACTAGAGATCACTGCAGTTCCCTTTGAATCATTCTACCACCTACTCTCCTCACTCTTCCCATCAGCCTACCACTAAGCACCTGCCAGCATCAATCCTGGTACCTTTTTGTCCAAAGTCTACTGACTAACCACTAGGCCGATGAACCAAGCCAACATCCACCTCTACTTTCAAACTCTTAACCCTTCCTCCCTCCCTCCTTCTCTGAATTAAAAAAACTTTCTACACTCTGTCCCTGAGCTGTGCTCAAACCCAGTACCCTTGTAGTCGGAGTCAGCAGCTCTGCTACTGGACCACATTGCCTACCTATTTTAGTCCTACTTTCTAAGCCTTTTAATCTCTTACCCCCCCACCTGCCAAAATATAAGTTTACCACTTCTTTCTTGCTGCCTTTGCAGGCTTTGAACCCTGCACCCTCACTTCCAAAGTCAGCAGTTCCACCACTCAGCTAGCACAGCTGTCTATTATTACTACAGGATTTCAAAACTCTAAAAACACTCTAACACTGCTAAAGTGTTATCTGAGTGCGTCAGCGGACCTTGAACCCAACTCCTTGCTGCTACAGCCACTGGCTGGGCTCCTTCCTGCTACTCTGGTCAAGACTTGAACCTACTACCCTGTGTATTTCAGGCACCAACCCTGCCACAACACCATAGCAGCAACTAGGCTTAGAAGTGACCTTTCACTACTATCTCCCCTCTGTCATCCTAGTACCCCATTCGTTCTTCACTTCAGCTCCCCCACCCTTACCAACTATGCATGTGCACCCCCTGCTCACCAGCCTCTCTCTTCTCCTCCTCCTCCTTCTTTTGCCTTCCACTAACCCTATTGTCCCTATTAACCCTCAGCCTCTATTCCAGTGTTCCTACCTCACCCTCCTGTCTTCCCTCTCCTCTACCACTGCTCCCTCCCTCCCTCCTCCTCCACACACCCCATATGCTCCTCTCCACCTCACCCCATCCAGACATTACCTTTCCTCCCCCAGCTCCCTTGTGCCTCTGATCACACAAGCCTTCTCTGCCTGTGCTGCACTATCCACCCCTGTTCTACTAAACCCCTTCCTCATCCTATCACTCCCGGCGTAAACTCTCCATCTGGCACCCTCTGACCAGAGCACTTCTCCTCCTTCTACTCCTAACAGGGAACATACATCCCAACCCAGGCCCTGCCCTCCACCCACCACCCAGCCCATTGGTCTTCAAGTAGCCTCCATGAACATATGCAGCCTGCTGAAGAAATCTGACACCCTACAGTGCTGGGCCTTGGCTCATCAACCAGACATCATAGCCCTGGTTGAACATGGCTGTCCAAATCCACCCCTGACTCATTTGTTTCCCTCCCAGGCTATACCTTATACCGGGAGGACCGAGTAGGCAAATGAGGGGGTGGCTGTGCAATCTACACTGGGGACACAATACTTGGACATGCACTCCCCACCCCGGCCCTTGTAAATGGGGCCCAGGCTCTTACCCTCAAACTCACCCCGGACCCCTCTAGGAGCCCTCTCTATCTCACCACAGCTTACGTTCCTCCAAAGAACCAGCACCCGGCCCTGGTATCTTTAACGGACTACCTGGCAACCCTCCACCATAAGGCAGAGCAAATCCTAGTTGGGGACCTTAATGTAAATTGGCTCAGTACCTCCTCATCTGTGATCAGAGACTCATTTGCCGCCAAGACCTGGCCGTAGCTCGTCCCTCAGCCCACGAGAATAAACCCTAAGAGGTACCAGCACCCTTCTGGATGTTATTGTAACTAACCGACCCCATAAAATCCAAAACATCCAGGTCCTCCCAGACTCCCTAAGTGACCACTCTCCTATCCTATTTCATTGGGCTGTCTCCAATCCCAAACCCAAAGCCCAGACCACCCTCCGCAGGCGCCTCCGCCCTGGTGGGCTGAAAAAACTTAAAGTATTCCTCACCCAGATAAACTAGTCCCCCATTCATCATGCTACTGACATTGACACTGCCCTCGCCTTCTTCACTCACACCTTCAACATGGCCTGTGATCTCTTTGCGCTCCTCACCAAAATCCGGTCCAAAAAACAGAATGCACCCTGGGTTAGCCCAGCCCTTCTACAATTACTAAGGAATCGGGATAACCTCTGGCACCTTGCCACTGAAATGGGTTGTCTGATAGGCAGGCTTACAATGCAGCCCGGAATAAGTGCTCATGGGCCATCAGGAAAGCCAAGGCCAACCATTACCAGGCCTCCCTTACCTCCTCCTGGGGCTCAGCCCGGACTTTCTGGGATAATATTAAGCAACTTAACAGAAAAGCTTGCTCCCCTGCCCCATCCCAGCTCACTAGAAATGGCACTACCACCACCGAGCCTGCCACCATAGCTAACTGGTTCAACACCGCTTTTACTGACCTTAGCTCAGTCCTCCCTAGTAATTTCTTTGATCCTCCCCCCAACCAAACTCCCCCTATCCTCTAGAGCCCCAGCTTCCACCTGCGCAAGATTTCCACCAGGGAAGCCAGACCCATCTTAGTCAAAGCTTTGAATGGCAACAGTCCCGGCAATGACTCACTGGACCCCAGTATCCTCAGGCTGGTGCTGAGCGAAGTCCTTGCCCCACTCACCAGCCTAATTAACCAGTCACTCTGCCTGGGACAATTTCCCAGCGTGACAAAACAGCCATTATCACACCATTCACAAGGGCAACAGGTCATCGGCCAACAACTACCGCCAATCTCCATCCTCCCCATCTCTAAAGCCCTGGAGAAAGTGGTGGCCATTCAAATCACTGATTATCTGGCTAAGCATAACATTCTATGCCCAGAGCAACATGGCTTCTGTGCTGGTCACAGTACCAGCACTGCCCTAATTGAATTCTCCAACTTCCTACACTCCTCCTTGGATACCAGCTCCCTAGCTGGTGCAGTGTTCATAGACCTCTCAAAGGCCTTCAACACCGTCTCCCATCCACTTCTGCTGAATGCACTCTGCCACACTGGTCTCTCGGCTGGCCCCTTAGCATGTTGCACAAGCTATCTTGACGCTCGATCGCAGTGTGTAAAAATCAATAGCACACTCTCCGATACCCGTCCCATTCACTCTGGGGTCCCCCAAGGCTCCATCCTGGGCCCCCTTCTCTTCTCGCTCTATCTGAACACCCTGCCCCATGCTTGCCCTGGCAAAATTCTACTGTATGCAGATGACGCTGTCCTTTTTGCCACCCACCACAATCCCATCTCCCTCCAGGACACCCTACAGCAGTCTTTCAACAGTGCTGAAGCCTGGTTTAAGGAGCGCAGACTCGTCATCAATCTTAAAAAGACCAAAGCTATGCTCTTTTCCCACCCCCAAAACAAAGCTAGCAACCACCCACTCTATATCCTTCAAGTACAATCAGCCACTGGAACAAGTCTGCTCCTACAAATACCTTGGGGTTACCTTGACTCAGCCCTCATTTCCACAACCACATTATGCCCTAACATCCACCACTAACATACGGCTGGGCATTCTCTTCCGCCATAGAACCTGCCTTCCCCCAAATGCTCTCCGGCTCGCTGTTACATCATCCGTTCTGTCCCTTGTAGACTATGGCCTACCAGTGTATGGTGCTGCCGACACCACTGCACTCAAAAAAATTCACTTAACCCTGAACAAAGCCTGCAGATTGATTACTGGTGCCCCCAGGCTCACTCACACCTGTCAGCTGTATGTTGAGGCCAAATTGCTTACCCTGGATGAACGGCTCCAATACCAAACCTGTCTCCTCACAAAAAAAACCCTACTCGGGCTCTCCCCGGGTAATGGCATCCATCCACCAGAGCCCTCCCACTATTGCAACACGGTCTTTCATCAAGACCACTCTAATGGTCCCCAGATCAAGAACCAGCCGTGGCCAGAGGTCCTTCTGCTATAGAGCCCCAACCTGGTTTAACTCTCTCCCTGCCCCCATCTCCAATGCCACCACCATCTCTAAGTTCAAAACCACCCTTCAAACCAACATCATCAACACTCGTAACTGCTCCTGTCTCTGAAAGCTGCCTCCACCTCTACTTCTCTTGACAACGCCCTCCAGGTGGCTCTCCACCTAGCCATCCCCACCACCACTTCCCTGTATACCATGCTTATGTTTAACCTGGCCAGTACCAGCTGTTTCAGTGTTTACCTACTAGATTGCTCACTATTGATACCAACTTGTGTTAACCTGTTCTCAACTTACATGTACCCTGTAACCCAAATGTATTTGTCTGACCACAGTGTGACGTGGCGCCTCTGTTGAACGCCTATTGTTTTGCAAACCTACGCTATGTAACCAAAAACACAATGTATGTCTTTATGTGATGAAGTACCTTCAGAAACGAGCCTCTGGCTCAAAGGTTGTAAACTGATTTTACAAATAAATAAATAAATACATCAGTGTTTTGGCTCAGATTGGGATGTGGTCAGAAAAATTCACTAATATGAACTTGACCACTACCAGATTTTGATTGGTTTGAGTCACTAAGGAAGTAGGATTTCTAAGATGATAAATGATGATGTACAGACATGCCTTCTAAGACATACCCTTTTTCTTAAGACTTATTTTTAGTTCAAAATTATTTTCCTTAATAACATTCTTATTTAACCTAATTTAAACATTAAACTTACATATTTAGACATTTATCCTCAAGTGGAACATTTTGGTATAACTTTCATATTTCTAGCATTGATACTTTTTAAGTTACACTATTAAGGGTTATAACTTCATAATTTTAATAAAACTTCTTAAAATAAAGTGACAGTTTTGCTCTAAATAGTCTAAGCTACAGTATAATATAAGATTTGTAAGAAAACTCCATTGTTAAAGTCTTTAAAACATTACTTTTATTTAGGCACATGTTTATTCTTTGTTCTGCTCAGAGGTAATACATTTCAAATGGTCAAAAAATTATTTTAGATTTTTTTTCTTTATCACAACAAGATACAGACTTAAGAGTCTTATTTTCAGACTCCTCAGGTTATGAGCTATCATGAGGGTCTAGATTTGTTTAGTTATTAATAAGAAAATGGTCCAATGTTTTTTTAACCAGGTGAGACACACTAAGCTGAAAGCTTGTTTACAGGTGCAACCTGGGAGCACAGAGAAGTTAAGTGTCTTGCTCAGGGTTACACATTATGCAAGTGGGAGCTGTGGGATTCAAACCCAGGTCTCCAGATTTGCAGCTCAGAGCCTTAAAACCACTGCGCTATACTGCCTCCCAAGAAAATGTTATCCAAATAACCTTTAAACATAACTCCTGAACCCTTGGTCCTGCACTTATGAAACTTGGTAAGCTTATTTATTATAATACTATTTGTCATCTGTTAAATTTTCAAATCAGCACCATATAGTGTTTTTAAGTTATAAGCAAAATACTTTTCTTAATATACAAAGTAATGGGAATTTTTCTTTCTTAACATAAGTCTGTACCAGTCACATGATCTCTTATCTGATCGTAATCATGGATACCTAGCTCTGAAAGCTATTCCTTGAACAAAACAAGCCTACAAATTTGTCAAGGATTTGGACATTACAGAGATACTTTTCTTTAACCAACTAACTTTGGCTGAAGTATTTCTGGAATGTGACTAGGCACCCTAAGAAAACATCACACTACATGCCTTTATCTGATTGAAGTTCAGACTCAGCTTGGAAAGTGTCCACTAATATCATGGCTTAAAAACTAAAATGGAGTCTCATCTCCCATGGCAAAGGGATACTTAGGAAACAGAGAGATTTTTCCTTTTAAGCATTAAAGCCAGATACCTTGTCTTAAGAATGTATGCAAAACAGTAATCTTAACCAGAAATTAGAGTAAACATTTCCCATATAAAATCACATAAAATAATAATTATAGATCCATTCTTGACAATAAAAATAAAATAATTTTTCCATCAAGGGTTTTGTCCCTACAGGCCTAGGGCCCCAGGTTGTCTTATTCTGGCCCTTGTCCTTGAGGATACCACCTCCTTCTTCCAGTATTTGGGGGTTTGGCTCAACAAACACCTCAGCTTCTCTGGTCATGTTGATGCCATCCTGAAGAAACTTTGCCCCAAGCTAGGCGCATTATTCAGGAACCGTAGCTGCCTCCCTCTACCACCTAGGTGTGAACTAGTCCAGAAGATGATACTACCTATTTTTGACTACTGTGATGTAGTCTACAGTGCAACTCCCAGGTCCTCCTTAACCAGATTGGATTCTCTTTTTTTAACTCCGTCTGTCACTTTGCTCTTGAAACCTCCCCTCGCACCCACCACTGCTCTCTCTTTACCACTTCTTAGCATTCTCCTCCCTTGAAAATCACCGACATCTCCACTGCACAAAATTCTCCTCTAAATTTTGGTTTGGTTCACTCCCCTCCCACCTTACCTCCTCCCTATCTATTCTCTCCCCACCGGACCATTTCCTTAGGTCCTATGATGCTCGACTACTAGCAGTTCCTCGTCGTTCTACTTCAGTAGGGCAGATAGCCTTCTCGCTTCGCTTCCCAAAGTTATGGAATGCTCTCCGTCCCCAGATCTGCCACTCCTCCTCCCCCCCACTCCATCTCAGTGACCCTAAATAACTTTCTGACTATAAACTGTATCTGTGACTGAGTCCCTATTCCCTCCTGTTTCAGTTGGCTCATTGCATTTAGTCTCCCTGTACTAACTAGTAGTCCAGTTGTTTTAATGCAGCACTTCTCTTTTTAGTATATCTAAATTGTTCTTTCAGATACCAGCTTTTCCTTGTTTAGTCTTTTTTTATGTTGTACTATTACTGTTTCTCTATGTATTACACTGTATACTGTACCTTCGGTCCTAAATGCTGTGCAGTGCTTGTATTGTAAATGCTATTTGACTCTGCTCATGTCTTGCCTTGTATAGAACCTACTGTCTAATGCTGTTCGATATTTGTTACTATGTATTATGCTCATCCCATTTACCCCCCGGACGCACCTTGAGACGAGCAACTTGTTGCTCAGTGTGTCTTTCCTGGCGAAACATTTCAATAAATAAATAAAAGTAACTCATGGTGCACAGCATAGGAGGTACCTATAAAAGCAGATTTAATAGGTATGCTAATATTTGTATCAATTGTAGCTGAAACTAGTTTTTTGGAAAAAACATTTTTCATTGTACTGCTGCTTTAACATCAGGGGTTGACCTTAAAGAGCATGGGCCGGATTAATGAAGAGGCCTTAGATCAAAGTAAGTTGCATCAAAGATGCAGCTTGTGTCGAATCACCTTGCGGCAGAGTGAATGTAGCCGATTCTGGAAGATTTGCGACTTGTGTTGACTCTGCCAGATGTGATGCAAGTTGTACCATAAAAGGTGGTGCAACTAGTAGAATTAACACAAAGTGCATCAAAAAATTGTACAAGACATGTCGCAGGAGAGCAGGCAAACAACGATACAGGGAAGGGCTGGTAGACAACAGGGAAGGGCTGGTAGACAACAGAAAAAGAATTTCACAGATGAAGGAACAGACATCCTGCTTGAGGAGGTCAATGCACAGGTCAACCTCCTGCTATCCCAAGATGGGGACAAGGAGCTCAGAGACCAACTTAAAAAGGCATGGGATGCTGTTGCCATTAAGGTAAATGCAGTTGGCCCTGTGAAGCGGTCCATCAGGGAGCTCCAGAGGCAAGCACATGATATCAGTCGGAGGTCCAGAGAAAAAAAGGCACACAGTAGGCATTGTGGAAGAGCAACTGGAGGTGATTCAAGTCGGGAGATCCCACAGAACAGCCAGGAAGAGTGGGTGGTGGCACACCTCAGCAGCCATACCACTGAAGGTGACAGCAACCTGGATGTCTTCCGGCTACAGAGTTATGCAGGTATGTAAAAGGGCACAGTAGCTGCACCAGGGAGGGTTAGGATCCTAAGACCATAGTACAGGCATGTGGTGGGTCCAATGCGGGGGGGGCACAGCACAGAATGCTGTGGGGGGGGCATGTTGCACCTGCAAGTATGCACAAAATGTGTAGCAAGTATGCAACGGTGGTACATGTTGAAAGGATACTACACATGCCCCACAGCTGAGCATGTGGGCAGGGTTGTGTTCTGCAGTGCAGGTATAAATCTTCAGAATTGGGCATGAGCAAAAGGGTTAGAAGGCTTGACCCATGGCATGCACAGTGCCTGACACCAGGAGGTGGGACAGGAGCAGGGGCCGTGGCTGTGGCACCCAGCTATGCAGGACAGAAGCATAGCCAGACTGCAGGCAGATGTGTAGACCAGTGTGGCAGACTCTGCACAGGGGTGCACACTATGTTGGAGGCCACAGGTGGCCTGCGGGGATGTGGCTGGCAGGTAGGATAGATGTGTATGCTGACAAGGGTGCCTATAACATAGAAACATAGAAGCTGACAACAGATAAGGACCGCTAGGCCCATTCAGTCTGCCCATATAACCTACCTGTATCAGTGGCTGCTGACACTACTTGGTCCTCAGCTTTAGCTTCTCCTTCCCAACTCTAGGGTTCCCTTATGCCTATCCTATGCATGCTTGAATCCCGCCATTGTGCTCGTCTCTACCACCTCCTGGGGCAGGCTATTCCATGCATCCACCACTCTTTCTGTGAAAATGAACTTCCTCACATTACCCCTTATCCTGCCCCCAGTCAATCTCTTATTGTGCCCCCTTGTTCTTGTACCATTCCTGTACCGAAAGATGTCTTCCACTTGCACCTTGTTTATCCCTTTAAGATACTTTAAGGTTTCTATCATATCTCTCCATACCCTCCTCTTTTCCAGTGTATACATACTGAGGTCTTTTAATCTCATCTCATAAGTCTTCTGTTGCAAGCCCTGCACCATCTTTGTCACCCTTCTCTGAACCGCCTCCACCCTGTCTGTGTCCTTATGAAGATGCGGCCTCCAGAACTGCACACAGTACTCCAGATGAGGCCTCACCAGTGTTTTGTATAGTGGTATCACCACCTCCCTCCTTCTGCTGGTGATACCCCTTCCTATGCACTCCAGCATGCCACTGGCCCTCCCTACAGCCTTTGTATTCTGCTTGGCCACTTTTAGGTCATCTGTGATGATAATTCCCAAATCCATTTCCTCCCTGGTGACTGTCAGCAATTCCCCCCACCCCATCCTGTAGCTCTCCGCATGGTTTCTGCACCCCAGGTGCATGATTTTACACTTCTTCACGTTGAACTTCAGTTGCCACACTTCAGACCATTTTTCCAGTTTTCCTAGGTCCCTACTCATTTTTCTACCCCATCTGGAGTGTCTACCCTGTTGCAGATCTTGGTGTCATCTGCAAACAGACAAACCTTCCCTTCTAGCCCTTCCACAATGTCACTAATAAAGACATCAAAAAGGACTGGCCCCAGAACTGAACTTTGAGTTACCCCACTGGTCACCCCTCTTTCCACGGATTGGACTACACTTACCACCACCCTCTGCTTCCTGTCCCCCAACCAGTTTCTAACCCAGTTCACCACCTTGTGACCTACATCCAGGCTTCCCAAATTTTTTGCCAGTCTTTTATGTGGAACGGTATTGAAGGCCGTGCTTTGAAATCGAGGTAGGCGACATCCCCCGATCCACCTCCTTCATCACACAGTCAAAATAATCTATCAGATTTATTTGACATGACCTTCCCCCTGTGAATCCGTGCTGCCTTGGATCCTGTGCTCCATTGGATTCCAGGGGTTCCACAATCTTTCCTTAAGCAGCGCCTCCATAATCTTACTCATTTTCGAGGCGAGGCTGACCGGCCTATAATTTCCTGCCTCCTCCCTGTTTCCATTTTTTGTGAAGAGGGACTACTATTTTTGTGAAGAGGGACTACATGTGCCCTCCTCCAGTCCTCTGGAACTACTTCTGTATTGAATGACTCACTGAACATGGCTGCTAGTGGTGCTGCTACCTCCATCCGTAGTTCCTTTAGTATCCTGGGATGTATGCCATCTGGTCCCATTGTCTTGTCCACCCTCAGTTTTGTGAACTTCTCTAGGACTCTCTCTTCTGTAAATGGACTGGTGTTCACCTCCCCCCCCCCCATGTATCTGATGTCTAGCTGTGGTCCCTGTCCCTCCCTTTTCAGTGAAAATTGAGCAGAAGTATTTATTCAGTATTGCTGCCTTTTCCAGATCTCCCTCCACACACTCCCCTTCCTCCCCTCTGAGCCTTTCAATCCTACCCCTGGCCTTCCATCTCTCACTGATGTACCTATAGAATGTCTTGCCCCCTTTCTTCACTGTCTGTGCTAATCTTTTCTCTGTTTGTGCCTTTGCACTCCTAACAGCTTTCCCTGCTTCTCTCAGACAATTTAGGTACACCACCCTATCCTCTTCCTTCTGTGTCTCCTTTTATTTTCTGAAAGCCCTTCCTTTGATTCTTACTTTCTCTGCTACAACTTTAGAACACCACATTGGTTTGTTCTTTCTCTTGCCTTTGTTTCCTCAGCCTAATGCAGTGGTTTGTCACCTCCACTATGGCTCCTTTTAGGTGTGCTCACTGCTCCTCAATCCCCCATTTTGCATCCCTCCTTGCCAGGGCTTTTTTGATACCTAGCCCCACCCTAGCAAAGTCCACCCTCCTGAAATCCAAGACCTTTGCCTTTGTGTGGTTTGACTGTGACCCTGTACCCAGGTTAAACTACTCTGTGTGGTGGTCGCTGGATCCCAGATGCCCTTCCACCTGGACATCTGTGATTCTGTCTTCACTGGTCAGTATGAGGTCCAGAATCGCCCTCCCCCTGGTAGGTTCTAGCACTAGCTGCCTGAGGCCTGCACCCTGCAGGGAGTCCAAGATGTCTCAGCTCCTGGCTGAGGCTGCCAACAAGATGGTCCAATCTGCATCTAGCATATTTTTTTTTACTCTTTTTATGCTCCTCTTTGCTGTGGGGGGAAATTTTTGTCCCCTTATCTGCCCTGATATGTGGTCCTCTCAAGCTCCCCCCAACCCGGCCTCCACCGTGACTGCATGATGGGGAGGATCATGGCTTACCCCCCCATGGAGGGATCCCTCCCGGTGGGGGACAGGAGGGGAGACCAAGATCACCCTTGAGCCCCGGCCCTGACTTACACTGGGCTTTGTTCAGGCAGGGGGAAGAGGAGGTCCATCTTGGGTGTCATTGTGTGTGCTCTAGAGGGGTTTTCCATGGTTGTGTGCCCCCAGAGGCTCGGACATGCAATGCCGTCCAATGTGCAATGAGCTCACTCCTGCATCCACCCTCAGGACATCTGCCGTTGCCTCCACCCCCTTCTGAGTGTCCTCCAGCTGCAGTACTCCCAGTCTCCACTGGGAGTTACTGAATGCCTGGGATCCATGACCCACCCCTCCCATGAGAGGAAAGCAGTCCTCCAGATGCTCAATCCTTTCTTTCCCATCCGAACCCGGGTCGCCAGTGTGGTGTGAGGTAAGGCAGATGCCTCAGCCCTCAGAGCCTGCATCTGGCATATTAAAATCACCTAGCAGCAGTACCTCCCCTTTTGTTGCCATCTCGTGTATTTCTTCCAGTAGCAATCTGTCCATCTCTTCCTCCTGAGCTGGAGGCCTGTAGATCACCCCTGTGTGAATTGCTGTGCCATTTCCAGGCTCAAGGATGACCCACAGTGCCTCGGCCTCCCCCTGTCTGCCCTGTACTGCAGTTGCCTTTATACCTTCCCTGACATACAGGCCCCCCCTTTTTTACCCTCCATATGCCTCCTGAATAGAGCATAACCTGGTACACCCACCTCCCAGTCATGGTTTATAGTGTACCACATCTCAGTTATTGCCACTATGTCCAGTTCAGCCTCTGCCATCAAGGCCACCAGGTCTTGGATTTTATTTCCCAGGCTGCGGGCATTTGTGTACATGGCCTTCCACATTTTACTGCCTGTCCACCTTCTATTCCTGCTTTTGCCATCTTGTTTCTTCCCTCCAACCCCGGTTTCCTTCTTTTTCTGCCTCTCTTCCTCCTCCGAACCCCTTAAAACTGGTTCAGGTGTACCTATCAACAACTTAACTTCCTGATCTTCCTTGTTGGCTGCTCTAATATGTGGGGGTGGGCTGCTTGAATCTCCCTGTGTCCATCCACCCCCCCACCCTTGGCTAGTTTAAATGCTTACCAAGGAAGCATTTAAACCACCCATTGAGGACTGTCATCCTCTTCCTGGATGGATGAAGGCCATCGCCCTTGTACAGGCCCTCATCATTCCAGGTGGGTCCCCAGTACCCAATGAAGCCAAAACCCTTTTCCCTGTACCAGCCCTTTAACCAAGTGTTGAAGCTTCTAATGCAGAGATTCCTAGCCTTCCCCCTGCCATGGACTGGCAGCACCTCCAAGAATGTCATGGAGCTTGCTACCTTTCCAAGGTGCCTTCCTAACTCCCTGAAGTCCTTCTGTACCTGCACTATGCCTACCTCCTCCCGGGCTTGGTCACTTGTCCCCAGGTGGACAATTATCTCCAGCTCCCCTCTCCTTGCTACCACTTTAGCAATCCTATGGATCCACTTCCTCTCCCTCCGAGCTGTGCCCCCTGTAACGCACTTAACCTCTCTCTCCACCCCACTACCTGTGCCAAAATCCATTCCCCAGACAATTGAATCCCCCACCAGGAGTAGTTTCCTCTTCCTCTGGGGTCCTCTTCCTCCCTCCCCTGGGTCTCCCTCCTGGAGGACCCACTTATTCTCCTTGGTCACAACTTCAGTTTCCCTTATGGGACTCTCCCACTCCTCCAGGACAGCATAGCAGTTTCTAAGTTGGACTGGATGAGGGATATGTCTTTGACCTACCTCCCTCAGCTCACTACAGTCCATACAGTCCACTGCCTGGACAACCAGTGCAGCAGTGGCTGGGGACATGGTGGTCTCTGGGTGGGGGCCAAGATTCCAAGTACTCCTGCCAACTTGGATCAGAGCCTGGCAACCTCTCCTCTCAGCCCAAAGAGGTGCCAGCAGCTGGGGCAGTACCGCAGCATCCAGAATGTCCTTCTGAAAACTGCCACTTTGCATCCACTACACTGTACCACCCCCATCATCTTCCTATTCTTGTCTTCCTCTCCCAGAGTAGCTGTGCCTTGTCTTGATCCTTCTGCCCTTCTGTCTGTTTTTCTCTGAGTGGCTGTGCCCTTGTTTACTGACTTTGTTAGCCTAGCTATTAGTCTCTCTTCCTCTGTAGCTGCTATGTAAATGTGTTCTACCCTCAGTCTTTACAGCAGTACCCTTTTGGTATTAATTTTTTTTTCTTTCTCTCTCTCTCTCTCTCTCTCTCTTCTCTCCCTTCCTTTCTCTACGTAGGAAGTTGCAGAATGCTACCTGGTCCTGTGCCTATAAAAGGAGAATAACCATGGGATGGATGGGGTAGGGTAGGCAGGTTTCTCCTGTGTTTTCCTGCTACAGATACAAGCAGTCATTCCACTCCCATTCTGCTTTTCACCTTCGCTGTGTCCTCCACCCCTAGTGCCCCTTGGTTCTCTGAAGAGACGCTGCGACCTGCAAGAGAAATCAGCACAAAGCAAAAAAAGACTGCAAAATATTCTGCTAACTACAGCAGTCCCCTTTCCTGGCTACTAAGACTTACAGAACTTTTAAAAAACCAAAAACACTGATTCAAAGCACGTCTGCTTATTCACTCCCACAAACCCTTTAAGTTTGAAAAGAGATGAAATAAATCACCTGTGCTGTGTAGTTCTTCTCAGCTCTTCTTAATCTGTACAGTTCAGAACAGCAGTGGGATGAACTCCTGAGGTGGCTGTAGTCAGCATGGCAGGACAAGGTAGCATGTAGGAATGTGCACTGCAGGCCAACAACACTGGCCGCCAGTGGATGGGTTGATCAGAGTGGATGGTGGGTGTCTGGAGCAAGAAAGGCTGATGGAGATATGTGTGCACAACATACAGGGCTTGCATGCAAGACAGAGGTATGGAACGCCGTGACCTAGCATTGAGGGAGGCCCTCCAAATGGCAGAGATGCTCTATGGAGTCAGGTAGGTGCTCTGCATGGGCAGTGGGTATGGTCCAAGTTGAGTAAAGGGCAACACCATTCAAGCACTGAAGCCCAAGCAGCAGATGCACATGCCACCAATTGGAGGCAGGCCCTCCAGCACCACATCCCTGATACATGGTATAGTGGCCAGCACAGCAGCATGGATAACACAGATGTGTAGTAAACACCATAGGTGCAGTGTGCTGGACATGCCACAGCGCACATGGCTGTGTCATGGCCTGTAAACTCCTCAGGTATGATGCCAAACCAGGGATATTGTTTGGCAGCAGATAGTACAGCACCATCACAACTGCCATGCTGCTATGTGTACACCATATTACTGTGTAGAACGGCATCTCTACAGGGTGGCAACACACCTATGGTGTGTGTGTGTGTGTATGTGTGTGTGTGTGGCATGGAGGGCATGCCAGTTGTACCCTGAGAGTGGAACACATACAGGCCAGTGGTGCCACCACATGCAATGTGGTGCATCTGACAAAGGACAATAGGGCAGGCAGACAATACAAGACAGGAGATACGCTGTGGCATGACACAGCCCCTACCCTGTGTAGTTGGGCACAGCACCAAAAGGGTGTAAAATGGCCCAAGCAATTCCATCACCATGTACTGCAAATGATACATAGGACATGCCTACATGACACAACCAACAGTGGACATGTTTCCTTCCACAGAAACCAACAAGGAAGAGGAAGACATGGCAATACCTGGCACAAGTGGCACTACATCATGGTCAAGACCAGAGGGAGAGGAGCCAGC
Source organism: Neoceratodus forsteri (assembly GCA_016271365.2). Classification (NCBI taxonomy): domain Eukaryota; kingdom Metazoa; phylum Chordata; order Ceratodontiformes; family Ceratodontidae; genus Neoceratodus; species Neoceratodus forsteri. Next base: position 788,771,532 of record CM057454.1, read on the forward strand.
CGCCACAGACACAGGGACATAGACAGTACGAGGTCCTCGGGAAATAGACAATGACATGGAGCAAGACAGCTGGGGCCAGATGGGAATGGCAGAACTGATGCAGCCCCACAGCAACAGAGATGGTGCCACAGAGACTGCACAGGCTGACAGTGAGGGGGTTGGATACCGACATTGCAGAGTCCATCCCAGAGAACCTCACCCAAGAGCTCATCCCACTACCATTAAATGAGGTTGAGGCCACAGTACAGCAGGCTGCACATGCCATAGTCCTTGAACTCCTGGCAATGAGGACCTAGGTCGCTACTGTCAAAACGTCCTAGACACCCAAGAAGCACACACCCAAGAACTGACATCAGTCAGTCATCAATCAATTAACCAATTGATCAATCAATCAGTCATCAATCAATTCACCAATTATCATCAATTGATGTGTACCACAGCCACATGGTTGATGTATTGGCTGAGTTACTGGATGCCATGCAAACAAGGTTATGCCAGTGTGCTGCCTATCATTCAGATACCATGGCAGTACTGCAGGGGCTGCAGGCATGGATGCAGTGGATCATTTCACCACTGTGATGAATAGAAGCATCACAGTCCAAAGGGAGCAGACAACCACCATCATGGCAATCCTGCAACAAACTGCCAATGCACTATGGTACAGGGAACGCACCAGTGCAATGGTTACACCACCATGGACACACTGTCTATGAGACCCAGGCGATCACAGCATCAGTCATCCAGTCCCAAGCCACCCACACCAGCTACCTACACAGTAGGCACATACTCCAGGCATCTAGTGCTTTGGTCCACAGTGCTGCCGGTACCACCAAGGGTACCAGGCTAATAGGTGACAGTGGCCCCTGTGGATCCTGGCAATCAGACCACAGCATGCCCTGGAACACCAAGTACACCACAGAGCTACACAGTGCTGACAACAAGGAGTGCTCCAAGACACCAGGGGCAGTGCAGCAAACTGGAGTGTAACAACAGTCCCACACTGCCCATGCACAACTTCCCTACAGTGAATCACAGGACTGTGACACACCATCACCCACACTGGACACCAGCAATGCAGGACAGGCACCAATACCAGAGGGCACCATAACACAGGCCCAATGCACACAGCTGTCTTCCCAATGAAGTACTGATGTGAGACATCCCACAGACCCCATACAGGTGGCACACCAGAGGGCAACCAGCACCCACTTCAAGACAACAGTACCAGTCGTGGAGGCCAATGATGCTACAGGGCATGCACCCAGCATGCAACAGGGGAAGTGTCCACCACAGCAGGGACCCACAGTGCCACACAGCCTGATGCAGACAACCAGTGTAGCACCATGTCCACAAGAGGTTCAGCAGTAGAGGACATCCCTGCAGCAGCTGGCGAGACAGCCACGAGTACCCCCCCCCCCAGAAAAAGTGGGAGGAAGAAAAAGCACACAGACATGCAGGAAACACTGCAGTCTGCATAACCCAGTGGTACACCCCCTGCAATATGGAGGACACCATGGTCTATAGCCCAATGCACATGGGTCACATCAGGGGTACAGATCATAAGCAGCTCAACTGAGGACACACAGCACCCACACATACAATGGAGGCAGGACAAAAACCGATGTCCAGAAGCTCACTGATGGGTTGACCACAGTTAAGACATAACATGTGGACATTGCACAGTGGACCATCATGTCATGCACTATGGGTGGACAGAGAGAGCCAAGCCCACCAGACTGTTCACTGAGGGACACATTGGACAGATGGCACTGACAATATGTACAGCACACCAGGCTGTGCCGGGGGTAAGGGGCAGTGTAGGGGATCTTGGTCTATACAGCATTGGCATGTGTGTGCACCTGTTGTTCGTCCCTGTAGGCACAGCACAGTTATGGTGGCGGGTACATCTGCACCTTTGGTTCACATATGTATGTATTAATAAAGTCAAAAACATGGAAGTCTGTGTCACTCTCTCCAACCCCGCAGTGGCCGAGCAGACGCTGCCATGATGCTCCCAGTCTGCTATTCCCAGGCATGTGGCAAGCAGTGGCTGGGGGGCCATGTGGTATGAACAGCATAACAGGAGGTTATGTACAGCTTTGAGGTCCCTGGTGGAATATGTCAACACCCCAGGATCCAGGGAAGCAGTGGCATGAATGTGCCAGGCATGTGTGGGACTGGCACACCGTGTCACAGCAGGGCAATGACATAGATACATGCAGGACCCAATAATGTGCATGTACAGCACAGGAGCCCCATGGGGCACAACAGAAAAAGCAGGGGAGGTTCCCATACTAGCATCACATGCTGCACCATGGGTATGGTACATGTAGTAACACAGTGTAACACTGAACCACCCCTGCCTGACCCAGATCACCATGTCACACACTGCAGGATATCCACTGTGTGGCTGTGCAGCCACAGTCATCATATCATGCAGCGTGGCCCTGCAGTAGTGGTGGCGATTCCACCCCCCTTAACAATGTATTAATTAATTAATTAATTCTGGTAACCAGGTAGGCCCACTGAGACCAGATGGTCTCTTTTTCAGGGTTGACCTGGGGTTAATTATAGAGAGTAATGAGGCAGTGGCATACACATTATACAATTATGAGCAGTAACTGGACATATATTATAAGGAGTACAGCAATATTAGTCAACTTTTCACAGCAGCTCATAGGCTTGAGGGACAACAGACTATGAAATAACAGGCACATAGTATGGCAAGACAACAGATTACAATATGTTAGGTACACAGTGTGTTAAGATAACCCCTAATCAGTTATAGCGGGAGCAGAGAGTTGGTTTCAGCAGATGAGATTTAAGCTCTTTTTTAAAACATAGAAAGATAGAATTTGATGGCAGATAAGGACCGCTTGGCCCACCTAGTCTGCCCATTTCCCTACCTGATGGATAAGCTGGAGATTCTAGTTAATCAACAGCTTACTTCCTGCTACCCCCCACCTAGAATTGCCTTATGCCTGTCCCCTGCATTCTTGAATTCTCCCACTGTTCCTGACTCCACAACCTCCTCAGGAAGGCTGTTCCATGCATCCACAACCCTCTGTGAAAAACTACTTTCTAACATTACCTCTGAGCCATCCCCCTCTATCTTCAAATTGTGCCCTTGTTCTTGCACATCTCTTCTTCTGAAAGATGCTACCCTCTTGTACTTTGTTAATTCCCTTGAGATACTTGAAAGTTTCTATCATGTCCATCCTCCCCCTCCTTTTCTCAAGGGTATACATATTAAGCTGCTTTAGTCTCTCCTCGTATGCCTTCTGGTACAGACCCTGCACCATTTTGGTTGCCCTCCTCTGAATAGCCTCCACTCTGTCTATGTCTTTGCGGAGATGGGGTCTCCAGAATTGCACGTAGTACTCAAGATGGGGTCTCACTAACTGTCTGTAAAGAGGGATAACAACTTCCTGTTTTCTACTGTTGATGCCTCTCCCTATGCATCCCAGTATCCCCCATCCCTCCTTACTGCCTTGTCACATTGCTTGCCCACCTTTAGGTCATCTGATATAATTACTCCTAGGTCTTTTTCGATTTTTGTTGTTGTTATTAACTCACCCCCCATTGTGTACTCTTCCCCTGAGTTTTTGTTTTCCAGATGCATTACCTTGCACTTCTTTGCACTGAATCTGAGCCGCCACACATTTGACCATTCCTCCAACCTTGCCAAGTCCCTTTTCATCCTTTCCACCCCACCTTGTGTATCAACCTTGTTGCAGATCTTTGTGTCATCTGCAAAGAGACATACCTTTCCTTCCGGGTGCTCTCCAATGTCACTTATAAAGACATTAAAGAGGACCAGTCCCAGTACCGAACCCCTGCGGTACCCCGCTAGTTACCCTCCTTTCTTCACTGTGGACTCCATTTACTATTATCCTTTGTGTCCTGTTGTCCAGCCAGTTTTTTATCCAGGCTACCATCTTGGGACCCACTCCAAGGCTGGCTAACTTGTATATTAATCTTTTGCGTGAGACTGTGTCAAATGCCTTGCTAAAATCTAGGTAGACCATATCCACAGCCCCTCCTTGGTCTACTACTTTGGTCACCCAGTCAAAGAAATTTATTAGGTTAAGTCTGACTGACATGACCTTCCTGCTGTGGAAACCATGCTGCCTTGGGTCCTATGCCCACTGGCCCTAGTTACTCAACAATTCTTTCCTTCAGAAGTGATTCCATCATTTACCCTACCACTGAAGTCAAACTAACTGGCCTGTAGTTTCTTGCCTCTGCCCTGCTCGCACTTTTGTGAAGTGGAATCACATTTGCCCTCCTCCAGTCCTCAGGTAACACCCCATCCTCCCATGATTTGTTAAAGAGAGTAGTCAGTGGTGTTATTAGTTCTACCCTTAGTTCTTTTAGAATTCCTGGGTGAATTCCATCAGGCCCCATTGCTTTGTCCACCCTCAGTTTCAAGAGTTCTTTCAAACCCCTTTCTTCTGTGAATGTACTGGTATCAACCCCCCTATTCAGAGTTTCTCTCTTGTTTGGTTTAGGTACCTCCCCCTACTCTTCCATTGTGAATACTGAGCAGAACTATTCTTTCACTATCCCTGCTTTTTCACTGCCACCCTCTGCCCACATTCCCTTCCCTTTATTAAGTCTCTGTATCCCTCCCTTGGTCTTTCTTCACTCCCTAATGTACCTATAAAAGGTTTTATCCCTCTTCTTAACCGAGTTGGCTATCTTTTCCTCAGTTTGTGCCTTTGCTATTCTGACTGCCTTCCCAGCCTCCTTCTGCTTTAATGATAATGTTCTCTGTCCTGCTCCTTCTGTGTTTCCTTATATTTCCTAAATGCTATCCTTTTCTCCTTAACCGTCCCTGCCACCTCTTTTGAGAACCATAGTGTTTTTTTCCTTTGTTTTGTTTTGTTGATTTGCTTCTCACAAAGGCTTGTTGCCTCTGCGATGGCTGTTCTGATTATTCCCCATTGTTCCTCCACCCCTCCTTCTTGCCCGTTTGCTTGTGCTTTTCTAAGGCACTCTCTCATTTTCCCAAAGTCAGCTTTCCTAAAGTCCAATACTCTTGTTTTTGTATGGCTTTACTCTATGGCTGTGTTTATTGTGAACCACACTGTTTGGTGGTCACTTGTTCCCAGATGGCTACCCACTTCTAAATCTGAGATCCTTTCTCCTTCCCCATTTGAGAGTACCAGGTCTAAGATTGCTCTCTTCCGAGTGGGGTCCAACACTAACTGTCTGAGGCAGGCCCCCTGTAGGGCATCAAGAATGACCCTGCTCTTGGATGTGCCTGCAGCAAAGGTACTCCAGTTAACATCTGGCATATTCAGGTCCCCCATCAACAATATCTCCCCTTTTTCTGCCATTTTATGGATGCCTTCTATCATTTCCTTGTCCATTTCCTCCCCCTGAGATGGGGGTCTGTACACAACCCCCATGCGGATCGTGCTGCCATTTCCTGTCTCCAGGGTGACCCATAGTGACTCATCAACTTCCTGTTTACTCTTTAGTTCTGTTGCTTTAATCCCTTCCCTTATTTAGAGAGCTACTCCTCCTCCTCTTTTACCCACCCTGTCCCTCCTGTAGACTGTGTATTCTGGTATGTTGACATCCCAGTCATGGTTCTCTGTGTACCATGTTTCAGTGACTGCCACAATATCCAGGCATCCCTCTTCTATCAAGGCCACTAGTTCAGGGAGCTTGTTGCGCAGACTGCGAGCATTGGTACTCATCACCTTCCATTTATTTTTTTATGGCCTTACCCCTTTTAGCCCCATCCCTGCCCTTACTGCCTTTTTCTGCATTTACCCCTGTCCTGCTCCCTACTGACTTCTGTACCTTGGTGTTTACCTCTCTAACTACTGTGTTTTGTGGGGGAAGGCTGGGATTTCCATGCTCCTTTTCAGTGCCTCCCCTTTGGCTAGTTTAAATGCTTGCCAATGAAGCATTTAAACCTGTCACCTAGGATCCTGGTTCCCCCCTGGATAGATGCAGACCATCGCGCCAGTATAAGCCTGCATCCCTCCAGGTGGCTCCCCAGTCCCCAATAAAGCCAAAACCCTGAGCTCCACATCAGTTTTTCAACCATTCATTGAATCCCATGGTGCGGAATACCCAAGCATTATCCTTGCCATAGACAGACAGCACCTCTGATAAGGTTACCGTACATGCTACTTGTCTAAGGCCCCTCCCCAACTCCACAAACTCTTCTTGCACCACTCCGATCCCATTCACAGTCAGGTCATTTGTCCCTAGGTGGACAATGACATCCAGCTCCCTCCCTCTTGCAGCTGCTCCCGCAATCCTGAGGATTCACTTCCTGTCCCTCTGAACCATGGCACCAGGCAGGCACCTTACCTCTCTATCCCCTTCCTCCCCCACTTCTACCCCCCTAATGATTGAGTCTCCCACCAGGAGTTGTTTCCTTCCCCGTGGGGTCTCATGCCACCCTCCTGTGGGTCTCCTTTGTGGAGGTTCCCAGCATCCTCCTTGGTCTCCACTGCAGGTGCCTCCATAGAGGAACCACTCTTTGCCAGAACAGCATATGAATTGTGGAGAGGTACAGCTGGAGGGATGCACCTCTGTTCCACCACCCTCTCCCTCCCTGAGCCCACCTTGGTCCAACCACTCCTCTGTCTTGGCAACCTCTGAGGTAACGGTGGTGGTCCTGGTGGTCCCTGGGTGGGGGAAGAGGTTTCACGAATTCTAGCCAGGTCAGCCTGGAGACGGGCAACCTCCTCCCTCAGACCAGAGAGGTGCCTGCAAACAGGGCAGCATCGCAGCCTCCAGAATGTCTCCCGGAACACTGCTGCCCCACAGTCATTCCATCTTGACTTATTTTGTGTCCCCTCTCCTGTTGCTTTGTATGCTTACTGTCTCCTCCCTCTATGTATTTTTACACTTACTTTCCTACCGTCTATGTGCCCTTACAACACTCACCCTTCCTGTTCTGGGACAGGAACTTCTTGTAGTTTTCAGTAGTCTCCCTCTTCCATGCTTGGATTCAGACCTCCAGCAGCCGGAGGGGGAGAAAGAGTTATTTTTTAGGTTCCTTCAAGGTTGATGAAACTAATGTGTCTCAGTGATCCTACCCTGCCTACTGCCAAACAGGAAGTTCCTGTTGTCAGTCAAATCCAGTGGCTATAAAAGTAGAACTGGCTCAGGGTGGAGGGGTGGTAAGGAGCACAATTAGTAAAACATCTGTAGTTCTAGACTGCTGTTTCTTGCTCTAAAACCAAGTTCTCCTCTGTCAAAAACAGCAGGAAGCTGTAATTGGAGACAGCTGCTTTTGTACTCCTAAGCCACACCACCAATTAGATTCACCCTCTGCTCCTGACTCGGTAAATTAAGCTGATACAGCCCCCTTCCTCAGAGAAACACACAGTGACTTTCTTCTTTTTTTTACTTAAATAGGACCCTCTTCTTCTAATAAAGTATCTGTTTACTTAATCCAAACAGGTACTGACTCCAGCTGAGATAGAAGTGATTTATCAGTAAAAAATCTGTAGTTCTAGACTGCTGTTTCTTGCTCTGAAACCAAAGTTCTCCTCTATCAAAAACCCCTTAGGGAGGTGGATAATTGGATGGTACATGGGAGCATAATCCATAGGGAGGGTATGGAGGAGATGCAGATGTGTGACATGGTCCTATGACATGTCTGCTCCCACCCTAAGTACTCGTACTCCCCTCAAGGATGGTGCTGCACACTGTATAATACTGTCACACTTCCATGTGATAACACTTCCACATCAGGAGCATGTGCACAGTCCATCCACAGCCAGGTGGTGTCTGCTGCATGCACTGGAGTGCACATGGGGTGCAGTACCACACAGTGCCTACAGAGAGGCTACAGGTGTGTGTTCAGAGCAAACATGCCTGACACAGCTGTACCCTGACAGCATACCACCATATCCCTGTGTGTGTACTGTAGGTACATCACACGGCATGGTACAACAGTGGAGGACCACATGATCTGGCAGGCTGCACATAGCATGGGTGTGGTAGTGCTGCAGCCATGCAGTGATACCCAGCCATCCCAGGCATAAAGGGGTGCATCCACCAGATCTGCCACATGCCTATGGCCACTGGCAGGCATCTGCTGTAGTGCACTTTGGCAGCATGGCCCCAACTGGTACCCCCAATGGCAGGCATGCACTACATGTACCACAGTAGTGTGATGCATGTAGCCACCATGGGGCAGCACACACAGTACTGAGCCTCAGTCCTGGTCATGTGAAACCTGGGGCTGTGCAGTGCTGGTGGTGGACATGTACCACATACAGAACAACACTGAAAGGAACAGCTTCACACCATAGTATATGAAACAGGAGACATTTTATTGGGGTGAATTCAGGGGACACAAATAACAAACAACAATATTAACAAGCAAACAAGTGGAACAGATTAACAAACACATGCAAACAACAGAAAGAAGGCTAGGACGCCGTGCCATCCAGGCAGCCCCTGGCACCAGTGGAGTCGCATGTCCAGATGCCAGCCCAGCACTAGGGGGCTCAAGAGCACTTATAAGAGTCTATGATGTGCTGCATCAGGGCCTTGAGGGATCTTTGCAGGCAGCCAATATCGTGCAGCACAGCATGCAGGTGTGTGGACACTCCCTGCACATATGTCTACAAACTCTCGCAGCCTTGGGGTTCCACACCCTCCACACCGGGAGCAGCACCACCATCCCCCAAGTCCACAACCTCCTCTTCCTGCTGTGGCTGGGCTGCACCACCCTCTTCTCCTCTGCCTCCTTGGTGCCAGGTACCACTGCCTCCATCACCATGTTTGCTAGCTCCTTCTATGTTGGTGCAAGGGCTCCAGTGTTGTTGCTAACCCGTGGTCCACTGTCCATGGGTGCAGCATCAGCTGACACTGGCAGTTGCTGTGGTGTGGCTGGGGCAATTGCGTGCTGTGGACGTGCCCTCTGATGGCACTGGTGGGTCTTCTTTGCATATGCCCTGGCCTCCTGCCTCTTCTGGTGCCACACTGCCTGCTCCAGGGCACAAAGTTAGGGTGTTGGCTCTGGCTGCCCACATGCAGCACCATCACCAGCTCCTACAATGACACAGCATACACATAGTCAGCAGGGAGCCTACAAGACAGCCATTGTTGCAGGTGTGCAGTGTGGGCATTGTACTACAGAGCCCCATGTGGTGGTTCTCCCACACCACTCATTCTGTGGGTACTGACACAGGCCCCACAGCTTTACAGATGCCACCACAACCACACAAAGGTGCAGGCAGTGTTGCCCACCATTAGCCACACAAGGAGGATGAGGCATGGGTGTACACAAGTGCATGGAGACACCTGTGGTGGCCAGGAGTGAGGTGGGGGCCTGAGACATGCAGTGGGTGTGATGTACCACACCTGCCACCAGGGGATTCACAAGCTGTTAGGTCATAGCTGCTGTGCGGTCCCCATGGGGTCAGTGGTGTTGGGTGGGGGTTCCAGCCTGAAGATATGAGCTGCATTGCTGTGGGCCCCACACCAGATGAGACAGCCTGGGGGACATGGCACAGTGGTATGGGTGGAGCAGCCTCCTGCAGTGCGGTGGTCAGCCCTGTGGTAGGTGATAATCTGTACCACGTCACACCATGTATGTTGACGCATGCCATGTATGAGTGGGCTGTGATACCCATGTGACATAATATTGTGGAGGCATCCAGCTGCACAGCCCTGTGTTGGGCAGTGGGGTTGGGCCCCTCATGAATGGCTCCATCTTCCACTGTTGGGTACCACAGGTGTGACCAGGGCAGACACATGTCCACTATGTTGTGGGCCCCCAAGGAACTTTCCACATGTAGTGGGGTCACTGTGCAGGGGCTAGGTCACTGGGCACACACACCACCATGCCGTGGCATGGCCCTGGATATATTTCCCCCAATGTACTGTGTGTACAGTTATAGCAGGGCTGCCAGGATACAAGTGTGGCCACTTACATACCACTGGCAGTGCCGAGCATGCAGCACCTGGCCAATGCACCCTGGCCTGTGGCAGATAGCATACATGCAGTGTGATGCATGGGTCACCATGACCCCCGGCAGGACACCAGCCCAGGGAGGTAAGGGCCATCTGTGGAGGGCTCAGGGGGACTGTGCAGGAGGTGTGCAGCACTTCCTGGGATCACAGAGGCTGGGTATGGGTGTGGGCTGGTGTACCCACAGCCTTCCTAGCAGGGACAGTACACCACAATGGACCCAGTGTAGTGCACCACTGCATATAGCGGTGAACATGAGGAACCCCATGGTACATTACCTGACAACTACTAAGACAGCTGTGGCAACCCACAGCATGTGAGCCATATGCTACATTGGAGGGTGGGGTCTTACTGCAATGGAACACATCCTGTCAGGTCCATCCTGTCCATACCCTGTGTTGTCTGTGATGTACAACCCTGAGCATCCCCCATCCCTTGGCATTTCTGGGAGTGGGCTCTGCTGCACTGTATGATCTGCAGCCCCCCACACACACACACTTACACAGGGCCAATGTCATAGGCCCATTGCCCATAACCCATCCATCCCACTGCAGATGTTCCACCTGAGTCCACAGTTATTCCCACTTTGTCCTTCCAGCAGTCAGGGATAGAAATTTGGGTGAGCTACAGGTGGCTTTGTTACTCTGGTGGCCATACACCTTAGCCAGTCTTGTCAAAAATTAGAAGGGAGCTCCCAAGATCTTTTGGTACTAATTATATCTAAGGAAAATATCTCTTACATGTGCTTAATTAATAATCCCTCTAAATCAAGAACAGCTATAAAGACTGTGGAAGACATTCTGGGATATATCAACATGAATTTTTCTGATGCAGTATTATGATACTCATGGCAGGGGACTATAATACCAGAACTGGGGTAGAATCTGAGAATAAATGTTCATTTTGGACAATGGATGATACTTTGATGATCCCTATCAGACAATCTAGGGATGGAAAAATTAATAATGCAGGGGAAAGTGTTGTTACAAGTCTTGGATAATTACAACTTGAGTGTTATAAATGTAAGTACAAAAGAAGACTATTTGGGCAACACAACTTACCCAATCGCTTTTGGAGGCAGTCTACTTGATCTCTGTATCATTGATGTTTTTCATTTTTACCTTGTCAAGGATTTTAGAGTATTAATAAGAGAAGAGAGTGGTCACTTTCCAATAGAATGCAGTCTAAATTTAGAAAATTCCCATTTACCATGATGGGTGGGCATGGACTTTGAGGATCATCTAACTGTGTGTAAACAAAAAAGGATTGTATTGTGTCCTTTTAACCAAGAGATGTTATCCAAAATAATGAATGTAGCTGAAGCTGAAATGGTTAGGCATGATCTGATGCTTGTCCAGGACAAGTCCAATCTTAATAATATTTTCTTTGTATATAACCAGTTGAATAAAACCATGGAAGTACTACTGGCCCATCCCTCCAGAGATAGTATTAAACAAAGATTAGTGAACAAATCCTGGTTTGATAGAGTGCCTACTAAAAAGATCTGAAGTAAGACAAGCCTTGAAATCTTATATTAAGCAAGCTGGGGTCATAGCCAATCAAAAGTTAAGAGTCATTAAGGAGGAGTACAAAAAGTTAATCAACCAGAAAAAGGAGCTTTTTTGTGTTACTATTTGTAACTATTTAGAAGAGGTGATAAGGGATAAAGACAATAGGCTCTTCTGGAACACTGTAGCATTTGGCTGTAAGATAGACATGGAACATTTGGATGCCGTGATTCCTGAATCTAGTTGGTTTCAACATTTTGGCATGTTTATAATTTTGGAAAGGACAGTAAGAGCCCAACAGACCTTTCAGATTTGGATCGAACAATTGATGCTGATATAATAGTGACAAAGTGAAGAAATTAAAAAATCATATATTGTCACAAAGAGAAATAAATCCCCAGGGAATGATACGATTCCAGCAGAGGTTCTACATTATGATGTGGACAGATGGGCTCAGTTACTAGCCATTCTCTTTACTGCCATCAGTTACACTAAGGAATTACCTCCAGACTGGAACACCAGTATAATTATCCCCCACTTAAAGGGGGAGATAAAACTTTGCCATCTAATTATTGTCTATTTTCTCTATTGAGTGTTCCAGAGAAAATCTATTCAAGATATATTTTGTCCCACTTGGAAGCATGAGAAATGGAAGTGTCTTACTTCTCTATCAAGCTGGATTTAGGAGGTCTTGTTCAATGACTGATCACATCATTGTCTTAAAATACTTGATAGACAAATATTACTTATTAGGTAACAAAATAATTTTTTGTAGCCTTCCTAGATCTAAGCAATGCTCTCGACTCAGTGGATAGAAATCTGTTGTGGAATAGTTCAACTTCCACTACACTAGATAGAAGGCTACTGGCCATAATTAAAGCTCTACATAAAAACAATATTGCTAGGGTCAGAATCTCCACAGATGGTCATTTATCAAGACCCATTAATATCAAGAGGGTTGTCAAAGAGGGTTGCCTCTTTGACCCATTTTTGTTTAATGTATATATAATGTATGATAGAATGCTGTTAACCTTAGGAAATCATTTCCTAAGGTCGTTATACCATCGATGTGACATATTAATGTTGTTAACCTATCGATACTCGTCATCGATAGTTAACAACTGGGATCGGCTGCGCATGCGCACCTTTTACTCGGGAACCGACGGATACAGGCAGCGGTGAAGGAAGGGCTGAGCGACCGTGGCGGTGACTCTATTTCGTAAAGTAAGGAGCCGTTTTCCCTTTTTCTTGGGACCATACACTATAAAAAACAATGTATGGTCCTTCTATCGGCAACCAGTTAATGTTAACCGTCTTGAGGTTGCCATGGCGACGTAAACCTCTTGAGCTTCGCTCGTGAGGTTTACACGGTCGCCCTGGCAACCTCTCGATGGTTAACAGACCGGTTACCAATAGAGGACCATACATTATCCTGTATATAAACTCTATCACAGATAACTCCTTTTTGTTAACACTGCACCTCTATTATTGATCAGACACTAATCTCCCTCCTTTTTTATGCAGACGACATAGTATTATTCTCCCTTATTCCTGTTGGATTACAGACTGCGCTAAGCAACGTAGCTCAAAAACTTATCACCTTTACATTTCAAACTATTAGTAAAAATATTCCATCTTTAGGATTGCTTTATCCTCTAGGCTATACTGCCATCTGATCATTAAAAACTACACATCTCAGGGCTGGCTCTGTGGTGCCAACAGGTATTGGGGCCCCATACTGTATCAGGATTTCTGAATCCTGGCTCTGTTCATGTCAGTGCAAATCTCTGGGGCTGCCACAGCACTAACTTCTGTCTTATTCCATTCTCTCTCTTACAGACTTTTCTCTTACAATTTTGGGTGTGAACTCAAGTTTACAAGAAACAAATGTTGCTATGTACCAACTGGCCTGGCATCATGGGGTCAGCCTTGAAATGTGTAGTTTTTTTATTAACAGCTGGTAGTACAACCTAGAGGTTAAAGCAAAGAGCTGTGAACAAGCTTCAAATTATGGTTATGACACCTTACCTGGTTAACAAAGGCTAAATAAATAAATCCAGCAGAATGGGGTTTGAGTCCAACATGCTCTACTTGTATATTGTGTGACTAGAGTAAGTCACTTAACCTCCCTGTGCTCCCAAAACACAACCAGAAGCAAGCTTTAGCTGTGTGCCTTTCCTGGACAAAGATAGTAAAAACAATCTGAGCATGTGTTATAATTCTGAAAATATTATGCTCTTTCTATCCAGATTTGACTTGAAAAGAAAATTAATAGGACACCATTAATTGTTTATTAATTGCAAAAACCCACGGATGGACAACATTGTTTAAAAACAGCATAATCGGAACTGCATTTTTAAAATATAGAATAATATATGGGTGTGTGTGTAACCAAAATTTTACACACACCTGAGGTGTGGGATGCTACATTAACCCCGATGGCAAAGTCTGAGTGCTTTATAAAAGCATCACATACTAAGGGTGTGTGCAAAATTCTGTTTTTTACATCCGCCCACCCATACAGTATATTATTTATTTAATGGTGATAATAGTTTTCAATTTCAGCACAGTTCAGTTAGTGCAGCATTTCTGTCAGAGATACACACACACACTACATGCACACACCTCACATGTGCACAGACCACACAGACACACACACCCACACCATTCACACAAACTCACACACTACACACACACACACACACACACAGTCTCTCCCTTTGTTTTTTTGTTTTTTTTTCTTTCTTTTTTTTTCACATTACAGTGGGAATGGCATTCTGGAAAGTTGCAGTCCATCAGCATAACCGAGGAGTGTAAGACACGTTCGAAGGGTATGGGCGGCAGAATCAACCAGATTGATTTTTTTTTCCTTTACGGTAGAAAATCCCATCCCATCCAATGTATTTCAGTAAGAAACTGTTATACTTCTAACTTCATCAAAAGAAGTAAAATACTCTTTTAATAATGCAGTTCATGTTATGCATTGTTTAATTGTGTTGTCCATCCTCGTGTTTTTGCAATTAATAAACAATCAATGGTGTCTTATTTTTTCTTTTCAAGTAAAATCTGGATAGAAAGAGCATAATATTTTCAGAATCATAACACATGCTCAGGTTGTTTTTATTGTCTTTGTCCAGGAAAGGCACACAACGACAGCTTGTTCCTGTGTGTGTTTTGGGAGCACAGGGAGGTTGTGACTTGCTCTGGACACACAATATACAAGTAGAACATGATGGAATCAAAACTCATTCTGCTGGATGAACAAAGCTTGTTCACAGCTCTTTGCTTTGACCTCTAGGATGTTCTGCCAGCTGATAATCAAAAACTTCACATTTCAAGGCTGGCCCCATGATGCCAGGCCAGTAGGTACGTAGTCACATTTGCATCTTGTAGACCTGAATTCACGCCCGAAATTGTAAGAGAAAAGGCTGTAAAAGAGGGAATGGAAAAAGACAGAAGTTGGTGCCGAGGCAGCCCCAGAAATCTGTACTAACATGAACACAGACAGGGCTTAGAAATCCTGATATGGGGCCCCAATGCCTGTTGGCACCAAAGAGCCAGCCTTCAGGCATGCAGTTTTTGATGATCAGCTGGCAGTATAGCCTACAGGTTAAAGCAACCCTAAAGATGGATTATTTTTACTAACAGTTTGAAATGTAAAGCTGATAACTCACTAGTTGTTTATGGTCTTTCAGACATTAAGAAATCCTGTTAATGACAGTGCCCCTTTAAATGCTCAGGGCTGGATATTCTCAGAGCAAAATGGCTTGATCCAGTGTTATTTAAGAAGAATACCCAGGATTCAATGAAACTGAAACAAATCATGAATGTAATGAAGGACTCTGACATATTTGCCCTAGTTATCTTTGCTTGTAAAACATGGTTGTTAGCCCAGAAATGACGATTTCTTTCAGGATACTCTATTTTCAATTCATTTTGTTCTGCTTAAGAGTTTGTATTGTGTATATTTATACTGTATTGTGTCCGTGTTACTGTAATTGATTTTAAAGAGCTCCTGACACAGTTGAGACAACTCTGAAAAAATATAATATTCAGACATAACTGTAGCTTACATTTTGTAATTTATTCTGTAATTATCACCCTTATTTCCTTATTCTAGGAGTATTTGCATCAGTACAGTATCTCTGCTCATTGAGCTCTGGCTGCCTGCCTACACCTGACATCATAATTCTGTTTATGACATCTAAATATGTTGCTGTGGAGATAATTATGATGTCATAAACAGGAGATTGTAATGTCACGTGTAGAGAGGCAGCTAGAGTCGATTGAGTCTAGGGAACAGGGATCTTGTTCTCATGCAACTGTTTTCAGTAATGAAGAAAATGGGGAATTAATTACTGAAAATATATGAAGTACTAAAGAAAATGGGATGGAGCTGAATATAAATCTTACTTTTTTTTTTAAGTTTTTTAATGCTGTCAGCAGCTCTTTAACCTTTTATGACTGAAACCTTCCTGGTAATGCCTAATGAAGTTGATGCTGAATCTGAGTCCACGGTGTGGCAGGGGAGCCACGCAGGCCACCACACCCCATGCTGTGCAGGTGGTCTGTGCCTCATCATCCCCACGTCATCATCTGCCAGGGTGCAGTGAGGCACACCACAGTCAGGGATGACATTGGGCTGCCACCAGCATAGGAGGCTGGGGTACATCACTGAGCAGGTACACCTGCTGAGTGTCACTGCATGGCTCTGTTCCCACATAGCCTGGGTGTCCAGTACAGTATCAGTCATGCACCCAGGGGGCTGACGGGGACCCTACCATCACAACTGGGCCCCCAGACATGCCCTACGAGACAAGTCATACACCTCCCAGGTGTGGCCCTACAGCCTAGTGGTTGTTCAGTTGCTGGTGTATTGTTGGGCTGCGTATGTGGGCCCACACATTGGGTACATGGGTGAGGCATGGTGCCACCAAGTGCCAGCTCCATTCTACAACCATACTGGACAGTCACCCTAGCGTAGAGGTTCAGTGCTTGCAGCAACCTCTTTGCCATCCCATTATATCTGCTCCTGGAAGCCTGGTTCCCAGCCAGAAGCATGCACACAGCACCGTCACATACCATACAGTGCCTGGTGCTCTGACATGAGGGTGTCAGTGTGTGTTATGCCATGTTCTCTGCCATGGCAGGCTACTCGGTGGTGGTGCATGTGTCATTGGGGCACAACACACCATCCACATGAGTATGGTACAACGATGCAGCCAATGTGCCAAGTGACAGCACCCCACTAGGCATATGTGACACCACTATGGTCTGCTGTGGTTACCTGCATGTGTCAGGCTCATTGGCATGGTTCTGCATGGCCACAGCATGTCAGTGTGACCCACTCTGGCAGTTGATCATTGTATGCCTCACCAGCGGTTCCCCGTGGTGCTCCAAGGATCAGCTTGTGTGCATGTTTGCCTGGATGACTGGGGGTACTGGAATGCACCCCATCACCACAGTCAATGGGTATGCCCAACTCACACTGCCTTGTCACATATCATACATGGCCAGAGGTATGGTCCTGCCCTGTCTGCCTAGAGTGGTACAGTGTACTGGTCCCTGTGACATGTGTGTGCTGTGCATACAGTGGCACACCTGTTGTTGGGGGTCACATAGCCCCTGCACAGCACAACCTCAGGGTGCAGCTCTGTGGGGGAAGCCCCTCCCACTCCTTACGTCCTGTGTCACTGAGCCATCTGGTACCATGACCCGGGCCGACCCTCCCCCGCACAGCAGTAGATCCAAACATGGACATGTGACTTACCTTGGTGGCTGGGCCCTGGGGCATCCCGTGGCCCACTCCCTCCAGTGGCATATCTGCTCTTCTCTCTTCTCCATCATCGGGTCTGTCCATTCCCCCTGGCTGGGCACCTGTAGAGATAGTACGGGGGGGCATGCAGGTGAAGTATGAGACCTTCCCCTGACAAGTCACAATTACAGCTACTGTTACTGCAGGTGCATGTGTCAATACTCACCAGTGTCACAGCACTGTTGACCTCTTATGGTGACATTCTCCTCAGGGGACATCCCTTGCAGGTGGTCCAGCATGTTGGGCTCCCTCAAAGACAGGTCATTGTAATAGCTTCATGGGAAAGGATAACTCAGGACACAGTAACTCGGTACAACACACCGCAATGTGGTTTTATTTTATACAAAAAAAAAGTATGAAAAGCAAATAAATAGAAATAAAAATTTTCACACAAAAAAAATATATAGGCCAATGCTATGTTTAAACAGAATTCACCTTACTTCAGGCTTCAAACGACAATTCAATACTTCAGTTTGTCTTACTGCGTTATTGTCAATACCTGAGCAGGTATAGATCCTTCCTCTTGCCTTCACTCCAAGCAAGTGAGACTAGCTTCTTAGCTCATCTGCCTTAGTCATGTATTTGGAGGGTTTCTATAGCCCTCCCACTTAATAGGGGGCAGTATAGCCTAGAGGTTAGAGCAACGAGGTGTGAACGAGCTTGATGCATCCAGCAGACCAGACCTGAGTTTGATTCTCACAACCTCCACTTGCATACTGTGTGACTCTGAGCAAGTCACTTAACTGCCTAGTGCTCCCAGGTCACCCCTGAAAATAGGCACTTGTGCCTATTGGGCCTTACCCAGTTACCAAAGACTAAAATAAAATAAATAAATAGGAGGCCCACCCATAAAATGTTATTAACTTTAGAATGGTCCCTAAAGCTCATAGACCATCCTATACAAAACAAGGGTTACTTCTAAGCTTTTTCAATGTCTACCATTCTTTCAAGCCAATATTTAAAAAAAATGCCATACATTAGATTTTATTCAATGAAGAACATTAATTACCCCTGGTTAAGCAAACTCCACCTCTTTTCTATAATGAGGTACTGTCTCCCAGGGTATAAATACAGCCCTCTAGAAGCCGTTGTTCCCTATGCTCATTACTGGATTTCTTCCAGTAGGTCAGTGCCTAATTCATACCTCTGTAATTATACATTTTTACTGTTTATACAGGCACTGTATGCTTTTATAGGAGCTAGTCCTTTAAACACATTCTATCAGGGCTGTGAATATCAGGGAACATTTGTGTGGCACCTTTTAGAGACTTCGCTAGTTTCTTGTTTCTTTATTTTATTTATTTCCTTTATTATTGCAGTGGTTTATGTACTACTTCAGGGTCTCCACTGTCCCTCATCCTACAAGCATTTGCTCAGAGCGTATAACATTTATTTTCGAAAGCGGGGCAGCTGAAAGGGAAAGTGAATGCTGCCCCACTGCCACAGTCATTCCACCTGTGCTTAATGTGGCAGGTGTTGTGTTGCAACCTCGACACCTTATGAAGCCTCTGGCAGTGCTGTACCACATCCTGTCCCAGGCCCTGGGTGTGTGCCGGCTACTGTCTGTTGGCAGCAGGATCCTGGCCTATTGCTCCGCCATGCTGATTAAGTGGACTGTCTCCTCATCAGTAATGTTGGGGTACAGGCTGGATGCCATTTCTACATCCTCACAGCTTTTTGCCACAATACTGATAAGTTGCTGCTCGATGGCCATGCTTCAGCTGCTTTCTGAGACCCACTGTTACCCCTCCTGTGCCCCATGAAGTGCCTAGCACTGTCACACACATTCCAATGCAAATGGCAACATTTTGATGCAGACTGTGGCATTTTTGTCAGGAGTCATACTTTGCATCAGAAATCCATCATTTTCTGATGCACCTTGCGGCATTTCCCTGGCATTACATGACCATGCTGTGGAACCACTTTTCACATGTGGGGATGGCACTGGAACCACTGTGCATGCCAACAGCATGGCAGCTGTGTATCACAACCCATGTTTCAGTACCTGTACAAAGAACTCAGGTACCTGTGAACCCCTTGCCCCTACATATACATACATCACAGAAAGGGCATGTATCTAACACTGGGTACATGTTTTGGCTCAGCAATGAGCCAGGCGGACAACACCACTGTTATTAGGGGCTGCCCACAGTATCCTCACCTGGACATCCTCTGCTACCTTGTGAGTCTGCATGCCACAATCTGGCTGTAAGCCACGTGTACACCCACATCTGTCTGCTGCCAAAGGCCATGCTCCAGCATGGTATACATGCCATGGGTAAAACTGTTCTGCAATGAGACATGCTGCCTGCTTGTTGGTGGGGGGGTCATGCCTGGGTGCTACTGTCCTGATGCCCAATGTATGTCCCCATGTGGGAGAAAGCTGCACTGTCTGGGACACTGTTTCCTGTCAGCAGATTGGGGGACTTGGTTGGCCCATATGATTGCTGGTGCATTGGGGCTTGCTGACCCTGCATTGTCACAGCTATTGCACCTCTTCCTCATGGCACACAGGCAACAGATGGCCACTAGCAGTCCTCAAGGCTTGGCCATCCCATATGTGTCTGGCCACCTCCCCGCACCTACCCTTCAGGCCCACCACCGTGTCCCAGATGCTGCCAGAGAGCAGGATGCCTTTACTACCCTTCTGCCAGCCCCCACTTGGTCTACTGCCATGTTGTATTGATACTGGTCCAGATCACTACCCACCGGCTCCTGCATGATGCAGCTTCTGCCACACATCACTTGCAGTTTGTGTCATCCACCCTGTCAGCTGGCTTCCTGGATGTTTGTGTGTGCCACCTAGGGACACAGACAGGCTATGGGCACAATACCTGCACCAGAGCTGCCATTGCCAGTTGGTAGCACCAGGCAGTTACACCTCCAGCTAGATGTACCCAGCCCACACCCATGTCAGTGCAGGTGTTCTGCATTTGCCTTGTGTGGCTCGCACACATGTCCCCTGGCATGCCTCCAGCATCATCATCCTCTGCAAGGGGCTACGGTCAGTCTGTTGATGCTGGTGGTGCATTCCATTCTGCTGCGGGTGTGCTGCCTGGTGGTGCTCTGGCCTGCTCAGCTAAAATGACTGCTGACCAATTGGGCCCTGGCACGCTGGCCAGCCAGTGCAGTTTGTGTCCTTGCTATCACCTGCATGGTGTTCTTCGTCTCCACCCTCATCTTCCTCACCATTTGACATTTACCTCTGGCATGGTGATGTGGTGCACTGTGGCAATGTTGTGCAGTACGTAGCTTGCCAGAAATATTTTACATGCTATTGCTGGGGTGAATTACAGAGGCCCCCCCCCCCCAAATCTGTCCAGGCAGCGGAAATGCATTTTGAGGAGGCCAAAGGTTCTTTCAGTCATCGGCTGTGTGGAGGTGAGTGCCTCGTTGTAATGCATCTCAGCCTCTGTCTGTGGATGTCTTAGTGGTGTCATGAGTCATGGCAGCTGTGGATCGCCACTGTCACCTGTGGAATTAAAAGACATTGGTTAGTTATAGTGGCTTGTGTGTACCCAAACATCCTTGCCGGGGTGTGCTAGGTCATTGGCAGCAGCATGGCATGCCAACAGACTGGCAGTCCTGCCAGTGTTGGCCCTCTGCCCATCATGCACAGCCATGGTCACCTATGAGTCCCGGCCCCCCACCACATGACATGTATGGTGCCTGCTGCTCACCAGCAATGCCCCACTGCATACTGACCTGCCACATTGCATGCAGGCCACTTCTCAGTGCCACTGTGCCATGCACATTGTGCTGTTGTAAGCTGTGCCCACATGGCTCACATGCTGCTTCACCAAGTGGCATGTCATCTGCACATGTCGGTCTGTGTATGTACACACCTTGTACTTGGACCCCACACCACATGCTGTAATGGTGTGTGGCACATGGAGCTGCCTATCAGCCATCCTCCATGAATGTCTCCCAGTTCAAATGCTACACAAAGGCCACTGTGGCGGAAGATGTAGGCATCAAAGTAGGATCCAGGGTACCGTGTGACCACATCCCAATTGCGGCAGCGGCTGTCACAAACCACCTGCATATTTATGGAATAGAAGCCTTTTCTGTTTACATATGCTTCCTCCTCTGCTGCAGGTGCTTTGATGGTGATGTGCACAGTGAATGGCACCGAATACCCATGGGAATCGTGCATTGCTATGGAAACTCCGCTTCACAGCCTGCTGGTGCTGGGCATCCATTGGAAAGCTGATGCACCGCTGTGTCTGGTGTAGCAGTGCCTCCAGGAATTGGTAGAGGCACCTGGACATAGAGGCCTGAGATATGCCCACAGTGTCAGCAGTTGGAGTATGGAAGCTTCCCATTGCTAGGAAGCACAATGCTATGCTAACCTTGACATCCACGGGTATTGTGTGTCCTCTTTGTGTAGTACTCTGTAGGTCCCCTCTCTACTCCTGACACAGCTCTGTTATGGCAGCCTTATTGAGGTGGTAGCATGCAATGCACTGCTCCTCAGTCAGGGCCCAGTATGATGTCCTCCTCTGGTACACTCTGGTATGCATGTCTCCTGGTGGTTCTGCACACTCTTTTTTGCACACCATTCTCCTGGACCCTGCCAGACTGTTGGCAGCCTTATCGCCACCTTGCCCTTACCAACCTGATGTCCAGTAGGGACACTGGACCAGTCATATTGCGCTGTCACTCTGCAGCCTCACAAGTGACTCAGGTCTGCCTGTCTGCTGTGGGCCTGTTTACATACTCTAGTGTCAGTTAGACCAGGTCCATCTTGGTCTAACAGGTGCTTGTTATTTTCAGCAAAAATTGCATTGGTTCTACCTTTCACAATCCCCCAAAAAAGAGATGATGTGGCATTTTTTTGATGCAGTCCCTGTTGCAACATGGCGCATCCAATTTTTTGATGCAAGACACTTGGCGTAAGTGGCCCCAGTTTTATAAAACACATGGTCCGTTACTGAATTGGACTTAACGCAAACTTTGACACAAGTCAGAACTTGTGTCAGATTTTTTGTGTAAGCACTATGCGACATTCCCTGTGCTTTGTAAATTCGGGTCCATGTGCTTAGTAAGGACATATATTGTAAAGAGTGATGGTTTGGGGCCTTTTAATGCCTTGGTAGTCATTTTCTTTGCCTTTATTTGTTTTCTTACTTACATTCTCATCATTTTATTTTTATTTTGACAACTAATAGTAAAAAATAATCCTATGGAATCATTGTATTAAGAAGTCAGAAAATCTTTAATGGCACAGCTGGTAATGTTTTTCAAAGGGAACCTGCAAATCTGTTTTCAGATACTTCTTTTTTGAATTTAATTAGACTTTCTCATCCCTGCTTTGCTCTCATTAGCCATACTTTCTCTCCCAGCTCCAGACTTACTGCTAACCTGCACAGTGCCCATGGTCTCCCCTTCACCCATGGCAGAGCCCTCCAGGTTCTCCAGGCCAGGGAGGAGGAGTTTTTAAGTCAGACTGTGGTTGGCAGCCCAGTGAGCAGTGTGGGGCCTGTGGAGAGAGGGAGAGAGAGAGAGAGAGAGAGAGGCAGCATCATGCTGCTACAGTTCAGGGAGGCTTTTCTTCCCTAAGGTACCATTCTTGAGCACCTCATGGGTAAGAACTAAGTGGATGTCTGCTCGCAAGCGTGCAGACATCCAAGTCAGGAGGTGCTCTGTCCACCCACTGTGGCTCTGTTGCACTGCCATCTGTGGTCACCCAAGTGGCAATGTTATAGTAAAGCACATAGACCTCCCTCCCCAGAGGAGGAGAGCATCTCCTGGGACACTCAGTCCTCCCTCCCTCCCCTGGCGAGCCTCCACTGACTTGGGGTTCTGAACCCAGATCACGGGCATCACGAGCAGAAGCACTACCACTGCGCCAACAGGCTGACTATGTTCTGATTTTTATAGAGGGCTAAAGCTTTCTACCATCATTTTCTTGTTAATATGGATTGTCCTGGAGAGTCACGGGAATACCTCAAACCCACCAGAACCCACTACAAATGCTGGCACCTGTTGCAATGGCATCTGTAGTGCTACTAAAACCTAGCCAGTGTGATACATTCAACCATCCCTAGATTTCTAAACCTTTGGCAGCATAGCTGCATCTGTTGTGGAGCATTTGTAATTACTGTGCTGTTTTTAGTTAGATACCAGAGCCCATCCCTCTATTTGGGCTCTCTTTGGCTTTTAGATAAGGAACTCTGGGCAGTAGTAGGACTGTGACCTCTGAACTGGAGGCAAGCAAAATATTTTGCAAGTCTGCACTTTGAGAGGTAACAGACTGCCACAGTGCACTTTATACTGCACTAAAAAGGTATTCTGTGCCTTTAGGGGTTGAAACCTCAAGTGGGCGAACCACAAGTCATCAGAGGGCTACTTCTTATCCACCCACTGCAAACACTGGTTCCCATGTGAACGTCAGTAAGAACAGCGGGGGCAACATGACAGCAGCACTGGATGTGCTTGCCGTGTCAGCTGTGGCAAATTGGTACCCTGGTCCCAAATTCATAGAGACACAAAATAAATCAGGTAGGTGCAGCTGAAAATGCAAACCAATATAAACAGCAGCAAGACTATAAATCTTGACTAGTAACCTACTTCACATACCTCTATGTTAGAAGTAAAATAGGAAGTCATGACATCGATAATAAAGAGTCCAAAGGCACCAGGGGAGAATAAGTGCTTGACTGAATGTACAAATTGCAATATGTATGAATGTTAAAACTATGACCCAGAACAAGCAATCTTTATATGTATGTAAAGATGTATGTAAAAGTTTATTCCTTAAGAACATTCCAAGAAAAAGGATAGCCCATTTGAGTGTTAACTCATTTTCAGTGGGGTCCTTATATGTGACAAGTGTATCCTAAATGAAAAACTTCTGCTTGCTACTGCAATTAAAGGAAGAAAGAAGGAGGACACAGGACATAAGTTGCATGGGGGATTCATACAAATGCTAAAATTAGAAAAGCAGAGATACATGGGGCAGTACAAGATACCAGTGAGAAACTGAATGGCGAGAGAAGAAAAAAGCCTAGAGAGTCATAGGGGGATAGAGGAAGGATGAGGTAAGCTGGAGTGAATAATTGGTAATAATTCCACCCCCAGCCCTAGAAAAACAGACTGGCATACTGTAAAGTCAGCCCACAGAATCAAGTGTAGTAGTAGGGTGGAGAGATTTGAACCTTTTATTATTGACATTTTATTTATTTCATTTTGTTAACTGGGTAGGCCCACTGGGCTCAAAAGGTCCTTTTCTCAGGGGTGACCCAGAACTAGTTACATTAAGACCTGTTTTACTGTGTTTGAAGAGGCTGAAACATCAATAGGAAACAGACCCCCCCCCACACACACACACACCGTATGAGGGAACTACAACATCCCACCAAGATGTGCAGATGAATCAGGCACAAAAGGTAGTTATAGGAGACTCCAGTATCAGCTATATTGATTCAACCATATGTAGAAGTTATAAATTGAACACAATTGTCACATGCTTTCCAGCAGCAAAGATCAACAACCTAACAGAATAGACAACATCCAAGCAGGGACAGGAATAAAACCAAGCATTGCTGTGCATGTGGGCACAAACATAGGTTGATCAAATGAAGGGGATGTTATAAATAATTATGAAAATATGGGAAGGAAACTGAAAGGAAAAGGAGGTAGGATTATTATTTCTGAAATTCTCCTTGTACCAAGGGCTTCCATCTACAGATAGAGGCAGACTGGGAAAATAAACACATGACTAATTGAATGATATAAAAAAAAAAACTTTGAATTATTCAGGAACTGGACAACCTTCTATCACAAGATAGAATTATATGCCAAGAACTGGTTGCACTTAAATAGAAAAGGTGCAAAGCTGCTTGGTATAAAAATATCAAATGCCATAAATGGTGAATTAAACTAATTAGGCAGGGGACAGCAGGGAAAATCTGCTCAACAATGAGAGGTGTGGAATTCAAATCAGTTTCCTACTATAATAGAAAAAATGCTATACCAAATAAAACAAAAAACATGCAAGGTGGAAAAGTATCCTAATAAATGATGCATGAAGCCTAAACAAACAGAAGTTAGAATTAAAGACAATAATCAAGAGATAAACCAGAATTTATGTGTGTAACAGAGACATGGTGGGAACAGAGTATAGAATGGAATTCTGAAATCTCAAGGTATACCCTGCACAGACTGGTTAGAGTACATAAATGAGGAGGAGGAGATTGCAGTTTATGGCAAAAATCTTATTGAAGCCATAGACATATCAGGGGAAATCAAACAAATAATTCAGAAATCATGTGGATACAGATTACTCCTCAAACCAGGCAAATCATAATATTAGGCCTATGCTGCAGACTCCCTGACTTAGATGAAGCCCATAATGCAGCCATAATAGAGAAAATTCCGGCAGTTAGTGACTTCGGAGACTTAATTCTAACAGGGGTTTTCAACCTGCCCGATATTGATTAGCAAAGGCACACAGGGAAATCAGAACATTCCAAATCCTTCCTAGAGAGACACTTAAACAATGTACATTAACCCAATATCTTTGATAAAGGACAACAAGATGTCTGAAACGCGTCAGGTCATCCTGTATGCTAGCCTTGTGGTACATTTTTTTAATTCTATAACAAATGTTATTTTAAAGTTGAATCAAGTTTGGTGTGATTTGCCAGAGGTGAGAGTGCCGGAATCTCCTCTACTTGGTATTAACCCAAAATGTTTCCAAATCCACGAGAGGGGACATCTTAGACTTAGTAATATGCTCCAGTGATATTTTTATTTAGTTTTTGTTTACCGGTTAAGTACCATAGCCAAGACATGATTATTTTCAGGCACAACCCGGGAGATTACAATAGGTAGGGATAATCAGGGAAATACATTTTTGAATTCAGGGAAGCAACAATAGCACAAATATAATCAAGATTTCACAAAATACCTGAGTAAGTAACAAGATAGGTCAGAGTGATCATAAACAGAAACATAAATTCAGTGACTAGTATTGACATGTAGCTAACAAACAACTAGGTTAAGAGCAGTTGAAGCAAAAACAAAATGAGACATAAGTGCCTAATAACGTGACTAGAAGGGCTAAGCAGAGAGCAGTTTGCAGCAGAAGGGAAGTGAGAGAGAGAGAGAGTCTGAAATGTAGATTCAGAGGGGTTTGAAGCAGACACAGGAGACCTGGCTAAAGAGGAAGGAGCGACAATTGCTTTTGAGCTGGGCATGACTGGGGGCTAGGTGAACATCGAGAGGCAGGGAGTTCCACAGTTTGGCTGCCGAGTGTGAGAAAGCAAGGGTTCCTTTGTTAGATTTACATCTTGGTATTAGCAGCAGCAATTTATCCGATGAGCAAAGGCCGTGGGAGGAGGGCAGCGGATTTAGTAGGGAGGCCGGCGAGATGGGGATTCCTGATCTAATAACATTATCAGTCAGGGAGGCAAGAGTAAGAGTTCGAACAGAAGCGGGAGGTAACCAATTTAGATCAGCATAAAGTTGACAACGGTGTTTTGACCAGGGAGAGGCTGAGGCATACCTGCAGATGCTGTTATAAGTAGTATCCCACTTCCTGAGGAGAGTTACAGATGCACTGAGATGTGACT
Organism: Neoceratodus forsteri; assembly: GCA_016271365.2. Lineage (NCBI taxonomy): Eukaryota > Metazoa > Chordata > Ceratodontiformes > Ceratodontidae > Neoceratodus > Neoceratodus forsteri. The sequence goes on from CM057454.1 coordinate 788,798,391, forward strand.
ACCCCCATAGGATAACGACAGGAGCAAGATCCCATGGGCTATGGCTAATCTGGCTGACTGTGTAAGGACGTAGCTGGTTTTGTAGGCTACACCAATTTTAGCATTAACTGATTTACAGGTAGGTACCTGCTTATCAAAGTTAAGATTTTTGTCAAGGAATACTCCGAGATACTTAAAAGAGTGAACTGGTTCAAGGACCATCCCACCCTGACCAGAAACTTTAAAAAGGTCCCAGTTGTTATTTAATTTGACTGCAGAACCAAACAACATAGTATTCATCTTATCGGCATTAAGGATTAGCTTATGGTGGAAGAGCCAGGATTGAATAGCCTTAAAAGCAGTGGTGAGAGTCAGGTTGATGCAATGTATATTCTTATCACTACAGTACAAGACCAGGTCGTCCATGTAGAGGATTGCCGAGCAACCGGGGATACTTGACAAGATATTGTTAATACAAAATATTACAAATGAGCAGTGTGCATTAAGGGAACCCCTAGCAAAGAGTGAGCATGCAGTGGTCTACTTTGATTTAGAAAATGGGCTTTAAAATCTAAGAAACCTGACCGACTGCCAGGCATGCCAGGGATGTACATTAACTAACAGAAAATGGATCTGAAAAATAAAGCATGCTGATTGGCTGAAAAGATAGAGCCCCGTGAAAGACAAGTGCCAATCCGGGTGCCCCATTACTAAGGGTATCCTAGGGCACCCTGACTTTTCAAACTGGTCAGCTGTCATTTTTTTCTCTCGCTTAGCAGGCGAGCTGGTGGCTGGCAAACCCCCTCCCCCCCATGAGTCTGTCTTAGTTTCTTTTAATAAATAATAGGGAAAGCAACTGCCTGTTGTACAAAGACAGGACATTCCCCTTACATTTTCAACAGCACAACTCCATCTCTGTGACTCACATCCCCGATGCTGATCATCCATCTGCCACCATTTTTGTCACTCACTAAGCGTACCACCCAGTGAGGCAGACCCCCCAGCTAGGGAAGTCACTTCCTACACACACCCTATGGCAGAACCATCACTATAAAATAAAAACATACATTCTTCCAGTAAAAAATAAACCTTTTCAGCCTCATCAGTAATCCAAGCAATTCTCGATCACTTTCTGTCTCCACGGACAGCACTTTACACCTAGCACTGCAACATGCCGCTAAACCAACAGCAGACACTCGGAGAGTAGTAAACTAGCCACGTGGACAATCGAAGAAAATAAATAAAAAAAAAAATAACAACTCCAAACTACTTTCAAAGTCCAAATTACACTGTGCACAGCTGTCATACCAGCATGTTCACTCCAGCTCTGTCTCCCCGATCGCCCTCTTCTGTCAGTTGCCGCTCTTGCAAAGAAAAGAAACACTGGGGGCTGAGCCACAGAAAACCATAACACATATTTTCAGGCTTAGATTTTCCTCCATGTAAATTCAGGGACCTCAACATTAAACTGTGTGTGGGGGGCTGGTAACCATGACAACCAGTTCCAAAATATATAACTACAGAGGCTGGACTAAGACAAAAGTCCTTAGCTCAAAAAAAAAAAAAAAAAAAAGCACTGTTATGTAGGCGGAGGATCTTATTTTTGTACTTGCTCTGGGTACTCGGCCCCTCTGGGGGGGGGCTTCGTAGACCCTCCGGCTCTTCCACCGGGTCCCATCGTACTGGGATCCCATCACAGTGTACGATGCCCATGGGGAGTTTGCAGTTTTCCCCTTTATTTTTTATAGGTCCCATCCCCTGAGGCGCCGGTGCGAAGGACTTGATGTCCAAACTGAAATGCCCAGCAGCACCCTCCCCACCCTGGCCTTTTTTTAAATTTAGATTTTTATGGTATTTTGTAGGTTTTTTTCCCACTTCCCTGCCCAAGGCCCCGGCACACGGCTGTGCATGCGTGCGGAGGCACGTACGCATACTGTGGCACAAGCTCCGCCCCTTCTGCCCACCTATAACAGTGCCACCCCCTCCCACCTATGCTACCCACTGGACTGCCACCTGGTGGCAGTGGAACTTGGGGGGGCGACAACCTACCCCCACCACTCCCAGGAGAGGACAGCAGCCTTCCAGCTTGCTCAGTCCTGCTCCTCCCTCCCCCCCATGCGCCAGCACTCCAAGCCAAGGTTGTTCACAAACCAGGGCCACCAGCATAGCCCCACCCTGACTCTGAAGAGCCGTGCACCCTACTGCCAGTGCTTCCATTGGTGGTAGTGCTGCGGGAGCATCCGCTACCCAATAATCCACCCCACCCTGGAGGAGGAGAGCATCCGTTGGGATGCTCAATCCTTCCCCCCCCAGCCAACCCCCGATGGCGCAGGCTCATTCCCAAACCCGAGTCGCTGGCATAGTGAGAGTTGTGGTGCTCAGCACCTCAGCGCCACTGGGCCAGCCCTTGAGGAGCAACTATTTTATAACAAAATAAATAAAATACTTAAGAAATTTTACATTTTAATATGTGATTTTTTTTTAACTATATTTAATACAGTCAGCCATTTTCTAAGTGCAGTAATACCCCCCAGGGTGAGCTTTATTGGAAAATACCAAACCTACCAGGGGCTATAAGGCCCTCTGCCTGCAGCGTCGGGCCTCATTACAACCCTGGACAGTCCAGTATTTCCCAATAAAGACCACCCTGTCAGGTATTATTGCTTACTTAGAGCCCAGCAAATAACAAGTGCCAGCATAGCCTGCTTTGGAGGGAAACTGGTATCAATGTGCCAGCTGCCATTTAAAAATGAAGCCATCAGCATTTTTTTCCCTAGTCTGTTAGTGAGGGGACTTGCCCCTCTCCACTCACAAACCCTGCCCACAACCCCACTGCAATTCTATTGTTTTAAAAACATAATCCCATCTCCAAAATACAGCCTGGCATCTTGAAACAGTTTCAGTCCATAGGAAAAAAAAGCCGTGACAAGATAAAAGCAGCAGTTCCTCGCAGTGGTACGTTAGTGTGGTTCGAGCTATTCCTCTGTTTGTCCACACAGTGTTCCCTGTACACAAACAAACCCCAAAATAAAACTCCTGAAACAAGAGACAGCTTTGTTTTTTTCAAACAATCTGACTGTCCTGAGCTGCAACCTGCCGCTCCATCTAAACACACAGTGCACTTTGAAACCCGCACAACCACGCGACAACTGAAACCCAAGCAGGAAAACCAAAAATTACTTCTCTTACAGTTAAGCACAGCAGGCTGCTTTTCCCACTCCAACTAGCCACTCACAAAAGCAAAAAAAAAAAAAATACTCCACTTGGTTTTCTCTGCGTGCGTGTGTGTGTGTGGGGGGGGTGAGACAGACAAAGCAGCAAGCAGGCATAAGCTAGAGAAGATGCCAGTAAGAAAGAGACTTCACAAAAACACAGCAGCACCCTCCAATGGTGATTGTACCAATACAGGGACTACTTTACCGCAAAAGTTAATTTTAAGTGTTTTTTATTAATGTTTTTATTTTTTCTATATTCTATATATAAATGTCACCTATAGCCCATCTTCTAAGTGCAATAACACCCTCCAGGGTGGGTGGTATGGGCAATACCAGACCTTTCAGGGGCTATAATGCCCTCCGCCTGTGGCGTTGGACCTCATTACACCCCTGGGTGGTCTGGTATTGCCCAATACCACCCACCCTGTTGGGTATCATTGCTTGCATACCTCTGCCTCAAATAAGGACCTCAGTGTGCATTGAAATCTACCTTTATAAAAATGTAGACACTGCTAAAATTAACACGGTCATGGAGAAAACAGACTGGGAAGAAAAGTTAAGAAATCAAAACACAGAAAACTTGTGGAACATATTTAAAACTACTATTAATGTAATTTGTAACAAATTTATTCCAAGGATCAAGAAGTACAGTGCTGAGGGTTGGAAACCAAAATGATTTACTAAGAAAATAAAACAGGAGCTTCAGGAAAAAGTATATAGTATTTCGTAATTATAAAGCAGACAATTTCTACACTAAATAAAGTAAAATATAAAAACATTGATTAAAAGGTGTAAAAACCTAGTTAAGACAGGAAAACACAAAATTTAACTGAGTTTAGCAAAAACCACACCAAAGTCACATGAGAAATAACTTTATGGCTGTATAAACTCATTACAAAAGAGCTCATCAATTGTCAGACCCTGAAGGCAGGCTCCACTATCAACTCCCCAGATGGTATGGCTGAAGAATTGTTTTTCTATATAGATTTTTATCCTTCTAAGGCAGGTGCAGGCAGCTGTTTTCAGACCCATCCCCATCAGCTGCAGCCATCCCGACTCTCCTCCAGTGTCCAGGACCATTATCCCCCATGGAATCCCTCTGTGTTGGGGCTGGAAATGGAGGGCTTGTCCTCCCCCGCCTGGAACACAAATCCAGACTGTCCCAGATCCAGAGAGATTGGGTGGGCCATGGCCTGACAGGTAGGGCTTTATGAAGCCCATCTTCCATTTTTCCTCCTTATTTTCTCCCCTAGGCTCCACGGATATGCAGTGAACGCATTGTGTGCACTCCAACTCTATAGAGATGCCCCCATGATGCTCGGAATGTGGGCCCTCCCATCTTGGTGACTCGCATGCAACACCACCTGGATTCCTCCAGGTGGCAGCCAAGTGACAAGTCATGGAAACCCTCTCCCCAAGGGAGGAGAGCAGTCCTACAAATGCTTAGTCTTCTCTCTCCTGGCCGACCCCTTGCTACCTGCGTCCATTTCCAAACCCCAGTCGCCGGTGTGGGAAGAGGTGAGGCTCCCACAGTGCCTCAGCCCTCTTCACCACATGGCTAAAGAATTTAATAAATATTTCACCTCTGTATATACAAAACAGGATATTATCCAGTAGATCCAATGAATGCAAATGATGCTAGTTTCATTGACACTAGTTGGGTTACCAGAGAAAAAAGGTAACTGAGAAAATGAAGCTTGGGAAAAAACAATTCGGCACCAGGCCCTGCTGATATAACAAGTAATATGTTAAAATTATTGGGATATCATATAATAGAGCCATTAAAAGTAATATTGCATAGGTATCTTAAAGAAGGCTCTGTACCATTAGACTGTAGGGACCTCCGCGTAACACTGATTAATAAGAAAGGGTCTAGAGCAGATACCATGAACTATAGGCCAATTAGCCTTACCTCATTACCAGGTCAGGTGTTAGAGATAATCATTAAGAAAAAGATACAGGCACACAGGGAAATGCAAATATGCTAGACAGAAGACAACATGGTTTTCGTATAGGAAGGTATTGCCTGATGAATTTGGTAACATTCAACGAAAATGTCAGTAGAGAGTTAGATAAAAATAGTCCTATAGACATCATCTAACTGGACTTTAAAAAAGCATTCAAACTGGTACTCCACTGGGCCATTACAGAAAAAAATCAGAAATATTGACTTAGACATCTCAGTAATAAATTGGACTGCAGCTTGGCTAACAAATAGGTCCCAGAAGGTTAAAATAAATGGATATCTGCCCTCAAAGGGTTGCGTAATTAGGGGGTACCACCACAGAAATCCATTTTGGGACCGATGATATTTGACATTTTCATTTTGGACATGGATCTAAGTCTAAACAATTAGTGCTATAAATTTATAGACATAAAAATCAGAGGAGTCTGCACCAAAATAGAACAGATAAAATATATTTAATCAGACCTGAACTGTTTAATGAACTGGGCCACAAAATGGGGGATGAATTTCAACAGTGAGCCTGTAGCTTAATGGTTAGAGCGCTGGAACAGCGTAACAGAGGTCTGAGGTTCAATTCCCAGTGGGCCACACTTTTCCTTTCTCTTTTCCATCCTTAATTTAAAAATATACCTTGCAGGGGTTAAACTGCACTGAGAGAAGTTTGTATAACCAGGATAAATGTGCAGTATTGCATCACCTAGGAAAACACAGCCCACTTGAGGAATACAGATTTGGAAATGGTACCCTTAAAACTACTGAAAGTGTAAAAGATCTAGGAGTTATAGTAAATAAGAATTTCAATCTAGAAGATCAGCATGGGAGCCGATTCTGAAAGCAGATAGGGTCTGGTTGAATATAAAGAAATCTATCAAAAGTACAGATATGGAAGTTATTTCTCCACTTTATAGGGCTATATTCAGCAACCTATGGGTTACAGCACACAGTTTTTGACACCCTAAAAGAAAAAAGAAATAATATCTATTGAAAAGGCACAAAGGAAAATTACCAGGTCTATCACAGGTATGAGGGATTTGACCTATGAAGAAAGATTAGGGAGAAAAAAAACTGCAGTCTGTTAAGAACAGATGTATTAGATTGGATTTACTGTTTATGTCAGGTGTCATGAATGACCCTGACTTGAAGACAGAACTGGATTTTGAATTTAAACAAGATAGCAAGATCACTAGAAGGCATCTCATTAAGTTTGTGAGTAAAAAAGTAAACAGCAATAAAAGAAAAAACTACTGCACATAGGGAGTGGTGGGAATTTGGAAGTCTCTAACTGAATGCAGACATAAGTAAAAACAATGCACTTTTAAAAAGAATCTGGACTCCATTATGGCCACAACAGCTGTAAAATAATACCACTGAAATAGTGGAGGAGTAGTTCACGTGGGTCTTTGGCCTTTATGTGCTCCTAAAAAACCATAGTACGAACCATATTTTTCTCTGCAATGGTTGGGTTACTATTTCCTACAAAATTATTCATGTTCTCTTACATGTTCCTGGGCTGGGAAGGAGAAGGTCTCCGCACTTTGAAACACTGCACTCTTCTGCTTGTTCTGAACTGTATTAAGGATCAATACCAGTGCAGGGCTGGCCTTAAGGTTAGGTGAACTAGTCAGTTGCCTAGGGTACCAACTCTTGGGGGGAAGGAGGCACCAAAATTTCAAAAATGCAGTGCATTTTTTTTGTTAAGGGTTTCTTTTTTTTTGTGATTGTGTGCAGACTTATATTGACTTTGGTAATTTGTGTCTTTTGGTAGCTGTGGGCTGCTGATTCCCAGCAAAGTGCTGGCACAGCAGCATCTCCCTCTGTCTCCCCAGCACCCCGCTCACCTAATGAATGGTTTTGGCCAATTCAGAGTGTGGTTGTCAGAACCAGTGCAGCAATGCAGTAAGACTGATTGACAGGAGAGCTGGGGGACTTGGCGAGAACCAATGCCACTGGTAAAGGAGGGAGAAGTCAAGAGCCTAAAGCCAAAGAAGAGGGGATGCTTCAAAGCTGAATTCTGAAAATCTTATTAAACGGCAGTTTGTCCAGAAATATTCTTACTAGCTTGTCTTCTGCAGGGTAGTTTCCAGCCACTGCAAGGTGTTAAAAATGATGCCGCCGGCCCGCCGGTGCAGCGGTTGGATTTCCGCTTGCAACGCCAGCAACCTGGGTTCGGGAACGAGCCTGGGTCACTGGAGGGCTGGCCAGGGGAGAAGGATTTAGCTTCCTGTAGACAGCCTCCTTCTCCGGGGAGGGGAGGGACTGGTCCGGGCGCCTGCTGAGCCCAGCGGAGGCTGGGAGTATCACAGGACATGCGCGCAAAGTTAACTGGGGAGGAGCGGACATCGCATATGCCATGACATTACTATGCTGCCCCAACAGAAAAACTGAAAAATTGCTCGCTGGCTGCCGGATGATGGCTCTCCATTTCCTGAGTGCCTCCAGTACCTTCCCAGGGCCTCCTGTTCCTTAGCAGCATCCCCAGGCCCTAAGTAGTGTGTGCTGGGGCCATTCCCTCTCCCTGGTGCCCTTCCCCCTCGGAGTTGGGGGACCCACCCGGTGAAGGGATACACCGAGATATCCCGGGGATCGGCTGAGATCTGAGGACCAGAGGAGGCTGGGTAAGAGCAGTGGGGCTGGGGGGAACTTGTGGAGCCTGAAGGAGTGGGGACCAGTGAAACATGGGAGGTGCAAAAAAAAAGATGCCTTAGACTGCAAAATGGAACTCCCCATATGTAAAATGGGGCAAGCTGTCAATAGATCATTAGGCCTTTCTTGCTCGTACAGTACTATGAGAACTATGAGAAGACTGCTAAATGAACTCCTGTATCCTGCAAGAATGAACAGAACATTTTTTGGGGGGTGGGGGTCATGGAGAGGAAAGAATAAACAATATTTGTCTGGGGGAAGGGAGATGGTGGAGAGGGAAGAGTTAGGGGTGCACCACTTTCAAGTTTGCCTAGGGGTGCCATATACGTTAAGGATGGCACTGTACCAATGTATCATGTTCAAGCATTTCTACTTTCCTTGGTGACTGTATACAGTATGTAAGTAAGTAAGTAAGATGTGCTTTTTTGGGCTTAGTTTATGGCCTTAATAAAAAAAGAAAGTAAATGTAAATTTATTAGAAATATGTGATGGTTCATAACCTGTGATCTTTTCTTATGATTTAACAGGTGATATTTTCTTCTTCACTAAATTACATAGATACATAGATACATAGACAGTGTCGGCAGATAAGGGCCTATGGCCCACCTAGTCTGCCCATTTGAGCTTGTAAGTTCAGTTTGTTTTCCTAGAAGTCTGTTTCCCCTTATCCCTGCCCTCTAGAATTCCTTTATGTCTATCCCATGCATTCTTAAATCCCGTGATTGTTTCAGCCCCCACCACTTCCTCTAGTAGGGTGTTCCACTTGTCCACCATCCGCTCTGTGAAGAAATTCTTTCTCATTTTCCTCTGAATCGCTCCCTCCAACCCATGCCCCTAGTCCTGAAACATCTTTTTCGCTTAAAAATAGTGTTTTCCTGCACCCTGTTTCTCCCTGTAAGATACTTGTATGTCTCTATCATATCCCTCTCCCCTCCTCTCTTCCAGGGAGTACATGTTCAGTTCCTTCAACCTGTCTTCATAGGACTTGTGATGCAACCCATGCACCATCTTTGTTGCCCTCCTCTGAACCTTCTCTACCCTGTCTATGTCCTTATGTAGGTATGGTCTCCAGAACTGTACACTGTACTCCAGGTGGGGCCTCACTAGTGTCTTGTATAGCGGAATTATGACCTCCCTTTTCCTGCTGGTGATGCCCCTGCCTATACATCCCAGCATCCTATTTACTTTACCTGATGCCTTGTCACACTGTTTCCCTACCTTGAGGTCCTCAGAGATGACAACCCCAAGATCCCTTTCCTGCTTGGTGCATGCTATATCCTCACCCCCCAACTGATATATTGTGCCAGGGTTTTTGTGCCCCATATGCATTATCTTGCACTTCTTTGCATTGAATTTCAACTGCCAAACCCTTGACCATTCTTCAAGTTTCTGCAGGTCCTTCTCATTCTGTCTACACCCTCTGGTGTGTCTTGTTACAGAGCTTTGTGTCATCAGCGAACAGTGTCCTGCCCACTCCTATATCCCCTGTTTTGCAATAGTCTCTATGTGGCACAGTGTCAAAGGCCTTGCTGAAGTCCAGATAGGCCATGTCCACTGCCCTCCCTGATCCACCTCCCTAGTCACCCAGTCAAAAATTCAATGAGGTTGGTCTGACATGACCTCCCTGGTGAAACCATGCTGCCTTGGGTCCTGTAGTCCATTGACAACCAGATGTTCCACCAATCTCTCCTTCAGTAGTGCTTCCATGATCTTTCCCACTACCGAGGTGAGGCTGACTGGTCTGTAGTTCCCTGCTTCCTCTTTGTTCCCACTTTTGTATAAGGGGACTACATCTGCTGTCCTCCAGTCTTTGGATACCTCCCCTGTTTCCAGTGATTGGCTGAACAGGATAGCCAGAGGTTCAGCCACCACCTCTCTTAGTTCTTTAAGGACCCTGGGGTGCACCCCATCTGGCCCCATTGCTTTATCAGCTCTTATTACTTCCAGTTCCTTCAGGACCTTTCTCGTGGTAAAGGGACTCAGTCCATTTCTGCACCATTTCACCCTTGTACTCCCTTCAGACCCATTACCCCCTCTTCCTTAGTAAAGACTGAGCCAAATACCTGTTCAATATGTCAGCTTTATTGTTGTCATCCTCCACGCGGCTTCCATCCTCCCCTTCAGTCTCACTATCCCTCCCTTTGTCTTTCTTTTTCACTTATGTACCTGTAAAGGTTTTGTCCCTTTACCCACTGATTTTGCAATGTGTTCTTCTGTCTGAGCTTTGGCTTCCTTACTGACTTCCTGCCTCCCTTTGTTTCTCCTGGTACTTCTCCTATCCCTTCTGCCTGTGTCTTTTGTATTGCCTGAATGCAATCTTTTGGCTTTCACTTTCTTTGCTACCTCTTTGGAAAACCATAATGGTCTCCTCTTCCTTTTCCTCTTGCTAACCTGCTTAATGCATAATTCTGTTGTTCTTATAATCCCCATTTTAAATACTGCCCACTGTTCCTCAACCCCTGATTCCTGTCCCATTCCCCTTAATGCCTCTTTCAAGTATCTCCCCATTTTCCCAAAGTCTGCCCCCCCTAAAATCCAGGATACCTGGGAAGAAGAAAAAAGAAGCCAATTACAGTTTAGAAAAAAACTGTAAAATCATACAGATGGAGCACAATAGTGCAAACATATAAAGAAAAGTTTGTTGACGTAAAAAGTATCTATTTATTTAGAAAAAATAAATATAAAAATATCTTTAGTTCTTCACTGAAATACATTGGACTCCTAAGTAGCTGGCAGTTTCTGACATCACAATATCAGAATTCTGTTGACTTAATTTTACATGCAGTATAAAAAGCAAAGGTGGAAACCTACTTATTTCACTGCACAAAAGTTTTATTGTAAAAGCAGAAAGTTATTACTGACACAGCAATTCACAATAAAATAGTCAGTTGTCTTTTTATTAGAAGCGTGCAATATTATTTAAAATTGCTTGTCTAAAAAATAATACCGGCTTTAGATCTAAAAACAATATCTCCCAAACACTTCAAGAACCTCACTATTAGAATTTGTGAGTGGCCAGTTAAACAGGACCTGGTAAAGGTGCTTTTGTTTCCTTAACCACAACCATTTCAGAACTGGAAAGCTGCAAAAGAGTTACAAACCATGAATAATATTACAATTCATCCAGAAGACAATGGTGAAATGGTTGTGCAACAGGACATTAAGAAATATGTTGAGATTAAAAGGCAACTCTGACAGTAATTGTTGCAAGCCCTTGACCTTTGATCCCACATTAGCACATAAATATTTTGAATGGCATGATATATCAAACAGTAGTTGAAGGCTGCAAACTGATTTTCCTGTGTTCTCTGGGATGTGTGTATAAAGCAAAGTCCCCAAGTCTGTGACGGACCCTCGAGGGCAACCCATTGTTTCTGGCAGGGGTTCAATACAAGGGTCTCCTCAGATTTGTGAGCTATTTCCTGAAAAAAGATACCGTAGTACCAAAAATTATGAGTTATGTTAAGGATACCACTGACGTTATACATAAACTGGAGGGGCTCACTTGGTCATATTTCTTTTTCTGGATCACAATTGATATAACATCCCTTTGCACTTGAATAAACCAGTATCAAGGAATTAGGGTTCAAAGGAGTTCATGGCATCAGACACAGATTTAGTGCTGGCACTACAAAGGTTTAGTTTGGATTAAAACATTTTGAGGGTCAAGTCCCAAAGTACAAGAAATATTTTTGTGAGCTGATAATGCCTGTGAAAAGTATAGTTTCATGCCCCCTTGACAAAAATTCTCTTGCAATGTCAACCTTGCTAAGTGAAAATAGTAAGGACTGATGATCAATTAATTTTGTCTGGCTATATGATCATTCCCATGAAAATGTAGTCATTTATCAGAGTAACCTACACCAGTAACTTTCCTTGCATTTCAGTTTGTTTCTTGGATTTTATGGAAGGGGGGGGGGGGGAATTTAGCCCTATTTGAACAGACACTGTAGATCCCCTTACCTTGAACTGACTGCTGAACCCATAACGACCCAATATGTACGTGGGAAAAGGACATGGCATTCAAAAATAAAGCTATTTCTGCTAAGATGACCTGGATATAGCAATTGGAAGAACTTGGACATAAAACAGCAGGCAAGGCAGAACATTTATTTTTTAAAAGTGCAACTCGACCCTCCAAAGACAGTGGGAGTAGGATCCAAGTTTATAGGTCCTCTGCTATTTCCCCCAGTAGTGTTAGGTAGTTGAGATAAGATTGTTCTTAAAACGATCCTGCCAACCTTTGATTATGGGGATGTAATGTATGGTGCATCCCCCAAAACCATCCTGGTCCGACTAGACCTCCTCTTTTCCACTCTTTCGATCAGTGTACCTTGACTGACCTGCCTTAGCTGCCTTTACTCACTCTTTTCTGATTTCTCCCCTCACTTGCTGGTAGTTGATTTGTGTCTCTGACATGTCTAGTTGCTAACTTACGCAATACCTAGAAAGGAATGTGTGTCTAAAGGGATGACTGGGTCTGCTAATCTCCTGAGTTCCTCTATAGCTCGGGTGGTTAGAGCAAGGCATGGAATAACAGGGCCCTGGGTTCAAATTCCAGTATAGGGCACACATTTTCTTTTCACATGTCCTTGATGATTAACCTCACAGTGGCTAACTGCACTGAGAAAATAAGTTAATTTGTGTCTCTAACTTGCTGGTAGGCATCTCTACCACTCTGCCACACTTATGGTTAAGTTATTCTCTCTCCTCTGCTTTCCATTCTTCTTTCTCCCTGTCCTTCACCTTTCTTCCTCTAGATCTCTGATTCTTACTTCTTCCATCTCTCTTTAATATTTCTGCTGGGCAGGCCTCCTTCAAATTTTCTGCTCTCTGGATCTACCTCCCCACCGTAGTCCACTTAGCCTGTTCTCATTTCTCTCTAAATCCTCTGCACCAAGCCCACAGAGCCCCTTCATGTTCCTGTCATATCCTCTCTCAATGCCCCTAGAGGAAGGGGGGAGGAAAGCTGCAGGCTGCCCATCATTGTGTACACCCCCTCCTATCACAATCTTATCATGGAGCTGCACTGGTGTCAGTTGTGATGGTAGTCACTTACTTGCCCTCCTAGAAGGAGGTCCCAGAGAGTAGCTGTTGTGACCCCATCTATCAGAATGTGAATCAGAGGGAACCAAAAATGGCGGGAAATAAATAAAAATGAATGCATTTCTATTTGCAAGCTGCTTTTTATGTTCTCAAATCGCACAATGCATCCAAAACCCTTGTGGAAGTACTGCCCTTTTTGGGAGTGCTAAAGAATTCATTTACTGCACTAAAACATGAGTTGGAAGGTCATGGAGTATGCCTTTAGCTTAATGTCTTTTGGAAAATAAAGGTGCCCGTACTGCTGAGAAACTGCCATAAAGGCTAAAGCAATAGCACTGTGTACATGCCATCTTTCACTGCACTCAAGTAACCCTACAGCACCTTGATATACCAATGGTTTGCTCCCTGTCTGATTTGTACTAACATTCAACCTGCACAGAATATATTTGGCATGAAATTCAGCTCAGCCACCCGCAGTGTATGGTATCTGTTGTTTTTTTTTTTTTTCTTCTGAGCTAACATGGCTACCTCATTTCGTTTCTAGAGTCAAAGGGTAATTTTGTTTCCATTCGTGATGATTATGTGCTTAGTTCAGTAAAAGACTCCCAACTGCTCTAGTTGTTCAGGAGGTTTGTACAGCACCGTTTAAAAACACTAAGCTCATTTTAGCGCTGATCTAATCAAAAATGAACATCAGGCATTCCAGGAACAAATGCAGGTCATCAATCTCTCTACTAGACATTTCAGCTTGTATTGATTTAGAAAGAAAGGAGTTGTTATTGTGATATTAGTCACCACAAAGCGTGGAACAGCTCATTTTGTTTTTTACTCAGTTCAGTTTCTATTGATTTTTGGACTAGATGGCTCAGTGGATTGGTGAAAGGTTAAGGAGCCTTTCCCTTAAGGTCATTTGATTTGATTTCAGTGTCATTAGTGGTCGAAAATCATTATATCTTGCACCTCTTCACAGCATTTCTCAGCCTTATGTATCTATGTATTCATTTATTTATTTCAAAAGTTTTACCAGGAAAGACACATTAAGCGGGTAACAGCTCATTTCCAGATGCATCCTGAGAGGTAAGGTAGAGCAGACAATACAATAAAGTGCAACAGTAAAATACATTAACAGTTGCACAGCAACAATATGCTGTGCCAAGTAATACAGTGCAATCAGAATAAGGTGCAGAAGTACGATACATTAACAGACCTGCAACACCAATATTCTGTGCAAAGTAAAACTGTACAAACAAGGTGCCTATGGTAGTGTAACCCCCCTTTGGGTGCTTACCTGAATTGCCCCCATTATCTCCTGCTTTCCTGGTATGTACGCCTGCTGCCTCCATTTTTGGCTGGTGTCCCCCAGCATTTTACTGTCACGGCCCGAGTCATCTGGTGCCCCAAAATCCCCCAAACAGTCCTCAGTCCCTATGCTTTATTTTAGCCCATTTTGGGCTCAAGGTACTTTCCAAAATCTGCCACTGCTTTATTTTGCACTGTGGTGCTGTGGTGATCACACATGCGCAAGGAGCACCTTTGATTTGCCAACCACCAGATTTGTGGTAAAACAGAGAGATGTTTGGTGGTCCTGATGCCCCTTTTCAGCTACATGGTGACCGGTGACCTCCAGGAGGTGAGTGAGGAGCATATTCTAATACCTTCATGAATATTAATTAGCTGCTGCCTGCTGCCTGGGGGACAGTGTTTTGTCAGCAACGACAGCAAACGTATGGAGAGAAAATGTATAAAAGTGGGATTGTTTGAAAGGGCATAGCTGGAGCTACAAGACTTTGGGGCTATTGTAAATAATCAGCATTTTCCCTGGCTTTATCAGGACTTTATTTTGGGACCACGCAAGGATTGCTGTGAGACTGTGTGGGAGCACCCATGTTCTTGCTATGTTGACCCCTTCCTAGCAGCCAGTCCAGTGTCTAGGCACCCAAAGTGTGACAGAGGATTTCTGGGAAAAGGAGTGAACTTTATTCAGGTGCTAAGAGACACAGCCAATCAGAGTTTACAGAGGGTCATTATCTGTGATTGATAATGGTGGGCAGCAAATCCGAGGGCATGACTTTGGGAAGAAACCTGGGAGACTTGGGAAGTTTGGGTCAGTCTTGGTTAGGCTTCTATCAAGTCAGGAAAGTTCTCTACTGAGAGAGCTAAACTGTCTAAGGCTTTCCACAGGACTTAAGCAGGGGAACTGATGCTGAGAGAGAAGAGTGAAATCTGTCTGAGAGAAACTGAGCTGGGTTGAGAACACTCCAGGTATTTTGGAATGTGCTGTTCATTTGGGAGAAATTATCTGCTACAGAAATCATTCATTGCTGCTAGGACTTTGAGAAGCTGCGTAGAGAGTTGGAAAGTCTCTGAAACTGGGTGCTAGCCAGGTTGAGTCAAAGCTGTTCTAAGGACTAGAGAAAATTTCTTAGAGCTAAGGGCCAGCTAAATCTGCACTGGAGACTGGGTTGAAATTGAGAGACTGTGTGAGCAAAAGTAGAGCAGGTATGTTCATGCCTCAGAATTCCTGCATTGTTGTGCATCCCAGTGTGAAGTGAAACTGTTGCTTAAAGCTTGGAAGTCCAGTGGACCAATAGCACTGTAATGCGAAGACTAAAGGTTACTTGGCTGCCCCTGGAATTGCTGTATTGGTGCAGGAAAAGAGTGATCTCTCATTTACTGGGGTGCTAAGGTGCCTACTGGCCAACCAGCAGAACCATCCAGGCATGCAATGGGTGGGTACCCAAAAAGACTCTTGGGATGTAACACTGGTACCAGTGGAGGTGGACAGTTGTGAGTGGTTAGGTCTATGGGCACATGTTGCTATTGCCTTGCTCTTTCTTACTAATAATCCTTTTCTTCTACAGCTATCACTTGTCCAGATACCCCTATCCTAGCCCTTACTCCCAATAAAGCTGTGATTTGTTGTTTGGAATTGCCATGTTAGGGGTATTTTACGACTGTCAATCATCAAGTGTCTATGGTTATTGGTATTGGGACATTGCTAGGCATCCATTGTGTGGGGTGGTTGGTAGGGGAGGTGGGTAGGTGCAGCATCCCAGGGGCCTGTTCCAACCAGTCACCTGACCCCCTCATAACTTACTCTGGGTGGAGGCACCATGCTATTTATTATAACTACCAATCACCACCATAGCAGGACCCAGGCCCCTTACCTGTTAGAGGGTCAATAGGCAGGAGTAGTAGCCCACTGGCACATGGCACCTGGGCTACATCTTTGGAGACACCACTGGGATCTCCTGTTCACCAGCCATGCCCACCATGGAGGACCCAACTGTACAGACCCCCGTGAGGTCCCCTGCACCAAAGTCTGCCCCCTCCAGGCTGAAACTCAGGCCTAAGGAGAAAGATAAAGTAAAGTTGGAGGAATGGAGTGGGGGTATGAGAATGGACCCCCAGAAATCCCTTTTGATGCTAGGAGTACCCCCCAAGGTGGATGAGGGAGAGATAGAAAAGCACATGTCCATTATAACTAAACTGGGTAAAGTGAAAGTACAAGGGCAGATGCTTGATTCAGGTACTGGAACTTTAACTGTGTTGATGGAATGTATTAATGCAATAGAGGCCAAATGGGTACCTGAAGCATTAGAGGTAGAGGATATATCCAAGGCCTGGACGATAGTGACCATGTTCAGTATGGTTTCGGTGGGGAAGGGGAGCCCAACCCATTATGGGTTCCTTCCCATAATGTGAGATCTCTACCAGGGTATGTATCCACCCCCATGGAATCTTATAGGAAACTGAGGGTGCTTCTCAGAGGTAAAGCCTACCCCTGTGGGGGAAGTGGATTATGAGTCCTGGATCAACTATGTGTTGCCATTGCTCCAAGACTAGCAGTGCAGTGAGGGGGAGAAATGGAAAACGTTGACTGAGAGTTTGCAGGAACCAGTCCTTGATGTCATTTGGTCCCTTTGAACCACGGACCCTGAGGCCAAGGTAGAGGACTATATAGCTGCACTGGATAGTGCTTTTGGCAGCATGGAAATGAGTGAAGACTTGTGGTGCGGGTTTAGAGCAATCCGCCAGCAGAAGGGGGAACTATTGTCTGAACATGTGCAAAGGCTGGAGAAGGCCCTGCAGAAGGTGACTAGAAAAGGGGAATACAGGCCTCTGACTTAAACAAGACCAGGTTAGAGCAAGTACTGAGGGGCGCCAGGTATTCAGAGCTGCTACTTTTGAAGTTGGGCCTAAATGACAAAATGAGTAACCCGCCTTCATACCAGGCTCTGCTCAGGTAAGTGAGAGAGGTGGAGGAAAGGGATGCCCAATGGGGGGCCTGGCCCACTATAGTAGCTACTTCTCATGTCCAGGAAGCCACTCCCTCAGCTGAGGTTTGAAGTGAAAAAGCTTTTGAGAGTGCAGGAAAATGTTGGACAGGGTTAGTGCCAGTCCTACTAGGACCCCTAAAGCTCCTGCTGGACAGTCTACTTAGGCAGCCTCAGCCACCCTCCCAGTGATGGGCCTGTGGGTGTCACCCCAGCTGCCCCCCGATGGTCACTCAGATTGAAGCCCGGTTGCAGGAACTGTGTCAGGCTGTCAATGAACTAAAGACCCAGGGGGTGGTAAGGGCAGGGTATTCGGAACCAGTAACTATG
Source organism: Neoceratodus forsteri (assembly GCA_016271365.2). Taxonomy (NCBI): domain Eukaryota; kingdom Metazoa; phylum Chordata; order Ceratodontiformes; family Ceratodontidae; genus Neoceratodus; species Neoceratodus forsteri. The sequence goes on from CM057454.1 coordinate 788,815,847, forward strand.
GCCCAAGCAATAGCCCCAGCTTCCCCTACTGCTCCCTTAGTGTATCCAGGGAACCCAAGCTATCCACCACCTTGACCGCCTCCTGAGGCCTACTACCCCGGGCATTCTAAGTGAGAAGAGATCATTTGCTATCAGTGTGGAAAGAATGGACATTGCTGGAGAGGGTGCAGTCACCAGTGGATCCCCTTTGAGTGGCTAACAGACTGTTGGGTGAAGAAGGAAAGTCACAGATAAACTACGGTGGGGCCTGGTAAGGAAGCATCCCGGGGCCCTATGCAGGTCCAGCTCCATAGCTCATGTGAAAGCCTCTTCTGCCAAAGCTACCACAATTGCACCTCCTGATATGCGCAGGCTCATGGGGCCCTCAGCTGAAGCCCTCATCACCATAGAAGGGGTCACCAACCATGCCATCCTGGACAGTGGCTTCCAGATCACAGTAATCTTCAGGTCCTGGTATGACAGACATTTGTCCCATCTTGAATTACAGCCTTTGGAAGGACTGTATATGTAATGGTTTAGTGAGAAGTCTTACCCCTACCTAGGGTACTTCAAAGTATGGATGGCCTTCCTAACCACCATGGCTGGAGTCGGGGATGCAGTCAAGACCCTGGCTTTGATCTGTCCTGAGGCTGGTGTGTATGATGGGGTGCATGTGCTAGTGGGTACAAATGTCTACATGTTTGGAAGACTTGTTCTGCTTTGTGAAGCCCAAGAAGCAGAACAGCAAGGGCAATAAGTATAATGCCCATAATCTAGTTAACAAGCTCCCTGAACTAGTGGCCTTGATGAAAGAGGGACACCTGGATATCGTGGCAGTCACAGAAACATAGTGCACAGAGAACCATGACTGGGATGTCAACATACCAGGTTACAGTCTGCAGGAGAGACAGGAAGGGTAGGAGAGGAAGAGGAGTAGCTCTCTAGGTAAGGAAAGGGAACAAAGCAATAGAACTAAAGGGTAAACAGGGAGGAGAGGAGGCAATGTGGGTCACCCTGGAGACAGTAAATGGCACCACAATCCACAAGGGTGTTGTATACAGACCCCCGTCTTAGGGAGAGGAAATGGACAAAAATGATAGAAGGCATCCTTGGGATGGCAGAAAAAGAGGAGATATTGTTGATGGAGGACCTGAATATGCCAGATGTTAACTGGACCACCTTTGCTGCAGCCACATCCAAGAACAGGGTAATTCTCAATGCCCTACAGGGGGCATGCCTCAGACAGCTAGTGTTGGAACCCACTCAGGAGGGAGCAATCTTAGACCTGGTACTCTCAATGGGTACGGAAAGAGGATCTTAAATTTAGAGGTGAGTAGCCATCTGGGAACAAGTTACCACCAAACAGTGTGGTTCACGATAAACACAGCCATAGAATCCAGCCATACAAAAGTGAGGATACTGGACTTTAGGAGGGCTGACTTTGTCAAAATAGGAGAGTGTCTCGGAAAAGCACCAGCAAATGGGCAAGAAGGAGGGGTGAAAGAACAATGGGGAAACATCAAAACTGCCATCACAGAGGCAACAAGCCTTTGTGTGAAGCAAATAAATAAATAAAAACAAAGCAAAAAAACCACTATGGTTCTCCAAAGAGGTGGCGGGGAAGGTTAGGGAGAAAAAGATAGCATTCAGGAAGTATAAGGAAACACAGAAGCAGCAGGACAGAGGACTGTACCAGTTAAAGCAGAAGGATGTAGGGAAGGCAGTCAGAATAACAAAGACCCAAACTGAGAAAAGATAGCCAACTCAGTTAAGAAGAGGGATAAAACCTTTTATAGGTACATTAGGGAGTGAAGAAAGAACGAGGGAGGGATAGTGAGACTTAATAAAGGTGAGGATGGGTGGGCAGAAGGTGACAGTGAAAAAGCAGGGACACTGAATGAATACTTCTGCTCAATATTCACAAAAGAAGAGGGGGGAGACGTACCTAATCCAAGCAATAGAAGCACTCTGGATAGGGGGGTCAATACTAGTCCATTGACAGAAGGAAGGGTTCTGAAAGAACTCCTAAAACTGAAGGTGGATAAAGGAATGAGCCCTTATGGGATTCACACCAGAATTCTAAAAAAAACTAAGGGGAGAACTAGTGACATCACTAACTACCCTTTCTAACAGATCATGGGTGGATGGTGTGGTGCCTAAGGACTATAGGAGGGTGGATGTGATTCCCCTTCACAAAAGTGGGAGCAAAGCAGAGGCAGGAAACTACAGACCTGTTTGACCTCAGTGGTAGTGAAAATGATGGAATCACTTCAGAAAGAAAGAATTGTGGAGTACCTAGAGGTCAGCAGGGTACAGAACGCAGTGAAGCATGGATTCACAGTGGGAAGGTCATGTCAGACATATCTAATAGATTTATTTGACTGGGTGACCAAAGTAGTAGACAAGGGAAGGGCTATGGACATGGCCTACCTATACTTTAGCAAGGCATTTGACACAGTCCCACACAATAGATAAATAAACAAATTAGGTAGCCTGGGTAAAAAATTGGCTGGACAACAGGCCACAGAGGGTAATAGTAAACAGAGTCAACTCCGAATAAAAGGGGTTACTAGTGGGGTACCGCCAGGTTCAGTACTGAGTCTGGCCCTTTTTAATAACTTTATAAGTGACATTACAGAGGGACTGGAAGGAAAACATGAATCTTTGCAGACACAAAGATGTGCAACAGGGTTGATACACAAGGGGTGGGGATGAAAAGGATGAGAAAAGACTTGGCAAGGTTGGAGGAATGGTCAAAAGTATGGCAGCTTAGATTCAGTGCAAAGAAGTACAAAGTAATGCACTTGGGAAACAAAACCCCAGAGGAAGAGTACACAATGGGGGGGGGATACTAACAACAACAAAAATGGAAAGGGACCTGGGGATAGTCATATCAGATGACCTAAAGCTAAGCAAGCTATGTAAGAAGGCAGTAAGGAGGGCTGGGGGGGGATACTGTATATGGGGTGTATAGGAAAAGGCATCACCAGTAGAAAACAGGAAGTTGTTGTCCCTCTGTACAGACTGTTGGTGAGACCCCCATCTGGAGTACTGTGTGCAGTTCTGGAGACCCCATCTCCACAAGGACATAGACAGGATGGAGGCAGTCCAAAGGAAGGCAACTTAAATGGTGCTGGGTCTGCACCAGAAGCCATACGAAGAGAGACTAAAAGAGCTCAAGATGTAAGAGGAAAGGAGGGAGAGGGGGGACATGATAGAAACTTTTAAGTACCTCAAGGGAATCAACAAAGTCCAGGAGGGTAGCATCATTCAGAAAAAGAGATGTGCAAGAACAAGGGTGCATAGGTTGAAGATAGAGGTGGACGGCTCAGTGGCAATGTGAGGAAGTATTTTTTCATGGAGAGGGTGGTGGACGCATGGAACAGCCTTCCTGAGGAGGTCATGGGGTCAAAAACAGTGTGGGATTCCAAGAATGCATGTTACAGACATAAGGCAATTCTGTTTGGGAGTAGGAAGAAGTAGACTGTTGGTTAACTAGGATCTGCAGCTTATCTGCTAGCTAGGGAAATGGGCAGACTGGGTAGGCCAAGCAGTCCTTATCTGCTATCAAAGTCTACATTTTTATGTTATCCACCTTGTGATCAAAGAGGCCTATAAAAGACAAGGGAACCCCCCCCAGAAGATGTGGATGAATCTGTGGACATAGTTTGGAGGAGAGATGCAGAGGAGATTGTGTTGCCACCCAATGCAGAATGTAATATCAACGAAGTAGTGTGGTTAAAAAAGGAAGTAAAAAACAACATTTTAATGCTGGATGCCCCCGAGAAACACGGATTGCCACCTGGATTATTAGTGAAGCCCAATCTCTTACTGGACAGTGCATGTGAGGAATACAACTGACCAGGAAGTGGTTATCAGAAGGGGCCGGACGTTGGCCAGGGTTTACTGTGATGACACAGTTGTACAGCCTGCTGCTCCAGAAGGAGGTGACTTATGTGGCACTGATCCTGCTTTGTTTGATTTGAGTAACTCCTCCATAACAGAGGAGTTGCAGGAGCGTGTCAGGAAGAGGCTGGCAGCCAGGATTCAGGTATTCTCTGTACATGAGTGGGATATCGGATGCGTCATGGGGGAACAGCATCACATAAGGCTCACAGATGAGCACCCATTCAGAGAGAGAGATCCAGACACCTTGCCCCAGCTGATATAGATGATGTGAGGAGGCACCTTCAAGAGATGCTAGCTGCAGGCATCATTCAGGAGTCCTGAAGCCCTTATGCATCGCCTATAGTGGTGGTGAGGAAGAAGAGTGGAGCCATCAGCATGTACATGGATTATCACACGTTGAACAAGCGCACTATGCCTGATCAATAAACAATGTCACAGATACAGGATGTGTTAGGCTGCCTGAATGGCAATCAGTGTTTTTTGGTATTAGATTTGGGGAGTGGATACTATCAAAACTCATGGCCACACTGGACCGGGAGAAGACAGCGTTTATATGCCCACTAAGATTCTTTGAATTTCTGAAGATGCCGCAGGGCATTTCAGGTGCCCCTGCGACATTTCAACAACTTAGAAAAAGGGCAGTGGGGTGACATGAATCTGCTGGAGTGCTTGGTTTACTTGGACGATATTATCATCTTTGGGAAGACCTTGGAGGAACATGAGTCACGCCTACTTACGATGTTGGACCTGCTGGAAGAATTTGGCCTCAAGCTCTCCATAGACAAATGCCAGTTCTTCCAGGCCTCAGTCAAGTATGTTGGACACATCGTCTCCGCCAAAGGCATTCAGACTGACCCCAGTAAAGCTGAGACCCTCACCACCTGGTCCAAGCCTAGAAACTAGAAAGAACTGCAACTGCTTCTTGTCTTCTGTGGGTGTTACCGGAGCATCGTAAAGGACTACACAAGAGTAGTCAGGCCCCTTTTGAACTTATTGCAGGGGTATCCTCCAATGAAAAAGAGCAAGAAGACCCCTTCACCTGGAGCCCAAAACTCAACAACCTGAGTATTTTCGCCCATCCAAACCTTTTGGCTCCCAGTGGACTGAGGATTGTGACAGAGCTTTCAAGGACAGCATATACTGCCTGACTCATGCATCGATGCTCACTTATGCAGACCCACAGATGCCCTATATCCTATATACGGATGCAAGCTTTAACGGTCTAAGGGCAGTGTTGAATCAAGAATATCTGGCGGGCATGCATCCCATGGTCTACATGAGCTAGAGCCTAAATCCCTCAGAACAAAGGTATCCTGTCCACAAGCTGGAATTCTTAGCACTGAAATGGGCTGTTGTGGACCAATTTCATGATTATTTATACGGGGCAAAGATTACTGGGAAGACTGACAACCTGCTTACTTACATGCAGACAACAGCAAAATTGAATGCTGCTGGCCATAGGTGGTTTTCAGCTTTGTCTGCTTATGATTACTGTGTAGAGTATCACCATGAATTGAACAACATAGACACAGATGCTTTGTCCCGACACCCCTTGGCTCTGGCAGCTGAGCACTCCAACTGGGTAAGGATACCCGAACATGTGGTAAAAGCTTTGAGTAAGAAATCTAATGGTGAAGAGTCCCCCTCTTCCAAAGAGGTTCCTGATTTGGTGGACTGCTTAGGAGCATGTGGAGGGGTTGTGGGACAACAGATGGACCAGACACCGAACTTCAAGTTCAACACACAATCTCTGTGGGATGTTTATTAAAAATACAGTAGATGACCTTAAGTAATGGCATATCCCTTCTTCAGTACATCACTTTGCAGTAACAGACTATCTGCATCCTTTCTCTGCACTTAGCCAGCACCTACTGAAACTGATCTCTGATCAAACCTAGCAGTTGAGATTCAGCCTCCACCCCTATGTGGGCCTTGTTTGCTTGGGTGGTGGGGGCTCAAACAAAAAAACAAAAACAAGCTAAAGACAAAGAACCTCATTGCAGAAGCACTGAAACATGGGTTACCACAAAGGGTATTGACAACAAGCCAAGTTTCAAAGAAACACAGCATCACACATACTTTCATAATGCAAAGCATCATGGGATATATGCAAATCAACATGACATTTCAGATTGTCTCAGTTTACAGCAATTTACCTGCATTTTAAATAGCACAACTAACTTAATTTTTTATAATACAGTCAACTAGTACTTTTTACCTTTATCAAAAACACCTAGCGTCATGGTATTTTCAACATTTACAGGATTCACACACATAAGGTATATACATTGAAGTATTTTATGGCATAGTGCTATTACATACAGTACTAAATCCAACAGTGATAAATACAACCTGTTTTATGTACACTTGGAGGTCACAACAATAACCTCCGTGTACAAGGACCTGAGAGAGAAAAGGAAAATTAAAGAGGACACTATAGCATAGTCAAGAAAAGGGAGGGGGGGTTGCCCATAGGTGGCCAACATTATGGACTAGAAATTGTAAAGAATATATTAGGCTAAGAAATAGAACTGTTGCAACAGATTTAAGAAAAGGTCAGTCCTCAAGAGTGGCAGGAGCTCCCTGCCACATATTCCCCACCTTAAGAGAGAAGCAGTTATTGAAGACTGCTTACCACCTTCCTGTCCCAGGAAGGGATGGATCTTCCACCCATCGATCTTCAGAAGCTCTGTCTCAGAGTCTCTAGTAATGATAAACATTCTATCATAAACATAATGGATATCATCATTCTTTACCCTGAGGCATTAACACATTTCTCAATAGAGACTAACGGCACCTTACCCAAAGACTGGAGGACAGCAGATGTAGTCCCCTTATACAAAAGTGGGAACAAAGAGGAAGCAGGGAACTACAGACCAGTCAGCCTCACCTCAGTAGTGGGGAAGATCATGGAAGCACTACTGAAGGAGAGAGTGGTGGAACATCTGGTTGTCAATGGACTACAGGATCCAAGGCAGCATGGTTTCACCAGGTGGAGGTCATGTCAGACCAACCTCGTTTAATTTTTTGACTGGGTGACTAGGGAGGTGGATCAGGGGAAGGCAGTGGACATGGCCTATCTGGACTTCAACAAGGCCTTTGACACTGTGCCACATAGAAGACTATTACACAAACTGGGGAATATGGGTGTGGGCAGGACAGTAGTGTGGTGGGTAGGTAACTGGCTGGGTGGCAGGACACAGAGGGTGGTAGTAAATGGCTGTCACTCCACAGAGGAAAGAGTGACCAGTGGGGTACCACAAGGATCAGTGCTGGGACCGGTCCTATTCAACATCTTCATCAGTGACATTGCGCAGGACCTAGAAGGCAGAATTTCACTGTTCGCTGATAACACAAAGCTCTGTAACAGAGTAGACACACCAGAGGGTGTAGACAGAATGAGAAGGGACCTGCAGAAACTTGAAGAATGGTCAGGGGTTTGGCAGTTGAAATTCAATGCAAAGAAGTGCAAGATAATGCATATGAGGCACAAAAGCCTTGGCACAATATATCAGTTGGGGGTGAGAATATAGCATGCACCAAGCAGGAAAGGGATCTTGGGGTTATCATCTCTGATGACCTCAAGGTAGGGAGACAGTGTGACAAGGCTGCAGGAAATAGGATGCTGGGATGTATAGGCAAGGGCATCACCAGCAGGAAAAGGAGGTCATAATTCCACTATACAAGACACTAGTGAGGCCCCACCTGGAGTACAGTACAGTTCTGGAGACCATACCTACGTAAGGACATAGACAGGGTAGAGAAGGTTCAGAGGAGGGCAACAAAGATGATGCATGGATTGCATCACAAGTCCTATGAAGACAGTTTGAAGGAACTGAACATGTACTCCCTGGAGGAGAGAAGGAGAGAGGGGATATGATAGAGACATACAAGTATCTTACAGGGAGGAACAGGGTGCAGGAATACACTATTTTTAATTGAAAAAAATGTTCCAGGACTAGAGGTCATGGGATGAAGTTGGAGGGAGGACGATTCAGAGGAAACGTGAGGAGGAATTTCTTCACAGAACGGGTGGTGGGCAAGTGGAACACTCTGCCAGAGGAAGTGGTGGGGGCTGAAACAATCACGGGATTTAAGAATGCATGGGATAGACATAAAGGAATTCCGGAGGTCAGGGGTAAGGGGCAACAGACTTCTAGGAAAACATAAACTGAACTTAAAAGCTCAAATGGGCAGACTGGGAGGGCCATAGGCCCTTATCTGCCGACACTGTCTATGTATCTATGTATCTATGTACCTTCCTTCCATTATCTCCTTTTAGTGAAAGTATGTCATATTTCTTAACCAAAAATCTGGATGGCTGTAAAGTCCAGTACCATAGAAAGATTTTCTCTGGGGTGAGTAATTACCTGCTCCAACCCCACCAGACATGTCGGTTTTAAGCAGGGGCCCAGTCCTAGGTTCAGCCCTCTACATAAAGCCACTATGTCTCTTGATTCATTTCACTTGCTACAGATACGGACACCTGAGGGTAGACACTCTAGGTGTTACCCCAACACAGGCTCCTATCCATTTTCCATCCACCTCCTCCTTTATAGGAATTTTATCAAAAAAGTAAAACACATGTACCACCTCCTTGATCTAGTGTAACATTTTGGCAATATTAGCATCTTTAGCCTGCAGTATACCTCAGTCAATACTGTTAATAGATCTAGCTGCATCAATACAAGAAAAAGTCCCTTCAGTCTCATAGCTTTCTTCTTGCTTGCTTGGAGTCTTCAACCTCAGCACAATATCACTAGGCCCAGTCTTACCTGGGGTCTCACATTAAAGTTCCATACTTACATCTCTGACCTCCAACAGGTAACATTCTGGGAACACAGGCAACAAAGGAATATCCTGCTCAGTCAGGGGGTCCTCCTCAAACTGAGCCCATGAAAAATCCTCCTCCGACTCTTTATCCAAACTCTCCAGCAGGAACCTTTTGAGCACCTAGCACCAGTGTTCTGCCTTTCTCCGTAGTCGGTCTGCCTCCAGCCATTGCCCATTCATCCAGTGGATCATCCTCATCAGGGACTCCACTTCCTGGTTGTTGTCGCTTGCACCTCCATTCTGCCTCGACCTACATCTCTTCATCATCTTCAGCCTTGGCCTTCCTCTGAGCTCCCATGTCCAGTCCAGGCAGCAGCTTCTCTTCGTCTGTCAGCCATGGTTCTGGTCAGAACTCCAGACTTTCTTCTCCGGGTTTTCCTCTGGCAACTCCCAGTGCATCAGCCCACCTGGGATATTTGAGGCAGTATAGTGCAGTGGTCTAAGGCTCTGAGCTGCAAATCTGGTGACATCCAGCAGCCCAGACCTGGGTTTGAATCCCACAGCTTCCACTTGCATACTGTGTGGCCCTGAGCAAGTCACTTAACCTCCTTGTGCTCCCAGGTCGCTCCTGTAAAAAAGCTTCCAGCTTAGTGTGCTATACCTGGTTAAACAACTAAATAAAAAAAAAAAAAAAAATATCTGGGATATCTGGGTGATATCCACCAGAAAACATCCCTCTTTGGCCAGTCCAGATGCTTCCAGCAAGTTATTCCACTTCTGACAAGAAGTCTGTGGAGGGATTGTGGAATAACAGATGGACCAGACACCGAACTTCAAGTTCAACACACAATCTCTGTGTGATGTTTATTCAAAATACAGGAGATAACCTTAAGCAATGGCATATCACTTCTTCAGTACATCAGTTTGTGGCAACAGACTATGTATGTCCTTTCTCTGTGCCTAGCTGGCACCTACTGACACTGATCTTTGATCAAACTTAGCAATTCGGATTCTGCCTCCACGCCTTGTTTGCTTGGGTGGTGGGGGCTCAAATAAAATAAAAAAACAAGCTAAAGGCAAAGAACCTCAGTGCAGAAGCACTGAAACATGGGTTACCCCAAAGGGCACTGACCATAAGCCAAGTTTCAAAGAAACGCATCACCACACATACTTCCATAATGCAAAGCATCATGGGATGTATGCAAATCAACATGACATTTCAGATTGTCTCAGTTTACAGCACTTTACCTGCATTTTAAATAGCACAACTAACTTAATTTTTATAATACAGTCAACTAGTACTTGTTTACCTTTATCAAAAACACCTAGTGCCATGGTATTTTCAACATTTACAGGTTTCATGCACATAAGGTATATACATTAAAGTATTTTATGGCATAGTGTTATTACATACTAAATCCAACAATGATAAATGCAGCCTATTTTACATATGCTTGGAGGTCACAACAATACCCTCCCTGTACAAGGACCTGAGAGAGAAAAGGAAAATTAAAGAGGACACTATAGCATAGTCAAGAAAGGGGAGGGGGGTGACCATAGGTGGCCAATCTTATGGACTAGAAATTGTAAAGAATAGATTAGGCTAACAAATAGCACTGTTGCAATAGATTTAAGAAAAGGTTGGTCCTCAAGAGTGGCAGGAGCTCCCTGTCACTGAGCATCTGGGAATTGCCTACCTGTAGCCTACTGCCATCTGGCTGCACTGGATATGAGGTCTTTGCCTCAGCTGACCACTCACAATTTAAAAAGAGAGCAGCAGACCAGTTTGGTCATGGGTGAGGTAATACAAATCCTACAGAAGAAAGGAGATCCAACACAGGTAAAGGCTAGCAACCCACACACTAGGTTGGTACTGCGAGAGTAGCCAAAGTTGCGGCTTAAAGAAGGATTGCTCTGTTGAGAGACACAAGACCAGCAGAGGAGCGTCTCATGTACAGTTGGTATTATCTGACTATTTTAAGAACCTAGTGTTGAAAGCTCTGCATGATGATATGGGCAACCTGGGCAATGAATGTACCTTGGAGTTGTCAAAAAGCAGATTCTATTGGCCAGAATGGGATGAGACATAGAGTACTATTGCAAGACCTGCCATCAGTGCATTCAAAGGAAATCACTTCCCCAAAAGGCTGCTCCCAGTTAACATCAGTACCAGCGGCCCCATGGAATTAGTTTGTATTGATTTCCTCACATTGGACCCAGACTCCAGGTATATCTCCAACATCTTGGTGGTTTCTGATCACTTCACTCGGTATGTTCAAGTTTACTCCACCAAGGATTAGAAGGCATCCACCATGGCGAAAGTATTAGTTGAGAAGTTCTTTGTACATTATGGAGCACCTCAATGAATTCATTCAGACCAAGGCCGTGATGTCAAATGATGGCTGATTAAAGAGCTTGTGTCTTTGTGGGGTGTTAGAAAATCACAAATCATGCCTTACCATCCTCAAGGTGCCAGCCAGAAAGATTCAACAGGGCACTTTTAGACATACTGGGCACCTTGGATCCCTGAGACAAGCATACCTGGAACCAACGAGTGAGCACTTTGGTCCATGCATACATTTGCACGAAGTACAACGCCACGGGTTTCTCTCCTTACCATCTTACGATTGGGAGGGAAGCCCACCTGCCCATGGACCTGTGCTTCGGAGTGTCAGTGAATGGTGTCAAAGAAAATTAATATTTGCTGTATGTGAGAAAGTTGAAGCTACAGTTGAATGATGCTTACCACTTAGCCTCTGAGAGAGCCACCAAAAGAAATCAAGCCAATAAAGAGAGGTGCGATAAAAAAGTGTGAGCTCAAGATTTGGAGCTAGGGGACAGAGTGTTACTCAGAAGTTTTGGCATACCTGGGAAACATAAAACTGCCAATTGGTGGGGGAGCACACCATATGTGGTGATAGAAAAACTGGAAGGGCTGCCTATGTACAAGATCCAGCCAGAGGAAGAGACCCAAGGATGCAAAGTGATGCACAGAAATCATCTACTCCCCATTGAAGACAAGGTTGTTGGTACATAGGCTGATATATAAGAGCATCCCATGCTGCCAACTACTCAAGATGCTGCATGCAGATGACTGAGGCAAGAAATTAGTGATGCTACAGGGGCTGGGCCTGCCCAGATGGACAAAGTGTCAGAAGAAGCTTCCGCAGATGAAGCGAATAGAAAGATTGATGGCACTCCAGTGTGTTTTTACCCCACTCCTGAATTGTAGAGACACTTTCAGGGCCCACCCCTGACCTTAGAGACTGGTTCTGAGATAGAATGACCCACCGCAAGGGAGACTGAGGCCAGAGATGGAGAAATGGATAAGGCTGTGCCTAGAGGACAGGATACTGAAGGGGAGGCTGCTTCTTCCATGCCCCTTGAAGGGACCACTCTGAACTTGAATGCTAGCCCAGCTGAGACTTTTGAGTGGTTCCGGAGTAGTCCCCCTGAAGAAATGCCTTTTGGAGAACCCACCATGGACTTTAATGCTGGTCCAGCTGGGTCCTCTGAATAGCCTGAAGGCAGCACCACTGACTAGGGTGGTGCAGGTGATGAAGTGCTAGAGCACCCTGTCCCAGCAGAAGAGGAAGGCACAGGCCAAGGGGAAAGTAATATGGACTCTGCCTCTGAACAGGAGGTAGACACTAGACTCGAGATGCAAGAAACCCCTAGGAGATCAGGGAGGACTGTGAGGCCCCTACTTAAGCTGACTTATGATGCACTGGGGGTGCCCACTGACTTGCCCTCATTTGTAGTGCACAAGGGAGTATACATTGTGACACTTGGACAGCTGGTTCTGATCACTGTATCACTTTTTGTAATATAAAAATGGGTTATGGACTGTCTCTCTTGAGAAATGCTGAAACAGCATGTGAGATCACACACACACACACACACACAGGTTTTAGATACAAGGTGTTACCTGGAAGACAAGAAGCTAATTACAGTCTAGAAGATACCTAACTGCCAAGATAGATCATAAACTTGTAAAGCACTTAGAGGAAGAAGAGCAGGGTATGATGTTTTAGTGCAAAGTCATAAAAGGTGTTTTGAAGTCCTGGAAATGGGAAACTGATCATAGATCAAAGAGTGTCATTTGAAGAACATGAGTTATGCTGTGGTTGCAGAATTTAATACTTGGAAAAGACATCCTGTTTTTGTATAGATATATTTTTATATATTCTGACAGAGGAGGAGTTAGGTGACCTCACACAAAGTGGTTGGCAAATATAGTTTTTTTAAGGAATATTCTGTTTTACTTCAGAGACACTTCTATCTAGACTCTGACAGAGAAACATCTATGAGCACTTTAAGCAGGTATTTAGAGAGCGAGAGAGAGACAATCTAAGTACTGTAGTAGGAATTGCACCATTTAAACCTTGTTCTTTTAAAAGATTTGTATGGTTCTTGTGATATTGGTTCTGTATTTTATTTTTTACATATTTTGTTTCTATTTTAGCAAAACTCTATTTTTAGAGCCTACTTGGTCTGTCTTTGATTTCTTTCCTTTTGCAAGTGGAGTATATATGGTAAAAGCAGACATTGTACATAAGCTCGAATGGTGATACTAAACTAGAAAAAGGTAAGCGTTTTTAATCTGAGGTCTTTTATTACAGTTTCTAAGGATTCATTTCTGTACACCTGGTTAGGTGCCCATTGGCAAAGATATCTGGCCCCCTGAAGATAGAATTATCTGAGCCTGTGCACTGGGTTTGCTAGCAAGAGGTTCACAGTTTGAATCCCTCCAAGACTTGAGACCAAAGATTGATTGAACTCACAAAACAGACAGAAGGGTTACCCTGTTTCTGTAAACTGTTCATAAGACTGCGTTCAGAGGTTGGCACTTTGGGAGTAGAGGGCTGACCTGCTGAGTGGGTTTGTGACAGATTGGTTGGGCAGCGGTGGCATAAATTTTGGTATCACAAGCTTTTATTGTTCAGCGTGTCAGCTTGAGACTGTAAGCTCACTTGCAAAGAAAGAAAAAGGCAGTGATTTATTTTTAAAAAGGAAACAGAACTGTATCACTTGGCGTACAGTCAAGTTCCTACCTGTTTTATTTTTTTTCTAAAGTGCAAGTCAGAGTAGCAGTAGTGAGGGAAGAAGATGGCTTCCAACTACAGCAGGTACACTGTAGACTCCTTAAAGCAGTTGTGTGGGGACAGAGGAGTCCCATTTGTGGTGAAAGCCAGCAAGCAGAACCTCATAGATGCCCTGATGGTAGCAGATACCCAGAGCAGTGAGTCACGGACCATGACTGAAAAGGACCAAACCACAAGTGTGGCAGGGCTAGCGGCTGGTGCTCTGTCCAGATTCGGTGAGGATGACAGCAGGGTCACTGTCAGTGAAGGGCCACAGCAGCAGGGGAAGGTCACCAGTATCCTGGATCCAGAAGTACTCAGGCTGCAAATTGAGTTGCACAGGATGGAGCTGGAGTTCCAAGAGAAGAGAGAATGAGAGAGACGAGAGGCAGAGTGGGAACAGCGGGAGGTGGACCGTGAGGCAGAGTGAGAATGCCATGAGGCACAGCGAGAACACCGAGAGGCACAGCGAGAACAGAGGGATGCTGACCATGGGAGCAGGAGTGCCACAGGCAACATGAACTGGAGAAGACACGACTCCGAACAGCGGCACCAGAGCAGGTAAGTGGCTTGGGTTTAATTGGGACTACAGGACTGGGTTACAAACTGAATTCCAAATTAATAGCTGAATTTAAAGAAGGAGAGGATATGGATGCCTTTTTAAATTCTTTTGAAAAAGTTTATATTCAGGCTAAAATTCCTAGAGAGTCCTGGAGCTTCCAGTTATCCCCACTACTTAACGGAAAAGCTTGGGATGCATTGGGTCAAATGGACAATGAGGACAGTCATGATTACAGCAAACTTAAAGCTGCACTGTTAAAAAAGTTTGAATTAACTGCTGAATCATAACAGAGCTAAATTCTGTAAACTCAGAAGAAGCCCTGATATGAGCTATGAGGAGCTAGCCATGATACAACGTCAGTTTTTAAAACGTTGGTGGGAAGGAATTGAGGCAAACTCTGTTGATAAAATTGAAAATGTGATTTTATTAGAATAGTTTTATTGGGCATGCCCAGCCAAGCTAAAAACCTGGCTAGAGAACTAAGATCCCAAAACAGTGCAAGAGGCTGCTGAACTCTCGGACTGCTATGCCAAGAGCAAACCTACTCTGAGAGCAAATGGGGTGGGCGTGGCAGCGCAGAAAGGGAAAAGTGTGCCTTCAGGGCAGCTAAAACCCTCACTGCCTCCACCGAAACCAGTTAGCCTCAGGTTTCAGAGAAAAGATTTCTCTGAGAGAAGAAATAAATGTTGGTTGTGTAAAGAGACTGGGCATATTGCCACACAGTGTCCCAAAAAGGTGAGCAATACACAACAGGGTGCTAGAAAGGACGTAGGTTGTTTGTGTGTCCCTGGAAGCGTGCCAGTGAACATGAGGGAACACATGCACCCAGTCATGGTGAATGGTGTATAGACACAAGGGTTAAGGGACACAGGGGCATCCCTGACCTTGGTAAAGAAGGATCTGGTAGAGCCTGGTCAGCATATACCCAATAAATATGTCACTGTACAGGACTTCACTGGTGAGGCGAAAACATTGCCCCTTGCTAGTGTTCTCCTAGACTGGGGTGAAACAGGGGGGAACTGTGCAACAGGTGGCTGTAGCCAAAACCTTAGCAGTGGATGTGATCCTGGGCAACAATCTCAAACAAGGGATGGTATGTGCAGTTGCCCGTAGCCAAGTGGCAAGGGAAAATTGTAGTTCCCTGAACCCCACAGAAGCCATTGTGGAAACCACTGAGAGGCTGGTTCCCCAGCCTGTGTCTCCTGATATGGAGATTAATGAAGAGGGGGTAGAAATTTCCCCAGTAGCAAGTAACCACACAGCTACAGAGGGTTACTCCGAAGAGGGAGGGGTGACCCATTGTCAGAGGATTGGGATTGACAGTGCTCCTGAGTTCCCTGATGCTAGTGTCAGGAATCCTAGTTTAGCGACTGAAGGAGACCTGTCCCATGCCTTGGGAATGTGTGAGGGGTTTGCAGCTGCTCAGCGAAGTGAGCCTAGTTTAGAGAAGCTGAGGACTTGGGCAGACTCGGACAGTGCACAGGGGAGGTGACGGCAGGCATAAGGTTTATTGGGAAAGTGGACTTATGTATACTCGGGCAGTACAGACAGAGGGAGGGATGCTAGGTCGGCAGCTTGTCGTTCCCCAGGGGTATTGTGAGCAGTTGCTCAAGATTGCACATGATATTCCCTTGTCTGGTCATCTGGGAATCATGTGCACTATGCGGCGGTTGGCCCAGAATTTCTATTGGCCTAACTTCACCTAGCAGGTGAAGGAGTATTGCAGGTCTTGTCACTGATGCCAAGAAATAGGGAAGGTGGGCAAGAAAACCCAAGCTGCCGTGATTCCCTTGCCATAGTGGAGGAGCCATTCCAGAGGGTGGGAATGGATATTGTGGGGCCTTTAAATACCCCAGCTCTTCAGGGAAGAGATTCATCCTAACTGTGGTGGATTATGCCACCCGGTACCCAGCGGCAGTCGCCCTATCCTCACTGAGGACGGACAAAGCGGCAGATGCCTTACTTGGGATTTTCTCCCGTGTTGGTTTTCTGCAGGAGGTAATCACCAATCGAGGGGGTTCCTTCATGTCGGACCTGATGAAATGTTTATGAGAGAAGTGTGGGGTGGTGCAGAGATGCATGACAACATATCACCTACAAGCCAATGGACTTGTGGAAAGATTCAATGGTACCCTAAAGTCAATGCTCTGGGTGTTTGCTGAACAGCATGGGAGGGACTGGGAGAAATACCTTCCCCACCTGTTGTTTGCATGCTGGGAGGTGCCCCAAGAGTCGACAGGATTTTCCCCCTTCAAACTCTTATATGGATGTTGGGTACGTGGGCCTCTAGACTTGATCCGGGAGGACTGGAAAGGAAAGCACACCACCCAGGGAACTCCCATTGTGGATTACATCCTTAGGTTTAGGGAAAGGCTGAAGGAGCTTATGGGGACAGCCCAGAGCAACCTGGCAGCTGCCCAACTGAAACAAAAAGTGTGGTATGACCGCAGAGCCAGAGCTCGCTCGTACATGGTGGGTCAGGAAGTCATGGCCCTTATTCTGGTCCTGAAAGACAAGCTGCAGGCTGAGTGGGCAGGACTGTACAAAGTGGTTAGGAAGGTAAATGATGTGGACTACTGTACATTGTGGAGTTACCTGACTGAAGACAGACAGAAAGGATGTACCATGTCAACATGATGAAGCCATATGCAGATAGGGCTGGCATGGTGTTTGCAGTGTATAGTCCTGGGGAGGGGACGGATGAAGGAGACCCCCTTCTGGACTTGCTGGAAGAAAGCAAGTGGGAGTCCTCTGTGGAGGCAGTAAAATTGTCTCCCCAGCTGGCCCCGAACAGATCCAGAAAGTAAGGGAGGTTTTAGCAGACTTTACCCCATTGTTTAGCGCCAAGCCTGGACTAAGCCCCTTATGACTCACAATCTGGAGACAGGGACACAGACGCCCATACGGCGGATAGCATATCGGGTGTCAGAGGCTGTCCAAAAGGACATTAGTAGGGAAGTGGAGGAGATGCTGGATTTAGGGGTAATCCAGAGATCCCACAGCCCCTGGGCCACACCCGTAGTCCTTGTGCCCAAGCCAGATGGCTCTACTCATTTCAATGTGGACTATCATGGACTGAATGCAGTCATGAAGTCAGCCACCCACCCGATGCCCCAGACGGACGAACTCCTGGACAAGCTGGGAGGGGCCACCTACCTTACGACTACTGACCTGACCAAGGGGTATTGGCAGGTAGAGTTGACAGACAGAGCTAGGGAGAGGTCAGCCTTCATCATTCTGATAGGCTTATTTGAGTTTAAAATAATGCCTTTCAGAATGAAGAATGCCCCCCACTTTCCAAAGGTTGGTGAACCAGGTGTTAAATGGTGCTGAGGAGTACACCATGGCATACCTGGATGACATTGCCATCTTTAGTACCAGCTGGGAGGAACACCTATCCCACCTTAGGGAAGTGCTGGGCAGGATACAGAGGGCTGGGCTCACTGTCAAAGCCGAGAAGTGCCAGGTGGCCATGGGAGAAGTGGCATACCTCGGGTATGTAGTAGGCCGGGGACAGTTCTGTCCTAACCAAATAAAGATAGAGGTAATCCAGGCATGGCCCAGACCAGATACACAGAAGCAGGTCAGGAGTTTTCTATGGACAGTAGAGTACTACAGAAAATTTGTACCCAATTACAGTGCCCTGGCTGCTCCCTATCTGACCTGACAAAGAAAAGGATGCCCAAGAAAATTACCTGGGGCCCAGCCTGTGAGGAATCCTTTTCTAAACTAAAGGAGGCACTGCGCAGTGCTCCTGTTTTGACAAGTCCTTACTATAACAAAACCTTTATAGTTCAGACTGATGCCTGAGACATGGGTATTGGGGCAGTACTGAGTCAGACATCCAGCCAAGGGACAGATCACCCAGTAGTGTACCTGAGTAGGAAGTTACTTCCCAGAGAGCAAGCACGGTGGAAATGGACTGTCGTGCCATAGTGTGGGTGCTAAAGAAATTAGAGCCATACTTACATAGGCAGCATTTTGTGGTGCAGACTGTCCACAACCCCCTAGTTTGGCTGATGCAGATGGGAAAGAACAATGGTAGATTGTTAAGATGGAGTCTTGCTTTGCAAGGGTATGATATGATAATCGTACATAGGGCTGGAGCCAAAAATCAGAACTCAGATGGGCTGTCTAGGGTCTATGAGGAGTGAACTGATTTGGGAAGCTCATCCCATGTAGGGGATGGAGCCCCCAAATTCAGTTTAGGTGGGGAGGAATTGTGACACTTGGACAGCTGGTTCTGATCACTGTATCATTTTTTGTAATATAAAAATGGGTTATGGACTGTCTCTCTTGAGAAATGCTGAAACAGCATGTGAGATCACATACACACACAGGTTTTAGATACAAGGTGTTACCTGGAAGTCAAGAAGATAATTACAGGCTAGAAGATACCTAACTGGCAAGATAGATCATAAACTTGTATAATGCTTAGAGGAAGAAGAGCAGGGTATGACGTTTTAGTGTGAAGTCATAAAATATGCTTTTAAGTCCTGGAAAGGGGAAACTGATCATAGATCAAAGAGAGTCATTTGAAGAACATGAGTTATGCTGAGGTTGCAGAATTTAATAAATTGGAAAAGACATCCTGTTTTTGTGTAGATATATTTTTATATATTCTGGCAGAGGAGGAGTTAGATGACCTCACACAAAGGGGTTGGCAAATGCAGTTTTTTTTTAAGGAATATTCTGTTTTACTTCAGAGACACTTCTATCTAGACTCTGACAGAGAAACATCTATGAGCACTTCAAGCAGGTATTTAGAGAAAGAGACACATTTAAGTACTGTAGTAGGAACTGTACTGTTTAAACCTTGTTCTTTTAAAATATATGTATGGTTCTTGTGATATTGGTTCTGTATTTTATGGTTTACATATTTTGCTTCTATTTTAGTAAAACTCTATTTTTAGAGCTTATTTGGTCTGTCTTTGATTTATTTCCTTTTGCAAGTGGAGTATATATGGTAAAAGCAGACACTGTACATAAGCTTGAATGGTGATACCAAACTGGAAAAAGGTAAGCATTTTTAATCTGAGGCCTTTTATTACAGTTTTTAAGGGTTCATTTCTGTACACCTGGTTAGGTGCCCGTAGGCAAATATATCTGGCCCCCCGAAGACAGAATTATCTGAGCCTGTGCATTGGGTATGCTAGCAAGAGGTTCACAATTTGAATCCCTCCAAGACTTGAGACCAAAGGTTGATTGAACCCACAAAACAGACAGGCAGGTTACACTTTGGGAGTAGAGGGCTGACCTGCTGAGTGGGTTTGTGACATACATCACTCCTAGGTCCCTGCAAAAGGTGTTTATGTGCCCTGTTACTGCTAAACCCCACTGGCCTGGAGGGAAGGTGATCAAAAGGAAAAGAGGGAGGTGAAGGAGTATGAGCGGGGGAAAGAGTGATAAAAGTGTTTTAATGGAACTGGAAATCACAAGGTTATAAAGGTTAAACATATGGGTGCCACATCTTATGTGGCTGAGGAATTGGTTAAAGGGGAAAAGTGCCCATTAAACTGTATATGTTTTCTTGTTCTTAAATGGTTGATGACAACTAGATAGGAATCAGGTGTCTAGTTAGAAATGTGTTATGTGATTGGTGCTATGATTTATCCTTTGCAACGTTACGGTATTTTACCTATAGGCTTGGTGTGGAAGCCAAGCATTTAAGGGGGGAGTGTAACCCTGCCCCCTTTGGGGCTTACCTGAATTGCCCCTGTTATCTCCTGCTTTCCTGGTATGTCCTCCCATTTTTGGCTGGTGTCCCCCGGCTTTTCGCTGCCACAGCCCAAGTCATCTGGTGCCCCAAAATCCCCAAAACAGTCCTCAAGTCCCTATGCTTTATTTTAGCCAATTTTGGGCTCAAGGCACTTTCCATGATCTGCTGCTGCTTTATTTTGCACTGCGGTGCTGCAGCAACTTGCATGCGCAAGGACCACCTTTGATTTGCCAACTGCCAGATTTGCGGTTGAACAGAGAGGTGTTTGGGAGTCCCGGTGCCCCCTTTTCAGCTAAATGGGGACTGGTGACCTCCAGGAGGTGAATGAGGAGCCTCATTTATATATATAAAGAAGGTTTTGGAATGGGACATTTATGAGGGCTTATGAATATTTAAATGCGTTCATGAATATTTAAGAACTGTGACCATTAAGTTCACAGGAGTGGGGAAGGGGGGCTGTATGCAGCCTGAATTGCCAGAGTTTTGCTGTCAGCTCTCCTGTAGGAGGATGGGGGTCTCAGCGGTGAAAGGGCCTGGACTGTGCAGCTGTCAGTGGACAGCTGGGGAGTTGGGCTTTAATCTCTGGTGGTTTGAGGGTGGCGTCAGCTTCTCCCCCTGCCAGTGGACATTAATTTGGTCAACTGGGATTGCTGAATCATTGGAGATTCTCTGTGTCGGCAAGTTGAAGGCAGCAAGATTCGGACAATATATCAGTGTTGGGGCTGGGGTTGGATAGCTTCCCTGGTGAGGTGCCGAGGGGTGGTAGCCAGAGGGCCATAGTGTTCGGCTCCTGGAGGGTTCCCTAACTGGTGGCAGGTGGGCTTCTTGTTCTGGCCCGGTTGATCAGGGGGGCCTCCCTCCCTTTGCCCTGACTTCGCAGCAACACCTGACTTTGGATTGAGATCTGAATTTGGGACATGCTATTGGAGTGTTGACGGTGAATGAAGTTTTTCTGGAGTGGTGGTGACTTAACAATCTGTTCCTGTTTCATATTTCTGGATGAAGGTGGTGAGAGAACCTTCAAATAAGTACTGTGTTTAATTCTCAAAGATAAGTAACAGCTGAAATACGATTGTATTGTGTTCTATTTGACATGTAAAAAGATTTGTTCGCTGGGGGTGAGAGTCTCAGTGCAGCATTTTGCAGTTGGATTATTATTTGGACTCTGCTTCACTATATATACATATTGGTTATTGGTGGAGGGGACTTTATTAGTGAGTATAATTGTAAGGGATTGCTTAAGTTGGGGTTGGGTAGGGAGAGGAATTATTTATATTGTGTATTTTATTTATTTTTGGGAATTGTATTTTAATTGGTTTTGGGGTGACTAGAATTTGTTTTAGATTTAATTGGGAGCTGTTCTGAGTTTATTAATTATGTGTATGAAGGCTGCTCTCCCTGTCAGGTGCTACTCTCCCTCTGAGCTCCAAGACCTCTGCCCCTTTAACTGTCTCCCCATGTCTGCCGCAGTTTATGGTCGCTGTAGGGCCTTGGGGATAGAGGGGAGGAGGAGGAGGGGGGATCCTGGACCTGGGAGAGGGGAGAGCTGAGCAGCCGGATTGGGGTAGTGGGGACCAGGAGGTGCCCTGGGGCAAAATGGATTCCTGAACGAGGTCCTCCTTGTCTGGTGCCCATACCCAAGGGCTCCACAATAAGTGGGACGGTAACTCAGCTGGCCCTGCTACCTCATCCGACTTGTGCGGTATTGTGCAATGCCAGATCTATTAAAAACAAGTCGGCTATTATAGCTGATCTTGTTGGGTCATCAGGTCCGACTTGCATCACCGAGGCCTGGCTGGAGGATAATGCTGGCCCTATTTTGGAGACAGTGATTCCAGATGGTTTCTTGGTGATACACCATGCAAGATCGAATCGCAGGAGCGAGGGTGTAGCAATTTGTTTTAAATCAGAATTGGGTCTTGTGGGTGTGCCAGTTGAGGATACCAGGTCCTTTGAGTGTACTGTGGTTGCAGGTGTGGGGTGCAGGATCATTCTTGTCTACCATCCACCCGGAGGCAAGAAATTGTTACTGCAGGAAGTCACGGACTTTGTTGTTGACATGGTGTTGGAGTCTCCAAGGCTGATGGTACAGGGGGACTTCAATGCCTGGATCGATGATGAACTCTCACTATTTGGTCAGGACTTCCTCCAACTAATGACTTTGTTTGGGTTTCACACAGGCAGATACCTGTGACTCACAATC
Source organism: Neoceratodus forsteri (assembly GCA_016271365.2). Classification (NCBI taxonomy): domain Eukaryota; kingdom Metazoa; phylum Chordata; order Ceratodontiformes; family Ceratodontidae; genus Neoceratodus; species Neoceratodus forsteri. The sequence continues at coordinate 788,838,076 of CM057454.1, forward strand.
AAGGTCACTTATTGGATCTGGTTTTCCTCCTGGGGATGGAGACCTCTAGCCTGGTGGTGGAACCGGTTGGGTGGTCCGATCACCACACCATAAGGTTCAATTTCTTGGCCCCCCCATAGGCCTGCTCCTGTGGAGATGATCCGATACCACCCTTTGTGGGGAATGACCACAGAAAGTCTCTTGGTGGTGTTAGACCTATCAGGAATGCCGGGAGCAAGCGAGGGACCAGAGAACCTGCTTCAGGCTTATAATCGAGCAGTGACAGGGGCTCTGGATACCCTGGTTCCTGTCCGTGTTCGCCCTCTCACTCATCGCCCTCGGCCCCCCTGGTTTGACGGGGCTCTGAGGGAAATGAGGCACGTTGAGTGAAGGCTGAGCGCAGCTGGTGTAGATCCGGTCTTGATGCCAACAGACTTAGACTGATGGAACATTATAGGGAATATCAGTCAGCAATCTCCCGTAAGATGTCAGAATTCCTATCCAGGGAGATTGCTGCAGCTCAGAACAGACCAGCTCAGTTCTTTTGAACTGTAGACAGACTGTGTAATCCAGCCTGTCTGCAAGTTCAAAGAGCATTTTCTCAAGTTAAGGCTGAGGAGTTTGCTCACTTCTTTGCTGATAAGGTTGCCGACCTCAAATCAGAGATTCGTTCAGTACTCTATATGGTGGGTGATGGTGGTCGGTGCGAGGTTGCTGCTCCTCAGTTCTGTTGAAACATAGAAACATAGATTTTGATGGCAGATAAGGACCGCTTGGCCCACCCAGTCTGCCCATTTCCCTACCTATTGGATAAGCTGCAGATCCTAGTTAACCAGCAGTCTACTTCTTCCTACCCCCACCCTCTAGAATTGCCTTATGACTGTCCCATGCATGCTTGAATTCCACCACTGTTTTTGACTCCACAACCTCCTCCGGAAGGCCATTCCATGCATCCACAACCCTCTCTGTGAAAAACTACTTCCTTAAATTACCTCTGAGCCGCCCCTTCTATCTTCACATTGTGCCCCCTTGTTCTTGCACACCTCTTTTTTTGAAAGATGCTACCCTCTTGGACTTTGTTGATTCCCTTGAGATACTTGAAAGTTTCTATCATGTCCCCTCTCTCTCCTTTCCTTGAGGCTATACATATTCAGCTCCTTAAGTCTCTCTTCATATGTCTTCTGGTGCAGGCCCTGCACCATTTGAGTTGCCCTCCTCTGGACAGCCTCCATCCTGTCTATATCCTTGTGGAGATTGGGTCTCCAGAATTGCACGCAGTACTCCAGATGGGGTCTCACCAACTGTCTGTACAGAGGGATAATAACTTCCTGTTTTCTGCTGGTGATACCTCTCCCTATGCATCCCAGTATCCCTCTAGCCCTCCTTGCTGCCCTCTCACATTGCTTTCCCACCTTTAGGTCATCTGATATGACTACCCCCAGGTCCCTTTCCATTTTTGTTGTTGTTAGTATCTCACCCCCCATTGTGTACTCTTCCCCTGGGTTTTTGTTTCCCAGGTGCATTACCTTGCACTTCTTAGCATTGAATCTAAGCTGCCATACATTTGACCATTCCTCTAACCTTGTCAAGTCCCTTCTCATCCTTTCCACCCCACCTTGTGCATCAACTCTGTTGCAGATCTTTGTGTCATCTGCAAAGAGACATACTTTTCCTTCCAGTCCCTCTGCAATGTCAGCTTATAAAGACATTGAAGAGGACCGGTCCTAATACTGAACCCTGTGGTACCCGACTAGTAACCCCTTTCTTCAGAATGGACTCCATTTACTATTACTCTCTGTGTCCTATTCTCCAGCCAATTCTTTTACCCAGGCTGTCATCTTGGGACCCACTCCCAGGCTGGCTAACTTGTATATTAATCTTTTGTGTGGGACTGTGTCAAATGCCTTGCTGAAGTCTAGGTAGGCCATGTCCACAGCCCCTTCCTGATCTACTACTTTGGTCACCCAGTCAAAGAAATCTATCAGATTTGTCTGGCATGACCTTCCCGCTGTGAATCCATGCTGCCTTGGGTCCTGAGCCCCTCTGGCCGCTAGATACTCAACAATTCTTTCCTTCAGAAGTGATTCCATCATTTTCCCTACCACTGAGGTTAAACTAACAGGTCTGTAGTTTTCTGCTTCTGCCTTGCTCCCACTTTTGTGAAGGGGAATCACATCTTCCTTCTCCAGTCCTCGGGTACCACCCCATCCTCCCATGATTTTTTAAAGAGGGTAGTCAGTGGTGTCACTAGTTCTACCCTTAGTTCTTTTAAATTCTGGGATGAATCCCATCAGGCCCCATTGTTTTGTCCACCTTCAGTTTTAGGAGTTCTTTCAGAACCCTTTCTTCTGTAAATGGGCTGGTATCAACTTCTGTATCCAGAGTGTTTCTACTGTTTGTTTTAGGTACCTCCCACTTCCTTTGTAAATACTGAGCAAAAATATTTGTTTAGTATCTCTGCCTTTTCACAGTCACCCTCTGCCCACCCTCCCTCCTCTTTATTAAGCCTCACTAGCCCTCCCTTGGTCTTCCTTCGCTCCCTGATGTACCTATAAAAGGTTTTATCCCCCTTCTTAACAGAGTTGGCTATCTTTTCCTTGGGCCTCTGCTGTTCTGACTGCCTTCCCAGCTTCCTTTTGCTTTAACTGATACAGTTCCCTGTCCTGCTCCTTCTATGATTCCTTGTACTTCCTGAATGCTTTCTTTTTCTCTTGAACCTTCACTGCCACTTCCTTTGAGAACCATAGTGGTTTCTTACATCGTTTCGTTTTGTCAATTTGCTTCACACAAAGGCTTGTTACCTCTGTGATGGCAGTTTTTATTATTCCCCATTGTTCTTCCACCCCTCCTTCCTGCCCATTTGCTAGTGCATTCCTTAGGCACTCACCCATTTTGGCAAAGTCAGCCCTCCTAAAGTCCAGTACTTTTGCCTTTGTATGGCTTGACTCTATTGCTGTGTTTATTGTGAACCATACTGTTCGATGGTCGCTAGTTCCCAGATGGCTACCCACTTCTACATCTGTGATCCTCTCTTCATCTCCATTTGAGAGAACCAGGTCTAAGATTGCTCCCTCTCGAGTGGGCTCCAATACTAGTTGTCTAAGGCATGCCCCTTGTAGGGCATCTAGAATAACCACACTCTTTGAAGTGGCTGCTGCAACTGCATTCCAGTTAACATCTGGCATATTCAGATCACCCATCAGCAATATCTCCTCTTTTTCTGCCATTCTAAGTATTCTTTCTATCATTTCCTTGTCCATTTCCTCCCCCTGAGAAGGGGGTCTGTATACAACCCCTGTGCAGATTGTGGTGCCATTGCTGGTCTCCAAATTTACCCACAGTGCTTCTTCTCCTCCCTGTTTTCCCTTTTGTTCTGTTGCCTTGATTCCTTCCCTTATGTAAAGAGCTACTCCTCCTCCTCTTTTACCCTCCCTGTCCCTCCTGTAGATAGTGTATCCTGGTATGTTTATGTCCCAGTCATAGTTTTGTGTGTACCATGTTTCAGTGACTGCCACTATATCCAGATGTTCCTCCTCCATCAAGGCCACTAATTCAGGAAGCTTGTTACTCAGACTACGGGCATTGGTACTCATTGCTCTCCATTTTTTGATGGCTTTACCTTCTTTTGCAGCATCCCCCACTGACCTGTCTACTTCAGTCTTTTTCTCATTTAGTACCCTGTTTTGTAGGGAGAGGCTGGGATTTTCTTGCTGTTTATCAGTGCCTCCCCCCTTGACTAGTTTAAAAGCTTGCCAATGAAGCCTTTAAACCGATTGCTCAAAAGACTTGTTCCCTTCCTGGACAGATGCAGACCATCCTGCCAGTATAGGCTGGTGTCCCTCCAGGTGGAACCCCAGTCCCCAATGAAGCCAAACCCCTGTGCCCCACACCATTTTTTCAACCATTCATTAAACTGCATGGTGCAAAGTACCCTCGCTTCACTCATGCCATTGACAGGCAGCACCTCAGAGAAGGATATTGTGTGTGCTACTTGTCTTAGGCCCCTCCCCAATTCTACAAAGTCCTTCTGCACTGCTCTAATCTCATGATTAGCCAAGTCATTTGTCCCTAGGTGGACAATGATGTCCAGCTCAGATTCCCGTGCAGCTGTTCTCGTGATCCTGAGGATGCGCTTCCTGTCTCTCCAAGCCATGGCACCAGGCAGGCACCTTACTTCAGTTTTCCCTGCTCCCCCAGTTCTATCTCCCTAATAATTGAGTCCCCCACCAGGAGCTGCTTCCTTTCCTTGTGGTGTCCTCTGCCTCCTTCCTGTGGGCCTCCCTTGCGACAGTTGTCCTCAGCCTCCTTAATCTCCTCTGCAGGTGCATCCATAGGGGAGCTATGCTCCCCCAGAATGGTGTATGGATTGTGGTGTGGAACAACTGACTGGGTGTGCCTCTGTTCCACCATCCTCACCCTCCCTGAGCCCACTGTGGTCCAACTGCTGTGCTTTCTTCACAACCTCTGAGGTAGTGGTGGTGGCTCTGGTGCTCCCTGGATGGGGAGGTTCCTTCCTACCATCCAGTGTGGCCTGGGGAAGGTCCCTTACTACTGTCCAGTGTGGCCTGAAGATGGGCAACTTCCTCCTCAGGGCAGAGAGTTGTCTGCAATCAGCATCTCAGCCTCCAGAAAGACTCCCAGAACACTGCTGCCCCACAGCCATTACATTGCACTACTCCCCACATTTTTTTATTTTTGTGTGTGTGTGATTGGTTTGTAATATAGAAATATATATATATATTTATATTATACAATGTGTATGCTTATATTGTCAGTGCAGTGTGCTAGAGAGGATATGACAGTGATATGCACCTTGCACTCTTGAGGAAATGATGTCAGAACCCCAGGTATAAAGGAACTATTTCCAGGGGTGGGTGGGGTGAGGGTGGGAAGGAGTTGGGCCTAAACTGTGCCCTCACAAAACAATCAGCTAAAAGCTCTGACCCACTGCTGCAATGAGTGCCTTCCTGTCAGCAAGATGCCCTACACAACAATTTGACAGAGAAAATACCCTGCTAATCAAACAGAGAAAAATCCACACATCCAAGTCAGACACAGGTAATCCTCCCCAGCCCCAAAACAGGCCTGGTGGTTTATGCTCTGAAAGCTGTCGGCCCCAAAATAAGTCAGCTATATGCTAACTCTTCCTGCACTGAAAATGTTAAGAATTGTAACAAACAAACGAAACCTAGATCCACCTCTCTGTTGCTTGAAAGACTGTCTTTTCCTGTTTCACACTGCAGGTTTGCTATGACCACTCCTTAACCCCAGTAACTTTGTTAAAATATTTTAACTATCACGAACTCTCGCACCAGTAAATTATTTAAAAATAGTTTCTGTCCCAAAATCCTAGTAGTCAATCCAGCTACCCCAAAGGGACAACCAAATGCAGTATTCAAACACTTATGAAGTTACTTCCAAGAGAAGCAGAGTTTGCAAGTTTCTTTTTCAACTCCTCAGCCACCTGTAATTCATTTAAAAATGGTTTAACTGTCAGAAAATCCTAGTAGACAATCTAGCCATCTCCAAGGACCTACCCAAATGCAGTATTTAAATCCTTTTGAAGTTACTAACAAGATAAACAGAGTTGGATGGAGTTCGATCAGCTGGAGATTGAGAATGTCATGTGGATTCTCCAAAGCATGCGGCCAACCAGCTGTAGCTTAGATCCGGGCCCCACTCACCTTTTAATAGGGTGTGTGGATGTCATCGGCCCAGTTCTTGCAGAGTTAATCTGGTGCTCACTTAAGACAGGTGAGTTTCCTGACTCCCTGAAGTAGGCAGTGGTAACACCCCTTCTCAAGAAATTTTCTCTTGACCCAGATTGTCCTGCTAACTACAGACCAATCCCTAACCTTCCCTATGTTGGGAAGGTTATTGAGAAAGTTGTTGCGCTGCAGCTGGAGAACCATCTTACCATCCATGACATCTACGATCCTCTCCAGTCTGGATTTTGTAAGAGACATAGCACAGAGACTGCACTGGTTCAGGTGCTCAGTGATCTCCTGATTGTGAGGGACCAGAAGCGCTGCTCCATCATGGTGCTTCTTGATCTCTCATCAGCCTTCGACACCATGGACCATGGGGTACTGCTGGAGTGCATGCGGGTCATCTGTGGCCTGTCTGGTATGGTTCTCAGATGGTTTCACTCCTTCCTCACTGGCAGGTTGCAGAGATTGGTATCGGGGACTTGTTTCTCCAATCCATTTTCTCTGCCATGTGGGGTCCTGCAGGGCTCCATGCTGTCCCCAATGCTGCTCGCAGTGTATATGCTGCAATTGGGAGACATTGTGAGGCGGTATGGGCTAAGTTTTCACTGGTATGCAGATGATACTCGGCTCTACCTGTCCTTTGCACCTGACCAGGATAGTGCACTCTCAATGTTTAACAACTATCTCATGGAAATCTAAGACTGGATGAATACCAGCTGGTTGAAGCTCAATTCTGACAAGACCGAGGTGTTGGTGGTGGAAACCAGATCACTGGATAGAGGGGTTGGTGGTGGGATGTATCTCAGGACTTTGGCTTGGGAGCTCTCAGTTGCTGACCTCTGAACAGGTGCGGAATCTTGGGGTGATAGTTGACGATGGGCTGATGCTTCGTTCTCAAGTGTCGGCGGTGGTCAAGTCCTCTTTTTACCATCTGAGGAACATCACCAGGATTAAGCATCTTGTTCCATCCAGTGATCTTCCAACTCTATTCCATGCTTTTGTGACCTTGTGCCTAGACTACTGTAACTCGCTATACCTAGGGCTTCTGGGGGTTGATATCCCCCACTTGCAGCTGGTGCAGAACGATGTGGGCAGGTTGTTGTCTGGATCTACTCAATCCAGTCATATTACACCTATGCTGTGTGAACTGCACTGGCTGCCAATTCAGTGGTGGATCACCTTCAAGTCAGCTTGCTGACCAATAAAGCCCTACATGGACAAGGTCCGAGTTACCTGCAAGATCTTCTAAAGCCTTACTGTCCCCTCCGACCACTCCACTTAGCCAACAATGGATTGCTGGAGATTCCCAGGGTACAGTTGAAAACTTCTGGAGCTTGGGTGTTAGCATTCACTGCCCCCACCCTGTGGAATTCTCTTCCTCGTCAGATACGAGCATACCTGACAGTGGATAGTTTTAAAGCCGCTTTAAAAACATCTTTATGGGCTTGCATTCTCTGAACGTATTTAAATGGATTATGTAACATGTTATGATTTTAATTAGACTGGAGTGTTTTTATATTTTATAGTTTTTATTGATTGTAAATGGTTTATTTCATTTCTGTACAGTGCTTTGATACACTGTTAATTGTGCTTAATAAATAAATATTTATTATTATTATTATTATATTAATTAGCTGCTGCCTTCTGCCTAGGTGGAAAGTGTTTCGGCAGCAGTGACAGCAAAGGTATGGGGAGAAAATGTATAAAAGTGGGCTCATTTGAAAGGGCATAGTTGGAGCTACAAGGCTGTGGGCTATTGTAAATAGACAGCATTTTCTCTGGCTGCATCGAGACTTTATTTTGGGACCACCTAAGGACTGCTGTGGGACTGCATGAGAGCAGCCATGTTCTTGCTACTTTGACCCATTCCTAGCAAATCCAGTGCCTAGGCGCACAAAGTGACACAAAGGATTTCTGGGAGAAGGAGTAAACTTTATTCAGGTGCCAAGAGACAGCCAATCAGAGTTTACAGAGGGTCATTATCTGTGATTGATAATGGTGGGCAGCAAATCCGAGGGCATGACTTTGGGGAGAAACCTAGGAGACTTGGGAAGTTTGGGTCAGTCTTGGCTAGGCTTCTATCAAGTCAGGAGGGATCTGTACTGAGAGAGCTAAACTGTCTAAGGCTTTCCATACGACTTAAGCAGGGGAATTGATGCTGAGAGAGAAGAGTGAAATCTGTCTGAGAGAGAGACTGAGCTGGGGTGAGAACGCTCCAGGTATTTTGGACTGTGCTGTTCATTTGGGAGAAATTATCTGTTGCAGAAATCCTGCACTGCTGCTTGGACTTTGAGAAGCTGCATAAAGTGTTTGAGAGTCTTTGAAACTGGGTGCTAGCCGGGTTGAGTGAAAGCTGTTCGAAGGACTGAAAAAGATTTCTGAGAGCTAAGGGCCAGCTAAAGCTGCATTGGAGACTGGGTTGAAATTGGGAGACTGTGAGCAAAAGCAGAGCAGGTGTGTTCATGCCTTATAATTCCTGCACTGCTGAGTGTAACCCCCTGTTATCCGGGGTTACTAGAATCCCAGTAAGACCTAGTGGTAGGCAGGGAAGGTAGCTTGTGAAACTCCAGTTAAATGGATTTCTCACTGTCTCACTCTGTTCTCAGTCTCAGCTGAGACTGAGGGATGACATCATTTAGAACTATCGCAGCTGCATAAGCCACACTGGAATGTTGCAGCTGGAGGTTAGAGTAAAACGTTGGGGAATTTGAAGTCAGTCTGTACAGTTCAGTAGAGTCTGTGCAGTCTGAGAAGAGGTGCTCTGCTGAAGCAGGCCCTCAGAGCTCTAAGCTCTGTCAAAGAACTATTTGTTGTTGTATAGGTGTGTGTTCTCACCTGAAGAGAAACACAAGATGAGCACATTGAAGTGGTGGAGACCGCTTTCAGTGGTGGGGAAAGGAATCAGCCTGCTTCCAGGGGCAACCCCTCCCGGTCTGGCTAGGGAAAAGAAGCTGCCTAATTTAAGTTCGTGCTGAGGCACCAGAAGCTCTGGACTAGAGTTCTTTGAGGAGAAAACGCCTGTGGGGCACCTGCAACCAAGGGGTGAGTTCGCTCTGCTAAAGGGCCATGTGTTTTCACCTGAATCAAGATGAAACTAAAGGGACTGTTACTGTGGGGTCAGGAAAAGACAGCCAAATACAGTTTGGAAGATGTGGGGATTGGACTGCTTAACTCTGTGGGGGGTCTAGAGCAATGGACACAGCCACTTATTAAGTATGTTCAAGTTCAGCTCAAATGGGATGTAAAGACAGTAGACTGAATGTGAATACATTTAAAAAGAATCTACACAGCAAAGTGTTTTAAAGGATGAGGTGTTACAGTCCAGAGAAATGGCCGGGTATGAATTATGGGAGCGAGAGGTGGGAGACCCCCCATCAGTAGTATCCAAATTCACCTCTATGGATTTGTTCTGGGACACTTTTTGCTTTCTCTCAGGTACTTGGCCAGTGCCTGAGGAAAGTACCCAGATGTGGGATTAATGAGGAAGATTCCCTGATGAGCAGAAGTGCTCATAGGTGGTTTAGAGAGCCACCAGTAAATGTTTCCATGCTACGTGGAAAGTGTCCAAGTGGCTGGCAAGGGAGCCAAGCCAGGGGAAAACCAAGAGCAGCATACAAGTTCGGGCTGTGTGCCCAGTGTGTTTCAGAGCCTGAGGGCTAAAGTGATGAGGATGTGTTCTGTTCTCCTTAAATCTGCATTACCAGGAGTGTAGTCCCGTGGGGGTCCATCTATGCTTTGTTTATTCTGTTGGATCTGAATAAAAGCCACACTTTAGAATCCCAATTTTGGTATTGGACATTACAGTTATTGCTTCCTTTGTCCAGAGTTACTTGGGTGCCCCTGTGCAGAGTAGCCAAACTTAGCCAATGTGCCGAGTGACATATTCCTCCCCAAACCCAGCCCACCAGGTAGAGCTGTCAGATAGAAACGGTATACCTGGGTGGGGGTTACATGAGCATCACAGTGTGAAGTGAAACTGTTACTTAAAGTTCGGAAGTACAGTGGCCCAACGGTACTACAACGCAAAGAATAAAAGTTACCTGGCTGCCCCTGGAGTTGCTGTATTGGTGCAGGAAAAGAGTGATCTCTACCAGTTTTGGAAGCATTTTTCAGAGCCAGGGGAGGAACCTGACAACCTTTTCCAAGTGGGAGCTGCTAGTCTCAGGGGGTCACTGGTGTTTGCTGGGGTGCTAGGGTACCTGAGACCTGTTGTGGGAGCCGGGCTGTGGAGCCACTCCCAGGTCTGGGCTTCCTGAGGCTGGGTGGGACCTGCATTTGTGTTCTGCAATGGGCCAGAAGATACTGAAGGTGACAAGCTGCTAGACCTTCAATCAAGATCAAGGCTTCAAGACATCTTTGTCTACTGTTCCAAACATTGTGCTCACTGAGAACCAAGCCCATCAGTCCCGGATCAGTGGAGCCCCTTGATTCAGAGATTTCTGAGAATCTTCAAACCGTGAGTACCCAGGGCTCACCCTGAAATCCAAAGGGAGTGTTCAATTTAAATTAATAATAATTCTTCAAGTTTTAGGGCCCCAACCGCCAGCCAACCAGCAGCACCGTCCAGGACTGCAATGGGTGGGTACCCAGAAAGACTCTTGGAACGTAACACTAGTACCAGTGGGGGTGGACAGCTGGGGGTGGTTAGACCTACAGGACCATGTTGCTATTGCCTTGCTATTTCTTACTAATAATCCTTTTCTTCCACAGCTATCACTTGTCTAGGTACATCTATCCTAGCCCTTACACCCCCCCAATAAAGCTGTGTTTTGTTGTTTGGATTGCCGTGTGAGGGGTATTTTGTGACTGTCTATCATCGAGTGTCTATGGTTATTGGTATTGGAAAATTGTTGGGCATCCGGTGTGGGGGTAGGTGCTAGGTGCAGCTTTCCAGGGGGCTGTGCCGACCAGTCACCTGACCTACTCATAGCTTACTCTGGGTGGAGGCACTGCGGTATTTACTATAACTTTGGGATAGAACCCCCGATCACCATCATAGCAGGACCCAGTTCCCTTAACCTCGTAGAGGGTCAACAGGCAGGGGTAGTAGCCCACTGGAACATGGTGCCTGGGCTACAGTAGATAAAAACTGCACTTGAACAGAAACAGTGAACAACCCTATAACTGGGGAGAAAAAGTAGGGAGTGACTCCAGAGCAAAACAGGGCTTGAGCGAGCCGTGGGTGGGAGATGGAGGATGGTGGTAAGGTCTGGGGTCAAAACAGTTGCAGGATGGAGCTATAAAGTCATGAAGAAGAGATTTAAGGGGGAAGTGGCAGAGCAGATGGACAGGGGAGAAGAGGACCAGAGCTTAGGGAAATGATATGAGAAGGCAGCTTGGCCAGCTGTAGATTTCCTAGGGGAGGGAAAGGGTATAGGAAACGGTGTTACAGAGTGGGTAGGAAACAAGGGGTGAGAGAGGAAAGGCTGGGAAAGAGTCAAGACAGAATTTGGATATGAAGGAGCCACAGTGGACCAGGCAGCTGCATCACATGAGGGGAGGGAGAGGGAGGAGTAAAGAGAGCAGTGGTGGCAACAAGGAAGATAGTCCAAAGCAAAACAGCTGAATGAGTAAAAGAGAAGGTCCAGTCTCGCAGGGGTCAACTTGGGGGTGGCGTTGTACACTATGTCACCTTACTACCTGGGTTTTTACCATCACATAGGCTGAATATGCTCATGTGACTTACAAAAGGCAGAATGCAATCCTGCTGTCTCTCCCCTTTGACTTCTGCTTCCTTATTTCTCCATGTGCATCACTAAAGGTCGGAAGTATATCTGCCTCTCCCTTTTCTACTGAGATCCAAAGGTAAGTAATATGTTTGGTATTATACCCCTAATTAGCTCAGTTTTCCCTTAGGAGTTTTCAGCAGGGCAAGATTTTCTTAACTGTCAAACATGTCCTGAATGAATGTACTATTTTCTGCTTATTCTGAGGCTTTCATAGGTGGTTTACCTGTGGAGCAGGGGCATCCACCAGGGTAATCCCTGCCTCGTTGGTGAAACTCACAGATGGTTTCACATCAATACTGAGCATTGGTTGTAGTTTAGGGCTACCCTTTCAGGCAGGATTTCTACAGCTTTGTTAATTCAATGCACATTCCACCCCAGAGGTCCCTCACAAGCGGCCAAGCGCGACTTGAGTGCCTTCAGTTCCCCCATCCCAAACATATCATCAGGCACCTCTTTTTCACTCATTAACAACCCTCATGAATGGTGCTTGGTTGAGTATGTCCCTAATCCTCCAGCTAGGTAATAATCACTCTCTGGTACCCTCCTAAGCAATGCCAGATCAAGTCATAAACTGGCCCACTGTGAAATGTTGCCCCACCCCAACAGCCCTTTATGAATAGCCATGTGGGAACCAAGCTAAAACTTCTGAACTTTGCCCAAGCCACTAGCACCATGTGGAAACACCCTCATGAGTGGGCTCCATCTTGTCTGCAGGAGGCAAGGCAAGGCAGTTTTATTATAGCATGCCTTATACCAAAGGCTCAGAGTTCTTTACTTAATCACATCAGTAAGTCAAAAAAATATTGCAGCAATAGTAATTCATAAATACAAGCAGATTGTTTACCCTAGCTATGGTTGTCAGAAGAGTGTCATTCAAAGTTGGTAAACTGATGACCTCATATGTCTTCTAGCTGACCCTCAAAGACCTGATTCCACTAGCCACAACTCTGTCTTGAGTGGGTTGAGACTTGTCCATCTGAAGGCCATCCCATCAGAAATTTCTTGTCGCTCCAGCACAGTGACTGCCTCCTGCCCATCTGATGTAAAGGAGAGAGGTACAGCTGAGTATCCTGTGTATAGCAGCGAAAATGTATGCCATACTATCACTAGTGAGGCCTTACCTAAAATACTGTGTGCAGTTCTGGAGGTCGCACCTTTGTAAGGGCATTGACAGGGCGGAAGCGGTCCAGAGAAGGGCAACTAAGATGGTACAGGGCTTGCTTCATAAGACATATAAGGAGAGATTAAATGACCTCAATATATATTCACTGGAGGAGAGGAGGTATCAGAGAGACACGATCGAAACTTTTAAAGACATAAACAAGATGCGGGGGGAGACATCTTCCAGTATAGGGGGAAGTACAAGAATGAGAGGGCATGATATTGAATTGGAAGGTGGCAGGTTAAGGGGAAATGTGACAACATTTTTTGTCACAGAGAGGGTGGTGAACAAATGCAACAATCTGCCATGGGAGGTGGTGGGAGTGAGCACAGTGGAGGGATTTAAACATGCCTGGGACATGCATAAGGGAAACTTAGTGGTGGGAAGAAGGCCAGATAGGACCAAAGGACACAGTAAAGCTTAGGGCTTACAGGCAGACTGGATGGGCCTAGCAGTCCTCATCTGCCAACAATTTCTATGTTTCTACAGTATGTTTCTGATGACCCACCACAGTGGCAACATATACACTGCAATTAACATGGAGGACAGAATCAACCCCCTGGGAACCACACTCCAGACCGCTTCTGGCTGTCACAGAATGTTCCCATCATGACTTGCTGCAGTCTGCTGGAAAGAAAGGACTCAAACAGTTTTAAAGTTGCCTCGATGAGTCCTCCATATTCTCCTCCATCAGAACTCCATGGTTCACAGTGTCAAATGCTGGTGAGAGATCAAGGAGAATGCATGCTTGGGAATCTGAGCCTGGCCCCCTTGCTGCCTGGATTATGTTTTGCTCCAGACAGGAGCTAAGTAGCCAAAAGGGGCCTGTCTGTTCATCAGAGTGCTGTGTAAGTCACCCTTCTTCGGGCTGGCCGTATTCGCCCCTGTTTGGCTAGTATCCTTTTTTGGGGCATCCTATGTTCCGCCCCTGGGGGGGGGGCGTTGCTCTGTTCCCGGGTTTAAAAGGGGGAGGGTTCTCTGCAATGGGGGAGCCAGGGGGCTGCATGTAGGGCAAGTTGGGCTGGGGTTTCAAACCTCCGGCCTGGAAGGTACCGGCTGTTTCTAGCGTTGATGGCAATGCAGGGTTTTTCTTTTATTTTCCGATGGGGAGGATGTTAGGAGTGTGACTACCATGGAAGACTGGGGTCCTGGGAGCTCAGCAACTGGAAGGACAGCAGCTGAAAGAAAACCCATTGAGACTGGGTTCAGGAGGCTTTGTGCTCCAAACAGAAAGATATGGAAGTGGGGCTGTCATGGTGGCGGCAGGGCCACGACAGTGCCTCTTGGAGGTGGTAGCTCTGAGAGGGTGGTTCCCCCATGTAGCACACTGTCGCAGGCAAGTTGAGTGGTTGCATTTTGGGATTTGCTTTATCAGGCCTGCCGTGCCCATGTCTGGGGCCGGACCCATGTTACACCCATTGAAGGAATGCAGGAAAGTAATACAGAACAGATGAAGCCATGTCGCTCATGCTGAAGTTCAAGTCTGGCATCTGTACTCGTGGAAAAGAGGGTCACGAACTGGCTGGTTTACAGGCAGGGTTTTCAGGGTGACTGCGGTATGGGATTAAGGCTGCATCCCCAGTATCAGTTACTCCAGGGCGGGCAGTAAGGTACTCCCCAGGTATTGGTTCGGACATGTTTTTTCGTACCCTCTAAGATCCTGAGCTTTAATACGGCTCTGGGTAACTGTGTGGAGTCTGCATCTGGTCTAATTGTTTTAGGCCTGTTTTAAGCAATTTATTTTATTTTTATTTTTTTAGTTTTTGTTTACCAGGTAGGTACACTAAATAGAAATCTGCCTGTTTTCAGATATAACCTGGGAGAGTACAACAATAGATATGCAACACATGTATGAACAAAAACAACAACATATGAAGGAAGTTTAACATTCAAGAGTGAGATAGCACAAGGGAATGGATGAACAACTGACATAGTAAAGATATTGTAATTACACATAGCAACCATTACAGTAATGATATTATATTTACATATAGCAACAGGTACAGTGATATATCATTAGGTCAGGTGTATCAGCTTGGTACTGTTAGCACCTCTCGTTTCATGCCCTATGCCTGTTTCTGTCTCCCAGCTCCATGGAGCTGTGCACCATATTTACTTATGTATTCCTTTTTAAGAAGAGTAACAGAATTAAATTTCTTTTGTGTTTTCACTTCGCGTGTGCAGATTATTGAATGAACTAACCGATCACTTTTTCCAAGTAACTATTTCCAGCCTCGTCCTCCCTGGTCCGGCCTGAAGTAGCAGCAGGGATAAACTGAAGTCTGTGGGTGTGTTGCCAATCTGTGCTACACTGCTAGAACTGCAATCAAGGTAAGGCCTTGTTTTTCTTGCAATCTGCTAGCCTACTTTTCCCAGGAAGGTTTTTGGTTTGTACCCCCCAGGTTACCATCCAGACCCCTAGACAAAAATTGGGGGCTAAAGGGGATGTTACAGCTGTTTGAACTAGCACTTGTGTTCCAGCCAAAATGAAAACAGATGATCCTGTGAAGTGCCATCCAGCCCTGCCAGTAGGGACAGTAAATAAAGGACTTCCTAACTGGTGACTGTAAATAAAAGCACTGACCACTTGGTGATCTGGGCCTGGCTCCTTGCTGCCTGGATAGTCTTTTGTTCCAGTCAGGAACTAAGCAGCTGAAGGGGCTATGTCTGTTCATCAGAACTGTGTTTGAACTTGTGTTCATGCTCCAGCCAAAACCAAAACCGCTGATCATGTGAAGTGCCGTACAGCCCTGCCAGTAGGACAGTAAACAAAGGACTTCCTAACTGGTGACTGCAGTGTAAAAACACTGACTGCTTAGGGATCTGAACCCAGCTCCTTTGCTGCTTGGATTGTTTTTTGCTCCAGTGGGGAGCTAAGCAGCTGAAAGGGGCACGGTCCTTACACTACTATTTCTACGCTTTGGTCTAGTGGTCCTCCGCTGAGGTCCTTAAGTTAAGGGCCATAGTATAAGGTTGACACACTGGGGATGACAGCATGGGGCAGCAGTCAGCAGGAGATACTGCACCCCTGGTGTGCCACCCTTGACCACACTACATTTTAGTTTTACATGTATTAAAATGATAAAGGTAAACGTTAAGAGTAGGCCTAAACAGGGAATAGGAGCAACGCCCTATCTAGGGTAGGTGTTCAAGGAAAATAACATGCAACCCTTATCCAGGCCAAGAGCGGCATCTTGCAACCAGTAGTCCCCCAACTTGTACACAGACAAGGCAACAAACCACAAGTTGGCATAAACAAAGGTACCACCCCTGGCTTTAGGGTAAATACCTAGCTTGGCATCTAAGAGGTCAGGGCTTAGAGTGCAAAATAGCATTTATATTTACATCGAGTTCTGGGAGAGAGGTGCCAGGGCTATGCTATGTCTCCTATCTGAGGAGGCCCCATAAACATTTTACTTGTACTCAGAGCTGGAATGTCCAATACCAGAAAATTGGAATTGTATCTTATGGCTTTATTTCTACAGATGGTTAGCAGAAAACTGGGTGATCCCCCAAGTTTGGAACTGTCACTACAGACAACAGATGCAGTCAAGAACACTTTGCTTTCCCACAGAACAGACAGTTGTGGCATTTTACTCAAAATTCTGTATAGAACAAAGTGTTTAGCCCATTTTCTTGGACTCTCTGGACTTTCTTTTTTCTAAGTGTCTATTACGTGGGGGTTGCCACACGCTTTAATTCAAACAAAACATCCACCTGATGAGATAGGCTAAGTTAACACCTGCAGGGTAACCTGTGCCTATCAGGTAACCAGTTAGCCCTGACCAGGGCTCCAGGTGAGGGTGTGCCCACCCTGGCCCCTGCCACCTTCTGCCATTCCTTGCAGGACACACACTGGATCCTTCAGTCTCACATGGATTGCTAAAGGCCTCCATACAGAAATTACATTTACATTCAGTACATCTTTGTGGTGACATTGGGGACCTGAATGGTATAATCTAGCCTTGTTTTTTGGGCTCATACACCACCAGATGACTCCCAAAATTCGCCCAATGTTATTATACTCTTGGTTTGTTTGTCCCTCTGTTACAGACATCAGGCTTGAATGGAGGAAAAACCTTTTCTTCCCTTGAATTCATAGCTTTTTTGTCACAAACTCTCTCAGTTCCTGCTCTGGGCAGCTGTACAATCTTCTAGTCCCTCATGGGGTTGCCCCTTGGACCTACTGATTTCTCAGTCCCATTTCATTTTCACAGAAATGACCCACTGGGGTCCAGTTCACACAGGTCTCCACCACTTCCTGTTGAAAGGCTGTTGTCTAACTCTCTAGGGTGAGACAAATGACCGAGGTCCTTCACCCAGCCTCAGGGAGGCTGGCAGACACCTCTACACTCAGAGCTCCACTCTGGATATTGCTCACAGACCAACTGAACCCAAGTCATCGTCGACTGGCCACTTCCCTCTCCTGCAGCTAGCACAGGGTTATGCTGCTGCAAGAGTTCTAAATGACATCATTTACTGTATTTTCTACCTAGCCTAGCTGAGTAAACAATGAGCTGTGTGCAGAGGACTTCTAAAAAAAACCTCTACAAGCTTCCCAGAGACCCTAACTGGTCTAATACTGATGGGATTCCAGTACCCCAGGGGACTGAGTGGTTATAAACAAACAACAGAAGAGAAAAAAACAAGACACACCCTATTAGGGGTAGAAGTACATAAGGGATGGGTGGAAGGTAAAGGGTAAGCCAAATCTAGGAATAAGAGGAACACTCTGTGTACAGTAAGTGTACAAGGGACATAACAAACAACAAAAGAGGAAAAACTAGTAACATCCTGTCTGACTTCAGGGGTATCTCTTGCAGCAGGCCACACCAATGCAATTATAGCCACCAGGCACTAGAACCACACAGAAACTTTTCTAGCTAGCAGTCTACCAGGGGGCTGCCTACTCCAACGTCATTCATAGACATCGACCTATCCTATAAGAGTGGGTGGTCCCCGTGCACTCCTCAGTTCTTTTCCTGCCACTGACCATCGTATATCGAACTTCACAAAGATCCACCAGCTTCAGTTGACTGCCTTTCAGTGAAAATTTTCATTTAACTTTTCCTTTTTATTTTTTCTCTCCCAAGTGTGTATCACTTTAGAGATAAAGTGATTTTCCGACTCTGTTTATGCCAAACTTCGCCTCTGAGAACCTCTTCAAGAACTGTGCTTGCGGGCAGAAGATCCCTGAGAAGGATGACCATGCGACCTGTGTCTGCTGCCTAGGCCCAGAACATGACACCTAGGTTTGTGGTATCTGCCAAGGCTTCAACCTGGCCACCAGGAAGCACTGAGTGCAGACCTTGGAATCTGTTCTGCTAAAGCAGAAGTCACCCAGATGGAGAAGGAGTTTCAGGCGTGAAGTTCCTCAACTTCTCCCTTGAAATCTTCAGGCTCACAGCCCTCCAAGGCCCAGGACAAGTCGGAGGGGAAGCATAAATATCAGGATGAGGACCATTCTAAGGAGAAAACCTGGACCTACTCATCTCACTCCAGGTCACCACTCCATGCGCTGAGCATGGTGGGGCCATCCTCATCATCGGGAATGGCCCCTTCTGCCTTACATGCCCATTCCACTGCAGGGCTACCTTTGGCAGCTTCCCCGACCCATCTCTTGGTGGTGGGTGTCAGTTCCAGGGGCTCTAGTGCCCCACCAGTTTCTCAGCCCCTGCTGTGAAGGCCCTTGCTTTCAGCAGGCACTCAGTCAGGTGGCTCAGCTGGCTCATCATTGATGAGCTTGGCTTTGGCAGTTGCTGGGATACAGCCTACACCCCCACTGCCAGCCTCGACCATTTCTGCAGCTGTTGCCTTGGACCCAGAGCCCCAGTTACCGTTACCTTCACTGACACTGTTCCACATCAGTGAGCCTCTCCACAGGCCCCAGTGTGTCCAGCTGCCCTCCTGATGCCAACCCCCATTCCCCCTCAGCTGACACCAATGGGTCCAATGCCGATAGCGGTGGACTTTCACTCTATGCTCACTGCCTTGTGGGACTTTATACAGGTTAAACATGCTTCCCTGCAAGGCCCATCCCCACAGCGGCCCCCTGCTCCTCCAGCAGGGCCACAGCCCATGCCTCAGGACTCAGAGTCCTCACTTTCCCCTCAGGACTCGGGGGATGAGAGTGGGTGTCATCTGGACCTCATTCCTCCAGATGACAATGGCAATGATGGAGAAGCTACTTCTTACCACTTCTCCTCCACAGTCTCATCCGAAGGCAAAGAGACCCCAAGGTATACCCTGCAGTCTCCCCCGAATTACACATCTTTTGTCTTGGTTATGAGACTGAGACAGTTACAATCGGCCATGGCCCATGGGCTTTGAGACCAAGGAACAAGATCCCGCTCGTCATTGACTGACCACTTATTTGAAGCTGCTGGATGCCCCTCCTTTGGTTATTCCTCCCTTGACTGAGCTATTCGAGAATGCAACGATTGCCACCTGGCACCGGCCCAACCTGATACCCACCGTACCCAGGAAGAAGGACAAATTATTCCAGGCCCCAGCAGTAAGGCCTTTCTTTGCTGATTAGCCGGAAGTGGATTTGGTGGTCATCAATGCTGCACACAACTCCACCAAAATGCCTAAACATCTTAGTTCCCTGCCCCCGGATATGGAGTTCCAGAGGCTGGATCACATTGTTAAGAGAATCTCTGCCTCTGCCACACTGAACATCAGGGTCTTGAACTATATTACCCATATGATCCAGTACCAAAACCAGATCCATGACCAAGCCCTTGAATCTGTCCGGGCCCTCCCAGAGGACCCCCTGTAACAGCAGATGCTGCAATCGCTTAAAGTGGGTTCTGACATCAACACCCACCTCCTTAGGGCTGCCTATGATGCCATAATTTCTTCAACCAGGGCTGCAGCAGCGGGTATATGCCTGGGAAGACACTCTTGGCTGAGGGTGTCAGGTTTTCTTCCAGGCTGTTCAATTATCCATCCTGAATGCCCCTTTCTGAGGCTTCAGATTGTTTGGTGCAAATGTGCAGGACATGCTGTCTCAACTGCTAGCCTCTGGCCACACCTTGCTGTCAGTTCACTCCATGTACCACACCAACTAGCCCAGGAGTGGTCAATGAGTACCCTTTTGTAGGTCTACACATACACCTCAGCCCACTAACAAGCCCCAGGGTAAATGGTGGGTCACCCCGTCTATGCCCACCCCCTCCTCCACCACAGGAAAAAAAAAACAGAGGAGGAGGTGCAGCTCCAGCTGCTCTTGCCAGTTCAGCCTGACTCCTTGCTTGACCCCCAACCCCCATAAAGCAGGAGGGGGTCATAGGGGGTCGCTTTTCCCTACTCTTAAACAAGTGGAGGGAAATCACTAGAAATGCCTGGGTGCTACAGCTCATAGAAAGTAAACACACTCTGGAGCTTCTGGAGTGGCCTCCAGAAAAACCTCCAGTCCTGTCTTCTTACCCTCCAGGCCACATCCCTATGCTCTGGGAGGAAATCCACTCCTTGTTTGTGAAAAAGTGCAATGGAACCTGTCCCAGAGACCCAACAGGCAGGGTGTTCGTCTTCCTGGTCCCCAAACGCACAAGAGACCCCAGGCCCATTCTAGACCTCCAGCAGCTAAATCTGTTTATTCAGTACATAAATTCCAGATGATGACACTTCAGGGTCTGCTGCCCCTTCTGTACCAGGGAGATTGGTCTTGTTCCCTTATTTATTTTTTTTATTCATTTATTTAGCTTTTGTTGACCAGGTAAGTGCACTAGACAAATCCTGCCTATTTTCAGGCACGACCCGGGGGAAGGGGATACAGATGAATGCCAACTGACCTTGAACCAGATTAAGCTGCTGGTGGTATTTTTAGTGAATGAGAGAAATTTGGCCAGGACACCGGGGAAATTCCCCTATTCTTTTCAATAAGTGCCATGAGATCTTTAACATCCACCTGAACTACCACCAATCCAGGCAGATGGGACCTCGGTTTAACGTCTCATCCGATAGACGACACCTCAGAAATGCAGCACCCCTCTCATGCTGCATTACAGTGTCAGTACTGGGATATTAACCCAAGTGCCAGATGTGGGAACTGAACCCACAGCCCTCTGATCTCCCGGCCTCAGAGGCAAGTGTGCTACCTACTGAGCCACTGACACTCCTCCTTGACATGAAGGATGCCTACCTGCACATCCAGGTACATGCCTCCCACAGACAGCACCTAAGGTTTCATTTCTAGATGGCACACTTACAGTTCTGGGCCTTGCCCAGTGACTTGTATTCGACCCCTTATGTCTTTTCTTATCTGGATGACTAGCTTCTCAAAACCCAGTCCAGGAAGCACCTGTTAGAGACTCTGAAGCATACCACCTGCCTATTCCAGGATCTGGGCATCACGGTCAACATGCTCAAGTCAGGTCTGACCCCCTGCCAGCACCTTCAGTACACAGAGCCAGTCCCAGATACCTCTCAGGGCATGACCTTTCTGCCCCAGGACCAGGCAGATCACCATATAGCTCAAGCCCACCTGTTGTACAACAGCTACTATGTCTCAGTCAGATCCTTCCTCCTATTCTTGGGCCTGATGGTGGCAGCTATAGTCTCAGTGCCTCTAGCCAGATTGCACCTGAGGATTCCCCAATGGACAGTGATGGTCCAGTTGGACCAGTGTACCAATAGCCTGGAACAGCTGGTTCTGCTCTGGTGGATGGAACCTAGCAATCTGTTAAGAGCGGTTCCTTTCCTCATTCCCTCTCCTCAGCTGGGGCTATTCAATATCTTCATCAGTGACATTGCCCAGGACCTAGAAGGCAGAATTTCACTGTTCGCTGATGACACAAAGCTCTGTAACAGAGTAGACACACCAGAGGGTGTAGACAGAATGAGAAGGGACCTGCAGAAACTTGAAGAATGGTCAGGGGTTTGGCAGCTGAAATTCAATGCAAGGAAGTGCAAGATAATGCATATGGGGCACAAAAACCCTGGCATAATATATCAGTTGGGGGTGAGGATATAGCATGCACCAAGCAGGAAAGGGATCTTGGAGTTATCATCTCTGATGACCTCAAGGCAGGAAAACAGTGTGACAAGGCAGCAGGTAAAGCAAATAGGATGCTGGAGATGCATAGGCAGAGGCATCACCAGCAGGAAAAGGGAGGTCATAATTCCACTATACAAGACACTAGTGAGGCCGCACCTGGAGTACACTGTGCAGTTCTGGAGACCTTACCTACGTAAGGACATAGACAGGGTAGAGAAGGTTCAGAGGAGGGCAACAAAGATGGTGCATGGATTGCATCACAAGTCCTATGAGGACAGGTTGAAGGCACTGAACATGTACTCCCTGGAGGAGGAGGGAGAGGGATATGATAGAGACATACAAGTATCTTACAGGGAGGAACAGGGTGCAGGAATGCACTATTTTTAAGAAAGATGTTCCAGGACTAGAGGGCATGGGATGAAGTTGGAGGAGGACGATTCAGAGGAAACGTGAGGAAGAATTTCTTCACAGAACGGGTGGTGGACAAGTGGAACACCCTGCCAGAGGAAGTGGTGGGGGCTGAAACAATCACAGGATTTAAGAATGCATGGGATAGACATAAAGGAATTCTGGAGGTCAGGGGTAAGGGGCAACAGACTTCCTGGAAAACATAAACTGAACTTACAAACTTAAATGGGCAGACTGGGTGGGCCATAGGCCCTTATCTGCCGACACTGTCTATGTATCTATGTATCTATGTATATTGGGAAGGGGTAAGAGTGGACCACACAGTTTAAAAATAGGGTGGTAGTTCTTTGAGGACACAATGTACAGTAAAAATAAATCTGCAGAAGGAACATAAAATGGTAGTCTAGACTCACAGGGCACAATATCTTTTATATAAACTTGTACAGCAGAGGCAGACTGAGAACAAAAGGCAGTGACTGTCACATAGTTAAGTAACGAGCATTAAGCAAATCAAATGGGAACTACAACAGTAATAGTTTGCAACAAGGACATGTGAACTTTCCCAAATAACAGAGTTTGACCTGAGTGACAGTGGTAGCAGTCAGTGTCTGGTAAGCATGGGGTGGAGTTGCCAGCAGACTGGCTGCCTACCAGTTGACTCCAGTAGACTCGAGGTAGATAAATGCGCTACTTGGTGCATGGTCCTTTGCGCGGGGGCCACTTGTAAGGTAATTCAAAAAATATTGTGGCATTCCACCCACTTTTGTGTCAGCTGCCTCCTTGATTGGCTGGAAACTGAGGGATACTCAGATTGGCACCCAAATTCAGATTGTGTCACTGTCCCTTTGTGGATGGATGGACACGATTCTCCAGTGGCAGTTGCGGGTGGGGGGTCTCTTTCTGGTTGATGCTGCCCTCATGGCCCCTTTGTTACTCTCTGGTGAAACTCCTGTTACTGACTGAGTCAGAATGCCAACTCTCGGTGTATAAACGAGCAGCAGAAAAAGTCAGAGTCACCCCTTTGTTCCAGCTGCCTCCTTGATTGGCTGGAGGCTGAGGGTAGACAAATTGGCACCAAAATTCAAATTGTGTCAGCCCTTTGTGGATGGATGGGCACAGGACTTTGGCAGCTGTTGCTGAAGGAGGGCTCTTTCTGGTTGATGCTACCCTCACAACCCCTTTTCTGCTCTCTGGTGAAGCTCCTGTTACTGTATAAATGAGCAGCAGAAAAAATCAAAGTCACCGCTTTGTTCCAGATGCCTCCTTGACTGGCAGTAGGATGACAGTCAAACTGGCACCCAGATTCAAATTGTGCCACTGTCCCTTTGTGGATGGATGGGCGTGGGTCTCTGGCGGCTGTTGCAGGGGAGAGCTCTTTCTGGTTTATGCTGCCCTCACTACCCCTTTGCTCCTATCTGGTGCTGCTCACTTAAGAGTAGATATTGCCTCTCAGCTGCCCTATCCTGGGTAAGTACAATCTAATAAAGTGTCACAGTGGAACACTACTGAAAATGAGATAGTGCATCTCATCTGCTCTATCCTGGTTAAATACTGTATATAGAAACATAGAAACATAGAATTTGACGGCAGATAACAACCGCTAGGCCCACCCAGTCTGCCGATTTCCCTACCTAATGGATAAGCTGCAGATCCTAGTTAACCAGCAGCCTACTTCTTTCTACCCCCACCCCCTAAAATTGCCTTATGACTGTCCTATGCATTGCTTGAATTCAACCACTGTTTTTGACTCCACAACCTCCTCCGGAAGGCCGTCCATGCATCCACAACCCTCTCTGTGAAAAAATACTTCCTTAAATTACCTCTGAGCTGCCCCCCCTCTATCTTCAAATTGTGCCCCTTGTTCTGCACACACTCTTTTTGAAAGAGCTACCCTCTTGGACTTTGTTGATTCCCTTGAGGTACTTGAAAGTTTCTATCATGTGCCCTCTCCTCCTTTCCTCACGGCTATACATATTAAGCCCTTAAGTCTCTCTCATATGTCTTCTGGTGCAGACACTGCACCATTTTAGTTGCCCTCCTCTGGACAGCTTCCATCTTGTCTATGTCCTTGCAGAGATTGGGTCTCTAGAACTGCACACAGTACTCCAGATGGGGTTTCACCAGCTGTCTGTACAGAGGGATAACATCTCCCTGTTTTCTACTGGTGATGCCTCTCCCTATGCATCCCAGTACCCCCCATCCCTCCTTGCTGCCCTCCTCATTGCTTGCCCACCTTAAGTCATTCTGATATGACTACCCCGATAACCTTTCCATTTTTGTTGTTGTTAATATCTCATCCCCCATTATGTACTCTTCCCCTGGGTTTTTGTTTCCCAGGTGCATTACCTTGCACTTCTTAGCATTGAATCTAAGCTGCCATACATTTGACCATTCTCTAACCTTGCCAAGTCCCTTCTCATCCTTTCCACCCCACCTTGTGCATCAACTCTGTTGCAGATCTTTGTGTCATCTGCAAAGAGACATACTTTTCCTTCCAGTCCCTCTGCAATGTCGCTTATAAAGACATTGAAGAGGACCGGTCCTAATACTGAACCCTGCGGTACCCCACTAGTAACACCCCTTTCTTCAGAGTGGACTCCATTTACTATTACCCTCTGTGTCCTATTCTCAAGCCAATTCTTTACCCAGGCTATCATCTTGGGACCCACTCCCAGGCTGGCTAACTTGTATATTAATCTTTTGTGTGGGACTGAGTCAAATGCCTTGCTAACGTCTAGGTAGGCCATGTCCACAGCCCCTCCCTGATGTACTACTTTGGTCACCCAGTCAAAGAAATCTATTAGATTCATCTGGCATGACCTTCCGGCAGTGAATTCATGCTGCCTTGGGTCCTGTGCCCCGGCCTCTAGGTACTCAACAATTCTTTCCTTCAGAAGTGATTCCATCATTTTCCCTATCACTGAGGTTAAACTAACAGGTCTGTAGTTTCCTGCTTCTGCCCTGCTCCCACTTTTGTGAAGGGGAAGCACATCTGCCCTCCTCCAGTCCTCAGGTACCACCTCATCCTCCCATGATTTGTTAAAGAGGGTAGTCAGTGGTGTCACTAGTTCTACCCTTAGTTCTTTTAGAATTCCAGGATAAATCCCATCAGACCCCATTGCTTTGTCCACCTTCAGTTTTAAGAGTTCTTTCAGAACACTTTCTTCTGTAAATGGGTTGGTATCAACTGTTGTATCCAGAGTGTTTCTATTGTTTGTTTTAGGTACCTCCCCCCCTCTTCATTTGTAAATACTGAGCAAAAATATTTGTTTAGTATCTCTTCCTTGTCACCGTCACCCTCTGCCCACTCCCCTCCCCTTTATTAAGCCTCACTATTCCTCCCTTAGTCTTCCTTCGCTCCCTGATGTACCTATAAAAGGTTTTATCCCCCTTCTTAACTGAGTTGGCTATCTTTTCCTTGGTTCGGGCCTTTGCTGTTCTGACTGCCTTCCCAGCTTCCTTTTGCTTTAACTGATACAATTGTCTGTCCTGCTCCTTCTGTGATTCCTTGTACTTTCTGAATGCTTTATTTTTTCTCTTGAACCTTCACTGCCACCTCCTTTGAGAACCGTAGTGGTTTCTTACATCGTTTTGTTTTGTTTATTTGCTTCACACAAAGGCTTGTTACCTTTGTGATGGCAGTTTTTATCATTCCCCATTGTTCTTCCACCTCCTTCCTGCCCATTTGCTAGTGCATTCCTTAGGCACTCACCCATTTTGGCAAAGTCAGCCCTCCTGAAGTCCAGTACTTTTTGCCTTTGTAGGCTTGACTCTATTGCTTGTTTATTGTGAACCATACTGTCTGATGGTCGCTAGTTCCTCAGATGGCTACCCACTTCTATATCTGTGATTCTCTCTCATCTCCATTTGAGAGAACCAGGTCTAAGATTGCTCCTCTCTAGGTGGGTTACAATACTAGTTGTCTAAGGCATGCCCCTGTAGGGCATCTAGAATAACCCCACTCTTCAAGTGGCTGCTGCAACTGCACTCCAGTTAACATCTGGCATATTCAGATCACCCATCAGCAATATCTCCCTTTATCTGCCATTCTAAGTATACTTTCTGTCATTTCCTTGTCCATTTCCTCCCCTGAGGGGTCTGTATACAACCCCTGTGCCGATTCTTGTGCCATTGCCTGCCTCCAAATTGACCCACAGTGCTTCTTCTCCTCCCTGTTTACCCTTTTGCTCTGTTGCTTTGATTCCTTCCCTTATGTAGAGAGTCACTCCTTCTCCTCTTTTACCCTCCCTGTTCCTCCTGTAGATAGTGTATCCTGGTATGTTTACGTCTCAGTCATGGTTCTGTGTGTACCATGTTTCTGTGACTGCCACGATATCCAGATGTTCCTCCTCCATCAAGGACAGTAATTCAGGAAGTTTGTTACCCAGGCTACGGGCATTGGTACTCATTGTTCTCCATTTTTTGATGGCTTTACCTTCTGTAGCAGCATCCCCCACTGACCTTTCTACCTTGGTCTTTTTCTCATTTAGTACCCTGTTTTGTAGGGGGAGGCTTGGATTTTCCTGCTGCTTATCAGTGCCTCCCCCTTGACTAGTTTAAAAGCTTGCCAATGAAGCATTTAAACTGATTGCCCAAAAGACTTGTTCCCTTCCTGGACAGATGCAGACCATCCTGCTAGTATATGCTGGTGTTCCTCCATGTGGAACCCCAGTCCCCAATGAAGCCAAACTCCTGTGCTCCACACCATTTTTTCAACCATTCATTAAATTGCATGGTGCAAACTAAACTGTGCCCTCACGAAACAATCAGCTAAAAGCTCTGACCTACAGCTGCGATGAGTGCCTTCCTGTCAGCAAGATGCCCTACATGACAATTTGCCAGAGAAAATACCCTGCTAATCAAACAGAGAAAAATCCAAACATCCAAGTCAAACACAGGTAAACCTCCCCAGCCCCAAAACAACCTGGTGACTTGTGCTCTGAAAGCAGTCAGCCCCAAAACATGTCAGCTGTGCACAAGGACAGACACAGTAAACAGTATTCAGTCCCTGTGAGTTTAAACTCTTCCTGCACTGAAAAACATAACAATTGTAACAAAAGTAAAGCAATGTCCACCTCCCTCTGTTGATTGAAAGACTGCCTTTTCTTTTTTTTTTTTTTTTTAATTTTATTCTTTCTGCCCCTGCCACCGGTAGCCCGGAACCATCTGCGGTCACGCCTTCCACCCCATCGGCCCTCGCACCCTTCCGATGCCGTGGCTTACCCCCGGTGGGGCTGCGGCACTGGGGACATGCAGGCGTCAGACTAGGTCGGGAGGCTGGCCTGAGGGGCTAGTGAAAGCTGTGAGCGGCTTCATCTAGGGCCCCGGTGGTATTCTCCCTTTTTCCTTTTTCCGGGAGGTGGGGACGTGCAATGACGCGGAGCATCCTGCCCCACCTCCGACGCACACTGTTGAGGTCGGTAGTCGTGCTGCACCTGGTTTCCACCAGGAGTCGCGCAGACCCCGAGCACTACCCCATCCCTCCCCCGGAGAAGGAGAGCAGTCCATAGGACGCTCTATCCTTCTCCCCCCGGCCGGCCCTCCAGTGACCCGAGTCCGCTCCCGAACCCGGGTCGCCAGCGTCGCAAGCGGAAATCCCACCGCTGCGCCGGCAGGCCGGCCGAAAGACTACCTTTTCTGATAATTCTAAGTTCCTTATTTCACCCTTCAGTTAGAAGTATCCTCCACCTGAAGAATATTAACTTTCCTAAGGAATCTACTTCAAACCAAAGACAATTATAAATTGTAAGGTTCACCTCCCTCTGTTGTGAGCACAACTCACTCTCTTGCCGATCTTAAGTCCTGTGTTGCAGCTTCCAGCCAGAGGTAGCTTCACCGGCAGAATATTAGGTTATCTGATGAGCCTGCTAAAATTAGTACTGTTATCAAGGTCTGTAAGATTCTTCCAGAGCTATTGGCTGATAAGTAGCTGTGATGTAAGCACTTCCTGACACAGTCTGGCCTGGCCTTTTAAGGCACACAGAGATAAACAAAAGAAAAACCAGTTTCCACCCCCTAGGCACTGTCTGGGTCCAATACACAGCCTGTAACCTGCTCTCAATTCAGGACTTATGACAAATTCTTAGCCCAGTGAATAACTCACAGTATTACAAATATTGCAATGCAAACAGTCAATCACTAATCCCAGTCAAGTCAGCTGTGCGCAAGGACAGACACAGTAAACAGTATTCAGTCCCTGTGGGTTTAAACTCTTTCTGCACTGAAAATCTTAACAACTGTAACAAAGTAAAGCAAGGTTCACCTCCCTCTGTTGATTGAAAGACAGCCTTTTCTGATAATTCTGAGTTCCTTATTTCACCCTTCAGTTAGAAGTTTCCTCCACCTGAAGAATATTAACTTTCCTAAGGAATCTGCTTCAGACCAAAGACAATTGTAAATTGTAAGGTTCACCTCCCTCTGTTAGGAGCACAACTCACTTTCTTGTAAATCTTAAGTCCAGTGTTGCAGCTTCCAGCCAAAGGTACTGTAGCTTCACCTGAAGAATATTAGGTTATCTGATGAGCCTGCTAAAATTAGTACTGTTATCAAGGTCTGTAAGATTCTTCCAGAGCTATTGGCTGATAAGTAGCTGTGATGTAGGCACTTCCTGACACAGTCTGGCCTGGCCTTTTAAGGCACACAGAGATAAACAAAAGAAAAACCAGTTTCCACCCCCTAGGCACTGTCTGGGTCCAATACACCGCCTGTAACCTGCTCTCAATTCAGGACTTATGACAAATTCTTAGCCCCCTTCTTACCTTACCTATCCTTTGAGCAAAGTAAAAATGTGTACAAGCAAGGCCCGGTACAACAGCAATACCAGCGGCAAACATTCAGCATTGACAAATGCTTGTCTTTATTGTCCTGCAGCTGTGGGTGTTGGGGAGTGAAGTAACTTGGTCACAGTCATGTAGGAAAATAATATTTTGTTACCCTATCACTGAGCAGGTATTCTGATCAGTGTGTTTTTGAATTGGGGAGTTGGCTTATAAAGTGTGCCTATAAAACAGTCCACAAAAAATCCAGCCAGAACTGACTGGACAGCAGGCAGCAGGCATGATTGTGCAAAACGCTCTGCAACATTTGGCTAAGTAAGGCTTTTGTGTGTTGGGGGTAAATTATAACCACTGGGGAATGGCTAATGCTTGCCAGTATGTAAAAAAAAATGTAAAAATGCATACTTCAATTTGTTGGTGCATACAGGAAAATCTATAAGTATTTCATCAAGGTTTCACAGGGAAGATACGTGGGGAAAGGGTGCATTACAGAGGACTGCTTTACCAGATCTGGGAGGGCCATATCCTTCTCCCCTTCTTACATTACCTATCCTTTTAACAATACGACCTGTGATCCTCCCTGCAGATGGCCTACCGACACCCCCAGATGTCACTTAGTTGGATGCCACACTCTTGCTTTGTGGCACTAATGCTTTGTGGCTGGTCACACAAGGGGTCACTTGGAATTCTGAGTAATTTATATTGGGCTGCAGTCATGAGGTCCTGACAACCTCCAGTGGTGCTGCTCCTGGTGTCTGCTTACCCTCCTTCAGCCTGCCCTCTGACCCCTTCCTCCCTCTTCTCCCATCCCTTCCCCACACAATTTCAGGTAATCATTGCAATTACTGCAGGAAATCAGGAAAAACAGTGATAAACCAGCACTGAGTGCACACACTTAACTGCTCTCCTCCTGCTTGGCTCTTCTTACTGTCATCCACCTGAAGTCTGAGTCGAAACTGTAGTTCACGTTGTTTTGAACTACTGATTTCTTTGATACAAACTACGGGGTTCTGCCGATCTCCAGTGGTACCACTCCTGGCATCTGCTTACCCTCCCTCAGCCAGCCCTCTGACCCCTTCCTCCATTTCCCCATCCCTTCCCCACACAGTTAAGGCAATCATTGCAATTACTGCAAGAAATCAGGGAAAACCATGATAAACCAGCACTGAACGTGCTCACTTAACTGCCCTCCTCCTGCTTGGATCTCCTTCTTGACGTTAGATTGCCTCTCACTCATCTCATCTCAAGCCCAAAAAGTCCCAGCTCACTGTGCCTTCCCTCTGAAAATCGGCTAAAATGGTCCCCATCTTTAAAGCCGGTGACGCCCTTTCATCTGACAACTACCAGCCCATATCTATTCTCCCCCACCTTAGCAAGCTACTCGAAAAGGTAGTGCATCACCAGCTGT
Source organism: Neoceratodus forsteri (assembly GCA_016271365.2). Classification (NCBI taxonomy): domain Eukaryota; kingdom Metazoa; phylum Chordata; order Ceratodontiformes; family Ceratodontidae; genus Neoceratodus; species Neoceratodus forsteri. The sequence continues at coordinate 788,868,250 of CM057454.1, forward strand.
CTGATTATCTCACTAAATGCAACATGTTATGTAGCCGGCAGCACGGCTTTCACAAACACCATAGTACTACTACTGCTTTGGCACTATTCACTGACCACATCCTGACCACATCCTCTCTATTATGGACCAGGGGCATGCTACTGGTGCATTTTTTGTGGATCTTTCTAAAGCCTTCAACCTGGGAAACCATTCTATCCTTCTCTTCAAACTGCGATCAATTGGCTGCTCCACTGAGACTACTACTTGGTTTCAAAGCTACCTCTCTGACTGCTATCAGTCAGTGTGCATATTCTCTACTACTTCTCCTGCCCTGTTGCTCTCTACTGGGATACCACAGGGCTCTAGTTTGGGCCCCCTGCTAGTCACAATATTCGTATACTCCCTCCCCTGTGACAGTCTCTCCTGCAAATCCCTCCTTTATGCCGATGACCTTGTCATTTCCCACAGTGACAACTCCCTTCCTCACGTATCCTCTGTTCTGACCCAGAACTACTGTGCTGCCTATAACTGGTTTACTGACAACTTGATGTTGGTTAATGCCAAGAAAACCAATGCCATTCTTTTGGGGTCGAAGCCATTCCTTACCAGGACCTCTCTTATCATACACTCCCCTGATGGCTCTTAACTCGATATCGTCCCTAACTTCAATATTTAGGGGTTACCCTGGACCCCTCTCTCTCCTTCACTGATCATATTTACCTCATTGTCCGTAGGATCAATCAGAAGCTCAGTGCTGCCTACCGCATCAAACCCTACCTAACGTGTGAGGCCTGCTTGGCCATTGCCAGAGGTAACCTTCTCCTATTTCGGATTGCTGTTCCTCAGTTTACTCCTGGGCCTGTACTGCCCTCCAATCCAAACTATCATTTGCCTACAACAGTATTTGCTGCTTTGCACTGTCTGCCCCTTATTCCACTCATCACTGTGACCTCTACCGCTCTCTAGGCTGGCTCTCCCTGCCTGATCAATTCAACTTTACCCTGGGATGCATGGTTGATTCTATCATTAGATGTGGCTCTATTTCCCCCTTCTCCACCCTCTGCAAGCACTGACCCATGCCGAGGTGCCTTTGGTCCTTGTCTGTCCCTCCCCTTGATACCCTCAGAACATTGACAAAGATGGACAGGAAATCCTTATCCGTAGCTGCCCCCACACTCTGGAATGGACTTCCAGCTGCCCTCAGATCTTCCAGCATGCACCACTCTTTTAAGCATGACCTCAAATCATGGCTCCTCTCCTATGACACCTGCATCTGTCTGTATAGGTAGCCTCTATCTCCCCCTTGCTCTGTCCCACATGCTACATCATGATCCTCCTCCTCTGACCATCACTTCCTCTCAATTTCATCAGGATCTGGTATACTAATAAGTGAGTGTGTGTTGTGGGGGTGGATTTCATGTTGTTCCCAGTTTCATTGGATTGTATATTGCTATTTGCAAATGTTATTTGAATTTGCTATCCCTACTGTTGGGCTAATTTGTTTTACCTGCGCTATTATTATTTTGTTACTTCTCCTGCCTGTTTACTGTATGTACCTCTTGATTAATGTATTGTTCATCACTAGTTGTCTCAATGGCCCAGGTTGTGCTGAAAATGGTCCCTTGGATAAGTGCACTTACATAGAAACATAGAATTTGACGGCAGATAAGGACCGCTTGGCCCACCCAGTCTGCCCATTTCCCTACCTGATGGATAAGCTGCAGATCCTAGTTAACCAGCAGCCTACTTCTTCCTACCCCCAACCCCTAGAATTGCCTTATGACTGTCCCATGCATGCTTGAATTCCACCACTGTTTTTGACTCCACAACCTCCTCTGGAAGGCCGTTCCCATACATCCACAACCCTCTCTGTGAAAAAATACTTCCTTAAATTACCTCTGAGCCGCCCCCCTCTATCTTCAAATTGTGCCCCTTTGTTCTTGCACACCTCTTTTTTTGGAAGATGTTACCCTCTTGGACTTTGTTGATTCCCTTGAGGTACTTGAAAGTTTCTATCATGTCCCCCCCTCTCCCTCATTTCCTCGAGGCTATACATATTAAGCTCCTTAAGTCTCTCTTCATATGTCTTCTGGTGCAGACCCTGCACCATTTTAGTTGCCCTCCTCTGGACAGCTTCCATCCTGTCTATGTCTTTGCGGAGATTGGGTCTCCAGAACTGCACGTAGTACTCCAGATGGGGTCTCACCAGGTGTCTGTACAGAGGGATAATAACTTCTTGTTTTCTACTGGTGATGCCTCTCCCTATGCATCCCAGTATCCCCCCAGCCCTCCTTGCTGCCCTCTCACATTGCTTGCCCACCTTTAGGTCATCTGATATGACTACCCCCAGGTCCCTTTCCAGTTTTGTTGTTGTTAGTATCTCACCCTCCATTGTGTACTCTTCCCTGGGTTTTGTTTCCCAGGTGCATTACCTTGCACTTCTTAGCATTGAATCTAAGCTGCCATACATTTGACCATTCCTCTAACCTTGCCAAGTCCTTCTCATCCTTTCCACCCCACCTTGTGCATCAACTCTGTTGCAGATCTTTGTGTCATCTGCAAAGAGACATACTTTCCTTCAGTCCCTCTGCAATGTAAACATAAAGACATTGAAGAGGACTTGATCTAATACTGAACCCTCACGGTACCCACTACTAACCCCCTTTTCAGAGTGGACTCCATTTACTATTACTCTCTGTGTCCTATTCTCCAGCCAATTCTTTACCCAGGCTGTCATCTTGGGACCCACTCCCAGGCTGGCTAACTTGTATATTAATCTTTTGTGTGGGACTGTATCAAATGCCTTGCTAAAGTCTAGGTAGGCCATGTCCACAGCCCCTCCCTGATCAACTACTTTGGTCACCCAGTCAAAGAAATCTATCAGATTTGTCTGGCATGACCTTCCCACTGTGAATCCATGCTGCCTTGGGTCCTGTGCCCTCTGGCCTCTAGATACTCAACAATTCTTTCCTTCAGAAGTGATTCCATCATTTTCCCTACCACTGAGGTTAAACTAACAGGTCTGTAGTTTCCTGCTTCTGCCTTGCTCCCACTTTTGTGAAGGGGAATCACATCTGCCCTCCTCAGTCCTTGGGTACCACCCCATCCTCCCATGATTTGTTAAAGAGGGTAGTCAGTGGTGTCACTAGTTCTACCCTTAGTTCTTTAGAATTCTGGGATGAATCCCATCAGGCCCCATTGCTTTGTCCACCTTCAGTTTTAAGCTCTTTCAGAACCCTTTCTTCTGTAAATGGGCTGGTATCAACTTCTGTATCCAGAGTGTTTCTACTGTTTGTTTTAGGTACCTCCCCCTCTTCCTTTGTAAATACTGAGCTAAAATATTTGTTTAGTATCTCTGCCTTTTCACAGTCACCCTCTGCCCACCCTCCCTCCCTTTATTAAGCCTCACTATCCCTCCCTTGGTCTTCCTTCGCTCCCTGATGTACCTATAAAAGGTTTTATCCCCCTTCTTAACTGAGTTGGCTATCTTTCCTCGGTTTGGGCCTTTGCTGTTCTGACTGCCTTCCCAGCTTCCTTTTGCTTTAACTGATACAGTTCTCTGTCCTGTTCCTTCTGTGATTCCTTGTACTTCCTGAATGCTTTTTTTTTCTCTTGAACCTTCACTGCCACTTCCTTTGAGAACCATAGTGGTTTCTTACCTCGTTTCATTTTGTTTATTTGCTTTACACAAGGCTTGTTACCTCTGTGATGGCAGTTTTATTATTCCCCATTGTTCTTCCACCCTCCTTCCTTCCCATTTGCTAGTGCATTCCTTCGCACTAACCCATGTTAGCAAAGTCAGCCCTCCTAAAATCCAGTACCTTTTGTCTTTGTATGGCTTGACTCTATTGCTGTGTTTATTGTGAACCATACTGTTCGATGGTCGCTAGTTCCCAGATGGCTACCCACTTCTACATCTGTGATCCTCTCTTCATTTCCATTTGAGAGAACCAGGTCTAAGATTGCTCCCTCTTGAGTGGGCTCCAATACTAGTTGTCTAAGGCATGCCCCCTGTAGGGCATCTAGAATAATCCCACTCTTAGAAGTGACTGCTGCAACTGCACTCCAGTTAACATCTGGCATATTCAGATCACCCATCAGCATTATCTCCCCTTTTTCTGCCATTCTAAGTATACTTTCTATCATTTCCTTGTCCATTTCCTCCCCATAAGAAGGGGGTCTGTATACAACCCCTGTGCGGATTGTGGTGCCATTGCCGGTCTCCAAATTTACCCACAGCGCTTCTTCTCTTCCTTGTTTACCCTTTTGTTCTGTTGCTTTGATTCCTTCCCTTATGTAAAGAGCTACTCCTCCTCCTTTTTTACCCTCCCTGTCTCTCCTGTAGATAGTGTATCCTGGTATGTTTACGTCCCAGTCATGGTTTTGTGTGTACCATGTTTCTGTGACTGCCACGATATCCCGATATTACCCGGTAAACAAAGTCATAAATAAATTTATTCATTCCTTATATGGCTTATCCTCTAAGCCTTTTGTAATCTTAACCACCCTCTCCACCATGTGAATATAGTTCTATTATAAGGGGACCAGAACTGCTCACATTATTCCAACTGTGGTCTCACCAGAGCCTATAAAGTGGCACAACCACCTCCCTGTCTCTGCTCATAGAGATCTTCTTGATACACCTCATTATTTGATTATACTTCCTAATTACTTGTTACAGTTGAGTGTTCAAGTTTCAAGTTTATTGGCAGGAAAAGTATCCATTGAGCAGGCTCATTTGCAAGGAGGTCCTAATACAATCAAAATTACACACATTACAAGTAACAGAGAGTACACAAGATTACAGATGTCACATAGAAAATATGGAAACAATATAGTCTGATATCACAGTTGGCTAAATACATGGAAGATGCTACAATGACTTGACGGATGGGTAGCTATACTGCTCCTATATACAAGTGCTTAAATTTCATCTTAACTACACATGGCTGTTAGTAAGAATAAGGCTTGATAAAAGTTAAGGTTGGTGAGAAAAGGATTGGGGTATAGACAAGGACAGAAGGGTTTGCCCAGGAATAGTTAGCATACAGAAGAGTGCACACTGAGAGGGTGGGCGTTGGTGGGGGTCATGAGGGAGGAGCTGACTGTAGAAGGAAGGAAGGTAGGGGATAAGAAGAGATGGTGAGAGGGGGAGGTGGATAGAGGTGGAAGTGGGGAGTGAGTGTGGGGGTTTGGATGGTAGGGGATGAAAGAGGGAGTGGAAGGAGTTAGGCAGATAGAGGCGGGGGATGAGTGAGGGTGAAGGATTTAGGACTGGTGTATTAGAGGTGACAGTGAGGAGTGGGATAGCAAGGTAAGTGATAGGCAAATAAAGGTGGAGGTGATGCAGATGGAGGTGGCGGTGGGTAGTGGGATGATGGAGTAAAGGCGGGCAGAACAGGAAGGGGGTGAGGGGTGAAGGCATAGGTGAATGTGGTGGGTGGGGAAGACTGATTGGAAGAGGGTGATTCAATGCTTAAATAAGGGTAGGGGGATTGGTCTGAGGTCTTTCAGCACAATAATTCCTAGATCTTTTCTCATCCTGTTCACCACCCTAAGTTATCATCATTCAGTTCATATTTGGACTACATATTATTTGTACCAAAGTGAATTACAGCACACTTGCTAAAATTAAATTTCATTTTGGCAGCCCAACTGGCCAGTTCATTCATTTCTTTCTGCATGTTGCATAGCTCTGTATCTGAGCCAACAATATGCTTTGTATCAACCACAAACTTGGGCATCCCACCCCTTTCTCAGTCTCCATAGTGGCAATATAAATATTAAATAATGTAGGTTCCAGTACTGGTCCATGTGGGACCTTACTTGTAGCATGCTCCCATTCTGAGAGATAGCCATTAACCCTGACTTGTTGCCTACGATTACATAACCAACATGCTATCCACCTGACCCATTTGTTAATACCAGATTTTAAAACCCTCGTAATCAGTCCTACATGAGGTACTGTACTGAGTGCTTTGCAAACATATACGTACACAACATTAGCTGCTTTCTCTTCACCTAGTGCCCTACTCAAATATTCAAAAAGTCCAGAAGATGGGCCAGACATCTTCTACCTTGACTGCAACCATGCCGAGTGCTGTCCCACGTATTACTCTCTGTTATTTGGGTTTCAGCTACTGTATGTCCCTAATGACTCCATCTAAACTCTTTCCCACCACAGATATCAAGCTTATTGGTCAATAGTAAGTTTTATCAGTCCTACTACCTTTCTTAAAAACTGACATCAAAAGAGTTACATGGTACAGAGCAGCAGTTAACAGCAGAGAGCAAGAGCTACAGCTGCAAGATTGTTAAATCCTATGATTCTGCTTTAATACATAGTTTTCTCATCACCTGTAACCATGATCCTTCAGTGAAGAATATCATAAGCTACCCCAGTGGACGAGCAAAGCAGTCAAAGAAATATGGAAGATGGAATTAGTGATAGATTATCCAGCATATCTTCATTCATGAGAACTCAGGGCTGCAAGCACGGAGAACCGGCCTCCTCATGTGATGCCTCTCTGATCCAACATGCTGACTCACAAAAAACTTAAGCACTTCTCTGATGAGCTGGGGGACATAAAGATTGCAGTACTGGAATTGGCTGGAGACTTTAAAACTATCAAGCCAGCATTAGAGATACTGAGTATAAGAGTGGGAGATGCAGAGTGACGCATCAGCTCCCTGGAGGATCAGGCTGAGAGGGAAGCAAAGGAGGTGGTGCAGCTCTGACAGGAGGTCGCCCGACTGGAAGAGCAAATAGGGGACCAAGAAGGATACAGTAGGTGTAACAACTTAGTTCTGATAGGCTTTCCTGAAAAAGTAGATGGACCAGACACTATTAAATTTATATTGTGTGAAATGCTGTTAGGACTGTCACTGAATGGGCCCTCATACATCACTGAATGGGTTTATAGAGCACGCAGGCCTCTGCTGAGGAAAAGTGCAAGACCTATACCAATAACATTTATATTGCTGAACTTTTTGAATAAAATTCATATCTAAGCCAAAACCAGAGAGTTGCAAACATTGGAGTGGGAAGGCAAAAAGCTGCTGCTTTTTAGTGATTTCAACCTTTAGACCTGCCAGAAGCAAGCATCCTACAAAGACATAAAAAGTAGGCTGTACGCTGCGAGGATCAAGTTCAAAATGATGTATCCAGCATGACTGTCTGTCACCCTTGAGGTAGGCAATGTGCAGTTCACTTCAGCTGAACAAGCTTGATGGAATTTTCCAACAGCTTCCCAACTTATGGCAGTGCTGGGCTGTTCTGGTATATTGATGGTATGAGCTGTAGGTATGGAGGAAGCAGTGGCAGCCTATAATGGGGCTGTTGGTGGGGCCTCTGACCTCATAGTGCCAGTTCTTGTATGCCCACTGGTTTAATGCCTTGGCTTGCTGTGGTATGACAGTGAGCTGAAAGCAATGAAAGCAAAGGGGCAGAAGTTGGAACATTGTTGAAGAAGGTCAGGTGCCAAGGAGGACAAATTGGCTTTGAATATTAACTATGATGAATATCAAAGGGCAGTTTCCTGTAAGAAGGCAGAGTCTGGCTAACTTGTATTATTAATCTTTTTAGCCAGCCTTGGAGTGGGTCCCAAGGTGGTAGCCTGGATAAAAAACTGGCTGGACAACAGGATGCCAAGGGTAATAGTAAACAGAGTCCACAGTGAAGAAAGGAGGGTAACTAGCAGGGTACCGCAGGGTTCGGTACTGGGACTGGTCCTCTTTAATGTCTTTATAAGTGACATTGGAGACCACCTGGAAGGAAAGGTATGTCTCTCTGCAGATGACACAAAGATCTGCAACAGGGTTGATACACGAGGTGGGGTAGAAAGAATGAAAAGGGACTTGGCAAGGTTGGAGGAATGGTCAAATATGTGGCAGCTCAGATTCAATACAAAGAAATGCAAGGTAATGCATCTGGGAAACAAAAATCCAGGGGAAGAGTACACAATGGGGGGTGAGTTAATGACGACAACAAAAATTGAAAGAGACCTAGGAGTAATTATATCAGATGACCTAAAGGTGGGCAAGCAATGTAAGAAGGCAGTAAGGCAAGTTATTGGAATAGTTTATCTGTTGCTATTCACTCGATTACTTGTAAATCACATTTTAAAACTGTATTTAAATATTTTCTACTTGACAAATCATGTTGTATTTGCAACATATGATATTTTGTATGTATAGTTATATTTGTCTTGTATTTTTTTATGATGTGTATTTTTTTCTTATGTCCCGGGTTGGACCTGAAAAAGGGCCTTTGGTCCAGTTTCCTTACCTGGTTAACAAATGAAAAATAAAAATAAATAAATAAGAATATCATCCAGATTTGATCCCTTATTCCCTTAGAGGATTTGCCCTCACTGATGCATGCTTTTGTGACCTCAAGGCTCAATTATGGTAACGCTCTTTACCTCAGGGTCAGTGGAAGTATGTTACAGCACCTGCCATTGGTGCAGATCGCAGATGCTAGAGTGTTGACAGACCTTTCAAGATCAAGCCACATCTCCCTGGCACTGCAGAAACTGCACTGGCTGCTGGTGAATTGGTTTGGACTACTAACTTATAAGGCCCTACATAGGCTGGGCCCTGGTTACCTGCATGATCTCTTGCATCCCTACAGTCCTGCGTGCCCCTTCCACTCCACCAAGGAAGGTCTCCTAGTCATACCTAGGTCAAGGTTAAAAACCTTGGGGACCGATCTTTTGAAGTAGCAGGTCCTGTATTATGGAATTCTCTCCTGAGGGCTTTGAGGGAGACCTCTTTGGTGAAGGCCTTTAAAAGAGGTCTTGAGACTTTTTTTATTTTCCCAGGCTGTTGGGGATTAATATTCCCTTCTGGTATCCAAGGGTGACCATCTAGGTTACATGCAGTGCGTTTTAGTTACTTATTTGTTAAGAGTCATTTTTTTTAGGGTTGTTTTTCTTGTAATTGTATATTGTGTTATGTTTTCATGTTGGTTGATATGTATTATTTCATCTGCTATCTGTATCTTATTGTACAGTGCCATAAATCAATAAAATCTACTACTACTATGGCCTGTTCCCTCTCTCCCGCTGTCATCAAAACAAGAGTGCAAGTCAGACCACCAAGTCAGACCACTAAGTGAATCAGTTTGATGCATCTGAGAGAATTCGTATATACACTGGTTTTAACAGGAGGAAGACAATCCAGGAAATGTACTGTCTTTATATGGGAGAGTGTTAAATGTGTAATCTGTATTCTGACTCAACCAAGTATCTCTTCACAGAGTACCACCCAACAGATCTTTTCAGCCTCCATAGAAAAAGTGTTCTTTTTTGACCCTACCCCGCTTGACCCCAACAAGAATGATATCTTCTCTGATGACCCAAGCAGAACCAGGTGAAAAGAACAAACAGCTAGTGGTTGGGTAAGGCATCTTGGGTGGGAACATGGATGTCAGCTGCACAACGCACACCATGGGACATAGAAGCAAGTTAGACCCGACTTGGGGAAATAGAAGTAAAAGACTGCACACAGTAACAACTCTGGCTAGTGAAAGGTGAGTGATCTTTGCTCCCTCCATACTGCAGAATCCCAGGACAAAAGGTGGGGTGACATGTAGAGTATTCAGGTCCCTCAAATTTTCTGACACTTTTTTCAGGAGATAGCAGGTGTGGGGTTCTGCTGTGCAGTGTCCCTGTCTTTCTGTCTCTTGACTGCTCATGTTCTCTGCTGGCACAAGCCAAAAGAGTAACAGCAATGAATAAATTTGGATCTTTCTTACCACCACAGTAAGTTTGAACTAATGCCCTTGACACTATATACCAAAGCAGACCAAGCAAATCTTTCCATTGGCTAAAAGCCATTGAAACTAAAATGGACACGCAATGACCCCTCCCTTTTTTTTTTACATATCTGTTCAGTAATGCAGTCGCTGCAGAGAGTTTGGCATGCGGGGGTGGGGGGTGGAGGGGTTGGAGAAAAATGGGAGCTAGAAGTTTGAGAAAGTTAATTTTTATTTCATGAGTCTGTGCCACAGCTTACCACATCTGGATTACGTACAGGCCACACCCTCTCCTACTGTTCAAGTTTGTTAGGAATTTTACATCCACGGGTGTTAAGATTACTTAATTCTCAGGTATAAAAGGAGTTATGTTTCTGATATGGGTGGACAGCTCTCTGTCTGCATGGGCTTGGACAGTCACGGACCTGACAGGCCAAGGAGAGGAGAAAGTGTTAGTGAAAGGCCCTCTTCAAGGAAGAGATCCCTCAGGCACACACCCCATCTTGGAAATCAAAGTTTAAAGTAAATTTTTATGGTTTACTTGGTTTTGTAAGACAAAAAAAAGACAGTGCCCATCGAGATTGTCTCACACATTAAGTGGGCCATTATTCCTGGATTGGGTTTGATGATAACCAAGGCCACTGTTTTTCGTTTTTTACTGGAAAATCCAGTAAAATTCTGGAATTAGGGCTGCCTGAAGACCGGTAAAAACAAAGATTTCATGGAATCTGGCATTTTATATCAGATCATTAAATCTACAAAACTTGTGTTTTTCTTTTAACTCCTTCCTGTACTATTTTCAAATTGCTTTATTTAATGCTCTGTATATTATATATAAGCTGTCTTTAATTCTGATTATTTAAGATCATACTAAAAGAATGATAATGATAACAGAATCCTGGTAAAATCCGGAAATTAAAGTAACAATCACCGTTGTATTCCAGAATCTGAAGTCTTGAAAACGGAATTTCATTGTTTTAATCACCGTAAATCAGTGGCCTTGATGATAACCAAAGGTCAAGGCCTTTTTTGAAGCTACATATGAAGAAGCCAGCAGAAGAAGGCCATTTGGTCTATCAAGTCTGCTCGTGTTGCAGGGTCCACAGCTTGAGCTACTGTCCCTGCCCCTCTCCCCACTCGTCCCATCCTCCCTACCCATGACCTTTACCCTCCCCTATACCTGTCCCAGCCTCTCTTAAAGTTGCCCCCTGTCTTCAATGAGATTATCTCTTCTGGCAGCACATTCCAAGTGTCCACCACCCTCTCTCTGAAGAAGTGCTTTCTGACTTCCCTCCTAAACCTCCCACCCTCCAGCTTAAGACTGTGCCCCCTCATGTTATAGTTGCCACTCAGCTTAAAGAAACTCATTATCAACCTTATTTATCTCTTTCAAGTACTTGACGGTCCAAATCATGTCCCCTCTCTCTCTTTCTCTCTCTCTCTCTCCTGTCTTCCAGTGAATACATGTTCAGTGCCCTCAACCTCTCCTCATATGCCTTACCCTGCTGACTAGCTATCATCTTTGTAGCGCTCATCTGGACCTTCTCCAGCTGGTTAATGTCCTTTTTGAGGTGTGGGCACCAGTACTGAACTCCATACTCTAGATGTGGCCTTACCAGTGACCTGTACAAGGGCAGTATAACCTCCTCTCTCCTACTACAGATCCCCCTAGATATGCATCCTGGCATCTTGTTTGCCTTTGCTGCTGCTTTCTTGCACTGTGTGGAGTGCTTCAGGTCACTAGTAATCATCACTCCCAGGTTCTTCTCCTCCTCTGATTCAGATACTCGGACTCCACCCAGGTAGTACTCTGTCCTAGGATTCTTGGCTTCAGTATGCATAACTTTGCATTTCTTGGAATTGAAGCCAAGCTGCCAGATCCTGGACCACCTCCCTAGCTTTTCCAGATCTTCCTGTACATCCTGTATCCCTTCAGCTGTGTCCAGTCTCCCACAGAGCTTGGTGTTATCTGTGAATAGACACATTTTGCCCTTAATGCCATCTCCAATGTCATTGATGAAGACATTGAACAACACTGGTCCCAGCACCGAGCCCTGCGGAACCTCTCTGGTTACCTGTATTGTGCCTGATAACTCTCCCCCCACAACCACCCTCTGGGTTCTGTCCTTCAGCCAGTTTCCACCCATCTGGCCATCTTTTCCCCAACCCTGAGATCCACCAGCTTCCTGATCAACCTTTTGTGGGTAAGCTGTTTAAGTTATTGATGTCTACTAGTTCTTGGGGTAAAGTATTCCAAATTCTAGGTGCTCTTAAGGAAAAAAAGTTATACCTTTTGTTAGTTTTTGCTCTTTTAACCTCTAACGGCCTATTATGTAGCCTCAGGACAATACATCTAGGGGAGTAGGTAATTCCACATTGTTGCATAAGTCCTGGGGACTGGAGGATTTTATATAAGAACAGTAAATTGCCTCTGCACCTTCTAGTGTGCAGAGAATGAAGGCCTGTTTCTTGTAATCTACATGCATAGTCTTTGGAGGCAAGATGCAGGACCATTTTAGTAACATGTCTCTGAATTTGTTGAATGTGTCTGATGTCACCTTTAAGGTATGGACTCCAAAAGCGGGAACCATAATCTGAGTAAGGTCTAATGTGGGTCCTATAGAGTGGAATCAGGCATTGTTCCATTTTAGTGACAAAGTACGGTTAATGCGTTTAAGTAGTCCATTAGATAAATCTGCAACTTTGGTGCAGTGATCTGATGAAGAAAGTTTATTCTTGACTAATATGCCCAGGTCACGCTCAGTACATGATGCTTTAAGTGGAGTGTTATTGAGGAGGTAAATTGTATTTGGGTTATTTTTACCAAAGTGCAGAGCAGTGCACTTATCGGTGTTGAACATCATGCCATTGCACTGTGCCCATTGCTCAATAGTTCTTAGGTAGTCAACGAGTATTGCCCTATTTATAGAGCTGTCCACCCTCCCACCCAGCTTAGTATCATTGGCAAATTTTGATAGAACATTGTGTGGACCTATTTGCATGTTGCTAATAAAAATGTTGAACAAGGTGGGACCTAGGACAGAGCCCTGGGGCACCCTGCTTGTTACCAATCCAGTGTTAGATAAGGTGCCATTGATTCTCACTCTTTGAGATCTATTTGTTAGCAAAGCATTAATCCATTTAACTAGGCAAGGGGAAAATCAGTTTGCCATGAGAAACCTTATCAAAAGTGAGGCTTTAATCCAGCAGGATTACATCCATAGGGATGTTATTATAAAGTTCCTGATTTATGTGGTTGAAAAATGCAATGAGATTGGTTGTGTAAGCGTAGCCTGGCCTGAAGCCATGTTGTGAACTGTTCAAAATGTTAAGTGATACCATCTCTTCTTCCAGATAGGATTTAATTATTCTTTCCATCAGTTTACAGATTATTGAAATAAGGCTGATTGGGCGATAGTTTTTAACATTGGATCAGTTCCCTTTCTTAAATATAGGTGTCACAGTTGCTTGTAGCCAATTTAGCAGAATTATACTTTTGTTTAAAGATTTGTTAAAAATTATTGACAGGGTAAGGGCGAATGATTCTGAAGTTTCAATTATGAACCTAGGATTAATATCCTCTGGACCAGAACTTGTTGATGTTTTTAAGACCAGAAGAATATCGGTGGTTGTAATAGTGTATGGGGTAGGGCTGCTATCAGGGGATATAGGGAGGCTATGAATGTCTTTTGTGGAAAAGATTGAGCAGAAATATTCATTGAAAGTATCAGCAGTGTCAATGTCTGATGTTAAGGGGGGAGTTGTTTATGATTAAAGGACCTATTTGTCTATTGTTACCCTTTTTGCTGTTCAGATAAGAGAATAAGTATTTATGACAATCCTTAGAGTGTGCTAACCTAAACTTGAGATTCCTTTTGGAGCGTTTGATCATATATTTCAAGTTTTTATCGCTTTTTATATTTTGATTGAGTTTCAGCTTTATCCTTACTATCACAAGTTTTTAGTTTGTTAAATAGTTTTTCCTTTAGTTTGATTTGAGATTTGATAGATTTGTTAAACCAGATAGGAATCTTACCCTTTTTATTATACTTTTTTTGATAGGGATGTAGGTCTGTTCAAGTTTGTGAATAATTAATTTAAGTTTGGTCCAGACATCTTCTACCTAGAGATGGGACAATATTTCTTCCCGATTTATTTTGTTTAAATAGTCAATAATTTCCCTGAAGTTTGCATTCTCATAGTTTTTGTAGGTAGATTGATTTGTTAAGTATCCCAAAACCTTTCTAGACATGTTACTGATACAGTATATACATTAATGATGATGAATTCAAGATGATCCAGCCTCACAATTGTGCTTAAAAAATCAACACATCTGGTACTTTTTTCATAACAGTTAATTACAGCATTGAAGGATACTATATTTAGAAGCCCCCACTTGTTTGAGCAAATTGTGTTGATCTCAAAGCTGGAGATAACCAGGCTTTAAAGCCCTCTAGTTGTTGCATATTTACATATATTGCCCATGTTTCCTGAAAAACTGCTATCTAAAAATGGGTCACACTTTAAGTGTCAGTTTCAGTGTAACTGCAGGGTAGGTAATCATTAATTACATGTAACAGGGTTATTACACTGTAGTTACACATTTTTTACATGTAACTGTATTGTAGTTGCAGTGTAGTTACAGAAATGCAGAATTACCTGAAAATGTTTAATAAAATTTACACAATACATCCTCTGTATAAGCAATAATACCCAACAGTGTGGGTGGTACTGGGCAACACTGGACTGCCCAGGGGCATAGTAAGGCCGGATGCCACAGGCAGAGGGCCTTATAGCCCCTGGAAGGTTTGGTATTGCCCAATACCACCCACCCTGTCAGGTATTATTGCACTTAGAAAATGGGTAATTTGTTAAGATGTAAAAAAATAAAATTACAAATAAAAAAAGCTGTTTAAAAAGAACTAAAAATAAAGAATAAAACATGACTTCTTTATAAAGTAGCCTCTCTACTGGTACATTTGCCAGTTTTCCAGTAGAGGGTGCTCCTGTTTTTAGATACTGGGTTTTGCTTTGTACTTTCATTTTTGTCCCCCGTCCCATACTGCACCAATAATAAATCAAGATTTGTGTCACCCAAAAATCCCTGACGCACTAGATTTTGTACCCCTCCCCCAAATGTTGCTTCCAGCTTTGAGCAGGATAGTTAGTGGGCGGGCGGCCATAGTATGGAGCTGCTGAGGAGGAATGGAAGATCTATAGGTTAAGATCAAGGGGATAACTAAACCTGCAGAAAGCAGGTACATTGCTGTGGTTTTCCATGGTTTCACTGTTCTCTTTTCAGCTGGGGTGTTGCAAAAGTATTTTGAACAGGCAGGAAGTGGGGAGAGAATGGGACATTAGCGGGACAAACAGTAGCACAGGAGACTGAGGCTGAGTTGCCAACCGAGAGTCCAGTGGCGATCAATGGGAAGTGAACTGAAGGGGGTGTGTGGTGGGTGTATTCCAAAGATAAAAGTAAGCAACTTTGTGACCAGGGTGAGTGAATTTAACTCCTGGGTTTTACTATTATATTTGTTGTTGTGACTGCCATTTAGGAGGGAGGAATGGAGATGTATCAAGCAACATGGAGACAGAGATGTACCCATGAACAATCTGTTTAAAGAACTGCTGCTGTTTAATGGAGCTTAGAAATCAAGTAGTTTACATTTTTTTGATTTGATATGGGGGGGGGTTTGGCCAGCCACCAACTCGCCCGCTAAGTGAGTGGGAAAAAATGGTGGCTAGCCAGTTTCAAAATTTGGGGTGGCAAAAGAATATGCTAAGTAATGGGGCACACCAAAGTGGCACTTGTTTTTAACTGGGCTCTATTGAAAAATAAATGCATGCCTGACCATGGCTTTCAACCAATCAGGATGCTTTATTTTTCAGGCCCATTTTCTAATTTTTGTTGGATGCCAGCAATGTTCCAGGACAGTATTTTAATCACCGTAGTCTCCCTGTACAGTTAAGCATCATTATAACTTATATCTATTGTCTCATTACTACTTTTGCTCATATTAGAGATACTTTCCATTCACTAGATGAGCTACTAGTTTTGCATACTATGCTCATATTTGCTCTTTTCTACCTCTGATAATGTTGCCAGCTATTCCTAGTCAAACTAGCCTCCCCTTTCAGAGTATGTATAATTTCTATTGGTTTAATGAATTGAGTAATACGCTGTTTGTTTGAAGTCCTTTTTTTATGGCTGTGGGCGAAGCCTACAGCCATCTTGCTGTCTGTAGCTAGAAAAATGGAGGAATGTGGAACACATTTTTGGACATTTCAATGTTTCCTGTCACAACTATAAATCACTATGACAAATGAAAAAAAATATTCCCTTCTTTCTGTTTAGAATGTTGGAGACAGCACTAAAGCTCCTTATCAGATGGCCATTAGGAAACTGAAACAGCTTGTTAAATACTGGTTGCCTATTAAACTGGAGATTTGTTTACCCCCTTTGAAATGCAACAACTTGCACATTTAAATACTTTAGCATTTGAACATTTTCTTGTTACTAGCTTCAGTTGGGCAAATATTGTCTTTCAATAAGGATTTATACCTCATAAATGTCACCCTTTCCCAGGAACAAATCTAAAAATATTTACACTCTTTTTTAACCTCTTAAGACACTATCTGATAAGCTCTGTCTCAGACATATGCAAGGTCTTCTGTGAACTATCCAGGCTTACTATGCTTTTGGGGGGAAAATATATTGAGCTACAGCACACACACACATACACACACACACACACACACACACTGCACACCATCCTCATGGCCACAACATTCAAAATAAATACTGCAATCTAATATATTATAAAACATCAAAGAACCTGTTTATGTCAGTGAACACAGTGAAGTTCAGTTTACAGTAGATTTCCTTTAAAGAGTTAGTGTACTGCCTAAAACTAATATTAGATTTTAAAAGCAGCCAACCATTACCTTTTATATCTGAGGTACTTTTTCTTTTTCCTTTGTTTAATTAGAAGATTGTTTGCCTGATGTTAGTAGGTGTGATGTGTGGAACAGCTCTTAGCCTGGCAGCTGACATATCTTGCTGTACTGCCCCCACACTATATCATCAGCATTGTGACCTCAGTGACTATGGCATCACTGCTAGTTAGGAACACCAAGTAAGTGATTATCAGGTCATTCATCTATGATGTCACAATCAGTGAGATCACAATGCTGATGATGTAGTGTAGGGCAGTAGAGAAAGCTATGTCAGCTGCCAGGCTAAGAGCTGTTCCACACATCCAGCACAATATTATCACATAGAATACTTTCTGATGAGCAAAAGGAAGAAGGAAAATACTTCAGAAATAAAAAAAAATTACAAGTGACTACTACTTAAAATTTGTTTTATTGTCCTATCTGCCTGTTTTGGCTCCACTAGTTCTTTAAATATTTCCTATCCTATATTTTATATCCTGGATAGCATCGGGGAGATGCTACATCTCATTGTGATCTTCTTTTTACACATTTTTACACTGTATTTACTCAGGATGTCCCAGATTAGATGCAATATCTTGTTTTCAGTAGGATCATGATTTTACCATTTTTATAATGCATTTATTCAGGTTAGCCTAGTCCAGATGTAAAATATTGTTTTCAGTGTGTTCTGATTCTATGCAATGCAGCATAATATTGTGTAGTTGTAAATGTAGAGCCCCACTGAAAATAAGATGACATGCCCTCTGTGAACTATCCAGGCTAAACATATAGCAATCAGCAGGCATATTCTAGGAAAACACATTGTAAAAATATATAGAAGGAAGACCACATTGAAGCCGCCTCTCAGCAGATCTGCATTGCGCAAATTCATTAGAAATAATGGGTAACAGCATCGCAAAAGCTTTCCACAGCCATGTCGACTCTAACCACAACTTGTTATTTTTGCTTGCCCTTTTCCTTGTCTTTTGTCACAACTGTATTCTCAGATTTTTTAACTGTGCTATCTAAATGTATACCATGGTCTTAGAATCCTGTTTTTTTATTTTTCCTTAAACAACAGATCCCTAGTTGCTGTTTTATTAACTACTAAGCACATCCACACCCTTGCAGGGTTGGCTCTATATCAATACACTACTCTGAAATCTGTCAATTTTATTTTACCTCCCAGAATCCTTTTGCAGAGATTATATACTGCAATTTTCAGTGACAGCACATTTTTATTGTTGTTTTGTGGCAAGCCTTTCAGAAAACAATAGGCAATATCAAGCTTCTTTCTATTGAATTTTTCTTTTTCCTCATTCTTATCCTTGTCTGTTGTTGTTTTCACCTGTCTCTTCCCTTGTCATCTGCTGATTTCTCTTTGCTAAAATGGGCCTTCATTGGCTAAGGGACCATTTTATTCTGATCACATTTTTTATTAGTTGTTTAACCAGGTGAGACACACTAAGCTGAAAGATTTTTTACAGGAGCAACCTGGGAGCACAGGGAAGTTAAGTGACTTGCTCAGAGTCACACAGTATGCAAGTGGGAGCTGTGGGATTCAAACCCAGGTCTGGTCTGCTGGATGTCACCAGATTTGCAGCTCAGAGCATTAAACCACTGCGCTATACTGCCTCCCCTATTTCTGTGTCTCCTTACCACACTGAAGTCTAGGTTTTCTTTTTATTTCTTTTTATTTCCATTTTCCATTCTGCTTCTAACTTTGCTTTCCTGTCTGTGAGTTCTTTGACTTATTTGTCTATTTTTATTAATTCCTGGTTTGCAGTAACCTCTGTTGTTTCTTTGATATTTTGATTGTGGTTTGATTTACCCTCCTTTTGACCTCAGTCCTCAGACTTCATGTTCTTATTGCGCTTTATACTTTCCCGTGTATGTTTCTCCTGTTCACTTATTTTCTGCTTTGTAATGTCCACCAATTCCTTTAATAAAGCATTTTATGTTTTATTTCTTGTTTAAGGTCCCTGCATCCTGTCTGATTTGTTTATATAGATTACTTTCAATCTTAAAATGACCCATGTTGTCTTTATTCACTATTTCATTGCAGGACCAAAAATGTGGTAAATCTGGAGGGTTATCAGGATGGGGGGTCCAAGCTAAATATCTGTATATAAGCGATATAAAAGTGGCAAACGCTTTTTAGGTATGACCATTGCCCTTTTCTAGATACTTTTAAATTTACTGGGATATTCATTTGAACATTATTACTTCAATGATCTTCCATTTTTTCATGATTGCACTCCAGCTCACTTAAGGGCAATTGTTCCCTCTCCGATCTTGGTGTACTATTCAAATTATTTTCCTGTTTCTTTTTCCCCGTCTGCTTTCAAGTCTTCAAGTTTAAGCCCTGGTCCACTTACATCTAAATTTTGCACTTCTGGGTCACCTGTCCTGTGCAATTCAAGTTCCCTCACCTTAGATAATGGGCTTGTTCCCTGGGTATTCATAGATCCCCTCCAATTTTTTTTAATTTGAACCATGATTGAGTTCAAAATGTCAACACCTTTAGTTTTTATTAGGGCTGATGTATGTTTGGGTTCATTCTAATTTCTTGCTTTTATTATTTATTTTTCACTCACTAAATCAATTTGCTTTCCTAGAGAGAGGAAATAACTTGATATGTTTTGGGGTGAAACTCTTTCTTTTTTATCCCTCTTGGGCACTTTCTGCTGTTTTACTTGCTGTTTTGCTTGATCCATGTTTTATACACTTAGGAGGTAAATTAGATTTGTAATGTTCAGAGGACAGGCAACTAAAATCTAACAAAGATAGAAACAGTTCAGAAAAATGGGAAACACTGTTAAATTTGAACAGCTTTCTCAAGTTCAAGTAAGATAACACTGATAACATAAATCTTATAAATCAGTTTCAGTTTACCAGCTGTAAATATCTATTGATTGTAAAACAGTCTATTCCTCTTTGACAGTGATAATCAGAATATATGATACTTACATTACCTTTTTCAAAGAACAGTTTGTAAACTTTTTCTTTTCTGCTTCCAGCAAACAGATTATCCTAAAACATGTTGTGTCAGCAATGCAGATGCAAACTAGTCTTGCCGGCTTATGTGAATCTATTATAATGTATGGGAGAGGGTTATTATGGATGGAATTCAATGAATTCCTGTGGTTGTTATGCTATCATTGTGACATCAAGTGGTTGTTATACCATCTTGAGTACATCTCATTGATAGCATAACAACATGAAGATCTTTGCACATGCGCATTTTTGACCTTCCCGCATTTTGGAACGGCCATGGCAGTGAGAGCTGGCCCTGAAGGAGAGCTGGGCAAAACAAAAAAAAAACAGAAAATAAGGACAAATTTAGTTTAACTGGTACCCATACACTATAAAAGATAATGGATGGGCACCAGTTAACAACAACACTGAGTTCCCTTCTGGAGGTTGTCATGCCAACGATAAACCTCTCAAGCTTTGCTCTTAAGGTTTACTAGGTTGGCCTAACAACCTTTCAAAGGGAACACATCATTGTTATTAACAGTTGCCCATCCATTATCCTCTATGTAAAAAGCAGAGCTAAACAAAAGCATAATTTCTAAATTTCTAGCGTTCCTTTAAAAAGTATATAGCCAGACCTAGATCATAAAAGCCGTTGGCTGGTTTTAACACTACCTTTTGTTGTTGCTGTTGCACAAACAATGACCATCAGTACTCTGAAAAAATGCACTGCTGCTTGCTACAACTAAAATGGAGTCAGCAGTCTGAGATCAGTTGACACAATGCCAGATAAATAAATGACTTATGTGGCCATGTGATTTTAGTTTTGTGTGAAAAGTTTTGATCTTTAAAAAACTGTAAACAATAAGACAGATAAATAAAATAATCTTAAATACCAGAAGTATATATGTTCACTTTGCATTGCTGTGCTTTCTGTCTTATACCCAGTTACATATATTTGCAACTCAGCTACAGGTACGAAGGGGAGATATGAAGCCTACACAAATTTGACACCAATAAGGGGAAGCTTTCATTCTAGGTGCTAAATAGTAGTGTAATGTTTGTGCTGCCAAATGCAAACACATTTTTAACCCAGCTTTAAACTAGTAATGTGAAACAACTACTCCTTCTTCACATACATCTGGCACAAATAATTGCAGTGACTCCTACAGCTTTCTTATTGTCTCATGATCTAGAAGGAAAATAAGTGCACCCTCCTTTGCTCCTTTACTTGTCTAATTTTAGTCTGGTTTTAGGTTTTTAGTATGCACACTCCAACATAATAACATTTTCTATGAAAGGAAATGTAGGCCACGAGTTGCAGCACACTCAAAAGAAGCCAAGGCCAGTTTTCAAGTATGAAATTCTAGTCCCAAGGGGGAATTCAGTTATGGATAGGAGGTTTTATATGAAGGATATTTCACAGAAAAATATGGGGCACTTCTAAATGTGTGATGTACAGCCATCAATCGTGGCATGAAATTCTGTTATGGCAGCCATATGCACCTTTATAGAGGACTACTGTAGACCTGAATCATATAATGAAAGCAAGCATTCCAAAACAGATTTCATAGGACATGTAAAAGGGTCCACATTCCAAGAAGTGGTCCTCAAAGTGAAACGCTTCCATTTCAAGGAATAAGCATGTCTGCTAGAAGGCTTTCTAGCCACAAGCAAGACTCAGCAACCTTAGGTGACAACTCAGAACATGCAATAACTATGTTTTCAAGAGTCATGCTGATGTAGGGACTTTAGGTCCAGATGGACCAGAGACCGTGTATCCTGTCAGAACAGACCCCAACACAGGGGCAAAGGAACAGGATGCTCCATCACCAGATGTTGTAGGAGTGGAAACCATACCTAGTGAGACCATAGAGGAGCTATTAGGAGGACAGTGACACTGTCTGCTTTTAGTGTGAGGAGAACCGTCTGTATGAGAGGAATGGGGGGGAATGCATACAGGAATTTCCTTTCTAAGAGAGGCACAGCGCATCTTGCCAAAAAACTCTAGGCGCTGGAGTCAGCAAGCAGAAACAGCAGTTTTGCAATGTATGGGGATGAAAAAAGGTCCAACTCTGGACAGCCCCAGTTTGCGAAGAGGTCATTTATCACAGAGAGCAGCAGTTCCCATTCATCATCAGGGACTGAGACCTGATTAACATGTCTGCCAAGATGTTTTGGAGACCTGGGAGATGCATGGTAATAGCAGAAGGCCGTGAGACATTGTTGAGTACTACACTCTCATTGCTTCCCTACATAAAGAATAGGAGTGCGTGCCCCCTTGTTTGTGTATGTAGTGTGTGACACTAACACTGTCTGTCTGGATTAACAGAGGACCAGGACAGAGATGATTCTGAAAGACCTGGAGGCTGTACAGGACAGATCTCATTTCCAAGACATTTATGTGAAGTTCGGCTTCCACCTAATTCCATGACCCCTGTATCTGGAAGAAGCTGAGATGACCACCCCAACTGGAGCCTGATGCATCTGTGGTGAGTATCTGTGCAGCAGCTGGTACCAAGAAAGAAAGGCAATATAGCGCAGTGGTTTAAGGCTCTGAGCTGCAAATCTGGTGACATCCAGAAGACCAGACCTGGGTTTGAATCTCACAGCTTTCATTTGCGTACTGTGTGACCCTGAGCAAGTCACTTAACTTCCCTGTGCTCTCAGGTCATACCTGTAAAAAAGCTTTCAGCTTAGTGTGCTACTCCTGGTTAAACAACTAAAGAAAGAAAGAATTGCCCTTGAGTAAGTTGTCACAGCCCATCCACCATAGTAGTGCTCCACAAAGCGGGGATGTGACAAGAATAATTTTTTCCAACTTGTCCCACAGTTGATCCCATTGTACCCTGAGTGTCCATTGTGGGATTTGCATATAGAGCCAAGCAAACAGCACTGTTACTATGGCAGCAGTCATCATGCCCAGGAAATGTAACATTGTCCCAGTAGAGACATAGTGGCTCCTGTCTGTCAAGTGTGCTTAAGCAATAAGGGTATGTCCCCTGTCCTCTGGTGGAAAGGCACACCCCTTGTTCATGTCCAGTACCACCCCCGATGTATTGCAGGCATTGGCATTGGGTCAGCACTGGCTTTGGCACATTCACTGCTATCTGACCTGAGAAAACCCCAGGAGTGGTCAGAGTATGTCAGCCATGTTAGAGGGTGAAAAAAGTGCAAAATAATGCACATGGGGCACAGAAACTTGGGGCAGAGTACAAAATGGGAGGGGTTGTACTGATGCCTACTAAGCAGGAAAGAGACCTGGAAGTAATCATATCAGATGACCTAAAGGTGGTCAGGCAGTGCAACAAGGCAGTTGGGAGGGCTGTGAGAGGCTGGGGCGCATAGAAAGGGATATCACCAGCAGAAAGAGGGATGTGGTGTTGTCTCTGTATAGATCACTGGTGAGACAACACCTAGAGTGCTACATCCAGTTCTGGAGACCACATCTCTAGAAGGACATAGAGTGGTGGTCCAGAGGAGGGACACTAAAATGATGCAGGCTCTGCATCAGAAGTCATATGAGGAGAGGCTTAGTGACATAAATATGTATACCAGGGGAGAGAGGCAGGATATGGTAGAGACCTTTAAAAAGGTCCTTTTGTTATCTTTTGCTTCGTTGGAGATTGTATTCTATTGAAACAAAATTGTAATTGAACTGTAACTTTTTTGTTTGTAAGTACTGTGTCCCTTGTACTACTGTTCTGATGTCCTCTTTGTGACGAGGTACCTTTGTAAATGAGCCTCTTGCTCAAAGGTTTCTAAACTGATGTTTAACTAAACTAAATAAATAAATAAATAAAAACCTCATGGGGGTAAATAGGGTACAGGAGGGAAGTATTTTTCAGAAAAAAACATGCTCAAGAACAAGGGGACATGATATGAGGCTGGAGGGGGATAGATTCAGGGGAGATATGAGGGAGTACTTCTTCACAGAAAGAGTGGTGAATTCCTGGAACAGTCTTTCAGCAGAGGTGGTGGGACAAAAACAGTGATGGGTTCAAGAATGCATGGGGTAGGCATAAGGAAATCTAAGGGGGAAGTAAAGGGAGTGGGAGAATGAGCCAGAGACCAGGTGGGATCTGCGGTGATACTGTAGGCAGAGAAAAATGGGCAGACTAAGTAGGCCAGGTGGTCCTTATCTGCTGGCAAATTCCATGTTTCAGTGTTATCCCTAAGGCCTCAAACTGTTGCATCATTCAGGAAGGGTGTGAAAAAGAACTTCCGTGAAACTGGCCTTTAGGTGCCAATCGTCCATATTAGGAAGACATAAAGTCCTTCCCTGCTAAGGGCTGCCTAACAGTGTTTTATGCCAGCTGATCCTGACTAAAAATAAAGATTTTTCTACTACTACAAATGAAGGTATGTATCCTTCATGTCCAGTGAACAGAGCCAGTCCCCTCTTTGCAAGAGGGAATTGGGACTTGCAGAGACACAATTTTTAACTTTTTTTATTCGGTGTACTGATTGAAGTCTCTGAAGTCCAGCACTGGACATAAATCTCATGTCCACTTTGGAAATAGGAAATATCTGGAACAGAACCCTTCAATGCTGTCTAATGGTGGAACAGGTTCAATAGCATGTGTAACCCCTACCCGGTATACCGTTTGTATCCGACAGCTCTACCAGGTGGGCTGGGTTCGGGGAGGAATAGGTAACTCTGCACAAAGGCTAGGTTTGGCTACTCTGCACAGGGGCACCCAAGTAACTCCAAACACAGAAAGCAATAACTGTAATGTCCAATACCAGAAGTGGGATTCTAAAGTGTGGCTTTTATTCACATCCAAACAGAATAAACAAAGCATACTGTAGATGGACCCCCACGGGGGCTACACTCCTGGTAATGCAGATTAAAAGAGACCAGAACACATCCTCATCACTTTGCCCTCAGGCTCTACAACATACTGGGCACACAGCCCAGACTTGTACACTGCTTTGGGTTACACAGCCCAAACTTGTACACTGCTCTGGGTTTTCTCTTACTCGGCTCCCTTGCCAGCCACTTGGACACCTTTGATACTTCATGGAAACATTTTCTGGTGGCTCCCTAAACCACCTAAGAGCACCTCGGCTCCATCATGGAATCTTCCACTTAACCTCATGTCTGGGTACTTTCCTCAGGCACTGGCCAAGTACCTGAGAGAAAGCAACAGGTGTCTCAGAGCAAATCCGTAGAGATGAATTTGGTTACTACTGATGGGGGGGATCTTCCACCTCTCGCTCCCACAATTCATACCCGAGCCATTTCTCTGGACTATAACACGTCATCCTTTAGCACTTTGCTGGATAGATTCTTGCTAAATATATTTCACATTCAATCTGCTTGTCTTGCTTCCCATTTTGTGCTGGACTTGAACATACTTAAAATAAGTGGCATTGTCCATTACTCTAGACCCCCCACAGGTTAAGCAGTCCAATCCCCACATTCTTTCTTTCCATTTTGTGCTGGACTTGAACATACTTATAAGTGGCTTTGTCCATTACTCTAGACCCCCCAATGAGTTAAGCAGTTCAATCCCCACATCTTCCAACTGTACTTGGCTGTCTTTTCCTGATCCCACAGTAACAGTCCCTTTAGTTTCCTTCTGTTTCAGGTGAAAACACTTGGCCCTTTTTCAGAGCAAACTCACCCTTGGTTGCAGGTGCCCCACAGGCATTTCCTCCTCCAGGAATCTCTTACAGAGCTTCTGGTGCCTCAGCACAACTCAAACAGGCAGCTTCTTTCCCTTAGCTGGACCCAGGGGTTGCCCTGGAAAACAGGCTGACATCTTCCCCTCATCCCTGCAGGGATGGGGCTCTGAACCATTGAGAGTGGTCTCCACCACTTCAATAATCAGTTCCTGTGTTCCTCTTCAGGTGGAAACACACACCTTAAACAAAACTACCTCTTTACCAGAGCTTAAAGCTCTGAGAGCTTGCACATACTCTGCTGCGCTACAGTCTCTCACTCAGACTGCACACAGACTGGCTTAAAAATCCCCAACATTCTACTCTGTCCTCCAACTGCAACATTCCAGTGTGGCTTATGCAGCTGCGACAGTTCCAAAATGATGCCATCCCTCAGTCTCAGGTGAGACTGAGAACAGACTGAGACAGTGTGAAATCCATTTAACCGGAGTTTCACTAGCTGCCTTCCCTGCCTACCACTAGGTCTTACTGGGATTCTAGTAACCCCGGGTAACAGGGGGGTTACACTCACCCTGGGCCAGAAAAATGACTGTCCGCAGTCATTAGCCACCCGGCTTAGGCCATCTCACCCCATGTGTTGACTACAGGAAGGTAGCACTACTTTCTCCCCAGGCAGGCAACACTAAGGGTCTATAGAGGCCTTTGGCTGACATATCAGCCTCTACTCTACCCGCTAACTATGGATACCTAGTGACTGTGGTAGGACTGTCCAGAGCATAACCCTAATAGATCAGCTCTGCGGCCCCTATGGCCATTCAGGACCACAGCCTGTCCATCCCCCCCAGCCTTCTAGGGAAAACCTGTCTGCCTCTAACTCAAATTTCCCAAAACAAAACAAGCAGGGGACCTCCCCGACCCTGGACACCATGCAACCATACACCAGGAGCTAATACCATACACTATGCATTACTCCCACACTCCCCCATAACCATATCTGTGGAAGAAAAAGTTACACACAGTAACAACAACAACAATACTTTAAACACTACACTCTAAAGTACTACTGAGGAACTCCACTGAGACCCTCCTCCTCTTCTTGTCTTCTTTTCTATCTTCTTCAGGAACATCTGGAAGCAAAAAGAAAGACAATACACACTCCTAATCTGCATACACAGTCTATCTAAACCCCTACCATCAAAACACTGGAGAATCCCAAAAAGATTTTTTTTAGAAAAGCAGAAAAAACAGTATAAACATTAGAAAACAGTAGAAAACAATGACATTATTTACAATACACCATATTTGGGGGATGGAGTACCCTAAAAGTCCCATCTAGTGACCACAGTGTCAGAACGCAAGTCTATTAAAGAGTCTCTCCTGGGCTGGAGCCCGGTGAAGCACAGTTCTAGCAGGCCAAAGTCCCGAAGGGGAGAGTCTTTGAGGACAGTTCAAACATCTGGAGTCTGCTGGTGTAGGGTGTGTACTGCAACGTCATAAGAATAGAAAAGTCTGGACTTACCAGTCCCTTGTAGAACAAAAACAGCACCAAACCTGGTCCTCAGCCAAAGACTCTCCCTGGCAGCATTCTTCCAATACAGCTGGGTGGACATCTTCTGGGAATGACAGGAGGGCACATCTGGAAACTGCTGGGCTGATGTCATCTCTGGAGATGGAACCTTGGAACAGGAACAAAAAGGAAAACAGCTGGTCTGAAGTCATCTGATTACCAGGCGATGAATCAGGATACAGCTGGGCTGGTGTCCTCTCTGGATCTGAAGTCATCTGGTGTGCCAGTCGATGGATTCTGGAAGGCCAGTACACTGTAGAACGGATCAATGTGGGGCACCTGGGTCCTGGACGCCAGTACTGGTGGAACAACATGGGCACTGCAATGGCTGAAGTGGCAGCACTGGCTACCACTGCTCTGCTTTCTATTTGGTAGGCATGGGCACATTTGCAGGAAGGTCTTTGCATTGTGGCCAATAGCACAACGGGTCAGGCGCATGAATTTTTACCCTGTCTGGGCACTCATAATTCACACTGTAAAAGGTTTCATGTCCCTCTCCATCCACAATTCGAACAGTGTCCATTAACAGTGTCCTGCCTCTTTTCCACTGGCTGTATTTTTCGTGAAACATTCTGTGCTTGACATGCTTGTTTGCACCAGGATGTACACATTTCATTGCTTCTGCCCAAATCCAGGACTTCCTGCTTTGTTCAATCTCCTCCCAGACTGTCCGAGGAAAAATAGGAAAGGACATCCCATAGACTTCATTCACCTTCCTATGAACCAGTCTTTCCTCTTTACTATCTTCGGTCAACCTGAGACCTCTGGCCTGGCTTGGGAGCGGCCAGTCCTGGTTCTGCCAGCTATGCATTCTCAAAGACACAAAAAATGGATCCCTGGCTTCTTCTTGCACAGCCAGGGCAGTGGCATCACCACTCTCTTCCATGCATTCCTCTGAGGCAAGATCTTGAGGCTGTGTACCAGTTCCTTTTTCACAAGGCCACATAGGTTCCCTCTCTTCTTCTTCCTCACTGAGAATCTGTGCCCAGGAGTGAGCAGTCATCCTCACTCCTGAGACTATCCACTCTTCGCTGGGTGTGGAGGTCGAAACCTCCCATTCAAAGGCCTCCCTCATCTCGTCTTCACCTATGACACTTGGGCTAGGCCCCTCTCTCCACAGGTCTACTGATGCTCTTCCTGATATGTCTCTCTGTGACTCAGAATCTGAAACATCAGCACATTGTTCTGTCTGTAAATCTGCACCCTCTAGCTTTGTGCCACACTCCCCTGAGGGGCCTTCTCCAACAGGCTCCGCCTGGTGCTGTGTGCTGCCAACTACAGATTCTTGAACTTTTGTCCATGTGGGAGCCAAATGAATCTTGGGTGCTCTAAATAAACCATATTTCTCTAAGCACCCAGAACAGTGAGGTACCATGAAGACGTCCCTTCCAGCATTTAAGCACATCAAACATACTTGCTCTGGATATCCAGGAATCGCCACATGAGGAGGCAGTCATCCTCCATAGTAACATCTCTCAATGTCCCTTAACTTGTTTACTTCTACTGCTACCACAGCCCGGGCATGATCCGGATAGCAGGCTGGTCCTGAGGCCATGACTACAGAGAAAAAACAAACAATGTTCACTGTTATTTCAAGTCCCATATCATTGAAAACTTTCCTTCTCTTTCAAAGTGGCTCCTCTGCTGCTGTGTTTACATTACTACCCCACCCTGTAATGGTGGCAGCAGCACTCCTATGCATCAACATTCTGAAACTGGGTCAAGCCACTGCGCATCCGATTTACACACTCTACTGATAACTTTGCTCAAATTGCACAAACTTGCACTGTTCTTTATTCCAGCGCATTTATATGATTTACCATGGACTTTTCACTAGCTGAAGACATTGCTCTAGCTTATAGTCCCTTAAAGCCTCAGTATTTTATAGCACAGGATTGCCTGTAATGCTTGCTACATATCTGATACAACTCACAGTCTCTCTCATGGCTTTGAAACTTATACTGACGCTGCACCTATAATTATGCTCACAGTCGATGGTTTAAAATGCTTGCTTTTGCTGGTAAAACTTAACACAGTCCTTGTTTGGAAAGTGATTACACTGCTACACACAGATTCAGCTGGCTTTTGGCAAAATCACTTAGTTTGAGCAATTATTTCTTTTGGTACTTACTGTTATCAGTAGCTGTTTGCTGTGATGGAAAATGGCCTGCAGCCAGTCTTGGAGGCCTCTGGAAAGAAGGAGGTTGGCAATCCTGCCAATAGTCCCTCTGAACACCACACTCACGGTCCAGTCGATCGAGATGCGGGTTGAGCCCGAATTCAGACAGAAAAGTCAGTTTTTTGAACTTTTTACAGCGCTTTCAGTCACCGTGATGCTCCTCCTGATAAGCCAGTACGCACACTCCACTCACTCTCCCTCTCGAATACTGGGCAGTCGCTGTAGAGCTGGCTTGGGGGTGGGACTAATTGCAGTCTCACCAATCACTCAATGCCATACAGATGAGCCTCTTTCCTCTTGAACGCTCTTCTCCTCATGGCAATCGTCGAGCAGACAAATTTAAACTGCAAAACCACACTTTTTTTTTCTCTCAACTGACTCCACGGCCGGAGCCCATTTCAACCATTTTTCGTGGCCATTAAGCACAAGTCTCTCAGTTCACAAGAAAGCATTTCCAACAGCTAGGGCACAATTTTCCTTTTGCTACCCACAGTTTTCCATACTTTTCTTTGTCACAAACAGTTTTAAAAGCTGGCAAACGCTGTAAATTTGATGCAGGACAAGGGCATACTCTCTCTGGCTTTACTGTTCCTTGGTAAACAGTTGGCATTTTAGCAGCAGCACATGGACAACAGCACACAGCGGCACATTAGTTAACATTGCTTCAGCTTTTTGGGCTACCTACTGCCAGATAACCAAAATGCTAGCCCTTTGCCCAAGCGACCTTTCTTACATTCCTCCCTAAATTCCAAATCCAAATCCTCAGCGGTGCCTCCATTTTTGTAACCCCTACCCGGTATGCCATTTGTATCTGACAGCTCTACCAGGTGGACTGGGTTCAGGGAGGAATAGGTCACTCGGCACAAAGGCTAAGTTTGGCTACTCTGCACAAGGGCACCCAAGTAACTCCAAACACAGGAAGCAATAACTGTAATGTCCAATACCAGAAGTGGGATTCTAAAGTGTGGCTTTTATTCACATCCAAACAGAATAAACAAAGCATAGATGGACCTCCATGGGGCTACACTCCTGGTAATGCAGATTAAAAGAGACCAGAACACATCCTCATCACTTTAGCCCTCAGGCTCTACAACATACTGTGCACACAGCCCAGACTTGTACGCTGCTTTGGGTTACACAGCCCGAACTTGTACACTGCTCTGGGTTTTCCCCTGGCTCAGCTCCCTTGCCAGCCACTTGAACACCTTCCATACTTCATGGAAACATTTTCTGGTGGCTCCCTAAACCACCTAAGAGCACCTCAGCTCCATCAGGGAAACTTCCTCTTACTCTCACGTCTGGATACTTTCCTCAGGCACTGGCCAAGTACCTGAGAGAAAGCAACAGGTGTCTCACAGCAAATCCGTAGAGGTGAATTTGGTTACTACTGATGGGGGGGTCTCCCACCTCTCACTCACACAATTCATACCCGGCCATTTCTCTGGACTGTAACACGTCATCCTTTAGCACTTTGCTGGATAGATTCTTGCTAATTGTATTTCACATTCAATCTGCTTGTCTTGCTTCCCATTTTGTGCTGGACTTGAACATACTTAAAATAAGTGGCATTGTCCATTACTCTAGATCCCCCACAGGTTAAGCAGTCCAATCCCCCACATTCTTTCTTTCCATTTTGTGCTGGACTTGAGCATACCTATAAGTGGCTTTGTCCATTACTCTAGACCCCCCAATGAGTTAAGCAGTCCAATCCCCACATCTTCCAACTGTACTTGGCTGTCTTTTCCTGACCCCATAGTAACAGTCCCTTTAGTTTCCTTCTGTTTCAGGTGAAAACACTTGGCCCTTTTTCAGAGCGAACTCACCCTTTGATTGCAGGTGCCCCACAGGTGTTTCATCCTCAAGGAATCTCTTACAGAGCTTCTGGTGCCTCAGCACAACTCAAACAGGCAGCTTCTTTCCCTTAGTCGGACCCAGGGGGGTTGCCCCTGAAAAACAGGCTGACATCTTCCCCTCATCCCCGCAAGGATGGGGCTCTGAACCACTGTGAGCGGTCTCCACCACTTCAATAATCAGTTCCTGTGTTCCTCTTCAGGTGGAAACACACACCTTAAACAAAAGTAGCTCTTTACCAGAGCTTAAAGCTCTGAGAGCTTGCACACAGTCTGCTGCACTACAGTCTCTCACTCCGACTGCACACAGACTGGCTTCAAAATCCCCAACATTCTACTCTAACCTCCAACTGCAACATTCCAGTGTGGCTTATGCAGCTGCGACAGTTCTAAAATGATGTCATCCCTCAGTCTCAGCTGAGACTGAGAACAGAGTGAGATAGTGTGAAATCCATTTAACTGGAGTTTCACTAGCAGCCTTCCCTGCCTACCACTAGGTCTTACTGGGAATCTAGTAACCCTGGGTAACAGGGGGGTTACACATGTTTTTGAAACAGGGTCTGGACTTCCTTTTTTAGGACAATCAGCCCGGAAGGTAAGAGGAATGAGACTGAGGATGAACTGGAGGGGTTTCTATCAATTACAGAGCGTGCCCCTTTTCTATTATTTCCAGGATCCATTCATCTGCAGTGATCTCCCTCCACTGCTGTAGATGCAAGATCGTTCCTCTCACTCTTTCTCCTGGAAGTAATAGCTGAAGGGAGGGGCAGAAGAGAGGAGGAATTGGAGCCAGCAGGGCCACCAGGACTGATTCCTTTGGGTGCATTTTCATGGGCACCATGGGGGACTGGACCCAGGAGGGTACCACCATCTCTACCACAGGACTGCTGACAATATTTATGTATGGTTACCTCTGGCTGCAGGCTTATGAAATTATCCTCTACCACGCCCTCTGGTGGGTGTAGGATAAAGGGATTTTATAGACCTTAAAGTCATTTTGGAGGACAAAAGGTCATGCAGTACATTTTCAGCATCATTACCAAATAGTTTGGAGCCCCTGAAAGGAGCATTCAAAACAGCCTGTTGCACATCAGTAGCAAAACCAGATACTCTGAGCCAGGCATAAAGGCTAATGCAGATACCAGAGGCTGCAGCCCTGGCAGAGGCATCCAACACATCATATGCTGAATGTAGCAGATGTTTGCTAACTTCAAAACCAGCTGACATGGTTTTTAGTAAATCAGTCTTAGCAGGACCATTGGGTAATGTCTGTGCTGCAATGCATGCAGACTTCCATAGGCTATTCTGATATTTTATAATATGGGCCTGGTAATCAGCAATTCACAGGTCTAACAATGCTGAAGCATAAGTATGTTTGTCATTATATCCATCCTCCTAGATTCTTTATCCAGAGGTAAAGTACTCATGTGCCCAGGGGTCTTAGAACAATCATAAGTAGCCAAAATTACTAGAGTCAGTTTCAGACTGTGCAGCATAGTAAGGCTTAACAGACAGAGCAGGGTACAGTTCATCAGTCTTTCTTGGAACTATAGGCAAGGTATGGGGTTTATGCCAAGCAGCAATAGAAGCATCTTCTAGTGCAGGATATACAGGAGGAATTATAACTGAAGGTGTGGAAGAAACCTCCAAAAATGTAGTGAGCTTCCTTTTAGTGGAATCTTCCTCCTCAATGGCAAAACACATGGCAGATTGCATTTGCTGAAGCATAGTCTGAAAGGATGGATCCTTAGAGGGAGACCTGGGTGTACAACCCACAGAGTTCTTGCTCCAGGATGATAGGGTGACGCTAGAAGGCAAATTACCTTTTTCAAACTGCATCTCACCCCTGTATTCCTCCTCCAAATCCCTCTCAATGACCCTGAGGTCAGGATTATATTCTACCTCATTGCCATCTTCAGGAACTGTGACAGGAGGCATAGAAAGACCTGGCGACATACTGTAAGTGGCAGCTGAGAAGGAGGAATTGTTGGCGTGCTTCTGGAATCTGTTGGCAAGGGCCATGGTTCAGGTGGCCTTTTTGAAGGCAGACAAACCGCTGGAGGCAGCAATGGTAGAAGGTAATGTCATATTTCTGAAAGTGATGCCAGCACAGTCTGGGAGTTGACTGTGTCCAGAAAGGCATCTGGAACTACATGCGTCGAAGGACAGAACCTGATGATGGCAGCAACATACAGTCCTTAGCACATGCAGCAATGCCTGAGCCAAGCTCCAACCTTGGTACAGGGGGCTGTAGTTGATGTCAACAGAGTGGTCACTGAAGAAGACATACCTGATTTCTAGGATGATCCCTACCTCACTGGCAAAGCAGACTTATCTTTGTGTTTGCCTTATGGACTGAAGCAGAGGACAGCCTTAACAATGACTTTTCTTTGTCTTTATCGTTTGACTTTGATGACCATTTTCTGGTCAACAATGGGGGAGAAGCAGGAGCGGAGCCCACTGCCTGTTCTGTGGCTTTCATTGTATTTTGGGCAAGAAAAGTTGCTAAAGCCTTCCATCAACGTAGCCTTGTAGCCTGTTTGAAACTCCAGCAAATCTCACAGGCCCTTACATCCTGAAATAGGCCCAAACAACACACAAATAGTGTGTATCATCCTTGTAGATTTTGCTATTGCAGGAACCATATGAGAACAAAGGTCATCTGTCCTTCAGCAGCATACAGAAATGATGATGAAAAATATTCAAGCAATTAAAAATAAAAAAAAAACATGGCCATTTTGATGCTGTTTTTCAGCTGGTCAGTGAGGATGATCAGCGAGAGAAATAACTGAGGAGCATTGGGGCAACCTACATAATACAGGCGGCAATGCTACATGTCATTGTGGGCGGCCATGGCTATAATAAGTTTCCAAGTGGTCCTGACATTGATGGCTTATGGTTTCAAAGGTGTGGCCCAATGGAGGAGAAGGAGATATCCTCCTTGAAGATACCTTTTCATACAGCAGTGGTTGGGTTAGGTATATGGAGCGCAGAGGGACAGCAGTAAGAAAGGGGTCCTGATCCTTATTTCAAGGATTGTCAAGTGTAGCTTAGAAAAAAATTTCATCTGTGATCCTGGAAGGAAAACCATGATAACACAAAGGGTACTAAACAATGCAAGCGTATTATTGGGAAATATTTACAGTCCAATTAGTGATGATCCTGTCTTCTTTATGTAAATTTTAAACATTCTTAGCCAATTACTGAAACACCAATTCTCCTGGGAGGAGATTGGAATTTGGTCAGAAACACTGATGAAGATTTTCTGGGAGTAGAAGAAAAAAATCTATCTGCTGCACAGAGAGAGTTGAGGGAATTACAGGATACACTGGGGGTTATTGATGTATGAAGTATGCCTCATCCAAAAGAAAGAGATTAAGTGGGAAGGCTTCCTGACCCCACTACTTGCTACTCAATATTCTTTTTTCCCAAATATTGTTATGCAGCCACCTTCGAGTACCTTAGGAGATGCCTAAGGAGCTCCACTCCTCCAACTTTTGTTCCTTCTATATCTCTCTCCCAGTCCCCTAATAGACAGCCAAGATTTTTATGATTTATAGGATGTATTAATTACCCCCTTGGAGATATTTGTGTTATGAATTTCTGTTTTATTTTTGTACTGTTGTAATTGTTTTGGGGGATAACTGCCACACAGGTGAAGGAGTTACTTTGGAAAAAGACATTAGGAAATCTTGTGACTCATTCACCTCGGCAATTTGTTGTACTTTAATGGACCATACTGAACCCCATGTTGGTTGTTGTCTGTATGAATGTAGTTGTTGCATTGAAAAAACTTCAATAAAATTCTATTTCCCAAAAAAAAGTAAAGAGATTAAGCATTCACTAACGCACCCCATCAGACCACTTCTAGATTAGATTATTTCTTAATATCACTTGAATGGTTTCAAGGAGTGTGCACATCTGAAAACTGAGAATAAAGTGGTTTTGGACCATGCCCCAGTATCTGTAACCCACCAATCTGCCACAGCTACTGATCAGGACAGAAGTTGGCACCTTGTGTTCTAGTGACTTCATTGGCTGCATTAGCAGCTTAGCCCTAGAGCTCGCAGCTAAAGCAACAGAATCCACCTACAATCCAGCACTTCCAGCAGTCATCCTGAGTCTCATTTGCAAGATCACAAACCTTTTGATGACCACCTGCAATTGGTTGAAGGAGAACCCCCAAGGCAAACCTCAGAAGGGTCTGAAAGCTCTGGGGGCATCAACGCTGCAGGCCACATCTCGATCTCTGACCTCCACGCTGACTGCATCTCCACATACCAGCAACCAGGAGGAAACAGACACAGCTATTACATTGAAGGAACTCTTCAAGGCACTCAACAGAATGAACACTGTGCTGCAGCGCCTTTAAACTAAAGTCTCAGAGAATCGCAGAGACTTAAACATTTTAGAGCAGTGGATGGGGACCATTGAGTTGTGCCTCACTGAATACACTGACACTGTTGACATACAGAACATAGCCCTGCTGGAGCTCCATAAACATGAAAAAGAGCTGGAACAATGCCTTGAGGTACTGTACTTGAGAATCAAAACAGACTAAACAACATCCATATACATGGCATGCCAGAAGGGAAGAAACAAGGAGAAATGTCAACTTTTATACACTCTTTTATGAAAAAACTTCTCTACTTGCTTGCAGATTAAAATCTTAATATCATTCAGGCACACAGGGCTTTCGTACCTCCTACAGCTAAAGACTCTAAGGCACAACCTCGAACCATCATCTTATCATTCCTAGATTTCATGTAAAGGATGATGGCCTACATATAGCCTCGGCAAAACGGGAAGTGATTTATGAGGAAACATGGATTTTCTTTGCACAAGATTACACTCCCCCCCTCCCATAACAGTGCTCTGGTGTAAAAAGGTCTTGTATGTACAGAAACTATTAAAACAAAAAGGTCTGAAAGCCTATGTAAAACACTCAACTTGACTTAAAAGTGGTGACTGATTCTGGAGTAAAACTTTTTGCTGAACTTTCAGAGGCCAAATACTCTTGCCAGCCTGGACATTAATATCAAGCTTTTGCAGCATGCCAAATTTAAAGCAGTGGCACAGAAAGCATAGCACCATCAGGGGGACTCTGGCTGTGGTGCACAGAGGGGTAAAGCAACAAAACACCTCTGGACCTCGATAACTGGCAAGCATGTTTCCAGTTCAGCTAAGAGGTAGAATAACCAACGATGCTAGCAGACCCAGAGAGAGGAGCCCTCCAGTTCTACCAGACCATTGACCAGTAAAGATACCTGAAGTGCCTAACTACAGACTTTCTCTTCTTACTTTACCCTCCCAATTTCAGGTGAACTTTATGTCAAACAGCTCAGGACTTGGAACCCTTTGAATATTATATTGCTTATATGCTGGATTACCATTTATTATCAGCCGACCCCAAACTGATCAGGCAAGGTAAGCTGAGCCAGCAGAGGGGGAGGGAGACAGCTTCTGTTGACATTTAGCTGTAGTGTCTGTGGTGGGTCACAGCCTAGGATGGAGGCTGGGCACTTGCTTTCAGGGGAGGTGGGCTTTCTTAACTGGAGCCTGGGATAGGCCTTTTGGGCCTGGGTAGCATTTCTGTTTGAGCTGCTTAGATGAGACTTGAACTACTGTTTTACCTTTTCTCATTTGTCCTTTCCTTGTGATGTGGTGGCTCTCCCTCTGATGGCTCCTCCACATAGAATTTGTAGTTGTTCCAGCTGGGATGATTCTTTAGATGACTCTTAGGAGCACAGCTGTATGCATATTAGGCCTAGCACAAGCCCTGCAGAGGTGGGCCTGTGGGGAATACCCCGGTGGTCGATGGGGGGCTCATACCCCTCAGTTATTGGTGGAGGATGACCCCATACATGGTTAATTCTTTTAGCTCCTTCTATAGGTAGGTAGTATGTACCTCTTGCTAACATTCTCTCTCTTATATATTTGGTGCTCTTTTTGACTTTCCATGATTTTGGTGAGAAGCTGGGTGATGGAGGGGGCAATCAAGGATGAACACAGCTGCCGTTATATATTATTATATATTTTATATATTATTTATATATTTTTTAATTTTATATTTATGTATAACTGGAGGGTAGGAGAAGCTGGACCAGAGGATGTGGGGGAATAGGTACATGTATGGGAAACAGGAGAGTGGTAAACTGCAATAGTTGTGGGGTAGCAGTATTTCTGGGGATGATGTAGAGTAAAGGGGGCTGTCCAGTGTGTAAGAATCTGTAGCAACTAAGGGCTGAAATAAGGCTACTCAGATGGGAGCTGTGAGGATGGTGTGGGAAGTCAGAGGTCCAGAGCAGTGGAGGGAAAGGCAGATGCATGTGCCCAAGGGAGAGAGGGCATCAGGCAGGGGAAGGTAATGGGGAGGACCATCCAGTATACAGGAGAATAATTTTTCCTCGGAGGACCAGGGAACCCAGGGTGGAGGAATGGCAAGTGGTAAGGGGAAGGGGTGGGAATGTAAGTGTAGCATCATGGATTGGGAACTTCTGAAGGGGTGCCTTTATTGAATAGATTTGCACCACTGTCTGGAAGGAGGGAGGGAAGGGGCAGCAGGAGGTGAGGTAGGAGGTCGGGTTGAGTCAGGGCTGAGAGTAGGAATACAGGGAAGAGGAGAGAGAATTAGTCAGGGTGGTCAGGGAAGAGGAGGTATGCAAAACAGAATGGAGAATGGGGAGAGGGAGAGGGAGAGGGAGAAAAGGAAAGGAAGAGGGGAGGGAAAAGTGGATGCAGACACAGTCAGAAGGGGAGGGGCAGAGAGGAGGATGGAAAAACAGCTAGGGGGTAAATACTGGATGCAGAAATATGTTCACCAGGGAGTGGGGGGGGGGGCAGTTAGGCTGGGAAGAAGCTAGTACTAAAGGTAAGAAAGGAAGGATGGGTTGCACAGGTGCAGGGGATGGAAGGGTGACAATCATAGGGGACTACATAATTAGGGGTATTCACTGGAGAAGGAAAGGAGACTTAAATGCAGGCAGGAGGCTGGTTTGTATGCCAGGGATGACAGCAGGGAAGGTGGGCCCAAGAATAAGGGAAATAGTAAAGGAGGTTGGAGGAAAGCCTAATTTAGTTATATATGTGAGAACCAACGACCTAGCTGGGGAAAAGGTTGAGGTAGTGCAAAATAGGTACAGGGAGTTAGGAAAGATCTGTAGGGAGGAAGCAAGTTTGCTGGCCTTCTCAGAAGTGATACAAGCACCAAGGGCCAACACATCCAGGAAAAGAAGAATAGAGGATTGTAATGACTGGCTGAGGCAATGGTGCACGGAGGAGTGGTTCATCTATATTGGAGACTGGGATGAGACCTGGTCAAACAAAGCACTCTTTTAACCAGACAGGCTACACCTCAGTGGGGAGGGTTCAGTGGTACTCGGGGACAAACTGGGGGAATACATAACCACTACACTTAATTTAAACTACTGGTGGGGGCAGAGGTCCTGCAGGCCCAAAGACTCCGAGAGGAGGAGGTCAATGAACCTCCTCCCCCCCAATGATGGAAGAGGTCTGGAGGAAGGAGGCGGAAGGGGTGAGAAAATAATTGGCAAAGGGTGGAGAGGGTGAGGAACACATAATAAGGGTAGGTTAGGGGTGATCACAAAGGGGAGAAATGTGAAGAGAAGAAGAGAGGGAGGGCAGGAAGGTTAGATTCTAGGTGGTGGGTGGTGTCTCTGAAAGTGCAGAGTCTTGGAATAAGATGGATGACCTGCAAGCGCTATTAGCAGACAGGAGGGTGGACATAGTGGCAGTAACCAAGACTTGGGCAACACCACACCATGACTGGGATCTTGTGATCCCTGGATATAAACTATACAGGAGGGACAGGGTAGTTGGGAATGGATGGCAGTTTACATCAGGGAGGGAATAACTTGCATGAGGGAGGAGTTGGAAGGAGAAGGTGAAGGCATTATGGGTTCAATTATGGTCCAATAGAAGGAGAAAAGTGAGGTTGGGGATAGTTTACAGACCACCCAACCAGGATGAGGAGCAGGAGAGGGAACTGAGCTTGCAAATATTGGAAGCTGCAGGGAAAGGAGAGGTGGTAATTGTGGGGGACTTCAACCTGCCCAAGGTTGACTGGAGCGTACCATCCACAGCATGTACTAGAAGTCAGGTGATCCTGGAAGGACTGCAAAGTGGGTTCCTGACTCAGGGCATTACAGGACCAACAAAAGTAGAGGCAATTCTTGATCTGGTGCTCATGAATGGGGAACATGTACAGGAAATAATGGTCAGGGAGCCCGTGGGTGAGAGTGATCATTGCACAGTGTGGTTCCAGTTGGATATGAGCAGAGAAAGCATCGTGACTAAGACCAAAATACTGGATTTTAGGAAGACGGACTTCAGGAAGATGGGCAAAGTGCTAAGGAGCCACCTGGTGGACATCAGAGCAGATATGAGGGTGGAGTCCAAGTGGTTCATCATTAAGGAAGGAATACTGGTTGCCACAGAAAACTGTGTTAGTCTCAGGAGGAAGAATACAAGGGCCAAAGCACCCAGCTGGTTAAGTTCTGGGGTCACCCAGGCAGTAAGGGAAAATAGGTTAGCCTATGAGAAATTCAGGAAGCCCAAGAGAGAGGTGGATAGGGAAAATTACCTAAGATTGGCTAGTGAGGCAAGTAAGAAAGTTTTGCGAGCTAAGGTACAGAAGGAGCTGCAGATAGCTGAAGGAATTGAGAAGGGGGAGAAGGTTTTCTTTTACTATATAAGCAAGGAAAGGGACAAGAAAGATGGGATTGATAGGGTTAAGAAAGGGGAGGAGTGGGTGAAGGATGGGGAGAAAGCAGAGATACTAAATGAATACTTCTGTTTCATCTTCACCAGGGAGAAGGACAGACCAGTGCCTTCAGAAGGGAGAAGAGAAGAGGAGCGGGGGGGACACAGATGTAGTGATAAGGAGGATAGAGTGAGGGAGGAGCTACTAGCATTGAAGGTGAACAAATCACTAGGCCCAGACAGAGTACATCTAAGGGTACGAAGGGAACTGGCTGAGAAGCTGGTAGGGACACTGGCAGGCCTATTTAATAGTTCACTAGAGTCAGGCATGATACTGCAGAACTGGAGAACAGCAGATGTGGTCCCTCTTCCACAAAAGCGGTCCCAAGGATGACCCAGAGAATTACAGACCAATCAGTCTGACCTCAATCGTGTGCAAGCTTATGAAGACCATACTTAAGGAAAGGATGGCAGAATATCTAGAGGAGCATGGTCTCCAGGATGTGAGGCAGCATGGTTTCATGGTGGGGATACTGTGTCAAATGAATCTGATTGACTTATTTGAATGGGTCACTAAGACAGTAGACAGGGGTCAAGGAGTATACATCCTCTATCTGGATTTCAGCAAGGCCTTTTACTCTGTGCCCCATAAAAGGTTGATCAGGAAGTTGGTAGATCTTGGGGTTGGGGAGAAGATGACTAGATGGCTGGAAAACTGGCTGAGGGACAGAATCCAGAGATTGGTTGTTGGGGAAGAGTTATCTGGCACCAGAGAGGTCACCAGTGGGGTTCTGCAGGGCTTGGTGATGGGGCCGGTGTTCAGTGTTTTCATCAGTGACATTGGGGATGGCATTAAGGGCAAGATGTGCCTATTCACAGATGACACCAAGCTCTGCAGAAGAATGGACACACCTGAAGGGCTATGGGACCTACAGGATGATCTGGAAGACCAGGGGAAGGGGTCTGGGATCTGGCAGCTTGGCTTCAATGCCAAGAAATGCAGTTATCCACACTGGAGCCAAGAATCCCAGGACACGGTACTGTCTGGGTGGAGTCCAGGTATCTGCATTAGAGGAGGAGAAGGATCTGGGGGTGATGATCACTAGTGACCTGAAGCACTCCACGCAGTGCAAGAAAGCAATAGCAAGGGCAAACAAGATGCTGAGATGCATAGCTAGGGAGATTAGTAGTAGTAGGAGAGAGGAGGTTATACTGCCCTTGTACAGGTTATTGGTGAGGCCACATCTAGAGTATGGAGTTCAGTATTGGTGCCTACACCTCACAAAGGACATTAACCTGCTGGAGAAGGTCCATAAGAGGGCTATAAAGATGATAGTGAGTCAGCAGGGAAGGCGTACGAGGATAGGTTGAGGACACTGAACATGTACTCCCTGGAGGACAGGAGAGAGGGGGGTGGAATATAACTGAGACCTCCAAGTACTTGAAAGGGGATAAATAAGGTGGATAAGGAGGGTCTCTGTAAGCTAAGTGGCAACCGAAACACGAGGGGGCACAGTCTTAAGCGGGGGGGAGGTTTAGGAAGGAGGTCAGGAAGCAGTTCTTCATGAAGAGGGTGGTGGACACTTGGAATGTACTGCTAGAAGAGGTGGTCATGTTGAAGATGGCTGGCAGCTACAAAGGGGCTAGGATAGGCATGGGGAAGGTAAGGATTATGGGTAGGGAGGATGGAAAGGATGGGAGGAGTATGGAGGGGGGCAGGGTGAGTAGCTCAAGCTGTGGACCCTGCAATACGAGCAGGCTGGATAGACCAAATGGCCTTCTTCTGCTGGCTTCTTCATATGTTTGTATGTTCATATGCTGTAGCCCTTATTGGCCTACTGGCTTCTGTTTTGAGCAGGTATTCAGTCCCTCAACGGGGAATTGTGACATGCGATGGTTTGGGAGGTCTCTGGGGGGGCGGGGTTGTGCTGGCATTTGATCTAGGGCAGAGGCTAGCTGCATGACACCACGATTTTTGGAGGTAGTGTTTATAGTGACCTTGGTCGCAGTTGTTCTCACTTCCCCTTGCTGGCTTCACTTTTTGTAACCATTACAGATATTGGGGAGCCTGGTCTCTCCCTTTGGATTTCTGGGCAGTTGCCTGAGAGGTGATTATGGACTCTGTGTAGAGCTCCTCTTCTCTGGTCTCCTTATATCCTGCTCCACCTGCAGCAGCTCTGTTTTCCAAAATAAGAGCATAAGTACCCTTATAGACTGCAATCTAGTAGGTTGCAACTTGAACTGAGGACCCCCTTTCTTAGGGTTTCTTGTCCACACCCCACCAAATTAAACATTAGAGGGTATGAACCAGGTACAGTTATCTTGAAGATAATGACCATGTTTTTAGTATTTTTCTTGTTACCCAGCAGTTTTTGGCTGTTCTCAGATCTGGTTATTTTCCAAGCATGTCTCACTGTTCCCCAAATATGGACTTACCGCTATGCACTTGATCTGTCGCGATACCTGGTAGGCCTGGGGGTGTGCTCCTGGACAGAGTCTGAGATTTTGAACCGGTCTCCAGTTGTAGGAGGAGGCAGAAGAAGCTGGAGATCCAGTGGTCACTGGCTGAAGTGGAGAGAGGTGGTGATTCTGCTGGGTGTCTCGCCTCTCGCTCCGTCATGTGTTTTCCAGACGTCTCTCTTTGGGCGATTCCCCCAGTGACTGAAGTGCCAATCGGGGTCCACGGCCTGCCCCCGTGTATCGGGGGGGACAGGTCCCAAAGTTAGGAGCCAGTTCTGGCCACTGAATTAATGCCCGGGGAGGGGGGGATTCTGGGCCTCGGAATCAAGTGCTGCTTCCGGCCCCTTCCTACAGACTGATGTCAAGGGAATTTCTAGGTAACTGATTCTGTTTGTTGAGCTGAGATATGCGTCATGCCTTAGAGAAGCTCTACAAGGGTGAGGGAAACACGAGGGCACACCGCTACCAAAGGAGGTACCTGGGACCCTGGTTGGAGTGCCCCACCGTAGCCCCGAGGTAGGAATTAGAGGGGGCCTTGATCTCCTATTAAGAAAAAGGGATCAACATGCCCTCTCCGACCTTGGTGGGCTGCAGACTAGGTGGATCTCTCGCAGTGGCCCAGACTGTGGGATAAGGAAGGAGTGGCCAAGGGAAGCTTCTATGAAAGAAAGGAGACAGAATGAGGGAGGGAGGGGGGAGGGACAGCATCATTAATGGCCTCCAGTTTTAGAAGTGCCTCCCATTACCCCCGATTGATACCTACTCCAGGGGGGATGGGACGGTTCTGAACAGACTGTACAGCTGTTATAGTGCGGTATAAAAGATGGCTCATGATGTAGTGTCAGCGGGGTGGAGGAAACTGATTAAGGTGGTTTTGGCAAACAGGATACACCAATCACCCCAAAAGCACAAAGATGGCGCATTGCACACGTTTGAAGGGCCACACCCACCCAGCCAGCTTAATATCAACCACAAAGTGGGCAGGGTACTCAAGAAATGTTGGAAGGTTCATGTGTCTATATAGAGTGTTAAGTTTTGTTTATCTTATTGTTGTTTGCAAAAATAGGGAGACTCAAGGGCATAATTGCAGTAAGTGGGAGGGAGTTTTACTTTCCTCATGACTAAAGAAGTATTAACAACATACAATGTCAGGGGACTGGGAAGCCCAATTAAAAGAAAGAGGGTCCTTAATGAACTCAGGCAAGCTAGAACAGAGATTGCTCTCCTGCAGGAGACTCATTTGGACCTGAAAGAAAGTGCCAAGTTGAAACGGGTTTGGGTGGGACAGGTATTCTTGGCCTCTTACCTGGCTCATCCCCATAGAAGAGGGGTGGCCATTCTAATACATAAAGACTGTCTTTTTCAATTGGAGAATAGCCAGATAGATGAAGAGGGGAGATTCATCATAATAAAGGGAAACTACAGGGGTCAGCCAAGCACATTAGTGAACATATATGCAACCAATTCGGATGCGGACAACAACGCTTTTATGCAGAAAGTACTCCTGAGGGTGATGCCCCCCCCCCCATGTGAATTAATAGTAATGGGAGGCGATTTCAACCTAGTTCTAAATCCCTCACTGGATCGATCAGGCGCCAAACAAGGGCCACCCTCTCGGGCAGCTAGAACCTTGGTTAGGCTTATGAGAGACCTGGGTCTGATGGATATTTGACATTACCTAAATCACAGAGTAAGGGACTACTCTTGCTGGTCAGTCCCCCATAAAGTCTATTTCAGAACTGATCTTATATTAATACCAAAAGAATGGGTGAACATAGCAGAGAAGACAAAAATTCAGGCCAGAACACTCTCAGACCATGGGCTGGTCTCTTTAAGACTCTGCCCAGCCTCTAAGGTGAGGAACTCTTCCTGGAGGCTTAATGCATCTCTTTTGAATAAACCTGACTTCAAGGAGTTGATCCAGGGGGTAGTTGAGCAGTACACTAGCAATGATCCGGCTCAGGATACTACAGCAGCCATTTGGTGGGTGGGCTGAAAGCCTTTCTCACAGAGAAGATCATACAATATGCCTCCCAACTTAAAAAGAGAAACAAGAAGGAGATAACTGATCTAGAAGCAAAACTTTGGGATCTGGAAGTAGAGCACAAAATAGCTTTGAACCCAGTGGAGAAAGAGAACTGGATGCTAATAGGCAGAAATTAAATAAACTACTAGATGATAAAATAGAGGGACAGCTTAGATATTCCCGACAAAGATTTTATGAGTCGGGGGGAGGGAGGGCAGGCAGGCTACTCACCTGGCAAATCAGAAGGGAGGCCGCCGCACAAAATATCCTTAGGGTGAGAGCCCTGCATGGTGGATGGGCTTCAGACCCAGAAAGCATAGCAAATCAGTTCAAAACATTTTACAACACCATATACACACAGGAACCTGTAGAAGAGTTCCAACATAAGCTTGATTGTTTTTTCACAAAGACCAAGCTGCAGAAGCTCACTCAGGAGGAGAGAGAGAGACATCCTGGACTCCCCACTTAGGGATGAGGAGGTCCTTGTGGGCATCCAGGCCCCGAGTGTGGGCAAGGCTCCCAGCCTAGATTGTATATCTGCAGAATTGTACAAGTCCTTCAAAGAGCT
Organism: Neoceratodus forsteri; assembly: GCA_016271365.2. NCBI lineage: Eukaryota > Metazoa > Chordata > Ceratodontiformes > Ceratodontidae > Neoceratodus > Neoceratodus forsteri. The sequence goes on from CM057454.1 coordinate 788,912,897, forward strand.
TCTGGCCCCATTGCTCGGCAGGGTGTGTAGAGAGGTTCAACAGAAGGGAAGAACACCACCAAACTGGCAATATGCATAGATCACAGTGATTCACAAAGAGGGCAAGGATCCAACAAAATGTGGGTCCTACCAACCAATTTCATTGCTGAATGTTGACCAAAAAATATACACCTCAATATTAGCCCAAAGGTTGCAAACAGTGTTAGGACGCCTGGTCCATCCGGACCAGATGGGGTTCACTGACTGGAGGTCCCTGCATAACATTAGACGCCTGTTGAACCTGATCACCCACCAACAAGCAGTCAACAGATTCACCCTGACTATTTTTATGAATGCTGAGAAGGTCTTTGACAGGGTGAACTGGGGCATTCTACATCGCACCCTATCAGAAATGGGGTTTGGCCCTAAATTCAGGGGGAGTGTGGAGGCCTTATACGCCACCCCACAAGCTGCGATACAGGTCAATGGTTTCACAGCAGAGAGATTCCATCTCTCAAGAGGAATGAGGCAGGGATGCCCCCATCCCCCTTATTATTGGCCCTGTGTATTGAACCACTGGCAGTGAGGATTAGAGCCTCAAAGGACATCAAGGGTATTAGGGTAGGGCAGAGAGATCATAAGATCTGTATGTACACCGATGACTCCCTTTGTTATGTTACCTCCCCTGAAACATCTCTCAGCATTAAAGAAACAGAGGAATATGGTCTGGTTTCAGGGTACTAGATAAATCAGGATAAGTCAGAGGCAATAAGATTCGGAGGAACGGTTTCCAGAGAAGTAATGAGGAACTTCCGTTATAAGTGGGCAAAAGCTAACACGGTGAGATACCTAGGGATCAAGCTCACCCCACTTATAGCTTGCTTGTTTGATCTGAACTATGGGAAACTTTGGAGGGAGATCGCCACGGATATTGCAAGATGAAAGCTGCTTCCTCTTTCTCTGGGAGGAAGGGTGGAGACTGTAAAAATGAATGTCCTCCCCCGCTTCATTTTCTTGTTTCAGTCTCACCATAAAGATTCTGAATAGGTACTGGAAAGAGGTCTTGGGGGCCCTTTCGAAGTTTAGTTGGCAGGGAGTTCAGAGGAGGATCAAAGTGGAGCTTCTCTCTCAGCCTAAAGAGCGAGGGGGTCTCACCTACCCAGGTTTTAAACTGTACTTCCTGGCGGCCCAACTGACCCTGGTCATTTCCTGATTGAAACATGAAGGAGCTGAGGGTTTGCAGGGTATAAAGAGGTGTAACTCCAGACAGTTTTCACTGACCTCTTTGCCCCGTGCCCCGATCATCCCCAGGATATGGTAAACAGTCAAAAAACCCTGGACCAGGCACACACTTAGAGTCCTGATCGGGGCCAGGAGGGCGGCCCACCAGAGGGAATAGGCCCCTCAACATCCATACTCAGAGACCCAGATTTTCTCCCCACTCAGTCAGTCCCAGGTTTCAAAATCTGGAATGGGAATGGCTGAACTTTAGTTAGGTTCCACAACTTACTGCAGGGGAATAATCTTATGTATTTTGCACAAGTGCAGCAAAAATGCCACCTAGATAAGACAGATTTTTATAGTTATTTACAAATACGACACTATATGCTTTCAAGCCACTTGATATCAAAGATTACAAGGGAGCTGACTGGCCTAGAGGACTTCATGTATTGATCAGCCAGACTGACTGGCCAGAGAAAGGTAATATCGATCGGATATAAGACGCTACAAGGGGAAACTACTGTTCACCTCTGGGCCCTCAGGGATAGGTGGGAGAAGGAGTTACGGTCTCCGCTGGCTGAGCAGCAATGGCAGGAGGCCTGGAACAGTGAATGGCACACAACAGCATCTCCAACTTGGAGGGAGTTTCACTGGAAATGTCTTACTACGTTCTTCTATACACTCACTGTTACAAAACATTTCCCAGGAGGGGGCAAAGATTTGTGCTGGAGAGGATGTGGCCAGATAGGCACACATTCCCACATCTTCTGGACATGCCCAAAGGTGGTAGGATTCTGGCAGGGGATAAGACAAACCCTCAACTCATTATGGAGTGTGCAAATTCCTTTTTCTTTTGACTGTCTAATCTTGGGATTGGACATTAAGAAAATTAAGGGGAATGTGCAGCAATCCTTGTTTAGGTTGCTATGCCTGGCAGCATTAAAAGAGATCACGTCCAGATGGTTCACCTCAACCCCACCAGATATGGGGTCCTGGAGAAACAGAGTGGAGGATCTCAGGCAAATGGAAGGCCTGACAGCCAAACTTAGGCTGACAGAGGAGAAACATAAAGAATTATGGGGGATTTGGGAATGGGAGGGGGCAGAGGTAGTGCCCCGGCTTGAGGTAATAGAGTGCCAACAAAAAGCAAGCTCGTGATCCGGGTCTGCACTGGGACCTGGATGCCCAGAAAGAACTTCGCACATGTCATTCACTAGCTAAATATTGGGGAACCTCTCAGATAATGGTCCATGAGAGTGGGAAAGAAGTTTGAAATGGGCTAACTCAGTTCCTAGGTCACCATAAGGTATCTTGCTGCTGTTCGCCTGATAGAGTCTCCCTAGAGAGTTATATGACTCCCATTGAGTCTTTAGCTAACAGGGCAATGCCCCTAAGTTTTAAAAATGATTAATTACACAAGCTGAAACCTGCCTAGCTTATTTCGCTAGAGCTGCGCCGAGTAATATGTCGAGGAAGGTCTGTGTTACTTTCTTTTAGAAGATACATGTGTTTCTAAGGGGATTGTATACCTCATTACAATGAAAGAGAAAACAGTCAGGGAACTTTGTAAATCAGAAGGAGGGAAAGAGTAATCTTTGTATAGTAATGAATTGTATCTTCCCCCCAAGCCAAATGGCTAAACAAAAAAGGAAATAATCTAAAAGAAATGAAGGTTCCTGCACATTTTAAGAAAAAATTCTATGCATGTTTGATTTATGAAATAAAATTGAGTTAAAAAAAAAGTGCTCGCATGCATAATCTTCTGTTTTGTTTGTCTTCTATACTGCAAGCTAATGCTTTCATCTATGCTGCAAGCTAATGCTTTCTGGACCACTGTTAATTTAGTATTCTGGTCTTTGTTTGATGAGGTTTGTTTAATTTTAGTCAGCTTGTCTTTCATTTTAGTGTGTAATGCGTGGCATGCCATACACAAACCATGCATAGAACAGCTGTTCTTTTTCTGGTCTAGACCTACAGACTGCTGTGTGACCCATACTCCATGGCTGGTCACAGACATGGAGATGTAATCCTCCATTGTGATTGCAAATAAAAGTGCACTTAAAAAATGGAGCCACGGTGTGTTATGCACCTTCAGCCAACAGCTAGGTCCGCAACACCCTCTCTGCCAACTTATGGTTCAGACCACAACATGCTACGTGCCTTCAGTCAGCAGCTGGGTCCCCACACCCTGTCTGCCAACTTATGGTCAAGCTGCACTTCAGAGCAATAGCTGGATGTGCTATGTGCCTTTGGTCAGTGGCAGGGCTCCCATGCCTCTATCTGGCAATGTACAAAACCGGGAGTAGTTAGGTTACAATCTTTGTCTACCCTGACTCTGTTCCCTGTGGTGTCTGAATGATACCCCCGTACTGGGGTGCTAATGTAAATTTGTATGATTTCTATGCCAAACCCTTATCATTGATTTGTTCTTAGTGGGTAATGATGCAACAGAGAAACACAATTATAGTGTATAAGCATATTATTATCAGCTATGCCAAATTACAGGAGCAGTATACATACCATCCCGGGAGTGTGGCCAAACTGCCACCAATCTGCAGTATCAGGATCTACTCAACTGAGACCCCAAACTGATGTTGTATTTCTATGGTATTTCATGACTAGGTCTATAATTTCAGCTTCCCTTATCTACATACAGAATAAAGACATTCTCACCATAGAACATCACCAGCTTCTGCTTATCATGTGTGACTGCCTCATATCAAACTAGCTAACCTTGGCTTTTCTTACAGCAGTAGAGAACAATACATTCTTGTCTCCTGCCAGTACGTTTCCACATTCAGCATGGTCAATAAAATTCAAATCTCACTAAAACTAATATCCCAGCGAGCACATAAATGATCACTCAGCAATTCTAAAAGGCACTTTGCACTAATAAACTAATAACTCTGACAATGAATTTAACTAAAACCTAACCAAAAGCAGCAAATAAGTATGTATCATTAGTAATATATGTATAAGGAATGCATGCATGCTATGTGTATATATGACAGATCCCAAGCATGTGCTAACAGAGTTTAAGTGGAAAGTGTTGGTTAGATTTTTTTCATGCATTGGCCATCACCGAACACTTTGTCACCACCAATATGGATGCATGCTGATGACAGTGTGTGTGTGGGTGTGTGTGTGGGAGTGGGAGTGGATGTGGGTGTGTGTGTGGGGGGGGCTCACTTCCATATTTATGGGACACATCCAAAACTGACAAATTGTTGGGCGGAGATCCATGGGACCATACAGCACATTCTGGGCAAGCAATTCCCCAAAACATTTACAGACTTGGTGTTGGGTTTTCCTTACTTACTGAAGGGCTCCGGTAATTTTAGGAAACTAGGGTAAATGTTGCAGGTAGCAGCATTAAAGTGTATTATTATTAAATGGATTTCACCAACATCACCATCCCTGGACAAGTGGAAGCAAAAGGTTAATGATATTGAACACATGGAATGTATCGCTGCTAAGCTTAGACTCCACTGGGATAAGTGTTTGTAGCTCTGGAACCCCTGGCATAACTTTCTTCCCCCCATGGTTGATTCGGAGGAATCAGCCCATTCAGTCTGATGGTTTGTTATGGCAGTTTTAATGACACAACAACTACTGTGGCTCATGCCTCCTGAGCTGCTTTCCATTACAGTTTTATGGACATTGCCGAACTTTATGGCCTATGGCACTCGCAAGACAGAGATGTAGCATTTTAAATGCTTTCTCTCCATAATCTTAGGCATTCCTTTCCTTTTTTATGATACTGTACATCTTTTGGGGTTATCATATTGCGGTACAGGGGTTAAGATGGGGAAACAATAGTGTACTATTGATGCAAGTTGAGACACTGGTTCATAGTTTCTTGTTATTTGAACAAGTATAAACTTTTTCCCTGTTACTCTGTTTACGACTGGAAGGAACCTACTGTAACCAAGCTTCATCGATGTGCTTGGATTGCAGTGTGCATGTGGTCTGTTTTACCAATAAAGCCACTTGAAGGTGAAAAAAGCTGGCACCTTAGCAATCAGCAACCAAAGGAGCTCCCCCCCCAAAAAAAAAAGTAGACAAGTTGTTTTTCTTACCTAATATTGGCAAAGCTGCTAAAGAGGGCACACCATGGCTGCCACCAAATATAACTATTTTGTAAAACATGTATTTCATTGTATAATGTGTATTTTTTTTGAAACTGTATTGTATGTAATGGACCCCATTGAAAATGAGTCTAACCACTCAAAGGGTTATTCTGTTCCTTGAATTTATAAGGAATAAACTTTTATAAACAAACAAACAAAAAACTTCAGGGGAGAATTACTTGGAATAGTCACACACAGAAAATATAAGAGAGAAAAAGAACTGGGTGATCTGCTCCATAAAATTAGAAAGAGATGGTTTAGGGGACCTTCCACATCTCAGGCTGAATGGCTCACACTCAATGCAATGCATGACAAATACTGTACCAAGAACTGCAGAGAACAGGCGTAAAGAGCTGTATATAAAATGAAGACTAAATATGTGGAACAGGGAAATATGGCAGGTAAGCTAATGGCCATGGGACTCCATAAACAGGAGACTGCGTGAGCCATTTTGGGAGTTCATAGTCTAAATAAAAATATACTTATCACTAAAATCAGAGATACTGCAGCAGAATTTAAAGATTTTTGTGTGATTGGAGTGCAGTTGCAGCAGCCACTTCGAAGAGTGGGGTTGTTCTAGATGCCCTACAGGGGGCATGCCTTAGACAACTAGTATTAGAGCCCACTCGAGAGGGAGCAATCTTAGACCTAGTTTCTCAAATGGAGATGGAGAGAGGATCACAGATGTAGAAGTAGGTAGCCATCTGGGAACTAGCGACCATCGAACAGTATGGTTCACAATAAACAGCAATAGAGTCAAGCCATACAAAGGCAAAAGTACTGGACTTTAGGAGGGCTGACTTTGCCAAAATGGGTGAGTGCCTAAGGAATGCACTAGCAAATGGGCAGGAAGAAGGGATGGAGCAACAATGGGGAATAATAAAAACTGCCATCGCAGAGGTAACAAGCCTTTGTGTGAAGCAAATAAACAAAATGAAATTATGTAAGAAACCACTATGGTTCTCAAAGGAAGTGGCAGTGAAGGTTCAAGAGAAAAAGAAAGCATTCAGAAAGTACAAGGAATCACAGAAGGAGCAGGACAGAGAACTGTATCAGTTAAAGCAAAAGGAAGCTTGGAAGGTAGTCAGAACAGCAAAGGCCCAAACCAAGGAAAAGATAGCCAACTCAGTTAAGAAGGGGGATAAAACCTTTTATAGGTACATCAGGAGAAAAGGAAGACCAAGGGAGGGATAATGAGGCTTAATAAAGGGAGGGAGGGTGGGCAGAGGAGACTGTGAAAAGGCAGAGATACGTAATAAATATTTTGCTCAGTATTTACAAATGAAAAGGAGGAGGTACCTAAAACAAACAGTAGAAACACTCTGGATACAGAAGTTGATACCAGCCCATTTACAGAAGAAAGGGTTCTGAAAGAACTCTTAAAGCTGAAGGTGGACAAAGCAATGGGGCCTGATGGGATTCATCCCAGAATTCTAAAAGAACTAAGGGTAGAACTAGTGACACCACTGACTACCCTCTTTAACAAATCATGGGAGGATGGGGTAGTACCCGAGGACTGGAGGAGGACAGATGTGATTCCCCTTCACGAAAGTAGGAGCAAGGCAGAAGCAGGAAACTACAGACCTGTTAGTTTAACCTCAGTGGTAGGGAAAATGATGGAATCATTTTTGAAGGAAAGAATTTTCAAGCATCTAGAGGCCAGAGGGGCACAGGACCCAAGGCAGCATGGATTCACAGCAGGAAGGTCATGCCAGACGAATCTGATAGTTTTTAGACTGGGTGACCAAAATAGTAGATCAGGGAGGGCTGTGGACATGGTCTACCTAGACTTTAGCAAGGCATTTGACACAGTCCCACACAAAGATTAATATACAAGTTAGCCAGCCTGGAGTGGGTCCCAAGATGACAGCCTGGGTAAAGAATTGGCTGGAGAATAGGACACAGAGAGTAATAGTAAATGGAGTCCACTTGAAGAAAGGGGGTTACTAGTGGGCACTGAGGGTTCAGTATTAGGACTGGTCCTCTCATTGTCTTTATAAGCGACATTGCAGAGGGACTGGAAGGAAAAGTATGTCTCTTTGCAGATGACACAAAGATCTGCAACAGAGTTGATGCACAAGGTGGGGTGGAAAGGATGAGAAGGTACTTGGCAAGGTTAGAGGAATGGTCAAATGTACAGCAGCTTAGATTCAATGCTAAGAAGTGCAAGGTAATGCACCTGGGAAACAAAAACCCAGGGGAAGAGTACACAATGGGGGGTGAGATACTAACAACAACAAAAATGGAAAGGGACCTGGGGGTAGTCATATCAAATGACCTAAAGGTGGGCAAGCAACATGAGAGGGCAGCAAGAAGGGCTGGGGGGATACTGGGATGCATAGGGAGAGGCATCACCAGTAGAAAACAGGAAGTTGTTATCCCTCTGTACAGACAGTTGGTCAGACCCCATCTGGAGTACTGCGTGCAGTTCTGGAGACCCAGTCTCCCAAGAAAGACACAGACAGGATGGAAGCTGTCCAGAGGAGGGCAACTAAAATGGTGCAGGGTCTGCACCGGAAGACATATGAAGAGAGACTAAAGGAGCTTAATAGGTATAGCCTCGAGGAAAGGAGGGAGAGGAGGGACATGATAGAAACTTTCAAGTACCCCAAGGGAATCAACAAAGTCCAAGAGGGTAGCATCTTTCAAAAAAAGAGGTGTGCAAGAACAAGGGGCACAATCTGAAGATGGGGGTAGCTCAGAGGTAATTTAAGTAAGTATTTTTTCACAGAGAGGGTTGTGGATGCATGGAACGGCCTTCCGGAGGAGGTTGTGGAGTCAAAAACAGTGGTGGAATTCAAGCATGCATGGGACAGTCATAAGGCCATTCTAGGGGGTTGGGGTAGGAAGAAGTAGGCTGCTGGTTAACTAGGATCTGTAGCTTATCCAGTAGGCAGGGAAATGGGCAGACTGGGTGGGCCAAGCGGTCCTTATCTGCCGTCAAATTCTATGTTTCTATGTTTACAGAACTTTATACAGTGCACAGGAAACCTGAAACATGCAGAAGAAAACAGATGCATTCCTGAAGGGCATTTCACTACCCATCCTCACAAAAGAACAAGAATCATTAAATACCCCTGTGATAGCAAATCAGGTCTTTGCCGAAGACCAGAGCCCATACATAGCCAGCATGTTAAACTAGGTCCATGCCAAACTTCTAGCTAATCTCACTGATAAACCTGGACATTAAAATTCTAGTCTAGGTACTGGCCAAAAGATTACGAAAGGTATGGGATGGTTTCATAGGCCCAGAACAGGTAGGATTCATGGCGGGGGGGGGAGGATTTCCTCTGACCAAACTAGCACATATTTCCACTTCTGAGGAGCCAGAGACACCAGTGGCTCTGGTCTCCCTAGATGCAGAAAAAGCATTTGATGGGTGTCCTGGCCCTTCCTTTTCAGTACATTAAAGAACTAAGGAATTTCCGATCATTTTATCACTTGGATTCAAGTGTCATGGTCTAAGCCTTTAGCCAGAATGGTGTATTTTCCAAGTGTTTCAGTCTGCTGAAAGAAATAAGACAAGGATGCCCTACATCTCCCTTATTATCTAATTTATTTTTAGAAAGCCTACATGTAAACTGAGAGAAGCACTGGAAGTGACCAGGATAGTACTGGGGGGGGGGGAAATGATACAATATTCTTCATGTATGCAGATGATATTCTGTTACGCATCCAAGATCTCAGAGTATTCCTGCCTGCAGTACTCGAAATTATAGCATCATTTAGTAAAATCTCTGGCAGTAAATTGAACATAATGAAAACTGTGGTTATGCCTTTAAACAATAGGGTACTTAACACAGACATTTTGAATTTAGTACTTCAGTGGTGTTTGCATGAACCAAGATATCTGGTATTATACCTTACTAGGGAATCATCTTCTATGAAAACAAACAGTTTGAACAAATTGATGAATACAGTCCATTTGGACATGGAAAGATGGTAAAAACTGTCCTTATCACTAACAGGAAAAATCAATGAACTTAATGCTGAGGCTTTTATACTTGTTAACAATGTTAAATATGTTCTCCTGAATACCTGGTTCAAAAAAATTACAATCTCTTTTTTCTAAATGTATATGGAATGGGAAAGTAGCCAGGCTTGTATACAATAAATTAGCAGCTTCAAGAATAAAGGAGGACTCAAACTGCCCACCTTCTTTAAATAATATTTAGCCGTCAATGGCAGCAAATACCTACGATGGGCTACAACAGATGTTCACACTGGGCTATACAAACCCCAGTGGCTGGATATAGAAGAAAGGCTGTGTCAGCCACAGGGTGTAAGTCTAAAGGCTTTACTGTAGTGCCAGTTAAAAAACTCCCCAAATACCCGATCAGTATGCCAGTAGACATATCACTATGGGTGCATGTCCAACTTTGTTGATCCTTGAAATGGAATCTTCTCAAGGATACAAGCCAGTCAATCATTTAAAATCCAACTGTAACTGTGACAGAAATGGGAAGGAAAGAGTTAATGGCTTGGATTCTCTAGCTAGTGTTTTTTAGCAGTTTAAAGAAAAAAAAAACACACAGGCTAAAATCCACTGTCCAGCAGCATCCACAAGCTGGAATTTTCAGTCCTCCTAGTTGCTAGATAAGAGCTGTGTCATAAATCTCGAGTAGACATCTCCACACACACACACACACACACACACACACACACACCTGCAGACACATACACAGACCAGTTTGAATGGATTGGGTCATTCAAATATGAACTGAAGGTTAAAATGGAATATAATTGGTCACTGATAGGTGTTCACTCTGATTGGGACAATTAGATACATACATGTTAGTTGGTCGGTGCATTCAAAGAGGGAATAGGCATTACCTATTCCCAGGAGAATACATAAGAGGCTGAAAGACAATGAAGAGTGCCTCTCTTACTTTGGAAGCTGGAAAGGGAAACATAAGTTTGGAGACTACCCTTTTAGCTCTGTCTGTGGGAGCTGGCAGTTAGCACAGGGCCCAGTGTCTCTTGTAAGGACAAGAAAGGGGTAAGTTTAGTACTAGCATAGTTCAGTAATAGCCTTCTTCTTTACCATCTGTTATTTAAAACATTTGTTTACTTTTCCTGTATGAGTGTTATTTTCTTGTGTTGTAAATATATATCCTGTAAATTCTCAGTACACTTTCTGTTAAGTAAAAAGCTATTTATTTGCTCAACAGTTGTGACTGTGATGTCATTTTTCTAAGGTAAGATTTGGTTTCCACTAGCTGAGGTAAACTCTGTGTAGCATCCGCCACCTGAGAGAGACACACTACCAGACTTTAACTTGTGCAATTACACGTTTGATTATTCAAGTTGGTAAGCTTGAAAGAGGTGCCAGAAGAGTTTCTGGCTGGTGGCTGTGAAGACCCGAGGACAGACACCTCTCTAAAAGCTGTTTCAGCCCAGAGGGAGAGGTGGATTGTCACATATTGGTTGGCAGTGGTGGGGTGATGATAGTGGACTGCGTAGCATACTGAGATACAGAGTTTGCCAGTGGAACAGTTACCTTAGCATTGCAAAACAGGATATATAAGAGAATACATTTGTACAACAGTTTTATTTGTTTCTAGTTAGCACAGTATAGTGTAGCAGTAGGAAATGAGCTCCATGGAGTATGACTCACTTACTGTGTCACAGTTTTGTGAAAGGTGCCAGGAAAAAGGGATTCAACTTGAAGGTCTAAAACACAAGAAAAAGGCAGACCTCATAGCTACCCTCGTGGCACATGACCTGAAGCAGACAGTCGCTGGGGATGAGTCAGGAACTGATGTAGCAGACCCCCCAAACCAACTTGAGGCACTGCGACTGCAGCTGTTGCTGCAAGACAAGGTGCTGGAGGTGAAAAGACTGGATGCTGAAGCAGAAACATGAAGGTTGTATGCAGAAACAAAAAGAAGGGAAGCAGAGACAAAAAGACTAGAAGCAGAGAAAGAACGTGAAGAAAGAGAAAGAGAATGCCAAGACAGAGATCAGGAACATGAAAAAAGAGGAAGAGAACAACAGCATGAACTCCAGAGACAACAGCATGAACTCCAGAGACAACAGCACGAGAAGGAGAAGATGACCCTGCGCAGTCAGCAAACAGTGAGTAATGATGGAGTGAGTTTGCCTCATGAAGCCAAAATTAATTCTAAATTGTTCCCTCAGCTTAAAGAGGGAGATGACCTTGATTTATTTTTAAGGTCATTTGAGAGAGTATGTGACCAATTAAAATTGACTAAGGCTTCCTGTTCAACTTATCTCACACCCTTACTTATGGGGAGAGCTTTACATGCATTTGCTAAAATGAGTAATGAAGACTATGCTGATTATGATAACGTTAAAACAGTGTTGTTGAAACATTTTTAATTAACTCCTGAGGCTTATAGAAGGAAATTTAGGGAGTTAAAGAAAAGCCCAGAAGACAGTTATGCAGAACTGTAGGTTCAACTGCACACTTACCTTGATAGGTGAGTGGAGGAGGCTAAAGCAACCACTGTAGAACTAATCAAAGATGTATTGGTAAGAGAACAATTCCTTAAAATTGTACCTGAGGACATGCGCGAATGGCTGCTAGACCAGGCATGTGCCTCCTCAACAGAGGTGGCAGCAAGCACTGATATGTATCTGTCTAGCCGGTCATACACACAGCATAAGTCATATGGTGGGGGGGGCAGCACATGGTTATAAGGGATCACATGGTGGGCAGCCCAAAGGAAACCAGCCTACACCTGATCCCAAAGTAGAACCCTCTGGTTCTAAAGGTACTCAAGAGACTGGACCCAAGAAATGTCATATTTGCAATCAAGTGGAACACTTGAGATATAACTGCTCTCTGAAACTGGTTAAAAGGCAGAGATATGGGGGAGGAGGTGATCAAAAGAGCACTGGTGTGTTTGTAGGGCATGTCCAGTCAGAAGGACCACTCTCCTTTGATAAGAATCTGCATCCCATTACAGTTAATGGAATAGTAACACAGGGGCTGTGGGACACAGGCACTGATATCTCCCTGGTAAGGCAGGATCTCATCCGGGCAGAGCAGATAGTGCCTGGGAAACATGCCAGGGTCTGGGCATTCACAGGGCCACCAGTCCAATTGCCAATGGCTAGAGTCTTCCTGAGCTGGGAAGGGGGCCATGGAGAAAAGGAGGTGGGAGTTGTAGAGGACCTACCTGTAAATATGATTGTGGGGAAGGATTTGGACCCCAGGAAAAAAATGGTGTGTGTTGTAACTCGTAGTCAGGCACAAGGGCAAGCTTCTGAGGGTGAAGAGGGAGTGACTCTGGATGGTCCAGTCACACCCTCAGCAGCTGAGGAAGTGTCTAGCACAGGGGAGGGGCTGACCAGAAGCAGCAGTCCAGAACCCCAGTCACAACTAGAGGAGCCCACAGGACTTCCTTCTGAAGGGGCACTGGGAAGGGTCAGATGAGGGCAGCTGAGTGCTGCACAGCAAACTGACCCTACCTTGCAAAAACTGAGGGAAATAGCTCATAGGACTGAGTGTCCTCGGGGGTTAAGAGTCCATTTACTGGGACAATGGGCTGTTGTACAGAGAATGTACAACAGAGAAAGGGCTAGACGGTGAGGTACTCCAGCAGCTGGTAGTCCCTAACGTTCACCATCAGCAGCTTTTGGGCCTCACCCTTGATATCCCTTTTTCAGGGCACTTAGGGGTGAGGCGCATGAAAAAACATCTAACCAACAATTTCTTCTGGCCTGGTATTGGCAAGGATGTGGCAAATTATTTCAGTACTTGTCCACAGTGCCAGCGGGTGCAGAAAATGGGGGACAAAATCAAGACAGTTTTGATGCCCCTGCCCATTATTGATGAACCCTTTAAGAGGGCAGCTGTGGACATAGTGGGGGCCATTGGGCACCCTAAGTCACACTGGCAAGCGGTATATCCTGGTAGTTGTTGACTATGCCACAAGATACCCAGAGGCAGTGGCCCTAACATCCTCTGAGGCAGAACCAGTGGCAGATGCACTGTTGGGAATATTTAGCCAGCTGGGCCTTCCCCAGGAGATACTGTCAGATCGGGGTGCCAATTTCATGTTAGGATTAATGAGTAGTTTGTGGGAGAAGTGTGGGGTAAAGCAGCTCAAAACCTCCCCGTACCATCCCCAAGCTAATGGTCTGGTGGAGCGATTTAATTCAACCCTTAAGACCATACTAAGGACGTTTGCTGACCAGCATAAGAGGGACTGGGACAAATATTTGCCTCATGTCCTATTTGGATACAGGGAAGTCCCATAGGAGTCCACAGGGTTCTCATCTTTTGAGCTCCTATTTGGTCATAGGGTGCGGGGGCCCCTAGATTCGATTCAGGATGAATGGGAAGGGGACCGTGCCTCCCAAGGGGAGTCTGTTGTGGAGTATGTCCTGAACTTCAGGACCTGCCTTAGGGAGATGATGGGGTTTGTTCAGGGGCACCTGACCACTGCATAACAGTGGCAGAAAGTTTGGTATGACCGTGGGGCCCGAGCCAGAGAATATGAGGTGGGACAGCGAGTGATGGCACTCATCCCTGTCCGACAGAATAAATTACAGGCAGCATGGGAGGGGCCATTCTCCATTGTCCAAAAGGTTAGTGATGTCAATAGCTACCGGACAGGAGATGCAAATGAAAGGTGTATCATGTTAACATACTGAAGCCCTACGATGACAGGAGGGAAATGGTCCTCGCTGTATGCAGTGCCCCAGAGGAGGAAACTGAGATATATCCACTGGTTGACCTACTTGGGGAGGCCAGGGTTGCATCCTCTGTGGACAACCTTACCCTCTCAGAACAGCTGATGCCAGCCCAGTGCAAGAAATAAGGGGTATGCTGAGAGAATTTGAGGACTTGTTCACAGGGAAACTGGGGTACACCACTATGGCAGAGCACCATGTGGATACAGGGACCCAGGTTCCCCTGAAACAGTCCCCCTACAGGGTACCTGAGCACATTAAGCAGACTGTGAAAGAGGAACTCAAGGAGATGCTAGAACTTGGAGGAATCGAGGAATCTAGTAGCCCCTGGGCATCACCCATGGTACTGATCCCCAAAAGGGATGGCACCACATGATTCTGCTTTGACCACCAAAGGCTTAATAGCTGCACAGAGACTGATGCCTATCCCACACCCAGAACAGATGAGACCCCGGGGCGACTGGGAGGAGCCAAGTATTTGACCACAATAGACCTAACAAAGGGCTATTGGCAGGTACCTCTGACCCCTGCAGCCAGGGAGAGATAAGCTCTTGTTACTCCATTTGGATAATATGAATTCAAGATAATGTCATTTGGAATGAAGAATGTACCTGCAACCTTTCAACGGCTTGTGGATCGCATTCTGTCTGGGGTAGGTGAGTTTGCATTGGCTTATATGGATGATATAGTCATATACAGCCAGACCTGAGATGAGCACATCAAGAATGTACGGGATGTGTTCCACAGGTTAAAGAATGCAGGTCTGACAGTCAAGGTGGAAAAGTGCCAGATAGGTATGACAGAAGTGTCCTACCTTGGGCACCGGGTGGGTAGTGGACACATCTGCCCGGAGCCTGCCAAGGTTGATGCTATCCTGGCCTGGCCTACTCCTACCACAAAGAAACAGGTCAGGGCATTTCTAGGGACAGCAGGGTATACCAAAGGTTTGTTCCCCGCTATAGCGGTCTGGCTAAGCCCCTGACAGACTTAACCAAGAAGAGAAAGCCAGATACAGTGAAGTGGTCAGAAGGCTGTGAGGTCGCTTTCCAGGAGCTAAAGAAGGCCTTAAGCTGCCCAGCTGTATTGGCTAGCCCTAATTATAGTTTAAAGTTTATGGTCCATGTGGATGCCTCAGATCATGGGCTGGGGGCTGTGCTGAGCCAAGTTACCCAGCAGGGGGAGAAGCACCCGGTAGTATACCTCAGCCGGAGGCTTTTGCCCAGAGAGGAGGCATACGCCACAATCGAGACGGAATGCTTGGGAATAGTGTGGGCCCTTCAGAAGCTGCAGCCTTACCTATATGGGAGAGAATTTACTGTGGTCACAGATCATAATCCCCTGATTTGGCTTCATAGGTCAAGAAGGCAAAATGGAAAACTACTATGTTGGAGTTTTGTACTGCAGGCATACAACATGACCATCCAGCATTGCACTGGCAAACAAAATGCAAATGCGGATGGGCTACCTAGACAGGGCTAACGGCATGGCTGGATGCTTTTGGGCACTTCCCAGTAATTGCATGAACAACTGTGTCACTTGGGGTGGCCTAAGGGACACGCCTTCATTATCTGTGAGGGGAGGGGAAGGGAGATGTGACACACAGGCTGAAATCCACTGTCCAGCAGCATCCACAAGCTGGAATTTTCAGTCCTCCCCTAGCTGCTAGATAAGAACTGGGTCATAAATCTCGAGTGGACATCTCCACACACACACACAGACCTGCAGACACATACACAGGCCAGTTTGAACGGATTGGGTCATTCAAATATAAACTGAAGGTTAAAATGGAATATAATCGGTCACTGATAGGTGTTCACTCTAATTGGGACAATTAAATACCTACATGTTAGTTGGCTGGTGCATTCAAAGGAGGAATAGACATTATCTATTCCCAGGAGAATACTGTATATAAGAGGCTGAAAGACAATGAAGAGTGTCTCTCTTACTTTGGAAGCTGGAGGAGGAAATGTAAGTTTGGAGCCTACCCTTTTAGCTCTGTCCGTGGGAGCTGGCAGTTAGCACAGGGCCCAGTGTCTCTTTTAAGGACAGGAAAAGGGGTTAGTTAGTACTAGCATATTTCAGTAATAGCCTTCTTCTTTCGCCATCTGTTATTTAAAACATTTGTTTACTTTTCCTGTATGAGTGTTATTCTCTTGTGTTGTAAATATATTGTATAACCCCTTTATTCCGCTGTATTTTTATTTCCGCGCTATTCGCTTGTCTGTGGTAGTGTGGGTCCCAATAAACAGATCATACAACCAGATAGGATGCATAAAAAATGCATATGTCTGCATTTATCATTTTATTCAAAAAGAAGAAAAAAAAAAATAAAATACTAAATTTAATATATACAGAAAGGAAAAATAAATGGTGTTAATCAGTACACCTCTTCAAACATCAGGAGATAATTCTTGCAAAATAAAACAATTACAGAATTCCTGAGTTCTTTCCTTCTCTCAAACAATGTGGAAACTTGCACAATTTCTTCTTAGAACCTTCTCTCTCCTTGGCCAGAACCTTACTGACCACCTATCTCTCTTGGTTCTCCTAGAGAACCTTTTATAATGCCACAGGGTGACCTCATCAATCATGTGATACCTTAATTAAGATGAACAATGGCATTTTCAAGCTTATATATAAAATATATATATTAAACCAACTAGTATCATTCTAGCACTTCAAGGGTTTACCCCAAAAAACATTTATTTCCTCACAAGGTCCTAAAACAAAAATATAAACTTAATTATAGGACTATGATGTCAGAGCATTAACTTAGCTCCTCCCCCTTCTGACATCACTCCTCCTTGAGACCATATAAGCTGCCATTTCATGAGTTGCCTGCCCTATAGAAGGACCTCTGCAACTAACATGGGCACTCAGGTAACAGTTTATTTTAGTACAATACCTTTTTTTGTTCCAGTTTCCCTTAGTTTTACAGTCACTGCTTTTTAACTTACTAGCTGAAGTTGCAGCAGACACTTGCTTCTCAACGCAGCCCTCTGCTGTTTAGAGGCTCTTTTGTTTTTATTTTAACAAGATGCAATTAAGTACTGACAGAAAAAGAAAAAAAAGGGACAGTAAAGGATAGATAGAAGATTGCCAGGTTGGCCGCCCTGACAAGAAAGTATAGGATAGATATTGAAATATAATAGAGGATAGGATAGGGTGAAAAGAAATAATGGGGGGGGGAGGTTATTGCATCTTGAAGTGATTGTTTATACTTCACAACAGGACCCCCTGTTACACTCCTCCCACCACAAGAAGGCAACATAATGTTTGTTGTGTTGACTGAAACCCCTCATCCTGTGAAGGGTTGGAACTTCCGCCCACCCACTCCAGAAGTTCCCCCCAGGGACCCTTAAGGATAAACAGTATTTACAACACTACTCAAAATCAAACGATACTGTTTACAAGTCATACTTTTCCCTGGGGTTGTGCCATCTTGGCACCTTGTGATACACATACAACTCCATTATCTATATCTGGAACAGAGTTACTAGCTGGATCAGCACCAAAGTGTGATAAAAAATCAGCGTTCTGATGCTGAGAACCAGCTCTATGTCGTACAGTGAACTTATAAGGTTGTAATGATAAGTACCACCTTAAAATGCGGCCATTTTTATCTTTCATCAAATTTAGCCAGCATAAGGGATTATGATCTGTTATAATCGTAAACTGATTTCCCCAAAGATAATATCTCAGGGCTTCTACTGCCCTTGATGCCAGACATTCTTTCTCCACTGTAGAATATCTTCTCTCTCTTTCATGTAATTTCCTGCTGAGCTATAAGATGGGGTGTTCCTCTCCCTGGCGATGCTGGGTCAGTACTGCCCCTATGCCTTTGTCAGAGGCATCCGTCTGTAATTCAAATGGTTTAGTGAAATCAGGGCTACATAACACGGAGCTGAGCACAGGATGGCCTTGATTTTGTTAAATGCCTTATCACAGGCGGGACTCCACTTTACTTTATTGGGAAAATGTTTTTGGTCAGATCTGTGAGAGGAGTAGCAATGGTGGAAAAATCCGGGATAAAGCGTCTATAATAACTTGCCAGACCAAGGAAAGACCTGACATGGCGCTTTGTCATGGGTAGGGACTGTTAGCTACAGCTTCAATTTTATCTACTTCTGGCTTAATCCTCCCATGTCCAATAATGAACCCCAGATAGCTGTTTCTGTCTTAGCTATAGCGCATTTGGACGGGTTAATGGTCATTCCAGCATCCTGGATGCTTTGTATCACAGCACTAAGCTGTAATAAATGAGCCTCCCAGTCGGGGCTATAGATGACCACATCATCCAAATAAGCAGCACAGTAGCCCAGGAGTCTCAAGACATGATCCATGTACCGTTGAAAGGTAGCGGGCTCCATGTAGGCGAGCAGCATTGTAGTAAATGATATAGACCAAGAGGGTGCAGAAGGCAGTTAATTCTTGGGTTTTTGGGGCCAATGGAATCTGCCAATACCCTTTTGTTAAATCTAAGGTGCTTATGTATGTTGCAGACCCAATCTGATCTAGGAGATCATCG
This sequence comes from Neoceratodus forsteri, assembly GCA_016271365.2. Taxonomy (NCBI): domain Eukaryota; kingdom Metazoa; phylum Chordata; order Ceratodontiformes; family Ceratodontidae; genus Neoceratodus; species Neoceratodus forsteri. The sequence goes on from CM057454.1 coordinate 788,931,419, forward strand.
ATGCGTGGCATCGGATACCCATCAAACTCAGATACTTCATTAATTTTCCTAAAATCTAAGCATAACCTGATGCCCCCTTCCTTTTTATGCACGACCACTAATGGAGAGGACCAAGGACTGCGTGAAGGAACTATCACTCCTGCTTGTTCCATTTGTTTTATCTCAGCCACTACTTCTGGCCTGATCTTTTCTGGTAATCTATATGGCTTCTGATGAATTGGTTTGGTTTGGTTGACTCTGATCTCATGGACTACGCCTTTGGCTCTCCCTGGATTCTTTGTGAATGTACGTGTGAAATACTCCAAGAGATGATCAATCTCTAATCTCTGTGCAGGGTTTAAGTCAGGATTGATATGCACTTTAGTGTCAGTAACAGATTTATCAATCCTGTCATATACTATATCTAGCTCTGCTCTATCAGGATCGGTCTGGATATACAACACTGGGTTTCTGTTTTTCTACCCATTTTCTCAGCAGGTTGGCATGGTAAATTCTTTTACCGGTCTATGCCTAGCATCTCAATGGCATAGTTTACCTTGCCTACCTGGTGTAAGATCACATATGGTCCTTGCCAACGCATGAGCAATTTATTTTCAGTGGAGGGTAACAATAGCAACACTTTTTCCCCGGTTCAAATGCTTTATGCTTTAAGCCCATATCATAATGTTCTTTCTGTTTGAGTTGTTTCTGGTCAACATTTTGATGGGCTATAGTCACATATTTCACTAGCCTTTTCCTCAATGCAGTCATGTATTCAAGTATATTTTGCATGCTACATTAGACCCCTGTTCCCAATGCTCCTTTACCACATCTAAGGGACCCCTAGGTTACGCCCATATAACATGGTAAAGGGGATAACCCTGTAGTAGCCTGAGGCACCTCTCATAGGCAAACAGCAAATAGGGGAAAAATTTATCCCAGTCCCGGCCTTCCTCCTGCACATACTTCTGAAGCATACATTTCATTGTCTTGTTAAATCTTTCCATTAACCCATCAGTTTGGGGATGGTATGGGGATGTTCTAACAGCAGATACCCCTAGCAATTTGTATAGTTCTTGCAGCATGATGGAGGAAAAATTACTACCACGGTCTGTAAGATTAACCTTGGGTATTCCCATCCTGCTGAAGACTTTTGCCAGTTCTTCTGTCTGAACGAGGGCAATGTACGTCCTCATTGGTATTGCTTCTGGGTACCTGTTGTGTAGTCACAAATGACTAAAATATACTGATTCCCCTTAGAACTTTTTAATAAGGGTCCCACCACATCCATTGCCACCCTGTCAAATGGAGTAGTTACATATGGTATAGGTTGTAGGGGCACCATATCTTTCTTCCCTCCCTTGGCAACCAACTGGCACTGGGGACAGGACCTACAATAGGCCGCAACATCCTGGTGGACCCCTGGCCAACTGAATCGAGATAGAATACATTGTACTGTCCGGTCTCTACCTTCATGACCAGCCATGGGAATATCATGTGCCAAGTGCATTATTTGTTCCCTATATTTACTGGGTACCACTAACTGTTCAAGTTCCTCATTTGTACCAGTCTCTACAACAACTCTATACAGAACATTGTTTTTGATAACAAATTGAGATTGTCCAGGATGTCCAACCTTGTCCACCTGTAAAAATAAAGATGTTAAAGATTCATCGCATTTTTGGTCCTGTACAATATCTTGCACTAGAGTCTCTGGGATATTAAGTTGACCTTTAGCCTGATGATTTTCATTCCAAGTTTTTTTCTTCGCCTAGTCTTCTTGGACTTTTTGCCCTTACTGACAGTCTCAAAATAACCATTATCAAAAGGAAAGACTTCCTGTAAGTTTTGTGTTTTGGCCTGGGACCTAAGTAACCACATTAACAGTTCCTGTAGAAGTCTTCTGCTGCTGCATTAAAAGGTCAAAATGAGGAAAGTCTTGCCCAACAATGACAGGTACTGGGAGTCGTGGAACAAGGCCTACCAACATGTCATGGCTTTCTTGATTTACAGTTATATTAAGACATGCTGTAGGGTATCGGTGTATGTCTCCATGTACCCACGCACAGTAGTATTTGAATCACTCTGGGGCATATTCAGTGCTAGATCAGCCCTGATCAAAGTTTGTATACTGCCTGAGTCCAGCAAACCCAAAGTCTGTTGTTCCCCAATACCTACAGAGGTCACATACCAAAATTTGCTAGGGCAAGATGTGCTAAATCAGATATTTTATTTGGGCAGTTCCTTACAATATGCCCTTTTCCAGAACAACCATGGCATATTATTTCTGCATATGGAATTCTCCACCTCTCTCCTTTGATAGAACTGTCTCTGGTTAGTAGAAGCATTAAAAGGTGGTCTTACCAGTGCATTAGATGGTCCTGGATTGCCCTGGTTACCTCTGGCTTGGGTGCTTCTTGCTGCTAGGTAATCTTCTGCCAACTTAATGGTGTCTTCGGCTGTCTCGGGTTTATGTTCTTTTACCCATAATTGCACTTCCACAGGTAATATCTGGATGAACTGTTCAATTATTATCAGTTCCATGATTTGGTCTACAGTTTTGGTGGTGGGTTGTAGCCATTTTCCACAATAGTCCTTCAAACGGGCGTAGGTTTCTCTTGGGGTATCCAAGCTTGCCATTTTCTGAGACCGAAATCGTTGCCTGTATGTCTCCGTGCTGATATTATATCTGCGAAGAATTTCTTCTTTAACTCTGTCATAATTTGAGCTATCAGCTCCACTTAGCTGGCTGTAGACTAGTTCTGCCCATCCGAGAGGTATGGGACCAAACGAATCACCCATTGGTCTCTGGGCAGTTGCAGGTTTAAGCACCCTCTTGAAAGTTGTCAAATAGGCCTCAATATCATCCACCTCTGTCAACTTAGTTAATTTAATGTCTCTAGGAACAGATCTCCCCATCTGCCCGGGTCATGTCCTGAATAGCTTTAAGGTTGCCGTCCATTTTCATCTTGTCTCCGCTCTCTTCGACCTGTATCCTCCGGTCTTCATCCCTCTGTCTCTGGTCTTCTTCTCTCTGGGCTCCATCTCAAGTTGGCATAAACAAAGCCATTTCAGTAGTTCACTTGGATCCTCGGTGCTGGGGTCATCTGACTTTCCTCCTTCTTTGGATTACCAGCCACAGCTGTGGCTCCTTCTTCCATCTTTCTTTGGTAGCAGGTTCGATCCCTGGCAACAACTGGACACCAGTCTTCAATCTGACAGACCTGGTCAGATGTAATACATTCAACTCCACTTGTTCTGGTTGTTGCATCTGCTAGGGTATTTTCAGCGCAACACCCCCTCTGGAGTACCTTCTGACACCCCAGAGGTTGGAATCCCACTTCTGACACCAGTTGTGGTAGTGTGGGTCCCAATAAACAGATCACAACCAGATAGGATGCATAAAAAATGCATATGTCTGCATTTATCATTTTATTCAAAAAGAAGAAAAAAATAAATAAATAAAATACTAAATTTAATATATACAGAAAGGAAAAATAAATGGTGTTAATCTGTCACACCTCTTCAAACATCAGGAGATAATTCTTGCAAAATAAAACAATTACAGAATTCCTGAGTTCTTTCCCTTCTCTCAAACAATGTGGAAACTTGCACAATTTCTTCTTAGAACCTTCTCTCTCCTTGACCAGAACTTACTGACCACCTATCTCTCTTGGTTCTCCTAGAGGAACCTTTTATAATGCCACAGGGTGACCTCATCAATCATGTGATACTTAATTAAGATGAACAATGGCATTTTCAAGCTTATATATAAATATATATATATAAACCAACTAGTATCATTCTAGCACTTCAAGGGTTTACCCAAAAAACATTTATTTCCTCACAAGGTCCTAAAACAAAAATATAAACTTAATTATAGGACTATGATGTCAGAGCATTAGCTTAGCTCCTCCCCTTCTGACATCACTCCTCCTTGAGACCATATAAGCTGCCATTTCATGAGTTACCTGCCCTATAGAAGGACCTCTGCAACTAACATGGGCACTCAGGTAACAGTTTATTTAGTACAATACCTTTTTTGTTCCAGTTTCCTTAGTTTTACAGTCCATTCTTAACTTACTAGCTGAAGTTGCAGCAGACACTTGCTTCTCAACTCAGCCCTCTGCTGTTTTAGTTTTTTTTTTAACAAGATGCAATTAAGTACTGACAGAAAAAAAAAAAAGGGACAGTAAAGGATAGATAGAAGATTGCCAGGTTGGCCGCCCTGACAAGAAAGTATAGGATAGATATTGAAATATAATAGAGGATAGGATAGGGTGAAAAGAAATAATGGGGGGGGGTTATTGCATCTTGAAGTGATTGTTTATACTTCACAACAGGACCCCCTGTTACATTGTCATAGAGTTTACGCGAACATCAAGTAGCAGCATATATTAAGTAGCAGCGTATATAAAGTTCGTACTTACTTACTGTAAGCACTCGCCATGCGTTGTGGTGAAACTGTGGTGGAACTGGTAGAGATCATTTATTAGCCACATCAAAATCAAAAGCGAATCACGTGATGCTATAGTAGTTCACGTGATTCTACGTGATATCTGTTCCGTTCCTATCTCTGTTTGTGGCATGAATAGGGGAATAGAGTAAAGAATACACCGAGTGGGTTGACTCTGTACATGGACATGGACATGGGTTTAAAAAACAAGAATACACCAAGTGGGCACACAAAAAGTGAGTTCATGTTGTTCATGTGTGGTTGAATGAACAGCAAGGGGGGGGAGACTGTGTGCTTATGCTGTGAGTGTTGTGAGTGCAGCGATGTCAAGTGACTGTGCACTTTTTTTGCTTTTGTTCTCATTTTATTAAACTTTATTGAAGTTAAAAATCTGGCTCTTCTCCTTAGTAGTTTAGGCAATGTCAGCAGATGCCCTTCCACTTTGAAGCTGGCCTGACACAGTATCATCATACCATTTTGTAAAATGTTGCTTTAATTCATCTTTAAGCAACTTGTTCACTGTTAAATCAAGCGGCTGCAGTAAGTCGGTGCAAGAGGCGAGGACAAAAGTAGGGATGATTTCATTTTGCTCCAGACATTGCAGTACCTCTTCAGTGGTGTGACCTCTGAACAGATCCATGACAAGCAGCGATCTCTGTTCCTGGGGTAGGTCCATCTGCAGCTTGATTTTTTTAATGTGCGGGACAAGAACCTCCATGATAAATTGCTGCATTGTAAGACTGTTTGCCCAATGATTTTTGGAATGGCTTATTAACCAGCCAACAGGAAATGTGAAAGCAGGGTGGCAGTTGTCAGTCTTTCCCTTATAGATGATCTGGGGAGGTAGAAGATCTCCAATCATTGATATTGCAAGCACGACTGACACCTGCCGCTTGTCACCCAGTACGCACACCTCTACTTGCTTCGAACCCACAGTAGCCATGGTCCACTGACTGCATGGCACTAATTGAATACCAGTTTAGGTCTAAATTAAAATAAAGGCCGGAGGGATCAGTTCTTGCCCACAAGCAGTAGCCACCCTACCCAGGAATTTAGCCTTAAATTCTGGGAAGTCGACAGGGGTTTTTATGGCAGTTTTGGTCGCCTTGCATTTAGAATACCCCATGCGACTCAGAAGCTTCCAGGACCACTGCCTTGAAAATGTAAGATGCTCACTATTCTCCAGTAGCAGGTCAGGGCTGTGTGCCTTGACTACCCCAGATGCTATGGCCGATATCACACAAGCATACACAAATGTCCCCACTGATCTTATGCTTTTAACAATTTTTTTAAGCTCATCCTCAACCTCATCGAGGAGCAATGCAGGATGACCATGGGGTTTAGTGGGCAATTCAGGAGTCAGTTTGGTGGGGTCAGGGGTTTGCCAAGCTCCATAAGGTAGTCCTTCTTGAACCCACACACAGTGCTCTCATTTATGCTGCTTCCGTACTTCTTGCAGCAGTAGCGAACGGCATTCATAACACCGTTCTCCACTGCATACTTGCCAACCTCAAAAGGAACACTTGTATTGTATTTAGTGTATTCTGTCCAGCGCTTCTTGGGAACATGACCGGAGATGTCACTAGCGAGTTCTGTAATCACTGCCTCAGCAACCTGCAGTGGGACCACAGCAGTCTGGCTAAGACCTTCGGCACTCAAGGGCTCACAGGACAAGTCTCGCTTGACATCAGGCTTTTTGTGTATCCAGGATAACAGCGACATCTTAGAAGTCAGTAGTCAGTCAGCAAATGAATGAATACAGTTGGAATACAGTTGCTTGTAATGTGTTCATTTTGTAGACTTCCGGGTACTGTAATACCGTGAATATGAGATTACGCTAAAGTATGCTGGTAGTACCATCACGCGGAATTTAACCTATGCGGATATTTTGCATTATACAGTATATCTGTAAGTGCTCAGTGCACTTTCTGTTAAGTAAAATCTACTTATTTGCCGAACAGTTGTAACCGTGATGTCATTTTTCTAAGGTAAGATTTGGTTTCCACTGGCTGAGGTAAACTCTCTGTAGCATCGGCCACCCGAGATAGACACACTACCAGACTTTAACTTGTACAATTGCACGTTTGATTATTCTAGTTTGTAAGCTTGAAAGAGGTGCCAGAAGAGAGTCCAGCTGGTGGTATCGAATACCCGAGGACAGGCACTTCTCTAAAAGCTGTTTCAACCCAAAGAGAGAGGTGGGTTGTCACAGTATCTATGTGGGGTCAGGTAATAAATAAGGAACAGTTCTAGGGTTGGCTCCGTACTCCTAGCAGTGAAGGCAACCCAGTGCAGCAACCCTATTATTGCCCAATCAACCAGAAATTTAAAGTGGCAGTCACACTTTCTAGGTGCCCCAGTGCTTCAATCTAACCAGTCTTCATCAGGGAGTCTTGACAGTGTGTCTGTCACTTTAAATTTCTTCCTTTTGCAAGATAAACTGTGCACCCATTTTTGAATTAAAGCTTGGTGTGTCCATCTCATTGCTGACACCAGCTTTACCTTGACTGCACTGGCTGGTTGGGTAATAAAATATGGAACCCTGGACCTCACTTCAAATACCCAAATACAGACTACTTAACATTAGGGGGGTAGAACCATACCCTCAAGACAAGGTATGGTATTTCTAATTGGTTGGCATTTCAATTCATGCAACTAACCCCCACTGTTGTGCATCACTTGGGAACTCTTCCTTGGGACAACTCTTACAGTTTAAAATTGGCACACCTTAAAAACTGGCAAACAGCCCTAATGCTGTCTCCAAATTAATATACAGTACAGCTATCTCTGATTTGGATTTTCAGGAAGGTAGTGAAGTTGCACAATACTGAAAACAAGCAAATTCCCAAGCAAGCACCAACTGGAACTGGGATACTATCTGGGGAAATGTCTACAAAAATTTAAGGACAGAAAACCTTAGGCTCAAACAGTTTAAGATATTGCATAATCTTTATTTTACCCCCAGTAGACTACACAAAATGGATAAACTGGAGAACACCTGTACCATATATGAGGAACAAGAAAGTCTGCTACTGCATGTCATGTGGGAATAGCAGAAAGAAAAACCATTGTAAGAAGCTATAAGGGACAAACTAGACCCATTACTGGGCCAGAACAATGCCTTTACCCCTGAGATATGTTTGATAGGCAACCATGGAGAGAAATTGATGGGTATGCAAAAGTATCATATGACAGTAGTTGCTGGAGTAGACAAATGGTTTATTTTGAGACACTGATTAGATGATGAGACCCCTTCATATAGGGAATAGCATAATGAAATCCTAGTAGCACTTAGGATTGAAAATATCATAGCCAGCACAAGTAATAGATTTTAGACTTACCAAAGATGCTGGGAAATACTACACACCCTAGTTGCCTTAGAACCAGAGTAACAATAGCAGAGGTGTTGAAATGTAGTTGCCAAAACACAGACTCAATAGTTGAATACTGCTTTACAATGCCTAATCTATTCTTAAGTTCAGCTGATCACCTTATATTGACAATTAAATGGGGACGTGTATATGTTTTTTCAGTATATGTATTGTACCTTCTTCTGTACTGTATGTACAGTATATGCTGTAAAATCAATGAAGTACATTAACGTTGTGAGACAGAGGTGACCACACATACCCACATATTTCAGACCTGCCCATTCTTGGCTGCATATTGGAAAGTGATTGAGAGAGAACTAAATGCCCTCTTTCCCAGTTACGGCCCGCCAATGCCGGCTGTGGCCTTACTCCTTCACTTCCCTCCACACATTAAGGACAAAACGCAAATATACCTCTTGAGCATCCTGTTGATTATAGCCAAAAAGTCTATTAGAAGTAAGTGGCTCAAGCCGGTACCACACACCCAAACCCAATGGGAGGACACATGTGGGAGGTATACAGGATGGAGAAACATACGGCCCAACTCAGGAATGTCCTTCAAGACACCGGAATAGATGCAATAGATGGCTGGTGCATATTATGGCACATGGGCCAGAGTCTACTTCCACTTCCAGCTCCCTCCCTCATCTTAGCACCCTCCCTCAACTCACCTCTCTCCTATCTCCACCTCCACACATCCAGCAGCTTCCCTTGCTCAGGCTCGAACTCATTTGTAGACTCCACCTCTCTTGCCCTTCCACTCATCTACGGCCTTGCTGCAATAGATTTAAACTGCACAAACTCAAAAATAAGCTCTTCTTCTATCTGCTCTTCTTCCTACTAGCTTGAGATACCCAGCCTAACCCTAGCCCAACCTCTCACTCCCCCTCACCTGTGAAAGGCTTCACTATCTATCATCTCAATGCTAGGAGCTTGCTCCCAAAGGTTGACCTCCTGAGAGTCTGGGTGTCACAGCACTCGCCAGACATACTCTGCATAACTGAGTCATGGCTATCATGTAGAGTTTTGGACACCCTACTCTTCCTACCTGGTTACCTTTACCTTAGACAAGACCGCTGTAAGACAGGTGGTGTCGCAATTTACTACTGCCATAACCTGCTGGTCTCAATTGTTACAAACAAGGCAGTCCCCAAGTCCTATGAGCTCCTTCTTGTTAAATTGCTTTTGCCCTCTTCTCTCCCCATCCACATTGGTGTACTCTACTCCTCCCCAAAAGCCCTTCCCTCCACAGTGGTCAGCACTGTCTCCACTGTTTCTGCCACTGCCAGCTTTGGTGAACTCATTTTACTTGGCGACTTTAACCTGAATTGTGCCTCCCCTACCCTTAAATCCACTACTTAGCAAACTGAGACACTAAACCTGCACCAACGAATCAGTGAGCCACCAGACCAAACCCCCCACTCTCGAAACCACACCCTCCTGTGCTGGGTCCTGGTCTCTCACCCACACCAGATCACATCAGCTGGTACACTTTCTGACATCTTCAGTGACCACCTTATGACCTACTGCACTCGAAAACTCCACTTATCACACACTCACACACCTATCGCTGGATGCGTTCCCTTTGCTCCCTAAACATCGTTATGCTTCTGCATGATCTCGCATCCTCAGACTGATCCACCTTCTATTCCACCAATGATGTAAACAGATCTGTCTTCCTTTTCTGCCACATATTTAACAAACATCTGGAATGATCACACACACACACCCACGCTGCCAGAGATTGTGAAGTCTTCACCACCCCTGGATATCCGCTCATCTAAACAAGTTCTGCAACTCCCATGATTGCACTTGGGTTTGCTTTAAAACCTCACTCTCCCCCATTGACCTCTCCACTTATTGCACCTTAAGAAAGGCTTGCACCAAAGCTATAAGGGAACCCAAATCCAACTACTTTAAGAACATGCTGCAAGAAAATCTAAACTCTCCCCTCAAAATCTGTCAAATCCTCTCTTCTCTTCTTAAACCCTCACATACCTCCCCCTCCCCTCCCTCCAAATCAACAACCATCTAGTCTCAGACTCCCACACTGTTGCCACTACCTTAAATATATTTTTCAATGCATGTGCCCTTCCCTCAACCCCTGCCCATCCCTCCTACCCCAGCACACCCCATTAACCCCTGACTCCACAGCACCCTCTCCCATAGCACCGCCACCCTCTCTACCCTCACACACATGTCAACTGGACCCTATCACAGCACAAGAGGTACTTAGGGCTCTCCAATCCCTAAATCCATGAAAGTCCAACTCTGATGGTCTTGCCCCACTCATACTAAAGATCTCAGCCACAGCCATTGCCCACTCCTTGTCCCACCTACTCAATCTCTCCTTCTCCCTTGCCACAGTACCACAGGCTTGGAAAGAGGCTAATGTAATTCCACTGCACAAAGGCAGTGACCCCTCCCAACCTGTCAAATACAGCCCCATCTCCCTCCTCCCTGTTCAAGCTAAACTACAAGAATCTCTCATCCTCACCAGACTCACAAACATCCTCACCACCACAAATGTTGTGACCCCTTATCAGTCGGGCTTCAGGAAAAAACACTCAACCATCTCCTTCCTACTTAGTGTTACCGACTTCATTCTGACTGTTATGGACCAAGGCCACCTCACCTCATCCATATTTATTGATCTGACCAAGGCATTCGACTTCCTCTCCCATTCCATCCTTCTCACCAAGCTCATGCATGCTGGCCTCTCCCCCCACTCAGTCAAATGGTTCGGCTCCCACTTCTCCTGCTGCTCTCAACGCATCCAATCTGGAGGTGTACTCCCCTCCAATAATGGCTGACGCACCTGAAGGGTCAATCTTCGGCCCCATCCTCTTTTCAGTATTCCTCAATGACCTCCCCCTTGTATGCTCCTCTTCTCATATACACCTCTATGCTGATGACACTATCCTTTATAACTCCGGTCCCTCTGCCAAAATGGTGACCTCCAGAGTTACAGTCCAACTTCACCCATGTCCTGAAGTGGTTTAAGGCAAATCAGCTGAAAGTAATCACCACTAAAATAGTTTCCATGAACGTTGGCTCTACCCAGAAACTAGCTAAACTCTCCTCACCCCTTATCTTCTAGACCCTCAATGGCAAAACCCTGGACATAGTCCCAGCCTACAAATATCTCGGAGTCTGGCTGGACAGTCAACTGGACTTCTCCACTTATATTAACCATATGCACTCCAAGTTCTGCCCTTAACTCGGGGCCCTCTATAGAAACAAAGATGCCCTTTCCCTTCCTGTTCACTAGACACTCCTTACAAAAACCATTCTGCCTGTATCTCACTATGCCGACATCGTGTACAAGTCCTCTCGGCATCCACCATCTCCAGACTGAACATTCTCTTCAATGCCTTCTGTCATTTCAACCTGAATGCCCCCACCCCGAACCCAACCCTGCACCCTCTACTCCTCGCTATCTCTCCCTTCTCTTACTTCCCCTGAAACCCATTCCTCCTTTCTGGTTTGGCTCACTTCCCTCCTTTCTAGCCTCCCTCCTATCCCCTGTTGTCTGGACCTCCTTTAGTGTCCGTTCTCGTGACCCATGTTCCTTTGCCCTACCCCACCCTCGCTCAGATGCTGGCAAGGCTGCCTTATTTTTCCACTTCCCCTGGGAGTGGAATTCCCTGCCTGCCTCACTGTGCACATTGCCTTCCTTAAGTCTGTTTAAGCAAACCCTTAAACAAACCTTGTACTTCTCCCCTCCTACCCCTTGCTTGTGCCATCAACCAGACTAACCTCTAGTTAGTACCTTGCCTGTCCATCCTTTGTTACCTGTACCCCAGTGTGCAGGTCCTCTGCTTTGTCTGAAATTAGCATCTGCCCATGTCTCCCTTGTCTCCTTACTGCCTTCTCAGACCTCAACAATACCAGCAACTGTTAAATTGCACAACGTGTGGTTGATATGCTTATGTAATGTATCTGCTTTTAAGCTATGATGCAATTGTATTGTTGATATACTGTACCTATGTAAGGTACCACTCTGTACTCTGCTGCTAGATTGCTTACATATCGTTATTTCACAAATGCATATGTTATGTACCACCTTCATATCTGCTTGTAACCTTTCACTACTATTTTGCTTCCATGTTGTGGTTATATACAAAATCATGAACAATTTTATAATGCCTGTATAACCTGTTATCTGCTAGTTTGTATGCACTTATGCATCATCATTTTGTATCATTGCACTGTATTACTGTAACTGCACATTTCAAGGCTGGCCCCATGATGCCAGGCTAGTAGGTACATAGCCACATTTGCATCTTGTAGACCTGAGTCCACATCCAAAATTGTAAGAGAGAGAATGGAATAATACAGAAGTCGGTGCTGTGGTAGCCCCAGAAATCCGCACTGACATGAACACAGCCAGGGTTTAGACATACTGATAAAGTATGGGGCCCCAATATCTGTTGACACCACAGAGCCAGCCTTGAGATATGTGTAGTTTTAATGATCAGCTGGCAGTATAGCCTAGAGGTTAAAGCAATCCTAAAGATGGATTATTGCTACTAACAGTTTGAAATGTAAAGGTGATAACTTACTAGTTTCAATGCCCATACAAAACAATTATTATAAATGTAGAAAGTGTAACACCTTAAAACATATTTAATAAAACAGATGATTTCCTATTTAACCTGCAGTAAATGGAGGGCCAAGTTCCTCGACAACATCATTTCCTGCCAGGAGCCTAAAACACATGGCTGCCCCAGCCCTTAATTACAGGCTGATTTACACATGGATAACTCTGGACTGCAGTGACTCACACTTAAATAAAATGGCTCACTCAAATTAGCTTTTCATGGACTTTGAGACATTAAGAAACCCTGCTGATGACAGTTCCCCTTTAATTCGTTCAGCAGTCCAACTGTTGTCATAACTCCTTTTTTAACCAGGCATGTCGTTAAAATGGATGATGATTACTTAGTGTATCCGTTGCTATCCCCTGTTCCAAACTGTATCTCTTTTGGCTTTGCAAATTTTAAATGTTGCAATCATTGTGCAATAACCTAAACCTCTCCCAAATCTGCTTATTGCCATGTTTTAACTTTTGTTATACAATTTTTTTCTCTCTTAGTTTTTTAATTAGCTTCCTGCTTAACCAATGTTTGGATTTTTACCATTTACATTGCATTTGTCCACCATGGGTATATATCGTGAATCTGACTTGTTGATTTTTTTCCAGACGTATACATATCTAATTCATGGTCAGTTTCTATAGTTCATTAGGCCAACCCCAGTTCTTCAGTTTCCTTCTCATTCCTTCAAAATTAGCCATAAAAAAACTCGTGCATTTATGAATTCCTTTTTCCATAACAGTTTGCTCAATTACAAATTCAACCATAGAAACATAGAAACATAGACTTTGACAGCAGATAAGGACCGCTTGGCCCACCTAGTCTGCCCATTTCCCTACCTAGAGGATAAGCTGCAGATCCTATTTAACCAACAGCCTATCTCTTCCTACCCACCACAACAATTGCCTTATGTCTGTCCCATGCATTCTTGAATTCTCCCACAGTTTTAGACCCCACAACCTCCTCAGGAAGGCTGTTCCATGTGTCCACCACCCTCTCTGTGAAAAAATACTTCCTCACATTGCCCCTGAGCCATCCCCCATCTATCTTCAGATTGTGTCCCCTTGTTCTTGCACATCTCTTTTTCTGAAAGATGCTACCCTCTTGGACTTCGTTGAGTCCACTGAGGTACTTAAACGTTTCTATCATGTCCTCCTCTCCCTCCTTTCCTCAAGGGTATACATATTAAGCTCATTTAGTCTCTCCTCATATGGCTTCTCTTGCAGACCCTGCACCATTTTAGTTGCCCTCCTCGGAACTGCCTCCATCCTGTCTATGTCCTTGTGGAGATGGGGTCTCCTGAACTGGATGCAGTACTCCAGATGGGGTCTCACCAACTGTCTGTACAGGGATAATAACTTCCTGTTTTCTGCTGGTGATACCTCTCACACATCCCAGTATCCCCCAGCCCACCCTACCACCTTTCTCACATTGCTTGCCAACCTTAAGGTCATCTGATATGATTACCCCCAGGTCCCTTTCCATTTTTTGTTGTTACTACCCCCCATTGTGTAATCTTCCCTGGGTTTTGTTTCCCAGGTGCATTACTTGCACTTATTTGCATTGAATCCAAGCTGCCATACTCTGACCATTCCTCCAACCTTGCCAAGTCCCTTCTCATCCTTTCCACGCCTCCTTGTGTAGCAACCCTGTTGCGAGATCTTTGTGTCATCTGCAAAGATGCATACTTTTCCTTCCAGTCCCTCTGCAATGTCACTTATAAAGACATTAAAAGGACAGGACCAGTACTGAACCCTGCAATTCCTGCAATTAGTAACCCCTTTCTTCAGAGGGAATTCCATTTATAATTACTTTCTGTCCTGTTGTTCAGCCAATGTTTTATCTAGGCTACCACCCTGGGACCCACTCCCAGGCTGGTTAATTTGACTACTAATCTTTTGTGTGGGACTGTGTCAAATGCCTTGCTAAAGTCTAGGTAGGCCATGTCCACAGCCCCTCCCTGGTCTACTTTGGTCACCCAGTCAAAGAAATCAATTAGATTCATCTGACATGACCTTCCCACTGTGAACCCATGCTGCCTTGGGTCCTCTGCCCCACTGTCCTCTAGGTACTTAACAATCCTTTCCTTCAGAAGTGATTCCATCACTTTCCCTACCACAGAGGTCAAACTGACAGGTCTGTAGTTTCCTGCCTCTGTCTTGGTCCCACTTTTGTGAAGGGGAATCACATCCGCCTTCTTCCAGTTCTTGGGTACACACCATCCTCCCATGATTTGTTAAACAGGGTAGTCAGTGGTGTCACTAGTTCTCTGCTTAATTCTTTTAGAATTTGGGGTGAATTCCATCTGGCCCCATTGTTTTGTCCACCTTTCAGTTTTAGGAGTTCTTTCAGAACCCTTTCTTCTGTGAAAGGACTGGGATCAATTCCCCTCTCAGAGTGCTTCTGTTAATTGGATTTGGCACCTCCCATTTCTCTTTTGTGAATACTGAACAGAAGTATTCATTCAGTATCTCTGCTTTTTCACTGTCACTCTCTGCCAACCCACCATCCATTCTATTCAGCCTCACTATCCTTACCTTTGTCTTTCTACGCTCCCTGATATACCTGTAAAGGTTTTATCCCCCTTCTTAACTGAGTTAGCTATCTTTTCCTCAGTTTGTGCCTTTGCTATTCTGACTATCCTCCCTGCTTCCTTCTGCCTTAATTGGTACAGCTCTCTGTCCTGCTCTTTCTGTGTTTTCTTATACTTCCTAAATGCTATCTTTTCTCCCTAACCTTCACCGCACCTCTTTTGAGAACCATAGTGTTTTTCTTCATTTTGATTTGTTTATTTGCTTCACACAAAGGCTTGTTGCCTCTGTGATGGCAGTTTGATAATTCCCCATTGTTGCTCCACCCTCCTTCTAGCCTGTTTGCTAGTGCTTTTCTAAGGCACTCTCCATCTTGCCAAAGTCAGCCCTCCTGAAGTCCAGAACCCTCACTTTGTATGGCTTGACTCTGTAGCTGAGTTTATCATGAACCACACTGTTTGGTGGTCACTTGTTCCCAAATGGCTACCCACTTCTAGATCTGAGATCCTCTCACTGTCCCCATTTGAGAGTACGAGGTCTAAGATTGCTCCCTCATGAGTAGGTTCCAGAACTAGCTGTCTGAGGCATGCCACCTGAAGGGCATCAAGAATGGCACTGCTTTTGGATGCGATTGCCACAAAGGTGCTCCAGTTAACTTCTGGCATATTAAGGTCCCCCATCAACAGTATCTCCCCTTTCTCTGCCATCCTAAATATGCCTTCTATCATATCTTTGTCCATTCCCTTCCCCTGACAAGGGGGGTCTATATACAACCCCTGTGCAGATTGTGGTGCCATTTCCAGTCTCTAAGGTGACCCACAGTGCCTCCTCTTTTCCTTGTTTAATCTTTTGTTCGGTTGCTTTTATCCCTTCCCTTACATAGAGAGCTACTCCCCCCTTCCGCCCTCCCTGTCGCTCCTGTAGGTTGTGTACCTTGGTATGTTAACATCCCAGACATGGTTCTCTGTGTACCATGTTTCTGTGACTGCTACAATATCCAGGCATCCCTCTTCCATCAAGGTCACCAGTTCAGGGAGCTTGTTGCCCAGACTACGGGCATTGGTACTCATTACTCTCCATTTCTTGATGGCCTTACATAGAAACATAGAAACATAGAATTTGATGGCAGATAAGGACCGCTTGGCCCACCCAGTCTGCCCATTTCCCTGCCTACTGGATAAGCTGCAGATCTTAGTTAACTAGCAGCCTACTTCTTCCTACCCCCACCCCCTAGAATTGTCTTATGACTGTCCCATGCATGCTTGAATTCCACCACTGTTTTTGACTCCATGACCTCCTCTGGAAGGCCGCTCCATGCATCCACAACCTCTCTGTGAAAAATAACTTAAATTACCTCTGAGCTGCCCCTCTATCTTCAAATTGTGTCCCCTTGTTCTTGCACACTCTTTTTGAAAGATGCTACCCTCTTGGACTTTGTTGATTCCCTTGAGATACTTGAAAGTTTCTATGATTCCTCTCTCCTCCTTTCCTCGAGGCTATACATATTAAGCTCCTCAAGTCTCTCATATGTCTTCTGGTGCAGACCTGCACCATTTTAGTTGCCCTCCTCTGGACAGCTTCCATCCTGTCTATGTCTTTGCGAAGACTGGGTCTCCAGAACTGCATGCAGTACTCCAGAGGGGTCTGACCAGCTGTCTGTACAGAGGATAATAACTTCCTGTTTTCTACTGGTGATGCCTCCCTATGCATCCCAGTATCCTACCTTTTTTTCCCATCCCTGTCCTTATTGCATTTGTCACTTTCTCCATTTACCCCTGTGCTTCTCCTCATCGACATCTCTATGTTGGTGTCTCACTCACTTAGTACCCTGATATTTTGTGGGGCTAAGATTTCCTGTTCTTTCCAGTGCTCTCCCTTGGCTAGTTTAAATGCTTGTCAATGAAGTATTTAAACCTATCACCTAGGATCCTGGTTCCCCTCCTGGACAGATACAGACCATCATGCCAGTATAGGCCTGCATCCCTCCAGGTGGACCCCCAGTCCCCAATGAAGCCAAATCCCTGAGCTCTGCACCAGTTTTTCAACCACTGATTGAATCCCAAGGTGTGGAGCACCCTAGCCGCACCCATGCCACAGACAGGCAGCACCTCCAAGAAGGTTATCGTGTGTGCTATTTGTCTAAGGCCCCCTCCCCATCTCTACAAATGCTTCTTACACTGCTCTGATCCCTTTCTTAGCCAGGTCATTTGTCCCTAGGTGGACAATGACATCCAGCTCCCTCTCCTGTGCAGCTGCTCCTGTGATCCTGAGGATTTGCTCCCTTTCCCTCAAAGCCATGGCACCAGGCAGGCACCTTACCTCCCTCTCCCCTTCCTCCCCCAGTTCTACCTTCCCAACAATGTAGTCCCCCACCAGGGTTTTTTTCCTTCCCCTGTGGGGTCCCATGCCTCCATCCTGTGGGTCTCCTTTGTGGAGGTTCCCAGCATCCTCCTTGGTCTCCACTGTGGGTGCCTCCATAGAGGAACCACACTTTTCCAGAACTGCATAGAAATTGTGGAGAGGTACAACTGGGAGGGATGCACCTCTGTTCCACCACCCTCAGCCTCCCTGAGCCCACTGTGGTCCAACCACTCCTCTTTCTTGGCAACCTCTGAGGCAATGGCAGTAACCCTGGTGGTCCCTGGGTGGGAGAGGAGGTCCCACAAATCCTGGCCAACTCAGCCTGGAGATGTGCAACCTCCTCTCAGCCCAGAGGATGCCTGCAGATGGGACAACACTGCATCCTCCAGAACATCTCCCGGAAGACTGCTGCTCCACAGCCACTGCACTGCACCACTCCCAACATGTCTTTTTTCTGGCCCCCTAACTATTATTTGGAATACTTACTCTTTCCTCTGTTTGTTTAATTCTTTTTTTTTCTCTCTTCTCTCCCTTCTTACTTACTGTCTCTGCACCCTTTTAGCTCCCGATCTTCCTGTTCTGAGACAAGAAGAACCATATTATGTTCACTATTCCCCAGTGGTTCTCTTTTTATGCTTTCTCCTATTTCATCATGTAAATTAGTGATCGTCATGTCTAGTATATTAATTCCTCTGGTGACCTCATTTACGTGCTGATTCAAGCTATCTTCCAATATTTCAGTCAGAGTCCTTTCTGTGCTATTAATGATCTCCCCTCAGCTTGCTCCTTTGCATCCATCCACACTTATGTAGATGACACGGTCCTCTTTGCATGTGACTCTTCTCCATCAGACTTAACATCCAGGCTTCAACTTGATTTTGACACTGTCCAGAAATGGTTCAGGTCTAATCAATTATCCCTAAATGCAAAGAAATTGGTCTCCATGTGTTTTGGCACTAGGCAGAGGCTTTCTAGGCTCCCTCCCCTCCTTTCACACCCTAGATGGGAGTACAATTGATGATGTACCCTCATTTAAGTACCTTGGTCTCTGGCTTGACTGACACTTTAGTTTTTTTCAGCACATAGACGCCATACACAAAAAACTCCACCCCAAGCTTGGTGTCCTATATAGGAACAAAGGATGCATCCCTATTTCTGCCCACCATGACATCATCACTAAGATGATCCTCCCCATCTTTGATTATGGCGACATTGTCTGCGGTGCTACACCAAAGTCCACCCTAGCCAGACTGGATCCCCTCTTCTACTCCTTGTGCCATTTTGCCTTGGCCTGTTCCCCCAGCACCCACCACTGTTGTCTGTACTCTGATCTCTCCCTTCCTTCCTTGGAAGACCGCCACCTAGCTCACTGTACCTCCTTCCTTTCTAAATTCTGGTTGGCCTTGCTCCCTCCCTATCTCAGCTCACTCCTCTCCCCTATGCCCCTCCCCTTACACTCTCCATAACCCAGGCTATAGCTCTCTCTTGCTCCCCTCTTGTAAATTCCTTGCTGGTCAGTCCGCCTTCTCCTTTTGTCTTCCTAATGTCTGGAACTCTCTTCCCTTAATAATTCACTCCACCCCTCCAAAAGCTCTCTCTTCTCTCGACACCAAGGCTGCACTGCTACCTCCTATAAATGACCTTAGCCTAAGACCTCTACCTACTCCCTAAACACCCCACTCTCTTCACTCTTTTTTCTCCTCCCCACTTCAACCCCCTCCTCTCCTCCCTCTACCACCATCCTCTCCCCCTAACAACCCCACCCTCTTCACTTTTTTCTCCTCCCCACTTCAATCCCCGCTCCTCTCCTCCTGTCCACCAACATTCTCTCTACCCTTCCCCACTCCTCCTAGTTTTATCCATCTCTACCCCTCACCCCTCCTCTCTCACTCTTCCACCTCCCTCAACTACCCTCTATTCCCCCTTCCACTCCCCTTATCCTATCCTCATCACTTTATTCCCTACACCCCACTCCTCTTCTAGCTCTTCCCAACTTATTCTCTTCAGTCTCCCTTCTTCTTTCCACTTCTTCCATCCTACGTCCCCTAATTTTCTTCCCTCCCCTCTCTCTTCTCTCTCAACCCTTCCTCCTCCCTTCCCTCTTGCACTAACAATGTGCTAGCAGTTTCCCCTAAGGTTCACATTTGACGTGTTTATTCTACTACCCTGTCCTGTATTCCTGATGCTTGAGTCTTGCGAGTGCCTGGTTCTTCACACAACTGTTATCTTAACTTGTGTTATTATCACTGGTATATGTGATACTCTACATTATTGTACTGTGTTGTATATATTATATTACTGCATTTCTACTTGCTATCATGTAGTTATTCCTTTTCACCCCAGGACGCATCTGAAAACGAGCCTTATGGCTTAGTATATCTTTCCTGGTAAATCTCTTTTAAATAAATCAATATTAAACTTAACTCCCATGATTGCAATTAATCCCTGGAAAATTTAGAGCCCCAATAAAACCATACTCTAAGCTACTCATTGTTTGAATATCTCAAAATAGTAACTTGTCACCTTCATAATTTGATTTGGAGGTCTACAACATATTCCCTAAACTAGGTTACGACTACTACAAACACCAAACTTAAAGAGCAGCTGACACCTTTGGGAAAACTTGGAAAACATAATATGTATACACAATTCAGCTCTTATTTCATATATCTTATATGTATTCTGAACAATTTGCCCACTATGGCTGGTCCTTGCTCAATCCTAGTGTACGCAGATGACATGGTTCTGTACACTAGTACCACGGATATATCAAACATCAATTTGAACCTGAAGACAGATTTTGATCTCTTACAATCTTGGTTAAAACAAAACAAACTCCTAATGAATACCAAAAAGATAGTCTGCATGCTATTTGGCTCAGGATCCAGAATTAAGGCCTGTCCCTCTGCCCTAACCATCCCCGATCTAGATGGCTCTCTACTGGATGTAGTAGACTCTGTTAAGTTCCTCAGAGTAACCCTAGACCCTACGCTGGGTTTTAACCTGGATCTGTCAGCTATCTGCAGGTCAGTAAACACAAAGTTGGGGCTTGTCTATAAAATCATGAACACACTTATCACAGCTGCTAGACTGGCTATTGCCTAGTGTGTCCTTTGGCTGAGTCTCACCTATGGGCTAATGACTTACCTGGATGCCAACAAACGGGTCTTACAAAAATGGAACACGTGTTAAAATAGCATCTGCCATTTTGCCCTATCTGTACCCAGGCTTATCCATCACTGCATACTCTAGTCGAATCTCAGCTGGCTCACCCCATTACCCTATCATTTGTTCACCGCTGGTTGTATTGTACTATAGATAATATGATTCGAACAGGTACACCAGTGACACTGGCCAGCATGTTAAGACAAACCACACAGGCCTATCCCTTGAGGTCTGCTGATAGGTCTCTTCTAGACATACTTAAATGGGCTACAAAAATGGGTGAGCATGCTTTCTCAGCATCTGCTTGCACGCTATGGAACACCCCACCAATATCTGTAAGGTACTGTCAGTCACATCAGGTTTTTAAGAAGGAACTTCATAAGTTCCTCATGTACACAGATAAGTGCTCAAGTAACTAATCTAACATACCCGTGCTTATCATGGCTTTACCTCTCTTCCACATGTCAATTATGCACTTATTATGACTGTTTTCTGAACTGCTTTGCAACTCTGCATTTTTTTTATGGTACTCCGGTTTTATGTCAAACCATTGTTGATGTTTTGTATTGGTGTATCACCTGTAATTGCTGTTCTTCTGTCTGTAACTCTTCCAGGTTGTGCCTGAAAATAGGCAATGATATGTGTACTGCACTTGTCTGGTAAACAAAAACTAAATAAATAAACATGTCTCCTCTCCCTTATGTATTACTGAAGAAATTCCCAAAAAAACAAAATCTTTACCCTTTAGAGTTCACCTGCCTGTATAGCTTATTCCCCACTTGAAATATAATGCTCTGTTTTGACATCACAGTCTGCTGCCATGGAAATAACTGATGTCACATGCAGAGTGCTATGACATCAGGTTGGGAAGAAGCAGTAGGAACTGATGAACCCTCAAGGGACATCTATCCTTGTTTCATGCACAAGACCTCAGTAATAAATGATGGGGATAAGAAATGAAGAGCTAATGAAAAATATAAGATGCTTTGTGTCCAAACACTATAAGTTCTTCTCGAGATGGCTGTGGCTCTTTAAGCCTAATAATCTCTTGCTCATTTCCCTCTGGTGATAACATTTCCTCCACCACTGAGCTCGTGGCAGACATACTGTACACAGCCACCCTTCCTCCTTTACGCCCAGTTCTGACTTTTCTAAACAACTGATATCCCTCCACAGATTTATCCCAGTTTTTACCTTCTGGCCACCAAGTCTCTGTTATCCCAATAATGTCAAATTTACCAGATCTTTTAATCATCTCAAGTTTTCCCACCTTTTTATTTACACTCTTGGCATTACATAAAAGACACTAAATCCTTTTCAAGCAGTCTATGGTTATTCTTTTTATTCTTCTCAGTTCCTTGCTTTGCATTATGTGGTTGTACCTTATCATTTGGTGTGGGGTCCTGTTTAATATCCCCACCACATTCCCCTTCATCCCCAATTTAGCTATCAAGCTATTTGTCTATTTATTCTGTTACCCAAAACATTTCCTTCTGTTCTATTTAAATACAGGCCATCTCATCTCAAAAGGTCATGCCTATGTTGGAAACTTTCCAGATTTCTACAGTTGCAGCCAAAGGCATGGTGAGATATTTCCTGAAATTTCTGTGATATCTCTAGAGAAATTCCTTGTCTGCCTGTAGTACCAATGTGGGCTACCAGAGAGAGAGAAAGAGAGAGAGAGAGAATCTCTTTAGATAAATTGAGCAATGTCTGGAAATATCTGCTCTACAAAGTACTGTACCTAAACTGTTTGGTTTGTCTCCAGCTTGCCCTGCCCTCCCAGATAGAACTGTGACCTGGTCCTGCTGTGTCAATGAGCCCACCAGACTCAGTAAGTAAGGGGAGATACTGGGAGGTGGAGGCAGGATCTGATTTCATATGGGGGCGGGCACCTCTCCATTTAGAATGGAGCTGCTCCACACTGAATCTTGCTCTGCAAAGCACTTTACATGAACTGTTTGGCTTGTCTCCAGCTTGCTCTGCCCTCTCAGTTAGAACTGTGACCTGGTCCTGCTTTGTCCATAACTCCACCAGTCCCAGTAAACAAGGGGGAGCTACTGTGAGGTAGATGTGAGACTTAATGTCATTTGGGGGCAGGCACCTAGCCATTTAAAAGCAGAGCCATTCCACACTGAATCCTGCTCTGCAAAGTACTGCACGTGAACTTTTCGACTGATCTCCAGCTTGCACTGCCTTCCAGGTAGAACTGTGACCCAGTCCCGCTGTGTCAATCAGCCCACCGGTCCTGGTAAGCAAGGGGTGCTACTGGGAGGTGGAAGTGGGGCCTTACATCATTTGGGAGCCAGCACCTCACCATTTAAAAGTGGAACCACACCACACACAATCCTGCTCTGCAAAGCACCACACCTGAACATTTCGACTTGTCTCCAGCTTGCCATGCCCTCAATACTTAAGAAAGAAGGAGCCCTCTGTGTGATAAAATACCTGCTTACTGACAGTATAAAAAAGACCTTGTCTCAAGCATGTCTTCTACTGTCCAAGGACTATGGGAGCACAGTGTGGGGGTGGGGCAGAGAAGGTCAGGTCTAAAAGAATCACCATGTATAATAATGCAGTCTGTAGATTTGTCCAAAGGGCAAGACACAGAAAGCTACTGTGTCCTATACAGGTGACTAAACTGGTTGCCTCTGGACTATAGGGATATGCTCAGCTAAAGAAAGGAGATATGGGTCCTTTGTTTGGTATTACTGTACCTAAAAATAGCCTGTCACATCTGTGATCAGATGACATTACAACCCTATGCATTCCATGGTTCAAAACCTCAAAGGGTCTGAAACCTTGCACAGTATGTATGTTGCTGCAAAAAACTGGAATGCACTGAATCTGATATTAGGAACACGAACAATTTTTACTCAGTTCAAAAAAGTGTACAAAACTTACTTGATGTCCGAAGCAAGCTGTAGCTGCTTTCAGTGGTAGCACTTTTTGCACAGATGAATGATGTTTCTTCTTATAATATTGTCATTTTTGTACTGTGCTTCTGTTTTGAATTCTGTTATGTGGTTTTATAATCTGTCCTGTATGTTCTGCAGCATGCTTGTAGAGCATCTTACCCAGTTAACAAAATTTTAAATAAGAAAAAAATAAACACAATGTGAAAGTATCTATGTTTGCAACTGTGAGAAAGTGAAAACCCTCCTTGCTTGCAGTTTCTTAGCCAAACATTGGTTTGTAATGGCTATTTGTGCCCCAAAACTCACTCTTGACACCAGTAGAATTTCTGACTCAATCACTTTATGACCCTTTTGTTTTTAACCATGATCCTATATCATCAATATCCCTCCTAATATCCTCATCCACGTGAATCCCAATATCATTAATTGCTATGTGCAGAGCTATTAAAGGCTGATGACCAGCACCTTCTAATAGTCCATTTAAATTCATTTTAACATTCTCCACATTAGCTCCTGGCAAACAACAGACTGTGGTACTCTCCTTCCTTCTGTGACAAATAATTGAATCTGCATATCTAATAACTGAATCCCATAAGACTACTATATTTTGTTCTATATCGAGAGTAGTGCTTACAGGATTCTAGCCACTATCTGGCTTGCACCTGTATCTATTGACGTTTGCTGCATTTCCTCAACTTTATTTAGGTCTTTGATAACTGAGTGGGTGCACTGATCCAAAGGACCATTTTCAGGCATGACCCAAGCCACAGCATGGCACATTAAGCAATACAGGTGTGGAGAACAGTAAATAAAGGCCGCAACATGAGGTGCAGTAAATTAAAGAACAAGAGATCATTACATAAGGTACAATTACATAAGATACAAGGTGTAAAAAGACCAGCATACAGGTCAAAAATACATAGTCACAGGCCAGGTAACAGGTTGAAACGCAAGTCACAAAACACAGAGATCAAACATAATTCTCAGATATGATACATAAAGTGCAAAATGCAAACAGGTACACTAATAGTGCACAGATCAACAATCAGATTGGAACTCAGAAACTGAGTACAACACTTTCCCTTAGCAAATAGCACTGGGACTTAGAGTAGTGAGGTGACAGCAGCAGCTCCGAAAGGTGGGGGAAGAGGCAAGAGCGGAAGTGGTGAGTGTAGCAAGGATGAGACCCAGCTAATAGGTGTGGGGGGATCAGAGGGAAGGGATACCAGAGATTACCCAGGAGAGCAGTGGCATTTGGCTTCAGACAGTAGCCAATCTTTGAATTTGTTTTTGAAAGAGAGATGGGAGGTAGAAGAGTACAGCAATGTGGGGAGTCCATTCCATAGGGAGCGGGCAGAGACAGAAAAGGCTTTACTGCCCATGGTAGAGGAGATTCATGGAACTACCAGGGGGGATGAATGATTCATGGAGGCTCCCAGCTGCCACTCTGCTCAGGAGGAGGGATGAGTATGGGGACAGGTGGCCGCCTCTCAGAGTTTTGTCAACTAAGCAGCCAAGGGCATAGTCAAACCGTCCTTACAGTGGGAGTCAACCAAGTGACTGGTACAATACACAATGATGGGTAGAATAGGGGGCATTCAGGACAAAGTGACAGATACTATTGTAGACTGTTCAGTCTAGGGTGCAGAGCTGAGGATACGAGGGAATAGACAGGAGAGCAGTATTCAAAGATGGGTAAAAGGTTTCCTTGTGCAGTTGCTAGGGCACCTCATAAGCACCTAGCTTCTGATTAACTCTGAACACAGAATTATTGACGTGATCAGCGAATGTAAGGGAGGGGTCCAGGGTGACATCTAAGTAGTTGAAACTAGGAACATTTTTGAGAGTGGGGCCAACAAGTGTGGGTACAAGGAGGGAGGAGTTTGCCTTGGATACCATTGTGAGGGAATGGTTTGGATCTGAATAACATTGCTTTTGTTTTCTTTTCATTTACCAAGAGTCTGTTGGAAGGAAACCAATTGTGGGCAGCACCATAATTAAGTGTAAGAGCAGAGGAGATGTTTGCAAGAGACTTGTGGTTATAGTAAAGGACAAGGTCATCCACATAGAGGAGAGCCTCACAGGTGAGGCTCTCAACTGGTAGTGCATTAATAAAAATGGGAAAAAGGAGGGGGCCAAGGATGGAGCCTTGGGGAACCACTGTGGCTGCTGGTAAGGCAGGGGAGGAGGCTGTACCAATTGTAAAAGACTGGGACCTGCCTTCGAGGTAGCTTCTAAACCAATCTGTTGTCTCAGCCGAGCTACCAAGATGTAGGAGAAGTGGAGTGGAGGAGGGAGTGGTCAACGAGGTCAAAGGCCTTAGATCCATGAATACAGCACCAGTGGTCTTACCCACATCCATGTTTCTGAGGGCATGGTTAGAGAAATGGGCTAAGGCTGATGTGGTACTGTGGTGCTTATGGAAGCCATGCTGCTGGGAGCACAGCAGATTATACTCTCCAAGATGCTCCGAGAGCTGGAAGTGCACAATTTTTTCCAGTAGCTTGTTCAGGTGGGGAGGAGGGAGATAGGCCTATAATTATCAGGAGTAAGGGGATCACCTGTTTTGAAAATAGGCACAACGTTAGCATGTTTCCAAAAGTCTGCATTATGGATGAGGAGAGGGCAAGGTTAAATATGAAGGTGAGGGGTTCAATGATTGCCAGAGAGATGAGCCTAAGGAATGAGGGAAAATCCCATCAATGTCAGGGCTACCCCTGGCAGGAACGGGCTTCTGGAGCTTGGTGGTAACACTTGGGCCAATGGCTCTAAAGTAGAAGGGGAAGGTGCCAGAGGGGGTGGTGATGGAGGGGGAGTAGTTAGCCTAACTACCAGGGGTAGGGGGTGGCTGGGAGGCTAATTTGGTAAGATAGGCAGAGAGGTCAGAATATTTTTTTGTTAAAAATCCTCGCAATCTCAGAGGGATCAGTCAGGGGGCCCAAGGGGAAGGTGTGCTGAGTAACTTGGCTATGAGTCTTGGGGATGAGCAAGGACCTGACTGAGGATCAGAAGCAACGGGGATTGCCAAGGTTGTTCCTTTAAAGGTTTAGGTAGAAACTGCATTTTAGAGATTTGGCAGTTTGCTTACATGTGTTGTGTAAGCACCTATAGGCATTTTATAGTTGGGAGAAAGGGGATTCTTTATAAGTTTTCCATTTACTGTCCCTCTCTTTCATTAAGGACAGTAGCTCTATGGATATCCATTGGGTGCAGCCTCCTCTCACCCTCTGAGTAGTGAGAGGGAAGTGGAGGTTTTGTATCTGAATGAGGGTGTTTATGAGGAAGATAACTGCATCTGACATGTTGTTGATGAGGTAGAGGGCAGACCAGTTCACCGCTCTTACATCCTTAGACCCGAATGATTTCGCCAACTACCGTCCAATCTCTAACCTCCCTTTTTTGGGGAAGGTTATTGAAAAGGTTGTGGCGGCTCAACTTGACAACCATTTGACCATTCATAGTTTATACGAGCCTCTCCAGTCAGGTTTTCGTAAGAGGCATAGCACCGAGACTGCTCTGGTTCGGGTGCTCAATGATCTCTTGATGGCGAGAGATCAGAGACAACGTTCCATCTTGGTTCTCCTTGATCTATCATCAGCTTTTGATACTGTGGACCATGAGGTGTTGCTCGAACGTCTGCGGTCCATCTGTGGGCTCTCAGGTGTTGTCCTCAGATGGTTTTCATCTTACCTCCTGGGGAGAACTCAAAGAGTGGTTTCCTGTTTACATTCATCCGGGGCTGTCTCTCTTTCTTGTGGGGTGCCTCAGGGTTGGTGCTCTCCCATATTCGCCAGTATATGCTACCCCTCGGGGACATTGTAAGATGGTATGAGCTGAGGTTTCATTGTTATGCCGATGATACCCAGCTCTACCTGTCTTTTGCACCCGACCAGGTTAGTGCTATCTCGGAGCTGTATAACTGCCTCGCTGATATCCAAGACTGGATGAATATCAGTGGATTAAAGTTGAACCCTGGAAAGACCGAGGTTATGGTGGTGGACCCTGGTCGCAGGGCTGAGGGTCAGGGGATAGGGTCCCCTTCTGGATTAGTTCTTGGGGTAGACCAGATCCCCACCTCTGAATGGGTGCATAACCTGGGTGTGGAGCTTGACACTGGTTTGACCCTCCGTTATCAGGTGTCTGCAGTAGTCAAGACTTCATTTTTCCATCTTAGAAACATCTCCAGGATTAGGCACCTGGTTCCACCTGGCGATTTGCTGGTTTTGGTCCACGCCTTGGTGACATTACGTCTTGATTATTGCAACTCCCTGTACCTAGGGCTTGCTGGGGTCGAAATCGGCCGCTTGCAGCTAGTGCAGAATGCTGCAGCACGTTTGTTGACTGGGGTGTCTAGAAGATCTCACATCACCCCTGTGCTGTGCACTCTGCAATGGCTGCCTATACAGTGGCGGATCACCTTTAAAGTGGGTCTTTTGACTTACAAAGCCCTACACGGCTTAGGTCCTGACTACCTGAAAGAGCTTCTGGTGCCTTACGCCTCTGAGACAGCTCCGGCCGGGCTGACGAGGGGTTGCTGGAGATTCCGAGGTGAATTTGAAGTCCTCTGGAGCCCGTGCATTTGGCTGTGTGGCTCCCACCCTTTGGAATTCTCTGCCCCGCCAGCTCCGAGAAAGTACAACTGTGGATGGGTTTAAGAAGGCCTTAAAATCATTTTTATGGATTCAGGCCTTCCCTGTTGTATTTTAAATCATTTTATTTATTTATTTGTTGTATTGTGTGAGATGGTGTGGGATAGTAAAGCACTCGGACAAGATTAGCAGTAACCAAAATAAAGATTTATTGCATATAGCGGACTAGAAACGGCAAAATAACAAAACAAGACATAGAATCCAAAATTCACATCTCTGAGTTAGAACTCACTATCTCAGAACAGGGTGTTGTCAGCTTCACACCCTCCTTCACACTGTTTGATCTTACTAAGCAGTCATCCTAAGTAGCAGCCCTTCAAACATGTGACCTCAGAGCTCCGCCTTCAATGTTATTACAATTAAATCTTTTCAAAATTAAAGCTTTTAATTTAGTTTACACATACATTAACAAGTATGAAATATATTCAAAGTTTATCAATTGGTTTTAACAATTTTATGTATTGCTTTAATATTTTAATTCTCTCAGAAGGTCACAGAAGGGTAGTTCCTCTTAGAAGGGGGATAAAAACAAGGAAACTGTGGCCGGCCGGCTCATAAGTAACGTTGCAAAAGGAAGGGAGGAAGCATTCGGCACGGCAGGGTTCTGATAACAAAAAAAAAATTAATAAAAGCTTCGAAAATGGGAGGAGTGCTTTTCGATCCAAAATCCCTTTTAATGGAAAGAGGAGGTAAGCCAACCTCACATAAATCATTTCTGGAGGGAGATTTTTTAAATAAAAACGTCTGTATTTTAGTTTGTGGAGTTCCTGAGAGATAATACGAGTGCTTGGAGGTTGTACAGAACAGTACTACCGTACAAGGTTCGGTCACCGCTTCTCAAGCGAGAACCCCTTCTGTGTCCTCTAATTCATTTAACATGTGCATACATTTTAGTTCACAGGTACTGCCAGAGATATAAATTCGGCACCCAATACTAACCTCCTACAAACTGTACATTTAGTTTTCTGACGGACCGCAAACCGAACAACAAGGGCAGACTTATTTTTTATTTAGGACACAGTCCGAATTTCATCAGCTCCCCGACTGCCTAAGGGTATCGCAGAAATCATACTACAAAGAAAGACGTGCTGCAATATTCTTTCCTCTCTCCAAAAATCCCTAAGAACGAATTTGCAGGCACAAATATTACTACGGGGAACTTTTCTTTCGCGATAGTGCGAGTGTTCGAGCTGGAACTTACAGGGGCTCCGTAGCTCCGTACTATCGCAAAACCTTTGTTTCTAATCAGATTAAATAAATACCTGGATGGAGAAAAATACATATTTTCCAAAATTAATTCTGTTTTTTATTTATTATTATGGCTTCAGTGGTTGTCTCTGCGTAGGATTCTTACAGGGGAAACTGTAACAAAGTCCGAAGTGTACACAGGGGGGTTAAACAACAAAACGAACATAACGACAGATTGTGGGTGGCCAGCCCAATGGACAAGACATACACCAGTAAACAAAACGCAGTATACATTTCGGACTCTTTCAGAACCCCTACAGCAACCATTTAAGCACTTAATAAAAACTAATATACAAAACACAACAAGAAAAAAAGGGGGGATTTATCTCTCTCTCTCTCACATTCCTCCCCAACCAAAACCAAACAAACTATGTTTGGTTCCCAAGAACCAATACTATACCTATCTCAGATATCTATTCAAGAGATGGAGCCATAGCCCACCCTCACCAGGGCTCCACCTCGGGGTCCCAAAAAAAAAACTATCTTTCATGAATAAGTTTAGCGCACTTATTCCCCTTAACGATCACTATCTTACTTTTACCCCGAGGTCTGAGAATAGGTAGACATAATTCCCATGCCATATCTGGATAAGAAATCGGCATTCTTATGCTCTGTTCCTTTCCTATATTTTATGGAGAACCTATAAGGTTGCATTGCTAGGTACCACCGCATTATGCAGATTTTGTCCTTCATCACATGAAGCCAGCACAAAGGGTTGTGATCTACCCATAATTCAAATTCTCTACCCCATAAATAGAAGCGTAAAGCTTCTATTGACCATTTGATGGCTAGGCATTCTTTTTCAATAACCAAATAATGCTTCTCTCTTTCATGTAATTTCCGGCTTATAAATATGACTGGATGCTCCTCTCCCTGTATCATTTGTGTAAGTACAGCCCCTATACCACAATTAGATGCATCTGTTTATAATATAAATGGATGGGCAAAATCAGGGGAGTGTAGAATAGGTGAAGAACATATTCGAGCCTTCAGTTTACAGAATGCTTCTTCACACTCAGGTGTCCATTTTACCTTATCTGGCTTAGACTTCTTTATCAGGTCGGTTAATGGACCAGCTATTGTAGAACAGTCAGTGCAATCGTCTATAGTACCCGACAAAGTCCTAAAGGATCTTACATCTTTTTGTTATTAGGGAGGGTATTGGCACAGCTTCAACCTTCGTAACTTCGGTTTTACCTTCCCATTACCAATTTGGAACCCTAAATACTTTGTTTCCTGCATTGCTAAAGAACACTTAGAGGATTTAGTGTCAACCCAGCTTCTGACAGGGCAGATAATATAGCCTGCAGGTGCTGTATATGTTCTTCCATGAGGGACTGAAAATCACACATCATCTAGGTAAGCCGCACTATACGTTGTATGTGGTTGTAGAATGTTATCCATTACCCGTTGAAACGAGCAGGAGCCCATGTAGACCAAATGGCATCACTGTAAAGTGGTACAGGCCAATCGTGTACTAAATGCTACTCTTTCTTTGTCTTTTGGGTCTAGCAGGTTGCCAGTATCCCTTTGTTAAGTCTAGGGTGCTAATGTAGCGAGCCGCCCCCAAACGGTCTATAATGTCATCTATCCGGGGCATTGGGTAACAATCAAATTTGGATATGGCATTTAAGCATCTGAAATCTAAACAAAGCCTGATTCCACCCTCCTTTTTTTCTACTATTACCATAGGGAAGGTCCATTCACTATGGGATGGTTCTATGATTCCCAAGTCCTGCATTCTTTTAATTTCTTGTATTACCTCATCCCTTACCTTTTCTGGTATTCTATAAGCCTTTTGTCTTATGGGTGTGTCCTCAGACACCATGATAAGGTGCACAGCATTAGTAACCTTTCCTGGTAGACCTGTAAATAGGGTTCCAAAAGGTTCTAACATGGTTTGTAACGTGTGTACTTGTTTGGTAGATAAGTGTGGGTTAATCTGTGCCTCTGAGAGATTACTTGTACCTTCTAATCTCTCATAGGCTACGTCTAATTCAGACTCAGAAGTTTCGGGACAGATATAGTTACAAGGAGAAGGTGTTCGTTCTACCCATGGTTTCAACAAATTAACATGATAAACTTTGCATTTACTCTTCTTTTCAGGACATGCCACTGAATAAGTTACTGGACCCATACGTTCTACTATCTGGTAGGGGCCTTGCCACTTCAAGAGTAACTTATTATCAGAGGAGGGAAATAAAAGTAGAACCTTATCGCCTGCAACGAATTCTTTAAATTTTGTCCCTTTATCATAATATTCCTTTTGTTTGGTTTGTTGTTGCAGATTAGTTTGATGTGCTTTCTTTACATAAATCATTAATCTTTGTCGTAGTTGTTTCTAATATTCTAAAGGTTCTAATAGGTGTTTACCCTTCCTGTCTTCCCATTCTTCCTTGATAATGTCCAATGGGCCTCTTGGGTTATGTCCGTATAACAATTCGAACAGAGAGAACCCAGTAGAGGCCTGTGGTACTTCCCTATATGCAAACATCAAGTAGGGTAGGTACATGTCCCGTTTATTGCCTTCCTCTGTTACATATTTCCTAAGCATTCTTTTCAGGGTCTGATTGAATCGTTTGACTAACCCATCCGTTTGTGGATGGTAGGGAGTAGTGAAGACTGCTTTAATACCTAAAGCTTGGTACAACCTTTGTAACAATTCTGAACAAAAATTAGTGCCTCTATCAGTCAGAATAGTTTTTGGAATCCCCATACGACTGAAGATCTTTACTAATTCCTCTGCTATTCTGGAGGCGGTGGCAGTACGGAGAGGTATCGCCTCTGGGTATTTTGTAGTATAGTTTACTACTACTAATATGAAGCGATTTCCTCTTGTACTTTTAGGTAATGGTCCTATAATATCCATTGCGACCCTTTTGAACATATTGTTAACCAAGGGCATCAGTAACAGGGGTACTTTATCCTTTCGGCCCACTGCTGCGACCTGTTGACACTCAGGGCAGCTTTTACAGTAATCGGCCACCTGCTCATGTATTCCAGGCCAATAAAACCGGTATAGCAAGCGTTGCAATGTACGATCTTTACCCAAATGACCTGCCATAGGTAGATCATGGGCAATAGACAACAATCTTTTTCGAAAGGGGATAGGGACCAACAACTGCTCTACCATCTCCCCTGTATGAGAGTTTGTACATACCCTATATAATAAATCATCTTTAATTATATAATATGGTTGATGAGACTCAGTGGGGGTTGTTGAGACTACCTGTAAAAAGAAAGGGGTTAAAGTATCATCAGATTTTTGCATATTTACAAACTCTCTATTAGGTAGCATATATTTTTCTGTTATGTCTCGTCCAGTATCTTTTTATTCCAAGATTGTTTGTCTTTTCGTTTTCATGATTTACTTTTCTGTCCTTACCAATAGTTCCGAATACCTCTTCCTCAAAAGGAAATAAATGTCCCAATTCCTTTTCTTGTTTTTTCTGTGCCCGAGTGGTAACTGCCCCAATATTCATATTTAACAAGGAATCAAAGAAAGGGTAATCATGTCCAATTATGACTGGCACGGGCAAAGAAGGTACTATGCCTACCTTCATTTTATGTAAAATCCCATTTACTTGTATTTCCATCTCTCTTAATGGATGCCAATGGACGTCTCCATGTATGCACTTAACCCCTGTGGTGGACTCCCCTGATCCCGGCTTATCCACCAATGAAGCATGTATCAATGTCTGTTTACTGCCAGAATCTACCAGTCCAGAAACTGCCACTCCTCCAATCTCCACAGTGGTGACATAATGACCCCATTTAGCAAGAACTAAATGAATTGACTCGACCTTTTTCTTTGGACAAAATCGAGCAATATGTCCCTTGGTTTTACATTCATGACATATTATATCAGGACTGAAACCTCTACTTGTTCTACTGTAGTCCTTACTCCCTGGGACACCACTAATTTGTGTAACTGGAGCATTAAGGGGCCTCACGTCGCCACTAGACCTCATTGAAGTAGTTGGACTTCTAGAGTTCATAAAAGTTCTAGCACGCTGTGGCCTGGCAGTTATATAATCTTCTGCAAGCCTTATGGCTGCCTCTGAGGACTCAGGGCAGTGTTCCTTAACCCACAATTGCACATCTTGGGGCAAGACACGGATAAATTGTTCCAAAATAATACTTTCCATAATCTGTACAACTGTTCTCGTGTTGGGTTGTAACCATTTATGACACAGATCTTTTAAATGTGTGTACAGATCTTGGGGTGTATCAGCAGATTGGAATTTATATGTTCTAAAACATTGTCTATAAGTTTCGGGACTTATGTCATACCTTTTCAAAATGGTTTGTTTAACATAATCATAATCATTTACATGGGCAAGGTCTGTATGGCTATATGCTAATTGTGCCTTCCCAGTGAAATATGGAGCCAGCCTGACAACCCACTGGTCCCTAGGCCATGCACAGGCAATGGCTACCTGCTCAAATGTCAGAAGATAGGCTTCTATGTCATCTGACTCGGCCATTTTGACTAGTCTTATGTCTTTTTGTCCTACCACAGATGTTGAAGGTGGTCTTGCAGAGCCCAATACCTGGATAGCACACAATGTGTCGGTCCATCTAGCTGCATTCTCTGCCCGATCTCTCTCCCTTTCCACTCGGTCCCGCTCCCTTTCTTGTTCCAGCTCTGTCTGTCTCAGGCACAGCCATCGCAGCAACTCATGGGGACTCTCTGGAGGTTCTTCTTCCTCCAGTTCAGCTGTTTGGGCACCCTTTCCAATGGGTTTTATATCCTTATCCACATCCATATCCACACTGTCTCCCTCAGTTGTCACCTTAGCCACCTTTCTTCGAACCATCGGCTCCAGCCCAGACAATAAAGGCAACTTTGTGGCTAATATGAATGACCTTGTAGCTGGGGTAGTCTGCTCTTCTGCCTTGTCTGAATGCATACACGTAGAATCTGACCTCAGATCCGCCAATAGGTCCTTTTCGAACCCACTATCCCACTTCTGACACCAAATGTGAGATGGTGTGGGATAGTAAGGCACTCAGACAAGATTAGCAGTAACCAAAATAAAGATTTATTGCATATAGTGAACTAGAAATGGCAAAATAACAAAACAAGACATAGAATCCAAAATTCACATCTCTGAGTTAAAACTCATTACCTCAGAACAGGGTGTTGTCAGCGTCACACCCTCCTTCACACTGTTTGATCTTACTAGACAGTCATCCTAAATAGCAGCCCTTCAAATATGTGACCTCAGAGCTCCGCCTTCAATGTTATTACAATTAAATCTTTTCAAAATTAAAGCTTTTAATTTAGTTTACACATACATTAACAAGTATGAAATATATTCAAAGTTTATCAATTGGTTTTAAACATTTTATGTATTGCTTTAATATTTTAATTCTCTCAGAAGGTCACAGAAGGGTAGTTCCTCTTAGAAGGGGGATAAAAACAAGGAAACTGTGGCCAGCCGGCTCATAAGTAACGTTGCAAAAGGAAGGGAGGAAGCATTCGGCACGGCAGGGTTCTGATAACAAAAAAAAAATTAATAAAAGCTTCGAAAATGAGAGGAGTGCTTTTCAATCCAAAATCCCTTTTAATGGAAAGAGGAGGTAAGCCAACCTCACATAAATCATTTCTGGAGGGAGATTTTTTAAATAAAAACATCCGTTTTTTAGTTTGTGGAGTTCCTGAGAGATAATACGAGTGCTTGGAGGTTGTACAGAACAGTACTACCGTACAAGGTTCGATCACCGCTTCTCAAGCGAGAACCCCTTTTGTGTCCTCTAATTCATTTAACATGTGCATACATTTTAGTTCACAGGTACTGCCAGAGATATAAATTCGGCACCCAATACTAACCTCCTACAAACTGTACATTTAGTTTTCCGACGGACCGCAAACCGAACAACAAGGGCAGACTTATTTTTTATTTAGGACACAGTCCGAATTTCATCAGCTCCCTGACTGCCTAAGGGTATCGCAGAAATCATACTGCAAAGAAAGATGTGCTGCAATATTCTTTCCTCTCTCCAAAAATCCCTAAGAACGAATTTGCAGGCACAAATATTACTACGGGGAACTTTTCTTTTGCGATAGTGCGAGCGTTCGAGCTGGAACTTTCAGGGGTTCCGTAGCTCCAAACTATCGCAAAACCTTTGTTTCTAATCAGATTAAATAAATACCTGGATGGAGAAAAATACATCTTTTCCAAAATTAATTCTGTTTTTTATTTATTATTATGGCTTCAGTGGTTGTCTCTACGTAGGATTCTTACAGGGGAAACTGTAACAAAGTCCGAAGTGTACACAAGGGAGGGGGGTTAAAAAACAAAAACGAACATAGCGACAGATTGTGGGTGGCCAGCCCAACGGACAAGACATACACCAGTAAACAAAACACAGTATACATTTCGGACTCTTTCAGAACCCCTGCAGCAACCATTTAAGCACTTAATAAAAACTAATATACAAAACACAACAAGAAAAAAAAAGGGGGGGGGATTTTATCTCTCTCTCTCTCTCACATATTGTTATTGTTGTCTTTGATTATGATAAATGTATGAAGACTGTAAAGCGCCTTGAAATATTTGAAAGGCTCTTAATCAAATAAATTTTATTATTATTATTATTATTAAGACCTGTGGAATCCAGGCATTTAAAATTTCTGAAAGACAGGCACTTGTGAAGGGGGGTTGATGGTGGTGGTCAATATGATGTAAGTACTGGAGTGGTCACTTATAGAATCCGACAATGTACCAGCCTGTAGAACCATGTCCACACAATTTATAGCTATCCAGTCAAGCAGCGAGTGGTTGAATGTATGGGCATTGTGCCTGGTGGTGGATGAGATGATTTGCTCAAGGTTGTGTGTTTTCAGGATGTTTTCATAGTTGGGTTCCTGGGCGTTTAACCAATTAAGGTTAAAGTCCCCAAGCAATATGGTGTCCCTAGTCGGAGAGAGTAGTCCTAGGCAGTTGAGAAGGGTGGATAATCCAGGGATACCTCCGGTAGGGGGGCCATAGCAGCAGCCCAGGTAGAACTTTTTTGAGGAACCCAGGGTCAGTTCTGCAAGGAGCCATTCACTGGGGGAGAAGGGATTGGAGCGGCTAACAGTGATGGCTGAGATATGTTCCTGAACATACAACGCCACTCCCCCACCACATTTTCTTCCTGGTCTATCCAGGTGAAGGAGGGAAGAACCTGGGAGATGGTAAGAGGGGTCAGATTTGTAGGGTTTCAGCCAGGCCTCAGAGAGCCCTAGCAATGGGGCTTATAGAGAGACATCCAGGCCTCAAGGTCTGGAAACTTGGATGGGAGGCTGCAAACATTTAAATGTGCAATTCTTAGACCAAGCCAAGGTTTCTATGCAGGGTGACACTAGAGCGGTCAATAGGGGTGGTAGCAGGGCTAGGGTTGCTTTCAATATCACCAGCAAGAAGAAGGAAAGAGCAAAAAAAGCAGTGAGGTGGGAGCCAGAGGGTGGGTGAAAAGGTGAGGGAGTACAGGAAGAGGCCAAGTAGGCGATATTCAGGGTTGGAGAGGAAGTCAAAGAGAGCCAGGCCCAGGGCAGTTCATTCATATCTAACAATAGTAGAGGGAGGCACATCAGGTCTATGGAGGTGAGTAAATGAGGATAAATGTTGCTGTTCTATGGTAAGCATTGAGGCACAAAAATCTGACACTAATAGCAGGCCAGTCATAGAGGCAGCCAGAAGGGGCAGCAGTAATAGCTTCATTATTTGTGTTTCTATTGTGCTGCTCCAAAACTTCATACCTATTTTGTAAATTGAACAAGTGGCAATCCGCTACCCTTCCTCTCCTCCTTCTTTCACCTGTCTCTACAGTGCATCCTACATCCTTATATGGACCATTATCAGTCTCATGGTTATTTGGTCCACTCTTTCTTTTCTGCCCTACTCCTTTCAGTTGCTGTGTTACTTACTTCCCTTCTTTTATTTATCTACTCACCCAATGTGGAAACTTTATTAATGTATAATGTTGTTAAATCCTCCTGTGTTGTTTGCACCCTCTGTCCCACTAGTTTGTTTCCCTCCCATAAACCAAGCAAGGAGGCTGTTCAGAGTCCATGTATGGTGCTCACAGCATTAAGGACAATGTCAGTAAGAAAAGGATCTAGGCACATATACTCTCCAACAATAGAGACTCACCACTCAGGTAAATACAAAAGAAGACAGTTTTATTGTGCAAAACTATCAAAATTGGACAAACTGCAGCAACAGTAGAGACACACATCCAGTCACCAACATTTCAAACTATATGGGTGGGTAATTGTCTAGCAGGAAGGCAACAGAGAGTGGTGGTCTATGGAGTTAGGTCAGAGAAAAGAGGTGATGAGGGAGGTGCCACAGCAATCTGTCCTGGGTTCGATCCTCTTCAATATTTTCATTAGTAATACAAGTGAAGGAATCCGGAGCAAGGTGTGTCTCTTCACGGATGACACAAAACTATGTGGGAGGGTGGATAGTGTAGAAGGAATAAGGGATATACAGAAGACCTACAAAAGCTTTAGGGGTGGTTAAAGGTCTGGCAGTTAAAGTTCAGCACTAAAAAGTGCAAGGTAATGCACCTAGGGAAAAAGAACCCCAAGATGGAGTACTGGATTGGTAAGGGAGAGACTTAGCACTACAGATAAGGAATGGGATGTAGGAGTCATCAGTAACTCCCTTAAACAAATGAGTCAGTGTATTAAGGTCTATAGCAAGGCTAACAGGATGCTAGGATGTATCAGGAGGGGGATTGACAGCTTAAAAAAAGAAGTAATATTTCCCCTCTACAAATCCCTAGTGAGGCCTCACCTGCATAGGTGGCGATGTCGGAGGATGGGGGTCAGCTGACCCCTCACTTTCAAAAGTAAGGATTGGAGTGTACATTTTGACCCTCCACTTCTGATACAGGATTTTCTAGCCTGTTATCTTAAGTCTGCATATTTTCTTAGTCTACTGCAAACAGCACACAGACACATTCTCTGGAAGTTGGCAAGAGCAAGGTCAGAAGTGCTTAATGACTTGTACTGACTAATTACTACATACCCTTCCCCTGCTGGCACACAAAAACAAATGCTTTTTTTTTCCAGATACATTTGCTTTTTTCTCACCTCCCTTCCATCTGACCTTTCACCTCACTCACTTAACTTCAGGGACAGAAACTGGCAGCCTTGTTTTCTCATCCTGTCCTCCCTGAAATGCCTGGTAGTGCTTTTCATTTCTGCTATCCTGACACACATAATATACTGCAACCTTGAAGCCTAGCTTGCCCTAACTTAGTAACTCCCTTCACTCATTTTTGGTGATGTGCTACTGGAATTTGGTCATTCCTGTTCAGCAGCTTCTAGCCTCTTTTACATTACCTTTTCTCTTTCATACCAGCAGTGAGCATGATGGAGTGACCGTATGTGACTAGTCTACTACAGTTTGTCTAGTAGACTGGACTTGACTAAAGGACTACCATCCACTCAACTGGGCTACTGCTGCAATGAATGTAGTGTTGACTTTCCGATCCATCTGATTTCCTTCTCTCGGCAGACAGGTAAGATAACAGCCAGTAGCCACTGTAGTCAGTTTGGAAAGTATGATCTTACTTTGAGTGGGAGCTCTTGTAGCCAGTTACAACATTAGGAGTGAAGCCAGCAGGTGCCAGGACCCCACAGAAAACCTCTAGCTAGCAGTCTATGATGGAGACCTCCCCCCTGATGTCGGCCTACCCCTGATGTCACCTATGGTATAAAATGGGCGGTACCCAGCCACATCTCAGTTCTTTTTCCTCTGTCAAACTGTGCACATCGGCTCCACAGATGCCTTCTGCTCTCAGTTGACCGCTCTTTCCCATGTTTACTCAGGTTTTTGTTATTTTTCTCCAAAAGTATATATTTTTTCCTTTAGTGAATTATTCCGATTTCTTCTTCACTTCATCGCGGTAGATCACCCAAAGTGCCTGCAGCAAGCAGTTACCATCACAGGATGATCTTCTGGCCTTCCTCTCCTGCTTAGTCCCTGATACTAATCCTGAGACCTACCAGTATTGCCAGCTGCTACAGCCATAGGACAAGGATCCGCGGCCAGAAAACTCTGAACTTTCTCGAAAAGCAGTTGGCCGACATGCAAAAGGATCCCACCGGAAAAGCTTCCACCACTTCGGGGACCTCCTCTATCACCCACAAGGAGAAGGAAAGCACAGAGAAACAGAAGCACCAGGGCAGGGACAGGGATAGGCCCCAGTGTCACTACCGCTCCTGGGCCCCACGCAAGTCGACAACCACTCCCACCCCCCACGGGGGGGTCAGACTTTGCCCCTCTGGCAGCCCTCACTTCTTCTGGGCTCCTGTTAATGAAGCCCTCCACTCTGAAGCGGACATTCAATAGGGGGTCTTTGGGGCATGGGCCTTCTTCGGCCCTCTCTCCACTGCATCTTAGGTCCTACCAGCATCCCTCCAGACCTAGGCCAGATGGCTCAGCTGGTGCCTCTTTGAGTGGTGGGTCAAAGCCCAACATCTGCATAGCTGGGGCATCCGCATCACTGAACTGGGCTCTAGGATTTGGTGACACTAGCTGACTCCAGGAAAAGGCATCCCAAATGGGAGTTCACTCTCCTTGTCAGATGACTGCTTTTACGATGCCAGCTAAACTTTCCTGCCATCAGCCAGCACCTGCTTATGCGACCCTGGCTTTGCCAGCGTGGATTCAGATGACACCTCCTCTGTAACCCAATCTTTGGAGGTTCCCGGACTCTCTGGCCTCACTTAATTCAATGCAAGAGGACTGGATGCTGGAGGATCCATCTATGGATCTGACTCTGGTTGACTCGTTGACCATTGGTCTGAGGTCAGCAAACCTGGCACCCACATGACGCATGCATGGCTGGCACCTGCCAACCCCGCTGCTCATTTGACACCAGCAGGACTCCCCCGCCATTAGCTGATGCCTGCTCCACCGACCCCGGCTTCGCCAGAGTCAGATTTGTCATCTAGTCCTCAGAGGCTGCCACCCTCTTCACCCTTCCCTGAGCTGATGCCTGAGAACCAGACATCAGTTACTCATCTATGGAACTGACGTCAGCTGAGCCAATGATTGTCAATCTGACATCAGATAACCAGTTGCCTGCAGGCTTTATACTTGCAGGAATGGCACCTGCTATCCATATGCCACCCGTCCTGATGACAGGGTCCCCTCCTCCAGCAAGCCTGATGCTGGGGCCCTCTGATGTGTCCTCGGCACCAGCTTCTCCCAGTGTTCCCCTCGAGCCTTCTGCTGACATGGGATCATGTTTCATTACTGGTGGAATTAAATGTACATTTTTTTTTTTTAAGGCTCAGAGCATCTGCTCCCCTGGGCCCAGAGCCATCTCCTCTGGGCCCACCCATGCATCCCCCCATCCAGTGATCATTGCTGCCCCTGAATGAGGTAACCCTGACCCCGGTTCGTCCGAACAATGGAATCTCCAGTGGGGGCATGGACATAAGCATCTCTCTTCCTCCAAATCCTCCCACAGACACCGACGACGCTTCCCTGGGTGTCATGGTCGACAGACCTTTACTCAATCCAATCAGCAGCTTAGGCTAATGGATAGAGGACCAAGCTATGGTTGAGCTAGGCTTTGGCAGCCTGGGT
Organism: Neoceratodus forsteri; assembly: GCA_016271365.2. Classification (NCBI taxonomy): domain Eukaryota; kingdom Metazoa; phylum Chordata; order Ceratodontiformes; family Ceratodontidae; genus Neoceratodus; species Neoceratodus forsteri. The sequence goes on from CM057454.1 coordinate 788,972,295, forward strand.
TTGAACCCTGCAGCCTCCAACTTAACACGCAGGCTAGGGAAAACCTTGGCTTTCTAGTTTTCATTTCCTCAATGAGTGGAACACTGGGGATCAGGACCCAGAGAGGCACTGTCTTGCGGAGTTCCTAAAGTCCCAGGACTCCATACGCATGGTATCTAGGAAACCATTTAGTAATGCCACCATAGGGGAACACCGCTTAGTTCACCTGGGAACATCCCTAGTCAGCTTCAGCTGCCCGAGAAAGCTGACAGGCTGTATATAATCCCCTAGAAATGAACCCTACTAGGAGGTACACTCTAGGGCTGTTTCTTTCATTCTTGCTGTGACACCTTACAGGACATAACATCCTGTCCTGTTTGGCTCTCAGCCTCCTGACAAGGAGTTTTAAGGGTTGGACCAGTTTGGCCGCAAGGCTTTTTCTCTTGCCACCAACACCATCAGCTCACTTTACTTGTTGGCTCACTTGGTCCAATGCCAGAGTTGTTCTTGGCATAAGGCTCTGGACATAACAAAGTGCAACAGGGTTCTTCTCAGAGGTCTATGCTGCTGGAAGTCCTGCTCTCAGGCATGAATGTTGGGCAGCATGTTCCCCGCTTTTCCTACACCTCTGTGGACTCTGCCACCAGGGCTGCTGCCACAAACATTGGCCTTCATAGGTCCTCCCCATGATGATCTGCTCTGGACAGAGCTCCAGGTTCTTATGTCCAACCAGGAAATACCAGGGCCCCTGTCCAGCTAGGTGGAGTACAAACAATTAAGCATGGTGCACTCACAGGCCTCCCCCTCATGCGCTTTCAAGGGGATTGGCTGTACACTCAGGACATGCACCTTCACATCATGGTCCTGCCATCCCACTGAAGATTTCTGTCCCTGTCCTTCAAAGGACATCACTGCCAATTCCGACAAATGCCTAGCAGTAGCAGCTGCAACACTCAGGAGAAGGGGCCACTACATTTTCCCATACCTGGGTAACTGGCCCCTGACAGCTCTCTCACAAGACCAACTGCTGGACTTCTGTCGTTCCATGCACCGGGGATCATTTTAGATTTCTTCATAGAAACATAGACTTTGATGGCAGGTAAGGACTGCTTGGCCCACCAAGTCTGCTCATTTCCCTACCTACTGAATAAACTGCAGATCCTTGTTAACCAACAGCCTATTTCTTCCTACCCGCCACAAGAATTGCCTTATATTTGCCCCAAGCATTCTTGAATTCTCCCAATGTTTTTGACCCCACGACCTCCTCAGGAAGGCCATTCCATGTGTCCACCACCCTCTCTGTGAAAAAAAAAATTCAGCTCATTGCCTCTGAGCCATCCCCCCTCTATCTTCAGATTGTGTCCCCTTGATCTTGCACATCTCTTTTTCTGAAATATGCTACCCTCTTGGACTTTGTTGATTCCCTTGAGGTACTTAAAAGTTTCTGTCATGTCCCCCCCACCTCTCCCTCCTTTCCTCAAGGGTATACATATTAAGCTCCTTTAGTCTCTCTTCATATGGCTTCTGTTGCAGACCCTGCACCATTTTAGTTGCCTTCCTCTAGACTGCCTCCATCCCGTCTATGTCCTTGCAGAGATGGGGTCTCCAGAACTGCACGCAGTACTCCAGATGGGATCTCACCAACTGTCTGTACAGAGGAATAACAACTTCCTGTTTTCTACTGGTGATGCCTCTCCCTATACATCCCAGTATCCTCCCATCCATCCCTACTGTCCTCTCACATTGCTTGCTAACCTTTAGGTCATATGATATGACTACCTCCAATTACCTTTCCATTTTTGTTGTTGTTACTACCTCCCCACCCATTGTGTGCTCTTCCCCTGGGTTTTTGTTTCCCAGGTGCCTTACTTTGCACTTCTTTGCATTAAATCTAAGCTGCCATACTTCTGACCATTCCTCCAACCTTGCCAAGTCCCACCTTATCCTTTCCACCCCTTGTGTATCAAAAAGATCTAACTCCTTGGCCCTGCCAAAGGTGGTAATATTTAGGGGCAGGCTTGGACTCCCTTCAAAGGAAATGCCTTCCTTCCCTCCAACAGGGCAGGTCTGCTCCAGATGCAAGCCTGAAGGACTCTGTCTTGTTGCGCCAAGTTCCGGCCAGAACTATCTTCCTGCTTCTCGATCCTCTGGCATCTGCCACTGCGACTGCCCCTTTGGCACAGATGCACATGCGAGTTCCTGTATGGACTCTCACAGTTCCATGGGACCAGCGCTCTGACATCCTCAAGCAACCAGTGAAGGTCTCCATGGCAGTGTGCCAGACCCAGGAACAGTGTCTGAACTCTTCCAATTTGGATAAAGGGGCTGTTTTCAGGGTGGGATCTGGACAAGGCAGAAATACTGAACAAATACTTCTGCTCAGTATTCACTAAGGAGGGGGATGGTCAAGGACCACAGTTGGGCTGCAGAGGCAATGGGGGGGAGAAGTAGACACCAGTTCATTCACAGTGGGGAGAGTTTTGAAAGAATTCACAAATCTGAAGGTGGATAAGGCCATGGGACCATACGGCATCCACCCAAAGATATTAAGGGAGCTGCAAAGGGAACTAGCAGCACCTCTGGTGGCCCTATTCACAGAGCCATTCAATACAGGTGTGGTTCCAGAGGACTGGGGGAGGGCACATGTAGTCCCACTGCACAAATGTGACAGTAGGGAGGAGTCGGGGAACTACAGGCCAGTCAGCCTCACCTCAGTGGTGGGAAAGATCATGGAGACACTGCTGAAAGAAAGGATAGTGGCACATCTGAAATCCAGTGGTGCTCAGCATCTGAGGCAACATGGATTCACAGCACGATGGTCATGTCAAATGAATCTAATAGATTTTTTTGATTCGGTGACTAGGGAAGTAAATCAGAGAGGTGCAGCAGACGTCACCTACCTAGATTTTAGCAAAGCCTTCAACACCATCCCACACAGAAGACTGATTAACAAGATGGTTAGTCTGGGCATGGGAGACAAGGTGGTGAATTGGGCTAGGAACTGATTAACAGGCAGGAGACAGAGGTGTGGTGGTAAATGTGGTACAATCTGGGGAGAGGGTGGTGACCAGAGGGGTACCACAGGGATCAGTACTAGGACCACTGCTGTTCAATGTCTTCATTAATGACATTGTAGAGGGGCTGGAAGGAAAGATCTGCCTGTTTGCAGATGACACCAAGATCTGCAACAGGGTGGATACTCCAGAAGCTGTGCAGAAAATGAAGAGGGACCTGGAGAAGCTTGAAAGATGGTCAGAGATGTGGTAACTAAGGTTCAATGCTAAGAAGTGAAAAATAATGCACCTGGGTATGGGGAACCCTGGGGAGAGTTACAGGTTGGAGGGGGAGCTGACTGTCACCAAAAAGGAAAGGGGACACAGAGGTTATCATCTCTGATGACCTTAACAGATCAAAGCAGTGCGCAAAGGTGGCAGGGAAGGACAGTGGCATGCTGGGTTGCATAGGCAGGGGTATCACTAGCAGGAGGTAGGAGGTGGTGATGCCATTGTAAAACATTGGTAAGGGCTCACCTGGAGTACTGCTTGCAGTTCTGGAGGTCACACCTGTGCAAGGACATAGATAAGGTGGAGACTATCCAGAAAAGGGCAACAAAGATGTTGCAGGGCTTGCACCACAAAACATATGAGGAGAGACTAAGGGACCTCAATATGTACTCACTGGAGGAGAGGAGAGAGCGGGTAGACATGTTCAAAACTTTCAAGTACCTCAAGGGCATAAACAAGGTGCAGGTGGGGGACCTTTTCCAATGTAAAAAAAAGTACTAGAACAAGGGGGCACAATACGAAATTGGAAGGAGGTAGATTAAGAAGCAATGTGAGGAAGTTTTTCGACACAGAAAGGGTAGTCGATGCTTGGAATAGTCTGCCACAGGAGGTAGTGGGGGCAAGCACAATGGAGAGGTTTAGGCATGCCTGGGACAGGCACAAGGGAAGCTTGAAAGGGGAGGGAGTGATGAAAAGCCATTGATCACATAGGGTCAGTGGCCACATACAATGTATAGGGCCTACGGCAGACTGGATGGGACAAGTGGTCCTTATCTGCTGACAATTTCTATGTTTCTATGAATACCATCTGCAGGTTTTGATGACAGATGCTTCGGGACAAATCCCTACAAAATCATCTCCACATACATGTGTTGAAGATGAGGTCGACCCACTATGCCCTGCAGGCATTCCAACCAGATATCTCCCTGGGGTCTCTGCTGTTCCTGATGGCTGTCAGTAGTCCTCTACATCAACAAGCAGTGAGGTTGTCGCTCCCACACCACCTCTCCTTTAGGAAAGGCATGAGAGTATGGTTCTGAGCAATAGGGCTTAGTCTGGAACCCACAGCAATTCATGTTGCTGGTGTTCAAAACACTTCAGCCAGTCTCGGTTCAAGGCCCATGAGTGGGAACTCCTACAGCTCTTAGCAGTGGATCCCTTCGCTAATGGGGACGCCCTGAGCTGGACCTCTTTTTGTCGCCTCTCAATGCCAAACTAACCAGTTTTTTCGACTCCCTAGGTCCAGAACCTGATGTTTTCTGGAGAGATGCACTGCCTCTCTCTTGGCCAGAGAGACTTCTGTACAGCTTCCCTCACTCTCCACTGTGGCGGAGAGCTCTTCTCAAACCTTGATCAAAGAGGGCAGAGAGGATCTTGTTTATTCCCTTCTGACCTTGTCAGATTTGGTTCCCTCAGCTCCAACATTGGGCTGTTGAGCCTCCAGTTCCTCTGCCCTTGTCTTTGCACCTGCCCTTCCAGGAGCAAGGCGCCCTAGTGCACCTGGACCTCAGATCGCCACACCCGCATGCATGACTCCTGCAGATTTAGCCAGGACCCGGTTACTCATCCATTTAAGTGCTTCATTCGAGTGTTTCTGCCTATCCTGCATCTACAGAGGGCCAGATCCTTACCCTATAGGGTCTGCCCCACACTTTTTGTGGGGCATCTGGCAAATGCAACTGCCCATTCGAGTCCTATCCCTCCATGGGACCCTCACTTTGTTTTTATTAACAAAAAAAGAAAAAGAGAGACTCTCTTAGCTTCCCTTCGATTCGGCCACAAGTAGCAAGCCATGCTTTCTCTCATGGAAAACATAATTTATTTGTTGTCATTATTTCCTGTTTGGAGGTTTTCTGAGCTTTAGGCTCTGCTGCGTACAGTGCCTTCTTTGTTTTTTCTCGAGGACTGGGTGTCCTTGTGGACTAATCCTAAGTTTCTATCAACTGTGATGTCCGAGTTTACCCTTACTTGGGACAGCCATCTGCTGTTTATTAGACAGAGTACTCAAACCAAAGGAGGGCTCTGCTTCTCACTCTGGACATTCATTGGGTGCTTTGTTTTTCTTTGGATTGCACCAGGCCTATTCAACAGGCTGTTCAGCTGTTGTTTTTTCTTTCTTTCACTGAAGAGCCATAGGGGCTCCAGTATCTATACAGCAGTTATTCAAGTGGTTATTTAACTACATAGTATTTTGTTACCATCAGTGCAACAGACCTTTACCAGGACCAGTTAAAGGTCACTTTACAAGGAGTGTTGCTGCCTCTTCTCATCTCCCAGGAATATGTCAACATCAGACATCTGTGCGTATGCCACTTGGAGTTCTGTCCATACTTCTGTTACATATCGCAGCTTGGACATTGCCTCCAGCTGGAGGTATGGCTTTGGACTAACTGTCCTCCAGGGATTGCTCTTTTGAGAACTTATGCTGTTTTTTTTTCTTACCACTGCCCATCTGACTGGGGTTTCTCCTTGGTACTGCTTGGGACTCAGTCCTAATGATGTAACCTGCTGCAAGAGCTCCCACTCGAAGTAAGATAGTGCAGTTATGTAAGAACATACCATAACAGTAGATCTTTGAAAGGAGCTCTTGTAGCAGGTGCTGCTTTCCCTCCCTCCTTCCCTGGGTTACTGCGTCTGCATTCTATGCAATTATGTTCTATCCTCATTTCAAGGATCCGCCTCGGTTCGCAAGTACCTTACTGTGTCGGGGTATCCGGCGGGTGAACTGAGGTGGATCTGGAGACCGCCCTTTTTATACCCTAGGTGACATCAGGGGGTGGCCTCCAAATTGACTGCTAGCTAGAAGTTTTCCGTGTGGTCCTAGCACCTGCCGGTTTCAGTCCTTATGGTGTAACCTGCTACAAGAGCGCCTCTCGAAGATCTACTGTACTTTTTTAAGCTCTGTTTTGTGGACTGGGTCAGGAGAGTGGCCACACAGAGAATATGCTGCAAATACAGACAGAAATGCTTAAATTCAAATATAAACTTCGCATAAGTAAGCGTGCATCTGTTCATGAGTTACAATTGATATTAACTCTTATGCATATTTAACATGACACTGATTACATGAGTAGTTGTGTAGGTGAAGTAATGAGCACAATTAGTAGTATTGTTTCTTGTTTGTGTAAGGGCTAAGCGGGACTGTCACAATCACTGAAGCCTGAACCTCTGTGTCTGGGACAGGGAAGGGCAAGGAATTAGCACAGTGAAAGTCTGTCTGCCTTGGTGGGGGGGGTAGGGGTTAGGAAAATGAAGCTGCCTGGGATCAGTAGAAAAATAAGGCGTATATTTGGAAATATTGTAGGTTGAGGTTAAGGAATTACCAAGCTGGGGCTAAAAAAAGGAGTTTATACTATATTATGAACATACGAAAATTGCCAGCAGAAAAAGGCCTTACAGTCTACCAAGTCTGCTCGGTTGTGCAGCTAGCAGCCCTTATTTTGCAATTGTCCCTCCCTCCCTTCCTCGACCCTCCCTCTTGCCCTGTCCCATCCCCTTCTGAAGCCCCCCACTGTTCTATTGGCTACCACCTCTGCTGGTAACATGTTCCACCCAGCCACCACCCTCTCTATAAAACAGTGTCTTCTCATCTCCCTCCTGAACCTTCCCCCCTCATTTCATATCATAGCTCAGGTGTCCCTCCCCTTCCCTCCCTTAGTTTGAAAAGCCCCTCCATTCAAGACTTGTTTATCCCTTTCACATACTTGAAGGTTTCAATCATATCTCCCCTGTCTCTCCTTTCCTCCAGTGAGTACGTGTTCAGTTCTCTCAGCCTACTCTCGTAAGGTAAGTCCTCCAGACCATGGATTGTCTTTGTCACCCTGTACTGTGCCCCCTCTAGTAACTTATTGTCCCTCTTCAGGTACGGGCACCAGTACTGCATGCAGTACTCCAGGTATGGCCTAACCAACGATCTATACAATGGCAGAATCACCTCCCTCCTCCTTGAGGATATACCCCTAGCAATACAACCCAGAATCCTGTTGGCCTTTGCAGCCACCTTCCTACGTTGTGCTGAGTTGTTCATTGCTCCCATAATAAGCACCCCCAGATCCTTCTCCTCCTCAGTCACAGCTAACTGCTCACCCCCCCAGTTGGTAGCTCCTTTTTGGGTTTTTTGCCCCAAAATGCAGCAACTTGCATTTTTTGGCATTGAACCCCAGCTGCCAGGTGTTCGACTAGGACTCCAGCTTTGACAGATCCTCCTGCAACCCTTGCCAACCCCCTAGGTCATCCACCACCGCTCCCATCTTGGTGTCATCAGCAAACAAACTGATTTTGTTCTTGATGTCCACTGAAATGTCTGCAATGAATATCCCAAACAACACCAGTCCCAACACCGAGCCTTGCGGAACGCCACTCACCACCACCATTGGGGATGATAGCTCCCCAACCACGACCACTCTCTTCTGCCTTCTTTGCAGCCAATTCACCACCCAGCCTACCATCTTCACACCCACCCCTGTACCTCATAGCTTACTTCCTAATCTCCCATGTGGCACAGAGTCAAATGCCTTCCTGAAGTCCAGGTACAGGTACCGAAAAATATGGGGGTTGTTAAACTGAGCTGGGCATGCAGCAAGGAAGGAAATAGGTAATGAGCGTAAAATGTAGACCGGGTGGGCCAAGTGGCCTTTAACCTGCTGCCAGATTCTGTGTGTCTGTGTATAGTGTTGAATGAATTTTCAATCACATGAGTGCAGTGTGCATATTTATGGAACACATACAAACAGAAGAGAGAAAGAAGTAAGTGCTTCAGCTGGGACTTGAACCCAGTTCACCCAGAGCACCATTCCGGTTGCACTGCCAGCTGTGCCACCAAGGCAACTGGAACCTGGCCTGTCCCTGAGCACATTACTCTTTCTCTAATACACAACCTGGTGCTGCACAGATAATTACATTTTTAATCACAGGAGTATGATGTACATATTTATGGAACACATACAAACAGAAGAGAGAAAGAGGGGTAAGTGCCTCAGCTAGGACTTGAACCCAGGCCACCCGGAGTACCATTCTGGTTGTGCTACCAGCTGTGCCACCAAGACAACAGGAACCTGGCCTGTCCCTGAGCACATTACTCTTTGCACTACCAGGCACTTTTCTTTTTCTCTTCTGTTTGTATGTGTTCAATAAATATGCACACCACACTCCTGTGATTGCTATTGTAAATGTAATTATATGTGCAGCACCAGGTTGTGCATTAGAAAAAGAGTAATATGCTCAAGGACAGGCCGGTTCTAGTCTGGCACAGCTGCTTTAACAGAACAATACTCTGGGTGGCCTGGGTTCAAGTCAAGCTGAGGGCACTTACTTCTTACTCACTTCTGTTTGAATGTGTTCCATAAAGAATGCACACCAGTGATTGAAAAAGTAATTATCTGTGCAGCCCATGTTGTGCATTAGTGGAAGAGTAGTGTGCTCAGGAACAAGCCAGGTTCCAGTTGCCTTGGTAGAGCAACCAGTTGACTTGGTAGCGCAACCATAACAGTACTCCGGAAGGCCTGGGGCTTGTTTCAGCTGAGGCACTTACTTCTTTCTCTCTTCTGTTTGTATGTGTTTCATAGATATGCACACTGCACTACTGTGATTGAAAATGTAATTATCTGTAACAATCACACAGGAGTGTGCTGTGCATATTTTGTGGAACACATACAAACAGAGGTGAGAAAGAAGCAAGTACCTCAGCTGGGACTTGAACCCAGGCAGCCCAGAATACCATTCTGATTGTGCTAACCAGCTGCACCACTGAGACAACTGGAACCTGGGCTGTCCCCGAGCACATTACTCTTTCCCAAATGCACAACCCAATGGCAACACAAATATTTACTTGTAACAATCACACAGGAGTGTGGCCTGGGTTCAGCTGGGCTGTGCATTTGAGAAAGAGTAATGTGCTTGGGGACAGCCCAGGTTCCAGTTGTCTCAGTGGCACAGCTTACTTCTTTCTCACCTCTGTTTGTATGGGTTCCATAAAATATGCACACTGCACTGCCATTGGGTTGAGCATTTGAGAAAGAGTAATGTGTTCGGGGATAGCCCCAGTTCCAGTTGTCTCAGAGGTGCAGCTGGTCAGTGCAATCAGAACGGTATTCCTGGTGGCCTGGGTTCAAGTCCCAGCTGAGGCACTTACTTCTTTCTCACCTCTGTTTGTATGTGTGCCATAAAATATGCACACCACACTCCTGTGTGATTGTTACAAGTAAATTTTTGTGTTGCCATTGGGTTGTGCATTTCAGAAAGAGTAATGTGCTTGGGGACAGCCCAGGTTCCAGTTGTCTCAGTGGTGCAGCTGGTTAGTGCAATCAGAATGGTATTCTGGGCAGCCTGGTTTCAAGTCCCAGATGAGGCATTTACTTCTTTCTCACCTCTGTTTGCATGTGTTCCATAAAATATGTACACTGCACTCCTTTGTGATTGTTACAAGTAAATATTTGTGTTGCCATTGGGTTGTGCATTTGAGAAAGAGTAATGTGCTTGGGGATAGCCCAGGTTCCAGTTGTCTCAGTGGCACAGCTGGTTAGCACAATCTGAAAGGTATTTCAGGTGGCCTGGGTTCCAGTCCCAGCTGAGGCACTTACTTCTTTCTTGCCTCTGTTTATATGTAATTCTCTATGTAGCACCAGGCTGTGCATTAGAGAAAGAGTAATGTGCTCGGGGACAGGCCAGGTTCCATTTGCCTTGGTTGTGCAGCTTGTAACACAACCAGAACAGTACTCCGGGCAGCCTGGGTTCAAGTCCCAGCTGAGGCACTTACTTATTTTTATCTTCTGTTTGTATGTGTTCCACAAATATGCACATTGCACTCCTGTGATTAAAAATGTAATTATCTGATTTTGGTATTTGTTTGGGGACTTTAAGACAGTAATGGCAGGTGGAGGGTCACAGGATTAACCAGGTAAAGTTTCCAATTTGAACAATGCAAGGTATTTGAAAACTGTACCGCTTGTGTGTTTTGCTAATTGGGACCTGTAGGTCCTGTGTTTTTAATTGTAGATTGCTGAGAGTTCCTCTTTAAGCGTCACTTGTCAAATCACATTTTACTATTTATTTCTGGATTTTGCTATGCTTTCAGGGATTGGCACTGTGTGTATGTTGAACTAAATTGAATGTTTGGGGTTGGCCACAGACTTGGGAATTGTACTACAAAATTTCAGTGGTTATTTGCTAAAAAAAAAAAAAGTTTTAAATTTCCAGATTATACCCTGTATGAAGCACACTGCTTCCTCATTTCATGTGACTTTGGGTGTTTAAATACTTCTGTGATCACCTTTTAATTTTGAAACCTAAACTAAATGCTGAAGTACATTTTAGAAGTGGGGTAAAGACATGAATGACAAGAGGAAAAGGGCAATGTAAAGCAGAATAAGAACATACAGTACAGGATCACAATTTGCACCACAGTGAGTTTTGCAACATGTTGCTTTATAAAGCTTGTTGGGGGAGGATCACATAGTGACAGAGCAGATGTGAAATTCAAACCTGTACCCATGCACTCATTCTCTTTCTCACCCACCACTCCAGCTGTCTCCCTCAAGGGCCTTCTTGCTTTTAACTCCTACAAAGGCGCAAGCCCTGACTGCCTCCATTCCAAACTCCTGCACCTGCCATTTCCATCCCCATTACCCACCTCCTCAACCTCTCCTTCTTCTCTGCTGCTTTCCCTGATGCTTGTCAGGAATAACTAGGTGCAGCATTTTCTTGAAACTCAAGGGTGGTGACTATTACTATTGCAAGGAGTAATTGTGAATTAATGTTCACTGCAGTTGTGTTTCTGCTAGTTTGTTGTTTCTGATTTAGTCTGGTAGTGTGGTATGAATTGTGTGTATATGCAGTATGTTGTTCTAAAATGGAGTGTTTATAAATTAGTAATCTTAATCCAGCAGTTATGCAGTCTACCTATTGTTCCCCCCGCAAAGGAATCTTTGTTTCTCTGTCTCTGAAAACTTGCAGTGGTGGTGGCTCTACCAAAACTTCTTTAAATGTAACTGTGAATCCATATTGTCTGATTCAAGCTGCCTTTTTTTCCCCTTAAGTAATTTCTCATCATTGCCTGGTAATTTGTAGCAGTTGCTTCGTTCTGTGTTTAATGGAGTATTTCTGGATAAATGTCATGAACTTGGTTGTTTTGAACAATGGTGACTTATTTTATTGAAACAAATGCGGTTTGGCCTTTGGAATAACTAAAAAGTGTGTTCCTTTTTAAGGCAACTGGATGCCAGTTTTGAAAGAAGAAGGAACAAAGGAAAATCAGGAAACCTTTATGCTTACTTTCAATGAAAGGCAGCAAAGGCATCAGAGGTAGCAAAGGCATTGAAGGCAGCACAACCATTAGAGGTGGCAGAAGCATCAAAGGCAGCAAAGGCATCACAGCTGATTAGGGTGTCTGAGGCAGACAGGACATCTGATGTAGCTAGGGTGCCTGAGGCTGCTGGGGCTTCTGAGATGGCTAGGATGTCTGATGTAGCCAGGATGTTTGAAGCAACCAAGGTGTCTGATGTGGCTAGGGTGTCTGAAGTGGCTAGGACATCTGAGGTGGCTAGGGTGTCTGAGGCAGAGAGGGCATCTGAGGTAGCTAGGGGGTCTGAGGCTGCTGGGGCATCTCAGATGGCTCAGGTGTCTGATGTGGCTAGGGTGTCTGAAGTGGCTAGGACATCTAAGGTGGCTAGGGTGTCTGAGGTGGCAAAACCCACAGCAATCCCAGAGGCACTGATGACTACAGAGGTTTCATGTAATACTACTGGCCTTTAACATTCCACTGTTATGCTTAAACCTTACCAGCCTCAAGATATGGCATTTCCAACAATAGAAATTTCCAAAACTGATCGAAGCTTCAAGGCCATTTGGTTTGACAAATGGCAGTGGTTGCACTGGAACAAAGATAACAACAGTAGTGTGCTGTATCATACTTGTTCAATGGCAAGTAAGCTAAAGCAGACGTCCTTTTCAAAAAAGTATGATCCTGCATTCATAGCAACAGGGTTCTCCAACTGGAAAAAAGCATCTGAAAAATTTAGAAAGCATGAAGGCGCCAATGCTCACCGTGAGGCAGTCAAAAAGTGGAACAATTATGTAAGGGGGACCAACATAAAGACTGGCCTTCACAGGGACATATTAAAAGAACAAGAAGAAGCCTGAAAGGCTCTGATGACAATCCTCACAATGCTACAGTATTTGGGTCAGCGAGGGCTAGCTATTGGGGGCCAAGAAGAGGATTCATGAAATTTCATGACACTACTTGGTGTCAGAGGTTTGGATGTGCCTCTGCTGGAAAAATGGATCAAAAGTAAACAGAACTGGCTTTCTCATGCTATACAAAATGAAATGCTGCAACTAATGGCTCAAAGAATTGTAAAAGGCATTGTGGGAGAAATAAAACAAGCAAAATGGTTTGCCATAATGGTGGACAAAACCACAGACTTCTCTACTAAAGAGCAGGTATCTGTATGTTTGCTGTACTGCAATAAGGACACCCTCATAATACATGAAGTGTTTGAAGGATTCTACAATACATCATTAACAGATGCTGAAACACTTAAAAACATAATTATTGATGTTTTGGTAAGATTAGATATCGACGTTAAAAACTGTAAGAGTCAGTGCTATGATGGGCCAAATAATATGGTTGGAAAATGAATGATGTGCAAGCAAAGATTGGTCAGCTGTGCTTAATGCATTATATGTCCACTGCTGTGCTCACCGTTTAAACTTGACCTTACAAGATTTATCAGGTTGTGTGCATTGAGGATTCTTTGGAGTGTGTCAGAGAGATCAACAACATTATAAAAGATTCTACAAAAAGACTTGGCATATTTGAGAAAATTAAAGATAACTTCAGCGAAGCAATAGAGGCTTGCATCCATTATGTTCAACTAGATGGACAGTCAGAACATCTGCATTTGAAACAGTCCTTGCCAATTGCAGTTCTGTTATTGAGGCACTAGAAGAAATTGTTGCAGAAGATAGCAGTGAAGCTGGAAGTAAGGCAAATGGACTAGCTTCATTTCTTCAGCAGTTTCCATCATTTTTTGTTTTCAAAATTGCCACACTGTGTTTGCACCATGTGAAAAGTCTAGCAAAGTTTTGCAGTTAAAAGATTTAACTGTAGTTTGTGCTAAAATTGCCTCAGGACATTTGACTTCATGCCTGCAGGGACTATTAACTGAGAAAAGCTTTGCTGACTTGTGGCAACAAAGCATAGAAGCAAGGTAATTGAAGATTTCTGATCCAGTAGTCCCGCATTCCAACAGACCACCTAGACACTTAGACAATGGGTCAACTCTTGTTTCTTTTAAAGACCTACGTGACTATTTTCATCCAATTTACATGGAGTTTCTGGATACCTTAACAACATCCATCAAATCCAGATTTGAGCAGCAGTGTTTTGAAATTTTTATGAAAACTGAAGACCTCCTCCTGAAACAGGCAAATGGTGAACCAGTAGAGCTGGATACTGCTGAACAAACAGTCCAGCATCATTCACTGGACATTGACACACAGAAATTCAGAGTGCAGCTACCAATGATGGCAGAAATAAACTGGGGAAAAGAAACATTTTCCACAGTTGAGGAGCTTTCTCAAAGTATGCTAAAGCTTGGTGATGCCAGATATTTGTACTCTGAGGTTCTGAAGCTTATTTAAATTCAGAGAACAATTCCATCCTCAACAGCAACAGCTGAAAGATCTTTTCAACTTATCGGCGACTGAAAATGTATTTGACATCCACCATGACTGCAAGCAGACTAAATAATGTGGCTGTCCTTCACATCCGTAGGACAAGGACTGTGAATTTGGACTTGACTGACATTGTCAGGGAATTTGTTATACGTGTCAACTCTAGGCTAGATACTTTTGGAAAGTTTTAAACTGCACATTTGTATTAGATGAATGCCGATTACAGGGGAGATACTAGTGCAAAAAAGTTTACTGAAGTCACAGTTTTATAATTCATTGCCACTTTATTTTGAAATGAACAATGCACACACAGCCACTTTGGTTTGCATATTCACACACAGTCACTTTAGTTTGTGCATTGTATACATAGTCCCTTTACTTTTGCACATTGCACACATAGTCACTTTAGTAAGTTTAGTTACATACATAGTCACTTTACTTTGCATATTCACACATACAGTAGTCACTTTAGTTTGCATATTCACACACAATCACTTTAGTTTACACATTGCACACATAGGGAAGGATTCTCAAAGGGTAGGCTCAAGTTGCATCAAAGGTGACTTGCGCCAAATGCTGTTGTGCTGAGGACCTTGCACCTGATTGCCTATTGGGCAGGGTCCCTGCAGCTAAGTCCCACAACTTGCACCAACCCAAACTGTACGCCAAAGGGAGGGTGTACATAATCAGGTTGGCACACGCCTGAGGCAACCATAGAGTAAGGGCGCAAGAGCCCATCCCCATGCCCTGATCCCCCGATATATGTAGAAAAAACCCTGCAGGGCTAGAGGACCCCCCTATGCCCTGATCCCCCTGACAGTCAGTAGAAAAAGCCCCACAGGGTTAGTGGACCCCCAATGCCCCAATCCCCTAACAGTCAGTGAAAAAAGCCCATCAGGGCTAGCAGATACCCAATGCCCCAATCCCCAATAGTCAGTAAAAAGAGCCCCACAGAGCTAGAGCTTCCCCAATAATCCGATCACCAACATATGTAAAAAATGACCCGCAGGGCTAGAGGAGCCCCCCAATGCCCCAATCCTCCAATAGTCACTAAACAAAGCCCCACAGGGCTAGAGGAACTGCTCACTTATTGAACATGTACTATTTACAGTAGTACACACTCATACAGAGCTCAATTGGTGGCTGGCCATGATGGTGAGAGGTGGGCTGTGCCAGTCACCAACTAGGTATGGGTCAGGAGAAGTGGAGTGGTCTGACACTGCCAGGTGAGGGGGTGCCACTAGACTACCAGGGATAATTGGGATATTTTGTTTTGTTTTTGTATGGTTTGCATTACTGCTCTGGCTTGGGGTACAGGGATCAGGGCTGGGGAGGTTCCTCTAGCCTGAGAAACTTTTTACTGACTGTCGAGGATTAGGGCATTAGAGAATCTTCTAACCTGCAGGCTTTTTATTGAATGTTGGGGAGCAGGGTATGGAGGGTCCTCTAGCCCTGCAGGGCTTTTTTTTTTTTTTGTAAAATGTCTTTATTGTGAATGTGGATAAGCTCACAGTATATCCAGAGCATTACAATGATATACTAGCCAGATACAAAGGTATATAGCAGAGAAATTATACAGTGTTATGTATATCATGGTTATAAGAAGAAAAACCTTTAGAGTAGTATAAGTTCATATATCTCATCAAATGTTAAATTTCAGCCAATCAGCACGTGCCACGTCATTTGACAGGTGGGTGTGTCCTAAAATGGACCAATCAGAATCGTCCATTGTTAAACCGGAAGTCCCTCCCTAAAATGCGTTAGCCCCGCCCACTTCTGGTGGAAGTGATGCAACCTCGAACCCGTGCCACGCCCCTTGCGCAGGAAATGACATGCATTCAAACCCGTGCCCCGCCCCTTGCACAGGCAATGACACATGTTCAAACCCATGTCCTGCCCCTTGCGCAGGAAATGACCCACACTGAAACCCTGGAAGTGACATACCACCATTTTATAAGCATCCTGCGCCCCTCATTCTCGTACACTCCTCAAACCCCTGCCACACCATCCTGGCTGGAACCTGAGTCCCACCATGCTAGCTTGAACTCCTGCCCCCCTTTCTCCTGCACCCCCACCATCCTGGCTCGAACCCCTGTCCCTCTTCACCACCGTGCCCCCACCCACCCCAAAAATCAGTTACGGTTTATGTAGTGTTATGTGTCCCCTGTAGGCTTGGTGTTGTATAACTGCAGGGGAATGTGTGTGATTTTTATTAGGATATTTTCAGAAAGAAGTATCTAGGAGGCAACCTGATCGTGCAGAGGTTTCACAGATCTGTGTGGAGATCCCCCCGAAGGAAATTCATCTGCCTGTGTGAGTACCCCTTTTTTTGTTTTTTATAACAATATACAAAATAATTTAACATGCATCTGTAGGACTGTGTCAAACTTACATCAAAAGAATAGCTTTCTGTATATGCATGTAACATTTATAAGCTAAAACAGGGGATCTCTGTGTAAATAAGATGGTTCAGCAGTTTTCTCTGGATAGCATTGCAACATGCTGGCTGTTGTGTGTGTGTGTGTGTGTGTGTGTGTGTGTGTGTGTGTGTGATGCTATAGCAATCACAAAACTAATTATTTATACGCCATCATGAATTAAAAGAATAAAATATATCAGAAAAAATGAATACACATACCTATAGTTCACCCCTCAGCTCTGTGTAGTATCAAGGAGAAGGCTGAATGAAATGTGAGTGATATTTATAATGTTTTAAAAAAGGGGGTGGGGGCTACAACAGATGTGCCTCTGACACATGTTACCATGTATAGTATGATGGGGTGTGGTGATGGTTTTACCAAGGGGCAGTCCATCTTGCAAAGCGTTATATAAACCCTGCATTTGAAGCCAGAAGGCACAGCTTTTTGAGAGATTCCTCAGATTCTGTTCTATAGACCTGGAGCAGATTATCAAAAACATCAAGCAAGAAGGTGGCACAGTGCAGCGCTTCTCAATTCAACCTCCCAGCAACAGGCCAGATTGTCACACCACCTAATGAAAAGTCTGGAGATGAAAAGCCAAGCAAGAAGATGGCTATTGGGGCTCCACAACCCAAACAAACATATGTGTACTACATGAGGTGTGAAAAAGAATGTCCCACACAAGTCTTGTTGAGTGGAAGAGTGTCTGACATAAAAAAGAAACTCGCTGAACAGTTTGGTGAATCAGAAAACCCTAATTCTGACTGTCCTTCTGAAGAGACACCACTGCAAGACCTTGAAGAGTTGCTGGGGTGTGAATCTGATACAGAAAAAGAAGTTACTATGAAACCCAAAACAGAGAGTGACAAGAAGGGGGAGCCAGAGAAGATGGTCAGTGAGACACTGCCAAAAAAGCACCAGAGAAAGTTGTGAAAAAGAAATCCAAGACACAGCCAAGAGGAGCCTCTAACCAAGAGGGGGATGATGATGATAATGCAGCCACAAGCAGTCAAGTCCAGGCTAAGAAAGAGAAAGATAAGAAAAATTAAGAAGAAGAAGAAGAAAAGAGTTGTCTTGTTGAGGTAAATGCATTTCAACATTTAAAAAAAATGTGAGTGGTGACATGTGTACATGGTGTAACTGAGGGAGATGAGTTAGCAGTAGAACTAAATCTTACCTATAATGAGTCAGAGGACCAATGCCGTTTTCTGTTTTTACTTTAATAGACTGAAGGATTTGCGATGGAGCAGCAGTCATATTCGGACAGCATGGATTCGCGACTTTCCACAAATCTACTGCTCGACTGTCTTTGCTGTGTAAAGATACGAATGTGGTTGTTAATGAGATGTGAGAACCAGTATCTTAGAAATACAGAGAGCGATAGAATGTTTCAAAATGTCACAGAACAGACTGTGATCACAACCTAACCCTCTTCTTCTTCTTCTACTGAGATTAGACAGGGGAACTCATGTGAAAAACCAGGCCTCAGTAGTAAACCCCCCAAAACTGACCATGATATGTATTGTAAGTACGTTATGTATCATACCATCTGTGGCATAATTGCCTCAGTGATACAGAGGTTGATACATTGTGAATTGGTCGATTCCTGTCCTGGGTGTGAGATAGATGATTTGAGTCAGAAAAAACATTCATGTATCCTTGATGACTTAATGTCTAAAGAAGCATACAGAAATGTTTCTGAAGCCATACATATAGGGCAGCTCACACCCGTGATCTTGGCAATCGCTATGAAGCATCAGGGGTTAAATATGACCAACTGTATCCTGGAAACTATGAGTCACATTTTAAATGATGTGAGAAAATCCGATGACCCCATGTGGTTAGTTATGCAAATGTTACAGCAGACAGACAGTGAAATTAAAAAAGATGCCTGCCATCTGGTCAGCAAAGGTTCCTTTAAAAAATTTCTAAAAAGAAATTCAGGAACCCTGTTTATATTGTAAAACAAATTACTCCACCCCGCACCACCCCAAATTACTACATGTAAACATTTCAGTACCAAAACGTGTCATATTTTATTTTTACAGATAATCATGTGGGATGCAAGTACAGAGAGAATCCAAAGGCTTATGTATCTGATCCTAAGCCATTACTGCCATCCATCACTGTTTGGTTCACCTCAATATGACATTTGCCTTTGTGAGATACATGCAGCCTCTGAACTGATGATGTGTGCCCTTCCAGAAGTATGGGAGGATACAGATAAATATATAAATGAATTGGTGTTGCCACTTATAGAAAATGTTAAAGTGTTTGCCGATATATTCGTGGAAGATGATGAATTTCTTTGTGGACTTTATATCATGATCGTCATAGTCATGTGTGTGTGTACTACAAAGCATAAAAAACCTTGTGATATTGTACGTGTTGTTAACCTGGCTTCTCTGCTTGCTGAAATGATCCACTGGTCAAAAAAGGGCCCTTTAAAAAAAAATTATATAAGAAAATTCAGGAACCCTGTTTATGTTGTTAAAAAACATTTACTCCCCCCCCCCAAAACTGTTAATTGTTACCATTTTAATATTGTTCATATTGTCACCCTGGCTTTTTCTGCTTGCTAAACCACACCATGCAGTGAGAGGTCACTAAAACATAGTGCTGTATGTTTTTTTCCAGAGTATACAATGATGGGAAACACCCTGTCAGTGCGTCCAGAGGCTTATTTACCAACTAGTCAGACACAGAGCTAAACAACCTGGTTTAAATCTACCTACAGGACAAGCACCATCTGTACTTTTAGAGACATGCCAAGGTCTTTTTGATGGTCTCCCAGAGGGACCCCAAAAGGAAACTGTGGATTATTTTAAGGATGCAGGGGCTACTCTTGAGGAAGCAATGTTTAAAATTGCTATAGAGTTTATGCATAATCCTTATGATGTGATACACTTTTGTGGTTTTATCTGTACCACTGTTGACTTTTTAGTGTTTAGTTTGCAGAACGGGGGGTCTGAGTCTATCATCATAAATTTTGCTTATTTTATCGCTTTTGTTGTGTTTCATAAACCAGATTTAGCATATGCTTTTCCTAAATAGTGTATTATAATGTACTTTCAGATGGAACGTACTGGCATGCTCCCAATATTCCAGACAGTCTTGATGTCTACAATGTACCGTGTGATAAAGGACATTTAAAGGAACCTATATACTTTGAAAGCAGCCTGCATTAAATGTCTGCTCTGAAGATGCTGCTGCTTCACTGGCAGAAAACACACTGACTCTGATTAAAGAGTTGCCACCTTGTATGGAGACTCTATGTTGGCGTAATGGAAAACAACAACATTACAGCAGTATGCAAGGTGAGCGACATTTTAGATGTAACAGATGGTCTTAAAAATCAGGCTTATTATTTTGAGTGGTGTATGGCATATGTGTGTATGTATTGTGCCCACCTCATCACTAAGGGGGAAGTGGACGATGCCCATGCTTGTGTAAAAAATGTAGCTCAAAAGTTGCTGTTTCTGGGTATTGTGAAGTGTGTAAAAATGGAAGGGTAGAAAAATAAGATATTATATAATCATTGCATGCTTGTCATGTGTTATGCCTTTTGTAGGTAGTAGCTATATGCATTAGTTTATGTATTATAAAGTATATAAAGTAAATCTTCAAATACTGTTATGACGTGTGTATTTATAAATAAAATATAATAAAGTAAATCTTCAAATACTGTTATGACGTGTGTATTTATAAATAAAATATAATCATGCATTGCACTTTGTGGTTGTCATAGTGTTTTTAAAAGAATAGAAAGAGCACATGCTTTATTTTACTGTTGACAAGAGTTTTGCTAGCTAACAGATGTATCGGGGGTTGACAAAAGAAGATGAATGATCACCTGTTCCAGAATATATATTTTAATGAAAAAAAAGTGGGTAGTTTCACAGGGATGACTCAGCTGTATAAGGCTGCAAAAAACTTGATAAAGATGTCACCAGGAAATGTGTTACAGAATGGCTTGCAAAGCAGGACCCCTATTCATTACACAAAGCAGCCAGAGTCCAATTTAAGAGAAATCCTGTCATTGTTTCTGACATAGACAGACAATGGCAAGCTGATTTAGTGGATATGAGTCAATATGCAAAGGACAATAATGGGTTTAAGTACATACTGACGTGCATCGATGTGCTGTCCAAGTATGCCTGGGTAGTGACTTTAAAAAGACAAATCAGGCAAGGCAGTGGCGCAAGCCTTTAAAACTATTTTCAAAAGTGGACGCACACCCTCAGAAGTTGCAGACTGATCAGGGTAAGAGTTTCTTAATGCTTCCTTAAAGAACCTATTAAAACAAAATAAAATACACCATTTGTGATGAATAATGAAATTAAAGGCCAGCATTATAGAAAAGATTTAATAGGACACTGAAGTCACCATGTGGCGTTACTTACAGCCCAGAATACTTGGAAATATACAGATGTGTTGTCAAACCTGGTGCACAGCTATAACCATACTTATCACAGAAGTATTAAACACAGACCTGTGGATGTTAACCCTTCCAATGCCCCGGGTGTATAGAAGATCCTCTACAGTAATTCTGCTCTTGGCAAAAAACCAAAGGGTACCCTTCAGAAAGATGATCATGTGAGACTATCTAAGCTAAAAGGGATGTTTGAAAAGGGATATGAACAGACGTACACAGAAGAGATATTTATTGTGACGGTGGTCTTAAAGACACAGAGGCCCACCTATGAGCTAAAAGACTATCAGGGGGAAGACATTAAATGTACTTTTTATGCTGAGGAGCTGCAAAAAATTGAACCTGATGAAGACTGTGTGAACAGGATGCAGAAAAGCCTGGCAGAGAAAAAGCGTAGCAGAAAAACTTGGTATCTGGTAAAGTGGAGAGGGAAGCCCAATAAATTTAATAGCTGGGTTGAGGCAACACAGGTTCGGGACATTAGAAGCAGATAAGGCTTAAAATGCTCAAAAATGGATTTTATATCATATTACCCAGCAACGCATCACACATTTTCCCCAACAATACTATATCCATTTTTACAGTAAAGTTACCACAAACGCTTGAACTACCTGGTGAATGGGAAGTGGGCTTAGCAGAAATTCAGTACCCTCATACCTGGGACAATGTGCCTGCACAGAAAAACAGGTTCAGTATGCTCTATCGGCCTCTAAGCGCAGCCCACAGTAAAACACCACCAACTGGACCCTTTACTGAGTCAGCAGCATTTAAAATTCCATTGGGCTATTATCCTAACATGGCTGGTGTTATTTCTCAAATTAATAAAAGCATATTTGAAGTAAATGAACTGCCAGTGGTTTTGGAACAACAAGCTGTTGGGAGAGAAATAAGCATTGACAGTGACATCAAATGCATTTTGTTTATGCATGGGCAGTTACAGTACCTTCTGAGTTTTAGCAGACTCGAGGTAGGTGTAGGAAAGAATCTAACAAAGAACCCTACAGATATTAATGGGGGGTTTTTACACATTATATATCTACACTGACATTATCACGCGTGAAATAGTGGGTGACAGTCTAGTGCCTTTGCTGAGATGCGTACCCGTCAGGGGCCAAGACAATGAGATAGTGACCGTGACCTACGATAAACCCCATTATCAAACAGTCAGTAAACATCAGATCGATACAGTCACTATTGAAATAAAGAATGATCAAAATTAACCTGTACCATTTCGATTTGGAAAGGTGATCGTGAAGTTGCATTTTCACCCCCAGAGAGTGCTCTAAAATTTAAACAAGGTTGGTGATCGTTCGACATTATGGGGACCATGCCTTGTACAGAAGCTATTACAAGGCACAGGCAGGATACAGTCTGCCCGGCTTTCATGGACTTCCTACTATGTATGGTTCTGGTATAGGAGGGATATTTCGTAGTCTGTTCAGAAAAGCAGTTCCATTTCTAAGAAGGGGGTTTGAAATTGCAAAACCACATCTACAGACAGCTGCTAAAAATGTTGCAAAGGATGTTGTGGGGCATGTGACTAGTGCTGTCACTCAAAAGATGTCAGGGGGTGATAAGCCTACTCAGGGTGGCTCAGGGCTGATTGTATTCAGAGAGGTAAAAAGAAAGCACAGAGTACACCCTTAAGCTTCTCATCGGCCCCCCCCCGGCTACTTTAAAAGAGGGGTTTCAAAACACAAACCTTCACATAAAAGAAAATGTTCAAAGGCAAAAGGATCTTCAAGGGGTCATAAAAAAAGCAGAGACCTGTTCTAAAAAACATGGCTTTCGTGCACTGTGGTTCTGAAGAATGCACAAAATCAGAACTTGACCTGTTTGCCATTTCTCCCACACAGGCAAGCATTGAAAAAAAGCATTTATGTAGAGATACCCCCTCTGGCTGCCCTTTCAGAAAACTCACAGATTGAATTTTATATAGCAGGGAATGGTGAAGACTATATGGATCTAAACAACACGCTTCTTTACCTGGTTTGCAAAATCACTGAAGCGGATGGTAGTGATATACCAGCAGCGGCCAAAGTGGGCCTTATAAATTACCCAGTGGCCATCATTTTCAGTCAGCTGGATGTGACTGTCGGTGATTGGCTCATCAGTCAGAGCAATAACTGTTACCCCTGCAGGGCTGTCATAGAATCTGTGCTGAACTTCAGTGAAGAGACCCCTTCTACCCAATTTACCGCAGGGTTATTTTTCAAAGACACCCCGGGGAAACATGAAATCACAGAGATGGTGACACTGTAGGTTTTAATAAAAGAAGCTCCTTCACACATCTCAGTAGAGGGGTAGAGCTGCTGGGACACTTGCACACAGACTTGTTTTTTCAAGAGAAACTGAAGCTGAATGTCGCGAATATTAAAATTAAACTGACACGTAACAGGGATAGCTTTTGCTTGATGAGTGGAGATGCTGAGCCTTATAAGCTAAAAGTCATGGCCGCCTCTCTGTTTGTCAAAAGGGTTAAAGTGACCCCCAGAGTTTGTCTGGGACACTCAGAAGCCCTGCTGACCTCCAACGCTAAATACCCTATAGACAGAGTGGGTATGAAAGTGTTCAGCCTCCCTGCAGGCAGCAGGGTCTGCAACCAAGATAATTTTTTTGGGGGACAGTTACCAAAAATGATGGTCATGGGATTTGTTGACAATGATGCTTTTAGTGGTTCCTACACTAAAAACCCCTTTAACTTTAAGCATTATAACATTAATTTTGTGGCTCTGTATCTGGACAGTGAACAAATCCGCTAAACCTCTGCAGCCCAATTTTAGAAATGGAATACTGTGAGAGAATATTTTAATCTAGTACTAGCGGGAAATCTATGAAAGATGCCTCGCTAGTAGTTAACATCAGAATTTACCCAAGGTACACCCTGTTTGCCTTTGATCTCACTCCGGACCAAGAATGTGCTGATCATTATTCTTTAATTAAAACTGGGAACCTCAGAGCTGAGATCAGCTTTGCAGAAGCCCTTCCACAAACAGTTAATCTCATTATCTATGCGGTGTTTGATAATGTCATTGAAATAAACCAGAGAAGAAATGTCATTTTTGATTAATGTGATAAACCATAAAAATGAACACAAAGCAGCTGGAAACAATTGTAACCAATGACTCCCACATCCGTGACTGCTTTCTGGGCATGTTTCCCTGTGATCTGCTACCCAAGGAGAGACTGAGAAACCCTCCCGCAGCACTAGTCATCAATACTGACCCCCATGACCTCCCTGGACAGCACTGGTTAGCTGTATACATTTCAGAAAATGGGACTGGTGAGTTCTTCTACAGCTACAGTTTTCATCCCGACAATCATGCACAAACAATTGGGTTTTTTTTTAAACAGAAATGCAAAACACATTTTGTACCAAAACACACAGTTACAAGATGCCTTTTCTACCACCTGTGGATTTCACTGCATCTTTTTCTTAGACCACAGATGCAAAGGACTTTCTTATGATCAAATTTTACAAATGTACTCTAATGATTTGCTGAAAAATGATGCCATGGTAACTAGTTTTGTACATCACCTTTTCAGACATCTAAACATGTCAGGGCACATATCAGTGAGGTGGCAACATGTTCAGACTTGTTTGTCCTGTAATGAATTTAAAATATGCAGCCGCTTGCAATTTTATTCAAAACCAGTCACTTATAAAATCATATATAAACATTCATAATTGTGTGTCTCTGTGTTTTCTGTGTTTAAACTTGGGGGGCACCTGTGTTTAAAGTTTTCAGATACGCAATGTCTTTAATAATGACAAAAATATATAAAATATAAAGGTATTTATTGTAAAAAAAAATGCCAATAAAATACAACATACATCAGTGGTAACATCATGGATAAGATATAATAAACAAAAGCATCTCCTGTTAAAAAATGCACACTATATATACCATAGCACTGAGGTAGAATTATGATAAGCACCTCTTTCTAAAAACATGTTAACATATTTAACTATGAGGTAGGCTAACATGCATCAATATAAACACTTTTTGTAATAAGAGGATTACATATTCAATATGAAGTAGGCTAACAAAGGTTGTACACAGCAGTCACTGATGTAGGATTACATATTTAATATGAGGTAAATGTTTAACAGAGGCTGTACACAACAGTCACTGAGGTATCTAACATTCATACATAGAGATTGCATTTAAGTTTTACATAGTGAGCCACGTAGGTTTCTTAGAAGACTTTTGTCTTTTGGGCATCACTGACCATTGGTTAACTGGAGATGGCTGGGGGTGTTTTGTATCAGCAGCCGATTTCAGCCTTTCCACATAGCTCCTGTTTGCTGAGTGAGCAAACACTGAGGTGGGTATGTTAGACTCAACCATTGCTTTGACAAAAACATCCCAGCCTTTGGCTTTCTGTGGTCAGGGATTGTGTGAGTGGCTGTAGCGCTCTTGCAAATCGACCATGTTGAACCCAGAAACAACAGTGCCTTTATACATTAATTCCCATTATCACTCCAAAACACAATATCCTTGTTCTTTGCCATATGCTTTAACAAAGTTCAGCATTGGTTTTAGACCGATGGGAAACACTACTTAAAATGTCTTTTTCCATAGTACTAGGTACAGAAGCTGTCTCTGCTGTGTCCGCAAGGGGGTCAGACATTAATTCATTTTCAGGCATGAGTAATGTCAAACTGGTTTTAGCTTGTTCTCCTTGTCTTACCAAAGTCAGATAGCACTGTAACACAGCAGAGTACATTTTGGCTTTGTCATAGTCTGATAAATCAGTCCGGGACAGTATAGCTCTCATGTCAGTGTCCAAACTGTTAGTTGCAAATTTCTCATATCCTGATCAGGGTAATTAGTTTTAATGTGATCCATCTGTTGCTGAGGTACCAAATATATTTTCTGAGTAAAATCCATTATCTGTTAGCCAGCAGGCTGGTGATCAAAGGGATGGCAATTCCTAGCAGCATTCCTATAAAACCACCTGTCTGATTAACTATTTTCTTTTTCCTTTTTAAGGTTATTTGTTTATCGCTTAAAGTTTTGATGACTCTCTGTTTTTTTTTTTCAGCAAACCTAACTGTTTTGCTGACAGTGGAATATTTCCTCTGAGAGTGTTTAAGGCTATCTCAGCTATAGCTGATATCAGATCATCAGAGGCTGAACATAAAATAGCTTTTCTTAAGCTCAGAGGCCCTTTTACTAGTAAGTTTAAAACAGACAGATTTCTCTGCAGTCTTTTAGACATAATGACAATACAGTATCAAATATTTTTAGAAGCAGAATGTGTTTTTTTCATGACATATGCCACAGGCCAGTCAGGGGGAAACATCTCACTATGCAGTCTATATTTGTCTGGTGTATTGGATCTTAAATCAACCAGTAAATAGCCATGAGGCTTTCTTGTGGCATCTTCAAAAGCTTCTAAGAAAAATTTTGTCTGACCAGGATACATCTGCCTAGCCAGAGTTATGATCTGCAGCTTGTCTCTTGGGTTTTTAAACAAAATCATGTATTTGGCATTTAGTGTGATGGTCCTGCTTTTTTTACCTTGATGGAACACATTCTGGACAATTAAAAATATTGTCAATTGTTTATGATGACTGTACTTGGTAAATCCATACTGCACGTCACTATTTTGACAGGCAGAGTCTATCAAATCATCTATAACAACAAAATTTACCTTTCCAGGAGGTAAGAGATCATTGTCAGCTAGTGACATTGGTAGCCCCTCCACAAATTTAATCTGAGGGAACTTTAACAGCAATTCATTATACAAAGGTTGCCAACAGCTGTAGAACCGGACAATATTTTCAGGCTTGTGTGATAAAGGGGCATCAGCATGTTCCAACAGCTGTTTTATAAAGAAGCCCTTCCCACTATTAGAGGGGCCAGCCAACAGACAAGTAAAGAGATGCTGCAACCTGATATCCATTTTTCACAATCAGTATCCATAAGGAAGTATTTTAAAATTGTCATGTAAAACTCGCTTGTCATAAACTACTCTCTGGGTCTTGGACAGCGTTTTTGTTTCAAGGGACCACTGCTTTTTATTCCTAACAATGCTGGGTCGACTCACGGTAATTTCTTTAGAGATCTGTGACCCCGTATAGTCAAAGACCAGGTCCTTCAGACTTTCAAAATTAATGTGTTTACTGCTGGCTACATTAAGGGTAAACCCTTTCACTTTAAGAACAACCTCTCCACTGGACAGCCTGTAGCCGTAAGTTTTTGGGCCTGTGGAAATGAACTCTGTAATGTGTTCATCTGCAGGAACTTCACTAGTCAGCTCCCCTAAATAATCGCCCAGAGGTGGGGCCCAGTCACCGTCTGGACACAAAAATGACAGAGTCTGTGTCGTAGTAAAGGCACCTGTCCTGTAACCTATCTAGCAGGTTGTAGAGTTCCACTCTGGCATATGCTGTTGTAAAACTAGCTATAAATATGTTGATATTATTGGAATTTGGGTAATGATGGCTGGTATATTTCAGCAAACAAAGCTTCTTCATCGCCATCGATGAAAAAGCATGAAGCGACATCGTGATAAGGTATGAAAACATACTGAAACAATTTCTGTGGGTCTGTTACTATGTCGTGGTCAGCAAATTAGCTCTCTGCCCAAATTTGCCCCAAAGAGAATTTAAAACAGTTTAGATATCTGTCTCTTCATGGGTTAACAGCTATGGCTGCAGGGTTCAAATGTACATTTTCCCTTTCAAAATACTGTTGTATGTACCTGACTTTATCCTCTTCATTTTTTACCCATGAAGGGAAACCAGATGCCTCTTGCTTGCCTTTTAGATGCAGCTTGATGTAGTCTGCAAAAAGCTCTGTGCATGACTCTTTAAAATGCCAAATTTCATAAATGTTAATGATTTTTTAGCCTTTTTCCAGTGCCAGATTTAGTTCTACAGTATAGTAGGTACCTGTAAGTGACCTTTGCTCATCATCATGTGTGCATGATGTTGTTTGAAGTCTATTTTCAGCGCATGCATGACATAATGTAAACACAAGTTTTTTACCAATCCTGGATGGCAGCACTGGAAAGAAAAGACCTCTGGGGGTAAGACTTTTACTTTTGCTAAACCAAAGTACTGAGTGAAGTCATCAAAATTGTCATAACTGATGTCAGGATGACCAACTGGATACTGTTTGGTTTTGTTAACAAAAGGGTAGAGGCTGGTAAAATCATAATAGTGTATTTTCTCATCAGGCTGTGTCTTATAGTACAGACAAATGGCATTTGTTCTCCCCCCAAACAGTGACTGCCTAGGTTTGAGTGGCTGTGGTAGCTGCCTGTCCCTCAAGAAATTATTCAAACCCTGATCTGTAGTCAGCATTGCTTTCCATTCATGTTCCCACAATACTCTAATGGCAAAACCCTTGCTTTTTAGAAAATGAAATTTGTGCACGGTCCTATTGAATAACTGTCCAAAACTAGTCCCTGTCATGTGGTTTCTATCTTTCTCACAGTAACAGATGTTGCAGCCATGAAAAAACAACCATTAAATTCAAATGCTGTGGGTATTCCATTTATGACAGAATAGCCATCCAAAATACTGGACCACCTTAAATTCACCACCCTTACCGCATGCTGAATAGAAATGTTTTCTTTCTCAGATATACACATAAGCCACTGAATAGCAGGTGTGGAGTATCTCTTCAATTGTCTGTGGCAGTCGTCTGGGGAGAACAGCAACAGTGCATTCTTTAAAATAAAAAATCTGTACATGGCCATGCAGACTGAGGCTATCGTGACGTACTGGAAGGGGTCTAAGGATACTGTTTCATACTCCACTGTATCACCATCTGACTGTTTTAAAACACTTTTGGCTGTCATGTTCATCACTTCTTTCCTAAATCTGACACAGGCTTTTCGAAGAATTTCAACATCTAACTGACAATAGTAGCAAAGCTCTCTTTTCAGATCGAATTCTCTGTCGGTTAGCTAGGTACCATTGCAAAAACTCTTGTTTTTCTGCAGGCAGCATATATTCAGAAACATAAAACTGAGCATCGGGCAGGGGGCCTACATAATTTTCATTAGCCTTGGTGTTAAAAAAATGGTGGAAGTAACCTTTAGCAATCTCATTCTCAAATCCAAGGGCTGCAGGGATTTTTGCTAGTTTAAAAGAAGAAAACAATGGCTGTCAATAAATCTGATGTGTAGGGATGTCACTGTGACACAGAGTACTTTTCCTCCTTGTGTGAGCAATTTAATATCAATTCTTTCCTTGACTAGCTGGCTAACGATAAAATAACTGCCATAGCCTTTGGCATTGTGTGCTATAAATGTGTAGTGTCTAAATGGTGCATCAATAAAATGTCCTACAAAATCTTTTATACAATCTTTCCCTTCAAATTCCCAGGACCTCTCCCCATCTAATTGCTTAGCATACACAAAATTTGGTATGTGCACCCCTGTTTCTTGCGTGGCTTCAAAATCAAACACTATATATTTCTCAGAGATGTTTACATCTGTGAGTGGTGACATGTAACACAGATGCTTGTCTGCTGTCATGACAGAACCACATCTGTTACGCTGAATCAATTTACATGTATGAGATCCCTTGTAAAAGACAAAACATTGTTCACACAGTTTCATGGATTTACAAGACCCTGTACTCCCATCAGCTCTAGCTAAATGTCTTTCTAGGCACGCTAAAGACCTACTGTACAAATCTTTTTACATTTGGGGCATGACGCTGTGCCAGTTTCCTTTTCAAGACAACAGGGATCAAAGCAAACTTTGCACTGTTGTGCACAGATATGATTTCCCTTATGGCTATAGGCTACATCACAATATTCGCAGAGGTACCATGCGCCAATGAATTTTTTTACATTTGTAATACCATAAAAATGGCCATCGTGTAATAATACAAACAGTGTTTTAGGAAGTCTTTCTGGACCTGTTGAAAATGTTTGCCAGTTTCCTTCATTATGATATAAAATCTTAATTTTGACTCCTAAAAAATGTTCAAACTGAAACACATCACTAAAAGTGACAGGGATTTGGTCTGACAAACCTAGCTCAGCATGCAATATTTTAGCCTTATTCAACAACTGACTGTCACTCATATGTGGAGTTAAGAGTGCGAGAATGGAGCCACCGAAACACAAACTATTATCTCTGTTATTTAAATCAATAAAGTATTGTCTCTTTTTTTGTAAAATCCTGCTATACAAGATGGAGCTCAGTGTCCATCTCCCCCCCACCCCCGAACCCTGGTGGTTCCTGATAGTAGTTACCACGAGATGTATATTGTCATCAGTAATGATTTCCATATTGCTCTGTAGCATATCAGCTATCTGATCTAAGAAGGCGGCAGCATTTAACTCATTAGGGCATGTTTTCCTTGAGAACAAGGGTTGATTTAAAGAAGCCGCATTTAATCTTACCTGTATAAAGTCACCAGGCCGAGTTTCTCTCTTCACAGTCTAACAAATTTTCTATAGCCTGGTGCATTGCAGCAATAGCCTCTTAAAATATTTTATTTTATCTAGATTTATAAACTTATATCTTTGATGAAATTCTGTAGCATTAAATGTTTTTAAAATGCATTCATATTGCTGCACAGATTCTAAAAATACTGTAGGGAGCGACCTGTTTGCCAGTTCATCATCATGATGGTTTTCTAATTCAGACTGCTGAACATTAGCAACATGCTGTAACAACCTACGCTGTAATATTTTCCTGGCAAGCTTTACTCTTCTTATCAACTTTTCTCGGATTGTTTTATTTTTTACCCAGATTGTTTTTGTTTGACCCCATTTGTTATTTTTTTCATTTTGTTAGTACTGCCACCCTTTGTACTCAGCATGTGAGAGCTTCTGTGCTTTCACTTTGTAATTTTATTTTTGTATTTGGCCACTGTTTCCTCCAAACCCCTGTACTTTTCATACATGTGGGCAGCACTTGCCATCATTTTCAACTCTTTGCATGAGAACTTAGATGCACGCACTAAACCATGCACACTGCTCAATAAAGTACCTGAATTTTAAAAAGCTCAGATTTAAACATCTGATCATAATCCTCACTAGATAATCTGCCCTCAATTACCAAGGCATTAAACAAACTGTCAATTGTTTTAAGAATATAGGCTTTCCCAACATTGAGCATGTCAATGTCCCTTTCTTGAAACCTTTGGTCAGAAACTCTTGTGCCGCTGCTCATAGATGGATGTACGGTACTTACAGGCATGGATGGTATATTTTGTTCATTATTTACACCAGCAAAAACTCTTGAGCCGCTGCTCGTATATGCCTGAACGTCATTTACAGTTACACAAGGTATATTCTGTTCATTAATGACACCAGCAGAAACTCTTGAATGCCTTTGAAAAACATCACATTCATGTAATGGTCTCTTTCTCCCTCTCTCTCCTGCAGGGGGTTGATGTGCTGCTATTTAAAAACAGAAAATACACCCCTGTCACTACTTTCAGTATTTTAAAACTTTTATAAGACAAAATTTAAACTCTAAAACCTGCAACATCTACTATTTCTAGTTAAAAATTAAAAATACACACCTTCTGTAGTGGTAAACTGAGGATTAGTCAGCTCTTCAAATGTTTGGATAAGGTCCTCATTTACAGCCCATGGTTCCATTGTTACTTGTTAAATGTTTTTAAAAATTCTTTTAGCTCAAGAAGTAGTTTTGGCAGTCTCACTCTGTTCTTTTGTCTTTAGATTCCAGTATCTTGAAATGCTTATATAAAAATGACTCAGACCACCCCCAAGTACATAGCTAGTAGTGAAAAAACATCTGAACATCTGGTACTTTCCATCAAACCACCCACCCATTCTCCAAGGGGAAATATATAAGTCCTAGGCTACTCAATGTAGGCTTTTGTTTTTCAATTCCTGTGACAGCTGGAAGGCATTAGAGAAATGCCTTTCTGCTACAAACCTTTGGTCACAGTCTAATTAAAAGGTATGCAGACTGCTTCTTTAAGTCCAAATAAGCTTATGGCTTAGTTAGCTTTTAAAATGTATAATGAAAATCTTGTCTTTTTTTTAATACAGCTGCGTCCTTTAAATTAGTAATTCAGTAAAACTGCTTGCATACCACTAATCAGAAGATAAAACTTATTTTGTTAAAAAGTTAATCATGAGAATCACCTGTTTTTCTCATTTACACAGTAGGAGAGTTTAAAAAAAGAAATGCCATACTGCTAAAACGTTGGTCACAGTCTAATTAAAACAGATGCTTTTTATCAATCTTAAAACACAAAGAGGCACTGTTTATAATAACGGCAGTTGAGTGCCAGCTTAAGTTATGTTTTTAAAAAGTCAACACGGAAATTCTGTCCTTTTTAAACAGCTGAGTCCTTTAAATTAGTAATTCAGTGAAACATAGCCCACACACACAAAGTGTGTATTCTTTTGCACCGACTCTAAGCAAAGCTGTAGATACATTTTAAGACTGTGTGTTTTAAAATTATTCTGAAAGAGAAACATTATCATTTTACATTCTGTCTTTTCTTTGTAACATATCATTTATTTTCCTATTTAGTTAAGCTTAAGATTAATGCTTTTGAGCCCTGAGCTCTTTTACAAAGGTCCCAAGTCAGATACATTACAGAAACATACAGGTAATGGTTACAAACCTACTACATGACTTTTTAATTTTTTGATAATGTAACTATAGACATTTATTTTGTAACAAAAGCATAAAACTACATTTTTACAGATCCCTGTTAAAACAGGTGTTTCTTCTCAGTCTTAACAAAGATACCCACCAACAGGCCCTGGACTCCACATAGCCTATCTATATTTTAAACATACATAAAAGACATTGCTTTTCCTACGTGCCTAATGAGGGACACACACACACACACACACACAGAGTCTACACACACTGCCCATAGCTCCATGCACTCCAGAAACACCATGTGTATTTCAAACCTACACATGACTGCTTTTTCCTACATTTCTAATGAGGAACACACACACACAGCCAGCATGTTGCAATGCTATCCAGAGCAAACTGCTGAACCATCTTATTTACACAGAGGTCCCCCAATTTAGCTTAGAAATGTTACATGCATATACATAAAGCTATCCTTTTGATGTAAGTTTGACACAGTCCTACAGATGCATGTTAAATTATTTTGTATATTGTTATAAAAAACAGAAAAAGGGGTACTCGCACAGGCAGATGAATTTCCCTCAGGGGGGTCTCCACACAGATCTGTGAAACCTCTGCATGATCAAGTTGCCTCCTAGATACTTCTTTCTGAAAACATTCTAATAAAAAACACACACATGTCCCTGTAGCTATACAACACCAAGCATACAGGGGACACATAACACTACATAAACCCCAACTGTTTTTTGGGGTGGGTGGGGGCACGGTGGTGAAGAGGGACAGGGGTTCAAGCCAGGATGGTGGGGGTGCAGGAGAAAGGGGGGGCAGGAGTTCAAGCTAGCACGGTGGGACTCAGGTTCCAGCCAGGATGGCATGGCAGGGGTTCGAGGAGTGTACGAGAATGAGGGGTGCAGGATGCTTATAAAATGGTGGTGTTATGTCACTTTCAGGGTTTCACTGTGGATCATTTCCTGCGCAAGGTGCCGGGACACGGGTTTGAATGCGTGTCATTTCCTGTGCAAGGGGCGGGGCACGGGTTTGAGGTTGTGTCACTTCCGCCAGAAGTGGGTGGGGCTAGCGCATTTTAGGGAGGGACTTCCGGTTTAACAAGGGATGATTCTGATTGGTTCATTTTAGGACACGCCCACATGTTAAATGACGTGGCATGCGCTGATTGGCTGAAACTTAACATCTGATGAGATATATGAACTTATACTACTCTTTAGTAAGAGTGGCAAGGTTGAGTGGAGTACTTAACCAAAGGAGGGCTCAGCTGGGCCTAAGCACAGGCCATATTCATAAAAGTAGACACTTGGTTACTCAAGGAATCCGATCTAGTCATCTACTCCAGAATAACTCCCTCCTCTACAGCCCTCAGCCAGGGCCCCTAAGTTTCCCAAAAATACATTGATTTGCCCTGAGCACCCAGCTGAGCCCTCTCGAGCACCATACCAGATTTGACATTTTGAATCCATCTTGCCACTGGTGGTAAGGCAGACATCCATGGCTGGGCTATTGTTCTTCTAGCATTTATCAGGGCTATGGACCATAAAGGGTTGGACTTCTTTTGGTTTGGGTGGATAGGATCAGCACCCAACAGTAATTCTAATGGGGATTTGGAGGGTGCGTAACCCAATACTTGAGACATGATATTATGCATAAAGTGCGAGACTGGTACCACCCTGGGGAAGGTAAGTGCCAAATGAAGAAAATCTGCCTCATCTGCTGCACATTTGGGACAAGTGGATGACCTAGCCTCATCCAGTCTATGCAACCAACTGGGGGTCACATAAGCCCTGTGAAGAAAATATAATTGACTATTCCACAATGTATTACTACAAGAGCAGTGTAGAAGATGGTTGCAGGCTATACCCCATGTTGTCCGATCAATGATAAGGGAAAGATCTGCACTCCACTTGCCTTGACTGGAGTCGAAGGCAGAGGGTACTGAGCCAGTGCATGCTCTATAATAGGCAGACAGTGACTTACTAGTTGGCTGAAGGTTAAGTAATTCTTCCTCAAAAGGAAAGAGGTCTAACCATCTATTTGCAGCATCAATATTGATACCACTCTGGTGTCTTAATGTCAAATAGAGCAAAAAGTTGCCTGTTGATATGTCACATTTAGTATACATCTGTGCAAAGCTCATCAACAATCCTCATCATAAAGTTGATTGATTACAATAAGACCTTTATTCCTCCAAACCCATAGTCTTTGTACCATTTTGGCTGTGCAACCCCCTACGGAGTTCATAAAACAGAGTATGCTGAGATTAGGGGAATTACCTCCAACAAACCTGACCTTTTTATGGGTCCACTTCCAGACAGCCTGGGTAATGGTAGTAAAGGGACTGCATAAGTGTTTTGGTCCTGGGCCTCTGAGGCTCCCTATTAATGTGTCATTCTGAAGGTTCCCCACTAAGAGATCTTCCTCCAAACTTATCCACAGGCATTCCAAGTTGATGCCCCCAGTTGGTATATAGGCCAGTTGTGCCGCCCAGTAGTAGAATTTAAAATTGGGCATCCCCACTCTCCCCTCTCCAGGTCTTCTCTGTAATATGATACAAGGAATTTTAGCTGGCCCCCCCACCAAATAAATTCATGAATTATCATGTCCACCTATTTAAAATGTAGCTGGGGTACCTTGATGGGGAGGGTTTGATAAAAATATAATAGCCAGGGTAGTACGGACATTTTAACAACCCCTACTCTATCCAGCAGGGAGATCGACATGGCCACTCATCTTTCACAATCTTCTGCTATCTCGAGTAGAATTGGCTTTAGATTTAGTCTATATAACTCCCCTGCGGTTGCAGATATTTGCACCCCTAGGTACTTTAGCTTCTGTACCAACTGTAGCCCCCCCAGTTGAACAATAAGCTGTGGCTGCTTCTTAGAACCCACAGATAACAGCTCACTTTTAGACCAATTAACCTTATGTCCTGAAATGGCACCAAAGGTGCTCATTAATTTGTGGACCGTAGTTAGATCTTCAGCAGGATGCTGCAAGTACAGCAATTGATCATCCACATACACTGCAATTTTATGTTCCCGACCCCCACCCAGAAAGCCTCTAATCCCTTTATGTGCTCTAAGGGCCACTCCCAATGGCTCCAAGGACATTACATACAGTACAGGGGACAGTGGGTGCCCCTGACGAGTTCCCCTACCAAGCTGGAAGGGACTCGACAGCTCACCACCCACCATCACCTGCGCCAGGGGTCCACTATATAGTGCCTTGACCTATGAGCAAAGAGAGGGTCCCACTCCCATCTTGTCTAGGGTATAAAACAGGTACCCCCACTCCACACAGTCAAAGGCCTTCTCATTGTTTATGGCTACTAATGCAGCATCATGAGATCTCTTAGTTCGGGTCCAGCAGAATATAATATTCAGTGTCCGCCTAATATTGGGCTTGCCCAACTGTCCCTTGACACAGCTGGACTGATCCAAATGTATAATTTTAGGCAACACTGCTTCCAGCCTGGTTGCAAGGGCTTTTGCCAGAATCTTATAGTCCACTGTTAATAAAGAAATTGGTCTATATGAGGAACAGAGGGCTGGGTCTTTACCCACTTTGGGCAGCACCGTAATGGTTGTGGACCATGTGGAGGGGGGTAACCTACCCTCCCATAGTCCCTCAACTAGTGCATCATATAGGGGTTCCAACAGATAGCAACTGAAGGCTTTATAAAAATCTATTGGAAGGCCATCAAGCCCTGGAGCTTTCCCACTCCTTAAAGATTTCATAGCAATTTTAATTTCTTGTTTTGTTAAGGGTGATTCTAATTCCCCAGCCTCCTCTTCACTGATCCTATTGAGGGGGGCCCCACTAAAGAAACTGTTATACTCATCTTGCGAGGTGCTACATTCAGAAGAATAGAGGGATTTATAGAAAGCACCAAATGCGTCTCCTATTTCCCAGGTCCCCCTTATGACAGCCCCTAGTGCATTCTGAATTTGATGTATTGGTTTTGCAGACTCCTTTCTTTTTTTTTTGTCAGGCTAAGTATTTCCCTGCCCTGTCCCCATCAAAGTACTGTCCCACATTCAATAAGAGTATAGCTGTTTCTAAGTGTGCACTAGACAGAGACTTGAACCTCCATTTTAACTTTTGCACAATCCCATATAGGGCAGCTGAAGGATTCAACATGTGTGCCTTTTCACCAACCGCAATTTTGTTTCTAAGAAATGCCAATTCTCTATGGGATGTGTGCTTTGCTTGTGAAGCAAATGCAATGGTCTGCCCTCTTGAATAGGCCTTCAGGGCCTCCCAGCAGGTACAATAGGAAGTGTCCCCTCTACGACTGAAATGCAGAAATTCCTGTAGGTTCGCCCCCATGTATGCAAGGTACTCTTGATTCCTCAACAGGAGGGGGTCCAGTCTCCAATCTTTGGGGCCTACTGGAGAGCCAGTGCCCTGAAAGGTAACATAATGCAAGGTATGATCTGAAATCATGACCGGGAGGTATCCCGCTTCCCCTAAGTCAGATATTAAAATACTGGACAGTAACAACCTATCTATACGGGTGTATGAATTATGAGCATATGAGTAGAAGCTGTACTCCCACCTCGAGGGATGCAAATGCCCCCAGGCATCAACCAGATCAAAGTCACCTTGCAGAGCCTCCAAAACTTTTGCATTGTGGGACTTAGGTACAGGGGTTTTATTTGATTGGCCTAGAATTGTGTCTGTGACACAGTTGTAGTCATCTCCTAATAACCACGGGCCCTCCCAATGAGACATGTCCAAGGCTAATTGCTGAAAAAAGCCAGGGTTCTCTACATTGGAAGCGTATACTAACCCAATTAGCATTGTCCCTTTACCCAAGATTTCAACTTTGGCTAGTGCATAATGGCCAAATTGGTCTATCAGTTTGTCCAATACCTGTATTGGGGAGCCCATGGGAATCCAGATGGAGGCCCCTCTGGCCTTGGAAGAGAATGCTGACGACATCCAGGTGCCACCCATGAACGCAGCAGTTTTCTGTTATTCATCGTGGGAGAAGTGAGTTTCCTGCTGAAGAACTAGTGACCCCTTGTTTCTGCGTACTTCTGTCATAACCCTCTTACATTTAACAATAGATTTAAGACCGTTGATGTTCCAGGATATGCATTTAACATTACCCCCCATCATTGAAGACCTTTCTAGTACACATTTTAAATCTGGCATGTAACATGTAAGTATCCACACTGTTTTCCCCAATAGCCCAGCTCCTCCCCCACCCACCAAACCTTGAACAAGTTTCCCCAGAACAGTCCCCTACTAGAAACCAGGCCTGATTACCTAACACTGGCACACTAAATGAGGCCCCAGCTCATCACCCACCAGTGACAGCAGATTAAGGTGGAGCCAAGCTGGCACCCCGCAACTCTCACAAGCATAAGGTACCAGTTATTCCCTTCTTTAGAGACCAAGAGTTTCTCATTTCCCCTACTACTAAAGCCCCTCCCCCCGCTTTCAATATTCCCTTGCTTCAGTCCAGCTGGGACTGAGAGTCCCCCCCTTTTGAGTATGAACCCACCAGCATTCCCACTGTAAACAGTAGGCAGCAACAAAGCCACCTGCCCATGATGCTAGCCTTAGATTGAGCAGGGGTGACGGCCCTCAGGCAGCAGAAGAAAAGTACAACTGATCAGCTAAACAGCCAATAACCACAACAACACTTAACATCCGGTGAATAAAGATGAGAATTATTAACTCAACGGCTTCAAAAACAAAGCATCTTAGATCAGGTGGGTTCCTCTTTCTGAGATGAGCCCACAAAAATGGCTCTCAGCCTAGCAAAAATAGATCCCAACATAGCAGGGTTACCCCATAAAGAGAGGGATTAATCATATATCCTGGCTCCAGAAGCAGTCCAATATGATGAGCCCCAGCAAGGAGCATAACTCTGGTGTATTGAAAGTCATGTCAGCTTGATGCAAGCAAGTTAAAGTAGCCTGTTAGAAGGGGCCAGACAGTACTCCAGGTATCCCATTCAAAAGTTAGAGAGGGAGACTGGGTGGAGTCCTTAAGTGCCACATTCGCTCCGTCATTTACCACCTGGGTTATGGGTTCACCCAGACCTCTCCCCCCCAGATAACCAGGGCGAGCCACTCTCCTCCACCTCTGCCTCTCCTGGAAAAGAAGCCTCGAAAGGCCATCAACAAGACAGCTCCCAGTGATCCAAAGGAGCTAAAGGAATAGGCAGGACCCCTCCACTGATAGCAGAGTCCCTAGACCCAGTCGGGGGTATGCGCTGTAATGAACATGTTCCAATGAACAAAGTCCCACCACATATTACTGAGAGCTACAAGTTCCCTGAGGAAGAAATAAAAGACCCATGCCTTCACACTGAAGGGCATACTAAAATAAACACAGCAAAGTAGTTTTTTTCTAATTGGGCATTCAGTGCAATGTGGAGTAAAGTACACACCTCATTCTGCGTTAGATTGCAGTCTATCCCTCCAGGTCTCCTCCTCCTCAAGCCACCTCTCTGCTGTTTTATGGCACGTGAAAAAGCGAGTATCCTGCCCCAGCCTATCTACACGAAGTTGAACTGTGTATGCTAAAGAGAATTTCCATCCTAGCCAGTACTGTCACAAATGCACTCAGCAGGTCAGGCCCTCTGCTCCCACAGTGCCAACCTCTGAGCGCAATAGTGTGAACAAGTAACAGACAGGGTAACCCTCCTGTCTGCTTTTGGGTCCGAATCACCTTTAGTCTCAAGTTCTGGGGGGATTCAAACTGTGAACCTCATGCTAGCGTACCCAATGTACAGGTGCAGATACATACCCTCTTCAGCCAGACTTCCAAAATGAACCCTTAAAACTCTATAAGAGACCTTAGGTATATTCTTACCTTTTCCCAGTTTAGTAACACCATCAAGCTGTTTGAACAATTGTCAGACTTAACCATCTATATGTCACATGCAGAAAAAGAACTGGCAGACACCCAGGCAGTCTCTTAAAAAAAAAGATTTTACTAAAATATGATAAAAATATGTAAAATGTAAACACAGAACAATATATCAAAAAGCATACAACCACTTAAAAGAAAAGCAAAGAAAACTACGGAACAAACTCCTACCAACATACAGTTAGCTCTAATGTATTACCTCTTTAGGTGCCTTGAAAGGTAGAGAACTGTGTTTCTCTCAAGAAGCCCACCAAAAAATCATACAACCTATTCCCTAGTTACAAGGATACATTTCAACACCATCTCCCCAACCCCTTGGTAAGTCATCTAGCTCCTCCTTTTTAGAATTAAAAACTTACAAACATGATGTCCTCTCAGGAGGTATATTAAACAATGTGACATCAGCAAAAACTAATTTCCCTAATTATGAGTCTTTGATCATCCAGTTCCTTTGAGGATTTACAACCCTGCAGTCCGTCACCTAGGTGCGATATAACCAACAGGAATCAGCTAAATTATGTCCTGTCCTGTAATAAAATGTATATTTAGCTTCTCAACTTCAAAGCAGCAACAGGTAATAAAAAGGCCATAAAATGCAATTTATCAAGGAAGTTAATTACATTACAGAGATCTTCTGGTCAGTGTAATATATCCAGTAGCTTCACTGAAACTTGGGGGGCAGCCATGGAAGCACAGCTGTCTTATGTGAGACAATCACATACTATATTTTTATTTTATAAATATCATACAACAATCATAACCAGCTGGCCAAGCATCACAGGTGCAACTTGCTTTTTATCAGGTTGAACTTCTGGCATTTCAGTTGGAGGTCTTGGTTGTAATCTTGATATATATGCACTATGGAATTACATACTAACATACTATTTGCCAGCAGATTAAGCCTTACGGTCTATCGAGTCTGCTCGAACCCTAGATCCTTAGTTGGGTGCCGAGGCCCTCCCATCCCTTGTGCTCCAGAAACCCCTATCATCCATCCCCACCACCCTGGGACAGGCCATCATCTGATACATCCACTTTCTGTGTCTGTCTCACCCTCTCTTGAAGCCCTCCACTGTGGATCTCTGAACCAGCTCGCCAGGCAGTGCATTCCAAGGGTCCACCACCCTCTCAGTCAAAAACCTCCTCCTCTTTTCCCCCCTCACCCTTCCACCTTCAAACCATGCCCTCTCGTGATACCTCCCTGCTTTAGTCTAAAGATCCCCTCCATGTTTACCCTATTTATTCCCTTGAGGTACTTGAAGACCTCAATCATGTCCCCCCTGTCTCTCTTCTCCTCCAATGAAAATAGGCAGAGTTCCTCAAGTCTGTCCTCATACGTCAAATCCCCTAGCCCTCGTATCATCTTAGTTCCCCTCCTCTGTACCCTCTCCAGGAGCTGTATGTCCCTCTTCAAGTGTGGTCTCCAGTACTGTACACAGTACTCAAGGTGTGGTCTAACCAGTCCATTGTACAGCAGCAGAATCACTTCCTTGCTCCTAGAGGTGATCCCCCTTACAATGCATCCCACATCCTGTTTGCCTTGCTAGCGCTCTCCTGCACTGCTCAGAGTTATTCATACATGCATTCACCATGACCCCTAGGTCTTTTTCCCTATTGAGGCCTCCAGCATCTCCCCTCCCAGGGTGTTACCTGTGTTTAGGGTTTCTCGACCAAGATGCAGCACCTTGCACTTGGTGATATTGAAATTAATTTCCATGTGTGTTAGCTTTCAGGTGTCCAGGTCCCTTGCAGGGCCAACCTCCCTCTTCTCCCTCAACTACTGCTCCCATCTTGGAGTCATCAGCGAAGAGACTCATTTCACATCCTATACCCTCCTGATGTCCGATATGTATGCATTAAACAGGATCGGACCCAGGACCGAGCCCCGCGGTGCCCACTACCAACCTCTCTAGGGTTCGAGAGCTCACAGACCACTACTCTCTGGGTGCCCAGCTAGCCAGTTTTCAATCCATCTGACCATCAAAGGCCTACTCTAACCCCATCAGTTTCTCCACCAGACCACTGTGGGGACAGAGTCAAACCTTGCTGAAGTCCAAGAATAATACATCACAGGCTTTTCCTGTCCAGTTCTGATGTTACCCATTCATTAGAACTCTACAAGATTGGTTTGACATGATCTACCTGGCACAAACCCATGTAGCCAACTATCCAGACCTCCCACCTCCTCCAAGTACACCCCCAATCATTCCTTTAGTATACTCTCCATTAATTTTCCCACCACCGAGGTCAAACTGATGGGTCTATAGTTACCTGGTACTTCCTTTGACCCCCGCTTTATGGATTGGCACCACATGTGCCTCTCGCCAATCCCTAGGTACCCTCCCTGTCTCAAGTGACCAGTTGAAGAGCTCCGCCAAGGGTGCAGCCAGTATGTCCGCCAATTCCCATAGTACTCTCGGATGAATGCCGTCTGGCCCAGGAGATTTGTCTTTCTTTAGGGCCTTGAGGGCTAACCACACCCTTTTGGTGGAGATAGCATCATCCGTCCCCTCCACCTTATTGGCCTTTTTATCCTTATCCAGATGTGACACCCCTGGGGTACCTCTCCCTCCCTCTTGCTCCATTTCTGTTGCTCCCCTGATCCCACTCACTGCCGCTTCTATCCCCTTCATGCCTTACTTTGTAGATATCCCATCCCCCTCCCTAGTGAACACAGAGGCAAAGTACTCATTAAATACCTCTGCCCGTGTCCTTGCCTCTTCCACCCAACCTCCTTCTGATCTCAATCTGCTGAGATGGCCCTTAGTTTTTCTCTACTCCCCAATGTACCGGAAGAACCCCTTTTCCCCTCCATGTATCCCCTGTGCCAGCCGCTGCTCTTTACTGGACTTTGCTCCCCTCACCCCACGGGTGACTTTTCTAGATGCAAGATGGTACATTTCCTTATCCCTATCCCCTCTTGTTGTTTTATATTTATTGTAGGCCGCCTTCTTTTCTCTGACTGCTACCTGTACCTCACTGGACCACCAGCATGGTTTATGTGACCTTGCTCCCTTACGTTTCAACTCAGCGCAGATCCTGACTGCCTCATGAAGTCCCCGTTTTATGACCTCCCATCTCCTTCCCACACTTGTTATTGATGTGATCCCCTTCAAGTGATCCTTGACAATATTTCCCATGCCCACAAAGTCTGCCCCCTGAAGTCCACTGCCAGTGTCCTAGATCTCCCCTCCCCATGCTTGTTGAAACAAAGACAGTATTGCGGTCGCTCCCAGTCAGGGGGTCCTGTACAACTGTACAACCAGGTCCCTTACCAGTTCCCCATCTGCCAGAACCACGTCCAGGACATACCTCTCCCTTGTGGGCTCCATCACATGCTGTGTTAAGAACACATCCTGGAAGCCGTCCAGCAGCCTCTGCTCCTTGGCCACCTTAGAGGACATGGTTCCCCAGTTTGTACCTGGCATATTAAGGTCCCTCATCAACACCACCCCTCCCCTTTTGGTCCACACTGGGCAATGATGCTGTCCAGCAAACCATCCTCTAGAACATCATTCATCCCGGGGGGCCTATATACTATACCCAGCTTGACCTTATCTCCTGCTGGGGATCGTAAGGTGACCCATAAGACCTCCACGTTTCCCTCTGCCTCTTCTACCCTAGCAATTTCTATGTCATCTCTAATGAACATAGCCACTCTACCCCCTCTGCCCTCCTTTCTATCCTTCCTAAGCATAGTGTACCCCCACACGTTTAGGTCCCAGACATGGTTTTTGTTGGCCCACGTCTCCATGACCACTACCACATCCACCCCCCATCGAACAGCATGGCCTGGAACTCTGGCAACTTGTTTCCCAAGCTCCTGGCATTTACTAACACCAACCCCCACCCCTTATCCCTGATCCTCTTTGTCGAACCCCACCCAGATTCCTTATACTTCCATCCTCCCTCCGCTCCTCCTGAAACCTCCACCCCCAGTCTGTTTCCCTCCCCTTTGGGCTTGAAGGCTCTCCCTCATCTGAGGAGAGGGCTTCGGTCAGCCCTCCCTTATCCCTCCCCTCACAAGTTTAAACCCCACCTTTCTTGAATGTAGTCAGCCATCCCTGTTTAGGACTTCCCTTCCCTAATGGGGCAAGATGAAGCCTGTCCTGGCATATAGTCCCTTATCCTCCCAAACTCCATTCCAGTTCCTAACACCCCCAACCCACTCTTCAACTCCACTTCCTGAGCCAGTCATTAACCTCTATGAGCTTCATTTTTCTCCACTGAGGCCTTTGGTACTGGCAATGTCTCCGAAAAGGAAATGTTGCATCCATTATCCGCAGACTCTGGCAAGTTCTTGGAACCTTGCTTGGATTTCCAAAACGCTATTTC
The DNA here is from genome assembly GCA_016271365.2 of Neoceratodus forsteri. Classification (NCBI taxonomy): domain Eukaryota; kingdom Metazoa; phylum Chordata; order Ceratodontiformes; family Ceratodontidae; genus Neoceratodus; species Neoceratodus forsteri. The sequence continues at coordinate 789,015,884 of CM057454.1, forward strand.
CCTTTAGATCGTTAGTTCCCAAATGCACAGGAAATCTGGATTCCTCCACAATCCCTAACCATTTCATACACCATGAACTTTTCTCTGTGCACTGTCAGCCCAGAGATACTCACTACCTTCATCTGGCTATGGCATCCACCCCCCTGTCCCTCCCACTGGATACCCCTAATCATCAAGTCTCCCAATAACAGAACCTTAACACCGCCATCATCCTTATGGTTACCTCTACTATGCCATCTCAGCCCCCCATCCCCCCTTTATTCATTATCTCAATTCCATGGGAGTTTTCCTGCCTTATTAGAGACCCCCTTGTCTCCCTCCCCTTTCTGCCTCCTTTGTTATTTTGCCCACTTAACTCAAACCCCCTCTGAATAGGTGTCCCCTTTAACCATCTCTTATCTGAACCATTTATCCTGGCCCTGATGGTTTCCCTTCCCCACCACCATCCTCCCTCTTGTAATAGTACCCTGCCTCCAGAGGCTCTCTGTGGGTCCCCTTTAGCTAGGGCCCCATCCTTGGTACTGACCCCCCTGCTGAAGGGGGGCTCCTCTCCCACCTCCTTGTCTCCCAGTTTCTCTCCAATCATTCTCTCCTCCCTCATGTCTGCAATATGTTGCATCTCCCCCATTTGCTTAACATTTATGCTTCCCCTTCTCCCTCTGGGACTATTTCTATCCTTTCCATTGCCGGTCTGTCATGCCCTATGGGTATCCGACTCCCTCCCCCCGGCCTCTGTATACGTTTCCTCATTTCCACCAACCCCTTCCTCCTCTAGGTTGCTTAGTAGCTCAAATTTATTGTGACACTCTATGTCAGCCTCCATCAAGTAACCCGAGTTTCCCACTGCACCTCTAAACTGCCCTCTTCTTCCCTCTTGCTCTGTTCACCTTAGGAGCTCCCTTCCCACAGTCTGCTGTTTTAGGCTTCCCAGCAACAGCCTCTCCTGACTCTTCCCCCTCCACTCTCTTTGTATTCAGAATGTTCACCCCGTACACTTTCCCCTTAGCGTCAACATCCCTATCTAAGGGTCCTCTGTCCCTAATATCCCCCCTCCTGCTTGCTGTAACATAACATCCTGTAATTTCAGAGCGTTGTCCCAGCCTCCCCTCAACCCCACCTTTCTGTTGCCCATATCCACACCCCTTATCCTTGGACACCCCATCCAGCTCCCCCAGCTTACTCCTTAACCAATAGACCTCACTCCTGATACAAGATAGCTGTCTACGGAGTGGGCAGCCTCCCTCTCTCCAGGCCCAATTGTGAATTATTGCCATCCCACAGCCTGTGCAGCCTGCAACCTTCCAAAGATGCCTGCCATGGTGGAATATGGCCACCCTGTTTATCCCCCTCTGTTTATAATGGCACACCCCCTTTTCTCAGTCCCTTTCCCCTGCAATACAGTTTCTCTCTATACTGACTGCAGTTATTTACAAACCCAATTTCAACCCCACCAATAAAGTTCCCAAGTCTCACAAACACATACAGTCCAGTGTGTGTTCAGTTCCACTAACAGTGTGTGTATGCAGACATCAGGTACCGTATGATGTCACAGGCCCACCAGCTCCTGTTGCTTCGAATTTCAGTCCCAAACAGAAGTACTCAACCCTTCAATCCCAACCCCCAGTGGCTTTTCAGTATTTAAGAAAGCCTACAAAACAGGGTGTGTGGGAGGGCTCTTACCAACACCAGGCAAACAACACATTTAAATTTCACTCTAATTATCACTGCCAAACAACTGTTCCCAAGCCTCAAAAGTTACAATATCATAGCCCAAGTAACAGTTCTAACTCAAGGTGATAATTTTTAACACATAGAACTAATTTCACTTACAAAACTATTCAAATATTTCAGTTAAAACAGAATATAACCCCAGACCTCTGTTCTTACCAGCCTCCTGCTTATGTTCCCAAGTGAACAATGAAATACAAGGTAATTCCTGTTAAAGACAAAGTAATTCCTGTTAATGTCCCTCTCCTAACACCACGCAAACAACACATTTAAATTTCACTCTAATTATCACTGCCAAACAACTATTCCCAAGCCTCAAAAGTTACAATATCACAGCCCAAGTAACAGTTCTAACTCAAGGTAATAATTTTTAACACATAGAACTAATTTCACTTACAAAACTATTCAAATATTTCAGTTAAAACAGAATATAACCCCAGACCTCTGTCCTTACCAGCCTCCTGCTTATGTTCCCAAGTGAACAATGAAAGACCAAGGTAATTCCTGTTAAATACAAGGTAATTCCTGTTAATGTCCCCTCCCCCTAACACCAGGCAAACAACACATTTAAATTTCACTCTAATTATCACTGCCAAACAACTGTTCCCAAGCCTCAAAAGTTACAATATCACAGCCCAAGTAACAGTTCTAACTCAAGGTAATAATTTTTAACACATAGAACTAATTTCACTTACAAAACTATTCAAATATTTCAGTTAAAACAGAATATAACCCCAGACCTCTGTCCTTACCAGCCTCCTGCTTATGTTCCCAAGTGAACAATGAAAGACAAGGTAATTCCTGTTAAAGACAAGGTAATTCCTGTTAATGTCCCTCCCCTAACACCAGGCAAACAACACATTTAAATTTCACTCTAATTATCACTGCCAAACAACTGTTCCCAAGCCTCCAAAGTTACAATATCACAGCCCAAGTAACAGTTCTAACTCAAGGTAATAATTTTTAACACACAGAACTAATTTCACTTACAAAACTATTCAAATATTTCAGTTAAAACAGAATATAACCCCAGACCTCTGTCCATACCAGCCTTCTGCTTATGTTCCCAAGTGAACAATGTTCCCAAGTAAATTCTCTGACTTTATAGTTACTATCTCCCTGGCTTTTTGTAATATCATCTCCTTATCCTGAAACCTCAGGTATTTTATAAGGTAATGAAGGGGACGATCTTCTGGGTTTGGTGGTGGGCCCACCTGATGAGCCCGCTCGATCTCAAAACCCTCAGCTTCCTCTCCTAGGCCCAGTGTTTTAACGAGCCATCTGTGTATCTCAGCAATTGGGTTTCGCCCCTTGAGACCCTCGGGAAGTCCAATGATCCGAATATTGGATCTACAAGATTGATTCTCTTGATCATCTAATCGCTCCTTGAGATTGGCAATCATGGATAATAGACCATTCCTCTCTGCAGATGCCCCCGCATATGAGTCCTCCATGTCACTGACTCTACGCTCCAGCTTGCAAATTTAAGAGGTATGAGTGGTAGTTGTTTCAGTTAAGCTCGTCACCACCGATTGCAGGTGAGTAAACTGAGTGTTTAAATGATGAAAGCCTGCTTTCATGTCGCTATGCATTTGTGCCAGCGTTTCTTGAACCTCAGCTAATGTTCTAGTGAGCTGCATCATGTTGTCCTCAGTTTGTGCACCGTCTATGCTAGCAGCCAGTGAGGGAGGCCCAGATATATGCAGATCCCACTCACTTTTTTTAGCCATTGTTCTGGCTCCAAATTGTAACTTGACTTGTTTGTTTTTCGTTTTTCCTGACACCATCAGGATTAGCAAGCTGCAAATCACCGTCAGGGTAGCCCAAGAATGGTTGTGCAGCTGAATTAGGGAGTTAGGAGCCATCACCACAGGGAGCTGTGTTAACAAGCATCCTCCATGCTTACCAGCTAGCCACACCCCCCCCCACAGGGCTTTTTTTACTGAATGTTGGGGGAGTAGGGCATTGGGGGCATATTCTACATGGATCTGGGCATTGGGGGTCTGCTAGCCCTGTGGGGCTTAGACAGCACAGTTATAGGGGATCAGGGCATGGGTGGTTCCATAGCCCTGTGGGGCTTATTCCATGTCTGATTAGTGGATCAGGGCTAGGGAATTTACATATACTGGGGATGGGCTGGCAGCATATTGGCGCAACCCCCAGGGGACGCAAGGTACACTTACACCAGCTAATTGCTGGTGTAACTGCACTTTGATGGATGTCCTCTGGGGGTTGTTCCAAAATACCAAACTCATGGACTTGGCAGCTGCCCTTACAGAATAGGGCACACCTGCTGCCATAAACTCACTGCACCATGTTGCATGGGGGTTTTGGTGCAAATGGTGGCGTAAGTCCACTTTGGCGCAAGCAGCCTGTGACATGTCACAGGCTGCTTTGCAGAATCCCAAATGCCAGAACTCATGGAGCAAAGTGCTATTTGCACTATTTTGGGGGGCACAAGTCACTTTGCACCATGCTTAACTTTTTTTGAGAATCTGGCCCATAGTCACTTTAGTAAGTTTAGTTATACACATAGTCACTTTAGTTTGAACATTGTGCACACAGTCACTCTGGTGGCTTAATGACATGCACATTGAATAATTTGTTGACGTCCCTACATACAAATGTAACAATTGAAAAGTACCATTTAATGACAGCATCTTGTTTGACTTCATATTTGCCAAAATAAAGACAAGGATTGCTGACAGTACAATTGATTTTTATTTGTTTGTTTTTTTACGAAGTCATGCAGTCTATAGCAAATTCTATAATGATGTAATACCATAGCTGTGTTACATGGTCACAAACGAGATGTACATTTGATAACTGAATAGGGATTGTTGGGGTATGATTATGACAGTAAGGTGGCAGTCCCATGCAATTTGATGGTTATCATAACACAGTAATACAACAATAGCCATTTTTGTACAAAGTTTACTTAAACTGTTCTGTCAGGGAGAGTTGGCACAGATGGAAAAAAACAACAACTCAGAATTAATTAAAAGACCTGAAAACAGTGGTATACCATGGACCCACTGATGGTATCAGAAACTGCCCATACTGTGACAGCTTTTGTTCTGACCCCCCAGTTTTTGAAGCGCCCCTCCACCTATGCTCACCTGGAGTACTGCATCCAGTTCTGGAGTCAAAGGCAAGTATAGGTTGGAGACAGTACAACACAGAGTGACCAAAATGATTCAGGGACAGCAGGGTAGATCCTACAAGGAGTGCCTCAAGGCACTAAATATGTACTCCTTGGAGGTCAGAAGGGAGAAAGGGGATATGACTGAGACCTTCAAATTCCTCAAAGAAATTAATAAAGTGAACAGTGAGGAATTATTCAGTCTGCATACAAACTCTCAGTCATGTGGACACAAGTGAAAATTAGCAGGTGGGAGGTTCAGAAGGGACATGAGGAAGTACTTCTTTACGGAAAGGGTAGTGGAACCTTGGAACAGTCTGCTATCCGAGGTAGTGGGAGAGAACACAGTAAGAGGATTCAAGCAGGCCAGGGACAGAATGAAGGGAATACTTGTTGCCTGGGGCGACACGCTCAGAGAAGAGAATGGGGGAAGGACATGGAGGAACATTAGTTTCTAAGGAAGGTTCCAGTAATTTACGAAACTTAGGCAGACTGGATGGTCCTTTGTTTTTTTTTTTTCTGCCATCATTGTCAGTGTTTCTATATTTATATATTTATCTTTATCAAGGTGCTAGTGTCATCTGGTGATAGCCAAATAAGTAGCTATCCAAATTAAAAACTAGCCTATATAGTGATAATGTACATCCAACATAGGCACTAATTACAACTCTAAATCAATTAAAGTGCTAAGAACAATACCATCTATCTAAATACTAATTCTGTATTACTTACTCCACATTGTCAGTGGGTAAGTAATACATATGGGTACTGTGCACCCCTAATAGGGACTGTGGTACAGCCCAAAGCTGTGAACCAGCATAGAACACTGGGCACATGAACATTCCGAATAGCAAGGACTCTCCAGTCTTTGCTGTACCAGTGAGTATAAACCGCATAGAAGATTCTTTCTGAAGAAGATATTGTTAATTTTTTTATTTTAATATCAGGACTGCAGCAACTGCAAGCAGGTTGAGGCTACTGTACCTGGTGACAGGGAGCACTCCCAAATTTGGAAATCACACCTGTTAATCGGTGGCTTTCAATCTGACTAGTCTGCTAAATGTTCCCCATTTTCCCTTGCTTCTGTGCATGGACTGGGGACCACATGCCACTGCTTAATTAGGGTGTTGTTAAGGGCCCAAATGTTTCCCTACTGGTACCTCAGGTAAATGATTCAAAAATTATACTTGAAGGGGGGCTTAGGAGGGATTTATTTTCAACTTTTCTAACTTTCTTTCCTTTTTTCCTTCCCTACAGTGCTCCTTTTGGAAGACGGACCTTCCTTCCCTTCCTTCCCCCCAGTCTGAGGATTTACAGTGCAGTGCCCTTAAGGAACACTGATAAGACAACATTAGAATCAGTGAAGTGAATTTGTTTGTAGTTCAGGGACCTGATGCTTGAACAGGTAAATGCATGATTGATAAATGTACGACTATGTTATTTGAGACAAGAGACAAGACAATGGAGTTGGGGAAGTAAGAAGAATGAGTTAAAACCAGAAGCCAAAGTAACATAGCAAGCTGAAGAAAAATGTGACAAATTGACTCAAGCAAATGCAAAAAAGAAAAAGAAATATGGAAAATGGGGTGGGAAGGAAGGAAAGAAAGAAAAATGAAGGGGGAGGTTCAGATAAATGTATTAGAAAAAAGGCCTAAGGAAATGCAAAGTTTAAAAGCTATAAAAATACAATCAATAAAGCAGAAGATTTGCAGGTATTGAGGAAAAAAATATATTCTACAATACATACCAAATGTTAATGCACTGTGCAAGGCAATACTGAGGCAAGTCCCTCTATAGTTGTTAAAGTATACTAGATATACTTCTTATTCTGTAATAGGGAACGAAACACTGGAAAAACAAGCACAGCATCAAGAACAAGGAAGGTTGGTAGGCCTAACATACAGTACATAATGAATTCATACCCGTAAATTAAAGAGGGTTACTACCCTAAAAGCGTCCGCAATTGAGGTCATTACAGCCTGTTGGCTTAAAGGCTCCCATTTCAGATTGGCAGAATGTCTCACACCTGAGTAGTTGGTTTTCTAGGTCACCACCCTGGGGGCCCCGCTTAACGTGTTCAGTGGCCTGAAAACAAAAAAGATGGTCATGACCTACACATTTTATGTGACTAGAAAGGGCATACGCTGTCTAAAACCAGTGAAAGTAGTATGGTAGTTGCAGGACCTACCAATTTGCAGATCAGTGTTGTTTTTTTTTTAATGTTGTGCTGACCTTTTCATGTCTTCTGCGTCCGTTTTCAGGCTGTTACAGGTCACTCCTCCATTTCTGTAGTTCTCCATTTGGGACCACGGTCATAACGTAAGACTGAGCACAGCGCATGCACCATGTTACTTCCTGGTGACGCTGAGTCCGAGGGTGCGTGCACGCTGCTGATCTCGCACCTGCGCATTTCAGTACCCGCGCAGTCACAGTGATGAGCTGTCAGTTCTCCTGCCTTAAGAGTGTCACTATCAGTGTCCTGCATTGAGGGTTCACCACGTTAAGTGCTATATTGCGACTGCAATCTTGTTTTCTTTTGCTGTTTTTGGATCATGCATTACTGATTACTTTCAGCAAGCTATTGCCATAGCAGTGAAATGCTGACTTGTATGGAATCACAGTGTGCTAATGCATCAGAGAAAACTAAGTCAGATCACCACGTAAGCTACCACTGTATGCCATCTGATTCACAGCTTAAAACACAATGGCTATCTATAATCATCCAGACATTGATATTGAGCATTGTGAGCCCAAGAAACATTGTGTTGTCTGCTCTGACCATTTCTCTTTATCTGATTACTTCTGTAAAGGTAATTATTACTTTGACATACTCAGCCTCATCCTGATCCTGTTTTTGGGGTACCAAATATTGTGCTCTGAGTTACTGAGTTGCTCTAGTGCCACAGGGTTTGTTTCAGCAAGTAATACATTAGGGATTACATACTGGTTTACTGAATGCCAATAGATTACCATGATGCTATGCCTCATTCATGTTGCGAGTGTGCATGATGACATGTGAGCAACAGTAATGCTGGTGCAAGTCGTACTGTGCAGGTCATGTTTTCATTAATGCCATGCAGTTCCCCTGCCCCCAGGTGTGCAAGTATGTAGGGATCGCTGGTCCTATGTATACCTGCCCCTTCTCCCATGGCATCTGTCAGCTGTAGTTCATGGAGTGGTATCTTGTTCCAAATGCCCTCTGTGTTTCATGAGTGATGCCATTCACTCACTTCTTTGCACTATTAGACATAACTTCCTTGCACTGTTACATACTTCCTTGCACTGTTAGACATACTTCCTTGTACTGTTACATACTTCCTTGCACTGTTAGACATACTTCATTGCACTGTTAGACATACTTCCCTGCACTGTTACATACTTCCTTCTACTATTAGACATACTTCCTTGCACTGTTAGACATACTTCCTCATACTGTTACATACTTCCTTGCACTGTTAGATATACTTCATTGCACTGTTAGACATACTTCCTTGCACTGTTAAACGTACTTTATGGCCTTGTTATGCAGTGCTTTGTTTGAATTCTCCAGCTGTCTTCCTTTTACAGTGTTCTCAAATTCATATGCAGTCCAGCCCCCCCATGCATGCACAACCTCAGAGCCATGCCCACAGTACATGTTACAGTACATGCATGCCCCACCACCGTCATCCCTGCTGGCAATGACTTCGCTTGAACACCCTTGTCCATGTGCACATTGCCTGCACCCCTGTCCCTGTTCATGTCCTAGTCAGCAGTATGTTATACCATTCCACAACCCCTCACCCTTTTCAGGCAATAGCATCCCCTGAACAGGCTTGTCCATCTGAGCACTGCCTGCACCCCAACTGATACAGAATCAACATTGTATCTCTTCCCTGATACTGCGGTCCTCTCCAGAGCATGCTGATGATTCCCTCATCTCATACGTCCCCCCCCCACCTGCCAGGCATTCTGCTGTCATAGTTTTCCTTCTTTCCCCTGGTTTGCACAACCCCTAATCCATGCCCGTAATGCATCTCACTGTACATGTTCCATGTCTCTATGTTCCCTCCCTGCCTATGTGCCACTCAGCAGTATGTCATGGGACCCCCCCCCCACAGGTTATGTCCTGTCATGAACAGGCTTGGCCAAATGTGTATTGTCTGCACCCCAGCTGATACAGAACTGCCACTGTATCTCTTCCATGATAATGTGGTTCTCTCCACAGCATGCTGATGATTCCCTCATCTATTCCCCCCACCCCCAGTCCCAACTGACAGGCACTCTGCTGTCATGGTTTGCCCTCTTTCCCCTGGCTTGCATAACCCCTGATCCATGCCTGTACTTCATGTCTTCACTGTATGTGCTCCATGTCCCTACGTTCCCTCCCTGCCTATGTGCCACTCAGCAGCATGTCATGGCACCCCCCCACCCACACAGGTTATGGCCTTGCATGAACAGACTTGGCTAAGTGCGCATTGTCTGCACCACAGCTGATATAGAACCACCATTGTACCTCTTCCCTGATACTGCGGTTCTCTCCACAGGATGCCAATGTCATCCAGCCCTCCCCAACCACACCTGACAGGCACACTGCAGTTATGTTTGCCCCCCCAGTGCATTCATGAAATATGATACTTGACCACAGTGCATGTCACAGCATGTGGTTTATGCATATGATACACAATTGTAATACAGCACCACGCAGCACAGTTTCAGCTGTGGCATGGCACTGTTGCGTTGTTATATCTGTGTGACCCCAGTCCTAGTAACTACACATAATCTCATCAACTGTAATGATAGTAGGTCCCTGTACACTGTGACTGCAGTTTCCGTAGTAGTGGTCATGATACATTTTGCAAAGCAATCTGTTCTTCTGAATTGATGTTACTCATAGTTATTTTATGCCATTTCAGAGACGTCAAGCTGACCACGTACTACATCACATGGTTGCTAAGTAACAGCTAAGCAGTTCTACATAATTAGTGGTGGTTGACTTTTTGGCATGATGTGCCATGGTTGAACATCAGAATTGGGCGCATACCCCTGTTTGAAATGTTAAAACTACCACCACAGCCATGTTAACCTGGTGACCTCAAACAGAAACAGATACAGTATGTAGTGCGGGTGCTCCTATCTCATTCTTGCAGTAAATATTAAGGAAGAGAATTCAATGGGGAGCATGGCAGGGGTAAAAGGAGAAAAAGGCAAAGGCAGTTAGGACAAGGATGGAGCTAAAAGGAGTTGTGCCATCAAAAAATGGAGGATGATGGGTGCCAATGCCAATAGTCTGGGTAACAATCTCACTGAACCAGTGAACTTGATGGAAAAGGCACGTCTGCATATTGTAGCAGTCACGGAAACATGGTACACAGAGAACCATGACTGGGATGTCAACATTCCAGGGTACACAAATTCTACAGGAGGAACAGGGAGAGTAAAAGAGGAGGAGGAGTAGATCTCTGCATAAGGGAGGGGATCAAAGCAACGGAACTAAAGGGTTAACAGAAACATAGAAACATAGAAGTTGACAGCAGATAAGGACTGCAAGGCCCATCCAGTCTGCCCATTTTTTCTACCTTATGAATGTGCCATAGGCCTGTACTCTGTCAATGGCCTATCCATTCATACTCATCTGTATTGCTCCTTTATGCCTATCCCATGCCTGTTTGAAGCCCTGCATTGTATTCATATCCACCACTTCCTGAGGCAGGCCATTCCATGCATCCACCACCCTTTCTGTGAAAAAGAACTTCCCACATTACCCCTTAATCGACCTCCCCCTGATCTCATGCTGTGTTCTCTTGTCCTGCTATTTTTCTTATACTGAGGCATGCTAGACTCTTTCACCTTGTTAATGCCCTTAAGATGTTTGAATATTTTGATCATATCACCTCTCTCCCTCCTGAGCTACATTAATCTGTCCTCACATTTTTTCTGATGCAGTCTCTGCACCATTTTGGTTGCCCTTCTCTGGACTGCCTCCATTTTGTTAATGTCTTTGCGCAGGTGTGGCCTCCAGTATTGCACGCAGTACTCCAGATAGGGCCTAATCATTGTCTTGTAAAGAGGGATTAATACCTCCCTCTTACAACTTGTGATACCTCTACTAATACACCCCAACATCCCTCTAGCCTTACCTACTGCTTTAGTGGTCTGCTTGGATTATTTCAGGTCATCTGTGATGATGATGCCCAAGTCTCTTTCTTCCCTTGTGATTGCCAGCAACTCCCCTCCCAACCTATAGGTGGCTTCAGGGTTTCTCTTCCCTATGTGCATGATCTTGCACTTCTTTGTGTTAAACCCCAGTTGCCACTCTTCCGACCGTTTTGCCAGTTTATCCAGATCTCTTCTCATTCTGCCCACCCCATCTGGATTATCTACTCTGTTGCAGATCTTGGTGTCATCTGCAAACAGACAAACTTCACCCCTCCAGTCCATCTGTAATGTCACTGATGAGGATATTGAAGAGGACTGGCCCCAGGACTGATCCATGAGGTACCCCACTTGTGATTTGCATCTCTTCTGATTGTATACCATTTACCACCACTCTGTTTTCTGCCCAGTAACCAGTTTGCCACCCAGTTGACCAACTTCTCACCTACCCCCGAGAGCCTACCCAGCTTATTAATCAATCTTCTATGTGGAACAGTATCAAAAGCTTTGTTGAAGTCAAGGTAGGTGACATCAACTGCACTCCTTGGTCCACCACTCTGGCTACCCAGTCAAATAAATCTATGAGATTAGTTTGACAGGACCTTCCTGTTGTAAACCCATGCTGTCTTGGATCCTGTGCTCTTATGGATTCCAGGTATTGCACTATCCTTTCCTTAAGGAGTGCCTCCATAATCTTGCCCACTACTGAGGTAAGTCTGACTGGTCTGTAGTTCCCTGCCTCCTCCCTGCTGCCACTCTTGTGGAGCGGGATCACATGAGCCCTTCTCCAGTCTTCTGGGACCTCTCCTGTGCTCAGAGACTCACTAAACTGTTCTGATAATGGCTCTGCTAGTTCCACCCTTAGCTCCCTTAGTACCCTGGGATGTATGCCATCAGGTCCTATTGTCTTGTCCACCCTGAGCTTAGCAAGCTCTTGTATGACCCTTTCTTTTGTGAAGGGACTTATGCACACCTCCCTCCCCCCCTCTGTCCATGGTGCTGAGTTGTGGGCCCTGTCCTACCTTCTCCTCAGTAAATACTGAGCAGAAGTATCTATTTAGGATAGATGCTTTTCCTTGGTCCTCCTCCACACACTCCCCCTTACCCCCTTTGAGCTTAGCAATATCCCCTCTGGACTTTTTCCTTTCACCAAGCTATCTACAGAAAGTCCTGTCCCCTGCTTTTACTGTTCATGCTAGTGTTTCCTCAGTTTGGGCCCTTGCCTGCCTTACTGCCTTCCCTTAGGGAAGTTTGGTATGCTTCCCTATCTTCATCCCACTGTGTTACCATATATTTCCTGAAGGCTAGCCTTTTGTCTCTGACCTTTTCTTCTACTGTTTTTGAGAACCAAAGTGGTGTCCTCCTTCTTTTGTTCTTGCTTTTCTCCCGAAAAAAATGAGATGTTGCTTCAAGTATTGCATCCTTATAGCTTGCCCACTTTACCTGTACTTCCTCACCTGTATTTCTTCTTGCCAGGGCTAGCTTAACTCTGTTGGCTATCTTATCAAAGTCAGCTCCTCTGAAGTCCTATATTTTTGCCTTGGAGTGGGATAATTTTGTTCTAGTGGCCAAATTGAACCATACCATGTGATAGTCAGTCACTGGCCCCCAGGTGACCTTCTAGCTGGAGATCTGTGATCCATTCACCCTTAGTCAGTACTAGATCTAGGATAGCCCTGTCTCGTGTGGATTGTTGTACCAGTTGTTTGAGGCCCTCCCCCTGCAGATGAATTTACTATATGTCTAGTTCTGGCGGATGTTACTGCTGGTATTGACAAAACTGTATCTGGCATGTTGAAGTCTCCCATTATTGGAACCTCCTCTTTAGCTGTCATGTTTTATATATCCTCTAAAAGTAATGTGTCTGTGTCCTCCCCTTGGTCTGGAAGCCTGTAGACAGCACCAGCTCATATGGCTGTCCCATATCCTGTTTCCAGGGTAACCCACAGTTCTTCTGGCTCCTTATGTGCATTCTGAATTTCTGTAGCTTTGATATTTTCATTGACATAAAGGGCCACCCCCAACACACTTTTTGTACCTGGGAGGACAGTAGGCACTGTGGGTCACCCTGGAAACAGAAAATGGCACCAAAATCTGGACAGAAGTAGTACACAGACTCCCATCTCAGGGGGAGGAGATGAAAAAGTAAATGATAGAAGGCATCTTTAGAATGGCAGAAATCACTTATCTCAGACTTGTATAATGCACATTTGCAGGTTACAATTGTATTCACTAATGTGATTAGAATGATGTGATGACTTCACTCAACTCCCCCGACAGGGACACAATGTGTACCTGTTCCCCTAAGAACATATCTGTCATGCCCATCCATGTATCCGTGCATTATGTGACGCATTCTTTATTTAGAAAATTCATTAATTACCATGACAGCCATAAGTAGCAACACTAACAGGTGCACACCACAAACTGGTTCTTGTTGTATGTCACTGCAGGTGCACACAATGTGCGGTACTGATGTCTTTCTTTGGAGCCGTGACACACATCTGCTACCATGGTTATGATTAGGTCATAACTTAAGAGTCTTACTGCCATGTTGAATGTTGCATGTCTGATGTCTCATATGCACGTACATGCAGGTACGTGAGTGTGTCTGTTCCTTTGTGTGATGCCATGGTGTTGCTGTCTCTGTTTCTGTCTTCATTCTTGTTACTGTTTACCTTAGTTTGTGTGAATGTCATGGTTACATAATGTTGCACACAAGCATCATGCTTTCAGTCCCGCCACAAGGCATACCATCATGTGGGCATGTCACATTCAGAAGTTCACATTTTTGGCCAGCTCCGTGGCACTGAGCAATGGGGTTTCACTTGGCATGCTGGTGACCCAGGTTTGTGTCCCGAGCCCAGGTACCATGAGCAGAGTGTGTCAGGGAGTGGTTTCACAAGTGTCCATTGGATGCTTCCCTCCCGGGGGATGGGTGAGACGAGCCTGGGCTCCTGCAGGTGGGTTGGAGGATGAGCTTGGAGTGCGTGAGGCCTCAGCTGTGTTTTCCCGCCTCAGGATGCCATCCTTATGACTAGTATGTGGGGCAGGCAAAAGAAAACAGAAAAAGGCTGTCCTATTGGCTGGATTACATGCTCCCGGCCCACACCACCACAAAGCCCCAGACAGCCCAGACTGACAGTGTGGCAGCCTCCTGGGATATGCAGCTCACCTATTGCCACTTCCCCCTCAGTGGAGAGGACCCTCCCAACACAGAGAAAGGTCAGATTACCCAGGTAAGGGGCTGTGAGACAGGATCAGGAGATGGTGGTGCGGTGCCAAGGTGGGGCTGTAGTAGGGCGACAGTGCTCAAGAGGAGTGGCGAGCAGGGATGCCAGGGGAGGAGCATAAACAGAAAATGCAACAAAAAAGAAGTTTGCATATTCATCATCACACCTGGATGAACGGCAATGGCAAATGCATAAACAGAACATAATCTGAAAAGTATCACCACTTTGTTGAACAAGGTACGATCATTCTTGGACATGCTCCACAGTGACACTTTCTACAGTCATGGCTGGGTTGTAAATCATCTTGTGTTAAATCTTCAGGTAATACCAACACTTTCTTGCACATACCCTCCACGCAAGATATGTGTTACTTATAGAAACATAGACTTTGACGGCAGATAAGGACCGCTAGGCCCATCTAGTCTGCCCATTTCCCTACCTACAGGATAGGCCGCAGATCCTATTTAACCAACAGCCTATATCTTCCTGCCCCCCACAAGAATTGCCTTATGTCTGTCCCATGCATTCTTGAATTCTGCCACAGTTTTAGACTCCACAACTTCCTCAGGAAGGCTGTTCCATGCATCCACTACCTCTCTGAAATAATACTTCCTCACATTGCCCCTGAACCGCCTCCTTCTATCTTTTAAATTGTGTCCCTTGTTCTTGCAAGTCTCTTTTTCTGAAAGATGCCCTCTTGGACTTTGTTGATTCCCTTGAGGTACTTGAAAGTTTCTATCATGTCCCCTCTCCCTTCTTTCCTCAAGGGTATACATATTAAGCTCCTTTAGTCTCTCCTCATCGGCTTCTCTTGCAGACCCTGCACCATTTTGGTTGCCCTCCTCTGGACTGCCTCTATCCTGTCTATGTCCTTGTGGAGATGGGGTCTCCAGAACTGGACACAGTATTCCAGATGGGGTCTCACCAACTGTCTGTACAGAGGATAACAACTTCCTGTTTTCTGCTGCTGATGCCTCTCTATACATCCCAGTATACCCCGGCCCTCCCTACTGCCTTCTCACATTGCTTGCTAACCTTAAGGTCATCTGATATGATTACCCCCGGTCCCTTTCCTGTTTTGTTGTTGTTACTACCTCCCCACCCATTGTGTATTCTTCCCTGGGTTCTTGTTTCCAGGTGCATTATTTTGCACTTTTTGCATTGAATCCTAGCTGCCATCACGTCAGACCATTCCTCCAACCTTGCCAAGTCCCTTTTCATCCTTTCCGCCTCCTTGTATCAACCCTGTTGCAGATCTTTGTGTCATCTGCAAAGGCATACTTTCCTTCAGTCCCTCTGCAATGCCACTGATGAACATTAAAAGGACTGGACCCAATGCCTGAACCCTCACGGTACCCACTAGTAACCACCCTTTCTTCAGAGTGGACTCCATTTACAATTACCCTCTGTGTCCTGTTGTCCAGCCAATGTTTTACCTAGGCTACCACCCTGGGACCCACTCCCAGGCTGGTTAATTTGACTAATAATCTTTGTGTGGGACTGTGTCAAATGCCTTGCTAAAGTCTAGGTAGGCCATGTCCACAGCCCCTCCCTGGTCTACTACTTTGGTCACCCAGTCAAAGAAATCTATTAGATTCGTCTGACATGACCTTCCTGCTGTGAACCCATGCTGCCTTGGATCCTGTGCTCCACTGACCTCTAGGTACTCAACTATTCTTTCCTTCAGAAGTGACTCCATCACTTTCCCTACCACAGAGGTCAGACTGACAGGTCTGTAGTTTTCTGCCTCTGTCTTGGTCCCACTTTTGTGAAGGGAATCACATCCGCCTTCCTCCAGTCCTCGGGTACCACACCATCCTCCCATGATTTATTAAAAAGAGTAGCCAGTGGTTTCACTAGTTCCTTCCTTAATTCTTTTAGAATTCTGGGGTGAATTCCATCAGGACCCATTGCTTTGTCCACCTTCAGTTTTAGGAGTTCTTGCAGAACCCTTTCTTCTGTGAAAGGACTGGGATCGACCCCCCTATCAAGAGTGCTTCTGTTAATTGGATTAGGCACTTCCCCCTCCTCCTTTGTGAATACTGAGTAGAAATATTCGTTCAGTATTCCTGCTTTTTCACTGTCCCCCTCTGCCCACCCACCGTTTATTCTATTCAGCCTCACTATCCCTCCCTTTGTCTTTCTACGCTCGCTGATGTACCTATAAAAGGTTTTATCCCCCTTCTTAACTGAGTTGGCTATCTTTTCCTCAGTTTGGGCCTTTGCTATTCTGACTTCCCTCCCTGCTTCTTTCTGCCTCAACTGGTACAGCTCTCTGTCCTGCTCCTTCTGTGTTTCCTTATACTTCTGGAATGCTATCTTTTTCTTCCTGACTTTCACAGCCACCTCTTGAGAACCATAGTGGCTTTTCTTCGTTTTGATTTGTTTATTTGCTTCACACAAAGGCTTGTTGCCTCTGTGATGGCAGTTTTGATAATTCCCCATTGTTGCTCCACACTCCTTCTAGCCTGTTTGCTAGTGCTTTTCTGAGGCACTCTCCCATCTTGCCAAGTCAGCCCTCCTAAAGTCCAGTACCCTCACTTTTGTATGGCTTGACTCTGTAGCTGAGTTTAACATGAACCACACTGTTTGATGGTCACTTGTCCCCAGATGGCAACCCACTTCTAGATCTGAGATCCTCTCACTGCCCCCATTTGAGAGCACGAGGTCTAAGATTGCTCCTCATGAGTGGGTTCAAACTAGCTGTCTAATGCCTGCCACCTGTAGGGCATCAAGAATGGCTCTGCTCTTGGATGTCACTGCAGCAAGTGTGCTCCAGTTAACATCTGGCATATTCAGGTCTCCCATCAACAGTATCTCCCATTTCTCTGCCATTCTAAGAATGCCTTCCATCATATCCTTGTCCATTCCTTCCCCCTGACATGGGGGTCTGTACACAACCCCTGTGCGGATTGTGGTGCCCTTTCCAGTCTCAAGGTGACCCACAGTGCCTCCTCTCCTCCCTGTTTACCCTTTTGTTCAGTTGCTTTTATCCCTTCCTTTACATGAGAGCTACTCCTCCCCTCTTCTCCCTGCCTGTCTCTCCTGTAGGTTATGTGCCTGGTATGTTAACATCCCAGTCATGGTTCTCTGTGTACCATGTTTCTGTGACTGCCTACGATATCCAGGCATCCCTCTTCCATTAAGGCCACCAGCTCAGGAGCTTGTTGCCCAGACTATGGGCATTGGTACTCATTCCCTCCATTTCCTGATGGCCTTACCCCTTTTGCCCATCCTGTCCTTCTTGCCTTTGTCACTTTCTCCATTTACCCTGCCCTTCTCTAATGACACCTCCATGTTGGTGTTTGCCACCTTACTACCATGATTGTTTGGGGGCTAGGATTTTCCTGCTCCTTTCCAGTGCCTCCCCTTGGCCAGTTTAAAGCTTGCCAATGAAGCATTTAAACCTTATCACCTAGGATCCTGGTTCCCCTCCCGGACAGATGCAGCCCATCATGCCAGTATAGGCTTGCATCACTCAGGTGGACCCCAGTCCCCAATGAAGCCAAATCCCTGGGCTCCACACCAGTTTTCAACCACTGATTGAATCCCATGAGTATGGAACACCCTAGCCTCTCCTATGCCATAGATGGGTAGCACCTCCGAGAAGGTTACCGATGGTGCTTACTTGACTGAGGCCCCTCCCCAATTCCACAAACTCTTCCTGCACTTCTCTAATCCCTTTCTTAGCCAGATCATTTGTCCCTAAGTGGACAATGACATCCAGCTCCCTTCCCTGTGCAGCTGCTCCAGCAATCCTGAGGATTCGCTCCCTGTCCCTCCAAGCCATGGCGCCAGGCAGGCACCTTACCTCCCTCTCCCCTTCCTTGCCCAGTTCTACCTTCCTAACAATGGAGTCCCCCACCAGGAGTTGTTTCCTTTCCCTGCAGGGTCCCCTGCCACCCTCCTGTGGGTCTCCTCTGTGGAGGTTCCCAGCAACCTCCTTGGTCTCCACTGTAGGTGCCTCCATAGAGGAACCACACTTTGCCAGAATGGCATAGGGTGTGGAGAGGTACAACTGGAGGGATGTGCCTCTGTTCCACCACCCTCACCTCCCTGAGCCCACTGTGGTCCAACCGCTCCTCTTTTGGCAACCTCTGAGGCAGCGGCAGTGGCACTGGTGGTCCCTGGATGGAAGAGAGGTCCCACAAATCCTGGCCAACTCAGCCTGGAGATGAGCAACCTCCTCCCTCAGCCCAGAGGTGCCTGCAGATGGGACAACACCGCATCCTCAGAACATCTCCCGAGACTGCTGCTCCACAGCCACTGCACTGCACCACTCCAATCATGTCTTATTTCTGGCCCCTTAACTGTTTGTAATCCTTACTCTTTCCTCTGTTTTTCTCTCTCTCCTTACTTTATGCCTGTGTACCCTTTAAGCTCCTGATTGTCCTGTTCTGAGACAAGAGTATCCTATATTTCTCAGTGAACCGCTTACTTGTTCAGAGGAAGACCTCCAGCAGCTAGAGGGCGAGGCTACTCTTGCCCTTCTAGGATGGTGGGTCCTTGGTGGTTCTGTGATCACTCACTTCCTGCCCCTAAACAGGAAGTTCCTGTTGTCAGTCAAATCCTGTGCCCATAAAAATAGAACTAGCTTTGGGTGGGGGGGTGGAGGGGAAGGAAGGAGGGCAATATAGTCCCAGCAGAGAAGTTCAGTCACACAGCAGTCCTTTCTCATGGAGTCTTCTGCCAAGCTACTTAGAGGACATCATACCACGTGTACTTCACTGTGCCACCATGCTCACTTTAGTGTTACACTGATGACACATGCTGATATGATTGCCTACGTAATGCATATGACCCTCCTTTTATGTCATTGTATGTCTCTGTCAGAAGGCCACCATTCATGTCTGCATCCCTGCTGGTTGCAGTTGTCACAGATTCACTCAGCAGGTCAGGCCCTCTACTCCCCCAGTGCCAACCTGTGAGCGCAGTCTTGTGAACAGTGTAACAGACAAGGTAACCCTCTTGTCTGTTTTTGTGAGTTTGGATCAACCTTTGGTCTCAGTTCTGGAGGGATTCAAACTGTTAACCTCTTGCTAGCATACCCAATGCACAGGCTCAGATATATCTGTCATCGGGGGGCCAGATATCTTTGCCTATGGGCACCTAACCAGGTATTCAGAGATTAACCCTTTGAAACTATTATAAAGACCTCAGATTTAAAACTCTTTTCTTTCCAGTTTGGTACCACCATACAAGTTATATGTCTGCTGAACCATAAATATTTCTTAGCAAAAGAAAGCAATTCAAAGACAGACCAGGTTTTCTCTAAAATTAAAGTTTTTACTAAAATATATAATTATATGTCAAACATACAATACAGAACTCTTATATCACAAGACATACATATCTTTAAACAAAACAAGGTTTAAACCAGTGCAATTCTAACAACTGTATTTATATTTGTCTCACTTTCTAAATACCGCTTTTCAGTGCTCAGATGTTTTCTTGGTCAGTGTCAGATACAAAATGCATATCTATAGTGAAAGAGAATAATCTTTTCAAGCAGTATTGGCCAACCCCTTTTAGATGAAGTCATCCAGCCCCTCCTCTGGTCAAATATCTAACAAAAATATATTTTTATACAACCACAGGATGTAATTTCTAAGTATTAATTCTGCAACCTTAGCATAACTCAAGTTTCAATGACACCTCTTTTGATCTCATGCTGTACCCTCTTCACACAGGCTTCATAGGGTCATTTACAACCTTACACCTCTATGTAATATCCTAGCTTCCCTTATTTTAATGTCATAAACCTATTTTATGATTTATCTCTTAACAAAATTAACTTAACAACTCTGTAATTAGCTCAGAGAAACAGGATCCTTAATAAAAGTCTTCCAGTAACACATTGTCTCTAAAAAACTGAGTGTGTGATACATACTGTCAGCAGTTCTCATGGCCTGCATCTGTCAATTAAAATCTGGGGAGGGTGTGTTGAGAGAGGTCATTCCTACAGTATTTGATTTTCAGCAGAGACAGTCATAATACATTTTATATAAAAAAATATTATTCAGCAGTCAGAACTGGCTATGTCACAGCAGTTAACACGTATATGTAAGATAATGAACAATTACTCTACTAAACATATTGTTATTGATTGCCAGCCAGTGATATAGAGGCACATAACTGCATGCACTGCTCCATAATTATGGTTATGATGGTGCATATACAGTATGCTCACATATTGACATTATAGCCCCACTTGCATGTACCGGTGACCAATAACTGTCATTGTCACAGTCGACTTACAGCCATGTCTCTTCTGTTGTTTCCAGTATCATGGGTTAGTAATGCAGCAGTTTTAATTGTTTTCTTTTTAGGTGGCAGGAAGGAGTTCAGAAAACTGAAACCAAATGCCGTGCCCTCAGTTTTATTTCCATTTGCGGATGGTGCAGAAATGACGTTCAGTGGAAAACACAGAAAGGTACATTTTCTGTGCGTTGAAAACATACCACACTGTAATATGCATATGATGGTTTGAACACATTGTTTTGCAAGTCTTGAGAGGATACCGGTGGTGCCATGTCCACTAACCACATCCAAAAAGTGATTATTTACTAAAACACACCACCGTATTTCAGAATGTAACTGTATTGGTAATGTAGACAGGTACGACACTAGTAATTAAGTAAGTAAGCATTTATTTTTAGGCGCATAATCGCAGAGGCTCTGGGTGCAGTACATAAAATTCAGGATCATGATAAAATAAAATACACAATAAAATTACTGAGCAATCAATAAAATCAGATAATCGGCATCAAGATATATATTGGGGTATGATGGCTTAAATAAGTGACTTTTCATGCCACTCCTCCACCATAGGGGCCTCACTCAATGATCTTGAAAGTGAATTCCAGAGGAACGTGTCAGCCACCCTGAATGAATGATCACCTGAGTTTTTCAGCACGGTCCTTGGAACCACAAGGAGGCCCTGGGTTGAGGAACGGAGGGAGTGAGTCGCAATGGCTGGAGTAAGGATGTCTGACAGGTAGCCAGGGCCCACTCCATATAGGCCTTTATAAGTGAGCAAGCCCACCACGAAGATAATCCACCAAATGACCAGCAGCCAGTGCAGACCCTGCAGGATGGAGGTCACATGACAGAATCTGGGTAATCCTTTCAGCAGCCTGGTTGCTGTATTCTGCACTAGTTGCAGTCAGAGGAGGTTCCATTCACTGACCCCGAGATATAGAGCATTACAGTAGTCGAGCCTTGCTGTTACAAAAGCGTGCAGTAGTGATGGCAGGTCTTCAGGTAGGATTAGGGGCTTAATCTGAACAATGTTCATGAGATGGTAAAAACTGTTTTTGACGACAGCCAACACATGAGCCTCAAATATCAGCCTGTCACCAAAGATCACACCCAGAGTTTGCACCCTAGAGGATGCCATCAATGGTGTTGACCCCAGGACTAGGCATGTTGTCATCCCAGAGCCGCCATCACTCCACCCGCATCCAGGCTCAATCAATAGTACCTCCATCTTGTCGTGGTTGAGCCTCAGCCAATTAGACTTCATCCAGTCCTGGATATCAGCCAGGCATTTATTTAGCACTTTGTCAGCACCGCTTGTCCCTAGCACAAAAGACATGTATAGTTGAATATCATCTGCATAGCAGTGAAAACTCAAACTGTACTGTTCAATGATCCTCCCCAGGGGCAGCATTTATTCAGAGAACAACATGGGTGACAGAATTGAGCCTTCAGGGACTCCACAGGTAAGAGGCAGAGGGTAATAGGAAAATTTCCACATCACCACCCTTTGACTCCTGCCTGAGAGAAAGGACTCAAACCAGTTCATGACAGCACCAGCGAATCAACGCCACTCTCTAAAGTTATCCAGCAACACAATGTGGTCCACAGTATCAAATGCAGATGATAGGTCTAGGAGACTGAGAATTGTCCATTCTTCTTGATCTCTAGCCATGAGGAGGTCATTATGGACCAGGACCAGTGCCATCTCAATGCTGTACCTCACCATAAAACTGAACTGAAAGTGCTCGTAGATGTCACAGGCCTCACGGTGTTCCTCGATCAGCAGCACCACTATTTTCTCAACAACCTTCCATGAGAATGGGATGTTGGAGATTGGTCCATCATTCGCTAGGACGTTGGGATCGAGAGATGGTTTCATCAGAAGGGGATTCACCAGTGTCTCCTTCAAGGCACTGGGGAGATACCCTTCTAAAGTGAACACCCAGTTATCCCAGTGAACAATGGACTGTTAATCTCAACACATCTCAGTTTAGAACAAGTGGACAGAAGCTTCGAAATCACCTCAGAGACCTCAGCCATCTCCACTGGCCGAAACTCTGCCCTGGCAATTGGAGTGCTCTTTTTCCAAACATACCCCACCCAGCAGTCACAGTGTATGTTTCTATTTCAATACATGACTGGGTTTGGGTCAACTGCAGAAGTCTGGGTTCTGGTCAACTACAGAAGTCAGCATGTAGTCCATCTGCACAATAGTGGCAGTATGCAGAAGGCAGGGAACAACAGGCCAGTCATCCTAGCCTCAGTGTTAGGAAAGATCAGGGAGAAAATGTTGAACTGAGGAAATGCAATGGAGCCCAAGATCCCAGGGCGATATGTGTTCACAGCATGAAGTTCATGTAACACATTTCTTATTACTGTATTTACATAGTGTGATGAAGGAAATCAATGATGGAAGGGCAGGGGAAGCTGATTACCTCGATGTCAGCAAAGCACCAACACTGTCACATTCAGCCGTTTCATTAACAGAATATGTAGTCTGTGCATGGAACACAAGGACACACACTGGGTTACTACTTGGCTAACAAATATAAACCAAAGGGTGGTGGTGAGTGGTATGAAATCTGGGAAGATGGTTTGTGAATAGCAGGGAACCAATGGGATCAGGCCGTTGACCATTCCCATTCGATGTTTTCACTAATAACTCTGGCCATCGGTAGAATGATCTCTGCATCAAGCTGTACACAACCGAAGGGGAAGATAACATTGGCAGGGACTTGTGGAACACTGTAAACATCTTTGAGTTGTGGCAAGTGTTGTACAATGTAAAGAAGTGGCAAACAAAGTGTCTTGGAAGTTTCAACCCACGGGAGAGGTACTGGATGGTGGGGGTGATGCTCACAATCAGCAGGAATGAAAGTGTCAGGCGAGTTATACTTTATGAGAGCATAAGGGTGTTAAACGATAGAACAAAGGATGTATGGAACACAGGTGCAACTAACAATACAATGTTGTTCTTTTGTCTGTCTCTGTAGGTATCTTCAGCGGATGATGCCACTGCTTCCACTGGTTACTCGTCCTTGTATGTCTCCACTGCATCTTGCAACAACTCTGACAGTCAATACGAAGTCTCTCTTGGTGTAGACACTCTGTTCAGAAATACAGAATGTCTGCAAGAGCATGGTACCATTTTGGGATTCCTCCATCAATGCTAAACATTCTGTCAGCACACAATGTCAACCTGACACATCAGGCTTCGCCTGCCAGTGGCCTGAGACCCAACAAAAGTATTTTCAAGGACCATCCATATTCCAAGCCACACATTGCTACAAATCCTGAAAAAAATTGCAATGGTACGATACCAAATACAGCTTCTGTACAACCCATATCTGATATCACTGCAATTATCCCTATTCGTCCACTGAACACATCCACACTCATGAAGAAGCCCCACATAAAGAACGACTCTGAATGTAGGGATCTTTTTGTCCTGTCATCTGAACCAACTGAGATCCATGAAACGGAAGATTCACTGTTCACACTGGGGCAGTGAAATCCCTAGTGACACGGACAGCAGCAATGTGGAAATGGACTAGGACATGAACAATGATAATATGGCTATGGAGGAGAAGTATATGTTTTGTTCACAGCTCTTCCTTCTGTTCCAGTTTCTAGTCTGTAGCATCTGTCACTTTCCTGTCTTGGTCACCAGATACTGTGTGTAGGCCACCATGTTTGTCGTTGAATTCTGCTGCCCAAAGTTGCATGACTACATGTGGCATTCTTAACCAATGCTAGGGAAGATGAGTGCTGGGTCCCTGCTATACAGCTCGGCAGTCTTATTCACTGGAAATACCTTTAGACGCACCTCCAAGTTCTTCAAGTGCCTGCATATCCCTTTCATTTCAGAGTCTCAATACCATTGAGTGCAACGGCAATACCTATTCATCATTGTCAATCTACACTGGTGGAGCAGAAAAATTCAATATCCAACAAGTAATGGGAAAGGCACTAACCATCACAGGTGAGGCTACCTTGACTCCCCTGGACATAGTGCAAAGTATTGCACATACACTGTTACGGATATGGAGTCAAACCGAATTCTTCATTCAGAACTCCTGCAGGTCAACGAAGTTGCAAACTTAAATTCAATGGAAAAGGAAGGTTTCATCCACACAATGAAGAAGTTAAATGAAAGTGGGGTGCATGTCTCCACAATTGCAACTGACTGTCACCCACATATTTCAGCTGTTTATGTCCAGAAGAGTCCAGTTTCTGGGTGTAAATCACCAATATGACATATGGCACATTACTAAATCAAAAGTAAAGAAGATCATCGCTAAAGGAAAGCAGCGTCACTGCCAAGACCTTCTTCCCTGGACCAGGTCTATTGTGAACCACTTTTGGTGGTCTTCGTCCACGTGTGATGGAAGTGCAGCCCTGCTGTGTGAAAAGCGGAAATCAGTGCTCGAGCGTGCCAGCAATACTTACACCTGGGTTGTTGGCCTCCTGTTTCAATCATGTGAACACCAACCTATTGATGAGGATGAAGAAAGAGGGCCATGCTAGCTTCCCTTAAGAAACTCTGGTGCCGCACTGAAGTCAGTTGTCATGGACACAAGACTACTAAATGACATGTGCAAGGTAACAGCATTTTGTCACACAGGGCAACCAGAAGTATTTCATTCACTCCTAAACAAATACTGCCCCAAGCAGCAGCATTTTTCCTACTCTGGCATGGTGGCCCACACACAGCTCGTCATCATACCTCTCAACTGTCCCTGATTTTCAGGGATGTCCCTGATTTTGCCTCAAAAATTTCTTCTGTCCTTGTAAAATGTCTCTTTTTGTGACTAAACAGTGGGGATTGTAAGCACAAAATAATGTTAAAATTTAAAGTTACAAACTTGTTCTTCTTCAGAAAACGTTTCCTACACTAATCCCCTTATTCTGTCAGCTTTTTCAGTGAATATTATAAATTTTTAAGATGTGTCCCCGATTTGCGGTCTTTGTTCCTGATTTTTTTAAGCCTTGTCCCTAATTTAAGAGACTAGAGGTTGAGAGGTATGCTCGTCATGCTTGACTATTCAGAGAACAACAACTGGCCACAAGCACAGAATATATCTGGACCAAACAGGGGCACTGCAAGGCATGATTTTCTCTTCTCAAAGCACACGAAACAGTGGATTTCTTGCTCAGTCTATGAATGCAAGACATACAAGTTTCTTGATGCCATGATGGTAGATGTTCTACGACTCAAGCATAGAGATTTAACAGGTGTTCCAGCCATCTCAAGGCTGTTACTTCCACCTAATATTGCCCCAGTTCTATGACTGGAAAAAGAAGAATTGCTCAAGAAACGTTTCTCAAGGTTCTCCAAATGAATACCTTCTTTGTGCATTCACGTCACGTGGACACATTCTTTTCCGTGGCTAATAAGGGCCGTCAGCCAACCTGCTGTGTCTACTTTTGTACATAACCATGCCTAGTCATTTATTCAGTACAACTTGTTACTTCATTTCCCCCTCAAGTACCCGGACCATATTATGTGTATCCCATGTATTATGAAGTCCTGTAATTCGTTCCTGCACCTCAGCCATATCAGTCACTCAAATACATTTGTACACCTACGTCTGTGAGAGTAAGTACATTATCCTGTTCCCACTATACCTCACATCCTGTACCTGCATCCCATGTGTCTCGGTCCTGCAGTCTGTTTTCAAAGGTAGCAATTCAGATTTAGGGACCCATGTTCCTCTACTCAAGTGAAGAACATTTCTCACTAATAGCCATAGTCTTGCTCCTCCCTTTCAGGGAATGCACATGTAGGTGCGTCACTCTGGCCTCATAGGTTTTATGATGTAATCAAGGGCCATGTTATCTGCATTCCCGTAAAGTTTCAATACCCAGGTCATAAGTCGTAATATGGAAGGTATCCAACACCGACCACTTTCTCAGCGTGGTTGCTTTCCTTATGTCCATTTAATAGCAATTATTACATTCCTTTTCATGCAGTTGTGAACCTCATATGGCTCTCTTTGGATGTGCCTATACTTCCTGTACCAGGGTGTCCCTAACACACAGCCCCATCTTTGTGACATCTACCCCACTGATATCCAGAACTCTCGCTGTTGTGTGTCAGCACCACATTTCAGTACTGGTAGTGAACATCATTGCACGATGGTCGGTGGATGATGAGTGGTCATAGACTGAAAAATCTGAAATTGTATCCACAATGGACCCCTTCCGTGTTGTGTATCGCACTACTTATTTGTCATGTCCCTGTGGCAGTCCTGCTAGGATGTCTTCATATCCCAATGCCTGTCACAGCCACTGGGATGCCACAGTCTGTTTCAGGTACATTAAAATCAAACACTACCAACAAGTCCCCAATTACCTGCCATGTCATGGATGGATTACGTCACATCTCAGACACTCTCCTCAATTTTGTGATTGAGGATCGCAGGTAACACCAGACTGTATGGCTGTGCCAGTGTCAGTATCCTGGGTGACCCATTGTGTTTCTGTAACCCTTCTCATCCATGTTGCTCTGTACCCTTTATACCCTCCATTACATAAAGAGCCACCCCTATTTCCCTTTCGGTCCCGCCAAATGAAATGTTATCCATGTATCGCTATGTCCCATTCCTGGCTTTCATTGCATCATTTCTCAGGCATGGCCACCATATCCATCTCTGCCACAGATATTAAGACAGCCTGATCATGTGTTGTGTTTCCTGGCCTGCAGGCACTAGGACATGTGTGCCTCCATGTATCGCAAGCTTCCTTTGTGTTCTCTTCCACTTGTCTTGCCCCCCCTCCACTTGTGGTGTGAAACATGAATAAAGCTCTTTCCTTTTCTCAAACCATTGTTCTTACTTCATCACATTGTCATCGCCTTGGCCTTCAGGAAATATAAGAGAACACAGCAGGATGAAGATAGGGAGACATACCAAACTTCCCTAAGGGAAGCAGGGAAGGCAGTAAGGCAGGCAAAGGCCCAAACCAAAGAAACACTAGCACATAACAGTAAAAGAAGGTGACAAGACTTTCTATAGATACATTAGTGAAAGAGTCCAGAGGGGGTATTGCTAAGATCAAAGGGGATAAGGGGGCGTGTGAGGAGGAGGACCATGTAAAAGCATCTATCCCAAATAGATACTTCTGCTCAGTCTTTACTGAAGAGAAGGTAGGACAGGGCCCACAGCTCAGCACCATGGACACAGGGGGAGGGAGGTGTGCACTAGTCCCTTCACAAAAGAAAGGGTCCTACAAGAGCTCAATAAGCTCGGGGTAGACAAGGCAATGGGACCTGATGGCATACATCCCAGGGTACTACAGGAGCTAAGGGTGGAACTAGCAGAGTCATTATCAGAACTGTTTAGTGAGTCTCTGAGCACAGGAGAGGTCCCAGAAGACTGGAGAAGGGCTCATGTGATCCCACTCCACAACAGTGGTAGCAGGGAGGAGGCAGGGAACTACAGACCAGTCAGTCTTACCTCAGTAGTGGGCAACATTATGGAGGCACTCCTTAAGGAAAGGATAGCGCAACACCTGGAATCCATAGAAGCACAGGATCCAAGACAACATGGGCTTACAACAGGAAGGTCCTGTCAAACTAATATCATAGATTTCTTTGACTTGGTAGCCAGAGTGGTGGACCAAGGGGGAGCAGCTGATGTCACCTACCCTGACTTCAGCAACGCTTTTGATACTGTTCCACATAGAAGATTGATTAATAAGCTGGGTAGGCTCGGGGTAGGTCAGAAGTTGGTCAACTGGGTGGCAAACTGGTTGATGGGCAGAAAACAGAGAGTGGTGATAAACGGTATACAGTCAGAAGAGATGCAAGTCACAAGTGGGGTACCTCAGGGATCAGTCCTGGGGTCAGTCCTCTTCAATATCTTCATCAGTGACATTGCAGATGGACTGGAGGGTAAGGTTTGTCTGTTTGCAGATGACACCAAGATCTGCAACAGAGTAGATAATCCAGATGGGGTGGGCAGAATAAGAAGAGATCTGGATAAATTTGCAAAATGATTGGAAAAGTGGCAACTGGGGTTTAATGCAAATAAGTGCAAGATCATGCACATAGGGAAGAGAAACCCTGAAGCCACCTATAGGCTGGGAGGGGAGCTGCTGGCAGTCACAAGGGAAGAAAGAGACTTGGGCAACATCATCACAGATGACCTGAAATCATCCAAGCAGACCACTGAAGCAGTAGGTAAGGCTAGGGGGAAGTTGGGGTGTATTAGTAGGGGTATCACAAGTCGTAAGAGGGAGATAATAATCCCTCTTTACACGACACTGGTTAGGCCCCATCTGGAGTACTGTGTGCGGTACTGGAGGCCACACCTTCACAAGGACATTAACCAAATTGAGGCAGTCCAGAGAAGAACAACCAAAATGTGCAGGGACTGCATCAGAAAACATATGAGGACAGATTAACGGAGCTCAACACGTATACCCTAGAGCAAAGGAGGGAGAGAGTTGATATGATCAAAACATTCAAACACCTTAAGGGCATTAACAAGGTGAAAGAGTCTAACATGTTTCAATATAAGAAAAATAGCAGGACAAAGGGACATAGCATGAGATAAGAGGGAGGCCAATTAAGGGGTAACGTGAGGAAGTTCTTTTTCACAGAAAGGGCGGTGCATGCATGTAATGGCCTACCTCAGGAAGTGGTGGATATGAATACAGTGTAAGGCTTCAAACAGGCATGGGATAGGCATAAGGGAGCAATACAGATGAGTATGAAAAGATAGGCCATTGACAGAGCAAAGGCCGATGGCGCATTCATACGGTTGAAAAAGAAATGGGCAGACTGAATGGGCCTTGTGGTCCTTATCTGCCATCAACTTCTATGTTTCTATGTCAGTGATGCACAGAAAACATTCATTACAGATATAGGTAACTTTACCGTATATATCCAGGCCATCTCACCCCATACATGTATGCATCCCACTTACATGTCTCACTTTTCCACAATGAAGCTAAAATTTTTATCTGTGCAGCGATTATCATGGCAAGCATGGAAGTGGCTGTTGCTAAGATGCCTACCCTCCACCTTTACAGTTCTCACATACCGCCACCACCACCAAGGACACTGACTTAGCTATCCACAGAATGACCCTCAACAGTTCGCTGAAATCTGTCTGCAATACATGCAAGTCTGACTATTTGCCCACTATGTCACACTGCACAAAGCAGAGTTTTTTTTTATCATGACATTCTTTATCTCCTTACCACTACAGAGCAGGCTGACAGGTCGTCTGGCCATCAGCGCCCGCACCCCTGGACCTGGTCTGGCCAGCAACACGCTCTCCTCCACGTAGACCAGCACACAGAGTCCCCCCCCCCCATGGGGACCTAGATCCTGATACTACAAAGCAAAGTATGACATACAGCTTTTCCCTCCTAGCAGCAGCCATGGTAGTCCCCTGGATCCGCTCTCAATCCCTCCAAGCTGTGCCTATCGGTACGCACTGCACCTCCCTCCCTCCCCAGTAAGTGTCCTCTGGCTCCAACCACAACAACAGGGACAATGGAGTCCCCCACAAGAAGTATTTTTCTTTTCCTTCATTGGGCCACACCACCCATGGTCCTGTTTCCATTGCGTAACCATCACTCAACCTCACTGGGTGGAAGTTTAGGTGACAAACCTGGTTCTTCTGGCTCATGAAGCACAGTGTAAGAGTTAACAAGGTACACCAGTGGGAACACGTATCTCTGTCCTACCTCCCTTACCCTTCACAAGCTGACTGTGGTCCACCCATTCCTGCTTCCAGGTAATCTTCTAAGGTAATGTTTGTGGATATGGTGGCCTCTGTGTTGGTGGCAATGGGATTGTGAATCCAAGCAGAGTTGCCTAGTAGAATGGCTACCTCAGCCCATTCACATGCGTAAAGATGGTGCTGAACCTCCTCCTCTGCACCTTTCTCCATAACATTGCTGTACCATAACGACTGCATTTCAGCACTCCCCGCGTTCTCCTCAATGTCAACCTACTGTGAGTCTCCTCACAAGCACTGCAAGTAATACCCTCAGTGTCCCCTGATTTTGGTGAGTCACGAACCTGATATTCCTATTGTTTTTGAAGAATCACTTTCAGTCCCCATAGAACTAGGGAATCATGGGGATGGTGGCATGGTTGGGTGTATCATCCCATGTGTGACAGGTCCAGAAGGACAGAACATATGAAATGTAAGTGTAAGCTGTCCAAAAATGAAAAGGCGAAGATGAAGCAAAAAACAAATAGAAGTTATCCACCCCTACACCATTATCAGCCACCTCTGTCAAGACCCGATCCAGTCATAGATGACTGCATGTATAGTCTCACGTACACTCCCTCCACAGCAAGTATGACTGTCTGTAAGGAAAGAATCCCATGAAACCCAGTGACACCGTACTTTCACTTTTAACGCGTGTGTAACACGCACATGATTTTTATTGCTGCCCATTGCCTTCCCATGTTATTTACCTGAGTAAGACATCAGTCTGCTGGACTAAATATCCTGCAATTGCTGATTGACCATTACTTCTGCACCCCCCATGCCACCCCTTCTTGCATATATTCCATGTCTCAAGCATGCTGTCATTTGTACCCCAGTCACATTTCAAGGGGTGAGGATTTTTCTTGTTGTCTGGTCTGTTAACGCAAAGCAAACCGAGTGGTTGTATGTATGGTCAAGGTGACCACATACACTGTTCACAGTCACACCTTCATCGTTTTTGAATAGCACTTCCTGTATTGATGTGAGCCTTGTAGGTCCCACGACCAGTTGTGTAAGGCAGGCTCCAGGTAGGGAGCACATGTTAATCCTTCAATTGATTGATGGTGCCGCTGGGATGCTGTGGTTCCTGTCTGTGAGGTGCACTGTGCAAAGCAGCAGAAACTCTCCATTGGGGACCATCCTTTAGGATGCCCAAACTGCATGTCACCATGCAGTCACCCACCCTCTGCTAACTAACCCCACTCCATGACAGGTGGTTGGTACATTCACAGTGGATAGAGTGCTGCCCAACTGACAGCACCCCCCCACACACACACACACCATCACCACCATGCTTATCAGTACAGTTTCTGTGTCACACACTGTTGGTGTCAACATGGGGCACCAATCCTGCAACATTCAGACCTGTCATGTCCCATACCCTCCCCCACCCCCAGCCTAACATTGTGGCCTTCTGTGGACATATACTAGGCATGGTCATGTTGCATATTGCATGAGTAATCTCTTCATTTTGTGTCTCAGGATAGACACACATAGTTATGTACACAAACTGCAATTAAGATCAAAATGTTCCATTGTGTAACCCTAGTTACCACCCTCCCTTGAACTTAACACTAATTTAGCAGGCTGAAATTCAGTGTTACCATGTTTACTTTATTTGTGATTTCAGTACAGAATGAAACATTGCTTTGCTGTTCAGCAGTACTACTGCTTTGTGATTCAGTTATTGTTGTACGGTAACACAGAATGTTGTACATTGTTTGGTTGTACATTATCAAGCATTGTTAATTCTGGATTCAATACAGTTGCTATTCATATTTGAAGAATGAACACAGTTATTAACAGATAACAATACACTGGTGTAAAACATCAAATAACAAAAGTGTGACTTGCTTTTCAGTAAGTGTAAAGTAGAGAGTCCACAGAGTAACATGTTCCTTAGTAATGGAAGTCTCTATTTATTCAGGTACTGCATAGACAGAGGACCATGCAGTGGTGATAGACAACCACCAATGGAGTATTACAGAGTCACGAGACTGGGAAACACTAAACCTATGTTCCTGAGCCGAACCGCCCAACACAACGCTCGCTCAACAGTTTACCAGCCAGACCACCACAAGACCAACACCACACCTTGACATGACTAACAGTTTATTAAGTTATTGTAGGGGTGTGTGGGGAGTGCGACACCACCCGCAACCTTGTTGGTGGTAGTGGTGGCATAGCCTCCCTTCCCACTACCAAAACTGCATAAGTCATGTCATTTGTACAGCTTTTGGCAGTCGTGGCAGTCCTGTTAGTGAACTGTCGGACAATCGTCATCTTGTGATGTCGGCTCTGGATCAGGTCTTTGTTGAGATTCCGAGTCTCAGGATTCAGTAGTACATCCACTCCCACAATGTGTGACTCAGCACAGTGCGCACATATAGTCAGGCTGCAAAGACACTGCATGTTAGGAATGTTGTGAATTGCTATTTCTGTAGTGCCCACAACAGCACAAAAGACTACTGGCAGACATACAGCAGTGAAACTCATATGAAACAAAAGGTGAAATTGGGTTACATAACCTTGCACATCACCTCCTTCACAGTTGTGAGTAAGGACAATGACCTCAGCATGGAAACAGCAAGCCATACAATTGCTGTGCACAGCAGTGTGCCACAGTTTCTTTTGAAGTGTTCATTTTTTCCTTGTTAGGACAAAAGGGCATTCTTAGTAAAAGTATAACGTCTCAGCATATTCATGGTGCAGGATGTATTGCTGTGCACTGTGACTATTGTGTAACACAATATATAAACTTCGTAAACCTACAGATATTGAAGTATGCATCTGTACTGTATCTGAGTAGCTGATGGCATTTGCCATTACAGATGACATGTGAAAATTCAATGTCAGCTGACTGACATACACATTGCTGGCACAACTGGTAACACCCGGCTGGCACTACACCACCTTATGCAAAAACTATGTAACATTATACAAACAAATAGTTGTGGATATGGTGCTACAGTACTGTCATCAGTGACAGCAATACGTCCAACATATTTTGAATGACCACGTGTACAAGCATTGGAATTGTGTGAATCATCTAGTTATGACACACATTTGCCACCAGTGTGAACCTGTCTGTTAATTATGGGAAATGCAAGAACCACATCAAAATTGCTGCCAGAATTGTGCTGTGGATTATTCACATTGTGCTGATAGGTACATGTCTGGAGCACCATATCAGATTATATGTAACTTTGGTGGTGCCTTTACTGTGTATCACAGTACACATTTGATCTGTTTAGGTGTCACACTGCGGGACTACAGGCATGTGTGATGGGTCCTTGACTTGTTTGAACCAGATGGACCTTGTGTTTGGTGGCCAAAAAGGGAACTCTTCTTTGCATATGCAAACACAAAATAAGTTATCATACACACCATAGAGGGGCAAGAGCAGCAAAAAATGTACACACAACAAAGATCTGTTTGTATATTGCCGTGTATCACAAAAAGTATGTGCACCTTGCAAACCTATGATTTCAGACTTCATCCATCTAGACTCTGTAAATGGCTCTTCGATGTGAAAGATGAAGTACAGCATGACAAAGACTGATTTGTACCTTTGGTCCATTGTACTGTCATATGCATAGTTTGTAACAGAGAGTTATTAGCAAGATCCATTAGTATCACAATGAAGTTCTTTGTTGTGTGCACATGCTTTTGTGATCTTTTCCATGCATTGGAAGTGTGAGACAAGTACCACTCTTGTGAGGGCACCTGTGAGCTTCTGTCATGGTCTACCGGGTGTTGACCAGAGACCAGTACGAGTGCTAAGCATGACTTCTTTTACTGAAGAGATGGTGCCTAACAAACAGACAGGAAGTATCAGCAGTCAAGCAACATGCCCAAATGTTGCAGTGCCCTATACATCAGCAGCACAACAAGCACTCTGAGACATGAGCTACACAGAGGTAATGTAAAGCCAAGTTCACAAATGCTGCCCATGATTAAATGCGTGGAAGGTATTTTCAGGTGAGGTGTTGCTGCAGCGTGCATTTTTCATACATGTAGCAACAAAGCACAGATCAAAGGTAAAAGAGAAATACAGACACACATCATGGCATGTGTCCAATGCTGGACCACTGATGAAAACATGACATGTTCAATGTTATGTTGAAGAACAACAACTACTTATATAACATTTCAAGTAGCTGTTGGAATTATATACTTCAGTAATTACACATGTTGAAGAACTTTGAAAATTCTTTAGCAAGGATAAGAGTACAACATTTGAAATCATAACATGTTATCCATGAAAAGATGAAACCATAACAAGTCAAGATAATTACTGAAGGAATGATTGTGCCTGGATGTCTCTGTTCCCTTCATCACAGTTTCATAGTTTTAATATCAAGCTCAGAAGACCAACATCCATAAATGAACTTGCCACCATACAGGGTGGATCATAAGAATTTGTTGTCACCCATAAAGATATCTAAGTTTTTTTTTTCAAAACTGATATACTTCCACTCTCAGCCACTTATCTTCGTAGTATATTCCAAGCATTAACAACTCTCTGGGTAAACCACTGAGTCCTTTTAACAGTGTTATGCATTTCTCCTATGAGTGTAAAATTGTGTGACCTCGTGTTCTTATGATGAAATGTATTTTTATTTAGACCAATGAGCTCAAATAATTCTGGGTTATTATAGGCCCTAAAAATCAAACATAACTCTCCCCTTAGACATCAGAAATCCATTGAGTATAATTGTAAATACTGTAGTCTATCATGATATTGTAATCCTTTTACCTCTAATATTTGTTTAGTGGCTTTCCTTTGTACTCCTTCTATTCTATTTTTTCCTTTCACGGAATAAGGAGCACTAAAGGGAAGACAGAATTCCATGTGTGGACGTACAAGGGCTGTATACAGTGGAAGAATAACCGCAGAATCCCTACTTTTTATCGATCTCAGGATGCAATGTATAATTTGATTGCATCTCCTGACAATTTTATCAGTGTGGAAGTTAAATTTTAGGTTGTCAGATATCCAGACACCCAAACCCTTTTCATCGGTATATATACATCAAGCTCAACATTATTAATACTGTATTGATATTTTAAATTCTGTATTCTGAGGTGCATAACTTTACATTTTTGTTCATGTGCCCAACAAGTCAAATGATGCAAACTATCTTGAAAGGCTTTTGCTGTTACATCATTATGGACGATACCACCCAGTTTGCAGTCATCTGCATACTTGCAGGACCAAGTTCCTACTGGCATTTGCATAGAGGATAGTAATATATTAAGCAAAGTAGGTCCCAAGACTGAACCTTGTGGAACTCTGCTGGACATGTCCCCCCAAGGAGGCAGCACTAACCGGTTCAAAAAAGGAAAATAGATTGGTTAAACAAGATTTGCCTGACACAAAACCATGTTGAGTTATATCACAATAGCCAATATTAGTTAAATGTTGTATAATATGTCTCTGTAATATTCTTTCAAAAGTTTTGCCTAATACTGATGTAAGGCTAATAGGCCTGTAATTTTTAGTATCTTGCTTTTTACCTCCCTTATGAATAGGGATCACAATTGCTTTATTCCATAATTTTAGTGATTTCCCTTGTTTCAATGATGAGTTAAATAAAACAGAAATGGGGCCTGCCAGCTTATGAATTATTTATTTCAAAAATGTTGGCATCAGGCCATCTAGGCCTGCAGAGATATTATTCTTTAATGATGTAACAGTTTGTATAATATCATCTGGCCAAATAATTGGACAATCCGTTTGTATAGATGGAAGACCATTAGATAAGATATCAGCGTGGCTCAGTTGGTAGCACATCCGCCTCTGGACCAGAAGGTCGTGGGTTCTCGTCCCACACCGGGATTGAACTTGCACCTAAAAATCGCTGGCATCCGAGTGCAGTATTGGGGGATGCTGTACTGCTGGGGTGTGCCGTCCCTCGGATGAGACGTTAAACCAAGGTCTCTTCTGCCCATCCTGGTGTTGTCCAGGTGGAAGTAAAAGAACCCAGGGCACTCTTCACAAAAGAGTAGGGAACATTCCCGGTGTTCTGGCCAACATTCCCCTTCCCATAAATTGGTTCATGCAATTATCCATGTGGGTGATGATGTGCGATATGGCTGCCACCACACATTCAGTCACTTCACTACCAGTCTAGCATTGCTTGTAAAGCGCTTTGGATGTATGAAAAGCGCTATATAAATGCTGATTCTTCTTCTTCTCTTTCTTTATGCACACTAAGAAAGTAACTATAGAAAGTTGAAGCCATTTCAATTTCTGTACTTATGGTTCCCAGTTCTGTTGTTATGGGACCTACAGAGTTGCCCTTCTTATTTCTTAATGACCTAATGTAATTATAAAAGTTCTTATTATTATCTGTTATAGTGGCAGCCAATTTGATTTCTATTTCTTTTTTTGCTTTTTTAATTGTTTTCTTCATGTCCTTAACTGCTTTTGTAAAAGCAGTCTTATTAGTGCTAGTGTGGTATTTTTTGGTTTTATTATATAATTTATTTTTCTTTCTTATAGCTTTCTGGATTTTCCTGTTCCACCATACTGGGACTCTATGTTTATTAAAATATTTTTTCCTTTCTGGTACCCAGGTATTAATGCATATGTCCAGTTTGTCACATTATTTCTCCCAGATTTGTTCAACATCCAGGTGTCCAGATCCTTCTTCTAGTTCCACTGGTTTAAATAGGACTTACTACTGGAATAGACTGCTTTAAAAAATCCCCAAATCTTGTAATACCATTAATAGGTTTAATCCCTGTAGAATGTAAATCAAGCTGGATCATATTATGGTCACTACTACCAAGGGGCAACAATACCTTAGGAGGTGAGAAACACAAATCCTGATTAATAAATATTAAATCAAGTATATTCCCTATCCTGGTACTTTCATTCACCACTTGTACCAAGTTACCCTGTGAAATTATATCAATAAGTCTATTTTCCGGACCGCCTAAACTAGACATGTTCAACCAATTAATAGAGGGGAAATTAAAATTGCCCATGAGTATAACATCATTTTTTGACACCATGTATTCAGTCTCATTCAGAAATATGTGTGTCTCTTCAATACTCAGACTAGGAGAGTGGTAGCCAAGTCCAATGATTAGTTCTGTAGGGGTAGCTGATAATTTAGTCCATATTATTTTGTTACCATCTGCTGAGAATTGTGATGGGTGAATCTCATAGGGTTTTAACCCTTCCTTAATGTAGAAAGCTACTTCACCGCCTCGCTTCTGTTTACATGGTTTGTTAAGTAGGGTATAACCTAAAATTATTGTCCCCCAGTCTTCTTCTTCTGTAAACCATGTTTCAGTTATTCCACAGATATCAATATCGTGGCTATATAAAAATAGTGCAAGCTCTTCTAGTTTATTTTTTAAGCTCTGGGCATTAATTGATAGCAACTTTGGAGGTTTACTTTTTTCATTATTTTTATGTTGTTTTTGTACTCTAATAGGTGAGAGCGGTAGAGTGTTATCTTGTACTATGCACCCTATTTGAGAGGGAGAATTATCCCTCTCACCCCCTCAGGTATTAGTTTACATTTTTATTAATACAATTAGTGAAACTTTTCTCCAAGGCAGTAGAGCTCTTCCTATTAAGGTGTAGACTGTCCCAGCTGTACAAATCCGTTTTATATTCAAAGTTTTCCCAGCGAGTTAAACACTGGATGTTCTGCTATAAACACCATTGTCTCATGGAATCCAATATATTGTCCATCTGCCTCTGGCCACTTATCTCTAATAGTGGTGACAACACATGAGGGAATCACTCTACGGACCTTTTCCCCAGGATGTCATGGACCCAATGTGTGTACTACACGTATGCTGCTAGTCTCATAGACCTGCAAAAAGGACTATTCTCCCTCAATTCAAAGTTTAATACTGACGAAAGCTATTCAATTGTGACAGCACTTCTCCTGAGTAAGGAGTGACAATTGGCATGATGGATACTCGTGTGTAAGGCACACGCGTGCCAACATACGGGAACACGCTACAGAGTAAGATGGGGGATGGCTCAGGGGCAACGTGAGGATGTATTTTTTTCACAGAGATTGTGGTGGATGCAGGGAACAAACTTACTGAGGTCATTGGGTCGAAAGCAGTGGAGGAATTGAAGAATGCATGAGAGAGACATAAGGCAGTTCTAGTGGGTGGTAGGAGGAAGTAGGCTGTTGGTTAAATGGGATATACAGCTTATCCATCAGGTAGTGAAATGTGCAGACCTAGAGGGACAAGTGATCCTTATCTTCTGTCAAAGTCTATGTTTCTATGTCAGGTGGACTGCAAAACAGGAGAAATAAAAGAAGTAGAAATATATTTACAAAGTGGAAGAACAGCAATGTCCATTGCACAGCACTCAATCACCACACCAAGCATGTCCAGGAGCAGTACCAATGCTTACAAGTTACCTGTGTCAGCCTGCACAGTAGCACAGAACCAAGGCTTCTGCTTGTGTCACAAATGTCCTTGGTTCAGGAACAGACTCGAAAGATCAGAAGACCATCTAGGGGAGACTGATTGAGCATCCTGGAGAGAGATCTCATTGTACGGGTGTAGGGGGATGAGTGTGCCATGCCATATGGACCCCAGGAGGAGGTTTGTTTTTGCATTGCAAGAGGTGAAGGAGCAACAACAGATGTTCCTTTCATCATACTGATGTCACTGCATATCCTGCCTCCCTTGGGAACACAGTATACAGCAATTGGTTCCACTGATGACAGATGACGCCACACAGTGGCTCCTGTTCTGTGAACTGTGCTTCTGCTCCCGGCCCATACTTTGACTTAGCCAGTCTCTAGCACCATCTCCACCTTTGGGTGGGGATGATGGGGTTTGGCTACTAGTTATTTGTGATTGGTGGTGGTGGTGTACATGTGGTTGCATAGCAATTGGTCGATGGGGCACTGCTATGGACCACAAAGTAAGATGATACCAACAAAACCTCAAGAAGACACCAGAAAGTTACCGGCAAATCAATGGACATTAAATGGTGCATAACGGCATACCCGAAACATGACCACAGTGTTACATACACAATAAACAACTTTATGGCTTTAGCATCCTACCTATTTGGTGCTGGATTTGGTGGATGGGGATGTCTGTAGCAGCCACAGATGGTTGTTAGGACCAAACAGACAACAACTGGATCAAGGCATCCAGTGTGGAACTGATGGTGCTCTGTGATACACATTACTCTATCCATTTTTTTCCCCAAGTGATGCAATACTTCCTGACAGCAGAGGCACTCTCTTACAGTTGGCATGATGGTGCAGTGTGCACAAGAACACCATAAATGTACATCCCATAGTCTGAGCATCATTGCTTCCTCATTGTTGTGACCCTCAGCTTCATTTGATGTAGTGTTCTCATGTGTTGATGCTGTCTGCTGTGCCTGCATCACTCGTCTACGCTCAAACATTATATGGTTGTATGCCAGCAGTAACAGTCATACAGGGCATCTCTTGCAGTAATTCAGATGTGTCATTGTTAGTACCACTACTGTCATCCATCTCATCATCATCATCATGATGTAAGGTGAAAAAAGTGTCATCATCACCGATGTTTCCTATGTCTGCCATTTCATGGAGCACCACTGAATTGTTCTCTTACTCTCGGTATAGGTTGCCATGTGGTGGACTGCACTGCAGTCTGTCACCAATCAATGTCTTCCTTTAATATTTGAGATGGAATGATCACTGGGAGGACACCAGACCTACATGGAACACACGATGAATTGCTAAGTGGTCAAGTCCCAGTATTTTCATGGGTGACAATTTGCACACATGGTAAACATAGTTTGATGTATGGACTGTATGCAATGCCTAATACATGCAATTTGTATACATAATCATACACACATCACATAACCACAAAATTGGTGTGCACCACTGTAGATGAATTGCTACCAACTGCAGTCATGATTGTCATGCTGACTGATGTTCAGCAAATGCGTGAACAGTGATAAGAGGCATACAGGAAGTGTGACATGTCGATGAAGGAGGAACAAGTACATCCCGCAAAAATACATAAACGGTTGTTAGATAAGGAAAGTGGAATAGATAGCACACTGAAAAGGAGAAATGTTGTAGCATGCATTGGCACTGGATACCTTGCACCAAGGAAGCATCATTGATTCAACCTCCCAGAAGACTGAATGATGGCACACAGTGTCCATGTAAGGAACCAGGCACTCATGTTGTAGAAAGCACAACATACAGCAACTCAATCAGACCCTGGATGAGGCTGGTCACATAATTAATGGTATATTGGAAATTGCTCTGTCAAAGATGGCAATATATGTTCCTGAGTAAGCACTTCAGCGAACCAACAAGAGCAGACTGAATTGTTTCTGTGGTGCTGTGAATGCTTAGCACATAGAAGAAGTACTGGTCACAGAGACCATATGTGGGAGAGACAATTGCAGTGTTTGTTCACACTGGTATATGTGCATGACAATTGTAAGAAATAGGCCACAACAGTGTTATGTACGGATGTTGGACGTCAGCAAGATGTGCAAAGTGACAATGAGGCAGCTGTCGGGCAGCATAGCTGATAATGGGCTGGTCAACACATTGTTCCATCATTGATGAAGGAGTAATGATTGGCACAGGACATTGCATAACATGGAATGGAAACACCACATGGGTCAAATCAGCCACCGGTTGCACTACTTCCATAGCACTAACAGAAAACGGTTTGGCAGGAACCAAAAACATGCAGTGCAAGACAGTGGTGGATGGTGGAAATATCATAGTTTTTCCTCCTGAAGTCAAGCACGAAAGTATGTCAAGCCAAGCCATATTAAGATCACCAGGTAGGT
Organism: Neoceratodus forsteri; assembly: GCA_016271365.2. Taxonomy (NCBI): domain Eukaryota; kingdom Metazoa; phylum Chordata; order Ceratodontiformes; family Ceratodontidae; genus Neoceratodus; species Neoceratodus forsteri. Next base: position 789,056,933 of record CM057454.1, read on the forward strand.
CGAGGAAATAAAAACAGTGTAGACAGACATATTCCAGTACGTCAGTCAGGAAAAGGAAAAGAGGAACAGTGTTGCTAGCATTGAGAAATGGTGTTGGTTGTAGGATACTGTTAAGGGTAAAGATGCAAAAAAGGAATCGTTATGTTCCACCAAAGAAACAACCAATGTCAGACCACTGTCAACAAGAGGCATAGTAGGAGAACGGGAGGAGGGGAGCAGAGAGGTACTGAAAAAGATTCAAATTTAGTGAGGGAAGGAGGGATTACAATTACAGACCAGAAAGCCTTGCATCCATTGTGGGTAAGCTAGTGGACACTATCCTGAAGGACTGGAAGGTGACCTCTCTGGAAGTCAATGGGCTCCAGGATGGTCAGGAACATGGGTTTGTCTTGGGAACATCCTGCCAGGCTAACCTAGTGGAGTATTATGACTGGGTAACAAGGGAAATGGACAAGGGCTATGCAAGGCTTTTGATTCAGTGCCACATGTGAGGTTGGGGGAAAAGTTGAAATATGTGGTGGTGTGGGCTTAGTTGGTGAACTGGATCAAGAACTGGCTGCATGGGAGGCAATAGAGGGTGGTTGTGGTGTGTGAAGTGTCATCTCCAAGGGCTGTGACAAGCGGGGTTCCACAGAGCTCGGTACTGGGACCTGTACTGTTTGGGATATTCATAGCAGACATCTCACATGTCATCAGGAATAAGATCAGTATGTTTGGTGATGATACCAAGATGGGGGCGGTAATGGATGACATAGGGTGGCAGGGGATACGGGACGACTTGAATAAGCTAGAGGAGTGGTCAGAAATGTGGCAGTTGGTTTTCAATGATAAAAAGTGCAAAGTAAGACACTTCGGAGCAAAGAACCCAGGGAGGAACTACCATTTTGGAGGAGTTCAGCTAGGTACCACCAAGGAGGAAAAACATCTAGTAGTCATTATAATGGGGAACTTGAACAAGTCAGAGCAATGCAGGAACGCAGCAGCTAAAGCCAACAGGATGCTGGGGTGTATTGCGAGAGGATTCTCCCCCAGGAGCAGGGAGGTGATCATGCCTCTGTACAGGTCACTGGTTAGGCCACACCTGAGGTACTGCATTCAGTACTGGAGCGTATATCTGAAGAAAGATGTCATATTAGTGGAAGTGGGGCAGCACAGAGTGTCAAAGATGATCCAAGGATTGGAGGACAAACCCTAAGATGAAAGCCTGAGTGAGTTAATATGTACTCCCTGGAGGAGAAGATGGACCGTGAGGATATGATTGAGATCTTTAAGTACTTAAAGTGGATAAACAAAACAGGTACTGAAGGAGTATTTAAGTTAAGGAGGGGGAGGATCATGAGAGGGCATGGTCTCAGATTGGAGTGGGGAAGATACAGGAGAGAAATGAGGAGACACTTTTTCACAGAGAGGGTTGTGGCTAAGTGGAACACTCTCCCCAAGAAAGTGATATCCAGTAAGACAGTGGGTACTATTAAAAGGAATGGGACAGGGTGAGAGGGGGTAATTGTGAGAGGGGTAGGGGAGGCAGCTGCAAGGTAAGTTTGCTAGCTGCACATTCAAGCAGACTTGATAGACCATGTTGCCTGTTTTTGCTGGCAGATTCATATGTTCGTTTAATGCCTCCTTAGTGTCGGCTTTACCATATCCACTTCAAACTTTATGCTACATCACTGTGTTAAGGAACATGTTGATTTGGTGACAGAGGCTATATTGGGGTGCCCGAATTATGCACTTTACATAGTTCTAGGTTTTTGTCATCAAGCACCTTGTAATGTATTCTTGGGCCATGGGAATGTTCACAGGTTAAGTACCCTTGGTGACTGAGCCTACACTCTGGAGCACGAGTTATGCACTTTACATATACATACATATGTACGTACATATATACATAGTTGCCATCAGATTAGGTGTGACGGTCTATCACTTCTGCCCAATACAGCTCACTGTTAGTGTACAGCAGTTGCTTTACTTACTTCCTACACCCCCTTCCTGTATAACACTGGTGATCACCTTACCACCAACTCGTGCCATGCCCCTGTGCTTATCCCAACCCCTCTTGAAACCACCCACAGTATCCATTTTCATTAGTTCACCTGGGAGAGCATTCCAGGGTGCCACCACCCTCAGTGAAATAATGACCCCACACATCTCCTCTGTACCATCCCCCTGTCAATTTTAGACTAGTACCGCTCATAGTCCACGCCCCCTTTAACATGAACAGTCCCTCTGTACCCTCTGTTGACCCCCTTCAGATATTAAAATGTCTCCATCATATCACCCCATCTCTCCTGTCTAATAGAGAGTATAAATTCCAGTATCTGTCATTTTCTATCATTAGGCACCTAGACATGAATGTGTAGGCCCATGGATGGGTCACAGTACAAGTCCTCCATGAAACATTGAAAAATAAAAGTTGTTGGCAGAGAAGGACGGCCAGACCCATCCAGTCTGCCCATATGCTTATAATATTCTGCGGCCTGAAACCCAATCTGGTCAATGGCTATTCTCATTACTTCCCACCTGGAAGGTTACCTTATCCCTGTCCCAGGCATATCTAAAACAATCCACCATGCTCGGTCAAACAATCTCCTAAGGCAGATCATTCAGTGGGTTCACCAGCCTTTCAGTTAATAAAATATTTGTGAAAATTTTGTCTTAACTTAATGATCTCCAATTTCATATCATACCCCTTGGCTGAAGTACTCCTTCCAATTTGGAAGATGTCTCCCCCCTGCACCATTGTTATGCCCGTGAGGTACTGGAATGTTTGGATCATGTCCACATGCTCCATCCTCTCCTCCAGAGACTATATGTGGAGGTCCCTTAATGTGTCTCATATGTCTTGCAGTGCAAGCCCTGTTCCATCTTTGTAACCCTCCTCTGGACTGCTTCCATCATGTCAGTGTCCTTCTGAAGGACCGGCATCTAGAAATGCACACTGTAGTCTAGGTTATGCATCACTACTGTATTTCATACAATGGCATCATCACCTCTCTCCATCTGGTAGTCATTCCTCTACCTGTGCATCCCAGCATGCCCTGGCCCTCCCTGCATCCCTAGTACTGTACGTTGATACCTTTAGGTGATTTGAAATGATAACCCCAAGTCTCTTTCTTCCTTGGTGATGAGTTGCTCCTGCACCACCTTCCTGTTTCTCTCCCCTGGTTTCCCTCATCTAAGATCCATTATTTTGCAGCGTTTTGCACTGAACCCCAAATTACACCCCTCACAACATTTTTCAAGGTTCCCCAAGTCACTGCTCATTCTGTATACCCCATCTGGAGTATCCACCATAGCACAGATCTTGGTGTCACAAGCAAACAGGCACACTTTTCAGTGTAGCCCTACAACAATATCACTGTGGAAGACACTGAACAGGATTAGCCCAAGAACAGATCCCATGGGCACCCCGCCGGTCAACCCCCTTCCCCATATTGAACATTTACCACCACCCTCTGCCTCCTGTCTGTTAGCCAGTTCTTAACCCAGTTTAACACAATGTGCCCCAGCCCCATACTACCAAACTTGTTAACCAGTCTCTTTTGTGGGACGCCATTGAAGGCCTTGCTGAAAATCAAGGTATGCAATGTCTACTGCCCCCCCTTTTACATCCTTCGACACCAATTGAAAAAAGTGAATCACATCTGTTTGACATGACCTGCCTGCTGTGAATCCATGTTGCCTCAGATCCTGAGCATCATAGGATTCCAGTTCTGCCATTATTCATTCTTTCAGCAGTGCCTCCATGATGCTCCCCACCACTGAGATGAAGCTGACTGCATTGTAGTTACCTGCCTACTCTGTATTACTGCTTTTGTGCAGTGGGACTACATGCTCCCTACTCCAGTCCTCTGGAACCTATTCCGTGATTACTGACTTGGTGAGCATGGCCACCACAGGTGCCGCCAGTTCCATTCATGGGTCCCTCGTTATCCTCCATCATATGACAGCTATCCCATTTCTTTGTTCACCTTCAGTTTTGTGACTTCTTCTCAGACTGTCTGCAATGTGAATGGACTGGTGTCCATCTTCCCCCCCTTACATTTGCTGCCCAGCTGTGTTCCTTGACCTTCACCCTCTTTAGGGGGATCATGAACAACACCATTTCTTCTGTATTTGTGATGGACATTCTTCATTTTGGCCCCCAAAATGGCTAAGTCCCATATCCATCCAACATTGAAAAGGTGCCAACCAAACAAAAATGTGATGTAAATATAGACTTCACAGTGAAAAGTAAAAGTATTCTGAGATGCTAAATCAAAATAAACACTGTATAAGTAAACACAGTGGTTTACACTGTGTTCTGAGCTTGAACCCACATGTCTGAGCCAGGATGTCTTCCTCACTATCCCTCATTTTAAGTGACTGTCCATAATTTCACTGAAAAGAAAGGTTGCGAGGTATGCCACAGTAAGGCTTTCTATATTGTGCACAACATGAACCAGCGAACTTCACAGTGGTAGTATGCCACAGTAATAGTATAAAGAGAAGTAATGTGGGGGTGGGGGCTGGGGGGACACAAGGTGAATAATCAGCAACGGGCATTATGCTGAGTCAGGATTGCCTGTATTCAGGTCCACCACAGCCCACAACTGTTGTCACCTCTGAACAGTTACTTCTGTACTGCTCACATCCCCCGGGGTGTCACATAGCAAAAGCGTGTGGCCATCAGTAATGCAACAGTCTTTTCACATTACATAAAAAAGGGGGTACACTAAACAAACACATAGAGCTTATTTAGATTTATTGTAAAGATTCCCCCTGAAGGGCACGTTTACACAAGTGTCCTGTGGGGAAGGTTATGTGGAGAATGCATGCTGCACAAATCGTAACTTAGCACAACACACATAAGAGAGCCTGGAAACAGAAAAGAACTGCTCCAACAGTGATGGCTGTGACACGCAGACATCACGGGAGACATTGGCTTGCGTAATCTCAGAATTGCTGTTTTCCTACTGAGTTACCGCTTTCAGATGACACCATACACAGGAAGGGATGCCCCAGCTGCCAGTTTTCTAGGTGTTCAGCCCCCGTGTCAAAGAGACGGAGACAGGGATTTTACATTCTCGGAAAGAGTAGTGGAATTTCCCAATGTCCTAGCCAAATTTCAACCCATTTACTAATCCACCAACAGATTAACCAGGTTTATTATTAATCAGTATTTTCTCTTCTCCCCGATCCCAGAAGAGACTGACAATAGGAACTATTTTGTAGTCCTACCTCACCAGTCAATAAAAATAAATAAGTTATTGTTCTTATTCTGACCTGGTTGGGTTATCTCCCTACAGCCCATTAAATATATATTTGATAACAGATAGGTCGACTATAGGTATATCTGGCATTTTAGGAGTGGTCAGTGATCCATTGACATATATGAGAGGGCAACACTTGTTGACTATATTATACATACTGATAATACCTGCGTGCTGCAGTGTGAGTGAGTGTGTGTGTGTGTGTGTGTGTGTGTGTGTGTGTGTGTGTGTGTGTGTGTAGATTACTAGTCAGAGGACGAAACGACAACCACACATATCCAGGAAGAAATTTTGAAGCAAGCTGGCAAGACAAAAATATGGAAAATGACTTCCCTAGTGCATCTATCTATCTGTCTCTGTATCTGCCTGTCTGTCTCTCTATGCCTTACAAAAAAACAGGGTGGAAAATCCATCAGTCTGACTGGATGGCAACTGTGACAGTGTGCCCAATTATTTCTACATAAGCAGACAGCCAGACTGTAGCAGCTAATAAGTCATTTTTTAAATGTTTTGAGGCTGTTTTATAAGTACAGTAACACCACCAAGGTGTCTGCTCTAGTAGAAATATATGGAGTTCATGGGTGGTTGAAGGGAGTCAGCTTTGCCTTGTGCCTCACAACACACCCAAAGCATCCATATATTTCAGTATAACCTTACACCTTGTTGAGTGTCATATACTGCATCAGAACAGAAGTTTGTATTACATGCCCTTCATTTTGTGGTAAAACATTTCTGTTCTGGCTATATGAATGGCAGAGGCTGACGCCAGTAAAAGCAGGCACGACTGTTAGAATTTCAGATCGGAGCTAAAGATATGATGCTAGCCACCAAGAGGGTCCTTCATTTTGCAGTATTCTGTCACCCCCCCCCCACACACACACACACACACCTGGAATGGGGCCCCGACTCCATGTGCCTTTCCTGTCCATCCCCCAGTTCGTTCAAGTAAATAAATAAAATTAACTTTGCCACTGTTGCAAGGAGCTCTGGCTCTGCCACTTGTAAAATGCTTGTTACCATGCTGGGAGCCCGATTTGGTACCAGCAAGACTCGAAGAACAATTGCTCTTGATTACCTGGTTAGGGACCAGATCATTTGATATGTGAAAGTTTGCATCTTATAGGATCGGTTCTAACCTGTTGTCATCTCCCCCTACCATTAGCGACAGCTTGGTAGGCTCTGGACAGTTTTATGAGGGTGGGGGGACAAGGACTGCTGGTCAGAAGCACAGAAAACCATCACTGGCAGGGCAGACATGGGGGAGGGACTGAATCTGATCAGAGGCCAAGGAGAGCAGTGGTAAGGGGAAAGAAAAGGAAAGATACAGTAAATAAACAAGATCGAGATTTACAAGATGCAGAACCCTGGAACAGCTACCTAACAGAGCTGATTCTGATCTTTACAAATGAGTTCCCTCCACTCTGCAGCAATTTGGCCAGCATGGATCTCAGGAAGGAGAGACATTTATTTTTTTTTATTTATTGAAATGTAGGATTACAAATACCTTTGAGCAGGAACTGCTTGTTTACAAAGGTTCCACGTCGAATAAAAACAAAAGTCGCAGCACCACATAAATCACAGCAGCGTTATGCTATGAAGGATAAAAAGGATAGTATAATAACACCTCAAGGGGAAAAAAATATATTTCAGCAGCACAAACCTTGTATGTGGCGATAATCAGCAGTAGCCACTTACTCCAACCATCGATTAATAGAAATGAAATGGGGACAGCTTAGGCAGGACCACAGGAAAACACCAGATGACTGTTCCCACTGTATAGATCACCGTGTACTGCTTGGCTGAACCATGAAGTGCCAGTGCAGAAGCAGTATATGGGAACACAACCGCAACATGGGACCATGCTTTCCAAGTATACACAATGTTGCGGTCACATGACGGCACGCTCGAGCATGAACACCTAATTTGCATGCCAGTTGCGGTGGTGCTCGCTCTGAATTCACAAAAATTGCACCTCTCACATGGGACCAAAACAAAGCATCCAAACACAAAATCCAGACTCAGCATAAGGGATAAACCACACCATTACAACAAACGTCAAGTGAGTAAAACATGGGGAGAAAATCACAGTTATGACAGCTTTCCTTTAAACATCTGAGTGGTTTTACCCACATAAAAAGCACTGCATGTGCAAATTGCTACATCTGTGCTGGAGCAGTTTATGTTCACCCAGTACTGTTTGCCAGTAACTGGATGTTGAATTTTGTTGCCCCTATTGATGTGTAGGCCAAACTTGCAACGACCACAGGCATAATTACCATTGGGTAAAGGAGTAGGCACCTGTTGGTGCATACTATGGAGCAGTTATTCTCCAGTTGTCTTATCCCTCCTGTAAACTGCCCTTGGTTTGTGGATTTTTTTAAGTAGAGTTCATTTTGCAGCAATTCCAAATTTGTATCCACATTTTCTTTGATTCTGTGAGACCGTGTGGAAAATGTAGTAATGGAATTGATTTGGGATCATGCAACAGAATCAACATTTGCTATGTCTTGATTTCTCCTGTGACCCTGTGTCAATAGGGTGTCTCTGCCTGCCCCTGCCACAAAATCAGAGTCCCTAGTAATGCAAGCCTCTCTATGGCCTCTTACTGTGAATCGTGCAGCTATTTCATTAGAACCTCTTGCTAGGCCTGTCTCAGTTGAACAATTCTTGACTCTAATGAACTGACTTTTTGAAATAATCTCCCCTAAGTGCCTTGGATGGCAGCTGCCAAAGTGGAGCAATGTATTTCAATCAGTTTCTTTTTTGAAAAGATTAGTTTGTACCGCCCATGTCTCTTCCTTTGTGATCTGTGTCACAAACCCACTCAGCACGTCAGGCCCTCTACTCCCAAAGTGCCAACCTCCGAGCGTAGTCTTGTGAACAGTTTAACAGAACAAGGTAACCCTCTTGTCTGTTTTGTGAGTTCAGATCAACCTTTAGTCTCAAGTCTTGGAGGGATTCAAACTGTGAACCTCTTACTAGCATACCCAATGCACAGGCTCAGATATTTCTGTCTTCGGGGGCCAGATATCTTTGCCTATGGGCACCTAACCAGCTATACAGAGATGAACCCTTGAAAACTTTAATAAAATGCTTCTCTTTGCGGTTTGGTACCACCATTCGAGCTTATGCCTGCTGTCTGCTATAACCATATACTTTTCTTACAACTTAAAGAATTTCAAAGACAGATCAAGTATGCTCTAAAAAGAGTTTTACTACAATAAATAAAAATATGTTAAACACAACAATACAGAACTGTTATATCACAAGACATACAAATTGTTTAACAGAACAAAGTTTAAACAGTGCAAAGTCCTACTTACAGTACTTAGATTTGACCCTCTTTCTAAATACTTGTTTACAGTGCTCACCGATGTTTCTTGGTCAGAGTCTAGGTAAAAGTGTCTAAGTAAACCAGAATTATTCCTTAAAGTAAACTGTATTTGCCAACCCCGTTTGTGTGAGGTTATAGAGCTCCTCCTCTGTCAGATTATATATAAAAATATATCTAATAAAAAAACAGGATGTCTTTTTTTTTCCAAGTATGAAATTCTGCAACCACAGCATAACTCATATGTTTCAAATGACATCTCTTTGATCCATGCTGCATCCTCCCTCACACAGGCTTCACAGGAGCATTTACAACTTCGCACCCCTGTGTGACAACCTAGGTTCCTCTCCAACATCATAAAATGGATATGATCTTCCATCTTAGCAACTACAGCTGTAATTAACTCAGAAAAACATGAGATCTTTGATTAAGGCCTTCCATGTAACACATTGTCTCTAAAAACTGAGTGTGTGTGATCTCACATGCTGTGTCAGCATTTTCTCATGGCTTTCATCTTTCAGCTGAAACCTGGAGGGGGTGAGCGAGGTCACTCCAAGAGCATCAGATTTTCAGCAGAGACATTCAGTAATACATTTTATATTAAAAAAAAATTATACAGCACTCAGAACTGGCTGTCCACATCACAATCTGGATATTTATTTATTTGTTTAAAAATGTTTTTGGTAGCTGGGACAGGCACACGGAGCAAAGGCTCATTTCCAGGCGCAACCTGAGGGGTGGGAGGAGACAAATACAAGAAATGTACAAAGCTCATAAGTTACAGACATCAGCAGTGATTCACGAACAGGCAGATTACCCGAGCGAAGTGCACATAACCCACCCGCGTGGCACCACACCTGCAGATGGATGCGCGGTGTCTGGCATTCATAATCACTGGCCACCACACACCTCCCATCTGTGGACCCTCCCCCTGGCACACTAGTGTGTGGGGGTGGATCAGTGGATATGGGCGGGCAGCCAATGGGATGCCCATACCTGGTCTGCTAGTGGATGCCTGGGGGTTCTGGTAGCTGCACACAGGGTCTGTGAGGGGACACAGGGCAAGTGCCCTGGCAGCCACCCCCAGCCCCCTCCTGTCCATGAGGCAGAGGTGGCATGGAGGAGAGGCCAGCAATGTTTTGCTGCAGCCAGTGGTGGCTCTGTGAGGGGGAGCAATGGCTATTCCTGTGTTCCCCCCTCATAGGGGTTACAGCTCCAAAATTCAGAATCCCATATTCTGAAACAGATCCTTGCATAGTTTGGGTCAAGGAATGCCCTCATGGCTGTACATTTAATCTGATGGAAAAATCTTCCCTAAAAGAAAAGCTTTCACAATATATATTTTTATTCATTTATTTTGAAAGTCAGATTTACAACTTTTGAGTAAGGGACTCATTTACAAAGGCATCTCATTGCAGGGAGGGTAGACATGGTTACAGTGTGAGATACAACAGTGGTAACATACAGATACAATACAGATAACAAAAACAATACAATATAACAGTGGTTTACGGGATAAAGTTACATGCAGTAAATAGCAATCGTATAAAAAAAAAAAAAGGAAGGAGGGAAGCAGTCCAATGGACATCGTCAAGGCTATGGGCAAGAAACAGGGAGGGACCCCAACTTTAGGTTGATTATGGGCAACTACAGCTTCGGGTGCCAAAGAGGTGGTTATGGAGAGCGACTTTAAAGGGACCAATTTTGGTATACTTAGTGACAGAGAGTGGGAGGGGGTTGAACCATGTGGGGGCGCGGTAGTGGAAGGACGTTTGGGCTAGGGAGGTCTTGGTACGGGGCACTAAAAAGGTGACCATAAGTGAGCTATGGGTGGCAATGGATGGGGTTGCAAGCCGCAGGGATGCGGTGACCCCTGGGGGAATAGTCCTAGCAGGGATTTTTTGGCAGGTAAGCAGGTTTGGTAGTGCAGGCGCTCCTCCAAGGTGAGCAGATTGGTGGTGGAATACAGCAGACAAATATGGGTATGGAGGGATGCACCAGTCAGAAGCCTGCAGGCCTTGTTTATCAAGGTCTGGATTCTGGTGAGGGTGGTATTGTCGGCCTCAGCATAAATAGGTAGGCTGTAGTCCACTAGGGACAGGATGGAGGAGTTGATAGCCAGTCGGAGAGCGGTTTGGGGGAGGCGATCTCTGTGGTGATAAAGAAGGCCAATCCAAGAGTGTATGGCTGAGGACAGGGTATTGATGTGGGTGTGAAATGTAAGAGCTGAGTGGAAGGTGATGCCCAGGTACTTGTAGGATGACACCTGCTCGAGAGGGTGAGCAGTACTGGGGAGAATGCAGAGGAGGGCATTTTTGGCCTTATTCTGGTGATGTGAAAAAAGCATAGATTTGTTTTTTCGAGGGTAATGACCAGCCAGTGGTCAAGGAACCACTTTTTGGCTTGGTTGAATGTGTGCTGCAGGGATTCCTGTAGAGATGCGGGGTCAGGGTAGGAAGCAAGGAGAAGCACATCATCGGCATAGAGTACCATATTGCCCGAGCAGGAGCTGAGAAGAGTATTGAGAAATAGGCTGAACAGAACAGGGCCCAGGATGGAACCCTGGGGGAACCCCGAGCGAATGGGCAGGATATTGGACAGGGTGCCATTTACCTTCACAGGCTGTGATCTGACAGAGAGGTAACTGGTGAACCAAGCCAGTGGGCCAGGGAAGAAGCCAAGTAGGTGGAGGGAGTCCAGTAGGAGGGGGTGACAGACAGTGTCAAAGGCCTTGGAGAGGTCAATTAACCCTGCACCCGCAACATGACCAGAGTCGAGAGCAGAGGGGAGGTGCTGGGGGAACTCCAGGAGGGCTGTAGTGGTGCTGTGTCCAGGGCGGAATCCATGTTGTTCTGGACACAGCAAGTCTATTTGGCCAGATACTCGGAGAGCTGAATGGCCACTATTTTTTCTAGTGCTTTGAAGAGAGGGGGGAGAATGGAGGTGGGCCTGAAATTGTTAGGGGAGGTTCTATCTCCACTCTTATGGATAGGGGTGATTTCTGCAATTTTCCAGGCACTGAGAAATTGACCAAGACATAGTGACTAGTTTAAAAGGTTGGTGAGAGGGGTTTGTACAGTATCTAGGACTAATCAGAGAATCCTGGAGTCCAGGGGATCACAGCTGGGGTTGTTGCTAGCTAAGGCTTTTTGCAGATGAGACCTGACTTCAAGGGGTGATATGGCACGCAGGTAGAAAGGGGGGTGATCCGAAGTGGGGGGGTGGAGGCAGGGATAGGGTCAAAAAAGTAGTTGGGGAGGACAGAACTTAGATCTGAGAAAGCCATATTGAGGCACTCAGCTATGCGTGGAGGATCAGTAGCGACAGTACAGTCTATGGAGAGTAGTGATGGTGGTGAGAACGGGTCTTTCCATTCAGCTATTTCATATTGTCCCAGAAGACACAGGATGAGCCCCAAGTGGATTCAAGGGTGGCTTAATAATATTTGGCCTTAGCCTGCCTTATAGCCCAGGTGCACTTGTTACATGCTGCATTAAAGGTTTGTCTGTCAGCCAGTTTGCCTGTCTCGACAGCAATATGCCAGAGATTATCTCTTTGTTTCAGTGTTTGGATGAGGGATGGGGAGATCCATGGGTTGTTGTGTTTCTTGGTACGGATTCTGGTCGGGGGGGGCGAAAAGATCGCAGGCCTTGCTGAAGGCATTGGAGAATAGGCTAGGGCAGAGTCAATATATGGGACCTTTTACACTAGAACCAACAAAAAAATAAATAAGGGAGTTTGAATAGCCTGTTCTTTCACACAAACCTTTTCTTACAGGAGCCAGTCTTCACACAAACCTTTTCTTACAGGAGCCAGCCCCCTCTTTCGAGGATTTAGTGTGGCGGGCCTGGATATCTGTGGTAAACAAGGATCTAGACTATTCATCATCCATTTCCATATCTTCCAAAATATTCAAGATACCATTATCTTGTAGAACTGTGAAAGGACCATGTAACCTGTTTAATATAAGCATCTACAAATTTCGCATACTGGTCTGTCAAAGAAGCAATACAGTACTTGTGACAATTGGTCACCCAGGGGGATTCATCACACACTTGTGGATCTTTGGGAGGCAATAAATTACTGCTTTCACCAGGAAATCCACTTTCAGGTAATTGTAAATCTGCAAAGAAATAGTTTTATTAACAAGGGCATCATGCAGAATTAGTCAGTATCATGTTTAAATGATATAGTACGATCAGATGAGAGTTCCTCATAATATTGTTCTTCATACAATTATCGCCATATTTGCAGTTCATATTAGGGGTGGTCCATGTTGAAAATTAAACAACCCTTGTCAGAAGGCTTAATAAAAATGTTCTAATTGTTCTGCAAGGATACCAAAGCCTGTTTTCTGGGGCCAACATATAAAACCTTGGTTTGTCCTTATTCTTATATAGGGCTTCCATCTCCCCCTTACAGTTCTTTTCAAATGTTTCAACCAAAGCATTTATTGTGGGTAACATTACAACTTGCTTTTGGAAGCAGCTCTGGAGTACATCAAAATAAGGTTCTGTGGCCAGGGTAAATCCTTACTCAGCTGGAACTGTTCAACTGAGATTGCTCTGATTGTTGCGGATATACTATGAGTAGCCTTTACAAGATCCTTATCTACCAACTGGTTTGTGCCCATATCCGCTGATGTTTGTTACGTTTCCTCATCATTATCTGTGACACTCATGTGTTGCTCCAACACTTCATACCCATTTTGTAAATTGAACAAGGAGCAATCAGCTACCCTCCCTCTCTTCCTTCTTCTGTTGCCTGTTACCACAGTCCATCCCACAGCCTCATTTGTATCATTTTCAGCCTCACAATCATTTGGTGCTCTCTTTCTTTTCTGATCTACTCCTTTCAGTTGTTCTGATACATCTCTTCTTTTATTGAACTCCTTACCCAATGTAGAAACTTGATTAATGTATAGTATTGTTAAATTGTCCTGTATTGCTTTTATTGTGTCCCATATGATTATTTTCCTCCCTAATACTGTCAAAAGCTCCATCCATAAAGACCTCCAACTGCTTGATCTTATACAAGTTGTCCAGCTTCTTTCTCAAGACAAAGATTTCATTTTCTAGCGCAGTTAAATAATTTCATTTTGAGCACCTGGATGTCTCCTTTGCACTATCCCTGTTATCCCATTTAAACTTTTTATATTCAGTGCAGCATAATGCTTTAACTTGCTCCTCTGTGCTTTCCGTTTCTGAATGTACAGTCCCCACCGCTTATAACGGGCACATTTGTGCAAGCACAATCTGCCCGTTATATGGGTTGGGCGCTATAACCAAAGTGAATATTTTATGGGTGCTGAACAATGTGACGGAAGTGGGAGCATTGTAAGACACTCCCCGAGTCGAGCGCAACTCTTCTGTGCACTGCTGAGACCATTTCCCTGGTCACTACCTGAAGTGAAAGACAGCAGCCCTTGTGGAGCTCCGTGCAAACATTTGATGTGGCCGACAGGCTGATGAAAGCCAGGTGGATCAGGAAACCTGAGGGCACAAGCTGGAACCTACATTCAAGTCCCAAGCAAGGCTCCTTTTCTCAAAAACAGCAGGTGTAGTTCTTCTATCCCCTCTGCTTCTTTTTTCTTCCTGCTTGTTCCTGTGCACCGTGATGTCAGTGATCGAAAGGAAGGGGTGAGTCACAGAATAAAGCTGTGTTGTGATGGAGGTGGGAGCATTGTAAGACGCTCCCTAGTCAAGCGCAATTCTTCTGTACATTGCCGAAACCATTTTTCCCCCTACATTCAAGTCCCAAGTCCCACCAAATAAAGCTGTGCTAGTATTCTATGCCCTATTTCAGCACATTAGCTGCTAATTAATGTCAAGTTCACACTTTTGCAAGCTCCACAAACTGCATGTCAAAGTGTGAACTGATACTAATTAGGAGATAATGTGCCCGAAATAGAAGGCGGGCATAGAACGCAATATCCAGAGTTTTTAACATTCGAGCCTATGGAACTGGCAAATGGTTTTTGAAATTTGCCCGGACAAACCGATTGCCATTTAAACCGTGGGCGCTATAAGTGGCATGGACTGTACATGTTTGTACTTCTTGCACTTAGTAATTATATAAAACACATTACTAGCAGTGCTTCCACCCTTCCAGCCCTCCCCTGACTGACACTGGCTGATGACACTCTCACAATTGCCTCTTCAAGTATGCTGCCACAAGTGCTGGTCAGACACACTTCTGGTTTGGTGAAATGGGGCAAAAAAGATTTAAACTTAAAATAATAGGTATTAAAAGAAAATGAAACTACCAGGGCTTGATTTTCAAAGCCCCAAGAATGCCACAAGCCCCTGGTGCACCAATCATTTGGCACACGGGGATTGCGGCATTCTCTCGGCCGGAAAACGGGATTTTCAATCCTGAGTGCAAATGCTGCAAGTTAGAGCAGCATTTCCATGGTCTAACTTGCGCCTTTTAGGGGACCCTTTTTACGGGGCTTGTGCCAAATCTTTGATGTAAGTTGCCGTAAACTGAGGAAACTGTCACAACTGTGTCTGATGTACTAAAACCAGATGCAGTTGCGTCAAAG
Organism: Neoceratodus forsteri; assembly: GCA_016271365.2. Taxonomy (NCBI): domain Eukaryota; kingdom Metazoa; phylum Chordata; order Ceratodontiformes; family Ceratodontidae; genus Neoceratodus; species Neoceratodus forsteri. Next base: position 789,072,060 of record CM057454.1, read on the forward strand.
GACTTAGGCACAGCTGCGCCAAAAAACAAGATTGAAGCACGGTTTGACACAAACCCTTCATCACCCTTTGAAAACTGAGCCCACAAAGTCTAGAAATGCTACAAACAATGCGTGGACAACCCTTGAGGGGTTAGTTTACAGAAATGACTGAAGGGCAGGGGAGTACATTTGGCACAGTTCCTGAAATAAGCACAATAAAAAGCCTTAATGTCAATCTTCTATGTGGTGAATCTCAAAGGTTTCATATTTGCCAAATGTCCTACTGATATAAGGTTTTTTATTCAGTTGAAAGTTGCTTCAAGCAGATGGAAGGACAGTCCCATGAAATAAAATGTTTTGTTTTTGTGGGAGGCCCTTGATCCAACAGAGTACAAAATGTTCTTAGGTTAGAGTATGGGACAACAAGGAATACAAGTGCTTGCTATTTATTTCAGTTATTGATTGGTCATTTTCTACCAGGATAGGCACATGAGCTCATAAATTATTTCCTGGTATGTTCTGAAGACTCGTATGAGTCAAAGCGCTAGGGGTTTGTACCAAGCTTGTATTCCTAAATTTTGTTACTTATTTGCTGGAATAAATTTGCTTATTTAAAGCATTATTTTCTACATCATTTGTGGCCTCCAGCACTTTATTTGTATTGCCATTTGCGAGCGCACTGTGTACTGTGGTCTTGTGTTTATGTGGAGGTTCAGCCGCCTCCAAGCACAGTGTAGCCAGGTCGAATTTGCAGCATCGCAGTGGCATGCTGAAGGGGTGTCTGTGTTCTGGGGATCATCATATAAACCCTTTTCATTGAAGGTGGAATGTTGGCCAGGACAACGGGGGGAAATCCTCTGTTCTTACGATAAGTGCCATGAGTTATTTAACTTTCACTTGGGCAGCCACCAAAGAGGGGCAGAAGGGACCTCAGTTTAATGTCTCATCTAAAGGACAGCACCTTGACAGAGCAGTACTCCCTAGTGTTGCACTGCAGCATCAGTATTAGGTATTAGCCCAGTCCCAAAAGGATACACAAATACAATTTACTAACAGTACAGGGATGTTCATGGCAGTGGTGAACAATTACCTGTACAGCAGGTAGGGGTGATATTCACTGATGTTGAGCATTGCCCCTTTATAGGCCCAGGCACTACTGAGAGTTGAACAAGAAGTGGGTAACAGAATTCAATGAATCACTAAATATTGAGGATGGGGTTGATAAGATTACAGTGTGGTCTTTTGTGCAAGAAGTAGGAAAAGGGTAAATGTGCCACTGAAATATGTTAAATTCTATTCATTCTAATCATTTGCCCACCGTGCATTCATTTCAGATTTGGAAATGTTAAATTGGGACAGGTTAAAACTTATCCATGACACTGATGAGAGGGGTGGGCGTATTTTGTCTCGGAACCAATGTCAGTTTAAGGCAGGCAAATACCACTGAAAATTAGGACGATTAAAAATATATTTGCCCCTTTGTGTTCATCTTGCCTGATGAAATTGAAAAGATAAGAATAAAGCCTGGTCAACAGCATGTACCAAACATTCACCTAGAAACTTGGAGCTTTATGGGAAAACTAGGAAGTTGTATGTGGCAGAGGTAAGAAAGGCCAAAAACTCCTACTTTAGGGACAAAACAGCAGAAGCTGCAGGGGAACAAAAAAAAAATCAGGTCCATTATTAGGGAGATAAATGGAAAGGTAAAATTGAACTTTAATTTTCAAATTCAATCTGATGATGACCCTGATCAAGAGGTCCAATTTGCAGATAAATGTAATAGTTTCTTTGTAGAATCTGGTCATTTCTTTGGGCAGTCAGATCAGAACCTATGGAATTTATTGGACAGTGGAACACTAGGGGTAGCAACCCTTTCTCATTTAATGAGATAAAATTGCATGAAGTTTTGGAACCCTTGCTGGATCCGAAAACAAGTAAAAGTGGTAACCTGGATGATTTGACCTCTTCCCTATTGAAATATGCATCTTTGCATGTAGCTGCAGGGTATTAAATAAGCTGAAATAATTGATTAGCAGTTCTTTGCATGAAAGCTCTAATCAGCTGTGAAAATGCACAGCATTTAGCACAGAAAGATTAGCAACATTTAAAAAAATGTATATTATTTTGTCTATTGTGCTTGGACTTGCACAAAAAATGGTTAGCAGTCTACTGCTATGCATTTCTGGAAATGGTTAGTATTACCTCCTGTTTTGCATAGTGTTTTGCTATGCTATACTAGCTATTTAATACCCTGAGCTGAGCCCCTTACTTATTTATTCAATTGATCTCCCTAATCTGCACTCGTCCTCAGTCTTGGATGCTGGCCAGGGTCTTATCAGTCTTTGGGGGGGGGGGGCAACCCGGTTAGCTGATAAATTATCATCCTTTTTCTCTACTCTCTCTGGTTTCTTAAATATTGGAGAGGTTGATGGCCAACCAACTGGTGGATCATTTATAGAAGTACAGTCTTTTTGACAGCTTCCAGTCAGGGTTCCAAAAGAACCATGGTCTGATATTCTCCATGTCAAGGGCCTTGGATTATGTCAACAAAGTGATGGACTTCAAGCAATTTGCTGGAGCCATCTTTATTGACCTCTGCAAGGCCTTCAGCATCGTTTGACTACCAAATGTTGATGGATTAGGTGGGTGTGGGTTTAAATTGTGAAGCAGTGAACTGGTCCCTGTTATATTTGCAACAGAGGAAGCAAATGATTATGGTTAATAGCTAAGAATCTACCCCATTAACAATCTCAAGAGGGGTACCTGAGGGATCAGTCCTTGGGCTATTCCTATTTTTGATTTATTTGGGGGCTAGTGCTAATGATGCTTTTTATCACTTGTATGCATGAACGGGTGGGAAATACACACCGGAGGCGCGCATTCTACCCACGTAGCTCTGCACCTGTGGACAGGTGTGCACAGGCCGGTATTTACCAGTGGCTTCCACCTGTCCATGGCCCCACCCCGCAGCATGCAGGTCCACACAGGGTGGCCAGTGGCGGAATAGCAGACCCAGTCAGGCATCCAATTGAATGCCTGTCCTAGGTCCAGGAGTAGATCTCTAGTGCAGTGATGCATGGGTCCCGGTGAAGGAACAGAAAATGCAGGCACATGGACCCGCACAGCCACATTGACCACAATCCCCCTGCCTGAGCCCCATGGGCCTCGCTGCCCCCACTATTGCACAGCCCCCAACACAGGGCCACCCTGGCACAGTGCTGCCCTGACCATGTCAATCATCCCCCCAAGACACCTCAGCCCTGACCCCGGTACTCCATGTTGGGCACCCTGCCTGCACCAACACATGGCTGACATGACCCCAGTTCTGCAGTGTAGTCCCCCCAATACATGTCAGCTCTGGCCCCTGTGCAGTACAAGATCCCCCCGACTAGCACCTCTCCATCCCTGTCTGCTGTGAACCCCCCCACTGCACACAAAAGTGCCCCAAACACTGCTGTCCTGTTCCTCTACCTCTGTACCCCCACCCCATCAGTGGTGGCCAGCGGTCCCCCCACCCCTGTGGCACTGACAACCCCCAAAACCCCATACCTAAATGCCGGTGCTGTGGCTCTGGACAGCCAGTGGCACAGCCCTCTGCACACCTCCTTGGCTGCCAGCCATCTAACAGATGCTGGGAACACACCACTATAAATAGGTAGCGCACTCACAGCATCAGTTAGATGGCCGGTGGCCAGGGAGGTGTGCAGAGGGATGTGCTGCTGGCTGTCCAGAGCCGTGACACAGGCAGTCAGGTATGGGGTTTGGGGTTGTTGGTGCCACGGGGAGGTGGGGAGATCACTGGCTACCACTGATTGGGTGGGAGTACCGCAGCAGGGGATGGGGGTAGTTGTGTTTGGGGCACCTGTGTGTGCGGTGAGGGGGGCATCCTGTATGACACAGGTGGGGACCTAGGCAGGCATGTGTTGGGGGTGTGTGGACAGCACCGGGGTCAGGGACAGCATGTAGGTGGGGGTATGCCTGGCACTACAGGGATGGGGCTGCCATGTTGTGGGGACATGCCACTACCGGGACACAGCACCTCAGAGTCCAGGCACTCACCCCTTCTGCAGCCCCAGCCCTCACCAATAACCTTGTGGGCTGGAGTAGCACAGCGGTTGGACTCCCAGGTCCGCCGCAACCAGTGGTCATGTCCGTGGGGGTGCAAAGTGGGTTACAGCAGGGTCCTGGCAGTTGTAATCTGCTCAGTCCTCAGCCCCTTCCGCGTACAGCACTATGTACCTTAGGGATTGCGCATAGTGCTGGCATGCCCCCTGGCCCACCCCTGGCATACTGCAGTCCACATGGCCAGTGGATTGGGAGTGCACACCCCATTGGTGAATGCCGCACGGACACCACTCCACGGCATTCACGCGTATAGATGCCATCGCCACCTACTTTACGCTGCATGTTGACATTGTGCATAGGACCTAATATGATTATTTGCACCTCCAGCCCTTCAGTTTTGGAAGTACAAGACAAGCTATGAAAACGTTTTGATGGATTCTAGGCCGTCTTCAATAAAGCAAGAGCAGGAAAGACCACCCTACTGCTTGGTGTGCTACTTTTAAAAGTGAAGCAAGCAGGAAAAGAAAAAGAGCACCGCCACTGTCAGATTGAAAAAAAATGGACTACAAAATATACTACTCATAAAAAGCATTTATTAATGTGAAGAACATGTGCCATTTATTTATTTATTGAATTTGGGTAACCAGGGGAGCCCACTGAGACAAGACAGTCCCCTTTTCAGGGGTGACCTGGGAAGTGCATTACATTGGCAGTGTAAGACAAAGGGCTAGATATTCAAAAGTACACCTGGCAATGGCGCAAGTGGTTGCTCCATACAACTGAGTTGCACTGGAGCAACAAAGGGATATATTCACAGCACAATTCCACCTTTTAAATACAGCCCCAGGGTGCATTTCTGCGGTTGCACTGCTGCAACTCTGTTGTGACAAGCACAACTCCTTTGAATATCAAGGCCATTGAATACAAGATTGGTACATGGATCAAGCACATATACAGCAGCAGCAAACAACTATTACAGTTACACGAAATGGTAGGAAACAATGTTAAACAACATCATAAATTATAACAAACATTAATTTATATACATTTTGACAATGGTATAGTACATCTTACATTATTAATAAATGTTATGTTTTATACATATAAGAGGGAGCAGAGAGATGAGCAGAGAAGACACTTCTGGGAAGGTTGTCCAAAACAAAACTCAACGAAAACAGGAACAAGGTGTGGCAGCAATGTGAGGAAGCAATGAGCTTTGGAAAAGAGGGAGGGAGGGAGGTGCAGGCCAGGATTGAGGGAGGCTGTGAGTTCCAGCAGAACAAAGCAGAGAAAGCAAAGGATCTCTCGGCTACAGTGAGCTGGGGGTTTGGCGATTGGAGAAGGGGTAGGGAGGCAGACCTAAGAGTACAACTTGGATGTCGCCATTGAGCAGTGTCAGCAAGACAGGTAGGATTGTAGCAGTGGACCAGCTTACTGTATGTATAAAGTTTAGAGTAGCATAACGTAACTTAAATTCGTAGAGGATCCATCCCAGGGAGGAAAAGACATCACAGTGGTGAAGCCAAGCATTGACCCCCACTGCAACTCTACCCACCCTATGGTAGATCTGGGATAGATGGGATAGCGTGGTAGTGGTTGTTGAGAGTAGTAAGGGGGCTCCATACAGGAGGAGTGTCAGGAGGGTTGCCACCACTATCTTGCGACAGGAGGTAGAAGTGAGGAAGGGACGGATACGATATAGGACACCAAGCTTTTGGTTTGGGGTTTTGGTTAGCACTATGACATGCATGTCCAGGGAATGAGAGGAATCCATGGTGACCTCCTGGTATTTGAAGGATTTAACAGATTCAAGCGCAGCTCTAGTGTGAGATAGTACAGCCAGTGAGAGAAGGGTTTCTGTAGCTTGGTTGGAGAACAGTATGCACTTTGTTTTTTTAGTATTAAGGACTAGCTGCATCTATAAAATCCAGTCTTCAAGAGTATGGAAGTCAAAGGCTAGTATAGAGTCTATCCAACCAATGCCAGAAGAAGAAGAATGGTAAATGATGGCATTGTCTGTGTAAAGATGAATGGAGGCTCCACCACGATTATGAGGGAGATCATTGACAAAGAGTGAGAACAGTAATGGGCCCAAGATAGAACCCTGGGGGACACCATGGGTTATGGGTCTGGGGCCAGACAGATAACCTGCCCACTTAACTCTTTGAATGTGGCCAAGGAGGTAACTTTGGATCCATGAAAGGGCATTGGAATCAAGGCCAAGGAGGTGCAAGTGCCACTACAGGAGTCCATGTTTTGTCAAGTCAAAGGCCTTGGTCAGGTCAACGAATATTGTTCCGGTGGCATGGCCGTGTTCCATTGCATGAATTATGTTTGAGGTGACTTTTATCAGGGCTGTGAGGGTGCTGTGGTTTTTCCTGAACCCATGCTGGGAGGAGGAGAGCAGATGGTGGTGATCCAGATATTCCTGTAAGTGATCACAGATGATTTGCTCTTGGAGTTTGGCTAGTGGGCAAATATCGAAATTGGCCTGTAATTTTCAATGGTTGAGTTAGGACCACCGTTGTGAATAGATACAACTACCGAGACCTTCCATTTCTCTGGGGCAGTACAAGAAAGGAAGAACTTATTGAATAGATCACCAACCGGCTGGGCGAAGGCAGCTGCTCCCAGCTTTAGAAATTTCAGTTCAAGGGTGTCATGACCCGCAGAGCTATCAGCTTTCAGGTTTTTGAGAAGTCGACATACTTCAGTGAGGATTGCCAGTTTCAGATAAAACAAGGGGCAAGTCAAGGAAGCTTCAAATGATAGTGGGTCAACTTGCTGGGAAGGAGGAGAGCTGGCAAAAAGTGATGTATACTTCTGCAGATTGGTGAAGTAATCATTAAAGCCAGTGGCGATGGCGGAGCGGTTATTGAGTACTACTCCTTGGGAATCAAGGGAGCTAGGGATCTCAGAGGTATTTCTCTTTAAGAGGGAATTAACATGTTTCCAGAAATTCTTTGGATTGCTGAGATGCTCAGTCTGGAGCCCATAAATGTGGCTGTCCTCATGGAAATACAAAATCACATATGCCCACACAATGCAAAGCATCATGGGCTGCATATGCAAACCACCACAGAATGTTATGCTGGTTCAACTTTAAGCAGAATTGCATGGTGCCGAAAGGCCTCTCACACAGTTAGCAAAGGGTGCTAACAGATGACATAGACACGTGTTTCGTCCTACCAGGACTCATCAGTATGCCTCGTCTGTTTGATACCCCAGTGGAATGGACCAGCTACCCTAAGACAGTGTGTCTTGGATATGTTGTGGTGAACCCATTAAAATAAAAAACTATTTAAAAGACAAAGAACCTCTGTGCACAAACACCGAGGCAATGTCCTCATGGAGATGCCAGCAAGGCACATGCTAACCTATGACGGGTTTCGGCCATTGGAGCATCTTCAGGGAGTCATAATACTAAGGGCAGCAGTAGTAGTAGAGATTGTATCAGGGGGGTAAATAATGACAGCAAGTACCGTCTATGGACAATAGGTCCCAGGGTTTGATAGGGAACTACTGGCACACTGGATGGAACAACTGGTCTTTTTCTGCCATCATTGTCTATGTTTCTATGTTTCTATCATGTTCTTTTCTATCTCCACTAAACATGCCTGGAAAAGGGAGTACAGATATTTAAATGATTTGCATGCAGCCTATCAAGGTCATTGAGAGGTCCTTCCAATAAGTCAGGTTACTTTTGATCTTTGCATTTAGTGGTGGTAAATTAGCTTTATGTAACAATAATAAATCTTTGGTTATTTTGATCCTGAGATAAATTACTGTATCTGTACATCTGCTTAATGGGTATTCTGCCTCTAGGGTGTAATTATTTTTGGTCCTTGTATTAAGAATCTCCTGTTTTTGCCAATACATCTTGTAACCAATGCACCTATTAAAATGATGTATTGTCTGAATCCATGTAGGACTAGATTTCTCTGGCTTTGTAATGAATATAATGTGGGTCTTTATTGCATTGCAGCTAATATGTCTATCTATCATCACAAAATGTTTCCTAGTCCGCTATCTGCTATTGCTGCTTGCATATTTTTCCAGTTTACCAAACTGATGGCTTTTTCAGAATGAAGTTCAAGTAATACAGTGTCTTATGATATTGAAGGACTTTCTGTTTTTGACAAAAATTCCAACTGATCTCCAGGTATCAAATTTGTTCCAGTCTAGTAGTTGACATTTTGTTAAGAAGTTAGAAGTCATGATTCAGCAATGATACTGGGTGCTGTAGTGAACATCACAGACTTTTTTACTTTCTGGGGAAGGAAAATATCTGCTTGGGCAACTTATTTTTCATTTAAAAAAGAGTTAATGATAGAGGTCACTACTGATATATGTATATGTGATGGGGTGTTTTGGCTCTTCAGTGTCCACATATTGAGTCCCTCTGAGTCACTGACACCCCAACTGACCTTCTGTGCCACACATCACTACTGCAAAAGGTGCAGAAATATGCAATCTAGCATAACGGGGTTAAAACAGTACATATATATACAGAAAGGCAGACTGTTTGAATTGAAGCCTTAAGGTCAGCACAGACTAAACTGAAGAAATGCAGAGGCTGTTGGACAGGTTTGTTATGTGAAAGGGACAGATCCAAACTTAACCAGAGTAATGCAGAGTTTAAGTGCAGGACCAGCCCTAAAAAGGTTTAAAGTACTTGTTACACAGTGGGGTGAGAGGATGTATTCGATACAATTAATTAATAATACAATCAAACAAGATACAGTTGGGCAGGATGACTGACGAAATTGGGTCTGAGTACAGAGACATTTTTGGCAGCTATGCTGTCAAGTCACCCTGAGTATATATATATTATAGGGGCACGGTCGTGCCTTTATAGTTGGGATTGAGTAGGTACTTTAATGTTAAACCTCAAATTTTGCACTTTAATAACTTTGCAACTGTTCAACAGATCTGCACAAAATTTATGTGAAAAGTTTCTCCGTCCTGTTTGAGAGAGTTCCTGCTGCTGTTTGCTGTGTTATATAAATCATTCTTCCGCTTTTAGTTGTGAACTGATTGTGAATTCTAAAGTTTGAAACACACAGAACTGACCCTTTGTTTTATTTGTTTTGTGGTTAGTTCTGTTTCCAGGAGTGTTAACTTGTGTTACTAAACCTGTGAAAATCAACAGTTCTATATTTTTTTGTATCTTTACTTACGTACTTCTACTTGATGACTTGAATTTGTCCATTTACATTCACACTGCATTGTTGAGTTGTTCCCCTGTATGTTATTGCTGAAGCTTGACTCTGCACACTGCGCGGTGTTCCTGTTTTAGTTAACTTACCTTACTCGTTGTCTGTTATAACATTGTTTGCGTAACACCTAACGTGCATTATAAAACAGTATATATAAAAATAGTCATTTTCAAGAGATTTCTTGGTGATCCCTCCTATCCAGACCACTACCATATTATAGTATATGGATAGGGTTTATAATGAATAGAATGCCCTTATATAAAAAAAAATTGTGGCACTAAGTAATAACACATTACAGTGCTTTACTTGTCCAGAGACACAGGTGATCTGTATTTAAAGCTTGTGCCCTTTTTCCTTGTGTGTGTTTCTTCAATTCCTATCCTGTTTGGGGAAAAAAGTTACCTTTTTGCTTTCTACTAGAAAAGGCTGCCTACCATATACTGTATACGGTATTAGATGTACTCTAAGTGCTGGTACCTGTCCTGATTGTGTTTGGACTTGTAAGGAAGCCAGTACTGTAGGTGTATGATGTCATCATTCATGTGTGAGGTGTTATTCACACAGTTAAAGTTTAAATACTTCCAAAGAAAGGCAAAGCAAAGAAAGTCAGTGTGTGTTCTGTGCAGGGAAGGGTACTGTATCAGCTGACTTTGCTAAACCAGTAGGAGGAAAGAGAGCTTACCTGGGGGTGTGGTTTAGACACTATAAAAGCAGGTGAGTCAAATTACAACTTCCTGTTGCTAGCCTTTTTTCTTACTAATTGCTCTCCATCCCACCCCTCCACCCAGCCACCCAAAGCCAGTTCTATTTTTATAGCCACTGGATTTGACTGTCAACAGGAACTTCCTGTTTGGCAGTAGGAAGGAAAGGATCATAGAGAAACATTGGTTTTGTCAACCCTAAAGGAAAAAAGTAGCTCACTCTCCCTAGCTGCTGGTGGTCTGATATTGAGCAAGGAAGAAGGAGGCTACTGAAGAAGATAGGAAGTTGCTGTCCCAGAACAGGAAGGGTGAGAGTTGTAAGCAGAGGAGAATAAGCATCCAGAGAAACAGTAGAGAGACACAAAATAAGACATGATAGGAGTGGTGCAGTGCAATGGCTGTGGGGCGGCAGTGTTCCGGAGACATTCTGGAGGCTGCGATGCTGCCCTATTTGCAGGCACCTCTCTGATCTGAGAGGAGGTTGCCGCCTCAGGCTGACCTGGCTAGGATTTAGAAACCTCCTCCCCACCCAGGGACCACCAGGGCCAATGCCACTACCCCAGAGTTGCCAAGAAAGAGGAGAGGCTGGACCAGGGTGGGCTCAAGGAGGGAGAGGGTGGTGGAACAGAGTTGCATCCCTCCAGCTGTACCTCTCCACAATTCATTCACTCTTCTGGTAGATAGTGGTTCCTCTATGGAGGCACCTGCAGTGGAGACCAAGGAGGATGCTGGGAACCTTCACAAAGGAGACCCACAGGAGGGTGGCATGGGACCCCACAGGGGAAGGAAACAACTCCTGGTGGGGGACTCAATCATTAGGGGGTAGAAATGAGGGAGGAAGGGGAGAGGGAGGTAAGGTGCCTTCCTGGCACCACGGCTTGGAGGGACAGGAAGCGAATCCTCAGGATCGTGGGAGGAGCTGCATGAGGGAGGGAGCTGGATGTCATTGTCCACCTAGGGACAAATGACCTGGCTAGGAGTGGGATCAGAGCAGTGCAAGAGGAGTTTGTAGAGTTGGGAAGGGGCCTTAGACAAGTAGCGCATACGGTAACCTTCTCGGAGGTGCTGCCTGTCTATGGCAAGGGAGATGCTAGGGCACTTCTCACCAGGGAATTCAATGAGTAGTTGAAAGACTGGTGTGGAGCTCAGGGTTTTGGCTTCATTGGGGACTGGGGAGCCACCTGGAGGGATGCAGACCTATACTGGTGCGATGGTCTGCATCTGTCCGGGGACCAGGATCCTAGGTGAGAGGTTTAAATGCTTCATTGGCAAGTATTTTAAACTAGCCAAGGGGAGCACTGAAAAGAAGCAGGAAATCCGAGCCTCCCCACAAAACATGGTGATTAATGAGGTAAACACCAAGGTACAGAAGTTATTAGGAGCAGAACAGATTTAAATGTAAAAAAGGCAAAGACAGTAAGGACAGAAATGGGGCTAAAGGGGTAAGGCTATCAAAAGTGGAGGGTGATGGGTACCAATGCCCATAGTCTGTGTAACAAGCTCCCTGAACTAGTGGCCTTGATGGAAGAGGGTTGCCTGATATTGTGGCAGTCACAGAAACATGGTACACAGAGAACCATGACTGGGATGTCAACATACCAGGATACACAATCTACAGGAGGGACAGGGAGGGTAAAGAGAGGAGGAGTAGCTGTCTATGTAAAGGAAGGATCAAAGCAACAGAACTAAAGAGTAAACAGGGAGCAGATGAGGCACTTTGGGTCACCCTGGAGACAGGAAATGGCACCACAATCCGCACTGGGTTGTATACAGACCCCCATCTCAGGGGGAGGGAATGGACAAGGAAATGATAGAAGGCTTTCTTAGAATGGCAGAAAAAAGGGAGATATTGTTGATGGGGGACCTGACTATGCCAGATGTTAACAGGAGCACCTTTGCTGCAGGCACATCCAAGAGCAGGGTCATTCTTGATGCCCTACAGGGGGTATGCCTCAGACAGCTAGTATTGGAACCCACTCAGGAGGGATTAATCTTAGACCTGGTACTCTCAAATGGGGATGGAGAAATAATCTCAAATTTAGAAGTGGGTAGCCATCTGGGAACAAGCGACCACCAAACAGTGTGGTTCACGATAAACACAGCCATACAATCAAGCCATACAAAAGCAAGAGTACTGGACTTTAGGAGGGCTGACTTTGGGAAAATTAGAGAGTGCCTCAGAAAAGCACTAGCAAACAGGCAAGAAGGAGGGGTGGAGAAACAATGGGGAGTGATCAAAACAGCCATCACAGAGGCAGCAAGCCTTTGTGTAAAGCAAATGAATAAAACACAATGAAGGAAAAAACGTTATGGTTCTCAAAAGAGGTGTCAGGGAAAGTTAAGGAGAAAAGGACAGCATTCAGGAAATATAAGGAAACACAGAAGGAGCAAGACAGAGAACTTTATCAGTTAAAGCAGAAAGAGACTGGGAAGGCAGTCAGAATAGCAAAGGCCCAAACCGAGGAAAGGATAGCCAGTTCTGTTAAGAAGGGGGGATAAGACCTTTTATAGGTACATTAGGGAGTGAAGAAAGACCAAAGGAGGGATACTGAAGCTTAATAAAGGGGAAGGAATGTTGGTAGAGGGTGACAGTGAAAAAGCAGGGATACTGAACAAATATTTCTGCTCAGTATTCACAAAGGAAGAGGAGGGGGAGTTACCTAAATCAAACAAGAGAAACATTCTGAAGACGGGGGTCGATACCAGTCCATTTACAGAAGAAAGGGTTCTGAAAGAACTAATAAATTTGAAGGTGGACAAAGCAATGGGGCCTGATGGGATTCACCCAAGAATTCTAAAAGAACCAAGGGTAGAACTAGTGACACCGCTGACTACTCTCTTTAACAAATCATGGGAGGATGGGGTGGTACCTGAGGATTGGAGGAGGGCAGATGTGATTCCTCTTACAAAAGTGGGAGCAGGACAGAGGCAGGAAACTACAGACCAGTTAGTTTGACCTCAGTGGTAGGGAAAATGATGGAATCACTTCTGAAGGAAAGAATTGTTGAGTACCTAGAGGCCAGTGGGGCACAGGACCCAAGGCAGCATGGATTCATGATGGGAAGGTCGTGTCAGACGAATCTAATAGATTTCTTTGACTGGGTGACCAAAGTAGTAGACCAGGGAGGGGCTGTGGACATGGCCTACCTAGATTTTAGCAAGGCATTTGATACAGTCCCACACAAAAGATTAATTACAAGATAGCCAGCCTTGGAGTGGGTCCCAAGGTGGTAGCCTGGATAAAAACTGGCTAGACAACAGGATGCAAGGGTAGTAGTAAATGGAGTACACAGTGAAGAAAGGAGGGTTACTAGCGGGGTACTGCAGGGTTCAGTACTGGGACCGGTCCTTTTTAATGTCTTTATAAGTGACATTGCAGAGGAACTGGAAGGAAAAGTATGTCTTTGCAGATGACACAAAGATCTGCAACAGGGTTGATACACAAGATGGAGTGGAAAGGATGAGAAGGGACTTGGCAAGGTTGGAGGAATGGTCAAATGTATGGCAGCTCAGATTCAATGCAAAGAAGTGCAAGGTAATGCACACGGGAAACAAAAACCCAGAGGAAGCGTACACAATGGGGGGTGAGATACTGACAACAGTAAAAATAGAAAGGGACCTGGGGGTAATTATATCAGATGACCTAAAGGTGGGCAAGCAATGTGAGAAGGCAGTAAGGAAGGCTGGGGGGATACTGGGATGCATAGGAAGAGGCATCAATAGTAGAAAACAGGAAGTTGTTATCCCTCTGTACAGACAGTTGGTAAGACCACATCTGAGTACTGTGTGCAGTTCTGGAGACCCCACCTCCGCAAAGACATAGACAGAGTGGAGGCTGTCCAGAGGAGGGCAACCAAAATGGTGCAGGGTCTGCACCAGAAGACATACGAAGAAAGACTAAAGGAGCTTAATATATACCCTTGAGGAAAGAAGGGAGAGAGGGGACATGATAGAAACTTTCAAGTACCTCAAGGGAATTAACAAAGTCCAAGAGGGTAGCATCTTCCAGAAAAAGAGATGTGCAAGAACAAGGGGGCACAATTTGAAGATAGAGGGGGGATGGCTCAGAGGTAATGTGAGAAGTATTTTTTCACTGAGAGGGTTGTGGATGCAAAATACAGCCTCCCTGAGGAGGTCATGGAGTCAAGAACAGCAGGGGACTTCAGGAATGCATGGGACAGGCATAAGGCAGTCCTAGTGGGGGGTAGGAGGAAGTAAGCTGTTGGTTAACTAGGATTTGCAGCTTATCTGTTAGGTAGGAAAATGGGCAGACTAGATAGGCCAAGTGGTCCTTATCTGCCGTCAAATTATATGTTTCTATGTTTCTAAAGCTTTGAAGCAGCAGTCAGTAAAAATGCCTGCTAAGAATAGGGTTACCACCTTTGGATGAGGTAAAAACCGGATGCTAAACCTCACCCCAAACTCCGCCTCTGGCTCCACATCCTTTTTTATGACTGGCGAGTATATCGCTCCTTCTCCAAAGCCATTTGCAATGTTTGAATAGACATTACTAGTGATAGGAAATCATTTTATACTGTTATTTATTTGATTTATTTATTCAGTTATTTATTTTTAATTTTTGGCAACCAGGTTAACTCCCATAAGCCAATGGCCCATTTTACAGGAGTGATCCAGTAGCACAGGAAAGTTAAGTGACTTGCTCAGGGTCACACAGTATGTATGTGGAGGTTGTTGGAATCAAATGGAGGTAGTATAGTGCAGTGGTTTAAGGCTCTGAGCTGCAAACCTGGAGACCTGGATTTGAATCCCACAGCCTCCACTTACATACTGTGTGATCCTGAGCAAGTCACTAAACTTCCTTGTGCTTCCAGATCGCACCTGTAGACAAGCAGCCCTCTGTTAAACACTCTCCCATTTTCCTTTCCATGTCAGTCATATGTTTATGTATGCTTTGATCAATTTTTGATAACTGAATTATCGATGCTTGTGTGGTACCCTTAGTACTGCACTGTGTCCCCCTTTACCTCAGTAGCTACTACTGTTTCTTTTCATATTTCTGACATTCCACAATTTCAGACACACCATTCCATGCTGTTTAACTGAATGACCTGTAAAAGTGTAGTTAATATCATGGAATGTTCAGGTCATACAAAAAATGGGAACAGATATGGTGATAAAGCAATAAAAGTTAGATTATTAATTTAACAAAAATGGGTCAAAAACATACCAGAATATAGGACAAACAAAAAGAAACACATGATAGCACATAAGGTATAAAAACTGATTCCTATCATAGCAGTAAAAGACCAAGTGGAAAAGATTAGGATAATTTACTGCTAATGATCTTAATGACCATACTTTACGCCTCCCAGACAGTCTGGTTTTACAAACAAAGGCAGGTCTGAATGACTGTGACATCAGAACTTCGTTGTAACCTGGACATGCAATGCAGCTAAAACAGTGGATGATTTGGTGCATCAGTTTGAAGAGTATATGAGCATTCAAAATGGCCCCAAAACCGGATTGCATTTAATCAAAACTGGATGACCGGATAAGGACCCTAAAAACCGAATTATTCTGTCAAAAACTGGATAGGTGGCAACCCTAGCTAAGAAGCAGCCAAGTACGGGGAGAAACATGGCAGGGGAGATGAGGGAGCTAAGAAGTCTGCTGAGAAAAGTACAGTTTCAGTTCCAGTTCCTCATAGCAGTGAAAGCACATGTATGTCTGCATCATTGTCATCTGATGTAGGCCCTGGTGGTGCAGCAGAAACCAGCAAAGGAGTTGGTGGCCAAACTGGGTCAGGCATACCTGTGTCTTACTTTTTCAAAGCTCCAACTGTTGCAGCCATGCTAGTGGGAGATACTGACAGTGAAGAAGGGAGGCACTGACACCTGCACAGGAACTGGAACAGTGGTCCAGGACTCGGAGGAGGGTGATAATAAATCTATCAGTGTAACTGTCCATGTTCCTGCAGGAGTTGGTGATGACAGTGTTCAGCAAGAGTCTGATAATCCTGGAGATAAGGATAGTCAGCCCCCTGGGATGGTTGTAGAGAAAGAAAAAGGTGCCATCCTCCAAGAAGACAGTGATGGGGGGGGGGAGGAAGACAAGGATATCATCACTATTGGTGGTGATGATGATGATGACTGGGATGATCCCATATGGGAGCCTGAGTTAAAAAAGGTCAAGAGTGATGTAGGCCATTTACATGTACAGCCCATGGGTCAGTCTGTCACCAAGCCTGTAAGCAAACCTCCAAGCAGTCAAGTAACTCCCCTCCCAAATGTAGTTTTATTGAAGTGATGAGAGCAGCCCAAAAAACACACACTTCCACACCTGTTTCTGAACTATCCCAGCCCCAGAAGCATTTGAAGTCCAGAGGTCAAAAGTCCCTAGTTTGGCACTTTTATGTGCTAGATCCTGCTGATGAGATCATAGCAATATGCAAATTTGTCAAGCCCGTGTTAGTCGGGGGGGGGGGAAGCCACATAGGCACCGGTGGCCAACATGCCCACCTGAAAAACAAGCACCCACTGAGATGGCAGCAACACCAGAAGGATGCCAGAGCTGTTGGTAGCAAGTTGCATGTAGTAGAGCAAGAACATGAGGAGGGAGGGCAGAGTGGGTCGGTGGTGGAGGAGGAGGGTGAGCAATCCTTTGATCTCTGAAGTAGTGGGCAAAGCAGTGGCGGTCTGAGTCCCAGTCCCATGAGTCTGAAAAGTACACCACCACACCCACAAGCAACCAAAATAACTGGTTTCATGTGGTCTACACAGCCCCAAGAGTCAAGTGTTACCCCTAAAAGAAAATCATCACTGCCACAAGCACAGCGTTTTGGTTGGACAGCCCCAAAGATGCAGCCCACTCTGAAGACCATCCTTGAGCAACAAAGTACCCCCTGAATCATGCTGCTGCATGAGAGATAAATGCTGCCACTGCTGTAATGCTGGCCATCGATCTGTTGCCATTCTCATTCATAGAAAATGCTGGCTTCCACAGGTTGATAGCCCGCGCCTGTCCCAAATGGCAAGTTCCATCGCAAACCTATTTTAGTAAGTGTGCCATGCCAGAGCTGAACAGTAGGGTTGCTGATTACATTAGACATGCACTGAAGCATAGTGCATCACACTATATCCATCTTAGCATGGATATGTGGACCAGTGGACAAACAGCAGTTAGCTTGTATCTGTGCATAACAATACACTGGGCACAGTTGCCTGGGGTGGTACTTGATTTTGAACCTGTCAAAACATGCATGAAGCAAAACTGTGGTGGTAGCAACACACCTGGTATTCAGCAGCATGCAACCCTGAGTATGACAAGTGTCACAGGTTCTCACACAGCAACTAAAATGCTTACTGTTCTGCTAGACGAGATTGATGGGTGGCTAACACACACAGCCACTCATAGCAGGATTCATCACAAGTGATAATGGCTCCAGTGTAGTGAAGTGCATTCGCGATGGTGGTTTTTTCAGAGTGCCCTGCCTGGCACACTGCCTTAATCTTGTTGTTCAGCACTTTGTCAACCATGCTGACAGTAAGGAAATGGTTACTAATGCCCATCACATCTGTGTCCACTTAGCCCATTCTGCAAAGGCCCGTGACCATTTACGTGAGCTACAGCACAATAACCGTCTGCCTCAGCACTGGATGAAGCTTGATGTTGTCACCAGGTGGAACTCCACACTGTACATGCTTGACCAACTGTGTGAACAGTATAAGACTGTGTCAGAATATCTGCTGCTGCACACCACCCATGACAGTGCAGGAGTGTCCATCGCTCTAACAACAGAGCAGTGGTACCAAATTGATGGGCTAATATGTATTCTCCATCCATTCGAGCATGCTACACAAGCAGTGAGTGGGGACACTGCTTGTATAAGTCAGTCCATACCCCTCATGCTTGTGCTGAGGCAGACACTAGTGAATGTGCGACACCAAACAGAGGCAAGTGGGGATCATGGCACTTGTGATATAATGGATCACATGCTCCATGTGCTGGACACAAATACCCATGTATCTGGCATTTTATAGTCAGCTGACTTTGCAAGCACCACCATGCTGGATCCACGCTACAAATGTGGCCTGCCCTCTATAACTGAAGGAGGTCATCAGTGAGTACAACAGTTGACAGAGAACCTCTTTAGATTGGTACATGCTGCACAAATGAAAAATGCATGCACTGCATCAAAAACGGGTGCTGCTACCACCACCAGCGGCTCACAGGCAACCCAATCAAAGAAAATGGACAAGGCAGAGCAGAAAACAGCAAGCAATCCCATTTTGGATGCTCTCTTTCAGGTGAGAGTGGAAGATATGGAGGAAAAGGAGGAGGAGAAGGAGACAGATGAGGCAGCTGGACTCCGGGCAGCAGAATGAATGGTGGAGGCCTACATGGGGGACCCAAAGCACCTTGCCATTACTGACAAGCCACTGCTGTACTGGAGCAGCAAAATGACTGACTAGCCAGCACTAACATCAGATGCTGTGAAATACCTGAGCTGCCCACCATCCAGTGTCACTGTGGAATGAGTGTTTAGTGCAGCTGGGGCAACTGTGAGTGACTGTAGGACCAATTTACCACCCAAGAATGTGTCCATGCTAACATTCATCAAAATGAATGAAAGGCACATTCCACACAACACAGTGATGTCAGTGGTGTTGCCACAGGAACTGTGTCTCGGTGATGAGGATGATGATGATCCTTCGACTAAGGCACCCACCGGCATCGAGGTGGATGAGGCAGCAATGCTGACAGAATTCCCACCTGATGTGAACTCCAGTCTTGAGACTGTGGGGTGTTTCTTGGATGATGTGGAATTGGAAGTTGAAAAGGGCTGAGTTTACTCCAAGGCCCCCCCTTCCCAACAACTTTCAACTCAGTATGGTGGCTGGGGTGTGTATGTTATACCTTATTTTTAGCTATGTACCATTGGATTGGTTATGGTAATGTGTTGTTATGTGCTGCAGTGTGTATAAGTTTCATTTGATCATCCTTTGCCATAACCTATTGATTGGTCACCTCACCACCAGTCCCCCAAGCCTATATAAAGCAGCAGCAATGTAATTACCAGAACCGTAAAGATTTTGCAGTTGCACAATTACAGTTGTAATGTTTTTCTTCCAAATATGTCTTACTTTTCATGTTGACTATATCAACCCAATCTTACAGCAAGATATGTTGTCTGGATGTCCTTAAAAGTGCCCATGATGGCAAATTTCACACTGCCCCACTGCCCCCTCTCATCGCCTGATCTGACCTGACACAGCCATGCACGCCACGAGACTGGAAAAAAATGTTTCTGCCACTTAGTAGCAGTGACATGTACAAGAACCCTGATTCCTAGACTAGTACAAGTAGCATATGAATGTAACATGCTAATTCAACAGTTAACACCACAAGCTGAATACATTTTGAGAAATGGTGAATGGTGGCTATCTTTAATATGTGAGTCATTAATTATAAAAATAATCATGAAGAGGCTTAACAACTTACAACATCAAACACCCCCAAAAAGGTTACTTATGCTACAGTACCAGATTAAGGTACACCGAAACCGCAATGGTTCCTGGGGGGTCAGGGGGTCATGGGGAGGGTCCTGCTGTCCTCACTTTGGAATGGATTCAAAATGTTCATGATTACTGCAGTTATGCAATCTCCATTGATTAGACAAGACATTAACCCCCTCCACCTAATTATTTACTAAGCACCATCTCAACCGTCTGTTTTCATATATAGTTCCTCCCTGTATGTGGGTGGCAGTGGTGATTACTCATTAATGGTAATGGTATGGACACCAGTCCAGTGGCCAACATCGCAGTTCAAATAACACCTCTGTCTTCCACAGACACAACTCAGCTTCTGCAGTGCCTGGACTGATCATGTAGTCATCAGATATGACATACAATGAAACCTCAACAGAGGAAAATGACCTAAGCAAGACCAAAGATAAGAAAAAATGTTGGATACCCGTCAATCTGCATACTTGGTTTTGCCTAACAAGTTGGAAGAAGCAGCAGAGAAAAAAATGTATACTTACCATACCCTGTGATGTTATTAAACTGTGGACATTCCTCACAGGAACATGCTGTGTGGTGCACATGATTCCAGACCAAGGTCCATGATGAAGCACAGTAGCACGAGCAGGCACTCCCCTTCCCCTATCAGCACTGTGTACCTTGAAATAAGAAAAAGATAAGAACAAATTTTGAGGATTGTTAAAAAGTTCCCCACCACCACCCGTGACTGTCTACCAACCCCCCACCACCACCACAGAAGACCATAAAAATGAAGAAATACCTACCTCAAGGACTGTGAAAGTGGAACCATAGCACAGTTAAATAAATCCCCCAGATCTGGTTGAGCAGCAGAAGTGGCAGCAGGATGGAACGAGACTTAACTTCACTGGAATTCCTGATGTTGATAAAAGCAAAAAATAACACAATTACTATCAAGCTCAGACAACCAGATGACAGTAACAGACATACCACATTAGTATGAAAATTCCAATACTTACCATCTGCAGATCTCCTTCCCTCCCTTCCGGCCTGGCATGATGACGTCATCCATAGTACACTGAAAAATAATATAAGAGCAGTACAAGCATATTAGAACTCAAAATGCCATAATACCAACCCACCAACACCCTCACTTTGCACAGGAAAAAAAATGAAGACAGATACTTACGAGTTTATCAGCAGCAGTATGGACTGTGTGAAGATAATCCACCAGGATCAACCACCCAGAACAGTAGTTCTTGTTGCAACTTGGCAAGTAGTGGTCAGAGACAACAGCAGGCAGCAAGCAACCATGCCCCGAAATGTCATTCTCTCCCCACCACCAGGCAAGCTACTACCACAGAGTCAGTCAGTCAACACAGCTAGACCATCAGTACAGCAGCATACGGATAGGGAAATGTTAATTGTACATTTATATCTCAATTAGTTGAAACAGCAGTAGCAGGAGGAAAGAACTGCAAATAGCAGCAGCATTTTGCAGGAGGAATTCATTTTCTCTGCTTGAGTTGGCACCAATTTTCAGGTCCCTGAGGTAGTAGCACATCATAAAACATCAGGACTGACACCACATTTCAGTCTCAATTTGATGTAGCATTTTTCCTGTAACATATCTGGACATTTACTGTCTGTGCTGCACTCGCAGAAACAAGACGTGGCTGAAAAATAATTGTAAACAGTGGACCAAAGACCATCATTTGGTCTGGGTGGTGGTTTGGGTGCCATAAAACATCATGGCTGAGACCAGATTTCCTTTCTGAATTTAATGTACCATTTTTTCTGCAACATTTCTGGACATTTACTGCCTGTGCTTCACTCGTAGAAACAAAATGTGGCCTAAAAACAATTGTAAACTGTGGACAAAACAGCATTTTAATGTCTGGTTGTGGGTGGGGCACCATAAAACATCAGGACTGACAGTAGATTTCAGTCTCAATTTATGTAAAAACCTTTTAAAACATTTCTGGACTTGTAGGCCCTGTTTTGCACCAGTAGCAGTGAGTTTCAGGCAGAAATATTTGGCAAACAGGCCCTAAAACAGCTACTTAATGTCTGGGTGTTGGTGTTGGTGGGGGGCACCATAAAACATCATGGCTGAGACCTGATTTTGGTCTTAATTTACTGTAACATTTTTTGGGAAACATTTCTGGATTTATGGGCCATGTTGGACAGTGGCAACACTGTCTCACTCTCCATTCTCAATGTCATCCTAATTTTTTCCAGTCATACTGTATTTCTCGTCTTATGATGCCTACTCTGCACAGCATGGCTTCAGGAGGCTGTGTTAAACTGTAGCCCTACTACAGCACATTTTGGACCAGGTGGTGGAGGTGTGATTGGGCACTATAATACCAAATGAACATTGTGGCAAGGCATGGGGACAAGCGTGTTAAGCACAAAAAAAAAATTGCATTATGTTTAACTTTGCAAAAAAAGTGCTTATGTTTCTATGATTGCTGTGTACATATTCATTCAGTCTGATCCTGCACACAGCCAACACAACTGCCAGCCTACAACATCACACATAGCTTTGGGAAAGAGTTTTGTTCATAGGAATGATTTACAAATTACAATACTTGACATTTGTGGATAAGAGGAGGAAATACATACAGAGGAACTAACATAAACCAAGTAGAAAGGTACAATGACTATGGGTAAAAACTAAAAGTAACTGACAGACAGTAACACATGACGGGGTGCATCATAACGGTCAGGCTAGGGACAGAGTATACATATGAAAGGAAAGGGAGGGAGCATAAACATCGCATAACACACAACAAACTGGACAAAAAGAAGCAAAAGGATATAGAAGAAGAAGAGGTCAGAAAATACATATATATATATAGATACATATATATTATTTTTTTGCTTTTTGTTATTTTTAGAGGGTGCAGATGAGGGAAGATCGACAGTAAGAAAGCAAGGATAGGAAAAAGAAAAGAAAAAATATTTTGCTGCCAGTGCTGCACTGTCATTATCTTTTCTGGTCTGGACCGTTACACTGCACCAGTGCCAGGTACCAGTTCTGCCCTGCCACCACCACCACCATGCAGCTCAGTCAGGAATTCAAACATTTTCTGTTGCTCCTCAAGGAGTTTCCGGAGGCCCCCCCCCCGACCTCCTGGCGTAAATCATTAAACTCACTGTGCAGAGCTCCCACCTCTCTGGGCACTGCTGTCAGGTCTTCTTGGCTCACTACTGCTGGTGCTGGAACATGAGCGGCTGGGGCAGCTGCAGGCTGTGCTGGGTTGTCACCATGAACCTGGTGACGCCTGTGTCTGTGGGGTGAGGGTGATGGGGCTCTGCAGCTGCCTCCTTCTTCTGCTGATGCTGCCGCCTACTCATGTGGTGCCTCTGCTGACCACTGGCCCCTTCCTCCTGCTGACCCCCTTCCCTTTCTAACTGCTCAGCACCCTGGGCCCCTCTACCTGCTGCTGCTGCCAACTCATTTTGTTTTTTCAGCCAATCTGCAGGGTGGTGGGGCTGCAGATGGCTCCTTTGGCCACCAGTGCCAAACAGATCTGCCATATAAGTTGCAGATCACCATTGTGTTGTCATTGGTGTTTTTGGTGAAAAAACACCACATGGCTGATGACACTTTCTGTGGGGGGGACGAATAGTTGATGTCCCGGGGCCGGTGGCCACATCATGCTCCTGCTCGGGGGATGTGGGGGATACATGCTCCAGCTGGAAGGGATGGTATCTGGAGGTGCCTTCTGCTGCTGCCTGGGGGTGGGGGCCACATGCTGCTACTGGACAACAGGAGGATCCTCATCTTGCTTGGTATCATACTGCTGCTGCTGGGAGGGGGTGAGGGACTCATGCTGCTCCTGTGGAGTGGGGGCTACATTCTCCTGCTGGGGGGGTGGGGCACATGCTTCTGCTGTTGGGAGGGCACAAACCTAAAGGCCCACCTGTCAATACGAACATTGGGTGGGGGTGGTCCAGCTGCCTTCTTCCCAGTCTCCACCTTGTCCCTACCTTTCCCATCCATTCTCCTAGGCTACACCTCACCTAACTCCTTGCTACAAAAAAAAAGAAAGGGGAACGAGTGAGGGAGTTTTACACACACACACACACAAAATCTCAGTCACATGAAGGAAATAATAAACACACACCAAATAGACTAAAGATAAAGAAAAGAGAACAACTTTATTTATTTACTTTTTTTGAAATTTCTGTTTATACCTTCTTCCTCCGGTGTCAGTCCCCACTCCTTTGGGAGACACCAATGGCAATCTCTCCCCACTCCACAGCCTCCCTGATTGTGCCCCGGTGGTTCCCCATTGAGCCGTGGCTGTACCCCCAGGTGGGTACAGGGTGGGGCAGTGTTGCCCCGATAATTTGCAAGTGTCGGATCTGCCGGGGATGTCAGGCAGTCTCTGCTGGGTCTCCATCACCTAGGAGACCCGACACTGGTGTTTCCTCCTTTGTCTCCCTCATGTGGTGCGTGTCCTTGACATCAAGGCACTAGGCACCAACGTCCACCATGCATCTCAGCCGACCCCTCCTAGTAACAGGACTTGCTGTACCCCAAGCCTCCACTCAGGGTCAGGCAAACTGTGGGCCTTGGCCTCCCCCCTTCTCCCAGACAAGGTGAGCAGTCATGGGACACTCAAGCTTTCTCCCCTGACCAGCCAATGACCCGAGTCCACTCCCAAACCTGGGTCGCCAGCGTCACAAGCGGAAATCCTAATACTACACCAATGGGCCAGCTTCACAACTCTATTATTTTTTTTAAATGACTGTGTACCACACAGAATAATCACTCTGCAGCTGCCTGCTTCTCCAAACTCTCCAGCCACGTAGCAAAGGAACTAAATATGGCACTTCCTGCCTGTTTACAGTCACCCATGTGACCTGCAAAGAGTAAATCATGTGACAAGCCCAATTTCACCTAATTTTGCCTAATATTAATGCAAGGCAAAATTTACGGAGAAATTACGCTATAGCAATTGGCAAAATGTTGCCATGAGCATGTAATTACGCAAAATATTTCGCTGGGTGAAATTTGTGATTTCACTGAGATTTCGCTAGAGAAATTAAATTTCACAACATCTATAGTGTCTGTTTTTCTCTAGGGCATCATTTTTGGAGGGTTTCAAAACCTTTTTTTTTTAAAGATGGAAACAATATGGTTGTCATATAAATGAAGAGTTTTTCATCACAGAAGAAGAATTTCGGCTAACGAAAGAAGGATCTTCTTTTGTAAGGCAAAATTCTTCTTTTGTATCAAACACATAAATGAAAGACCCTATGTAGCATGCTGAGAACTGAAATTTCAAATCATTATACCTGGGGAATAGATTAATATTTTTTCACCAAACTAACAAAAGGCACCAGACTAGGGGAAGCCTCTTCTACCCAGAAAATTTCAGAATAAAATTCCAAACTGTCTGCTTTACAGGTAAGAGCAAAAACATAGCAAAAAACCTAATTTTCCCACTTTTTGCACTATCCGAAGCTCACAATTCAGACATCTGACCCTCATGAAACTTATTAAATCAGAGACCATGCCCCCCAGATCACGCGTGCAAAATTTTCATTTAATTCCATTCAATGGTGGTGAAGCTATTAAGGTACAAAATTATGGGTTTAGCATTAAACACCCTACTCAACCCTAATTATAAGGGTGCTACCATGCCCCTATAATATACATACATATTTCCCTGTATATTTCACCAATTAAACCTGTATACCTCCCAATTAAGGCTTTCTATCTCTGGAGAGATATCTGTATACCTCCAGAGGTATACAACTACATACGTGCCAATTAAGGCTATACCTGCATACTGTGGAAAAAACTCCTCCCCATCCTCTACCACTCCCCCAATCCTGGATCACTCAAAATCTAATTAACAAAAAAGGTCTGTAAGCAACGCTCTCCTTCCCTCACCCTTCCAGCTCTCCAAACCTAAAGAAAAAAATAGTTGGAGGCCTGCTGCAGGGAACTCATCAGAAACCCATCCCTCCAATACTTACAAGCAGCCTTTTCCCCTTGAAGCTCCATCTCTCTTCTGCATTCTTTGCTGCTGCTGCTGCCATCTGAGACTTTAGGCCAATATACTTTACTGGCTCCATCAGCCCCAATGACACAAGCTGCTCCCTGACCATAAACTGTCCTCCTAACCACTGACGCTACTCCATACTGGTGCACCACTGCAATCCATGGACCACCAACACCCACCCAACAAGCTGAAGACAAGTGGACCAGGCACAACCCCTTCTGTAGGGGAACCCTACACTACAGAAATAAGAACAGGCCAATAGTGAGGCCATTACTAAAATGCCACTGCACTATGAAAACACACAAGGTCAGACAGGGACAAGTCAAACAAGGCAAGGCCCCAGCCACAGCTCACCAAGAAACTGATCCGGACCATACTTAACGTGGGTTTTTAGTTTTGCTCTCATGTGCAGCCTACACAGATTGGAAATTTTTTCCAAAATTTTCAGGGTAGAAGTCTGCCATGCCAAGGTAGTGCCTTTGAAAGGTTTTGTGAAACAATATTAAATGGTTCTAGAGATATAAGGATTTAAAGGTTTTGGTTTTTTTTTGCTGTTTTGAGCATGCGCATTAGGGATTTTGGGATAATGTTCTGATATGACAAGAAAAATTCCATGTCACAAGACCATTTTTATTTTCTCACCGCTTACTTCTTATAGCACAAATAATTTTTTTGTGTCATGACTGCTGCCATCTTGTCCCCCCACCTGCAAAAAACATGAAAAAACACATATAAATTATGTACTTTTCAAAAAACAAACACCTGAACCTAGCTAAATGAGACCCATTTAGCTAGATTCTGATGTTTGTTTCTTTTTTAAAAACATTGCTAGAAATACCTTTTCTTGGCACCCCAAAATCCAGGGTGCCCAGCTTAGCAAGAGAAGCTGTTCACCCACGTTTTCTGTATGAGCACAGTGGGACTTTCTTGAATGTTGAAGTCACAACTGGAGTTGTGTTGCTGACTTCAGTCGAAGCAGTGAGCTGGCCTGAAGCAGTGAGCTGGTGATCCCCCATTCCCTGTGTTTCTGTCTCTGTCTCTGGCCCTCTCTCTGTCTGCCTGTCTGTCTATCTACCTACCTATGTCTGTCTGTCTGTTTACCTATCTATCTATCTAGTAAATTAGTTTAAATATATCTTAATTTGACTGGGGGAGCCCACCGCTGATACAACTTCTTTCTTCCACCTCCCCTACAAGTCATCCAGCCCCCCTTCCCAATGTTACCTATTCTATTTATAACATAAGCAATGGAGGTGCCCACCCCCAGTACTGCTTCTCTTGACTCCCCTCCCCTCCAGGTTACCCACCCCATTCCAATAATATATCTGGCAGCTCCAAGGTGCCCACCCCCAGTGCCACCAAACCATAGCCCAATACTGGGCTGCCCAGTCCCCAGTGTCACAAATGTCCCCTAAAATAAAGAAAACAGTCCCTCATTGATTTTTTTAACCTGTAAAAAAGAAAATAGTCCCTCGCTGATCTGACCCACCGCACACATCCCGACCCACTCCACCCTGATCTCCCACTCAATGCCTGCCCACCCACACCCCCACTCAACTGAGCATGTTCACCTACATTCTCTGTATGAGAACAGCAGGACTTTATTGCATGCTGAAGCCACAGCTGGGAGTCATGCTGCCAGCTTCAGCTGAAGCAGTGAGCTGGTAATCCCATGTTCATAATATCTCTCTCTCTCTGTCACTTTGTCTGTTTATCTATGTCTGTCTGTCTGTATATCTATCTAGCTATCTATCTATCTATCTACTTTAACTATTAAGGAGGCAGTATAGCACAGTGGTTTAGGGCTCTGAGCTGCAAACCTGGTGTCCTGGGTTTGAATCCCACAGCCTCCATTTGCATACTGTGTGACCCTGAGCAAGCCACTTAACTTACTTGTACTCCCAGATCGTACCTGGAAACAAGCTTTGGCTTAGTGTGTTTTTCCTGGTTAAACAATTTTCCCTTACTCCATATCTTAAGCAGACTGGGGCGCCCACCATTGGTACTACTTCTTTCTTCCCCTTTCCTCCAGGTCATCCACCCTCCCCTTCCCAATGTGACCTGTTTTATTTATAATATAAGCAGACTGGGGTGCTCACACCCAGTACTATTTCTCTTGACACCCCCCCCCTTAGGGTTGCCTGCCCCTGTTCCTATAAGGTACTTGGCAGTATCTAGGTACCCATCCCCAGTGCCACCGAACAAAAGCCCTACACCGGGGTGCCCAGTCCTTACACCCTCACTCAACTGAGCATGTTCACCTGCGTTCTCCATATGAGAACAGTAGGGATTTCTTGAATGCTGAAACCGTAGCTGGAGTCATGCTGCCAGCTTCAGTTGAAGCAGTGAGCCAGTGATCCCTTGTTCCCTATGTCTCTGTCTCTGTCTGTATGTCTGTCTCTCTCTCTATGTCTGTCTGTCTATCTATCTAATTTAAATATATCTGAAGCAGATTGGGGTGCCCACCCCCAGTACCACTTCTTTTGCCCCCCAGGTTGTCCACCCCCACTTCCCAATGTTACCTATATTATTTATAATATAAGCACACTGGGGTGCCCTCGCTCAGTACTGATTCTCATGACCCTCCCCTCCGGGTTGCCTGCCCCTGTTCCAGTAAAGTACCTGGCAGCACCAAGGTACTCACCCCCAGTGCTGCTGAACAGTAGCCCAACACTGGAGTGCCCAATCCCCAGTGTTGCGAATGTTCCCTAAAATAAAGGAAACCAGCCCTCATTGAATGTTTTTAACCTGTAAAAAATAAAATGGTCCCTCACCGATCTGACCCTCCACACACACACACACACACACACACACCCCTCTCACCCTGACCTCCCACTCAGCACCCACCACCCCACCCCACACCCCCACACCCTCACTCCCTGAACATATTCACCTGCGTTCTCTGTATGAGAACAGTATGACTTTTTTGGATGCTGAAGCCACAGCTGGAGACATTCTGCTGGCTTCAGTTGAAACACTGAGCCGGTAATCCACTAATTCTTGTATCTCTGTCCCTGTCTGTCTGTCTAGCTACCTATGTCTATCTATCTAGTTAATTTAAATATATCTTAAGCAGACTGGGGTGCCCATCCCTGGTACCGCTTCTTTCTTCTGCCTCCCCTACAGGTCATCCACCCCCCTTCCCAATGTTACCTATTCTATTTATAACATATAAAGACAAGGGTGCCCACCCCCAGTACCGCTTCTCTTGACCCTCCTCCCTCCAGGTTGCCCACCCCATTCTAATAATGTATTTGGCAGCTCCTACGTGCCCACCTCCAGTGCCACCAAACAGTAGCCTGACACTGGGCTGCTCAATCCCCAGTGCTGCGAATGTCCCCTGAAATAAAGAAAACAGTCCCTCATTGAATTTTTGTAACCTGTAAAAAAGAAAATGGTCCCTCACTAATCTAAGCCCCCCACAAACACACATATACACACACACACACACGCCCTGACCTCCCACTGAGTGCCCTCCACCCCCACACCCTCACTCACCAGAGCATGTTCACCTGTGTTCTCTGTATGAGAACAGCAGGACTTTCTTGAATGCAGAAGCCACAGCTGGAGTCCTGCTGCTGGCTTCAGTTGAAACAGTGAGCCAGTGATCCCATTTCCTATATCTGTGTCTCTCTCACTCTCTGTCTATCTATGTCTGTCTATCTATCCATCTATCTATCTGTCTATAAAATTTAAATATATCGCAAGTAGACCAGAGTGCCCAGCCCCAGTACCACTTCTTTCTCCCCCCCTCTAGATCATCCACCCCCTTCCCAATATTACCTATTTTATTTATAATATAAGCAGACTGGGGTGCCTACCCCCAGTACCACTTCTCTTGATCCCCCTCCAAGTTGTCTGTCCCTGTTCCAATAATGTACCCAGTGGCACCATGGTACCCACCCCGAGTGCTGCCGAACAGTAGCTTGACACTCGGACGTCCAGTTCCCAGTATTGCAAATGTCCCATGAAATAAAGAAATCTGTCCCTCACTGAATTTTTTAACCTGTAGAAAAGAAAATTGTTTCTCACTGATCTGACCCCCCCACATACACACCAACCCAGCCCTGACCTCCCACTCAGCACCCCCCACACCCTTACTCACCTGAACATATTCACCTGCATTCTCCATATGAGAATAGTGTATCTTTCTTGGATGCTAAAGCTGCAGCTGGAGTCATGCTGCCTGCTTCAGCTGAAGCAGTGAGCCAGCAATCCTCTGTTACATAGAAACATAGATTTTGACGGCAGATAAGGACCGCTTGGCCCACCCAGTCTGCCCATTTCCCTACCTAATGGATAAGCTGCAGATCCGAGTTAACCAGCAGCCTACTTCTTCCTACCCCCAACCCCTAGAATTGCCATATGACTGTCCCATGCATGCTTGAATTCCACCACTGTTTTTGACTCCACAACCTCCTCCGGAAGGCCATTCCATGCATCCACAACCTCTCTGTGAAAAATACTTCCTTAAATTACCTCTGAGCAGCCCCTTCTATCTTCAAATTGTGCCCCTTGTTCTTGCACAACTCTTTTTTGAAAGATGCTACCCTCTTGACTTTGTTTACTCCTTGAGGTACTTGAAAGTTTCTATCATGTCCCCCTCTCCCTCCTTTCCCCTCGAGGCTATATATATTCAGCTCCTTAAGTCTCTCTTCATATGTCTTCTGGTGCAGACCCTGCACCATTTTAGTTGCCCTCCTCTGGACAGCCTCCATCCTGTCTATGTCTTTGCAGAGATTGGGTCTCTAGAACTGCATGCAGTACTCCAGATGGGGTCTCACCAACTGTCTGTACAGAGGGATAATAACTTCCTGTTTTCTACTGGTGATGCCTCTCCCTATGCATCCCAGTATCCCCCAGCCCTCCTTGCTGCCCTCTCACATTGCTTGCCCACCTTTAGGTCATCTGATATGACTACCCCCAGTCCCTTTCCATTTTTGTTGTTGTTAGTATCTCACCCCCCATTGTGTACTCTTCCCCTGGGTTTTTGTTTCCCAGGTGCATTACCTTGCACTTCTTAGCATTGAATCTAAGCTGCCATACATTTGACCATTCCTCTAACCTTGCCAAGTCTCTTCTCATCCTTTCCACCCCATCTTGTACATCAACTCTGTTGCAGATCTTTGTGTCATCTGCAAAGAGACATACTTTTCCTTCCAGTTCCCTATGTCTCTCTCTCTCTCCAGTCTCTCTCTCCATCTGACTATGTAATTTATATTTATCTACCTAATTTAGATATATCTTAAGAGGACCAGTGTACCCTTCCTGGTACCACTGCTTTCTCCCCCTTCCCTCCTGGTTGTCCACCCACCCACCCATGTCACCTATTTTGTTTATAATATAAGCAGACTGGGGTACCAATGCCCAGTACCACTTCTCCTGACCCTGTTCCCCTCCAGGTTACCTTCCCCCATTCCAATAATGTACCTGGAAGCACTAGGGTACCCAATTCTGGTGCTGCCAAACAGTAGCCCAACACTTGGGTGCCCAGTCCCTAGTGTTGTGAATGTCCCCTGAAATAAAGGAAATATCCCTTGTTGAAGTTTTTGAACCTGTAACAAAGAAAATGGGCCCTTGCTGATTTGACCCCCCATACACACAACCCACCCCAACCTCCCACTCAGCACCCACCACACCCCCACATACACGCTCATTCACCTGAACATGTCCCATGGCATAGATCCACTTCTGATCAAAGACACATCTTGCTGCTGGAACCAGGGACTGTGATATAAGATAATTAAGTGCAGTTTCATGTATTTCAGTAGGATTTGAACTTTTATTCATACTTCTGTCTCTTTTAAATATTTTGCACCAAATTTTCAACATGGCCTTTTTCCGACCCCACCTCATGACCAATGGCAGTGGGCTTATGCATATCTGACCCAAAAGGTGATTTCCTGGATTGAACATTTTCACTATCCTTATTCATGAGGTGGGGTCATAAGAAGGCTATGTTGAAGATTTTAGGACAAAATATGTAAAAATGACAAAGTTATATACATACATACATAGGAATTTTTCTTTGCTCTCTCATAACTCTGGTAATTTTCAATATTTTGAGCTCAAATTGTCAACATACAGTAGTCATTTTTCACACCACCTCATGAACATGACAGCTGTCATTTTTTAATATTGGCCAAAATGTGTTTTCGCACTTAGAGCGTTTTGGTGAGGATATGAAAAATTTCACCTACCAGGTCCATGAGGTGGGATTATAAGAAGGCTGTGTTGAAAATCTGATGTACAGATATGGTAAAATGCCCAGGTAATGAGAGAACATTGCAATACTTCAGCATTCACTCATAGCTTCACTAATTTTTAAATATTTTAACTCCAAACTTTCAACGTAACCATTTTTCCACACCACCTCATAAACATGAAAGGTGCCATTTTTAAAATCCTGGATGAGACATGTTTTCACACTTGTGGTGTGAAATGATGTTTTGGATAATATACTATAAATGCCACATGTCATGTATAGGTGGAGTCATAAAACAACTATTTGAAAATGTAGGGTCAAAATAAAAAAAACATGATTATTAAGAAACTTACTGTGTAGTACCAGTCTTAACCCCAGTAGGTGTGCTTTGTGATCCCATGCCAATGAGCTGAGTTCAGGGGCAGGCTCAGTGACCCAGCTGTATGAGGGGAGGGTGGGGGCAAGGAATGAAAGCTGCAGGGTTGCCCACACATGCCCAGGTACCATATAGTGAAGATAACTTTTCTCTTGGCATAGGGCCCTGCACCTCTGCACTGGTGGGTGGCAGAGGGCCCTGTGCACTGGCTGACAGATGGACTCTTTGCCCTGTGCATCTGTATCTGTGGCCACATGGAAGTGCCAGGACCAGAGGATCCTGTGCTTCCACAGCCCACTACACCACTCCATGAATTCCTGAAATCCGTTATGGCACAGAAGTGCAAGTGGATGAAATCTTCTGTTGGCAAATGGAATCTTCCCTTGGCACAGGGCCCAAAGGGCCTTGCACGTCTTCATCTGTTCATGGGACCTGTGTGAATGAGGATACAATTTCACTATCTCTAAAAGAATGAAAGTTCTTTGCAAAAAGCTTCATTAATGTATCAGTTAGGGTTCCAGATAACACCACAAAAGTAGGGAAATGTGAAAATAGGGTTTCCAACCCTAACTCTCCACCCTCCAAGCAGCAAAAAGAAAAACATTAGGGTTTTGGGTCTCCAGAGTCTTGGTGAGTCAGTGGTAGGGTCTTCCTTAGGTTTGCCAATGCTAATGCTCACCCCGTTCCCTGACCAAATAATGCCAAATAAGATCTCCTATAACAGCTATAACAGACTGTGTTGGCAACATGTGGCAAGACATACTTCCCTACCTTTGAAGAGTGTATCACTATGAGGCACTGGCTTGCAGCTGTACCTTGTGCTTTGGACAGGAGGCTACAGGCTGGAGGAGGGGTGAGCATTAGGTTGGAAACCCTAACACCACATTTCCCTACTTTTGCTGTGTGGCATTAACTTGAACCCCAGCTGCCCAGCTGGTGCATAATGAAGTCTTTTGCAAAGAAAAAAGTGTATGTATATATATACATATATACATAGATACATAGATACATAGACAGTGTTGGCAGATAAGGGCCTATGGCCCACCCAGTCTGCCCATTTGAGCTTGTAAGTTCAGTTTATGTTTTCCTAGAAGTCTGTTGCCCCTTACCCCTGACCTCCAGAATTCCTTTATGTCTATCCCATGCATTCTTAAATCATCTGATTGTTTCAGCCCCCACCACTTCCTCTGGCAGGGTGTTCCACTTGTCCACCACTCGTTCTGTGAAGAAATTCATCCTCATGTTTCCTCTGAATCATCCTCCCTCCAACTTCATCTCATGCCCTCTAGTTCTGGTACATCTGTTTTGCTTAAAAATAGTGTATTCCTGCACCCTGTTCCTCCCTGTGAGATACTTGTATGTCTCTATCATATCCCCTCTCTCCCTCCTCTCCTCCAGGGAGTACATGTTCAGTTCCTTCAACCTGTCTTCATAGGACTTGTGATGCAATCCAAGCACCATCTTTGTTGCCCTCCTCTGAACCTTCTCTACCCTGTCTATGTCCTTACGTAGGTATGGTCTCCAGAACTGTACACTGTACTCCAGGTGGGGCCTCACTAGTGTCTTGTATAGCAGAATTATGACCTCCCTTTTCCTGCTGGTGATGCCCTGCCTATACATCCCAGCATCCTATTTGCTTTACCTGCTGCCTTGTCACACTGTTTCCCTACCTTGAGGTCATCAGAGATGATAACCCCAAGATCCCTTTCCTGTTTGGTGCATGCTATATCCTCACCCCCAACTGATATATTGTGCCAGGGTTTTTGTGCCCCATATGCATTATCTTGCACTTCTTTGCATTGAATTTTAACTGCCAAACCCCTGACCATTCTTCAAGTTTCTGCAGGTCCCTTCTCATTCTGTCTACACCCTCTGGTGTGTCTACTCTGTTACAGAGCTTGTGTCATCAGCGAACAGTGAAATTCTGCCTTCTAGGTCCTGCGCAATGTCACTGATGAAGATGTTGAATAGGACCGCTCCCAGCACTGATCCTTGTGGTACCCCACTGGTTACTCTTCCCTCTGTGGAGTGACAGCCATTTACCACCACCCTCTGTGTCCTGCCACCCAGCCAGTTACCTACCCACCACACTACTGTCCTGCCCATGCTCATATTCCCCAGTTTGTGTAGTAGTCTTCTATGTGGCACAGTGTCAAAGGCCTTGCTGAAGTCCAGATAGGCCATGTCCACTGCCCTCTCCTGATCCACCTCCCTAGTCACCCAGTCAAAAAATTCAACGAGGTTGGTCTGACATGACCTCCCCCTGGTGAAACCATACTGCCTTGGGTCCTGTAGTCCATTGACAACCAGATGTTCCACCAATCTCCTTCAGTAGTGCTTCCATGATCTTCCACACTACCGAGGTGAGGCTGACTGGTCTGTAGTTCCCTGCTTCCTCTTTGTTCCCACTTTTGTATAAGGGGACTACATCTGCTGTCCTCCAGTCTTTGGGTACCTCCCCTGTTTCCAGTGATCGGCTAAACAGGATAGCCAGAGGTTCAGCCACAACCTCTCTTAGTTCTTTAAGGACCCTGGGGTGCACCCCATCTGGCCCCATTGCTTTATCAACTCTTATTACTTCCAGTTCTTTCAGGACCCTTTCTCGTGTAAAGGGACTTGTGTCCATTTCTGCACCATTCTCACCCCTTGTACTCCCTTCAGACCCATTACCCTCCTCTTCCTCAGTAAAGACTGAGCAGAAATACCTGTTCAATATGTCAGCTTTACTGTTGTCAACCTCCACGCAGCCCCCATCCTCCCCCTTCAGTCTCACTATCCCTCCCTTTGTCTTTCTTTTTTCACTTATGTACCTGTAAAAGGTTTTGTCCCCTCTACCCACTGATTTTGCAATGTGTTCTTCTGTCTGAGCTTTGGCTTCCCTTACTGACCTCCCTGCCTCCCTTTGCTTTTCCTGGTACTTCTCCCTATCCCCTTCTACCTTTTGCATTTTTGTATTGCCTGAATGCAATCTTTTTGGCTTTCACTTTCTTTGCTACCTCTTTGGAAAACCATAATGGTCTCCTCTTCCTTTTCCTCTTGCTAACCTGCTTAATGCATAATTCTGTTGTTCTTGTAATCCCGATTTTAAATACTGCCCACTGTTCCTCAACCCCTGATTTCTGTCTCATTCCCCTTAATGCCTCTTTCAAGTATCTCCCCATTTTCCCAAAGTCTGCCCCCCTAAAATCCAGGATACGTGTTTCTGTGTGGTTTGGTTCTGCTCTTTCTGTGATTTCAAACCACAATGACTGGTATATATACAGGGACCGAAATAAGGGGGTGCTGAGCTCCAATTCGTGCTTGTATTTAGGTAATTAGCACCTGCTCCTTTAAGAAATGGCAAGTCAGCAGCACTACAAGCAGCTCCTGTCTCTGTGCAGAGTGTTTGTTTCTGTGCAGCATAGGGAGAATGGGAGTGTCTGAGCTCCACAGTTAGCAACACCCAATTTTGAAATCAGAGCCAATCCCCTGAAAGCAGAAGAGGAGAACGGGGCGTGAACTAGGCAGAAAGGTAGCAATGTGACCAGAGAAAAAGGAGTGCTGAAATGAGGAGAAAGAGGGGAACGGTAATATAAAAATACAGTATGAGCAAGGCATGTCACAGAAAACTGCAAAAACACAGCTCTGTATTTAAACTTTATGCTTGCAGCTGCTAGTGTCTTAATCCCTAATGTATGTGACGTAACAGAATGTTGCTGGAACTGGTTGTGTAGAGTGTTTTTTTTTTTTTATCAGTTTGCAAGAGTTTGAATATTTACTCTGTTTAATTCACAGAATGCTAGAGGAGCAGCTGTTGTAGTTAAGAATTATAACAGCCAACTACGCTATGCAGCAGCTGATGTACTGTAGTTACTTCATTATTTAAAAAAAACAATTAGGGACATATTAAAAGAGACACTTAGTTTTTATGCAGTTTTTGCAAGTGCAAACATTTACTCTGCTGCCTGCTCCATGCCTGCAAATTGCTACAGTAACTTGTTTGTTGCACAAAAGTAAACCATGCACATACAAAAATGGCATAAAAGCTGAGAGTCCCAAACGCCTAACCCCTCCCCACAAAACCAGAGGAAGCAAATACAGAATTCAGGAGTGTTACAGCCACCATCCCATGGCATTCATTATTATCAGGAATGTTATTCCTTCTGAAATGCCACAACTTGTTTTCAGTGGGTCCCTAGTTTCTACTTATTTTCATAGCAGGGTGGACTGGAGGATGGGGTGGGTGAGTGTCTTGGGTCACACAGTGAGTATCTGGATCTAGTAGGGTTTAAACTTGCAACCTCTCTTCCTAAGCGAGCCAGTGCTCTAACCACTAGACCAGTACCTCCTAGTAGTCACACTGTCTCCTAACTGACCACTATGTCTTGTCATGGTTTTAATATATTTTACATTCAGCTCCTGGTCTTGCCAGAGTAGCTCCTGGTCAGCTGGAAAATGCCAACATCCAGGAGCTATTCCTGGCACTTGGCTGCCAAATCCTTATTTCTGCTCCTGTATAGAGAGAGAGACAGAGACAGAGACTCAGACCTTGTTCAACCCCCCACACACACACACACACACACGCAAGGCCAACAGATCTCACCTGTGTTGAAACAATAGCCCTGCCTTTCCGTAAAGGGTCAGCTGTGTAACTTGCTGCATGGTTGTTATCTAAGGAATACCAGATGTTCCACAATGGGGGCAATGCCATTTGTTTGTGCAGTGCTATATAATAATAATAATACTATGAACAGTGTATTGTTAAAACAAACAGGATATAGCACACACAATTGCAAAGAGATTGCAAAAAGCAAAAAGATTGCAAACAATTATTTTTTATCAGCACACAAGCAGTCCTATGCTTCCCCTTATACCCCTTCCCCTGCCATCCATGAAAAAAGCCAGGGACTGGAGGCAGCTCACCTGCCTCTGGATGCCATGAATTGTTGCTCATGCCAGCTTCCGACATGGGACAGAAGTACTTATTTTCCACAAGTTTGTATTTTTTCATTCATACTCACACAACATAACTGCACTAAGGCAAAAATGGATAGTAGTAACATAAGCAACATGGTGCAAAAGAGCCGAGACCCTCCACGGGTTGTGGCATTATGAATTTTGTATTTGCACTGGTAACACCTACAGTATGCACTTTTGGGTTTTAGAAATCAGTCAATACTTACATGTCTGCTCGTTTGCTCTACAGTATGTTGCAGTGCTCCCAGAGCTACAGGGATTCCTGTATTTTAAGGGATTTTTACTACAAAAACGGGATATGGGAAGGAAATCTTTTATTTTTAAAATATCAGGGGAAATGGACAAACACTACGGGAAAATGCCCACTATGAATCTCATGGCTGCCAAGGTACAGACAGAGCCCTCCAATTGGTGCTCAGTTTGCTGACTTTGCTACACTAAGCAATTATATTGGTCCATTTGCAGCCTGCGTTTCTTTGGGGTAGTAAGGTAATATGCTGGCAGTGCATCTTTTTGAGGATGAATTCAGATCTTCTGATCAGGAACCAGTGAGCTGCTGCATGATCCAAACACCTGTCATGTGGCCCCACTCAAAACAGCAACACCGTTGAGCCAGCCGAGCTGCATCTCAAATGCCACTGTTCTGGACTAGCAGAGCCTAACCCATACCTCTCAACTGTCACACATTATGAGGTAGGTCACTCATTTTACCTCTCAGAAACCCTTTGTCCATCATGGGGAAGGTGATATTCCACATTCCCCAATGAGACTTTAAAGCAGAAATTCATAATAATCTATTATGCTCAGTTACACAAAAACATTATGAACATTAGTGCACTGATAGCTATAGTGTTCTGAGCTTGCAGTGCCATGTTAGACCATATATCACACATTTTGCTCATTTGTCACACATCGTGTCACACATTTTGATGAAGAAAGGTCGAGAGGTATGGCCTAAGCCACTGAAGGTAAACAAGCCTTCTTGTGGGCAGCCTCAGGTTAGTCTATTTTAAACTCATTTTAAGTGCAAAATGAGTCAGACAAAAGACTGACCACTTGATGGTGTTATGCTTTGGGGTGGAAGAAAGAGTGCTCAAGTGTTGCTTGAGGGAAGCAGCACCCTGAACCACCAAGGCAAACAAACCTTCTGTTTTGCAAACTTGTCTATTTTAAATACATGAAGTGCAAAAAGCGAGCTAGACAAAAGAGACTCGATGGTGGTGGGCTTTAAAGGGTGATGGGGTCACAAAGAGTGCTTAAGTGCTACTTGGCTTGTTTGGTGCACAGAGCAGAGTTGTGTTTTTAAAAAGATCACTAAGGCAGCACTTCTTCTGACCAGCCTAGAGGTTGAGGTTAGTTGAAAAAAATTAGACAATGTTTCTATTTAATTGTGAGGTTAGGAAAGGTATGGGGGCGTCTTCATCAAGATAAGCAGGAGTTATGAATTATATGTGTGAGATCAGAAGGGACCCATAGACCCTGGTCTGGCCTAAGGTTAGTAAAATAAATGAAAAAAAAGAGAATATTTGTTTTTACTTCAGAGTTTGGTGCACAAAGCTCTGTGTGTGTGTGTGTGTGGATGCTTAAGCGTGCTAATGAAAAATACAACAATACACTGAAACAATGTTTATTAATGGAGCGCTACAGGTACACAGAGCTGTAGGCCCAATGCACGGCTGGTGTGGAGTGGCTATGCACGCGTATCTGGGGCGAGTAGCTACTCCACACCCCCGTGCCCCCTGCATGGCATGCACAAAGGGAGCATATGCAGACCCACTGCACCCGATCCCCCATGTATGCAGACAGCTCCATGATGGGTACGTTCCAGGGGCGTGCCAGCACTATGTGTATTCACTAACCCATGTAGTGCTGGCCGCTTGGGCACAGAGGGTGGTGCAGGGTACACTAGGGAGACCCTGCCATAACCCACAGCATGCCCCCATGAACACAGCCATTCGGTCATGGGGGGACCAGGACAGGGCAAACTGTGCTGCTCCCAACTGCTGGGCAGCAGGAGGTGGCAGGGGCAGCTGGATGGGCGAGCACCCAGAAAGTTTATGTGAGGCAGCACTGGGACTGGAGGGTGCCGCACTGGTCTGGGTGTGTGCTATCAGCATGCACAGCCCCAGACCCAAGACACCCTACATGTGGGGTCCACTATAGGTCCCGGGGGCATCCCATTGGATGTCTGCCTGGGACGACTCCTTCCCCGGCCACACTGCAGAGTCCTGTGCATTGAGCGAGGAGCCATGGATAGGAGATCGGCATTGGTGAATGCCGGTATGGGTGCACCTGTCCGTGGGTCTGTGATTAAGGGATAAATTTGAAGTTAAGGCATTTCATACTATAAATAAAATACTGTATAAGGGACTGTATTATTACAAAGTTATAATAGCTTCAGTAGGTTCTGGAGACATGTGAACCTTGAGAACTGAGCTTTATAGGTTCCAGCATTTCCCCAGAACCTCAATATGGTATTATATTGTTACATATGAAGTTCTTATAGTTGTAGAGTAGTTATGTGATACGCTGTAATTGATTTTTTATATTTAAAATAAATAAGAACACATAAAACAGCCTGAACATTTGTCCTAGTGATTTTATTGACTGGCACAATGACACCAACTGCGTACTTACATTGATTTATGCATACCGGAAAATCTACAGGAATTTCATCCCAGTTTTACAGTGAAAATACGGGGAAAATTAGGGTACACTACAGGAAAATGCTTTGCCTGATCTGGGAGCACTGATGTTGGTTATATTTCCCCTAGCCATCTTTGTCTTTTTGCCAGAGCGAGTGAGGTTATGTTGTGTGTGGTATATCCAGTTGTCTGTGGCTGGCCTACTCTGTAGCTGCACCAGCTCCTATCTGTGTGAGCGCTCTTTTAGTTGTTTGTCTTTTTTGTTCAGACTTC
The DNA here is from genome assembly GCA_016271365.2 of Neoceratodus forsteri. Lineage (NCBI taxonomy): Eukaryota > Metazoa > Chordata > Ceratodontiformes > Ceratodontidae > Neoceratodus > Neoceratodus forsteri. Next base: position 789,111,969 of record CM057454.1, read on the forward strand.
TCATCCAGCAGGAAAAGTAGAAACAGACACACCACCCTAAATCCTAAAACATCATAAAAGGCTCCAATGTATGGTCTGAAGTAAATGTTTAGATGTCTGGCTGGCGGACAATCTGTAGAGATCATTGGAAAGAATCCAGTAGCAGTATATCAGTGCTGTCAAGCAGCAATGTCCGACTGCAGTACACTGCAGAAATTCAGAGGATTCAAAATCCTGCCCAACCAAAAATGTATGACATGAATTACTATGAGATGGACTGCTGGGATTATTGAGCACCTTTAGTTGAACTGAGCAACCAAAACAATAAGCTAAACAAAATTAATTGTGTTCTCACTTAAGCAGTGGAAACTGATTTATTTGGTTTTTAAAATGATGTGCGGTGGCAGGGGCATAGCTACTAGGGTGCAGTGGCACCTGGGCCCATGAGGTTTGAGGGGCCCAAATCATAATTTTGATGTTTATTTAAAACTGGGGAAGGGCCCTGTAACATCGCCTTGCACCCAGGCCCTCTGAGAATTTGCTGTGCTGCTGTGCGGTGGGTAACCTTTGGTTTATGCTTTTTGGCAGCAGGGGCAAGATTAATGATTGGGAACCCCCCCCAAGAGATAACATATGACTGTTAGACAAATGGGACAGTGTTTTTATTCCCAGCTAAAAGTGGAAACAAGAAATACAAAAAACTGACTTGAAGCCTGTTGTGCACTTTCTGTGCTTCACACAGTGGCAGGGCACGTGTGCACAATCCATGTGAATCCATGTGGTATTCACACAGGTCACAGCCAATCTGGAGGCAGGATTTTTGATTCCAGTGTTACAAAAAAAAAAACAGTTTCATTATAGCATGACTTCTGCAAGAAAGTGCATGTTTGTCAGCTATATTTTTAGTAGTACATTTATTTTATTGTAATAATAAAACATCAAGCTTTGTTAACCAAACTTAGCATAGCTCTGCCATTGTCCAACTCTCAATGCCTTAAAGACATATTCTGTCATCTCAACACTCCTTGCAGCTTCCCCCATCAAACCCCCTCTCTAGCTGTATCATCTGCCTTTTTCTCTTTTCTCTTTTCATTTATTTGTTCTCCTTGCTGCCTCCGCCCAACCTCATCACCGAACTTCCCTAGGGCTCGCTTTCCCAGTCTGGAAAGTCCCCATGGAGTACCTTCCAAGGTGGGGCAGGTCCAACTCCGGAGCACAAACCAGATAGACCTGAGAAGGTGCTTAGCTGGTGATGCAGGGTCTGCAGAGGAGCTTTGAGATTGTTGCCAGTGATAACCCCACAATCCCGCCCCTCTGCTGTTACTGTTATCTTGGTTTAAATAGCAGAAGTAGATGAACTGTAGGCAACAAGAACCTTTCTCCATTTAACTTAATCTCATAAGGAATAGAATTATGGTAAATTCATAATAGACATGCTGAATTCTGTCAAAATAATGTTTTTCTAACAGGCAGGGGGATAATGTGCCAGACCCGAACAAAGTGTCTGTTGCCCCCCTCTCAGCATTTGGGAAGTATTAACCACCCCTGAATCCCACAAGTATTTCAATTTTTATCTCCCCTAGTGCTCCAAGTGTTCCTATCTAGACATCTTAAATATTAACACTATTATTTATTCCACCCCACCACCACCATCCCACCCCCGATATGTCTTAACCTTCGACCCTGGTTACCTTTACACCTCTCAGCTAAGCCCAGAGATGACACCCTTCCCCGACTGCTGTAGTATCTTGAGTGGAAGGTGGAGGTTTGTACCTCCCAACCAGTGATTAATACAACTTTCTATTTCAAAGGGGAAGAATTACCTGGATACCCACACAGTATTATTCTTTTTACCTCTTCCCTTTCCTTAGTACCTGACATCAATTGGAGACCAGGTAATTGGCATTTTTGCCTGTTACCTTGCCTTTCCCAGTAGCACTTTGATGCTACAGGGGCCACATTTTCACTGTGGCTTACCTCCACTGGGAGTAGTAATCAACTCCCTCAATAGGAGAGTCACCTGTTTTCTCCCTAGAGGCTCCAAAGAGGGATTTTCCCTCAACCTCAGAGCTGAAACCCACCCCACAGTTGGTGGTTGGGTTTCTAGTTCCAAGTCTCACTGTACTGGTTTATCTGTTTGCCCTGTTGGTATACTGACTATGTTATTGTTGGTTACTTTTACTGTTAACTTAATATTTCATGCTATTTGGTTTAATTGTATAGTATTACTATACACTGCTTTTCTCCTGCACTTCTGGACCCGTTTTTTATTCCCCCCTCTCCATTTCTGACCTGCACTTTTTCATGAGATGGAAAGACCTAGACCTCTTCAATCCCAACCTTCTCTTTCCCTTTATTCATGGTTAAATCCTCCACAGTTATGTCCTTCAATGTTAACAGAATCCATAGCCCAATCAAGAGACACCGATTGCTGCAGTAACTGAAGAAAGACAGGCCTGATGACATGCTCCTCCAGGGGACCCACCTATCTGACTTGGAACACACAAAATGTACCTCACTGGGTTATCAAACAGTTGTCACCTCCTCCCACAAATCAGGCTGGAGATAGGGAGTGGTGATCCCGAGGGGTGTCTTCTTCACGCTGCAAGACCATATCGTGGACTCAGAGAGCCGATTTGTTATTACTACAGGTCAACCCTATCACTCTTCTGTCACACTAGTCTTTTTGTATCTACCCTACCCCTGGGCTCTACAAAAAACTCTGCTCAACGATTTCTTAACAAACTGCTACCAGTCCTCCAGGGCCAGTTAATCATGGGCATTGACTTAAATGTCACACTGTCACTCACTCTGGACACCTCTGGCCCAGCCCTATATCACACCTCTCCTCTCCAGAAGTACCTTCATCAAATCTTTGCCCACCTGGGCTTTATCCACTTCTGGAGACATTTTTTCCCAACTGGAAAGGAATTTACATATTATGCCTCTCCCCCCAGACAGGAACTTCTTCCCATCTAGACTATATTTTCACCACTACAGAACACCTAGATTAATATTTTGACCTCTGACATGGTGCTTCCCTTCTATCAGACTATTCCCCAGTATATGCTACCGTATACTTATGTAACCCCCCACCGGTCACTTGTTTAACTGGTAAGCATATCCCATATTTTCTGTCTAGGTGAAAGAGAGGGATGGGGGTACAAAGCACTAAGTAAGAACTGAAACACAAAGTGACCATTACTAATCCCAGGTCCTGAGGAGAAAATATTTGCTAGGGGCTATGCTAGGTCTGAACTTCTGGAGGGGCAACCAGTAATTCCACACAGGAAGCAGTAAAAAGATTATCCATACCAGGCTGGGGTTCTAGAGTGTGGCTTTATTCCAATGTTGGTACACAAAACAAAGGTGGACCTCCAAGGGTTTACACTTCGTGGCTCAAGGCAATGCAGAACAACAGCATCTGTAGCAGACAGAAACTCTAACTTCCCATATTGCATCCGATTTTGAACCCTTTCCAGTGGCAAAGCCTCAGCTGAAACACACATCTCTTCTAGTGGCAAGGGCCATGACTTAGAACATTTCCCATGTGGCATAGGATTAAACATTTGGAAATGTGGCACTGGTCATGACAGACACACTGGTGCTCAAAACAAGCAAAACCCACACCAGGGCATAAACTTTCTCTTCAGGCACTGGCCACCATGTCCTGAATAAGTAAGTACCCTTACAGAACCTGTAGTGCTGAACTGGTCACTCCAAATGGGGGATTGCCCACCTTTTGCTTCCTTAGTCCATACCCAGCCATTCTTTCAGAGTTACACCTCAACAGCTAATAAAACAATAGAACTATGCATCTTGGAATGGCTTTCACATTCAGCATTAGAAATACACTAATTCTGAGTGCAGGTTAAAATCCTGAACAATGTGCCAAGTCTAGGCTCTAAAACTCCCCACTCACTGGCCTGGTGGCATTGAGGGTTGAGACGCTGGACGCCACACCTCGTGCCACGCCGATGACCCGAGTTTGGGAGCAAGCTTGTGTGCCGGGGTCGACAGGGAAGGGAGAGGATTGAGCGCCCACTGGGCTGCTCTCCTCTTCGGGAGGAGGAGGGCTGGGAGTGTCCGATGCTCCAGCGCCCCCCCGGTGGAGATTGGGGCACTGCAGAATGAGGACCGCACAACTAGTGGCGTGGCTGATGCCAGCAGGGTTGCCTTGCACCATGGCATCAGGGGTGCCCACGCAAGGGGGAAGGGAGGAAGGGTTTCACTAGAGGGGAAGAAATACCCCTCCGGCCTGGATAGACAATAGTCTGCAGTGTCTGCCCACCACATGCCCAATGCTGGGCCACCACCTCTTCCCCCCACTATCTCCTGGCGGGGCTTTGAGCTGGGGGGACCCCGTAGGAGAGAGCAATGACATTGAGCAAGGTGGAGGTCACAGCGGGTGGTAAAGTGGGGGATGAGTCGAGGCCTGAGAGAGTTCCAGATCTGGGGGAGATAAAGAGTTGTAAAAAAATAAATAAATAAAACTACACACACACACACACACACACACAGCTAGCTACCATGGCTTATGCTGCTGTGAGAGTTCTAAATGATATTATCTCTCTCCTCTCAGCTGAGACCAAGTAAACAGAGAGGGAGCAGGTAAAAATATATTTAACTAGTTATTCACCAGCTGCCTTCCCTACCTAGCACTGATGGGATTCTAGTAACCCCAGGGGACTGGGAGTTACACTTAGGAACCCCATGTCAGAATAATCACTGGCCATTCAACCTCATGCTCTTATGCGATCTGCAATTTAAGCAACTCATTGAGGAGGCTGTTACATGAATCCAGAACAATAATAATACTTCAGATACTGCCCCGACCATTCTCTGGGACACCATCAAAGTAGTCCTTCAAGGTGAAATTATTTTATACTCCACACAGACAAAGTGAGAGTGAGAGGCCCACCTACAGGAGCTCCAGACAGAGCTGCACATGCTTCAGGAATTTATGCTCCAGGGCGACCGCACCGCCCTTGCACAAATCAAACACACGAACAAAAGCTTCTAAAACTCTTAAATCAAAAGATAGAACAGCAGCTATTATATTTGAAGCACCAACACTATGAAGGACAGCCTCGAGGGGCATGTCACTTAGCCTGTAAACTGTGTGCATTCCAGGATCAAGCTTGTGTCTCCCAATTTTTTGATCCAGGCACAAGTCACCTTCTGCAACACCCCAGAGACATCCAAGCCACTATGGACCACTACTATCAACAGCTCTATACAGCAGATCCTTCACTCACACACATACACACACACCAAGCAAATAGAGACATTCCTTAACAATCATTCCTTACCCAAATTGTCTATAGATCAAGCTCAAGCCCTGTTAGCTCCATAATTATAACAGAAATTGAAATGGTACTTCGAGATTCTAATTGAAATGGTACTTCAAGATTCTAAAACCCCAAAAGTTCCCAGCCCTGATGGTTACTTTATTGAATTCTACAAAACCTTTAGAAAACCCCATCCTCCCCTCAGTGCTCTCAGCTTTCCATGAAATATAGCAAGGTGATCCTCCCCCCGGAAATAGGTGATAATCGCCGCCATTTTGAAACCTCAGAAAGACCCTCGATATCCCAGCTACTATCGACATATATCTATGCTTAACTGTGACTATAACATTTACATGGTCATTATTTTTTTTTTTTTATTTAGTTGTTTAACCAGGTATAGCACACTAAGCTGAAAGCTTTTTTACAGGAGCGACCTGGGAGCACAAGGAGGTTAGTGACTTGCTCAGGGTCACGCAGTATGCAAGTGGAAGCTGTGGGATTCAAACCCAGGTCTGGTCTGCTGGATGTCACCAAATTTGCAGCTCAGAGCCTTAGACCACTGCGCTATACTGCCTCCTTAAATTATTATTGACATTATGGACTGGTGGCTTGAGCATCTCCTCCATTAATAACTCCAGACCAAGCTGGCTTTATTTGGCAATAACAAGCATGTGGCAGTGTTAGACGCAACTTCCTCTTAACTGACTGTGTGGTTACTGACCAAATCCCCCTCATGCTGCTAAGCCTCGATGCAGAAAAAACATGTGATAGGGTGGCCTGGTCATATCTTTGGGCTACCCTGTCACATTTCAGCCTTCCCAAAGAGTTTATTCATGTCATACAAGCCATCCGTGACACCTCCCAAGTTTATCTCAGATTGGATGGTTCCGTTTCCCAACCACTCCCTTTAACTAGAGACACCCGATAGGGCTGCACCCTATCACCGCTCCTCTTTGCCCTTTACCTTGAATCATTAGCAGAGGCAATTTGGGGCAGTCAGATGGTGGAAGCAATTCCTATAAGAGGCCGACAATATAAGGCCTCATTTTTCACAGATGATGTGCTACTCACCCTAACCTCCCCGGGGGAATCCATCCTGGCGGTCTGTGACCTCCTTCACAACTTTGGACTGCTAGCTGGTTACAAACTGAACACTTTCAAAACAGAGGTGCTAATCTACAATTTTATCCCCTCACTGCAATTAAAACATAATTTCTCCTTTGAATGGCATAAACTAACTATCTGTTATCTTGGGATCAAAACTACCAAGAACCTGGCCCATCTAGAGAGCCTTAACTATGAACCCCTAACCCAACAGGTCAAGGAAGATCATTCCCACTGGACCCATCTCACTTTGGGCCTGTTCAGCTATATTGAGGTGATCTGCCAGAACATTCTTCCTCGTATTCTCTACTACTGAAAGACCTTTCCCCTTATGCCAGACAGAACTTATTTTTGGGCCTGAGATAAAATAATTTCTCGATTTATATGGCAAGGGAACCCTTCCCCCGATGCACTATATTATCCTACAGCTCTTACGAGATAAAGGGGGAGTTAACCTGCCTAATCTGAAATTGTATGTGCTGTCTTCACACCTTAGGATGGCCTGTCTCTGGATTGTCCATTCTAATAAATCATACTGAAAACAAATTGAACATATCCTCAATAATACCTCGGACCATGCCCACTACCTTTTAGGCAATCCATCGGCCTGCACCCCACTTATCAAATTTCACCAATATACAGCGGAAACCTATCAACAATGGCTAACTATGCAAAAGCACACTATCTAGTTTCTATGTAGGACTGGTTTCTATGTAGGGTTGAAACACAAGGTGGGGTAGAAAGGATGAAAATGGACTTGGCAAGGTTGGAGGGATGGTCAAATGTATGGCAGCTTAGATTCAATGCAAAGAAGTGCAAAGTAATGCACCTGGGAAACAAAAGCCCTGGGGAAGAGTACACAATGGGGGGTGAGATACTGACAACAACAAAAATGGAAAGGGACCTGGGGGCAGTCATAACAGATGACCTAAAGGTGGACCAGCAATGTGAGAAGGTAGTAAGGAGGGCTGGGGGATACTGGGATGCATAGGGAGAGGCATCACCAGTAGAAAAGAGGAAATTGTTGGCCCTCTGTACAGACAGTTGGTAAGACCACATCTGGAGTACTGTGTACAGATCTGGAGACCCCATCTCCAGAAAGACATAGACAGGGTGGAGGCTGTCCAGAGGAAGGCAACCAAAATGATGCAGGGTCTGCATCAGAAGACATATGAAGAAGGACTAAAGATGTATAGCCTCGAGGAAAGGAGGGAGAGGGGGACATGATAAAAACTTTCAAATACCTCAAGGGAATCAACAAAGTCCATGAGGGTAGCATCTTCCAGAAAAAGAGGTGTGCAAGAACAAGAGGGCACAGTTTGAAGATGGAGGGGGGATGGCTCAGAGGTAATGTGAGGAAGTATTTCTTCACAGAGAGGGTTGTGGATACATGGAACAGCCTTCCTGAGGAGGTCGTAGAGTCAAAAACTGTGGGGGAATTCAAGAATGCCCTTCCCCAGGACTGATTCTCATGACCCTCCCCTCCAGGTTGCCTGCCCCTGTTCCAGTAAAGTACCTGGCAGCACCAAGGTACTCACCCCCAGTGCTGCTGAACAGTAGCCCAACACTAGAGTGCCCAATCCCCAGTGTTGCGAATGTCCCCTAAAATAAAGAAAACCAGCCCTAATTGAATGTTTTTAACCTGTAAAAAATAAAATGGTCCCTCACCGATCTGATCCTCCATACACACACACACCCCTCCCACCCTGACCTCCCACTCAGCACCCACCACCCCACCCCACACCCCCACACCCTTACTCCCTGAACATATTCACCTGCGTTCTCTGTATGAGAACAGTATGACTTTCTTGGATGCTGAAGCCACAGCTGGAGTCATTCTGCTGGCTTCAGTTGAAACACTGAGCCGGTAATCCACTATTTCTTGTATCTCTGTCCCTGTCTGTCTGTCTAGCTACCTATGTCTATCTATCTAGTTAATTTAAATATATCTTAAGCAGACTGGGGTTCCCATCCCTGGTACCGCTTCTTTCTTCTGCCTCCCCTACAGGTCATCCACCCCCCTTCCCAATGTTACCTATTCTGTTTATAACATATGAAGACAAGGGTGCCCACCCCCAGTATCGCTTCTCTTGACCCTCCTCCCTCCAGGTTGCCCACCCCATTCTAATAATGTATTTGGCAGCTCCTAAGTGCCCACCTCCAGTGCCACCAAACAGTAGCCTGACACTGGGCTGCTCAATCCCCAGTGTTGCGAATGTCCCCTGAAATAAAGAAAACAGTCCCTCATTGAATTTTCATAACCTGTAAAAAAGAAAATGGTCCCTCACTAATCTAAGCCCCCCACAAACACACATATACACACACACACACACGGCCTGACCTCCCACTGAGTGCCCTCCACCCCCACACCCTCACTCACCAGAGCATGTTCACCTGTGTTCTCTGTATGAGAACAGCAGGACTTTCTTGAATGCAGAAGCCACAGCTGGAGTCCTGCTGCTGGCTTCAGTTGAAACAGTGAGCCAGTGATCCCGTTTCCTATATCTGTGTCTCTCTCTCACTCTCTGTCTATCTATGTCTGTCTATCTATCTATCTGTCTATAAAATTTAAATATATCGTAAAAAGACCAGAGTGCCCAGCCCCAGTACCACTTCTTTCTCCCCCCTCTAGATCAACCACCCCCCTTCCCAATATTACCTATTTTATTTATAATATAAGCAGACTGGGGTGCCTACCCCCAGTACCACTTCTCTTGATCCCCCTCCAAGTTGTCTGTCCCTGTTCCAATAATGTACCCAGCAGCACCATGGTACCCACCCTGAGTGCTGCCGAACAGTAGCTCGACACTTGGACGTCCAGTTCCCAGTATTGCAAATGTCCCATGAAATAAAGAAATCTGTCCCTCACTGAATTTTTTAACCTGTAGAAAAGAAAATTGTTTCTCACTGATCTGACCCCCCCACATACACACCCACCCAGCCCTGACCTCTCACTCAGCACCCCCCACACCCTTACTCACCTGAACATATTCACCTGCATTCTCCATATGAGAATAGTGTATCTTTCTTGGATGCTAAAGCTGCAGCTGGAGTCATGCTGCCTGCTTCAGCTGAAGCAGTGAGCCAGCAATCCTCTGTTACATAGAAACACAGAAACATAGATTTTGACAGCAGATAAGGACCGCTTGGCCCACCCAGTCTGCCCATTTCCCTACCTAATGGATAAGCTGCAGATCCGAGTTAACCAGCAGCCTACTTCTTCCTACCCCCACCCCCTAGAATTGCCTTATGACTGTCCCATGCATGCTTGAATTCCACCACTGTTTTTGACTCCACAACCTCCTCCGGAAGGCCGTTCCATGCATCCACAACCCTCTCTGTGAAAAAATACTTCCTTAAATTACCTCTGAGCAGCCCCCCTTCTATCTTCAAATTGTGCCCCCTTGTTCTTGCACAACTCTTTTTTTGAAAGATGCTACCCTCTTGGACTTTCTTGATTCCCTTGAAGTACTTTCATATGTCTTCTGGTGCAGACCCTGCACCATTTTAGTTGCCCTCCTCTGGACAGCCTCCATCCTGTCTATGTCTTTGCAGAGATTGGGTCTCTAGAACTGCATGCAGTACTCCAGATGGGGTCTCACCAACTGTCTGTACAGAGAGATAACAACTTCCTGTTTTCTACTGGTGATGCCTCTCCCTATGCATCCCAGCATCCCACCAGCCCTCCTTACTGCCTTCTCACATTGCTTGCCCACCTTAAGGTCATCTGATATGACTACCCCCAGGTCCCTTTCCATTTTTGTTGTTGTTAGTATCTCACTACCCCATTGTGTACTCTTCCCCTGGGTTTTTGTTTCCCAGGTGCATTACTTTGCACTTGAATCTAAGCTGCCATACATTTGATCATTCCTCCAACCTTGCCATGTCCCTCTGCATCCTTTCCACCCCACCTTCTGTATCAACCCTGTTGCAGATCTTTGTGTCGTTTGTAAAGAGACATACTTTTCCTTCCGGTCCCTCTGCAATGTCACTTATAAAGACATTAAAGAGGACCAGTCCCATAATCCTCCTGGACATGCCGACTCTGCTACTTCAGCACCCCAGCTATAATTGCTAAATATATAGGCCCTCAGGCCAGTGCCTGTTGGCACCAATGCAGATATCACCAGGCTGACCAAACCCATGTCCTTTGGGCCTGCCCATCCCTGCAGCCCTATTGCAGTGATGTCACCCATGAGATTGAGGACATTTTTGATTGCCTGGGTGTGCTCACCGCTTCATTCATACTAGCCACTATCCCCCGTTATTTATTTTATTTATTTAAGTCTTTGGTAACCGGGTAACTGCACTGATCCAGGAGACCATTTTCAGGCACAGTCCTGGCCACACAGGCGGCAGTTACAGAGGTAGTAACAAGTAATACAATGAGCACAAGCCATGTACATAGACAGACATCATTGGTGCACAAAGTGGAAATACAGACATCATTGGTGAACAAAAAAAGTAACATAGGAAAGAAAATTAATGAGAGCCTGAAAAAAAAAACAATCAGTACATCATGATAACCAACAATTATACAATTATTTACAAAGAATAAGTGCAAATTAATGTATGATACAAAAAGGAAAAAAAACATACAAGACAACAGCCAAGTGGGAGAGCCTGAGAAGCAGGTAGTGAGGGATGTAAGAAAGGAGTCCAAAGGAATGAGAGAGGGCAGGGGAGGCCAAAGCAGTCCAAGAGGAAAAAGTCAAAAAAGGTGGGGGTGGGGTTATCCAAGCTAGCAATGGCATGTGGCCTCATCAAGCAGCCAGGATTTGAGATGTGTCTTGAAAGTGGCATGGGAGCTCAGAGAGCTGATGGGCATGGGGATTCTGTTCCACCGAGTGGGAGCAGCTACAGAAAATGCTCTGCTACCCATAGCCAAGGAGACTTTCAGGATATCGGGGGGGGGGGTGTGTGCTGAGAATGCACGCAAGACACCTCGAGGGAGTTCTGGTCTTGAGGAGAGATGTATAATGGGAGGCTTTGCCATGTCTGACAGCGCAATCCAGGAGGTAGCCAAGCCCATAATCAAATCTGCAGTGTAGTGGGAGCCAGTCAAGAGTCTGGTAGAAGTGGCAATGGTGAGTGGCATATGGTGCCAGGAGAGTGAAATGACATATGCTGTTGTACATGAAGCAGAGGTGCACACGCACAGCTGAGGATGTGTGTGAGTAAATAGGGAAGCAGTAGTCAAACAAGAGTAGCAGATTGCCTTGGGCAATGGCTAAACGGGCTTCCCTGGTCAGGAGTGACTTTATCAGATAGGTTGCGCCAATTTTCTGGTTAGTACGGTGGATAACAGAGGAGATATGAAAGTTAGTACATTTTAAAGTACAGTGTTGTCTGGTGAGACTACTGAGAGGGTGGACCCAGCCTTGGGACTTTAGATAGGAAGGGTTTACATCCAAATAGCATGGATTTTGTTTTTTTAGCATTAACAATTAGATGATGTGAATGGAACAGGTGTGCACCGCAGAGTAATTATCGGATAAACCCCTGGATTTATTCTCAGGAGCCTTGTGACTAGTGAAGAGGACGAGGTTATCTGCATAAAATAGGGCATCACAAGTGAGACAGTCAGAGGAGAAAGAGTTTATAAACAGGGAAAATAAGAGTTATGTTCTTATTTTCTTAGAAAGAAAGAGACCACATGCTGGATTAACCTCTGCTAGCTTCTAGCTGCCTCATTTATTAACTGCATCACCACAGAGCTCCATGCAACAACAACAACATATCCACCTCACACTAAAGCTTCCCCTAGTCACATGATCCTGGCACACTGTACCTTGTAAATCTTAAAGGCACAGTAGCATATACTACACCCCCAGAACCCTGCTCCCTGTAAACCAACCTTAAAACGGGTCATCTTACTGGTTTTTAGCAGCCAAAAAAGCTACTACTAGGCTGTGGCACATGAAGAAAATGCCTACATGGACTGCTTGGAAAAAGATCACACTTGAATTATACACTATGGAAAGAGTCTCTGCTCACCTGTCGAACCGCTTACCCTCATTCGAGATTCGATGGCGCAAATGGGTTCTTCACCAGCTAGACCGTTACCCTGACTTTGTCACATGAAAGCAGGTCTCTCCTCTCACCTCTTCATTCCTGGCCCTGAACTCCAACTTTTTTATACTGCCTTCCTTTCTTGGATCTCTCAAGTGTTTCTATTGCTTCTTCCTTTTTTATCTCTCAGTTAAATTGGTTTTGCTATTCATATGTTTGCTTACCTACAACTCAGTTATAATGGGTACAGTTAGAGCACTGTTTTTACAAGTATTACTATATAGAATCTATAGGAAAAGATACAGAACATTTTTACCATAAAAGATATCTGACAGATTCTGTTCCAGGTTATTAAGATACTCTCATGTTGCCCACATGAGCTGCTCATTAATACTAATTGTGTGCTATTATAGAAGATATGTTTTTTTATCATAATCATTCTTTTGTATCCAGTGTGGAAATGTAAGTGCTCTATATTACCCTGTAGTGTTTCTGATTTTATGAAAAAATTTCATAATATAAAAAAAAATAATGTTTTTCAAAGTTCCTTACAGTTGCACTCAGAGTTTAAATGAAATTCGACTAAAAGGAACAAAACACTTTTTTTTATTTTATTTATTTATGTATTTATTTATTTGAAATTACTCCAACTGGGATAACCCCATGATATGCAGCATCTCGTTTTCATGGAGGTCACAGAGAGGATAGCAGCAGTTATCAGGTTAACATAAATGCTGGTGTAAGTGGAGGACTAAGGGCCCCCTTAGTTATGAAGTGCAGTGCTACACAATCTATACGGCAGTTCTGTGGGGCAGTTGCACATGCTGTGCTGTGCTACACTGAACTACAGTAGCTGTGGTTATGTAGCATCAAAGATGCAACAAGCTATTGCCAGCTTCTTAGCATCATACTCCTGGGGCTGAAAACTGGAAAAAATCAGAGTGTGGGGGGTGCGGCCACAGTTTTTCTAACAAAACCAACTATTTCGGCTTTTTTTTTTTTATGTGGGAGGCTCCGTCCCCCTGTATTTTTTCAGTTTTACAGCTTCTCCCATAGCATTATGCTAAGAAACTAAAGTGGTAGCCTGTCACATCCCTTGCATTCAGTATTGTGGTTTACAGTGGGGTCCTTAGTCTTCCAGTTACATCCCGATGCCTAAGAGACACTCAAGGAGATTCGCACAACTGGAAAAAGCAGGGTGCTGCTGAACCTGAGGCAGTGGCAAACACACACAGAAAAACATTTCAAAATGTTATTCTAACATTTCAGTGTACAAGAGGGTGGACCAGCGTCATTTCCATTCACAGCACATCTACACTGTAAAAACATGCAATCAAACTTTGCTTGCATTGACCAGTGCTTGTTTTCTTAGCTACTATGATAGGTTTATCCTTGAATGCCCCTGCTACCCACTGGATAGTCTGAACAATGGGCCAGTGTTTCAAAATGCTGCTTTTTATATAGCCAGAGTAGTCACTATATTCAGGAGCAAACATTAGTCTGTCTTCCTTTTTGGTGTCTCTTTTCATGGTGGCTTAACAGATCCTGTCTTGTTTGGGCAGCACATCATTCTCATACCTTTGTCAACCTGTTGTGATTGTAATCTTCCACAAGTCATTAGCAGCCTCAATATGATTTTCCTCTTTCATACATTTTTTTTTCCTTTTCTGTTCTTTTCATACATTTATTGTCCATATGGAATATTCCTTATCACATTCGGTTGATGAAAAAAATAATGTCATGAAGCAAAATGCTTTTGTCTGTTTCCTTTTCGTACAGCTTTGCACTTGTGATTCATGTGGTGTCACACACCTCAGGTGTGTTATATAAACCTCATAATGTACAACACCCCATACGCTATATATATATATATATATATATATATATATTATATATATTGACCTTTGTCATGTGGTATAGTTAGACTGACTTTAGCAGGGAGTTATCAATTGAATAAAGCAATCACATGTGACAGGCTCTCGACCAATGCGGCAACAGAATTGGTCAGATCCTATATTACATGTCTCAATACTGGTATGTCCTAGGAAGGAATAATATAAATTGTTGGAAAATTGATACATATAGCTTTCCAAAAAGATACTTTATGTTTTTCTAAGACAAGTTGCTACGGAGTTATCAGTCTCAAAAAATATTTCTGTCAGATTTTCTATAACTTATTTTTGTTTCAGTTCCAGCATTGTCACTAGGTTAGTTATAAATGCCCAGGAACTATGTCACCCTACTACAGACACTAAAACATTCATGAACCTGTGACATCACAGAACCTTGCCTGCATCAACATTCCAATGACTGTTAGAATCCAGTTGTTCTTTTGTCATGCAGTTTATGAACAAAGATATGGGCCCCCATAGTCAGAACTGACCAATAGCATATACATGCCAGTAGCTCTGCACCACATATGGTGCATGGCCACCTCTATGCTATATTTAGACAGTTACTGCACTCTAATGTAGTGCACTAACTGTCTAAATATGATGCTCTGCTGGCACAGCACACAGTAAATATGACCAGTGCTGACATGGCCCAAGGTTGCATATGGCCCACAGGAGATAGTGGGCCCAAAGCATAATGGCACCAGGGCTTCCATGGACCATATTAAGCCCTAGCATGCAAACAAGACCATTTGGCATGAACAATACTGAGGAGCTATTTGAATTAAGCACAGTGCACAACAGGGTGTGTGTGTCATGCTGGGATAATGTCATGCCTTGGGTGGTTAGGCACCCTCGGGTGGTTAGGCACAAGGCTGCAGGTGGAGTGCGGCCATCACTGAGAAGCAACATCATCCCAGCACAACACACACTCTAGAGTGCATTATTGCTATTATACAATGGCTCATTATAGTAAAAAATACTGAAAAGTTTTAAAAAAAGAAAATTTAATGTAGTTTTATATTATTGTTGAACTGTGAAAGCATACATGTTTAAAAAAAGTTCCTGTTTTTTCTTTGACCACTGGGTGCTGCTGTTTAGTACCAAAAGGTTCTCTCTTTAGCCCACCTTCCTTGATTTGTCGTCATCTGCCCCTGCCCCAACATCAGGTTTCTGAGAGAAATCATCCCAGTAATGCTGCCTACCCTGAGATCAAAAGAGGAAAAAAAGAACTGCTTTGCAATGTTAATGGCAATACTGCAGCTGACAGAGGAGCACCAGGAGTGGATATATAAAGTGTCCCACACAGGTAGGAGATGTCAACACCTCTCACAATAGAGGACTTAAATTAATTTTTTATTTTCATCTTCAGACAAATGGGAAATCGGGGGGGGGGGGGTCATAGAAACATAGAGGTTGACGGCAGATAAGGACCGAAAGGCCCATCCAGTCTACCCATTTCTTTTTCTACCTAATAAATGTGCCATTGGCCTTTGCTCTGTCAGTGGCCTATCTATTCATACTCATCTATATTGCTCACTTATGCCTATCCCATGCCAGTTTGAAGCCCTGCTCTGTATTCACAGCCACCACTTCCTGAGGTAGGCCGTTCCATGCATCCACCACTCTTTCTGTGAAAAAGAATTTCCTCACATTGCCCCTTAATCGGCCTCCCTCTAATCTCATGCTGTGTCCTCTTGCCCTGCTATTTTTCTTATATTTAAACATGTTAGACTCTTTCACCTTGTTAATGCCCTTAAGGTGTTTGAATGTTTCAATCATATCACCTCTCTACCTCCTTTGTGCAAAGGTATACATATTGAGCTCCATTAATCTGTCCTCGTATGTCTTCTGATGCAGTCCCTGCACCATTTTGGTTGCCCTTCTCTGGACTGCCTCAATTTGGTTAATGTCCTTGTGAAGGTGTGGCCTCCAGTACTGCATGCAACACTCCAGATGGGGCCTAACCAGTGTCTTGTAAAGAGGGATTATTACCTCCCTCTTATGACTTGTGATACCTCTACTAATACACCCTAACATCCCCCTAGCCTTACCTACTGCTTTAGAGGTCTGCTTGGATGATTTCAGGTCATCGGTGATGATGATGCCTAAGTCTTTCTTCCCTTGTGACTGCCAGCAACTCTCCCCTCCCAGCCTATAGGTGGCTTCAGGGTTTCTCTTCCCTATGTGCATGATCTTGCACTTCTTTGCATTAAATCCCAGTTGCCATTTTGCTAGTTTATCCAGATCTCTTCTCATTCTGCCCACCCCATCTGGCTCATCTACTCTGTTGCAGATCTTGGTGTCATCTGCAAACAGACAAGCCTTACCCTCTAGTCCATCTACAATGTCACTAATGAAGATATTGAAGAGGACTGAGGTACCCTACTTGTGACTTGCATCTCTTCTGAGTGTATACCATTTACCACCACTCTGTTTTCTTCCCGTCAAACAGTTTGCCATCCAGTTGACTAACTTCTGAACCACCCCCGAGCCCACCCAGCTTATTTATCAATCTTCTATGTGGAACAGTGTCGAAAGCTTTGCTGAAGTCAAGGTAGGTGACATCAACTGCTCCTCTTTGGTCCACCACTCTGGTTACCCAGTCAAAGAAATCTATGAGATTAGTTTGACAGGACCTTCCTTTTGTAAACCCATGCTGTCTTGGATCCTATGCCCCGATGGATTCCAGGTGTTGCACTATCCTTTCCTTAAGGAGTGCCTCCATAATCTTGCCCACTACTGAGGTAAGACTGACTGGTCTGTAGTTCCCTGCCTCCTCCCTGCAACCACTCTTGTGGAGCGGGATCACATGAGCCCTTCTCCAGTCTTCTGGGACCTCTCCTGTGCTCAGAAACTTACTAAACAGTTCTGCTAATGGCTCTGCTAGTTTCACCCTTAGCTTCTTAAGTACCCTGGGATGTATGCCATCAGGTCCCATTGCTTTGTCCACCCTGAGCTTAGCAAGCTCTTGTAGGACCCATTCTTTTGTGAAGGGAGTAGTGCTCACCTCCCTCCCTACTGTGTCCATGGTGCTGAGCTGTGGGCCCTGCCCTACCTTCTCTTCAGTAAATACTGAGCAAAAGTATCTATTTAGGATAGATGCTCAGGGGTCCTCCTCCTCATATGCCCTTTTCTCCTTTGAGCTTAGCAATACCCCTCTGGACTTTCTCCTTTCACTAATGTATCTATAGAAAGTCTTGTCACCTTCTTTTACTGTTCGTGCTAGGGTTTCCTCAGTTTGGGACTTTGCCTGCCTTACTGCCTTCCCTTAGGGCAGTTTGGTATGCCCCCCTATCTTCATCCCACTGTGTTCCCTTATATTTCCTGAAGGCCAGCCTTTTAGCTCTGACCTTTTCTGCTACTGTATTTGAGAACCAAAGTGGTTTCCTTCTTCTTTTGCACTTCCTTTTCTGTCTAACACAATGAGATGTTGCTTCAAGTATTGCATCCTTAATGCTTGCCCATTTTGCCTGTACCCCCTCACCTGTGTTTCTTTTTGCCAGGGCTAGCTTAATTCTGTTGACCATCTTATCAAAGTCAGCTCCTCCGAAGTCCCATACTTTTGCCTTGGAATGGGATGATTTAGATGTAGTGGCCAAATTGAACCATACCATGTGATGGTCACTGGCCCCCAGGTGACCTTCTACCTGGATTTCTTTGATCCCTTCTCTGTTAGTCAGTACTAGATCTAGGATAGCCCTGTCTCTTGTGGTTTGCTGTACCAGTTGTTTGAGGCACTCCCCCTGCAGGGAATCCACCATGTGTCTAGTTCTGGCAGATGTTCCTGCTGGTATTGACCAATCTGTATCCGGCATGTTGAAGTCTCCCATTATCAGAACCTCCCCTTTAGCTGTCATGTTTTGTATATCTTCTAACAGTAATGTGTCTATGTCCTCCCCCTGGTCTGGGGGCCTGTAGACAACCCCAGTTCTTATGGCTGTCCCATTTCCTGTTTTCAGGGGGACCCACAGTTCTTCTGGCTCCTAATGTGTATTCTGAATTTCTGTAGCTTTGATATTTTCATTGACATACAGGGCCACTCCACCCCCCCCCTTTTTTGCACCTCCCTTACAGTAGCGGCAGGAAGATTCAAGTGGGTGAATGACAAACTGCAGCCGGTCATATTGGAGCATGGACTGCAAGTACATGGTTCAACCGATAGCAGGTGAAGTCACTTGGAAAGGGAGTTAAGAAAAAGCTATTTTGATTTATTGGTGATGCCAGTACATTTAAATAAAGATTACTGTGTTGGGGGCTGTTGGCAGTGAGTGGTGTGTGGGAAGAACCTTGTCCATTTAAGTGGAGAATGTGACAGGGACAGCCTAACAGGATAATAGCGTGGAGATGGCAGGCTGTGATTTTTTTTTTATTTTTTTTATTTTATTAAGTCCTGTTGGTGGTGGACCTTCATACATTGATGTTATGCTCAGCTGAAATCACTGGGGAAGATGGGCACTGACCAGTCAAAAAGCAAGAATGCCTATTATGCACTCATTTGCATGCGGGCAGCAGCTCCTTAGCCTCCAAGCTGGGCTCTAGGCTCCTGTTCACCCATGTTCCTTAGTACAGTACATTCCCTGGTGTACAGAGGTCGCCCTGCCCCACTTCATCCTTGTATTATGACACAACCCCTTTCGTATCCCTCCCTCTTGCCTAATAGACCCCCATCCCAATCACCCTTGTATTAAAATGTTACCCCATTCATAGCCTTCCCTCGAAGTCTAGTGGTTCCCTACTCCAGTTGCCAACCCCCCACTGAGTGTCAACCCCCAACCCAGCAATCTGCTGAGGACCCCTGCCCAGCACCCCCTTCCCCAGTCATGGGTTGTGCACTAAAAAACAACAACAGTCACAGCCCTTCACTCACCTCTTTAGCTGGCTACCATCTGATATGCAGAGAGCATGATCACGACTACTACAGAAACAGCTGGACATCATGGATTTTGCCTGCAGTATACCTGTCTGGTGTTGGGTTAGGGGCGTGCCCTTAGTGCATGGTTATGGCCAAATTGCAGTGGTGGTAAACTGTGCTGCACTGGTGGTTGTTTAGAGTCACCAGAACCTATGAATATACCGCTGTGCAATTTATGCATGAGGGATCCCTCATTTGCAAATGCGCAGTGGTAGCTTTTGCAGAATCACACTGCTGGTTTAGACGGTGCTTTGGGGGCCTCTGAATATGGCCCCATCTGGCGAACCAGTGCTATTCACGGTTAGCACAGCACTAACTCAGTTAGTGACACACTATTAAGTACTATTTTTTTTCTTTTTCCCCCAGCTGATTGTCCCTCAGTACACCATCACCATCCATGCTACCTCACCCTATCCCCTGGGACTTACCTTCAGCCACCGAAATGCTCCCTGGATTACCCCCCAGGGCAGAGCCATTGGGGAGTCCTCCTGGCATTACTCCATGAGCAGTGCCACTTTGATATTCGGTGGCACAGTGCCTCAGACAACTGTGTGGGGCTCAGTGTGGGAGGTGGACATCCTCCATGCCAGTCAGGATTTTTTGTCCCCACCCTCACGTTGTCAGCCGACAGTGTGACTTGTGTTATGGGGGGGGGCCAAATCCCAGACTGCGAGCCATTCATCTGAGGCTCTTAGGCGGCGATGCTGGGGCATAGAGAAGCAAGAAAGATATAAGTTGGGGGAGGGAGGGAGAACATGGGAGGGCTAATGGGGGCATGTGCAATCCGACCCAGTAAACAAAGCATTTCAGCCTGGATATGAAGGAGGTGGAATGCTGCAGAGTCGGCTGATAGCTGACCAGGCGAGGCCTTCCTAAATATGCTTCAGTTACTCCATATATAGCACAGCACGATGCAGAGGAGGAGGAGAGGTTGAAGGTTGAAAAAGGAGGGGATGGGGGGAAGTAAGGGAAGGGGGGTTAAAGGTGGAGGGTGGGATAGGCAAAAGCACTCTGCGGAGGCTGTATAATATAATTGGAGCTGCCTTAACTAAAAACAGGCCTGCCACTACAGACTTTTGCGCTACCTGGGACTAACACTGAAATAGCCACTGAACTGGGACTGGATGATGAATGAGTGGCTCTTCGGACTACTGCCATATACCGCAGGCCAATGAAACTCGGGGTGGAAGAGGAAAGAATAAAAGGCGGGGGGGGTGGGAAAATGCAACAACACTGCTCAAGCTGCTGGCCACTAGCGGCCCTGGCTTCCCCCTCTTATGCGGGCCGCCCGACGGGGGATGGGGGCACTGGAGAGGCCTCCCAGGGGACTACAAGGATGGTGTGCACATCCTGGGACTCGAGGTCAAAGGGTCCTAATCAGTTGTAGAGTGTAACGGTGATGGCCTCTCTGAGGGTGCAACAGATGGCCTGAGCCTACACTGGAACCCTCAACTCTCGAGCACTTACAGCTGACATTGGTACACAATGGAAGGGGAAATAAATATGTGGACCCACGCACCTATGGATCGCTACCGGTGGGGAGGAGAGAGCTGTTGTCCTGTCGGGCAAGAACCGGATGGAGGGGCTGCCTGCTGCTGGGTCTGAGTCTGGCTGGGGGATGCCTTGCCTGGCCTGGTTTATTGGGCTGGCACCCAGAGGCCATTACCGGCCTCTATGGCAAAAGGCGGCCGGATTGTTCCTCCCCCCACCCTGACTGGGTGGGGGTGGGGGACGGGGGGCACTGGATCTTGAATTAGTGCCTCCTCCGAACCTATAGAAGGCAATCCTCTCCTCAGAATAGTATTCCCCCTTGCAGGAACAACCGGGATCCTAGGGAGCCACACGTGGCGGCTGTACACATCACCTAACCCCGATTACCCCTTCCAACTAAGCACCAAGGTGCTAAAAGCCCAGGATGTCCAGGGCATTTTAGGTAAGGTCTTTCCTTACTATTGGATTAGGACCTCCTGATCCATGGAAGTACCAGTTCATTGTTACCCGTGGTAAAGTTCATGTTAATTAAGATGTTGATCTGTTGTTATTTGTATGTTGATGTATCTGGATGTCAAAAACTGAATGTTCCGTGGTTATTGTTGTAATGTTACCATCACCAGGTCTAAGCAAATAAGCTCAGCAAATGTATATTCTAAGAATGACAGGTTTGGGACTGTATTTGGAGGTGGACGGGCTAGACTTAGCAGGATACCCTGAATTATAAAATGTATACTCCTAAGGTGAAGTTACTCTCCCTTGATATTAACGGCCTGGCCTCACCTATTAAAAGATCTAAGACCCTAGCATTTGTCAGGCGTTCCAAAGCCGATGTGACATACTTTCAGAAAACGCATTTGAACCCTACTGAACATGCAAAATTGGCCATGTTGAGCCAGGGGCAGGTCTTCCACTCCTCCACCAAAGTGGGGAGATGAAGAGGTGTGGTCATAGTAATCTCCCCGTGCATTCCCTTTAAAGTTGAGTCCACCTGAGCAGACCCGGAGGACCACATGGTGCTGGTACAGGGCACGGTAAATAGCAAACAGGTAACTTTAGTAAACATATACTCCCCGGCATTTCGGTGTCCCACATGAAGTCCCTGCTGGATAACATAATACAAAAACAAAAGGGGTACTCATGATGGCAGGTGACCTCAACCTCACTATCAACCCCAACATGGACGCCACCAACAAGAGACCCCCTAAACAAACAGCAACCCAAAGATTTTTCAAAAAATTTGTGACTGAGATGGGATGGTGTGATGCTTGGAGGAAGTTACATCCCCACTCAAGGAATTACACCTACTATTCCCCAGTCCATCACACCTACTCCCATATTGACCAGGTCTATACTCGGGTAGAGAGCCTGGGGTCACTGCAGGATATTCAAATAGAAGATATTTCTATCTCAGTTCATGCCCCCTAGACGTCCACATGGGACTTTGGGCTTCAACCTAAGAAGACATACTGGAGACTAAATCCATACTATCTGCGCTCCAAGCAGTTCTGTGAATTTCTCACAGAGAAAATTCTAGAGATAAAAGCTGACAACCCGATGGCAGATTCCACTCCCGCAATCCGCTGGGACACAATTAAGACCATACTCTGGGGACATATAATAAAGCATACTACAGAGTAGGAAAGGCAGCGCAAAGCTCAAAGACTTAAGCTGGAAGATACCCTCCACTTCCTACAAATGGCCCACAAACAGGGTGACACGTCAATACTCCCCCAATTACAGCAGATTAGGTACAAACTGGACCGGCTCATTCAACAACAAACAGAGATAGCCCTGACTTTCTTATGACAAAAGTTCTATGAGGTGGGCCCGAGAGCTACACGGCTGCTGGCATATCAAATTCGAAAACAAAAAAAGGCGGCCACGATCTTAGCTGTGCGTCACCCGTCGGGAGATCAATATCTTACCAAGATGCATGATATCGCGGAGGCCTTTACCCTGTACTACAAGTCCCTGTACACCCCCGAACATACAGCGTCCCCAAAACAAACAGCTGAATTCCTATAGTCAATTACTCTTCCACGACTTACGGAAGACCACTGTGAAGCCCTGATTGCTCCGATCATGGAATTGGAGTTATCCAATGCTACTGCAAATGCCAAATCTCTGAAATCGCCAGGACCAGATGGATATGGAGCCGAGTTTTACAAAGTGGCTAGGGCACAGATCTCCCCTAATCTCCTTAACGTTTTCAACTCGGTACTGAAGGGGAATCTCCCCCCGCCATTCTTGGTCATACGCAACCATTTCTGTAATCCCCAAACCTGACAAGAATCCACACTTATGTACCTCTTATAGGCCCATATTGGTACTATATCAGGACTATAAATTATTTATGAGTATATTAATCCATCGGGTGGATCAGGTGCTTCCTCTACTAATACACAAAGACCAAACAGGATTTGTTCGGTCTCGCACCATCACCGACAGCATTAGATGCACCCTACATGTGGTCCACCACATGCAAACCAGTAAAATCCCAACCGTATTAGTCAGCTTAGGCGCTGAAAAGGCGTTCGACAGGGTGGCATGGCCTTTCCTTTACTCAACCCTATATAAGTTCGGATTTCCCCCTGCATTAATCACAGTTCTCCAAAACATATACTCTTCTCCCCAGGCCTGTGTAAAAGTGAATGGGCATCACTCCAATTACCTTCCCCTACATAGGGGAATGAGGCAGGGATGACCCTTCTCTCCTCTGTTGTTTGCAGCATTCATTGAGCCCCTGGCACAGTAGATTAGAGAAGCCCGAGGAATAGAGGGAGTGGAGATTGGAGGAAGTGAGCACCAGATCGCCCCTTACGCGGACGACATCCTCATGCAACTTCCGAACCCTGAACAATCCCTTTCCACAGTTAAGAAGATCCTAGACTCCTTCGGCTTGGTCTCGGGATACAAGCTGAACTTTACTAAAACGGAGCTGCTCACCTTTTACTACTCCCCCTCGCTAAACTTGCAGGCCAGTATCCCGGGAAGGTGGAACCTACAAAAACTTAAATATCTGTATTTATCCCCCAAACCCCTACGGAATACTACAAGTTTAACTATTCCCCCTTCATCTCGCAGTTGAAAACTGACCTAAATTCCTGAGCAACTCTCCCCCTAGGCTTGGCATGGAGGATTGACTTAGAATGATAACCTTTCCCAGAGCTCTGTATTTAATTCAAAATATTCCCATACACCTCCCACTAAAGACCTTCAGAGAACTGAACCGCCACATCACCAAATTTATCTGGGCCAATCAAAAACCCCGAGTGCACTTAAAGATCCTCACTCTCCTCTGCCACGAAGGATGGCTGGCTCTCCCAGACCTCAGGCACTACCAGCAGGCAGCAAAGCTGATGCATCTGATGTCCAGGCAAATTAAAACATCCATCCCACACTGGCTGGACATAGAGCGAACTTCGATGGACGACCATACATATTACCGGGTCTTATACCAACTAGAGGGCAACAGGACTTCACACCGACATATAAACCCTTGGCTTGCGGCCTCGTTCTGCGGCTGCCAGAGCATCAAAAAAACTCACCAGCTGACAACCTTTTTACCATTTATATGCCCAATCGCTAGCTTGAGCAATTTTCCCCCAAACAGCTTAGACGGCAGCTTTCAGCAATGGGAAAGGCAGGGTCTGAGGTATCTGGGACAGATAATTACCCAAGGTACGATGTGGTCGTACATGGAAATCCAAAGGAAATACAACCTGCCACATCCGGATTTTTACCGGTACCTGCAACTCCAACATTATGTCGATAGCCTACCGAGGATAGTCTGGGAACATGAGCAGCACCCACCATTAATACAAAGCCAAGTCACTCTTAATAAAACCCCAAAACAAAGCCATTTGATATCGCTATATTATCAAGCCCTGAACGCAGAGCTACCCCCACATTGATAACATTTGTGCGCAATGAATTCAGGAATTTGGCTTTCAGATAACACCTGAAGACTGGCATCGAGCTTGGGGTTGCTCTGCCAGGGTGACTAGCTCACACCTGTGGCGTGAGTTTGCGTGCAAAAGCTTAGTTCAATACTTTAGAACCCTGGTAATTACTAGACACTTCAATTCAACTCACTCAGCTACATGCTGGCGCCTATGTGGGGACCCTAGGGCAAATCATACCCACATTATGTAGGAGTACCTGCTCCTGAGACCCTATTTTGCACTTTTGCAGACTCACCTACAGGAAATGTTAGACACTCAGCTCCACTTGACAATGGAGAAGTTTTTGTTTTTTGTATTTCCCAAAACCCTACGAGGCTCAATTACCAGATATTTACTTCTCATACTCTTCTCCTCATGACAAGAAAGCCATTTCTGGTTGGGTTACATGACTCCTAAAGTCCCCACGATTCAGGACTGGTGGAACATCACAAGACAAATTTATACTATGGAAAAAATAACGCACAGCCTAAACAACCAAGAAGAAAAGTTCACTACCAGATGGGCTAGATGGCAAATATACTACATGTTAAAAGACCCTACTTTCACTCCTTAGAGTGGAAAATCTTGAATCTACTGAATTGCCCCAGAACGGCCTTTCCCCCCTCCATACAAGGCCAGGTAAAGCCTGCTGAGTGCTTGCCCGGGATATGTTGGAAGAGAGCCATTTGGGGGACATTCTGTCCAGGAGAGCATGATCTGTCATTTGGGAATGTACCCTCAAAGGGGAAAAAAATAACAATTTTACCTATTAAAGAAGGTCACAGCTATACCAGAGACAGGCCTGAAGCATAACAAGTGATGTGCCTTGGAATATGTTTGGATTTTTCCCCTCAGGGATAACCTAGATGGACCATGGGTCCAGGAGAACTTGTTCTATTTCTTTGCTTCATAGCCAGGTTAGACAACGCTGTAGGCTACCTAGCCCCTATGGACAATACCAATCATAGGTGTACCTCCCTCCTCTATAGAGATATATTTTATTATAACTAAGCTGAGACTGTAAAAATTATGTAATTGAAGTTTACCACTTGGATCTGGATGACTTGTCTGTATATATGTTGTAAAATCTAAATAAAGATGATATTAAAAAAAAAATTTTTTTCCCCATTAGTGGGAGGCATGCCATGCAATGACATGAGGCACATAACATGCTGACATCTGGCATGCCTCCTGGAATCTGTAAGCCTTGGGTATGACATCCCCAGCCTCTGCCAGGGGCCAGTCAAGTGCCAAGTACTAGCCCACCCTTTCCCCTTGAGAATGACAGCAGTCCATGGGACACATAATCCTCCTCCTCCTCCTGTCTGGCCCTCTCACTCCTTGGGTCCGTTCCCAAACCTAGGGTGTCGGCATTGCAAGTGGAAGTCCTACTGTTGCACTGGCAGGCTGGCCTATTGAGTACTGTTTAGAATATGGGGGCTGTCATACTCACATTTTCTTAAAATCATAAAAAACGGATCCATCCTACCTTATGGAGTCTCACGTTATTAGTCACAGCCTTCAACTGCAGTGATTTGCATAATGTCTTTGCTCATCCTATTCATATGGGTTCATTTCCATGCTGCGTTCTGATCTCTAAATTAATTCACATCCTTTTCATCCTACAGACATTACCGTTACTTAACTTACAAGTACTTATAAGTACTTGGGGATTTACTTAATAATTGGTCTTATTTTAACTGATACGTGTTTAGTATATATGGTAAATTACCCTGTACAGGATGAAACTTACCATGGGGTTTTTGATGATTTTAGTTACTCGAATCTGTTGAGTGTACCTTGTTGTACTATTCCTGACACTATAAAATGTTTGGGTTGCCTTTCTAAAAGAAATGTATGTGAAATTGGTTTATATTTAAATTTCCCCTTCCTGGGTTGGATTGGGCGGGGACCCACAACAGTATATACTGCTACATTTGGCTGGTGATGTGGAGCTAAATTCAGCTCATCCTTACCTGGTGATGAGATTAGGAAAAACTCATGGGAACTGGAGGGGCTAAAATTAATTCATTTAAATATTAGAAGCTACTTTCCCAAGAAAGCAGAAATTGAATCGTGGGTACATTTAAAGGATCCAGATATATTACGTCTTACTGAAACATGGCTGAAATCTGATATTTATGATGATTTATGCAGTATACCTGGTTATAAAAAGTATAGGAAGGATCGCCCTGTAAGCAAAGGGGTGGAGGGCTTTTAGTGTTCTATAAAGAATGTGTGAATGGTTATGAATCTCATATTGATTTACAATTTACAAATGGTTTGGAGTTGTTGGTGCTTGAGTTATTAATGGGTGGTTGTTATAAAGTAAAAATTTGTATACTCTATAACCCCAAAAAAACTTCTAGCAGGGGTTTGAGGGATGTGTTGACCCTAGCCAAAGCTTTACACTCTGTAGGTGATTTGATAATAATGGGAGATCTAAGTGTAAGCTGGATACCTGCAATAGAACCTGAATTGGAATCACTTATTTTAAATGCTGGACTTGTTCAACTAATTGACACACTTACACGCTTAAATCTGGTAATTGGACATCACACTACTTTAGACTGGATCCTTACAAATAGATTGAACGGGGTTAAAAGTTGAGGAGTTTTTCAGATATAATTAGTGATCACATGTCCATCTAACTTATTTGGAAATTTAAGAAAGTCAGATTACTTCCTAGATATATAACATTTAGGAAATTTAAAACTGAAATAACAGAAGATCTTAGGGAAGCCCTTGAGTTAATTGACTGACTGGTCTTAGATTGATGCAATTCCCTATGTGGAGGAAGCAGTAGATTTCTTTACAACTAATTTACTTGAAATTCAGAATGTTTACTTCCCAAAAGTGCTTCGTAGAGTTAGGGGATTAATAAATAAATGGATTTCTCCAGAATTATTTAAACATGTGAAACATAGGGACACACGTTGGCTAGTGTACAAAAAAACTGGTAGGCAGTCAGACTTAAATGAGTACTGTAAGAATAGAAATAATTGTAAAAGATTGATTAAACAAGCAAAGTCTGACTATCATTTAAAAAATCAGAGAGCGAGAGATTAAGTGATTCTAGGAGTTTTGGGGATGCAATTAAATCAACTGTAAATCCTAAAACCAAACAGTGTCCCACCTCTTTGCAAAATAAGGGCACTTTTGTTAATGATCCTTTTAAGATTAGTGAATTGTTTCTTCATAAATTTACTGATCTGAGTATAAAAATTATTTTAAAGTTAATGGTCTTGACTTAACAACTAAATTTATTAAGACTTCTAATTCTCCCCCTTTAACTTTCATTCAGTCAGTTATAACTGGGTCTTGAAATTATTAAATAGTATGGCTGTACATAAGAGTTCAGCCAAAGACATTCTGGAGCCTAGGTTTTTGAAATTGGTAGCTAAATATATTTTTATTCCTTTGACAAAATGTTTTAATTTGTCCTTTATCACCGGTGAGTTTCCTTCTCAATAGAAACATACAGTGATTATTCCTATTTGGGGTAGGGAAAAGTGACAATTATCATCCAATATGCCTCTTGCCTACTTAGGGGAAAATGTTAGAGAGGATTGTCAATGTATAGCTTTCTGTGTATCTCTCCTGATAAGACCTCCAGTCTCCTGTGCAGCATGGGTTTAAAAAGGGTTATGCTACAAGTACAACCTTGGTAGTGTTTATGAACCACATCAATAGAGCATTTGATGATAGAAAGCTCTCTATTGCTGTATTTGTGGACCTGTCTAAGGCCTTTGATTTGGTAGATCACTCATTGCTGCTCAACAGAGACTAGGGGACATAGGATTAGGGGATTCTCCACTTAGCTGATTTTCTAGTTATCTTACCCAATGTCCCCTGCGAGTGTGAAATGGGGACAAGATGTCTGGTGTTGCTTTAATGACACAAGGCATACCCCAAGGATCTATCCTGGGGCCACTTTTGTTTTCCTTATTTATAGATCCTTTACCAGCCGTTCTTCAAGATGCTCATATACTGATGCACGTAGATGATGTGATCTTGCATCAAAGTTCTGATTCAGTTGATACTTTGAATAAATCATTGGGCTCTGATTTTTTATTATTGGAAAATTGATTTGGGGAACATAAATTATTATTAAACAGTAAAAAGACTAAATCAATGATCTTTGAGTCACGCCCCAAATTAGTACATTGTTCTCTTTTACAAATTGTTAATTGAAGGGGTGATATGATTGAGCAGGTAACTTCCTTCAGATATTTGGGAATCCTGTTGGACCCCCAGTTGACCTTTTTCCCAGCACTTGAAATTGATTTGTTGTCAGGTAAACAGTAAAACTGGGGTTTTATTTAAGTTAAAAACATAACCTTACTTTGCCTGCTGGAACTGTTATTGGTAGGACTGTTCTTCTTCCGGTTTTATTCTACAATTCTTTTCCTTTTACTCAGATCTCAAAATCAGATTTAGCATTAATAACTACCACATTTAATGCAATATGTAGATTTATTTTGCAGCTTCCCGTTGGGACTCACTGTATTCTTTATAATACACTGGGCTGGCTTTCACTTAGACTCAGTTGTGAGTTTAGTTTATTGTCATTGGTCAATAAAAGTTTACGGTTAGAAGAATTATCTCCATTGTCATCATTATTTGAATATAAATCAGAGGTTAGATCCTTAAAATCTTCTAACAATTTAAATTTGGTTGTTCCTAGGGTAGGGACTTCCATGGGGGCCCAAGTGTTAAGTATCTGCGCAGCCAGAAGCTGGAACAATCTTCCAAAAGTGTTATGTGAAATGTCTAGTCATGCTTCCTTCAAAACTGGTTTAAAACAATTACATTGGAACAAATGTGTTGTACTTGTTATGATTAATTTTTATGTCTAGAAGTTTGTATTTATATTTTGTATAATGTTATGTATTTATGTCTATTTTTTGTATCATTATTAACATATTTGACTGTACCCCAGGCCATATATGAAAAAGGGCCTCACCTCATATACTTACCTGAAAAGCAGAAGTTTAAATAAATAAAATAAAAAATAAATTACAGAAACAATGAAAACGTCAGCAGAAGGAGGCCTAGTGGCCCATCCAGCCTGTCCTTCCCTGCTCATCTAATGGATTGAGCCCATCAACCACCAGTCTGATTTGGGACATACATATATGCAAGCTATTTAGCAGGATTGAGCTCTGACCAGGTTTCCTGTGCAAATACAGAAATTGTCTTGTCACAGAGGAAAGAATGAACGTCACTAATAGTACCATTCTGCCCCAC
This sequence comes from Neoceratodus forsteri, assembly GCA_016271365.2. Taxonomy (NCBI): domain Eukaryota; kingdom Metazoa; phylum Chordata; order Ceratodontiformes; family Ceratodontidae; genus Neoceratodus; species Neoceratodus forsteri. The sequence continues at coordinate 789,141,850 of CM057454.1, forward strand.
AGACTATGTCAACTCTTTATGACTCTGGTTTTGCCACATTGGATTCTGTGTACAACAGACCCAGCAGGTTTATCTTAGCTGCCACAGGGACACTTGTCGCTGCCAACTATGGCTGACTAGGACACCCCCCTTGACCATAGGGAACTCCACCCAATTTATATTCCTAAGTGTTTTTTCCCATCTGAGGAGTATCATCCGGATAAAACCTTTCATTGCACCCGATGACTTGCCCTCACTGGTACATGCTTTTGTAGCATCTAGACTGGATTACTGCAATGTCTTATACCTTGGGTTCAATGGAGGAATCTTGTATCATCTGTAGCTAGTGCAGAAGGCTGTGGCCAGGTTACTGATGGGGCTTTTGAGGTCCTGTCATGGGACCTCAGTCCTGCACATGGCCTGTAATGGCTGCCAGTGAGGTGATGAATCTCCTTCAAGGTTGGCTTGCTGACCTATAAGGCCCTACATGGGCTGGGCCCTAGCTAACTGTGTGACCTCTTGACTCCTCACCAGACCTACCACCCTCTCCACTCCTCTGAGGTGGGCCTCCTAGCAGTTCCCAGGGCTTAGCTGAAGTCATCTACCAATAGGGTCTTCAAAGTAGCTGGCCCAACCCTGTGGAACTCATTTCCAAGGCCTTAAGTGAGGCCCCCTCAGTGGAAACTTTTAAGAGAGGTCTGAAATCCCACATTTTCAAAGATGCATTCAACCTACTTTAATTTGTTGGCTGTTTACTGACAATATTGTTGTATACATATCTTAGTGTTATTATTAGCCAATTTTATTATTTAGCATTTTATTTTTAGGTTGTTTCATGACAATGTCATATTGTTTTTGCTTGTTATTTTAATTTATTGATGTATTTTTTTTGTACAGCTTGTTATTTTAATCTATTGATGTATTTTATTGTATAGTGCCTAGAGCCTCTGTGATTGGGCACTATGGAAATAAAACTTTACTTACTTACTTATTTATGTTATGTAGTACCTAAACAACTCAGTGCCAGGTTACTTCACTGACCACATTAGCATCAAGAGAAGCAGGGCTAACCTTCGGTCCTCAATTGGCATTGAACATGCTGTCCCCTCAGTGCAGTCCAACATGGGCAGCTACCTACAGTATAAAGGTCTGTAATGCCAAAATTCTCCCCTGCATTCTTATGGCCTATCTGTGGCCCCTGCCATTGCTGAACAGTCTGTCCCACTAGTTAACTGAACAGTCCTCACTGACTTGCTGCAGATGTACTGGATGCTAGAGAATAGGCATGTAGAAGCTCCATATAATTAAAACGCGTAAAGTTTTGTAATAATGTAACTGTGCTGTTAACAGGCAGCCTTGACCTTTATGCTATTGTAATGTTGTTATAATGTCTGATTTACAGTACATCTATACCTGTATTCTGTAACTGTATCATCTGTGACAGCATCAACTGACCAATGACATAAGTAACTTGTTTTCAGCACTGTCCAGCACCAAGGATACCATTATAAATGAATTACTGAGTCTGCTACCATTACTTCAGAAGATGCCTAGACAGAGGAAGGGCACCTGGACCTTGGTGGGCACCGGAAGGGTGGGAATGACAGGTAGGGTACACAATCCTCAACCCATGGCATTCCAGAATTCTTTCGCTGTTCTGGCATGATAGGTGGCCAGGTGGAGGCACCGACATGGTGACAAAGGAGGATGTGAGAGTCCTCAGAAAGGTAGGTCCCAAGATGAGAGGAACAGGCTCCCAGCAGAAGAGGAAGAAGCTCTTGGTGGGGGACTCAGTCATGGAGGAAATAGATTTTGGAGCAGAAAGGGGAAGTGAGAGGTAGGTAAGGTGCCTGCCTGGTGCTTTGGGTCAGAGGAGGGAGAGTGGATCCTAAGGATCGCTAGGGCAGCAGGTCATGGGAGGAGTGGGATGTCATTGTCCACCTAGAGACTAATGACCCAGTGAGGGACTGAGTAGGGGTAGTGCAGGGGCAGTTCAGGGAGCTGGGGAGGGGCCTAGCATGTATCATGAATGATGTTGTTCACCAAAGTGCTACCTGTGTACAGCTGAGGGGAGGATAGGGAACTCTACATCAAGAACGTCAACAGTTTGTTGAAGGCATGGTGCAGAGAAGAGGGATTTGGATCATTAGGGACTGGGGACCAATCCTGAAGAATACAGTATGAGCCTATACAGAGGGGATGGTCTGCATTCTTCTGGGAAGGGGACCTCACTCCTCAGTTGGTGATTTAAAGGTTATTTGGATGGACATTGAAACTAGCGGAGGGAGGAGGCTGTGTTAAAAAAGCAGCTATAAATTGCTCCCCCACCCTCACTGGTTGAAGCAACAAGGGAGAGCCCGTGGGAGCAAACACCTTCCCCCTGGGGTGGGGAGCAGGATGAAGGGGGTGTAGATAGGGTAGTAATAACAAAGGATGCAGAAAGAGAGGTGTAGAGGAGACAAAAAAACAGAGGGAACAACTAGTCTGAGGGGGAGTCGGGGAGAGTTTCAGGAAGCATCACAGGCAAGAAGGAGGGAAGGAGGGTTCTAGGCAGGGAGAGAGCAAGGTTTGAAGAGCCACATGTGCGAACTCAAGGGGTCTAGTAAATAAAATTCTGGACCTGGAGGCCATCATGGTGGAGGAGGGGGACCTAGACCTGGAGGCTATAATTGAGTTGTGGTGCACTGAAAATCACAAACAGGACACAGCCATACCTGGCTACTCTTAATTCAGAAGAGATGGGGAAGGGAGGAGGAGTGGTTATTCTGTATGTGAGGGAAGGTATCAGAGCAATGGAAGTACAAAGGATTAGAGTTAAATGAAGGTCTGGAGATGCTGTGGGTCACCCTGGAGACAGGAGCTGGGGGCCACTTTACACTGGGGTGACATACAGACCTCCAGCACAGTGAGAGGATTTGGATAAAGCACTAGGGGAAGCTATCAGTAGGATGGCTAATAAGCGTGAGGTGCTGCTGGTTGGGGATTTCAGTCTACCAGATGTGGATTGGAGCCTTACAACAGCAGCTTTATCTAGAAGCAGGGCAATGCTTAATTTCCTGCAGGGAGCATTTCTCAGGCAGCTTTTCATGCAACCCACTAGGGACCGGGCAATACTGGACCTGGTGCTCACTAATGGAGACAGTACTGCAGTCACAGTAGGTAGTCCCCTGGGGATGAATGATCACCCTACAGTGTGGTTCAGCATTAAAGGGACACTGTCAACCCCTTTAGGCTTCAAAGTGTCCCTTATTTAAAAAAAACACATTTTAAGATTGCTAATATTCTGAAAAGATTGCTGACGTAGCTAGTAGTGTGATTCTGATTCTTTTTTTTCTTTAAAAAGTCAAAAACAGACTGCCCACCATACTGGTGTTACCACACAAAAACAAGGTTTGTTTACATTCCTTGATCAGCTTCTACTGCATCTTTCCTGGACTTGGGAACATCTCCAACACAGTCTAGTCACTCATGATATAGTGGGAGTTTAGGTGTCTCATGAGTGACTGCACTGTTTAGGGGTGCTTCTAATGTTTAGGAAGCATTCAGAAAGAATAGATTCAGGATTTGAAATAAAACATAGTTGTTTATAAATATACATTACCATGCATTTCAGTTCTACTAAACTAGGAGACAGACAAAACAAACAGCAACATTAATGAATTTTAGAGAAGGTAAGTGTAACATATATATATATATATATATATATATCTACGGGTTCGGGGAAGGATGAGGTTACCTGGCACAAAGGACCTAGGTTTGGCTACTCTGCACAGGGGCACCCAAGTAGATCCAACTACAGGAAGCAATAACTGTAATGTCCAGAACCAGAATTGGGATTTTTCGGTGTGGCTTTATTTATTAACTAACTGAACATAAACAAAGCACTGCATGGTCCCAAAGGGCTACAAGCATTGTATGTGCAGATTAGAGGTTAACACAGCGGTCCATTTGAGGAATGAACACATTACTACAGATGTCTGGATTTGGACCCACCAGGCACTCAGTCTGGACTTTGAAGCAAAGATTGGATGTTAGCCTGACTGGCCTGCCCTGCCGCCACTTGATCACGGGTCCACTTGAAGAATGAACCCAAACTTTACTTGGAAAGACATCCCATCAAACAAGGAGACTCCCAAACTGTGGCTCCCCACACCACTTGAAGTCTGTGACTCCTAGAGAGATTTGTTTTCATACTTCCAATCGAAACTCCCATCAAACAAGGAGACTCCCATCCAACAACGAGTAATTTTCCCATCCTGTGGCTCCCCACACCACTTAGAGTCTGTGACTCCTAGAGAGATTTTCAAGTTGTGACCCACGTCTGGGTACCCACCCCATCACTGGCCAAGTGCATGAGGCAAGTAGCAAAAACACAGAAGAAATCTGTAGAGGTGGACCGGTTACTAAAGATGTTTTTTTTTTTCCACCTCCAGCTCCCACAGCCCATACCCAGCCATTTCTCTGGACACACAGAAAACTTTAGACTTTAAAATGTAGATTGAACGGTGGATGACCTGAAGCACCCCCTCTACAGCAAACTTTAAATCCATTTAAAACTTTAAACTGTTTGACTGCTCTATTTGCTTGTCCTAGTTGACATAGTCCTCCCAAATAGCAGTCCACATTTATTTCCCAACTGAAGAAAACAAGATGTTTGCCCCTTCAAATGGAGCCAAACACTCACCCATTCGCTGCAGGTGCCCCACAGGCTAAGTACTGTAACCTTTGCTGTTATACAAGAACAGACTGAAATTAAATCAGGCAGCTTCCTTCCCAGGGTGGGAGAAGGGGATTGCCCCTTGAACCCACAGAGAACTTTCCTCCCCCCCCTCCAGAAGGAGGGGGGCAGTGAGACTGGGGGAGCGGTCTCCACCACTTTAAAAAGGGTAAAATACAGGAACACTTCCTTTTTTCTTAGTGAGAGATCAAACTGCAGACTAATGCTTCCTTCTTGCTTAAGGACAAACGGAAGACTACTTTTGAATTTCCCAAAGTTCTAAACTTCACTCCCTGAGCTGGAGATTCCAAAGTGGCTCATGCAGCTGCGATAGTTCTATAATGATGTCATCTCTCAAGTCTCAACTGTGACTGAGGACAGAGTGAGACGGTGTGAAACCCACTTAACTGGAGTTTCACAAGCTGCCTTCCCTGCCTACCACTAGGTCTTACTGGTATTCTAGTAACCCCGGGTAACAAAGGGGTTACATAAGCAATCGTAAAATGTGGGTTTTTAACTAGAAATAATATGATGCAAAACAGGTTGACAGTGTCCCTTTAAGATGGGTACAGAGGCAAACTACACAAGAATGAGGGTCCTAGACTTTAGAAGGAGGGATTTTAAAGAAATTGAAGACTGCCTTAGAAGCAGCCTAGCACGAGATGGTTGCCAGGGAGGGGTAGAGTAACAGTAGAGAATGTTAAGGGAAGGCATAGAGAAGGCAGCCAGCTTTTGTGTGAAGGAAGTGAGCAAAAGCAGGAGGAAAAAAGGCCATTATAGTACTCTACAGAAGTGGCCAAGAAAGTGAAGGAAAAAGGGTGGCATTCAGGACTTACAAAGAAACACAGAGCGGGGAGAAGAGGGAGGTGTACCAGGTAAAACAGAGGGAAGCAGGGAGGGTAGTGAGATGAGCAAAGTTGCAGACAGAGGAAAGGACAGCCAACAGGGTAGCAATAGGGGACAAGACTTTCTTCAGGTACACAAGCGAGAAGAGAAAGATAAGGGAGGATAAGGAGACTGGCAGGAGGTGACTGTACAGAGGAAATCAGGAAAAAGCAGACATCCCGAACAGGTACTTCGGGTCAGTCTTCACAATGCAGAGGTGGGGGTGGAACACCAAGGAGCAACCAGAACAGCTGGGGGGGAGCAGAAGTCAATTTACAGAGGAAGAGTCCTGAAGGGACTAGCAAATCTGAAAGTGGGCTAGGCCATGGGACTACGCGGGGTACCCCCTAGGATGCTAAGAGAACTTCGCGAGGTGTTTGCTGTACCACTGACAGCCTTATTCGACAACTCACTGGAAACAGGATTCTTTCCAGAGGACTAGAGGAGAGCTGATGTAGTCCTGCTTCATAAAAGCAGCAGCAGGGAGGAGGCTAGCAGCTATAGACTGGTCAGCCTCACATCAGCGGTGGGGAAATTAATGGAAATCCTCTTGAAATAAAGGCTTGAGGAATATCTTGACTCCAACTAGTTACAAGAACAAAGGCATAATGGAGTGACAGGAGGGTGGGGGGAGGTCACGCCAGACAAATATGATCGATTTTTTTCTACTGGGTGATCAGGAATATAGATCAAGGGAGAGCAATGGACGTGGGCTACTTAGACTTCAGCAAGGCCTTTGACACTGTGCCACACAGGAGATTGATAATGAAATTAAACAGTCTATGGGTGGGATCCAAAATGATAAAGTGGGCTAAAAACTGGTTAATGGATAGGCGATAGAGTGTGGCGGCAAACTGCACTCACTCTAACAAAGGGACAGTGACCAGTGGGGTGCCGCAGGGCTCAGTACTGGGACTAGTCCTCTCCAATGTCTTCATAAGTGGCATTGCAGAAGAGCTGGAAGGGAATGTATGCCTTTTTGCAAATGACATCAAAATCTGTAATAGGGTGGATACTCAAGAGGAGGTGAAGAGATGATTAGGGACCTTAGAAAACTAGATGAATGGCCGAGGGTATGGCAGCTGGGGATCAGTGCAAAATCACGCACCTAGGGCATAGAAACTCAGGAGCTTAGTATAAAATGGGGGAGGTACTGATGGTCACTAAGCAGGAAAGAGACCTTGGAGTTATCATATCTGATGACCTCAAAGTGGCAAGGCAGTGTGACAAGGCAGTAGGCAGGGCCAGTGAGATGCTGGGATGCTCTGGGAGAAGTATCACCACAAGGAGAAGGGAGGTGGTGCTACCACTGCATAGGTCACAGGGGAGATTCCACCTGTATCCAGTTCCGGAGGCCGAATCTCAAAAATGACACAGAACAGGGTGGTGGCAGTCAAGAGGAGGCCAACCAAAATTGTGCAAGGGTTGCACGAGAAGTCCTATGAGGAGAGATTTAGGGATCTCAATGTGTACACCTTGGAGGAGAGGAGGGAGATGGGAGTCATCATAGAGTTCTACAAGTACCTCACAGTGGTGAACCGGGTACGGGAGGGGGATCTATTTCAAATGAGGAAATGTACCAGGACAAGAGGGCATGAAATGAAGCTGGAAGGAGGAAGTTTAACAGGGATGTGAGGAAGTACTAATTTTCTGAAAGAGTGGTGAATGCCTGGAACAGTCTGCCAGCAGAGGTAGTGGTAGCAAAAACAGTGAAGGGCTTCAAGCATGCATGGGATAGGCACACTAGGCACAAAGTAATAGTAGTAAAAAGTTAGGAAGTGGGAAGGGTCACCAGAGGCCAGGTAGGGTCTGCAGAGACAGAATAGGCAGGGAATATGTGGAAGACTAGATGGGCCAAGCAGTCCTTATCTGCTGATAGTGTCTATGTTTTTGTGTTACTGTACCTTCAGTGGTCGGTCCTTTTCAAATGTGTTTTTTGAATAAACTTATTAATTTGATTTGGAAGGTACACAGTGCCACTTATAGCAACTTTTGTTTATATTTATTTGACACAATTCTATAGGCGGAGGAGCGGTTCAAAAACTGGTGAGTCAGGACCATGAAAGTATGATTCTCCCTTGTGATTCACAATCACAGATATATATTAGCATCATACAGTGATGTAACAAAGAGGAACAGTTATAGACTGCATGGCTTTAAATTAAACAAGATCGATAACAAATGCCTTGCCTGCTTCAATATATTTACAGTAAATAACTTGCACAGATGACTGGAGCTTTTTTCATCCACAATTTGTGTCTTTGGGATTGATCTTTTTTTTTTTGGTGGGGGGGGGGGGAACAAGACCAAAATTAAAAAGCCATGCTCTTTTAGAACTGGGACATACACATTTTATTTAGATATCTGCAATTTTTGTGGTGCATTGTGGTCATATGTATTTCAAAGTCAAAGGGCTGGTTGTGAAGATTCTCAAGTGTGGAGACAGGGGTCAATTTCATTTGAGTGGAAAAGGTTACACCAACACTCATTGCACTCCTCCTCCAGGGAAGGTGGGATGCTTGAACTACCACCTGGGTGACCACAGTGTGGCTGGAGTAACAGGGAGGAGGCAGCTGTGCACATCGGTGTGTTGGCATGCTGATGTACATGTTCTGTGTGCATAAATCATGCCATCACCACCTGCACCTCCTCTGGGCACCAGTAAAGCAGAGTTCTGGCATAGGGGAATAGCCATCCTGGTAATTTGCCTCCCCCTCACCCAGCCTGGACAGGGACATCCCAGAGCGCCTAAATGGCATATCCCAGAGGGTTCCATGTCGCCTCCCTTGACCCTGTTGGGGGGGCAACCATAGCTACATGGTGGCCAGGGACATCCACAGGTAAGTGGCAATGGGGATTCAATGACAGAGATGAAGGAGGCATAAACAGAATGAAAATTAAAAAGAATGCCAAAATCTCCAATGAAACTGGGGTTGCAACAGTAAGAATGTCAATAGGACCGTTAAAACAGGCACAGTTTGAATTTAACATTTTGTTTCAGATGGCAAACTGAATTTCTGTGCTGTGAATTGTTAAAGGGAACAACAACAATAAACGGAGCAAAGCAAAGACCAAGATGAAAAGTCACAAGGTTTGTTTCTCGTTCCATTCAACTGACTGTTCATCTGAGCTGTGTCAGGGGAATGTTGATGCAGGCCAGGTGTCATGATGTCACAGCTTTTTTGACTGTCAGTGTACCTAGTAGGATAACAGGATTACCCATTAATTAGGAATGACTCAGTGACAACGTGGAACGACACAGAAAGGAATATTATTGTTTTACAGAAAGTGGCAATGAGCAAATGCTGGTTGCTGGCGAATGGACTGAGAAGCTCAACCTTCTCCCTCTGCCTCCACTCCATCACTGAAGTCTGCCAGCAGTCAATCATTGTGTGATTGCTGCCAGGGCTAGTGCAGCTTATGAAAACAGGTACAGAGTTGGGGGTGGGGGGCAAGAAAAGCATAAGGGTTTGGGTAGGTTGGAAGGCCTTTACCGTTTGAGCACCATCCTCGGAAGCAGTTTAGCCAAGTCGTCACAGTGTGGAGCTGTGAACATGACAGCATAGAAATCCCACAAACACCACTTCCTGACTGTGACCCTCAGCAGTTTATTTAGTTTCCTTGTGCTTAATCAGCCTTTCTCTTCTCTCCTTCACCTGGAGTGTACAGCACTTTGCATGAAAGGCTCTAGATCAAATCAAATTCTTTTTTTTCCTGACTACTCAGATGGGGTGAGAATTCAATGAGCTGAATGACATGGAAGGTGGATTTGTTATGACAGTGTTGGATTTGATTAGAAATTTGGGTAAGAGTGAGGTTGTGAATTTGGTTTATGGCTGGGGGGCTCAGGAACAGGATTTTTAATCATGAACATATGAAATTTGCCAGCAGATAAAGGCCTAGAGGTATATCAAGTCTTCTCGAATGTGTAGCTAGCACCCCTTATTCTGCAGCTGACCCTCCCTTCCACCCTTCCCCTCCATTGACCCTCCCCTTTGTCCTGTCCCATCCCCTTTTGAAGCAGTCCACTGTTCTACTGGATACCACTTCTGCGGGTAATGCATTACACCCAGCTGCAACCTTCTCTGTAAAAAAGTGTCTCCTCATCTCCCTCCTGAACCTTCCACCCTCCAGTCTTCTATCATGACCCCTGGTGTCCCTTCCCTCTCTTACTTTGAACAGCCCCTCTGTACCTGTCTTGTTTATTCCTTTTATGTACTTAAAGGTTTCAATCATGTACCCCCGTCCCTCCTCTCCTCCAGTGAGTACATGCTCAACTCCCACAGCCTCCTCTTGTATGGTAAGTCCCCAGCCCCTTGATCATCTTTGTCACCCTGCGCTGCACCCCCTCCAGTAACTTAATGTCCCTCTTCAGATACGGGCAGCAGTACTGCATGCAGTACTCCAGGTGTGGTCTAACTAATGACCTATACAGTAGCAGAATCACCTCCTCGAGGATATAACCCTTACAATGCAACCCAGCATTTTGTTGGCCTTTGAAGCTGCCTTCCTACATTGTGCAGAGTTGTTCATTGACCCTGGAATGAGCCCACAGATCCTTCTCCTCTTCTGTCTGGGCTAGCTGCACTCCCCCGAGCTGCTAACTCCTCCTCCTTGGGTTCTTCCCCCCAAAATACAGCACTTTGCACTTTTTGGCATTAAACCCCAGTTGCCAGGTGTCTGACCAGGTTTCAAGCTTTACCAGATCATCCTACAACCCCTGCCATCCCCTAGATCATCCACCACCGCTCCCATCTTGGTATCATCAACAGACTGATCTTGCTCTTGATGTCTAATGTTACGTCTGCAATGAATATCCCAAACACTGGTCCTAACACCAAGCCCTGCAGAACACCATTTGTCACTACCCTTAGGTGTGAGAGCTCCCCACCACCACCCTCTGTTACCTTCCTGAAGCCAGTTCCCTACCCATCTCACCAGCTTTGCACCAGCCTCTGTGCCTTCTTACTTACTTACTGCCCAGCCTCCCATGTGGCACCGAGTCGAATGCCTTACTGAAGTCCAGATAAAGGACATCCACTGCATGGCCCCTGTCCAGTTGCCTAGTTACCCAGTCATAGAATTCCACCAGGTTGGTTTGGCAGGATTTCCACATATGAAGCCATGCTGTCTGCTGTCCTGTAGTCCTTTGGCCTCTAGGAGGGCTACCAGCCTCTCCTTCAGGATAGTCTCCATCAGCTTCACATGATGGATGTGAGGCTCACTGGTCTGTAGTTCCCCAGTTCATCCTTGGGGCCACTCTAAAGGAGGGGCATCACATGAGCCAACCTCCAGTCCTGAGGTACACACCCTGAGTGTAGTGAGGCATTAAAAAGGTCTGCCAAAGGTCCCGCAAGGACCTCTGCCTGCTCCTTCAGTACCCTGGGGTGGATGCCATCTGGGCCTGGCACCTTGTCCACCCTCAGTGCCTTCAAACCCTCCCGAACTCTGCCCTCCATGGTTTCCCCATCTGTCACCCCTCCCCATTTCTGCCATTCCTCCCCTGTGTATCACCCCCTTCTCCTTAGTAAATACCGAGCAGAAGTAATCATTTAGCACTTCTGCCTTATCGCACCCTGCTACCACCCAACTCTCCTCCTTCCTAATCCTTACTATGTGGTCCTTACAGTTCCTTTTCTCACTGATGTACCTAAAGAAGTCCTTCTCCCCCTTTTTAATGCCTTGTGCCAGCCTGAGCTCCGTAGATGTCTTGGTTCCCCTTACTGCCCGTGTCACCTCCTTCGATTCCATCAGGTACTCCTCCCTGTCCTCCCCCTTCCTGTTTTCTTGTACCTCCCAAAAGCAATTGCACTTGAGGGTCTAGGTCAGGGAGATATATATCATTAAGGACTTGGGGGTACACTGTATGAGGAAAATTTTCCCACTGCTTTCGAGGGTGTGTGTGTGGATTGTGTAGTGCTGAGGAGGGGGGGATTAGGTGCACTTCTGATAGCCAGTCTGACAAACAGCCTACATTTTGAGATTGAGTGTGACATGGGACAATGAGTGCTAGAGGAGGGGGTGTAGATGTTTTGAGGGACTGACATGGGGGTTGATTAGGGTGGTATTTCTGATGTAAATACGGTAAAAGTCTGATTATAAAATGGCAAAAAAATTCCTGGGCTCTAAATGATCAGTGGTGACCTTCAATAGAGATGTTATCCCAGCATAATATCATGCCTTTTCAAAATGTATTTTAATAATGTATGTTTTTCACCTTTTTCTTTTTTTTTTTTTTAAAGCAAGCCATTTTATAATTGCAATAATGCACTCCAGAATGTGTGTCATGGGGATAACATCACATCTTGGATTTTGGACACGCTCAACCTGCAGCCCTGTGCCCAACCACCCAAGGTGTGGTATTATCCCAGCACAACACACAAACAGTTGTGCATTTTTGCATAATTATACAATAGCATGGATTTATTCCTTGAATTCACATTGGGCCAAGAAACTGGGGACCATGCCCTTCCCCAAACACAAATTCCTAGTCCTGCCCTTAAATCAAGACAGTAAGGGACACAAGAGACGATAGTATGCAGACTTACAAACACTGTAGATAAAAGAAGAAAAGGGTCTGTCTGAAAGGTGTTCTTAATTTGTTCTTATAGAATTCAAGGTAAGGGAGAACAATGAGGTTCCTGGCACAGGAGTCAAAGGTGAGGTTACAGCTGAGGGATATAAAGGTGACAGAGATGGATTTCAGAGAGCTTTTCTTGCTCAAAAAGATGACTTGTCTTATATACTATAGGACATTTTGTTGGAGCCTGACATTTACGTGGTTAAGGCAGAATGATAAGCAGCTCTTCTAATTTAAAGCTTCCACTGTGAAAACCATTAAAATCCTGGCATTTGACTGCTACACACCTATAAAAATCACAAATATTTCACTGACACAGTGGTGCTTCTATATAATAAGTATTTTGATATCAATTGCTGTTGTTTCTGATTTACTGTGTATTGCTATGTACTTATAGTTTGCACCTGCTGCTGATTTTGATTTTTCAACTAATTGTTTCCCTGTTATGATGCTGTTTTTACTTGTGACTCCCCACTGCTGTCTTTTTCCTTATTGTGCTTTTTTTACCATTACTGTATTGATGATGTGAGTTTCTGTAATTCTCCCAGGCTTTGCTGGATAACAGACATATGTATGCCTAGTGTATCTTACCTGCTATTAAAAAGAAAACACTTACATACATATATATATATATATATATATATATACATACATACAAACATAAATAAATATTTTCTTGTATGTAAGGCTGGTGCCCTCCCAGATGCCTTCAAGGTACAGGCCCCAACACCCTGCTTGCCACAGATTTCCTGGTGGCTACTGAGCTCTATAGTGAGGGGGTCCATATCCATTAATAGTAAAATTATGGTGTGGTGCCTCCACCCAGAAAAAGACTATAGTAGGCTTGGTGAAACAGTAGTGCAACCAGCTGGGAGACTGAATCGCCCCTCTTTCCAACTGTAGGTACCGCTACCGGGACCCACACATTGGCCATGCAATCCCCAATGAGCATGCTGTTAACTCTGAACAGAGTGTGGCAGACAAATAAATACAACTGCAAGCACAGGCTTTCTTAGCGGGCAAGCCCTAAGAGGCAAAAGGGGTTAATTGGCAGTATGACGTGACTGGTAGCAAGAGGCTTGTCTTCAGTTGCCGACAGTATGTAGGCCAAGCTCAAAAACAGTGGCTGCTCTTCATATACCCTATGCAGGTGCAGCCAAATGAAACGCTCCAGGGCTATCACAAAACTGTCCAGTGAAGCACAGCCCTGGCACTCTGTTCACCTTTATTAGTCTGGGGGCCAAATGAAAAACCCTGCCTAAATTTTAAATTGGTAGCACCCCCCCCCCCACAGAAAAGGTTTAACACTTTTTATGAAGGATGAACCCCGAGAGTGATTTTAGGGGGGATATGGTATTACGCGGTGATAACTTTGAGAAGTATGGCTGCTTTTCTAAATCATGTCAGACGGCCTTCACAAATTTCTTGAAAAAGTCAAAATAATGACTCTCTTTTAACGTGTATAATTTTACAGTGTTTTCATCATATATTGATTTAATTATGACAAATTTACTTTAAATATGTTCTCTGCTTGTTGTTTTGTCTGTATGTGTAATTTATGAACTGTTTACACTATATAATTTATAAAAAAAATAGCTTATTTCAACATTGTGTCTTACAGCTATAAGACATGGACAAAAAGTGTTTTATTTTTTCATAATTTTACAAGATGAATAATGTACTAATGAACATATTTCTAACAGCATTTTTCTTTTTATTCAGGTAATAACAAGTGAGAGGTAACAAAATGGCTGCAGACCCTGCTGAGATTTTGACTCTCCGCACCAAAAAACGCTGCCTAACTAATGACTGGTCCAAGTGTATAATCTGCCAAATAACAACACAGGAACACCTGAGGACTGCAATCCCTGGAGGACTAAAGATATTTTATAATGCATGCCTTGTTAGAAAAGACCATGTTTATCAGTGATTGCAGCAATTAGGCACTGACGCATTATTATCATGCACAATGTCATCAGTCCTACACCAGCAAAACAAACCTGAAGCATTTTGAAGGTCGAGGAGGAAGCTCAAGTCCTGGCTCTTCTATTGATACTGGTCAGTGTTCAAGCTCACAGAGCAGGTGATCAACTCACCAGGCTAACTGGAATTTGTGTATAATATGCCAGAAGGTGTATCACAAAAAGACAAAAATCTATCACAGATTGTAACCTTCAGAGGGCAAGAAACTCTGCTTGATGTAGCTGAAGCCAGAGAAGACAACATAGTCTTAAAGTGAATAGCAGGACTGGACTTAATTGCATTTGAAGTAAAGTACCACAAAGAATGCCATAGTACTTCCACCAGTAAAAGAAACATACAGACAACATTTTCACTATCCAGTGACTAGGAAGATGAATCTGAGTATAAAGCATGTTTCAGTGAACTGATTTCTGAAATTGAGAATGACCTTGTTATCAGCAGAAAAGCCTTGTCCATGTCTTACCTATTACAGAGATACCAGGATATTCTGAAAGGCAAAGTTCCTAGCAGTGAGAGTTACTGAAGCGAGAAACTAAATAAGAGACTAACAAACTATTTTGGTGACCAGATAATTTTTCAAACACAGCTTGACCCAAGTAAACCAGAGCTTGTGTATAGTAGTGCTGTGTCTTTGAAATATATCATCAACATAGCTTCCTGGTTGCAATCAAAGCAACAGTATAAAGAGGAAAACCCTCTCCCTAGTTCTGAAAATAAAGATACTCAACCGCATCTATGCTGTTTTATGCAGCACAGGTCCACCGTAGTGAACTCAAAATGTACGAGGGACTGGAAATCAATCCAATAGATAATTCCACTATCAATTTAGAACAAGCATTAGACATGATTCCTGACAATGTGCATAGGTTCCCAAAATTAGTATTCCAAGGGGATGTTGATGAACCTACTGAAGATGGCAGTCCTTTAGTAACAGTCATTAACAAGACCCTCCACAGACAGATATTATCAGTTGGTCAGAACTTAATTTATATAGTATCCAGAGGTGCAAAGCATACAGCTAAACATGTTGAGCTTGCAATGTACATACACCATATGATAGGCTCTAAACAGGTAGTAACAATGGTGCACAAGCTAGCACACTGTGTCAGTTATGAAGCCTTCGAGAGAACTGACACAGCTGTTGCAATGGATCACCATGAAAAAGCATACAGGGACAATATCATAATTCCATCAAACATACAGAATGGGGAGTTTGTTCAGTTTACTGCTGACAGTAACAATATAAATGAGGAAATGTTAGCTGAAAAGCACACAACCTATGCCACAACTATGGTAGTACATCAGCATCAGACTCCCACAATTCCAGAAGGCAGCTTGGCACAGTGGCAGCTCAGGCACAAACAAAGAAAATAGCACACTGAACACGATCACTTTATACTCCTGCAATGTGCCAAGCAATTCTGGAGTGCAATCCTCATGGCAGATGCCCTACACCGAATTTTGTGGGAAAAGTAAAAAGTAACTGGTATACTGATGTTGAGGATTGCCAACAAGCCATCAACCTTGATCTGCAATGGCTAATTCTAAGATGTTACCAAGCTATTTGAGGTTGAGTTTGAAAAGGTGAAAGCTCAACAAGTATCAGGATGGATAGCTTTTAATGTGATGATTTCATCTGCCATACCAACAGTAACATCTATTGGGTACTGTCCAATGCTGCCAACATCACCTGCTGAATGGAATACTGTTTTCACTGTAATGAAGAATGTCTGCAAGATGTCTAGGACACTTGACCAAGATTAAAGTGTCTTGACATTTGATGAAGCTATATATTGTAAGGCCAAAGAGATTCAGTAGAGGTACCCAGAGGAATTTCAGAAAACAGTTTTGAGAATGGGTGGTTTCCACATAGCACATTCATTTCAGGCTGTAATTGGAAAGAAGTATGAAGAGAGTGGTCCGGAAGACATCTTCATAGAATTGCAGGTGTATGGTTGCAACACAGCAAGCAATCTACTTAAAGGCAAACCCTACAACCATGGAGTAAGGGCCTACAAGTTTGTAATGGAGGCTCTGTCCAGACTGAGGTGATAGGTATTCTGTAGCTGGATACAAGACAGTGAGATTGATTGTGATGAAGACCTCATCAACAGCAAGCTCCAGGAATGTCAAAATGTGGTATCAAACAATGAAGCAATACTTTCCCATCTCAGTGATGCAGTCAATAATGTACAGGATGCATTGCACAGATTCTGCAATTTTGGAAAAGCAACTTCCCAAACGTTTGCATTCTTGGATAATGACATCAAGATGGTTAACATCCTAATGTGGTTCATTAGAGCAGACTGTGAAAGCAACTGGGACCTGCATCTTGCAGCAGTTGTAGGTATGCTACCACAATTTTTTTGCCTTTGGCTGCACCAGCTATGCCCACTGGGTATCTGTGTACATCAGTGATATGAAGCTTCTGAAAGATTGTGCCCCCGAAGTTCATGAGCAGTTTGTGCAAGCCATGCTGTAGCTTGGTCTAGAAATAAATTCAGCAAAGTCTGGACAGACATGGCACTTGAACAAACAGTAAACTGTGATAGTAAATTAAAAGGGGGTATAGAGGGTTTCACTTTGAAACCAATAGCCTTGGCTAGATGGTTCATCACTGCTCATGAGTGCTCAGCTATCAAAACTTCCATGAAGGTAATGTGTGATATGGTAGACTAAGACGTTTCACAAGGAACACACAAGGCGGCTGTACCATGTCACATGCAACAAGATGAAGGAGATGTAAATAAGATTCTTAATGCAATCACCGACTCCATGACAAACCTATTAGATTTGAATACTGACTTGATAGCACTCACCAACATTGCAACTGGCATTGTTGCATCCACAGAGGTTGCCACCAAGCTTGTTACTGTGAATGACACAGGAATCAAAGCAATGAAACAGTTTGTGGAAGACAGACTAAATTCAAATACCACTGGATTCTTTAAACCATAGCAAAAGCTCAACATCAAGACATTTGTATCTCTAAGCAAGAAGATCAAATTGAAAGTTAGCAGTGATAAGACAGTGACTATAAATGTAAACAAAGAGTTGTTTAACCATATTGTAGTAGCTGCACAAACAAGAAAGATTGATCTGAAGGAAGATTTCACACATGAGCATTCTACAGTTCCATATGCTCTAGCACACTTTGATGGCACTCTGAACAAAACTGCAAAGAGTAAGCTAATGCCTGAATTAGGAAATGAAGCAAAGTCAATGTATCGACTACCAGCATCCAACATGCCCACAACTTGGATAGTGGATGGCATGGCTGTTATACAAATGGCCGAGCAAGGAGGTACAACTAGCTTTGGAGAACTTGCTGAATTAATCTTCAGAACAGTATGCCAGCTTCTAGAGTTATGAGAGCTGCAAAATAGTAAATATCATCTTTGATCTATATGATGTCAAAGATTCAACTTACTCAGTCCCAGGTGGCCATTTTGAATAAGGTTAAGCATAGAACATTTCGACTCACATGTGAGTTCTGGGGCCGAAATAACTTTTGAGCATGCACGAAGACAATCCTCACAAAGCAATGAAGTCAAAATCCATGGTCCTAAAACACCCATCCCAATGTAATGGAGTAAGTTCATTGAAAATCCCAAGAATAAAGAACATCTGGTAAAGTTCCTGTCAGAATCATGGTCTGATATGGCAGAAATGTTACTTTGCCCAGATCAGAAAATGGTTATTAGAACTAGAAAAAGAAGAAATAGTGCACACAGTTAAGATCGGGTTCTGAAAAATATATAGCCAGAAAAAATAAGAATACAGCACTCCAGGCTAGCATTTAAAATATTTTATATTTTATATTGAAAAGCAAAAAAGCACAGTGCCACTATTGTGCACAATATTTTTAAAACATAATGTAATGGTTCACATACCAATAAAGTGCAGACAGGGCTGTGGCACTGTTTTTTTGCTTTTCAGTATAAAATGCTAAATATTTTAAATGCTAGCCTGAAGTTCTATATTCATATTTTTCCAGAAAATGGTTATTGCAGGTGGATTCAAGGATGGCCTCATTGCTTACATGGTCACTTCAGATGGAATTGTAGACTAAGAAGATCTATTCTCATCATACAAAGAAGCTGATACTCGGCTTCTACTTCATGTTGCACATGCTTCACAAGAATACCCTCATGTAATGGTCTGGTCTCCAGACACTGATGATGCAGTGACAATGATGATGTGTACATTTTATTCACAAGTTGGAAGCAACTCAGCAGCTTTGTTTTCATACTGGTGTGAAGGATAAAGCCAGGTTTATACCAACCCACACCACAGCAGCTGAACTTAGCCAACAACTATGCAGAATGTTGCCAACCGTACACACACTGACTGGGTGTGATTCAACCAGCAGTCTTGCAAGGGTTGGTGAACTAAAGCCAAGGAAGCTTATCAGGAAGAATCCACACAAATTTAGAAGCCTTAGCAAATTTGGCAGTACGGTGGATATACCTCCTGCACAGTTGAAATCAGTAGAATTTCTGATAACCCTTCACTATGACCCAATGGCTAACTCAGTGGATGTAAATGGTGTGTGATATAAGCTTTTCTGTCACAAGCAGGCCCAGAATGAAGCCCCTCCCAACTTCTGATAGTCTTCTGCAACATTTCAAGTGCACAAATTACCAGACCTTTATGTGGAACCATGCCCTGAAGGCTCAGCCTGACATCCCATCCCCAACTGGAAATGTCTGGCATCACGACAAGGATGGCACATTTCTCCAGTGACACAGACACCTGCCCCTGAAGCACTCCTGGAACTCATTACATGTGGGTGTAAAAAAGCCAAGTGTGAACGGTTACGCAACTGCAGTTGTTCCAGGCACAGCATGGTGTGCTTACAGGCTTGTATGTGTGCTGGTGGTGAGGACTGTTATAATCCTCATAAAGTTGCCAGTGTGAATCTAGATGAGTCTGATACTACAGATGATTCAGACATAGACATGTAGTGTATGACAAATGTATTGAAAAAAGGTTAGACATACATATATACTGTCATATTGCCCATCATTGAGAGGGAGTCCATTGGATATTAGTGTTTTGCTAGCATCATGGTGTGCAATAGTATACCTGGCTTCTGTTATAATGAATACAATATTTAAAACTTTTGTGTCAATGAATAATCTGTGGGTGGGATATTCAGAATGTGCCAGGCAGTGGCACAAGCCTGGGTGTAATACAACTGGGATGTGCCAGGCCATGGCCCAGGTGACATTCAATGGTGTTGTGCCATGGCTCAGCACCACTGAATATGGCACTGGGGCTGCCCGCACACGGTGCAGTGGCAGTGCGCCAGCGCAAGTGGCAAGTGAGGAGCAGGGGGATGCGCCAGCGCAAGTGCGGGTGCGCTAGGTGCAGCAACCGTGATATTCAGCGCTGGGCACGAAAATGAGGCCATTATGCATGCAAGGTGCAAATGGGGCCATATGCATGTCATTACAGCCCCATTTGCATCAGGTGTGCTGATGCCTGATGACTAGCACCTGGCGCCGTGCCAGGCTGCAACCATCGGGGACCGACACCCCCCTGCCCCTCGGTGGGCAACATGCTCCAATGCCTGATCGTGGGCTTTAGGTAATGCCATGTCCCTGGTGATCCAGTGGACCCCACCCCATTGCCCGATTGCAGGCGTATATGACATAAAACCCTGGTGGTCCAGTGGACCTGCCCCCCTTCCCATTTGCAGGCTGTAGTCAAAGGTACATTCCCTGGTGGTTCAGTAGACCCACTCCCCAGCCTGATTGTGGGCATATCTGTTAATATAAACTCCCTGGTGGTCCTGTGGACCTGCTCCCCAGACCGATCATGGTCATATGATTAAAAGAATACCCTGCTGGTCCAGTGGACCTGATCCCCAGGCCGATTGTGGGCAAATGAATAAATAATACCCTGGTGGTCCAGCGGTATCCCCCTCCCCAACTGCCCACTGGAACCCACCACCCCGCTCCCCCCGGTCAGCGGCTGGTGGCAGCTCCCCACCCGCAGGCTACCTGGCTTCCCGCCAACTGACAGCATACAGTAGAGCTGTACGCCCATTGGTCCCCTGCATGGGCCAATGAGCGAGTAGACCATACTGTACTACACAGTCCCGAAATGTGTCACATATCGGGACTGTGTAGTACAGTACGGTCTGCATGCCCATTGGTCCACACAGGGGACCAATGGGCATACAGCCATACTGTACACTGTCAGTCAGCGGGCGGCCGGCAGGTGGGAGCTGCCGCCCGCTGCTCACCAGGGGGAGCAGGGTGGTGGGTCCCAGTGGGCAGTTGGGGAGGGGGATACCGCTGGACCACCAGGGTATTATTTATTCATTTGCCCACAATCGGGCTAGGGATTGGGTCCACTGAACCACCAAGGGGTTTATTATAACACATATGCCCACAATTGGGCTGGGGATCGCATCCACTGGACTACCAGGGAGTTTATTATAACACATATGCCCGCGATCAGGCTGGGGAGCGGGTCCACTGGACCACAAGGGGGTTTATTATAACACATATGCCTGCAATCGGGCTTGGGAGCAGGTTCACCGGACCACCAGGGTTATAAATCTGACATGCCCATGATCAGGCGATGTGGTAGGGTACACTGGACTACCAGGGATATAAGTTTATTATGACCATGATCGGGCGATGGGGTAGGGTCCACTGGACCACCAGGGATTTATTGCTATAATGCCCACGATCAGGCGAGGGCACAATGCCCGTAGTGAGTCTCTGGAGGTCGGGTGGCCACTCACAGCAGGCGGCTGCCGTGTTGCGCCCGGCAATATGGCAGCCCACCTGTGGGTGTCCCCCGGCTTGCTCCTGCTTTATACAGGCAGATCTTTGTGCCCCCCTGTGTGGCACAAGGTGGGTTTGTGCCTGCATATGCGCTGCACATCCCAGGCTGAATATCGGGATGTGTCACATGCATGGGCACGCCCCGCACTCATGCGCTACATACACACATTGGTGTGCCCTGCGCCTTGGGATGTACTGTAACATTCCCCTTTGAATATCACACCGGGGCATATCAGTGGGTTGTGCATGGCGCAACAGTGTTGCGCCATGCGCAGCCACTTTGAATATCCCACCCTGTGCATTTATCAATACAAATCACAAGGTCAACATTCTTTAAGTAATGAGCCTTATTAATAATTTGTGTCAAAGAAACCTTTTGTATTCTAAAATTAGTTTTTGTCTTTAAAAATAAATGAGTAATAATTTGTGTCAAAGAAACCTTTTGCATGACTAAAATGTGTTTTTGTCTTTTAAAATAAATTGATTAAATCCCATTTTATTGGTCATTTTTACTTTCAAACTTGTCTTGACAACTTTAGTACATTTTTCTGGCCTTTTCACTTGTGCAAAATGTTGTTTTGACATGGGTACAAACATCTTGCATTGGCATACCTTGTTATCACTTTACAAGACTACATGCACCCTAGATAAGTACCTAAGGGACACTTCAATCAAAATAACATAGTTGTTACTTTCTGTACAGGGGGAGTGCTACGTTGTCAAAAATTTCAGGCCTGGGCCTCGAGACTATATATCACAGTGAGCAGTATGTGATATAAATTTTGTTCTCGTGTACTGGAGGTGCTACCCTCTCTCCACTGGTACCAGTGTGTTTTCCCTTTGAACTTATTAGGGATGTAGGTACCCAGATGCTAAATCCTCCTCAGTATTGCTGCCTTCAAAATATCTGTCTGGTTTTAGATGCTCATGTTTACATCCTGTTGTAACATCCCATTGTAACCTTCTTGCTGCACTTCTCATTTTATTGTATGTTTCTAATCCTGTGTATCTCATGATGTCTGTAAATGTCTGTCGCACTTGAGAAAGGGCAATGCTGCTCAATGTGCTTTCCAGGGTAAACAATAAAACGAAATTAAATGAATCAATGTAGAGCTGCTGGTGTTACACATGGCTGGCCAGCGTAGGTGCACTTTAAGGACATTCGCTGGTGTTTCTGCAACCCATTGTCAAATTCGTAATTTTTTGCCCAGTACATGATGATCATCTAAACATTTAAAATCCACAACAAAAAACATGGGTTGCCAGGCTTGTTTTTAAAGATTAGATTTGCCCTGTGATCATTTAGTCTTCCCTCTCAATGTTCAGTGTGTCATCCTGGCGCCCCTATAGCGTTGCCATAATAATTTTTCTGATGAAATACCTTCTTTTATTTAAAAAATACTTTTTATTTAGGAATTGCTTCTCACTGCCACCCGAGTACTGATCCAACGTCTTCAGCATGACCTTTGACTCAGAGTAATGCTGTGACAAGATTCTTGTTTCCTATTCGGTCTGCCTGCATGGAGACTCGTGTTGGTGAACGTAGAGGAGATAAGACTGTCTTGTGGCCTGGTTGCTTACTTTTCAAAATATGAAATTAAAAGGGCATTACAAATTTAAAATGTCTTCTTTAGATAAGAAACACAATGGCTCAGACGCTGTGTATGTTTCCCCACCTGTACAGCCCTATTCATTCAAGCCTCCAGCCACAAGCTATGCTGATAGTGCCCTACTAAACAATACAGAAGAGAAGAGAACAGTGACCTACATGAAGGGGTAGTTGGTCCAGCTGGAGACTGATAATTGTGTTGTATCTTATGTCTGTTTCAGCTTGTCAGCAGATTAGTGTAAAATTCTCTTTTTTTTTCAATTCTGTTTTTGGCTCCTGTGGTGTGTGGGGGATGTAGCCCTTCTCAGCGCATGGACCTCGTACCTGGCATCGCCCCCAGGCTGCCTAGACTGGGGAGGCCCACAGCTTGCCCCCTAGCTTTGTTTAAAAGAAGCTGCCGACTGTAGAGAGACAAGAGCAAGCGAGTCAGCAACTTCAGAAAAGTAGATGCAAGCGTGAGCATGTGTTGCTATAACAGTGGTTGCTCAGGCTTCATGTCTACTTTTCTGAAGCTGCCAACTTGCTCAGTCACATCTCTCTACAGTTGGTAGCTTCTTTTAAACAAAGCTAAGTAAACTGAAAATAAAAAACTCAGTTTTCTAAGTTTTTCTACAGAGTGCCTTATTTGACATCTCTGCCAGCACGTCGTTTACCGGTATTTACAGCTCTCTGTCACACTACATTAGAGGAACAAAAGTGAAAGTGCTTCTTCAGTAATGCAGTCTGACAATGGCAGGATCAACCAGATAAGTTTCAGTATGACATATAGGAACATGGAGATATCAGTGATAGCTCCACTGTCTGCTTCAGATAGTACTTTACTTCTGCTTATATCCCAAAACATATGTTGTATAAATATATATGTGTGTGTGTGTGTGTATGTGCGTGCATGCGTGCATATGTGTGTGTATATACACACACATATACACAAATATATGAAACTATATATATGTACTGTATATACACTAGTTTAGATTCTGAAATACTATACTGTAGGTTGTCCATGAAGCCATAATAACACACAGACCAATGTCTCCTCATCATTTCATTCTATTCCATGGCAATAACTTTACCATCACAGATGCATCTTGTTCAAAACACAGTTAGCAAAATATATCATTTTTTTAAGTATAATGAGTACTGCTGCATTGTATGTCCTGATGGGCCTTCAACCATATTGCTTCATGAATGA
Organism: Neoceratodus forsteri; assembly: GCA_016271365.2. Classification (NCBI taxonomy): domain Eukaryota; kingdom Metazoa; phylum Chordata; order Ceratodontiformes; family Ceratodontidae; genus Neoceratodus; species Neoceratodus forsteri. Next base: position 789,165,598 of record CM057454.1, read on the forward strand.
CAGCAGCACTCAAACATATGGGCAACAAAAATTGAACACAGTCACACAGCAAAGTTGTGTGCTGCTTTCCTGATGCAGATGCAGGGAATGAAATGACATGTTATGAATATGTGTTACATACACCTTGCTTCCATACTGTTATAAAAAAAATGTATGCTCTTTGGAGCAAAAAAAGGTCACCATGTGGTGATTTGACTCCAAGGAGGAAGTCTGCTCGACTGGTGTTAACTTCAGAATATCTTAAGTAAGACGTTTATTGAAAGCAATATTTTCAAAACTCCTTGAATGCCTTGCTTGCTGATAAATGATAAAATAATGGGATAATGATCACCACATGATTAACTGAAATGCTCGACATTGACATCTGCCTTTTATTTTATTTTTTATTTTCATTTGTATTCATGCGCCTTGCCGGTCAGCCCCCATCCAACAGACCCCGAGCCCGTCCCTGAAATTACCGGTGCATACCTTGCCTGGTCTGGGAGCGCACTGCGGAAGTCCGCTTCATCCTGCTGACGGGCATATTTTTCCCCTCCAATTTTCTCCCAGGGGCACCGGGAGTATGCACGCATGCATGTGAAGGTGCACATGTGCTTTACAGCCCTGGTTCCAAACCCTTTCCCTCACCCCATTGCCTAATGCCCAGGCACCCTTGGGTCCATGCCACCCCCAGCCTCCACTGGGGGTCACCATAGCCGAGGGATGTCATGCTTCCTCCCCGGGGAGGAGAGCTTGCCTGCCGGCAGCTCTATCCAGCTCTGCCCTCCCCCCCATGCTGACCTCCAATGACCCGGGCTTGTTCCTGAACCCGGGTCACCGGCGTCAGTCGAGCTGAGGTGCCAGCACCTCAACCCTCTACGCCACCAGGCCAGTGACATCTGCCTTTTATGATAGAAAAAATGATAAATTAGTGGTCAGTTTTCTAAGAAAATAATTATGAGTGTGTGGAGAGCAACACTAGGAGCATCACATGGCAGACATGAAGTCATAAAGGTATGTTTACTCAATCACTGAGGAACACCTGCACTGCATTATTAAAATTATAAAATTGTTAACATCCTCCAAATAGTTGCACTGCATATAGTATGAGGCACAGTAGTCAATATGCTAAGTGTCATATCAGTGAAAAAAACACAAACAAGAAAAACACAACTATTGATATAGATTTTGGTGAATGCAATTCCATATTACTTAATTATTTATGGTCTTTGTCACCATCCTGTAAGCACGTAACCATTTTTTTTAAGGTACTCGCTGATCAACATCACAGAAAAAAATGTTACTGTAAATAATGGTTAATCAGTTAAAGTATAAGTATTTATTACAAAACAAATAATTAATTATGTTTACTGATCCAGGCCCAGATATTCAAAACTTTTCCCCAGAGTTAAATTAGCACTGCCCGGTGGGCAAACTTAGCCTGGAGCAAAAAGCAAGCTATATTCAAAAGGAATAGCCCAGGGCAAACAGCCTCTGAATATAGCATGGGAGTAACGCCAGGCAAACTGGGCTGGGAGTGCAGGGCAAACTTAGCACTGGAATAGGACAGCTCTGAATATAGCAACCAGGAAGTGCAAACCACAACAGCAACACAGTGCACAGCAACGTGAAGGTAGGTAGAGGTGAACTATGTGGCCAATATGCATGCCAGCAAATGCATGTACCCAGTGCAGCTGCAAGCAGCAGCACATGTGAAAGTACAATGTGCAAAACTGTGTAATAGTCCCCAAACCGTTAGCACCACACTAACACGTTTGAGCGGGTTTAGTGCAGAGCTAAGCCATTTGCCCTGAGCAAACATGTTTGCCTGGCACTAAACTTTGCCATATTCAAAAGTGACATGCAAATGAGCCTACTTAGGTAGTCTCTGGGCAAACATCCAGATTAGCATCTCATTATGCCCTGATTTGCATGCAGTTTTCCCAGCATTACTGCAGGGTCCCACAGCTCCACCTGTAGGTCAGTCTGGAAGTACAGGGGCTGGCCAGGTCTCTCTGCAGCTCCACCTGTAGGTCAGTCTGACAGTGCATGATGGTAGCTGCAGGCTACATGTATGCAGTATAGCACAGCATTGTGTACCCTGGGGACAACACAGCATAGGCACAGGCACTGGTGGTGATGCATGCTTCAGTGCACAACAGACACCACGGTAGCAAGGGGGCCAGTAGTGTGAGGGACACAGCACTGTCTATGGTGTGTAGGGTAGTGATGACCACTGCACTGTACACAGTGACAAGCCCACCTTGCAGGTGTTTACTGACAGTGGACAATACTGTCACATTGTTGTGTGACCCACAGATGCTACACCTCTGGCATGGGATGCTCACAGTGACATATACATGGCTGGCTCTGTATGCTGTGGTGTATGTACAGCTGTGCAGTATGTGACTTGGGGAGCATGTACGATCGGATAGGCACACTGGTATTGGGGTATTCCCAATGCTGGCCTATGTGCACTGTGTGCTGTGTCCCAGCCTTGTGGCCACACCCGGTCTGTGGTGAGGCCTGGCCACCCATACACCCTCCCCTCAACACCCACCATGCCCACAGTGCTGCATGTGTGTGCTGGCATCTGTTGGTCAGCACAGACATATGGTCTGCAGGTGTGTACTGTATGGCCACACTACCATGGTTCCCCTGGGGGCCCAGGTCACCACATACTGCCTGGCATGGCTGGGACTGGTGGCAGCTGTTGGCATCATTGTGGTGCCATCAGTGAGCAGCATGTTTCCTCCATGTCTGGCTTTTTCTCTGTGTCATAGTCATATGTTAGGGTTGCGCAAGGCCACGCTAAAGCCACGCAATGCCACAGTGTCGCACAAAGCTGGATTGCCCAGGGTTAAGGCCAGCTTTTCCTGGGCGGTAATTTCTACTGTGCAAAAGGTCATGCTAAGTCACGCAAAACCACTTTGCGCGGCGCTAGTCACTGAATATAGCAGTGCACCTGTAGTCATGATCAGTTTGCCCCTTGCATATATTATGATTTTGCCCGGCGCTCATGCGGTTTGTGTGCACTATTTGGCCTTTTGAATCTAGCAGACCTGCGCTAATCCCATGCTAAATCCATGCAAATGGTTTGTGCCCCGCACAAAGCTTTGAATATCTGGGCACTGGTATCTGTCTTCAGTCAGACCATGATAACAGTCATTATATACTCCTCCATGTTCTTGATGTATGTTGGCATATGACTGCCAACAGACATCCATCTTGCAAGTACCATGTCACCAATACCATCGCTGGATGAAGTGCACCAGTACATACAGTATGATTGCTCACAGATTTCTCCCACTACTTCAGTTGAATGCAATGCTTATGTTTGCCTTTCGACTCCAGCTTTTTTCAGATACCTGTCTGAAAACAAACAGAACATAACAGTGCCTCAAAACTGTAACTGTGTTGTTGCACCTCAGTGAGAGGTTTGCCTTACTGCTTCATACCTATATAGGATCAAGTTGGGTTATAACACCACAGTACAGAAAAGGATTTGCCAAATTAAGTGTAACAAATTTTTTTTTAACATAAAACATTTTCAGACATGGTGTACAATGACACCTGCTTGAGGCTTTCAATAAAAGCATTGCCAACTGCAGCTGTCACTTACACCTCGAGTCAATCATGTGTGAATCCATACTGTTTTGAAACAGAGAATGCTTCTGCCATCATTCACAGAGTTTGTGGTTATTTTTCTCTCTTGCACACACACACTATGCAGCGGTGTGGCACAGGTGAATAACCATGAACATCAACTGTCACGCAGGTTTCAACATCCAGTGGGGTATACAGCCTCCTTCGTCTCAATGCAGGGTTCACCTAACAGACCGAACGAGGGCTCCTACATTGCATTGGGTATTTTCAGCTGTGCTGTTGTCACATCACAAAAGTGCTTCTGAAAGTCGCTCAACATAACATAAATATGATTACAAAATAAACATAATTTAATTAAATGGACAGATTTAATAATCTCAAAAAAGGCACACCTGAAGGTGCATTATGTTTGGCTAATGGCCCTTCTCAAAAGAACATACCAAAATGTACCCCCGTAATGCTTGATTGCTTAATTCACGGGTGGTGGAATTACTCTGCCTACACTTGTGCTTCATACCAGATGAGGAACATTATCCAACTATAAAGCACACCCTGTCCTGCATTACTTGTTAAAAAAACAGAAAATGCATAATTGTCATTTACACGTAAACAATTATACCATTTACAAGTCACACAACTATAAACTTGGACAACCTACTTCACTGTCAGAAGTAAAAAAAAAATATATATATATATATATCTTTGGTAACATGCCAAACATTGAATCAATGGCAGATGCATAACTAATTTTCCCGCATGAGTTTTCTAACCCCTAAGTGATGGTCCGTAGTAAAGTTCTGTATTTGCACTCCCTAAGATGTTACATATTGCAGACCTTGCCTTAAACCCTCCAGCTCCATGGTGTTTGAATTTCAGATCTCATTGCTCTATTAAAATAAATTATTATATCATCATCACTGTCTTCATCAGAAGAGGATAAGGAAACAGTCACCGTCAACATTAAGACAAGGTTTTACATGATGACTGACTTTCAGTTCCTAAACAGCAATTATACTTTATTAAGAAAGCATTTTTTTAACAAGCTGCAAGATGACAAATGTTAATATTTGTTGAGACTCCAATGACTCTGATTATTGGGCAAAGTAATTGCCATTGGACAGCAGCTGGGCACTGAGAAGGATTAGCTTGGCCATGAAAACTGACCTTCTCCATGGTGGGCACAGTACAGGCACCGTGTACACAAATACGAATGGGCATCCTTATGGGATAATGCACCTTTGAGCAACAATGAGGAACGTGATTGGTACAGCTGAGGACGTGTGAACGCTGCAGTGTGTTATACACTGACACACATAAATGTTACTATAATTCACTAACACCATGGCTGACAACAGAACCGTGAGGGTATGACACAGCAACAGTACTCCACCGGAATGATGCAATATCATTTTTTATCCTATTTATTCTTCTCAGGGGGCTGGGGATGTAACCCATATCTGCCCTGTGAACCCCCTTTCAGGTTCACCTCCCTCAGATACAGTGATTCACCTGCTGACCATGAGACCATGACTTGGCATGCATGTTGGGTATCCTGCCAACAACATCTTTAAGAGTAGAGAGTACCAAGATGCTAATCTGGTGACAGGCTTGTCCATGGGAGGCTCGGAGGAGTGTCGCTTCCTGGGAATACAGTCTCATGCTGTACTGCCATAGGAGTTTTCTGTTATCAGTTCACCCTCAAGAGTAGACGTGCACTGATGTCCTTGCAACATCAGACATGCAGTCCCGCTTTTGACATGACAATGTCCACCACACCACCAACCACTACGTATGCTCACAACTGCATGATGCACCAGGCCATAGCCATCGCCAGTGCTAGGAATATTGCTGATTGTGTGTTTATCCCCTCCCCACAGGAGGTCAGCTGTCCATAAAATGCTGCATTCTCCTCACACCGGTCAACACTCCAGTGCCCTGTGCTCATTCCAGAACCTGGGTTGTCTGTGTCACAAATGGTAGCAGTAAAGCTGCACCAGTCAACCAGCTCCTCAATGTCCATTTAATCTATATTTCTTAACATGCATATTTGCCTCTCAATACTAGTGACTCAGCTCAATAATTTGTAGAAAGTAATAGACATGTCTGGGTAAAGTCGTTACACTACCTCAGTAGATAAATAGAACATGATCAGAGGCATACCTGAACTAACTGAACATCAACTATTGAAAATGCACAAGATCTATAAGGCTATAAGAACTGAACTTTGCAGTATGGCCTGGAGAACAACACTGTGCATCACTGATCTAAACTGCAGCTCCATTCATAAAGGTAGATAGTAGAAACATAGAAACATAGACTTTGACGGCAGATAAGGACCGCTTGGCCCACCTAGTCTACCCATTTCCCTATCTACATGATAAACTGCAGATCCTAGTTAACCAACAGCCTATTTCTTCCTACCTCCCACAAGAATTGCCTTATGTCTGACCCATGTATTCTTGAATTCTCCCACAGTTTTAGACCCCACAACCTCCTCAGGAAGGCTGTTCCATGCGTCCACCACCCTCTCTGTGAAAAAATACTTCCTCACATTGTCCCTGAGCCATCCCCCTGCTATCTTCAAATTGTGTCCCCTTGTTCTTGCACATCTCTTTTTCTGAAAGATGCTACCTTCTTGGACTTTGTTGATTCCACTGAGGTACTTAAAAGTTTCTATCATGTCCCCCCTCTCCCTCCTTTCCTCAAGGGTATACATATTAAGCTCCTTTAGTCTCTCCTCATATGGCTTCTCTTGCACACCCTGCACCATTTTAGTTGCCCTCCTCTGGACTGCATTCATCCTGTCTATGTCCTTGCAGAGATGGGGTCTCCAGAACGGGACGCAGTACTCCAGATGGGGTCTCACCAACTGTCTGTACAGAGGGATAACAACGTCCTGTTTTAGCCTTTGTTGCTCATCAGCCCACCCATTTCATATGGCTGGAACTAAATAACTTGATTGAATTTGGTAATAGGTATGCAAAGATATTGCCAGTATGTTTAGGTGCTTGAAAAAATTTAAAACATGCACCATACTGTAAGCATTGAACATTATTGAACTTGCAGCCAAAAGGTTACCAATAGCAAGGAGTCATTGTTGAATGGTTTTGCCAAATCCTGCATTTATAATTTGCACACCACTGTTCCAGTGTAACCATTGTGCCAAACACACTTTTTAGAAATACTTTACATGTGCTGTGACACAAGAAACAAGTGTCTAAAAGCAGAAAAATTACACTTCAGAACAAGGTAATTTGTTTTTTTAAGGTTTTTTTGCAATTGTGAAGGGCAGTCATCTGTGAGTTCAATATACCTGTAAACAGAAGGAATCAATAACAGCTGGTGCAGTAATGTAAACATTGACATAACTCAGCACTGCTGCATTACAAGGGTTATCCATCAATCTTTGAATCAGCACGTGTCAATCTCAGCGGCAGACCTCCAAATATAACTTGCCTTAGTGACTTATTGTTATTAAAAGAATTATTAAAAAAGAAAACAGTAACATTTTGAATGTTGTCAGAATTAATATGGTGCTAATTAATATCATACAGCCTACAATAATACATCACAAATTATTATTATGAATCTGAACGCATCATTACACTCATTCAGCGGTGCTGTACAATACAGTACTGACACGAAAAATTGATGTGCCATTGTGGTCATGCAGTGCATGACAGCATAACAGGTGAGAAAATAGCACCTACAATATGCATACAAGGATGGGTAACAAAATGCATACTGTCACATATGTATCTGAGAAGTCATACTACTTCCTTCTGTGTAACATCACTGGTTAATAAGTTGTATAAAATCAACCATATCATAGAACTGTCCTTGGGACATCTTCATCTCTGTTGAAGTCATTGCAGAGAAGCAGACTTCGTAACTGTGTACAGTACTCTAGGTTGATCCCAAATAGAGCAATACAGAGGCAACACCAACTTCCCTTCTCCTGCCAGAGATCATCCTCCCTATGCCCACCAGCATCTGCCTCACCTAGACTACTGCACTGTTGCAGTGCCCTGCCATATTGAGATCATCAGACATGATGAATCCAAGATCACTCACTTGCTTGGGGTAAGTATCCCCAATCTGAGACACAGCCACCATGTCTCCCTGCCACCGGTGTATGGATTTGCACTTTTGATATTGAAACAGAGATGGTACTCCCTACACCAGCTCTGAAGTTTCCCCTAATCCTGCTGGATTATTTACATCCCTTCCTGTATGTACACCCTGTTGCAGATTTTTGCATCAGAAGCAAACAGGCACACCTCTCCCTTCAGTTCCTAATCAGTGTCAGTTACAAAGACGTTGAAGAGGACAGGACCCAGTACCAATCATTGTGTTACAACACTGATCACTCCCCATCCACTGAAAAACTGACATTTAACACTACTCTCTGCTTCATATATTTGAACCACTTCAGTAGCAAGCTTGCCACATTTTCCCACACCACCAGGCTGCTAACTTTATTTATCAGACTCCAGCATGGTACAGTGACAGAAGCCTTTCTGAATTACTGGCCACTGCCCTCCACTGATACATTGTATTAGTTAACCAGTCAAAGCAATCAATGAGATTTGTTTGACATGACATCTAACCTGTGAAGATGTGCTATTAGTGGTTCTGCACACCATATGTCTCAAGGTACTACATCAGTCTGTCCTACAGCAGGGTTTCCATTCATTTCACCACTACTGATGTGAGACTAACTGGTCTTTAACAAACAGCCCCCCCCACCACCACCACCGCTGCCGCTACTGTTCAGAGCGACAACGTCGGCCATCTTCCAGTCCCCCAGAACCTTCCCCAAATGAAAAAGTGTGAATTATAAATAGCCCACATGGTACTGCTCTCTATCTCTTCACTACTGAGATCACTGTCGGATAACTCTTCACTGTTGATATCCCAATCTGGGTCACCCATGTGGTCATCAGTGATTATATCATCATCATCACTGTCTTCATCAGAAGAGAATGAGGAAACAGTCACTGTCAACATCAAGACAAGGTTTTACATGATGACTTTCAAATGGTATGTCATAGGGGGTGCTGTGGATCCTGAGCTGCGAAGTTGCATTGCACTTCAGCTCCTTGGATCCCCGATACTAAACTTTAAAATTACCTTTTCTTTGGGACTTTTTTCTGTGCATTTTACCTCATTTGCGAGCAGACGCCTCGAGGTGCATTATGGGGAAGTCAAATAAGAACCAGCAGCTGGCTGACAATAGGAAAGACAAAGGAAAGGGACTGACTGCAGGCCTGAGCACCCGTTCAACTCAGCATGGCATAGGCAAGGGAGATGGCCCAGAGGAGACTCTCCAGTCTCTAGGCTATAAAATGTAACAGCTGCTGACCTTGTCTACCTCCATGATCAAGAAACTGGACATTTTAACCTATAGAAAGACTATGGTTGAAAAAGCTGTAGATTAAGTGCAAGGAGACATGGAGGATATGAGATGCCACTCAGACGCCTGCAAAAGCGTTATGACTCAGTGAGCCAAGGAACTAGAAACCACTTGGAAATCCTAGAAAATGCTATCTGCACTCAAAATGTGCAGTTAGCGGGCTTGCCGGGTGGTTGGAAGGGGACCATGCACTGCTGTTTTTGAAGGACTGGTTAAAAGAACAATTTTGGACCCAGGTGCCAGATTTGGCATTCCCATTGGTCAAAGCCTATCATCTTCCACACAGAACTAAGACACAAGTGGAGCTACTGAGAGTTATGATGGTGGTACTGGATAGTGTGGGCACTAGAGACAAATTGTTGAGTCTGGCTAAGTGTTTCATGCCATTGAGTGCAGAAGGGGCCCCAGTACATATATTTCTGAAGTCTCATATGACACTAGGCTTCAAAGTAAGAAATTCGATGGGATACATACTACTCTTGAAGAACTTAATATCTCTCACAGCATTCAGTTCCTGCCAAATTAAGAACTGTTCACAGTAGTTAGGTCCATATCTTTACCAATCCAACTGATGCAGGAAAATGGGCTTAAAAGATGGCAGCCGCTGTGACGGTGACACGATCCACAGCAGAGGAGGAAGAACTGGAGACTTGAAAGACTGAACTGTCTCTTCACACTCCTGTGGCTTCACTTCTCATATGTGCACTGGGACCTTATATCCAGTGGGATTACAAAGTTCAAAAGTTATTCTTCTTTTTTCTGTTTGTATTTTGAAATGTTTAAAGTTTGTTTTCATATAACTACTGCATCAGTGAGGTGAGTACTCTTTTAACATTATTAGTTGGTTTCTCCTTTTGGTAAACTGAGTGGAGTGCTGCAATTTGCCAATCTTTTAGGAGGGTTATACCTACTTCGTACATGAATAATTATGTTTAGTTATACTGGTTATGTTTCTCAGGTTTATCCACTCTGATGGTCAGATTTCCCCACTTGTTAGTTATACAGTTTACTCTCTTAGAGTTTCTGGTGCATTTCAGGCGAACCTGTACCTGTTTGCATTTCTCAGTGTTCATTTTTTATCTAAGGAGCCAGAGATAGTTAATGTGACTGTTTATACCCAATTAGATGTTTCTTTTACATGTAGGTCTATTCATGGCATCAATAGACCATAGGATTCTCTGGATACATTTCAGGACTCTTTAAGTTAGTCAGCTGGCCATCAGCTCTTGGGTTACAGGTCTACAGCACTGGTTTTATTGTATTCTAGTTAAACACTATACAAGTTGCCTCTCCAATTGTGGAATTAGCAAGGGATATTGTTATGCTGTATAACATTAGATGGTCACGCTATATGATCTGTACATCAATGGATGTTCCTTGATGGAATGCTTGTATTTTTGCAATTTTATTATAAAATGTAAATTATAAAAAAAATTGTATGTCATACAGTTACTGTTTACCAGTGCTGCATTCATATTTGACAGCCATGTTAACATCAGTTGCTTTTGTCTCAAAATATTACATGGTTTGTGTTCCCCTAGTGAATCTTGTTTTACCACTGTAATGTGGCAGATAGTTTAATGTCTGTGCACCACAATGAATCATTTCCTTAAAAAATACATTGTCAGTCATTTAGACGTGTTGCAAAACTTTTAAATGTATAAATACAGTTGGTAATGATAGATACATAACAAATTAGTTTGTGTCTCAGCACTGACAACGTTAGATGATGTTTTCAGCAATGCTTTCTGCAGTCATCTGCGTGTCAGCACCATAACTGATTAATACAGGAGGCTCGGGAATGATCTCTTTATCAGTGTGGTTAATTATCTCTGACAGAATCTATTAAGATAATAATTTATTTTTTATAAGTAAAACAACAAACCATCATAATCACAGAAACATATACTATATATATATATATATATATATATATATAACCCCTGTTACCCGGGGTTACTAGAATCCCAGTAAGACCTAGTGGTAGGGAGGGAAGGTAGCTTGTGAAACTCCAGTTAAATGGATTTCACACTGTCTCACTCTGTTCTCAGTCTCAGCTGAGACTGAGGGATGATATCACCATAGAACTTTTGCAGCTGCATGAGACACACTGGAGTGCTACAGTTGGAAGTTAGGACAGAATGTTGGGGATTTTTGAACAGTGTCTGTGTGCAGTCTTGAAGAGAGGAGCAGCACAGCAGTCTGTGTGTAGGCTCTCAGAGCCTTAAGCTCTGTTTCAGAGCTACTGTAAGGGAGGTGTGTGTTTCCACCAAAAGATGAACACAGTAAGCTGATTGTGAAGTGGTGGAGACCGCTGTTACTGGTCCATGTGCCCCATCCCTGAGGGGATGGGGTAGAAAGATCTGCCTGTCTTCCAGGGGCACCCCTCCTGGTTCCGGCTAAGGAAGAAGCTGCCTTATTTCAAGTTGTGCTGCAGCACCAGAAGCTGTGGGAGAGAAATTCCTGTGAAGAATCGCCTGTGGGGCACCTGCAACCAAAGGGTGAGTTCGCTCTGACAGAGGGCCTATGATTTCACCTAAACTGTTGTAACGTGAGGATTGGACTACTTAATTTGTAGGAGGTCTAGTGTAATAAACATTGCCAGTTAATTCAAGTAGGTTCAAGTCCAGCACAAAGAGTGAAGTAAAGTGGGGATTGGACTGCTTAATCAGAGGGGGGCCTAGCAATGGGCTGAGCCAAGTAAAAGTATGTTCAAGTCCAGAACAATGGGAAAGCAAGACAAGTGGAGGAAATGTGACATTCATTTAGCCTTAATCTACATTGCCAAGCTTTACAGAATGAGATGTTTAACGTCCATAGAAATGGCCAGGTATGAATTGTGGAAGCGAGAGGTGGGAGACCCCCCATCAGTAGTAACCAAATTCACCTCTACGGATTTGCTCTGTGGCACCTTTAGTTTCTCTCAGGTACTTGGCCAGTGCCTGAGAAAAGTGCTCAGACATGGGATTAAAAGGAGAACTCCCTTATAGAGCTGAGATGCTCTTAGGTGGTTTAGGGAGCCACCAGAGAAGGTTTCCATGACGTATGGAAGGTATCCGAGTGGCCGGCATGGGAGCCGAGCCAGGGAAATCCCAGATAGTGTACAAGTTCGGGCTGTGTACCCAAAGCAGCGTGCAAGTCCAGGCTGTGTGCCCGGTGGGTTCAGAGTCTGAGGGCTGGAGTGTTGAAGAAGTGTTTCTGATTCTTTTAATCTGCATTACCAGAAGTGTAGCCCTGTGGGGGTCCGTCTATGCTTTGTTTGTTCTGTTTGGATGTGAATAAAGCCACACTTTGGAATCCCACTTCTGGTATTGGACATTACAGTTATTGCTTCCTGTGTTCGGAATTACTTGGATGCCCCTGTGCAGAGTAGCCAAACCTAGCCCTTGTGCTGAGTAACCTATTCCTCCCCGAACACAGTCCCCACCTGGTACTGCTGTCAGATTCAAACAGCATACCACCTGTCATTTGCAAAGAGGCGGGGGGGTGGGGTAGCAAAATGCAGGCACCGCTGGGATTTTAAATTTAGGGAGGAAAGGTGCTCGGGCAAAGGGCTAGCATTTTGGTTATCTGGCAGTGGGTAGCCCAAAAAGCTGAAGCAAGGTTAACTAGTGTGTTGCTGTGTGCTGTTGTCCATATGCTGCTGTTAAAATGCCAACTGTTTACCAAGGAGCAGTAAAGCCTGAGAGAGTATGCCCTTGTCCGGCATCAAAAATTTACAGTGTTTTACCATCTTTTAAAAAACTGTGTGACAAAGAAAAGTGTGGAAGACTAGGGGTAGCAACAGGAAAATTGTGCCCTGGACATTGGAAATGCTTTCTAGTGAATGGAGAGACTTGCTGTGTTAATGGCCATGACAAATGGTTGAAATGGGCTCCCGCTGTGGAGTCAGTTCAAAAAAAAAAAGTGGTTTTGCAGTTTAAATTTGCCTGCTCGATGATCACTGTGAGGAGAAGAGCACTCGTGAGGGAAAGAGGCTCATTTGCATGGCGTCGAGTGATTGGTGAGACTGCAATCAGTCCCGCCCCCAAGCCAGCTCTACAGCAACTGCCCAGCATTCGAGAGGGATTGTGAGTGCAGTGTGTGTACTGGCTTATCAGAGGAGCATCGCAGTGACTGAAAGTGCTGTAAAAGTTTAAAAACTCTGACTTTTCCATCTGAAATCGGGCTCAACCTGCATCTCGATCGACTGGATTGTGAGTGTGGTGTTCAGAGGGACAATCAGCAGGACTGCCAACTTGCTTCTGTTCAGAGGCCTCCAAAACTGGTTGCAGGTCATTTTCCATCGCAGCAAACAACTACAGATAACAATGAGTACCAACAGAAATAATTGCACAAACAAGTGATTTTTGCTGAAAGCCAGCTGAATCTGTGTGCAGCAGTGTAATCGCATTGCAATCAAAGACTGTGTTACGTTTACCAGCAAATGCAAGCCTTCTAAGTCATTGACTGTGAGCATAGTTATGGGTTCAGCATCAGTGTAAGTTTCAAAGCCATGAGAGAGACTGTGAGTTGTATCAAGATATGCAGCAAGAGTTACAGGCATTCCTGTGCTTGAAATACTGAGGCTTTAAGGGACTGTGAGCTACAGCAATGTCTTCAGCAAGTGAAAAGTCTGTGGTAAACCATATAAATGTGTAGGAAAAAGAATAGTGCAAGTTTGTGCAGTTTGAGCAAAGTTATCAGTAAAGTGTGTAAATCAGATGCGCAGTGGCTTGACCCAATTTTAGAATGTTGATGCACAGGAGTGCTGCCGCCGCCACTACAGGGTGGGGTAGTAATGTAAACACAGCAGCACAGGAGCCATTTTGAAAGTGAAAGAAAGTGTTCAGTGATGTGGGACTTTCAATAACAGTGAGCGTTTGTTTGTTTTTCTCTGCAGTCATGGCCTCAGGACCAGCCCGCTACCCGGATCATGCCCAGGCTGTGGTAGCAGTAGAAGTAAACAAGTTAAGGGACATTGAGAGGTGTTTATATGGAGGACAACTGCCTCCTCTCGTGGTGATTCCTGGATACCCAGTGCAAGTGTGCTTAATATGCTTAAATGCTGGAAGGGACATTTTCATGGTACCTCACTGTTCCGGGTGCTTAGAGAAATACGGCTTGTTTAAAGTGCCCAAGATTCGTTTGGCTCCCACATGGACAAAAATTCAAGAATCTGCAGTTGGCAGCACACAGCACCAGGTGGAGCCTGTTGGAAAAAGCGCCTCGGGGGAGTGTGGCACAAAGCTAGAGGGTGCAGATTTGCAGACAGAACAATATGCTGATGTTTCAGATGCTGGATCACAGAGAGACAATTCAGGCAGAGCATCAGTAGACCCTTGGAGAGGGGGGCCTAGCCCAAGTCTCATAGGAGAAGATGAGATGAGGGAGGCCTTAGAATGGGAGGTATCGACCTCCACGCCCAGCAAAGAGTGGATAGTCTCAGGAGTGAGGACGACTGCTCATTCCTGGGCACAGATTCTCAGTGAGGAAGAAGAAGAGGGGGAACCTATGTGGCCTTGTGAAAAAGGAACGGGTACACAGCCTCAAGCTCTTGCCTCATAGGAATGCATGGAAGAGAGTGGTGATTCCACTGCCCTGGCTGTGCAAGAAGTAGTCAGGGATCCATTCTTTGTCTCTTTGAGAATGTGTAGCTGGCAGAACCAGGACTAGCCACCCCCAAGCCAGGCCAGCGGTCTCGGGTTGAACAAAGCTAGTAAAGAGGAGAGACTTTCATAGGAAGGCGAATGAAATCTATGGGATGTCCTTTCCTACCTTTCCTTGGAGAGTCTGGGAAGAGATGAAGAACAGCAGGAAATCCTGGATTTGGGCCAAAGCAATGAAATGTGTGCATCCTGGTGTAAACAAGCATGTCAGGAACAGAATGTTTCATGAAAAATACAGCCAGTGAAAAAGAGGCAGGACACTGTTAATGGACACTGTTCGAATAGTGGATGGAGAGGGACGTGAAACCTTTCACAGCATGAATTATGTGCGCCCAGATGGAGTAATAATACAAGCTCCTGACCTGTTGTGCTATTGGCCACAATGCAAAGACCTCTCTGCAAATGTGCCCATGCCTACCAACTGGAAAGCAGAGCAGTGGTAGCCAGTGCTGCCACTCCAGCTATTGCGGTGCCTTTGTTGTTCTGCCAGTATGGACGTCCAAGACTCAGGTGTCCCACATTCATCAGTTCTACAGTGTACTGACTTTCCAGAATCCATCAACTGGCCCACCAGATGACTTCAGATCCAGAGAGGACACCAGCCCAGCTGTATCCTGATTCATCGCCTGGTAATCGGATGACGTCAGACCAGCTGTTTTCCTTTTTGTTCCTGTTCCAAGGTTCCATCTCCAGAGATGACATCCACCCAGCAGTTTCTAGATATGCCCTCCTGTCATTCCCAGAAGATGTCCACCCAGCTGTATTGGAAGAGTGCTGCCAGGGACAGTCTTTGGCCGAGGACCAGGTCGGTGTGTTGTTCATTCTACAAGGGGCTGGTAAGTCCAAACTTTTCTATTCTTATGACATTGCAGTACACACCCTACACTAGCAGACTCTAGATGTGTGAACTGTCCTCAAAGACTCTCCCCTTCGGGACTTTGGCCTGCTAGAACTGTGCTTCACCGGGCTCTGGCCCAGGAGAGACTCTTTAATGGACTAGCCTTCGGGCACTGTGGTCACTAGATGAGACTTTTAGGACACTCTATCCCCCATGTGTATTGTAAAGAATGTCATTGTTTTTCTACTGTTTTCTAATGTTTATACTGTTTTTCTACTTTTCTAAAAAAATATATATATATATTTTTGGGATTCTCCAGTGTTTTGATGGTAGGGGTTTAGATAGACTGTGTATGCAGATGAGGAGTGTGTGTTGTCTTTCTTTTTCTTGCAGGTGTTCCTGAAGAAGATAGAAGAGAAGACAAGAAGAGGAGGAGGGACTCATCGGAGTTCCTCACTAGTACTTTAGTGTGTAGTATGTAAAATACTGTTGTAGTTGTTGTTACTGTGTGTAACCCTTTTTTTCCACAGGTATGGTTGTGGGGGATGAGGGAGTAATGTAATGGTATGGTATTAGCTCCTGGTGTGTGGTTGAATGGTGCCCAAGGTCAGGGAGGTCCCCTGTTTGTTTGTTTTGGGGTTTGAGTTAAAGGCAGATAGGTTTTCCCTAGAGGGCTAGGGGGGATAGTCAGGCTGTGGCCCTGACCTGCAATAGGGGTTGCAGTGCTGATCTATTAGGGCTACGCTCTGGGCAGTTCTACCGGAGCCAATAAGTACCCATAGTCAGCGGGTAGAGTAGAGGCTGAGGCGTCAGCCATAGGCCCTTAGTGTTGTCTGCCTGTGCTAGCACATGGTAGGGGAGATGGTAGCGCTACCTCCCCGTAGTGAACACATGGGGCGAGATGGCCTAAGCCGGGTAAATAATGACTGTGGACAGTCATTTTCCTGGCCCAGGGTGAGTGTAACCCTCCTATTACCGGGGTTACTAGAATCCCAGTAAGACCTAGTGGTAGGCAGGGAAGGCAGCTTGTGAAACTCCAGTTAAATGGATTTCACACTGTCTCACTCTGTTCTCAGTCTCAGCTGAGACTGAGGGATGACATCACCATAGAACTTTTGCAGCTGCATGAGCCACACTGGAGTGCTGCAGTTGGAAGTTAGGATAGAATGTTGGGGATTTTTGAACAGTATCTGTGTGCAGTCTTGAAGAGAGGAGCAGCACAGCAGTCTGTGTGTAGGCTCTCAGAGCCTTAAGCTCTGTTTTAGAGCTACTGTAAGGGAGGTGCGTGTTTCCACCGAAAGAGGAACACAGTAAGCTGATTGTGAAGTGGTGGAGACCGCTGTTACTGGTCCATGTACCCCATCCCTGAGGGAATGGGGGTTAGAAAGAGTTGCCTGTCTTCCAGGGGCAACCCTCCTGGTTCCGGCTAAGGAAGAAGCTGCCTTATTTCAAGTTGTGCTGTGGCACCAGAAGCTGTGGGAGAGAAATTCCTGTGAGGAATCGCCTGTGGGGCACCTGCAACCAAAGGGTGAGTTCGCTCTGACAGAGGGCCTATGTTTTCACCTGAACTATTGAAACATGGGGATTGGACTACTTAATTTGTAGGAGGTCTAGTGTAATAGACATTGCCGGTTAATTCAAGTAGGTTCAAGTCCAGCACAAAGAGTGAAGTAAAGTGGGGATTGGACTGCTTAATCAGTGGGGGCCTAGAGCAATGGGCTGAGCCAATTAAAAGTATGTTCAAGTCCAGCACAATGGGAAAGCAAGACAAGCAGAAGAAATGTGACATACATTTAGCCTTAATCTACATTGCCAAGCTTTACAGAATGAGATGTTTAATGTCCATAGAAATGGCCGGGTATGAACTGTGGAAGCGAGAGGTGGGAGACCCCCATCAGTAGTAACCAAATTCACCTCTACGGATTTGCTCTGTGGCACCTTTACTTTCTCTCAGGTACTTGGTCAGTGCCTGAGGAAAGTACCAGACGTGGGATTAAAAGGAGAACTCCCTTATAGAGCTGAGGTGCTCTTAGGTGGTTTAGGGAGCCACCAGAGAAGGTTTCCATGACATATGGAAGGTATCCAAGTGGCCGGCATGGGAGCCGAGCCAGAGAAATCCCAGATAGTATACAAGTTCGGGCTGTGTACCCAAAGCAGCGTGCAAGTCCGGGATGTGTGCCCGGTGGGTTCAGAGCCTGAGGGCTGGAGTGTTGAAGAAGTGTTTCTGATTCTTTTAATCTGCATTACCAGAAGTGTAGCCCCATGGGGGTCCATCTATGCTTTGTTTGTTCTGTTTGGATGTGAATAAAGCCACACTTTAGAATCCCACTTCTGGTATTGGACATTACAGTTATTGCTTCCTATGTTCAGAATTACTTGGATGCCCCTGTGCAGAGTAGCCAAACCTAGCCCTTGTGCCAAGTAACCTATTCCTCCCCGAACCCAGTCCCCACCTGGTACTGCTGTCAGATTCAAACAGCATACCACCTGTCGTTTGCAAAGAGGCAGGGGGGTGGGGGTTACAAAATATATATACACATATTACATGTCTGTGCTTTGGGTGAGATGTGATATGTGTGCCTTTGGAACTGTAATGAAAGTGAAAGCGTGCATGAGGGATAGAGGACCATAATATATTGGTCAGTTTGTGGAGAGGTGGCAAACAGGCAACATTAATAAGAGTGCTAATATTATATAAAGCATTGGGAAAATGGACAGTAATTCAGTGTTGTTACCTTCACAGAAAAAAAAAATATATAGTTTTTTTTTTTGGGAAGGGATCAAACAATGGTGTTCATGCCCCATGGAACAAGACCAGAAATTACTACAAACACACCACAGACTGGCTCATGCTTAGCCCATGACTTACTGGATTTAGTCACCAATATATTTCAAAACCTGCCAGGGACATACAGTAAAACACATATGCAGCAATTGTGGCTGACTGACACAGCTACAGAGTCTGCTCGTGAAGAGGGTCAACAGCGTAGGACAGAAGCACGCTACCTGCCGTGCCACTGGGCAGACAATCTTTTTTTTTATTTGCTTTCCTCACTCTCTCACAGGATGCACAACACTTATTCAGATACACCAGCCTTGCATAAAACCTGTTGCAACTACTTCAAACACGACATACTGATATCATCACAACTCGCCCATAGTATCCACTACTCACAGTGGCCAACTGATCAGGTGGACCAGGTACCATCTTAATATTTTGAGCAGCTCAGTACCAGTTATGTTTGCCAAGGTCAGTGGGTGCAGGGTCTGTGTGCAGGCAGTTGTGTTCGTGCTGCTCTATTTGCTTTTTTAGATTTTCTGTACACACCACCAACACACAGGCGAACACCCAATGCAAGATGACAGTTGCCTGAAGTGAGGCATCATAAAATACCTTAAACAAAACAGCATTGCTAACAACACTATTCCTTGTTCTGCCATACACAACAACCCTGCCATCCTAGGTTTGAGTTGATCTGCAGACAAAAAAAAATACCTGACCAGAATTTAAGGGCATCCAGTTGGATGCTCAATAGTCCGTTACCAAGCAAAACACAGGTATTCATGGATATTTACAAAATCATGATCAACAAAGTGTTAACAGGTAACAAGATAGGGGAATAAGCCCTCAGCAACACAGGGGCAGTTTACAGCAAAAAGATGAATGCTGAAGTACAAGTTTACAACAGCAAATAGATCAGGTTTTCAAGATGGGGACATTGGTCATTTGAATACATTATTCATATAAAAAATAAAAAGGTCATAAATTTAATAATATTTACCTCTTTTCTACTTCTTTTCTGTAATGCTTTGTTTGTCAGCTGGGCCACTTATTTGTTAATAGAAAAGACTGTGGGAACAGCATCTGTCTTTAGACGCTGCTGCCCGGGCTTGCAGTTAATACTTTGTAGTATGCTTGTGTGGATAGCGAACTGATCATTGGTGAAATGATCTGAGCAGAAGTAGCTATGATTTGAGGGTTGCCATGCATGTCTTTTCACGGCAACTACCCACTGCTGGTGCCTTTTTTCCTCTTTTGGGAATTTATAAAAACTGCGTCCAGAAGAACTACTGTTAGCACAACTGAAAACAACACAGTATGGCATTTTTAAACAAGGCAACAAACACACAACACTTACATATTGTTATTGGTAGAAGCAGTTACAGTCTGGTGTTATTGCAACAATTAAAAATAAGGTATTAATAAAATTATGCAACAGTACAGTCAAGAAGGGTACAATGCACAGTACAAAAGAGCAGTAAAATAAACACAAACACACTGAAATTACGCAATGAATACATTGTCTTTGTTGAAAAGCAATATTACATTCTGAAATAATGTATAGAATGATAAATGTGTTATGTCACTATACATACCAACACACTCGTCAGACAAGACCAGACAGAAAAACAGGTTATTATACAACAATAAAATCAAGACAGCACAAAAACAAAATTTGCCAGAAATCTATCCAGACAATTCAAAAGTTCATGCAGAATGACAAAGATGTTATTATAAAAGAAACAGAGTAATCAAAAACAAACAAACAGACATGTAGATAAAGCACCTTCAATGACGCCAAAAGCTACAATTGTGGGAGCTACATTCATTGCTGCCATTCTGTACATATTCTTAACCAGACAGGATATAATAAGATAAATCATTATTCTTATAATGCTTCCGTGTATTTTAGAATGTACTTGTGTCAGTGAACAGCCTTGAAAATGTTTTCAAGTGTATCAGGAAAAAAACACCAGGAAACATCTTCAGACTAAACTTCAGCCATGCTCGGTGAATGCAGTTAAACACCAAACCAAAAGACCATACGACTGCAAAATAGCAAAACCTCATACGGAGGAGGTACAGTAGTTGTAACAGTTTGACTGGCTGGCTGAGTTCAGTTAAATGGTTTCCCAACTAATGTACATTATCCTAGTTGCAGGGGCAAGCCCAGTTTTACTCATTGTTCTGTTAGAAACATAGAAACATAGAATTTGACGGCAGATAAGGACCGCTTGGCCCACCCAGTCTGCCCATTTCCCTACCTAATGGATAAGCTGCAGATCCTAGTTAACCAGCAGCCTACTACTTCCTACCCCCAACCCCTAGAATTGCCTTATGACTGTCCCATGCATGCTTGAATTCCACCACTGTTTTTGACTCCACAACCTCCTCCGGAAGGCCGTTCCATGCATCCACAACCCTGTTGCCCTGGAATCTCCCTTGCTAAGCTGGGCTCTGCCATTGCAGCTTGCAGAGATCTCTCTCAGGCAACTGGTTCAACCGTCTTGTACGTTCATGTCCTCTTGTTCAGTCTCTCACTGTGCATCTTTAGTGGCAATGTAAGTCAGAGTTACAGCTACCTTATGGTCAGTCAAGCCACAGTGAATCTACACTGACCCCCACCCCTAGGCAGCTAGACACTCCGGGCGGCAGTTGCCTGTTACAGGGCTATGGTACCCACTGGTGGATCCCGCAGGCAGTCACAACATAGAAACATATAATTTGATAAGGACTGCTTGGCCCACCCAGTCTACCCATTTTCCCTACATACTGTAATACCACAAACTCTACTGGGTCTCTCACTTTACCCTCCCTTTCTTAACCACTAAGTATTTCTTATGCCCATCCCATGCGATCTTGAATCCCATTACAGATTTTGCCCTGATCACCTCCTCTGGGAGGCTGTTCCAGGTATCAACCACTCTTTCTGTGAACAAGTACTTCCTCACATTTCTCCTGAATCTACCCCCTCCAGCTTCATAGAATAACCTCTTGTTGCTGAGCATCTTTTTTTCTGAAAAAAGCTTCCCTCTTTTACCTTATTTACACCTGCGAGGTATTTGAAAGTCTCTATCATATCCCCCCTCCTTTCCTCCAGGGTGTACATATTGATGTTATTCAATCTGTCCTCATAGGGCTTTTGATGCAGACCCTGCACCATCTTTAGTTGCCCTCCTCTGGACTGCCTCTATCTATGTCATTCCATAGATGTGGTCTCCAGAACTGGACACAGTACTCTAGGTGAGGTCTTACCAGCAGTTTATACAGCGGTATTACCACGTCCCTTTTTCTTCTGGTGATACCCCTCCATATGCACCCTAGCATTCCACTGGCTCTCTCCTCTGCCTTGTCACACTGTTTGGCCACCTTTAAGCCATCAGACATGATTACCCCCAGGTCCCTTTCCTGTTTGGTGGTCACTAGTACCACTCCCCTCAAGTGGCAGTTCACTTCTCTGTCTGGCTGTGCACTGGTGATGCACATTAGCTGCAAGCTGGCTGGCACCAGATGGCCCCCTTTTAACAAAACAGAGATACTGCTTTCAGACACCTTTGGTTCATCTCCAGCATATGCCCAGTCTGCTGCAGCACATCTGTTACGTCTCAGACATCAGTCATGGTCTGATGAGATCTCCCGCAGATCTGCCTTGAGAGCAGCTCAGAAACTGCACTTCACAGGGACAAAGGCAATCCTGATTGGTCCGCCTAGGCTGCCAATCAGGACAGGCAGTCCTGAAGGTCTGCTACCCAACAGGAAATTTGGAGCTGCAAATGCACCGGAATTAAATAGGTCCACTTGTAGTCCATGAGCCCCTTTAACTCCCTGAGGAGGCAAACATCCCTGATTGACTGGTTCAGGGTCCTTCAACCTAGTCATCATGGCAGGGTTAGTCAAAAGGCGGAAACAGGTGTTGTAGTCCCAAAGGCAGTTTTCATAAAGATCTTGATTCACACAAACAAACAGTTCAAGCACCAGGTCACACTTCAGATCAGTCCTGTATGACTACACTTTCATGCCTGGGGCAGCAAGAAGTTAGATCGTAGGTCTCCTATCTTGTTTGTTGCCACAGTAATGTCAGCTCCATCAGTAGCAGAGAATTTCTGTGATGTATGAGCAAGCAAGGGGGTCTTAAAGACACAGTAACCCACTGGGTGTTTACATGTACTATTTTCATTCTGCATTGATTTCCTGTGTATTCAGTTTTCTTTGATTCTATGTGTTTATTTATTTAGTTTTTATTTATCGTGTAAGTGCACTAGATAAGAATTGTCTCTTTTCAGACATGACCTAAGAAGTTACAACAGGATTTTAAAAAAGCAGGAACAGTACGATACAAGGCAGGCATATGTAACAACTTACTTGTAGTACACAAAATTAAATGATATGCAAGAGTATAACAGCTTGACAAATAAGTCAAAACACAAGATAAAGCAACAACAGTGAAGCAGAGTACAAGTAACTGGAAAGAGTTAATTAAGTCATACATAATCACCTATACACATACTAAAAGCTAGAAAGTAGAATCCCAGTATTAGGCTAACAATCAACAATGCATTCCTGAACTTTTACATTTTGAAAGGAGAAATTCCTTCATACTTACCATGATTTCTTTTTCTTCTCTAACGTTGTCAGTGGGGATGTTAATTTACATGGGGTAATATGCTGCCCTACAGAAGATAGCAGTACAACCCAAAGCTTTGACCTCAGCATTGAAACTGGGACATAGAGCCAGCCCGCTAGCACAGCGGTAGTGTTATCGCTCGTGACACCAGTGACCTGGGTTCAGGAGCAATCCTAGGTTATTGGAGGGCTGGCCAGGAGGATGAGATGAGAGATGCTCACCTCCTCTGGGGAGGGAGAGTGAATGGCCTCTAGAGCCAAGGATCTGGAAATGGACATTGATGGCATGATGCTTCAGCATCAGCAAGGTCTACAGGCATCAGGGGTGGGACAGAAAAACAGGAAAAAAAGCTCCACTACACAGGATGATGTCCACCACTTATTGAAGGCTCCGCACCACGCACTGTTCTCTCGGCCTTGCCAACTGAAACTTCAGCTCCATGTGGGGTTTATGAGGCCTGGCTCCTGGTGGCCCTTCCCACAGGGGGGTTATCCATGGGGGAACACACAAGACACAGGTAAGTCCCGGGGATGGTGGGTGACAGGCCTAGGCAGGCAGCCAGACTGACTGGGGCCATTGGAGCAGCAGGGGTGAAAAAGTATAGTAAATAAAAAAAGAAACATGGGACATGAAAATTCCAAAGGCAGCAGCTACTCCAGTTCACAGATGTCAACACAGTACAGAAAATATATATGAATAGCTACTGCATGTCCACGTACCCAGGTGAGCCTCCGCATACAGCATATATCATATACTGTGTACACCCTTCTGCAGGATCTTTGCAGAGCTCCATGCTCAGCCGGTTGCAGTGAGGGAAGAGATATCTCTCCTGTGGCACCGACACAGCTGGAGCCCAAAGCCTACACCCCACACCCCCACTCCCCCAGAGGCCCTTTGGTCCAGGGGGGTGGAGAGTGGTGGGGAAGGGGAAGGATGGCAGAGGTAGCCACAAGAAGGTCAACCAACCCCACACCATCCCAACAGCAAATTGCTTTGCACCCCTGGAGGAGACACAAGTACCTGACCCCACAAGGGGGGACACTGGGTTAGTCAGGGGAATAGGGAGTAATGATCTGGTGGCACCCAGGGGTCAGAGTATGTGAGTAAAAAGAAGGTAACTAGGAGAGTCTTAGTGGCCAAAGATTCTATGATCAGGGTAGTAGAGAGGATGGTGAGTGGGGGGTAGGGGTTGGGGATGGTCAGATGCCTTGCTGAGGCATCAGCCATCTGGGACTTAGACAGAATAGGGAGGATATTGGAGGTGGGCTGGTGGTGTTTGTACTCTTGGGCACCAATGATCTTGTGAACCAGGCTGTGGAGCAAAGGAAGCAGAACTTTCAAAGGCTGGGGGACAGACAACAGGCACACTCGGCCTCCCTGGCCTTTTCCAAGGTCCTCCCTGTGTGCAGTAGGGGGAAGGAGTACAGAGGGAAGTGAGAGAAGAATTAGATGGTTAGTTAAAGGGATGGTATAAGGAGAAACTGGGGGGACTTTGAGGACTTCTGGGATAGAAGGCTCTTCAAAGGCAATGGCCTTCACCTTATAAGAGGGGACCAGTGAACTGCGGCAAAATGTTGACATCTACATTAGACAGTTAAACTGACTGTGGGAATACTGAGGCTGAGGAACCATGGTAAAGGAAGTGAGGGAAGGGAACCTAGCTAGTTCTCCCCCATACTGGGGACTGGTAACTGTAAGGTGGCTAAAAATAAGGTGGAGATTCAAAAAAGAGTAGTGGAAGAGTCAGAGGGGGAAGGCTGTCAGGTTCTTCAAGGAGTAGGAAAAACAAGAAGGTAAGATGGGTGGGAAGGAATGCAGGTGTAGGATCTACAGGTGTAGACTACAAAACAGAAAAAGAGGATGGGGAGATAGTTAGAAAGGGGTCTACTTTAATGCCAGAAGTCTAGATAATAAAATCAGTGAGCTCCAGGTACTGGTGGCAGCTCTCGTAGCCATCACAGACACTTGGGCCACAAAGACTAATGACTGAGATTTATCAGTCCCATGTTATACAATGTTTAGACATGCTAAAGGGAAACACAAAGGAGGGGGAGTAGCCCTGTATGTCAGGGAGGGCATAGAGGCTGTGGAGGACAGACACATCAAGGGAAGCAAAGAGAAAACAAAGCTGCTGTGGGTTCACCTTACATCACCCTCAGGCAAGAAAATATGGGTGGGGGTGACCTATAGACCACCAGGATAAGGGGAAAAGAGAGAGAAATGGAGCTCAGGGAAGAGATGACAAATGAAAGTGAAGAAGGGGGAAGTGGTGGTTGATCTGTACATGCCAGATATCACCTGGGACATTCCAGCGGCCACGCACACCAGACATCAGACCCTGTTGGATACATTGCATGACTGCCTGCTAGTGTAGTTGGTTAATAAAAACACTAGACAGAAGGCCATTCTTGATTTGGTGCTCACCATCTCAGAAACTGTGAGTGGAGTGAAGGTAGGGGAGCCACTGTGATCCAGCAACCATAACTCCGTTTGGTGCAGGCTCACCCTTGGGACCAGAATGCCCCTATCAAAACAGAAGTCCTAGATTTCAGAAGAGCAGACATCAACTGGATGAGGGAGTTGATCTGAGACAAACTGACCAGGGTGGGCAGCACTGGAGCTATAGAAGAAACATGGGGGGGGGGCAATTAAGGGGACTATTCTTGAGGCATCTAAGTCATGCACAAGAATTGTTACAAAACAAAACGGGTACAAGAAAGCAATATGGTTCTAGGAAAGGATCAGAGAAGCACTGAGAGCAAAGGAAAAATGCTTTCACTAGGTACAAGGAAAATGAGGAGGGAGGAGGACTGGGGAGAGTAGCAAATAAAAACTAGGGAAGCAAAGAGGACAGTCAGGGAGGCAAAGGCAGACACAGAAATGCATAGAGGGGGTCAAAGGCGGGGAAAAACAATTCTTTACATGTATTAAGGACAAAAGGAAGCAGGGAGGGGGTTTATCTTTTCAACATAGGATGCACCCTATTGTATTATTAAGAGGAATGGCACCCTCAATGTACTCCGCTTTTTTTTCTACACTTCACAATTTCTATGTCAGTAATCTATGCACTGTATGTGTTTGGTAAAACAATAAAAATAAAGTTTAAAACAAAAAGAGGGATGGAGGGTACTAAAGGAAGTTGAACAGAAAGCAGCCATCCTTAACAATTTACTTCTGTTTAATCTTCACAAGGGAAGACAGTGGGCCCCTACCTGAAGATGGCATCAAGGTGACTGACAGGAACATTCCTGAAATGAGGCAGCCAGTATTTACCAGAGAAAAGGCTCCAGAAGGGGCCTGAAGCCCTAAAGGTAGATAAAGACCTAGAGATGGATGGGATGCACCCAAGGGAGCTCAAGGAATTGGCTGCAGAACTGGCTGACTCCCCCACAGTGGGGCTATTCAATAGCTCAGTTCAGACAGGGGTAGTTCTAAAAGACTGGTGGGTAACAGGTGTAGTCCCCCTACATAAAGGGGAGACAAAGAGCGGCCCAAGAACTACAGACCTCTCAGCAATACCTCTGTAGTGGGTAAACCAATGAGTCACCGATCAAAGAGCACCTTGTGGACTACCTAGAGAGTAGCAGTCTACTGGATAATAAACAGCACGGGTTTGTGGCAGGGAGGTCTTGTCAGACCAACCTGATAGTTTTCTTTGACTGAGTAACAAAGATAGTAAATAAGGACCATACTGTGGATTTACTCTACTTCAGTTTCAGCAAGACTTTCAACTCAGTACCACGTAAGATTACTGAAGAAGCTGGAAGACCTGGGTGTGGCTAGGGATATAGTTAGATGGGTAGGGAACGGGTCAAATTGGAAGACAGGAAGATCACAATTGGAGCACTGAGGGGACCTGTTCTTGGTCCTGTCCTCTTTAATATGAGCCTGAATCACGGATGTAGAGTTGATAAACTCTCTCTGTTTTCCAAAGAATATCGGCAAATCTTTCCACGTTGGGGTAGGTGGTTGGCTCTACCTTTTCTCGCACTGCAAGGATCATGTTCCGAAGGAACAGGATTTTGTATTCAATGAGGTCCACATCTGCGGCTTCTCCTGCAAGGTGCTTCCCTGCCTGGTAGGCCATCCAGAGCCTCTGGTGGAAGGTCACTGGACGTTCCTTCACATTCTGTTTCACAGGATATGTGAGCATCACTCCTACCACACCTGGGTTGTGTGCAGTGATGAGTTCAGATGCTACCTCATCAAAGGTGGCGTGTCTGTCCTGGTGGACAGTCTCAGGGAGTTTCACACATAGGCCAGGATCGATGGTCTGGCATAGAATCTGGACCTGGTAGTCTGCAGAGAGACTAAGCATTTCATATTTAGCACGCACCTTCTCCAAGTGGCAACTGAGGTTGTCAGACAGGCTCATCCTACCAATGCTGTCAGCTATCTGCTGAACAGAGTGGGCCATTTGTAGGGGATTATTGGGGTGATCAAGCAGAGGTAGATTACCTTGGGCGCCCTGCAGGGCTGCCTGAGCTGTGGCGTCAGCCACAGTATGGACCATTCCCTCCTTAGTACCAGCCTCCTGTAGGTGCTGCTTAATCTGTGTCTGGAGGGCCCATTTATTTCTCTCAGGGAAGGTCACATCGCCTAAGGCAGTCTCAATCATTTTCTCTATCTCCTGCCTATCATCCACATTAATAATGGCAATCGGTGCTGCCATCAGGACTAGGCCTGGGCCTACTCCCCTCCCCCATCATGGGGGTCGCCATGTTAGCGTCGCCCATGAGAAGCATCATGCCGTCGATGACGTAGAGAATGGGTGTCATGTGAGGGGGTACGCCATGTTGTGGATGGCGGGGAGGGGTGTCTGGGCCATAGTAGGGGGGTGACTAGGCGTTGTACTGGGAGATGTCGTCATCTGACTCCTCCTCCTCAGATGACTTTGACAAGGCAGGGTCTACCCCTCCCATTGCCTTGACTTGACCAGCCAACACCTCTCGCTGATGGCGCAGTTTCACCATTTTATATTCACAATCCTCATGACTCACTTTTGCAACACTCTGATCCACATCATCCTGCATCTGCTTCTGTAACACTCTGTACACAGCGCTCAGTTCACGATTGTCCCTAGTAGCTACTCCTAAGTCATTATGTACCTAGTTGATCTCGTCCTGTAACTCTCCCAACTCGTCACGCATCTGATCATTCATTCTACTTAACAAGTCATTCATTTGCAAGGCCTGCCTCCTGTCTCAAACTTTCGCATTCCTGCCTCAACATACAAAGTTCCTGCTGGCTTGCCTGAGCCAAGTGATGCAAAAGGGAATCCTTTTCATTCTGCAGAGTTTGGAATTCAGACTCCAAATCCTGCTCACATCTTACACATTCAGTTTCCTGTAATCCCATCTCCTGTTTAAGAGATGAGATTTGCAGTTCAAGGGTTTGAAACTTTGCTTCGGAGGTTTCCAAGGCAGCATAAAGAGCCATTACCAACAGCCCTTTAGCTTCTCGCTTTCTGGCTGTTTGTCTCGTCTCTGAGTACTGGGTTGAAATCCCCAGTACGGGGTTTTCAGATTGACTTGTGCCCCGCACGAAGTCAGACCATTCTCCCTCGAAGGCAAGGAAGATTTAAATATTGAGTCTCATGTCTGCGCAGATATTTGATACTGTGGCCATTGTGTGGGAGGGAACAAGAAATCAAACTGTGAAAAGGTGCAGTGCTGCATATCAATCCACAACAGGTGCACTAGTTCACAGGTGGGCTACTATGCACTTGTAAGCTTGCAATTCAAAACCGCCGTGGGGGGAGGTGAATCGGCATCGACCACACCCAGTAAGCAGCCAGATTTTGCAAGTGATTACAAAGTGGGTGACAAATGGGAGAGGTGGAGTGGGAATGCACACCTACTGTCCCAGTTGGGAAGGGAAAGTTATAGCAACAAGTGAAAACTTTGCAAACTCCAAATATTGCCTGCTCGTGGTCATCAACTGTCAAGAGGTCTAAACCTCACACTCAGGTTCTTGGCAATAACGGGCATGCAAGGAATCACAGACACGTAACATAAGAGTAATAAACTTGTTTATTACCACCAAAAGGAAAATCACAGTTGTCCTAAGCAGTTCTTACCATTAGGAACTGGGAGCCAATGCTAAGCGTTCCCTATACCTCGAGGAATCTCCATGTCTCCTGGGGTCTCCAAGATAGATGATGTAATGTCTTACATTATATACCTAAGATAATTACCATGGTAACTGTAAGACAGAAACATTTCTAGTTACAGAGATGAGCCCTATTGGCTAAATTAGAGGTGACTCCTCAGTCCAAGATAACATTATACAATTTTGTTATAGTCATCACTTTGCAGAAACAAAGAGGTACAGTTTGTACATAGCCGTGTAGTAATACAAATCATCAGAAAATGGCAACGCCGACTCATATATCTTAACACTACAAGGACACAGGTGCCCTAGCATCTTGCAAGCAAGAAATACATATGTATATTGGAAAGTAAAGTGTATAACAATTGTGTGCATACATATCCTGACATCTACTCTTATATGGTAGATGCCCTTAGCCCTATATGTTAGTATAACATATACCTAAATGCTAGCTGTCTGCGGTGTACCTTTAGGAGTAACAATTAGGGTGCAGGAACCTTGTGTAACACCTGGCTCAAAAAATCCATCAAGACCCACATGTCCAACAAATGGGCCCTGTCGAGCATAAGATAGCACTTTATGCTGATGATGTGCTTGTTTACTGTACCTGACGGACCCTCAAAATTCTCTACATAATGTCATGGCACTTGTTAGGGAATTCTCTACATTCTCAGGGTACACACTGAATGAAACTAAGACAGAGATTTTAATTAACTATACCCCACCCAGGGAACTGCAAAATAGACAACCAATGAAATGAGGACTGCAAAACTAAAAATATGTAGGGATTTTTCGCAGGGCTGCAAACAACTTGTTATATCATGACAGCTATGCCTCGTTAATACATACGCTGAAGGATGACATCAGGAGAAGGTCACTCCTGCCTCTCCCTATTTACTCCTGGACACAGCTCATCAAGATGAATGCACTTCTGTGACAAGGTTGAATAAGACCCTCTGCCATTTGTTATACAGAGAGAGTTAAAGGGACATGCCGCCCTTTACTTATGTTTTTGGGCAGTACACAGAAATGAGCCTTAACTGCCAGCAGCAGTCCATCTTGTTGCATATTAGAGACACTTTTGAGTAACATTGGACAAAGCAATAATTTTTATGCAGCATACATTGTTACTATCTCTAATATGCAGCAAGACAGACTGCTATAGGCAGTCAAGGCATATTTGTGAATACCGCCTAGAACATTAAGTAAAGGGCAGACAGTATCCCTTTGAAAGCTAGGCTCTGTTCTGTTCTCTGTTATTCTGTCACTTGTCTATTTCTTGCCTGTCTAATTGTGCAATCAATTTTCCTTGTGGCACCTAGGAATTGGCCACTCCAACGGTCCCACAATTGCACCCTGTTATCTCCCTTCCTTCACTTGCTGTTTCTAGTCTTTCCTTGCCCCTTGCTTCTCTGCAGTTAAAAAATATATGTGAATCTGTATGTGAAACTGGGATCGCCTAGTTTGTAAATGTATATAAGCGTATTGTTGAAATGAATGCAGATAGCTACTTGGATTTGTTAGAAAAGTTAGCAACTTGGAACACAGATGGTTGACCTTGAGAACCCTTGGACCTTCACAAGCTTGTTGACAGAGTTGTCAGCAGGATGCCAGCTCTGGACTGAATGTATTAATTGTCAGCACCTCTTAAGAAGTCTAGATGTACTCTTCTGGTTGGTCACAGAAAGGGCATTAAAAATGTTTTGTTACACTGTGGGAGAACAGGAGATATAGCTTAACAAGTACATGATGCAGAATTTAATCACCAGCCAAGGAAAAAACAACTTATAAAAAGAGAACAACGTTTTGTTTGGCGAGTTAGAGAGAGAGATTGAGATTTAAATTTAAGAGACTCAGAGGGAGTATTTTTGTTTGTACTGCCTTTGTGAAGAGCTATCCTGTATATCCTTATTTTTTTATTTTATTGTTATTAATAATAATAAATAAAACTCTACTTGCAAATTTTACAACTTCTACTGGTTTGCCTATGTTTCCTGACCTATGCCTCTATGACAACTTCCCAGATATCTTTACATATTTCAAAGTGCCTCTGTGTACCTAACTAAACAAAGGTTCACAGAGACACAGAGAAAGATCTATAAATTCATATGGGCTGACCATAAACCCAGAGTGCACAGCTCCCAACTCACTGTCAAAAAAAGAAAGAGGCAGATGAGCACTCTAACACTGGAAAATGATTGGTTAGCAACATAGATGGAAATTGCACTACAGTGGGGTTCTACCCAATACGCAGCCCACTGAAAAACAATAGAGCACTCCTCCAGTGAGGAGATCCAATTGTCAGCCCTTTTCTATGATGACCTTCTCCAGTGCTCTAGGAGTAAGTCGTACCTTGGGACATTAGAGATCGCCTTAAAAGCCTGGGATTGAGTTGCCAAACATGAGAGAATTGCAGCACAGCAGTGGGAGATACAGATGGCTGGCCTTGGACAGCACCTTCCCATCAAACAGAATAGACCCCCAGCCTAAAAGACAAGAGTGGATAGGGTTACAGTCCCCACATCAATTTTTACAGGGGGACACCCCTAAGACTTTTGAAGAGTTGAAGACAGAATTTAACTGGCAAACCACAGACAGACTTAGACATTTCCAAATCTGAGATGTTGTGATGAAAAGGCTTAGGCAACAGAAGAGGAACACACAAGATGAACCAAAAGATGCTATAACATTAAACACA
Source organism: Neoceratodus forsteri (assembly GCA_016271365.2). Classification (NCBI taxonomy): domain Eukaryota; kingdom Metazoa; phylum Chordata; order Ceratodontiformes; family Ceratodontidae; genus Neoceratodus; species Neoceratodus forsteri. The sequence goes on from CM057454.1 coordinate 789,197,300, forward strand.
CTCACTCCCACCCTTCAAGAAAAAGCGGCAATTTCACTTGTACATAACTTCTTGACACAGGACACAGAAACCATAGTTATACAAGTGGAAAAAAAAGTGGTGAGGGAACTGGACACCCACCTGACCCTGAAGGAGTGGGAGTGAATTTGGGAAAATTCATTTAAAACAGCCTCTATACCCAGGTGGCATGAGTAATGTATTGGTGGGAAGTTAGAATTCAGTACTTTATCACACCTGTTATTAAAGCCAAATGGGACAGAAATATCATAGCGGAGTGCTGGAGAGAGTGTGGAGAGACAGTAGGGACCCATGCTCATATATTTTGGTCATGCAAGAATCTAAGATCATTCTGGGAGATCATGAAACATGGAGTAGGTGAGTTATTCACATTACCAGGGGAAATAATGGGAGTCCATCTGGTACTAGGGTCCAAGCCAAGTACTGCGAAATGGAAAAAATCCATCTACTTCTGGAACATGTGAGTAGTAGCAGCACTAATGATATCACATGAAAATGGTTACAGAAAACAACACCTATGGTACAAGACTGGGAAGAGATGGTGGAAGAAATTGCAGAATGGGAGAGACAGACCCAGGACAAGGAAGAATCCTACATTAATAGACGGACTAGATGGGAGATGATAAAAAGGGTGGAAAGCACACACAGAGAGGAAGCCAACCTCACACCAGATGAGAGCTGAAGAGATGCTAAAGCCGGGCTGGTGAGGAGACCAAAAACAAAACGTAGTAAGGGTATATCATTAAATAAATGAATAAACCAATGGGTGTGCCTACTGTTTGCCCTGTCCAGCCAGTTGGGAATAGAGAATACCATACGCCAAGACAAGAAATGTAATTCAGAACAGCCAACAAATACGCAGCCTCTTTATTGCTGTATGTTATTCTTATATGTTTTTCTACATGTTAATTGGCACTGTCATGAAAAAACTAAAACCAAAAAATTGCTGAACACTTAGTGGTGATTGTTAGGTCAAAGGCAGTAACTGAAAAGTGAATTTTGCTTTCCCCTTATGCAAGAAGAAATACATGTTTTTACTTTGATGCAATTCAATAAAGAAAGTTTTAAAAAAAGGTTTGTTCTGACTCTGACAGGCCCTTCACACCGACTGAAACAAAAGGATCATCAGGGCCATCCAACCACAGCCAAAGAGAATGCCACCACCAGAACTTTCATCTCACTTCTGGGCCCAAGCTTTCACTGAGACCCATATCCCAAGTGAGTCAATCAACACTGCACTCTACGACCAAGCCCTCCAATCAGGAGGTTTCTGAACCCTCAGCCAGGAGAGTCAGGACTGATGCATTATATGCTGTCACTCTGTATTGGAACTGTAATGGTATAAGTACTTATCCACATCATGCCTGTAACAGAACTATAATCACAGCATACCTGCTAACTAATGTGTCCACGGAATCTGCCATACCTTAGAACAATGTAATGTGTCAAACAGTTGCAGAGTATGCGATGTAACAGTGGTAATATAGTGCAGCCCTTAGCTACACCCTATCTGGGTGAGCATCACAGTGGAGCTACCACACTGCTCCTGGGTGTAGCTTGTTGTTTCAACCAAAAGGATTAGCTTATAGATCTGGAATTATTTCTGCAACCAAATCACACTATTACTGTTAGTTCTTATGGCAGTTAAGTTAATCTGTTGATCTTGGATAAGAAAGAAAAATGTGGTTCTTGGGCCTTTTTCTCTTCAGTAACAAAGTACTACACCACAAAGGAGTGATAATAGATCACTCCCTGAAATCTTTACTAGCAGCACCGTGTCTGGTGTGAATGCACGATACTGCACATGGACAGGAAATAGTTCCGAGCTACAGTACCTATACTCATGATTGCCCCTACTCTCTGGTTTACAGACCTTTCCTTCTATTATATCTAAGCACCCAAGGGTAAACCATAACTTTTTTTTGCACTAGCCAGCCAGACAAGTTGATTAAAAATTGCACTAGCCCACAGATGGTTGCACTAGTCCACAATAATAATGTTAAAATTTAGTTATACAGGAAAAATGCAGACCAAGAAATACTGATTATTGCATATTGATTCTGCTTCTACATTGCTTCCTGCCCCTGCAAAAAAACCAAAAAGACTGCAATAAAATCACATGCAGTGTGTACCCCCCTGTTTTATCATGTGCCCCTTGTTTCCGCTTTCTTCACCCCCTCCCCACCAAACCAGAGAATACCATAATAGCAAATATTCAGTCAAGCAGTTCTAGCTCTGCACACACAATAACCATCATCATCATACACCACACCACAGTCCCACCTGACCTGCAGGGCAATGTACAGAGTCAGGCAGAGAAAGACACTCTCATCCCCCACCCTGTGATTTCCTAGACCTGCACTTCTGGAAGTTTTTTTACACTGCAAAGTGGGCCAGGGGAGTTCTTGAATTTCTCTGGAGAGAGTTAAAGAAACACAGGAGGCTTGAGATGTAAGAAACTTTGACATATGTGTTTATATACTGTATACCAGGCACAGAAGTATTGATTTAAAGCAGCAGTGCAATAATCAGGTGAAAATTTTGACCTATACTTTTTTATGCTATTTTAGATTGCCGCTTACCTCCTGACTTGTATTATATGCTTCTGCCCACAATTTGAGTCTACTTTAGTCCTTTTTGTCATGTTTGAAATAATAAAAGTAGCGGTCCTTTTAATATGGCTTGGAACAGGTCTTCATCAGTATTCTCATCTGTTTTGTCCATCAGTTGTTTAAATATCACTTATGTTGTGACTAAAATAACGCATTATGCACCAGGCAGTGCTATCTGACCTTATGGAACAATAGATGTTCAAACACAGCTGAGAATACTGATGAAAACCTGGTCTGAGCCATATTAAAAGGAGCAATCCTTTTGTTATTTCAAACATGAAAAAAGTACTACAGCAGACTCAAATTGTGGAAAGAATGGTTTCATACAAGTCAAGACTCAGCAGGTAAGTGGCAGTGTGAAATAGTGTTAAAAAGAATAGGTTAAAATTTTCACCGGATTCTTGCACTGCTGCTTTAACATGCCCTGCCCTAACAACAGATTTTTCATAACAGTGTCCTTTCATCAGTCAAAGGGGGAGCAGTATACAGACATGATGCTATATTATTTTTTTTTCTATATAGGCTGATCTATGCACACCAGGAATAACTATTTTAACTTTTAAAATTCTATATTTTACTAAGGTTTTGCTTTGTACCATACATGTTCCAAAGCATTGTTTTTAGGATGAAATGCCATGATGTTGTTATAAGGGTGGTGCTGCATGGATGGCGTTGACTGGTGTGATCCATTAAGTGGAGCTGTGGACCTCTACACCAGTCAGTAATAGCAGCTATGGGTTTATGGATGGCCACTTCAGAGTCTAGTCTGCAGTGGTGTACAGAGAAAGTATAGAGTGGACAGACTACCTGGTTGGGCATACCATGTATACATCAGAGCACTCTGTCACTGCAGTATTGGAAACAGACACTCAAAAGGTTGTGAAATGAGGCACACTGGTCTTAATATTGTGGGACAAATCAAAGACAAGTTCAGCAAACTGGAAGCTAGTGACTTTGGGCAGGATTCACTAAAGGGAGAGATAGACCCGCAGCTGCAGGAAAACCTCGGCACTAGTGGGAATCCACCTGTGAAGCCGCAGGTTGCCCGCGGCTGCGGGTATTCACGAAGGTGGAGCTGGAGTGCGACCAGCTCCACGGAATATGGCAGCTTGCAGATGCTGTTGCCATGGACAGCACTGCAGGTGCGGGAGGCTGCTACAGGCATCAGAACCAGCCGTAGCACCCTCCACAACTGCTGCAGATGTGAATCGCTACCGCCGCAGCTGCGGGCGATTCCAGTCTGCAACAGCAGTTGTGGACGGGAACTTTAAAAATTCCTCATTGTGAATCCTGCCCTTAACCACTCTACCTTTGATCACAGCATGCACATTAGCTAAATGTCCCAACAACTGAGTGATAATGACTCACATCAAGTCTTTTGCTGGATCCCCCTCTAGAACTGTCAGATAATTGCAGCTCTTAATGAGCTGCTAATCACACCAGGCCACTTGGAACACTGAGGGAGATTAGCAAAAGGACTACAGCCTGCTAAAGCAGTGACTTTTTCAACTTCATAAACAGCCATGAAAAACCTGCTCTAGTCAAGACAGACAAGTAGAGGGTTAGCTGCACTAGCCCTGGCCAATTTGCACTAGGTTTAGGGATAGTAAAACAATGTAAGGTCGAACCCTGTAAGCACCCGTCTTAAATTGTACAATCTGCAACTGAGTAATTCCCCTACTCCCCATGATAGAGTAAAACTTTGCAAATGGACTTCTAAAAACATACTGGGGGGATTTTCAGATACTCGTGTCCATTTCTGAGACGTGAGTGCCAAAATCCATCCTGGTAATTAGGCCACGAAAAGTTGGTCTAACTACCAGGATAGAATTCCGTGCTTGCATCTAAAAAATGGACGCAATCCTTGTAGTTGTGGCAGAAACTGCTGTAAATTGTGGAAATTGTTGCAAATGCGTCCAGATGTCTGTGAATAGGACACAGACATTTGGAAGCATCAGGGTGGATGCAGCATGTGTCTGAAATAAGGACACAAGTGCTTCACCCACCTGTCTGAAAATCCTGACCAGAATATCTGAGCAAGCAGAAGATTTTACAATTGTTGGTCTGCTCTGTTAACACAGAGCTAAACCCCGGCCCTCCTACTTTGAGCCTCATACTCACCAACTTTGCAAAACTTAATGGGCTGAAATTCATCAGCATTACTACTAATAGTAATGCAAACAAACTAGATAATTTAAAGATTTGCCAACCCTGATAATTTGTTACTAACTGAAACTTGGCTTAACAACAACACTGACTCCAGTGTAGTCTCTTTACCAGACTATGAGCCAGGCCACAATACTGCTCTGCTGTTCATCTCACTGTGTTTGTTCCATTCTCAGCGGCTTGTGACCCATACCACTACAGTATTATTATTTGCCTCTGTATTTGTTCTTGTTGTTTCTGGGGTTGCAATGGCTTTTGGACATCATGGGTGACTTTATAACATAGGGACAGTGCTTCAAGGCCAAGTGCCCATGTGGTCTGCTAGACTCGAACCTGTTAGCCTTGCAGAAGTAGTTGTTATAGCCTCTGGGGTGCTGTACCTTTTAGATGTTTACCCAGGAGTGGAATGGCCAAATTGCAGTTACGGTTTCCCAGGCTGAATAAACTATTAGCAGACGCAGAAAATGCTCTGGTGTTTTAATTTGAATTTGAATGAAAGATGGTAGCCTGGAGGAGTTTCCTAACTACTGCCGGAACCTAGGAAGGCTTTCAAGTGTGGATACTGGAGGATGCCAGTAACAGGAAAATCAGTGACACTGTAACTATTGAAATGCTTATTTTTCCATTTAAAATGTATGCCGCTGCTGCCTGGGGTTAGGAGGTTCCAGTAATAAGCAAGAAAGCCTTTGAATTTACCACGGTCAGTGAAGCATTCTCTCCTTTAGGCCCTGTACACACTACAGAACTGTTTTTGAAAACCATTTTTAAAACCAGTTTAGCTAAACCATGTCAGTGCATCCACACTATTCAACAACCATTTTTGATAACAGTTTAGTGTGTCCACATTGCTGGTGTTAAAACCTTTCTCCCTGTAACTATTTTGTGTTAATTCCAACACAAAGAACTGTGCTTGCCTGTACACACTGCAACTAGAACTGTTTTAGTTAAACTGTTACAGCTTAAAATGTTTTTACTCCTGTCCAGACATGTGAGTAAAACCATGCTAGTTCTAAAACATTTTTAAAAAAAGTTATTAAACTAAGTACCTAGCAGGGTTTAAAAACATTTTTGTTAAAATGTTTTAAGGGGCTTGTAGTCTGGACGCAAACAGTGCTAGAGGGATTTAAAATGTTTCAAGGCACTTAAACTATTTTAAGATCCACAGTGAGTACAGGGCCTTAATCCCCAGGTAAGTCTGCCTAATGAGCCTGCTAAATGCTAAAGTGGAAACAAGCTGCTGATGGTGAGTCCAGCAGTGCGGAGAGAAGCCAAGCCTTATCCAGGAAATGGGCACTAAGGACCCTCAAAGGCTGGAAAGGTGCCTTTTGGAAAATGATGGCCTACCCTAGAGGGAGAAGGGAGCTGCTGGAGAGGGTGTCTTACTGTGTCCGTACCCGGTAACTTCATCTTATTTTATTCATGGTGTCTTAGGATGAGTGACCTAAGATATCTCTTTTAACCAGAGGTAATATTTTCACAAACTGCACTTATCTGATGACAGTACTGACTGAATTATTTTATTGCTGTGCTAACTTCATAGAGAGAGAGGACCTAGCAGCCAGGGAGAGGAGCAGCGGTGAAACTCATTTCTCTCTCTCTCTTTTTCAGCCTAGTTAGCCGAAGGAACTACAAAGGACAAGGAGGGCAAAACAAGGGTCATTTACTAACCTCTGACAACATTTATGTTCCGTGAGAAATTACTCATTGCAGATATTGGGGCAGTGTTGTCCGGGATTTACAGTCTTGTTCCATTAGCCAGGGATAAGTTATTGTCTCCAGAACCCTGGAGCGTAACTCACGCCCACCCACCCTGGGTTCATCCACCTTTATAGGCATCTGATATGTTAAAACTTCCTGCCTGGATGCACAAACTAGTTAACAACAACTAGATAACACAGCCTATCTAACACTTTAGCAGAGCACTGCAAGGGTGATCTCCAACAAGAGTACAGTACAAACATAAAAGAAAGGAGGAAGTAGGAAAAAAGAAAAATCCTGGGGATCATACTTGGGGTAGAGGGCTAAGCAAAGCAGAAGCTAGTACTACATCTAGAGTACAAGATAAAAGCAATAGGATCAGGGGTCTAACTTTAGCAGTAGAAGGGTCTAGATAGGATAAAAGGAGGGACATTACCAGAACAGGGAAACATAGACTTTGACAGTAGATAAGGACTGCTTGGCCCACCCATTCTGTCCATTTCCCTACCTATTAGATAAGCTGCAGATCCTAGTTAACCAACAGCCTACTTCCTCCTCCCCCAGAATTGCTTTACGTCTTCCCCATGCATTCTTGAATTCCCCCACTGTTTTTGACCCCACGACCACCTCAGGAAGGACATTCCATGCATCCACCACCCTCTCCGTGAAAAAATACTTCCTCACATTGCCCCTGAGCTGTCCTCACTCTACCTTCAAATTGTGCCCCCTTGTTCTTGCACATCTCTTTCTCTGAAAGATGCTACCCTCTTGGTCTTTTATGATTCCCTTGAGGTACTTGAAAGTTTCTATAATCTCTCCCCTCCCTCCTTTCCTCGAGGGTATACATACTGAGCTCTTTTAGTCTCTCTTCATATGGTTCCTGGTGCAGACCCTGCACCATTTTAGTTGCCCTCCTCTGGACAGCCTCCATCCTGTCTATGTCCTTGCAGAGATGGGGTCTCCAGAACTACATGCAGTACTCCAGATGGGGTCTCACCAACTGTCTGTACAGAGGGATAACAACTTCTTGTTTCCTACTAGTGATGCCTCTCCCTGTGCATCCCAGTATCACCCCAGCCCTCCTTACTGCCTTCTCACATTGTTTGCCTACCTTTAGGTCATCTGATATGACTAACCCCCAGGTCCCTTTCCATTTTTGTTGTTGTTAGTACTGCCCCCCCCCCATTGTGTACTCTTCCTCTGGGTTTTTGTTTCCCATGTGCATTACTTTGCACTTCTTTGTATTGAATCTAAGCTGCCATACTTCTGACCATTCCTCCAACCTTGCCAAGTCCTTTCTCTTCCTTTCCCCACCTCCTTGTGTTTCAACCCTGTTTCAGATCTTTGTGTCATCTACAAAGCGACATACATTTCCTTCCAGTCCCTCCGTAATGTCACCTATAAGGACATTAAAGAGGACCAGTCCCACTACTGAACCATGCAGTACCCTGCTAGTTCAGTTTATTGATTAGCTTAAAAGCAATTACGTAAAAATGATGACATAAAAAGTTACAATATGTAGTAAGATGTGTGGTATCAGAGTAAGTATAATTGAAAGCAGTGGGCTTCTAGAGAAGAGTTATAACTGATCATAAGTTTTCAAAGATGCCATCTCCTCAGCCAACCTAGCCCAGCTGGTTGACTCCCCTACTAGGCACAACTATAAAACAGGCTCAAGTACTCTCCTGGACTGGATTCTGCCCAGTCACCTGTCCCGTATCTCAAACTTTTCTGTCCTTCCTGACTCTCTAAGCAACCACTCCCCAGTTATCTACATTTGGTCTAACAGATTCATCATGCCCCCCAGTTGATCGACAGCAAAGTCCTTCCGCGAGGGCAGTTGAAACACCTAAAATCTCACCTCAGACAGCAAGATCGGTTGCCAGTATTCCACGCACCAGATGTCAACTCAGTCCTTGACTTCTTCACCAACACCTTTAATGCTGCCTGTGACTCCCATGCCCCTTTCCAAAAGCTCAAAGTCAGGCTTATGCAACCCCTGGCTCTCCTCGGAGCTTCTGGCACAACTAAACTCCAGGGACCTCCTCTGTCTATGGACACGGGCTACAGGAAAACAAGTTGACATACAGAATTACAAACAGGCTTTAAATGATTGTACAAAATTAATCCACCAGCAGAAAAGATCCTATTACAAAGATGCCCTCTCAAACACCTGGTGGAAGGGGAAATCATTTTGGAACAATATTAAAGAAGTTACTGGGAGGCAGCCAAAAACTTCCCCCACTATGCTGGTCACTGATGGAACCATAAAGCTTGACCCTGCCACTATAGCAAATTCATTCAACACAGCATTCTCAAACCTCAGTGCTGTTCTTCCGCTGGACTTTTTCAATGATGACGACCCTCCAACTTTCCTCTCTAGCCCCCCTCTCCTAATTGACCCCCATTCTACTTCAAAGCATTCAAGTCTCTCAAAGTCTGCAACTATATCAGTAAAGCAATTGCCAGATCCAGGTCAAGTGGGGACTCCCTCAACCTCAAACTGCTGTCCCTCACCCTCGAAGACGTGCACCTCCAGGTAACAAAAATTTTCAACCTCTCCCTCTCCCTCGGCAAGTTCCCCAACAGATGGAAATCTGCCACAGTTACTCCGGTCCACAAAAGTGGGGACAGGGCCCTTCCTGTGAACTATCAGCCCGTTTCCATATTACCACCCCTCTCTAAGGCCATTGAGCGTATAGTATCTGATCAGCTTACAGAATACCTTGATAATCATGATATCCTGTGTTCACAGCAGTACAGTTTTAGAAAAGTACACAATACTACATCTGCCTTCCTCTAATTCACTGGAGCAATCCACAGTTCTCTGGACAATAACCTTCTTACTGCATCAGTCTTCATAGATTTGACTAAGGCTTTCACTACTGTCCATCACCGTCTACTAATCTCACAGCTGCTTAATGCCGGGCTATCCCCTGAGTCTACGACATGGTTTAAGAGCTACCTGGAAAACCACTCCCAAAGAATGAAAATTGCCGATGTCCTCTCAGATCCAAGACCTGTTCACTCTGGAGTCCCACAAGGAACCATTCTCAAGCCTCTTCTTCTTAGCTTCTTTCTGAATAGTCTCCCGCAATCCTGTCTGGAGCAAATCCTTCTCTATGCTGATGACGCTGTCATTCACTCCACACATAAGGACCCCCATCTCCTTCAAAGCAAACTACAGCATGGTTACACCTCGGTTGAAAACTGATTCAGTAAACACAAATTGGTCCTCAACTATAAAAAAAAACAAGTCAATGCTTTTCTGCAGCTCACACTATAAGCACCGGCTCCATACCTTCACTATTACAAACTGCCTAGGTGCAAGCCTAGAACATGTGCAGTCCTTCAAATACCTTGGAGTCACAATCAACAGTAACCTTTTTTATGGGTCCCACATTGATACTGTTGCCAAAGCTGCTAATACACACATTGGCCTTCTCTACAGGCATAGGGAATGCCTAACCCACGAAGCCTTAAGGATCGCAGTCCAGAGCTCGGTGGTCTCGATAATTGACTATGGTCTCATCATTTACGGTTATGCTTCCACCACTGCACTCAGACGTATATCCATGGCCCTTAACAAAGCTTGCCAGTTCATCACTGAATCCCATCGTCTTACCCACACATGTAACCTACTGTATATGCTCAAACTGGATGGCTTAGAACTCTCAAACCGCATCAAATACCAAACATGTATAATGGCTGAAAAAACAATGCTGGGCTTTGCACCCCCTGGAGTTCAATCTCTCCTCCACACTGCACAAAATCACCGCCTCACTAGGGGCTCTGAATCTCAACTACTGCATATCCAAAGATGCCATACCACACAGGGACAAAGATCCTTAGCATATCAAGCTCCTAGCTGGTTGAATGGACTCAACAGTGACATCTCCTCTCTACCTAAGCTAGGCCTGTTCAAATCCAACCTCCACCTACTCTTCTCTGCCTCTAGCTCATGTGACTGTCTTCTCTAGTCTACTATTTCCACCTAGCACTTATCCCTTCCTTCCTTCCTTCCACACCCCCTACAATCCCTCCCCACACACACACCCTCCATCTTGCACTTCTTACTTTCACCTGCTGTGTGAGCTGACAATGCCTGTGGCAGCACCTTTAGATGTGTCTAACTTAGTCTCATGAATAATGTGAATCCCTGTCTTTGTTCATGCTCCTAGTACCACCAAATTGTTGTACTCATGTGACTGTAACAACTGTAACCTATTATCCTGTTATAATTAATGTCCTGCTCTGTTTGTACCATCTGACGTGGAACCTTTGTAAAAGAGCCTTGGCTTAAAGGTAATTGTAATCCTCAACTTAAATAATTAAATAAACAAAATAAATCATTCCAATAAAGATGTCTAAATACAAGATAAATTACAAAAGTACAGAGAAAAGATAAATTGAAGTTTAGGCCAACCCGGTAGCACAGATGGCTGAGGCACTGGCACCTTACCTCGCACTATGCTAGTAACCCGGGTTCAGAAATTACCTCTGGTCACCGGGGTGCTGTCTCGGTGGGGTGGGTTGGAGAGGGATTGAGCCACGGTGCTCCCCTCCAAAGAGGTGGATGTCTGCCTGTCTGCAGTCCCGCTCCCACTGGGTGGAGGTCCGGTGGGCACGTAGGCAGCATGTTGCAGTGACAAAAGTCAGGGGAGGAGCAGAAGAAGCCACCAGATCCTGATGTGTGCGTGCGCCTCCATGCACATACACACATGTGTACGCCATGGCCCCGGTGGGGAAGAAAACTGAAAATAAGTAAAGTATAGATGAAAAAAAAGTTACAGTATATATAAAAAACATATTCACATATACAGAATAAATAAATACACAAATATACATAGCCATTGTATAATAGCAATAATGCACTCCAGGGTGTGGGTCGTGCTGGGATAACACCACACCTGGTGGGGTTGGACACGAGGCCGCAGCTTTCTTGACTCTATACTGGATAATTGTTTTGACAAATTAAATATATGAGATAGATAGAATAACCTTTTGGTTGCTCCATAGCTTTAAAGAGTATAAACTGTATGTTTTCAATAAATTATACACATTGTTGAGCCAGAAATCTTGCATATGTATATTTTGAGTAGTTTTTCATCAAGGCACCCATTCAAAGGGGTATCTTTGTCTTTAGGCTGTAGTTTACTCCAATAAGAGATCATACATTCCCGAGCTAGGTATCTGAAACTAATTTGACCAAGTTGAGATCTAACCAGAACATTGGGTGTACTACAAGGCAGTCTTATTAACTGTTTGTAAGTTTTATTTAGCACTAAGTCTATTTTATTCAAATTATCTGTTCCCCAAACTTCTATCACGTATGCTGTTTGCAAAATAATTTTTGCATTAATGGTTTTAATCATTGGAACTACAGTTTTACCTCCATATAATATGTTAAATCTTTTTAATAATTTAACTGAATTTTGAAGCTTTTTACGTGTCCAAGTGATACAGTATGTTTGCTCCATTTACCATTACTTGAAAAAAGTACAACTACACATGGAAATTCACTGATGAACTCCAGTTTGTTTCCAGCCAATGTAAGAGATCTGTACTTATTTTTATTTCCAAAGATCATTATTTTGGTTATGTTTGAATTTGGTTTAAGATTGTGTGTTTTACTCAGTAAGTCTAGTTTATTTAATTATCACTGCATGTCCAACCTACTGGTGGAAATAACAGCAAGGTCATTAGTGTAAGCTAGAACAGGAATGCAATTATTGTTTATTCTAATGAGATGAAAAGAAGAATTGTCTAATGCAACTATTATATCATTTATGTAAATGCTGAACAATGTAGGAGCGAGAACGCATCCTTGTCTAACTCCAATATTAGTGTTAATTTTATCAGTTAGCAAACCAGTTTTACCGTGTTTAATTTGTGCCCAGGTGTTCATATACATTCTTTTAATAAGAGTTATCAGATCTTGATTTATTCCCAAATTAACAATTTTTTCCCATAACAACGATCTCAGAAGAGTATCGAATGCTGATGTAAAATCAACAGATGCAACAAACATAGGTTACTTCTTTATTTTAGTGTATTTTTCTATTATATTATGTAGTAAGAAAATTTGAGTTATGGTACCTGAATCTTTTTTGAACCCTGCCTGTAAATCAGATTGTAGTTTTGTATGTTCAAGTCAGCATGTTAACCTATTAAGCAATACTTTCGCAAAAATTTTAGAAATAGCATCCACTAATCTAATGGGTCTGTAATTAGTTGTATCGTTATGGGTACCTTTTTTATGTACAGGAACAATGTGACTACCCAACCATAAATTTGGTACATAAGCATACATTACAGATTTATTAAAGAAGGACCATAAAACGTCAGTCCACCAATCAATATTAATAGTTATAAGATCGATCGGTATTTTGTCAGAGCTGGGTGTTTTGTTATTTTTAAAACGTTCTATAGCTGTGTTAACCTCGATAGATGTAAACCATTGAAATGAGCCACTAATTTCCAAGCAGTTGTCACTAATTTCGAGAACAGATGCATCATAGAATACGGATGAATAATGTTTAATCCAAGTATCTTGAGAGATATAAATATCATGTATTCTTTTTTTTTTTTTACTTACCCTTTAAGAGCCCCCTTCTTTCCATGACTGCTTCCTCTCTTCAGGGTCTTCACGCACCCATGCCAGCTCCTATTGGTGCCCCGGCTCCCAAAGATTCACAAGCCCCCATATTACCCCCCAGTTGGGGTGGGGAAGCACCTCACTTACTCCCCCATGCTTCGGGAGGAAACATGCACTAAAGCTGTAGTGCTGGAGACTCATCTACTGGTGCAGTTGTGGGTTGTTTTTCCTTCTTCTCCCTGCCCCAAGATGTCCACACGCATGAAGCACCAATGAGCTGGAGGTGCATGGAGACACACCTCCGCTCCAGTCCTCGGCCAATGTCTGCCCCTTCCTCTGCCTCCTCTGCTGCACCGTCACCACCCATAGTCACTCAGGTGGTGACGGTATTGCAGAGAGGTGCACTGCCCACCCCACCCGGAAAAGGAAAGCAGCTCATCGGGCACTCAATCCTTCTCCCCCTGGCCAACCCTCCAATGACCCGGGTTCGCTACTGAACCCAGGTCACCAGCATCACAAGCAGTAGTGCAACCACTGTGCCAAAGGGTTGGCCCATCATGTATTCTTTTATAACTGTTTGTACCCATTGCTACTAGTAACCAGTATCGTTTATCATTTTTTTCTTCAATTGCCTGTAACATTGAATTCCAGAGTTCCTCCTGATGTAACATATGCTAATTATTAATGTGGTCTTTGTATAATTTTCTGCAGTTATTTAAGTTCTTTAGGTTTGTTTTAGTGGGATTTTGTTTTTTTACTTATCTGATAAGACTGGCCAACTTTCTTTTTTCACTTCTGCAATATTTACAAAACCAGTTATCATAAACTTTACTTTTAGTTTTAACTTGTTTAAGTTTTTTGTGGTTTTGGTTCTTATCAAAATTATACTGTGTAATCAGATGATCATAAATTAGCCCTGAATCCCATTTTCCCGTACTTTTTCTGACACACCATTAATAAATTTGTCACTTAGCAAAGTGGCTTCAGATTTGGTTACTAGAGCTCATTTTATCCTTCCATTTATTATGTCCATTTGCTCATCTAGTAAGGGAACATAATCAAGCTTAGATTTCCTATAAGTAACCAGTGGATAATGGTCATTGTCAGTTCTTTCTATAACTTTAAAATCAATATATTTATGAAAAGCATATATGGAAGCAAGAGCATAGTCAATAATAGTTGAACCCCTGGTGCTAACATAGGTTGATTTTCCCTTTGAATCAGATGGGAATCTCCCATTTAATATAGTAAGTTGTAATGATTCTAGTAATATTTCTAATTGTTTGTGTTTATCGGTACATTTTCTATCTGAAGAGACTCTCTGTGGAATTGTTAGAGATTGCATAATTTGTTTATTTATGTCCTTTTCATTAATTTTACCAAACCTAATATTAAAAGCCCCCATAATTATTATATTGTCATAAGCAACACCAAAGGCTATAGACTTAACCTCCATTGTGAGACTGTGAAGTAAAGTTTTATTATACTGTTAGGACTTTAAAGGATTATAGACATTACCCAATATAATGGCTTCTTCACAAATATTCAGTGCAACTAAGATGAAAATTTGCCTAACTGTTGTTTTTATAATCTTGAACTTATCTGAGACTTTGATATAGACAGCTAGTCCTCCTGCAAGTCTACCCTTTGAATTAGTTTTTAATGCAGGGGACTGAATTAATGTAAAACCATTTAGTTGGATGTAGTCTATATGGTCTTCACCATGCCATGCTTCCTGACATATGAGAATTTCCATTTTATTAAGAAATATTAAAAAGTGGTACCCCACTAGTAACCCCCCTTCCTTCAGAGCGGACTCCATTTACTATTACCCTCTGTATCCTGTTGTCCAGCCAGTTTTTTACCCAGGTTACCACCCTGGGACACACTCCCAGGCTGGCTAACTTGTTTATTAATCTTTTGTGTGGGACTGTGTCAAATGCCTTGCTAAAGTCTAGGTAGGCCATGTCCATAGCCTCTCCCTAGTCTACTACTTTGATCACCCAGTCAAAGAAATTTTTTAAAAATCATCTGACATGACCTTCCTACTGTGAATCCATGCTGCCTTGGGTCCTGTGCCACACTGACCTCTAGGTACTTAACAATTCTTTCTTTCAGAAGTGATTCCATCATTTTCCCTACTACTAAGGTCAACCTAACAGGTCTATAGTTTTCTGCCTCTGTCTAGCTCCCACCTTTGTAAAGGGGAATCACATCCACCCTCCTCCAGTCCTCAGGTACCACACCACCCTCCCATGATTTGTTAAACAGGGTAGTCAGTGCAGTCGCTAGTTTTTAGCTTAGTTATTTTATAATTCTGGGGTGAATCCCATCAGGCCCCATTGCTTTGTCCACTTTCAGTTTTAGGAGTTCTTTTAGTGCCCTTTCTTCTGTGAATGGACTGGTATCAACCCCTCTATCCAGGGTGCTTCTATTGTTTGGTTTAGGTACCTCCCCTTCCTCCTCTTTTTTTGTGAACACTGAGCAGAAGTATTCATTCTGTATCCCTGCTTTTTCACTGTCACCCTCTGCCCACCCCTCTCCCCTTTATTAAGCCTCACTATCCCTCCCTTGGTCTTTCTTTACTCCCTAATGTACCTATAAAAGGTTTTATCCCCCTTCTTAACTGAGTTGGCTATCCTTTCCTCAGTTTGGGCCTTTCCTATCCTGACTGCCTTCTCTGCTTCCTCCTGCCTTAACTCATACAGTTATCTGTCCTGCTCCTTCTGTGCTTCCTTATATTTCCTGAATGCTATATTTTTCACCCTAACCTTCCCCGCCACCTCTTTTGAGAACCATAGTGTTTTTTTTCCTTCTTTTTGTTTTGTTTATTTGCTTCACTCAAAGGGTTGTTACCTCTGTGATGGCAGTTTTGATTTTACTCCATTGTTCTCCCACCCAGGGAAAGATGCAGGGAGTGGTGCAGTGCAGGGGGTGCAGGGCGGCAGTCTTCAGGAGGACGTTCTGGATACTGCAGTGCTGCCCCATATGCAGGCATCTCTCTGGGATGAGGGTGGAGGTTGCCAATCTCCAGGCCATGCTGGCTGGAGTGCCAGAGACCTTTGCCTCCATGCAGAGGCCACAGTGTCCACTGCCACTACCTCAACAGTTGTCCAGGAGGAGCAGGTCTGAATGGACTATGGTGGGCTCAGGGAGGGTGAGAGTGGGGGGTCAGAGACACATTCCCCATCCAATCCAACCTAGAATCTCCTATGCTGTCCTGAAGGAATGGGAGAGTTCCAAAAGGGCACCAGAGGTTGTGATGAGGGAGGATGAGTAGGTCCTCCAGGAGGGAGACCTAGGGCAGGGAGAAGAGGACCCCAGAGGAAGAGGAAGCTACTCCTAGTGGGGGCTCAATAGTCCAGAGAATGGATTTTGGCACAGCTAGTGGGGTGGAGAGGAAGATAACATGCTTTCCAGGAGGCACAGCTTGGTGGAAGGGGGAGTGGATCCAGAGGATCACTAAATTGGTAGCAAAGAGGGGGTGCTGGAGGTCAATGTCCATCTGGCGACAAATGACATAGCCAGGGATAAGGGGAGCATAGTGCAGGTGCAGGAGGACTTCAGGGTGTTAGGAAAGTTCCTTGGGGAAGTAGTGAGCTCCACGACATTCTCAGAGGTGCTGCCAGTCCAACGAAGGGGGAGAGGCTAGGAATCTCTGCATCAGTAACTTCAACACTTGGTTGAAGGGCTGGCACAGAGAGAAGGGTTTTGGCTTCATTGGGGACTGGGAACCAACCTGGAGGGATGTGGATCTGTACAAGGGTGACAGTCTACACCCATCCAGGGAGGGGACAGTGGTCCTCAATGAACGGTTTAAATGCTTCATTGACAAGCATTTAAACCAATCATTCTACTGTCAATAGTGTCAAAAATTTTGGAAAGACTAGTCCATAGCCAACTAACTGTGTATCTAGAGAAATACAATAAACTAAATAACTTGCAGTCAGCATTCAGAAAAGGACTGTCCACAGGCACTGCACTCATGGATTTCCTTGACCTGGTGGCTACTCCACTGGGTGGAGCGAAATCCGTAGGCGTGGTGTTCATGGATTTGTCAAAAGTGTTTGATCTTGTAGATCATGAAATTCTCATAAACAGAATAACAGAAACAGGATTAGCAGAAGAACCTTGTAAATGGTTCAAATCTTACTTAGCTGATCGGACCCAGATGACTGCTGTGAGTGGGGCACACTCTAGTGTACTACCAGTGACTTGGGGTGTTCCAAAGGGGTCCATACTGGGCCCCTTACTGCTTTTGATATATATTAATGATTTACCATATAATATGAAATTAACTAACATTCGGCTTTATGCCAGTGACAGAGTTAGTGACAGAAGGGCAAAACATTAGGGAGATGGAACACAAATTACAAACATACTTTGATACACTGCAAAATTGGTTAATAAATTCAAAACTGATACTGAACACTAAAAAAACTCAATCAATGCTTTTCATTACATCTATATTTAAAAAACACAAAATATGGATAGGCTCAAAATAAAAAACACTTAGTGGATCTATCCTGACACAGGTTAATACATTTAAATACTTAGGGATCAATACTGATCAGGAAGAGTTTAGGAAATTGGGGAAGGGTCTCAAGCAAGTAGCTAATTCTGTCACTTTCTCAGAGGTACTACCTGCGAGAGGCAAGGGAGAGCATAGGAGTGCATGCACCAGGAACTTTAACTCATGGTTGAAGAACTGGTGCTGTGAGGAAGGGTTTGGATTCATTGGTGACTGGGGACCCACGTGGAGGGATGGAGGTTTGTTCAAGCCTGACAGCCTGCATCCATCCTGGAGGGGAATCCAAGCACTCAATGATAAGTTTAAATGTTACATTGACAAGCATTTAAACTAGCAAAGGGGGGTGGCAGGCCAGCAAGGAGGGTACCTACTTGCTCACCCCCCACAGCTAGCAGTGGAACCAGTGAACCAGAGGAGTGGCTATCTTCAAAGCAGGTAAAAGATGGAGATTAGTGCCCAAGAAGTGGATAGGGCAGAAAAGGGGCAAATTCAGCAGAAGGGCAGACAGCAAGGAGAACCAGGGATAAAGGACAACCAAGGAAGGGGCTGGAGTAGAACAGCTTAAACAGTCTAGGAGGTCAAATCATGGAAAGCCATATGTGCAAATGCCAGGAGCCTTAGCAACAAGATGGAAGATCTGGAGGCTGTCATGGTGCAGTCAGACCTGACATTGGCCATCACTGAAACCTGGTAATGATAACCACGACTGGGAGATGGCCATACCTGGCTACAACATATTCAGAAGAGACAGAGCAGGCAGAAAGGGAGGAGGAATGGCACTGTATGTGAAAATGACATAAGGGCCACAGAGATCCAGAAGGAACTAAATGGGGAGAGATACTGTGGGTTGCTTTAAGGAAATGGGACAGCTATCCGCACAGGTGTGGTCTATAGACCACCAGCCCAGGAGGAAGAAACAGATAGAGAGTTGATGCTAGCCATCCAAAGGATGGCAGACAAGGGAGGTAGTACTGGTTGGAGACTTCAATATTCCAGACGTGACTGGAGCATCCCAGCAGCAGCATCAACTAGGAGCAGATTTATCCTGACTCCTCAGGGTGCCTTCCTCAAGCAACTGGTCATGGAACCAACTCAACAGAAGGCAATACTGGACCTTGTGCTCACAAACAGAGACAGTGTGATGGGGGTAACAGTGGGGAGCACCTGGGAACAGTGACCACTAGTCATTGTGGTTTGAAATCACAGAAAGAGCAGAACAAACCACACAAAACACGATCCTGGATTTTAGGGGGCAGACTTTGGAAAATGGGAGATACTTGAAAGAGGCATTAAGGGGAATGGACAGAATCAGGGGTTGAGAAACAGTGGGCAGTATTAAATGGGGATTACAAGAACAACAGACTTATGCATTAAGCAGGTTAGCAAGAGGAAAAGGAAGAGGAGACCATTATGGTTTTCCAAAGAGGTAGCAAAGAAAGTGAAAGCCAAAAGATTACATTCAGGCAATACAAAAGACACAGGCAGAAGGGATAGGAGAAGTACCAGGAGAAGCAAAGGAGGCAGGGAGGTCAGTAAGGGAAGCCAAAGCTCAGACAGAAGAACACATTGCAAAATCAGTGGGTAGAGGGACAAAACCTTTTACAGGTACATAAGTGAAAAAGAAAGACAAAGGGAGGGATAGTGAGACTGAAGGGGAGGATGGGGCTATGTGGAGGTTGACAACAGTAAAGCTGACATATTGAACAGGTATTTCTGCTGCAGTCTTTACTGAGGAAGAGGAGGGTAATGGGTCTGAAGGGAGTCACAAGGTGAGAATGGTGCAGAATGGACACAAGTCCCTTTACATGAGAAAGGGTCCTGAAAGAACTGGAAGTAATAAGAGTTGATAAAGCAATGGGGCCAGATGGGTGCACCCAGGTCCTTAAAGAACTAAGAGAGGTGGTGGCTGAACCTCTGGCTATCCTGTTTAGCCGATCACTGGAAACAGGGAGGTACCCAAAGACTGAGGACAGCAGACGAGTCCCCTTATACAAAAAGCGGGAACAAAGAGGAAGCAGGGAACCTACAGACCAGTCAGCCTCACCTCGGTAGTGGGGAAGATCGAGCACTACTAAAGGAGAGATTGGTGGAACATCTGGTTGTCAATGGACTACAGGACCCAAGGCAGCATGGTTTCACCAGGGGAGGTCATGTCAGACCAACTCTGAATTCTTTGACTGGGTGACTAGGGAGGTGGATCAGGGAGGCAGGGACATGGCCCATCTGGACTTCAGCAAGGCCTTTGACACTGTGCCACACAGAAGACTACTACACAAACTGGGGAATATGGGTGTGGGCAGGACAGTAGTGTGGTGGGTAGGTAACTGGCTGGGTGGCAGGACACAGAGGGTGGTGGTAAATGGCTGTCACTCCACAGAGGGAAGAGTGACCAGTGGGGTACCACAGGGATCAGTGCTGGGACCGGTCCTATTCAACATCTTCACAGTGACATTGCACAGGACCTAGAAGGCAGAATTTCACTGTTCGCTGATGACACAAAGCTCTGTAACAGAGTAGACATACCAGAGGGTGTAGACAGAATGAGAAGGGACCTGCAGAAACTTGAAGAATGGTCAGGGGTTTGGCAGTTGAAATTCAATGCAAAGAAGTGCAAGATAATGCATATAGGGCATAAAAACCCTGGCACAATATATCAGTTGGGGGGTGAGGATATAGCATGCACCAAACAGGAAAGGGATCTTGGGGTTATCATCTCTGATGACCTCAAGATATGGAAACAGTGTGACAAGGCAGCAGGTAAAGCAAATAGGATGCTGGGATGTATAGGCAGGGGCATCACCAGCAGGAAAAGGGAGGTCATAATTCCGCTATACAAGACACTAGTGAAGCCCCACCTGGAGTACAGTGTACAGTTCTGGAGACCATACCACGTAAGGACATAGACAGGGTAGAGAAGGTTCAGAGGAGGGCAACAAAGATGGTGCATGGATTGCATCACAAGTCCTATGAAGACAGGTTGAAGGAACTGAACATGTACTCCTGGAGGAAAGGAGGGAGAGGGGATATGATAGAGACATACAAGTATCTCAAAGGAGGAACAGGTGCAGGAATACACTATTTTTAAGCGAAAAGATGTACCAGGACTAGAAGGCATGGGATGAAGTTGGAGGAGGACGATTCAGAGGAAACATGAGGAAGAATTTCTTCACAGAACAGGTGGTGGACAAGTGGAACACCCTGCCAGACGAAGTGGTGAGGCTGAAACAATCACGGATTTAAGAATGCATGGGATAGACATAAAGGAATTCTGGAGGTCAGGGTAAGGCAACAGACTTCTAGGAAAACATAAACTGAACTTACAAACTCAAATGGGCAGACGGGGTGGGCCATAGGCCCTTATCTGCCGACACTGTCTATGTATCTATGATCATAAATTATCAATTGACTATCATATAAATGATTTAGTTAAAAAAGTCAACACTAGAATAGGAGCCTTAAGAAGAGTTTCAAACTGCCTTTCTATGAAAACTAGACTATCTGTAGCAAATCACCTTATTATCCCAATTATTGACTATGGAAGTCATATTTATGGGCATTCAAGTAGGGCTAATCTAAATAGGATTGGCATCTGCTATAACAGATTGGCAAGATTTGTATTAAAATGAAAATATAAAATGCATCATTGCTCAATGTATGAAAGATTAAATTGGAAATCCCTGGAATAGAAAAGACAAGAAATTTGATCTTCAACTGTGTATACAATACTTAAAAATAGAAGACCCATTGGACTTACAGATAAAATGGCTAAACCCACCCACTCCTATCACTTAAGAAAGAAGGAAGCCAGGGAGCTGATTATGCCAAAGGCTCAAAACAAATATGGGGAAATGTCATTCACATTTAAAGCTGCTATTACTTGGAATAAGCTCCCTCCAAGTATGATAACTTTTGAAATGCCCATAAATGCATTTAAAGATGCTATGAAGCAAGAACTACAATTTCAATGTACTTGTAACAGATGAATATAGAACAAACAACCTGTGTATAAACAACCAGTACATTGACTGTAATTTGACAAATGTAAGCTGTATTACATGTTTGTATGTCCAGTCCATTACCTTTATGTGTAAAATCTTATTAAATGATTTATTCACCTACAGGGACACCTTGTAAACAGGACATTTATTGACCTAATGGTGTATGTAAAATCTTTTTACTCCTGTATAAATAAATATTTTTACTACTACTACTACTAGCATTTAACTCCCACAGGTTAGAGCAGCCAACAGGGTAGATCAGGAAGATAAATTGTTGCTGGGTAAACCTGAACTCGTTAAAAGGAATATGGCACAGAAGGGGAGGCAGCAAGAGAAAGAAAATTACTGCCCCTTCAAGGAGGGATCTATTGAATAGCCACGTGACTGGGGAGGCAATAGCTGGGGCCGCAATATTAAGTAGTCTGGGTTCTATTAAAAGAATACAAGTTCTGATAAATGCATAGCCTTCTTAAATGCATAATTGTTGCTGGTCCCAAAGGTATGCGTTTAAGAGGGCTGCACTGTATAACATACAATATGGTGGATCAGTCACAACATGGGTTTGAAAAGGGTCAGTCCTGTTAAACAAATTTACTAACATTCTTTGATAGGGTACAGGGCGCTTGACCAGGGAAAGTCAGTGGATGTGGTTTATCTGGTCCTAAGCAAGGCATTCAATAGCGTCCCCCATAAATTTTCTTTGCCATCCTATCTCTTCCCTTTCCTGATGCAGATCATAGCCAGCTCTGCCCTAGTGCCACTCCTGTGCTCTCACATTTTACGATGCAGGAGTTTGTAGAGCACATGGGCACAATGCACTACTTAGAATGGGAGCGGAGTTTACAATTTTGTATTTAACATTTTAGAGGGTCACTGGGGTCAAATCAAAGTCTCAACTCAACTGACAAGAACCTCGTTGGTTGAGCTGAGGTTTTAATTTTACCCCAGTGGCCCTCAAAAATGTTAAATAATATATTGCAAACTCACCTCCCTTTCTAATCAATGCAGCAAACCCCTGCTCTACAAATTCAAACATCATAAAATGTGAGAGCGCAAGGGAGGCATGTGGGTAGAGCTGGCTGCTCTCTGTACCAGGAAGGGAATGGGATTGGATGGCAGAGGAGAATTTATGATCCCTTCCCCTGAAGTATTTAGGAAATTAAAAACTCTCCAAAATGGACTGTTTCAGCCCAGAGTAGGTAAAGTTTAATATATGGGAGCTTAACTAAAGCACCCAAACTGGTGCCCTTTAAGGTTATAAATACACTGAACCCCTTGTGAAATAAAGGGCAAAACAGAAAAACTGCCTTTGGTTTAATCATAAATTAAAATCAGCAATGGGGGATAAAGACACTCAATTGGCCAAAGCTAGGCTTAGTAAATCACCACATGATTGGCTGGTTTTCAGATGAAAGAGGAACTATTGTACTAAACTCATTCATGCAGCTAAAGCCAATTATTATTTGAAGCTCCAGGAAAACAACAAGTAAGACTCATCCAAATTCTGGAAATCGGTTAAAAATCTAGAAGGGGAACCATGTCCTCATCTATGCAAAAACAGTGTTTAGTTGATAATAACTATAAGCTTATCTTAGATAGAGGAGCTACATTCCAAACACCTACAGCAGTAGGTAGGGAGGAAGTGAGGTACTTACAAGCAGAGGCCCCAAGGAGGGAGGAAGAAGCCCCCAGTCAAAGGGGAAACAGCTTCTGGTGGTGACTGTATCGTTGGCTAGACAGATTTGGGAGCGGGGGAGAAAGAGATAGGTAAAATGCCTTCCCTGGGCTTGGCTTGGAGGAATGGAGAGCAGATCCAGAGGATCACTAGGGCAGCAGGAGATGGGAGGTAGCTAGCTGTCATTGTCTACCTAGGGATAAATGACCTGGCAAGGGATAGGGTAGGTTAGTACAGGGTAATTTCAGAGATCTGAGGAGGGGCCAGAAGCAGGTGGCATGCATGGTGATATTTGCTAAGGCATTGCTTGTGTACAGCCAAGTAGAGGAAAGCACAATCCACACCATGGGGGTTAATAATCAGTTGAAGGCATGGTGCATGGAGGAGGGCTTTGGCTACTTTGGGGACCAACCTGGGAAGATATTGTTCTCTATAGGTGAAGACATCCTGCATCCTTCCAGGAAGGGAACTGTAATCCTTCGTGGGAGGTTTAAAGTCTACTTGGATGAGCATTTAAATTAGCTGAGGGGGCTGTAATTCCAAAGGAGGCAAAGACTGCCTCCCCCCAGATGATAAAGCAACAAGGTGGGAGAGCCTGAGAGGAGGAAGCTCCTCCAGGGCAAATACAAAGGAAGACATGGGTAGAAACAAGGTGGAGGACAGAAGGGTACAAATCAAGAAGAGAGGAATAAAGGATACAAGTAACGGAGAGGGCAACAAGGGAAGAGATAGGCAAGGGGAGCTTCAGGAAAAAGCACAGGCAGGAGAGTAATGAAGAAAGCAGAGAAGCAGTTGGAGGGAGTGAAGTATGGAGAGCAATGTGTGCCAACGTGAGGAGTCATGGAAATTAAATTCCAGAGCTGTAGGCCATCATGGAGGAGGCTAGCCTGGTTTTGATGGCCATAACGGAGTCATAGTGCACTGACAGACATGACTGGGATGTGGCCACACCATTCTATTCTCTGTTCAGGAGACAGGGAAAGGAGGAGGGGAGCAGGTGTTGTACTATATGTGAGGGAGGGAATCAATACTAGTGAAGTACAGGGTCACCTGGAGGAAAAAGAAAGAACTGGCACTGCTGTGGGTCATCCTGGAGACAGGAGCTGGGGCTCCTATTTGTATAGGGGTGGTATACAGACCTCCAGCACAGATGGAGGAGTTGGATAAGGTACTTGGGGAGGACATAATCAGGATAGAAGATAAGGGGGAGATTCTGCTAGTTGGTGACTTCAGTCTGCCAGATGTGTATTAGAGCCTTCCAGCTTCAGCAAGGATCAGGGCCATCTTTGATTCCCTACAAGAGGCCTTTCTCAGGCAGCTAGTCAACAAACCCACTAAGGACAGGCCGGTGCTGGACCTGGTACTTACAAATCAGGACAGCATTGCAGACATCACAGTGAGCCACACCCCCTGATGAAGACCCTTTTGTCAAAGGGCTGGGAGAGGCAGTTGGTGTCCATTATGGATCACTCAATAAATTTGATTGAAATACAATTTTACTGGTATGTGCCAGTCTCTTGTGTGCTCCCTTTTTGTTGTTTTTTTTTCAGATGTCACAGTGGGAAGCCCCCTCAGTACTAGTGATCACAGTACAGTGTGGTTTAACATTAAGACAGGAGCAGAGGTAAACCACGCGAGGATAAGGATCCAGTCCTTTAACAGGGCAGATTTTAAGGAAATGGGAGACTGCCTCAGAAACTGCCTAGAAGGAAGAGAACACCCGATTGGGTAGAGTAACAGCGGAAAAAATAAGGGAGGGTGTAATTAAGGCAATCAATCATCCTCTGTGTGAAGGAAGTGAGTAAAAACAAAAGGAAAAATAGACCATTATGGTACTCTAGGGAAGTGGCCAAGGTGATGAAGTGAAAAAGAGTGGCATTCAGGAGGTACAACGCAGAGGGAGGAAGAAAGGCAGGTATACCAGGTAAAACAGAGGGAAGCAGGTAAGGCAGTGAGGGGAGCAAAGGTGCAGACAGAGGAAAGTATAGCCAAAGGGGTAACAAATGGGAAGAAGATCTTCTTCAGGTACATATGTGAGCAGAGAAATGTGACTTCTGGTTTGGCCATGACCAAGATGGACACTTGAGTCTATGCCTCTTCACCTTGCCTTAACTCTTTAAAAATATATTTTTTAAAAGCACAAATTTCCTTGAAAAACTACTGGTTTTCATTAGTGGGTGCTCTGCTGAAACAAATTTTAAAAATTTTCCAGTCAAAATCACTGTGTAAAATTTCATTCCTGATGGCTGAAATGGTAAGCAACAGTGGTGCGAGTTTGAGTGGCTCAGTGGATCCAGCGATCAGGCAGATGTTTGGAAAAAAAAAATCTCAGAGGACTCTGGAGTAAAAAACCCCATTACAGCCTTGGAAAATAAAATGGAACACCTTGCTATGAGAGTTTTTGACTCTGAAACCACCCTGAGTCACCTGGACATCAGAAGAGATTGAAAGGTCACGTTGCTGCATGTCCACAAAAATTAGATTTCCTTATTGTGGGAGAAGATTGATGACTTATGAGTGCAGGGGCTGTAGAAATACTGTCAGAATTGTTGGGATACCTGAAGGGACTGAGAGCAGGAATGTCTCCGATTTTGTTCAGCAGTTTCTCATGGACATTATGAGACTTAAGAATCTCCCCTTGGAAATACAGCGGGCCCATCGGACCCTGACACCCTGATCCAAGTCTGGTAAGAAGCCCCAACCTATATTGTCATTGTTTCTCTGGCATTCTGTGAAAGAAAACATTCTGGCTCTGGCCCAGAAAAGGGACTCTGCTATGGAATGGACATAAACTTTCCTTTTACCAAGAAGATTTACCAAGACTATTTTGCAAAGCGAAATAAGAAACAGGCAGCATTTACGGACAGTTGGAGGGCACTACAGCATTTAGGAAAGAAGTACAGAATGACCTACCCATTCACTTTTAAAACTGAGAGGAATAGAGTTTTCCATGACCTCTTCGACTCTCAGGATGCAGCAGGCTTCATTAAATAAAATGTGGGTATCGCACCAGCTTCCACCTGCTCCTCCCTCCACACCCTTCTAATGCCAGGGCCACTGGGAAGACAGAGCCTGGTACTCAGGAAATGGCTATCTCCTATTACTTGCCTGCCCCAACCACCAGTGTTGCCCTCCCCGAAGCAATGGCAACATCATAAAAGAAACCACAGAAAAGCTACTACGGATCTGCCTAGTACACAAGGATGCATTGAGAACCCCCACTGCAGGAGGAGCAGAGGGTCCAGAGCTTTGCATCATGATTCCTCATCATCTGGCTATCCTCCAGAACATACATCATTGCCTCAACTATTAGCCGGATAG
Organism: Neoceratodus forsteri; assembly: GCA_016271365.2. Lineage (NCBI taxonomy): Eukaryota > Metazoa > Chordata > Ceratodontiformes > Ceratodontidae > Neoceratodus > Neoceratodus forsteri. The sequence continues at coordinate 789,223,917 of CM057454.1, forward strand.
GCCCATACAGCCCCACTGCCCCATGTGACTGTCCTACTGCCCCTTCCAATTGAGCATCACCAGCCAGAAAGCCAATAGACAATCCCATTTTGGGCTGACGTTCTGCAGCCAGTTACCAAAACACCAGGTATCCCTCCCCCAACTGTCAAACCAAAGCTGGTGCCTTCTACATAAGTCAAAGTGAAGACCTGAACTGCACACTCTTGCTTAAACCATGCCCAGTTCTAGTGGGTAAGGCAATATCCTTTACAGTGACTCTTGGGTAAACTTTAAAAGTAGGTCCACTAGAAACAGATTTGCCTGATGGGTTTGTTTGCATCTAAACTGTTTATGCTTTGATCTGAGCAAGGGAAGGGTGGTTTGGTAAAGTTATTTTAAGTTTGTTGGGGCACAAGAGTTGTCTTTTCTTATCAGTTTAGTCTTAGTACTTAACATGCTGTAGCCAGTAGGACCCTGGGTGCCTCCTCCCCCCGCCCACACTCACTTTTAGCATACATTGTCAGGCTTTTGCTGGATGCACAGCTGGCTACTCCCTTGCCTCCTGATTTTTGACAGGTACATGGAGTCTTTCCTCTAGGTTCCCCTGTCAGGCTGCTGCCTCGGGTTTCGCAGCAGTTAGGATGGACTTGGTGCTGCTGCTAGGTGTTCTCAATGTTCCCAGGGGAATATAACAGTCTGAACTTGCTACCATGATCTGATCCCCCTTCCCCTTGGAAGCCAAACATGCCTTTATCCTGCTAGATGTGGCACTGAGTCCTGTCAGACCAACAAACCTTCTGCCTAATATGCTACTGTGTGCAGAGAGGCCTTCTCCGCACAGTAGCAATGGCTAGTTGACACCTTTACAAATGCCACACACTTGCAGGTCGAACACAGATGAGCTGAAATTGATTAGCCTGGGTACTGCTAAGCAACCGCACCTCCTTTCTCCTTCACTACGGGTATAGTGAACTGGACCGGGTAGTTGGAGTGAGTGCACAACTATTTAAATGCACTCCAGATGCAACAGCTAGCACGAGAGCACCCGGTACTGACAGGAACTGCCCCAGGCACAGTGCCTTCTCTACCCTGCCATCTGCAACTCACTGCCTCAGTCACGGCTGGTGCACATCTCCTGCCTTTTTCTATTTCTCACTGTCCTTTTCATGCCTCAACAGCAGGTTAGCTAACAGAGGCAAACCTGCAAATACGGCACCTGTTCTCCTTCACTACAGACAGCAGACTGGTCCTTCCCTCTCCGCGATCTCATTTCTGGGCAACTGAACATATTATTCTCCCCCACCAGTGCAGTGGTTGAAATTCCGCTTGCGACACCGATGACCCGGGTTTGGGAACAGACCCGGGAGTTGGAGAATCAACCGGGGTGGGAGAAGGATTGAGCGTCCATGGGACTGCTCTCCTTCTCCAGGAGAAAGGGGAAGAGTGTCCGGTGCTTTGTTGCCCCCTGGCGGAGGCTGAGGGTGCCACACGGCCGGCGCCAGAACATAAGGGGTGGGGTGGACGCTGGTTGTCATTGCACATCCCCACCCCCGGGGCAGCATTACAAAAAACTCATCGGCCCTTGGCATGATGCCCATGCCCTACCGCTGTCCTCAACTGCCTTACATGTCCACCGGGGGGGTCCCTCTCACTGACCTGGGGGGGTAAGACAGGGCTAGCCTACAGTTATCATTGTGGCCCCACCCAGGGGAGTAAGCCTGGGCAAGGCGGGGATATGAACGGGGCATGGGTAGACCTCTGAAGGGAGGAATAGTGACCAGGTCCCCCCCCAAAAAGATTATTCTACCCCAATGGTCAGCACAATTCATATGGCTGGTACTGCACAGCACTCAAGGGGGAGAGCTGAACTGGATGTGTACAAATGTGTGTATTGTATTCCTCCCTCCTGAGTCATGCATGACTGCTGATCATCAGTTTCTGCCCCTGTGCTAGATCCTAACAAAAGGGAGGCTAACAGATGCACGTAGGCAACTACAGAATCATCCTGAAACTCCTGGACAGACTGAGCAGTAATCTAGTGTAGAATCAATAGTGCAAACTAGGCATGGTCATAATGTAAGTAAGTAAGTAATTAGTTTATTGTTCGGCAATATGCCATTACAATATTTAGAACACACCAAAATATTTACAAATACACAATATAAATGCACAATTTACAAGCTTAAAATATCACATTTAAGCAAACTTAAAATACCTGCATCAGTTTTCTACCATCACAAATCTGTTTATGCACTCTCTCTCTCTTTAATTTATGCCAATTATGTCAATCAAATTAAAACTGCAGCACCTTTTAACAATTTTTAGCTATTGGGTCCATAATATGTTGCAATTATTACATATCTTTATAGGTATATATTGGCAATATGATACATAAACCAAAAGCTAATCCAGAGTTAGCAAAGCTCTAGCGTAAAACAGAAGTAAAATTATATTTGAATTCTAAAAAGCAAAATTATGAGGCTCCATCTTAAATTTGAAGTCCAACTGTTTCATTAATAAGAAATATGAAGCTCCAATTGCTCATAGGAGTCCATCCATTTATAAACACCACCAGCACAGATGGATCCTCGCTACCCATAGTGAGCTCCATCAAATATCTGGGGGTAACACTTGACCCCCAACTTGACATGGGTAATCAAACCCTAACATCTGCAGGGTGGCAAACTGCAAACTGGGTCTGGCCTATAGGGCCAAGTATAACCTTGCACCGGCAGCCAGGCTTGCCCTAGCAAAGGGTGTGCTCCTTCCCTCCCTCAGCTATGGGCTGCACCTATTTGCTCGCTCTCCAAAGACACATCTCACTCGGTGGTACACTGCTTACAATAACATTTGTCGTTTTGCCTTGGCTGCCCCCGACTCACCCACCGCTAGTGAGCTATATGAGAAACTCTGCTGGCTCTCACCAGCTAGATACCTTGATTTTGGTTTGGGATGCCTCTCTGAAAAGTGATCAGAACTAGCACTCCCCAGGGCTGGCCCAGCTTCTGCCTAAACTGAATTCCACCCCTACCAACTTAGGTCTCTCACATCAGGGATGCTCAAAGTCCCTCCTACCCGGACCCTCATGGGGGATCGGGACTTTGCCATAAGTGCGCCCATACTCTGGAATTCGCTGCCTGTGGATATCCAAGCTGCCCCCTCCTATCTGAGTTTTCAAAATTCCCTGTGGGGTTTCCTAAAACTAGCATCAGAGTGTGACTGCCCCAAACCTCCCTAGAGTAAAGTGTCAAATTGTTTTGTCTGAACCTCCCCAGGGTGTCTCCACTGAATTCTTGGAGATATTTTCCCCACTGTATCAATGACTTCTGGCTACTCCTGCCTAAAAAGCCTTGGGCATTTTTACACCCATTATTGCTCCACGGTCATAGGCTAACCATGACATATTGTATTTTGGTCACTTGGTAGAAACTTGTACTACCAAGTGCTTCTGTTTCTGTCTAATGTGCATATTTAGAAAATGTGATGAGCTGTATATACCTGTCCGCGATCCAACTAGCCTAGGGGTGTATACGACAATGTTATAAGTTATATTATGACTAATCCAGTCCTTGAGCTATGCTCCACTCCTATGTATGATGACCTGTATATATCTGTCAGTTGAACTAGCTAGTCTAGAGTGTATAATCTGAAATGTGCTTACTACTATATGTTTTCCCTAGCGTCAAATGATGTATTTCCCACATGTTTGTTTACTGTGACAAAAAACTGTACTCTCTTTGCCATGTCTCCTTGACTGTTGTGCCTCATGTTGTATTCTCCCGGGTCGTTCCTGAAAATAGGCATAATACTTGTCTTGTGTACTTACCCAGTAAACAAAAGCTAAATAAATAAAACAGAATCAACCAGTTGTCCTCCGGGGACTGAGCCTACACAAAATTTTTGCACTAGAAACCAGCGATGCACTTTACTTTAAATAGCTATAGAATTTCAATAAAAAGAAGAACAATGTCCTATATCAGCAGTATTTCTTTTACAAAAGTTCAACTGCTTTTAGCAGAATACACACTGAGGCATCACACAAAGGATCCTTCCGTAATGAGAGGCTGCTATACTATTGATTCAGAAAGATACTACAGCACTCCTAAATAAGGAGTCCAGCTGTTTTTAAAAGAAACCTTTAAGTAGCCATGCTCAAATGCAGCTAACGTGAGGCGCTGTAGTGCTCTGGAAATAACCATTAAGAAAAGAATGCATCCAAGGCACTTTTTACTCACCATTCAGGAGAAAAAATTTAGACTCACCTTTTCACAAGTTCTACCTCCATCAGCACTTAAATAGCGTTCCTTGTATGGATTATAATGTCATAGAGTGATTTAAATAATCTCCTAGTGTGTATATTCAGTCTGGTGCTACCATTCACATTCTTCCAAACACATTTATGGGCATCAGCAACAACAGCATCCCTATTCTTCATTTTTTCAGTCCCTCATATATGGCACAGTTTGGTTCTCCAGATCTAAAAAAAAACAAAAAAAGTCGCTCCACTGAGCATAATAACTTAATCATTCATTTGGTGCCTTCAACCCCACCTTAGGCAATGTTAGCATACATTTTAAAAAGATACTTTAGGCATCTCAGCACAAACTGTGCTCTCCAGCTTGCAGGACAGCAAGGTCTTCAAATACAGCAATCCAGTTTAATTAATCTTCACATAGACCTCCATGTCCATTTCTTTCATGGCCAAGAATAAAACAAACAAGCTTTTGAGCACAAAGGAAACAGCCTAATTATCTTGAAAGCTCTAAAATAAACTTTTCATAAGTCCCATCTGGACTTTATATCTCCTGTTACTAGGCACTCATATCCACGTCACTAAACAACTTCAGACAGCATAATTTCTTTAATATATGTCTGGATGAGACAACAGTTTACTTAAAAAGATGAGAAAGAACTTCTCTTTCATCCCTAACTCTCTCATTTTTACCTTTGTTAGCCCAGCTGAGTGCTCAGTCAATATTTTTACACAACTCGAGGATACGCCCAGCAGCCGTCTTCATCTCTGATGGTATATTCGAACCAGCACTACATCGAATAACCAAGCAATAACAGAAGCAAAAACAAGCCAAAAGAATAAGGAGGGTCTCATTCATCAATTAAATGGAGCTCCAGTAGGACTTCCAAGAACGTTATAAATGCCATTCACTGAGAGGGAGCCTCGAGGAGCACTGCGGCCATCTTGCTGCCCCCCCTTCCCCCAGACAGACAGTCTACACCAGTCTCACAATGAGCAAAGGGACACTTAGCAACACCTGGCAGGGTAGGATGGCCCCAGCCTGCACAAACTGACATGGCTCTGGAGGAGGTGGTGCACAAACCCTGTCAGACTCATTGAGTTCTCAGACAGCCTCTCTATCGACCCCTGGTTAGCAAACAGAACACGGTATTCCTCAATGAATTCAGTAGCTCATTTTGCCTGTTAGCTACAGTCAGGAAAAGGACCAGCTGATACTGCTATCCCCCCCCTTTTTTTTCTTTCTTTCTTGATTCTTTTCCTGTGCCCTTTGTTCCACCTCTACAGAGTGCACCAATCATCTCTGTGTAGCATCCAGACTGGGGAGGGGGTGTCTGGTACTGGTACAGCTGGATCTTTTTTTTAAATCTTTTTATTAGAATTTTTGAAGTACATCAAAAACATCTAACAAAATCAGCTCTTCTACTAATTCAGGATGCTTGTAGTGTACATAGATAAAATAATAATACAAAACTCTTAAAAATTAGACACAATTAAATACACTCCTGTCCATTCAGCTGATACTATACATTAACAGGGGTGTCGGCAGGCATACGCACTGTACGCAGCAGAGTACAGTAAAAAAAAAATCTGGCAGGGGCAGCAAGTCAGGCAGGGGCAACAAAAAGAGGAAAGCATGGACATTGTGAGTCATATTGTGTCTGTCATGTTGAGCCTTTTGTTCTTGTTGTTGTTGTTTGTTTGTATGGGCACTGATGCCTCCAGCCAAATACACAAACAAGAACAACTTACCAGGCAGGCAGAAAAACAAAGGAAGGAGGATTACAGGAGAAAACTGATTACCATACTTGAACCCAGACATGGCAACGGGGGAAGTGATGTGGTGGAAGCACATATTTTGGTTTATATTTACATAACAGGGGTGTGGGGGCAACAGTGCACCAGTTTTGAGTACAAGTTTAAAATTCCTGGCTACACCCCTGTACATTAATAATGTAAAAAAACAAAACAAAAAAAAACAACAGAACAACCCTACAACAATTAAACCAAACTGGACATTCAGTTGGACAACACTGAACCCAGGTCCATAACTATCCCTGGCAATCCCGATTTCATTGTAAGGACCACCGGAGATACGACATGTACCATCCTATGAAGAGCCATATCCGCTGCTTGAGGGGGACCAGCGAAAGGTGGGTCCCAGCAACCAAGTACTCATATGCAAAGTGTCCACAGTTTCTAAGCCAACCTCAGAATAACTTGTTCTGCAGGAAAGAGAGCGTTAATGTAAAGACCCCACTGCTGTTTGAATCTGTCCGTCCAACCCTTAACGTCATACATAGGTCAAGTGCTCCAACTGAAGCATATTGAAAAGCACATCTCTCCACATTGAGATTTTGGGATGGGCATGGGAGACCCAGGTATTTTGTATGCATCTCCTAGCAATAATCAACATTATTCTGCTTGCCGTAAGATACAGTTCCCATTCTTCTTCCCCCCTAGCTTCTAGCCCTAGCAACATGGCCCATGACTCCAGAACCATCCAAATCTGCATTATCTGTGAGATGGAGTGAGCAACCTCCACCCAAAATGGTTGAAGCTCCCGGCACTGCCAGAAGTAATGCAGGTACATGCTCCTCTCCACGCCACATCTCCCACACATCAGAGACACCTCTTGGTTAAATCTATGGACCACCGTGGGTGGCATGTACTGGCGATGCAGGAATTTATATTGCGCTTCATTATATTGAGTGCATATTGTCAGCCCCATATGGGATTCACATAAATCCCTCCAGGTATGACACATCCCAGGTCACATTCCCATTGGGTTTTAGCCTTCACTGACTGGTCTGGCCAGACCTCAGTAAGCAAGTGATATATCCTCGAATGTACTGCCGTGGAGAGAATCGTGCCTGCAAGATAGTACTCTCCAATTCATGGAGTGTAGAGTCCCGTATGCAGAGATGACCCACTCCCCATATCCAATTCCTTACCTGGAAGTACCTTAACAAGTGTGAGTGTGGGAGCTCCAACCCCTCAGCTACGTCTTGAAATGATTTGAACCCCTGGGAGTGAAACAGATCCCCCAAACACTGCACACCCCCTTTCCCATATCCAGTACTCAGGATCCTCTAGACTAGGGAGGAAACAGCTGACTCTTTGATACATTAGATGTCTCTAGTCAGTCTCTCATCAGCACCTGACTGTAGACATCTAGTCCCCCCATCATTTCCTACACTCCACGCCATGTATGATTGATTTATCATAATAAAATATTATTTGTCCTGATATCCCACTAGGTGATAGCAATTTTAACTGTACCCTCACCTAGACCAAGGGAAATTAGCAATGCTCATTGGTTCCCCTGTTGATGTCAGCAAGCTTAGAGGTCAGAGGTTTTCACAGGGGTTTGGTCTGTATTTGATCCCTGTAGACTGATTCCACTGGTTTCTGAAGTATATGGATATTTCTTCTTGTTTCATGACCATGTCGCTCATGTTTTGCTCTTTGTTGTCTTGCACAACACTTTGTAATTGCATGCAACTGTACACAGACAGAGACAAAACAGTTAGTCTAGTCCACTCGGTTCTAATTTCAGGATATACAAATTTACATGCCTACCACATCACCAGGTGCCGCTTTAGGAAGCAAAATTCTCCAACTGTCACCATATTCAACTCGACTGTCCAGACTCACAGGGAGTGGTGCAATTAAGGTGCCCATCCTGAGGATGCTGTGGTTTTTCCATCCTCCCACATGCCACTGCATTTAGTCATCATGGCTTCAGGGTTTAAACCATACCAAATCATTACCTGGAAGGTCCAAGGCTTGAAATCACCAATCAAAAGGAAGGAGGAGTTATCACACTTGACAGAGCATTACAACATTGTTTTTCTGTATCAGATGCACCTGTTTCCTGCTGAGATGCAGAAATTAGCCAGGGAATGGGTAGGTGTGATAGTTGGCAACTCATACTCCACCAAATTGAGAGGTGTAGTCATCCTATTCCATAAGTCTTCAGGCCCAAGTTATTTCCACTATCCAAACCAAGGATGGAAGATGAGTGCTGTTCAGGGCCTTCATTAACTCACAGCCAGTCCTGCTAGGGAATTCCTATGGCCCAAATACGGACTCAAGTGACTTTTTCCCTGAGCTTGCGCAGGAGATCTTTGGATGTCTGCAGCACAGACTGTTTGCTGCTGGGTGGTGACTTCAAGGAAGTTTGGAGCCCTGCCCCAAACCACTGCTAACCCACGCACATCCTCACACTACACTAGACCATGCCTGTGTCTGAATAACACTCAGAATTGTTCCCCCAACTCCCCCAGTCTCAGCTAGGTGGTTAATGGATTCCTACCTGCACTTCCTTCCAGAATTCAAATCCTGGCTCATTAAGGAGATCTCCACCTTCTTGGAGATTAATGCAACACCAAAAATATTCAGTGCTGTAGTCTGGGATAAGCGTAAAGCATATTTATGAGGCAGAATTATCAGCTTCACAGCACACAGGAAAAAGCTGAAAGCTCTGAGCTTCCTGAGTTGCAGAATGCACTTAAAGAGAAAGAAAAAAGTTACAATGCACTGGTCTGCCACTCCCCTCAGCTCCATTGGGACATCTTGCAGCTTAAATACCATATCAACACCTGCACCTCAGCTGCAGCAGCCAGAGCACTCCACAGGATGTGCCATAAATACTGGGAGTGTGAGGAGAAGACGGGGCAACTACTGGCATATTGCATGAGAATGCAGCAAGCCACCAAACATATTAGAGCTATCCAACTCCCTACCAGGTTAATCACTACCAATCCTAAGGCAATCAACCAAGCCTTTAATGTAGTATACATGGATCTCCATGGTCCCCTGCTGCCCTGGAATTGGTAAGTTTCTTGCAAGGGACGAGTCTGTTGGCCCTATCCAAGACACAGCTGAAAGAGCTAGAAGTATCCATAACACTTCGTGTGTTTACAAGAGTAGTTACACTTAACTACTCCCCAAAGGTACAACTCCTGGGCCAGATGCCTTCCCAACTGAGTTTTATAAAACCTTTCTTCTGGAAGTAGGGCAGCACCTCACCCCTATTATTCTGGAAGCCTGCAAAATGGAAAAAATTACACATTCTATATGTCAGTAGCATTGATAACCCTGCTACCCAAGCAGAGGGAAAGATCCAGTGCTGGTATATCAAACTACCAGCCAATTTCTCTCATCAGTGTTAATGTCAGGATCTTGGCTAAGGTCCTGGTGCTCTGAATGCAAAAGGTGATTCCACAACTCATAGCCAACCAGCAAGCAGGGTTTGTTAAAGGTTGGCTAGTGATGGATAACCTCCAAGCTAAAATGGATGTTATATAGGCAGCCACACCAGCCTGCTGGCACAACAAGAGAGCTACCGCTTACAACGCTGGTGACCTGGGTTTGGTAGCGGGACATTGGAGGGTCGGCTGGGGGGGAAGGACTGAGCATCCAGAGGACTGCTCTTCTCCTCTGTGCCAGTGTTGCCTGGCTCCTAATGGTGTGCTGGGGGACAGCACCCAGGCCTGCCCAGCCTCAGGTACAGTAGTAGGTGGATGCTAACATGTGGTTCATGGGAATGCATACCAGCGTCTTGGCAACATAGCATGTCCCACTGCTTGGGGGGACTTGCAGCCATGAAAAACCCTCTGTGCCTTAGGACCCCCTGGCTGCTTGACCCCAGCCCCATGCAGCAACCATGGGGACACCCTGGGAATCTCTGCTCCATAGCTTGAGGAGTGGGTGGTTGGAATCTGGCTCAGCTGGCATCTGCCACAAGGGGACAGGCTCACTGGGTTGAAAGTTCCCATGGATCGGTGGTGTCAGGGGACCGGGTCTGGGTTTGACGGGGGGTAAAGCCTTGCTGCAGTGATAAAATGTAAATCTAAAAAAGAATATTGGCGGCCTCTAATTATACCTCTGCATCCTTTTTGATCAGTGTGGATTCCGAAAAGCAAACCAGAGGAACCGGAATCAGCGCACTTAACAGAAACATAGCTGTTGATGGCAGATAATGACTGCTTGGCCCACCTAGTCTGCCCATTTTCCCTACCTATTATAACACTGCAGATCCTACTTAATTTCCAGCTTTACCCCACCCTTCCCTACCTCTATGGTTCCACTATGCCTATCCCATGCATTCTTGAAGTCCATTACCATTTTTGCCCCCACCAACCCCACTTGGGAGGCTGTTCCAGGCATCTACTAGTCCTTCCTGTAAAGAAGTACTTCCTCACATTTCCCCTGAGTCTCCCCCCCTCAGGGGAGGGGTGATGCCATGACCCATCCACAAAAAATTCAGCAGGCATTTGTCTAATAGTACATGGACTTTTATAGAGCAGAGCATCCCCAGGCCATGCTGAGAAGGTTACCCAGTTCTTGGGGAACCCGCTCCTTCCCACCCTATTTCAGGAAGACCACAAAGCACTGGAGGCCTCCCATTGCTGAGCAGGGGCTGGCATCCAAAGTCAAGAACCTTAAGAATGGGAATTCTGTGATAACTGATGGGTATCCAGTGGAATTTTTAAAAACTTTTTCTGCCTCTATAGTTGCACCACTGACTGTAGCCTTTAACAGCATGTTATGTAGGGGGATGGATACCACTGCCATGGAATCAAGTCCAAATCTCTGTCCTCCTCAAAATAGACAAGAACCAGAAAGTTAAGGATCCTACAGACACATCTCTGTTCTCCTGGTGGACCTTAAGATCTTCACGTGCATATTTGTAGAGAGACTACAAAATTACATAACACACTTAATCAACCCCAATGAAACCAGCTTCATTGCTGATCGCTTATTGCAGGATAATATCAAGAGATTCCTGAATATTAGCTCTTCTCAGAAGGGGTGGAACAACTTCTAATTAGCCATTAGCATGGCTGCAGAAAAAGCCTTTGACCAAGTGGACTGGGCCTTCATGACGGCCACCCCGGGAAGGTTTGCACTGGGCCCCCATTTCATCTCAGCCATTACAGCACCGTATGGGTCTCCAGAGGTGATGGTGAAGGTGAATGGGCACCTCTCTGACCACTTCTCATTAGGTAGGGGCACCAGATGGAGTGCCCCTTGTTTCTGCTCCTTTTTGCCTTGAGTTTAGAGCCTTTGGCCATAGCAATATGAGCTCATCTTGGTATAAGGGGTGTCATGGCTGGGGGAGTTGAACAGAAATTGGTACTCTATGCTGAGGATTCTCTTTTTTTCCCAGTGATCCAAAGACGCTTCCACACCTCATTATGCTGAGGAACTTAAGAGAGCTCACTGGTTATAAGATTAATTTGACAAAATCAGAGGCCATGCTCTTGAGTGGCTCACCACCCCCTCAATTTAAAATTAATTTCCCATTCACTTGGGCTAAGCATAACACATTTCGCTGCCTGGGGATTCAGATGTCAGTTGACACCTCCTTACTGTTTAAGAACAGCTTTCAGGGAGGGGCGCCAGAGCGCCTCACTCGTGACTGGTTGTGTCTCTGACCAGATCTGCCTTTAGCTCTGACATAAACATAAAAAGTCATATTTTTAGTCATTTCATCAGTTTTTTGGGACTGTAACTCAACTGGTCATTATTTCTTGAGTCGATCGATAACAGAATTGAAGAGGGAACATCTGAAAAATCAAGCCAGATGCCTGGGCCAAAATTCTTCCCACAACAGCAGCAGACCCAACAAGGATCAGGGGATGTTACAACTGTCACAGGCTCGAGTGGAGCAGGAAAGCCCCCGGCATGGGATATGGTCCTAAAAGCAGAGCAGGAAATGGATCATAAAAAAGATCCTCGATCGTTTAAGTGCCCAGAACATTAAAATAGATGGCGCTATGAAAACTGCCACCGAAGCTGATGAGAGGTCACAGAGGGTGCAAGCAACCATTGCTAAAATCACTACAGAAATGAATCATATCACAGCACGCCTGGAAAATTTAGATAATGCAAATAGGGCCATGAACATACAGCTCGTGGGCCTCCAAGAAGGGACAGAGGAGGACAATTTATTTACATTCCTATAACTGTTGCTCCAGTCTGCAATGCTGGCAGATTCTGGGCTGGACATAGATTTCCTTAAGCGGGCTTGCTAGGTGAACTTCAGAAGGGCACAAGATAATAGTGAGGCAAGTTGGACTATTCTCCTGGTTACAGCAGGCCCAGAGATACAGAACTTAATCTTTAATTGGGCCCAAGCCCATTATCCTTTATCCTTAGAGGGCAAGAAATTAAGGTATTCCCTGATTGGTCCTTCGCCAGTCAGAACCATCACAAGATGTTTGACCCACTACGGCAACAGCTCCGAAGACTTGGGGTATTACATTTACCACTGGCACCTGTATGACTCTGGATAACCTACACAGGGAAAACATTAAAATTCACTGATCCTAGTGAAGCAAAAAAGAAGCTGGACAAAATCCTGGCCAAATTTAGAAGTGGAGACTCCAGAGACCAGGATCAGACCGGCTACGTCGAGCTGGCCGATGGATGGCTGGTAAAAGCTGACACTGTTGATCTGTTGGACTTGATATTTTCACAGAACCTGTGCTTTGTTGTTAGAAATAATATGGGATTTTAATTGTTCTAAAGTTAACATGTTTTCCATACTCTCCTTATTACCTTAGCTGGCTGAAACTTCTCTTTATGTTTTTTAAAAAAAATGGTGCAGACCATGAGGTGCCCTTATGTAGTGTGACTAGCTTGTAATGGCGTTAAAGCTAGCTGCAAAAGACTTACCTCAAGACTCTCGCCCATTGTGTATATGGACTTGCTGCTTAATCTAAGGCACTGAACTGGTTGCACCATCATTAATTTATTATAGCTAGGAGTTAGTCTTTTCCTTTTACATTTAATACTTATCTAATAATGGTAAAGTTGCCATATCTGCCTGTGTTGTTGTTGATGTGTTGGAGCTCAGGCTGCACTAAGACCCATTTTCTACTTATGATTATTTTGAGGAATGAGGAAATAATGGTTTATAGAACAATGCCTAAAATAACCTATTGTTCTACCTATTTTATAATGTTTTCTCTCACTGGTCTTAGTGTGGCTGGCCTCTCAAGAACTTGGTAAGAGCCCGATCTACAGAAATCTCATGAACTTCTTCCAACTCATGAGTTCGTTGGCCCTGACACAAGTAGTTACCTCTGCTACCTAGAGTCATAGATATTCATTGGACCTGATCTTCCTTCTGGGGATGGAGATCTCCAATTTGGTGGTGGAACCAGTCGGGTGGTCAGACCATCACACTACAAGGTTCAGATTCGAGCCCCCCCCAATAGACCTGCCCCTAAGGAAATGGTCCAGTACCACCCTTTAAGGAGTTTGACTCCAGATGGTCTTATGGCAGTGCTGGACCTATCAGGTATATCAAGTGCAAGCAGGGAGCCAGGGGAATTGGTACTTGCCAGTAATGGGGCAGTGACAGATGCCCTTGACTTCCTGGTTCCTGTCCGTGTTCAACCCCTCACTCTTCGCCCGAAGTCCCCCTGGTTTGATGGGACTTTGAAGCAGTTGAGGCATAGGGGTAGAGAGTTGGAGCAGTGCTGGCAGAAATCTGGCCTGGTTGTTGATAAACTTAAATTGATAGCTCACTGCAAAGACTATCAATTGGCAGCCTCTCGTAAGAAGGCAGAATTCCAGTCCAAAGAGATTGCTGTGATGAGGAATCAACCTGCTCAGCTCTTCCAGCCTGTCTTCAGTCACAGGGAGTGTTTTCACAAGTTGAGTGTGATGAGTTTGCTCAATTATTCACCGATAAGATTGCCACTATCAGGTCGGAAATCCGTTCAGCACCCTCAAATGGGTATTGCGGTGATTGGCAAGAGGTTGCAAGCCCTCGGCCTGTCTGGTCCGACTTCGGCCAATTGGCAATCACAGACACTGTGCAGGTTGTCCAGATTATGTGCCCTACCTACTGCAGTTTGGACCAGGGCCCAACGCATCTCCTAGTGGGCTGCATTGAAGTCATTAGCCTGGTCCTTGCTGAGATAGTCCGGTGCTCATTGGCTTCAGGGGTGTTTCCAGACCCCCTGAAGGAGGTGGTATTAATACCCCTCCTGAAGAAAACTTCCTCCGACCTGGACTTCTTAGTTAACTACAGACCTGTCTCTATAGACTGTCCTTTGTGGGTAAGGTTATTGAGAAGGTGGTTGCGGTGCAGCTGGATGACCATCTGACATCTCATGATGTCTACAATCCTCTCCAGTCCAGGTTTAGGAAGAGGCACAGTACCGAGACTGCCCTGGTTCAGGTACTTAATGATCTCCTGATAGCACGGGATCAGGGGAGCCATTCCATCTTGGTTCTCCTTGATCTCTCTACAGCGTTCGACACTGTAGACCATTGGGAGCTGTTGGAGTACCTGCGGATACTCTGTGGACTGTCTGGTACAGTCCTCAGATGGTTTAGATCATTCCTAACTGGCAGGACTCAGAGAGCGGTGTCAGGAATTTATTCCTCAGCCCCGCTTCCCTGTCAAGTGGAGTTCCGCTGGGCTCCGTGCTGTCCTCCATGCTGTCTGCAGTGTATATGCTGCCTTTGGGAGACATTATAAGGTGGTATGGGCTGAGTTTTTACTGCTATGCAGATGACACTCAGCTCTACATGTCCTTTGTGCCTGAACAGGGTGAAGCAGTCTCAGTTTTTAAACAGCTGCCTCTCCAGGATCCAGGGTTGGATGAGTGCCAACTTGCTGAGGTTGAACTCAGGCAAAATGAGGTGATGATGGTGGTGGATCCAGTTCATGAAGGTGTGGGGTTGCCAGCAGGCCTTCCTTCTGAGCTTTGGCTCGGGGGTGACCAGCTGCTTACCTCTGTGACTGGGCATGAAATCTGGGCACTGTGTTCGACAGTGACCTGACATTACAATCTCAGGTGTCTGCTGTCATTAAAACCTCTTTTTACCATCTAAGGAACATTGTTCTGATTAAGCGCCTGGTCCCACCTGGCGATCTTCCAACTTTGGTCCAAGCCTTTGTAACCTCACACCTTGATTACTGCAATGCCCTATACATGGGGCTACTGGAGGTTGATATCCACTGCTTGCAAGTAATGCAGAATGCAGTGACCAAGTTATTGACTGACTTATCGAGATCTAGCCATGTCACTCCTGTGCTCCACGATATGCACTGGCTGCCTGTGCATTGGCGGATCACCTTCAAGGTTAGGTTCCTGATATATAAAGCCCTTCACAAGCAGGAACCACGTTACTTTCAAGATCTCCTCCATCTCTATTGCCCCCCCCCCACACTGCTCACTCTGTTCCTCCAATGAGGGATTGCTAGAGTTTTCTAGGGTTTGATTGAAGACTTCTGGGGTCTGTTCATTTGCTTTTGTGGCCCCTACCCTGTGGAATTCTCTACCTTGTTGGATCAGAGAGTACCTGACTGTCAAGTGTTTTAAATTGGCCCTGAATATGTTTTTATTTTATTTAACATTCCCTGATGCAAGTGTTGATTGGTCCACTGCTATCTGCGATATGAAGATCTAGTTTTTAAAATTTTAGATCTGCTGTTTTTATTGATTTGATTGTTTTATGATTCACCGTACAGCGCTACGATCTACCGGAATAGCGCTTAAAAAATAAAGATTGATTGACATACTGTATATACCCCCACATGTGGTATCAGAACTTAAAGGTTTTCTGTATCCTGATGCTAATATATACTGTAATGCATTTGTGAACTGTATATTTATTCTTTACTGTTAATTGTAATATTTATGGCATGTTTATGTTAAAATGAATAAACAAAAATTAAGGGAAAAAAAAAAAGAACAGCTATCTGAAGTCCTCCAAGCAGACTTAGCCAGGTGGACCTTACTGAAAAGGAAGGGCAGGAAGGCAAAAGAGCTGTACATCAAGTACAGTCTATGGTAACACTGTAGGTAGGGAAAAATGGGCAGAGTCAGTGGGCCAAGTGGTCCTTATCTGCCATCAAATTCTATGTTTCTATGTACCTCGATGTTCCTGGTTAACGTCTCCAATAACTGGCTCACTGCCCTTCATCAGAAGCTTACAAAAGCTATATATTCTTGGACCTCAGTAAGGCCTTTTAATGTAGCTATCCATAACACCTTGTTATATAAACTTGCAGGCACAGGTGTTAGTCATAAGGCTGTATCCTGGTTTAGGACTTAATAATCAGATCATTAATAGCAAGTACAGCGGCCATCACAGGGACTTGGCCCCAACTAAACAACGAATGGGACCTTACAGTTCCCAGTTATAAAATGTACAGAAAGGATGGGAGATGAGAAGAGATGAGGGAGTGCCCCTGTGCGTGAGGGAGGGGATAACTTGCACCAGACAGGAAGAAGCAGAGGATAAGGCTGAAGCATTGTGGGGACAGGTACACTCCACTAATGGGAGGAAATGAAGGATGGTGGTGGTCTATAGGTCACCTTCTCATGATGAGGAGTTGAACAAGGTATTAGGGTCTCATATCATGGATATGTCCAGCAAGGGGGAAGTAGTAATAATGTTGGGTTGCAATCTACCTGGGGTGGACTGTATAATCCTTGCTACCTCTTACACTAGGGAACGAGTACTGCTGGATACATCCCAGAGTTGTTTCCTGATGCAGAGTGTCACAAAGCCCATTACAGAGATAACTGTCCTGGACCTGGTCCTGTCCAACTGTGCACATGTTCAAGATGTGAGGGTAGAAATGCTGTTTGCAGGTAGTCACCACCACACAGTGTGGTTCACCTGGACATGGGCAGATGGAAGGCTAGGGCCAAGACAAGGGTCTTGGACTTTAGGAGAGCTGACTTTCGGAGGATGGGAGAAGTTCTGATAGGATACCTTGCTGGGATCAGAATGGGGAAGGATATGAAATAGAAATGAGCCTTAGTAAAGATGGGTTTGATGAAGGCCACCAGTGAGTGTGCCAAAATCAAAAATAAGAAAGTTAAGGCCAAAAAGCCTAGCCTGTTGGACAAGGAAATGGCAAAAGTGGGGTGGAGCAAAACAGTAACCATCAAAAATTACAAACATACTCAGGCAGGAGGACAGTGAGGATTACACTGCTAAATCAAGGGTGGCAAACAGAGTGGTGAGAAAGTCAAAGGCTATAAGAGAGGTACAGTTAGTGCAGGGGGTTAGTGCAGGTGAGAAAGCCTTTTTCTAGTGTATATAAGGGAGAAAAGGGACATACAGTTTAGGATGAGATTGTTGAATTAAAAAAAGGAGAGGTTTGGACAGGATAGTGTAGAAAAAGCTAAGGTACTTAACAAGTACTTCTTTCCAGTATCACTAGGGAGAGGAACAGTCCAGTATCACAAGGGAGCAGGTGAGTGCGGACTGGAAGGGGAGATGTCACGGATGGTGTAATACAAACTAACAGGGTACTCAAGGGCCTAAGGGCCCTAAAGGTGAACAAATCACCAGGGCCTGATGGCGTGCACCCAGGGTTTCTTTTTTTCAAATATACTTTATTGAATTTTGCACAAATACATCCTAGACAATCAGTACACTTGATATAGATGATTGGACCTGACACATAGGAATCATACTTCTGTTGTTCAATAATACAAACAGTAAAACAACACAAACTAAACAATATAATCACAGACAATTCATATACCACTTGTAAACTGTCCTGTCTGAACCACAACTGGTTATCACTAAACAAGTGCTCACCTCCACTCCCTCCACTGGGTGGAGAAGAATAAGGGATAGAAGGGGGGGACATCAGCTAATAGCATGGTTCAACCCAGTTCCATGGGGTACAAATCTAGTCCTCATCATTTTGTTGTGGGTGGTTGTCACAATATTGTTCAAAGGGGGCCCATACTGTTTCATAAATATGCATCCTATCCCTGGAAGCTTAAACTAGCTTTTCCCAAAACACAGTTTCAGACATTATTCTCCATTAACTAATAGTGGGATACTGGGTTTGTTTCCAGTTAGTAACAATATCTAATTTGGCCACTGTAAGAGCTATGAAGTCCCATTTCTGCTGCTTAGCTGGTATGTCCACAGACTCCATTAGCTCCTAATTAACACCAACCGAGGTGTAATGCTAATCTGCTTGGCCAGCATTTCAGAATGGGCAGCCTCTATCTCCTGCCAGTCTAAATCTGGGCAGCTATATATCATATGCACAAAGTCATCCTCTACCTGTGTATATTTTGAGCATGTGCTATCGTAATGAGGTGCGAATTTGGCCAGTCTAGTAGGAGTGTAATATTCTCCATTTATTGTCGTAAACTGTACAATGTTATACTTTGCCTACATGGAAAATCACCACCCCTTGTCTAATAATTTAATTCAGATCAATCTTCTGGTTCAACTTCTATCCCCAACTCTGTTTGCCATTTAAGGCATAGCAATTCCCCTTTACCCTCTAGTGACTTCATCAGGCTCCTATAAATCTGCATCACTGGTCCTTTAGTGTTTTGAGCAATATCCAGGGTGCTTACTATACCTGAGGGTTCCTGAAGGCTGTAGTTTGCTCCCAATACAATCCCCCAAAATGTATCAGCTATAAATGTCTGAAAAATGTGAATTAGGTGCACACTACATTCAGGAGATGTCTTCAAATTACCCCGGAGTGCCCCCAGAGTACATATGTTCTAACACCTGGATGCCATGCTGGGACCATATATGAAGGCCCAGATCCTTTAAGAAAGGTGGGGTTAGGTGGTTATCCCATAACAGTGTGAGCACTGTGTGGAAGGAAGTTTGTTGCTTAAACTTATGAGCTCCAAGCCAAACCCTCAATAGATGCTTTATAGAGAACAATGAATACCTACCCATCAGTAACAAACTGGTTAGTGCATCAATAGGTTGCCATGGCGACATTAGGAACTTCAAGAGCGGTTCTGTCACCACTGGCAACCTCGAGATGTACTGACCAACTTGTTACCAGTGGGTAGGTATTCATTGTTTTTTACAGTGAATGATGCAGGTAACAAGCTACAGTACATCTTAAAAAAATCACAGACACACCATTTAGATTTTCTGTTATAACAGAGCTTTTTCTTACTTCTACAGCAGACATGACAGGGCAGTTCACCATAAAACAAGGATTGCTTCACACACGGCAACACAGTAAACGTAGCAATTAAATTAAAAATTAAAAAATATTTCAGCAGTCCAAGTTTTAAACAAAAGTCCATATGTTACATTCAGTAACTCTGATCAGACATGCTGATGTCCCAGTGTATGTCCACTATGACTTCACACAGTGTTCAAACTGTGTGACTTGTCGGGGAGACTGCTGCTGCCATTTTTTTACTTTATGTTTAGAAGCTAGTGGTTTGAAATACAGGTGGCAACTGTCAGGCTTGTGATCAGACACGAACAGGCACTGCTGCACAGTGTATGAGGGAGAGTTCTAAACTGTAATGCTGCACTATATACATCGTTACTGCAGCATAACAAATAGAACTGACATCTGCAGTGCAGCATAACAACATTTGGAAAATTATACATTTTTAACTATAACAACGTTCCATCTTTCATTATAATATAATTGCCTTTAGCTTTTTGTGCATTATTGAGAGCAGAACTGTACACTAGGTACATCAGTCTGCCTACTTGTGGCCATTCCTTTTACATAAGGATGCCAGTGCTGCTACTCTGTACGTTATATCATGACCTCAAGCTTGCCAACTGGGCTGCCCAATAGTAGTATTTAAAGTGGGGGTTTCTAATACCTCCTCTGGTAGGTGGTTGTACCAAATTATCTAACCTTACCTTAGGTGGCGTACTGTGCCAGAGCCAAGCTGTAGCACAGGATCTAATTTTTTTAAAGAAGTACTGTGGTATAGGTATGGGTGGTACTTGGAAAAGATACAACAATTTGAGTAATATGGTCATTTTTAAAACATTTGATTGATGCAGTCAGTTGTGGCGACTGTGGAGTGCTCTTCTCCAGGGTTACACTCTGGAGAACAGGGCACTGCCTCATCTGCAGGACCTTTGTGGAGCTCCACGCTCAGCTGGTAGCAGCTAGAGAGGAAATATCTCAGCAGCTGCACTGGCTCAGCTGGGGTCTACCCCCACTCTCCTAGAGGCCCACTGACCCAAGGGGCTTAAGGGTGGTGGAGAAGGTCATGGGGAAGAGCAGGAGGAAGGGTGGCAAGGGCACCCACAAGGGGTTTGCTCAGTCTCACACCATTCAGACAGCAAATTTGCTTTGTACCATTTGAGGAGGCTCAGGTGCCTGAATCAGTCAAGGGGAACCCTAAGTCTGTTGAGGGAAATGTGCAAGATGACTTGGTGGCATCCAAGGGTGTGAGCAGGAGTTGTCACCAAGTAGAGTCTTAGTGACTGGGGACTCAATAATTAGGTGAGTAGAGAGGGTAGTGGGCAGGAGAGGGAAGGGGAGTAAAATGGTCAGATGCCTTCCTAATGCATCAGCTATCAGTGATATAAATATGATAGGAAAGATGGTGGAGAAGGG
Organism: Neoceratodus forsteri; assembly: GCA_016271365.2. NCBI lineage: Eukaryota > Metazoa > Chordata > Ceratodontiformes > Ceratodontidae > Neoceratodus > Neoceratodus forsteri. Next base: position 789,244,511 of record CM057454.1, read on the forward strand.
GGAGGATGATCTGGGGGTTCTAATACATTTAGGTACCAACAATCTGGTGAACCTGCCTGTGGAGGCAGTAAAGTGGAATTTTAAGAGCCTGGGGGACAGACTGAAGGCAGACATGGCTTCCCTGACCTTTTCCGAGGTCCTCCCTGTGTGAAATATGGGGAATGGATTCAGTAGAGTAAGGAGGAGATTGAGGAGTTTAATGGGTAGTTGAAGGGATAGTGTCAGGAGGAGAGGTACCACTTTGTGGGGATGGTGGAGGCTTCTAGGAAAGGAACTCTTCAAGGGTAATGGCCTTCACCTGGTGAGAGAGTGAGCTAGTGCCCTGGGGCAGAAGTCTGATATTTACATTGGACAGCTAAACTGACTGCGGAGGAGAAAGAAACTAGGAGAACTGCTGAGAAGGAAGAGCAGGTGGATAACCTAGCTAGGGCTCCCCCTGAACAGGGGACTAGTAGCAGCAAGGTGGGTAATAGTAAGGTTGAAGTTCAAATTAGGATAGGGAAGAGGCCATTGAGGGAGGGCTGACAAAGTCTACATTCAGAATGAAAAATAAAAAACTAAGGATTCCAGGGAAGAATAATGGAAAAAGAATAGGAAAAAGCAAGAGGGGATCAGGAGAAAGGTGGAAACGGTTCTGCCTTAATTCCAGGAGTCCAGGAAATAAAATTAGTGAGCTCCAGGCAATGGTAGCAGATACTGAGATGGCTCTAGTAGCCATCACAGAAACCTGGGCCACACATAATTTTATTTATTTATTTAATTTTTGTTTACTGGTTGCATGCACTAGACAATAAAATACCTATTTTCAATCACAACCCAGGAGGGTACACTTACAAGCACAAAGGAATATACATACAGTGAAGAAATAATGACATTAGAAATGTTATAGTTTCACAGTCTAATATGTGAGCAGAAGCTTTACAATACAATACATGATCAAGGTAGCAAGGAGACGGTACACCACAACAAAAAAACAAAATAGAACATAAGTAGAGACCTGTGCAAATCACAACTGTGAAACAGCATGATATAAAATGAAATGTGGTCCATAAAACGACATAAAAACTAAATCAGCAACTTTGTAAAAACTAGAAAAAAAACCTGCAGTTTTTCCACTGAGACAGTAAACACATTGTTGGCACCTAATCACAAATTCTCTGTTTCAGCTGACACCTTTCCGTCCTGTTCAAGGCCCCATAGCACCTCGTTTCACTTCAAATAAATCCATTAAAGCTTACTCTGTTTCAGTGATCTGCCCTTTTCACACTGTGTAAGTCTTGTAAGATATGCAACCGCAATTAAGCCTCGGCTGGAACTCAGAATGCAAACAAGTCATTATCGCCCCTTTAACAGTGTCCTACTGCTCCTGTTCCTTTTCCCAGCCCCCATACCCGTCTCCCCCATTTACCCAGTATCCTATAGCTCCCGTTCCCTTTTCCAGCTCTCCACACCCACCTCCCTGCTTTATGCATCTAGTAGCACTTTACTTGCAGGACTGACTAACATGTTTTGCTTAATGTAAATTCCTGCTCCTGTGATCGAACAGCTCCCATTCCCAGCTCCCCGTACCCTGTACCCACCTCCAAATAGCAGTGCAGGACTGACTAAAGGCTTAAGGTAAATTTACATATATAAATTTTTATATTGTGATTGTCTTTCTGCAAAATGGATCAGAGATCTGAGTGAACAGTGAGTGTAGTGTACTTTGTTCTGGCAAGTTGGTTGGTCAGTGAGGTGGCTAGTGTTTTCTTTTTTCCTTTTTTTTGTGATGTTCTCAAGCACTCAGTGCTCTGACCATTCATTTTAATTAATCAATAAAACAATTCATAATTCAGTTATTGAGTTAATGTCCGAGTAAATGAGTTCAGCTGTCAGCCATTTATTTAAATTCCTTAAAAAGGCTTAAGATTTGTTTGAAGGTCACTATGCGCATCTATGTGCGGGTAGCATTTGTACTGGGGTGTACTGCTATGTTCACTGTGATAAACATGTCGAAACTGCATATTAATATTGCAAAGAGATGCAAGGAATTTGAAGATTATGCTGTTCTGCTTGGTATATATGACGTGTTTTTTTCATTGTTTTTTAACTGAAATGCAATAAAAAGAAATAAGAAACAAAATGAAATTTACAAAACATAACAAGAAATGTATGAAAAATAAAATGAAATTTGGAAAAAATAACAAGAAATTCACATGTCTCTAAGCATAAGGTGCATCAGTAAAAAGGTGTATCAAGATGATTAAACAAATTTGTTAACCATTTTCTAGCAAGAGTAACATTAGTTGAACATAGGTATATTACTCAGGAAGGCAAGATGCAGGTACAAGAGTCAAAGACCATCAGATGATGGTAGAGTGCCCTTTTTGAAACAGGCATGGGAGGGGGAGTGCTGGAGGGCAACCAGAAGGGAGTTCTAGTAATAGGATGTGAAGTAGGAGAAGGCCTGAAAACCCACATTGGTAGTATGCCTGGGAGCACTCACCTGATCATAGGGGGTAAGCTAGGTCAGGGGTTTCAGTAGAGCTGTTAGGGAGGAAAGAACCCCAGTCTTAAGAATTTTGTCCATAAGGGCACCCAAAGCAAGAGAATGACATGCTTAAGGAAACAGCCTGCTTAACCCAGAGCATAGTGCACCTGGCAATGGTGGGTAAGTTGGTTTCAGGCCAGGACAAAGTGACATATGTTGTAGGTAATATCCCATTTGTGAAGGTTAGCTTTGGAGGTGTGGTAGTAGGTGATAGAGCCACAGATAAGGCTGGGAAGGAGAATGCCACGAGCAGTGGCAATTTGGGCTGAGGCTTTGAGGGCATATTTGGCTGTGTAGGTCAAGACAAGTTTGGTAGTCACTGATTTACAGGTATTAGATGTGTGCAGAGCAAAATCTAGAGAAGGGTCAGGGAATATACCAAGGTACTTGAAAGAGTTAACATTCTCAAGCAGGATGCCATCTATAATGGAGTTGCAAGGTTGCCAAGATACTGTTTCATCCTAGCGACAGAATCAAAAAGCATGGAATGAGATTTACTGGCATTAAGTAGCAATTTGTTTTGAGAGATCCAGGAGTGGACCTTATGGAAATCAAAGTTAAGGTTGGAGTTAATGTCAGTCAGATTTCTGGAGCTAGAACAGAATACCAGGTTATCCGCATAAAGCAGAGTAGCAAGATGGGGGTTAAGGAAGAGGTCATTTACAAAAATAATGAAGAGAAGGGGATCCAAGAAAGATCCCAGAGGGGCACCAATGTTTACAGAAGTGAGGTCAGAAACAGCTGTACTAAACTTGACAAACTGTTTTCTGTCCTTAAGGTAGTTGTTGTCAACGGTCTTAGCCCTTCTCAGGTTCTTGGTGGTAATAAACCAGCAGAAGAAACAACAGACACATGCCATATGCAGTAATAAACGTGTTTATTACACAAAAAGCTGATTTATGTCCTAAAACAGGTCTTACCAAATAGACACTGGGAGCAAGAGTTTCCAAATACCCCAGGTTACGAAGTCGTCTCAGTGAGAATACGTAATACAGTAGGTTATATACTATGATAATCACCACAGCAACTATTACTTCATGCAGGAGTTAGATGCATAAAACAAGCCCTATTGGCCAAATGTTGGATGGCTCTACAGTGTATCTAGAGATACACAAAAAGTGTAAAATCAGCTAAAATGAGAACAAAGAACTCATACAAAATATAGAAAATAAGTTTGGTGTTACATAAACCAGCATGATGTCAGTGTGGGCTATACAATGATTTAGTGGGTAAATGAAGAGAAATAGTCAGCCACACCTGGTAAAAGTTCCAGAAATTATTCATTTTATTTTTCTTATTTTTTCTTTCAATAAGATCCTTGTAACCCAGCATTTCACAAACATGTAAACAAAGTGGCAAATAAGATTTTAAATAAAATAGAATCTATACTGAGTTTCCTTAGTGTTGGGTGCTTAATGTTGTATTTATTGTATTTATTTATTTAGCTTTTCTTTACCGGGTAAGTACACTAGGCAAGTATTATGCCTATTTTCAGGAATGAACCGGGAGAATACAACATGAGGAACAACAGTCAAGGAGACATGGCAAAGAGAGTACAGTTTTTTGTCACAGTAAACAAACATGTGGGAAATACATCATTTGACACTAGGGGAAACATATAGTAGTAAGCACATTTCAGATTATACACTCTAGACTAGTTAGTTCAACTGACAGATATATACAGGTCATCATACATAGGAGTGGAGCATAGCTCAAGGACTGGATTGGTCATAATATAACTTATAACATTGTCGTATACACCCCCAGGTTAGTTGGATTGCACACAGGTATATACAGCTCATCACATTTTTCTAAAATCCAGAAGGTATATGGGGGGGGGGTCATAAGACATTAAACTTCAGCCGATGTAACTGCTGCATAACTTTAATTTAATTTATTTTACGTATAGAAGGCTTTTATTTAAAATAATTCTGATCATGTAAGACCAGAAGAATGCAAAACATGAATCAGTGGCTCTAGGCATCTGCCACCTAGTGGCCTGAATTAAAATTACATGAAAAAATTGTTGAAAAATGTCAAATAGAAATGATGTTAGAATGTATAATCATATAATAAAACACTGTATATATGTTTACAAATAGATCCTTTCCCTGAAGAAGCTTATTAAGGTGAAACATTGGGTTACAAGGATCTTATTGAAAGAAAAAATAAGAAAAATAAAAAGAAACAATTTTTGGAACTTTTACCAGGTGTGGCTGGCCATTTCTTTTCATTTACCCACTTTGACTGTCAGCCTACCAGCTCCCAACTGATAGGTGCTATACTGGGAGGGAACCCACATTTTCTGGATTGCTATACAATGACTTCTCAGACAAATATAAAAAGAACACAGAAATGTATTCTCGGCACGTTACTTATACGTTTCTATAATAACCATAGTAATAATATTGGCAATAATTATAATTATGTCTCTGGTACTGCAACTTACTCTTATACGGTAAGTACCAATGCCCAAAATGTTAGTACTGATTATGTATATAACATAACAGATATTGTCAATGGTGCATAGGTGCCAATAAGGGTGTGGGGACCAAGTGTAACATCCCCCCCTTTGTCGCCTTACTGAAAAGGCAACAACACTAGCGGGTAAGTAGTGGGTGCAATATGTATCATTTACAGACCCAACGTACGAGCCTTGTAAAGGAATTTGAGTTGGTCATGGTGCTGTTTAAGAGTGTGCCGAGACAGCAAAGTGTTAGTATTAAAAGATAATCAAAAATAACTGTACAATAACAAAACCTTTAAAAGTTAACTTTAACAATGTATTGGAAAGTGCAGTGCTTTAATCACCATCATGGATAATGGTGTTAAGGACTTCTCCAGCTTTGGAGATATTATTGCTGATGTAGATGAGATGGGTATCATTTCTGTCTAAAAGTGTCTTTAGTGACAAAGTTAAGGGATCAATATGGATATTAAAGATGGGTAAATACTGAGGTAGAACAAGCAAATATTCAGGGTCAGTATCAATAACATCAGGTTCCAGCATGGGAACAGGAGTAATCACTGTATGACCAAGCACAGTAGTTTGATTAGGAATAAAACAGAAATTAGGAAACTGTATGTCACAAGTTTTAGACCCGTAAGAGAAAGATTTTTGATTAGTGACCACACAGTACTGGCCATCGGAATTATATGACACTCTCACTATAAGAATCTTCCATTTTTGCAAGTGAATTGGGAAGGTAAAAGATTGATTCATGAGTCTTGTAGTGAAGCGGTGAACCTCTTCTGCGTAGTTCTGGTAGAGACATCCAGTGTTGCCCACTGGTAATGATGTAGTTGAAGTTGAAGATGCTGCTGCCCTAGGGGTACCAGTTTCATTTGAAGAAATGTCCAAGTCCAAAGTAAAAGACCAGTCAATGCTGCCCTGTCAGTATCCACAAACCGGCTTGATGACTTCAAATACATCACAGCAACATAACTAGCGGTATCCCTTTTTGGCACAACAGTCTGTAAGAGGTGCCACCCAAGCTTCCAGAGTGGAATGGAAGACCAGAAGAGGTGAAAGGTCGATCCTCTCTTGGTAGATGTCCTTGTTGAGATGCCCAGTGGAGTGGATGAAGGCCAGTCTGTCAAAGATGGCAGTCTGACAGTTCAAAGCATGGCAAGGAGACAGTGAAGGTCACGAACATGGTGTCATGGATGGTGCAGTGGTTGGCAGTGTAGCATGGGCCTCTACTGGGATGGCATGTGACATAACATAGATTTCTAGCAGTAGACATTGGTATAGCAACAGATCTGGACATACACATTGTAATACAAGCAGTGGATCTACAATGTGGACAGTACCATTTAGCTAGTCTTCTGTCATGGATAATACTTTGAATAGATCCAGATTCCAAATCCCGGAAGAGATTATTGATAGTGGTTATGACATAAGAGCCATAAACAGAACAAAAAAGTTCCCTGGCAATATATTGCTTATCTGCCTCCTTATTATTCTGGAAAACAAGTTAATTGATTTTATTCTTAGTGTCATTAAAACTTTTGGCAGTGTTATGCGTGTTGTATACAGTGTATCGCTCTTCCTAAGCCCATCTACACCATGCAATAAAGATGGCAAAATATCATTCTTCATGTCAGTCTAGAATTAAACTGTTTGGCTTTTAATGGCAGCAATATCTGCCCAGTTCCAGATGGACATGCCGGATCTAAAGAGTCCAGATATGGTGCCAGTTGCACCAGTGACATTAGCAGTGACACTCCTCCTGCCTGACGAGGAAGTTTTCTTATTGTTGTAGTTAGGGCTAGACCTGAATAATTCTAAGTGTTCAGTAGTATGTGGACCAGCCACAGGGTCTTGTGTGCATGTCTGATATGCTGCAAGACTATCTAATAACATGGTGCTGAAAAACCTAGAAGTGTTAGTTTTGGGACACATACAAAATTCGGCCATATTCCAATGTGTGAGTTTAAAAAATAACTGGAATGTGCATAAACTGCACATTGTTCACAAGTGTGCCTGGAAGTGAGGTGGCAGTCAGACCACTAAGTGGTCCAGGTTCCTGTGTGGGACAGTCAGTAAGTTAGTTCTGCTTCAGTAGCGGGGTACTACAGACAGAAATATAGCTGCTGTAGCCATGTAATTGTGAACACAAAAGTCTCTTGCAGAGTCTTCTGGGTATTTATCACAAAAGTTGGGATCAATCAAAACAGTAAGATTGTATAGACCAGAATGTCTGTAATTGGCCTGGTGGATAGACAGGGTGCCATTTGGGGCAATTCTGGTATTAAGTCAGCCTTAGAAGGTGCCTTTGTAAAGGTGGGCAACAGGAAGTGTCTGTCCGTGATTGTCAGTTTGCCATTCAATTTGGAGGGATGATTTGTCAGGTGCCACAACCATGGCAGTCAGATAAGCATCCTTGCATTCCTGAATAGTGATTAATTTGTTGGAAACATCTATGCTGACTCCTTCAGGGATGGTGGTGGGTTTATTTTGTGGGGTGTTATATTTTCCCTCTGGATGGTCAAGAAGTGGAAGGAGTTGCTTTAGACATTTGTTGTAGTCAGATATAGTTTTCCTATCTTTGCCATGGACAAAGGGGAGCGCTCCTAGAAGGAGGATCAAATACAAGACAGACGTCTTGCATGGGTACCTGTAAGGAAGAAAGAAAAGGTCCATAGGTACTAGTCCACCCAACGGGGTAAGGAAAAGTAATTATTCTCCTTTGTACAATTTGAACTGATTAGCATGCAACCATTTATCAGTAGATTTCTTCTTGCTGGTAAGTCTAACTTGGTAGACTACAGGACTGAGTTTGTTAATGATGGGGTAGGGTCCTTCCCACTTATTGGAGAAGGGATGAGTAGGGTGTGCAAATCTGAGTACCATTGCCTGGTCTGTGACTTGCCAATCCACCTCTTGTGCATGTTTGTCAAAGTGAATCTTAGATTGCTGTTGGGCTTTGCCCATATGATGTGCAGCATACAAGAGGGTCTTGCTGATGTCATCTCTCAATTTTGTGACATTTGTGTCCATGGACACTCTGTCTGCAGTGGGTGTGTTCAGATCAATCAACAGATGCTCAGGTAATCTTATGGTTCTACCAGTCATCACCTCGAAGGGTGTGCACTGGGTGGTGGCTGATGGAGTATCCCTAATTGCCATAAGAAGTAAAGGCAAAGGGGAATCACAGTCCTTGGGATTGTCCTCGATGAATCTGGATAGCATTTGTTTTAACTGTCTGTTGTCTCTTTCCACCTATCCTGAAGATTGTGGGTGGTAGGGAATGTGAAACTTCTGGTATACATCAAGAAGTCTGAGTGTTTCTTGCATCAATTCACCTGTAAAGCTGGTTCCTTGATCAGGGTCTACCTTAAGAGGTAGGTCCCACCTGGAAAACAATTATTCTACCAGGACTCTTGCAGTTGTCTTCGTTGTGCATTGTTGAGTGGGAAAAGCCTTGACTCATTTGGAGAATAGGTCAGTGACCACAAAAGCGTACGTATTGTTTCTGCTGGTGGTGGTCAGAGGGCCAATGAAATCAATTTGAATTGCATGCCAGGGACCAGATTGTCTCTGGACAAGTAATTTAGCATTTTGTTTGGTTGGGGCAGGATCGTTCTGCACACAAACTAAACAGTTGTGGATGTCATGTTTAACATCCCTAGTGACGCCAGTCCACCAACCCACAGATTTCAATCTCTGGGCTATATTTTCCACCCCCTGGTGTCCACCAGTTGGGGTGTCATGGACCTGATAAATGAACTCAGATCGTAATGATTCGGGGACTATCCACAACCTGTGGTTCAGGTTGTCAGGTTGATACCATATCAGCTTGTTGTCATGTGATAGATGCAGTTTGTCTGCATGTCTTTTGTAGGGGATGTTGGTAGGCAGTTCTTGTTCATTTCCTTTGTCTAGGAATCTGAACACCTCTTTCAGCTGAGGATCAGATTTTTGTGCTGTAGACAGGTCCAGTGGCACAAAAGATTCAGTTTTCTTCTTTCTCATAGCAGCTATGTGTATAGCTGCCAGAGCTACAGGGTGAGTCATATCCCATGTGTTCCCCCCTCAAGCACCCTCTTTTGCAAGAGTGTCTGCTTGGTCATTGAAACCATGGTATGGATCAGACATTGAATGGGCCTTCACCTTGCGAATGAACAACTTGTGTTTAAGCTGTTACACCAGACTGAAAATGTATACAAAGAGTGTTTTGTATTTCACAGGGGTGCCATCAGAAGATGTGAAGGAGTTGTTCTCCCAGAACGGCAAGAATCTGGTCAGAGAGAAGCAGACCCAGTTACAGTCTGTGAAGGTAATGGTATCTGTGGTACCATGGTGTACCAGTTCAAGAGCACAGGCCACAGCTACCAGTTCTGTGTATTGAGAAGCTGTAACACTGCAGCGTTTGGACGTGTGGCTAGTATTACCATTAGGGTACATGATGAGCACTCCAAATCCAGCTATCTGTTCTCCTTGGTAATACGAGGCAGAGCCATCAGTAAAGACATGACACAGGGAAGTGTCAGCAAGGAGTTCTGGAGTAGCAGGAAGAAACGGACCTGGATCAGGCAAATCAGGATGCTGGAGTGGGCAATCATGCAGGGCTCTTTGGTACAGAAGACCATGGACTAAAATTGAGGGCATTTTGGCAGTGTGGACCTGTATGTCACGGTCCTGGAGAAGAAGAGACCAGTGAGTCAGTCTGGTATTAGATATAGAGCCATCCTTCACGCTGTCTGACAGCAGGAAGTTCATGGGGTGTGACTGGTGTGCAAAATGATGGGTGAATACTCAATGATGTACAGGAAGTGCTTAACAGCCCAGTAGGTGGACAGAAGGTGTCTTTTACAAAGACTGTGCTTCTGTTCCACTGAGGACAGCATCTGGGAAGCATAGGCAATAGACCTCAGAATGCCATTAGTCTTTTGAGCAAATACTGCAGACATGGCAATGTCTGAAGCAGCAGATCACAGATGTAAGGGTAAGGCTGGATTGGAGTTAACGAATGCTGGAGCAGAGGCCAGAGCCTGTTTCAGAAGGGTCACAGCACTGGTGTGAATGGGACTCCAAGTCCAGGAGACATCCTTTTTCAAAAGCTCATACATGGGGTGGCCTTTTGTGCACAGTCACAGATGAACTCTCTGGAATAGTTGACCATTCCCAGGAAACGTCTGAGTGTTGCCACACTGGTAGGAAGTGGTAAATCTTGTAGGTTTTGGATCTTCTTCAAGGCTGGGTTTCTGCCTTGTTCTATGATATGCAGACCAAGGAAGATAGCCTCTTTCTGGCACAATTGTGCTTTTGCAGAATTGCACTTGAGGCCTGCTATCTGTAAGAGAGTTAGTAACTCATCAAGAAGGTTAAAATGTTGCTCCTTAGTGGCAGTTGCCAGGAGTAAGTCATACACATGCTCCAGAAGACACTGTGGGGCAGAGAAACCCTGCAAGGCATCCATCATGTGTAGATGGAAGAGGGAGGGGCTACTGTGACAGCCCTGCAAGAGGCAGGTCCAGGAGTACTGATGACCCTCAAAGATGAAAGCAAACTTGCATTGGTTTTCCTGAGCAAGTGGCAGTGACCAAAACACACTGGAGATATCATGGGTGCTAAACCACTTATGATCTGGTGTTAGCAATTTGAGCACATCTGGTGCTGAGGCTACTGTAGGGGAGCAGCTAGGAGTGACCTGATTAAGCCTCCTATAGTCAATAGTGAGTCTCCAAGATCTGTTAGGCTTTTTCACTGGCCAGATGGGTAAGTTGAGGGTTGAGATTCAAGACCTGATCACACCTTGCTGAAGAAGTGATTGAATGGTTTCTCTGAGTGATGGTAAGGCCTCTGCAGGAAAAGGGTATTGCCTTTGCCTGTCATGTTCAGGGCCTGGAACTTCAATGATGGTTTGCATTCTCCCACAATCATGTTTGTGCATTGCAAAAACATCAAGGTACTTCTGCAGAATGTGTAACAGTTCTTTGAAGAATTCATGTGTCTGGAATAGAGCTATAATGTCATATTCTTCGTCGCTGACTGCAATGGCAGCAACCTCATAGGAATCAGGAATGGTATTGTCCTATGATTTTAATCAAAGCCAATTAGCCAAATCTACTACACAGCCATGTAGTGCTAGGAAATCAATTCCTAGGATGTTGGGGTGATGATGTAATACCATGGGATCAAATGTGTGATTTGTGTTGATGGTACCCAACACCATGGAGAGTAAAATGGAGTGGTAGATAGGCAATCTAGTGCCATCCACACCTTGAGCATTGGTCCTCCATCTGGTTGACCAAGAGGAATTAGCTGGATCCTCATCATGTAGTACAGATACATCCGCGCCTGTATTTAGCAGTACAATGATTTGGCGGCCTCCAGCCATGGCCTTGGTACAAGGCCGCCCATTTGTGTCAATATGTAATATTGTTCACTATACAGACTGGAGCCTGTGATTGTCAATCTGAACTATTACTGGTGTCTTCAGGTGGTTCCTGAAAACGCATGCCAGGAGGATCTTGCCGGGCATCTTCCAGGTCCTGCATAGGATACAGGGAATCCTGGATACTGGTAGTATCTGCAGTAAACAAGGCCTCAGGGTTAGGTACTGCCGCAGACTGGTCAGAGGAGGTTCCATTATCTCCTTGGCTTAGTAGAGACTGGGTTACTGGAGCTAATGCTGAAACGGTCTACCTTGGGATGGACTTGGCCACTGACTGGACTTTCCCAAGGAGTGTGTGGAGGCTGTTATTCTCCACTACTACATCACAATAGGAAGGGCCTTGTCGATAATTTTGATGGCCCCGGTTGTCATTCTGATTGGAATTAGGGTTATTCCAATTTCTTTGTCTGTTCCTATTTCTGCTGCGCCCCCCCCCCGTCTTATAGGTCTGTTTGTCATCAGAGGGCACGGTGTTGTTCTCCTGGGCCTTGCCGTGTAGAGGGTTGTGGGCTCGCTGGCAGGTTGTGCCATGGCCACCTTGACTTTTGAGCCAGAATACAAATCTCGTAGGTAAAGCTGGTAGACACACTCCGTCCTCGTGAGAATGTCTGAGACTTTGTCGGTTTTGGGGAAAACCACAGGCTCAACCTTGTCAGGCATGGCTGGAATCATGTTCTGAATAAACAAGGTCTTGTATTCAATTTGGTCTCTGTCTGCTATCTCTTGTGAGAGCACTTTGTAAGTACGGTAGGCCAACCACAACCTCTGATGGTATGACATTGGACTTTCCTTGACATACTGTTTAATGGGATGGGCCAACATAATGCCAACCATGCCTGGGGAGTGTGCGGCAATGAGTTCAGGAGTGAAATCATCAAGAGTCACATCCATGACTTGGTGGATGTCCTCTGAGAGTTTTGCCAGAGGCCGGGGTCTACAGTCTGCCAGAGAATCTGTACTTGGTATCCCACCGGTAGACTGAGCATCTCACATTTGGAACAAACCTTTTCCAAATGGCAGATGAGATGTTATTGGCGGTCATGCAACCTATGCTGTCAACGATCTGCTGTATGGAGTGAGCCACCTGAAGGGGACTGTTCTGAACTATGGGACACAGATCAGGAAAATGGTTACTGGAGTGTGCACCGTGAAGGGTGACCTCCGCTGCGGCATCAGCTACGGAGCAGACAAGCGACTGCTGAGTAGCAGCTTCCTTCAGCATGCTTTCCATGTGTTCCCAGAAGATCTGTCTTTGCTGCTCAGTCATCTGTGTCCTAGTGAGGGCTGTCTTGATCATCTGATCAATCTGCATTTTGTCTTCCTCTTTCAGGATGGCAATCGGATGGGCTAGACCTCGACCTCCCATCATCATGGGGGTCGCCATCTTGATATCGCAGACGAGAGTTGCCATATATCTCATGATGTAGGGTCACACTGTTATGGCATAGGGAGCTGCCATCGTGTGAGTGGTAGTTGGGGAAGTGCTATATTGAGGGTGTGACTGGACGCCATCTTGTCTGATGTTGTAACCAGAATCATCATCTTCAGATGACGTAAGGTCGATGGGTGTGTAATGGAACCCGCCCATCGCTTTGACATGATCAGCCAGCACTTCTCGCTGATGATGCAGTTTAACCATCTTAGCTCTGCACTGTAAGTGACTAACTTTTACACTGCTCTGCCCAACACCTTTTGCAACCTCTCTCTGTAACACTCTATATGCGGTGCTCAATTCGCAGTTGTCAATAAGCTTTCTATGCAACTTATCACTTACCTGTTTCAGATTGTCTCTCAACTCCTCATTCTCCTCACACAAAGACTCATTTATCTCACTCAACAAATAATTCATGTGCAAAACCTGCCTCTTATCTTGTTTCAACCTATCACTATCTTCTCTCAACATTCATAACTCTTTGTCTGTATTCTGTACAGTACAGTGCAAGAGAGTCTCATTCTGATTATGCACAGACTGAAGTTCCTCTTCCAGCCTCTGCTCTTTCTGAAGATATTCAGATGCCTAAAATCCCATCTTTTTCTTAAGAGCTGAGTGTTGCAGTTCAAGGGAATGAAACCTCACCTCGGAGCCTTCCATAGCAGCACAGAGAGCCATGACCAACAGCCCTTTAGAATCACCCTTTTTGGCTGTTTGTCTTGCCTCTGAGTACTGGGTTGAGATCCCCAGTACAGGGTTATCAGAGTGTTTCGCATCCAGTGTGAACTTGTTACAGCCTCCACGGGAAGTGAGAAAGTTAGAGACAATGAGTCTCAGATCTGCACAGATATTGGACATGGTAGAAGACGTTGGGAAACCCAAATGGACCTGTCAGTGGTTACCCTGTTGTGTATCAATCCACAGTGGTTGAACCAAACAGATGGTGGGGTGTCTGCACTCACACAATCCTGCAACTCAGAACTGCCATTGAACAAGCTGAGACAGCATCAACCTTGCCCAGTAAGCAGCCAGAATTTACATGATGCTATAGAATGAAAAACACGGGTGAGGTGGTATGGGTGTGTACACCTACAGTACTTGCTACCCACAAGGAAAAAGCCAACAAACAGTAAATCTTTGCTAGTTTAGACCACCTGCACATGGTCGCCAATAATGTCAGGGTGTCAAGCACTTCTCAGGTTCTTGGTGGTAATAAACCAGCAGAAGAAACAACAGACAAGTGGCATATGACGTAATAATCTTGTTTATTACACAAAAAGCAGACTTACGCCCTAAAACAGGTCTTCCCAAATAGACACTGGAAGCCAGAGTTTCCCAATACCCCAGGGTATGAAGACGGTCTCAGTGAGAATACGTAATACAGCAGGTTATATACTATGATAATCACCATAGAAACTATTACTTCATGCAGGAGTTAGATACTGTACATAAAACAAGCCCTACTGGCCAAACTTTAGGTGGCTCGCTCCACAGTGTATCTAGACATATACAAAAAGTGTAAAATCTGCTAAGATGAGAACAAAGAACGCATACAAAACACAGACAATAAGTGCAATGTTACATAAATCCACATGAATGCAGTGTAGGCTATGCAACGACTTCTCAGAAGACAGTACAAAGAACACAGAAATGTATTCTCAGCGTGACTTATGCGTTTCCATAATAAGCACAGTAATAATATTGGCATTAATCATAATTATACTAACATACTAAAATGCCAGCAGAATAGGCCTAACGGTCTTTCGTGTCTGCTCGTTTGGTCATCCCCCACCCTGGGAACTGACCTTGCTGCCCCCCTCTTCCTCTCTGGTTTCTCCCTTCCCAGTCCCGGATATTCCCACTGCACAGGATTTTGTGTCCAGAACCCTTCCCCTGTACCTGTCCCACCCCCTCTTGAATCCCTCCACCGTCTCTGCCTCCACCAGCCCCCTGGGCAGCACATTCCATGGTTCCACCACCCTCTCAGTAAAGTAGCACCTCCTCCTTTCTCTCCTGAATCTCCTCCCTCCAGCTTCCACCCTTGCCTCTAGTTGTCCCCCTTCCTTCGGAGCACCTTGACTGCTTCTCCCCTATTTAACCCCTTCATGTACTTGAAGACCTCTATCATGTCCCCCTGGTCCCTTCTCTCTTCCAATGTGTACATATTTAGCTCTTCGAGCCTCTCCCCATAGGTCCTGTCCCTCAAGCCCCAGATCATTTTGGTTGCCCTCCTCTGGACCCTCTCCAGGAGTTCAATGTCCGTCTTTAAGTGTGGCCTCCAAAACTGCACGCAGTACTTGAGGTGTGGCCTCACCAAGCAGTTATACAGGGGGAGTATCACTTTCCTCCTTCTAGAGATGATCCCTGTAACAATGCATCCCAGCATCCTGTTGGCCTTGGCCGCTGCCCTCCTACAAGTCTCAGAGTTGTTCATCTTGACATCCACCACCACCCCTAGGTCCCTCTCAGCCATTGAGACTTGTAGCATCCCCCCCCAGGGTGTACTGTTGGCCTGGTTTTCTGGCTCCCAGATGCAGTACCTTGCATTTCCCTGCATTAAACCTCAGCTTCCACTTTCTAGACCACCTTTCCAGAGCCTCCACGTCCACCTGTAGGGCCACCCTTCCCTCCTCCCCATCCACCACCGCTCCCAGTTTTGAGTCATTCGCAAAGAGACTCATCTCATTCCTGATACCCTTCCTTATGTCAGAGACATAGGCATTGAACAGGATGGGCCCAAGGACTGATCCCTGAGGGACCCCACTAATAACCCTCCTTGGGGATGAGACTATCCCACCAACCGCGACCCTTTGGGTCCGGTCCTGGAGCCAATTGCCTATCCATCTGATCATCTGGGTCCCCAACCCCATTTCTCCCAGCTTATTCAACAGGCCCCTGTGAGGAACAGAGTCAAACACCTTGCTGAAGTCAAGATAGAGGAAGTTCACTGGTCTACCTAGGTCCAAGGCTCTCGTCACCCAGTCATAGTACTCCACAAGGTTTGTCTGACACGATTTCCCTGGGACAAATCCATGCTGTCTATCGTCCAGGCACTCCGACTTTTCCAGGTCCACCCCTAGCCTCTCCTTGACAATGCCCTCCACCACCTTGCCCACCACCGATGTTAGGCTGATGGGCCTGTAGTTCCTTGCCACCTCCCTTGATCCCCCCTTGTGGATAGGCACTATATGCGCCACCTTCCAGTCCTGGGGCACCCACCCTGTCCTCAGAGAGATGCTGAAAAGTTCTGCCAGGGGTTTCACCAGGACATCCGCCAGTTCCTTCTGCACTCTGGGATGTAATTTATCTGGCACCGGTGCCTTCTCCATCTTAAGGGACCTGAGGGCTTCCCTCACTCTCTCTGCCATGATTTCCACCTCCACTACCTCGTCCCCCTGCCTTGCCTTCCCCCCTTCTGCCAGTGATGGCCCATCCTCTCCCCAGACCCAACAATCAGCAAGGGTCCCCCCTCCTCAGTTTCACCATCTCCTCCCATGTGTGATGCAGCTCCCACTTTCCTTGAGGAAACTGAGGCAAGTACTATTTAGTACCTCAGCCTGCTCCCCGGATCTTGTCCCCATCCCTCCTCTGTTTTAATTCTGCTAATCTGCCCCTTCACCCTTGGTTTTTCCCCAATGTATCTAAAGAACCCCTTATTCCCTCTGCTAATTTCCCTGCCCAGGTTTTGCTCCTTCCTTGCCTTAGCCGCCTTCACCACCCTAGTGGCCCTTCTGGCCACCAGCTCCTACTCCCCCTCTATCCTTTTCACTCCTTGAGCACTTGAAATGCCTATAAGCTGCCTTCTTTCCCCTCACCACCTCTTGAACCTCCCCGATCCACCAGCAGGGTTTACAGGCCCTACCACATTTTCGTCTTACTCTTGCACAGGTGCTGGTAGCATCCTGCACCCCTCCTCCTGATGATTTCCCACCTACTGTCAGCGTCCATGTCTGGCCCAATCCCATCCAAATGCTTCTTGAGGATCCTTTCCATTTCCTTGAAATCTGCCCCCCAGAAGTCGGTTACCTCCGTCTTTGTGCAGTCTTCTACCCATCCTAGATCCAGGCAGAACCAGACCATGGCATGGTCGCTCCCCGCTAACAGATCCCTTACCTCCAGGCCCCCAATCTGGTCACTGTCTGCCAGGACCACATCCAGTATCTGCGCCTCCCTGGTCGGTTCCCCCACCTGTTGAATTAGGAATGCATCCTGAAAGACATCCAACAACCTCTGTTCCCTGGCCACCGAGGATGTCATAGTCTCCCAGTCCATTCCTGGCATGTTTAAGTCTCCAAACACCACCACCCTTCCCCTGCCCAATTTGCAGTGTCTCCTAACATCTGCCACCAGACTCTCCTCCAGCTCCTCCACCAGTGCAGGGGATCTATACACCACTCTTATTTTTACTCTCTTGCCCCCATTTGTTGTCAAGGTGACCCAAATCACCACCACAGTTCCCTCCGCCTCCTCCACTCCTCCTATGCCAATGCAGTTTTTGACTATTATTGCTACCCTCTCCCCTTCCCTCCCCCGTCCCTTCCTGAACATGGTGCAACCCTCCAGGTTCAGGTCCCAGTCGTGCCTGTGGTGGCCCAGGTCTCAGTGACCGCTGCCACATCCACCTTTCCCTCAGTTAGCATCGTCTGGAGCTCAGGCTTTTTATTGCCCAAGCTCCTGGCATTTAGCAGGACTACCTTCAACCCTTTCCGTATACTTCCATTTCCCCTGCTCACGTTCCCATGGGGATTCCGTCTTCCCCCGGTCAGCACTTTACCAGTCGGCCTTTTCCCACATTCCTCCAGCTCCCCAGGGGGGTGGAGACTGAGTCCCTCCTTTATCGGACCCCCCTCGACAGCCTTCTCTCCCATCCCTCCCCCCTTCACAAGTTTAAACCCCACCATTCACCAACGAACCCCACTATTTTCAACTTAAGGATTTCCTCCCTCCAAATTGAGATGGAGCCTATCTCTAGCACATAGCCCCTTATCCTCCCGGGTCTCCCCCAAATCCCCCATCAACCCATACCCTCTGGCCCCACACCACTCCCTGAGCCACTGGTTTATCTCCCTAATCTTCCCTTTGTGTTCCCCACTAGCCCTTGGCACCGGCAGGATTTCTGAGAAGGAAATCGCGCATCCTATGTCATGACAGACCCTGGCAAGCTCCCTGAACCTTGTCTGTATCTCTAGCTCACTATTTCCCTCAATGTCATTGGTACCAAGGTGGACCAGTATTTCCGGGGAACCTCCACAATCCTTTGACAGCTGATATACCTCATGCTTGGCCCTGTGCACCGTTAGTCCAGGGAAGCATTTTGTTCTAACTGGGCATGCTTCCCCCTGCCTATCCCATTTGATACCCCTTATCATGGAATCACCCAACAGGATCACTCTAACCACCCCTTTTCCTCCATTCTCCCTTCCATGTCCCTCATCCTTTCTACCGGCCCCTCCCCCAGCCGGTTCCTTGCTCCTCCCCCTATCTGGGTGCCCCCTGCCACCCCCTCATTTACCCTGGCCACCCCCTCCCATCTGATCCTATGCCTCTCCTCCTCCTGAGTATCCTTTTGTACCCAGCTATCCCCCCGTCACTGCTCACGACTGGTCCTTCCCCCCATCTGCTAAACTTGCCTGGCTTGCCCTCCCTTCCTTCCCGGCTCCGTTCAGCCCCTCCTTGCCTGTCGTGTTCCCCTGTCATAAACCCTCAGCTGCCTTTACTGTATCCTCCTTGTACTTCTGGTCCCTCTCCTTGCCCTTTCCTTCCAACTGGTCCTTCTTGCGCTTTCCTCTCTCTACCCCCCTCCTCCTTCTCCTCCTCCTCCTGCTCTGATCCACTGCTCCCCCCATTTTCCCATGTTCTAAGTTCCCCTCTGTTCTTCCTATCTGGCCCCTGCCTCCTGCCCTCCACTCCCTTTCCATCTCCAACCGCCCCTGTTATGGCTACATCACCCCCTCATCCTCAAGCAGAAGAAGAGAATTGAAGCGGTTACTGAGCTTAAGGTCTGACCCACCTCCCCCTCTTGCTTCCTTCTGTCCTGCTCCAGCCATCTGCCTACTTCCCTGAGAATGTCCTCCCTTTGGCCCCCCTCTGTGAGGGTCCCCAGATACCTGCCTGCTTCCTTAGTAGTGTCCTCCTTTTGGGCCCCCTCTGTCAGGGTCCCTATGTGACCCCAGAGCACTCTTCTGCACTCCTTTCCCTATGCCCCTGCCCCTAGTGCTTGGTGCAACCCTGTGGAAGAGCCCCTGCCCTATTCCCCAACCATACCTCCCCCTCCCTCCAGCTGTCTCCTAATCCCCTCAACTTCCTCCTTAAGCTGTGCCAGCTGGTGGCACACTGGGCAACCACCGACCTTCCAAGCCCAGTCCAGTATCATGGCCGCTCCACAGCCTGTGCATCCCACCACCCTCCCAAAGATGCCGGCCCTAATGACGTGTGGTCCCATCCCCCTCCAAATAGGTTTCCTTGGGTGAAATACCAGGTTCCACACTAGTCCAAGATACACCCCTACCCATTAATTAGGTCACCCACTAATTCTAGATACAGTCCCACAGTAAACAGATACCCCCGTTACTAGGTGCAGTACCACACAGTAAACTTATAGGGGAAGTGTACAACTTCCTAAGCTCCTCTCTCTCAGCCCTTAAACCCAGCCCTCGGTGGCTAGAACTACATGAGCTGCACATGAAGCCTTTTCCTCCAATTGCAGGCAGGTGTTCCCCTATAAATCAGCTCTAGTTCTGGGGAGGGAGGGGTGGGGAGGTGGGGACTAGGGCCTACACTCGACTCTCACGAGAGTGTATCAGCCCTGTGACTGCCCCTCACTGCACCTTCAAGCACTACCAGCTAAGAAAATCTTTCAAGTCAACTTCCTAACAGCATCCAGCTATAAGCTTCTTTCCCCATTCACCTCTAACTGAAGACTGACTGAGTTAAGAGTCCCACCTTACTTTCAAATAATACTAATCCCCTGTAATATGATGCCTGCACTTACAGGCCAGACAGCAGCTTTTAAACACACACACACACACACACACTCACTCACACCCCAAATAGTCTGCTAGAAACAAACAGAAAACCAGCTAAGAAAATCGTTCAAGTCCACTTACTCTCACAGCCTCCTGCTTTTAAACACCCACAAACACCAAACTGTCTGCTGGAAACACACAGAAAACCAGCTAAGAAAATATTTCAAGTCTACTTTCTCATAGCATTCTGCTAGAAGTTTCTTTCCCCATTCACCTCTAACTGAAGACTGACTGAGTTAGCGGTTAATGGGGTAACTTACTCTTATATGGTAGGTACCAATGCCCTAAAGGTTAGTACTGATTATGTATATAACACAATATATATTGTCAGCTGTGCACAGTGGGTTGCCAATAAGGGTGTGGGGACCAAGTGTAACACTGTAAAACCAGGAAACTATGTCTGGCGAGATGCCCAGTGATTGCAGTTTTGCCTTAAGTAGGTGATGGTCTACTAAATCAAAGGCCTTAGTAAGGTCAATAAACACTGCTCCTGTAAACAAGTCATGGCTACCTTGGTGTCATTAGTGAATTGGAGCAGGGCCATAGTGGTGCTGTGTTGTACATCTAAGAATAGATTATCATCATGAAAATAATTGTCTGGACAGCCACAAGTTTCTCCAAGACCTTGCCTAGAACAGAGAGGACAGCAACTGAGCAATAATTTATAATACTTTTAGAGTCACCTTTCTTAAATACAAGGACAATTCTGGCAAGTTTTCAGACCTCTGGTACAATCCTAGAACACAAGGATAGATTGCAGACTCTGGCCAACATGGGAGCCAAGTGAGATGAGGCAATCCTGAGCAACCTAGACTCCAGGCCATTAAAATCAACACTACTACAGACACAAGTAAAGTCCAGTAGTTGGCACACCTCCATGTTAGTAACAGCACATAGGTAGAAATGGGGGTGGGAGGAAGGGATAAGGACACAGGAACAACCATAGGGGTGAGAGAGGTGGGAGACAGGGATACTGGAGTGGAACAGGTATATCTGGACAAAGCAGAGAAATGATAGTTGAAGGCATTGGCAATAGTAATAGGGTTATTACAGTTAATGCCATTGAGCACAATATAATTTGTGAATTGGGCGCACCCATCCCCATAAAGCCCTTAATATGGTTCCAGAATTTTCTAGAGTCACCAACGGCATCCAGCAACACGTTCTGACATTAGGTGCTCTTGTCAAGCCATATGGCCATTTTGCAAGTGTTTCTCTTAGGACTGTCAGCAATCCAGTCAAATGGGAGGTGTGAAGGGGTGTGGGATAACAGATGGACCAGACACCGAATTTCAAGTTCAACACACAATCTCTGTGTGATGCTTATTCAAAATGCAGGAGATAACCTTAAACAATGGCATATCCCTTCTTCAGTACATCAGTTTGCAGCAACATACTATTTATGTCCTTTCTCTGCACTTAGCCAGCACCTACTGACTCACTGATCTCTGATCTAACTTAGCAGTTGAGATTCAGCCTCCATCCCTATGTGGGCTTTTTTTTCTTGGGTGGTGGGAGCTAAAAAAAAAAAAAAAAAAAACAAGCTAAAAACAAAGAACCTTAGTGCAGAAGCACTGAAACATGGGTTACCCCAAAGGGCACTGACAATAAGCCAAGTTTCAAAGAAACACAACATTACACATAATTCCATATTGCAAAGCATCATGGGATATATGTAAATCACCATGACATTTCAGACTTGTTCAACTTACAGCAATTTACATGCATTTCAACTAGCACTACTAACTTAATTTCTATAATATACAGTCACCTAGTACTTTTTACCCTTATCAAAACACATTGTGCCATGGTATTTTCAACATTTACAGGTTTTATACACATAAGGTATATACATTAAAGTATTTTAGGACATAGTGACATTGCATACTAAATCCAACAATGAGGAACACAGCCTGTTTTATATCAGCTCAGAGGTCACAGCAATAACCTCCCTGTAGGAGGACCTGAGAGGGAGAAGGAAAATTAAAGAGGACACTATAGCATAGTCAAAAAAGGGAAGGGGGTGCCCATAGGTGGCCAATCTTATGGATTAGAAATTGTAAAGGATAGATTAGGATAAGAAATCAAAGAACTGTTGCAACAGATTTAAGAAAATGTCGGTCCTCAAGAGTGGCAGAAGCTCCCTGTCACATATCCCCCACCTTAAGAGGGAAGCAGTTATTGCAGACTGCTTACCACCTTCCTGTTCCAGGAAGGGATAGAGCTTCCACCCATCCATCTTCAGAAGCTACATCTCAGGGTCCCTATTAAAGATAAACATTCCATCATAAACATAGTGGATGTCATCATTCCTTACCCTGAGGCATTAATACATTTCTCAATAGAGACTAATAACAGTACCAGCCTCTGTACTATCTCATGTTAGGGAAAGTCCATCATATTTCTTAACTGAAAATCTGGATGGCTATAAAGTCCAGTACCATAGAAAGACTTTCTCTGGGGTGAGTAAGTACCTGCTCCAACCCCACCAGACATGTTTTAAGTAGGGGCCCAGTCCTAGGTTCAACCCCTCTACATAAACCCACTATGTCTCCTGATTAATTTCACCTGCTATAGATACAGATACCTGAGGGTAGACACTCTAGGTTTTATCTCAACACAGGTTCCTATCCATTTTCCACCTACCTCCTCCTTTGTAGGTTTTTCATCAAAAAAATAAAACACACATACCACCTCCTTGATCTTAACATATTGTAACATTTTGGCAATATTAGCATCTTTAGCCAGCAGTATACCCCAGTCAATACTGTTACTAGATTAAGCTGCATCAATACAAGAAAAATTCCTTCAGCCTCATAGGTTTATTCTTGCTTGCTTGGAGTCTTCAACCCCACCACAATATCACTTGGCACAGTCTTACCTGGGGTCTCACATTCAAGTTTCATACTTATATCTCCGACCTCCAATAGGTAACATCCTGGGATCACAGGAAACAAAGGAATATCCCGCTCAGTCAGGGGGTCCTCCTTGAACTGAGCCCACGAAAAATCCTCCTCCGACTCTTTATCCAAACTCTCTGGCAGAAACCTCTCAAGCACTTGGCACCAGTGTTCCACATCTCTGCGTAGTCAGTCTGCCTCCAGCCGTTGCCCACTCATCCAGTGGATCATCCTCATCAGGGTCTCCACCTCCTGGGTGTTGTCTCTCACACCTATAGTCTGCGTCGATCTGCATCTCTTCATCATCTTCAGGCTTGGCCTTCCTCTGAGCTCCCAGGTCCAGTCCAGGCAGCAGCTTCTCTCTGTCTGTCAGCCATGGTTCTGGTCAGAATTCCACAGACTTTCTTCTCCAGCAACTCCTGGTGCATTGGTCCACCTGGTATATCTGGGCAATATCCACCAGAATATGCCCATCTTCAACCAATCCAGACACTTCCAGCAAGTTATCCCACTGCTTACACCAATTATGTGGAGGGGTGTGGGATAGCAGATGGACCAGACACCAAACTTCAAGTACAACACACAATCTCTGTGTGATATTTATTCAAAATGCAGGAGATAACCTTAACCAATGGCATATCCCTTCTTCAGTACATCAGTTTGCAGCAACATACTATTTATGTCCTTTCTCTGCACTTAGCCAGCGTCTACTGAATCACTTATCTCTGATTTAACTTAGCAGTTGAGATTCAGCCTCCACCCCAATACGGGCCTTGTTTGCTCCGGTAGTGGGGGCTCAAATAAATAAAAAAGCTAAAGACAAAGAACCTCAGTGCAGAAGCACTGAAACATGGGTTACCCCAAAGGGCATTGACAATAAGCCAAGTTTCAAAGAAACACAACATCACACATACTTCCATAATGCAAAGCATCATGGGATATATGTAAATCACCATGATATTTCAGACTTGTTCAATTTACATGCATTTTAAATAGCACAACTAACTTAATTTCTATAATATACAGTCACCTAATACTTTTTACCTTTATCAAAACACCTTGTGCCATGGTATTTTCAACATTTACAGGTTTTATACACATAAGATATATATATTAAAGTATTTTATGACATAGTGCCATTGCATACTAAATCCAACAATGAGGAACACAGCCTGTTTTATATCAGCACGGAGGTCACAACAATAACCTCCCTGTATGAGGACTTGAGAGGAAAAGGAAAATTAAAGAGGACACTACAGCACAGTCAAGAAAGAGAAGGGGGTGCCCATAGGTGGCCAACCTTATGGACTAGAACCTGTAAATGATAGATTAGGCTAAGAAACAGAAGAACTGCTGCAACAGATTTAAGAAAAGGTCGGTTCTCAAGAGTGGCAGGAGCTCCCTGTCACAGTAGACTAGAGGATTTAAACTTGGCCCAGCTCTTATCCCAGTCCCTAAGTAATGCAAGGAGGTCCTTGTGCAGCCACCTGGTGGGTGAGCCGATGATCCTCCACCTCACAAGAGAGGTATGCTGGTCTTGGAGGGCACTAATGCAGGAAATGAAATAGTTTAGGGCCTCAGTAACTTCACTAGTACAGTAAAGTGATGACCAGTCAATGGTCGACAGGTCAGCAAAGAAGGCAGTTAGACAGATAGATAGATAGATACTTTATTTATAAAGCGCCCCTTTCCGAAGAATGTGTGAAGTGATGACATAATTGGAGCTAGAGGCAGAGCGTTACATGGCTTTCTGTACTGCTAACTAGTTCTGTTTCTCCCCTTTCTTTAGAATTGTTTCATGAAAATGATCAAAACCATTACTTAACATGCAGTTTTTTTATGAGTACCCATGTTAGGCTATGATTTTGTTCATTTTGTTTACTTTAACATGCTGAAATTGTGTTATAATCAAACAGACTTTCTCTGTGGCAAACCACAGCACAGTACATCTCTTCAAACACCTGGTGGTCTAGTGGTTATGCGTTGTCCTGCTGGTTATAGCCAAAATTCATGCTTTCTTGGTAATCCAGAAAATATGCTACTCTTGCAGTCTTCTTTTTCCTTATGAACATCCCCCCCCCCCCCCAGTTAGCCCACCAGCCATCAAACAGTTCACTGTTCACAATCTATCCTTATTACTGCCTGGGGTTGCACATGAACTTCCAAGTCCTACAAAGAGAATTATCAGACTTCAGGTCGTAATCTTGTACCTCAGAGTGTAGTGCATATCTATACCAATAAGCTTCATTGACTAGCACTGTTACATGATGCTTCCCAAATCACCCTCCAGTCTTCTTTCATCAGTGTTTCATTTCTGCTCCCACAGTAAATATCATGTGGATCACCACTGTTATGCACAATGAAGGCAGTATTTACAGTCCCCCAGTTTTGATTTTTTCCCACCTCACTAACCAACAACCAGGTCTTCCTGGGGAGCCAAAAAATAAGCACTGGGAAAACTGCTGTTCATACCCTCATAAAGGCTGGACTTACTATGTATAACACCATTATTAGGCAGGGGGGCATACTAATGCCTTGCGCGAATCCACCCAACCCCCAGCATCGGTCTACTTACCTGTGATCTGCAAAACCCCCACAGGACAGTCCTCAGCAAATCCTCCTCCAGTCCTTTTCTGTGCCCTTCTCCACAGTGTGAGTTGGCTGGCTCACCACTCTTCTAAATTGTGAATGCTGTGTACACAGTCCCCTTGATACTGTCATAACAAACCTCAGCAAACCACTCAAGGGCAATCTCCCTACACAGAATCCAGGTAACAATTTAGGTGCTGCCCTGCCACCCCATGTATTTGCCATTGCTGCCTGCTCTCATCCATGGTCAGGTAGTGATAACAGTGCTGGCGGCCCCACTTCTCAGATCTCACAATGATCTGTTCAACTTTCCCTCCTCCCTGTCTTCCCCCACCCTGAATATAGCTGTACCCTGCAGGAATAGTCTCCTTGGTCCCCCTCTGGCAATTGTTCATCACCCCTTCTCCCTACATTGAAAACTGGTGAGTGCACCACCCTTCCACATCATGAATACAGTTAGTACAGTATCCTGGATTTTTTGTCATCTCAATAACAAACATGATCTTTCCAATAAGTCAGGCTAATAATAGCAAGGCACAAGGGGAAAAATTGGCTTTCCTACCCTTATTCGGTCTAGGCTACCTATGATTAGGGACTGTTAAATGATGTGTATCATGTGTGCACATGTCATTTAATGTTGCTTAATCAAAGGTAGCCTAGATCTCATAAGGGTAAGAAAGCCCATTTTTCCTCCTTGTGCCTTGTTGCTATCAGCCTAGCTTACAGGAAAGATCATGTTTATTTTTGATATGCCCCCCAAAAGAAAAACTAGGGGACTATACTAAAGGCATTCATGATGTGGAAGGGTGGTGAACTCACCAGTTTTTGATGTGGAGAGCAGGAGTAAAGAATGAATACCAGAGGGGGACTGAGGGGGCCATTCCTGTAGGACACAGCTATATTCAGAGATGGGGAAGACTGGAGGAAGGTGAGCAAATCATTGGGAGATCTGAGATGTGGTGCTACTAGCACCATGATCACTACCTGACCATGGATGAGTGCAGCCAGTGATGACAAATACTGGGAGTGGCACTGTAGCACCTAAATGGGTACCTGGATTCAGTGTCGGGAGAGTACCTTCGGGGTGGGTCAAGGTTTGTTGAGGCAGTTCTGAGGAAACTGTGTACACCACATTCAAGGTTCAGAAGAATGGTGATCCAGACATCTAGCATTATGGAGGAGGGCATGGACAAGCATAGCAAGAGGATTTCTAAGGACTGCCATGCCAGATTTTGCTGATCAGAAGTAAGGGGGTAGACTAATGCTAGAAGTCAGGAGGATTCAATTAAGAGATTAGTATGTCTCCCCTGCATAATAATGTTGTTATCCATAGCACATCCAGCCCTTATGAGGGTATAAACAGCATTGTTTCTGGTGTGTTATGGTACTTATTGATTGGCTCTCTGGGAAGACATAGTTATTGGTTAATAAGGCAGAAAAAAATGGGGGAAGGGGACTTACGTACTGCCTTCATTGTGCAAAAGGGTGGTGATCCACCCAATGTTTATTGTGGGAGCAGAAGTGAAACATTCATGAAAGAGGACCAGAGAGCGATTTGGGAGGCATCACTTAACAGTGCCCGTCAATGAAGCGTATCGATATAAATGTGACTACTGTCTGAGGCACAAGATTATGATCTGAAGTGTGATATTCTCTTTGTGGGACTGGGAAGCTCATATGCGGTCCCAGGAAGTACTAAGGACAGAGTGGCAAACTATTTGATGGCTGGTGAGCTAGCTGCAGGGGAGGGGGTGTCATAAGGAAAAACAAGACTATAAGAGAAGCACATTTTTTGATTATCAACAAAGCATTATCATTGACACTGGACCATACCAGAATTTCACTACAACCATAGGGACATCACATATCCATTAGACCACCAGGTATTTGAAGAGCTGTACTGTACTGCAGTTTGCCAAAGAGAAAGTTGGTTGGATTACAACACAATTTCAGCACATTAAAGTAAACAAAATGAACAAAATCATAGCCTCACATGTGTATTGATCAAAATAATCCACGTTAAGTCATGGTTTTGATAATTTTGGTGAAACAATTTTGAACAAAGGGGAAAACAGAACTAGTTAGCACTACAGAGAGCCATGCAGCTCTCTGCCTCTAGCTCCAACGATGTCATCACTTCACACACTTGGCAGCCATTTTAGGGAACAGGCAGAGCAAGTTTTTTTGTTAAATTAGAAGGCTGATGCTTACTTTTTCAGATGCTACAAAACTATTCATGTTATTCATATAGATGAAATGATAGCATCAGTGTAAACAGCAACCTTTTCTTTAGCCCCTTATGAAGTGTAACTTCTGAATAGTTTGTTGGCAAAATGTTGTTTAGCTGTCCTTTAAGTAACCCAGTAGGTTGGCTGCCATTCCCAATGTGGTACTCACTAACCTGGAAGTGATAGAAGTGAGGATAGGGAAACCACTAGGGTCCAGTGACCATAACTATATATGGTTCGACTGGGCCCTTGGGACAAGTAAACCCTTATCAAAAGGCTGAAGTCCTAGATTTCAGAAGGGCAGAGTTCAACCAGATTGAGGGTCACATGATGCATGGTGGTGAGTAGCAGTGAGGAGGAAGAGTTCTGCTCAAGATAATAAGCAATAGCATTATATATGCGATAAAAACAACACTACAATGGCAGAAAAGTATCATTCAAATTGTGTACCAGCTAGTTTATCCAGTATAATAAACACAGTTATTGGGATGTCTGTCTTGCAAACCCTTATGGATGAAGAGGTTTTGAGCACACCTCTCTCAAGCCAATGCCCAGTCTGTGAGCAGGGGAAACCTTCAGACAGACAATTAGGACCATGGGACAGCCCCGTGTTCTTCAGTGTGAGATGGTGCAAACCAAGGAGGTGCTAATCCCTAATGATGAAGACATTCAAAACAATGAAAAGGTCTGCACTCAGAGTGCCATCAAAATTAAAGACACAGATATCCAGAAAATATGTTGCCAAAAAATAACTAGATATTTCATTGCTGTAAGTAAGTAAGTAATTTATTATTTGTTAGGCGCCCAATCCTGGAGGCTCTGGGCGCTGCACAATAAAAAGTTTTGACAGAGCATTAAAACAATCAAATTATATAAATAATTTCCACAGCAATTAAATGATCAAAATTTGCTTATGTAAATAAAAAAAAAATCAGCAGGGAATGCTAAACTAAAAAGGTGGGTCTTTAGGCCCACCCTGAATGCTCCACTATAGGGGCCTCCCTCAAAGGTCTTGGCAATATGTTCCAGAGGACTGGGCCAGTCACCCTGAATGAGTGATCACCCAAGGTTTTCAACCTGGTCCTTAGAACTGCCAGGAGGCCCTCAGTGGAGGAATGAAGGGAACGGGCCAGGATGGCAGGGCTAAGTGTGATAGGGTTGAATAAGACCATGTCCCATTTGTTACGCAGAAAGAGTTAAATGCAAGGATCTATTCTGTCCTCTCCTTTTTTGTCTCTTGTCTGGTTAGCCAACCAAATGTTCTCGTGAGAGCTAGGAACTGATCACTCCAATAGTCTTGCGAATCTCCACCTCTTGCTATCTCTCTGCCCTCACTTGCCATTTCTGTCTTTTCTTTCCCCTTGCGTATTTGTGTTTATAAAAATATATGTGATTTTTTTTGTGTGAAACTGTGAGTGATACTGGGATTCCTTAATTTAAAACTGCATATAGTTATACTGTTGAAATGATTGCAAAAAGGTATTTGTAATTTAGAGGGTTAGCCTTGACATGCAGCACAAACTCTTTTGCAGAGTTGTCAACAAGAGGCCACTTTTGGGACATCACGTTCTATTTTGTTGCACATGCAAGGAAAGAAACTTACAAAGTTCTGGTCTCTTACCAAGCTCAGGAGGCAGAAATAAGAGCAGCAATGCTTTTGTTAGAGTGAGAGAGAGACTGAGAAACTGAAACTTGGAATTAGAGATATCCTCAGATGAAGGACTTTGTTTTCTCTGTTTATACTGCCTTTGTAAATGGTTATATTGAATCATTTTTATTTTACTGTTATTGGAATAAAAAAATAAAACCCTGCTTGTGAATTTTATACCTGTTCCTGGTCTTCTTGTGCTTCCTGATCTATGCCTTGACAACATATGGTGTTACAGTAGCAGTGGGATTTATGCCATGCATACTCTGTCAGGTGTTTTGTGCATGGGTACTGGACCTGGTACCAAGGAAGCATAGCAGAAAGGTATGGATTCTGCAGCAGCAAGCCCAGGAGTCATTACCAGAAAGATGGCAGCCAAACTAGCAGAGACAGAAGTCCAAGCTGAGACTGTACAGCCAGCACCAGTGATGGGAAAAAACAAGAACAAGCAGTGACAGAACCTGAAAGCCTAACTGCCTTTTTCAAATGGTGGGCTATACAACAAAAAGAGATGGAGAAATGCAGCAATTCAAGAAGCAGAGAAAAGAAGAAATGGCAGCAACTCAAGAAGCAGAGAAGAGAAGAGATGCAGTGACAGGAGCAACAAAGAAGAGAAGAGGTGCAGCGACAGGAGCAGCAAAGAAGAGAAGAGAGGCAGCGATGGATGGATGTCTTGCAAGTTATCAAAGCTGGAGGATCTGGCACTGGTCGAGAAGAGCAACGACACAAACAACTTAAAAGACATTAAACTTACAAAGCTGTGTCGCTCGGATGATATAGAAGCATACCTGACAACTTTTAAAAGAGTTGCTGGAGCCTGCCAGTGGCCAAAGCAGCAATGGGCAATGAGACTGGTACCTTGCCTGACAGGTAAAGCCCAACTTGCCTACAGCAGTAGTGGTAATAGTTTTTATTTTTATACAGGAAAGATCTTACAAACACATCATTAGGTCAAAGACCCACTTTCAAGATGGTCCTGTTTCAAGAATGGAGTCCATATAAAAATTAAAAAGGAAAAAGTTTGTAAAAATTTAGTAATATAACAATACAATACACATAATACCGTCAACTTTCATCAAGCAACCATGGTCATACATTCAGTCGAAAAGCATACAGATCAACTGTTACACATACATTTTATATTTAATTCATGTTTAACAGCATTCATAAAGTGTTTAGTGCTCTGTACTTGTTTCAGACTGTTTTTTAAAGGACCCCAGAGTTGTGTAACCTTAGCAACAAAGGACATAGTCCCAAACGTGTTGTTCACTCATGGCTGAACAAACTTATTCTTAAGGTCCCTCAAGTTGTAATTATATTTATGTTCAATTTTCTCCAGTTTGTCTGTCAGATACTTAGGGGTTTTTAAGCGAACAGCCTGATTAATCTGATTTAACTATTTTAGATTTTTTTTGTAGTCCAAAGAAATCCACTGTAGGGAATTTAACATGTCACAATGATGAGTGTGATAATCACACTTCAGAATGTATCTAGCCAAATTATTATAGGTAACGTTTCATTTTTGAAGGCTTGTTTTACATGCCATCCAATACACGTGACTGCCATAATCTATACATGGTATTATTAGTTAACTATTTTCATTCTCATGTTTTGGTCAGTACAGTATCTTGATCTCCTAAATGCCCCTAATTTCTTATTTGTTTTGCAAATTAATGTATCTACGTGTAGATTCAATTTCAAATGCCCATCTATAATTAACCCTAAATATTTATGGGAAGGGTCCTGAGTTAGAGTTTCATTTGCGATAGTTTGTATTTGCATACCCTGGGAGACATGATTGTTCTTACCTTTATAGGAAAAGACAATTGTTCTAGTTTTTTTTACTATTAAGAACCAATTTTGAATTGAATAATCAATGTTCTAGACTATAAAAATCAGTTTTGAGATGTAATTTCATTTCTTGTGTAGTTTCCCCACTGGCTATCAGGACTGTATCATCCGCATACATTCTTACACTACTGTATTTTGCTGTTATTAGCCAGATCATTTATATATATTATAAACATTAAGGGCCCCAATATAGAACCTTGTGGGACTCCTCTTTGAACAGCCATCGGACTGGACAGAGAGCTCCCCACTTGTACTTGTGTCCTAGATGTCAAATATGACTAAAACCATGGTAGAGTTTCTCCATCCACACCCATTCCTGCCATCCTGTGCAGTATGGACACAGCACAGTCAGAAAGCTGTGACCATGTGAAAAGAGAAACTCTGAAAAGATACATCTCAGGAGAGACCTACAGGCAAAGATTCCGGTTCCTGATGTACAACACATTTGACAATCTTCAAGAAGCCTTCACCCGACTCAGAGAACTCCTTATTAAATGGCTCCAACCAAAGTGCAAAACAGTTCCACAGATCACTGACACATTTGCAGTGGAGCAATTTATCAACAACCTGCCTACAGATGTGCAGCTTTGGGTGAAAGAACACTAGCCAGAAAGTGGGGAAAATGCTGTTTCTTTGTCCAAGAACTATAAGATGGCCAGACAGACCACGCAGCAGCGATGTAACAGCCAAGCACTGGTAAGGCTCTCTTTTTCCCCCGATGTAACTCCAGATAAGATAAAAACTCTGGTGGGGGTAACAAATCTGCACCCAATGACTTTATTTGCTATAACTGTAACAAGCCAGGCCATATTGCAAGAAACTGCCATAAAAATAAGGAGGGCAACACTGAAGCAGATTTGGCCTTAGCAAATTGAGGCAAGTATTTAACAGATGTCAAGGTGGGAGATAAGACTGTAAAGGGACTTATTGGTTCAGGAAGCAGATAGACCCTAGTACATGTTGAAGTGCTGGGAAAACACTTTGTATAAGGCTAAGGTACTGGTGCCATTTGCATCCACAAGGAAACATGATAGTACCCAACTACACAAGTGACCCTGAATATTCACAGGGTGTGGCACCAAATGAAAGTCGGGGCAGTACCCAAGTTACCTGTACATGATTGTCCAGGGTTTACTGAGTTAATCTCAGAGGAACTGAACCCTGCAGTTTCAGTAGCAGTGGTAACAAGAGCACAGGCAAAGAAAATCTCAGATGGTGGGGACACTTTTCCTTTTGGTGACTTTGATGCAGACTTGTTTGAGCCCAGCTCCAAGATCCAGAAGTCCAAGAAAGAAAGAAGACACCTGAAACAAAAGTGGCAAGAAAAGACAAGTGGACATAAGGGGTTAAAATATGAAAATGCTGAAGCTAAACTGATAACTGATTGTGATTTTGTTTCAGAGCAAACTAATGATGCTTCTCTGAGTTTATTTTAAGCAGCAGCGGTGAAACAAAAACAGGGCGAACCAATGTCTAAAAAATGTAATGGGTTACTGTACCAAGTTTGTGTTAAACCTCAGACACAGAAACAGATAGAACAATTGGTTATACCACAAAAGTATAGAACTGAGTTGTTACAGATAACACATGATAGTCCTATAGTTGGTCACTCAGGGAGTGATCACACCCTTGCCAGATTACTGTACAGATATGACTGGTCTGGAATTCATGAAAATGTTGCTACCTATTGCAGTTCTTGTGCTGAATGTCAGAAAGTAGCCCCAATGACTAAAAAAAAGACAGGGTACCCCTGATGCCCCTACCCTTGATAGATGTGCCTTTTGAGAGAATTGCAATGGATGTGGTTGGCCCTTTAGACGAAAGTAAAAAGGGTAATCGATTCATTCTGGTTGTATGTGATTACGTTACTCGATACCCAGAAGCAGTTCCAATGTGTACTGCCACAGCCCCAAAAGTGGCAGCAAAGCTTGCCAAAATGTTCAGCAGGGTGGGCATACCTAAAATAATTATTACTGATCAGGGTAGTAATTTTGGTGCTGCATCACTGATGGAGCTGTACCGACTACCAGGTATCAATGCCATAAAAACCTACCCTATCACCCTCAGATAGACAGTGTTGTTGAGCATTTTAACCAAACCCTAAAATGCATGTTAAAAAGGTTTATAAAAGGGGAAGGGAAAGAGTGGAACCAATACTTACCTTACCTGCTTTTTGTTTATTGAGACGTGCCACAAGCCTCAACAAGTTTTTCAACATTTGAAATGCTGTATGGTAGACAACCTAGAGGGCCACTAGATGTAATAAAAGAAACACGGGAAGATAATCCCACTCAAAAACAATCTATTACATCTTATATGTGTGCCCTGAGAATGATACTGGCAAAATATGTTAAAATTGCTGATAGTAATCAGGAAGAGGTCCAAAACCAGCAGAGGGCGTATTATGACCATGAGATAAAAGAAAATGTTTTTGAGCTAGGTGAAAAGGTCTTGCTACTACTACTCACTTCAGAAAATAAACTATTAATGAAGTGGCAAGGGCCTTATAAAGTGTTTAGATGTACTGGCACAGTTAATTATGAAATTGAGACCCCTGATAGGAAATATTCTACCAAGATATACCACACAAACCTCCTGAAGAAATGGGTTGAAAAAACACCAAAGGCTGCTTTGCTAGTTTTACCAGAAACTGATAAGGAAGATATTGATATAGCTTATGACAGACTGTAACAAACTGTAACTGCTGATGCTGTAAAGGTGAATGTTTCCTTAACCTCTGAACAATCCACAGAAATCTGTTACTAAAGACATTTAACAGTACTTGTACCACAGTGCCAGGCCGAGCAAAAAGAGGCCGAGCACATAATAGTGACAGGGAATGCTCACCTTATTAGACGAAAGACATACAGATTACCAGAGCAGTTAAGAGCAGATGTGGTTAAGGAAACACAAAAAAATGAAAGAACTGGGTATCATAGAAGAGTCGAGAAGTGATTGGTCATCTCCAGTGATAACTGTAAATAAAAAAGAGAAGGGGTGTAAGAATCTGTTTTGATTTTAGGAAACTTAATCAAGTGTCAGAATTTGACAGTTATCCTATGCCCAGGATAGATGATTTGGTAGACCGGTTAGGGAGTGCCAAGTACATCAGTACCCTTGATCTCACCAAGTGTTACTGGCAAATCCCCCTAGCTAAAGAATCCAGGGACAAAACTGAATTTGCAATGCCTACTGGATTCTATCAGTTCACCACCATGCCATTTGGTTTACATGGTGCACCCACTACATTCCAGCAGTACATGGATGTAATGTTATCCCCTCACACTGGCTATTGTGCTACGTACCTGGATGATGTTGTGGTGTACAGTCCAGACTGGAAACAACAACTGGAACACCTACGA
This sequence comes from Neoceratodus forsteri, assembly GCA_016271365.2. Taxonomy (NCBI): domain Eukaryota; kingdom Metazoa; phylum Chordata; order Ceratodontiformes; family Ceratodontidae; genus Neoceratodus; species Neoceratodus forsteri. Next base: position 789,278,979 of record CM057454.1, read on the forward strand.
GCAGTTATCCAAGCTACCACAAATGCTGGTCTGACCATTAATCCTACCAAATGTGCATTGGGCATGCAGAAAACCAGATATTTGGGATATGTTTTGGGAAATAGAGAAATAAAGCCAGAGATTTTTAAGAGAGATGTTAAGCCAACAGTCCTATCCCTAAAACAAAGAAACATGTCAGGTCACTTTTAGTGCTGGCGGGTTACATTGGAGATTTGTTTCCAACTTTGCCCAGTTAGCTACTCCCCTCACTGAACTCACACAGAAACAGTTCCCTAATAATGTGAAATGGTCCTCAGAGTGTGATGAAGCTTCTTGGGCCATCAAGGCTGCATTATGTTCAGCTCCTGTTTTACGAAGCCCATACTTTGAGAAACAATTTTTGTTACAGACAGATGCATCAGAGATTGGCCTAGGTGCAATACCGAGTTAAAATATATATGGGACAGAACATCCCATTCTATGTATCAATAGGAAGTGGTATGACAGAGAGAAAACATACTCCATCATTGAAAAGGAATGCCTTGTGGCAAAGTGGGCCATGGAGTCCCTCAAGTTTTATTTGCTAGGAGCTGACTTTGTACTTCTAACCAGTCATAATCCTCTCTGTTGGTTTATCTATATGAAGGATAAAAATTCCAGAATCACAAGGTGGACCTGGCACTACAGCCATTTAAATCCAAGGTGATAAATCCAGAAAAGAGAATGTCAATGCTGATTTTCTGTCAAGATATGGATCAGGAATTAAGAATTCAGATGGTTGGAGAAAACAAGTGTGAGTTTAAACTTCACTGTTTGCTATACTGCACATGCACTGAACTGTAAAGGTTATAAGCTAATGTTAGAAGACTATTAATAGAAAAATTTGGAAACCTGTTTTTAAAACAGTTTCCCTCTGAAAGAAGGGGATATGTGACAGGGTTGAATAAGACCCTGTCCCATTTATTATGCAGAAAGAGTTAAATGCAAGGATCTGTTCTGTCCTCTCCTGTTCTGTTTCTTGTCTACCTGGTTGGCCAACCAAATGTTCTCATGAGACCTAGGAACTGATCATTTCGGTCTCAAGATTCAACGACTCTTGCTAGCTCTCTGCCTTCACTTGCAGTGTCTGTCTTTTCTTTCCCCTTGCGTAATTGTGTTTATAAAAATATATGTAAATTCTTGTGTGCGTGATACTGGGGTTCCTCAGTTTGAAACTGTATATAGTTATACTGTTGAAATGATTGCAAAAAGCTATTTGGAATTTAGAGGGTTAACCTTGACATGCAGCACAAACTCTTTTGCAGAGCTGTCAACAAGAGGCCAGTTCTGGGACATCATGTTCTATTTTGTTGCACCTGCAAAGAAAGGAACTTACAAAGTTCTGGTCTCTTAATGAGCCCAGATGGCAGAAATAAGAGCAGCGATGCTTTTGCTAGAGTGAGAGACTGAGAAACTTGAAACCTGGAATTAGAGATATCCTCAGATGAAGGACTTCATTTTCTCTGTTTGTACTGCCTTTGTAAATAGTTATATTGAATAATTTTTATTTTACTGCTGTTGGAAAAAATAAAATACTACTTGTATATTTTATACCTGCTCCTGATCTTCCTGTGCTTCCTGACCTATGCCTAGATGACAGTAAGTTGGTCTGAAGGTAGCCAGGGCCCAATCCATATAGGACCTCATAGGTGAGCAAGCCCACCTTGAAAAGAACCCTCCACCTGACTGACAGCCAGTGCAGACCCCGCAAGACTAAGGTCACATGACAGGACCTTGGCAGTCCTGCCAGCAGCCTGGTCACTGCATTCTGCACTAGCTGCAGTCAGCAGAGGTTCCCTCCACTGACCCTGAGATAAAGAGCATTATAGCAGTAGAGCCTGGATGTTACCAAGGCATGCACCAGCAACAGCAGATCTTTGGGTGGAATTAGGGGTTTAAGTTGGGTGATGTTCCTCAAATGGTAAAAAACACTTTTGACGACAGCCAACACCTGAGCTTCAAATATCAGCTTGTCGTCAAGGACAATTCCCAGATTTCTCACCCTAGAGGATGCTATCAATGGGGTTGACCCCAGGACCAAGCCTGCTGCCACCCCGGAGGCATCCCCATCACGTCCGCGACCCAGCTCAATCACCAGTACTTCCACCTCATCTGGGTTAAGTCTCAGCCAGTTAGAGTTCATCCAAACCTGGATCTCAACAAGGCATTTATTCAGCACAACTGATGGCACCATTTGTCCCTGGTGCAAAAGACATGTACAGTTGAGTGTCATCTGCATAATAGTGAAAACTCAAGCTATACTGTCTGATGAGCCTCCCCAGAGGCAGCATATACACCGTGAACAACATCAGTAATAGGATCGAACCCTGATGAACTTCACAGGTCAGGGGCATTGGGGAGGAGGAGAAATTCCCCATCACTACCCTCTGTGTGCCCGACAGAAAGGACTCAAACCAGCTGATGACAGTACAGGAGAGTCCACAATACATTCTAAGGCAATCCAACAACACAGTGTGATCCACGTTGTCAAATGCCGATGAAAGATCGAGGAGAATGTGAATTGATCTTTCCCCTCAAGCTCTAGTAGGTCAGTATGCACCTGGACTAGCCATATCTGTGCTGTGCCTTGTCCTAAACCCTGACTGGAATGGCTTGTAGATGTCAAAGCTCTTCAAGTGTTTCTTGAGCTGCAGAGACACTATCTTCTCAACATTCCCTAAAAATGGGAGGTTGGAGATAAGTCTATAATTCGCCAGGACGTTGGGGTCAAGAGATGTTTTTTGCAGAAGAGGTTTCACTAGTGCCTCCTTCAAGTCATTTGGGAAGACCCCCACCAAAAGCAAACACCCAGCTATCCTGACAAACACTGGACCAACAGCCTCGACACAGCCCACTAGGAGACAGGGTCCAGTTCACAAGTGGGCTGCAGCTTCAAGATCACCTCGGAGACTATGGCCACCTCCACCAGCTGAAACTCCACCCACACAATGGGAGTGCCTCTGCTCCACCCGGACTCCACCCTGCTGAATGATTCAAGACCCACTGGTGAGATCCCAGCCTGAATAGAGGATCTCCTGTCAGAGAAGAACACAGCAAACTCTTTGCGAAGTCCTACTGAAAAGGCTCTTTTCAGCTGTAGACAGACTGGGTGAAGCAATCTGTCCACAGTCTGAAAGAGCTGAGCTGGTCTGTTCTTCCCTGCAGCAATCTCCCTGGACAAGAACTCTGCCTTCTTATGGTCGATTGCTCTTTGATAATCAGCACAGTGATTACTCAAAGCCAGTCTCTCCTCCACTGACCGAGTCCTCTGCCAGCAATACTCTAATCTCCAACCCATGGTCTTCATCACCTTGAGAGCCCCATCAAACCATGAGGGGCTCAAGTGAGAGACCTGGGTCATATATGGACTGGTATGATGGTATCAAGTGCCCCGGAGACAGCCCTATTATAGGCTGCCACCACTTCACCCAAGCCAGCCACACAAGCAGCACTAACACCAGAAAAATCAACTACCATCATCAGTCCCTCTGGGGACAATCCCCTTAAAGGGTGCTAGCTGATCATCTCAACAAGGGAGAGACTATCGTGGGGGGGACAAACAAGAATTTCATCATACAGTGATTGGACCAAGTGACCCGATCAACCCCAATGTCAGTGACCTCAAGACCCGGTGAGAATACCAGGTCCAAGGTGTGGCCATGATGATGGGTCACACAGGCAACTGCTTGAGCAAGGGCCCAGCGATGACATCAGCTGGAGAAGGTCAGAACCAAGATGCAAGGATTCATCATTGATCCAAGCATTGAAGTCCCCCCGTACTAACCATCTGGGTGATTCCAACACCCTGTCGGCGATGAAGTCCGCAACCTCCTGCAGGAATCCTATGCCTAAGAGGGTAGTAAACCAGGAGAATTCTGCAACTTGCACCTGGACCCCCATGCACTGCCACACACTGAAACAATGAGGCAGAACCCATCAGATGTACAGAGAAATTCAGGCTAGATCTAAAACAGATGGCCACACCCCTGCCCCTGTGATCCCTCCTCGGGCAGTGAATCACAGAGTACCCAGCACAGGGACAGATGCCTCCAAAAGTGGACCAGCATCATCCCCCAAACAGGTCTCCATGATGCACGTCAGGTCATCCAAAGAAATCAAGTCTGACATAATTGTGGTCTTGTTTCTCATCGACCTGGCGTTGCATAACACTGCCCGAAGGGGATCAGTGGAGGCTTTAAGCCCTCTAGCTGCCTGCTCATGTGGTCCAGTGGGAACCCTAGGAATGGAGAACTCTCAGTAACAAACAAATTAACTAACTGCAGGACCACACGGTGTCCTGGCGCTTTGTCTGTTAAGGCTTCATCAGAGGAGGGTACCTGAAGTTACAAAAGTCCCTTAAGCACTGAACACATCACAACAACAACCAATCAAATAAATTCATAAGATCTTTGGTAAACGTCTTAGCAGTGTGCATGGAGTCAAGAGCCATCCTCAATGTAATCACAGCACAAAATTCCATGTCTCAATATGGGAACAGGACCACACAGCAGGTGCTCCAGTGCTTCACCTGCTAAGGCTTACTAGACAAAGCTGAACGCTCCATCCCTATTAAGTTCACACAAAAATTATGTGAGAAAATCAGGGGCCCCTCTCCTAATAGAAACATAGAATTTGATGGCAGATAAAGACTGCTTGGCCCACCCAGTCTGCCCATTTCCCTACCTACTGGATAAGCTGCAGATCCTAGTTAACCAGCAGCCTACTTCTTCCTACCCCCAACCCCTAGAATGGCCTTATGACTGTCCCATGCATGCTTGAATTCCACCACTGATTTGACTCACAACCTCCTCTGGAAGGCCGTTCCATGCATCCACAACCTCTCTGTGAAAAAATACTTCCTTAAATTACCTCTGTGCTGCCCCCCCCCATCTTCAAATTGTGCCCTCTTGTTCTTGCACACCTCTTTTTTAAAGATGCTACTGTCTTGGACTTTGTTGATTCCCTTGAGGTACCCCACTCCCTCCTTTCCTCGAGGCTATACATATTAAGCTCCTTCGTCTCTCTCATATGTCTTCCGTGCAGACCCGCACCATTTTAGTGCCCTCCTCTGGACAGCTTCCATCCTGTCTATGTCTTTGCGGAGATTGGTCTCCAGAACTGCACACAGTACTCCAGATGGGGTCTCACCAGCTGTCTGTACAGAGGGATAATAACTTCCTGTTTTCTACTGGTGATGCCTCTCCCTATGCATCCCAGTATCCCCCAGCCCTCCTTGCTGCCCTCTCACATTGCTTGCCCACCTTTAGGTCATCTGATATGACTACCCCCAGGTCCCTTTCCATTTTTGTTGCTGTTAATATCTTACCCCCCATTGTGTACTCTTCCCCTGGGTTTTTGTTTCCCAGGTGCATTACCTTGCACTTCTTAGCATTGAATCTAAGCTGCCATACATTTGACCATTCCTCTAACCTTGCCAAGTCCCTTCTCATCCTTTCCACCCCACCCTGTGCATCAACTCTGTTGCAGATCGTTGTGTCATCTGCAAAGAGACATACTTTTCCTTCCAGTCCCTCTGCAATGTAAACATAAGACATTGAAGAGGACAGTCTAATACTGAACCCTGCGGTGCCCACTAGTAACCCTCCTTTCTTCTAGTGGACTCCATTTACTATTACTCTCTGTGTCCTATTCTCCAGCCAATTCTTTACCCAGGCTGTCATCTTGGGACCCACTCCCAGGCTGGCTAACTTGTATATTAATCTTTGTGTGGGACTGTGTCAAATGCCTTGCTAAAAGTCTAGGTAGGCCATGTCACAGCCCTCCCTGATCTACTACTTTGGTCACCCAGTCAAAGAAATCTATCAGATTCGTCTGGCATGACCTTCTGCTGTGAATCCATGCTACCTAGGGTCCTGTGCCCCCTGGCCTCTAGATACTCGACAATTCTTTCCTTCAGAAGTGATTCCATCATTTTCCCTATCACTGAGGTTAAACTAACAGGTCTGTAGTTTCCTGCTTCTGCCTTGCTCCCACTTTTGTGAAGGGGAATCACATCTGCCCTCCTCCAGTCCTCGGGTACCACCCCATCCTCCCATGATTTGTGAAAAAGGGTAGTCAGTGGTGTCACTAGTTCTACCCTTGGTTCTTTTAGAATTCTGGGATGAATCCCATCAGGCCCCATTGCTTTGTCCACCTTCAGTTTTAAGAGTTCTTTCAGAACCCTTTCTTCTGTAAATGGGCTGGTATCAACTTCTGCATCCAGAGTGTTTCTACTGTTTGTTTTAGGTACCTCCCCCTCTTCATTTATAAATACTGAGCAAAAATATTTGTTTAGTGTCTCTGCCTTTTCACAGTCTCCCTCTGCCTCCCTGTAATGGAACAACACGTGTGATAGAACGGGCTCATCATGCCCTGCGATCATCACCAGGAGACAGGGAGTGACTATGGGTTCTAATTTTCAAGCCCCTTAACTGTTTAGACAAGTTTCACCTACAAGAAAAGGCATGTAAAATCCAACCCATAGAATGGGAAGGAAGATGTATTTTTCTGTTCAATGATCTTAGCTCACAGACCTGTCAGAAGCAAGCCGTATACAAGGGTATCAAATCCAAGCTACACACATCAGTTCTGAAATTCTGCATTAAATATCCTGCATGGGTTTTGGCCACTTTAAATGGCACAGCTCACCAGTTCATTTCAGTGGAGCAGGCCAGGCAAGAAGTCCTGGGATCCTCCCTAACCTCTTCCCACCCTCTACCAGTGCCAGCACATCACAGGAGCTCAGCAGGTAGGGAGTTTAAGCCTCACTAGCACCCCATGGGGACTAATAACACCGCCAGGCACTACTTGCATAAATACAGGTACTCTGCCTTTATTCAGGGAATTTATGCTTAATTGGGTGTAATAACTAATTAGAGATCAGTAATGGGATGCCCTGTGACAACTCAGAACGATCTACCTGGCTGGCTCTGTCTAGTCGACTACTGCCCCCCCTTTTTCAGTCCCCCTCCACTGCAGGAGCTATGCTGTTATATAAAATGGTGCATATCAAAGGAGATATATTACTCAGCACGTGCATCCCGAGAAGGCTGTCATTGAGCGGTCAGTATTGTGCCAGCATTCAAGCTGCAGTGGCAATCCACAACACTGTATTAACATCCCAGCCACAGGTGGACAAGGAAGCGAGCAGACATGCTCTGGCTGTCTGCATCACTACTACCTGCACTTCTGAACCATTTGATAGCAGCTGACGGGGTGTAAGCAAAATTTTATACAGACAATGAGCAATTATAACAGGAGGAGGGAGGTTGGACACAATCAACACAGGAGGAATTTGATGAGTGTCTGGCTCTCACATGGTGACAGCAGTGAACTTTGCTGTGAAAGCATTGAGTGTTCATCACAACCCCCACTGGCTGACCCTGTCCAGTAGGGTTGCACACCTTGGCTTTTACAGCTTCATTGGTAGTTACGTTCACTACTTACCACATAGCACAGCATGCCCTCAAATTTTACCTGCCAGTACAGAAAATCCATTTGACTTTCTTTTCCATTCCATCATGAGAGACAGTGAAAAAGACAATTCCTGTACTAATAATGCTTTCTATTTTGTAGGGGGCTGGCAGGTACTGAGTTTGATCTGTACCATGCAGCAAAAGTAGCATCCTCTGATGCAGTACATATCGACCTGAAGATAATGAAGGGGGAGCAGGGCACCTCGAAAAATTCTATGAGATTCCTTTTAGCAGAATCTTCCTCTTCCACAGTAAAGACCATGGCAGACTGCATTTGTTGAGTCATGGCTTGGAAAGATGGGTCCTCAGAAGATCTCAGGGTATAAACCACAGAGTTCCCACTACAGGATGAGAGGGTAGAACTAAAGCGAGGGGATCCTCCTGAAATTGTTCTCCCTCATATTCCTCCTCCTCTAAGTCCATGAAATAAGGATTATATTCCATTTCATCAATCAGCACACTCAGCAATGGCAGCCACAGAATGGACTGGTGATGTCAGTGGAGGCTAAGAGGCATAAATCTGTGGCATGCTATTGGAACCTGTTGACAGGAGCAGAGAACCAGAAGATCCCACTGGCAGAATAACTGCCTGCACTGGCAACCCTGGCAGAATGGTCAAATCATTTCAGAAAACGACACCAGCATAGCCTGAGGTCGACGGTGCCTTGCTAAGGGTCTGGAACTACCTGTACTCTCGAGCCTTGGCCCAATGATGATGGCGTCATACTGTCCACAGCAGGTACAGTAGCACCTAAGACAAGCCCCGACCTTAGTGTCTCAATGATGGTTGAGGGGGAGGCATACAGAGATGATGACAAAACACTAAGGGTCAGATATTCAAAACTTTGCCCCAGGGCTAAATTAACACTCCCCGGTGGGCAAACATAGCCCGGAGCACAAAGCAAGCTATATGCAAAAGGAATAGCCCGGGGCAAACAGCTTCTGAATATAGCATGGGAAATAGGCTGGGCAAACTGGGCTGGGAGTGCAGGGCAAACTTAGCCCTGGAATAAGACAGCTCTAAATACAGCAACCAGGAAGTGCAAACCACAACAGCAACACAGTGCACAGCGACGTGAAGGTGGGTAGAGGTGAACTACTGTATGTGGCCAATGTGTGTGCCAGCAAATGTGTGGACCCAGCACAGCTGCAGGCAGCAGCACATGTGAAAGTACAGTGTTCAAAACTGTATAATATTTCCCGAACTGTTTGCGCAGTGCTAAATCATTTGCGCTGGTTTAGTGCAGTGCTAAACCGTTAGCCTGGCACAAACACGTTTGCCCAGCGCTAAACTTTGCCATATTCAAAAATGACATGTAAATGAGCCTACTTAGGTAGTCTCTGGGCAAACATCCAGATTAGCATCTCATTATGCCCTGATTTGCATACAGTTTGCCCAGCGTTACTGCAAGGTCCCACAGCTCCATCTGTATGTCAGTCTGAAAGTACAGGGGTTGGCCAGGTCCAAACACAGCTCCACCTGTGGGTCAGTCTGGCAGTGCATGATGATAGCTGTAGGCTACATGTAAACAGCACAGCATAGCATAGAATATTGTACCCCAGGGGACAACACAGCATAGGCACAGATGATGGTGGTGCTGCATGGAACTATCACACTGTAGGGCATGTTACAGTTCACAGCATACACCACAGTAGCAAGGGGACCAGTAGTGTGTGGACACAGCACTGCCTATGGTGTGTAGGGCAGTGCTGATGACTGCACTATACACAGTGACAGACCCAACATGCAGGTGTTTACTGACAGTGGACATTACTGTTATGCTGTTGTGTGACCTAGAGATGCTGCACCTATGGCATGGGATGCTCACAGTGACATATACATGTCTGGCTTTGTGTGCTGTGGCAGTTGTACAGCTGTGCGGTATGTGGCCAGGGGGGCATATATTATCAGAAAGGCACACTGGTGTTGGGGTATTCCCAATACTGGTCCACGTGCACTGCATGATGTGTCCCAGCCTTGTGGCCACACCTGGTCTGTGGCACAGCCTGGCCACCCGTACACTCTCCTCTCAACATCCTCCATGCCCACAGTGCTGCATGTGTGTGCTGGCATCTGTTGGTGTCCACAGAAGAGTGGTCCTCAGGTGTGTGCTGTATGGCCACACTGCCATGCTGTCCACTGGCGGCAGGGTCACCACTTACTGCCTGACATGGCTGGGACTGGTGGCAGATGATGGCATCATTGTGATGCCATCAGTGAGCAGCATGGTTCCTCCATGTTTGGCTTTGTCTATGTGTCATATGTTTTTGTCAGGGTCACACAAAGCCATGCAAACACCACACAAATCCAAAATGTCGCGAAAAGCTGGTTGCCCAGGGTTAAGACTACCTTTTCCTGGGTGGTAATGTGCACCATGCTAAGCGTTGCGCTAAGTCACACAAAACCACTTTGTGCAGCTTTAGTCGCTAAATATAGCACTGCACCAGTATTCACGTACACACACCCTCAGTTTGCCCCTTGCATACATTATGATTTTGCCCGGCGCTGATGCAGTTTGTGCGCGCTATTTGGCCTTTTGAATACAGCAAACCTGTGCTAATCCGTGCTAAACCTGTGCAAACGTTTTTTGCCCAGCTCAAAGTTTTGAATATCTGGCCCTAAGAAAATAAAATAATAAATGGCAACAGCTAAGTTGACAGTTCTTCTTTCAGCAAGTCTGACGAGGATGATTGGCGGGAGAAAGAACTGAGGAGTGATGGGGCCACCCACGTTTATATATGTGCAGATGCTGCACCTCATTGTGGGAGGCCTCTGGCTAGCAAAACATTTTCTGAGTGAGCCCGACACTGAGTGTTGGCTTATAGTTCCAAAGGTGTGGCCTAATGGAGAGATCCTCAGAGAAGATCCTGTATATCTGCACATACAAGGCCCTTCAAAACACCCTACCTCAATACATCACAGCCTTTCTTAACAGGTCTATGTGGCTGTGCAAGCTAAAGAGAAATACTGTTGTCCACCTTATATCCCTAGGCATTCATCTCACTTTGGCAAAAATGGCTATCAGCTAGCTAGCCCCCACTCTCTGGAACAAGTTATAAGAAACTCTTAAACATAGCTCACTAATTAGCCTCAATGGTTTCAAGGTGCTCCTAGAAAGTCACTGCACAGATAAGTGTGAATGTTGATAAAAAGGTTTTGTTTTGAAAAAGCAAGATTGTCTCATGATGGCATTTGTCACTGTTTACTCAGTACAGCTACTATTTTTCCATAATGTTGCCATATATTACTATCTACGTTAGTATTAACTATTAAATGATTTTTTGTAAAATGTAGACTATAACTGTCACTCTTCGAACCCATGTATTTCATTATGTTTTGATTTCACTGTACTATTTGCCTGTCTCAATCAGGACTATCCTTATAAACGAGCACTGCTCAATGCAGCTTTTACCTGGTCAAACAAATAAATACAAATATGAATCAAGTTTCATATTTTTCAGCTTGACTTTCAGTTTCAGTGAGGTTGACAGTTTAAACTTTTTTGCAGAAAGATAGCAGCTTTACAGAGACAACAGCAAAAAGAACTTCTATGCTACACAGCCCTCTTTTTTCTGATGAAGTGCAGATATGTAATTAATTTGAGTGGTTAGAGCTCAGAACATGTAAAAGATACAAATATTTATTGTTGCAGGAAAAATTATAAATGCCAAGGAAGATTGCACAAGAACAGGGTTCAGCATGGTTAGTATTATTTGTCAAATATCTATCTGATAATATGTTTTTGTCACAAATAGATAATTATGCTCATCACAGACAGGCCTACCATATAGCAGGGGTGGTGTTAAAGATTTATCTCAGTGTGCTCCTCCAAATCAGAGAAGCACGGTAAATCAAAATGTACCCTACAATTTGGGCTCCTTTAGATCCTGGCCATGCTCCTACCTACTTATATGATGTATTACTCAACAGGAATTCACTCAGTGCACGTAGGTTTCTTCTGTCTACTGAAAGGAAAACATATAATCTTTCCTTTATTTGCTGTGTCACCTCATTTTGGTTTAACAGTTGGCCTATAGTTGATACTGTCATACCCTCCTTGCTATCCTTCCACACAAAAACAGTTGTTTCCCACCTCCTTGCACACTCTCTTTCATAGCCAGAGAGTGCTTGTCTGCTTGCTCCCTGCCTGCCACGGTGCCACCTTGTCCACACACTTGTTTCCAACTTGCCAGTAAAAGCCCCTTGAAACCAGACCTGCTCATCCCCTACCTGCCCATTTACGTGAACAATTGTCTGCCAGCTGCTGTCATTCTCATACTCTGCCTTCCCATATACATACTAGCCTGTGCTGGCTGCCAACACGCTTGTTCCTTGCCAGCATGCTACAGTGCATAATAACTTGCTGGCCCATCTACTAACTTTTTTTTCCCCTGTAAGTAGTTTGTATGTTTTTTTGGCTTTCTTTGTTCCCCGACCCCATGTGTCCTGGCGTCAGGCATACATGTGGAGGCAGTGCATGCCACACACTACGGGGCGCCCCACCCTACCTGTCATGCTGTTACTGCCTGTGCCTGTCACCAGACCTCCATCCGGTGATGGCGGGACTACAGATTTGGTGACCCCCTTTCCTGGGACAGAAGAGCCAGTACTCAATCCTGCTCTCACCCCACACCCCGTGCCAGCACCCCAATGACACAAGGTCATTCCTGAACCCGGGTCACTGGCATAGCATGAGGTAAGGTGTCTAGCATCTCAGCCCTCAGTGCCACTGGGCTGGCACCCACCTACTAACTTGACGACTTCCCACTCGCCCAACAGCCTACTGATCTAGCTTTGAACTCTGTCAAATTAGTAACAAAAGCCTGATCTGCATCCCAGTGTCTCTTCTGCTCTCCTCTACCACCATCCCAGTGTTTGAACTCCTGCCTCTAAGTGTGCTTCTTAAAGTTAAGAGGAGCACAGATAACTGAATTTTCCAGAAAGAAAATGTGCAGTTGTAATCACTGACCGTGTTCAGAGTACAGAGCACACTTTTAATGCTACCCTTGCCATATAGTAACCATTCTGCATTATTAAAATAAAATTATAAGATGATATATGAAATACTGTCTCATTCATCCACAGGACAATGTCTTTAGTTACATAATTTGAAACAATAAGCGTATGATAATTATTGTTATGTGAAAAAGAAAAGATTTGGTGAAAGAAAAATTTGAGAGTATATATTCAAACATTTGGGCATTCTCTATATCACCTGACTAGGTGGTCAGAGCAAGACCATTAACTATTGATTCATGGAGTGATTTTGCCCGTTTAGTGATCGAGTAAAATTCGAAAATACTTTAACCAGTGAGTTGGTTTCATTCACTGCTGTCTCTAGATGTTCCTCTGAGGTAGTATGAAGCAGATCCCTCCCAGTTTGTTTTGATTTTTATGTTCTGGTGGGCCACACTTCTTTTTGAAGGGTTGCCTTTCAATTACTCACTATCTCTCTTCCACCCCTCATTTAATCAATTCCAACCAATTTATTCTGCACTAAATCCATCATCTGGTCAAAGTCTGCTTGTTTGAAATATAGAACCTCAGCCTTTGACAGGAGAATACTGCTACCCAGGGTCAGTTCGAACCATTTGGTGTTATGATCACTGGACCTCAGTGGTTCCCCAACCCACAATCTGCCTACCATCATGATGTAGGTTTTTGTTGTTCAGATTTTTCCGTGTGAGTATGCCCCCAGACATAAAGGGTGATTAGTGGTAGAAGCTAGCAGTGTTCAAACATTCAAAGTGGGACTTGACAGATTTGCAGTGGAATCACCATGCATGGAACACAGACTCTGATGGCAAAAGACCAATGGTCCAACAAATCTGCCTTTCCTGTACTACAGAGCATGGTCAGCACTCCTACAATAAGGCAATGACTCCTCGTCTCAACCAAGTATGGAATTATGTCAACCTAGCAAAGAACAAAAACTAACAATACTGGATTTAGTCAGAGCCAAATGGCAGGAGAGGTGGACAAACTGGACCCCAAGCCTCTTCCATCTCTGCCACTCTTTTTTTTTTTATATAACTTTCCTCTATTTAAGCAATTATATAATACAACAACAAGGAAAATAATCCATGACATTGTAGGTTAACAATATAAGTCCATAAAAACCAATACAAAAGGAAAATAATACAAAACCCAAAGCCCCTATATTCATCCCTTCCCCACCCTCACTCATAATAACCATCCTAATAAACAGATATTAATATAAAATTTCCAGGCCTAAAGGGAGGCTACAGAAGTTAACTTAATCATACTAAATATTAGAGGACTTTCCCAAGCTAGCCTTAGACTCTATACTCAGAACAAAGAGTAAGACAAATTAACCCCCTGCCCTAAACCAGTAAATTATATAACTTACCCCATCTAAAAAAAAAGTATTAATTTCATTGCGGAATAAATGAGTCTTATAATTTGTAAATTGTAGATTATATCTGCTGTCCATTCTTCCATACAGTAACCATCTTTGTCTAGCCAATGTCTTACTAAGAGTTGTTTCGTTGCAATGGTCAGTAGGGATAAGGAAAATTTTTCAGCTATACCCTTACAGGGTTCATTTCAGATATTTATCTATGTGGGACACTGACCTACTGGGTATAGAAAAGTATGGGTCAGATGAAACAAAACAATGGGTCATATTGTTCAATCAAGCCTAGATTCGCAAAACCAAAGTTTAAAATCTCTATAACAGTGAGCAGGTTGTTCCCAAGGTAGAAGAAAGGGTGTGTCAAATTAAAAACTGTGTGCCAATTGTCCCAATATCCCACCCCAAAATGAACCCTGTCCTTAACTGAATTAAGATTGCCCAAAATACACACCTCAAAACTCATCAAGTTATGTAAGGAAAGTTTAATTCCTATGTTATTTCTTATCAAACTCCAGATATGTTGGGCTTTCGGACAGGACCATAGAATGTGAGCAATTAAGCATTCTGTCAAATCACACTTAATGCATTTATTAGACTCTGTTAAACCAAAGCTATATAATTTTTGTGCAGTCCAATATGTATTGTGAAGGATCTTATATTGGATCAATCTTGTCGATTGTCCAAGGGGATAAACTTGTAGACATTAGTCCAGAGGGTAGCCCAATTTTGTGGATAATGTGTGGCTTCTTTTTGCCAATATGAGGAAATTACAGGGTCTGGCGAAAACTTAAAAGCCAGTAGCATTTGATATAAATTAGCTTCAGGATGGGGTTTTCAAACTCTTCATCTCATATCTTGAGAGTCAGTCATCCAAGGATCGGCTCCAAAATAAACGTTTAAAACTATTTTTACTAATAACAAGTTAAGTAAATATTTTTCATTCAGATTTTCTCTATCTAGTAAGTCCTTTGAAGAGAGTAATTTACCATTACTTATAAACAAATTAATTTTAAAATGACTAGACTTTGGGAACCACACGGAGGGAATTGGTTTCCCATTTATCTTGAAGTTAGAATTGTGATAATAGGCTGGTTGATACTCCTTTGTATGTTTAAACTTAAATAAGACATAGTCTGCTGATGAATTCTAAGAGAGATTCCTATACCTGAATGTTTTAATTCAGAGGGTAAGGAACTTGGCTTATAGTATATAATAGCTTTGGGGGATAAGTTGAATTTTCACATTAAGCTACTGTATATTCCAGGTCTAACCAAATGGAAGTGTAATAACCTTGGTCAGCAATCAGAAGTAACCACTGTGTATATTTATTGGCCTGAGCGGCCATGCAATATTAAGAACAGTTCAGCAATTTCAATCCTCCTTGAGATCTAAGAAGAAACAGTTTTTTTTAGAGCTATTCTGGGGGTCTCACCCCCCCCTCAAAGAAAGTTTGAGATTAGGGAATGATGCTTATCGAACTATGATAAAGGAATAAATATGTTCAACATATTTATGGAGTAAACATTTCTAGGGAAAATATTCATTTTAATTACAGTGTACTAATTCTCCCCCAGAAAGAGAGAAGGAGATTTGACCATATTTTCAAATCCTGTTTAATAGTAATGAGTAAATCATCCAGATTTAGTTTAATAAACTGAGAGTGATCCTGAGTTAAATAAATACCTAGAAACTTCAGTTTAGTACTGTCTCTGCCATTCAGTATAACTTACATTCATGAACCTTTGTGATTCATGAAGCATGTTAGTATTTTAGATATATTTCACTTCGTTATTCATTATTTTCCATAGAGCTTTTTTTGCCCTCCAGGCTGCTTAACAACCTCTTCACCCTCCTCAACCAGCCATCTTCTCCTCCCAAGGACTTACCTGCCTTATTCAGCCATGGCTTGTCCCCCCCCCCCAGTGGGGCTAAGACAGGGAGGCACACCCCTCCCTGAAGTCTGGATCAGTTTTGACAGGGCCTAGGGCGATGGCACAGGTCGAGACTGGTGTGTGGGGCTTCCTAATTGCACAGCCCCTGCTTTTCCTGTTTTCTGGTCTCTACTCCTAAGGTCAGCATGTGTGCAATGGTGCGCACATGTGATGTGAAGACACCACGTATATTCAAATGCATACGCCTGGCCTCAGAGAGGCAGCCACATGTTGAGCCAACCAGCCTCTGCTGGATGGCAGTCAAGCAGCACCCCCCCTGGAGGAGATCCATCTATGGATACTCAATTTTCCTTCCTCAGTCAGACCCCAACTGACCCCTAGTCCATTCCCATACCCAAGTCGCTAGTGTGGCAGGAGGTAAGGTGCCCAGTGCCTCAGCCCTACCCACCACTGGGCCATCCTATTCATTAAGTATTTTTATAAAGTGGTCCATAAAACAGACAGGTAATCCAGTAATCCTACTGGCTAAATGACATCATGTGGGCATAGATTAATGCCCTAGAAACCCATGCCCAACATGCCAAACTTAACATGAGCCTAACACAGAAACACATAAAATCCCTCCGACTTACATTTTTGGCGGCTTCACAGGTCAATTTCAGCAGCATATTCAAAAGACAGTTTAGCAAGAGTTTAGTGAGAGCCCTTTAAAAGAAGGGACAAAAATGTGTGAACAATTATTATATTTTAAAAATAAATACAATTTATGTAAAAGTAAAAATTTTTTTTAAAAAGTTTCCATTCATTACAGTTACAGTGTGTTTAACGGTATGTAAAATTAGTAAGTACGTTTGATGCATCAAGCTGCAGCACTGTAGACTTGCTTAAAAAAGGTTCTGTGTATGTTTTACTTTCCAATACAGTTTATGTCAAGTTATGAGTTTTAAAAGGTTACCATGAATGGACAGTCACGCTCTGTTGTCATTTCAAGAGTCAGATTGTCTTTGAGATTTTGTGTGGGCTGTAAGGGGGAAACAAAACCTGTGTTTTACTTTTGAATAACAGTATCGCGCTGCAGCACCTTAGACTTGGTAAAAAGAAAAAAGTTATGTCTGTGTTTTAGTTCATAGTACATTTTTTGCCAAGTTTTGACAGTTATAAAAAGTTACAGTGAAATATGGGCATGCTCTGTTTCCTTTTCAAGGATCAGACTGTTAGTGTTTGATTGCTCATGCTAACTGTAGACTTAAGAAAAAAAATGCTTCCGTGTTTCACTTTTGAATGATGGGTGACGTCATGCATAACAAAAGTATGTCTTTTATTTAAAATATTCATATTGTAGCCATGAAAACTACTTATTTCAACAGAAAAAAAAGAATAAATACATCATAAAAAATATGCATGTGACAATGTTTGCCTTTAGAACTTATCTATCTGGCAGAAGAATAAACTCAGAATTCATTAAATAAAACGGCTTCTGAATATTGTTTCCATTAAAAAAAATCATTTTATAAATGCAATAACTGACTCCAGGGCATGGGTATACTAGGCATTAATGCACTTTCCAGGTGGCTGGAGGTCACTCAGACTTCGCCCTCGTGCCTCACAGTGCACCTGGGGTGTGTCTTAATGCCCAGTATACCCATGCCCTGTCAAGGGTTATAGCTTACATAGTACAACTATAGAAATCATATTATGGTACAAAGATTGCATGAGATCATAAGAGCATAGGGAACAGTAAATAAAGATCGAGGCAGAAGGCTATGGACATTATCACTGCCAAGTGCTGTTATAACTGGTACCAACCAACACAACGTAACATTATCATTATTATATTGAGATGCATGGTTTGGTTTGTAAAAATAAAAACAGATGCACTGTTCTGTTTCTAAAAAAGGGTAAGACAAATTAGTTTTATTTCTTCTATTATCTTTTTTCAGTATATTAACTATACAAATTAATAGCACAATGCTATTTTGATGTTCGCACTTGCACAAAGCAAACATGTTGCTGTGACAGTGGATTTGAGTGATGGAAACTGTCATTCTCATACAGGACAATCTGCAAGGGGCTCGGCAGTGTCAGACCAATCATCAGCTAGACTGATCATGACAATCTTGCTGCTTGCTGGGCAGAACCTTCATGAAGTTCAAAGAAAAGAGCTGACCAAATCACACAGCAGCTCTCTGCTTTGATCTGTATGACACTGCCCAGCAAACAGCTGATCAGTATCATGATCAGCCTGTGACACATCCCCTCCAATGCAACTAACAATCCTACCCTCTGTCAAGTATCCCTCCCACCTCCCTGTCACTTCTTGTGCCCGTGCCTCTGCCACTTTTGAATCTCACTCATTGCCAAGCATCCCTCTCCCTCCCCATTTGCTTCTCATGCCTGTGAAAGATCCCACCCTCTGCTAAATGTCCCATTTACCTCCCCATTTCCCATAAATATTAAACCAACACTGGGGTACCCAATTCCCAGTGTTGGTACTAAAAACAAAGAAAACCGTCCCTTGTAGTCTTAATTTTTTTTTTACTCCCTGGAAAAAGTAAAATGGTCCATCGATGTTTGTTGTCACTGCCACCCCACCCCCACCGCCATTACCATCCCCCACCTAACCCCCCACTCAGCACCCACCACCCCACTCTACCCACCCCTTACTGACCTACCAGGGGTTCAGCACTGTAATCCTCACTGGACTGAAGACATGTCTTCACTCTTCAACACCAGTCCAGGAACTGAGGAAATCAAGTAACCTGTGGCCAATGTACTTTGGACTTGCAAACATGACTTTGTCATTTTTTATTTTTTCCCCCAAATTTTCAACATGGCCTTTTTGGGACCCCAGATTTTTCATATTTGGCCCAAAAGGTGGTTTCACAGTTGCACTGCAAAATCACCTTTTGGGCAGGATTTTAACATTTTCACCTACTAGGTTCATGAGATGGGGGTTATAAGAGACTATGCTGAACATGTGGAGTCAAAATATTAAAAACCTACAAAGTTATGAAAGTATGTTGAAATGTTTCAACATTCGCTCATTACTTTGTTCATTTTCAATATTCTGACCCCAGATTTTCAACACAAGCCATTTTTTCACACCACCAGATGAATGTGGTACGTGTCCGGGTGAAGTTTTTCAAATCCGGGCCAAAATGTGTTTTTGCACTTGTGGCGCAAAAGGATGTTTCGGCCAGTATTTTATAAATGACACCTGTCAGGTTCGGAAGGAGGGGGTCATACAAGACTATGTTGAAAATTTGGGGTCAAAATGTTACAAAACAAAGTTATGAAGAAACACTAATTTTTTCTCGATGTTTACTCATGACTATAGCCCTTTTGTTACTACCCCATCTGATGAACATGACAGGTGTCTTTTTTCAAATCCCTCTGAAAAATGTTTTTGCAGTCACGCTGCAAAATCACCTTTCCGATTGGAATTTAAAAAATTCCACCTGTCTTGATCATAATGTCAGGTCATAAAAAGATTACAGTATGTTGAAAATGTGGGTTCAGAATGTGGAGCCCACTGAAATTTAGTCTCAGCTGGCCTATCCTGGGTAAATACAATCTAAAAATGTGTAACAGTAGGACACCACTGATAATGAGATACTGCATCTCATCTGGTCTATCCTGCATAAATACATAGTAAAAATGTATAAAAGCAGGACCCCAGTAGAGCAGAGCTCCCACTGAACTGTGCTTCTATCTAACTCAATCCTGGGAAAAATGCATTGTAAAAGTTGGACCCTACTGAAAATGTAACCTTTCAGCTGGGCTGTCCTAGGTAAATACATTATAAAAATAGGTAGATGCAGGGCCCCATTGAAAATGAGATACTGCATCTCGGCTATGCTATCCTGGGTAATAACAGTGTGAAAATTGGGAAAAGCAGGACCCCACTGAAATTAAATTGCATCTGATCTGTGCTATCCTGGGTAAATACAGTACAAAAATTTGTCAAAGCAGCACCCCACTGAAAATGAGATATTGCATCTCAGTTGGATTATCCTAGGTAAATATATTATAAAACTGTGTAAAACAGGACTCTACAGCTGACCCCACTGAAAGGAAGATGTTGCATCTAAGATGATCTGTCCTAGAAAAATACATGAAAAAAGCAGGGCCAAACTAGAAATAAGATATTGCACCTCACTTCTACTATCCTAGGTAAATGCAGTATAAAACTGTGTAAAAGCAGAACCCCATTGCAAATGACATATTACATCTTATCTGGTTTATCTTCGGTAAATGTATAGTAAAAATTTGTACAAGCAGGACCCATTACAACAACAATGCAAGCAGTGCACATTCTGCATTGACAAATGCTTGTTTCTAACTGTGCAACTGACAGAATGTTTGAGGTCAATTGCTCATTTACAGTTACACGCGTGGTGTGGTGCCTTTTAGACTCATCTGCATATCTGGTTCCATTTGCCCCTAATTTAAATATTCAGACTGCTGTTTCCCCTAATTTGCTTATTTACAGTGCCTTTGTTCTCTGACAATAGCACTGTAGATATACAGTCTGACTGGCTGAAAGGCAATCAGCTCAATATAATTCTGCTTTATCTTCAGATGCTTTTGCAGCCGGAAGTGAGAAATAACTGTTACCGTTGGTGAGGACAGTGAAATATTAGCCACGTGATTTAAGGTATAAGATTAATGTTTATGGGTATAACTCATATACAGATACCAATTAAATTATGGGGACTAATACAAAAATTGAAAAACAGTGCAAAAACATTTGTTTTAAACTTATTTTTTTAAGCCATCATGAAATTTACCATGTCGATATTGAACAAGTATATCAATGTACTTTATCATTATGAAAAAAGTACATTGATAACATTTATTCAAAAAAAAGTTCTGTTGTGATTTAAATGTGTATATTGATAACGTAATTACTGTTACATAATTGTATCAATCAATTCTTTATTGTTCGATAATTTGTTTGTCATTACATATACAGTACAATAATGGATGGGGAAGTGTTCTTAACAAGGATTTAATGATTGCCCGAGGTGTGGGATGCTACATTACGTTTATTACAGCATCCCACACCGAAGGCAATCATTAAATCCAAGTTAAGAACACATCCCCAACCTTTATTATTTATAATTGCTGGTTAACAATTTTTTATTTAGCTTTATTTTACGGTTGCAGCTTACCTGCGTTTGCCACTTCCTGTTCTGACTACCGAACGAGCGAGCGAGCGAACTACAGAGTGGGAGTCGGCAACATTGTGCGCTACAGTTTCCAAATGGAAGGATCAACCGCATACGTGCTTTTACTCATAATATGTATTTTTTTTTAAAGACAAAGAGAGGAGAACTCGGTCTGGCAGCTCCTCGCTAAGCGACTGAGGAGCCACCATGTTTTAAAAACTGTTGAGCCTGCCCAGAGGACGTGAACAGCCAATGAGGGAGCAGTTGTGTCTGAGTGACTTGGCTCATGTTTGCCGTTATAACCCACGGGTTATAACAGCAAATTATAACTCAGTCAGGCACTGGGAAAAATTGCTGACCAGTTATTATAAATATATTACACACCTTTACAAGACAGTCACAAAACACATATACTCTATAGTAAATTATGCCTATCATAGTTTACAATCCCCCTTAGTAGGATTAAAAACATATGTAAATATACATAAAAATATAAATATAAGTGAAAAAAACATAAATATATTGCACAATCAGTTTATAGTGTACAGGCGCTAGTCGTGGATTCTATGTTTAGCAATACCGCCTACTTAAATTCTTTATTTTTTATGTAATTTCCTTTTTTTTGATAACTTGCAGTAAGGAGAATACTGCATCCAATATAATTTTTGAATGGGATTTAAACAGATATGTTGTTATAATTATAGGTTCCAATTCAAATTAGGCCATAATATTTCCCAGAAATGTTTTTCTGTGATTAAAATACAGTGGACGCAATACTACTAAGTGTGTTAGGTTGTCTGGACCCCAAACCACATTTGCATATACCTGTGGGTTCTTTTCTTTTATACATTTTTTCCAATATCTGGCTATCATGGTATTCGAATCTGTATCCTGGTTAGCAATTTTCTTCTTTGTGGATTTATTATATTTAAATAGGGTTCGAAATCAAAATGTATTTTATTTTTTGCTATGAGCTCATTTTGTAATGGGTTTTTACCCTATATCTTTCTGGCTAGTGATATCATTCTTTCTTTTACCTTGAGGTATATTTCTGAGAGGGGGGTCTAAGGAAGATGTCTACCAGGCTTTGTAGAAGTCCATATGGCCTTATATGTGGTATGATTTATATACTGGGGGAAGCTATATTTGAGAGTAGATAGTTTATTGATTCTTCTATACACTTTCTGGGAAGTCGCTCTTCATTCATGGTGTATGCTCTTAGCCAGTATTTGACCAGTCTCTCTTGTATAAGTCCTTGTATAACTGCCCCAATTTAGTTCAGCTCTGACTGAGGGGGAGGGGGTGTCTTGCGGGAGTCCCAGTAATTTTTTTGTAATATGTATTTCAAAATCGTTCTATGTTCCCCTGTCTTTGCATTCCCCATATTTTAGCTTCATATAATATTTGAGCTTTAATTTTCACGGTTATTACTTTAAGGCATCCTTTTATTGAATGTCCTCCATATTTGTACATGAATCTTGTCATAAGTGGAAGAAACCTTTTAACTTTCGCTTCTGTATTTTTTACATGTTTATTCCATGTGAGATCATTTGAAATTGTTATACCTAGATAGCAGAAATTTTTCACTACCTCTAATTGTTTATCAATAAAGTATCAATTTTTATTATTTCCACCACATATCATTTCCTTGGATTTCTCATAATTTATTTGTAAATCTGAATTTCTGCAATATCCTCTTAGTTTCTAAATAACTTGTTGATATTAGGACGATGTCGTCTGCATAGTCTAGGTATGGGCATGGGTGTCCACCAATTTTGTGCATGTGAAAATTTTCAGTGTACATTTTTTTTTTTATTTTGCTCTGGTTTCCATCCCCCCAAGCTGGAGGGTTTGGTTCCCCCCCGGCTTGCTGCACCCCCCCCCTGAGACAAGGCTTAACAGACTGAGCGGGGCCACCAGGTGGTACCCCCTCTCCAAAGAACACAGTCTCTTACTCTGGCTTACCCCCCCAGGGCAGGGCCATGGGAGCGGGACTCCCTGGTGGACATTAATCACAGCGGGAGTGGTGTTGGGGGTGGAAGCCATCATGAATGGAGACAGAATTTTTTTTCCCAGTATGCTGAGATCCCTGGGGGTGAGGATGTGCAATGATGCCAGCATCTGCCCACCCCCCCCTTGTGTGAGGCACTGGCAGTGGTGGTACCCCCAGCCTCTGCCAGAGTTCCACATAGCACCGGACACTCTTCTCCCTCCCCCCGGAGAAGGAGAGCAGTCCCTGGGATGCTCAATCCTTTGCTCCATGGCAGGTCCTTCGACTCCAGAGTCCATCACTGAACCTGGGATTTTGGCGCTGCAAGCAGATGTCTTGCCGCTGCGCTGGCGGGCCAGCTATTCATTGTACATTTTGATTAATATATAATTTATGAATAAGTTGAACAAAATCAGGGATAGTGAGCATCCTTGTTTGATGCTTCTATTTGTGTGGAATTCTCAGTTTGCCCCCATGGAGTTGTATCTAATTTGTCATTATCCTCATACAGTAATTTAATTTAATTAGTTTTATTATGGCTTGTCTCAACCCTCGCTTTTTCTAGTGCTTGCCAGAGTAAGTCTCTGGTTACCCTATCAAATACAGATTTTAATCTATAACAATGCAGTATACTTTTCGTTTCTTAATTTTCTTGTGCTCGTATGTGAGATGAGTTAGTACAAAACATTGATCGATTGTGGAATGTTCTGGTATGAATCTGGCTTGTGCACTATAAATAATTTTGTTTGATTTGATCCATTCCAAGAGTCTTGTATTAATAATTGTTGTAAACATCTTCTGTGAGCTATCCAATAGACTAATGGGTCTATAGCAGCCTGAAACATAGAATTTGATGGCAGATAAGGACTGCATGGCCCACCCAGTCTGCCCATTTCCCTACCTAATGGATAAGCTGCAGATCCTAGTTAACCAGCAGCCTACTTCTTTCTACCCCCAACCCCTAGAATTGCCTTATGACTGTCCCATGCATGCTTGAATTCAACCACTGTTTTTGACTCCACAACCTTCTCCGGAAGGCCGTTCCATGCATCCACAACCCTCTCTGTGAAAAAATACTTCTTACATTACCTCTGAGCTACCCCTCCATCTTCAAATTGTGCCCCCTTGTTCTTGCACACACCTTTTTTTGAAAGATGCTACCCTCTTGGACTTCGTTGATTCCCTTGAGGTACTTGAAAGTTTCTATCATGTCCCCCGTCTCCCTCCTTTCCTCGAGGCTATACATATTAAGCTCCTTTAGTCTCTCTTCATATGTCTTCTGGTGCAGACCCTGCACCATTTTAGTTGCCCTCCTCTGGACAGCTTCCATCCTGTCTATGTCCTTGCGGAGATTGGGTCTCCAGAACTGCATGCAGTACTCTAGATGGGGTCTCACCAGCTGTCTGTACAGAGGGATAACAACTTCCTGTTTTCTACTGGTGATGCCTTTACCCATGCAGCCCAGTATCCCCCCAGCCCTCCTTACTGCCCTCTCACATTGCTTGCCCACCTTTAAGTCATCTGATATGACTACCCCCAGGTCCCTTTCCATTTTTGTTGTTGTTAGTATCTCACCCCCCATTGTGTACTCTTCCCCTGGGTTTTTGCTTCCCAGGTGCATTACCTTGCACTTCTTAGCATTGAATCTAAGCTGCCATACATTTGACCATTCCTCTAACCTTGCCAAGTCCCTTCTAATCCTTTCCACCCTACCTTGTGCATCAACTCTGTTGCAGATCTTTGCGTCATCTGCAAAGAGACATACTTTTTCTTCCAGTTCCTCTGCAATAGTGCTTATAAAGACATTGAAGAAGACCAGTCCTAATACTGAACCCTGCGGTACCCCACTAGTAACCCCCTTTCTTCAGAGTGGACTCCATTTACTATTACCCTCTGTGTCCTATTCTCCAGCCAATTCTTTACCCAGGCTATCATCTTGGGACCCACTCCCAGGCTGGCTAACCTGTATATTAATCTTGTGTGTGGGACTGTGTCAAATGCCTTGCTAAAGTCTAGGCAGGCCATGTCCACAGCCCCTCCCTGATCTACTATTTTGGTCACCCAGTCAAAGAAATCTATTAGATTCATCAGGCATGACATTCCCACTGTGAATTCATGCTGCCTTGGGTCCTGTGCCCTCTGGCTTCTAGATACTCGACAATTCTTTCCTTCAGAAGTGATTCCATCATTTTCCCTATCACTGAGGTTAAACTTACAGGTCTGTAGTTTCCTGCTTCTGCCCTGCTCCCACTTTTGTGAAGGGGAATCACATCTGCCCTCCTCCAGTCCTCAGGTACCACCCCATTCTCCCATGATTTGTTAAAGAGGGTAGTCAGTGGTATCACTAGTTCTACCCTTAGTTCTTTTAGAATTCTGGGATGAATCCCATCAGGCCCCATTGCTTTCTCCACCTTCAGTTTAAGAGTTCTTTCAGAATCCTTTCTTCTGTAAATGGGCTAGTATCAACTTCTGTATCCAGAGTGTTTCTATTGTTTGTTTTAGGTACCTCCCCCTCTTCATTTGTAAATACTGAGCAAAAATATTTGTTTAGTATCTCTGCCTTTTCACAGTCACCCTCTGCCCACCCCCTCCCCTTTATTAAGCCTCACTATCCCTCCCTTGGTCTTCCTTTGCTCCCTGATGTACCTAAAAAAGGTTTTATCCCCCTTCTTAACTGAGTTAGCTATCTTTTCCTCGGTTCGGGCCTTTGCTGTTCTGACTGCCTTCCCAGCTTCCTTTTGCTTTAACTGATACAATTCTCTGTCCTGCTCCTTCTGTGATTCCTTTACTTCCTGAATGCTTTCTTTTTCTCTTGAACCTTCACTGCCACCTCCTTTGAGAACTATAGTGGTTTCTTACATCGTTTTGTTTTGTTTATTTGCTTCACACAAAGGCTTGTTACCTCTGTGATGGCAGTTTTTGTTATTCCCCATTGTTCTTCTACCCCTCCTTCCTGCCCCTTTGCTAGTGCATTCCTTAGGCACTCACCCATTTTGGCAAAGTCAGCCCTCCTGAAGTCCAGTACGTTTGCCTTTGTATGGCTTGACTCTATTGCTGTGTTTATTGGAACCATACTGTTCAATGGTCGCTAGTTCCCAGATGGCTACCCACTTCTACATCTGTGATCTCTCTCCATCTCCATTGAGAGAGCCAGGTCTAAGATTGCTCCCTCAAGTGGTTCCAATACTAGTTGTCTAAGGCATGTCTCGTAGGGGCATCTAGAATAACCCCACTCTTAGAAGTGGCTGCTGCAACTGCACTCCAGTTAACATCTGGCATATTCAGATCACCCATCAGCAATATCTCCCCTTTTTCTGCCATTCTAAGTATACTTTATCATTTCCTTGTCCATTTCCTCCCCCTGAGGGGAGGTGTCTGTATACAACCCCTGTGCGGATTGTGGTGCCATTGCCTGTCTCCAAATTGACCCACAGTGCTTCTTCTCCTCCCTGTTTACCCTTCAGTTCTCTTGCTTTGATTCCTTCCCTTATGTAGAGAGCTACTCCTCCTCCTCTTTTACCCTCCCTGTCCCTCCTGTAGATAGTGTATCCTGGTATGTTTACGTCCCAGTCATGGTTCTGTGTGTACCATGTTTCTGTGACTGCCACGATATCCAGATGTTCCTCCTCCATCAAGGCCACTAATTCAGGAAGCTTGTTACCCAGACTATGGACATTGGTACTCATTGCTCTCCATTTTTTGATGGCTTTACCTTCTGTAGCAGCATCCCCCACTGACCTTTCTACCTTGGTCTTTTTCTCATTTAGTACCCTGTTTTGTAGGGAGGCTGGGGTTTTCCTGCTGCTTATCAGTGCCTCCCCCTGTGACTAGTTTAAAAGCTTGCCAATGAAGCATTTAAACCGATTGCCAAAAGACTTGTTCCTTCCTGAACAGATGCAGACCATCCTGCCAGTATAGGCTGGTGACCCTCCAGGTGGAACCCCAGTCCCCAATGAAGCAAAACCCCTGTGCTCCACACCATTTTTTCAACCATTCGTTAAACTGCATGGTTCAAAGTACCCTCACCTCACCCATGCCACTGACAGACAGCACCCCTGAGAAGGATACTGTGTGTGCTACTTGTCTTAGGCCCCTCCCCAACTCTACAAAGTCCTTCTGCACTGCTCTAATCTCATGATGAGCCAAGTCATTTGTCTCTAGGAGGACAATGATGTCCAGCTCAGACTCCCGTGCAACTGTTCTCATGATCCTAAGGATGCACTTCCTGTCCCTCCAAGCCATGGCACCAGGCAGGCACTTTACTTCAGTTTCCCCTGCTCCCCCTAGTTCTATCCCCCTAATAATTGAGTCCCCCAACAGGAGCTGCTTCCTTTCCCTGTGGTGTCCTCTGCCTCCTTCCTGAGGGCCTCCCTTGTGACAGTTGTCTGCAACCTCCTTAGTCTCCTCTGCAGGTGCATCCATAGGGGAACTATGCTCCCCCAGAATGGTGTCTTGTGGAGGTGGAACAACTGACTGGGTGTGCCTCCTGTTCCACCACCCTTACCCTCCCTGAGCCCACTGTGGTCCAACTGCTGTGCTCTCGCAACCTCTGAGGTAGTGGTGGTGGCTCTGGTGCTCCCTGGATGGGGGAGGTTCCCTTACTACTGTCCAGTGCGGCCTGGGGGAAGGTTCCCTTACTACTGTCCAGTGTGGCCTGAAGACGGGCAACTTCCTCCCTCAGGGCAGAGAGTTGTCTGCAAACAGGGCAGCATCTCAGCCTCCAGAAAGACTCCCGGAAGACTGCTGCCCCACAGCCATTACATTGTACTACTCCCCACATGTCTGTCTACCGTCTCGTTTATTTTTTTTTATGTCTTGTTGTGTGTGTGTGTGATTGGTTTGTTATATAGAAACATATATATTATACATTGTGTATGCTTATATTGTCAGTGCAGTGTGCTAGGGATGATATGACAGTGATATGCGCCTTGCCCTCTGGAGGAAATGATGTCAGAACCCTGGTATAAAGGAACTATTTCCAGGGGTGGGTGGGGTGAGGGGTGGGAAGGGTTTGGGCCTAAACTGTGCCCTCACGAAACAATCAGCTAAAAGCTCTGACCTACCACTGCAATGAGTGCCTTCCTGTCAGCAAGATGCCCTACACGACAATTTGACAGAGAAAATACCCTGTTAATCAAACAGAGAAAAATCCAAACATCCAAGTCAGACACAGGTAAACCTCCCCAGCCCCAAAACAGCCTGGTGACTTGTGCTCTGAAAGCAGTCAGCCCCAAAACAAGTCAGCTGTGCACAAGGACAGACACAATAAACAGTATTCAGTCCCTCTGGGTTTAAACTCTTCCTGCACTGAAAATCTTAATTGTAACAAAAGTTAAGCAAGGTCTACCTCCCTCTGCTGATTGAAAGACTGCTTTTTCTTATAATTCTAAGTTCCTTATTTCACCTTTCGGTTAGAAGCAGCCTCCACCTAAGGAATATTAATTTTCCTAATGAATCTGCTACAAACCAAAGGCCTGGGTCTCATTTATCCCCTTCTAAAAAAATGGAACAATTATGTTAAGTTTCCAGGATTTTGGGATATTTAGTTTCATTAATACATTTTAAAAAGTTATATAAACAAGGGATCTGTGTATTTGTGAATCATGTCTATAGGGACCTCATCTGGGCCAGGTGCTTTATGCCTTGTAAACTAGATAATGGCTTCATATATCTCTGTCTTAGAGAATTATTTTACTTCATTGATCCATTTTCCTTTGTTTATCTTACTGTCTCTCTGCATCTCTTCAGGGTCATCAAATAGTTCTTTACAGTGGTTTACCCATTTTTCCAGGTCGACAAATTCTTCCATCTCCTCAATATATTCCTCCATTTCTCTTGAGACTAATTTCCAGAATTGTTTGCCTATACCATTCTTTTCAATTTTTGCCATATTTGTTTCCTATATCTAGTTATGTGTGTTTTAATTACCTTAATATATTCTTTTCTCAATCTATTTAAACATTTTTATTTGTCTGGTTTGGTTTCTTTCTCACTTTCCTTAATTGTTGATTTAACTTTCGTCTAGCTACACTACATTCTTTGGTGAACCACAGTGATTTCTTATTATTATGGGGAGAGGGGCAGTTGTTACTTTATATAATAAATCAGGAGATGGATTTCATAATTTTCTCAAATATTTCTATACATTCTGCATCCTGGTTTCCTTCTTCTATTGTATTTAAATGTTCTAGAATCCCTGTGTTATGCATTTCTATTAGTAGGTCTTCTCCCTCTATTTTATCCCAGCATATAATTTTTTTATTCCTGATCATGAACTGGCTTCTTGTCTCCTTGGTCATGGGGTATTCTCACTTTAAACTCATAATTAATGGGCAATGTGGGCTTTCAGTTCTAGATGTTATTTTACATAGAAACATAGAATTTGATGGCAGATAAGGACCGCTTGGCCCACCCAGTCTGCCCATTTCCCTACCTAATGGATAAGCTGCAGATCCTAGTTAACCAGCAGCCTACTTCTTTCTACCCCCAACCCCTAGAATTGCCTTATGGCTGTCCCATGCATGCTTGAATTCAATCACTGTTTTTGACTCCACAACCTCCTCCAGAAGGCCGTTCCATGCATCCACAACCCTCTCTGTGAAAAAATACTCCCTTACATTACCTCTGAGCCGCCCCCCTCTATCTTCAAATTGTGCCCCCTTGTTCTTGCACACCTCTTTTTTTGAAAGATGCTACCCTCTTGGACTTCGTTGATTCCCTTAAGGTACTTGAAAGTTTCTATCATGTCCCCCCCTCTCCCTCCTTTCCTCAAGGCTATACATATTAAGCTCCTTTAGTCTCTCTTCATATGTCTTCCGGTGCAGACCCTGCACCATTTTAGTTGCCCTCCTCTGGACAGCTTCCATCCTATGTCCTTGGGGAGACTGGATCTCCGGAAGTGCACACAGTACTCCAGATGGGGTCTCACCAGCTGTCTGTCCAAAGGGATAACAATTTCCTGTTTTCTACTGGTGATGCCTCTCCCTATGCATCCCAGTATCCCCCATCCCTCCTTACTGCCCTCTCACATTGCTTGCCCACCTTTAAGTCATCTGATATAACTACCCCAGGTCCCTTTCCATTTTTGTTGTTGTTAGTATCTCACCCCCCATAATGTACTCTTCCCCTGGGTTTTTGTTTCCCAGGTGCATTACCTTGCTCTTCTTAGCATTAAATCTAAGTTTCTTTTCATGTCAATTAATGACTAGGCTGAATTTGTATTAATCCATATTAAATCTATAACAGAAGATCCATTTATGGTATTGTAAGTATGGTTTCCTTGTCTATCTAATTTTGTTCTGCCATTCAGTGAGATACAATTATTATTTGAATGTGTCCACTGTATTTCTTTTCAAGAAGATGTTATTAATCTCCTGTGATATTAGAGACTCCATGATATCTTCTTCTAATTCTAGCTGTCATCCATTCTGGAGTTAAAATCTCCAGTTATCAGCAGCTTTGTTTCTGGGTTTGAGTCTAGAAGATTGTTTATTTGAGTTTCCATAGGTTTTAGAATGTCAAGGAGAGTCTTAGGCTTAACATTGGGGGGGTTGGGGTATAGATTTTTCTGTGATTTTAATCGCCAGAATGTTCTTACTTTCAATGTCTAATTCTTGGCTATCTGTATCAGCCTTACATTTTCATCCAGTTAATAACCCCTCTATATTCCTTACACATTTTTTTGGGGCAGATTTACTGAAAGTTTTAAAACCACTAACATAATTTCCCCTCTCAACCAGGTTTCTTGAATGCAAAATAAATTCCATGAATTTTGGACTATCCACTTTGTTTCTCTGTCCTGATACTTTCCACTGTACTAATCTAAAGACTTTGTCCTTAGAATCATTCTGAGGATCGACATTATTTATTTATTTTTTTTGTAATGTCTTTTGGCTTATTCAGTCAATCTTGTTTCCTTGCTAGGACAGTACTTTGTTAGCAGTGCCCATCATATAAACCCATTTGGATGAATCTGTTTGAATTTTGGCATTACTATCTTCTCTGTTACCTTTTTCCCATTAATGGATACCTATATAATCTAAGTCAGTTGCCTTAGTCAGCAGTAGTCTATAAGCTTCTCCATCATCTATACCGTAATTTGGCCATTTTCCCTCCATCTGACTACCCTTTTGATTGACTGTCCAAGCTTTGGATGTTTTACAAGGTTTTGATGTAGGTCTCCAACTCTATATTTAATATTGCGAGAGTTCTCATCACTCAAAAACAGGCAGTACTGCTCACATGCCTTCCAGTATAAAAACTAAAAATGAAATATAGTTAAACCCAAATATTGATAGTATTCTACTATGATTAGGTTTTCAGTTATTTTGAGGTACCTTATAGAATTCTGGGAATAAATATGATGGCATACACATTTTCTCTATTTCTATCCTCATTTGTTTTAGCTACTTTTTTATTTTAATAGCATTTAGTACGTAGAATCGGTCTGAAACCAATAGTATCATTTCCGAGTCAGGAATTGGTCTGATTATGCTCACATAGTATAATAGTCTTGTTTTATCATTCAGTAGAGTAGTCAGTAGTGCTCTTAATGTTAAATTCAATTTTTCTTCTGGGATAATTTCTAATCCGAACATCGGTACTACAAAATCTGATCCAATTGTTTTCCTCAGGAACCTTTCAAATTTGTCTTTATTTTCCCATCCCTGGGTTTTATTGGTTTCTGTTTGTTCTTTACATTCCTGTTTTTCAGTCTCACCTTCCTGTGTTTTCTGATTTCTTTCTCCTCAGTATCTGACTTCAGGCTATCATCATTATCATCTGGGTTTCCCTTAACCAACCTACCAAGGGGCACCTCTTTTGAATGTATGTTATCTTTCTTATTAACTTTATTTATTTTTTTCTTCTTTTTTTCATTTGTTGGCTCTCTTTTTTGTCTTCATGGAGACTGTAAGTTCTGCTATTGTTTTGTTTAATTCATCTAAGTCCCCAAATACTTCTGAGAAGTCGATCCATTAATAACTTTGGTGTTTTTTTTAAGGGTTTCATCAGGTAAGTTACTATTTGTCATATCTTTTTTCCCCTAGTTTATTTATTTGACCCTCCGAAAATTTTTCTTGAAATTCACTAGTCTCTTGGGTGGGTGTTCATGTTAGTATATTTTTGTTATATGTCTTATTTTATTTTTCCCGTTATCTCTCTTTTTCTTTCCTGTTAGAAAGTTAGGTGAGTTTTGCATTTTATTTAAGGCTACCAAAGCTAGTTGCCTTAGTGTTTTAACCTTATTGCCTCCCATTCCTGATTTAATACTGTTATATGTAACTTCCTTAGTTAGTTCACTAAGTTTGTTATTGATCATTTTACCACTTCGTGTAGTGGTGGGCATTTTGTCCAATCAGTTTTAATGTGATAATAGCCAGCTATTGTAATATCCTGTCTATGTCAGCTTGAATCTCCCACAGGTGTGCGCTTTTGATTTTGCTGCTGAACACATAGTCTGCTCTTCAGGGTATATTGCGAGTGTGTTGTGAACACAACCTTCTAATAACCTCCCAGTAAACTTCTCTATGCAGGGATACAGACACCAGTACACAGCTGAGACGAGGGCTCCCAGCTATTCTATTAGACTCTTCAGATTCCCCCTTTACACCTAAGCAGGCACATCTCTCTCAATTTTTAACAACCGATAAAACAGTAATAATACAAGTGTACCACAAGCGGGACCTTCTGGTAGCCTTCAGCTAAACTTATCTCAATGGGATACAGACACCAGTACACATTCAGTATACATTCAGCTAAACTAAGGGTTCGTAGAGATTTTCCAGATGATTCTATTGGTCTCTTCTAATTCCCCCTTAGCATATAGAAGCAAATGCTCAGTTAACTAACACCTAGGCAGTCCTGTCTCTTTCAGGTTTAATAATAGTAAAAACAGTAATAATAAGAACTTTTGAAGTGCAGCACACTTCACAAGAGAGCGGACAAAGAACTGATATTAACGTCCAATTGTGTGGTAAAAAAAAGAGAAGAAGGAATATATTTAACTCTTACGTAAGTGTTTCCTAGATGTTCACCAAAGGATACTTCTTTTATCCTGGTCTCGTACGCTTTCTTTGAATGAAGGTCTCACCAGGCTGCTTCTTTTTCTATTCCCTTTTACTGTGCACACCCAAAAAAAAGAAAAAAAAAAACACTACAAGGCACAGTAAAGTAGGATAAGTAAGGAAATAATCTGAGAGTTATTTACTATAACCAGAGGCCACAAGTCTATGGCATGCTCTATCGTACTGTGCTGGATTTAGAACTCCAATGTCTGTGCACTGCTTATCAGTTGGATGCTCATGTGATCTCTGGCATGAAAAATCTAAATGTTACAAAACTCTTGGATCAAAGAATAAAACACTAAAATGTTACTTAATGAACCTCAAAAAT
This sequence comes from Neoceratodus forsteri, assembly GCA_016271365.2. NCBI lineage: Eukaryota > Metazoa > Chordata > Ceratodontiformes > Ceratodontidae > Neoceratodus > Neoceratodus forsteri. Next base: position 789,312,294 of record CM057454.1, read on the forward strand.
ATGCTTGGATATGTGCATATATAGTATATTTAAAACATGGTCAGTAGTTGAGCATACAAAATAAAGTATAAAACAGTGACACTTTTCAAGCGTTTGTTCCATTGTTTCTGTATTTTTAGTTTTCTCACCAGTTCCACTTTTCCCTTTTTTTTTGTCCGATTTTGTCAGTCGGAAGGACAATTTGTCCAGGTCAGAATCTTGGGTTAACCATTTAACTCCACTGTATTCCACTAAATATTCTTTCATTCTCTCTGGGTCTCCCATATATCCTGGGTTGGTTTTCCTCCTTTTTGTCCTTGTTGTCTCAACAGTAACTCGCTGTGCTGTTTTCCTTTGGTGTTTACATCCATGACCTCCAAAGGGCTCTCCTGCTCCAGTCTCTCCATTCACTAGTATGGCAGCACCACCATTTGCAGCCTTCTTCTTACTGGGAAACAGACACACACCAAAAAGCAACATGCACAACCAATAATGGGGACTCAAAGATGGACTGGAAAGATTGCTACTTTTTATTTTTAAGCACAGGCAATGATAGTATACCTGTTTTCGGCTTAAATCTTGCTCAAAACAATCCTGCTTCTGCAGCTATTTCTCAGCATACCAAGCGCATAGCCTCCATCTTGGACTGGACCCTCCAACATTATGTAAGCAATAATACCCGACAGGGTGGGCATTATTGGGAAATATCGGACTGCCCAGGGGCGTAATGAGGCCAGACGCTGAAGCCGGAGGGCCTTATAGCCCCTGGAAGGTCTGGTGTTTCCCAAATACCCACCCTGGAGGGTATTATTGTGCTTAGAAAATATCCATCTGTGTAACTTATTGTGAAGTTGTAAACTAATACAGTAAATTACTGTGAAAAAAAAGAATACAGGTATACCATATAATGTATTCATAAAGTAGTCCATAGGCTGTTCCTGGTGCTGTTGCTCCTCCCTGCAGCATTCTGGTGGAGTGCCGCCCAACCCAGGAGAGAGTCACACACACAGACACACACTGTTTGTAAAGAAGAAAGGCACTGTTTGAAAATAGCTTGTTGGGCTCTCGGGGAGGTTTATTTTTCTTTTTGGGTGCATGTGTTTTTTTTTGTTTTTTTTTTCGGTCTGAAATTGTGTCTGTGTGCCCTGTCACCTTTGACCGCGATGTACGAGGAAGGAGAAAAAGCGACGTCTGAGCGCGGTGTACCAGAAAACAAAAGATTTTGTTTCAGTTTCTTAAAATCCTCAGGTAACTGTTTTTGGTTTCTTTTTCTACAGCAGGGTTACTGATTGTGTGGGAGTTGTGCTGAGTGATGACTCTCTGTTTGTGGCAGAACAGCAGTGCGAGACCGCGGTCAGGAGAGGATTATGAGACTACTGTGAGAGTGCGGTCGGGAAAGTGGTGCTGTTGTGTCACTCTTCCAACTGCAAGATAAGTGAAGTGTGGTTTTTATTTGGTTTTAAAACAAGCAGCAGCAGCTGCAAGTAAATAATGATTGCTTTGGGTGGGGGAGAGCAGTACCTCTCGCTAAGCGAGAGATAAAAAAAAAAAATGGCAGGTGTTTCAAATTTTCTTCAGTGCCTTCAGCCAATAAAAAGCAGGCTAGGCACCAGTGTGGTGTATTGAGCAGTGAAGTGCACTTGGACTGGCACTTATTTTTTACTGGCCATCTATTGAAAAATAGATGCCCAGGTTAGAAGGACTTTCAGACAATCAGGAGACAGAATCTTTCTGACCATTTTCTAAAGATAGATAGATAGACACTTTATTTATATAGCGCCCTTTCCCGAAGACTCGGAGTGCTTAACAATATTTAAAAACAATCCATAAACAATATACACTTTCAAAACATAGTGCAGGATTCCATATAAAATTCTATCATTCATTTAAAATACATGCAGTAAAACAACAGTCAGTTTATTTTTTTTCAGATTCATTATGAATCAAAAGTGTCAAAGGCCTGATTAAATAAAAAGGTTGTCAAATCCTTTTTGAAGGTCTCCACCAAGGGTGCCTCCTTTAGATGTCTTGGTAGAGAGTTCCACAGGGCTGAAACATAGACTTTGACGGCAGATAAGGACTGCTTGGCCCATCCAGTCTGCCCATTTCCCTACCTATTGCATAAGCTGCAGATTCTAGTTTACCAACAGCCTACTTCCTCCTATCTTCCACTGTAATTGCCTTATGGCTGTCCCATGTATTCTTGAATTCCCTGTTTTGACCCCACAACCTCCTCAGGAAGGCGGTTCCATGCATCCACCACTCTCTCCATGAAAAATTATTTCCTCACGTTGCCTCTGAGCTGTCCCATCTATCATTAAATTGTGCCCCTTGTTCTTGCATGATTTTTCTGAAAGATGCTACCTTCTTGGACTTTGTTGATTCCCTTGAGGTACTTGAAGTTTCTATCATGCCCACTCTCCCTCTTTTCCTCAAGGGTATACATATTAAGCTCTCTTAGTCTCTTTTCATATAGCTTCTGTTGCAGACCCTGCACCATTTTAGTTCCCCTCCTCTGGACTGCCTCCATCCTATGTCCTTGCAGAGATGGGGTCTCCAAAACTGCACGCAGTACTCCAGATGGGGTCTCACCAACTGTCTGTATAGAGGGATAAAAACTTCCTGTTTTCAACTGGTGATACCTCTCCTTATGCATCCCAGTATCCCCCAGCTCTCCTTACTGCCTTCTCACATTGCTTTCCTACCTTAAGGTCATCTGATATGACTACCCCCAGGTCCTTTTCCATTTTTGTTGTTGTTAGTAACCCCCCCCCCACACTGTGTACTCTTCACCTAGGTTTTTGTTTCCCAGGTGCATTACTTTGCACTGAATCTAAGCTGCCATACTTTTGACCATTCCTCTAACCTTGCCAAGTCCCTTCTCATCCTTTCCGCCCCACATTGTGTATCAACTCTGTTGCAGATCTTTGTGTCATCTGCAAAGAGGCATACTTTTCCTTCCAGACCCTCTGCAATGTCTCCTATAAAGACATTAAAGAGGACTGGTCCCAGTTCTGAACCCTGCTGCACCCCACTAGTAACCCCCTTTCTTCAGAGTGAGTTCCATTTACTATTAGCCTCTGCGTCCTGTTGTACAGCCAATTTGTTACCCAGGCTACCACCCTGGGACCCACTCCCAGGCTGGCTAACTTGTTTATTAATCTTTTCTGTGGGACTGTGTCAAATGCCTTGCTAAAGTCTAGGTAGGCCATATCCACAGCTTCTCCCTGGTCTACTACTTTGGCCACCCAAAGAAATCAATTAGATTTGCCTGACATGACCTTCCCGCTGTGAATCCATGCTGCCTTGGGTCCTGTGCCCCACTGGCCTCTAGGTACTCAAAAATTATTTCTTTCAGAAGTGATTCCATCTTTTTCCCTACCATTGAGGTCAAACTAACAGGTCTGTAGTTTCCTGCCTCTGCCTTGCATCAACTGTGAATGCATGGTCCCCAGATTACCGCAACCTAGCCCTGGGAACAACAAGGAGGCAGCCCTCGGAGGAACGGACAGCCTGAGATGGGCAATGAAGAACCAAGCGGTCTTGCAGGTGCGCTGCCCCCCCCCACCGTGAAGGGTTTTATAGGTCAGTAATCCAATCTTGAAGGCAATACTCCACCTTACTGGCAGCCAGTGCAATTCACAGAGAACAGGTGTAATAAAGTCTGATCTCTGAGCTCCAGTTAACAGCCTAGCCGCCATGCTCTGTACCAGCTGCAGATGGCAGAGATTGACTCCACATAGCCACAGGCTACAGGACATTCCAGTACTCCAGCCTGGACATGACAAAGGCATGCACCAAGGTTGTCAGGTCCTCAGTTGGTATCAGGGTCCAGATCCGGGCAATGTTCCTCAAACGGTAGAAAACACTTTTGACGATGGACGACACCTGTGCATCAAATGTCAAACTGTTGTTGTGGATCATGCCCAGATCCTTAACCCAAATGGAAGGGTCAAGGAAGCACCGACCCAGTACTAAACCAGGGGAATCTCCTGACCCCCTTCCATCACATCAATGACCTGGATCCACCACCAGCACCTCTGTCTTGTCTGGGTTGAGTTGTAGCCAGTTATGAGTCATCCAGATCTGGACCTCTTCGAGGTAGGTGTTAAACACCGAGGCCGCCATCTGGTTTCCAGGTGCACAGGACAGGTATAGTTGGGTATGATTGGTGTAACAATGAAAACCCAGCCCATACTGCTTGATAATGTCTCCCAATGGCAGCATGTACACCGTGAACAACAAGGCCAACCCCTGCGGAACTCCACAGTGTAGAAGCATTGAGTTAGATGAGGCTAGTCCCATCGTTACCCACTGCACTCTACCAGTGAGGTAGGACCTAAACCAGTTGATGACATTACCAGTTAGTTCACATCAGTTCTGCAGGCGGTCCTGCAGCACCACGTGTCCATGGTGTTACACGCCACCAAGAGATCCAGGAGAACTAAGATGGTACGCTCTCCCCCTCACCATTAGGAGGTTATTTAGCACCTTCACCAGGGCGGTATCTGTGCTATGCCCAGCTCTAAACCAAGACTGGAAGCACTCGTAAGTGGCAGAGGAGGCAAGACACATCTCGAGCTGGATGGCCACCACTTTCTCAAAAACATTCCTTAAAAAACGGTCTGTAGTTGCTGAGACACTCCAGGTCCATTGAGGACATCTTCAGTAGGGGTCTAACCAAGGCCTCTTTCAGTGCCACAGGAAAACCCCCACTCCTCAAGGCACTCTGAACAATCTCAGCAACCACAGATCCTATCAGGTCCAAACCTCCAACCAAATGTGGGGTTGGACCTGGGTCCAGGTCACAATATGTTGGTCGCAGCCTCAAGACTATCTCAGCCACCTCATCCACTCCAAATGGATTGAACTCAGCCCATACAAGAGAGGTGCCCTGCCATGTCTCAGGTCAGACCCCACAATCCCTTTCAGTGACACTGGAAGAGATGTCGACCCTGATAGAGCACACTTTGTCAGCAAAGAACAGAGCAAACTCTTTGCACCTTGTGCTTGAACCTGCTCCTCCTGCCCGAAGACAGGCAGGATGTAATAGCCCGACCACTGTGCGGAAGAGCTAAGCTGGTCTGTTCCTAGCCACAGCAATCTCCCTTGACAAAAAAAATCTGCCTTCTTTTGGGAGATTGACCCTTTATAGTCACCATAATCTGTATAATGATATCATAATGACACCATTTCTTAATGGCTGGACTCCAAGCTTTCATTAAAAAAAAATTAGGTTTCTAGATACAACAGTTCCAGAGTCAGACCTTTCAAGAGATACTGGAGTCAAGGAAGTAGATATACCGTTAACATATTGCTACAATGACCCTATAGCAATACAAAAAGACCACAAAATGTTTCAAATTAAAAAAAAAAGAACTGGTTCAGTGCATTTTTAAAGTCCAGTCATTTTTAACATATCCACAGCGTGTAGCAACATGGGAGAACTACATTAACTGTTCACATATTACAGTTTTCAAAATGTAGCTTCAAGCATTCTAACAATCTATAAGATTATTTTTGGAACTGGTCAGAAGATACTAATGGTTGTTCTGTGTAAGAATAAACACAGTCCTTAATCTACTCCCAGAGTTTAGTAGTGTAATGGAGTGAAACCACAGGAAGACTGTAAACAAATAGCTCGGCCAGCAGGAAAAACTCATTAGGCCCCTATATCTGCCGAACTCCACATAGTGAGGGTCTTGGGTATATTGTCATGTAAATCAGACATGGCTTTAAAACTGGGACAAATTACCATAATCAGGGACATACTGTATATTACTGCAAAATATGGACATTATCAGCTCAGAAGGCTTGCTATACTGTGGGATTTAGTGTGAAAAACACTTTCTGATGGAGAAAAAGATGATAGGATTGGCATGAGAATATGCTGCAGATCCCTAGTTTTCAGCAGAGGTGGGCAAACCAGAGCAGGCTTGACCCTGGCTGGCTCAGCTCCCTCTCTTAAAGCAAATGAGCTATTTTTTTTAGCCTGAGCAATTAGTGTAGTGAAATGTGTGACTCCTATGTAAGAGAATACTAGCCTGCAGTAGCCAGTATCCACGGTTCATCTCTTTGAGTCACGCCAGACCCCTGGCTTGCCTCTAGGTGAAAACATTCCTGGCTCGCCAACCTCCTTTTCAGTGACAAAAATGTCAGCTTTTGAGGAACCAAGAAGTCTCAAAGGCAAAATCAGGAGTCGGGAGGTGTGGGGCATTGGTTTGGTTATAAAACACCCTTGTCAAGCCCTTTACAAAATGGCTCAAATTGAATAATACGCATGCTGTAGTCGTGTGCATGGGTACCAGAAAATGGAGAAAAGTCAGGGTGCTAAAACAAAAAGGTTGTTTTAGCAAGCAAAGGGGCACTTTCAAAGCTCGTGGGCAAAAGTGGCAGGAGGGGACTGCACTACCCTTGCACCTACAGGTTCCTGCACCTACGGTCTTGTGTTAGCCATTCACAGGTTTCTGATGAGACCAGTGAGTGAGCTGCCCTCCTGACTCCTAGTGCCGGTAGAAACTGTAAATAAGGGGACTCGGGAAGCTTCCTAGGGCAAGAGGTAGGCAGCTTTCCATGTAACACTAACACACTGAGCCAAAATGTGCGTTTTTTTCTGTCTGGGTAATATAACCAAAGTGCAACCAACGCCTCTGGACCTCCTCCCTGTCCAGGACCACAGGGCCGCATACCTCTCAAATGTTACACAATATGAGGCACCTCACTCATTTTACCTCTCAGAAACCCTTTGTCCATCATGGGGAAGGTGACATTCCACATTCCCCACTGAGATTTTAAAATACAAATTCATAATAATCTATTATGCTTAGTTATACAAAAACATTATGAACATTAGTGCACTAATAGCTATAGTGTTCTGAGCTTCCAGTGGCATGTTAGACGATGTGTCACACATTTTCGTGGAGAAAGGTCGAGAGGTATGTTCGGCGGCTTTCCACGGAAAATTCCGCCGCGGTGCCGTTCATTTTCCTGTGGGAATATTTCCACCCCATACTGCTTAATCGCGCAGTTCTAATTAGTACAGCAACTTCCTCCCTCCCCCTGTACACTGATGATGAGCACCACTTGTTTGCGAAAAGCAAAGCTCCCCCGATCGGCAAGCTCGCAGCAGCCAGCAAGTGGTTACTTACCCGTAGACTGTTTGTGTGAGAGTTGGCGAGAGAGACGCCGAGAGTGATAGAGAAGGCAGCCGGGAATGATGACGTCAGCTTGGAATGAGGGAGCGAGGGTTCCGGGTCAGGAAGAGCAATGAGAGGATAGTAACAAGGGAGTACATAAACACATAATATGCATTTCCTAACCGACATCAAAAGATGCAGCTGATTAAAAAACAACACGGAGGAACAAGCGAAGCTTGACTCGGTGCATTCCAGACAGGAGGAACTGAAGCACCCGGAGTAGTAGAAACAGCGACCGCAGAGGGAAGGGAAGGCAGCTGGCTGTGTGTCTCTCGGTTTTAAATGCAGACTACTGCATGTTCGTACGCTCCTGCTTATTACAGTATGTGTCGAAGTTTTCGTGCACGGAGAGGAGGGTCGCCGCTGACTTTGTGCTAAGCAGTGAGCACCTGGCGCGTTTTGGAAAAGGTTGGATCATTCCGAACTAGAGAACGGGGAAATTTTTTGTGGTGGTCTCGAAAGTTCGGATTCCGTTAGAAAAAGTTCGACTTGAGGACAGCAGTGCTGCGAGGTCGTGTGGGTTTTCGCGATGTTCCACTGTATTCCCTTGTGGCGGTGCAACCGTCACGTCGAGGCGATCGATAAGCGCCACTGCTCTCTGCTTGCAGTCCCTGAGGAGATCTATCGCTACAGCCGCAGTCTGGAGGAGTTGCAGCTGGATGCCAACCAGCTGCGAGACTTGCCAAAGGTAAGCGCAGCAACTTAAAGGGTGACCACAAAACTGGGCCACAAAACTTCAGTCACACTTTTTAGCCGGTATGCTATGTGGGGACCCAGGGAACAGAGGCGTGGGAGAAATGAACAGGGGCACCACTATAAATTCTCCCGCACTGTAGGAAAAAATAGTAACCTTTAACCTCCCCTTTCCTCAGCCTTTAACCAACTCCCCTTGGTCCTACCTGAGCTCGCTGGCTACTGTTGGGCAAGCCTTGGGGGTCCCTGCTGTTTTGTCTGTGTCCAGTCACAGTGTTGTCTTCTGGATGGACTCCAGTTCAGCCTCCATATGGGTGCTGATCACCGCTGTTGATCTCAGGGTCGAAGGTTCCTTCCAGTTGTAGTCTGTGTCATGCACCCCCTTTTTGCCACCTCTGCGGTTGCCAGTCGCGGACTGACTTTTCTTCCCCCCAACCCCCCGGTAGCCTAGTTGCCCAAACCAAAATTCTTTCCAAGTCCATCCAAAGAGAAATTTAGGAATTGGTGTTTTGGGAGGAGCCCTTGCTCCGCTGCCGCTTGCCACCATCGTGCCCTGGTCCATGCTGACTGACCTTGACCCATAACCCTCTCTGACTGAGACAGTGGCCCAACCTTGACAAAACCCTAGTAAAGGTTCCCTAACTCCTCTCACATTAAGAGTGGAGTAGTGGGAAATCTCTCAGGGTTTTGTGCTGCTAGGCCACCCCCTCAGTCAGGATCAAGTCTTGTGAGATGTGACATTCGTTGGAGAGATTCAGGAGAACTGAGTAAGGAGTAGGGACTGGGACATGTTGGACACATGACTCGGAGTACTCTGTCAAAAAGGACAGAAGTAGAAAATGGAGTCCTACCCCTCAGACCGCACACTGCAGTGCTGGATGACTGACTGACCACATTACCACCACCATGACTAACCAGACTTGTCAAACCTGAGGGACCGTTGAAAGCAGCCACAAGCCATATGGTAGGTCATCACGGGAGGGAGGACATGGGGGGGCAGTAGTCAAGACAAGGTACTTTTTTTTTTTTAAATATATAGCTGTTTGCCTCCATTGCCACTTACTCTTGCCATCAGGCCCTTTCACTCCCAACCCTGTCGGCCTGTCCCCCCCATTGGAACAGGGTCCGAGAATGTCAGGAGCCATCACACATGGCAGTGGGGAGACATAAGCATTTTCTGTTTTGTTTTTCTCCTGACCCGATCTGGAACCGTGGCGTGCACTGCACGGCAGGTGCATGCACATGAAGACGTACGTGCTCCAGGAACCACAGCTCCCTCAACCCTCCCGATGTACTGTCAGTCCCCCGTACCTCTGCTCTGACACCCAACCTCCACTGTGTGTCAGCCAAGAGTGAGGAAACTCGCCTTCCCATCAGGAAGATGAGAACAGCCCAGCAGCTGCTACAATCATCTCCTAGCCCCCGCCAACCCCCAGTGAGCCAAGCTCGCTCCCGAACCTGAGTTGCAGGCATGGTGCGAAGTGTGGTGTCTAACGCCTCAACCCTCAGTGCCACCAGGCTGGCCTAAAGGTACTTGTTGGCTTATGTTTGTTACGCAGTTTTCTTGGTGGTCTAGGAGACTTGATGGGGAGGGTAATTTTGTGAATATTGGTCAGTATTCGGAAGCAGAATTTCAGAAATTCTGTTACCAGTTCTGATTCCGTCACCTTAATAGGAAGAGGATCGGAATTGGTATCGGTATCGACATTTCTGAAATTTGAATGGATATAAAATAGAATGGATTCTAGAGAATCTGAGCATCCCTAATCGGGAACTGGCATGCACCCCAAATCGAGAACTAGTCCTGCTAAACTGAATGCCCTCCTACTTAATGCCCCCTGTAGTTATTGCCCCATCCCAGAGTGCCTCTGTATTTACTGCCCCTGCTGGAATGCACCCTCCAGTGATTGCACCAGCGGCATTCCAGCAGGGGGTGGGGGATGGGGCAGAGTTACAGAGGTGGTTGCTAGGACTTGCCCCTATGACTCATATAATGGGAAAGGGACACTGTTAAAGAGCTCCGGACACAGCTGAAACAACTTTGAAAAATGTAACATTCAGGCATAAATGTAGCTTATATTTTGTATTTTATTCTGTAATTCTCACTCTTATTTCCTTATTCGTTACGAAGGGTATTTGAAGATATCTCTGCCACTTTAGCTCTGGCTACCTGACATGGTAATTCTGTTTGACCATCAAAATGTTATTTATTTATTTAGTTTTTGTTTACCGGGTAAGTACACTAGACAAGTTTTATGCCTATTTTCAGGAACGACCCCGGGATAGTACAAAAGGGTACAACAGGTACATTGATACAGTAATTGGTTCAGACGAATACATTCAGGTACAAAAACAGGAGAAAAGACAATTTTTACAGTTTTTACATTTACGTGGAAGGTACACCCAGATACAGTGCTGAGGCAAGGTATAAGTTAGAGATAAATTCAATGACCAACAGGGCTGGTGAGGATTATGAGCATAGTAACATCATATTGTCGGTCAAAGCAAGGAGGGGGTTTGGATGAGGACATAGCGCAAGAGTGGTGACGCCAGAGCAGGAGAGAAGAAGCCGGCACCAGTGGACACCGGGAGGCTAAGGAGGCTTAGGACATTCACAGTGAGAAGCCACCTTAAGATGATCCCACAGGGAGGTCCGGAAACTCTTGTGAGAACAGGCAGTACGGACTCTTTCAGGAAAGGAGTTCCAGAGCCTGGAATATGGAAATATGTTGCTGCTGAGATAATTATGATGTTATAAATCGGGGATTGTGATGTCATGTGTATAGAAGTAGCTGTAGTCTGGGGACGGGATCTTGTTTTCATGCAACTAGGATGTAGTTGACAATAAATCTTACTTTTTTCCTAATTCTGTCAGGGACTCTTTAAAGACGTAGGGTTTGCATAGCTAGCTAAAACAAGGTGTGGTCAGAGCCGATATGGCTGTGGAGAGCTTTTGGGATGCTTTTACCCATCATTTCTAATGAATTTGCACAATGCAGATCTGCTGAGAGGCAGTTTCAGTGTGGTCTTCCTGTTACACATTTTTACAATGTATTTTCCTAGAATATGCCTGCTGATTGCTATATATTTAGCCTGGATAATTCATAGAAGAAATGGCATCTTATTTTCAGGTGGCGGAGCACTGGCAGTAGGACGCTGGGATGTGTCATACATAGGCATGAGCTGTGTGCGGGCGATAACGCCCAGTGGTGATACACCTCAGGCTCTCGCATGTGCATCCATTGTCCTGGTGCCATTGCACTGTTCAGTGCGGGTGACAGCCAATGCTATACCCACTCACACAGGTCCTGAACAGGAATGTTAGAGCCGACCTCCCAATCATTTGTACAATTGGGGAACTGCAGATGCATTAGCCATAGCCTGGAGCGTACACTGCAAATGGCATTGCAGGATACTGCACCCCATGGCACCCAGGATACCTCAGCAGTCCAGAGGGTAGCATGTTACACAGGGGAACGGGGGAGAGTGTGGGCCTGCAGCGGTGTATGGCAGCAGGAAGATACAACATCGACAAGGCATGCACTGGAGGTATGTCAGTTCCTGCCTACGGCTTGCCAGGGACATACACATGGCTGCATACACTGGTGGGTCCACAGCTTGCATAGTGCCCCAATGCATGGTACAGCCACTTGGGTCATTCCGGAATGCAGGTCCCTGGCCCAGGTCCAGTGCAGTTGGCGGCTTGTCATGTCAGGGTGTGGAGGGCAGTGCCAGTCTCTGCAACAGGTCGGGTATGGGGGGAGTGGGGGTGTTTACGTATAAGGCAGTGGTTGGGGGTTCTCTATGCTATGGATATGGACTGTGGTTTCCTCTGGTGCGATTGGGTCGGGGGGGGCCCTACACTATGGAGCTCTTCGGAGATAGAGTTGGATCGATCAGGGATGTGAGGGGGTACCTCTAGTGCACCAGGGCTGCCAGGCTACTGTGCACCTGGGTACATGTCTGCAGCCCACCTTTGGGTGGCTGGCCGGGTTAGACCAGCTGTTAATGGCCTAACTGTGGGCCACGCTGCTCTGGGACTGTGAGGGGGGCATTCCTACACACTAAAACAAGAACAAAAAAAACATCTGTAACAGGAAGGGACACAGACACGTGGGAAGTGGTGCAATGCACTGGCTGTGGAGCAGCAGTCTTCCAGGAGACATTCTGGAGACTGCGTTGCTGCCGTATTTGCAGGCACCTCTCTGGTCTGAGGGAGGAAGTTGTTTGTCTCCATGCTGACCTGGCAAGGATTCGGAAAACCTGCACCCCCACCAGGGGACCACCCAGGTCACCACCACTACCTCAGAGGTTGCCAAGAAAGAGGAGTGGTTGGACCACAGTGGGCTCAGGGAGGGTGAGGGTGGTGGAACAGAGGCGCATCCCTCCAGTTGTGCCTATCCACAGTTCATTCACCACTCTGACGGAGCATGGTTCCTCTATGGAGGCACCCACAGTGGAGACCAATGAGGATGCTGGGAACCTTCACAGTGGAGACCCACAGGAGGGTGGCACAGGACCCCACAGGGGAAGGAAACCGTTCCTGGTGGGGGACTCAATTGTTAGTGGGGTAGAACTGGAGGAGGAAGGGGAAAGGGAGGTAGGGTGCCTGCCCGGCCCCATGGCTTGGAGGGACAGGAAATGAATCCTCAGGATTGTGGGAGCAGCTGCAAGGGGGAGTGAGCTGGATGTCATTATCCACCTAGGGACAAATGACCTGGCTAAGAATGGGATCAGAGCAGTGCAACAGGAGTTTGTGGAGTTGGGGAGGGGCCTTAGACAAGTAGCACACACGATAACTTTCTCGGAAGTGCTACCTGTCTATGGCATGGATGAGGCTATGGTACTCTGCACCGTGAGATTCAATGACTGGTTGAATACCTGGTGCAGAGCTCAGGGATTTGGCTTCCTTGGGGACTGGGGCTCCACCTGGAGGGATGCAGGCCTGTACAGGTGCGATGGTCTGCATCTATCCAGGAGGGGAACCAGGATCCTAGGTGATAGGTTTAAATGCTTCATTGGCAAGCATTTAAACTAGCCAAGGGGGGGGGGCACTAAAAAGTAGAAGGGTAATCCTAGGCCCCCCCTCAAAAAAATTGGGGTATTAGTGAGGTAAACACCAAGATAGAGCAGTCGATGGGGAGAAGGGCTAGGGTAAATAGAGAAAAAGACAAAGGCAGTAAGGACAGGGATGGGGCAAAAAAAAATAAAGCCATAAAAAATGGAGGGTAATGAGTACCAATGCCTGTAGTCTAGGTAAAAAGCTCCCCGAAATGGTGGCCTTGATGGAAAAGGGATGCTTGGATATCGTGGCAGTCACAGAAACATGGTACACAGAGAACCATGACTGGGATGTCAGCATACCAGGGTACACAATCTTCAGGAGGGACAGGGAGGGAAGAAGAAGAAGAGGAGGAGGAGGAGTAGCTCTCTATGTAGGGGAAGGGATCAAAGCAACAGAACTAAAGGGTAAACAGGGAGGAGAGGAGGCACTGTGGGTCACCCTGGAGACTGGAAATGGCACCACAATCTGCACAGGTGTTGTATACAAACCCCCATCTCAGGGGAGGAAATGGACAAGGAAATGATAGAAGGCATCCTTGGGATGGCAGAGAAAGGGGAGAAATTGCTGATGGGGGGGTCTTAATATGCGAGATGTTAACTGGAGCACCTTTGCTGCAGCCACATCCAAGAACAGGGCCATTCTCGATGCCCTACAGGGGGCATGCCTCAGACAGCTAGTTTTGGAACCCAGTCGGGAGGGAGCAGTCTTAGACCTGGTACTCTCAAATGGGGACGGAGAGAGGGTCTCCGATCTTGAAGTGGGTAGCCATCTGGGAACAAGCGACCACCAAACAGTGTGGTTAATGATAAACTTAGCTGTAGAGTCAAGCCATACAAAAGTGAAGGTGCTGGACTTCAGGAGGGCTGATTTTGTCAAAATGGGAGAGTGCCTCAGAAAAGCACTAGCAAACAGGCAAGAAGGTGGGGTGAAGCTACAATAGGGAAACATCAAAACCGCCGTCACAGAGGCAACAAGCCTTTGTGTGAAGCAAATAAACAAATCAAAACAAAAGAAAAAACACTATGGTTCTCAAAAGAAGTGGCGGGGAAGGTGAGGGAGAAAAAGATAGCATTCCGGAAGTATAAGGAAACACAGAAGGAGCAGGACAAAGAACTGTACCAGTTAAAGCAGAAGGAAGTGGGGAAGGCAGTCAGAATAGCAAAGGCTCAAACCAAGAAAAAGATAGCCAACTCAGTTAAGAAGGGGGATAAAACCTTCCACAGGTACGTTAGCGAGCAAAGAAAGACTAAGGCAGGGATACTGAGGCTGAATAAAGAGGAAGGTGGTTGAGCAGAGAGCGACAGTGAAAAAGCAGGGATACGGAATGAATACTTCTGCTCAGTATTTGCAGTAGAAAAGCAGGGGAGATACCTAATCCAGTCAATTGAAGCACTCTGGATTGGGGGGTTGATATTGGTCCTTTCACAGGAGAAAGGGTTCTGAAAGAACTCTTAAAACTGAAGGTGGATAAAACAATGGGGCCTGATGGGATTCACCCCAGAATTCTAAAAGAACTAAGGGAAGAACTAGTAACACCACTGACTACCCTTTTTAATAAATCATGGGAGGATGGGGTGGTACCTAAGGACTGGAGGAGGGCGGATGTGATTCCACTTCACAAAAGTGGGAGCAAGACAAAGGCAGGAAACTACAGACCTGTCAGTTTGACCTCCATGGTAGGGACATTGGTGCCGGAACGGTTTGAAAAGTGGTAGGGCCAAGGACATAAGGGGTATATTCTCCCCTATTTAATACATTAACATGACTGCAAAAATTGATAGGGCCACTAATGAAAGTGGTAGAGCCATGGCCCTAGTGCTCCCCCCCTCCGTTCTGGCACCTATGGGTAGGGAAAATGATGGAATCACTTCTGAAGGAAAGAACTGTTGAGTACCTAGAGGCCTGTGGGGCACAAGACCCAAGGCAGCATGGATTCACAGCAGGAAGGTCATGTCGGACAAATCTAATTGATTTCTTTGACTGGGTGACCGAAGTAGTAGACCAGGGAGGAGCTGTGGGCATGGCCTACCTAGACTTTAGTAAGGCATTTGACACAGTCCTGCACAAAAAAATTAATAAACAAACTAGCTACTCTGCGAGTGGGTCCCAGGGTGGTAGCCTGGGTAAAACACTGGCTAGACAACAGGACACAGCAGGTAATAGTAAATGGAGTCCACAGTGAAGAAAGGAGGGGTTACTAGTGGGGTCCCCCAGGGTTCAGTACTGGGGCGGTCCTTTTTAATGTCTTTATAAGTGACATTGCAGAGGGTCTGGAAGGGAAAGTATGTCTCTTTGCAAATGACACAAAGATCTGCAACAGGGTTGATATGCAAAGTGGGGTGGAAAGGATGAAAAGGGACTTGGCAAGGTTGGAGGAATGGTGAAATGTATGGCAGCTCAGATTCAATGCAAAGAAGTGCAAAGTAATGCACCTGGGAAACAAAAACCCAGGGGAAGAGTTCACAATTGGGGGTGAGATACTGACAACAACAAAAATGGAAAGGGACCTGGGGGTAGTCATAGCAGATGACTTAAAGGTGGGCCAGCAATGTGAGAAGGCAGTAAGGAGGGCTGGGGGGATACTGGGATGCATAGGGAGAGGCATTACCAGTAGAAAACAGGAAGTTGTTAGCCCTCTGTACAGACAGTTGGTAAGACCACATCTGAGGTACTGTGTACAGTTCTGCAGACCCCATCTCTGCAAAGACATAGACAGGGTGGAGGCTGTCTAAAGGAGGGCAACCAAAATGTTGCATGGTCTGCACCAGAAGACGTGAAGAAAGACTAAAGGAGCTTAAGATGTATAGCCTCGAGGAAAGGAGGATAGAGGGGGGACATGATAGAAACTTTCAAATACCTCAAGGGAATCAACAAAGTCCAAGAGGGTAGCATCTTTCAGAAAAAGAGATGTGCAAGAACAAGGGGGCACAATTTGAAGATAGAGGGGAAACGGCTTGGAGGTAATGTGAGAAAGTATTTCTTCACAGAGGGGGCTGTAGATGCATGGAACGGCCTTCTTGAGGAGGTCATAGAGTCAAAAACAGTGGGAGAATTCAAGAATGCATGGGACAGCCATAAGGCAATTCTAGTGGGGAGTAGGAGGAAGTAGGTTGTTGGTTAACTAGGATCTGCAGCTTATCCATTAGGTAGAGAAATGGGCAGACTAGGTGTGCCAAGTGGTCCTTATCTGCCATCAAATTCTATGTTTCTGTGTTACTGAGTATGCTGCAGCGCGGCATATGCATGGGAACGCACCCTCGACTTGCACGGCATACTATTTGTGTGCACTGTTGCCCATTCCCTTGTGGCTAACGATCCCAAGACATTTGAATGCTGCATTATTGGAATTCATGCTGATACATCTCCCTTTTCCACAGGCATGCAATCACAAGATCTCCTTTGAATATGGGGGCCCTGGACTAGGCTACCCTGAAGAAATACATTATCAAAATGGTAAAATTATGACCCCACTGAAAACAAGATATTGCGTCTAATCTGGGACAGCCTGAGTAAATACAGTACAAAAATGTGTAAATGAAGATCCTTATGACAGTGAGATATAGCATCTCCCCTGTGCTATCCAGGATACGAAATATAGGAAAAGAAATATTTAAAGGAAATCTACTCTAAATTGAACTTTGCTGTGTTAACGGACATGAACACAGTTTTTTGTTTTATAGCATTAGAATGCAGTATTTATTTTGAAGGTTGTGGCCATGAGGATGGTTGTGTGTGTGTGTGTGTGTGTGTGTGTGTGTGTGTGTGTGTGTGTGTGTTTGCTGTAGCTCAATATATTTTTTTTCCCAAAAAGCATAGTGGAAAATGCCAGCTGATTGCTACATATTTAGTCTGGGTAGTTCACTGAATATCTGGTAAATGTCTGAGACAGTGCTTATTAAATAGTATCTTTAGAGGTTAAAAAAGTGTCAATTATAGATTTGCTGGGAAAGGGGTGACATTTATGAGGTACGAATACATATGAACATACGAAGAAGCCAGCAGAAGGCGGCCATTTGGTCTATCAAGTCTGCTCGTATTGCGGGGTCCATAGCTTGAGCTAATGTCCCTGCCCTCCCTCCCCACTCCTCCCATCTTCCCTACCCATGCGCCTTACCCTTCCCCTATGCCTGTCCCAGTCTCTCTTAAAGCTGTCCACTGTTTTCAACGAGATTACTTCTTCTGGCAGCGCATTCCAAGTGTCCACCACCCTCTCTGTGAAGAAGTGCTTCCTGACCTCCCTCCTAAACCTCCCACCCTCCAGCTTAAGACTGTGCCCCCTCATGTTATGGTTGCCACTCAGCTTAAAGGGACTCTTCTTATCAACCGTATTTATTCCTTTCAAGTTCTTGAAGGTCCCAGTCATGTCCCCTTCCTCTCTCCTGTCTTCCAGGGAGTACATATTCAGTGCTGTCAACCTCTCCTCATATACCTTACCCTGCTGACTGGCTGTCATCTTTGTAGCCCTCCTCTGGACGTTCTCCAGCTGGTTAATGTCCTTTTTGAGGTGTGGGCACCAGTACTGAACTCCATACTCTAGATGCGGCCTTACTAGTGACCTGTGCAAGGGCAATATAACCTCCTCTCTCTTACTACTGATACCTTTAGATATGCATCCCAGCATCTTGTTTGCCTTTGCTGCTGCTTTCTTGCACTGCGTGGAGTGCTTCAGGTCACTAGTGATCATCACTCCGGGGTCCTTTTCTTCTGATGTAGATTCTCCGACTCCATACAGGTAGTGCTGTGTCCTAGGATTCTTGGCTCCAATATGCATACCTTTGCATTTCTGGGCATTGAAGCTAAGCTGCCATATCTTGGACCACCTCCCTAGCTTTTCCAGATCTTCCTGTAGGCCCTGTATCCCCTCAGCTGTGTCCACTCTCCCACAGAGTTTGATGTCATCTGCGAATAGGCACATTTTGCCCTTAATGCCATCTCCAATGTCATTGATGAAGACATTGAACAACACCGGCCCCAGCTCCGAGCCCTGTGGGACCCCACTGGTTATGTGTCTGGTGCCAAATAACTCTTCCCCCCCACAACCACCCTCTGGGTTCTGTCCTTCAGCCAGTTTTCCACCCATCTGGCCATCTTTTCATCAGCTCCGAGATCCACCAACTTCCTCATCAACCTTTTTGTGGGGTCAGAGTGAAAGGCCTTGCTGAAATCAAGATGGAGGATGTCTACCACTTGGTCCCTGTCTACTGTCTTAATGACGCAGTCAAAGAAGTCAATCAGATTTGTTTGACATGATTCCCCCCCCCCCAAAAAAAAAAACACAAATGAACCCATGCTGCCTCGGATCTTGGAGACCATGCTCCTCTAGATATTCCACCAACCTCTCCTTTAGTATGGTCTCCATGAGCTTGCCCACAATGGAGGTCAGCCTAACTGGTATTTCTTTCTTGAAAGACAATACATTCCCAAGTGAAACTAGTATTGTAGTAAGATGCTGTTTAAATGCCAAGTATTTAAATGTGCAAATTGTTGCATTCTGAAGGGGGGGTAAATAAGTCTCCAGTTTAATAGGCAACCAATATTTAACAAATATTTAACAAGCTGTTTCAGATTCCTAATGGCATCTGATAAGCAGCTTGGAATTATGTCTCCAACATTCTTATCAGGAAGTAGGGAGTATTTTATTTCAGTTGGCATGGAAGGATACATTGAAAAGTTCAAAACATGTGTTCCAAGATATTCTATTTTCCAGCTACAGATAGCAGTATGGCTGTAGGCTCCACCCACAGCCATAAAAAGCTAATAAGGTGACTGTGTAATTCAAAAGGGTGGGGTGGGGTGCTGTCTGTTTTCGAATGCATTCTATATTTTTTCCCTATCTACACTATTCATTTTTATAGCACAGGAGAAAATAAAAAAGCATCAGGGCAATTATTTTGTTCAGTTTTCTTTTTTAATGTTCAGACATTCCTAGTGCAGGTACAGTGCCCTGGACCCACTGATTTTTTTTTTTTTTTTGGGGGTCCTTTTTGAGCAAGATGAAACTTTTGCTCTTTTGGTGCATGCTAATACATATCCAAAACCATATCCCCAGGTACAGAAAAAGCACTATATTTTTGTGTTCTGGACTATTAAAACTAGATTCTTGTTGGTCTCACGGAGGCTGGGTTCTTTTTAGCCTCATGGAGGCTGGGATCAACTTTGTTCCAAAGGAAAAATGAATACCATAAGTATCTGTTTTGAGCTTTAGTATTTCTACGATTACTGTGAGAATAACGTTTGGCAAATAAATGCATTCATTTTCATTTCTGACCAGCCTAAAGTAGATATATTTCATTTATTTAAATGTTAGATGGATCATCATCATTAGTTTCCAGTTCAGACTAGTCACAAAGGAACTTGTAACCAGTGGGGAGAACAGCTTCCGCAGTGCCTGATGACATCACAATGGCACCTGCTTCAGTTAGAAACAGAACAATGAAATCAGAGTCAGATCATCATTAGTACCCACATATTCAAAGGAGATGCGCAGCCCAAAATGGAGATGCGCGGCGCATCCCAGAAAACATGCTGAAGCGTGATATTTGAAAGAGAGATGTGTCGTGCATATCCGGATGTGCGATCGCACAGAAATAATGTATGGGGCGCAAAAAAAAGGGGGCGGGCACCCGAATATGCCACGCAAGTGTATATTCAGCCAAAATGTGCGGCGCATGTGTTGTGTATCACAAAACTGTGTTGCGCAAAGTTAAGTATATGAGGGGATGGCCTAAATTGGCCAACCACCCACAGGCTGGCAGGCTTCAGAACTGTAGACAGGCGACCCTGAGACAGTCTTCGGAGGTGCATCAGGATGTGCTCCAGTCATCCACACACGGCAGTCATGCCAGGATCGTAGTACCCAAAGCCACAGCCATGCTGTGCAAGCTTGCTGGGTAGCTGCTGGGTGCCACTAGGTGACAGCACCGGCACCGCCCAGTCAGCCACCCCCCTCACCACACCCAGATCGGGGATGCCCAGCTGCCATGTTAGTCAGGTGCCCCCCTAGCACACACCAGACAGCTACAGTGCAGCACATGTACCAGGTGCCATGGCCTGCACCCATGTGGCCGTCAGAGTGCCACCCAATGGAGGCATGCGCCCATGGTGGTGTCTGGGACAACGGTAAGCAGGATGCATGGCGGTAATGGTGGCAGCATGGCATGGGTCAGGGACAGCCAGTGGCACCCACCCACAGTGGAACATCATAGGTGCACACAGCACGTCCGTGCCAGACCCACGCCACCAGAAACTACATACATGTCACCAGTGCCATCCCTGCAGTGTGACAATGCCACAGTGGCCCTGGGTTCAGGTCACTGTGGTGTACTGGTGGTGGACAGTGTACACCTGTGAGCAGCGTGGGGCAGGAGTGGCCCCATCTGTGGACTGGAGGTGGCAGGGGCATGCCCCAAGGACACCAGACCCTTCCAGTGTTGTTCGTATGGCCACCTAGGGCATGGACATGGCCATGGGTAGTGGCACTGCAAACCTCTCAACTGTCACCCAGTACAGAGTACAGCACTTGTTATCACTCAGACACCCTCTGACCCACATAGAGTGGGTGGCATTACACACTGACCACTGAGACTGTTCAGCAGAATTGTATGATGATATGAGATGCTAGGTATCAGCACACAGTAGCAACACTGGTGCACTCATTTCTACACTCTTCTGAGCTTGTACTGTCTTGTGTGCTGCAGTGTCATACATTCTGATGAGTTGTCATACACCTTGGCACACATTTTGGTGCTAATTGGTTGGGGGGTATGTAGCACTGTATTCGGGCCAGTGTAGTCCACCCACACACAGCCATGCATTCTCACCTGCCTCCTAGGCTGCAGTACCTCCTGATCACCTTTGTGGAGTGGTAGTGCTGCCCTGTAATGCTAGAACTGTGCATGCCACTGGAATGCAAATTACCTGAATACATTCCAGTAATGAGATGTAAATGTACTGTTTGAGTGATGACTGTTCAGTGAGGCCATTAACATATCCTGGCTGAATATTGCAGATCTGTGCTCCGCGCAAGTTGCTTTGCATTGCGCACTTACATTTGCTCTGCACTGGGCTCTGGGCATCTACCGTGCTGCGCATCTCCCAGTGCGCAATCGCACATGTTCGGGATAGTCAGCCACACATGCGCAATCGCAAATTTGTTTGTGCCGGTGTAGTTGATTTGCGCAGCACAAGTACTTGTGCGATGCAGCCTGCCACTTTTGAATATGGGGCCCTAGAAGAACTAATTGTGCCACAGGAGCACTGTTAATGGTATAAATGATATGTCACAGGTTAACTAAAAATATCACATTTATTTTTATCTGCAGAGTTTGACCTGTACAGACCTTACTTGTAGCTCCACTGCTCGTGAGGTCATGGAGGTGTTTACATTTATTGCATTATAGAGTGAGGGAGCGCTTCTGACCAATGAGAGCATTCCTTTCCTCTGTGTGTAAGATCCTCCTATTCGCATGCACAGCTGCCCTGTAAAGGGCACATTTAAAAGTGAGTTTTTTTTTTTTTTTTTATGTAATATAATTGGTCTCAATAATATATTAATACGCTCACCAAGACCACTCTTAAAGTTGTAAGAGTGGTCTCGCTTACATTATCAGGTTATCAGAACCGCTCACCTTCGGTTCGTGGTTCTCATGCCCTAAGAATGTGAATGAGACCATTCTTGCAACCATAAGAGTGGTCTCAGTGGCAATATTAACATATTACTGTTTGAGTGTTTAGGACCCTGCTGAAAATAAGCTTCAGTTTAATCGGCTAATCCTTTTCTGGATTTTATGAATAAGTCCATTTATTATTACTACAACTACTACCTTTTGATCAAAGGGGAGAATAGCAGTGATCTGACCAAAGCCTCACCCCTCTTGCTGGCCATCCAGAAAGGTAGGACGACAGGTACCCAGAAGGGCTTGATCTCCCACTTTTATAAATTCTTAACTGCAATGCGGGGGGACCCACTCGTCCAAATTAAGGTTAGATGGCAGGAAGAGGCCAGCCCAGACTCTCCGCTACCTAACTGGGAATCCATTTTCAGTATAGCCAAAGGAACTACCCGGTCCCCCTATTGGCAAGAGTTCGCCTGGAGGATCAGGGTTCGCTATTTCCTCACCCCACCCAAATACTAAACAAAAGAAGTCCTAACTACTCATCACAGTGCTGGAGGGCTTGCGGAGAGGAGATGGAGGGTCACCTACACATTTTTTGGGCCTGCCCGAGACTCCAACCTTTTGGAGGGATATCTCCAGTGCACTGGAAGATATCTTTTCCCCGGATTTCCCCCTAACATCGAGCTCCGCGGTTCTTGGATCCCTCCCCATGGAAGTGAGAGGTGCAGACTCAATCTATCTCTGGTCCATTCTCATCACAGCAGCTCATAAAGCTATTATGAGACTCTGGCTGGGCCCCTTGCCCCCTACCAGACAGGACTGGATTGAAGCGGTGTGGAGCATTTCAGAACTAGAAGAACTCACCTTTAAAATAAATCAAAGAGCCGCCCTGTACACCCAAAGATGGGCCAAGTGGGAAATCTGGCTAAGCTGAGCCTTTTAAAAATGGTCTGGCTCTGTGTTGACAAGCATTTAAGTACTACTGTGGCACACGGGCAACCTAGGTTAAAACCCCAAGCCACCCCAAGACTGGGACATTATGAGTGAAGTGTTATAGAATGTTCTTTGGATGGTCTCCTCTGGTGGAGGGGTGAATTGATGGGTGGGGTGGGGGTGGGCTGATGGAGGTGTGGTGATGATGGCAACACCTCCCTTGGCAATGTTGATGAGCACATGCAGCCATTCATGGGAGGTAAGAGGCACACTAAAAAAAAAAAAAAAACTGCTGGAAAATTTGAGGCCCATCCATGCACTCAAGAGGACTGGTGCTGCACCTCCCACCCCTTGCCTGTGACTGCACAGTTGTCCCTCCTAGCTGTATCAGCAGTATCATGCCCCACTAACTGTACTGGTGATTGGGGGGGGGGGGACTCTTCAAAAATAACGAACCTGAACTGGTGGAATGTGGAGGAAGTGCAAGCCTGGAGGCAAGCGTTAGTGGCCGAAGGATTAGCCTGGTAGGCAGTAGGGGCACTTGACAGAGTCTGAAGCAGTGGTGTGTGTATGGCTAGGGGAGCATAAATAGATGAAACAAACAAAAACTTTCAAAATGTACATTTGTATCTGTAATTTTCATAAACATGGGGCACAGATCACAGTCACAAAGGACTGTTATTGTAGAGGGCCCTAGATTGCGACACCCCCATGAAATCAAGAAAGGGGGTTGCAGCCCTTCACCACGTGGTCAGTAATCTTGATGCTACTTCTAGTGGAAGGGGTGTAGAGTTCAACATGCAAATAACCCCCAAGGCCATCCACGCTATAACGAGCCCTGCAAGGCCAGTTGTGTCTTTAGCAATGCCCCTTGTCTATAGAACTATTACAGGCAGTCAGCTGTATCCTTAGGGACACCCCATCTAACTGCAGAGGAGCCAGCTGGTGATGGAGGCTGGGACAGGACCTTTAAGGCAACAACCTTGGGGGACTGGAGCTAGGGAGGGAGATCCATTGGACACCAGGGACACTATTTGGAATAAGGCTAGGTAGGGCCCCCTTTTTTTTCCATGAAAGTATAAAAAAACTGAATAAAAAGTGGAATTTGCCATTTTTGAACATAATTGTAATTTTTTTGTTATTTAGCTTTTTGGTCCCCATCACCTCTTCCCACAAACTGGTGACGGGGGCCGAACATAATTTTGAGTCCGTTTTCAGATACAAAAGCAATTCTTGTCACATTTGTAGTGCAGAACATGCTTATTTGCACTAAGTTTGGGGAAAAAAACAGATTTTGTGAAATGAAATTGTCAGTTTTTGAAAATAGAAAATCAGTGATCTTAGGAATGGGGACACTGGACCATCAGGAAAGATCATTTAGGGACCATAAACACACTATCAGGATGGTTCACAAGTGGGCATAAGTTTTGGCTGCTGGGGTAGGGGGACACAGTTTACCAGTAGTGTCTGTGCCCATGGCCTCACAGGATGGCTCAGCACCATGTGCCTGGTTCTGTGTCATCCACAGAAGGTTTTCAGTGAGCTTAATTGGGTGTTAGTGCACATTATAAGGCTAATGAATTATTCACAAGGCTTCCTCAGTCTTTGATTGGCTACTGGATCAGTCATTAATGGTCAGTATATGACCACTTCAACTGCCAAACACTGATGAAAGGCCACCTCACACTGAAGCTGCTATTCAGCCATGCCGAGAGAGCACACACATACATGCAGCTGTCAGCTGGGGTGCGAGCCAGTGATGCTACAGAAATGGAAACTGCATGATATAGAAAGCAGCCATTCTGACAGAAAGTGAAAGTTTTTTTTTTTTATCACGAGACTTTTTTTTTTTTTTTTTTCAGCCACAGCCCTGCCTATTTCCAGCCACCGCTCCTCCACCGATGACCCCGAAGCTGACGTGCCCAGCTGGCATATGCAGCTGTTCCATCGAAAGGGGCTTCCCCAATGCCCCCCGGTCAGGAACCAATACTGGCACATGCCTTAGTCCAGGCCTTCGCCGGCCGGTGGAGCTGTGGCCATCAGGCTGCCGCGGACTGTGCTGCCTTTTCCGTTTTCTTTCCCCAATGGGAGCACGGACGTGTAATGACGTCCTTGCACAATCGTGCAGACGTCTGCCGTGCTCCCCCCGCTTCTCAACACCCGCGTGTCTGTAGTACCTCCGGGTGCCCCCAGAGACCACCAGAGTGCGGCGTCTCCCCCTCCCTTTCCCCAGGACTAGGAGAGCTGTCATCGGACTCTCTATCCTAGTCTTCCACAGCTGACCCCCAGCGCCCGGGCTCATTCCCGAACCTGGATCGCTGGCGCGGAGCGAGGTGTGGCGTCCAGCACCTCAACCCTCAGCGCCACCGGGCCGACAGAAAGTGAAAGTGTAAAAAAAAAAAAAACAAAAAAAAAACGTTTTTGGTCGACCACGTGGTCGCACCAACTTTTGGCTGTGATCTGGGGCAGCAGACATACATACACATGGATTGCATCACACACAGACATAAGGCTGCACACCCCACTCTGAAGGAGAAACAGATTTCACACTGTATGTTTTTCAGCAGAATATTCTTAATCATTTCAAGGCTGAGGCTGCATTAGCCTTATAATACCAATAAAAACCTCACTGGTGGTCATTTCCTGGGATTAACGACCAGGTAGCGACTCCACCCAGTTGTTAATTGCCAGAACACAATGCTAGTTTTGTTTGTGCATAACTAACATCTGCAAGGGCCTATCTGCGTTATGATTTAGTTGCAAGAGGAACGCTCCCCCCAACGGCTAAGCCAGCCCTTAGTGGATAGCAATTAGGTGTGTTGTTGCAACAGGCTGCCTGTTTACCCACATTTTGCGACTCCACATCTAGTGACAAAGGATCAGGCCCATAAGTGTTACATAGAAACACAGAATCTGTCGGCAGATAAGGATCATACAGCCCACCTAGTCTGCCCATTTCCCTACTTGGTTTGGCAATCCCTACTCTTATCTGGACTGCCTTTTCCCCACACTGCTGTTCAGCAGGGTGCCTTTATGCTTATCCCATGTACTTTTGAATCACTGTACTGTTTTCGCTTCCACTACCTCCGCTGGTAGGCTGTTCCATGGATCCACCACCCTCTCTGTGAAAAAATACTTCCTAGCATTCCCACTAGGCCTCGCTCCAGCCTCATGTTATGTCCCCTTGTCCTTGTGCACTTTCTTCTCTGAAATAGGCTCCCCTCCTGTACCCTGTTTATCCCTGTAAGGTATTTGAAAGTCTTTATCATATCCCCTTTCTCTTCCAGTGAATAGATGTTTAGTTCCTTGAGTCTTTCCTCATAAGGCTTGTGGTGCAGTCCATGTATCATTTTTGTTGCTCTTCTCTGGACTGCTTCCATTCTGTCTATGTCCTTCCTGAGATGCGGTCTCCAGAATTGGACACAGTATTCCAGATGAGGCCTCAACAGTGATCTATACAGTGGCATCACCACTTCACTCCTCCCACTGGTTATGCCCCTTCCTGTGCACCCAAATATTCTGTTTGCCTTCCCCACTGCTTTTTCGCATTGTTTGGCTGACTTCAGGGCATCAGATATGGTAACCCCCAGGTCTCTCTCCTGACTTGTAGTGGCTAAAACCTGCCCCCCATCCTGTATTCCTCTCTTGGGTTTCTGTGTCCCAGATGCATTATCTTGCACTTCCTGGTGTTGAAACCCAATTGCCAAACCCTTGACCATTCCTCAAGAAATCTTAGGTCATTTCTCATTTTATCTAGCCCCTCCTGTGTGTCGACTCTGTTACAGATCTTGGTGTCATCTGTGAACAGGCATACATTCCTCTTCAGTCTTTGTGCAATGTCGCTTATGAAGACATTGAATATAACTGATCCCTGTGGAACCCCGCTGGTCACCTCCCCCTCTTCTGATTTTATGCCATTTACTACCACTGTCTGGGTCCTGCCTTTTAGCCAATTTCCAACCCATTTTACCACTTTAGATCCCACTCCCAGATTCCCCAATTTGTTAAGCAACCTTCTATGAGGAACGGTGTCGAAGGCCTTACTGAAATCCAGGTAGGCCACATCCACCGCCCCTCTCTGATCCACCACCCTGGTCACCCAGTCAAAGAAATTGATAAGATTAGTCTGTCAGGACCTACCCTCAGTGAGTCCATGCTGCCTTGGGTCTTTTGCACCGCTTGACTCCAGGAACTTTACTACCCTGTCCTTAAGCAGGTACTCCGTCAGCTTCCCCACCACTGAGGTCAGGCTTACAGGTCTGTAAGTGTTGCTGGAATGGGACCCGTAAAATTTTAAAAGGACACTTGAATGTCTTTATGAGGGTTCCATTTGGACAAATTGTCCACCAGAAGCTCTGGGGCCAGGCAGCCATTCAGATAATAATCTAGACTGGTTCATAATCAAAAAGAGGCATTTCTGATCCTTTGTGCTTTGGGCTCCAATCTCTCTGCCTTTTTTATTGTGTGACAATAATTTAGTAAAACTATATGACACCCTCAAGTCTCAGTAGAAACTCAGAAAATGGGAAAGTCAGTGCCTTGTTGCTTGTAGAATACATTTTCAGAGGAGGTCTTTGGAGCAAATTATGTAAATGGGTTTCTGACAACATCAGTGTTTTCCTGCTGGCACACAAACAGAAGCAGTGATAGGCAGCCGAGGTTGGAAGTGAGCTTTGGCTGCCTAATGATTCTTTTGTTTGTGTACCAAGCCTCAACTACCTGTGACTATATACAGGATAATGTATGGCAACCATGCATAACAAATATATGTTTCCAGTGTGGAGTGAGAGGACCTCATAGACAGCAAGAGTGAAGCTCAAGAGGTCTCTATGATGTCCTCTCGCACCAAGAGAAGAAACATCAGTCTTGTTGCTCTAACTCTGTTTTGAACTGTGATCAGGGCCCTGAAGGGATTGGAAGCCTTAAAGGAGAATAAGGTGATGGGGCCGGATGGGATTTATCTAAGGGTCCTAAAGGAACTGAGCACGGTGCTGGCCACCCCACTGGCAGCACTTTTTAGCACCTCAGTAAAGATGGGGGAAGTTCCAGAGTACTGGAGGAGGTCCAATATGGTCCCTCTGCACAAACGTGGCATTAGGGAGGATGCTAGCAACTACAGGCCAGTCAGTATCACATCAGTGGTGGAGTTGTTAATGGTAACACTACTAAAGGAGAAAAGGAGGGGCTAGTGGAGCTCCTGGAGACAAAAGGGCTGCAGGATCATCAGCAGCACGATTTTCACAGGGGGGAGGTCATATCAAACGATCTCATAGATTTTTTTTGACTGGGTTACCAGGGAGACGAATCAAGGAGAGCAATGGATGTGGCCTATCTGGACTTTGCATTCAACACTGTGATGCATAGGATGCTAGCTAAGAAACTAAGCAGCCTGGTGGCAGGGGAGAAAGTGAGAAGCTGATTATCAAACTGGTTAAGGGATTGGAGGGTAAAGGGTGGTGGTAAATGGTAGTCACTCAGGCAGAGTGTGACTTGTGGGGTGCCACAGAGTTTGGTGCTGGGACTGGCCCTCTTCAGTGTCTTCATAAGTAACATTATGGAAGAGCTTGAGGGGGAAGGTGTGTCTCTTTGCAGATGACAGAAAAATATGCAACAGGATTGACAGGAAGGGGTGGAGAGAATGCTAAGGGATCTGAGGAACATAGAGGAATGATCTGGGGGGTGGCAGCTGGGTTTCAGTGGCAAAAAGTACAGAGTTATGCACTTAGGGCTGCGGAACCTAGGGTCTGTGTCAAAGCTGTGGAAAGTCTAGCAGGATGCTGGTGTGCACTGGGAGACATATAGCAGGAGGAGGAAGGTAGTGCTGCCATTGTATTGCTCACCGTCCCCACTTGGAGTACTGTGTCCAGTTCTGTAGACTGCACCTCCGCAAGGGCATTGAAAGGGTGGAGGTGGTACAGAGGAGGGCATCCAGAATGGTGACGGGGTTGCATGAGAAGCCATATGAAGAAAGGCTGCAGGAAGTCAACATGTCCTTCCTAGAAGAAAGGAAAGAAAGAGGGGACCTGATTGAAATCTGCAAGTACCTCACAAGAGTGAACAAGGTACAAGTGGAGTGTCTGTTTCAGAGAAAGGAAGGCTGTATAACGAGGAGGAATGCAGTGAAGCTAAAGTTTAGGGGGATGTGCAGAAATATTTCTTCACGGAAAGGGTGGTGGATGACTGGAATAGCCTGCCAGAGGAGTTTTGGGGGGGGGGGCAAGACTGTGCAGTACTTTAAGCATGCGGGGTAGAGGAATGGGGAAGAGTGTGACACTTATGATCAGCTAGGATCAGTGGTGACGACAAGGGGCTGACTAGATGGGCCTAAAAGTCCTTTTCTGCCAACAAAATCTTTCTTTCTTTTTTTTTTTTTTGCCACTTTCTATTTTCCGCCTACCCCTGCCTCCTGCTCTCCACTTCTTCGGGAGCGCCTGGCATCTGCCTCGGTTCCTTCCATATCTGGAGCCCTGCTGCTGTCCCCCCATGTAGCCTTGGATTTCCCCCAAGGCGGGGACGAGGTGGGGCCCAAACACCCTGAACTAATGGCACTGGTCAGGTCACCGCATGGGACAGGCAGGGACCATTGAGGTTCAGGTACTGGTGCCCGGCCTGCCCGGAGCGAAGGAGGTGTTTTTTCTGTTCTTTCCTGGCGTGTTGCCATGTGCCCTGACGCCAAGGCGGAGCTCCACTGACGTCTGGCACGCCTGACCTCCTAGGAGTGGCTAAGACTTGCTGTACCCCAGGCCTCCCTGGGGTCAGTCGGGCACTGAACCTTGTCGCCCTCCTGCCTCCTCTGGAGAAGGCGAGCAGTCCACGGACGCTCAGCCTTCTCCCCCCAGCCGGCCCTCCAGCTCCCCAGGCTTGTTCCCAAACCCGGGTCGCCAGCGTCGCGAGTGGTAGTGCTACCACTGCGCTGGCCTCAAAATCTTTGTTTTTATGTTTCTAAACAGAAAATGGCAAACAGGATACAATTGAAAACATTTGTGATTTTTAAGTAGTAGCCACGAGCAGTTAATTTTTTTTTTTTTTTTAATATATATAGCTATTTGCTCCCCGTGGCCACCTACTCTTGTCATTGGGCTCCTTCCACCCCCCCAACCTCTCCACTCACCCATCTTGGCTGATGGGGATCTGCAAGGAGTGGGGTCCAAGAGTAGAGGGGCTATCACATACAGCCATGGGGGACGTGGATTTTTGTGGGGGTTTTTTTTCCCTTTCCTCCCAGAGCAGTGGTGGCACAGGCAGGTGCACATATGTGGAGGCACATGCACACTCTCAGAAAACACATGTTCCTTCCACCCAACCTCCCAACATTTGTCAGTTCCCCAGACCTCCCTTGACCTGCCATCCAGCCTCCATTGGGTGTTGGTCAAGAGCAAGGTTGCTAGTCTCCCCGATCTGAGAGAGGAGAGCTGCCCAGTGGCCACTGCAATGTTCTTCCAGCCCTCCCACCCAGCTGACCCCCAGTGGCCTGCCCTCGCCTCCATGCATAGGTTGCGACATGGCATGAGGTGTGGCATCCAGTGTCTCAACCTTCCGCTCCACTGGGCTGGCTCCAGTTAATCTTTTAACAAACTGTTCACTCAGGCCGGCCTGCTATCGCAGCGGTTGGATTTCCGTCTGCGACGCTGATGACCCAGGTTCAGGAACGGACCCGGGAGTTGGAGAGACGTTTGGGTGAAGGATCGAGGTCCGAGGGACTGCCTTCTTTGAGGGAGGGAGGAGGGAAAGAGTGTCCGTAGGGGGTGGGGCGGATGCTGGATGTTATTGCTTGTCGCCGCTCCCAGGGATCAAGCATTGAGGAAAAAAGCTGGCCCCCTCAGCATGATGACTTGCTCTTTTCCGCCGTCCACTGCTTCTGACGTCTGCTGGGGTGTGTGTGTGTGTGTCCTGCTCCCGTGGCCCCGACTCCGGGGGGTAAGCCAGGGCTTTGCCTATAGTGTCTGTGGGGGGGGGTACAAGTCTGGGCATGGGGCAGCGGGCCAGGAGGGTTCGAGAGCAAGGGGATCCAGAAGAGGGGGGGGGGGAAGGTTCACTCAGCTTGTTTTCAGTCTTGCTGATGGCTTTGTTATGAGGACTCTGCGGTTTAGGTAAACATGAGAAATCTTAAAATTTTAAAGGTTTGTATGTGGGTATTAGAGCCCTTTACCTCACTGCTGCGCTAGTCATTTCCACCATAAATTGTAATTTGTAATTATTTTCACCCACAAAGGTTTTTATCCTCTTCGGCAGATCTGGACACCTGTCAACACCATCTCTGTGCCTAATGGTCATTCCTTACCTCTCTCCAAATCCAGAAGTGGGTGTCCCCACGGATCCCCCAGCAGTCAAATACAGTGTGGCCTCAGAATCATAGCAGAAGGGCAGACTGTCGGGACACAGCTGGGGCTTCATGGAGCCCAGACCTTCATTTTTCCACTTTTTTTTTTTTTCCAGATGTGCAGTGAGTGCAGTATGTGAGCTTCGCCTCTGCGGAGACACCCCTGGTGCTTTGAACGTGGGATCACTTCCCACTGCATGACTCACTTGCGCTGCCACCCAGATGCCTCCTAGATGGCAGTCAAACAGCGAGACAAGGCAGCCCCCCCTCCCCGAGGGAGGAGAGCAGTCCTAGGAACACAACTGTGCTCCCTCACCCAGCCAACCCCACAAGGTGACCCACATCCATTTCTGAACCTGGATTATTGTCGTATCAGGAGGTGAGATGCCTTCCATGCCATTGAGCCGGCTTTTTGTAATTGTTTTTAAAGTCCATTTCGGGAGGGAAGGGATTGCAAACTAGGTTGAATCCTTATTAGTTGATTGATGACTTCCATTTGCATAAAATATTGCTTTAACATATAACAAAAAAAAGAAAATTTTGAAAATGCCCCCCCCCCCCAGTAGAGTACAAAGGGGTGTGCCCCTGTGCTCTTCGTTGGTAGACATCATAAAATGTCTGACTGCAGGGGGTCGTGGCCGGCGAACCGGGAAGTGGAAGGGATCAACTGGCTATCGGTTTGAACCAGTTTGATCCCTTCCCTCCCAAAATGGACTTTGAAAAAAAAAAATTACCATTTATGGTGGAAATGATTAACACTGCAATAGGGTAACAGGCTATAAAGTCCATATGCAGTTAACATAATGTTGGAAATATACTTTAAAGGGGAACATTTATGAAAAGTGCTCATCGTAGTTTGAAGGTCCATGAAAAGATCTTTCAAATAAGGTATTGGTCTCCTCTGTAGCTGACAGTAGACCAGAGATGTCAGTGACTACGTTTGCTCCATACTGATACTACATTACTACCATTTGTGAACCTTGTGATGTCACTGACGAGCAAGCTGTGCTTGACTTCAGTGGGCTTAGCTACTGCTTGATTGTCAGTGATGTCACAAAGTTCTACAAAATAGTGGCCAAGTAGCATCAGTATGGATCAAACATGGTGACAGATAAGTAGACTGTGATAGCAGAAACAGGCCCATCCATTTGGCTCACCCTACCTATCTACTCTACACTGACCCTACTGGCCATCCCTCTTTTATTTTTGCCACCCATTTTCTAACTAATCCCATTTGCTTGTCCCATCTCTGCTTGAAGCTGTTCACTGATTTGGCCTGTACCACTGCCAGTGCAACTTGTTCCACTTGTCCACCACTCTTTCTGGGAAAAAGTACTTGCGGACATCCCTCTTGAATCTCTCACTCCTGTGAGTTTAAGTGAGCTCCCCCTTGACCCTTTATTTTAGCTCAAGGAGAAAAGTACCTTGGCGTCCACCCGATTTATCCCATGTAGGTGCTTGTTTGTTTCAGGTATTTCTCTCATTTCCTTCCTTTTCTCGAGGGTGTACCTGTTCAAGTTCTGCAGCCACTCCTGATATGTCTTGCCCCTTAGTCCGTGGACCATGTTGGTTGCCCTGCACTGTACTACCGCCACTTGTCTCTGACTTTTCTCCGGTGTGGACTCCAGTACCTTACACAGTATTCCAGATGTGGTTACAAAAGTGATACATAGTACAGGGGGAGAATAAGCTCCGTGCTTTTACTGCTTATCTGTATCCCAGCATCCTGATTGTCTTCCCCACAGCTTTGTTAAAGTATGCTGTTGTTTTTTAGGCTCTCCTATAACATGTACCCTAGGTCTTTTTCCTCCTTTGTGCTTTCCACCACCACCACCTTCCCCCATTTAATACTGCACACTTTGAGTTTGTTTTCTCAGTTGTATCACCTTTCAATTTTTAGAGTTGAAGCCTAACTTCCAGATCTTTGACCAGCTCTCCAAACTGCCCAGATCCTTCCTGAGTTCCATTATCACTCTCTTCATATCTTCCCTTGCTCAGATATTTGTGTCATCTGTGAAGAGGCAGAGCTTGCCCTAATACCTTCCCCCATGTTGCTAATGAACACATTTTAAAGGGCCAGGACCAGCACCAACCCATGATGTGCTCTGCTTGTTACTTCCCTTACCTCTAAAGATTCCCCATTAACCAAGCTGGCCTGCTGATGCAGCCACAAGGTGTCCGCTTGCGATGCCGACATCCTGGGTTCGGGAACAAACTAGGGAGTCGGAGGGTTGACGGGTGGAGAAGGTTGAGCATCCGGGGGCGGCTGTCATTCTCGGGGGGGGGGCAAGTGTCGATCATTAGTGACCCCTGGCGGGCCGGAGAACCTGTCGCGATCGGCACTCAGGATGGGTGAAGATGGAACAGATGTCGGGTTAGTCCGCTGGCGTCATTGCGTCCCACCTCCAAGGGGAACTACAGCAGCATTTAGAAAAGCCAGCCCCTGGGTGAAGTCCACTCTGCGCTGCCCCCACTGCCAGATAGTGTCCGGATGGGGGGGTCCAGCTCTGTCCCCCGACGAGGTATGAGGGCTTGCCAAATAGTGTCCTTGGGAGGGGTGCTCTGCCCAGAGGCCCCTGACCAGGGGTAAGCCAGGGCATGGTGGCGGTTGGCGGGGTGGTGCTGAGCTCCATTAAGGAGTATCAGGGGCTGGACCAAAAAAAAAAAAAAAAATACATTCCTCAATGACCACTATAATTTGTGTTCTTCCCCTCAGGCAGTTCTCCACCTGTGTTGTCAATTTTCCCTCTACCCTTAAGTCCCTTCATTTCTTGACCAGTCTGCTGCAGGGAACTGAGTCAAAGGCCTTGCTGAAATCCAAGTATACAATATCGACTGCTTGCTCCCAGAGCCTCAGGGATTGGAAATAAAATTTGCCTTGCCTTCCTCATCTGTCGCCCTGAGCACCAATTAAAAGAAGTCAATATACTCAATCTGGCAAGACCTTCCCCTTGTGAACCCATGTTGTCTTGATCCTATAGCCGATTCCTCTTCAGGAAGTCCACTAATTCCTCCCTTGGTATAAATTCCATAATCTTTCCCACTATGGACATTGAGCTGACTGGTCTACAGTTCCCTGGTTCATCTTCCTTCCGCTGTTGTGTAGCTGGACCACAACCGCTGTCCTTCAGTCCCTAGGGACCATCCCCGTGGTCAGCGAGCAGTAGAATATAACTGCAGGTGGCTCTGCTGTC
This sequence comes from Neoceratodus forsteri, assembly GCA_016271365.2. NCBI lineage: Eukaryota > Metazoa > Chordata > Ceratodontiformes > Ceratodontidae > Neoceratodus > Neoceratodus forsteri. The sequence goes on from CM057454.1 coordinate 789,346,289, forward strand.
ACTCCCATTGTCTCGTTAAGTAAAAAGCCCATGGATTTACAGTGCCTTCAGAAAGTATTCACCCCCCCTTGGATTTTGTCACATTTTGTTGTGTTACTACCAGAATTTTTAATGCATTGAAATGATTTTTCCCCCCTTGATGATTCACACAGCATACTCAAAAATTTAAAGGGGCAAAAAATATTTTATTGTGTAACAAAAATTTATGAAACATTAAAAACTGAAATGTCTTGTTTACTTAAGAATTCACCCCCGAGTCAATACTTTGTAGAACCACCTTTGGCAGCAATTACAGCTTTGACTCTTCTTGGGTATGTCTGTATCAGCTTTGCACATCTGGATTTGGGGATTTTCACCTATTCTTCCTTGCAGATTTGCTCAAGCTCTGTCAAGTTGGATGGGGAGCGTCAATGAACCACAATCTTTAAGTCTTTCCACAGATTCTCAATGGGATTCAAGTCTGGGTTTTGGCTGGGCCACTCAAGGACATTCACCTTCTTGTTCTGAAGCCACTCCAGTGTTGCTTTGGCTGTATGCTTGGGGTCGTTGTCCTGTTGGAATGTAAATCTTCGCCCGAGTCCAAGGTCTATTGCAGACTGATGCAGGTTCTCCTCAAGGATGTGTGCCTGTATTTGGCTCCATTCATTGTTCCCTCTATCCTGACAAGTGCCCCAGTCCATGCCGTTGAAAAGCATCCCCATAACATGATGCTGCCACCACCATGCTTCATGGTTGGGATGGTGTTACACAGGTGATGAGCTGTGTTCGGTTTGCGCCAGGCATAGCGCTGTGCATTCAGGCCAAAGAGTTCAATTTTTGTTTAATCAGACCAGAGAATCTTTTGCTACATGGTCTCAGAGTCTGCCACGTGCCTTCTTACAAACTCCAGGCATGCTATTATGTGGCTTTTCTCAAGAGTGGCTTCTGTCTAGCCACTCTCTCCCATAGAGGCTACATCTGTGAAGTGCTGCAGAGATTGTTGTCCTCTGGACAGGTTCTCCCATCTCAGCCGTGGAACTCTGTAGTTCTGTCAGGGTGATCATTGGATTCTTGGTCACTTCCCTGACCAAGGTCCTTCTTGCCCGGTTGCTCAGTTTGGGAGAACGGCCTGCTCTAGTAAGAGTCTGGGTGGTTCCGTAATCTTTCCATTTCCTAATGATGGACTTGACTGTGCTCCTGGGAACTTTTAACACCCTAGAAATGTTTTTATACCCCTCCCCAGATCTATGCCTCCTCACATTTCTATCACGGAGTTCTACAGACAGCTCCCTGGTCTTCATGGTAGAGTTTCTGCTCTGACATGCACTGTCAACAGTGGGACCTTATATAGACAGGTGTATTTCCTCTGAAATCATGTCAACCGTTTGAACTGACCACAGGTGGACTCCATTCAAGTTTTACAGTGATCTCACAAGGAAATTGGATGCACCTGAGCTCAATTTGGAGTGTCTTAGCAAACAGGGTGAATACTTATCAAATCAAGACATTTCAGGTTTTTATTTTAAGTTACATGTACAAAAAATTCCAGAAGTTTCATTCCACTTTGACGTTATAGAGTGATTTGTGTAGATATGTGGCAAAAAAATCCCATATAAATGTATTTTAATTTGAGTTTGCAACATCACAAAATGTGACAAAATCCAAGGGAGGTGAATACTTTTTATTTATTTATTTAAACAGCAGTTTGGAAAACCTTTGAGCCATAGGCTCATTTACAAAGGTACCTTGTCACAGTAAGACAAACGAAAATACACAGTATAACAGTACAACACAGTATAACAGTAACTTAAGACATAGATACAAACAAGCTGGTACAGGTAGGATTGATGCAAACAATACCAGAGTTATGTTGTCCTTAGCAGCTTAGAAGTAAGCTTTGTCATAAGTATTGAGTACGGCTTTGACTAGTGGCAATTACAGCTTCGGGTGTTAATAAGGTGGTTACGTAAGGAAGTTTTAAAGCACTATAGTTGGCGCCGGAGATGGAGGGGCAGTGTGTTGAACCAGGAGGGGGCCCTAAAGCTAGCTGAGCTCTTGGCTGTGAGAGGTCCTAGCTCTAGGGATAACAAGAGAGTTTTCCCAGAAGTCCGAGTATGAATTAGTGGGACAGGCGTATGGTGGTGGTCAGTCCTGGGGATAGCCCAGGAGGGTCTTTTGGAAGGTGCAGGTCAGATATTTGAGGCGCTCGTCAAGATCAAGTACTAGCACTTTAGCGACAGTAGACAGGTGTGTGTTAGCCTAGGTGCCCCAGTAATTAACCTGCAGGCCTTATTCAGAGTAGTGTGAATTTTATGGAGTGCGGTCTGATCAGCAGCACCATACACCAGCAGTCCATAGTCCACTAGGGACAGGATAGAGGAGGTGACTCATGAGTCAAGAGCCTGGGAGGCAGTGTTTATACCGGCGTAAGATGCCCAATCGGATATTAGTGGCAGTGGCTAGGCAGCGATGTGTCCATGGAAGGAGAGGGAGGGGTCAAAATGGATCCCTAGGTATTTATAGGAGCAAACTTGTTCGAGTGGGAAAGAGGACCCAGAGTGAATGAGGAGTTTGAAGTTGCAGGACTTGTTTTGAGGATGAGTGAAGAATGTGGTTTTTGTTTTTTTAAGATTTATCACCAATCTATGTTCCTTGAACCAGCCCTCGGCTTCAGCGAAGGACTTCTGCAGCGAGTCCTGGAGGGCAATAGGGTTACGACTTGAGGCAAAGATGACTGCATCATCAGCGTACAATAGAATGTTCCCCGAGCAAGAGCGTGGAAGGGTGTTAAGGTAAAGGGAGAATAGTAAAGGGCCCAGAATGGAGCCCTGGGGAACCCCAGAAAAGATGGGACAGATGTCTGAGTAGGTCCCATTAATTTTTACACGCTGTGAGTGGTCAGACAGATAACTGGTGCACCAGGAGATAGGCCCAGCAGCAAAACCAGAGAGACTAAGGGCATCAAGAAGAAGGGGATGGGAGACAGTGTCGAAAGCTTTAGAGAGGTCAATGAAGATCGCACCAGCCAGAGAACCAGTGTGTCTAAGGAGGAGTGGAGAAAGTTGGAGAACTCTAGGAGGGCTGTGTTGGTACTGTGGCCCGCTCGGAAGCCATGCTGCTCAGGACATAGGACATTGTAGGTGGAGAGGTAGTCAGAGATTTGAGAGGCCACCACTTTTCCAAGGCCTTGGAGAGGAGAGAGAATGGAGATTGGCCGATAGTTTCCAGCCACAGTCCTATCACCACCTTTAAAGATAGGGGTGACAGTGGCGACTTTCCAGGCAGTTGGAACCTTCCCAGGCAAAGAGAGTGGTTGATGAGGCATGTGATCGGGTAAGGACTGTGTCTAAGACCAGCCGTGGGATACACAGATCGGGGTGTCACTGCCTGTACTATTACTCTTGGGGGGAGTGACAAGGTGACCTAAGTTCTTGGGCAGAAACACGCGGAGGGAGAAAATAAGGCGAGAAAGATTTACTGCAGGTGCTGGGGATGAGGGTCAAAAATTTGTAGGGAGGATAGGGCTAAGGTCAGTGAATGAGGTGTTTGGCTATGAGGGCTGGGTCTGAGGAGATCACGCCATTAATGTTGATCTGGGTGTGGGGGGGGGAGTGTGCACTCCCATTTAACTGTTTAATGATATCCCAGAAGGTTCTGGGGTTCCCCCATGAGGCAGTGAGTGAGGACCGATAGTGCTCAGACTTGGCCTTTCTGATGGCCCGAGTGCACTTGTTTCGGGCGGCAGCATATAACTGCCTGTCACTGGGCCGGCCAGTCTCAATGGCATGGTGCCATAGGTTGTCCCTATGTTTGAGTTGGTGGATCAAAGCTGGGGTTACCCAAGGGGCATTATGCCTTTTAGAACGGCGGGTCAACATTGGGGCAGAGATATCACAGGCATTATTAAAAGTTCGGGTAAAGAAGGAGAGAGCTGTGTTGCTGTCCGGAGTTGCCTGTATAGGAGACCAGTCAATTTGGGACAGAAGTTCCTTAAGTTTTATCAGTCCACCAGGTATTAGACGCCGACGGCATGTGGACTGTGCCATGGGTTTGGTGACTGAGGATGACCAGTGGAATAGAATGGGGGAGTGATCACTGAGAGAGTCTGGGAGGACTTGTACATTGGAGATCCGATTAGGGACTTTCTGAAGGCACTGTATCTACTTTCGACCCTGTTTGCTTTTCCAACATCCTTTTTTCCATGATGTTGCCCATGCTGGTTGAGCACTTGTTCTCCCCTCTTTCCCTCTTAACCACACATTCCGGCAGTGGCCCATCCTTCCTTTCAGTAAATACTGAACAAAAGTATTTATGTATCTCTGCTTTTCCTTTGTCTCTCTACTCCATCCTTCCTCACTATACCCCTTTTAACCTTAGATTTCTCTCAGATGTATCTGAAGAAAGCCTTTTCTCTGTTGCAAGTCAGAGTTCCATCTCTGTTTAGGCCTCCCTTACCTTCCTGCTGGCAGCCTTTGTTGCCTCCAGTTACTTTTCCATATTTTCCTCTTTGGCTTCTACTGTATTTCATAAATACTCTCCTTTCTGCTCTTACTGTTGTCTTTTTTTTTAAACTTTTATTTTTCACCTCTGGATCCGACCAGCTACTCCGACCCACCTCGATTGCGATCCACTGGTCAGGTGCTCCCATGTAACCTTGGCCAAGCCCTCCAGGCGGGGTTGGGGTGGAGGGACCCCCAAATCCTTCTTGTTGCGTCGAGCCCCCCGTTGTGGCCTCACAGATCGAGTGGTGAAGGATGCCACTTCTGCCGGAGGAGCTCAGTTGGCTTCATTTTTCCCCTTTTCTCCCCGGAGCCATGGTTGCGCCATGACATCTAGGCGTGTACACTGACGTCCTTCCACGCTTCCCCCTACGTGAGGTATCTGAGCTGCTGTACCTCTGGCCTCCACCAGAGGTCAGTCCAGCACCAGCCTGTAGCCCCATTCCCTCCCAGGGGAAGCGAACTGTCCATAGGACGCTCCAGCTTCCCCTCCCTGGCCAGCCCTCCAGTTTCCTGGGCTTGTTCCCGAACGTGGGTCACTGGCATAGCTAGTGGTAATGCTACCGCTGTGCTGGCGGGCCGGCCCCTTACTGCTGTCTTTAGTCCAGGCATGAACCACATTGGGCCCCTTGCAGTTTGTCCCATCAGCTCCTTCCCTATGGAGCTATCTGCTGCTTCTAACATTTTTTGTTTTAATTCTTCCACCCCTTCTACCTGTCCTGTTGTCTTCATGCTTCCTTCCAACCAGTCCCCTCATCCTGTTGAAATCTGACTTTTTAAAGTCCCACACCCATACTGTGTTTGCCCCTTTGTTGGTCCTTGTCTGGTGTGTTCATTGGAACCAAATGCTTCATGGACTACTGCATTTTGGATCCTCTTACTGTTGGTGAGTGCCAGTTCCAGCAGAGTCCATTCCTTTGTCGATCCCTGGACTAGCTGAACTTCGAACACCTCCTGGCAGGCATCCTCCAGGAGCTGATGCCTAGTACTTGCTGCAGTTGGAACTTTCCTGTTCACATCTGGCGCATGAACTTGTTGCAGAACTGCATACTGGTGCAGCTTGTTAGGGATCCCACAGGGCAGGGCACCATTCTCTACTTGGTACACACCAACTCGCAAGTGGAGGTGGGGTGGCAGTAAGGGAAACTTTGGGTCTAGTGACCACAGTTCTGTGTGGTTTGAACTGGCAATGGAGAACACTGAGGGCAGTGATTCTTGACCTTAAATGAGCAGATTTTTGACAGATGCTGGATATGGTTAGAGAAAGTTTGGGTACGGACTAAATCGAGGGATAAGAAGAGAAAGTGGGGAAGGATCAAGGGAGAAATTCTGGAGGCTACCAACACTTATACAAGAAAGATCACGTGAAGAAACCACACAAAAGGCTGACCTCATAAGGTACAAGGGGAATGGGAGGAATACCTGACCAGGGTAAAATGTGCAAGGGTTGCAGTCAGGAGGCAAAGGCAGACATGGAACCATGGATTGCCGAGGGTGTTAAGGGAGGGGAAAATAATTTTTTAGGTATGCTCTATTAGGAAGGAAAGGAAGTGGGATTGTCAAGCTAGCTGAAGGGGGATGGCAATAGAAGACATCAAGCAGAAGGCAGATGTACTAAACAGTTCCTTCTCCTCTGGATTCACGGTTGGGTTGAGGACGATGGGCCTCTGTTGGAGAGCAGGAGCAAGGCAGCCACACTGAAGGGAAAAAAGGGGTAGGGGGAGTAGTGATCATGGCTGAATGGGTGAAAAAGGGCTGGAAGCCCTCTGGGTGGATAAAGTGCTGGGCCCAAATGGTCTTCATCTGAGGGTACTTGGGGAACTGGCCTCAGAACTGGCAGAACACTTGACTCAGTTATTCAGTGACTCACTGGAGTCCATAGTAGTGCCAGGGGATTGGAGGTCTGTGGATGTAGCCTGACTCCGTAAGGGGGCAGGGAAGACCCGGTCAACTGCAGGCTAGTCAGGCAAATGAAGAAGTAAGAAAACAGGGCTGTGACCAGGCTTGCTGTGCCACCAGTAAACAGACTTGAAAGAAAACAATACAAAATAACTTGGTATCCACTGCACAAAAGACAACTGTAAGACTGGCTAATGATTAATGGCTCCTTTATTATCAAGGGAGTATAGATTGCAGCCTAAGTAAGTTCTGGGTCAGCTCTCACCAAAGCACCCAACATTTTGCTCGGGGCTTCTGAGGCTGGTCAGTCTTAATACGTAACCTGATGGATATTGTGCTTAAGGAAAGTCTGGTGGCCTACTTAGAAGCAAGACAGTGGGCTGCGTGACAGCAAGCAGCATGGGTTTGTGCCATGGAAATCTTGCCAGACCAGCCTGATACTGCTTTCTGAATGCGTCGCTAGGGCACTCAATAGAGGGTAGGCAGTAGATTTACTCTTCTTTGGCTTCAGCAAAGCCTTCAGTTCGATGTCACACTTGAGGCTGCTAAAAAAGCTGGAGGACTTGGGAATAGAGAAGGATTTAGTCGGGTGGGTGGGGAACTGGCTTGGGGGGAGGCAATGGACAGTAGTAGTAAACTAGATCAAATTGGTGGATGGAGGGAGGTCACGAGTGGGGTGTCACCGGGATAAGTTCTGGGACCAGTCAAATTCAGTATATTCATTAGTGACAGATATCCAGGGCCAGATCTGTCACTACATTACTATACTATATTCCATACTGTGTGACTCTGAGCAAGTCACTTAACCGCCCAGTGCTCCCAGGTCACCCCTGAAAACAGGCACTTGTGCCTAGTGGGCCTTACCTGGTTACCAAACACTAAAATAAATAAAAGTATTGACAAAGGAAAGTTATATGGCAGGGTAGATGGTGAAGAATGGGAGAAGGAGCTTCAGAATGACCTGGAGAAGCTGGAAAAGTGGTCAGAGATCTGGCAGTTGAGATTTAATGCCATGAAGTGCTAGGTAATGCACTTAGGGAAAAAGACCCCACGCACTGAGTATTGGGTGGGAGGGGTCTGTAGACCACACCAATCCTGGTTTGCTTCCCATTCTCTGTCGCTGCTAGCACCCACAGGGTCTCTAATTTTCCCAAATCTCCTAGACTATTTCAGTTCCCTGTAGCTCCTCTTTTACATATAGTGATACTTCCCTTCCCATGCCCTTTTATGCTGTCCTTCCTTAATGAGTAACCTGATAGTCATGTCCCATTCGTGGTTCTAGATTGCCTGCTTGTTTTCCCTTTACCCTGGGTGTGGCTGATTCCATTATACTGGTTGATGAGGGAGGCTGTCAAGGTCCCCCTTGTTCGTGACATTGGACCTTGCACACCTACTCCCCCACTTACCACACTGGTTTAAACTAGCTATGTGCTGTGCCCACCTTTCTCGCAGTTCCCTCCTGCCTTTACGTGTTGGGATACAAGCTGTCCCTTTTGAACACCTTGTAATCCCTCCAGGTAGGGTTTCAGTTCCTGAGGAACCAAAATCACTCTTCCCTGCACCAACCCTTTGTGTCAACCTCTCCTCCCTGCTGCATGCTTCCTGCTATTCACTTCACCTCTTCCTTCTATTCTCTTACAACCATCCTTCCTTAGTGACTTTTCAGCTTACTCCTGCAAATGCCCCTCACCCAGCTAATGCGCTAAATGCAGTTCTCTGACCTGGCCCCTGTGACTGCATTCTTAGACTGCGGCTTTGTTATTGGGTACTATTGCTGATTCTGTGGAGCTATTCTTTGTCATGGTGTAACTGTTCCTTTTCCCACAGCTACTTTTGTTTATTTTATTTTAAAGGCACTGTATCCTAGTTACTGTTGAACTGTACTCCCTTCCCCTAGGACATATCTGGACCTGTGCCGATACCAGTTCAGTTAGTCTTTCCCGGTAAAACTTTTAAATAAATATATAAAGAAACGAAGATAGCAAATAGTCTTGGTATACAAGCTTTCAGTACACAGTTTTGTCATCAGGCATGTTGCATAGTTTCAGCTTTGATTGTTCAATATATTTGATCTACCTTACCCCTAAGTGTCACCTTATCCCCCCCAACCCCAGGGTACAGAAAATCTCACTAGTCCTGGGTCTGGGAATTGCTTGTTTTTGTATGGGGGTGGGGAGTGGGAGGGAGTTATAGAGACCCTGAAATCACAGAAACTGGAAACTGAACTCATAAGAAGGAACAATACATTTCTGCCCATAACAAATCAGTTACTGTATGTTTAATTCTATGCCAGTGTTGGGCTTCTTAAATGTTGAGCTATCGGGCTGGACCATTGAATGTATTTCCAGGATCAGTAAGAATTTCCAGAAAGTGGTCTGGATCTCCCCTTTTTATATGCAAGAACATTTTTCTCCTTGTGCTCTCCCCCGCCCAGTGTTTTAACAAAAGCAGCCATGGAGACAAACACTCTGATTTGTAACCTGGCGTAAATGTTGTGGGATTTTGAGAAGGTGTGATGTTAACCTTGTTTATAACTAGCACTTTGGGGAAATCACTGGGTGACTGGCCTGGCCTGTTGAACTGTGTGTGTGAAAGTCTTGCAAGGAATTATACTGGTGCTCCACCTGGTGACCAAAAAGGTTGCCATAGTGCAGGGCACTTCATGGCGACCTACACTTAATCCTGGCCAGTAGGGATATTCTCTTGTCACCACAAGGGCGACTCCTGTTCTTTTTTTTTTTTTTTCTCAATTCTTCAACTTATGGAAACATTTTTCCACAAATAAGTCCATCCCCAACTTGTGGTGGCATTTTTTGTTCTCGGATATGTCTGCCTCCAAATTGCGGAAGTTATTTTCTGCAGATAAGTGTAACTCTCGCAGAAAGGTCCAATTCCCATTTGAGGAGTTGGACTTACTCGTGGATTTTTTTTCCGTCAGTCTGGGGACTTGAACTTACGGTAATTGTGGAAACCTTTTCCTGCAGTTTCGGGGCATAGGCTGCTGCACCAGCCATACCAAGACGTTTTGGCTTCCTAAGGTTTTAGTTTTGGCTAATGAGATTTTTTTCAGCTGGTTGATACGACCACCTAGCAAAAACCTTACCATAGAGCACTGCATAGTAACCTGAACTTTATTTGACCTGCTAGGTTATTGCTAGGATGCTGAATGAAGTTCAGTTCAATTCAGTTTTATTTTTTACCAGGAGATACACCATTGCGATTCTCATTTACAAGGTGGTCCTGGAAGGACACACAAAATACTGTATACAAAAAACTCAACAGAGTTTATATAATAGTTCATACATTACAATGGGTAAAACATAACAAGGTAGACAGTCAAGTGGCACAAATTTTACATACCTACATAAGTGCAAACAACTAATGGCATAATACGATTGCAGTACGGGGTAGTAAGGGGGCTGTAGAGCATGGTCTATAAAGATGGGGCAAGGCATAGTAGAAGATCAATAAGTAGAACAAGGGAAATAAAGGTCTAGTGGGGAGATGAACAAGGAATAACAAGAGCAGAGACAGACAGAGGAGTGCAAGAAGGGGAGCAGGGTGAACCAGAGGGCAAGTACAGTGGTAAGTGCCATACACGGTGTCATAGTAGGAGAGACTAGGCGTAACACTAGCAGTTTCCTTCAACAGGCGTTTCAGAAGAGATTTAAAGGAGGATATGCTAGCAAAGTGGGTCAGTTTTGGGGTGCTTTGAAGGGAATTCCACAAGGCTAGTAAGGTGTGACTAATGGATATGGTGCCAAAATGAGATCTGACCCTGGGGGTATCAAGCAGAATATAAGCATTTTTCCTAAGGGAAGTATGCACATGGTGTAAATTTAAAGTGTTTTCTGATTTTTTTTTTTTTCTAAATCTTCAGATTGTGGGAGAAATGTTTTCCCCAAGTTCAGGACTTGAACTTTAAGGCCACCAAAAAGCAGAAACACTTCACAGCGTTTTGGGGACTTGGTCTGCTGAGCTGAACAGGTCCCCAGACATTCTGGCTACCTGAGCATACATTGGTTTGTAAGAGTTTGATTTGTGGAAAGTGGCTAGCTAACACAAAGCATGGAATTATATTTGTTGAAGGGCTGATCTGTAGTACAAAGCATAAATAGGATGTACAAGGTTAGATTTTCTGCAGTCACTGTACCCTTTAAAGGAAGCAAAATATTTAGAAACTTAGACATTGATGACAGAAAAAGACCAAAGGTCCATCCTGGCTGTATGAATTGCCTATTTAGCCCTGGGGCCTACTGTTCCTCCAGGGTCCTAGCCTTCTCCCACCCTCTGCATTCTCCTGCCTTATTCTGACGCCCTGAACAACCACTATACCCTTCATTATGTCTCAGTCATGCTTAAAACCACCAACAGCTTTTGCACCCACCACCATGGCTGGCAGCCTGTTCTACGGTTCCACCACTCTTTCTGTAAAACAGTATTTCCTCATGTCCCTCCTGAACCTCCATCCTGTTAGCTTCCACTCAGGACCACGTGACCGTGAGCTGGTATTCAAGTTAAATAGTTCCCTGCATTTCACCCTGTTAATTCCTCTTAGGAATTTGAAGGTCTCTATCGTATCTCCCCTCTCCCTTCTGGTCTTCAGCGAGTACATGTTCAGTGCCTTGACGTGCTCCTCATAGGATATCCTCTGCGGGTGCAGGATCATTTTTGTTACTCTGGCTGCACCATCTTGATCCTATCCCTATGCTTCCTGAGGTGGGGACCCCAGATCTGGGCACAGTACTCCAGGTGTGGCCTCACTAAGGATCTGTACAGGGGAAGTATTTTTCTGCTCCTGATACAGCCAAGCATCTTATTGCTTTTAGTCTTGTTGCATTGACTTGATTGTTTTAGGGAGTCACTGATGATAACACCAAGGTCTCATTCCTCAGCTGTAGCACTGAGTCTGACTTTTCCCACCCATTACTCTGTTGTGGGGTTCTTGTTCCCTAGGTGCATCACCTTGCACTTTTTGGTGTTGAATTTCAACTGCCAAACCTTTGACCAACCCTTTGCAGATCTCCCTGCATTTCCCTTATTTCCTCGTCACTATCCACCCCCCTTCCCCCACAGAGCTTAGTGTCATCTGCAAAGAGTCAATCAATCAATATCTTTAAACAGCCTGGCGGGACACCATTGAGCAGGGCTCATTTACAAGCTGGACCTGATAGTTTAAACAACAGCAACAAGTCACGATACAACAATTTGGCGTAGGCATAGCAACATTAGCAGCCTATGTACAGTCATTACAAGTGAGAATGGTGTGGTTTGGCACAGTGGTGTACAATAGTTTACAAATAGCAACGTAAGACTTGACACAGAACAAGGCAGCATAATTTGCAGGTGTGGTACCAAAGGCAGTCAGCATACCGCTATGTGCGAGTTCTGTGCATGGCAGGTCTCTGATAGACAGTAGAGTACAATATTACATTGGATGAGGTCTAGACCAGCAAAGCATTACGTGGCCTAGGAGAAGACTATAAAGCAAGGGCACAGGATGCGCCAAGGATAGTGGAGAGAGGGAGAAGAGGTTAGGAGGGGTGGGAGGGGGCAATTGTAATACCTTCAGGATTGTGATAGCTGCATTAGTCGGCACAGTAGGTCTAAGGGGGAGGGTATGGGGTGAAAAGGTGCGGGGTGAAAAGGTGCCATTAGTAGGAGGAGGTGATAGACTGGTAGGAGGGAGAGTCAGAGATGCAGTGCCAGAAGCAGTTGCAAGACTCCATAAATGATTGTTGGATAAGATTTTTGAAGGCAGCTAATGGTACAGGTGAAGAGCTGCAGTAAATTTTGAGCACTGTTCCAGAGGACTGGTAAGGCGTGACTAATTGCTGCCCGACCAAAGTGCATCCTAACGCTGGGTATGTAAAGGGGGCGATACGAGTCTGGCTTCTCAGCAGATAGCTGCCAGGAATGCAAGAAGGTAGGCAATCCTTAATATATTGAGGCAGCTTGTTAGAGATGGCCCTATAGATCCAGCGCATGGTGTTCTTTTGTCGTCTAAGACTAAGGGAGCCCCAACCTACAGTGTTGTAGAGGGTACAGTGGTGTGTTGAGTAGGGGGCACTGGTAATAGACCTGAGTGCCCGGTGGTACAGAGTGTCTAGTTTGGCAAGGGCCACACTAGAGCGGTGCCCATACAGAAGGTCTGCATAGTCGATGAGAGGCAGGAACGTTGTTTGAATCAACCTGTTTCTCCCCTCCTGCGTTAATAGGAGCCTGATTCTGAAGAAAATCCCAGCTTTTTGGAGAGTTCCTCAATATGGACTTTGAAGGAAAGATTGGAGTCAATCCACACCCCCAGATATTTGAAGGAATCTACATAGTCCAGCGATTCTCCGAGCAAGGTGTGGATTTGAGGGGCTGTCCCCACCGTGCTAGAGTAGGGGGAGTTTACTACAGGGAAGAAGATCATGGCCTTTTTTTCTTGGCATTTAACAGAAGTTTAGAGTAAAGGAGATTGTTCTGTAAGTGGTTAAATTCTGTTTGGAGGTCACTACACGCAAGTTCCAAAGTAGGTCTGGCTACATACAACACAGTGTCATCCGCAAAGAGGTGTATGTCAGCTGACTTGACTCCAGCAACTAGTTCGTTTATGTAAATGGCAAACAAGAGAGGGCGCAAGATGGACCCATGTGGTACTCCTCTAGAGAGTGTTTTTAGGGGAGAGAGACCCCCCAGCCTTGATCTGTTGGTGTTGATCAGAGAGGTAGTTAGAAAACCACTCTAGGACCGTGTTACTGACACCAATATTTTGTACAGCAACCAGGAGCAAAAAGTGGTCTGCCGTGTCGAAGGCTTTGCTAAGGTTGAGAAACAGAGTGCACACACAACTTCTGGCATCCAAGGCTCTCAGCCAGTCGTTCATGACCTTAGCAAGTGCTGAGGTGGTACTATGATGGGTTGGAAATCAGGCTGAGCAGGGTTTAGAAGGTCCAAGTCATTGACTTGCTGTCTAAGTTGGGTATTAACCACTTTCTCCAGAAGCTTAGAGAGGGTAGGGAGTAAGGAGATGGGGCGGTAGTTATTAAGATCGCTAGCGCTGCCAGATTTAAATAGTGGAATAACATGGTCAGTTTTCTAGATTGTCAAGAGTTAGCCCTAGGTAAGGGTCATGTTGAAGAGATGGGTTATTGCGGGCGACAGAACGCAGTAGCCAAGTTTGAGGAAAAAGGGCTCTATCAGGTCTGCCCCAGCACTTTTCCTATAATCCAGATGGAGTAGAAGGTCCTCAACTTCCTTTACTGTGACAGGGGAGAAGGAGAATGTCATGTGAGGAGGGGGCGAGGTTGGGGCAGGGCCTGGGCAAGTTGAGCTAGGAGTAAATAGTTGTGCACATAGGCTAGAAGCGGGGAAGTCATCAAATGCTATGCCCGTGGTGGCAAAGTGATTATTAAAGAGTTCAAGGATTTCTTGCTTGTCAGTAACAACCAAGTTGCCTGAAGAGATTTTAGGCGGGAATGGACTAGCAGAACTGTGGCCTTGGATTTCCTTTATGGTTTTCCAGGATATAGTTGTACTGTTCAAGGAACAGTTAAATTTGGACCAGTAGTAACTGGATTTTGCACCCCTAACCATTCTCGTGCAGCGGTTTCTGACAGCTCTGAAAGCTGACCAGTCGTTAGACTGTTTGGTCTTCCTGGCCTTCTTCCAAAGTGAGTCTCTGTGGAGCAGCTCTTCTTTGAAGCCTGATGAGAGCCAAGGGCATATTTTCTTGTTAGTTTGGATTTTTACAAAAGGTGTGTATTTATTGATGGAACTGAGGACAATGTTTTGGAAGACTTCTTCAACCAAGGGCCAGGTAGAAGTCATGCTAAAGCGTGGACAAGGTCAAAAGGAGTTTAGGGTTAAAATGTCTTTTTGATCTTTTAAGGGTAGAGGAGGAAATAAACCTAGGGTAGGTCATCATGCAGGCTATAACACAATGATCACGGAGGTCATTAAAGAAAACGTCAGAGTGGGAGTATCGGTGAGGTTTGTTAACTAGAATAACATCAAGTAGGGTACTGTTTTATGGTGTTTATTGTTAGGACGGGTGGACTCCATTCTGAGTTGTGACAGCCCGAAGTTGTCAAGAGGTCGAGAACCAGTCCAGATTAAGGTCTCCTGCAATAATCACTTCGGAGGATAGTATGCTGGATAGGTGCTGTAACACCTTATACCCTGCAGAGGGAGGCCTATAACAACCTAGTATATAAATGTGGGTTGAAGAGGGAGGCTGTACTTTTAGTGTGGTACATTCAAATTCTAGGGGCACAGTAGTAGAGTTAACGATGGAGGCTGGGAATTTGTCCCGGACATAGATAGTCACGTCCCTCTCCCCTAGTTGGCCTGTTGGTCCTGTGGATGGAGTAGGAGGGGATATTTATCTCGTGGTCCAGGGTAGAAGGCTTCAGCCAGGTTTCGTTTACCACAACAATATCTGTGGAGGCAATACTAAACCAGGACTGAATAATGTCTAGCTTTTTTAACAAGCTACATGCATTAATGTGAATCAGACTTTGCCCCTTAAGGCTGGGCAGCTCGGAGGGAGCCTGGATAGGAAGTGGGGGGCCAGGATTGAGTTTGATGTTACCTGCACAAATTATTGTCAGCAACAGGAGTTTTGTGAGGGCACTTAACAGGAGCCTATGCAGGCAAGAGCTCACCCTCTCACGAGGGCTGGGGCAAGTAGGCGTTGGAAGAGGGAAGTAAATGTAGCTGGGGCACGGGGATGCACAAATATAAATCATAATGGATGTGACATAAGTAAAGGGTGGGAAGGGGACGGAGGAGGGATGTATATCACAAGGAGTGCGGTACGAGATGGTTGCTGAGCTATGCCTATGGTTGGGTAGGTCAGCTTGGGGAAGATAAAATATAGTGATGAGGGGAGAGAGGGGATGTGCCCAGAGGCCAGACGTAGGGTTGGAAAAGGCTAATTCACCCATGGGTGCAATGGTGAAGTTCAACTTGCACAACGTGCAGCCTAAAAATAGGAGTAGGGGGCTCATTATGTTACCCATTTAAGCCTAAAGTACCCAGCAGCCAAAGAAAGTGAAGTGCGGGGGGGGGGGGCACAAGTATTAATGATCCAAAAACAGGGAGCAAGAATGTAGAAATTAGTTTAAGTTTGGGGTCAAGGGTACACTCACAGCAGGCTAGGCATGCCTTCAGGGAGAAGGGGGTGGCTTGAAATGCAGGAGGTGGGATCTCTAACCTTTCTGGAGTGTAGATGCGCTTCCACTTCTGGGGCCAGTTAGAAAAGACCAGAGGCGGGGTTTTAGAGTATTTAATTAAGGTGGGAGGTGGGGGTGGGGGCTGGGAAAAAGACACAGCCTGCCCTGGTTCCCCTCTCACCAGTGTAGCTGATGAACATATATTTTGGGGGGTGACTCAGTGGATTGGTAGCAGGTTAAGAAGCCTGTCACCTCTAGGTCACAGATTCAAATCCAGCACAGATTGGTGGTTGTGAAAAGCCATTATCACCCGAAGGCTGTTCAGTGGACTGTGTGAAGTAAGTTGTGGTGGTCTCAGTTCATTTCCCATTGTGCATGTGTCCACATCACAAAACCACCAACACAGCTGGCACTAATTGGCACGCTTATTGGCAGTCTTACATGAGAGGCCAAGGATTGAATGGGCATAGAGTCAACAACCTTCTCACCTACATGGTGATCCCTCCATAGCATGGTTGAGGCACATAGGTGGTGCACTGTGGGGAAGCTTGCACTGTGATTACCTGTGCTGTACCTGTCATGTGGACAAATGGAGGACTTTAGGTTTCAGTACTGCCAGTCCAGCACCTTTCATTAGCACTAAATTTACACACAGAAAACAAACAAACAATTTTTTTTGAAGAGGACCAGGCCCAGGGCAGATCCCTGTGGAACCCCTCTTGTGACCTCCCTCACTTTTGATTCAGCTCCATTGATCACTACCCTCTGTTACCTCCTCTTTAGCCGGTTACCTACTCAGTTTACTATGACCTTAGCCACACCCAGATCCTCAGTCTTCTTCAACAAGCATCTGTGATATGCTGCATTGGAAGCCTTGCTGAAGTCAAAGTAGAGCAGATCCACAGCGTGGATCCAGTTGGTGCATCCATTTGGTGCTGCATAATAGACACCACATAAAAACGTTTAGTTTGTTATGGTGTAAGCTTGCTTTTTTATGAGTTCACTAGGGGGAATTCGTGCCATCTGAATCTAAAATAATCTTTGGGACTGGGTGACAAGGGAGGTGGGCAGTGGGTGAGCTGCCGTTATCCTATTTGGACTTCAGTATGGCCTTTGGCACAGTGCCACACAGGAGGTTGCCTCAGAAATTAAGAGGCCTAGGGGTGCAGGATAGTATGTCCCAGTGTATGGGGAAATTGGTCAAGGAACAGAACCCAGAGGGTATTACTAAATGGGGAATTTTTAGGGGAGATGGGGTCACAAGTAGAGTACCCCAAATGTTGGTATTGGGCCCCATACTCTTCAGTATATTCATAGGGAACATAGGGACTGGAAGGAAAAGTTTATTTGCAGATGACACCAAGATCTGGATTAGAGTGGACACATTGGAGGTCATGAGGAGTGACCTGGAAAGGCTAGAAGAATGGTCCAGGATTTGGAAGCTGTGATTCAGTGGCAAAAAGTGCAGAGTCGTGCACATCGGATACAAAAACGGACCTGAGCTCAGGATGGGGTTGGAGGAAAGGGACCTCTGGGTTATTATTATGGACTACCTGAAAGCGGCCCAATTTTCAAGGGTGTTGGGGAGAGAAAAGTATGAAGGGCTGAATAGGGAGGGAGAATAGCAAGCAGGAGGAGGGAGGTTATACTCCCCCTGTACAAGTCATTGGTTCAACCTCACTTTGAGTACTGTGTGTCTGGAGTCCACACCTTAGAAAGGAAATTGGGGGAGTGACAGAGAGACAGCTTCTGAATAGGTCTCTTTTCAGAGGAGCTCCTGCACAGCTGTCTGTATTTTCATTTCATACAACATTTAAGTCGAGCTAACTTTGTTTAGTCATTACATTTGGTCTCCTGATCACTGGAGTAACCAGAGGGTACCAAACGTAAGTATGGGACACCAAAAAAAAACAGTTTTCTGGCTCTTCAAAACCTACTGCGCCACGACCCATCCAGAATGAAAGTAGCAGCAGCTAGGCGGGAAGCATCCAAACTGATTCTACCTTGGCACCTCTGTGGCAAACTGTCCTAGAGTCCATTAAAGCTAGGGACTCGAAAATAGAGAAAACTCTTTCCAAGTTGGAGACGCACGATGTAGCCCATAAAGAACTTCACACTAGGATCTCTGAGGCCGAAAAACAGAGTCTCACCACTCAGGCTACAGTAGCTGTGATAACCAAAGAAAACTCGGCCATGAGAAATTGATTGAACGGTTTGGAAAACTAGCTGACAGCGGGCAATTTATGCCTGGTTGGAATTCTGGAGGGTGCAGAGGGCACCAATCTGCTGCATTTTCTGAAAGACTGGATGGCTGACAAATTGAAAGTGGCAGAAGATTTTGACTGGGCTCGGGTACGGAGGGCCTGTCGTGTGAACCCACGTGTGCAGACTTCTACTACAGACCAGCCGTGGACTGTACTTCTGCGAACATCGGGGCAAGAGGTCAGTGATCTGCTTCTATCTGCAGCGAGAACTGCCTACCCTCTCAGCATTCAGGATCGTGATGTAAAGATTTTCCCTGACCTCTCCTTTCAAACAAGGGCCAGACACAAACAGTTTGATGCAGTTCGGCAGCACCTCAGAGCTTTAGGAATCGTTCACTTTTTTCTGCCGCCTGCCAGGCTCCGAATTACTTACGGAGGGAAGTCCTGGCAGTTCTCCGACCCTAAAGATGCAGGCCACTGGATGGAGTGAACGGAGGTGGAATTTGCAGCTGAACCCACAGCTGATTCTACGGACATGGATTTGGCGCAGAGGAGGGCTGAGAGACTGGTTTTATTTACAGCAAATTGCGTATATAATTTTCTTTTTTTCTCTGAATGTTTTGCTGGGTCTTGATTGAACTTTTGTTGGCAGTACTGGGACCGGTCCTTTTTAGTGTTTTTATAAGTGACTTTGCAGAGGAACTGGAAGGAAAAGTATATGTCTTTGCAGATGACACAAAGATCTGCAACAGGGTTGATACACAAGATGGAGTGGAAAGGATGAGAAGGGACTTGGCAAGGTTGGAGGAATGGTCAAATGTATGGCAGCTCAGATTCAATGCAAAGAAGTGCAAGGTAATGCACATGGGAAACAAAAACCCAGGGGAAGCGTACACAATGGGGGGTGAGATACTGACAACAGTAAAAATAGAAAGGGACCTGGGGGTAATTATATCAGATGACCTAAAGGTGGGCAAGCAATGTGAGAAGGCAGTAAGGAAGGCTGGGGGGATACTGGGATGCATAGGAAGAGGCATCAATAGTAGAAAACAGGAAGTTGTTATCCCTCTGTACAGACAGTTGGTGAGACCCCATCTAGTGTACTGTGTGCAGTTCTGGAGACCCCATCTCCGCAAAGACATAGAGTGGAGGCTGTCCAGAGGAGGGCAACCAAAATGGTGCAGGGTCTGCACCAGAAGACATACGAAGAAAAACTAAAGAAGCTTAATATGTATACTCTTGAGGAAAGAAGGGAGAGAGGGGACATGATAGAAACTTTCAAGTACCTCAAGGGAATTAACAAAATCCAAGAGGGTAGCATCTTCCAGAAAAAGAGATGTGCAAGAACAAGGGGCACAATTTGAAGATTGAGGGGGGACGGCTCAGAGGTAATGCGAGGAAGTATTTTTTCACTGAGAGGGTTGAGGATGCATGGAACAGCCTCCCTGAGGAGGTCGTGGAGTCAAGAACAGTGGGGGACTTCAAGAATGCATGGGACAGGCATAAGGCAGTCCTAGTGGGGGGTAGGAGGAAGTAAGCTGTTGGTTAACTAGGATCTGCAACTTATCTGTTAGGTAGGAAAATGGGCAGACTAGGTGGGCCAAGCGGTCCTTATCTGCCATCAAATTCTATGTTTCTATTCATATATGAGGGTATGTGAATTGATCTGGCTACAGATGGACCCTCACTGTTTCACTAATGAGTCGACTTATTATAATACCGGTACTAGTAGAACTAGCACAATTACTGAAATTTGGGGTATTTGGGGTTCCTAAATCTGGGACTCTTATTAGTTTATTTATGTTTTCCCCCAATGGTTTATATATACTGGCATTCATTGATTAAATTCTGGAGAGCAACATGATATGGTTAAATTTAGCCATTATACTATATAAGCTTAATAATATGTATACATATTATATTTTGGATGTCTGCTGTGCTGGATGGGGAACCTCTTGAAAGTCTATTTTTCCCTACTCCTTTATTGTGTTGAAGGGTTATAGCACTCTGGTTAGTTAAAGCTACCAACTTTCCAAGGCCTAAAACTGGGACAGTCCATCCTGACCATGCCCCCCCCCACACACACACACCCACTGTGTCACTCCAGTGGGCACCGCCACAGACAGTGCTGCATACAATCAATTACATTTGCTGCTTGCTCTGGTCATGCCGCCCCACAGTAACACCAGTAGCAAACATTCAGATTTAAACAATATATCATCCTTCTGCAGCAAGTTCCAAATCATGATATACAGAAAGCTCATTAGAAGCAAACCTGTGTTAAATTGTGATCAGACATTCGAGCTGCATGTATTGCTCCCCCTGACAGTCCCATCCAACCCACTGACACTCATCTCATTTGCTGAGAAAACTTCACTTCAGTGACTCCCACCACCACACCAGATTCTTTTCACACACTTATACTGCTGATCAGGTTTGGGTACCTTAGTTTCCTGCTGCCAGTCTCTTCTCCGTCTGGAGTTCCTCTCAGCTGCTGGCAGGCAGATGTCCACATGTGCTTGTTTGCACTACTACCCAGTCTGATCTAACAGGAAGGAACATATTCTCAAACAACATGAAGTCTTGCTGTATTCTGACATATTGCAGTGATTCCCAACCTTTGAACTGCCCTAGAGAACAAAGAGTTGACTTTCTATGCAGGGCATAGAATGCTGAGCTCGAGCTCGGTTGAAGTCTTTGTCTGGAGTGTTTCAAACATAAACCGTCAGGTTCTTACGAGCCCAACTAACTAAAAATTCTATGTGGATATTGTTTCAAACTTAAACTGTCAGATTCTTTACTCCGCCTCACTAAACGGTTGCTCAGGAGATTTCTCCTTCAGCTCGGTTTGAAAGTCGGTTAAAGTTTCAGTTTTCGTCGTTTTTTTAAACCGAAAAAGTTATCCGCATAGTCGGTTCAGTCTCTGTCTGTGGTGCCGTGAGTACTAGATAGGAATTGTTCTGTTTTTTCTGTGTGGAACTTGTAAAAGTGCAGCTCGGTTCGGCTGAACCGGCCATTTGATAGTGAAATATTGTGTTTTGTGCTTTTTACTTAGTGTGTGGTTACCAGCTCTTATCGGTTCTAAAAAAAAAAAAAACGTGTTTTAGTACGTTTTGTTCCAATACCTGTGACACAGTTAGGAACTGATAAGGGAGTCTTGCCTGGCGGTTGCCATAAAAAGAGTAAGTTGGATAGGTTGGCCATGTCTGAGAAACCCAAGAAAAAAACTGGGCCCACTGGGTTTCCACACTGCAGTGAGTGTGGGGAGGTCTTTGCTAAAGCCGATCCCCACACCACCTGTGTTTATTGTCTGGGGTTTGACCACCTCGATTCAGACTGCCAAATATGTAAAAATGTTCCCAAATCTACCCTTGAGAAGAGATTAGGTAGACTGGGGGAAAAGGAGGCAGAGAAGTCCGCTGACCCGGATGGCCAGCCGGTTCGGTTCCGACCGAACCAGAAGGAGTGCCCTCTGACCAGGGCGATACTTCTTCTGGCAAAAGGAGAGCCGATTCTGAGGGATCGGTTCCGACAAAAAGAAAAAGGAAAGACAAATCGACCAGTTCGGATCCAGAGGTTCATGTTCCGACCGCCGAAGAGATACCCAGAGTGATTCAGATTGTGGAATCGTTCCGCCCGTTTCCTACCGATCCGGCTCCTTCTGGCAGGGGTTCGGTTCGGTTGGTTCTCCCAGTTCAAGATTATACCCTTGAAGATTTTTATGAACCGGAATTTGAAGAGGAAGGGGAATTTGAGGATGATGATGGTGCAAGTGAGGGTCTGGATGTGCCTGTGGAACCGGACATCTCCCCAGACAGACCTTCCGGTGTTTCCCCTCCTAAGCTTTCTGAGTCCCCTTTTCACTTTATGTTCTACAGAAAGGTGGCTGAAACCCTCCAGCTTCCTATGGAGGAGGCTGTGGAAGATCAAGAGGAGCCTGATTATGTAGAGATGATGGACATGCCAGAGTCCAGGAGACTGTCTGTTCCCCTCCACCAGTCTTGGGAAACAGACACAAAAAATCCTAAAGTCTCCTAACACTATACCTCCTGTGGATAGAAGAATGGACAAGAGGTATACACTTTTAGGCTCAGATACGGAGTTCTTATATCAGCAGTGCAGCCATGTTGGGGTAGTGCAGGCTGCTACCTGTGACAAGGCAAATATTGCCTTGGCTTCACACCCCCCAGACAAGGACTCCAGGAAGATTGATGCCATGGCAAAGAAACAGTACATGGTATCTTCTTTGGGACTCAGGTAGGCGAATTACATGGCCTACACAGCTAGGTACCAGAAGTCCAAGTGGGACACTGTACTGGCACTGGCTAAACAGGCCTCCCCCCAGCTAGCCAAGGAGCTGGAGGCGGTGGCTGCAGATGGGATTGAGGCATCTAAGGTTCAGTTTCATGCTGCTGTGGACTCTAATGATGTGACATCAAGAGTCATGGCTGCACCTGTGGCTCTTCGGAGGATGGCTTGGCTCAGATGTACTAGCCTCTCGCAGGACACCCAGGCTAAGGCCATGGATTTTCCTGTAGTAGGTAATTCTCTGTTTGGGGAGCAGACAGAGAATTACATGAAGAAAATGGATGAGTACAGGACCACTTACAGGAGTGCTCAGGCCAAGGAGAGGCAGGCAACTCCTCAAAGGCAGCAGTCTAGGGGCAGGGGCAGGCCTTTTCACCAAGCACAGGCCCCTTCTTCCTTTTCTCAGAGTGGGTTCATCAGAGGGAGAGGCAGAAGGGGGATGAGCAGGGCTGCATCCACTCCTCAGCCTAAAGCCCCTGCCAAGCAGACACCCTGATGGGCCTGCCCGGGTCGACTCTCCTATTCCAGTAGGGGGCAGGTTGGCTTACTTTGTCCAGGACTGGATGTCTCTTACATCAGACAAGTGGGGTCCTGGAAGTAGTAAGCCAGGGACTGGTTCTCAGCTTCAAAAAATTTCCAAAGATGAGAGCCAGATCTTTTCCACCTGCAAATCTCTTGGAAACCCTTGCCCTAGAGGCAGAGGTTTCTTCTCTGCTAGTTTTAAGAGCCATAGAGAGAGAGTACCTACCCTACACTGGGGCAAAGGACTGTACTCCAGGTACTTCCTGACCCCCAAAAAGACAGGGGAGTGGCGACCCATCCTAGACCTAAGATATCTAGACAAACATCTTTTAAAACCAAAGTTCAAGATGGAAACTCTGGGAATAATCCTTCCCTCTCTAAGGCCAGGGGACTGGCTAGCCTCTCTGGACCTCAAAGATGCCTACTTTCACATTCCCATCAGGTGCTCCCACAGAAAGTACCTCAGGTTCGAGTTGCCCTCAGGCCACTATCAGTTCAGAGCAATGCCCTTTGGCCTAACCTCAGCCCCAAGGGTTTTCACAAAGTGCCTGGCAGTAGTAGTTGCCTTTCCACGAAAGCAAAAGATTTCCATTTTTCCATATCTGGACGATTGGCTAATAGTGGATCAGTCTTCAGACCAAGTCAAGTCCCACCTGCAAGTGACCCAGCAAGTGCTCACTTCTCTAGGATTTCTTCTCAACCTTCCCAAGTCAGTTCTCGAACCAGTCCAGCTTCTTACCTTTATAGGGGCAGAACTGGACACACTCGGAGCAAGAGCCTTTCTTCCTCTAGAAAGGGCAAGGGTTCTTATGGAACTAGCCTCTTCTTTCAGCCTTCAGGTATCTCGGCCAGCAAGGCATTTCCTCCAGCTCTTGGGCCACATGGCAGCTTCAACAGCAGTGGTCCAAGGGGCAAGATTCCAGATGAGGGATATTCAGTTCCACCTGAGAGCTTTTTGGTCTCGGAGGAAGGATTCCCTTACCAAACTGATCCCTGTGACTCTGACCTTGATCCAAGCCCTCCAGTGGTGGCAGGATCAGGACAATTTAAGACAAGGTGTTCCTTTTGTTACTCAGCGTTGTTCAGTGGTCCTTACCACGGACGCTTCTCTTCTGGGCTGGGGAGCTCATCTGGGGTCCCTCACTACCCAGGGGCTGTAGTCCCCCCAAGAATCCCTTCTCCACATCAATCTCCTAGAGCTCAGGGCAGTTTTTCTGGCCCTAAAAGCTTTCTCTCAGTCAGTACAGAACAAGGTGGTTCAAGTCAGATTGGACAACACCACCACCATGTGGTACATCAACAAGCAGAGAGGCACTCAGTCCACGGCCTTGTGCACAGAAGCCATGAAGTTGTGGTCCCTGGCTTATTCCCTGCAAACCTCTCTGGTAGCAGTTCACCTTCCAGGGAAGGACAATGTGCTAGCAGATGCACCGAGCAGGATCTCTCAGGGCCATCACGAATGGTCCCTGGACCGTCAGGTGTTGAAAGTGATTTTTTCAAGGTGGGGCACTCCAGAGATATATCTCTTAGCAGCCCCAGACAATCACCAACTCCCTCTCTTTTGTTGCAGACCTCCAGTCTTGGGCTCAATCCCCCTGGACATCCTGATTCTGAATTGGGAAGGGAAGTTTCTGTATGCCTTTCCCCCCTTCCCACTCCTGTTCAAAGTTTTAGTCAAAATAAGGTCTCAACCTTGCAAGGTGATTCTGATTGCTCCAAATTGGGCCAGACAGCCCTGGTACCCACTGTTGATGTCCCTGGCAGTCCATCTTCCCCTGTCTCTTCCCAGGAATTACAACCTGTTAACATCCTCTCAGGGGAGGATTTGGTACCCCAATCTTCAGTCTCTCAATCTCAAGGCATGGCTCTTGAAGAGTTAGAATTTGCAGATCTGCATCTCTCCCAAGGGGTTCTGGATATCCTCAAGGCTTCTCGAAAGCCCTCCACCAGAAGGACTTATAACTCAAATGGAAGAGATTCAGCATTTGGTGTTCTAAGAAGCATATTTCTCCAGACGCTGCTGGATTGCCTACGGTTCTGGATTATATGGTCCATCTTAATGGCCTAGGCCTCGGACCAGCTACTCTCAAGGTACACTTGTCAGCTGTTTCTGCGTTTTTGTCTGTGGGGAAGTACTCCTCACTATCTTCTCATCCTGCGTTCTGTAAATTTTTTAAAGGATTGCTTCACACAATCCTCGTTTTAGAGACCCTGCCCCTGCCTGGGATTTGAATGTTTGCATTGCTCAACTTATGCAACCCCCCTTTGAGCCTATGTCTTCAGCAGAGCTTAAGTACTTGACTTGAAAAACTGTGTTCTTGGTAGCCATTTTCTCTGCCAGGCGTATCAGTGAATTGCAAGCCCTGTCAGTGGAACCTGATTTTATCTCCTTTCACAGGGATAAAGTGGTCCTTAGAACCAATAGAAAGTTATTGCCCAAAGTGGTTTCAGACTTCCATTTAAACCAGTCTATGTCTCTTCCTGTTTTCTCCACTGATCATTCTTCTTCAGGAGAGAGGAGGCTATACAGTTTAGATGTTAAAGACCCCTTAGTTACTACATAGAGCGTACCAAGGGTCACATGTTTGACTCTCTCCAGTTGTTCCTCACTTATGGGGAAGTGGGAAAGGGCAGATCTGCCACCAAGAGATCTATTGCCAGGTGGATTGTGTCTTGTATACAATTCTGCAATGAAAAACTGAGAAAAACTCCACCCTCAGGCCTGAGGGCTCATTTCACAAGAGGTTCAGCTGCTTCCCTGGCTGCTGCCAGGGATATCCCTCTCTTAGAAATTTGTCAAGCAGCCACCTGGAAAATGGTCCATACCTTTACCAAGCATCACTCTCTGGATATCCAGGCTAGGAGTGATGCTCGGTTTGCCACAGCAGTACTTCAGAGCCTATTCCCAAAGTAGGTTCTGTCCCTCCTCCATGGAGGTACTGCTTGGTAGTCTGCAATATGTCAGAATACAGCAAGACTTCATGTTGTTTGAAGAAAAAATTACTCACCTTAGTAATTATGTTTCTTCTAATGGAGTCTTACTGTATTCTGACCTTCCTCCCTGCCCTCTCAGAACCTGTTTTTGGGAAGTGGGTGGGCAGGTGCAGCATTGTACCCCTGGGGTGTTTTTTGCTTATACCCTCCTCCTTTTTGTTTGGGTGCTGATTTATTATTGTTATTTGTATTAGATTGGTTTTTGGGTTTCCTGACTTAAGTCTTCCCTGGGAATCCAAAACTTTTTTCAGCCAGTTGGCTAGTAGGAATTTTTACAGTTTCCACATAGAATTTTTAGTTAGTTGAGCTGGTAAGAATCTGACTGTTTAAGTTTGAAACACTCCAGACAGAGACTTCAACCGAGTTCGAGCTCAGCATTCTATGCTCTGCATAGAAAGTTAACTCTTTGTTCTCCCGGGCAGTTCAAAGGTTGGGAATCACTGCAATATGTCAGAATACAGCAAGGCTCCATTAGAAGAAACATAATTACTAAGGTGAGTAATTTTTTCTTACTGTGCTCCCACTGACATGCTTGCAGTGCAACACAGGTGCAGGGGTTGAAGTTGGAAACTGCTGTCCAGCCCAAGCAGCACCACAGTGGTACAGAAATAACTGTCATTCATGGATTAGCAGTCAGCAAAAAAAAGGGGCAAAACTTGGACAAGTAAGCAAAAAAAGGGACAAAAGTGAAATTTTGAAAAACTTGTGGGGACACTGGGACATGCTGTCTAAACTAGGGACTGTTGGTAGCTTTATGGTCAGTGCATTGAATATTTCACCTATCCCTAATGGACACTACCTTGGCCATTGAAGCAGCTGGCATTCTTGGAACTATTTTTGGTTATGGACTGTAAAGTTTAATTTGATAGGTTCCCCATCTCCTACTGTACCAGATTGCAGGACTTTATTTTAATTTTTCTACTTTCTCTATTAATCCTTAAGGTGCCAGTATGCTACTTGCTTTAATTGTTGATTTCCTGCATGAGATTTTATATTCTGTGTTATTTTATTCAAATGGCAATAAACAGAAAGAAAGTACAAAAAAAAGAAAGGAAATTGACAGGGTGGAGGCTGTACGGGGGGGGGGGGTGGCGCGGTGGCGGCAACCAAGATAATTTAGGGACACCAGAGGAAGACCTATAAGGAAAGGCTGAAGGGCCTTAACCTGTACTCCTTAGAGAACAGAGGAGAGAGGGAGGACATGATTAAGTCCTTTGAGTACCTCCAGAGATTAACAGGATGGAGTGTGGAGAGCTTTTTAGGTTGAGCACAAACTTGGTCACAAGTGGGAACTCAGTGACATTAGCAGGGGGAAGATTCAAGAGGGAGATGCTGTATTCTTTCATGAAAAGGGTGGGGGATAGATGGAACAGGTTGCCTAGCGAGGTGGTGGGGGCAGTGACAGGATTTAAAGATGTGTTGGACAGGCATATGCCAGGGGTTCCTTAAAAGGAAGAATTGCCTTGAAAAGATGGGGGAAGCTGAAGGCTGCGTAGGGCCCCTCACCACCACATAAGGTAGGTAGGGTTTGGGCAGACAGGATGGGCTTTGCCATCCTTTTCTGCAGACAAATCCTGTGTTTCTTTGTCTCTGTTTGAGACATCTGATAGTCGACCTAGTGACTGAGAGGGCTGAGGCGCTGGGTTCCTTGCCTCCCGACGCACTGACGACCCGGATTCGGAAACTGATGCAGGACGCCTGGGAGTTGGCTGAGGGAGGGAGACTTAAGTATCCCAAGGACAGCTGTCCTTCCTCGGGAAGGGGGGGAACGTGTCCTGCTTGGCGACTGCCACCTGCAGGATCTGGGTGGCAGCGAAGTGTGATGCCTGGGAATGGGTCCCGACACACCTGACATATAAAGACATCTCGGCTTGCACCATCACATTACATATGTTAGTGAGCCTGGGGTGAAAACCAGAGGAAAATCTCCGACCGTGCCGGATGAGGGCCCAGTCCCCTGCAGGCCCGCACTGGTGACTGAGCATCTCCAGGGTCCTATGGCAGATACCAGAGAAGCTGGGAAATGGGATGGGGGACTGGTCTGGATGGGGGCCACTCGGTAGTTGAGGCAGATAAACTACTGATCAATGACAAAAAAAAGGCATGGCAGAGATAGTAAGACTACCTAATTTGTGCTCACAGTAACAGTTCTATTACAGTGTCTGCTCCCCCCCCCACACACACACAGACTCTTATAAAGGGATGTCTCAAAATCTGCTTCTGCAAATCGTACATACCGTCCCAGAAAAAAACTCTGATCTGCCAGTGAACTTGGTTGAGTGTGCGTGGCTGAAACTGTGTGGATTATCAGCACTAACAATAAACGGTAAAATAGGCCTGCCAGTCAGGATCTGATACAGTTTACCTATAATCAGAGAGACAGGAAAATCAATTTCTCCAAATGTATCGGCTGACAAGGTCAGTTACATGTGTGTTCAGTTTCTGTTGTAGCTGTGGACCAAGAAAATAAGGGATCAGGCCTATTGTTTTGATCTCTGTAGATCCAAGTAAAACAAAGGTGGAGAACCTGGCATGAGGTGTATAGAAAAACACACACACACACGCACGTTGTGTCTGGAACAGATGAAAACGTACCTTCTGCAAGGAGTATGCTGGACGTTTTCAGCAAGTAGTTAGAATTATCCCCATAGAATTTACTAGAAAACATTTTTCACAGCGATAACTATAAAGCGTCAGCAGGCTACCATGTGGAACTGCACATTGACGTTACCGGCATTTTTTTTTTTTTTTTCCATCAAGGTGTCCTCCTATCCTCCAGCCCCGTTCTGCTCCAGCGCATCCAGGCCAGTCATCCACCTTCCCCTGGACTTAGCAGCACAGTAATCCCCTACGGACCCTCACCCCCACATTCATGTCCTCTTACAGATTGTGCTGTATCCGGTCTGTGGAAATAGATCCCCAGGTGTTGTACATGAATGAGAACCCTTTTAGACGGTGTATGCCGTAGCCAGCCTGGCAGCACAGTGGTAGTGCTATGGCTCGCTATACCTGTGACCTGGGTTCTGAAGTAGACTTGGGTCTTTGGGGGCTTGCCAGGGGAAGAAGGGTTGAGCCTTCCAGGGGCAGCTGTCCTTTGCAGTGAAAGGGTTGTGCATCTTGTGGCAAGATCACCTATTAATAGTGGCTAGAGGGAGCCTCGGTCAGGACCACTAGAAGAGAAGGTATGCCATCAGAAGCTGGCTCAGCTACACATTGGTGCATGTACATCAAGCACAATGGAGTCTCTGACGTGAAAACTAGAGCAGGAGAGTCTCTGGTCCACCTCAGACAATGCTGTCCTCTCCCTTCCCCAATGTGGCTCTCCACCCACCACATAAAAGGTATTCAGTAAGTGGTAGTTAAGGTGCAAGTGCTGTAATGAGCTGTGAATGAGCTTGGTACATCCAGCAGACCAGGGTTTGAGGCCCTCATCCTCGATTTGCTTAATGTGTGACACTGAGCAAGTCACTTAACCACCCCGGTGTTCTCGGGTCGCTTCTGAAAACAGGAACTTGTGCCTGGTGAACCTTAACCTGGTTACCAAAGAATAATAAAAATAAAAAAAGGTCCATGACAAGGTAGGTAGTAGTGTGTGGGGGTTGCTGTCAGTAGGAGCTGGCATACCAGGTGAATGAAGAAAAAACTATGAAAAAACTTTTGAAGTAATAATTAATAGGGTTTCTTTGCATCTAAAAACTCTAACCATATCAGATCTGCTTTCAAAACACATGCTATGCTAAGTGCCTAAAATGGTGTGTATACTGTAGGTGATGATGATGTAATGGGAGATGGACTGCTCCACATAGGGGAGCTACAGCACTTTGTGATGTCATCATGCTGTATATGAATTCTGCACTATTTGAAGTGATCAGCCTAGTACACATTTTGAAAAAAAGATTTAAAGTGTTTATCTTTTTTTCTTGCATAATCTTTTTATTAATTTATCTTTTCCATACCAAAGCAAAAACAATGGTTCACATCTCAGCAGACACATAGCATTCTTTTCTCAGATCTTACAGGCCTCATTTTTAACATACAGTATATTCTTTCAATTAATTTGAGTATCATTATTACAGACCTTGTACAGCCTTTTCAGATTAGATACATGCCTCAACTATTTAATCTTTATACATTATATTCTAAAAAAAAAGAACCAATAGAAGAGAAAAACAAAAACAGACACAAAAAATAGACCCCCAGGGAAAAAGCGAGAAGAAAAAAAAAAAGGGGAACCTACCCTCCCTTCCCAAACCTCCCCCTTTATATGTCACCCTCCCCCTTCCCCCTTCCCCCCCGGGTAATCGAGAATTCACTCCATCCACTATAAACATCGGTGCCTTCATCTATAGCATCTGATACATTGCTCCAACAATATCCTTTTCTTTGCTTTTATTTCTCCTTGGGCCCAGCATCTCCTAACGGAGGAGCCCATCCATTACTACATAGGTTCCCTTCTACTACATTTCAGCATTCTGCTATTGCTCTCTTCACTTCTGTTCCTTATATCTTATTTTACCTTCATCTTAACGCTTTCCTGTTCCATGGGGTTCATAGTGTGCCAGTAGGGTGCCCACATATTCATAAACTGGTCTTCCCGCCCCTTAGCTTTATATGTCAAACTTTCAAGCTGCAGTGCATCCCCATGCAAGGTTCCTCCATTGTCTAATTGTGGGTTTGTCACCAGAAACCCATGTGTTTAAGATACATTGCTTTGCCAATGCCAAAAGTATTCTCACCCATCTCTCCAGCACCCCCAACTCCTCATGATGCATGTCATCTATGCCGAATAACATTAAAATTGAGGTAGGGAAATGGGCAGACTGGGTGGGCCAAGCGGTCCTTATCTGCCGTCAAATTCTATGTTTCTATATCTGCAGCTTATCCAGTAGGTAGGGAAATGGGCAGACTGGGTTGGCCAAGCGGTCCTTATCTGCCGTCAAATTCTATGTTTCTATATCTGCAGCTTATCCAGTAGGTAGGGAAATGGGCAGACTGGGTTGGCCAAGGGGTCCTTATCTGCCGTCAAATTCTATGTTTCTATGTTAAAAGTGGCTCCGCTCTGATCTGCTGCCCCTTCATATTTGTCAGCTCTTTTGCCACCTCCTCCCAAAAAACTTGGAGTATTGGGAAAGTCCAAAATGAATGTATATAGGTACCCAGGGATAACCCACACCTCTGACACATAGCCGATATTGTTGGGTTATATGTGTTCACTGCAACTGGTGGAATATACAGCCTATGCACAAATTTATATGCTGCCTCCTTATATTTGTTACAAAGTAAAAGTCCCTGGTGCGTCCCTTTCATTAAGGTCCACTGTTCCTCAGACAATGTACCTCCCAGGTCCCTCTCCCAGAGGTGCTTAGTTTTAGTTGTCATATCTGGCCACTGAAGACGCAGAAGGGATGTAGCCTTCCTTATAATACCTACTGGTTTCTGCCTAATTTGTTGCAGCATTCCCTCCAGAACTTGGATCTTAGCTCCTGGGACCCTCTGTTTCTCAATACCTTGGATATATTTCCTCGCCTGGAAATATCTGAACAGATGATGGGCCGGGAAACCCAGTGCTTCTCTAAGTTCATTAAATGGGCAAACCACTCCATTTTTCCTTATATCATTAAGACACAATATTCCCCCTCTCTTCCCAAATCTGAAATGAGGGATCTCTACCCCGGAGTGAAGAATGGATTCCCAACCAATGGTAAAATAAAGATTCCTTTTGGTGCCCCATCACCTTCTTAATTTGGTCCCAGCTATCTATTACATTCATCTACAAAATACTGCTCTCTTTTCTCGCAGCCTTCTACCTCCTTCTGCTAGCAGGAAGAGATCTGAACCCCATAACCCTTCTCCTCCAGGTCCATCCAGCTGGCCTCTTTCGGCCTATACACCCAGTCCTTGATGATCCTCATTTGTGCCGCCCAAAAATATAACTTCATATCTGGGTAGTTTAATCCTCCCATAGCCTGGTCAGCTTTCAACTTATTCAGGCTAGCCCTGTGCTTCTTCCCTTGCCATATGAACCTAGAACAATCCTTTTCAAATGCCTTTATATTTTTCCCTGTCAGCCCTATGGGCAACATCTGCAGTGGGTATAAAACTCTAGGAAGAATGTTCACCTTAAGTAAATTAATACGTCCTAGCCATGATATAGGCAAGTTCCTCCATCTACCTAAATCCTCTCTTACCAATCTCAATAGTGGGTTATAGTTCAGTCTGTATAGTGATCTCAGGTCTCTTCCTGTCTTGATCCCCAGACAGGTAAAGTGTGTACCCACCCTCCGCAGGCCCCATGTACCACCCCCTTCCGCCCCTTCACCCAGGAACATAATTTCAGATTTTCCCAGATCTTCTCTTGTCAATCTTCACCATTCATTACTGCTTGGGTGTAAGCCGGAGGCGCGCACCCGTCACGGGAGCTTTTTTTTTTTTTTTTAAAAAGCTAGTACTAATGGCGCCGCCCTCGAGAGTGACGTCATGCGCGAGGGGCGGCCGTTAGTAGCGACCGACTCCTCCTCCAACTCAGTTCTGTTTCTCCCGCCGTCGAGGCAGCACCTGTCACGAAGCGCTCTTCTGCTAACTGCGTCACGACTCCTGATTTTTCCCGCACACTCGACGCCAACCGGTAACACTGTTCCTTTTCTTTCTAAAGCGGCGCCGGGTGTGTTTCCTACTGTTTTTCTCTCAATAGTTTCGCGTTCTGTCCGGTTCCGGAGCTAAGCGTTTTTCCAAGACGGGCCGCGCCCCTATGCGTCGGTGCTCCTGTGGCCGGCATTTCTCCGTCTCGGACCGGCATGATGTCTGTCTTCGTTGCCTGGGACCCAACCATGATATGGATTCGTGCGACGCCTGTTTCTCCATGGACCGCCGTGTCCTCGAAGTCCGCGCGTTCAAGCTCGGCAGGCCCGCCGACCGGGGGCGGCGTCGCTCAAGGCTCTCAGGTAAGGTCTCTAGGCCCTTCCCGGTCCCTCCGGGCCTACTACGGTCCGAGGAGGAGGGGTCTCCTCGTCTTTTCTTGCCGAGGAGGCCCTCTTCTGCGGTGTCGGGGAGCTGGTAGTCCCTTCCGGGCCGTGACGCCGACACCGCCTTGGCAGTCACCTCCTCGAGGTGCAGGCTCTCGTTCGAGGCCCCTCGACTTCTGGCCTGGCACCGTGGGACCTGACACGCCGGGCGCCTGCTTTGATCCCGGTGCCGTCATGGGAGCCGGTGATCGAGACGGCGCTGCTGGCGGCCCGCTTGATCCCGGCGCCAGACTGCGGACGCGTCATCACCTTCCGGGCGCCTCTGGCCTGATCTGTTTTCTTCCAGCGCCGCTTGGTTTCCGCACCGAGAGCGTGCCGCTTGTCCTGCCGCGCCTGTGGGTGGTTGGGAGTCGGGCCTGGCTGTTGCCATGCTAGGGGCGAGCCGCGCCGCCATTGGTACCGGCTGCTGCTCACGGGCGCCATTGCCCTGGGACCCCTGGGTGGCCAGCACGAGGTCCAGCTGGTCTCGCCCTCCTCGGAGGACGATGATTCAGACGTGACCCATCCTGGCACCCCCACTCTTCGGAGTCTGGGTCCCCTGTGGCTAGAGGTACCAGGCGGCGCAGCAGGCTCTCCTCTGTCCCCCTTCCGTCTCCTTCTTCTGAGGGCTCCCTGCTGGGGTGGCCGGGGTCCCGGGAGGAGACGGGGGTGACGGAGGGGAGGCTCCCTCTCCGGAGGGTCGGTGACAGCTACCCCCGGTGCTGTTGCCCTCTGGGGATAGGGGACGCTGCTGTGAGGAGGAGGGCCCTCGGAGTCCGAGGGGTTGAGGGGCAGAGATCGGGCCTCGGTCTCTTGGCCACCTCGGGGTGGCCAGGAGCCAGAGGGCCAACCCCGCCTCCCTCCTCCGGGCTCTAGGGTGCCTCCGGGCGTTGTTGCGGGCTGCCCTTCTGGATCCATGCAGTCCCGACGTCGCCACAGGGAGGTTTCTCCCTGGCTCTTCCAGGCCCGCTTCCCAGAGTTCCGCTTATGCCTGGTCTGCTGTCCGGGACCCTCCAGCTAGGGCTGCCGCCCGGATTCCAGAGCCCTGGCAGAGATCTGTTGCCCTTGTAGGTGCCCTCTCCCATTCTCTGCCTCCTCCACCCCCGCCTCCCAGGCCATGTCGGTCCCACGGGTCCGCTATCTGGGAGCAGTTCAGAGGTTCTGCGCGGCCTTCCCCTCATATGTTAGATACATGCATGAGCGGGTCTTTCGACTCTCCCCACCGCCGCAAAAGTCTTCTGGGCATTCCAGCTCCCATCATCCTCGCTCCTCCTCTGAGGGAGAGGAACCCAATGCTCATCTTCCTCCGATGCTGATTTCACGGAATATCAGCTGTTTTCGAGGATGGTGAGGGATCTTAGATTTCCTATGTTCGAGAGACAATACCGAACGGGAGACGCGTGAGTTCCTTGGTGAATTCAATGCCCAGCATTTGGTGGTACCTTCCTGGCTCATCTCTTCCAGGAGGCTGCTTCATCCGTCCTGGCAGTCCCCAGCCGCTTTTCTCCAGCCCCGCTGACTGTCAGCGGCTGGATTGTGCACCGGAGTCTCTAGGTACCCTTCCCAACCCCTCTGGTTTGGTCTACCTGGACTACCTTCCGGCGCTGCCTGGCGCACGATCGCCCACCGGATCTGGACTCTCTGCAGTTCGACCGCTAGTGAAGAGTGTTCTTCTTCTCGTGTGGTTGCTGTATTGCATCACATCAGGCTCACCACGCTGCCTACAACTGGCATTTGTGGTCGATGATGTCCCAGCTTTTGGCATCAATGCCTGATGGAGCAAACCAGACAAGCCGTTGCCCTCCTCATGTAGGCCTGAGCTGGCAAGACACTAGCAAGGGCATCTTACGACGCCAATGAGGTGGCTTCCAGGCTTTGGGGACAGCGATCTGCATTAGCGGACGGCATGGCTTGCCTCTCAAGGTTGTCACCCTGGCCCGGGCGTAGGGTGATTCGCCTCCCCTGGGGACCCGCCTTCTTCTCCTAGAGCTAGGAGGCTTTGCAGGCCTCTCCGCCTCCTCGCCCTCGGAGGCACCTCCTAGCTCTTTCTCCCACTTAGGCTTCTGTGAATAAGCCAGGGTCTTCCCTTCTGTTTCTCACCAACAGGAGGCTTGGGGTCTTGTTCCTCAGGGTCTTTTATCTTTCTTCGGGGAAGAGGAGCTGGATCACTCAAGCAGTAATGAATGGTGAAGATTGACAAGGAAGATATGAAAATTACGCACTCACCGTAATTTTGATCTTCACCATTCATTACTGACCCCGCCCACCATCCCCTCAGTGGCCTCCTCCTGTGGCTTCTCCCCCTCCCGTCTCCTTCCTCTCTCTGCAAATATAATAAAAATAAAAAAAGGGAAAATTACTTTCCAATTTTTCCCAAAAAAAAAAATTTTTTTTTTTAAAGGGGGTCCTTAATTCTAATCCAGAAAATTATTTACCTAAGATTCTTGGGCCATTTGCTAGAATTGTGGGTGGTGATTCAGGCTGCACAACTATCTCTTTGCCATACCTTCTGCTTAGATACCTGGGGGCTCCTGCCTGACTCTGTCTATACAGTTTTAGTCCCGCACTCCCTGCTACCAGCTCTTAAGCCCTAGAATCACAACCCCTTTATTCTTGCCCTGCAGAGCAGAGGAACGGTACCATTATTTTTCCCTTTCTAAAAAAAAAAAAAAAAAAAAAACTGAAGGAACTCTCACGACTGCTGAAAGGCAATCCTGGCTTATAGGGTCATGCTCCTAAAGCCTGCAAGTTATGCTCTGTCAAAAAAAGAAAGGGAAGAAAATTCTTTTCTTTTAATAATGTAGATAATTATTTTCCTTCAGGTGTCCTTCTTGGACAGTTTTGCAGAAAAGCAGTGCTAACCATGACCAGTTCTCGCCAGTCTAAGCTCTCTGGCCCCTGCCTTGGCAAGTCCGATTGAGTTCCATTTCAATACCTATAAACCGCCTGGAAAGGCCTAGATTTTCTATTTCTAAACCCTTGAGCACCTCTTACATGCTGCCTAGGATTTATCCTTTCCTACTCGGGTGTCCTCCAGTTAAAGGCCTTTTCTCGCCAGGAGCCCGGTTAGGATCAAGGACCATGGCATGTTGAGGTCAATGACTATGCCCTTCTGAGTCTCGTCTAGCGGGTTTGGTGAACCTTCTGTTCAGCTCTATCACCGGGGGTTCTTGCTCCCTGCTAATCGAGACAAGTTTTCAGCTAACTATGCTCGGCTGGGCATTCTGGTCTCTTCAACATCCCATCTTTCTCTTCCTCTTCTTCTTCTTCTTTCTTCTTCCTCATTCCTTCTCCTTCCTCTCTCTCCTCCAGAGTCGCCCAGGTAAGGAGGCCCCTGCGATCCCTAGGTTAGAATGTTCTTATCTCTCTGTCCTTTCTCCATCGGCTTATTCCTTTTCAGTTCATTCTTCCTTACTTTGCTATCCCTTGGCTAACTTGCCTCACTGTCTCTCTCTTTCTATGCTGCTTTTGCCTCCGGCTCACAGAACTGAGTTGGAGGAGGAGTCGGTCGCTACTAACGGCCGCCCTCATGACGCATGACGCCACTCTCGAGGGCGGCTGCTGTAGTACCAGCTTTCTCAAAAAAAAAAAGCTCACACGGTGCATCCGCTTACACCCAAGCATTAATGAATGGTGAAGATACAAGAGAAGATCAAGAATTACGGTAGGTACGTAATTTTCATATTTAGTTTGTATCCAGAGAATACAGCAAATTGTGCTGTGATTTCCAACAGGGCAGGCATAGACTGTGGAAGGCTCATCACATATAACATCATGTCATCAGCATATAGTGTAATTTTATGCTGTCTCCCACTTTTCCCTTTTATCCCTTGTATTCTTAAATCCTCTCTAATGGCAATAGCCAGTGGCTCTACTGCCATTGCAGATAGCAAGGGGGAAAGAGGGCATCCTTGCCTTGTCCCTCTGTGCAACGTAAATTGCTATGTTAAGCTCCCATTAATCAGTACAGCAGCCTTGGGGGTCCGGTACAACACCCTTACTGTTTTATTAAAGCTTTCCCTAGCCCAAAGCGTTCTAGAATTGTAAACAGATATGGCCATTCAATCCTATTGAACGCTTTTTCGGTGTCCATTGACAGTAGAGCTGCCCGACCCCCTGCTTTTTTGGCTTGCTCCACCACGTTAAGGACCTTCCTAATATTGTGATAAGAATGCCTGCCTTTTATAAATCCAGTATGATCTGGGTGGATCAGCTCTGGAAGTATACCCTCTAATCTGCTAGCCAAAATTTTAGCAAACACCTTGGCATCACAATTTAAAAGGGATATAGGTCTATATGATGAGCATTCCATTAAGTCCTTGTTTGGTTTAGGAATCGCACATACTAAAGCACCCCAACATGTGTCGGGTAGTTTTCCACACTGTCTTTCTTCTCTGAATACCTCCCACATAACCTCTTTTACCTCCTCCCTCAACAATCTGTAATACTCTGCAGGCAGGCCATCTGGGCCACAAGCTTTCCCCGGTTTCATTGCATTGATGGCTCGAATGATTTCCTCTTTGGTAATCTCCTTATCTAGCAACTCACGTGTGTCTTGTTACTTGGGGTACTTATACTTAACCAGAAATTCATGCATTTCTTTTTCACCTCCCTCTCACTTGTTCTGTATAGTTCTTCGTAATATTTTTAAATGTCTCCTTATCTCCACATGCTTAGTGACAGTCTGCCCTTTTTATTTCTGATGCCAGAATGTGCACAGTATTCTTTCTACCCCTTACAAGGTTTACCAACAAAGGTCCTGGCTTGTTGCCCCACTCATATATTCTGTGCTTCAACTAAAATAATTTTTTCCTGGCCTCATCCATCAACAGGGTATTAATTGTCTGTGTGGTTGTTACCAACTCCTGTCTTGCTTGTTCGCCCCCTTCCCCTCTTGCTACCCTCCCCTCTAATATCCTCAGCTTCTGCTGAAGAGCTTTCTGTCTTTCCAGTCTAGTTTTTTTGTATTTTGCCGTCTAGCCTATTATTGCTCCCCTCATGTACGCTTTGCCAGCATCCCATAGTGTTTGTTTGGATGAGGCAGTCGGTGCATTCACATCCATATAAAATTTAAATTGCTCCTTCCCATAGTCCTGGAATTCCTGCGAGCCTAGCATATAAGTAGGGAATCTCCATGTCTGCATCTCTCCCCTTTCACTCGGAGACTGAAATTACACCACCACTCCTGCATGGTCTGAAATTTGTATGGGCCCATGTGCCGCCTTCCTGAGCTTCTCATACCAACCCAGCGTTACATAAACGTGATCAGTCCTCAACCATGTTTTGTGTGGATTAGAGTAGAATGTATATTCTCTATCCTGAGGGCATGCAGTCCTCCAGGCATCCACCAGATTCAATTCTGCCAATCCCTCCCTCCATTTCCTAATGCATGGATCTCTGCGTCCCTTCCCCTCCGAGTGATCAAGGATGGCATCAGGGCTGCAGTTGAAGTCCCCTCCCATAATCAGGTTCTCAAATTGTTCTCTCACCAATATGGCCATTATGTTGTTATAGAACCCCGGGTCTAAGTTAGTTGGTGCATATACACTCCCAAACGTGACTTTCATGCCATGGAGAACCCCCTAATCAAAAATGTATCTGCCTCTCTAATCTGCAAGGACTTTTGTGATCTGTAATGGCAGGTTTTATGCACCAAGACTGCCACCCCTGTTTACTATGGGCTGAAAGTGGCTGCATAGCACACACCCACCCATCCCCTTTTGAGTTTTCCATGCTCCACCGGTGTCAAATGTGTTTCTTGCAGCAGAGCCACTTGCACTTGTGCCCTCCTTAACGCTGTTAGCACAGCACTCCGTTTAACCGGGGAGGAGAGGCCACTGACATTCCAGGATTGCACCACCAAATCACTTCCCACCATTGTGTCCCTTCCTTGTTTCTTTTCCTCTCCAAGCCCTTCCAACACTCACCCTTCCTCTTAACCTCCCTTCGATTCCGACCATATTCCACCCAAGTCCAAACTTAACCGTCCCAGGAGCCATTCCAGAAGCTTCACTATCCTCACACACCTTTCTACTTTTATCACCTGTACGTGAATCTCGATTATTCTTAACTTTACCCCCCCACTACTATATCTCCCCCTTCCATCTCCCTTTCCCATGTTAATCCTACTACCACTAAGTTCCCTATACCATACCCTATCTCCCCAGTACACCCCCTTCGATCTCTTCAGCCTTCGCTCACCAGTAATTTCCTCTGCCATCATGACAGCACCTCCCAAACGTTGCTGATTGAGCAGCTACCTCCCCTCACCCCCCACCGAGACCACGACAGCTATGGCCGATTTCGGCCCATCTAATTCGTATCATAATAGCATGCTATGTATGAGATGTAAAATAGCCTTCTCCAACTGCATAATTACGACCCCCATCATCTCGTTATGGCCCCCTTTGAATCTTGCCCACGGCATATCAGTCCCCCCTCCCATCCATTATCAAAGTCCACAGACTCAGTCATTTGTGAAGTTTCCATTCAGCAGCTGGTCCGGTCAGAGGCCGGTGGGGTAGGCCACGTGATTTCAAATAACCATACACGCTAGGCCCGAACCACCATATGCTCCTTCCGGTCTACCTTCCACACGGGGCTCTTGCGATGCCTTCTCTTGTTCCTTCCACCATTCACCGATGTACCTCCAAAGCTCCAACACGAATTCTTCCAGAAGCATTCCCATTCAGCCTCCATTCCCAATCGGTTAAGCCGCAGTTCTCTTGAGTTCATGAACTTGTAATACTAAACGTAAATAACACAACTTGAACAGGGAGTTATATTCCCAACCAGAAATAAAGTCAGTGCCTCAAGTCTCTCTCACTCCTTCAATCCTGTCGCCACCAACTTCAACCAATTTTCTTCTTGAGCTCCTTTATAAAAGTATTCACTTTCTCCACCTCCCAGAACGAGTATACTGCATCTTCATGTTTTATCTTAAGAGTCGCTGGATATATCATATAGTGCTCCACTTGCATCTCTCTCAACTGGGTCATCGCTGTGGTAAACGCTCGCCTTTTCTTGAGAAGCCTATTCTAGTAGTCTTGTGTGACATGAATTCTCACCCCATCTATTTCGACAGGCTAGTTTGTTTTTAAAGCTTTAATCACTGATTCTCTGTCCTGGAAATTATGGTACTGGATAACAATGCTTCTAGGGGGCTGGCCCGGACCTGGCTTTGGCAATATAGCTCTGTGCGCCCTTTAAATTTTATGCTTTCCCCCCTTAGGCTGCAATTTCAGTATTTTTGGAAGTTTTTCTGCACAAAATTTCAATATGTCCGGCCCCTCCTTCCCCTCAGGAAGCCCCCGTAACCGCAAGTTGGTGCACCTAAAATAGTTCTCTTGATAGTCTAGGGCCTCTCTCAAATCCTCCAACTCTTTCTCCAGGGTGGTAATTTTCTCCAGCAAGGGCTGCACCAGATCCTCAACCCTAGCTGTACGGTCCTCCACCTCCGTTAATCTTTCCCCGTGTGCTGCAGTTCTCTCCGCAATTTCCTGCAACTTTGCTTCTATCTGGTTCTCCAGCTTTTCAAATTGGGGATTCAATGCCGCCAGCACCTGTGTTTTGTTACCTCTCACCCCAACACAGTAAGTTCTGCCACCGAGAAGGATATTGGGCCTGTACCTTCTGTTGTGGGCCCAGCCGTCTGTTTCTTCAGGTTCTTTCTGGCACTCCTAGCGGGCTTCCCAGTTGCGTTAGCGAGGTAGTCGTCCGTCATTATGCAGCACAGGGCTCCTACACAGCAATATCCGATTCTATTTACTTTGATTTTATTAAGAAAATAATATATTTAGGTCTCCGGGGTGCGGAGCTCGAGGAGAATGCGTCTTCCTTCTTTAGCTGCTAATTAGCGCCCCCCCAAAGTGTTTATAATTTTGGAAGCTGATCAGCTGCTACTTTATTTTACTTTATTTGTTTATTTATTTATTTAGGGATTCAGATCATACCTTTGAACTCAGAGCTCTTTTACAAAGGTTCCATGTCAAACAGTGTCAATGACAACAATAACAAACAGTTTATATACAGTAGTCGAATATTAGGTAGCTAGTATACAGTAAGGTTACAATGCCATTCATAGTACCAATGGTGATAGTACAGCTTCAAGAGCATTCAACTAGGGTAAAGGACAGTATTTTGTATGTAGCGAAGGAGATAAAAAGGTGTGACACCTAGTGTGAGAGTCTGAGGAGGCGTTAAGGTGAGGGAGGGAGACTGGGGAGAGAGTGGGTGGCCAAAGAAGTCTAGGAGGTTGGGAGATAGTGATAGTAGGTTGGTTATAAGGTTGATCCAGTGGGGGAAAAGGCATGGGGAGAGGAAGACAGAGGGATAGGGCAAGGGGGAAGAGTGGGGGTAAAAGGAAAGGGAAGGAGAGTGTGGGTGAGTGGGCATTATGGGTGTTAGAGTCCTAGTGGCAGTCACAAACTGTCCTAGTAAGAAGGTGTTGCCTTAGGCCATTTTTGAATTGCGAGATGCATTGAGAGTTTAGAATGTGCACTGGGATTTCATTGAGCCATTGGGGTCCTATAGCTGAAAGCACGCTGTCCCTACGCAGTTCAACAGAAAGGTGGTGATAGGAACCCCCTCATCCTGCCTCTGGTGGTATAGCTGGTAGCACTTGGTGTCAGGATGCTGGAAATGCGGGGGGGGGGGGTTACCCATTAGTGCCGTTTTTCCAAGGAGACATGTTTGGAATATAATCCTGTTCTTTAGTGGCAGCCAACTGGTCTGCTCGTATAAGAAGCATGTGTGGGTATTTCGATCTGCAGCCATTGTGAGCCTACATGTCTTGTTGAGGGCAATGTGAATCCTTTTTAGTGCAGTGTGTATTGCTGCGCCGTAGACCACCAGTCCATAGTCGATGGTAGAAAGGATGGAGCTGGAGACTGAGAGACGGAGGGCCTCTGGAGTGAGTTACTGTTTATGCCTGTAGAGTACACCCAGCTTGGTGTTCACTACCTTTACCACTGTGTCGATGTGTTGGGTGAAGGTTAGGGAGTCATCAATGGTGACCCCCAGGTACTTGAAGGAGTGAACTTGTTCTAGCGGCTCACTGACTTTACTGGAGATGGTGAGGAGAGGGAGCTTCTTTTTGTGCTGTGTGCTGGCTGTGAGCATCACCTTGGTCTTTCTGTAGTTTAATAGAAGTTTATGCAGGGATTTATTTAACTCTAAAAATTGATTAGCGTTTGCTCATAAAAGTGCTAAATCTTTGTGAAAATGCATAGCTCTTGCCTCACTGTGTTTTAACAAACACAGCACTTCTAGAAAATCGATATAAATACTTTCTGTACAGTCAGTATAGTCCCAAGAAAAAAACTGCTAATCAATTATTTCAAACCCTTTTATGGCTACAGAACCAGTCTTCCAGCATGTAGAAGGATACCTGCAGCGCAGAGTTGGGGGCCACTATTGATGAACTGCTGGTGAGAAGTACAGCGTCGTCTGCGTAAAGTATCAGTTTAGTGTCACTGGCTTCAGGAAGATTATTTAGGAAGAGGCTGAATAGTAAGGGCCCCAGTATTGACTCCTGTGGGACGTCTAAAGATACCTCGTTGGAGCTAGATACTGTGTGCCCAATTTTTACACGTTGGCTTCTGTGTGTTAGGTAGTCCTTCAACCAGCAGACAGCAGTGGTTGCAACCCCTAGGTTCTGTAGTTGAGTCAGGAGGCAAGAGTGATTGACAGTGTTGAAGGCTTTGGTGAGGTCTATGAAGACTGACCCCACCAGTTTTCCTTCGTCTAGTGCCTTGTGCAAGTAGTGTGTAGTCCATCAAGGCAGTGGAGGTACTATGATTCTGCCTGAAAACTTGTTGGTTGGGACATAATAGGTTGTATTTGTTGAGGTAATCTGTGAGTTGGGCGGCCACAATCTTTTCCAGGGCTTTAGATAAGGGAGAGAGGATGGATATTGGCCTATAATTGGCGGTGCATGTCATATCACCGTCCTTGTGCACCGAAGCCAGTGATTTGTTAAATAGTTTTGTAACTGGCACGATGACAGACCACCGTAGCACACGACTGGGACCCAACCTGGAGGGTTACACTATGTTCAGGAAGGACGGGGAGGGAGGAGGGGAGCAATAATAGTCAAAAACTGCATTGGCATAGGGGGAGTAGAGGAGGCGGAGGGAACCGTGGAGGCGATTTGGGTGACCTTGATAACAATGGGGGGCAAGAGAGTAAAAATAGGAGTGGTGTATAGACCCCCTGCGCTGGTGGAGGAGCTGGAGGAGAGTCTGGTGGCAGATGTTGGGAGACACTGCAGATTGGGCAGGGGAAGGGTGGTGGTGCTGGGGGACTTAAACATGCCAGGAACAGACTGGGAGACTATGACATCCTCGGTGGTCAGGGAACAGAGGTTGTTGGATGTCTTTCAAGATGCGTTCCTAACTCAGCAGGTGGGGGAACCGACCAGGGAGGCGCGGGGTATTGGATGTGGTTCTGGCAGACAGTGACCACATTGGGGGCCTGGAGGTAAGGGACATGTTGGCGGGGAGTGACCTTGCCACGGTATGGTTCTGCCTGGACCTAGGAGGGGTAGA
Source organism: Neoceratodus forsteri (assembly GCA_016271365.2). NCBI lineage: Eukaryota > Metazoa > Chordata > Ceratodontiformes > Ceratodontidae > Neoceratodus > Neoceratodus forsteri. The sequence goes on from CM057454.1 coordinate 789,389,403, forward strand.
AGGCTGCACAAAGAGAGGTAACTGACTCAGGGGGCGGATTTTAAGGAAATGGGAAGGATCCTTAAGGGAGCATTTGATGTGATTGGGTCAGACATGGATGCTGACAGTAGGTGGGAAATCATCAGGAGAGGGTGCAGGATGCTACCAGCACCTGTGCAATGCAAAATGGCGAAATGCGGTGGGCCGAAAACCTTGCTGGTGGACCAGGGAGGTCCAGGAGGGTGCGGGAAAGAAGGCAGCCTATAGGCAATTCAAGTGCTCAAGGAGTGAAAAGGATCGAGGGGAGTACGAGCTGATGGCTAGAAGGGCTACTAGGGTGAGGAAGGCTAAGGCAAGGAAGGAGCAGAACCTGGCCAGTGAAATTAGAGAGGAACAAGGGTTCTTAGATACATTGGGGAAAATGAAGGTGAAGGGCAGATTAGCAGGATTAAAACAGGGAGAGATGGACACAAGACCTGGGGGAGCAGGCTGAGGTACTAAATGAGTACTTCACCTCAGTTTCCACCAAGGAAAATGGGGGTGCTGCATCATACATGGGAGGAGACAGTGATACTGAGGAGGGGAGGACCCTTACCGATTGGCAGGTCTGGGTAGAGGGGGAGGCATCACTGGCAGGAGGGGGGAAGGCTAAGCAGGGAGAAGAGGTAGCGGAGGTGGAAATCACAGCAGAGAGAGTGAGGGAAGCCCTCAGGTCCCTTAAGACGGAGAAAGCACCAGTGCCGGATAAATTACATCCCAGAGTGCTGAAGGAACTTGCGGATGTCCTGGCGAAACCTCTATGGAGCTTTTCACACCATCTCTGAGGACAGAGGGTGCCCAGGACTGGAAGGTGGCACATAGTGCCTATCCACAAGGGGATCAAGGGAGGTGGCAGGGAACTACAGGCCTGTCAGCCTGACATCGGTGGTGGGTAAGGTGATGGAGAGCATTGTCAAGGAGAGGCTGGGGGACCTGGAAAAGTCAGGGTGCCTGACGATAGACAGCATGGATTCGTCCGGGAAATCGTGTCAGACAAACCTTGTGAGTTCTATGACTGGGTGACGAGTGCCTTGGACCTGGGTAGACCAGTGGACGCCCTCTTTCTAGACTTCAGCAAGGCATTTGACTCGCTCCTCATGAGGGCCTGTTGGATAAGCTGGGAGAAATGGGGTGGGGAACCAGATGATCAGATGGATAGGCAACTGGCTCCAGGACCGACCCAGAGGGTCGTAGTTGGTGGATAGTCTCATCCCAAGGAGGGTCCTTAGAGGGTCCCACAGGGATCAGTCCTTGGGCCCCTTCTGTTCAACGCCTACGTCTCTGACATAAGGACAGGTATCAGGAGTAAGATGAGTCTCTTTGCGGATGACTCAAAACTGGGGGCGGTGGTGGATGGGGAGGAGGGGAAGGTGGCCTTACAGGGTGACCTGGAGGCTCTGGAAAGATGGTCTAGAAAGTGGAAGCTGAGGTTCAATGCAGGGAAATGCAAGGTACTGCACCTGGGGGCCAGAAACCCAGGCCAAGTGTACACCCTGGGTGGGGGGAATGCTACAAGTCTCGATGGCTGAGAGGGACCTGGGGGTGGTGGTGGATGTCAAGATGAACAACTCGGAGACTTGTAGGAGGGCAGCAGCCAAGGTCAACAGGATGCTGGGATGCATCGCTAGGAGGGATCACCTCCAGAAGGAGGGAAGTGATACTCCTCTGTATAACTGCTTGGTGAGGCCGCACCTCGAGTACTGCGTGCAGTTTTGGAGGCCACACTAAAAGGGACGTTAAACTCCTGGAGAGGGTCCAGAGGAGGGCAACCTAAATGATTTGGGGCCTGGGGGACAGGACCTATGGGGAGAGACTTGAAGAGCTAAATATGTACACATTGGAAGAGAGAAGGGACCGGGGGGACATGATAGAGGTCTTCAGGTACTTGAAGGGGGTAAATAGGGGAGGAGCAGTCGGGGTGCTTCGAAGGAAGGAGAAGGGGGCAACTAGAGGGCATGGGTGGAAGCTGGAGGCGGGAAGATTCAGGGGAGAAAGGAGGAGGTGCTACTTCACTGAGAGGGTGGTGGTGCCATGGAATGCGCTACCCAGGGGGCTGGTGGAGGCAGAGACAGTGGAGGGGTTCAAGAGGGGGTGGGACAGGTACAGGGGAAGGGTTCTGGAAGCAAAATCCAATGCAGCGAGAATATCTGGAACTGGGAAGGGAGGAGCCAGAGAAGGCAAGGGGGGCAGCAAGGTCAGCTCCCAGGGTGGGGGCTGACCAAACGAGCAGACGCGAAAGACCGTTAGGCCTATTCTGCTGGCATTTTAGTATGTTAGTATGACATCCGGTGTTAGGGATAGGAGTTTCATATTGACTCCATCACTCCCCATTCTAGTCTTGCCTAGTATTTTTTTTCATGTGTTTGTAACCCTCCTTCACTGACACTTTTTTGAATTAGAAGACAGGGGTTGAACCCCCTTGAGGTGTGCAGTCAGTTTGTTCCCCTGCAGGGTGCAGGTAGTCGGGGCGGGGGTGGGTTAGCATTCCAGTCCGGTCAGTAAATGCTGTGTTGAGAGAATCCACGATGTGCCTTGGGTCAGTAATCATGGCATTGTTGATGTTGAGTGAGCTGCGGATCTTCTTATCTTTCCCAAGAAGGTTTTTGATGTTCTCCCAAAAACTCTTCCCGTTGCCTCAAGTTTTATTAAGCTGCTCCTTGTGGAAGTTGGCCTTTGCTTGGCGGATAAGGTTGGTGCAGTGGTTTCTTGCAGCTCTATATCATTGGAAGTTGTGTTTGCTGTGAGCGGACCTGGCTTTTTCCCAGAGGTTGTCCCTTTCCTTCATCTGGGCGAGGAGATCCCCTGTGATCCAGCCATTAACTTGACCCTGAATTTTTCTTTTCCTCAATGGTGCAAAGATATCACAAATGTTCTTGAAGTCCTCTATAAAGAATATTAGGCGCATGATCGATGGGGGACCAGTCATGCTGGGAGGGGGCAGAGGAGATGACCCCAAGCTTGCCCTTCCCCAAGACCCTACTATTAATTATGATAGCCGGGGGCATGCTCAATTTGTTTGACCATGTGAAAGTGACTGGGGAGTGATCACTTAAGGTGTCAGGCAGGACCTTAATCTCAGAGATCCGAGAAGGGGAACTCGAGAGGAGCCAATTGAGGAGGGTGTCTTTTCCTGTTTTGTGGTTCCGCCTTGTTGGGCTGTCTACGAGTTGGGTCAGGTTGGAAGTAGCGACCATGTCCTTGAAAAGCATAAATTCTCTGCCCTCCCAGTTGATGTTAAAGTCACCTGTTATGAGAAGCTCTGTGCCCTTAGGAAGGGTAGCAGTTGTATCCCGTATTTTTGGGAGGCCATCCCTGGCTTTAGCGGGTGGAAGTTAAACCGAGGCTAAGAATAGAGATTTGCCATGCTGTCCAATCTGTGCTGTTATTGCTAGTAGTTCATGATCATCCTCGATCCTGGTAACAGGTAGGACCCAGCAGCATAGGTAATCCCTGGCATAGATAAGGACTCCTCCGCCTCTCTTGCCACACCTGTCTTTCCTCAATGTTTGATATCCAAGGAACATCACTTCATTGTCTTTTATCTTATTTGACAGCCAGGTCTGTGTCAGACAGACAATGTCAGGTACATGGTGGGACATCCATGCTTGGAGTAGGTTAAACTTTGCTGTGAGGCTGCAGATGTTCAGTACAGCTACTTTCAGGCCTTTACTCGTGTTTCCCCCTAAATCATTACTTAGAAAATAACAAAACAAAACAAAAATGTATGTTGTTTAGAAGGGCTGTCTTTAAAATTAATCTCATTGGGATCAGTTTTGCTGGGTAGTTTAGGGGTAAAAAATTGGTTTAGATGTCCCTTGCAGGCTATCAAAGGCAGAGGATCTGGCACAGATCCAGACAAGCAACAAAACACAAGCAACTTAAAAACCATTAAACTTATAAAGTTGTGTCCCTCGGATGATAGTGAGGCATACCTGACAACTTTTGAAAGAGTTGCCTCAGCCTGCCAATGGCCAAAACAGCAATGGACATTCAGGCTGGTACCCTACCTGACAGGGAAAGCCCAACTTGCCTACAGCAATATGGACACTGCACAGTCCGAAAACTGTGACTTGGTGAAAAGCGAAATCCTGAAAAAGTATAACATCTCAGGAGAGACCTGCAGGCAGAGATTTCGATCTCTGAAGTAAAACTCGGTTGACAATCCTCGAGAAACCTTCACCCGACTCGGAGATCTCCTGATAAAATGGCTCCAACCAGAGGGCAAAACAGGCCCACAGATCGACACATTTGCAGTGGAGCAATTCATCAACATCCTGCCTACAGATCTGCAACTTTGGGTAAAGGAACACTGAGCAGAAAGTAGGGAAAAGGCTGTTTCTTTGGCCGAGGACTACCAAATGGCCAGACAGACGCCACAGCAGCGAAGTAACAGCAAAGTAAGACACTCTTTTAACCATTTAAACTCCAAGTCTGATAAGAACTCTGGTGGGGGTAACAAATCTGCGCCCTAAGACGATATTTATTTGCTATAACTGTAATAAGCCAGGTCATATTGCAAGAAATTGCTGTAAGAAGAGTGACACTGGAGTAGATTTGTCCTTGGCAAATTGGGGAAAGTACTTAACAGATGTAAAGGTGGGAGATAAGACTGTGAAGGGACTTACAGATTCGGGAAGCAGACAGACCCTAGTGCATATTGAAGTGCTGGGAAAACAGTGTCCAAAAGGACCAGGTACTGGTGTCATCTGCATCCATGGGGACATTTGATACTATCCCACCACCAAAGTGACTCTGACCATTAAGGGTGTGTCGTACCAAATAAAAGTGGGGGTAGTACCTAAGTTACCTGTACCCGTGATTATTGGAAATGACTGTGCAGGATTTACTGAGTTAATCTCAGAGGAACTGAACCCTGCAGTTTCAGCAGCTGTGGTGACAAAAGCTCAGGAAAAGAAAATTTCAGATGGTGGGGACTCTTTTTCCTTTTGCCAATTTTTGATTCGAACTTGTTTGAGAACAGCTCTAAGATCTGGAAGTCAAGGAAAGAAAGAAGATGCCTGAATAAAGCATGGCAACAAATGACTGATAGACAAAAGGGGTTAACATATGAAAATGCTTAAATTAAACTGATCACTGATTGTGATTTTCTTTTACAACAAGCTAACAATGTTTCTCTCCAGGGTTATTTCAAGCAGCTGGGGGTGAAACAAAAACAGGGTGAACCAGTGTTTAAAAAAATGTAATGAGTTACTGTACAGAGTTTGGGTCAAACCTCAGACACAGGACCAGATGGAACATACCACAGAAGTACAGAACAAAGATGTTACAGATAGCACATGATAGTCCTATGGCTGGTCACTCAGGGAGGGATCACACCCTTGCCAGATTGCTGTATAGATTTTACTGGCCTGGAATTCATGAAGATGTTGCTTCCTGTTGTAATTCTTGTGCTGAGTGTCAGAAAGTAGCCCAGTCACTAGAAAAGACAAGGTGCCCCTACCCTTGATAGATGTGCCTTTTGAGAGAATTGCAATGGATGTGGTTGGTCCTTTAGACAAAAGTAAAAAGGGTAATAGATTTATCCTGGTAGTAGGTGACTATGCTACTCAGTACCCAGAAGCAGTTCCAATGCATACTGTCTCAGCTTCAAAAGTGGCAGCAGAGCTTGAAAAAATTTTCAGCAGAAAGGGCATATCTAAAGAAATGATTACTGATCAGGGTAGTAATTTTTGTGCGGCATGACTTAAGGAGCTGTACAGACTACTGGGTATCACTGCCATAAGAACCTCCCCCTATCACCCTCAGACAGACAGTCTTGTTGAGTGTTTTAACCAAACTCTAAAACGCATGTTAGAAAGGTTTGTAAAAGGGGAAGGGAAAGATTGGGACCAATACTTGCCTTACCTAATTTTTGCTTACAAAGAAATGCCACAGGCATCAACAGGGTTTTCACCGTTTTAAATGCTGTATGGTAGGCTGCCAAGAGGGCCACTGGATGTATTAAAAGTAACATGGGAAGATAACCCCACTCAGAAACTATCTGTAACATCTTATATGTGTGCCCTGAGAAAGAAGCTGGCAAAATGTGTTGAAATTGCTCATAGTAATCGGGAAGAGGCCCAAAACCAGCAGAAGGTATATTATGACCATGGGGTAAAAGAAAAAAATTTTGAGCCAGGTGAAAAGGTTTTGTTCTAGGGACATGGATATGTTGTTCATCCACACTGTCTGGCAGGTACCCTTGCCGCTTTAAATCTTGCGGAAGGTCTTCAAGCTGGCTCCCCCCACTACCGGGTGGTAAAACTCTGGCTCCGCCTCATGACATCAGATCTTCCTTACCGCTTGGAAGCTCAGGTTCCTCTTAACGCTCTCGCGTATAAGACTGGTTCCTAATTCTTGATTTTTGAATTTTAAAGTTTTTGCTTAAAAGACTTCGGTCTTCTCTCCCTCGCGGCTGCGATGGACAAATCGACTCCCGGTTTCCGGAGATGCCCTTGCGGGCAGAAGATGTCTCGGACGGATCCGCACTCTACATGCGTCTACTGTCTAGGCCTGGAGTACGACCCGCAGGCCTGCGACCTGTGCTCTTCCTTTTCGGCCTACGTCCTCGAAGACCTTGCTGCCCGTTTACAACTGGGCGTCCCGAAGCGTTTCCTCCGGTGAAGTCAAGAGGCCGCGTTGGCGGTTTCTGCGGCGGCGGGCTCAGTGATCAGCTCGAGCAGATGATCGCCCTAAGAGGAGGCACATGGGCCGCTTCTACTCAAGCACGCATTTGTCCCGCCTTCTCTCTCGCCTCTTATTCAGCTTCTTTTAAGGAGCTTTGTCTGACCTCTCTACTAAAGGTGAGGGACCAACTTCTGTCCGTTTTCGGTCCAAAAAGAGATACAAGGTTAAGTCTCACCGTCCGCGCTCTTGGGAGCGGAAAGATCCTCTCCCCGAGTTGTCGGCCGTCGACTTCGGTCGACCGCTCGGCTTCGGCCACTGGTCTCACGGTGTCCCCGTCAGGCCAGTTGACCGAGACTCCCGTCGACGCGGTCGAGATTTTTCTCGACCCGTTGGACGGGTTGTCGGCAGGAGAAGCCGAGAATCCCCTCTCTCCGGTTCCCCCTGTGGGAGTTGAGGACCCCGTTGGCTTGTCTGTGCCTCCGGTTCCGGAGCCTTCGGTTGAACCCTCCGAACCGAGGGGAGTGCCGGTTCCCCATGACACCTCCCTGCACCGTCCTCGGGAAAGCCGAGGTTCTCTGTCTCGGACTTCTTCGCGGTCCAGCCGATCCGCCGTCATAAGCCGGTCTCGATCTTAACACCGTGTAGCCAGCGCCGCCACTAAATCCTCTTCCTCCTCCTGGGACGGGGAGGCTTCCACGTAAGTTGCGTCGAAGATATGAGGACCTCATGTGGCAACAGCTCCTTCTGACCGGGAATAAGCCGACGCCGTCGCCTTCCCCGGCCATTAAGTGGCTGTCACTGGAAAGGCCGAAACAACCCCTTGTTTTATCCGAGGAGCCTGTTCCCAGGCCGGTTGTTCGGCCAAAACCTGCTGCCCCACCGATTCCGGTGGAACCTCCGCCTCCACAGCTGTTAGTTGGGGCTCCGACCAAGAATTCTCGGTCGGCTCAGGGACTGCCCCATAGGCAGTCTGTCACCCTCACTACCGATCGACCTCGGCAGGTAGAGGGTGGCTCAGGCCCGAGGCAGCTCTTTGAGGAATCTTCCGAGTCCGAAGACGATTCTTCCCTTTTCTCCAAGCGAATGGACTTGGAGTCCTCAGGAGGACAGTCGGTGGACGATAGCCCTTCGTCCTTCCTGGGATTGCTTTGGCTCATCTCGGAGTCCACCAGGATGAAGCTTGAACCCGTTTCTAAGCGGGCCAGGTATCCCCTCATGGAGATTCTGGACCGAGGGGATTCCCCTACGGAGGCCTTTCCGGTGGCCGAGGCCATAGTGGGCCCGGCCTTGGAGCTCTGGCAGCGCCCTGCTCCCTGCCCTGCGCCTTCGGCCAGGATGGCCAGGAAGTATGCTGTCTCTACCGGTTCCTTGTCCAGTTTTTCGGAACACCCCTTGGCCGAGGGGTTAGTTACCGACAGCGTTTTCCGGCGTGCCGGGAACGCTAGGGATGTGGACAAACCTCCCGACAAGGAGTCCAAGAAATTGGACTATGCCAGGCGAAAAGTCTACGCTGCGTCCTCCCTCGGCCTTCGCCAGGCCAGTTTGGCCGTCCTCATGGCACATTTCTCTCATGCCCTGTTGGGCTCCCTGGACGAGGTCGTCCCTCATTTTCCCGCGGATCTGCAGACCACGGTTAGGCAGGTGTGGGACCAGGGCAGGGCAGTGGCCAAACAGCAGCTCCAGACTGCTTTAGACATTGGGGACTCATGTGCCAGGTCTGTGGCGGCCGCAGTGGCTATGCGTCGTCGGGCTTGGCTGAGGATATCCACCTTCACTTCGGATACCCAGCACAAGTTGGCGGATGTCCCCTTCTTGGGGACCGACCTCTTCGGCCCTGGGGTGGAAGGTCACCTGCAGAGGATCGAGAAGTCCAATGCTACCTTGGACTCGGTCTCATCCGCTCAGAAGGACAAAGGCCGCAAACCACAGCCTAAGCCCTTTCGTCCTTCTGCGCCGGCACGTCCGGCCCAGCAACGTCAGGGCCAGCAGGCTTGGGCTTGGCATCCCAAACCCAAGGCCGGGGCTTCCTCCAACAGGAAGCAGGGAGGTAAAGGCCCAGGAGGTCCCTCGGCCGGCCCCTCCTCCAAGCCTGCCCAGTGACGGGCTGAGGGGTGTCGCCCCCAACCCCGTCACCTCACCCCAGGTTCCCCCCGTGGGGGGACGGCTCCGGCACTTCCTTTCCGCCTGGTCCGTTATTACCACGGACAGGTGGGTGTTGGAGGTGGTGGGAAAAGGCCTGCCTCTGGAATTCGAGCAGACCCCGCCCTTCAGAGCCGTCGCACCTCGGGGGGCCTCGGGGGTCCGCAGCCTCACTGTCGGCTCACCGACATCGCTCTCCTCCTCCAAAAGGAGGTGATCAGGGAGGTGGCGGACCCTCCCTCAGACCCGGGGTTTGTGTCCAGGTACTTCCTGGTTCCGAAACGGACGGGGGTTGGCGCCCATTCTCGACCTAAACAAGTTCCTAAGGTCTCGAACCTTCAGGATGGTCACTCTGGCTCAGATAATACCATCCCTGGAACCCGGCGTGTGGTTCTGCTCTGGACCTGCAGGGCCGCTTCTTTCATGTCCCTATCCGTCACATCGGAGATTCCTTCGCTTTCGAGCGGAGGGATCCCTTTTCGAGTTCCGAGCCATGCCCTTCGGCCTGTCTCCAGCTCCCAGGGTCTTCACCAAATGCATAGCAGTGGTGACAGCTTTCCTGCGGCGCCGAGGGATCCGGGTGTACCCTTACCTGGACGATTGGCTGATAGCAGAGCAGTCCAGAGATCTGGCCCTCCAGGTTTGCTTTCAAATCGGCCTTCTCATCAACGAGGCCAAGTCGGAACTCGAGCCGGAGCAGGTGATTCTTTTCATCGGGGCAGAGCTCGACTCTCTTCGAGCCAGAGCACGGCTCCCGGCGGACAGGGCCTAGGTTCTTACCTCCTTTGCCCAATCATTTCTGGTTGGGCAATCACGCCCTGCCCGGGACTTCCTGCGCCTCCTGGGTCTCATGGCGGCCTGTACCAGCGTGGTCCGTTCGGCACGCTGGCACATGCGCCCTCTTCAGTGGGGACTGGCCAGCCAGTGGTCACAACGCTGCGATCCATTGGACCAGCTAGTGATGGTGACCCAGGGGATGTGGAACACTCTCCGGTGGTGGACCATTCCAGTTCATCTGCAGGAGGGCATCCCGTTTGTCCGCTCCGAGCCGACGGTCTTTCTATCGACCGATGCCTCTCTGATGGGTTGGGGTGCCCATCTGGGGGAACACCGGCGCGGCCTCTGGTCCCCGCGGGAGTCCCGATGCCACATCAACCTGCTGGAGCTCCGAGCGGTCCGCCTAGCTCTCACCGCCTTTGCTCCGTTTCTCCGGGGTCAAGTGGTCCGAGTCCAGACGGACAATACCATGTACTATCTAAACCGCCAGGGCGGGACGCGCTCCATGCTTCTATGCAAGGAAGCTCTCCGCATTTGGTCACTCGTGCGCAGCCTGGAGGCGGATCTCCTAGCCATTCATGTGGCAGGAGCCTCCAGCACCCTGGCCGATGCCCTGAGCCGGATAGGGGCTGCATCCCACGAGTGGTCTCTCCTGCCGGAGGTAGTACAAGATCTGTTCTCCCATTGGGGCACACCTCAGGTGGACCTGTTTGCCTCAGGGAGAACGCTGGAGCTGAGGCTGTTCCATGCCCGCCCCTCAGCACGGCTCGCTGCAGGGATGCCTTCGAGGCCGTGGACCCCGGCCTTCTACGCCTTCCCCATTTCCCTTGATACACAAGGTGCTTCTCAAAGCAAGGAGGGACAAGGCGCAGGTGATTCTGATAGCCCCAGACTGGCCTCGCCAGTTCTGGTACCCAGATCTCCTCAGCCTCAGCTCCAGGCTCCCGAGGCAGCTTCCAGCTCGCCCGGACCTGCTCTGTCAATCAGGGGAAGGTGTTCCATCCGGACCTTCAATCCCTGCACCTGACGGCCTGGTTCCTCAGCGGCTAGAGTTCCAGGCCTCGGGTCTTTCCGACGAGGTCCTCAATGTAGTTGAGGCGTCCCGTAAGAAGTCGACCAGAAATGCTATGCCTTCAAATGGAAGAGATTTTCCATTTGGTGTCAGGGCAAGGGCTTGGACCCTTCCTCCTGTTCCTTGGCAAGCATCTTGGACTATTTATGGTCCCTTTCTCGTCAAGGGCTTGGTCGAGCGACCCTAAGGGTGCACCTGGCAGCCATCTCCTTGCAGGCGGGCCGGGGGCAGTCGGTGGCGCAGGAGAAGGTGGTCTGGCGCTTTTCAAGGCCTTGATCACATTTCCCTCGGTGCGAGAACCTCCACCTTCGTGGGATTTACTGCTGGTACTGGCAAAGCTCATGGGCAAGCCATTCGAACCATTGCACAGGTGTGAACTCTCTCACCTGTCGTGGAAGACCGCCTTCTTGGTGGCTATCACGTCAGCCAGAAGGATGGGAGAACTCCAGGCACTCTGCATCGAGTCTCCTTACCTGGTCTTCCACAGGGACAAGGTTGTCCTGTGCCCCCACCCGAAATTCCTTCCGAAGGTGTTGTCGGAGTTTCAGCTTAACCAGGTGTTGACTCTGCCGGTGTTCTACCCCAATCACACCTCGGAGGCCGAATACAGGCTCCATACTTTGGACCCTAGAAGGGCGCTCGATTATTATAAGGAGCGCACGGCTGAAATTCGGGGAGAGGTTCGCCAGCTGTTTGTCACCTACGCTGAAGCCGCACCTGGCAGACCTGCAGCCAAGCGGACGATAAGCAGGTGGGTCACCTCCTGCATAGATCTCTGCTATAAGCTGGCGGGCATGGAGCCTCCCAGAGGATAAGAGCTCATTCTACCCGCCATACTGCTGCATCGGTGGCTGCTTCCAGGGCGCCCCTATCAGGATATCTGCAGGGCTGCTACCTGGAAGTCGGCACATACCTTTATTACCCACTACCACATCGACCTTGAATCACGCCGGGATGCTGGTTTTGGGGCCTCGGTTCTCCAGTCTTTATTCCCTAAGTAGGGGGTGTGCGCCTTGCCTCCCTCTTCCCGGAGAACTGCTAGGAGTCTGCCAGACAGTGTGGATGAACAACATATCCATGTCCCTAGAAATACAGGTTACTCACCTGTAACAGGAGTTCTAGGAATGGTATATGTTGTTCTTCCACACGACCCACCCGACCTCCGGCTTGACGCACAACCTGAGCTTCCAGCGGGCCAGATCTGGCGTCATGAGGTGGAGCCGAGTTTTACCACCCGGGTGGGTGGGAGGAGCCAGCTTGAAGACCTTCCGGCAAGATTTAAAGCGGCAAGGGTACCTGCCAGACAGTGTGGATGAACAACATATATCATTCCTAGAACTCCTGTTACAGGTGAGTAACCTGTATCTACTGTTACCCACAACAGAAAATAAACTGTTAATGAAGTGGCAAGAGCCTTATAGAGTGCTTAGACGTACTGGCACCGTTAACTACACGATTGAGACCTCTGACAGGAAAAATCCTACTAAGATATACCATGTTAACCTCCTCAAGAAGTGGGTTAAAAAATGCCAAAAGCTGCTTTGCTAGTTTTACCAGAAACTGATAAAGATATTGATGTAGCTTGTGATTGACTGGAACAAACTGTAACTGCTGATGCTGTAAAGGTGAATGTTTCCCTAACCTCAGAACAAACTGCAGAAATTCATAATGTGCTAAAGACATTTAACTGTACTTTTACCACAGTACCTGGCTGAGCAAAAGGGGTCGAGCACGTAATAGTGCCAAGCAATGCTCGCCCTATTAGGCAAAAGACATACAGGTTACCAGAGCGCTTAAGAGCTGACGTGGTTAAGGAACTCTGGATGGGGGGGGGTTGATATTAGTCCTTTCACAGAAGAAAGGGTTCTGAAAGAACTCTTAAAACTGAAGGTGGATAAAGCAATGGGGCCTGATGGGATTCACCCCAGAATTCTAAAAGAATTAAGGGAAGAACTAGTAGCACCACTGACTACCCTTTTTAATAAATCATGGGAGGATGGTGTGGTACCGGAGTACTGGAGGAGGGCGGATGTGATTCCCCTTCACAAAAGTGGGAGCAAGACAGAGGCAGGAAACTACAGACCTGTCAATTTGACCTCAGTGGTAGGGAAAATGATGGAATCACTTCTGAAGGAAAGAATTGTTGAGTACCTAGAGGCCAGTGGGGCACAGGACCCAAGGCAGAATGGATTTACAGTGGAAAGGTCATGTCAGACAAATATAATTGATTTCTTTGACTGGGTGACTAAAGTAGTAGACCAGGAAGGGGCTGTGGACATGGCCTACCTAGACTTTAGCAAGGCATTTGACATAGTCCTGCACAAAAGATTAATAAACAAATTAGCCAGCATGGGAGTGGGTCCCAGGGTGGGAGCCTGGGTAAAACACTGGCTGGACAACAGGACACAGCGGGTAATAGTAAATGGAGTTCACAGTGGAGAAAGGTGGGTAACTAGTGGGGTACTGCAGGGTTCAGTACTGGGGACGGTCCTTTTTAATGTCTTTATCAGTGACATTGCAGAGGGACTGGAAGGAAAAGTATGTCTCTTTGCAGATGACACAAAGATCTGCAACAGTGTTTACACAAGGGGGGTGGAAAGGATGAGAAGGGACTTGACAAGGTTGGAGGAATAGTCAAATATATGGCAGCTTAGATTCAGTGCAAAGAAGTACAAAGTAATGCACCTGGGAAACAAAAACTCAAGGGAAGAGTACACAATGGGGGGTGAGATACTGACAACAACATAAATGGAAAGAGACTTGGGGGTAGTCATATCAGATGACCTAAAGGTGGGCCAGCAATGTGAGAAGGCAGTAAGGAGGGCTGGGGGGATACTGGGATGAATAGGGAGAGGCATGACCAGTAGAAAACGGAAAGTTGTTGGCCCTCTGTACAGACAGTTGGTAAGACAACATCTGGAGTACTGTGTACAGTTCTGGAGATCCTGTCTCCGCAAAGACATAGACAGTGTGGAGGCTGTCCAGAGAAGGGCAACCAAAATGGTGCAGGGTCTGCACCAGAAGACGTATAAAGAAAGACTAGAGGAGCTTAAGATGTATAGCCTCGAGGAAAGGAGGGAGAAGGGGGGACATGGTAGAAACTTTCAAATACCTCAAGGGAATCAACAAAGTCCAAGAGGGTAGCGTCTTTCAGAAAAAGAGATGGCAAGAACAAGGGGGCACAGTTTGAAGATAGAGGGGGGATGGCTCAGAGGTAATGTGAGGAAGTATTTCTTCACAGAGAGGGTTGTAGATGCATGGAACAGCCTTTCTGAGGAGGTCGAGAGTCAAAACAGTGGGAATTCAAGAATGCATGGGACAGACATAAGGCAGTTCTAGTGGGGGTAGGAGGAAGTAGGCTGTTGGTTAACTAGGATCTGCAGTTTATCCGTTGGGTAGAGAAATGGGCAGACTAGGTGGGCCAAGCGGTCCTTATCTGCCATCAAATTCTGTGTTTCTATGTAAATACAAAAAATGAAAGAATTGGGTATCATAGAAGAATCAAGGAGTGCTTGGTCATATCCAATGGTAATTGTAAACAAAAAGGAAGGGGGTGTTAGAATCTGCCTTGACTTTAGGAAACTTAAGTGTCAGAATTTGTCAGTTATCCTATACCCAGAATAGATGATTTGGTGGACAGACTAGGGAGTGCTAAGTACTGTATATCAGTGTACCCTTGATCTCACCAAGAGTTATTGGCAAATTCCTTTAGCTAAAGAATCCAGAGACAAAACTGCATTTGCCACTCATGTTTGATCCTATTAGTTCACCACCATCTCATTTGGTTTACATGGTGCGCCAGCTACATTCCAGCAGTACATGGATGTAATTTTATCACCTCACACTGGTAATTGTTCTGAGTACCTGGATGATCTCGTGGTGTACAGTCCAGACTGGAAAAGCCACCTGGAACACTTACGAGCAGTTATCCAAGCTATCAAAAATGCAGGTCTGATTATTAATCCTACCAAATGTGCATTGGGCATGCAGAAAACCAGATATTTGTGCTCCGTGTTGGGAAATGGAGTAGTTAAGCTAGACATTTCTAAAATAGAAGCTGTAGCTAACAGCCCTGTCCCCAAAACAAAGAAACATGTCAGGTCATTTTTAGGGCTAGCTGGTTATTATTGGAGATTTGTTCCCAACTTTGCAGCGTTAGCTACTCTTCTCACAGAACTCACGACAAAACGGTACCCGAATAATGTGAAATGGTCCCCAGAGTGTGACGAAGCTTTTGGGGCCATTAAGGCTGCATTATGTTCAGCCCCTGTTTTAAGAAGCCCAGACTTTGAGAAACCATTTTTGTTATAGATGCATCAGAGGTAGGTCTAGGTGCAGTCCTGAGTCAAAATATAGATGGGAAAGAACATCCTGTTCTCTACATAAGTAGGAAGTTGCATGACGGAGAGAAAAGGTACTTCCCCTTTGAAAAGGAATGTTTAGCAGCAAAGTGGGCCATGAAGTCCCTTAAGTTTTATTTACTAGGAACTGACTTTGTACTTATAACAGATCACAATCCTCTCTGTTGGCTTAACCAAATGAAAGATAAAAATTCCAGAATCACAAGGTGGTACCTGGCACTACAGCCATTTAAATTCAAGGTGATACACAAATCTGGTAAAGAGCATAGCAATGCTGATTTTCTGTCAAGATATGGATCAGGAATTGAGGGTTCTGAAGGTTGAAAAACAAATGTATGCATTTAAACTTTACCGTTTGCTGTAATGTTATCGAAAAAAAGATACCACACACGTGCTTAATTTCTGAAAGAAGCTAATATTAGTAGAGAATTAAGAGAAAGTTTTGGAAACCTGTTTAATAAAACAGGTTCTCTTTTAAGGATGTATGTGACAGGTTTGAATATGACCCCGTCCCAGTTGTTATGGAAAGTTTGAATGCTAGGATCTGTTCTGTTCTTTCCTTTCCTTTCTTGTCTCTTGCCTGTCTGGTTGCATAACCAAATTTTCCCGTGGGACTTGATCACCCCAACAGTCTTGCAGTTCTTTGTCTCTCACTGTTTCTCAGTCTTCCCTTGCTGTTTGTCTTTTTCCTCCCTTGTATGTCTGCTGGTATAAAAATATATGCAGATCATTATGTGGAAATGTAACTGATATTGGGATCCCTTTGTTTAGAAATTATACAGTGTTAATATTGAAATGTGTATAATTATAGTTTGAAATGATTGCAAAGCTATTTGGAACTCAAGGGGTTAACCTGAAATGCCATTTTTAAGCCTTTTGCAGAAGCTGTGGAGAAGGGGCCTCAGTTCTGGGATATTGTGTTCTGGCTGCACCTGCCTGAAATATACAAGAACATTTTTAGAGAAAATCAGGATGCTTGTTAGAAGGGGGGGGTTGAAAGGACTTATAAAAACAGAGCTGCAGTTGCTTGCATGATGCACAGAGATTGAAGAAAAGCTCAGATGGATCTCATCTATTTATTCTGCCTTTGTAAGTAGTTATACTGAGCATGCTTATTTTTTTATGTTGCTGCCAGTTCTAATAAAACTTTTTGCGAATTCTACAACTGCTCCTGGCTTTTCCTATGCTTCTTGACATGTGCCTCGATGACACTAATCTCAGACACTCAAGTTTCCCAGGTACCCAGGGTGGGCAGTATTGCCTGTAACAGGCGTGTTCCGATACTCTATAGGACAACTGTGCAGCATGCTCAGAAGAGTCATTGCAGTGCATTATCTCCACCCCAAGGACTGTGTGCCCAAGGACTAAATGTTCAAATGTATTGTGGATGTCTCTCCTCTACAGGATGGCTAACCTAGCGTGGATTTGGTTCTAGTAGGGTCGTAGGATTGAGCAGTCCCAAAAAATGTGGAAGTAGGAGCCGACTATCCTACATTATCTCCAGCAGCAGTTGGAGCCCCCACCTTGAAAGGGCAAGAGATAGTGGGGGTGTGGAATTCACTCCTCCTGGGGAAAGTGGAAACCTTCCATCCTTTAGCCTGCATAGAGGCCCAGGTCTTTTCCGATATGCCCATTTGGGTGTTAGTTTCCTATTACTGGCGGAGGTGAGCAAACTCTGGGTGTGTGTCACCCTGAAGGGCTTCATATGCTCTGGAGACTGTACCTCTACTGCCTGCCAATATTGTCTCCCAGTACAGAAAATTTTCCAGGGGCACATGTCTGCTCACCTGATGCTTCAGGTTCTGAGAGGTCCGGTAGTGCAGCACCTGCAGGTAACTGTGAGAGTCTGGTGGTGGAAGGCTCTATCTTTGCTGGAATTCTCCAAAGGGTACACCGGTCCTGTCTTGGACCATGTTCCAGTACCATCTCCAGAAGCCTGGATTGGTGCGAGGAGGGATAAGGTTCGGGTCTTCTGTTATGCTTGTTAGTGGGTCTGCTGCCTTCAGGGACTCTGTGAGACCTTTGGCTTAGTGCAGCATATGCAATGCATGTTTCATCCAGGGATTCGGGATTTCTGACCAGAGTCTGGCAGTGAGAGGGGTGTGAAGGAGGGTAGAAAGTTGCCACCAGGAGGTATTGCTGTGCCACAGTTTGTAGCCAGCCAGTGTTGCCTTTTTGTTTAATCCAGCTAATAACTGGAGCAGGCTGTGTGGCTAAGTAGTATCTATGGATGTCAGGGAGGGCTAGGCCCCCCCTTCTCCCCAGGGAGAACCAAGAGTCCTTTATAGTTACTATGCTGGCCACCAGCTCAGATGATCTGCAGAACCCCCTTCTGGAGATGTTTCCAAAAGCACTCTGGAATTCATAATGGAAGGGCCTGGAAAAGGAACAGGAGCTTCGGAAGAATGTTGATCGTTACTGTGGTCACCCTTCCACCCAGGCTGATCGGGAGCAGGTTCCACCTGGCTGTTTGTGCCAAGGCCTCACCCCATAGCTTGTCATTGTTTAAGCTCAATATTTTGAAGATGGTTGGTGTTAGGAGAACCCCCAGGTACCATACCATATTGTAGGCTGCCCACTTAAAGGGGAAAGAGGCTCCGAATGCTGCTGGGAGAGTGCCCACAGTCATAACACTTCCGATTTGTCGAGTTAATATTGTAGTTGGCCACACTGCCGTATGACTCCAACTCCTGGAGATGGCCAGGACTGAGGTCTCCGGGGAGAATCAGAAGAACAGGAATCTGCTGCGTGTAATGAGATTTTATGATCCCTGCTCCTGACCAGGATCCCTCTGATCTCTGGATTCTGCCATATCACAACTAGAGGCAGCTGTATGCAAAGTGCATATAATAGAGGTGATGGGGGCACCCCTGCCTCATACCCCAGGTTAAAAAAAAAAAAAATGCAAACGAAATAAAACGGTCAGTCTGAATTCCATTTACTTTCACCATTGCTTGTGGTGATGTGTACAAGGCCTTGACACTCCTGCAAAAGGCATCCCCCACCCCCATCTTTTTCATTGTGCTGTGAAGGAACCTCTAGTCAGAGGCCTTGTCAGCATCCATGGAAATTGCAGTGGCAAACTTGGGGTATTGGTGTTGCCAGGATATAATGTTCAGTAAGTGCCTGATGTCATGGATGAGACAGCCTGTAATAAATCCTGTCTGATCTAGGTGGACCAGGAATCCCACACACTGTTGCAACCTTTCTACAGGATCGATGTAAACAGTTTAAGGTCTACGTTAAGGAGAGAGAGAGAGATAGGATGGTAGGATCTGCAGACCGCAGGGTCATTGTTTGGTTTTGGGATGACTGAAATCTGGGCATATTGCCATAATAGGAATGTCCCCCTCACCCTCCTGCTGCACCCTAAAGACCGTCATTAGGATTGGTGTACCATATGCTCTGAGAGGGTTTAAAGAACTTGGAGGAAAGTACATCAGGACCTGGAGATTTACCTGCTTTCCGGTTTTCTGTGGGTAATCTGGGCATCCAGGGTCACCTTAGCGGTGTCCATGAGGCAGTTGACTGTCACCCTGTTATAGAAGGCATCTGGCTTCTCCTGGAAGCTCTCGGCGTTGTCTGTGGTATAGAGTTTCTTGTAAAAGTCTCCAAACATATGTGCAATCCCCATCGGGTCAGTTTCAAAGGTATTCGGAGTTCTTGGCTTGCCCGCCTGATTCTCAAAATCATAAAAACACTACTGGGAGTATCGCAGGACACCCTCAACCTTAACCTTAAAGCATTTCTCGAGCTGCTGTTTGACTTGCTCATCCAGCACAGTCTTGTGTTCCACTTTAATATCGAATAACCTGTGTTCCAGCTCCAGTTGCTCTTTTATCCACTCACATTTCTAAGCAGTTGCAAAGCTGATGGTGTGGCCTGTTGCTACCACCTTAAGGCCATCCTACCACATAGCCTCTGAGGGGATGCCTGGGGGATTCTGAGCCCTGTATTCTCCTACGCAACTGGTTACTAACAAGAGGTACTCTGGATCATTGAACAGGGAGATATTAAGTCACCAGCTGCTTGATTTTCACGCTGGTGCCGTCACCAAGTGCAAAATTACTGGCATGTGGGCCTTGAATGTTGTTCTTTCATCATGCATCTCTCAGCTGCATGGGCCCAGTTTGAGGAGATCAAAAAGAAGGTGGTATGGGAGCACACATTGCATGGGGGGGTGACCAGCATGTATAAATCTCGCACCAGTGGGTGCAAATGGTGCCATATTTCTGGCAGGCATTGCTCCTTTGCCAGTCTCCAAAGGCACGTACCCACCCTTGAGACCCATGCATCTGACTAACGGAGCAGTCCATCTGGAGCTGTGTAACTCCATTAAAGTCTCTCCCCACTAGAAAGAGATCCGTGGGCGGCAGTGCCCAGGCCACCAGTTTCCCTGTAGGAAGGTGATGTTTTCACTTTCCTGATTAGGGGCATAGAGGCAGACTATGGTGCATGGGACCATATGGAGAGTGGCCTACACACAGATGATTCTCCCCTCCGGGTCTTCTGTTACTGTATCTGCCACTAGGGGGCATGAGCAGTGCACTAAGGTCGCGACCACCCCCTTTCTTTGTGGATGAGCCAAGTATGAAGAGGCGTACACTGCTCCCACCCAGGAGTGCGTAAGCTTCACATATTTGTTCTTGGTCAGGTGTGTCTCCTGCAGGATTTGCCACCATTACTTTCTCACGCTTAAATTCCCAGAGAGCTGTGATCCACCTAACCAGACTGTTTAGACCCCAGACATTGTAGGAGATGATTCTATCCTCAGTCTTTATTCCTGGTCATACTTTGGGTTGTCTCCCCCCCCAACCCCCGCATGGAACGGCCTTCCGGAGGAGGTTGTGTAGTCAAAAACAGTGGTTGAATTCAAGCATGCATGGGACAGTCATAAGGCAATTCTAGGGGGTGGGGGTAGAAAGAAGTAGGTTGCTGGTTAACTAGGATCTGCAGCTTATCCATTAGGTATGGAAATGGGCAGACTAGGTGGGCCAAGCGGTCCTTATCTGCCGTCAAATTCTATGTTTCTATGTTTCCCCGTCAACGTGCATAGCACCCAGCCACCAATCTGCAGAACAGAGAAAAACAATAATTGGAACATAGACCAGCCGAGTTTTCCACTTGGGGGAGCATAGCTTCAACAGGTTACTCATCTACCTGTAGCAGAATCTGCTGTCGTGAGCCAGGAAAAAAATATACTTCACTGAAATGATTTTAAGTGCTTTATTGCCAGTTGCAACAAAGTGTAGACATGGACAATCACTGCACACCAGTGAACTGCCCCAGTGCTTTGAGTCAGGACTCTTCATCATATGACGAGGTTACTGGAGAAGGCTGCCACCAGTATATAAAGATAATTCATGAATAGAAACATAGAATTTGATGGCAGATAAGGACCGCTTGGCCCACCTAGTCTGCCCATTTCCCCCTACCTGATGGATAAGCTGCAGATTCTAGTTAATCAGCAGCTTACTTCCCCCCACTAGAATTGCCTTATGGCTGTCCCATGCATTCTTGAATTCTCCCACTGTTCCTGACTCCACAACCTCCTCAGGAAGGCTGTTCCATGCATCCACAACCCTCTCTGTGAAAAAATACTTTCTAACATTACCCCTGAGCCGCCCCCCCATCTTCAAATTGTGCCCCCTTGTTCTTGCACATCTCTTCTTCTGTAAAATGCTACCCTCTTGTACTTTAATTCCCTTGAGATACTTGAAAGTTTCTATCATGTCCCCCCTCAGCCTCCTTTCCTCAAGGGTATACATATTAAGCTGCTTTAGTCTCTCCTCATATGTCTTCTGGTGCAGACCCGGCATCATTTTGGTTGCCCTCCTCTGAACAGCCTGCATTCTGTCTATGTCTTTGCGGAGATGGGGTCTCCAGAATTGCACACAGTACTCCAGATGGGGTCTTGCCAACTGTCTGTACAGAGGGATAACAACTTCCTGTTTTTCTTCTGTTGATGCCTCTCCCTATGCATCCCAGTACCCCCCCCCAGCCTTCCTTACTGCCCTCTCACATTACTGGCCCACCTTTAGGTCATCTGATATAATTACTCCCGGGTCTCTTTCGATTTTTGTTAACTCAACATGACTAAACATTAAATATCATGAATATTTTCACACTAAACACAAAATATCAAACATTTCAAAAAAAAAATTAAGCCATATTTCCAAATGACTTGTAAAGAAAATAAACCATATATAATGTATCTCTATGTAGCTAACGTTTAAATGCGTAATATATGTAGTGCTGTACAAGTCAAAATTAGTTGAAAGTTTTAATGTGAAGATTAGAAAGGAGATGATAGCGATCTGCCACCTGCAGCAATCAACATACATCAACCTTCATGTTGATAGAAAAGACAGTTAAAGGAATCCTGAAAAAGAGATCAGTAGATTTTTTCATTGAGAGGGTGGTGGAGCCGTGGCATGCGCTGCCTGGGAGGCTGGTGTAAGAGGGCACAGTGGAGGGCTTCAAGAAGGGGTGGGACAGGTACAAGGGAAATCTGAAACAAATGAAGACCCTCTTGGGGGCTAGGGGAGGTGGTAAGGCGAGCAGCCACTAGGTTACTGGTTTTCGAGAAGACAAAGACAGACCATTTGGCCTATTCTGCTGGCTTTTAGTATGTTAGAGCCATTAGTCAAAATGATATAAGCAAAACAACCATGCGATTAAATCGCAGCAACACAGAAGAGAATAACTTCAGTTAATGATGAAACTAAAAATCAGGATAACTGTTGAGAGACCTTAAACTATACATGGGGTGATTCAAGTAACTGTTTAGTGACCAAAATAATCAAAAGCGTGTTTTGGAAGTCATGTGACCACTTTATGGCGTGAGGACGTGCCTTTGTCGAGCTCCGCTCCCCGGGTTTATAAAATTAAAGAATCCGCTGAGATCTCTCGTTTAAGAAAACAATAAAGGAGACTGAAAGTTAGGGTCTGTACCATGGATGAATATGTGGTGCCGACAGGTGGTAAATCGCAGCGAGCAGGAACAAAAAAATAGCAAGAAGCCGCCAGCTACGGGGCAGTCGAATACTGTGGGCCCTATCTCTATCTCGGCCTCTGAAATGACGGTGATAGGCCGAGAACTGAAGGAACAGCTGATGGAAGCTTTGTCCCCCCAACTTGAAAGGCTGGAACGTAAAATTGACTGCAGGCTGGCCACAATAGATGCCCAGCTAGAACAGCAGCAAGAGCGGCTGGAGGAAGCGGAGGGCCGTATCTCGGCAGCGGAGGACACACTACACCCAATCCCGAGACGTCTGGAAGACCTGGAGAAACAAGTGCAAGATCTCAGGGAGGCCCTGGACTACCAGGAAAATTATCATCGGAGGTTCAGTTTGCGGCTCCGGGGCCTCCCTGAAGGTAAGGAAGGCTCCGACGCTTGAATTCTGTGGAAGGTATTGCCAGCCTTACTGGGGCTGAATCCGGAAGGGGGCCGATACAAAGTTGGAGCGAGCGCATTGGGCGGTGCAGCCGCAACCCCAGGAAGGACACCAGCCGAGGCAGATAATATTCCGCTTCCACAACTTCCAAGATAGGCAAGAGATGTGGGAGGCATATAAGACCATTGCTGAGCTAAAGTATGAAGGAATACGCCTGTTTATATTCCAAGATCACTCCACGAGAGTTGGGGGAAAAAGAGGCGGGAATTTAATGAGGTGATTGCTGACTGTCAGCGTTCAAAAATTGAATGGTATATGATTTTCCCGGCCACTATGAAAATCAGACATGAAGGAGCTACATATAGCTTCTGGGAAGTGGATAAGGCAGCTAAGTTCGTAGCGGAGCTAAAGAAAAAGATAGGATGACTGCCCCAGAAGGGAGAGAGAAGACGTCCAATTTTCCTGTAAATATTTTAAATGTTGAAAGTGTGAATCAAAACCTGTTGCAGCATTTGGATGGGACTAATGAAGGGCGCCTGACCTGACCATTATCGCTGGTGTCCTTGAGATGTAATTGGTGTGGGTTCCTCTTTAAAAGAGACTGGCATGTTTGTGCCTCCCTTGCGCTACTCATGTGCAACATTGGACTGAGAACTGATTGGGATGAGAGAGGCCTGGAGAGGGTACTGTCCACGGGATGGCTGATTGTGGCCTTGAGAGACGATTGCTATGTGTGGCTCACGCTCCGCTAGCCCCACCTCCATTGAAACGGAGGAATGCTGAGACCCGATTTGCGAGGGGGGCCTGTGCGTTGAAAATGACTCGTGCGGCCTAGCCTCATGGAACAAAAAAGGTACACAGTTTATTTAGGCGAGAGGGAACAAAGGAGTCTGCATGTCCGTGTTTGATGGGGGAGGTAGAAGGGGATAAGAAGGGGGCTCAGCTCTGCTATATATGGCCAAAATTTCTTGTAGCACCTGGATGGGGTTACTGAGGAGCGACTGTCTTGATCAAATCATTAAGGAGGTGGCTGAGAAAGGCCCTGAGGGATGATTATCAGATGTGGCCCGCATCCCCCCAACCCCTGCACCATTAAATGGGAAGAGTGCTGAGACCCGACTGATTGAATCGTGCGGCCTAGCCTCATGGGGGGAGGGAGGAAGAAGAAAAAAGAGGCATGCAGCTCATTTGGGCGAGGGAGAGGATAGATGAGCATGCATGCTTATGTATAGAGGATCGACTGCAAGAGGGCAAGGAGGGATGCTGATTCGAAAGGATAGGTGATTGATAAATATCCTGTCTTGAATGCAGAGGAAGGGGAATTCCTTGGGCTCGAGAATAAGTTTGTACCTAAACGAGCTGGTGGAAAGAGAGTACAGTAACTGGGGGGGGGTTGATCGAAACTGTTCTTTTTTGAATCAAACCCTTTAGAATATTAACAGGGGGAGAACATACTTATTGTGGAAATGTATGTTTCTGAGGGGAGAAGGGGAGATTGTATTGTACATAGTTTGGGGAGGGCATAGTTCAAATGTTATATGTTATGTGTTTAGAGTTGGACTTAATTGCTAGGTCCACATTGCAATATAAAGTAAGAGACAAAATGATGCGCACTATGATGGCCGCAGACTGGAACTCTGCTGTAAGGGGAGAGATGCGCATATTAATATCGTGATGGCTTAGAAAGAGAGGGTGAATATTGTCTCGTGGAATGTTCGGGGCTTTTCCTCTCCGATTAAATGTACCAGTTTTCTGACTGCTCTTAGGAGGGTACGTGCCCAAGTTGCCTTACTACAAGAAACGCATTTGACACCTACAGAGCACCAGAAGCTAGTGAGGAATTGGGTAGGGACATGCCATACTGCTTCCTTCTCCTCACACAAGAGGGGGATGGCGGTATTAATACACAAGCACTTCCCCTTTAAGGTTATAAGAGTGGTGCAAGACGAGTGAAGGGAGATATGTGTTTGTAGAAGGAGTGCTGCATGGGGCACGGGTCACATTTCGGAGTGTATATGCACCTGCTGTTTTTGAGCCTTCGTATTATCGTTCAATTTTAGACCTGCTGGTAAGAGAACAATTTCAGGGGCTGATAATGGGCGGAGACTTCAATTGTACTCCGGACCCAAAGATGGATCATTCGGAGGGCAGGAGCAGGGGAGGAAGCTATATGAAGCAGTGGAGGGAAGGCTTAGTGGACTTAGACATACTAGACCAATAGTTCTTAGACTTTGTCACAGTGAGCCTCCCTAAATCCATGGAAAAGATTTTGAGCCTCCCCCAAAAACTTGAAATAATCTCGGACCTCCCCAAAGAAAAATAACATACTGTACTTTGCGCAGTACACCATTAATAAATTGAAACCTCTTTGAGTACTCGGCTCACATTCAGTTTTGTCTTATACTAATGTGGAACCTTTGAAAAAGAGCTCCTGTGCTCAAGGGTGTTATCTGAATAATAAATAAATAAAATAAATATTATTCAGCTTATTGTAACACCCCCCACAGGCCAGCCTACTTGCTCCTCTAGTTTCATTCTTGAACTATTGCTACCGCTTGTTGCAGTACCTTCATGGGTCAGACTACTTTCTCTGTTTCCTCTCTGTATGAAATAACCTTCCTACATACTTTACCTCTCCATCTCCTTCCCTGCTCCTAAGCAACTTCTCTGGGATTACTTTGCTCCTTCCTGCTACTGCTCTTAGTATTTCTATGCCCAACCCTGTATTTGGGCTGTTCTACCATCAGTCTACAAATTGATCAATTACCACCACTCATTATTAGTTTATTATTAATATTTGTTTGCACATTGTTCACTGTGTATTTCTTGATTGTTTTGCAGTTACCTTTTGAAATGTATTCACTTCCTACCCTTTCCTGGGTACACCTGCAATTAGCACTGGCTGATTCACCTTCCAATGTCACCTATTAGTAAATAAATACATAAAATTCACCTACTATTATCCTCTTTCAGTTTGCTTCATCTCTTCACACAAAATATATATATAACTCAAAATTTAAATACAGTACTTTTTCAGACTTGCTTGAGCCTCCCCTGGAACAGGTTGGGGCCTCCCCATTTGAGAACCCCTGTACTAGACGCATGGAGAACGGCCAATCCCACGCTCAAGGAGTATACCTTTTACTCCAATCCTCATAAGACGTGGACCAGGCTGGATCACATCTATATTGAAGGGGGGTGGTATCACGAGTTGGCAGAAATTAGGCACGGGCCTGTACACATTTCAGACCATGCTATGGTGATTATGGCATTAGAATTTGAGGCCAAAGGGCTGAAACCTGCCTCCTGGATATTCCCACTGTACCTGATAGGAAAAGAGGAGTTTAGGACCTTTCTGAAAGAGCAGCTAGGGAGCTATGTGGAGCTTAATAAAGACACTGCGCCATCCAAACAGGTGTTTTGGGATGTGAGGAAGGCCTACCTAAGAGGGGCTATCATAGGGTACGTGGCAAGATATAAAAGCGTAGAGCAGTCAGGGAGGGGGAGAAGAGGTGCTACAGATGCTGGCGACAGCAAGGGGGAACCTTGATAATATGCAAGCAAGGGCCCAGATATTGTTTCTGAAACACAAATTCTACGAATGGGGCAATAAACCAGGACCCATGCTGGTGAATCTCATCAGGGGTAGAAGGGGGAGCGCGAGAATTCAGGAGATATGAGGGGAAGGAGGAGCCCTGATCAGGGAACCCCAAGCTATCGGGGATAGGTTGAAGAAGTTTCACCAGGCCCTATATAAGGCTGAATGTGAAGGTACAGTGGATAGGGCAAGGGAATTTTTGGACAAGGTCAAAATTCCAGGAATCGCTGAGAAGCAGTGGGAAGAGCTGAGCAGGGAAATCTCCAAGGAAGAAATCAGAGTGGCCATGCAGCGCATGAAGTCTGGCAAGGCGTCTGGGCCAGACGGCCTCCCAGCTGAGTTCTATAAGGGATTGGGACAGGGGGTGGTGGACTTGCTGTGGGAATTATTTCGGGAACCTAGGGAGGGAAATCCACTTCCATCCACTATGGAGGTTGCGACGATATGTGTCATTCCGAAACCCAGAAGGAACCCCCAGGAATGTGCATCTCGTAGGCCTATATCCCTGTTGAATGTGGATGCTAAGATCTATGCTAAGGTCCTGGCCACCCGACTGGATGTGTTGCTCCCGCAGCTTATACACCCAGACCAAACAGGTTTCATACAGGGAAGGCACTCCTACCATAATGTGAGGAAGGTTCTGAACGTAGTGCATTGCTCTTCTCGGCGTCCAGGCATGACAGCAGTTTTGTCCCTGGATGCCGAGAAGGTTTTTGACCGAATTGAATGGGGATACCTCTTCAAGGTATTGGGCAGATTTGGCCTAGGAGAAAGATTCATTGGTATGATTAGGGCTTTGTTCAACTCTCCACAGGCTGCGGTGCTGACCAATGGGGTGCTGTCAGAGCGGTTCTCCTTGTTCAGGGGTACGAGACAGGGATGTCCACTTTCTCCCCTACTGTTTGATTTGGCAATTGAGCCCTTGGCCATGGCCATTAGACAGAATCCGCATATTAAGGGAATTGGTGGCAAGGGAGACAAACAACATAAAATGCCGCTATATGCGGACGACATGATCTTGTATTTAAGTGATCCAGAGCACTCCATGCCTCCCTTATTAGAACTTATTGAAGGGTTCGCCACCTTCTCAGGATACAAGATAAAACTAGATAAGTTAGAGGTAATGTATCTAGGGAAGGGGATGGTAATGGGGAAGGATATGTGCGGCTTAAGAGAGGTTCGTCCCTCCTTTAGATACTTGGGGTTAAATATTGGGAAGAATATCCCAGAACTTTACTGACTGAACTATATCCCTTTGGTTAATAGCAAATACCATTGTGGCAGAAATGAAGAGATGGAGAGCACTACCACTGTCCTGGATAGGGCGAATGAACCTAATCAAAATGAATATCCTACCAAGGATCCTCTCCCTGCTACAGATGCTCCCAATGGGCCTTAATAAGAGGGATAACAAGAAGTTAAAGAGGGATTTCTCTGAATTTTTATGGCAGGGGAAAAGGGCTAGAATCAGCTTGGGCAGGATAAAGGCAAGCTTAAGCGGTGGAGGGTTAAATTTTCCTGACATGAAGAGCTACTACCTGGCTGCACAAATGAGAATTGTAAAAGACTGGATTTCTAGACCTGACATGGCTAGCTGGATAGATCTGGAGGGAAATGGAGGCCCAGGGTAGGCTTTCAGCATACCTGGCTAGAGGAAGGAGGAGGGCATACGTTTCCCAGGCTTGGCTCAACCCTCTGGTGCTGATGGTACTGGAGAGCTGGACACAGAGCAAGAAAGCATTGGGGGGACAGGAGGCAGAGACGATACTCCTACTGATCTGTGGGAACCCTTTCTTTCGGCCGGGACTGGAGGACCCAGGATTTGAGGAGTGGGACACTAGAGGGGTGCAATGCATAGGAGACCTCCTCAGGGGGAAGGATATATGCTCCTTTCATGAGCTTAGAGAGACCAGAGGGGGTGCCAAATAACCACTTGTTTTGGTTCTTTCAGGCCAGGGACTACTGTAAACAGATAAGGAAGCAGAGTCTACAGGCAATATCATTGGAAAAGGCAGAGGCCTTGATTTGCAAGGCTAGGCGGGATCCTAAGGGTATGGTGGGCGCTATAGTGCATATAATTCGAGATAATATCCGAGATATGATACGCAATACTAGGGGTCTATGGGAAAAGGATTTGGGGTTTCCAATTTCTGATTATAATTAGGGGCTTATACTAGAAATACATATAGGCTTACTCCTTTCAAATAAATATAAGGAATCAGCTTGTAAATTTGAACGTAGGCTCTACTGCCCTCCGGTGGTGCTACACGGATACCAGCCGGAAGTAACTGAAACTTGTAATAGGTGCAAGGAACAGAGAGGTACATATTGCCACTGTTTCTGGGCATGCCCTAGATTGCAAATATTCTGGAAAAGGATCACACCGACCCTGAGTGATATGCTGGGTTCAGAGATACCTTTCACTCCAATTGACCTGTTGTTTGACATGGAGACAGGAGAGGGAGGGGAGTGGTCCCCACATAGAAAATGGCTCTGAGTGCTGCTCTCACAGGTCAGACAGGCCATACTGAACACTTGAGTATCAGCAATGAATCCTTCCATTGAGCAGTGGCGCTCTCTGACTATAGGGGCTTTGGTAATGGAAAAGAGGTCTTATCAGATTAGAGATAAAATAGAGACCTTTCTATCCATATGGAGCCCGTTTTTAGCAACACTGACCATGGAGGAAGCATTGGTCTTACAGGCTGGGAGTTAAGGCCTGGGCAGAGGGACCAATAGCAAAAAGGGAGGAAGGATATTAAGCGGCATATAAGTTTATGAATTGGTGGAAAGAAGTAGAGTAATAGTAATAAACTAGAGAATATGATTTGTGTGGTATATGTGGACCTTTGTAAATAGTTAACTGTATATAGTATGTGTGTTTTAACAATGTCTGTAACTGTTTTTTTATATGCACAAAATCTTAATAAAAGTTTTAAGCAAAAAAACAGAACATGTTTTATCAGATAGAGCTTAATACCCCAGTGGTCATTAAGACCCTGGGGTTTGACACCTTTTAAGGTGAGGATCCAAAAGCTTTTGCGTCCAACAGTTAATTAGTTCTGTTTCCACCCTTTTTTTCAGGGATTTGAATTGCTCAGTACCCATAAATTGAATCAGTTCAAGGTCTGAATTATGAACCTCCGAAAAACTGTACCCCCACAGGTGTATCTTGTCTGTTGTTAGATATAGATCTAACGTGTTCCTGTTTCATTGGTCCGACCATCTGCCCTGTATAAATCAAATTGCAGTGGCACCATAAAACATATAATGTATAGGGGGTACTACGGGTAATGCATTCTCTCAAATCCGCTATAATGTTAGAATCAAAAGGATGTTTGAACTGGTTACCTGTACATGCAGGTTTAGAAATATTACAATGTAGGCATTTGTAAAAGCTGTTTGATCTCTGTGGTAACCAGTTCCTATCTGTAGCAAGAATTTTAACAATATATACAGTTTTTTTTTGTTAATGTTAACTCTGCTGAAAGAAATTTGAGATTTACTTCTGACAGCTTCCACTGGCCTCCCTATCTCCCATTAGTATTGCTCAGTTCCTGTGGACAATATTGCCAATTCTTCTGCTAATCCATTACACCCCATTACAAATGTGACGGGTACATTTTTTACTTTCATCAGCCACATTTTGTTTTCTCAAATCGTTGTGTAATAAATCCTATCCATAGACAGTGCTCTAATTCTGGCAGACGCCAATAAATCCCAGTCATATCCTCATTCTAAAAAGTGATTTTCCAATGATGGTGCTTCTTCCAAAAGTAAAGTGTCAGTGCTACAGTTTCTACGTAGCCTCAACATCTGGCTAAATGGGATTGAATCCTTCAGTTTTGGGGGCGGTCACTATCTGCTCTTAATAGGGAGTTAGTGGCACTGGGCTTCCTGAAGCAACTGGTGATTACTATCTCTCCTGGTGTAACGCCATAACTCTTAAGTCTAGGAGGTGCAGATGTCGTTCGTTGGCTGAAAAGGTAAATTAAGTTTGGGTCATTATCATGCAGCCATTCTATAAATTTAGAACTATCATGTAGCCATTCTATAAATACAGGGATCTTATATGTGTCCCCCTCCCACGCACAAACACAATCATTTATATAGTGATACCAGCTTTTAATACATTTGTGAAAGGGGTTCACTGTGAAATTCAACACCCTCACTTCTTCGCACCATCCCTGAAATAAATTAGCATAACTTGATGCCATGCTGGCACCAATGGCTGTGCCACATAACTGTAGGTAGTACTGATCTTGGTACGCAAACGCATTGTGGGTTAAAATGAATTCAAGAGCTTGTAAAATGTATTGGCATCTCTACAGCCCTTTGATGGTTTCCTTAAAAATATTTACAAGCTCGAATCCTTTGATCAAGTCTGATTGTGGTATATAGGGACTCGGTATCTATCCCCAGCCACACAACATTTTTTTCCCTCACACAAAAGCTTCAAATTTAAGGGTGTCAGCGGCGTCTTTCAGATGGGACAGTACCTCTGTTACACATGCCTGCAGAAGAACAAGTATTTGTCAATGCCAAATGTTGTCGCGCTGGCATTGGCAGTGGCGGAGCTGGAGACACATCACGCTGTGATCTTGTTAATGTGTCCCATAAGGTGATTTTTCACAGTGAGCCACACTGTGCGCCACAGCTGCGGAAACGCATTTTGGGCAGGCTGTGAAAAATGGCAGCTGGACTGTTGATAAGGAGGTGTGCACAAATGCCAGTGGTGAAAATGTGGCATGAAAATATTGCAGATTGACGAAGTTACAAGGGTGCATGGAAACTGCACAATGCACGCTTGCAACACAGTCATTGTATGGACTTTCGGCACCAAATTTTAAACATAGGCATTTTAGGACCTCTGCTCATGAGTAGTCAATCAATCAATCAGAATCTTTATTTATCCAGGCGAACATCATCGAGCAGAGCTCTTTTACAAGATGGACCTGGTTAGAACAGGGTCGGGTAACATCCATCATAAAAACATATAAATAAATGTAAATAAGTATATAAACACAAACACAATGGTGCAGTAATAGAGGAGTCATATGATAAAAGGAAGACAAGGCAAGCCATAACAGAGGAAGATTCAAATACAAGGGGGAAGGTCCACCATTGAACCATGCAACTGTATATAAACCATGTTCTCTGCATAGAAGTACCAGTTAGTTCATTTACCAGGGGCAGTCACTAGTACTAGCCATGAAAATGGCTTGGAGAACCACCAGCTAATGGCAGATGGGGTACCAGGAGGGGTATGTAATATGTAAGCGAAGGATAAACATTGTGAGAAGTGAAGTCCTAAGGATCGGTCGGTAGAACTGATGCGGCGGTGGGGGCCTACGGGGAGAAGGAAAGGGGAGTTAGGACTTTTATAATATGATTGTGTGTAGATTGTGGATGAGTGCAGTATAGAGTTGTGAAAAGAAGGCTGGAGAAAGTGGGAAGATAGACCAGTATCAAAGGGAGGACAGAGGCATCAAGGTGTTACATGAAAGCATGATGACAGACCAGGGCCAAGGAGGAGACGAGCACTAGAAGTAATTTGTTCATGGTTAAATGGTACAGGTTAGCATGATGACAATTCATGGTCATGGGAAACAATTGCACTGATCATTTCTGAGACGTGAATATAAGAGCTTGAAAGATGAGATGCCAATGGGTGACCCCAGTTTCAGTTTTTTTTGCAATTTATTCCACAGGGAGGACAGTGTAAAGCTTATAGCGGCCTTGCCAAAGCGAGAGTTAACTTTGGGAACCATCAGTAGGAGAGATTTGCAACTTCTCAGGGTGTAATTGTCTATTGGTTTTATAGGAAGACAGTCTGTAATGTATTGGGGCAGTTTTTTGGAGATGGCTCTGAGGGTCCATAAGGCTGCATTTTTATCACTCCTGAATTGAAGAGAACTCCACCCCACTGATTGATATAGGGAGAAGTGGTGAGTGGAATAAGGCAGGCCTGTGATGAACCTCAAAGATCTATGATATAATGTGTCAAGTTTGGTGAGGTAGGAAATGGGACAGTGACTGTAGAGGATGTCGGCATAATCTATCAAGGATAGAAAGGTTGATTGTACCAGCTGTAGTTTGGCATCTCTAGTTAAGAAGCGGGCTATCCTAAAGAACAGGCCAAGTCTCTGTCATAATTTTTTGAGTAATTCTTCAATGTGCTGTATAAAGGAGAGCCTGTGGTCCAGCCATACTCCCAGGTATTTGAATTTAGGGACAAATTCCAACTTCTCGCCAAGAATTGTAGTAATTGTAGTAGCGGCACAGGATCTGATAGAGCTGAATTTACCATTTGGGCAGAGGGAGAAAAGAGCATTGCTTTTGTTTTCTTGGCGTTAAGTAATAGTTTTTTGTTTAGGAGTTGGTGTTGCAGCAGGTTGAACTCTGATCGAAAGTCATTACATGCAGATTGTAATGACGGGCGGCTTACGTAAAGAACTGTGTCATCTGCAAACAGATGAATGTTGGCCTTAGTTATGCTTTCATCAGTATTGTTGATGTATATTTCAAATAAGATCAGTCCTAAGATAGAACCCTGGGGAACACCTCTTAGGAGAGGTTTGAGAGTTGAGAGATCTCCTTCCGCTTTCACCTGCCGGAAACGATCAAAGAGGTAGTTGTTGAACCACTGTAAAGATAATGGGTCAGCACCTAGTGAGGTCAGGGAAGAGAGTAGCAGAGAATGGTCGACAGTGTCGAAGGCCTTGCTCAGGTCCAAGAATACGGCGCAGGTGTAATTCCTGTTGTCTAGCTCTCTTTGCCAGTCATTAGTCACTTTGGCAAGTGCTGTGATGGTGCTATGTTTAGCTCTAAACCCTGATTGGACTGGATTAAGCAGGTTATTAGCTTCTAGATACTGCCTCAGCTGGTTACTTACAACTTTTTCCAGTGATTTTGACAAGATCGGGAGAATCAAAATTGGTTTGTAATTATTTAGATCACAGGGATTTCCGGACTTGAATAGTGTCACTGGCATTTCCTCAGACTGTCACGAAAACTGATTTCGCACAGCGACCGTGCAATTCTGCACCGGATGTGCGAAAACACATTTCAGCTAGCTGTACTGTTCATAAGGAGGTATGGAAAAATGCCAGTGATGAACAGCTGGAGTGAAAGTATTACAACTTCACAAAGTCACGAGCGCGCGTGCAAACTGTGCAACGCACACTCGTAAAACACTAATTTTATTGACTTTCGTCCAAAAATTTTCAACATAGGCATTTTAGGACATCTGCTAATGAACAGTGTCACTGCCATTTTCATAATTTATCTTGAACACGGGTTTTCCACAGCGACCGTGCTATTGTGCGCTGGAACTGCGAAAACAGATTTTGGTCAGGATGTGTAAAATTGGAGCTGTACTGTTCATTAGGAGGTGTAGAACAATGGCACAGTTGAAAATCTGGAGTGAAAATATTATAAGTTTGCAAACTTACGCTTGTGCGTGCAAACTGTGCAACGCACGCTCGTAACAAAGTCATTTTATGGAGTATTGTCACCAGATTTTTAACACAGGCATTTTAGGACCTCTGCTTATGAACAGTGTCACTGTCATTTTCGTAATGTGTCCCAAACAGTGATTTCGCACAGTGACTGTGCTATTCTGCGCCGGAAGTGCGAAAACACATTTCGGCCAGGATGTGAAAAATTTTATTTCTTATTTAGTTTTTGTTGACCGGGTAAGTGCACTAGACAAATCCTGCCTATTTTCAGGCACGACCCGGGGGAAGGGGATACAGATGAATGGCAACTGACCTTGAACCAGATGAAACTGTTGGTGGTATTTTTTAAGTGAATGAGGGAAATTTGGCCAGGACACCGGGGAAATTCCCCTACTCTTTTCGATAAGTGCCATGGGATCTTTAACATCCACCTGAACTACCACCAATCCATGCAGATGGGACCTCGGTTTAACGTCTCATCCAAAAGACGGCTCCTCAGAAGTGCAGCACCCGTCTCATGCTGCACTACAATGTCAGTACTGGGATATTAACCAATGACAGCTGAACGGTTCACTAGAAGGTGTGGTAAAATACCAATGTTGAGAATCTGGCGTAAAAATATTGTGAATTCGCTAAGTTACCAGCGTGCATAGCAATTGCGCAATGCGTGCTCGTAAAACAGTCATTTTTTGGATTTTTTCCACCAAATTTGCAACATAGGCTTTTGAGAGCCCCTCATGAATAGTGGCACTATCATTTTGTTATTAACACCGAAGGTGATTCCATGCGAGTGACTGCTAAATCACCTTCGGGACCAATAACGCCATGACAGTGCAAGAAATTATGAGGAGGGGTCCCAAAAACCCCATGTTGAAAATTTGGAGCCAAAATTCCCAAAAATGCCTGAGATATGCAGCAAAGTTGGAAAAAAACCCTATTTATTCCATTATACAGCTTACCGACATTTCCTCAGTTTGCGGTTGGCTTTGAAGAGTGCAGATGTGTTCCCAGTCCACCGAAGATCATCGCGCCGGACTCCGGAGGTAAGTATGGGGTGTGGAGGGTGTGGGGAGGCAGGGTGCACAGAGGGTGGATGTGGGTGGGGGGCAGGAGACTACGAGGGACAGTTTTTGTTTTACAGGTGAAAAAAACATCATGGACAGTTTTTTGTTTGAGGAATTTGGCACACTGGGGTGGGCTGCCAGCGCCACCTGAATGTTTGGGGTGGGGTCTGTAGCGACGGGATTGGGCACCTCGTTGGCACACACGGGGGAGGATGTTATGCCGATGGGGTTGGGCACCCCTGGCGCATACAAAGAAAGTGGGGCCGAGCTGAAGGGGATTGGGCACCCCCTCGCATTTAACAATTGGGGGTTTTATGCCAACGGGGAGGGCCCCCTGTCGGCACACAAAGAAAGCAGGGGATCCCCTCGGCATTTAACAATGGGGAGGGTGATTTATGCCGACGAGGGGCTTCCCATCTGCACATACAGAGGGCGGGTAAACCGACAGGGGATTGGGCACCCTGAAATCGGGCAGTTTACGGCAACTGTGCCGCTTACGATAGTCGTCGGCGAGCACATTCAGGGAAGGTCCGCTGCATCTGATGAGCTTTGCTCGGATTGCAGCAGACCTTTTCTTAGATGTGCTCACCATATTATATATGCATGGTGTGGCGCCGGCATGCAGGCTGATTGGGGAATGAGGGACGCAACTACTGGTGCGTGCCCTGCATGCGCCCAACAGCGACCGCGCCTCCAAAGCTGCACTACCGCAAGATGTTGGCTGCGCAAGTGCACCAACATAAAAATCTACAAAATGCCCCAGGTCCTCAGTTATGGAGCCATTCACTGACTCAACTGGTCTCTCAGGTGGGTTTAAAATATCTTTGTGACTCTTGGGCAAGATGTAAAATCCAGGGATAAAAGGTTATTCACACCATATGTACCTAAACTTGTTTTCAGTAATACTGCCATTTGTTAATGCATCAGACAGGATTTGAAATAGTTTTTTGTTAAAAGTAAAAACAGAATTACAGTGCAGTTTTCTGTAGTTATTTTCATTGTCTAATAAAGACTTCTCTATCTCTACATACTGTTGTCTGTTCATAATGGCAACATTACCACCTTTGTCAGTGAGTTTGATAACAGTGTCTCTGTTATCAGACAGTTCTTTGATCATTGACTGTTCTGCCTTGGTCAAATTATAAGTTCTACGAGGAGTAGAATTCGTTAACAATTCATGAACTTAATGTAAAACTATCCTTTCATATGAAAGGACAGTGGCATTAGTTGTAATAGGGCAGAAATCTGACTTGCCTTTGAAAAAAGAGTCTACATTTGTGTCGTAATGCTGTCGGCAGTAAACAGATGCCTGGGAAAATGTGTGGAAATCGGGAGTTTCAGGAATTCCTGCAGAGTTGCCGCCTTCCAACAGTGCCTGCAGGGTGTCATTGTTGATTGAATCTAAATCAATGTTAACCTCTGTGCTGCTTGCATGATCTTTTGAATAATTACAATCTAACAAAAGCTGTATCATTGGGTCATGATCAAATCAGATCAAAAGGCTTGGTGAGGTTCGCAAAAATAGCTGCAACATGGTGCCCTCTATCGATGGCCCCATACACGCAGCTAGTGAACCTCACCAGGGCTGTCTCAGTGCTATGTGAAGCACAAAATCCATGTTGAGCATTTGTCAGAAGGTTATATTTACTTAAATAACAAGTGACTTGATCATAGACTGTCCTCTCTAAAATCTTAGAGAGGGACGCCAATAAAGAAATGGAGCAAAAATTAGAAACATTCTTATTGACAGACTTGTGAATGGGTTTGATTATTGCAGTTTTCCATTTGTGTGGAAATACGCTCTGATAAAGCGAATAATTAAAGATAGAAACTATTGGCCTAGTCGGTTGAGAAATTGTCAGTTTCAAAATTCTATAATCCAACTCATCAAAACTTATGGTGGGGCGAGGGTCATAGTTCATAACATAATTGTAAACCACTTTAGGAGAAACAAGGTAACTTCTTAACCACGTCTTCAGTGTTTGGGGGGGGGGGGGTTACAGGGGCGTTAAATTTTGCCCTATACAGTTCAAGGTTTCTGAAGTATTTATTAAAAACCTTGGCAGCCTTCATAGGGTCCATAACTAGGCCTGAGTCACCCTGAAAGGAAAAAGGATACAGTATGACCCTCCCTACCTAGCAAAGAAACGTTTGCCATGTGTTTCTGGGGTTACCCAAATCACAAAGTTGTTTAGATCGGCAATGGTTAGTTTTAGCAGCCCTCACTGCAGACTTGCAGTTATTTGTCATCTGCTTATACTCTTGCAGGACACAAGGTCATGGGAGGCTCTATGCGTTTTCTATTTTTTTATCTCTTAATTTCATAAGTTTGAAAAGATGAGGGGTAACCTACTTGTTTTTTTAGGGTCTTATTCTCATCTTCCTTTTGGGAATGATTAGTCACATATTTTGTTAAAAAGGTGACAAAACCCATCTAGGACAGTACTGCATCAACATTTGATATTGTTTCTAAAAAAGATCGATCAGCAATTTTGAGAGTTCTTCTCAGGACTTCAATATTTGTGTTTTTATGGACACACTATGGAATTTAGAAGGGTGCCCTATTTGTCACAGACTAGAGAGACTAGATGCTGAAGTAAGTGCACAGGGGAGTAAGAAGGCAAATGCAAGTATGGAAGAGTACACAAGGGTAATAAAAGGGTTTTCCCCCTTTAGGCAGTGCACGGGGTGGGGTTGGGGAGAATGAAAATGCAAGCACTGACAGGTATGCAAAGGTATCAAACAGGTTTTCAACCTTCGCCAATATGCAGGAAAAGGAGGATGGGGAGAAAATGATGGCACAGAGTTAGGTTCTAGAAAAACTGGGGAAACCGGTGTGGAGCATACAGAAAGGGTAAAGGGGGGAGATCATTATCACCAGGAAGGGTGCGGGTTAATAAAAGAAGGGAAGGGTCGGAGGGTGACAGGGTGGGAAGGGGGAGACATGCGAGGGGGAAGGCAGGAAAATGAGATAAGAATTGGATGGAGGGAGGGAGGGGAAAGCAGACTGTAGGAAAGCAGGAAAGGTAGGAGGGAAAAAGAGGAACAAAGTGTTAAGGGGGGACTGGTGGGGGGGCAGAGCAGGCATGGAGGGGAAGTGTGGGAGTCGGAGAGGAGCAGGTTGGGAAGGGGAAGTGGTAAATGAGATGCCTGGAAAGGGGAGTAAGCTGGAAAATCAAAAGAA
The DNA here is from genome assembly GCA_016271365.2 of Neoceratodus forsteri. Lineage (NCBI taxonomy): Eukaryota > Metazoa > Chordata > Ceratodontiformes > Ceratodontidae > Neoceratodus > Neoceratodus forsteri. Next base: position 789,427,100 of record CM057454.1, read on the forward strand.
CAAGCAGAAGGAAAGGAGTAGCAGGATCGTATTCATAGGGGACTCAATACTAAAGGGAATCGGATGGGGAAGAAAGGGAGGCAGGAGCAGTACAGTTGTGGTTGACTGTATGCCGGGAATGACTGCATTAGAGGTTAGACACAGTATGCCATCATGAGGCAAGAAGCAAGATTAGAGAACTCACTTGGTGTTCCACCTAGGCACCAATAATCTGGAGGGAAATGGCCTAAAGGAGGTGCAGGCAAGGTTCAGGGAGCTTGCTAGGCTCTGCAGTAGCACAGGGTTCCATTCTGTTGCCTTCTCGGAAGTACTGTCTATGCCAAGAGCAAGCACATCAAGGAAGACTGAAGAATTTAATCAATGGCTGGAGGGCTGGTGCAGGCAGATGGGGTATGGGTTAGTGGGGGACTGTGGATCAGTGTGGGAGGACAAGAGCCTATTTGTCCCGGCAGACTGCACCTGAGCAGGGAGGGATCCGCTGTACTAAAGAGTAAACTTGGGGACTTTATTGAAAGCAAGTGTAATTTAAACTGAATTCGGCGGGGGGGGGGACTAAGTAAAGGACCACTCAAAGAGGCAGGAGAGATGTGAGGCTGTTAGCCTCCCTCTAGGATGGAGAGAAAATGCTGGGAAAAAAGCAAGAACAAGATGAGGTTAGAGGGGGAGAGCAACGGGGGGGGGGTACATGGTGGAAGGGATTATCAGCCAACTCCAGGAGTTTGGGAAACAAAATGATGGACGAGGGTCTGGACATAGTAGCGGTAAGTGAGACATGGTGGACAGAGCTTCATGCCTGGGAGACGGTTATCATGGAATACAGATTGTTTAGGAAGGACAGGGTTGGAAAGGGAGAGCGGAGGCATTTTACCTTAAGGACGACATTAGAGCAGTGGAAGGGCAGGAGGAAAGACTGAGATCATGTGGGTCACACTAGACAAATGGACTGGAGAATCATTGAGGGTGGGGGTGGTGTACAGACCTCCTACGCAGGGGGAGGAAAGGGATAAACAGCTGATGCAGGCAGTTACAAAGATGGCTCTCAAGCGGGAGATTCTGCTAGTGGGGACCTAAACCTCCCCGACTTGGACTGGGAGATCCCGGTAGCAGTATCAGCTAGGAGTAGGGGATCCTAGAGGCGCTACGAGGGGTATTCATGCAACAGCTGGTTAGGGAGCCGACTAGGGATGATGACCTGCTGGACGTGGTCCTCGAAAATGTAGAAAGTGTGGAAGAGGTGGTGGTGGGTGACGGACTAGGTACAAGTGATCACAGGACTGTAAGGTTCAGGGTAACGATGGGGAGGGAGGCAAATTGTACGTGAACAAGGGTGAAGGACTTCAGAAAGGCAGACTTTAACAGAATGAGGAGGATATTTGGGGAAGATATGGCAGGAAAGGGGAATATAGGGAATGAGGGGGAGTTATGGGGAGCTATCAAAGGGGGGGTATTTAAAGCCACTGAAATTTGCATTAAGAAGGTTAGGAAGAACTGGAGGTTTCAAGGGTGGTTAGGGAAAGGAAATGGGCATTCAGGAAATATAAGATGACACGATGGGAGGAGGACAGGGAGACTTATAGGGAGAAGAGGAAGGTTGCATAAGGAGGGCTAAAGCGGTCACTGAGGAGAAAATAGCTAAGCAGGCCAAAAGGGGAGATAAAACTTTCAAACAACATGAAGTCTTGCTGTATTCTGACAATCTGCAATTAGCCCCAGCCTTTAAACTGCCCCGGAGAGTATAGGGTTAATTTTCTATGCAGTGCATAGAACGTTGAGCTCGAGCTTGGTTGAGGTCTCTGTCTGCAGCACTTTGAAACCCAACCGCCAGATTCTTTACTCCGCCTCACTGAACAGTCGCTCCGGAGATTTCTCCTTCTGCTCGGTTCAAAGTCAGTTAAAGTTGTTGGTTCTTTCGGAATTTAAATCCAAAATTAATTCCGCATTGTCAGTTCAGGCTGTGTCTGCGGTACCGTGAGAGATAGTTTTCTGTTTACTTTGTGGAAATTGTAAAACTTGTTCGATCGGTTCGGCTGAACCGATCCATTAGTTTGATTTCTTGTGCTTTTCTTTAGTGTGTGGTTACCAGTCCATATCGGTTTCAAAAAAATCATGTTTTAAATGTTTTTTTCCAATACCCATGACACGGTTAGGAACCAATAAGGGAGTCTTGCCCGGTGGTTGCCGACAAAAGGGTAAGTTTGGTTAGGTTAGGTTGGCCATGTCTGAGAAACCCAAGAAAAAAACTGGGCCCACTGGATTTCAGCACTGCAGTGAGTGTGGGGAGGTCTTTGCTAAGGCCGATCCCCACACCACCTGTGTTTGTCTGGGGTTTGAACACTTTGATACAGACTGCCAAATTTGTAAAAACTTTCCCAAGTCTACCCTGGAGAAAAGATTAGGTAGACTTAGGGAAAAGGAGGCCGAGAAATCCACTGACCCGGATGGCCAACCTGGTTTGGTTCTGACCGAACCAGAAGGAGTGCTCTCTGACCAGGGCGATACTTCTTCGGGCAAGAGGAGAGCCGATCCTGAGGGATCGGTTCCTACAAAAAGGAAACGTAAAGACAAGTCAGCCGGTTCGGATCTGGAGGTTCATGTTCCGACCGCTGATGGGATTGCCTGAGCGATTTGGATTGTGGAATCGCTTCGCCCAGTTCCATCCGATCCGGCTCCGTTAGCTAGGGGCTCAGTTCGGTCGGTTCCACCGGTTCAGGATTATGCACCTGAAGATTTTTATGAACCGGAGTTTTGAGGAGGAGGGGGATTATGAACAAGATGATTATGATGGAGCAGAAAGTCTGGATGTGCCCATTGAACCGGACATCTCCCCAGACAGACCTTCTGGTGTTTCCCCTCCTAGGCTCTCTGAGTCCCCTCCCCACTATCTTTTCTACAGGAAAGTGGCTGAAAGTCTCTAGCTCCCTATGGAGGAAGCTACAGATGATCAAGAAGAGCCTGATTTTGTTGAAATGGTGGACATCCCAGAGTCCAGGAGGCTGTCTATTCCCCTGCACAAATCTTTTGGGAAACAGATACAAAACATTTTAAAGTCTCATAATTCTGTACCTCCTGTTGATGGAAGAATGGGCAAGAGGTATACCTTGTAAGGCTCAGACACGTAGTTTTTCTACCAGCAATGCAGCCGTGTTGGGGTCATGCAGGCTGCAGCCTGTGACAGGGCTAATGTCCCCTTGGCTTCACACCCCGCAGATAAAGACTCCAGGAGGATGGATGCCTTGGCAAAGAAGCAATACATAGCATCCTCTTTGGGACTCAGGCAGGCTAATTACATGGCCTGTGCAGCCAGGTACCAGAAGTCCAGGTGGGACACTGTACTGGCACTGGCTAAACAGGCCACCCTCCAGCTGGCCAAGGAGCTGGAGGAGGTGGCTGTGGATGGGATTGAGGCATCTAAGGTACAGTTTCATGCTGCTGTGGACTCCAGTGATGTCATCAAGAGTCATGGCTACATCTGTGGCTCTTCGGAGAATGGCTTGGCTCAGATGTACTAGCCTCTCACAGGATACCCAGGCTAAGGCCATGGATTTCCCTGTGGAAGGTAATTCTCTGTCTGGGGAGCAGACAGAGAGTTACATGAAGAAGATGTATTAAAATATATATTCATAGGACCACTTACAGGAGTGCACAGGCCAAGGAGAGGCAGGCAACTCCTCAAAGGCAGCAATCTAGGGGCAGGGGCAGGCCTTTTCATAGGCCTTTCTATCAAGCGCAGGCCTCTTCTCCCTTTTTCACAGAGGGGGTTCTTCAGAGGGAGAGGCAGAAGGGGGATGAGCAGGGCTGCATCCACTCTTTAGCCTAAGGCCCCTGCCAAGCAGACACCCTGATGGGCCTGCCCAGGTCGACTCTCTTATCCCTGTGGGGGGGGGGCAGGCTGGCTTACTTCGTCCTGGACTGGGTGTCCGTTACTTCAGACAAATGGGTCCTGGAAGTAGTAAGCCAGGGACTGGTTCTCACCTTCAAAAAATTTCCGAAGATGAGAACCAGATCTTTTCCACCTGCAAGTCTCTCTGAAACCCTTGCCCTAGAGGCAGAGGTTTCATCTCTTCTGGCCTTAGAAGCCATAGAGAGAGTTCCTACCTTACACTGGGGCAAAGGTCTGTACTCCAGGTACTTCCTTACCCCAAAAAAGACAGGGGGAGTGGCGACCCATCCTAGATCTAAGATACCTGAACAAACATCTTTTAAAACCAAGGTTCAAGATGGTGACTCTGGGAATAATTCTTCCCTCTCTAAGGCCAGGGGACTGGCTAGCCTCCCTGGACCTCAAAGATGCCTACTTTCACATCCCCATCAGGTGCTCCCACAGAAAGTACCTCGGGTTCAAGTTACCCTCAGGCCATTACCAGCTCAAAGCGATGTCCTTTGGCCTAACATCAGCTCCAAGGGTTTTCACAAAGTGCCTGGCAGTAGTAGTTGCCTTTTTAAGAAGGCAAAAGATTTCCATTTTTCCATATCTGGATGACTGGCTCCTAGTGGGTCAGTCTCCAGACCAAGTCAAGTCAGACCTGCAAGTGATCCAGCAAGTGCTTACTTCCCTGGGATTTCTTCTCAACCTCCCCAAGTCAGTTCTCGAACCGGTCCAGCTTCTTACCTTTATAGGGGCAGAGCTGGATACTGTCAAAGCAAGAGCCTTACTTCCCCTGGAAAGGGCAAGAGTTCTTACAGAACTGGCTTCCTCCTTCAGCCTTCAGGTATCCCAACCAGCAAGGCATTTCCTTCAACTCTTGGGCCACATGGCAGCTTCTACAGCAGTGGTCCAAGGGGCAAGATTCCAGATGAGGGACATTCAGTTCCACCTGAGGGCCTTTTGGTCCCAAAAGAAGGATCCTCTTACCAAACTGATTCCAGTGACTCGGACACTGGTCCAAGCCCTTCAGTGGTGGCAGGATCAGGACAATTTAAGGCAAGGGATCCCATTTGTTACTCAGTCTCATTCGGTGGTCCTTACCACGGATGCTTCCCTTTTGGGGTGGGGAGCCCATCTGGGGGCCCTCACAGCCCAGGGACTGTGGTCCCCTCTGGAATCCCTTCTTCATATCAATCTCCTGGAACTCAGTTTTTCTGGCCCTGCAAGCTTTCTTTCAGTCAATGCAGAACAAGGTGGTTCAGGTCAGAACAGACTCCACCACCACCATGTGCTATGTCAACAAGCAGGGAGACACTCTGTCCACGGCCTTGTGCACGGAAGCCATGAAGTTGTAGTCCCTGGCTTATTCTCTGCAGACCTCTCTGGTAGCAGTCCACCTTCCAGGGAAGGACAATGTGCTAGCAGATGCACTGATCAGGATCTCCCAGGGCCATCACGAATGGACCCTGGACCCTCTGGTATTAAAAGTGATTTTCTCAAGGTGGGGCACTCCAGAGATAGATCTCTTTGCAGCCCTAGACAATCACCAGCTCCCTCTGTTTTGTTGCAGATCCCCAGTCTTGGGCTCAGTCCCTCTGGATGCTCTGATGTTGAACTGGAAAGGGAAATTTCTCTGTGCCTTCCCTCCCTTTCCTCTACTGTTCAAGGTTCTGGTCAAAGTGAGGTCACAACCCTGCAAAGTGATTCTGATTGCTCCAGATTGGGCCAGGCAGCCCTGGTACTCCCTCTTACTGTCCCTGGCAGTCCATCTTCCCCTGTCTCTTCCCAGGAATTACAACCTGTTAACCTCCTCTCAGGGGAGGATTTGGTACCCCAATCTTCAGTCCCTCAATCTCAAGGCATGGCTCTTGAAGAGCTAGAGTATGCAGATTTGCATCTTTCTCAGGGGGTTCTGGATATTCTCAAAGCTTCTCAAAAGCCCTCGACCAGAAAGACTTATAACTCCAAATGGAAAAGATTCAGCATTTGGTGTTCCAAGAAGTATATATCCCCAGATACTGCTGAATTGTCTACAGTTCTGGATTATCTGGTCCATCTTAATGGTCTAGGCCTCAGACCAGCTACTCTCAAGGTACACTTATCAGCTGTTTCTGCTTTTTTGTCAGTGGTAAAGCCTTCCTCTCTGTCATCTCACCCTGTATTCTGCAAATTTTTCAAGGGATTGCTTCATACCAATCCTCCCTTTAGGGATCCTGCCCCTGCCTGGGAATTAAATGTTTGCATTGCTCAACTTATGCAACCCCCATTTGAACCTATGTCTTCAGCAGAGCTTAAGTACTTGACTTGGAAAGCTGTATTTTTGGTAGCCATTACCTCTGCCAGACATATCAGTGAATTGCAAGCCCTGTCAGTGGAACCTGATTTTGTTTCATTCCATAGAGATAAAGTGGTCCTTAGAACCAGTAGGAGGTTCTTGCCCAAAGTGGTTTCAGACTTCCGTTTGAATCAGTCCGTGTCTCTCCCTGTTTTCTTCACTGATCATTCTTCCTCAGGGGAGAGGAGGCTACACAGTTTAGATGTTAAAAGAGCCCTTAGCTACTGTATAGAGTGTACCAAGGGTCACAGGTTTGATTCCCTCCAGTTGTTCCTCACTTATGGGGAAGTGGGAAAGGGCAAACCTGCCACCAAGAGAACTATTGCCAGGTGGATTGTTTATTGTATACAGTTCTGCTATGAGAAACTGGGAAAAAGTCCACGCTCAGGCCTGAGGGCTCACTCCACAAGAGGTACAGCTGCTTCCCTGGCTGCTGCCAGGGATATCCCTCTCTTAGAAATTTGTCAAGCAGCCACCTGGAAAACAGTCCATACCTTTACCAAGCATTACTCTCTGGATATCCAGGCTAGGAGTGATGCTCGGTTTGGCATAGCATTACTTCAGAGCCTATTCCCAAAGTAGGTTCTGTCCCTCCTCCATGGAGGTACTGCTTGGTAGTCTTCAGATTGTCAGAATACAGCAAGACTTCATGTTGTTTGAAGAAAAAATGACTCACCTTAGTAATTGTGTTTCTTCTAATGGAGTCTTGCTGTATTCTGACCTCCCTTCCTGCCTCCTCTCTCAGAACCTGTTTTTGGGAAGTGGGTGGGCAGGTGCAGTGTTGCACCCCAAGGGTGTCTTCAACACACACCCTTTTTCACTTGGGTGCTTATATTATAATCTTTATTTGGATAGGTTTTTTTGTTTTGGGTTTCCTGACTTGAGTCTCATTTGGGAATCCAAAACTTTTTGTTGCCAGTTGGCTAGTTAAAAATTTTACAGTTTCCACATAGTTAGTCAGTGAGTGTTGCTCATAACAATCTGGCGGTTGGGTTTCAAAGTGCTGCAGATAGAGACCTCAACCGAGCTCGAGCTCAACATTCTATGCACTGCATAGAAAATTAACCCTATACTCTCGGGGCTGTTTAAAGGCTGTGGCTAACTGCAGATTGTCAGAATACAGCAAGACTCCATTAGAAGAAACACAATTACTAAGGTGAGTATTATTTTCTTTTGGGGATATGTGGGGGAAAGAAAAAAGGCGAGGCAGGGGATAGTAGGACTGAGGGGAGAGGAAGGAATACAGATGGAGTTGGACTTTGAGAAAGCAGAATTGTTAAATAGCTACTTCTGTTCGGTCTGCAGGGGGGACCCGAGCCGGGGGTAGGGAAGGTGAACAGGTGAATCCTAGTATTTTCAGCATAGACAGAGTAAGAGAGGAACTGGGCAGGTTAAAGGTGGACAAGGCAATGGGGCTGGACAGCTTGCACCCGAGGATACTTCAGGAACTGAGGGAGGAGTTGGCAGCCCCACTGATGAGACTGTGTAACTTGTCCCTGGATACAGGGTGTGTGCCAGGGGACTGGAGGAGGGCGGATGTGGTGCCACTGCAAAAGGGGGGCAGCAAGGAGGTGGCAGAAAATTATTGCCTGGCCAGCCTCACCTCGGTGATAGAGGCGCTAATAAAAGAAAGGGTGGTTGACTACCTGGTGGACTGCGGGCTGCATGCAAAAGGCAACGTGGCTTCATGAATGGGAGGGCATGCCAAATGAACCTGATGGAGTTCCTCAGTTGGGTGATGCAGGTGGTTGACCAGGGAGGGGCAGTGGACATGGCCTGTCTGGACTTCAGTAAGGCCTTCAACACTGTCCCTCACAGAAGGCTAGTGAATAAGCTGGAAAGCTTAGGGGTGGGACAGAAACTAACTAGGTGGGTGGAAAACTGGTTGGCGGGCAGAAGTCAGACAGTGGTGAATGGGTTGCATTCCAAGGTGAGAGGGGTGATGAGTGGGGCACCCCAAATGTCAGTACTGGGACCTCTCCTTTTCAATATATACATCAGTGATATAGTAGAAAGTCTGGAGGGAAGAGTTTGCCTATTCACGGATGATACAAAATTTAAAATAGGGTGGACACTGGGGGTTGAGGCCATGAGGCAGGACCTGGAGATTCTGGAGAGGTGGTCAGAAATTTGGCAACTAAAATTCAGTGTCAAAAAGTATGCTGTGATGCACCTAGGGCATAAAAACCTGAGAGCAGTTTACACCCCAGGAGGGGAGGAAATAAAAAACAGAGCAGGATAGGAATCTGGGAATTATAATATCAAGCAACGTTATGGTGGGTAGCCAGTGCAGCAGGGCGGTGGGGAAGGCAAATGGAGTGCTGGCATGCATTGGGAGGGACATAACTAGCAGGAGGAGGGAGGTGCTGATGCCTCTTTACAAGGCCATGGTGAGGCCGCACCTGGAGTACGGGGTCCAATTCTGGAGACCGCACCTATGAAAGGACATAGATGGGATAGAAAGAGTCCAGAGAAACGCAACCAAGATGGTGCACGGTATGCAGGGGAAATCATATGAGCAGAGGTGTAGAGAATTGGATCTGTACCCTTCGGAGACTAGACGGGAGAGTGGGACATGATTGAAACTTTTAAGTAGTGAAGGGGATCAGTAAAGTGAAGGAAGGGAGCATACTTAAACGGAAGGAGGGGGCTAAAACTAGGGAGCATAGACTAAGATTGGAGGGAGGAGGGTATAGAGCCAATGTGAGGGGGTAATTCTTCATGTAGAGGGTGGTGGAAGCCTGGAACTGACTACTGGAGGAGGTGGTGGAGGCTGAAACGGTGGAGGAATTCAGGAGGGCATGGGACAGGCATATGGGGTTGGGAAGAGTGGGGAAGGGGGCAGTGGAAAAGGAGAAGAGTAAGGGGGGGAAGGGGCAGACGCGATGGGCTGTTGGGTTCTTTTCTGCCATCATGATTCTGTGATTTAAGGACTTAAAGAGCTAGTGGAGTCAAAGTCGGCAGATAGGAAAATAATACAAATGTTAAGTAGTAGTCAGTTGTAACTTTTTATTTCTGAAGTATTTTTCCTTTTTCTTTTGCTCATCAGAAAGTCTCCTGTGTGGTGGTGATGTGCTGGATGAGTGAAACAGCACTTAGCCTGGCAGCTGACAATATCTAACTCTGTTGCCCCACACTACATCATTAGCATTAGGATCTCACCGACGGTGACATCACAGGTGAATAACCTGGCAGTCACTCACTTGCTGTTCCTAAGTATTGGTGATGTCACAGTCAGTGAGGTGATGTAGTGTGGGGCAGTAGAGCAAGATATGCCAGCTGCCAGGCAGAGTGCTGTTCCGTACACCACCCCTACTAACATCAGGTAAACAATTTTCTCAGTAAACAATGGGAAAAGAGAGTCTTGGATATAAAACGCAGAGTATTAAATAGCTAGTATAACATAGCATCATGCTACGTATATCAGAGGGTATTGCTACCCTTTTTATGAATTGCATAGCACAGGACTGCTAAACAATTTTTTTTTAATGTTTTTATTCAGGTTTACGCATTGAAAACATTAAAAATAAGGTATTTTTCATTTTGTTAATCAATCTGTGCCATGTGCTATTCATTTTCACAGCTGCTTAGCACTTTCATGCGCAAAACTGCTAATCAGTATTTTTGGATTATTTAATACCCGAAAGGTAATGTTTGGCTGCTTTTAAAATCTAGTATTAGTTTTAGGCAGTATACTAGCTCTTTAAGACTCCCTAGAATAGATAAATACAGGAGCAGTTTTGCTCCTTTTGACTGTCCATTCACAATAAATAGGACAGTGGTCACTAAAAGAATCGGGTAGTATGTGAATAGTGAGCAACTTGGATGGGTGACCACTATCCAATCTAGTGTTGTTCCAGTGTCAGTCTTATCAACTGCTGCACCCCGAGCTCTAAAAACAAATCTCTGGCTACTGACACAGAGCCGAGACCCCAATTAACGTTAAAATCACCAACCAAAATCCATTCACGATTAGATGAAATACTATGCTTAAAACCAGAAATGAAGTCAAACCCAAGTTCTCTGTCCAGGGGGAATATAGATGGAACTTATTAGTAGATGTTTCTTTAAACCCAAAGTTATATTCACAGTGGTAAAATTACAGACACTGAGGTTAAGAGGTGGGGATACCTCTTGGGCCTGAAGATTGGAGGCAACATAAATCAGCATAGCCCCCCTCCTGATCCTGTCCTTTCTAAATACAGGGTAGCCTTTCAGTGCTAGTTGATTGCTTCCATTTTTATCACTTAGCAATGTTTCTTAGAGGGCTATGAAATAAGGATCTAGATTCACAAAAAAGTTGCAAAGCACAGTGCTAAAGTTTGCGTTGCGCTTTGCATTTCCCCCAGGTGTCTACAGGTGCTTTTCTCGACTGAGAATAGGGCTAGGTCGAGGTAGTGGTAACCCCATTACCACTAGCACTAACACTACCCCGACATGCAGCCAGGAGTATGGCTACACAATGAATAGCGCAGATGCGCTGTTTCCACTTCACAAAAGCAGTCATGTAAGTGAGCCCATTCGGCATGCAAGGTAACATGTGACCATCTGCATGCATTTACATAGGCTGTGCCGAAGAGTAGCCCCCCCCCCCAGCCCCTACCCCAGAGGGAGCCCTGTGTCCCTGGTGTGTAGTGCTGTCCCTCTCCTGCCGATTGCCTGCCTGATTGTAAACGATATTTTCCCTTGGTGCTAGTGCCCCCGCCAATTGCTAAATCGATCGGAAATGTATACCTTTCCCTGGTGCTAGTTGTCCCCTCCCACCCTGCCGATCGCCAGTCCAATTGTAACTATATATATTTTCCTGGTGCTACTGTTTCCCTCGGATGATCGCTGGACCAATTGTAACAATATATTTTCCCTGGCGCCTAGTGATCCCAGTCCCCCCACCGATTACTGGATCGATGTCAACTACATCTTTCCCTGTGTCCAGTGGTCCTCCCCACCCTATCCCTCGCCCGATGTAAAAGAAAAAAAATATATATATATATTCCCTGGTGTCTGGTGGTCCTCCCCATGCAATCAACCACCCGATGTTCAAAAAAAAAAAAAAAAAAAAACTTGGTGTCCAATGGTCCCTCCCCCCACCTGATCACCCACCCGATGTGAAAGAAACATTCCCTGGTGTCCAGTGTACCACCCCATCCCAGTCCCCTGTACATGATAGTTCAACCATTCCCTGGTGTCTAGCGGACCCCCCACTCCATCCCGACCCCAAGCCAGCGACCAACATAGCCCTTCAATCTCCACCTCTGCTGTCCACTGACTGAGCTGTCAAGGGGCACATATGTGCTTATTGGCAGTTTGGTCAGTGGATGGATATGATGAAGAACGGAGGGCTGTGCTGGTCGCCATCTTTGGGAGTGGGGGTCCTAGGTACCGGGAAATGGTTTAACATATACAGGAGATCGGGATAGGAGGGGGTCCTAGACACCAGGGAATGGTTGAACTGTTATATGCAGGGGATCGGAATGGGGGGATACACTGGACACCAAGGAAACAGTGTCCAGACATCGGGACGGTGATTGGGTGGGGGGGAGGAACCACTGGTCACCAGAGAATGTTTTTTTACATCGGGCAGATGATCGGGTGGGGGGAGTGACCACTGGACACCAGGGAAAATAGATACATACATAGAATTTGGTGGCAGATGGGGACCGCTAGGCCTATCTAGTCTGCCCATGTTTCCTATCCCCCCTGTTTACCCTTTCTATGCTGTCGCTAGAGTTCCCTTGTGCCCAGCCCATACATTCTTGAATGCCTTCACTGTTTGCACCCCTACCACTTCCTTGGGGAGGCTGTTCCAGTCTTCTACTACCCTTTCAGTGAAGAAGTACTTTCTCACATTCCCTCTGATTCTGCCTCCCTCCAGCCTCATATCATGACCCCTTGCTCTTGATCATTCCTTTTTCTGAAAGGGGCTCCCCTCCTGGGCCCTATTAAAGCCCTTGAGGTATTTAAAAGTTTCTGTCATAACTCCCCTTTCCTTTCTCATCTCCAGCGAGTACATGACGAGGTCTACTAGCCATTCCTCATATGTCTTTTGGTTCAGCCCCTGTACCATCTTTGTAGCCCTCCTTCGGACTGCGTCTATTTTGTGTGTGTCTTTTTGAGGGGTGACCTCCAGAACTGTATGCAGTATTCCAGATGAGGCCTCACCAGTGATTTGTAAAGTGGCATCATCACTTCCTGTTTTCTACTGGAGATTTGCCTCCCTATGCATCCCAGCATACCACTGGCCTTCCTTACCGCTTTCTCACACTGTCTGGTCGCCTTTACGTCAAGTGTTATTATCACCCCCAAATCCCTTTGCTGTGTGGTGGTTGTCAGCAACCCCCCCCCCCCATTGAGTACTTTTCTCTTGGATTCCTGCGCCCTATGTGCATAACTTTGCATTTTTTAGCATTAAATTTCAGCTGCCACACCATTGGCCATTCGTCTAGCTTTCCCAGGTGTCTTCTCATCCTTTCCACCCGCTCTGGTGTATCTATTTCATTGCAGCTCTTTGTGTCACCTGCAAATAGACACACTTTCCCCTCCAACCCCTCTGCAATGTTGTATATGAATAAATTCATGAGAACTGGCCCCAGCACCAATCCCTGGGGCACCCCGCTTGTCAGCTCCCTTTCCTTGGGCTCCATTCACGACCATCCTCTGTGTCCTCCCGCTAAGTCAGTTTCTAACCCAGTTCACTACCCTGTGCCCTACACCCATCCTGCTCAATTTGTTAATTAGCCTTCTATAAGGAATGGTGTTGAAGGCCTTACTAAAGTCCAGATAGGCAACATCTGCCGCCACCCCCCCCCACCCCACCACCACCACTACCACTCTGGTTACCCAGTCGAAGAGTTCTGTTGGGTTTGTCTGGGAGGACATACCTGCTGTGAAACTATGCTGTTTAGGATCCTGCTGTCCTTTGGATTCCAGGAATGCCACAAGTTGTTCCTTTAGTAATGTCTCCATCACTCTCCCCACCACTGAGGTTAGGCTGACCGGCCTATAATTTCCCACATCCTCGCTACTCCCATTCTTGTGGATAGGGACAACATTTGCCCTTCTCCAGTCTGCTGGGACCACCCCTGTCTCCAATGATTTATTGAATAATTCTACCGGGCCACCACCAGTTCATTTCTGAGCTCTTTTAGTAATCTGGGGTGAATTCCATCCGGTCCCATTGCCTTGTCTGTTATTAGTTTTTCTGCCTCTTTTATGAGATTCTGTTTTGTAAATGGGCTGATATTTACTCTCTGCCCCTGCACATTTTTCTGTCTCAGTGCCAGACCCTCTCCCTCTCCTTCCTTTGTAAATACTGAGCAGAAATATTTATTCAGGATTTCTGCCTTTTACTGATCTTCCTCTGCAAATCCTCCTCTTTCCCTTTTAAGCCTTACTATCCCTCCCCAATCTTCCTTTTTTCACTGATTTATCTAAAAAAGGTCTTGTCCCCCTTTTTTGTAGTCTGGGCTATCCTTTCCCTTGTCCTTGCTTTGGCCCTTCTAACTGCCTTTCCAGCTTCCTTCAGTTTTTCCATGTATGCTTCTCTATCATCTTCTCCTGTGTTTCTTTGTATTTCCTGCATTTCATTCACCCTCCTATCTACTTCATTGGTGAACCATAATGGTTTCTTCCTTCTCTTATGCTTGCTTACCTGCCTGACGAACATCTTAGTAGCTACTTCTATTGCTCCCTTTAGTTTTGTCAATTGCTTGTCCATCTCCCCTCTCTCCCTTTTCTGTAATGCTCCCATAAGACATTCCCCCAATTTTGCAAAATCTACCCTTCTAAAATCCATGACTTTTACCCTTGTGTGGCAGGTCTCCTCCTTTTTCCACAGTAAGCTACACTGTGCAGTGATCACTGGACCCTAGATGGTTGTCTACCAACACATCTGTAACCTCTATCCCCATTGGTGAGCACCAGATCTAGAAGAGCTCCCTTCCTGGTGGGATCTGTTACTAGCTGCCTGAGTCCTACTCCTTGCGTAGCTTCCAGGATGGTCCCTGCTCCTTGCTGTGGTTGCAGCGTATGTTTTGCAGTTGATATCGGGCATATTGAAGTCCCCCATAATTAGTACTTGCCCTCTTTCTGTCATTTTGTATATGGATTCCAGTAGTTCCTTGTTCATCTCCTCCCCCTGTCCCGGAGATCTGTAGACCACCCCTGTCTGGATTACCATCCCCCTACCTGACTCCAGTGTTATCCACAGACCCTCAGCCCCTACCTGACCCTCCTATATCTCTGTTTCCTTGATTCCTTCCTTAACATACATTGCCACACCTACACCCCTCTTTTTTTTCCACTCTTGTCTGTCCGGTATAGGTTATACCGTAGTATTGCCACATCCCAGGCATGGCTTTTTGAGTACCATGTCTCGGTGACGGCCACAAAATCCAACTCCGCCTCAGCTTTTTCGGCCATCAGGTCCGGGATTTTGTTCACCAGGCTAAGGGGATTAGTATAAATGCCTCTCCAAGTTTTGCTTCCAGTCTTCTTAGTGTTCCCCTCTTTGTATGCTCTCTCCAGCTCCATTATGCTATCCCCCTCAGACTGGGTGCTTCATCCAGTCTTTGTATTGCTGTTTCCTGTTTTCTGCTTTTTGTGTGTCATATCTGCTGTTGGGGGAGTGACGGCCAAGTTCCCCTCTGGGATCCTCTGTGCCCGACTCCCACCCCCACCCCCACCACCACAAGTTTAACTGCCTGATGCGACATCAAATGTTTGTCCTAGAGCCTGTACTCCTTCTCTTGTCAGGTGCATGCAGGCCATCGTACCTGAAGAACTTCCATTCCCTGAAGTCTACCCATCAGGGCTCCAGACAAGATTTTTGGGGATTCGTACTGTTTTTATTTATTTTATTTATTGAATTGTTTCACCAAGAAGGGTACACTGAGTAACAAATTGCTCATCTCACGGAACGTCCCGGGGGAAGGGATAGAGGGAATATTACAGAATCAAAAACCATTTATATGGATCACAATATAGTACAATAACCATAATACAACATAATTAGGTATACAGAAGCAAATATAAATTATGAAGATACACAGAGTAGTACACTGGACAAAATACGACATGAATAGGCATACAGTGTGTATCATATCAGACCAAGACAACAGGGAGCAGAACGTGTTCTACTTACAGGAACTCATTACAAGAAACTGTTCTTGAGAGAGTACTAGAATTTTGGGAATTTCACATGCATACATACATTCATGTGGACTGGTGGCGTTTAGAGGCCACCGGTGCTAGGCAGCAAGGAAGTGCAGGAAGAGCTAGGGTGTTGTAATTGATAGCAAGGTGATGGGTAATTTACTGCTATCAACTGCCTTATAGGGTCAGTTAGCGAAAAGCTTGTTCCCGGGATTGGTCAGTTGCACTGCCATCGGGCAGTTAAACTGGAGGGGGGGGTCAGAAGCAGAGGATCCCAGAGAAGAGGTGAACTTGGCCGTTACTCCCCCAACAGCAGGTATGACACACGAAAAGCAGAAAACGGCAAACAGCAGTACAAAGACTGGATGAAGCACCCAATCTGAGGGGGATAGCATAATGGAGCTGGAGAGAGCATACAAAGAGGGGAACACTAATTACTGTACTCTTCATTTTGAAAGTGAGGTGAGTAAAACCAAATCAGATGTGTACAAATGTTTGGGCAGAGTGAAGTGAGGAGTACATTTTTAAAAACTGTTTTTTTTAGATAAGAATTGATCAGGTGCCAACAATGCTCCAGATAATGTAGTTAGGTTGGAGTAATTCACTCACCTGTTTTAAAATAGTGAGTAAAACAAAATTGGGATGCATACAAGTGCTGTAAATTTGGAAAAAACTGCTCCTTTTGACTCACCGGTTATGTTACGAAGAGCTATTCTTTGGAGCATGGGATATTTACAAATGTTGGGTGAGTATTGGTACTCAGTAAAAACATTTTCTGAAGAGTGTTTCCCAAAATGAGGTGAGTAAAACTGGTCGGTACTCCCCTTTTCTGGAGTCCTGTGGTCCCTATGCGCCGATGAAATTGTAGCCCTTCGTCTGACACCAACTCCTTAGGCATCCGTTGAATTCTTAGATTTCTTTTTTCTGTATCCTTTGTGAGCTATCCCTTATGCCCCACATGGGGAGGACCTTGGAAAAGACTAGAGAGGACGAATGAGTGGCCAAATGATCACCTAGTTTAATTAGGTTCTGCTTGGCCTCCTCCACTGACCGGCTCGCCAGGTCTTTCATCCCCAGGTGTACTGTTACTGTGATCTCTTCACTTGCTTCTTCCACCAATTTCCCAGTGCGATTGGTTTCTCACTTTGATGCATCTCCCGGAAGGCATTTGACTATTACTTCTGCTTGAATATGTTTCTTTCAATTGCGCAACGGATGGGGTTGGGGAGGAGGGACCACCAGACACCAGGGAAAGGTGTATGTTACTCCTTCCATTGTATAAAACCTGTGTACGACCACATATGGACTATTGCTCCCAGAGTTGGAGTCCATGTCTAAAGAAGGATAAAACTCTGGTTGAAAGACCCCCAGAGGTCATTTACTAAATTGATATCTCTGTACAAGGACAAACCATATGAAACATGATTATCTGGTATGGGGCTATGGCATCTTGAGACAAGGCGCGCTGGGGGGATATTCTGTTGATGTATAAAATCCTAAATGATGATCAGTTGTCAAGGGACTTACATCTTGCCCACAAGGATCATAGATATGATTTAAGTGGGCATAATCGTCGGATAATAGAAAATCACGTTAAAACAGAATCCTGGAGGCAGAGCTATGTCTCTAGAGCAGTCAGACTGTGGAATCAGCTACAAGCTAAAGTAGTTGATGTACCTAGTTTTAACATTTTTAAGGCCAGACTAGATCTGTTTATTACTGATGGTAACAACACTATTGGGCAATAGCCTTCTGTTGTCCTAAATTCCGAGTATTAATCCGAGTATTAAACATTGGTAGGGGGATCCACTAGCACCAGGGAAAGGAATATATTTACAATTGGGCCGGTGATTGGGGGCCCACTAGCATTAGGGAGCATATATTTTTATATCAGGCATGGGCTTGGTGGGGAGGGACCACTGGACACCAGGGTCTATTGTGCTGAGGGTTGGGTGGGGGTGTGGCTGTGGGGAAACCACAATTCCTCCACCAACCACTAGGGTTGCACGGGATTAAGCCAAAGTGTTGGTCGGTGGTATTTGCTCTGCGCAAGGGGACCACGCAAAAGGCCCTTGCACGGAGCAAATGCTCTATGAATTGGACTGCGTCAATATGCAAGTCCCCTTCCCCTCATTTGCATGACACCCCTCCACACTTTGCCTGAGTGCAAACCTGGTTTGAGCATGCAAACCGGGTTTCTGGGAATAGGAACTCTGTGCATAACCCAGTTTTCTTGCACAAATCCAGATTTGCACCTGGCAAGGTTTTGTGAATCCTGCCCAAAATGTATTGGAGTCTACTCAAACTTAAAAAAAAAAAAAAATCCCATTTAGCCAGGAGACTCTGTATATTAACATGAACAGTTTTCGGGTGAGGGCATGCATCTTTCATTACATAATTATAAGTGCTATGAGTCGAAGTGTTAACTGGGTTCTCAGGTCCCAGATGGGGGCGAACAATACCTGAAATTAGTAGCAATAGCAATAATAACCTTCTAACCCTAAGGTTATTGCATAAAACAGATTCACTTTTGAGCCTGCCAAGTGTAGTATAATAGCCCTTAACCCTTTCAGTCCATTTCAGGCAGGGTGATATTTAAAGCCTTGGTAGAGGAGTATTTTATCCACCTTGTGAGGGATACCCAGTAAAGTACCAGGCTTGTATCAGGTAGCAATGGTGGTATCCTCCAAAGCAGGGTAAATGGGAGGAGGGATTCTGTTCAAGATGTGTAGAGACTTCCAGATTCATACAGAGTTCTCTTACTGGAGTCCTCTTTCTCAGCAGCAATACTAGTTTGCTCTGCTTAAGGTGCAGCAAAGGCCAAAAATGGAGTATTCTTAGAGAGGAGCCTGGGTGTATATACCACAGTGTCTTCACATCAGGAGGCAGTGTAACTATATTCAAACTCATATACATAGAAACATCGACTGTGTTGGCAGAAAAGGACCGGTAGGCTCTTCTAGTCTGCCCTAATTTTGGTGCCTGACACTACACCCTGCACTCTGTTTGATCTCAGGTGTCCCTCCCTCCTCCTTTACCTCTGTCTTGTTATACCATGTGCTTTTCCCATCCGTGCTTGAAACTCACCACTGTCCTCACCCCCACAACCTCCTCCAGCAAGCTGTTCCAGGCATCCACAACGCTTTCTGTGAAGGAATATTTCCTCACATCGCTTTACACTCCCCCTCCCCCCGAAGCTTCATAGAGTGCCACAGTGTTCTGTTGCTCTTATTAAACAGATTCCCCTCCTGCACCTTGTTCACCCCTGTGAGATACTTACAGGGCTCAATCATGTCCCCTCTCGCTCTCTTCTCCTCTAGGAAGTACATGTTGAACCTCCACAACCTCTCCTTGTGTGGTTTCTCATGCATCCCCTGCACCATTTTAGTAGCCTGCTTTTAGACTGCTTCCACCCTGTCAATGTCCTTGCAGAGGTGCAGCCCCCAGAAGTGGACACAGTACTCCAGGTCGGGGTCTCACAAGTGAGCGATACATGGGCAACGCCACCTCCCTCCTTCTGCTAAAGATCCCCTCCTTATGCGCCTTAACATTTGGCTCGCCTTGGCTACTACCCTGTTGCACTGCCCTGCCACCTTGAGATCACCAGATATCATCCCAAGGTTCCCTCTCTTGTTTGGTAACTGTAAGTACTCACCCCCATCTTACACACAGGCCCAGGTATATGACTTTGTACTTTTTGATATTAAAACCCAGCTAACACCCCCTTGACCACTCTTCTGGTTTTCCCAGATCCCGTTGCATTCTCTCCACCCCCTCCTGAGTGACCACCCTGTTGCAGATTTTTGTGTCATTTGCAAATAGACATACCTTCCCCTCCAGACCCTAAGCAATGTCACTTACAAAGACATTAAGAGGAGAGGGCACAATACTGATACTGTGGTACTCCGATGGTCACTCTCCCGCCCTCTGGGTGACTGCTATTTACCACCACCCTCTGCCTCCTGGCTTTCTACCAGTTAGATACTCTGCACACCACCTTTTCCCTGACCCCCAGGCTTATGTTTCTTTATCAGCCTCCTGTGTAGTACAGTGTCGAAGGCCTTACTAAAGTCGGATAGGCCACATCTGCTGCCCTCCCCTAATCCATCTCTCTAGTTACCCAGTTAAAGAAATCCGAGATTCATTTGGCATGATCCTCCCACGTTGAAGCCATACTGCTGGTGGTCCTGCAGCCCATATGTCTCCAGGTACTCCATTGTTCTCGCCTTCAGCAGGGACTGTATTTACTTCCCCACCACTGATATGCACTGAGTGGTCTGTAATTACTGGCCTGCTCCCTACTGCCGCTCTTGTACAGAGGGACCACATTGTCCCTTCTCCATTCCTCTGGAACCACTCCCCCTCTCCAGTCAGGTGGTAAATAATATTGGCAGAGGGACAGCTAGCACTGTGCTCAATTCCTTCAGTACCCTTAGGTGAATCCTGTCCGGCCCCATCACCTTGTTTTCCTTGAGGGTTTCCAACCCCTGGCAGACATTTTCTTCCATAAATGGACTTACTTCCACTCTCCTCAGTATCTGTTAATGCATGACTGCCCATTCCCTCCTTCCACTGTGAAAAGCGGGCAGAAGTATTAGTTTAAAATGTTAGCTTTTTCTTGCTATTCCTCTGCACAACCCCACTCCTAGTCTCCTGATCTTCACTATACCACCCCTTGCCTTTCTCTTTTCTTTCACGTAGCTGAAGAATTTCTTAGCCCCATTTTTGACCACCTGGGCAATCCTTTCCTCATTTTGAGCCTTTGCTGTCATTATCCTCCTTCCTGCCTCCCTTTGGTTTATTTTTTTTTATTTTTATTTATATTGCAATCAGTTTACAACCTTTGAGCCAGGGGCTCATTTCCAAAGGTACCTCGTCAACAATGGTAGATAATACAGATAATACAGAAAGCAGGGTACATACAAAAGAAGAGCATGAGTATAAACAGACATGCATAAATGGCACGTGGTTACAGCAAACATTGGTAGTGTAATACAGAGCAAAATATGGTATAATTGACAACAGGAGAATAACAGGGTTTAGCAGCATAACGGTATGTCATGGAAGTGTGATAACAGCCAAACAGGTCTACTGTGTCAGATTACAAGGAACGTAAGGCATGAGACAGGAACAGTACAGGTAAATCGATAAAGCAGTCACACCAGTCACATGATATCAGATTACAAGAAGCGTAGGGCCTGAGACAGGAGTAGTACAGAACGGAGGTATGATCCGTATGGAACAGGGTAGCAAATAAGTTAAGCATAAGCAGCATAAGGAATGCAACATGGTTCGTTCTAGCCAGTAGTGATACAGTAGGCAGCGGGAATCGTGGCAGTAGTGAAGTTGTTAGAAATAGGGAAGTGAGGGGACGGAGCTGCCCAGAGGGCATTGTCAGTGAAGAGGGGGTTTGAGCATCCGTTAGGCACAGGAGCAGCAGCGCTTGCTGAATAGCTCGCTTTTGAGGGCATTTTTGAAAGTGGAGATGGTGGGATTTCAGTGATGGCCCGAGGAAGAGGTTGTACCAAGCAGGGGCTCTATGGCAGAAAGATCTCTGTCCAAGTGAAGTCCTAGCACGAGGAACCAGGAGGCGGCTTTGCAGGAGGTCCGGGTGCTGACTAGGGGCTGTGCTGGGAGGAGGGAGGAAGTCAGCCCGGAGGAGAAACGCCCTAGTAGGGTTTTTTAAAATGAGGCACGTTTGGTAAAGCAGGAGTTCAGTCGAGGTCAAGCATTGTTGCAAGGTCATAGAGTTGGCAGGTATGAGTGAGCCTAGGGGCCCCAGTGATTAGCCTGCAAGCCTTATTTAGAGGAGGCGGATTTTGTTGAGGGCCGTCATGTTGGCAGCCCCATAGACAGGTAGCCCATAGTCCACCAGGGATAGTATGGAGGATGTAACTGCAAGCTGGAGGGCGTCGGGAGGAGACAGTTTTTGTAGCGGTACAGGGTACCGAGTTGGATATTGGTTACAGAAGCGAGTGCGTCGATGTGGGTATGGTAGGAGAGGGCTGAGTCAAATAAGATCCCTAGATACTTATAGGATTGGACTTGCTCCAGTTGTAGTTTAGAGCTGGAAAGGATATGGAGAGGGGAGTTGGATGATTTGTTTTGAGGGTGGGCGAAGAGCATGGTTTTAGATTTTTTAAGATTTATGACCAATCTATGCTCTTTAAGCCAAGTTTCAGCGCCATCATAGGCCCTTTGTAGGGAAACCTGGAGGGAAGTGGGGTTACGGTCAGTGGCAAAGAGGACGGTATCATCTGCGTACAGCAGAATTTTCCCAGGGCACGCACTGGGCAGGGTGTTGAGGTATAGCGAGAAGAGAAGGGGCCCCAGGATGGAGCCCTGTGGAACCCCTGAGAGGATCGAACGTGGGTCAGAAAGAGTCCCACCAATTTTGACTCGTTGGGAGCGGGCGGAAAGGTAGCTGGAGCACCAAGCAAGTGGTCCAGAGGCAAAACCAGCGAGACAGAGGGCTTCCAGTAGTAGGGGGTGGGAGACCGTATCAAAGGCCTTTGATAGGTCAAGGAACACGGCCCCCGCCAGGGAGCCAGTATCCAATGAGGAGTGAAGGAAGGAAGCGAATTCAATAAGAGCAGTGCTAGTACTGTGTCCTGTGTGGAAGCCGTGCTGTTCAGGGCAGAGGATGTTGTATTTGGTCAGGTATTCAGTTATTTGTGCAGCAACTAGTTTTTCCAGCACCTTGGAAAGGGGTGGGAGAATGGAGATTGGTCGATAGTTCCCAGCTAAGGACCTGTCACCCCCTTTATGGATTGGAGTAACCATTGCAGTTTTCCATGAGGAGGGGAATTGTCCCAGGCAGAGGGATTTGTTAAGAAGGCAGGTGAGTGGGGTGAGGACTTGATCCAGGACCAACCGGAGAATTTTGTGATCCAGGGAGATGTCACTGGGACTGTTGCCTTTTAGTGCACGGGTCAGGTGCAGTCTGGCTTCCTGGGTAGTAACCCTATGAAGGTGGAAGCAAGGGCTTGGTTCACAAGATATACCTCCCTGTCTGCCTCCATTTGGGTCTCCTTGTATTTCCTGAAAGCTGTTTTTTCTCCTTTACTGCCTTAGTCACCTCCATTAAGAACCACAGTGGCCTCTTTCTACTCTTACCCTTACTTATTACCTTTAAACAGCTTGCCTTTACCCTAGTTATTCCCTCCTTTATTCTATTCCATTGTGCCTCTACCCCCCCCCTCGCTATCCCCCCTTTAAAGTATTTCCTCGGGCAGTCTCCCATGTCTTTAAAATCTTCTCTCCTGAAGTCCAGAACCCTCGGCTTAGTGTTTTTTTTTTTTTTTTTTCCTTCTGCCCAGTCTGTATGCCAAACCACAGTGTGCGATGATAGCTTGAGGGATTACCCACTGTGACGTCTGCAATGCTATACCTGTTTGTAAGCACCAAATTAACACTGCCCCATTTCTAGTGGGATCTGTAACCAGCTGCCTCAGAAATGCCTCTTGCAGGGAGTCAAGGATGAACCTGCGCCTAGTTGTAGCTGCTCCCAGGATGTTCCAGTCCACATCTGGTAGATTAAAATCACCAATTTTCACCTCTCCTTTGCTTGCTATTTTGCCTGTGGCCTTCCTCAAAACCCTGTCCATATCCTTCCCTGTGCTGGTGGCCTGTACACCACCCCCAATGCATATAAAGGCCCCTGACCCTGTCTCCTAGCCAAACCAAAGAACCTCCAGTCACTCCTTCTCCCTGCTGTGACTTCTTATGTCTGTGGCATTAATACTTTCTTTTACATATAAAACCACCCCCTTCTCTTCCTGCCCTGTCCTTTCTAAACATTCTGTACCCCGGTATGGCCATCTCCCAGCTGTAGTTGTCAGTACACCATGATTCTGTTATGGCCACCAGATCCAGGTGTGCCTCCGCATTGTAGCTTCAAGGTCAGGAGTTTTGTTTCCTAGGCTTCTTGTGTTGGTGCACATGGCTTTCCACTCCCTTTATCCCTCCTTGCCCCTACTTTGCCATCCCATCCTTCACTCTTCCTTTTTCACTGGTAGTGTCCTTCTCTTTTTATCTTCACTCTGTTCACCCTTCTTAATAGTTTCCTCCACCCCGGTCTCTCCCTTCTTCCAGATAACCCACATTCCCCACTACCCATGGTGGAATTTGCTTCCCGTGGGCAGTCCATCACTGCTGCTCTATCATCTGAGTGGCATTCGCCACCTCCTGCATTTTTCTACTACTCCCCTCGGCTAGTTTAAATGCTCATCAAAGTAGCATTTAAATCTTCCACCCAGGACTGCTGTTCCCCTCCTGAATGGATACTATCCCATTTGTACAGGCCTTCATCCTTCCAGGAAGAACTCTAGTCCCCGATGTAGCCAAACCCCTCCTCGCTGCAGCATACCTTCAGCCAGTTGTTGAAGAATGTGGTGCAGCATACACTCTCCTCCCCACAGCCTTGCACAGGTAGAACATCAGTGAAGGCTGCCCACCATACATGCTAGCTGCTTCAAGCCGCTGCCCAGCTCATCTGAACTGTCCTGCAGCACCACAGCTTTCTCCCCCTACCATGTACAGTGACATCTAGCTCCCCCTCCTGCCCTGCCACCCTGGTGATCCTAAGGATCTGCTCCCTGTCTTTCCTTGCTGAGGCACTGAGTATGCACCTTCCCTTCCTCCTTCCCTCCCATGGTGTTCCTAGAACTACTCATGTTACGACTGAGTCCCCCACCAGAAATTGCTTCCTCTCCCTCTGGGGTCCTCTTCCTCCCACCTTGGGGTCTCCGCTGTGAGGGACTCCCACATTCTCCCTTGCCACTACCACAGGTGCCTCGTCTTTCCAGTCCCATCCCACCAGAGAGGAAAAAGAATTCTTTAGTGGTACTGGCAGAGAAATGTATTCCTTTCCTCTGCCCCTACCCTCCCAAAGCACACCACAGTCCAGCTGGCCATCCTTCCAGGCACCCTCTGAGGCAGTGGTGATGGACTTGGTGGCTTCTGGATGGAGACGAGGCGTCCTGAATTCTAGCCAACTCAGCCCAGAGTGTAGAGAACTCCCCACTCAGCCCAAAGAGGTGCACCCAGATGGGGCAGCACCACAGTCTTCAGAAGGTCTCCCTGAAGACTGCCACTCCACAGCCACTGTACCACTCCCATCATCTCCAAATCTAACCTCCATTAGCTGAAAATGAATTTATACCCTTAACCTGGATAGAGTGTTTTTTGATTTCCCTTTTTTGTTCTGATTACCCGCTGCTGCTGTACCCTAGTTACCAATCTGCTTTCCCTTAAGCTTTAAAGTAGACTCTTGTATTCATGCTATCTATATACCCTGATCCTAGATAGTTTTTTTTTTTTTTTTCCTGTTACCCCTTAATCCCTTTGTATTTATACCCTAGTTAGGATGTTGCAGTTACTCCAAGTTTTGGTCTAACTTCTAGTCTGCTCCCTACCCTGCAGTGAGTGTCACAACAGGAGTGAACAGGAATCTTCTCTTAGATGACCGGCAAACCCTCCTGCCTCCCATCTTCCTTCTACAGATACTTGCCGATGCATAAGACAACAGTCTTACACCTGTTCCACTCCAGTGCTGTGACATGAACGTGTGTGGGGACACATTAGATGGGAGTTCTTTTATACTCCAGATAGGACCACCCCTGGAAGGGACTTCCTGCTATCTCCCGGTTGCATTATATGAACATACAAAATTGCCAGCAGAAACGGGCCTCATGGTCTATCGAGTCTGCTCGAGTGTGCAGCTAGCATCTCATCTCGCAGCTGCCCCTCCCACTCTCTTCCCAGTATCCCTTCCTCTTCCCCTGTCCCAATCCCTCTTGAAACTGCCCACTGTCTTGCAGGACACTATCTCGTCTGGTAAGGTGTTCCATTTGTCCACCAGTCTTTCAGTGAAAATGTGTCTCTTCATCTCCCTCCTGAATCTTCCCCCTTCCAATCACAGTCCATGCCCTCTTGTGTCCCTCCCCCTTCTCATCTGGAAAATCCCTTTTGTGTTGGTCTTGTTTATACCCTTCAGATACTTTAAAGGTCTCAATCATATCCTCCCATCTCTCCTCTCCTCCAGTGAATACATATTTATCTCTCCCATCCAGTCCTTGTAGGGCTTGCTCTCTAATCCCTGGATCATCTTTGTGGCTGTTCGCTGCACCCCCTCCAACAATCTGATGTCCTTCTTCAGGAATGGGAGCCAGTACTGCACGCAGTACTCCAGGTGGGGCTTGACCAATGACCTATACAGGGGCCAAATAGCCTCCCTCCTTCTGGAGGAGATCATTCTTGCAATCCACCCCAGCATTTTGTTGGCTTTTGCTGCTGCCTTCCTACACTGAGCAGAGTTGTTCATGCTCCCCGTAATGATCACTCATAGATCCTTCTCCTGTGTGGAGCTCCCCAACTGTACCCCATTCAAGTGATAATCCCTTCCCTGATTCCTGGCTCCAAAGTGCAGATCCTTGCACTTCTTGGTGTTGAACCCCAACTGCCATGTTTAAACAACATGAAGTCTTGCTGTATTTGGACAGTATGCAGTTATCCCCAGCATTTGAACTGCCCCAGAAAGGAAAGAGTTAACTCTGTGCAGAAGCATAGAACGTTGCGCTCTAGCTCAGTGTTCAGACCTCTGTCTCTGGTACTTACCAGTGTAACCGTCAGATTCTGTACTCTGCCTGACAGTGAAGTCGCTCCGGAGATATCTCCTTTGCTCGGTTCAGTAGAGTTTGAAGCAGCGTTCAGTTTTTCTGATTTATTATTTTTTGGATTTCCAGCCTCTGTCTGTGGTACAGGTAGTGTGGTAGATAGGTGGTGACTTGTGTTTTATTTAATTTTGTGGAAATTGTTTTTTGTCTCGGTGTCTCATCGGTCGGTCTGGTTAGGTACCGACCTTTCGTATTGTTTCTAATTGTTTTATAATTTTTGTGGGTTTTAGTGTGGTGTTCCTGTGCTGATCGGTTTCAAAAGAACTGGTCTTTTTCTGGTTCTTTTACAGAACCCCTAACACGGTTTGTAACCGATCAGTTGGTTATTACCTGGCTTAAAAGCTTTTAAGGGTAATTGTTTAGGTTGGCCATGTCTGAGAAACCCAAGAAAAAAATTGGTCCCACTGGGTTTCTACACTGTACTGAGTGTGGGGAGGCCTTTGCCAAGGCTGACCCCCACCTCATCTGTGTTTACTGTCTGAGATTTGACCACCTCAAAACAGACTGCCAGATTTGTAAGAATTTTCCTAAAGCCACTCTGGAAAAAAGATCGAGTAGGCTGAAGGAAAGGGAGGCCGAGAAGTTCGTTGATCCGGATGGCCAGCCCGATTCGGTTGCGACCGAACATGAGGAGGTGCCTACTGACCTGGGCAATACCTCATTGGGCAAAAGGAGGTCCGACTCTGAGGGGTCGGTTCCGTCGAAACAAAAACGTAAGTCAAGCCGGTTCGGATCCAGCACCGCATACTCCAACTGCTGATGAGATAGCCAAAGTGATTAGCATAGTTCAAGTCGCTTCGCCTGGTTCTGTCCGAACCGGTACCGCTGGTTAGGTGGCCTGTTTGGTCAGATCAGACTTCATCGGATTACGATCCAGATGCTTTTTATGAGGAGTGGGAGGGAGGGAGACGAAGAGTATCCCAAGGATGAGGATGAGGACGAAGATGACAACTTTGAAGGTCTGGATGTGCCCATTAAACCAGACATCTCCCCAGACAAAACCCTCCATTGTCTCCCCTCCCAGGCTTTCTGAATCCCCTTCACACTTCTTGTTTTACAAGAAGGTGGCTGAAACCCTCCAGCTCCCAATGGTTGAAGCTGCTGAGGAGGAGAAGGAACAGCCTGATTTTGTCGAGATGATGGACATCCCAGAGTCCAAAAGATTGTCTATCCCTCTTCACACGTCTTTGGAGAAACAGACAAAAACAATTTTACAGACTCTGAACTCCATATTGACTGTGGATAAGAGAATGGACAGAAAGTACATGCTATCAGGCCCAGGTACGGAGTTTTTATACAGTCATTGCAGCCATGTTGTGGTGGTGCAGGCTGCAGCCTGTGACATGGCTAACATTCCTTGGCTTCACACACCCCAGACAGAGACTCTAGGAAGGTCGATGCCATGGCCAAAAAGCAGTATTTGGCATCTTTTTTTGGGACTCAGGCAGGCTAATTATATGGCCTACACAGCCAGGTACCAGATGTCAGGTGGGATTTGGTTCTGGGACTGGCTAAACAGGCCTCCCCCCAGCTAGCCAAAGAGCTGGAGGAGGTGGCTGCTGATGGAATCAAAGCATTCAAGGTACAATTCCATGCTGCTGTGGACTCCAGTGATGTGGCATCAGGAATCATGGCTACATCTCTGCCTCTCAGGAGATATGCTTGGCTCAGCTGTACTAGGCTTTCGCAGGATACCCAGGCTAAGGCTGTGGCTTTCCCTGTAGTGGTTAACACTCTGTTTGTGGATCAGACAGACACTTACATGAAGAAAATGGATCAGTACAGGACCACCTACAGGAGTGCACAGGCCAAAGAGAAGCAAACCACTTCTCAGAAGAAGCAGTCTAGGGGCAGGAGCAGGCCTTTCCACAGGCTTTTCTACCAAGCTCAGGCTCTTTGCCTTTCCCAGAGAGGGGATTCTTTCGAGGGAGAGGCAGGAGGGGGTTGAGCAGGGCTGCATCCTCTTCCCAGTCCAAGGCTCCTGCCTAGCAGACACCCTGATGTGTCAGCCCGGGTCGACTCCCCCATTCCAGTAGGAGGCAGGCTGGCTTACTGCTTCCAGGCCTGGATGTCTGTTACTTCAGACAAGTGGGTCCTGGAGGTAGTAAGCCAGGGACTGGCCCTCAGCTTCAAAAGATTTCCAAAACTGAGGGCCAGGTCTTTTCCTTTTTTTTTTTTTTATTACTTTATTTCTTTTTGGCCCTTCTCTGCTCTCGGAGCCCACTCCTTCCTTCCTCTCAACTCCATTCCACCTCCGGTGGGATCTGCCCCTAGAGTGCCCCCTTCCTCCTGCACAGTGGGGTCTGTCCCTCTTCGGTGGTCCGGATGGCCCGAGAGGCTATCATCTTGGGCTGCCGAGAGGGATTTTCTCGTTTTCTTCTCTGGTTTCCCCCGCCCTCTGAGATGTCCTGCGCTGGGGCGTGCGTCCGCAGTGGCGGCATGCTGGCGCACACAAGCCCTCATGCGCGCCGGCGTCCCCTTCCCGACTCCGGCGGACGGAGCGCCTCCATCCTCCTGGTGGGTGCTTCCACGGCTGTGAGGGGTGATGTAGAAAGAGCGTCCATGGTTCCACCCCTGAGGAGGAGAGCATCCATTGGGGCCTTTCGATCCTCCCTCCCCTTGACCCCCAGCAGCAGAGTCCGTTCCCGAACCGGGTCGCGGCATAGCGCGGGCCAGGTCTTTTCCACCTGCATCCATCTCGGAGACCCTTGCTCTAGAGGCAAAGGTTTCTTCTCTTCTGACTCGCAGAGCCATAGAGGTAGTTCCTACTCAGCACAGGGGCAAAGGCCTGTACTCCAGGTACTTCCTTACCCCAAAAGAGACAGGGGAGTGGCGACCCATCCTAGAGCTAAGGTATTTGAACACAAACATCACAAAACCAAAATTCAAAATGGTGACTCTGGGTATGATTCTTCCCTCTCTAAAGCCAGGGGATTGGCTAGCATCCCTGGACCTCAAGGATACCTATTTCCATATTCCTATCAGGTGCTCCCATAGAAAAGTACCTCAGATTCGAGTTGGCTTCAGTCCATTATCAGTTCAGAGCCATGCTCTTCAGCCTAACATCAACTCCAAAGGTGTTTACAAAGCGCCTTGCAGTAGTGGTTGCCTTTCTCAGAAGGCAGGGTATTTCCATCTTCCTACTGTATATCTGGATGACTTGCTAATTGTAGGTCAGTCCTCCGACCAGGTCAAGTCAGCTCTGCAAATCACTCAAGACTTGCTCAATTCTGTGGGGTTTCTTCTCAATCTCCCAAAGTCTGTTCTCGAACCAGTACAACTTCTTACTTTCATAGGAATAGAGTTGGATGCTATCCAAGCAAAGGCCTTCCTCCCTCTGGCAAGGCTAAAGGCCCTCACAGATCTTACTTCTTCTTTATGACCTCTGGTCTCTCGTCCAGCAAGGTAGTTTCTTCAACTCATGGGCCACATGGCAGCTTCCATTGCAGTGGTGCAAGGAGACAGATTTCAGGTGAGGGACATTCAGTTCTACCTAACGTCCTTTTGGTCTCAGAAAAGAGACTCCCTCACAAAATTGATTCCAGTGACTCAGACTCTGGTCCAAGCTCTCCAGTGGTGGCTGGACCAGGACAGCCTCAGACAGGGTGTTCCATTTCTCTTTCAAGTCCCCTCAGTAGTCCTAACTACAGATGCTTCTCTCCTATGCTGGGAAGCCCATTTAGGAGCCCTCACGGCTCCGGGGGGGGGGGGGTCTGGTCCCCTCAAAAGTCTGTCCTTCGTATAAGTCTTCTGGAACTCGGGGCAGTTTTCCTGGCCCTTCAGGTCTTCTTGGAATTGGTCGGGGTAAGGTGGTGCAGGTCAGGACAGACACCACCACCACAATGTCGTACATCAACAAGCAGGGAGGCACTCTGTCCACGGCCTTGTGCACAGAGGTCATGAAACTGTGGTGTCTAGCCTATTCCCGTCAAACTTCCCTGATAGCAGTGTGTCTCTCAGGAAAGGACAATATAATGGCAGATGTTCTGAACAGAATATCCCAGGGACATCACGAATGGGCCCTGCACCCTCACGTCCTGCAAGTCATCTTCACCAGATGGGGCATTCCAGAGATAGAGCTCTTTGCAGCCCAGGACAATCACAAACTTCCTCTGTTCTGCTGCAGACCTCCAGTCCTGGGGACTGTTCCTCTGGATGCTCTCATTCTGGACTGGAAGGGCAGGTTTCTTTATGCCTTTCCTCCATTACCTCTGTTGTTCAGAGTCCTGATAAAAATCAGATCTCAACCCTGCACAGTGATTATGGTGGCTCCAGATTGGACTAGACAGCCTTGGTATCACCTGCTGCTATCTCTGACAGTGTCACGTCCCCTATCTCTTCCAAGAAATGCAATCTCCTAACCTTCTGTCAGGGGAGGATCTGGTACCCCAATCTCCAGTCTCTCAACCTCAAGGCCTGGCTCTTGAAGAGTTAGAATATACAGGCCTGCATCTTTCTCAAGGAGTGCTGGATATCTTGAAGGTTTCTAGGAAATCCTTCACTGGAAAAACTTAAAACTCCAAATGGAAAAGATTCCGCATTTGGTGGTCTCAGAGAGGCATTTCGACTGATTCTGCAAATATTGCTACAGCTTTAGACTATCTGGTTCTCTGCATTCCTTTCAGAAGGGAAGGGCTCTTCCCAGGCATCTCACCCTGTTTTCAGTAAGTTCAGGGGTCTGGTGCATATCAACCCTCTCTCCTTTTTGAGAGCCTACTCTGGCTTGGGATCTTAATGTCTGCATTGCTCAGTTTATGCGGCCACATAGATTACAAATGACAGGAGAACCAAAATATCTTAGGGATACTAACATACTAAAATGCCAGCAGAATAGGCCTAACGGTCTTTCGTGTCTGCTCGTTTGGTCAGCCCCCACCCTGGGAGCTGACCTTGCTGCCCCCCTCATCCTCTCTGGCTTCTCCCTTCCCAGTCCAGGATATTCCCACTGCACAGGACTTTGCGTCCACAACCCTTAACCTGTACCTGTCCCACCGTCTCTGCCTCCACCAGCCCCCTGGGCAGCGCATTCCATGGCTCCGCCACCCTCTCGGTGAAGTAACACCTCCTCCTCTCTCTCTCCTGAATTCCCCCCCCCCTCGGAGCACGTTGACTGCCCTCCCTATTTAACCCCTTCATGTACTTGACGACCTCTAGCATGTCCCCCCCGGTCCCTTCTGTCTTCCAATGTGTACATATTTAGCTTTTCGAGCCTCTCCCCATAGGTCCTGTCCCCCAAGCCCCAGATCATTTTGGTTGCCCTCCTCTGGACCCTCTCCAGGAGTTCAATGTCCCTCTTTAAGTGTGGCCTCCAAAACTGCACGTAGTACTCGAGGTGCAGCCTCACCAAGCAGTTATACAGGGGGAGTATCACTTCTCTCCTTCTGGAGGTGATCCCCCTAGTGATGCATCCCAGCATCCTGTTGGCCTTGGCCGCTGCTCTCCTACAAGTCTCAGAGTTGTTCATCTTGACATCCACCACCACCCCCAGGTCCCTCTCAGCCATGGAGACTTGTAGCATTCTCCCCCCCCCCACAAGGGTGTACTCTTGGCCAGGGTTTCTGGCTCCCAGATGCAGTACCTTGCATTTCCCTACATTAAACCTCAGCTTCCACTTTCTAGACCACCTTTCCAGAGCCTTCAGGTCCCCCTGTAGGGCCACCTTCCCCTGCTCCCCATCCACCACCGCCCCCAGTTTTGAGTCATCCGCAAAAAGACTTATCTCACTCCTGATAACCTTCCTTATGTCGGAGACCTAGGCATTGAACAGGAGGGGCCCAAGGACTGATCCCTGAGGGACCCCACTAATGACCCTCCTTGGGGATGAGACTATCCCACCAACCACAACCCTCTCCGGTCCTGGAGCCAATTGCCTATCCATCTGATCATCTGGTTCCCCACCCCCATTTCTCCCAGCTTATTCAACAGGCCCCCTTGAGGAACAGAGTCAATTGCCTTGCTGAAGTCAAGATAGAGGACGTCCACACGGTCTACCCAGTTCCAAGGCTCTCGTCACCCAGTCATAGAACTCCACAAGGTTTGTCTGACACGATTTCCCTGGGACGAATCCATGCTGTCTATCGTCCAGGTACCCCGACTTTTCCAGGCCCCCCCCAGCCTCTCCTTGACAATGCCCTCCATCACCTTGCCCACCACCGATGTCAGGCTGATGGGCCTGTAGTTCCCTGCCACCTCCCTTGATCCCCCCCTTGTGGATAGGCACTATATGCGACACCTTCCAGTCCTGGGGCGCCCACCCTGTCCTCAGAGATGCTGAAAAGCTCCGCCCAGGGTTTCGCCAGGACATCCGCCAGTTCCTTCAGCACTCTGGGATGTAATTTATCTGGCCCCGGTGATTTCTCCATCTTAAGGGACCTGAGGCAGGGGTCAACCTTAACATTCATTTACTAGCCCGGGTACTAGTGCAGATTACTGCGGGCTAGTGCAGAATCTCTGTTACTTGCCCGGCTGGGCTAGTGCAATTCCTCCTGTGGAAAGCTGCAGTTCCATTCTCAACCCGGGTATCAAATAAATAAATACCTTAAATATAACTTATGTAATTTAAAGCCAGGTCCTTTTCATGGAGGTTAAACTATGTGCTGCCTTAGCATTAGTGAAATGAAAAAAAATAGATGTCTTTGTGTAGTGCATTTACAAACCGTTTCATTTTATACTAACTACTGCCTTTTTTTTTTTTTTTTGCTGGTAAAGATCCTTTCTACTTTTCCTTTCCTTGTTTAGCTCAGTACTCATGGCAGGCAGATTTGTGACTGTGTCCAGGAGCAGCACAGTTCTAAGGTTGCCACCTGTCCAGTTGTAGATCGGATAATCCGGTTTTCAGGGTCCTTATCTGGTCATCCGGTTTTGATTAAATGTAATCCAGTTTCTGGGCCATTTTGAGTGCTCAGATAGTATTAAAACTGATTGTATCAAATCATTCACTGTTGCTTGCATATCCAGATTACAAAAAAAGTTATGAAGTCACTAGTCACGGGCCTTTGTTTGTAAAACCAGTCTGTCTTGGAGGTGTAAAGTATGGCCATTAAGGCCATTAGCAGTAAATGAACCTAATCTTTTCAACTCCGAATTTTAAGTTTGGTCATTTACTGCTATGATAGGAAACAGTTTTTACACCTTTATATGCTATAATGGGTTCCTTTTTGTTTTTCCTATAGTCTCATGTTTTAGACCCACTTTTTCAAATTAGTTTTCACATATTTATTGCATTTATCACTGTGTTGATTATTTCTCTCCTAAATCCTCAGCAGCTGCTGCTCTTATTTTTTTATACTATCTACCTGAAAATTCCGTGATATTAGCTACACCTTTGCAGGCCATTGGAATAAATAGCATGGAATGGTGTGTCTGAAACTGGAATTTGATGTCTTAGACATTTGAAAAGAAACAGCGGTAGCTGATGAGGTGAAAGGGACACAATGTAATATTGAGGATACCACAAGTACTGACAGTTCAGTTATCAAAAAGGTGGTCAAAGCATATCGAATACATGGTTGTCATGGAAAGGAAAACTGGAGAATGTTTAACAGAGAGCAACAGGTTGTGAATGGGCTTTGTACATCCAGCAGATCTGGGTTTTAATTCCCACAGCCTCCACTTGCATACTGTGAGACCCTAAGCAAATCACTTAACCTCCCTGTATTCCTGGGCCACCCCTGTAAATGGGTCTTGTTCCCAATGGGAGTTACCTGGTTGCCAAAGAATACAAATAAATAACAGTATGGGTTGATGCTGTTGAATTTATCCTTACCTTTTTTTTGGGGGGGTGACCATTTTTTAATAGAACTGGGACGATCAAGCATTTGTGGGATTTGTGGCTAGGGTAGGAAAAGGGAAGAAAAAGATGCACACACTTTTCACGACACAGCTTTAACTACAAATTTGAAAATGTGGAAATATATTAAAGGAGTCAGTTTGGCCGGCCCGGTGGCACAGAGGGTTGAGGTGCGGGTGCTCTACCTCTCACCATGCCGGCGACCTGGGTTCAGGAATGGACTTGGGCGCCGGTGGTTTGCAGGGGAAGTGGAAGGATCGATCATCCACGGGACTGCTCTCCTCCCCTTGGGTGGGTTGGGGACGCATGGTCGCTCTGCAGCGGCACCTGGTGGAGACCAGGAGCATTGCAGAGGGATCGCCATAAGGGGAACACTAGAAAAATAGAAATACCGCTCTGGGGACTTGCTGGATGATGGCTGCCGGCCCAGGACACCTCTGAAGTCTCCGAGGAGGCCACGGAAAAGCCTCAGCAGTGCCCGGGACCGAAGAAAAGAAATAATGTGCCAGTTTCTTCCTGCTGGTGCCTTCCCCCTCAAGGGAGAGGGACCCACCTGGTACAGGGTTATGCTGGGCTATCCCGAGGTTGGCTGCAGATCTGAGAAAAGGTGGCTTGTGTGGGAGATAGTAGGAGGAATGTCTAAGGGGTCATGGCAGCCCGAAGGAGAGGCAGCTCCTGAGCATGACGGGGTAAAATCGATAATTAAAAAAAAAAAAAAGTCAGTAACCCAGCTGACATTAATAGAAAGCATGTTTACGAATACAAACAAATAAAAGATCATGAGTACAAAAAGACAAGGTGAAGCCGTCGGCTGGCTAGAACGATATGACTGGTTGGGGTATGGTGATGCAAAAGATCTGATGATCTGCCATTTGTGTATCAAACATGAAATACAGTTGGGTAAGGTTGGCAATAACAATAATTTTCATTTCGGTACAGATAACTTCTGGCTTGACTCTGTCTCATCCCATAATATCAGTGAGCTCATGCTAGGGCAAAGGAAAAGGAGGATGCCAGCACTGCTACTCCAGGGACAAGTAATGTGGAGGGAATGCTGAAGAACATAAAAGAAGCAATGCTTAACTGTCTGAATAAACTGTTTCTCACATGCCATGCAATTGCTAAGAAAGGACGTCCTTTCACAGACTTTGTGTGGATGTGCAGCCTTGATGATATGAAAGGGCTAGATAGCAGTTCAGCATATCAGAAGGACAAATATGCCTGCAACTTTATCCATTATGTAGCCGGGGTTGAACACATGGCGCTACGAGAAAAAATTATGGTAACAAAGTTCATTTCAGTCATCAGTGACAGAACCACTGACTCTTCAGTCACAGAAGCTGAAATAGAGTATTTGCGGTTTGCAGTTAAAGGCACAGTGCAAAATCAGTGTGTAGGTGTCCAGACTGTTGGCAGGACAAATGCGATTTTATTTGCCTTTTGTTTAACAAATCACTGTTAACCATACTGACTGCGGGCTACTGCAAACTTCTACGGGTTAGTACAATCTCTAGGTCACTAGCCCGGCTGGCTAGTGCAAAAAAAAGTTAAGGTTGACCCCTGACCTGAGGGCTTCCCTCCCTCTGCCGTGATTTCCACCTCCGCTACCTCGTCCTCCTGCCTTGCCTTCCCCCCTCCTGCCAGTGATGGCCCATCCTCTCCCCAGACCCGATGATCGGTAAGAGTCCCCCCCCCCCAGTTTCACCATCTCCTCCCATGTATGATGCAGCCCCCTATTTTCTTTGGTGAAAACTGAGGTGAAGTACTCATTTAGTACCTCAGCCTGCTCCCCCGGATCTTGTGCCCATCCCTCCCCTGTTTTGATCCTGCTAATCGGCCCCTTCACCCTTCGTTTTTCCTCAGTGTATCTATAGAACCCCTTATTCACTCTCCTAATTTCCCTGGCCAGGTTCTGCTCCTTCCTTGGCTTAGCTGCCCTCACCACCCTAGTGGCCCTTCTGGCCATCAGTTCGTACTCCCCTCTATCCCTTTACTCCTTGAGCACTTGAAATGCCTATAGGCCGCCTTCTTTCCCCTCACCACCTCCTGAACCTCCCTGGTCCACCAGCAGGGTTTATGGGCCCTACCACATTTTTGTCTTACTCTTGCACAGGTGCTGGTAGCATCCTGCACCCCCCTCCTGATGATTTCCCACCTACTGTCAGCGTCCATGTCTGGCCCAATCCCATCCAAATGCTTCTTAAGGATACTTCCCATTTCCTTGAAATCCGGCCCTCAGAGTCGGTTACCTCTGTCTTTGTGCAGCCTTCTACCCCTCCTAGGTTCAGGCAGAACCAGACCGTGGCATAATCACTCCCCGCCAACAGGTCCCTTACCTCCAAGCCCCCAATCTGGTCACTATCTGCCAGGACCACATCCAGTATCTGCACCTCCCTGGTTGGTTCCCCTACCTGCTGAGTTAGGAACGCATCCTGAAAGACATCCAACAACCTCTGTTCCCTGGCCACCGAGGATGTCATAGTCTCCCAGTCCGTTCCTGGCATGTTTAATTCCCCCAACACCACCACCCTTCCCCTGCCCAATTTGCAGTGTCTCCCAACATCTGCCACCAGACTCTCCTCCAGTTCCTCCGCCAGTGCAGGGGGTCTATACACCACTCCTATTTTTACTCTCTTGTCCCCATTTGTTATCAAGGTGACCCAAATCACCTCCACAGTTCCCTCCGCCTCCTCCTATGGCAGTGCAGTTTTTGACTATTATTGCTACCCCTCCTCCCCTTCCCTCCCCCCTGTCCTTCCTGAACATGGTGTAACTCTCCAGGTTCAGGTCCCAGTCGTGCCCTGCGGTGGTCCAGGTCTCAGTGACTGCTGCCACATCCACCTCTCCCTCAGTTAGCATTGCCTGGAGCTCAGGCATTTTATTGCCCAAGCTCCTGGCATTTAGCTGGACTACCTTCCACCCTTTTTGTATACTTCCATTTCCCCTGCTCGTGTTCCCATGGGGATTCCGTCTTCCCCCGGTCAGTACCTTACCAGGTGGCCTTTTCCCGGATTCTTCCAGCTCCCCAGGGGGGTGGAGACAGAGTCCCTCCTTTGTCGAACCCACCTCGACAGCCTTCTCTCCCATCCCTCCCCTTTTCACAAGTTTAAACCCCACCTTTCACCAACGAACCCCTCTATTTTCAACTTAAGGATTTCTCTCCCCTCCAGATTGAGATGGAGCCTATCTCTAGCATATAGCCCCTTATCCTCCCAGGTCTCCCCCCAATCCCCCATCAACCCATGCCCTCTGGCCCCACACCACTCCCTGAGCCACTGGTTTATCTCCCTAATCTTCCTCTTGTGTTCCCCACTAGCCCTTGGCACTGGCAGGATTTCCGAGAAGGAAATCGCGCATTCTATGTCATGACATACCCTGGCAAGCTCTCTGAACCCTGCCTGCATCTCTAGCTCACTATTTCCCTCAATGTCATTGGTACCCAGGTGGACCAGTATATCCGGGGAACCTCCACAATCCTTTGCCAGCTGATATACCTCATGCTTGGCCCTGTGCACCGTTCATCCAGGGAAGCATTTTGTTCTAACCGGGCAGGCTTCCCCCTGCCTATCCCATTTGATATCCCTGATCATGGAATCACCCAACAGGATCATTCTGACCACCCCTTTTCCTCCATTTCCCCCCCCTTCCATGTCCCTCATCCTTTCTGCGCCTCCCCCAGCCAGCTCCTTGCTCCTCCCCTATCCGAGTGCCCTGCCGCCCCGTCCTTATTTACCTGGCCACCTTCCCTCTGATCCTATGCTCTCCTTCTCCCAGTATCCTTTTGTACCCTGCTATCCGCCCCCCGTCGCTGCTTGCGACTGGTCCTCCGCCCCCCCATCTGCTAAACTTGCCTGGCTCGTCCTCCCTCCCTTCCTTCCCGTCTCTGTTCAGCCCCTCCTTGTCAGTTGTGCTCCCCTGGCATAAACTCTCAGCTGCCTTTATTGTATCCTCCTTGTACTTCTGGTCCCTCTCCTTGCCCTTTCCTCCCAACTGGTCCTTCTCCTTGCACTTTCCTCTCTCTACCCCCTCCTCCTCCTGCTGTGATCCACCGCTCCCCCCAATTTCCCACGTTCCAAGTTCCCCCCTGTTCTTCCTGCTATCAGGCCCCTGCCTCCTGCCCTCCACTCCCTTTCCATCTCCAACTGCCCCTGTTTTGGCTACATCATCCCTCTCATTCTCAAGCAGAAGAAGAGAACTGAAGCGGTTACTGAGCTTAAGGTCTGATCCACCTTCCCCCCCTTGCTTCCTTCTGTCCTGCCCCAGCCATCTGCCTTCTTCCCTGAGAATGTCCTCCCTTTGGCCCCCCCTCTGTGAGGGTCCCCAGATACCTGCTTGCTTCCTTGGTAGCATCCTCCTTTTGGGCCCCCTCTGTCATGGTCCCTATGTGACCCCAGAGTACTCTCCTGCACTCCTTTCCCTATGCCCCCACCCCTAGTGCTTGGTGCAACCCCGTGCCCTATTCCCCAACCATACCTCCCCCTCTCCCTCCAGCTGTCTCCTAATCCCCTCAACCTCCTCCCTAAGCTGTACCAGTTGGTGGCACACTGGGCAACCACCGAGCTTTCAAGCCCAGTTCAGTATCATGGCCGCCCCACACCCTGTGCACCTCACCACCCTCCCAAAGATGCCGGCCCTAATGACGTGTGGTCCCATCCCCCTCCAAGTAGGTTTCCTTGGGTGAACTACCAGGTTTCCCACTAGTCCAAGATACACCCCTACCCACTAATCGGGTCACCCACTAATCCTAGATATAGTCCCATGGTAAACAGGTACCCCCGTTACTAGGTGCAGTACTACACAGTAAACTTATAGGGGAAGTGTACAGCTCCCTAAGCTCCTCTCTCTCAGCCCTTAAACCCAGCCCCCAGTGGCTAGAACTACATGAGCTGCACCTGAAGCCTTTTCCTCCAATTGCAGGGCAGGTGTTCCCCTATAAATCAGCCTAGCTCTGGGGAGGGAGAGGTGGGACTAGGGCCTACACCCGACTCTCACGAGAGTGTATCAGCCTGTGACTGCACCTCCACGCACTACCAGCTAAGAAAATCTTTCAAGTCTACTTCCTCACAGCATCCAGCTAGAAACTTCTTTCCCCAGTCACCTCTAACTGAAGACTGAAGAGGGATAAAATAATGGAGAAAAATGTTACACATAATTACAAGTTAAGAGATAATGGGGTGACTCCTTACATGCCTAAGGTAAAACATTGTTTTACTAAAATGACATTTAAAGCTGAATATGCTTCAAACAGTCAATTGTTGAATGTTATAAAAACAGATTAGGTTATAAACCATCTTTGGTTACCAAGTTTTTGACAGAGGAACTGAAAGTTAGATGCATGTGCAATGGATGAATAAGATACTTTGGGATTTTAATTGGTATTTTATGCTGTGAAATGAGTTGTACAAATTTTGTAGGAACATAAGTATATTTATTATATGTTTAAAGGTCATAAAGATTGAAAGTGATGTTTGTTTTGTGTTTGTACTTGATGCAATTTTAAAGTCCTATTGTCAGGACCATCTTGAAAAAAGGCTTCTGCCTAACGTGAAGTAAGAACTTTTCCTGACTAAAAATATATCTTTTACTACTGCTACTACCCTTCGAACTTCTGGCTTAGGCTGAACTTAAGTACTTGACCTGGAAAACTGTGTTCCTGGTAGCTATTACTTCTGCCAGATGGATTAGTGAATTACAGGCCCTGTCAGTTGAGCCTGACTTTGTTTCCTTCCATAAGGATAAGGTGGTCCTAAGAACCAACAGGAGGGTCTTACCTAAAGTGGTGTCAGATATTCATCTGAACCAGTCAATGTCTCTTCCTGTATTTTTCACTGACCGTTCTTTTTAGGGGAAAGAAGATTACATAGTTTGTATGTAAAAAGGGATCTTAGGTACATGAAGAGGGTAAATAGGGGAGGAACAGTCGGGGTCCTTCGAAGGAAGGAGGAAGGGGCCACTAGAGGGCATGGCTGGAAGCTGGAGGGGGGAAGATTCAGGGGAGAAAGGAGGAGGTGCTACTTCACTGAGAGGGTGGTGGAGCATGGAATGCACTGCCTTGGGGGCTGGTGGAGGCAGAGACAGTGGAGGGGTTCAAGAGGGGGTGAGACAGGTACAGGGGAAGGGTTCTGGAAGCAAAATCCAATGCAGCAAGAATATCCAGAACTGGGAAGGGAGAAACCAGAGAAGGCGAGGGGGACAGCAAGGTCAGCACCCAGGTTGGGGACTGACCAAACGAGCAGACACGAAAGACCATTAGGCCTATTCTGCTGGCATTTTAGTATGTTAGTATGTTAGCTACTATATAGAGCATACTAAGGCTCACAGGCATAATTCTGTTCAATTGTTTCTCATTTATGGTGAAGTGGGAAAAGGTAAGCCTGCTACTAAAAGGACTATTGCCAGGTGGATTGTCTCTTGTATACAATTCTGCTATGACAAATTGGGCAAAACACCCCCTCCAGACCTAAGGGCTCACTCGACTAGGGGTACAGCTGCAACTCTGACTGCTGCCAGAGATATACCCTTGCTAGAAATCTGTAAAGCAGCCACCTGTAAAACAGTCCATACATTCACCAAGCATTACTCTCTGGACCTCCAGGCTAGGAGTGATGCTAGGTTTGGCACAGCAGTACTGCAGAGCCTGTTCCCAAAGTAGATTCTGCACTCCCTCTTCCTGGGAGAACTGTTTAGTAGTCTACATACTGTCAGAATACAGCAAGACTTCATGTTATTTGAAGAAAAAAATTACTTACCATAGTAATGTTGTTTCTTCTAATGAGTCTTGCTGTTTTCTGACCTCACTCCCTGCCTTCCCTCTCAGAACCTTGTTTATGGGAAGTGGGCTGGCAGGTATAGTGTTACACTTCAGGGGTGTACCTTGTACCCTCCCTCTTTAGGGTGGGGTAGTTGTTTTATTGCTGTTATTGTGTATATATATATATATATATATATATATATATATATATAAACATATATGATATGTAGATAGATATATTTAGTCATTACCTTTTTTTCTTGGGTTGTCGACTTGTCTTTTTGGGCCCAAATCGTTGCCTTTGGCTTTTAGTAAACAATTTCCACTTTTTGTAATAGTTAGTTTGCTCGTAAGACTCTGACGGTTACACTGGTAAGTACCAGAGACAGAGGTTTGAAAACCGAGCTCGAGCTCAACATTCTATGGTTCTGCATAGAGTTAACTCTTTCCTCTCTGGGGCAGTTCAAGTGCTGGGACCAACTGCATACTGTCAGAATACAGCAAGACTCCATTAGAAGAAACAACATTACTATGGTGAGTAATTTTTTCTAGGAGCGTGGATATGTTGTTCATCCACATTGTCTGGCATTGTCCCTTTCCCCTTTAAATCTTGCCGGAAGTCTTCAAGCTGGCTCCTCCCACCCACCCGGGTGGTAAATACCTCGGCTCCGCCCCATGACGCCAGATCTTCCTTTCCGCTGGAAGATTCAGGTTCCCTTTTGCTTTCTGCAGTGTTGAGGCCCTGGATTCGTTTCGACGGTTTTCACCGCATCTTCTCGCTCTGAAACTCGTTAGAGTTTACGACTCTGATTGGGACATGGATGACAAGTCATCCCCCGAGTTTCGCCGGTGTCCTTACGGACAGAAAATGTTGCGCACCGATCCCCACCTCTCGTGCGTTTACTGCCTCGGTTCGATTCACGATACCTCGCAGTGCTCCATTTGCACTTCCTTCCAACCCAACATCCTGGAAGATCGTCAGGCGCGCCTGAAGCTGGGTAGACCGGAGCTCCGCAACCCACCGGTAAAGTCCAAGGAGGCCAGGTGGGCGGTTTCCGCGGCTGCAGGATCCGCCGAGCAGCTTGAGCGCATGGCGGCTTTTGAGGAAGAAGCCGCTCAAGCCTCGGCTAGCCGAGGTTTCTTCGTGCCGCTCAACCTGGGCTCCTCCTTCTCAGGATCCTTTCGGGATTTGTGCCAGTCTCTCCCTACCAAGGGTGAGGCGCCCTCGGGCTCGCACTCTTCCCGTTCGAAGAAAAAGGATCCTAACTCTTCTTCGAGTCGAAGAAGACGCTCCTGGGATCAGGAGCGGTCTGAAGTTTCGACTTCGGTCAAAATTGCCTCCTTGGCCGCTGGGTTTTCAGACCTCCCATCTGTACCTGGCGTTGAGGCCGAGGAGTCGGCTGATCCGGCCGAGATTATTTTCGACCCGATCGAGCTGTTATCACCGACTCCTGTTGATGATTCTTTGGAGAGAACACCGATTCTCTCCTTCCCCGATGAGGAGACCCGCCCTGCGGGCCTCCCGATCAAGGGAAAAGAACCGGAGCCTCGGTTTTCACTGAGCCCAGTCTCTCCCGATCGACAAAGCCGACACCGTCTGTCTCGATCAGGGAGTAAATCCTCTGATCGATCGACCTAAAAAGGACACAAGCACTCCGCAGAGGCGCCGCCACTATTCTCTTCCTCCTCGGATGAGGAGAGGTTTAATGAAAATTCAACAACGCTGCAGGATCTCATGTGGCAGCAATTCCTGCTAGCAGGTCAGAAACCAGCCCCTCGGGGTTCCGCTATTCTCCAGGCCTCAGCCTCTTCGCTGCCTCAGACACCAATTGCTCCGGTGCGGTCTCTTGGGGCTCGGTGCGTCTTCCGCGCAACCGGTTCAGGTTCCCCACCTATTTTGGTGGAACCTCCACCTAAGTTGCCCCTCGGAGGGATTCCCTCCAAAGAGGCACGACAGTCTTCGGGTCTTCCCCACAGACTGTCAATTACGGTCACCCCGATCGCCCTAGGCGTATCGAAAGGGACTGAGGTGGGCAGCCTTTATATCGGGACTCCTCCGATTCTGATAACACTGGCCTTCACTCTCTCGATGAGCTTTCGGCGTCAGGCTTGGAAGAAGGGTCTTCCTCCTTCCAGGGCATCCTCCGGCTCGTTTCTGAATCGACGGGGATGGCCCTACAGCCTATCCAGAAAAAGGCAGAATATCCCCTTACGGATATCCTTAAGAGGGGGGATACCCCTACGGAGGCTTTTCCAGTCGCCGAAGCCATTATGGGTCCGGCCTTGGAACTCTGGCAGCGTCCAGCCTCCTGCCCAGCTCCATCTGCCCATATGGCACGCAAGTACGCGGTGCCCACAGGGTCTTTGGCAGGGTTTACTGAGCACCCCTCGGCGGAAAGCCTTGTGACTGCCTCAGTATTCAGGTGGACGGGCAGCTCAGCCGATACTGACCGCCCTCCAGACAAAGAGTCCAAACTCATGGACCACTCGGCCCGAAAGGTCTATGCTGCATCATCTTTGGGCC
Source organism: Neoceratodus forsteri (assembly GCA_016271365.2). Classification (NCBI taxonomy): domain Eukaryota; kingdom Metazoa; phylum Chordata; order Ceratodontiformes; family Ceratodontidae; genus Neoceratodus; species Neoceratodus forsteri. The sequence continues at coordinate 789,470,190 of CM057454.1, forward strand.
TTTGTCAGGCAAGCTCAGCGGTGATTATGGCACACTTCTCTCACGCCCTCTTGGGGTTGCTGGACGAAGTTCTTCCCCACCTCCCAGCTGACATGCAGACCACGGTCAAGCAGGTCAGGGACCAGGCAGAGCTTTGCTAAACAACAACTCCAGACTGCTCTGGACGTGGGTGATTCCTGTGCCCGTTCACTAGCTGCAGCGGTATCCATTCGACGCAGGGCTTGGCTGAGGTTATCCTCCTTTCCCGTGGATACTCAGCACAAGCTGGCTGATGTTCCCTTCCTTGGCACCGACCTCTTCGGGCCAGGAGTGGCAGGTCACCTGCAGCGTATCGAGCAATCTAATGCCACCTTAGATGCTACATCTGCTAAGGGTTCTTCAAGTAAGAACCAGCAGAAGCGCAGGAAGAAGCCTTCGTCAGTCTTCCCTGTGATCAGGCAACCACCCTTCCAGGGGGGTCAACAACAGCAGCAGGCTCAGGCTTGGCGCCCTAGGCCCAAGCAAGGTCCCCAGCAGCCACGCAAAGGAGGCCGAGGCGCTGGTCCAGGTACCTCCTCCTCCTCTAAGCCTGCTCAGTGACGGGCCGGGGGTGTCCTCCTCCGTACCCGTCACTTCAGCTCTGGGTCCTCCCGTGGGGGGCCGGCTCCGCCACTTCGTTTCCGCCTGGTCCGGTATCACCACAGACAGATGGGTCCTAGAGTGGTCGGGCAGGGTCTGCCCTGGGATTCGAGCAGTACCCGCCCAGCCAAGCCACGTGCCGCCACAGAGGCGGATCTCAGTCGCCCAGTCTGTCCTCCGAGACAACATTGCGCTACTCCTCCTCAAAGAGGTGGTGGCCCGAGTGACGGATCCTCCTTCAGACCCAGGCTTTGTCTCCAGGTATTTCCTGGTGCCAAACAGGGGGGGTTGGCGCCCCATTCTAGATCTGCACGACCTGAATCGGTATCTCAGGTCTCGCACCTTTCGGATGGTAACTCTAAATCAGATCATACCATCCCTGGAGCGAAACATGTGGTTCTGCACACTGGATCTTCAGGACGCTTTTTTCCACGTCCCTATCCGTCCGTCTCATCAGCGGTTCCTCCGCTTCAGGGTTGAAGGACCCTGATACTGATTCAAACCATGCCGTTGGCCCGTCATCGGCCCCAAGGGGTTTTCACCAAATGCATTGCAGTGGTGGCAGCCATCTTCACGTCAGGGGTTCGTATTGACCCTACCTGGACGATTGGCTCCTGGTGGGATCCTCCCTTCAGGAGGTGGAGAGGTCCAGGGACCTGACTCTCCGAACCTGCTCACACTTGGGCCTTCTGATCAACGAGGCCAAATCGGAACTCGTACCTTCCCAGGTGATGGGCTTCATCGGGGCAGAGCTCGACTCTCGTCAAGCCAGAGCTCGGCTCCCGGTGGACAGGGCGGAGGTTCTCTCCTCCTTTGCCCAATCATTTTTGGTTGGGCACTCACGCCCTGCCCGGGTCTTCCTGCGCCTCCTGGGCTACATGGCGGTGTGCACGTCGGTGGTCCGCTGGGCCAGACTGCACATGCGCCCCCTCCAGTGGGAGCTCGCCGCCCAGTAGTCTCAGCGTCAGGGTCTTTTCGACCAGCTGGTCACGGTCACCCAGAGGATGCGGGACGCTCTCCAATGGTGGACCGTCCTGGGTCATCTGCAGGAAGGGATCCCGTTCGTCCGCCCCAAGCCGACGGTCATCCTTACGACCGATGCCTCTCTCATGGGCTGGGGAGCCCACATGGGGGACCACAGAGCTCATGGGCTCTGGACCCCAGAGGAGTCCCGATGCCACGTCAACCTGTTGGAGCTCAGGGCAGTCAGACTGGCTCTGTCAGCTTTCGCTCCTCAGCTCCGGGGTCAAGTGGTTCAAGTCCAGACGGACAATACCACGACCATGTACTACCTCAACAAACAGGGCGGCACGCACTCCCGTCTGCTGTGCAAGGAGGCGCTCCGGATCTGGACCCTTGTCAGCCGACTGGAGGCGAATATCCTAGCCATCCATGTGGCAGGAGTCGCGAACCAACTGGAGGATGCTCTCAGCCACTTAGGCCAGACATCCCACGAGTGGTCTCTCCATCCAGAGGTAGCTTACTACCTGTTCTCTTGTTGGGGCAAACCGTTGGTGGACCTGCTTGCCTCCAGGGAGAACACCAAGCTGAGGCTGTTCCATGCCCGCCCCCCTCAGCAGGGCTCACTGCAGGGGGATGCCTTCTCGAGGCCATGGACCCCAGGCCTCTTTTACGCCTTTCCTCCATTTCCCTTGATCCACAAGGTGTTACTCAAGGTGAGGAAGGACAAGGCGAAGGTGATCCTGGTAGCCCCAGATTGGCCACGCCAGTTCTGGTATCCAGATCTCCTCAGCCTCAGCTGCAGGAACCCGGAGCGGCTCAGTACACGCCCAGACCTGATTTTTCTGAACCAGGGGAAGGTCCTTCACCCGGACCTTCAATCCCTGCACCTCACAGCCTGGTTCCTGAGCGGCTAGAGTTCCAGGCTTTGGGTCTTTCTGAGGATGTCTACACCGTGGTGGAGGCATCTCGAAAAGAATCGACCAGGAAATGTTATGCCTTCAAATGGAAGAGATTTTCCATTTGGTGTCAGGGTAAAGGTCTGGATCCTTATCCTGCTCGGTGGCTAACATTCTGGACTACCTTTGGTCTCTCTCCAAAGGAGGTCTTCGGTCATCGACCCTTAGGGTGCACCTTGCAGCCATCTCTGCCTACAGGCGCGGGCGGTCAGCCGGCGTTGGCTCAGGAGGCGGTGATCGGGCGCTTTTCAAAGGCCTGGATCCACATATCCCCTCGATGCGTGAACCTCCACCTCCGTGGGATCTTTGCTGGTTTTGGCAAAGCTCAGTGGGCAGCCATTGAACCCATGCACAAGTGTGAGCTCTCGCACTTGTCGTGGAAGACTGCCTTCCTGGTGGCTATCACGTCAGCCAGAAGGACAGGGGAGCTCCAGGCGCTTTCGGTGGACTCCCCTTATCTGGTCTTTCACAGGGACAAAGTTGTCCTGCGCCCCCAACCGAAATTCCTTCCGAAGGTGGTGTCAGAGTTTCACCTTAACCAGGTGTTGACCCTGCCAGTATATTACCCTAATTACACCTCGGACTGGCAGTATAGGCTCCATACTCTGGACCTCAGGCGTGCTTCTCCTATTATAAGGAGAGGACGGCGGAAATTCGGGGAGAGGTTTGCCAGCTGTTTGTCACCTACGCTGAAGCCGCTTCTGGCAGACCTGCAGCCAAGCGGACTATTGCGAGATGGATCACATCATGCATAAGTCTGTGCTATGAATTGGCGGGTAAGGAGCCTCCCAAAGGGCTAAGGGCTCATTCTACTCGTCATACTGCTGCTTCAGTGGCTGCTTCCAGGGACATCCCTATCCAGGAAATCTGTCGGGCTGCTACCTGGAAGTCAGCAAGCACCTTTATTACCCATTACTACATTGACCTAGAGTCACGTCGGGATGCTGGTTTTGGGGCCTCGGTTCTCCAATCTCTATTCCCTAAGTAGGGGGTGTGCGCCTTGCCTCCCTCCTCCCGGAGAACTGCTTGAGTCTGCAGACAATGTGGATGAACAACATATCCACGCTCCTAGAAGAACAGGTTTCACCTGTAACAGTAGTTCTAGGAGTGGTATATGTTGTTCATCCACTGCTAACCTGGCTTCCAGCGGGCTAGATCTGGCGTCATGGGGCGGAGCCGCGGTATTTACCACACGGGTGGGTGGGAGGAGCCAGCTTGAAGACTTCCGGCAAGATTTAAAGGGGAAAGGGACAATGCCAGACAGTGTGGATGAACAACATATACCACTCCTAGAACTACTGTTACAGGTGAGTAACCTGTTCTTTCTTTCTGCCCAATCCTGCAGCTTTGTCAGGTCTTCCTGCAACCCCTTCCACCCCTCCGCATCATCAACCACAGCTTCCATCTTGGTAACGTCTGTGAACAGACTGATCCTGCTCTGGATCCCATGTGAGATATCTGCAATAAAAATCCCAAACAGCACCGGTCCTTGTACCGATCCCGGTGCTGCCCCGTTCGTCACCGCTTTCGGTGATGAGAGGTCCCCCCACCACCACCACCATTTGCTGCCTTCCCTTTAGCCAGTTTGTGACCCATTTCACCATTTCAAACAACATGAAGTCTTGCTGTATTCTGACAATTGCAGTTGGCTCCAGCACTTGAACTGCCCCGGAGAGTGAAGGGTTAAAATTCTATGCCAGACATAGAACATTGGGCTCGAGCTTGGTTGAAAACTCTGTCTGTAATACTTTGAAACCAAACCATCAGATTCTTTACTCCGCCTCACTGAACAGTTGCTCCAGAGATTTCTCCTTCTGCTCGGTTCAAAGTCAGTTAAAGTTGTCGGTTTTAGTCTGCAATAAGTTCCGTTTATCGGTTTGAGACACTGTCTGTGGTACTGTATGTACATAGGATAGTTATTGTGTGGAAATTGTAAAGCTTTTTCGATCGGAACGGCTGAACCGATCCTTTAGAAAAAAATCTTTGTGAAAAAGTTTAATGTGTGGTTACCGGTCATTATTGGTTTAAAAAAAAAAAAACGTGAATTGAACGTTTTTTTCCAACACCCATAACATGGTGAGAAACCGATAGGGGAGTCTTGCCTGGCGGTTGCCGAAGAAAGGGTAAGTTTTGTTAGGTTGGCCATGTCTGAGAAGCCCAATAAAAAAAAAATGGCCCACTGGGTTTCAACACTGCAGTGTGTGTGGGGAGGTCTTTGCTAAGGCCGATCCCCACACCACTTGTGTTTACTGTCTGGGGTTTGACCACCTTGATTCAGACTGCCAAATTTGCAAGAATATCCCTAAGTCTACGTTGGATAAAAGGTTAGATAGACTTAGGGATGCGGAGGCCGAGAAATCCGCTGACCCGGAAAGCCAGCCCGGTTCGGTTCTACCGAACCAGAAGGAGTGCCCTCTGACCAGGGCGATACTTCTTCAGGCAAGAGGAGAGTCAATCCTGAGGGATTGGTTCCTACAAAGAGAAAGCGCAAGGATAAATCAGCCGGTTTGGATCCAGAACTTCATGTTCTGACCGCCGAAGAGATAGCTAGAGTGATTCGGATTGTGGAATCGCTTCGTCCAGTTCCGACCGATCCGGCGCCTTCTGGCAGGGGCTCGGTTCGGTCGGTTCCCCTGGTTCAGGATTATTCCCCTGAAGATTTTTACGAATTGGAGTTTGATGAGGAGGGGGATTTTGAAGAGGATGATTATGACGGTGAATGTCTGGATGTGCCTGTGGAACCAGACATCTCCCCAGACAGACCTTCTGGTGTTTCCCCTCCTAGGCTTTCTGAGTCCCCTTCCCACTTTCTGTTTTTCAGAAAGGTGGCTCAAACCCTCCAGCTTCTTATTGAGGAGGCTGTGGAGGATTAGGAGGAGCCTGATTTTGTTGAGATGATGGACATCCCAGAGTCTGAGACTGTCTATTCCCTTCCATAAGTCCTTTGGGAAACAGACACAAAAAATTCTAAGGTCTCCTAACTCTGTACCTCCTGTTGACAAGAGAATGGACAAGAGGTACACCTTGTCAGGGCTCAGATACAGAGTTTTTCTATCAGCAATGCAGCCATGTTGGGGTAGTGCAGGCTGCAGCCTATGACAAGGCAAACATTCCTTTGGCTTCACACCCCCCAGACAAAGACTCCAAGAATATAGATGCCATGGCAAAGAAGCATTACATGGCATCTTCTTTGAGATGCAGGCAGGCTAACTATATGGCCTATACAGCCAGGTTCCCAAAATCCAGGTGGGACACTGTACTGGCACTGGCTAAACAGGCTTCCCCCCAGCTAGCCAAGGAGCTGAATGGGGTGGCTGCTGATGGGATTGAGGCATCAAAGGTGCAATTTCATGCTGCTGTGGACTCCAGTGATGTCATCAAGAGTCATGGCTACATATGTGGCTCTTCGCGGAGAATGGCTTGGCTCAGATGTACTAGCCTTTCGCAGGATACCCAGGCTAAGGCCATGGATTTCCCTGTGGTGGGTAATTCTCTGTTTGGGGAGCAGACAGAGAATTACATGAAGAAAATGGATGAGTACAGGACCACTTACAGGAGTGCCCAGGCCAAGGAGAGGCAGGCAACTCCTCAAAGGCAGCAATCTAGGGCCGGGCAGGCCTTTTCACAGGCCTTTCTACTAAGCACAGGCCTCTTCTTCCTTTGCTCAGAGGGGGTTCTTCAGAGGGAGAGGCAGAAGGGGGATGAGCAGGGCTGCATCCACCACTCAGCCTAAGGCTCCTGCCAAGCAGACACCCTGATGTGTCAGCCCGGGGTCGACTCCCCCATTCCGGTAGGAGGCAGGCTGGCTTACTTTGTCCAGGACTGGATGTCTGTTACCTCAGACAAGTGGGTCTTGGAGGTTATAAGCCAGGGGCTGGTTCTGTGTTTCAAAAAATTTCCAAAACTGAGACCCAGATCCTTTCCACCTACAAATACATCAGAAACCTTTGCTCTAGAGGCAGAGATTGCCTCTCTACTGGCCTTAAGAGCCATAGAGAGAGTTCCTACCCAATACAGGGGCAAAGGTCTGTACTCCAGGTACTTCCTTACCCCAAAAAAGACAGGGGAATGGCGACCCATCCTAGATCTAGGATACCTAAACAAGCATCTGCTAAAGCCAAAATTCAAAATGGTGACTCTGGGAACAGTTCTTCCCTCTCTGAGGCCAGGAGACTGGCTAACCTCCCTGGACCTCAAGGATGCCTATTTTCACATTCCCATCAGGTGCTCCCACAGAAAGTACCTCTGGTTCGAATTGCCCTTAGGCCATTACCAGTTTAGAGCAATGCCCTTTGGCCCAACTTCAGCTCCAAGGGTGTTTTACAAAGTGCCTAGCAGTAGTGGTGGCCTTTTTAAGAAGGAAAAGGATTTCTATCTTTCCATACCTGGACGATTGGCTCCTTGTGGGCCAGTCCCCCAGACCAAGTCAAGTCAGATCTGCAGGTTACCCAGCAAGTTCTCACTTCCCTGGGGTTCCTTCTCAATCTTCCCAAGTCAGTTCTCGAGCCAGTACAGCTTCTTACTTTTATAGGAGCAGAGCTGGACACGCTCAAGGCAAGAGCTTTCCTTCCTCTGGAAAGGGCAAAAGCCATCTTTCAGCTGGTCTCTTCCTTCCTCCCTCTGGTTTCTCGACCAGCAAGGCATTTTCTTCAGCTTTTGGGCCTCATGGCAGCTTCCACGGCAGTGGTCCAAGGGGCCAGGTTTCAGATGAGGGACATTCAATTCCATCTGAGGACCTTTTGGTCCCAAAGGAAAGATCCTCTTACCAAGCTAGTTCCTGTTACTCAGACCTTAATTCATGCCCTTCAATGGTGGCAGGACCTGGACAATCTGAGGCAAGGTGTTCCATTTGTCACTTAGATTCACTCTGTGGTTCTTACCACAGATGCTTCCCATTTGGGGTGGGGAGCCCATGTGGGGGCTGTCACAGTCCAGGGACTGTGGTCCCCTCAGGAATCCATTCTTCATATCAACCTCCTGGAGCTCAGGGCAATACTTGTTGCCATACAAGCTTTCTCTGTCAGTACAGAACAAGGTGGTTCAGGTCAGAGCGGACAACACTACCACCATGTGGTACATCAACAAGCAGGGAGGCACTCAGTCCACGGCCTTGTGCACAGAGGCCATGAAAATATGGCCCCTGGCTTATTCCCTACAGACCTCTCTGGTAGCAGTCCACCTCCCAGGAAAGGACAATGTGCTAGCAGATGCATTGAGCAGGATTTCCCAGGGCCATCACAAATGGTCTCTGGATCCTTTGGTGTTGAAAGTGAATTTCTCAAGGTGGGGCACTCCAGAGATGGATCACTTTGCAGCCCCAGACAATCACCAACTTCCTCCGTTTTGTTGCAGACCCCGAGTCTTGGGCTCAGTCCATCTGGATGCTCTGATTTTGAACTGGGAAGGGACATTTCTTTATGCCTTCCCTCCCATCCCTCTGCTGTTCAAGGTTCTAGTCAAGTCAAGGTCACAACCTTGCAGAGTGATTCTGATTGCTCCAGACTGGGCCAGGCAGCCTTGGTACCTCCTGTTGCTGTCTCTAGCAGTCCCTCTTCCCCTGTCTCTTCCCAGCAATCACAACCTGTTAACCTCCTCTCAGGGGAGGATTTGGTACCCCAGTCTTCGCTTACTCAATCTCAAGGCATGGCTCTTAAAGAGTTAGAGTTTGCAGACTTGCATCTGTTCCAAGGGGTTCTGGATGTTCTCAGAGCTTCTCGAATGCCTGCCACCAGAGAAACTTAAGAGTTCCAAATGGAAAAGGTTCAGCATTTGGTGTTCCAAGAGGCATATATCCCCAGACACTGCTGAGTTGTCTACAGTTCTGGATTATATGGTTCACCTTAATGGCCTAGGCCTCAAACCAGCTACTCTCCAAGTTCATTTGTCAGCTGTTTCTGCTTTCCTGTCAGTGGGGAAGTCTTCCTCTCTGTCATCTCACCCTGTATTCTGTAAATTTTTCAAAGGATTGCTTCATACCAATTCCCCTTTTAGGGATCCTGCTCCTGCCTGGGATTTGAATATTTGCATTGCTCAGCTTATGCAACCCCCCCTCCTTTTGAGCCTATGTCCTCAGCAGAGCTCAAGTACTTGACTTGGAAAACTGCGTTTTTGGTTGCTGTTACTTCTGCCAGACGTATCGGTGAATTGCAAGCCCTGTCAGTTAAGCCTGACTTCATTTCATTCCATAGAGATAAAGTGGTCCTTAGAACCAATAGAAGGTTCTTACCCAAAGTGGTTTCTGATTTCCACTTAAACTAATCTATGTCTCTTCCTGTGTTCTTCACTGATCATACCTCCTCAGGAGAGCGGAGGCTACACAGTTTAGATGTTAAAAGGGCCCTTAGTTACTACATAGAACGTACAGAGGGTCACAGGTTTGACTCCCCCAAGTTGTTCCTCACTTATGGGGAAGTACGTAAGGGAAAACCTGCCACCAAGAGAACCATTGCCAGGTGGATTGTGTCCTTTATCCAGTTCTGCTATGAGAAACTGGGAAAAACTTCACCCTCAGGCCTGAGGGCTCATTCCACTAGAGGTACAGCTGCATCTCTGGCTGCGGCCAGGGATATTCCTTTGTTAGAGATTTGCCAAGCAGCCACCTGGAAAACAGTTCATACCTTCACCAAGCATTACACTCTGGATATCCAGGCTAGGAGTGATGCTAGATTTGGCACAGCAGTACTTCAGAGCCTATTCCCAAAGTGGGCTCTGTCCCTCCTCCTTGGAGGTACTGCTTGGTAGTCTGCAATTGTCAGAATACAGCAAGACTTCATGTTGTTTGAAGAAAAAATACTTATCTTAGTAACTGTGTTTCTTCTAATGGAGTCTTGCTGTATTCTGACCTCCCTCCCTTCCTCTCCTCTCAGAACCTGTTTTGGGAAGTGGGTGGGCAGGTGTAGTGTTGCACACCAGGGGTGTCTTTAGCCCACTTTCTGTTGTGTTGGGTGCCTTGTGTTTGATTAGTTAAGAGTTTTTTATGCCTTATTGCTTGGTTTTTGGTCTTTGGGTTTCCTGACTTGAGTCTTTTAGAAATCTAAAGTCTTTGTTGCCAGTTGGCTAGTAGGAATGTTACAATTTCCACATTATATAGTCAGTGAGTTTTAGCTCATAAGAATCTGATGGTTTGGTTTCAAAGTATTACAGACAGAGTTTTCAACCGAGCTCGAGACCAACGTTCTATGCCTGGCATAGAATTTTAACCCTTCACTCTACGGGGCAGTTCAAGTCCTGGAGCTAACTGCAATTGTCAGAATACAGCAAGACTCCATTAGAAGAAACACAATTACTAAGTTGAGTAATTTTTTCTTTTGGTCCCACCCCCCACATTTTCCAGTTCCCCCAACCTCCCATGTGGCACTGAGTCAAATGCCTTGCTGAAATCTAACTACAGGACAATGACTGCATGGCCCTTGTCCGGTTCCTGTGTCATCCAGTCGTAGTACTCTATAACGTTTGTCTGGCAGGATCTGCCCATTACAAATCCATGCTGTTGATCATCTTGGAGACTGTTTTCCTCCAAGAGGCTCAGTAGCCTCTCTTTTAAGATGGTCTCCATGAGCTTTCCCATGATCGATGTAAGGCTCACTGGCCTATAGTTTCCTGGTTCATCCTTTGGGCCACTTTTGTGGATGGGCACCACATAGGCCATTCTCCAGTCCTGTGGTACATATCCCGTATCCAGGGAGGTATTGAACAGGTTGGCCAGTGGCCCTGCCAGGACCTCTTCCAACTCCCTTAGTACACTAGGGTGAATGCTGTCAGGTCCAGGTGCTATGTCCACCCTTAATGCCCTCAACCCTTCTAGTACTATGCTGTCTGTAATCCCTACATCTGTCATCTCCTCCCCCTCTCCCTGCCTTGCCTGGGATATCTGCCCCCTGTTCTTCTGCATGAATGCAGAGCAGAAGTATTCATTCAATGCCTCTGCCTGCTCCGCCCCTTTCTTCACCCACCCCCCCATCCTTCTTAATCCTTACCAGCTGATCCTTGCTCCTCCTTCTCTCTCGGATGTAGCGGAAGAAGTCTTTTTCTCCATTTTTGATTCCCTGCGCCAGTCTCGGCTCTCTGGATGCCTTTGACCAGTCTGGTAACTTCCCTGGACTTCTCTACATACGTATTCTTATCTTCATGCCTCCTTGATTTCCTGTACTTTCGAAATGCTGCCCTCTTGGCCCTCACACCTTCCATAGCCTCCTGTGTCAGCCAACTGGGTTTCTTTGCCCTTCCCTTCTTGCTTTTCTTCCCTAGTGCAAGACTCTGTAGACTCTGTAGCATCCACCAGCCTCTAAATGATGTCCCATTTCTGGTCTGCAGGTGTGGCCGATATGCCACTCATCGGATCCTCTGACGAGCGCACAGCTGGGGTTGGTAAGTCAGGGGTCGGTGTCTCCGACTCCTGCATGACCTAGGTCAATCAGTCGATCGCTGGACGATCCGACGATCACACGACCATTTCGCGTCCGTCAGATTCTGACGATGCGAAGCCGGATGTCAGCTTTGTCCCAGCTGGAGGGCAAGGGTCGCCCCAGGGCTCCACTCATGGAGAACCCCTGTCTCCTCCTCCGTCGTAGATTCCTCCGCTGTCACCAGACCCACAGGTCCCGATGGAAGAAGACCTTTCAGCAGGTATCCCTGACGACGGAGCCCACAAAGGCCTAACAGTAGCTCTGTCGCCCCCAGCAGGGGTGCCAGACCCTACTCCTTCTCAGCGCTGCAGGGCCCCTTACTCACTCAGTCAGGACCGCCAATGTTCCATCCTCTGTCGGGGCCCCCATCAGGTTTCCCACCTTCAGGCCCTTCGCTGGGGTTCCCCCCATCAGGACCACCGGCGGGCTTTCCTTCAAGCTAACCGCCTTCAGGGCAGCCGTCCAGCTACCTTCCATCAATACTGCCATCTGGTTTCCCTCTGGTGGCACCGTCAGGCTATCTTCCATCAAGCCTGATGCTGGACTCTTTTTGATGGGTTATTACTATTCAGGTTATCCTGGTTCCCATCCATTTCTTTATCAATCACCAGGTTATCCTCCCCATTATCCTACCACGAACGTCTTTGTACATGGCGCCTGGTCAGAGTTCCATCTCTGTCAGTCTCTACCACCTTCCACTCCATCTGTTCTTGCTCAACCACAGGAGGATTTTAGGGAGATTTTGAAGTCTTGATGGTGTGAGACAAAATCTCAATTGATCTCGAGAGTTGGACAGCAGGCATCGCAACCTTTGGACACAGGCTGCCAGATCCTACCCCTAGGGTGCCCTCTCTGGTCACTCCTCGATGTCAGGCCAGATTGCAACCCGCATACATGCTCTGTCATTAGAGGTGATTCCAGGGAGAAGGAACTTGCTATTCCAGACAGGGATCCAGAGGATTCTGATGATTCCGAACTGGATTCAGATTCCTTCTCCAAGGGTTTGGGATTTGAGACATCTTCTCATGAGGAGCCAGTCCCTATAGAGTATCAGGTCTAGCCCCTGATGTCTAGTCGGCTATCCAAGATGCCCCTTTCAGAGGCTCTGTCCTGTTTGGTGGAGATGCCCAGAGTATTATTACAAGCCTGCAAGATGAAGGCACAGCTCTTTGGTCAGTACACACTATGTATCGCCCGAAACCCCAGCCAAAGCATCCCTTTCATTGGCAAAACAGACGCTAAACGAAAACACAACTGGCATCCAAGCGCCTGTTCAAATGTAGGGCTCCCAGTATGGCTGCCACGCCTCCAGCCAAGACTCTGAGAGCTTCAGGAACGGTCCTCCCCAAACCCCCATTCCTGACTACGCTGACTGCTCTCCCCCTCCATGTCCATCAGAGGAACAGATGGGGAAGGTTTGCAAGGCATACCAGATCGGAAGGAATTTCATCCACTTCTTTTCGGTACCTCAAAAGACTGGAGATCTGCGCTAATTTTAGACCTCAGTACCCTAAACCCTTCATAGAATACAAGAGGTTTTGGATGCTGATGCTACAAAACCTGCTGTCTCTCCTTTCCAAAAGGACAATGGCTTAGTGCCTGGAAGTGCAGGATGCGTGCCTGCACATTCAGTATTCAGCTACCCAGATTCCTCATGTTTTTCTTTCAAGGGAACATTACCAGTTCAAAGCTGTCCCTTGTGGCCGTCCTCTGCACTGTGTGTTTTTAACAATTGTGTAATGGCAGTGGCAGGAGCCTTGAGGAGTCATGGGCACTACGTCTTCCCTTACCTCGACGATTGGGTTCTTGCAACATCGTCGAGGACGGGGTTATAGGCTTCCATCTTAGCTACCCTGCACCTTTGCAAGCATCTGGATATTACTGTCAATTACCCCAAATCCCAGTACACCCCTTCCCAGCGCCTACAATTTATTGGGGCCATTCTGAACACAGTACAGGGTATGGGCTTTCTCCCCCTGGACAGGGTAGATACCCTGGAGAGACAGGCCAGGCTGGTATCCTCCATCCGACACATTTCGGCCAGAGCAGTTCTTCGCCTCCTTGGCATCATGGCAGCAGCTATCCCCATGGTTCCAATGGCCAGACTCCATGTGCGCATCTCGCAGTGGACTCTCAGGTCACAATGGGATCAGAGGGCAGACAATTTGAACAGCCATGTCCTAATTTCCAGTCCGATGCAGAAAGATCTGCAGTGGTGGCAGAATTCCAACAACCTGATTCGAGGAGTTCCTTTCCAGACCCCTCCGTACTCCCAAATACTGACCACGGATGCGTCTGGGAATGGGATGAGGTGCCCATCTGGGACGTCACAGGACCCAGAGCCTGTGGTCACCTGTAGAACTACACTTGCACATAAACGTGCTAGAAATGAGGGCAGTTCTATATGCTCTTCAGCACATGATTCAGTAAGATACTCTGCTGATCCAATCGGACAGTGTGCATGTACTGTGGTACATTAACAAACGGGGCACCCGCTCGTATCCTCTTTGCAGGGAAGTGATGCGGGTCTGGAATTGGGTGGTTCTGCATGAGGTTCACCTCCTGATAGTCCACGTCCCAGGCGTGCAGAACGTTCCCGCAGACAGTCTTAGCCACACCAGGGTAAGAGCGCAAGTGGGAGCTAAAACAAGAGGTAATAGACCACATCTTCGATCTCGGGGGTCATCCTGAAGTGGAGCTGTTCACAGCCCCATCAAACGCAAAACTTCCCAGGTTTTACTTGCTCAGTCCCGGGCATGGTGCTTTTTGGCAAGACGCTCTGTCACTTTGTTGGATAGGGAGATATATGTATGCATTCCCTCTCTTCCCAATCTTACAGAGAGTGGTGATCAGGCTCCAAACAGAAGGAGCACAAATGATTCTGAGAGCTTCTTTTTGGCCTCAACAAATTTGGTTCCCGCTGCTTCAGCAGCTGGCAGCAGAACCTCCGGTTCCTCTACCACTTTTCTATGACCTCCTGTCCCAGGAGGGGGGGCACGCTGGTACGTGGTCCGAAGTACCTTAATGCGTTGCTCCTCAAGACATAGTCGCTTCCAGGTTTGGGGTTTCCCCTCGGGTAGCTCAGATTTTGGTAGAGGCCAGAAAGCCTTCTACCAGAACTACCTGTGTCATGAAGTGGAAGTGTTTTCCATCTGTGCCACCTCGAAAAGTTGGGACCCTTTTCCGTGTCCCGATCCTCAGGTCATGGAGTATCTTCTTCATCTGTCCGACCTGGGCTTGAGCTATTCATCAGTGAATGTGCATCTAGCAGCCATTTCTGCCTACCATGTTTTAGTAGGGGCAAAACTCTGGCTCAGTTAGCGGTTTCAGAAACCTTACTTATAGGTATTCTGCATCTGAAACCCCCGGTGCGTAACCATGCTCCACCGTGGGACCTTAATTTTCTTTTAGAAAAATTGACCTTACCTCCCTTTGAACTGGCAAGTTCATGTGACTGGAAGGTTCTCTTTTTAGTTGCAGTCACTTCTGCTTGAAGAATTTCCGAGCTTCAGGCCCTGTTGTGTAAGGAGCCTTATTTCATTTTTCACAGAGACCGGGTGGCTCTGCACACTGATCCTAAGTTTCTTCCAAAAGTTGTTTCTGAGACTACCTTGAATCAGTCTCTTCAGCTGCCGGTGTATTATCCTGAGCATTCTAATCAGGGGGAGGCCATTCTGCATACATAAGATGTTCACAGAATTTTACGTTATTACACTAACAGGACCAAAGATGTCTGAAAAATGGACCAGCTTTTTGTTTCTTTCACACCGAAGAGAGATGGTGTGGCAGTTTCCTTTCTAAATGGTTGGCAAACTGCATTGGTTTTTGTTACCAGAAGTATGGCAAAGTCCTTCCGGGGCAGGTGAAAGGACATTCTACAGGGGAATGGCTGCCTCTACAGCCTGTTTCAGAAATGTATCTGCCGCAGAAATCTGCGCGTTTGCAACTTGGAGTTCAATCCACACTTTCACAAAACACTACAGTTTGTACATTGCCTCTAGGCGCAGGGCTGGTTTCGGACTGGCAGTCCTCCAGGGACTCCTGACCTAAGTATTTGGTTACCAACTAGCTTCCAGTTCCAGCCTCCCATGTTTTCCTGTCCCTTAGACTCTTACTGCTTGGGACTCAGACCTACAAGTAATTACCTATTCAAACAACATGAAGTCTTGCTATATTATGACAATTGCAGTTTGTCCCACCATTAGAACTGCTCCGGAGGTGAAAGAGTTAACTTCCATGCCAGGCATGGAACTTAGAGCGTAAGCTCGGTTAGAAAAGTTCTGTCTGGAATATTTCAAACTGAAACTGTCAGATTCTTTACTCCGCCTCACTGAACAGTCGCTCCGGAGATTCCTCCTACTGCTCGGTTCATTTCTTGGTTTAAAGAGTTTTTTCTCGGTTAAATTCAACCGTGATTATTATTATTTTAACCGCAAACCGATCAGTTCAAGCTCTGTCTGTGGTATTGTAAGTAATAGACAGGTTTATTTCTGTGTGGAACTTGTAAATGTTTATCGGTTCGGTTTGAACCGATCAGGTTGTTTTGAAACTTTATTCTGAAGCAATTAAAAGCTTTTTAGAGTGCGGTTCCCAGTTCTTATCGGTTCTAAAAAAAAACGGATTTCATTACGGTTTTTTCCACGACCCGTGACACGGTTGGGAACCGATAAGGGTGTCTTGCCTGGTACTGCCAAAAAAGTGCAAGTTTTGGTTAGGCTGGCATTATGTCTGAGAAACCCAAAGAAAACCGGACCCACTGGGTTTCAACACTGTAGTGTCTGTGGGGAAGCCTTTGCCAAGGCTGACCCACACACCATATGTGTTTATTGTCTGGGGTTTGACCACCTCATTGCAGACTGCTAGATTTGCAAGAATTTCCCTGCAGCTACCCTAGATATGAGAGTTGGTAGGCTCAGGGAACGAGAGGCCAAAAAGTCCGCTGACCCGGATGGCCAGCCCGGTTCGGTGCCAACCGAACCGGAGGGAGTGCCCTCTGACCAGGGCCAGACTTCCTGAGGCAAACGTAAAGCTGACTCAGAGGAGCCAGTTCCAGCAAAGAGAACTAGAAAATCAGCAGGTGTGGAGTCAAAAATTCCTTCTCCAACTGCTGCAGAGATAGCCAGGGCAATCCAAATTGTCCAGTCACTTTCCCCGGTTCTGTCCGAACCGCCACTATCTGGCAAAAGGTCGGTTCGGCTGGTTCCACCGGTTCAAGAATATGATATAGAGGAGTTTTATGAACCAGAGGAGGGGGAGGATGATTATGATCAGTGTGAATTTGACTTTGAAAGTCTGGATGTGCCCATTGAACCGGACATCTCTCCAGATAGACCTTTAGGAGAATCTCCCCCTAGGCTTTCTGAGTCCCCTTCTCATTTTCTGTTTTATAAAAAAGTTGCTGAAACCCTCCAGCTTCCTTTGGAGGAAGCTGTGGATGAGCAAGAGGAGCCTGACTTTGTAGAGATGATGGATATCCCAGAGTCCAGGAGATTGTCTATTCTTTTACATAAATCCTTTAGGAAACAAACAATAAAATTTTAAAGCTCCTAATTCTGTGCCTCCTGTGGATAAAAAGATGGACAGGAGGTACACTTTGTCAGGTCCTGATACAGAATTTCTTTCACAGCAATGCAGCCATGTTGGGGTAGTTCAGGCTGCAGCCTGTGATGAGGTAATATTCCCTGGCTTCACATCCTCCTGACAAGGACTCCAGGAAGATTGATGCCATGGCTAAAAAACAATACATGGCAGCGTCCTTGGGACTCAGACAAGCAAATTATATGGCTTATATTGCAAGATACCAGAAATCTAGATGGGATACTGTCATGGCTTTAGCCAAACAGGCCCCTGGCCAGCTTGCCAAGGAGCTGGAGCAGGTGGCTGCTGATGATATTGAGGCATCTAAGGTGCAGTTCCATGCTGCAGTGGATTCTAATGATGTATCCTCTAGAGTCATGGCTACATCTGTGGCTTTTCGTAGATTGGCTTGGCTCAGGTGTACTAGTTTGTCACAGGATACCCAGGCTAAGGTTGTGGATTTTCCTGTGGTGGGAAATTCTCTGTTTGGGGAGCAGACAGAGAATTATATGAAGAAAATGGATGAATATAGAACCACTTACAGGAGTGCACAAGCCAAGGAATGGCAAGCCACTCCTCAGAGGCAGCCCCCCAGGGGTAGAGGCAGGCCTTTTCACAGGCCTTTTTACCAAACCCAGGCCTCCTCTTCAGCTTATGTTCAGAGGGGGTTCTTCAGAGGGAGAGACAGATGGGGTACAAGCAGGCCTGCTCCCACCCTCAGCTCTAAAGCCCCTGCCAAACAGGCACCCTGATGGGATGCCCAGGGCCGGTTCCTCCATTACCTGTAGGGGCAGTGGCTTACTTCTGGTCCAGGACTGGGAGTCTTTAACATCAGACAAGTGGTTCTGGAAGTAGTGTCAGGGTCTGGTTCTCAGCTTCAAAAAATTTCCAAAGATGAGAATCAGATCTTTCCACCTGCAAACCCTCTAGAGACTCTTGCTTTGGAACAGAAGTCTCAACCCTCCTGGCTCTCAGAGCTGTAGAAAGGGTTTCTCCCTACACCAGGGCAAGGGTCTGTACTCCAGGTACTTCCTTACCCCAAAAAGACAGGAGAGTGGCGGCCCATCCTGGACCTAAGATATTTGAACAAGCACCTTTAAAACCAAAATTCAAATGGTGACTCTGGAATGATCTTACCCTCCCTAAGGCCAGGGGCTGCCTAGCTTCCCTGGACCTCAAGGATGCCTACTTCCATGTTCTTATCAGAAGCTCCCACCGAAAGTACCTCAGATTCGAACTGCCCTCAGGCCATTATCAGTTCAGAGCAATGCCCTTCGGCCTTACCTCTGCCCCAAGGGTATTCACAAAATGCCTGGCAGAAGCAGTTGCTCATTTAAGAAGGCAATAGATTGCCATCTTTCCCTACCTAGACGACTGGCTCATTGTGGGTCAGTCTCCAGACCAGGTCAAATCACACCTGCAAGTTACCCAGCAGCTGCTTACCTCTCTGGGCTTTCTTCTCAATCTTCCAAAGTCAGTTCTGGAACCTGTCCAGGTACTCACCTTTATAGGTGCAGAACTGAACACAAAGCAGGCAGAGCCTTCCTTCCCTAGAAAGGGTAAGGACCCTGGTGGCCCTGGCCTCCTCCTTCACTCTGCAGCTCTCGACCAGCAAGGCATTTCCTACAGCCCTAGGACACATGGCTGCTTCCACAGCTGTAGTGCAAGGAGCAAGATTTCAGATGAGGGACATTCAGTTCCATTTGAGAGCCTTTTGGTCTCAAAGAAGAGATTCCCTATCCAAGTTGATCCCAGTGACTCAACCCTGATCCAGGCCCTTCAGTGGTGGCAGGATCAGAGCAATCTGAGACAAGGGGTGCCCTTCATCCTCTATCTCACTCCTTGACCCTTACTACAGATGCGTCCTTTGGGATGGGAGCTCACATGGGCGACCCTCCACCCAGGGATTGTGGTCCTCAGGAATCTCTGCTCCACATCAATCTGTTGGAACTCAGAGCTGTTTTTCTAGCACTTCAGGTTTTTTCTGCATCTGTTCAGAACAAAGTGGTACAGGTCAGAACAGACAACACCACTACAATGTGGTACATCAACAAACAAGGGGGCACTCGGTCTTCGGCCTTGTGCACCGAGGCGATGAAGTTGTGGTCTCTGGCTTATTCCCTGAACACTTCCCTCCCAGGCAAGGACAATGTCCTGGCAGATGCTCTCAGCAGGATTTCCCAGGGCCATCACGAATGGTCACTGGATCCCAGAGTACTGGGGATAGTTTTTGCCAGATGGGGCACCCCTCAGATAGATCTTTTTGCAGCCCCAGACAATCATCAACTTCCACTTTTTTGTTGCAGTCCCCCTGGATGCCTTTCTCCTCGATTGGGAAGGGAAGTTTCTCTATGCCTTCCCCCTCCCTCTCCTGTTCAAGGTGCTAGTCAAAATCAGATCTCAGCCCTGCAAGATGATCCTGATTGCTCCAGACTGGGCCAGGCAGCCCTGGTACCCACTCCTTCTGTCCTTAGCAGTCCATCTTCCCCTGTGTCTCCCCAGGAACCACAATCTGTTAACCTGTGCCCAGGGGAGAGTCTGGTATCCAATCTCAAATCCCTCAACCTCAAGGCCTGGCTCTTGAGGAGTTAGAGTTTGCTGACCTACACCTTTCTCAAGGTGTTCTGAAATCTTGAAAGCTTCTAGGAAGCCTTCCACTAGGGCTACTTATAACTCCAAATGGAAAAGGTTTTCCATATGGTGTTCTGGGAAGTATATTTCCAAATCTGCTGATTTGCCCACTTTTGGAACCATATGGTCCATCTTAATTCTTTGGGACTGAGACCAGCTACCCTGAAAGTGCATTTGGCAGCTGTCTCTGCTTTTATTTCAACAGGGAAGCCCTCTTCTCTTTCTGCTCACCCTGTATTTTCCAAGTTTTTCAGGGGATTGCTTCATACCAATCCACCATTCAGGGACTCTGCCCTGCCTGGGATCTTAATGTTTGCATTGCTCAGCTGATGCAACCCCCCTTTGAACCTCTGTCTTCGGCAGAGCTTAAGTATTTGACTTGGAAAACTGTATTTCTAGTAGCCATCACTTTTGCCATGCGCATAAGTGAGTTACAAGCCTTGTCAGTGGAGACTGACTTTATTCTTCACAGGGATAAGGTAGTCCTCAGGACTAACAGGAAGTTTTTGCCTAAGGTGGTTTCAGATTTCCACCTTAATCAATCTATTTCACTTCCAGTGTTCTTCACTGACCATTCCTCCTCTGGTGAGAGGAGGTTGCACAGCTTAGATGTTAAGAGGGCCCTAAGTTACTACATAGAGCGTACCAAGAGTCACAGGTTTGACTCCCTCCAACTATTTCTCACTTAAGGTGAGGTTGGGAAAGGGAGACCTGCCACTAAGAGATCCGTTGCCAGGTGGATTGTCTCTTGTATCCAATTTTGCTATCAAAAACTGGGTAAGGTTCCCCCTTCAGGCCTGAGGGCTCACTCTACCAGAGGTACAGCTGCGTCTCTAGCTGCTGCCAGAGACATCCCTATCTTAGAGATATGTCAAGCAGCTACTTGGAAAACAGTACACGCTTTCACCAAGCATTACTCCTGGATATCCAGGCCAGGGGATGCTTCGGTTTGGCACAGCCGTGTTTCAGAGCCTATTCCTAAGTAGGTTCTGTCCTCCTCCATGGAGGTACTGCTGTGTAGTCTGCAATTGTCATAATATAGCAAGACTTCATGTTGTTTGAAGAAAAATTACTCACCTTAGTAATGTTGTTTCTTCTAATGGAGTTTGCTATATTATGACCCTCCTCCAGCCTGCCTCTCTCAGAACTTCTACTTTGGGTATGGGGTGGGCAGTCCAGTGTTGGCACTTATTGATGCCTTTTATGTTTTCCACCCTTTTTGGGGGTGTTTGGGTGTTGTGTTTTATTTTATCTTATCTTATCTTTTTTGGTCCCCTGACTTGAGTCTTGGTGTTGGGACCAGGAAAATGTGTTAATATTTAAGTAGCCAGTTGGCTAGTGTAGGTTACAGCTTCCACACAGAACCTTAGTGAGTTTTGCTCAGAAGATCTGACAGTTTCAGTTTGAAATATTCCAGACAGAGCTTTTCTAACCGAGCTCGTGCTCTAAGTTCCATGCCTGGCACGGAAGTTAACTCTTTCACCTCCGGAGCAGTTCTAATGGTGGGACAAACTGCAATTGTCATAATATAGCAAGACTCCATTAGAAGAAACAACATTACTAAGGTGAGTAATTTTTTCCTGCAGGAGCCCTCTTGAAGTAAGATAGTATAGTTACGTAAGAACCTACCATAATAGTAGATCTTTGAGAGAGGCTTTTGCAGTAGGTAACCTTTTTCCCACCATCCTTCCCCTCTTTAGTCTGTTGCTTTTCTTCCCGGAGCTTTTTCTTGGATTCAGGAGCTTCTTCCCATTCTCCTGTCATGATTCTTGGAGGTCTTGGGCGGGGAACTGGAGGGCGGACATGGGGACCGCCCACTATATAGGGTCATGCTGACATCCGTCACGTGACGTTGGGTGGGTGGTCCCCCGTCAGACACTGCTAGCAAAAGTTTCTTTGTGGTTCTGATGCCAGGGGGCGCAGTCCTGCAAGTAATTACCTACTGCAAGAGCCTCTCTCGAAGATATAGTGTCCTGTAAGTTCTTGCGTAACTGCAGTTTGCTCCAGCGGTGAGCGATATCCTAATGGAAATGGTCCACAGCCTCCCGGATCGCGGGTTAAGACTGTGCAGCTCTGTGCACAGATGACCTTGGTATCTACTACTTTTGGTTCTCGATAACCTTACCAAGCCTGCCCTCATATATATTCTTGTCATGAGATCAAAGTCTGCTTCCGATTCAACAAAAAGGCAATGTGCGTGGCAACTTGTGGATATATTTCTGAGCACATGCTACACCTGCAAGACCTGGCGTTACATGTACACAAAATATTAAATTACCACCTCTGCAGAGAAACGTATAAAAGTTATAGTTTCTCTGCAGGTGCTGGTGCAGAATGTGCAGAGGGCATAGTCTCTGGTTGTTCTTCAGCCTTTGAAACTTGAACTCTTAAAGAATCTGCTATGCTGTTGCTAGGTGGCAGATTGACTACATTGAAAAGTTATATAATCTGGCCCTGGCAAAGATAAAATAAATCTAAAGACTGCTGGTTGATTATAGCAGGGCACAGAATAATTATAGTAGTGTAACAAGCAATTTAGTATGCAAACAGTACTTCTGCTCCATTGTCTTGTCTGTGTCCTCGTTGCATATCAGTTACGGCTGTTTTTTTTTTTTTGTTGTTGTTTGTTGTTTCTTAAGAAGCTTTCCAGTAGCTTTGAAATGCCATCTAAGCTTTGATATTTAGTCAGCATAAGTAGATGCAGTATTTTCCCTTCTGCTACGTAGAATTACGTTTGAAAAGCATTTTGTTCAAAAGCTACTATACGAGCACCCAAGCTGGGGGGGAGGGACATCCAAGTGGCTGCTTGCAAAAACGCTGACAGGCAGAAAACGTTTTCTGCATCACCATCAGAAAAGGACTCCAGAAAGATTGATATATTAGACAAGCATTCCTACTCATCATCATCTTTCATTCTGAGACAGGCTACATTCTGAGCTACACTATCAGGAAGTCTCATGGAAAGAGATTCTGACTTTCTGTGATAGCCTGCCCTCTGATGACAGGTCACAACCACTACAGGTGGTTAAAATGGTTTAGGTGCAACCCAAGTCAACTCCAAATGGTAGTGGATGTGAATGAGGCTGTCACCTGGGGCCTAGAAAATGTAGTGGCCACCAAGGGCCTAGAAAATGTAGTGGCCACTAGGAGGTATGCCTAAGAACCACCGACTTTCCTTGATTTACAAAACTAAGCTGCTGACTTCCTAGATGATGAAACTTCACTCTTTGGTGACGAGAGCTATGCGCATAAATTTGTTAAAAAATAAAACAAGTTTCAAAGATTTAATGGAAAGGGAAAAGAAAATTATTGGTTACAATAGACTGTGTGTAAAGGGAGGTATGGAAAGTGGTTTCTACTGGAGACAGTATAATCGTCAACCATACCAAACTCTGGCAGAGCAAGGGGTTACAGAGGTAAGAGACAAGCCACTACCAGTAGCACTTCACAGCCTAAACTGAATCCTTGATGAGTTAAAGGTTGTCATCCCCCAGGAACCAGTAGGGGGGCACCTCTTTCACCATCATCATCATCACTGGCAAACTCTAACCACAGACCAGTGGATTCTGGAGGTGGTGGGACAGGCTCTCTTTTTAACCTTTCTCAAACAGCCAAAGCAGAGAGTGCGCAAAATTCAAACCAAAAACAGAAGAACAGCAGCAATTACATTTGGAAATTCAAAAAATGCAGTAGAGAAAGTACCAGCAAAAGAAAGAGGGAAGGGATTCCTCTCCAGGTACTTCCTAACAAGAAAGGAGTCGGGAGTGGTGGCCTGTATTCAACCTGAGGTGTCTAAGTAGCAGTGTGGGACAAACAGGGTAGCCAGATGGCCAGTGGCCATGTAAAAAATTATTTGGCTGCCAGATTTTGAATGTTACTGTCCAACTGTCTAGCTGGCTACAGACTGATTTTTGAACCCTTAAAATTGTTTGCAGATAAAAATATTGATTTGGCTACCAGACTTTGAAACATAGTGGCCAAACCGACGACCAGCTCACAAACTGATTTGTCCTACACCCTGCTAAAGAGGCAAATAAAGAAGGAAAAATTCAGAGTAGTAACTCTACCAGTAGTGATCTAGTTACTACAGCAAGGAGGCTGACTCCCCTCACCGACCCTGAAAGATGCCTGTTTTCACATTCCAGTGAGGGAATCTCACAGAAAATACCTGAGGTTCATGGAAGAAAAACAGTTCCAGTACAGGGCAATGCTCTTTGACCTTACATTTGCCCTAAGAGTGTTCAGAAGGTGCATGGAAAGCTGGTATCACTGTCTATCCATACTTGGACAGTTGGCTAGTGTGTGTGGAAAGACAAAAAGGGAAAAGGGTACCACCAAAAGCAGGGGTGTAGCCTGAAATTTCTGTTTTCTACACACAATCTCCAACAGCTACCCCAATTAAAAAAATTGTACACATCCTCTCCAAATGCTGTCCCTTCCAAACAAATCAGATTGTTGTCAGGTGATTCCTCTAATCTCTAGAGAGGTTATACATATATGTGTTTCCTAAACAATAGAAGTTTAAACAGACACACTCCTCCATGGCCTACACTAACTCAGATACTTCAGATTAAATTTATTTAAATTTTGGTGACTGGGTAGGCCCACTGAGACTCACAGTCCCTTTTTCAGGGGTGACCTGGAATGAATTACATACATCTATAAACATGACAAAATACATGTTTGCATGTCATTTCACAGTTAACAGTCAATACAGATATACTGACCCAGTCAGGGATACAGTGGCAGGTTAATTACAATCAACATGAGAAGAAGTACTATTATACACAAGACGGTCACAGTCAGATTGATGTCCCAATAAGGTTAGATCAGCAGCAGGGAGTCGGCTGACTCAACGGTAGCAGTTGCAGAGGCTCAGTTCCAACAGGTGGGCTTTAAGACCCTTCTTGAAGCCCTCAAAGGAGGTACATTCCTGGAGACTGCTAGGGAGACCATTCCAGATAGGAGGGATGGAAGCAGTGTAGGACCAGAGTCCTAGGGAAGTCCTAACACTGGGAACTTGGAGAAGCTGGCGGCCAGAGGATCTTGGTATTCTCCCATTCTTTTTGGGAACTAATGTGTTAAGTAAGCTAGGAGGGGTGCCATTTTTCTGGAGCTTAAAAGCAAGGCACAGTGAGGGATATGATAATCTGCCATATAGAGAAGGCCACCTTAGACATAATAGTACCTTGCAGTGATGCTCCCGTGGTGGCACCCCTGCAGCCAAGCGCCCTATCCTGTGATACAGTATTTTTAGCCTTCGCATTTCAGAGCTTCTTACAGAATGTAGTAAAGGGCCCCTTATAGCGAGGTTGGAAGGAGTGCACCAGTGGAAATCTCGAGTTTGGATTCACGAGTGAGAAAAGGGTCAGGCGATATAATAGATGTAACTATTGGTTGAGTTTCTTGGTCAGATGGTCGATGTGGCTCTTAAAGGAGAAGTCTAGGTCTTCGTATACATCTAGGTATTTGATACAATCAGTCACTTCAGTTGTTGAGCCATTGGAAAGAGCTGGGGACAGTAACTGTGAACGGGTTGGGCCCAGGCTTTTAGGGCCAAATAGCATGGCTTTGGTCTTTTTACCGTTTAGAACTAATTTATTAGTTAAAAAACAGTTGTCAAGTAGACCAAGCTCTTGACCAAGAAGGTTGTTTAGTTGTACAGTGTTTTGGGAGGACCTGTAAAGCACGATTAGAATGATAATGTTAACAGAAAGGCATATGGTTTCAAACAACATGAAGCCTTGCTGTATTCTGACAGTCTGCAGCAGTTAATCCCAGCCCTTAAACTGCCCCGGAGAGTATAGGGTTAATTTTCTATGCAGTGCATAGAATGTTGAGCTTGAGCTCGGTTGAGGTCTCTGTCTGCAGCACTTTGAAACCCAACTGCCAGATTCTTTACTCCACCTCACTGAACTGTCGCTTCCGAGATTTCTCCTTCTGCTCGGTTCAAAATTGGTTAAAGTTGTCTGTTCTTTCCGAATTTAAATCCGAAATTAAGTCTGCATTGTCTGTTCAGGCTCTGTCTGTGGTACCGTGAGTACTTAGATAGTTTTCTGTTTACTTTGTGGAAATTGTAAGACTTGTTCAATCGGTTCGGCTGAACCGATCCATTAGTTTGATTTCTTGTGCTTTTGTTTAGTGCGTGGTTACCGGTCCTTATCGGTTTAAAAAAAAATGTGTTTTAAACGTTTTTTTCCAATACCCGTGACACGGTTAGGAACGATAAGGGAGTCTTGCCTGGCAGTTGCCGAAAAAAGAGTAAGTTTGGTTAGGTTGGCCATGTCTGAGAAACCCAAGAAAAAAAACGAACCCACTGGGTTTCAACACTACAGTGAGTGTGGGGAGGTCTTTGCTAAGGCCGATTCCCACAACACCTGTGTTTATTGTCTGGGGTTTGAACACCTCGATACAGACTGCCAAATTTGTAAAAACTTTCCTAATTCTACCCTGGAGAAAAGATTAGGTAGACTTAGGGAGAAGGAGGCCGAGAAGTCCGCTGACCCGGATGGCCAATCTGGTTTGTTCCGACCTAACCAGAAGGAGTGCCCTCTTACCAGGGCGATACTTCTTCAGGCAAGAGGAGAGCCGATCCTGAGGGATCGGTTCGTACAAAAAGAAAACGTAAAGACAAGTCAGCCGGTTCGGTTCCTGAGGTTCATGTTCCAACTGCTGATGAGACTGCCAGAGTGATTCGGATTGTGCAATTGCTTCGCCCGGTTTTGTCCGATCTGGCTCTGTTAACTAGGGGCTCGGTTCGGTTGGTTCCACCAGTTCAGGATTATGCCCCTGAAGATTTTTATGAACCGGAATTTGAGGAGGAGGGGGATTATGAACAAGATGATGATTATGATGGAACAGAAAGTCTGGATGTGCCCATTGAACTGGACATCTCCCCAGACAGACCTTCTGGTGTTTCCCCTCCTAGGCTCTCTGAGTCCCCTCCTCACTATCTGTTCTACAGGAAAGTGGCTGAAACTCTCCAGCTCCCTATGGAGGAAGCTACAGAGGATCAAGAAGAGCCTGATTTTGTTGAAATGATGGTAATCCCAGAGTCCAGGAGGCTGTCTATTCCCCTGCACAAATCTTTTGGGAAACAGACACAAAAGATTTTAAAGTCTCCTAATTCTGTATCTCCTGTTGATAGAAGAATGGACAAGAGGTATACCTTATTAGGCTCAGACACAGAGTTTTTCTACCAGCCATGTTGGGGTCGTGCAGGCTGCAGCCTGTGACAGGGTTAATGTTCCCTTGGCTTCACACCCCCCAGATGCTGGTGTTGGAGCAGGTGTTGGTGGTAGTGGTAATCCTGGTGCTAGCAGAAATAACCAAAATGTTTCACGTGATAAAAATTCAACAAACAGCAAAAGAGCAACAGCGAAGTGTGGTAAAGGGGGACCTTTTAAGAAAACCTGTACAGCTGCTGGGGTCACATGAAGAGGCACCATAAGGTATGCAGTTCATGCTGTTAAAATCCCTGTGACTAGCAGTAATAATGCAAGTGACACTGAGTCCCTCTCTGACTCAGACAGTAGCTCTTTGTCTCCGTCCGACACTGTTGTGTCTTGCAATGTATCATTACTTCCTCAACAAAGTGAAATGAGCAAGTCTGCTGACAATAAATCGGGTAGTACACTTGCAAATACATCCAGCACTGTTGGCAATGAAAAGGACATATCCATTGAATCCACCACTTCTGGGTCAGCCAGCAATGAAAATCCATCAGAGTCTTCTGCCCACTCTTCTAGCACCAAGGAGCATGTCCTGGGTTCTGTTAGGATAGGTGAAAAGACGCAAACAGTATTTAGCTATCTTCTAGCACTCTAACAAAATCTGTCACATCTGAGGTGTGGAATTATTTCTCTTGTCAGTAAAACTGATCCATGCAGAGCAATTTGTTCCCTGTGTAAACAGAATGTAAGCTGTGGTAAAGTTGTATCATGCTTTGGCACAACAGCTCTTAAACGCCATCTGAAAAATCTGAACCTTGATGTCTTTACTGTCCTCAGCTGTCTTATGGTTACCCTAATTGCTTTATTTTACATCCTTATTATGATCTATGCCTAAAATGTACCCTTATGTAACTATTACTGTGCTACCCAATGTATATCTTGTTTTGCTCCTGTACACCTATATTATGTCTGTGCATTTCTGCATATTGTAACCAGTGTCCTGTGCTCTCCCGGGTCGTGCCTGAAAATAGGCAGGTCTGTTGCCTAGCGCACTTACCCGGTTACCAAAAGCTAATAAATAAATAAAAGCATTCAGTTTTGCTTGATCGTCCAAAACCCTTGTCCTCCATCTTCCAGACCACATGTGAGAAGGGTCAGGAATCTGAAATGGATACTGAATTGTCTGAACTTGATGCAGACAGAACCACTGCCAGCCCTAGGATCACTGTTACCACCAATGCCCGCACCATTAGTACCAGTTGCACATCCAGTGATTACACTGAATGTATAAGTCCTAATCCACCATCTCAGCGTCCATCTGCCCATCGAAGCACGGTGTATATACAACATGTCCCTGCTGGTTTAAAACAGCTAACACTGTCTCAGGCATTTGGAAGGAAGAATACCTTTACTAAAAATCATCCAAAGACCCTTCATCTTAATCACAGAATTGGTGAACTGTTAGTTGGAGCCCTTCTCCCATACTCTTTGGTAGATCATGAGGATTTTAGGGAACTCTTCAAACTAGCAGAGCCTTGTTACAATGTTCCTCATCGAAGGTACTTTTCCTATGTTGAAATACCAAACATTTATCAGGCTTTAAAAGCGACAGTGATGCTTGCACTTAAAACTGCAGAGGGTTGGGTTATTCATGTCACAACAGATATGTGGACCAGCACTCAAAACATAGGTTACATGCCCCTTACCGCTCATTGGGTCACGTTTTCTTGTGGTTCTTCAAAAACAGACACCCCAGAAGATGGCGCTGCTGCATATAAAGAAATTTGGGCAAAGTCATACAGCTACAAACATCTTGCAGGAACTAAATGACCTCCTTGATGAATGGGTTTATTTTCATGGTCTAAAATGTGGCTTCATAGTAAGTGACATTGGAGCCAACATCTTGAAAGCAGTACAGGATGGAGGATTTATTCTTGCTTCTTGCTTTGCACATTGCTTACATTTAATTGTCAATGGATTTCTCAGCAATGAAACACAAGTGGATGGTATGATTGCTGTTTGCAAAAAAATTGTGACTCACTTTTTACATTCAACCAAGGCCATACGGACATTGTCCGCACTGCAGAAAAAAACACAAGCTGCCCGAGCAAAAGCTGATTCAAAATGTTTCCACTCATTGGAACTCAATGCTTTATATGCTGCAGCGCCTCTTGGAGCAAAAGCAAACTGTACATGAGTATTACTCCAGTTACATTATTGGAGATGGCATTATGCTGTCTGTGCTGCAGTGGAAATTAATGGAGACAGTGTGCTGCATCCTAGCTCCTTTTGAGACAGCTACAAGGGACATGTCTTCTGAAGGCGCATCTGTGATTCAGGTTATTCCACTCATAATGCTGATTTCACATCATCTTAGTATTCTAAATCTACAAATAGAAAAAGACAGATCTGAAGCTCAGACAATATGTCGCCTGTATCATGGGAATTTCGTAAAGAGAATGAGCGAGTGCTTCAAAACCAATGACAAATTAGTTGCAATGACAAAATCAGAACAATACATCCTTGCAACTCTTAGATTCCAGGTTCAAGGCTATACATCTTCCAAAAACAGATGATATAGAGCAGTACATGTGTCTGTTGCTAGACAAGCTGCAGCACTCACAGGAGTCAAACACAGACACGCACTGTACCCTTAGGTTGTCATCACCACAACATGCAGGTTAATCTTCACAAAGGGATACAGAACTGGAAAAGTCACGAAACATTAACAGTAGTTGTTCCACAACTGCCACTTCTTCAACCCTTAGTAGCAAGCTAAATCTGTGGCAAAACCTTTCCTAAATTGCTGCTATACCAGCTTATGCTGATTCCTCTTCTGAGCGGTCTCTGTCCATCATGGTAGACCGTTACCTGCAAGAACTGCCTATTCCCATTGATGCATGCCCTTTTGAATACTGGAGATCAAAAAAGTCTATTTGGACAGAGCTGTATGATGAAGCCTGTAAATATCTTGGTTATCCTGCAACAAGTGTCTCTTCAGAACGCATGTTTAGTACAGCTGGCAATATTGTGACAGACACCAGAAATGGTTGCTGCCAGAAAATGTACACACGTTAACTTTTATTAAAGTTAATAAGTCAAGATTTTCGTATCCCTACAAGAGTATACAAACTGATCCTGAAGTGATTGATGTTGTGGATGTTGATGGTGATGACAACTCAGATGGTGGTGGCTGGTAAATACTATGTGGGACAGAGTCTGTCTGCATCAAAAAGGAAACTTTTACAGACTGTGATGACTTTGGTTGTCTCTCTCCTTTCTCGATCTTCTACCTTGGACTATATACCCCCACAAAACTTTCACCATTTCGTGGCAAACTGCTTTGTAGCTAGGGTCTAAAGTCAACACGTTTTATGTACAGAGCAATTTTAACATCAGTAGGAACAGGCCCAAATTTGGCATAAAAGGGACACTGTCATGTCAATCATTTCTGTATCATATTATTTATAGCTAAAGTGCAAACATATGTTTTTGGATTTACCTTCTGTGACTTTGTGGTGCATCAGTATGGGCTGGGACTGGGGGCGGTCTATTTTTCAATTTTAAAGAGGACAAAACAATGAGTTCTGATTGGTAGCTGTTTATTATTTTTTTCAATTACAGAAATGTTAGCCATAAACCAAAATGATCCATATGTAACTTATCTTACTGAATAAAAAATTATGGGAAAAACTGTATTTTGTATTGTTACGTTTCTGTGGGCAGCATCCTGTTACAAGTCTCTTCCGGGAAACAGTGTCATCTGGAGGTTTACCTATGTCATGGTTGAGCACATATTCTGTAAGCATAGGTCTCATACCACAATAGCTCATGTTTAACATTCTGTTGTACACAGACCATGGCATAAAAGCAACAACTCTCAAATTACTGGTTCCATGAAGAGGACTATACAGAATGTTGTCCATAAGAAGAAAGCAACTGAAAAGACAGTTTTTACAGAAGTGTTGTTTATTAAGGAACAGTTAAGTATGGCTCATTTGGAGGCAAGAGTTTCATTTTTCTTGAGTAAGCATGGGGTAGTTTTAGCATTTGAGGGGGAGGAGGGTAGAATGGGTGCTGGAGGGTGGGAAGGGGCTGGGGGTTGGTTTAACATGGATGCAAGAGGGAGAAAAATGGCATGGATGCTAGTGCATGGGTGAGGGTTGGGGGTTGGTTTTAACATGGATGCAGGAGGGAGAAACATGGCATAGTTGTTAGTACATGGGTGATGGTTGGGGGAGTGGGTTTTAACATGGGTGAGGGACGGAGAAGGGTGACATGAATGGTAGTTCATGACTAAGTGTGGGGGTAGTTTAAACATTGGGTGAGGGAGGAGGGTAGAATGTGTGCTTGAGGGGGGTGAGGGTTGTGGGTTGGTTTTAACATGGGTATAAGGGTGGGTGCTACTGCACAGATGAGGGTGGTGGAAGAAAAGTGGAATGGGTGCTGGGGTGAAAGGTGGGTGTTTTAGTCCTTTCGTTTACAGATTCGTGATTGTCTGGGGATGGTGAGGAAAAAGATGATGACAGACCTAAGTTATGGGAGGGCTGTACCGATTGCCCACTGTGGAACCTATTATAGATATAATATATATGTATCTTTTTTTTTCTTGTTAAATACATTGTAAACTGCTGCCACCTAGCACAAGTGTCCTGTCCCCTTTAAAAAAAAAGAATAAAGGAATCAGAAATAAAAGAAAATCTGCATCAGCAGTTTTCACAGAATGTGACCTATCATGAAGTGTTTTTGCTTTACAAATAGTGATAATTTGATATATAATGGGGTTGACAGACACTGTCCCTTAAACATCACATGCCAACTGCTGCAGCTACATTAAATGTTCCTTAAGTTAGTATGTGGTGAGGAAACCACTTTTTTTTTTTTGTATTTATGTGACTGAAATACAGATTTTATTGACGTATCAGCTGGAAAAATGCATCATCTTAGAAAGTTGTATGTATTACTTCAATTTGCCAACAAGACTGTTGGTATATGTATGCATTATCTTAGAAAATTGCGTGCATTTTTTGCCAGCAACAATGACTGGCATATTTTTTTTTTATTCAAATGTCTTGACTGACTACGTTATGACATATGTTTTGCAACAGTTCCATGTGCTGCGGCTGCAGTACCTTGGCTTGACTTTGTTATAAAAGCTTTCTTTTAAACATAGCAACTTTTGATTTACTCATTTAAAACACAAAGCAGCAAATAGCTGAGATTAGGTAATATCAGTTATTTTTTCTAATAATTCATGACGATGAGTATATATGGCTAATGTGCCTCTTTCTTTCACTGAGGAACTATGATGCAGCTGCAGCAGGAAAACTTTTAACATATGGGTGGGTGGAGGGCCTGTTACGTATTAAGTTGCTGGCTTTAGCAAACAGAAGAAACCATGGATAAACCTTGTATTCCTAACAATGTCACACATGATCATTTCTCTCCCCCTTATATTAAACAGTTTTTCCTTTACATGTATTTCATTACTATCTTCATTACTGGCAGCACAATTAAAAAATAGGGTTCGAGTTCTACAAAGTTCTAAAAAAGATTAAAACCCTAGAATGTTTTCAAAAGTTCTAGACTAGAACTAGAACCCAGACCTTCAGAGGGTTCTGACAACCCTAGTCAGAATCACAGGAAAACATAAACTTGCTGGAAATCAGGGCAGTGTTCCTAGCAGTTAAACATTTTTCAGGCATTCTAAGGTGTCGAGGCATGTAAATCAGGACAGGCAACACAGGCACCACGCACTATCTAAACAAATGAGGAGACAGATCATTAAAACTGTGCAAAGAATCTGGCTTGCAGCCTTCAAGCCAAACAAGGAAGCCTGATCTGCTAAGAATAAAAACAAGATATTGCATCAGGGAGAAATCGGCAGCACTACTGTCTGTACCAAGAAAATGAGTACCAGTGAGGCTTAACTGTGCAGGTGTTCAAAAAGTTTTGACTTGCATAAAGCATGAAGGTACCTGTGGTGTCAGCCCAGCAGAAACCATGCAAAACACTGCAGCCTTGAAACACAGATATTAGCAGTCTATGTAACAGGGAAAATAATGTCCTGGCAGATTCATTCAGCAGAATGTGAACTGTGTCCCACGAATGGTCACTGAAGCAGTAAGTGGTCCAAACAGTCTTCAAATACTGGGGACTGACAGAAGTTGATCTGTTTCATGGCAGAACAAGAAGCTGCTGCTGTTACGCTGCAGAACCCCATCTCCAGGTGCTATTCTCGCGGGACACACTGAATTTCCACTCGGTAACAGAGTACTACTAAAGGCGAGGTAGGACAGAGACACCATAGTTCTGATAGCACCAGATTGGTCAAGACCACCTTAGTACTCTTTCCTCTTGCACTTGTGCTGGAAAAACTACCCTCTCCAGAAACCTGTTCACATAGTCCAAGGGTCAGGTGATGCATCCAAATCAGGCATCCCATCACCTGACACCTTGGTACCTAAAAACCTTAGAATTTTCTGAACTGAGCCTGCCAACACAGGTGTCTGAAGTTTTTTGAAAGTAGCCAGAAAACCATCAGCTAGGAAAACCTGTACAGCCACGCAGGAAAGATTTTCCCTTTGGTGCACTAACAAGCAGGTAAATGCACCGTAAGCAGATAGTCCAATAATCTTGGACTAGTGCACTTAAAATCACTTGGTTTGACTTCCGGTGACGTCACCCTCTCGATGTGAGCCTACTTCACGAGCTCTCTGAGAAGCCGATTAAAAACCTCCGAAAGTACAGCCTTATTCAGGGACATAACGTTTGAAAACTTCAATGGAGGCTTTATAATGTCTAAAAGAGGGGAGAAAAGTAATAAAAAGATTCTTACGAGTCCTGATGCTGATGGAATTTCCGACTCTGGTAGCGAAGCTTCACAGGCCTCTGAGACCACGCGGCAGAGTAGTGATGCCTCTGAGCCTCTCCCTCCCGGCACTCTGCAACGGCAGATGACTACAGTCCTCAAGGAACTACGTGAGTTCAGAAGCGAATTCCGACTAACAACTACAGCACTGAAGGCAGATATCGGGAATTTAGAGCGGCGGCAGGAGCAAATGGAGCAACACTGTACAAATTCCAATAACAGAATTGATGGGGCAGAGAGAGCGATTTTACAACTTAACCAGTGTAGTCAGTCACTGCAAGAGCGTGCGGAAGTCTCTGAGAGCCGCAACAGACGGAACAATATTAGAATATCGGGGATCCCCGAGGGGGAAGAGGGGGCTGACCCTCATAAATTCATTCGTCTTTTGCTAAAACAGACTTTGGAGGTCTCAGATGAAACCACCTTAGAATTTGAGCAAGTTCATCGAACGCTGGGACCGAACCCTCGAGTCAAGGCCCCCGCCATGTTGGTCCGATTTCTTGGTTTCAAGAAAAGAAAGTATACTACACACTGCCTGGAAAATCGCCAAGTCGATACAAAAGACACAGGCTATACTTTGAGAATGATTACGCCCTGAGACCATGTCGAGACGCAGAGCTTCGCTCCTGTATTAAAAGAGCTTAAAAAGCGGGCATTCGCTCAGGACACCTTACCCGCCAAACTGGTGGTTTCCATCCAGATGGTCAGCTAACCTTACCTCTGCCAAGAAGCAGCCGAAGCTCTTAAGAAATATCACATCGAGGTTCAAATCCCCTCCGGGAGGAGCGCAAGGGGAACCCTGGCAGCTAAGCTAGCTCAGCAGGTTTGGCAGACAGGTCAACGTGATTCCTGGAAGCGGCAGGGGATGGAGGCGATCCGCAAAATTGCAAACACCCTACGAGAGCAACCTAAGAAAGACACTTGAACTCTGTGCCAGGTACTGTCCCTTAGCTTTGATTGTTCTCTGCACTTCTTGAACTGGAGCTCCCATCAATACCTAATATGGGTCATGAGGACTAAGAAAATGTAGCAATGCCACCTAACAGGACAGTCCAGTTAACTCGCTTTGGTCCGCTGGATTACTTTAAATGGACCTTCCGCGGGTTACCTTAGGATTTAATTTTATGAATGCACATGTTACTGTCTGTCACTTCAATAACACCAACCCTCTCTCCCTGTGGCTCAGGCCTCTCTGTGCTTCCTCTCTTCTCTCTCGGACATTCTGGTTGCCATTTCGGGCCTGATGTTGTGGCTATCCATCCTACTCTGGAACCTCCTACTATTTCACTCTAGCGCTGGATATCCCCTTATAAGCAGGGGAATGGCCGCCTCTGGATATCAGTAATTCCCCCAGTGATGGTGGGCTGCCCTGGTCCCGCCTCTTGTACTAACCCTTCCTTATTATGTTAAACCTTCCCTCCTCCCCCCTCTTCTTTTTTCCCTCTCTCTCTATCTCTCCCCCGCCCCTTACCCCTGGCCTTTCCATAAGGATCTAACCAGATGTTCAGAAGCTTAGAATTTCTCCCCTCAGGAATTACCCTCCCGTGTGGGTATGGCTATCGGGAGAGTGACTAGCCAACATCCTTTAACCCTTACCTAATCGGGCTCTAGAAGTGCCCTTGGGTATCTTACATAAGATACTCGTCTAGGTGGGATTCATCCCACCACCCTTCGAGTGCTGGGAAGCACTCGGTACCTGAAGCCAAGTTTGATAGCAAATAGATGGGTGATGCAAGATTGGTTAAGTTACTATTAGTTAGCATTGCATTAACCACTATGAAAATGCCTTTTCTTGCAGCAGTTCATGTTAATTTGTCAGTTCGGTTAAGCTGCCAGTTTAGAGGCAGCCGACTTCTAATCATTGTCTTTATGATGAAACTTATTGAAACTGGTTATAATTTCTATATAGTTGTTAACTTACGGTTGTGTCTAATCTGCTACAGAATTTTCAAGGTACAAAGAGTAGTGATAACAGATATCTCCCTGCTGCGAATTATCCCTGTGTTAGCCTGTCCCAAACTTATCTACCAAAAATGCAGGACTATCCACTGAAATTATTTTCTTGGAATGTTAATGGGCTCTCTTCCCCAATTAAACGGGCTAGGATCCTCTCGCAGGTCAGGAAATCCAAAGCAGATGTTATATATCTACAAGAGACCCATTTAAGTAGTGCAGAGCATGCAAAGTTAAGCCGGATCACTAAAGGCGAAGTATTCAGTTCCTCCTATAGGGGTGGCAGGAGAAGAGGAGTCGCAATATTAATTCCTCAATGGGTCCCCTGGCAATTAGACGCTAGATGGATTGACCCTAATGGTAGATTGGTCCTCCTCCGGGGACGGATTAGTGGGGTAGAAGTCACTCTTGCAAATGCTTATTTCCCCCCAGACTTACTAGTGGGCGAGTTGAAGGGTCTGTTAGACAGAATTACCTAATTCACTGGCGGCATTCTCTTACTTGCAGGAGACTTCAATATTCTCCCTAGACCAGAGAAAGACTCCTCTAACCCTAATACCCCTAGGAGAACTCCACAACAGAGGTACCTTGCTAGATTTCTGTCACAGGTTGGCTGGGTTGACACATGGAGGTTTACTCACCCACATTCAAGGAACTATTCGCATTATTCAGCTGTTCATCAAACCTACTCAAGAATAGATTTAACCTTCACTCAAACAGAACATCTAGATTATTTGGTTGATACCCAGATTGGAGATATAACCCTATCAGATCATGCACCCATCATAAGCACCTGGAAGGTGGGTCTTCAGAAAAGAAATGTCATCTGGCGACTAAACCCTATACATTTAAAAATCTAATAGGTTTAAGGAGTTTTTCACAGACAAAATCTCTGAAATTTTAACTGACAATGTCAACCCAGACATCCCACCAGCTATTCTTTGGGATACAATAAAAACAGTCCTTCGTGGTCACCTTATAAAATTTACGTCACAGCTGGCAAAAGAGCACAGGCAACATAAAACGCAGCTAGAAGATACATTACATTTTCTACAATTATTGCACAAGCAAGGTGATAGTTCGGTACTTCCGCAAATTAAGCAAGTTAAACAAGAACTAGATAGACTATCATTACAACAGACAGAAATTGCTTTGTCCTTTCTTCGTCAGAAGTACTATGAAGTGGGGCCTAGAGCCACAAGATTATTGGCGTATCAAATCAGGAAACAAATGAAACTATCCAGCATACCCACACTTCGCCATCCAATAGGAGGCAGACCCTTAAATAAACTCAGTGATGTTGTGGACGCATTTACTGCATATTACACAACATTATACACCCCGGAAAACCTTGTATCCTCCGATTCCATAGGAATTTCTGCGTGACTTTTCCCTCCCCAGCATTCCACAGGAACAAGCCGAACGACTGCTAGGCCCTATAACAACACAGGAACTGGTTGGGGTGATCTCCCAAGCCAAAACTATGAAAGCCTGAGGCCCCAATGGTTATGGATCTGAATTTTACAAAGCAGTAAAACAGCCCCTTTTATGTCCACTGCTCAGAACCTGCAATTCCGTCCTACAAGGCACACCCCCGCACCTGGGCATATGCCACTATCTCAGTACTCCCCAAACCCGGGAAAAACCCACAGCTCTGTGAATCCTACCGGCCAATCTTGGTATTGAATACAGACTATAAGTTATTTATGGGAATCATGGCCCACAAGTTGGAAGCTATTCTCCCAATCATTAATAAAGACCAAACAGGTTTCGTGGGTGGGCGCACTACTACAGATAGTATTAAAAGAACCTACCATATCATATGTGAGATGCACTCCTCAGATTCGCCAGCGGTATTATTAAGCCTGGATGCCGAGAAGGCCTTTGATAGGGTTTACTGGCCTTTTCTATATGCGGTTATGGAAGCTGTGGGCCTCCCCAATGCACTGATTCAAGTCATCACAAACATTTATACCTCGCCTAGAGCTTGGGTGAAGGTCGCTGGACATCATTCAGCCCCCTTTTCCCTCCATAGGGGCACCAGGCAGGGCTGCCCCCGTCTCCCCCTCTTTGCCCTATATATGGACCATTAGCACAGCTAATCAGGAAATCAGAAGACATCACTGGAGGTCGGGCTGGGGGGGGAGGAGCACCGTATCGCTCTTTATGCGAACGATGTTCTTCTCTACCTGCGGAACCCGTCCACCTCACTTCCGAGGGTCAGTCAGCTACTGGCTGAGTTCGGGGACCTTTCCGGGTATAAGGTGAACATTACAAAAACCGAGATCTTAACTTTTCATTACACCCCCAACCAAAATATCAGGGAACAATTCCCATGTAAGTGGAAGCTAAAATACTTGGGAATAAACCTCACCAGAGAATTAAAGGACTCTTATAGACATAACTACACCACTTTTACCTCTCGCCTTAGGGAAGACCTCTCTAATTGGAGTACACTCACGCTAAGTCTATCTAGGAGGATAGACCTGGTCCGAATGGTTGCTCTTCCTAGAGCGCTGTACCTCTTCACTAATGTTCCCATCACAGTCCCATGCTCTGTATTTCGGGAATGGGACAGAGCTATTATTCATTTCATTTGGGCAGTCCGTAGACCTAGAGTCAAATTTAAACTTTTATCCATGCCAAGAACCCTAGGAGGTCTATCTCTCCCTGATTTTTATCGTTACTACCAAGCCGCACATCTGCTACATACCTTTGCCAGGCAAATAACTGATCATGATACGCACTGGGCAGAACTGGAGCGGGCAGCCATTCCAGAGACTGAGTATCTCAACGTACTCTATCTGGGGACGGCTCTCTCAACTGAATGTCAGAACCTGCCCCTGACATTAAATATAGGATCCTGACATGGTTCCAAATAAGAAGGCAATACTTGATCTCTCCCTTTATACCGCTAATATGCCCGATAGCGGTTTTAACCAACTTCCAGCCCAGATTACTTGATGATGCTTTCAAGCTATGGTCAAGGTACGGTCTTAGATACCTATTGCAAATCCTGTCCGGCGGGAAATTATGGTCCTTTCAAGAGATACAGACAAAATTTGGCCTGCCCCATTCCCATTACTATAGGTACTTACAGCTGAGGCACTACCACGGTTCCCTCTCAGCCTGGATACATAACCCTGATTGTTGGCCTCGGCTGATTGTATCTATGCAAGCACTACTCTCCAACCCAAATCAGAGGCACATAATATCTATTCTCTATCGAGCCCTGATTACCCCTTATCCCCCAAACTTGTTAATACCCTGTGAGAAATGGCAGCTCGAGTTAGGGGCACTAATAACAGCAAGCCAATGGCAACAGGCATGTCAGCAAGTGGCACGCACCTCAAGTTCTCATCAATGGAGGAAATATGCTTGGAAATTTCTTGTTAGATATTTTTATACACCAGCAGTTACCAGTCATTTCGCCCAGTGTAGCTCAGTTGCTTGCTGGCGGAAATGTGGTGAGAACATTGCTCACCTAACACATATAATGCATGGCTGCCCTAAATTAACCCCGTTTATTCAATCCCTACAGCAGGAGCTCCAAACAATCTTTGGAATGCATCTCCTGCTCACCCCAAAACTCTTCATTCTCTTAATTTTCCCTGATGACCTTAAGGATCAGAATGCCCGCCACCTTTTGGCCATCCTTCTCACTGCAGGGAAAAAAGCCATAACCAAACTATGGCTGACCCCTTGACCCACCCACTCTCATGGACTGGTGGTCTATAACAAAGCAAATTTACTATATGGAGAAGATTACATATAGACTAAACAGCCAAGAAGAACAGTTTAGCTTAAGGTGGAACAGATGGCTTTTATATTATTTACTTAAGGATACAACATTTGTCCCATAGATAAGTGAACCTTCTAGGGACATGGATATGTTGTTCATCCACACTTATTGGCAGGTTCCTTGCCGCTTTAAATCTTGCCGGAAGGTCTTCAAGCTGGCTCCTCCCACCCACCCGGGTGGTAAAACTCTCGGCTCCGCCCCATGACGCCAGATCTTCCTTACCACTTGGAAGCTCAGGTTCCCTCCTTAGCGTTGGCTTAAGACTGGTTTCTAATTCTTTGAAAGTTCGAAATTGAAAAGTTTTGCAAAGACTTGGTCTTCTTCTCCTCACGGTTGCGATGGACAAATCGACTCGGATTGAGGTGCCTTGCGGGCAGAAGATGTCTAGGGCGGATCCGCACTCCACGTGTGTCTACTGCCTGGGCCTTGAGCACGACCCGCAGGCCTGCGACTTGTGCTCTTCCTTTTCGCCTCACGTCGCCCGAAGACCGTGCTGCCCGATTACAACTGGGCGCCCGAAAAGAATTCCACGGTGAAATCTAAAGAGGCCCGATTGGCGGTGTCCGCGCGGCGTGGCTCGGCGGATCAGCTTGAGCAGATGATCGCCCTTCGAAGAGGAGCGGCGGGCCGCTTCTACCTCGGCTGGCATTTGTACCGCTCTCGGTGCCTCTTACCGGTCTCGAGCTTTGTCTGACCCTCTCGACCAAAGGTGAGGGTCCAGCTTCTTCGGGACCTTCTTCCAGGTCCAAAAAGAGCAAAAGTAACTCTCTCCGTCGACGCTCTTGGGAGCGGAAAAGATCCCCCTCCCTTGTCGACAGTCGACTTGGTCGCGACCCTTCAGCTTCGGCCACTGGCTTCATGGTGTCCCCGTCAGGCCAGTTGGCCGAGACTCCTGTCGATGCGGTTGAGATTTTTCTCGACCCGTTGGACGGGTTGTCGGCTGGAGAAGCTGAGAATCCCCTCACCCGGTTCCCCTGGTGGGAGTTGAGGATCCAGTCGGCTCGTCTGTGCCTCCGGTTCCGGAGCCTTCGGTGGGATCGTCTGAGCCGAGGGGAGTGCTGATTTCCGACACTTCTCCTCGCCTTCCTCGGCCTAGTCGAGACTCTCGGTCTCGGTCTTGGACATCCTCGGCGGTCCCAACGATCCCGCCGTCATAGGTGGTTCGGTCTCGGCACCATGACAGCGGTGCCATAGCTCTTCCAGACGAGGGGCTTGAGCGCCGGTTGGAAGTCGGGAGAGTCTGAGAACTTATGTGGCAACAGCTCCCTTTGACGGGAATAAGCCATTCAGTCGTCTTCCCGGCCATTAAGTGGCTGTCACCGGAGCAGCGAAACAACCCCTCGTTGTAGTCGAGGAGCCTGTTCTCAGGCCGGTTGTTGGCCAATTCAGCTGCCCCATCGATTCTGGTGGAACCTCCGCCCCACAGCCATTAGTTGGGGCTCCGACCAAAATTCTCGGTCGGCTTTGGGTTTGCCCATAGGCTGTCTGTCACCCTCACTCCCGATAAACCTCGGCAGGTGGAGGGTGGCTCAGGGCGAGGCAG
Organism: Neoceratodus forsteri; assembly: GCA_016271365.2. NCBI lineage: Eukaryota > Metazoa > Chordata > Ceratodontiformes > Ceratodontidae > Neoceratodus > Neoceratodus forsteri. Next base: position 789,510,681 of record CM057454.1, read on the forward strand.
TCTTTGAGGACTCTTCTGAGTCCGATGATGGTTCCTCCCTCTTCTCCAAGCGCATAGACTTGGAGTCCTCGGGAGGACAGTCAATGGACGATAGCCCTTCGTCCTTCTTAGGGTTGCTTCGACTCATCTCGGAGTCCACCGGGATGAAGCTCAAACCCGTTTCTAAATGGGCCAGGTATCCCCTCACGGAGATTCTGGACCGAGGGGATTCTCCTACGGAGGCCTTTCCGGTGGCCGAAGCCATAGTGGGTCCGGCCTTGGAACTTTGGCAGCGTCCTGCTTCCTGCCCTGCGCCTTCGGCCAGGTTGGCCAGGAAGTATGCGGTCCCTACCGGTTCCCTGTCCGGTTTTTCGGAACACCCCTCGGCCGAGGGGTTGGTTACCGACAGCGTTTTCCGCGTGCGGGAACACCAGGGATGTGGACAAACCTCCGACAGAGATCCAAGAAATTGGATTATGCGGGCGAAAAGTCTATGCTGCGTCCTCTCTCGCCTACGTCAGGCCAGTTCGGCCGTCCTCATGGCACATTTTTCTCCGCCCTGTTGGGCTCCTGGATGAGGTGTCCCTCATCTTCCCGCAGATCTGCAGACTACCGTCAGGCAGGTGCGGGACAAGGGCAGTGGCTAAACAGCAGCTCCAGACTGCGTTAGACATCGGGGGCTCATGTGCCAGGTCTGTAGCGGCCGCAGTGGCCATGCGTCGTCGGGCTTGGCGAGGATATCCACCTTTACTTCGGATACCCAGCACAAGTTGGTGGATGTTCCCTTTTTGGGGACTGACCTCTTCGGCCCTGGGGTGGAAGGTCACCTGCAGAGGATCGAGAAGTCCAGTGCTACCTTGGACTCGGTCTCTTCCGCTCAGAAGGACAAAGGCCGCAAGCCACAGCCTAAGCCCTTTCGTCCTTCTGCGCCCGCGCCGCGGCCCAGCAACGTCAGGGCCAGCAGGCTCGACCTTGGTATCCCAAGCCCAAGCCGTCGGCTTCCTCCAACAGGAAGCAGGGAGGTAAAGGCCCAGGAGGTTCCTCGGTCGGTCCCTCCTCCAAGCCTGCCCAGTGACGGGCTGAGGGGTGTCGCCCCCATCCCTGTCACCTCACCCCTGGTTCCCCCCGTGGGGGGACGGCTCAGACACTTCCTTTCTGCCTGGTCCGCTGTTACCACGGACAGGTGGGTACTGGAGGTGGTGGGAAAAGGCCTACCTCTGGAAGTCGAGCAGGCCCCGCCCTTCAGAGCCGTCGCACCTCGGGGGGCCTCGGGGTCCGCAGCCTCACTGGCGGCTCGCCGAGCCGACATCGCTCTCCTCCTCCAAAATGAGGTGATCACGGAGGTGGAGGACTCCCCTTCAGACCCGGGGTTCGTGTCCAGGTATTTCCTGGTTCCGAAACGGACAGGGGCTGGCGCCCCATTCTCGACCTACACGACCTAAACAAGTTCCTAAGGTCTCGAACCTTCAGAATGGTCACTCTGGCACAGATAATACCATCTCTGGAACACGGCGCGTGGTTCTGCTCTCTGGACCTACAGGGACGCGTTCTTTCATGTCCCTATCCATCCGTCAATCGGAGATTCCTCCGCTTTGGCGCGGAGGATCCCTCTTCGAGTTCGAGCCATGCCCTTCGGCTTATCTCCAGCTCCCAGGGTCTTCACCAAATGCATGGCAGTGGTGACAGCATTCCTGCGGCGCCGAGGGGTTCGGGTGTACCCTTACCTGGACGATTGGCTGATAGCAGCCTCCTCCAGACAGGAGGTGGAGCGGTCCAGAGATCTGGCCCTCCAGGTTTGCTCTCGAGTTGGTCTTCTCATCAACGAGGCCAAGTCGGAACTTGAGCCAAAGCAGGTGATCCTGTTCATCGGGGCAGAGCTCGACTCTCTTCGAGGAGCCAGGCACGACTCGGCAGACAGGGCGAGGTTCTTACCTCCTTTGCCCAGTCATTTCTGGTTGGGCAATCGCGCCCTGCCCGGGACTTCCTGCGCCTTCTGGGTCTCATGGCGGCCTGTACCAGCGTGGTCCGTTGGGCCCGCTGGCACATGCTCCCCCTTCAGTGGGGACTGGCCAGCCAGTGGTCACAATGCTGCGATCCTTTGGACCAGCTAGTGATAGTGACCCAGGAGATGTGGAGCGCTCTCCAGTGGTGGACCGTTCCATTCCATTTGCAGGAGGGCATCCCGTTTGTCCGCCCCAAGCCGACGGTCTCTCTATCGACCGATGCCTCTCTGATGGGTTGGGGTGCCCATCTGGGGGAACACCGGGTGCACGGCCTCTGGTCCCGTGGAGTCCGATGCCACATCAACCTGCTGGAGCTCCGGCGGTCCGCCAGCTCTCACCGCCTTTGCCCGTTTCTCCGGGGTCAAGTGGTCCGAGTCAGGCGGACAATACCACGACCATGTACTACCTGAACCGCCAGGCGCGGCGCGCTCCATGCTTCTATGCAAGGAAGCTCTCCGCATTTGGTCACTGTGCACAGCCTGGATGCGGATCTCCTAGCCATTCATGTGGCAGGAGCCTCCAACACCTGGCCGATGCCTGAGCGGATAGGGGCTGCATCTCAAATGGTCTCTCCTGCGGAGGTAGTACAAGATCTGTTCTCCCACTGGGGCACACCTCAGGTGGATCTGTTTGCCTCCAGGAGAACGCGAAGCTGAGGCTGTTCATGCCGCCCCCTCAGCAGGGCTCACTGCAGGGGATGCCTTCTTCGAGGCTGTGGACCCCAGGCCTCTTCTCGCCTTTCCCCATTTCCTTGATTCACAAGGTGCTTTCAAAGCAAGGAGGGACAAGGCGAGGTGATCCCTGATAGCCCCAGACTGGCCCCGCCAGTTCTGGTACCCAGATCTCCTCAGCCTCAGCTCCAGGCTCCCGAGGCAGCTTCCAGCTCGCCCGGACCTGCTTTCAGTCAGTCAGGGAAGGTGTTCCATCAGACCTTCAATCCCTGCACCTGCGGCCTGGTTCCTGAGCTGAGAGTTCCAGGCCTTGGGTCTTTCCGGCGGTCCTCAATGTTGTTGAGGCGTCCCGTAATGAGTCGACCAGAAAATGCTGCGCTTCAAATGGAAGAGATTCTCCATTTGGTGTCAGAGCAAGGGCTTGGACCCTTCCTCCTGTTCTGTGGCAAGCATTTTGGACTATTTATGGTCCTTTCTAGTCAAGGGCTTAGGTCGACGACCTAAGGTGCACCTGGCCATCTCTGCTTACGGGCGCGGCGGGAAGCAGTCGATGGCAGGGAAAGGTGGTGGCGCTTTTCAAAGGCCTTGATCACATTTCCCCTCGGTGCAGAACCTCCACCTCCGTGGGATTTACTGCTGGTACTGGCAAAGCTCATGGGCAAGCCATTGAACAATGCACAGGTGTGATCTTCTCACCTGTCGTGGAAGAACCGCCTTCTTGGTGGCTATCCGTCAGCCAGAAGGATGGGAGAGCTCCAGGCACTTTGCATCGGAGTCTCCTTACCTGGTCTTCCACAGGGACAAGGTTGTCCTGCACCCCCAACCGAAATTCCTTCCGAAGGTGGTGTCGGGAGTTTCACCTTAACCACGTGCTGACTCTGCCGGTGTTCTACCCCAATCACACCTCGGAGGCCGAATATAGGCTCCATACTCTGGACTCTAGAAGGGCGCTCGCTTATTATAAGGAGCGCACGGCTGAAATTCGGGGAGAGGTTCGCCAGCTGTTTGTCACCTACGCTGAAGCCGCACCTGGCAGACCTGCACAAGCGACGATAGGCAGGTGGGTCACCTCCTGCATAGATCGCTGCTATAAGTTGGCGGGCATGGAGCCTCCCAGAGGGATAAGAGCTCATTCTACCCGTCATACTGCTGTATCGGTGGCTGCTTCCAGGGACGTCCCTATCCAGGAAATCTGCAGGGCTGCTACCTGGAAGTCAGCACACACCTTTATTACCCATTACCACATCGACCTTGAGTCACGCCGGGATGCTGGTTTGGGGCCTCAGTTCTCAGTCCTTATTTCCCAAGTAAGTATTGGGGTGTGCGCTGCCTCCTCCTCCCGGAGAACTGCTAGGAGTCTGCCAATAAGTGTGGATGAACAACATATCCATGTCCCTAGAAATACAGGTTACTCACCTGTAACAGGAGTTCTAGGAATGGTATATGTTGTTCATCCACCACCGACCTCCCGGCCCGGCCTTTGTACCTGAGCTCTGGGCCAGATCTGGCGTCATGGGGCGGAGCCGAGAGTTTTACCACCCGGGTGGGTGGGAGGAGCCAGCTTGAAGACCTTCCGACAAGATTTAAAGTGGCAAGGAACCTGCCAATAAGTGTGGATGAACAACATATACCATTCCTAGAACTCCTGTTACAGGTGAGTAACCTGTATTTCCTAACCCCTCAAAACCTACCCTACTGTCTTCCCTGCCAGCCCTTCCCCCCCCCCAAACTTACTGCCTAAAATAACGAGACAGCCTTCCGAGGTTTCTCCTTATACCTCCCCTTCCTTTCCTCCCCTATTTCTTCCTCACTTATGACATACTCCTCGACAGCTTCAAAGAAAACGCATAACGATCCTATTCCAGCACCAGTGTCTACTCACATTTGCGCTAGCCACATGAGCTAGACTTAAAATTATTGAGGCAGTTCCCAGCTTGTACCCAGAGGGCGTGGACTCTACCTCACATATTAACAAAGGCTGTAATAAATTTTACCCCTCTTATACAGCATAAAATATTAACCTCTGTGATCCTCATTCTGTGAAATGATATGTTTGATTTGTATCTACTCCTGCTGTACCTATGTATAGACACAACTGAATTAAATTTGCTGTAAATGTTTGTAATTTCATGAAACTGAATAAAAGAAAATAAAAAAAATACGTGAGTTTAAAACCAGCATCTCTGAAAGTGCATATTTCAGCATTGCTGCATAACAGTCCTGGGCACTAAATCAAAACCTTGTCACACCCAGTGTTCAAGAAATTGTTCAGAGTGCTAAACCCCACTTGACAGGATGTCAGTCCCAGCTTGGGATCTAAACTTGTTAACCTCAAAGTTAAAGCAGCAGTACCAAAAATGTCAAAACCTGATTCCTTTGTTTTTAATTATTTTTTTTTTTGTTTGTTTTCTTTATAGTCTTTATCTTTTCTGATGGTTTAGCACAGACCGTTGACAGGAGCACCATATTGGATTCTGAGGGAAATGGGTGCTGCTATTCTCTCATTGGTTATTTTGTCTGATATAACTGGAATGCACCACCCCTTCCTTTGCTTGCTGAGTGTTTACAGGACAAGCAGTGTAAACACAGGGTGAAAAACAGGAAATGGTATGGGGGCTGCCATATTTTTCCTGTGGATCTGCACAACATTATAAATGTACAGTATTAAAAATCAAGGGAACCAATAACCAGAAACAGATAAACAGCAGAAGTTAAATCTGAAATTTTAAACTACCAGATATTGGAAAAATCTGGGAATTGAATACTTTTTGGTTAACTAGTACTGCTGCGTTAATGTTTCCACAGTTTTTTGTTTTTTTGAAATTTAAGTTTATTGAGTTTGATAAAAACAAAACAACAACATCATAATACAAAACACATCAAGAGAATACAAGAAAACATTAGAATGAACGGTACAACCAAAAAACTAAACCCCCCACATAGCCCAACCCCCAACAAAAGAAAATAACACAAAACTCCCACCTCCCAAACCCAATCCCACCCACAATCCCGCCAACCCACCCAACCACAAATACAAGAAAATTATACAGTATCGAACGCTCAACCCCCACAAACCATTCCCCCCCTCCCACCGGGGTGCACCGACAAACACCAAACATCGTCTGGACAAAGCAACATGTCACCACAAACTTCAAATCTTGACATTGGTATAAAAGCAAGGCAAACTTAACAATAAAAATTAACATAAATCTTAAAGTGAGAAGCAGACTTGAGGAGTCGGGTCTCAGAGTTATATAAGTTAGGTCAAACACAGGGCTTGGAGTTTACTCCATCTCCTCTGAAATAGGTCCAAGCGACATTTAAGACTAGCAATCAACCTTTCAGATTGAAGGTATGAGACCAGTTCAGTCAACCAATCCGTAGAATGACAAGGCCAGTTGGTCAGTCCAATGTCTTAAAACCAGTTTTTAACAGCCATAGACACCAAAGCCATATAGTACCTACGCTCAACACTATCTATACGGAAAGTTCCCTAAAATACATATCTCAGGACAGAAAAACTGGACAGATCCAGAAGAGGATCAAGATAGTCCCGGACCAGAGACCACAAGGGGCAACTTTAGGACACTCCCAGAACATATGGATTAAGTTACCTCCCTTGCAAACACCTAGAGCACTTTGAATGAGAGGCCTCTTAAGCTGAAAGAGTTTAACCGGAGTATAGTAGAGGTTATTGACAATATAATATTACGTTAATCGCAACCTGTCCTGGGTATGGTATCTATGAAGATCTTTCCAAATACGGACCAGTCCAGGGAAGTATCAGGTAGAAGGTGTGCCCATACACCGAGCCTTCAATCGTATCGAGCAAATTATAATTCAAAAGGAAGGAATATATCAGAGAAATAGAATGGGATTGGGAAGCAAGATTGATAATTCCGGAAGAGAAAGGATAAACAACCGAGTCCCTAAAATTGGTACCAAATCTCCAGCTGATCATATGTCTCAGTTGATAGACTTTGAAAATCTCTCTCCTAGGTATATCAAATTTCTCCAGAATATCACCGGAAGAAAGAAGTGAGTCCCTGCTAAAGAAGTGCTCAAGTCTGGCCTCTCTAATTTGCGGGAGCCACTCCGAGGTAATCCATGAGGTACCCAGTTTAACGTTGGGATTACGAACAGCCGGTTGTCCCAGGTCTGAGATAGGGGAGACACGGAAAAACTTTAAGCATTGCACGAGTGTCTTAAGAGCAGCCACCATTACACTGTCCGGCACCCAATATGACAGTACCTTTGGGGATAGATAAAATAGAGCATACCTGTCTGGTTTAGTCTCAGAAAGAGAGGCTGCCTGCTGAAGCCAGATTGGACAGGATGAGTCTGGTTCGGTAGAGAACCATCTTCCCAACTTAGAGAGGTGAGCCCCAATGGTACAACAGGAGATTAGGTAATCTAAGACCCCCTTTCTCTCTAGGAAGCGATAATTTAGCATAGGAGCGCCTAATCACCTTCCCCAGCCAAACGAAATTAGAAAAAAGCACATGAAACTGCTGAATGTAAGAGATAGGAAGCCAAAGGTTAACCAAGTTCAATGGGTAAAAAATCCGGGGGAGGACGTTCATTTTAAGAATATTTATTCTACCCCAAAGTGAGATGGGAAGAGCTGACCAACGCTGTAAATCCTGAGAAACCGAGTCCTTGACTCTATCCAAATTTAGCTTTTCAAAGAGAAGGATCAGTAAAAGTAAATCCCTAAATATTTAATAGACCTAGGGGCCCATCTCATCCTGAAAGAGGAAAATTCGTGCTTTTTAGTATATACATTAAGAGGAAGGATTTCAGATTTGGAAATATTCAATCTATAACGAGAGAAAGTACCGAACCTCTCAACAATACCTATCACCGCCTTCAAAGATTCAGCCGGATCTGCTAAATGTAAAAGAATATCATCTGCGTAAGCAGAAAGGACCAGTTCCCTTTGATGTAACCTAAGTCCCTTAACCTGAGAAGAAGCCTTAAGCCTAATAAGTAAAGGTTCCAAATACAAATTAAATAATAAAGGGGAAAGAGGACATCCCTGTCTAGTGCCGGTATATAAACGAAAAGGGGAAGAGAACACCCCATTACAATAAATTCTAGCAGAAGGGCTACTATAAAACACCGAATCTTATTTAGAAAGGCAGGCGGAAAACCCATTCTCTCCATAACCGCCCAGAGAAAAGACCAGTCCACGCGGTCAAAGGCCTTTTCAGCATCAAGAGAGACCAGAGCAGCCGGATACGAAACGGATTGGGCATATTGGGAGATATGTGACAGGGTCCTCAAATGATCGGCCGACGATCTACCAGGGACAAAACCAACCTGCTCAGGGCTCAGCAGACCAGACCAGACCAGACCATTCTGATTCTTTCAGCTAATATTTTAGCAAGAATTTTCATGTCATAGTTTTGGAGAGAGATTGGTCTGTAATTGGCTGGATCAGTAAGAATCTTATTTGGTTTAGGGATTAAAACAATTATAGCTTCAAACAATGAGGGATCCACATCCGGAGATACAGATAGGTACTCATATAACTTAAGAAGAGTGGGTATCAAGTCCTTAGCAAAGGCCTTATAAAAATTTGCCGGGAGACCATCAGGACCCGGTGTTCGGTCAGGAGCAAGGGAAGCAATAGATCTCTCAATCTCCTCCGATGAGATAGGAGCCAACAAAATAACCTGTTGGGCCTCTGATAAGCAAGGAATATCGATCTCCCTCAAATATTCGCTTAGCTCCGAAATAGAGTGCGATACAGGGGATTTACTGTAAAGGTCCAGATAATACTCTTTAAAAATATGGGCAATTCCTCTGGGTGAAGTGACAACCGCACCGGATGAAGAGAGCAGAGAGGGAATAATCCTGGAGCTTTCCAATGCCCGTAGACGCAAAGCCAAGAGTTTACCGGACTTCTCCCCTTGATCAAAATATTTGGCTTGAGTTTTTAACAGGCAATACTCAGTTTTCTCCTTCAAAAGATCCATATATTCACTCTTAACTGATAAAAGCTCTTTAAGATCAGTTAAAGAAGAAGTTGAGGAGTATTTAGCCTCCAAATCCCTGATTTTACCCATCAAAGATAAGGATTTGCAAGCCCTTTTTCTTTCTAAGGGAAGCCATTTTAATAAGCTCACCCCTAAGATAGCACTTCAAGGCAGACCAGACCATGTCCAGCCTTGGAGTAGAATTAAGATTATCTGCCAAAAAAAAGGAAATCAGGGAGCTGATATCAGACACATTTTGAGGATCCTTCAGCAGTTGAGTATTCAGCCGCCAAACTGAATCTTGGGAGAAATCCGGGGCTAAGGAGAGCTTGATTCAGACGACAGCGTGGTCCGATAAAATAATTGGGTCAATGCCAGATAAACAGAGACTCGGGAGAAAGGAAGTACTAACTAAAACCATATCTAACCTGGATTTGGTACCATGCGACTGAGAAAGGAAAGAAAAGGCTCGGAGAGAAGGATTAGCATGTCTCCAGGGGTCACATAGACCCAGCAACGATCTCAATTCCAGAAAGGCTCTATGAGGAGGGAGGGGGACGCCTATCCCGAGGGTCTCTATCTAGAATAGGTGAACAGGGAATATTCCAGTCCCCACCCAATATAAACTGGGCAGGAAGAAAATTAGCCAATTTATCAGCAAGGGACATGAAAATCCCGATCACGCCCCCACCGGCCATATACAGAGCCCAGAACAACGTTATCCCCATTAAGAGTACCTTTGACCAACATAAACCTCCCTTCTGGGTCTGACACAGTCATCTCTTTAGTAAATAAGACATGCTTCTTGACTAGAACCGCCACCCCTTTACTAAAACAAGAATTACCCACAAGATAGGACTGAGAAAAGCCAGAACGTGATAATAGCTTGGTGTCACCATGGCTTAGATGAGTTTCCTGCAAAAAAAGGATGTCAATTTGCAGTAGTGAACAATGATTAAACATCTGCAGGCATTTGACCTGATCCCTAAGTCCACGTACATTCCAAGAGGCTATTTTGAGAGTATTCATAGCCATTTTAGATACAGTATACAAAAACCAAATAACCAGACACATTCAGGATTATAGGAAAAAAAAAAAGGTGCACCCCAAAAGGAAAGGCTGGGAATACCTTATAGTACCCGAACAGACCAAGCTTTAGTCCCCACAGGGAGAACCCCCCCATTTTAATCCCCCAGAAACAATACATTAAACTAAATTGATAGACTAAGCTGGCCCCTTTATATGTCCCCAGCCCAATATTATTAATAGCTAAGTAAACCCCAGTCCGAAACAACCCCAAACAAGAATTACAGAAGACAGACTCCCCATAACAGCATGTCCCATTTAACCAAATGTCGTGTAAAATACAAAGGAGGGTAATCATCATTCCCAACCCCCCTCCCACCCATTAATACCCAGCCTCCACATAATAGGCAAGAGACCATACAAAACATGTGAGATAGCACTCATCAGTCCCAATCCCCCCACCCACCCAACAAAGACCAAAATCCAAAAAGCCCAGAACAAGCCAATCCGTGAAAAGAAAACCCTCCCCAATTCCGGAAACCCAACATAATCTGAGAAAGATCCAACCAGTCCCCCCACAAACATCCAATACCCCAGCAAACCAAAGATAACTATATACAACGAGTGGCCCGAGCATGAAAAACCTATAAGACAAGCTAAGGCCTAAGGGCTCGAACCTCCTGACCCCCATTGCGAACCTCCAATCCCCCAGCGTGGAGTACAAATACCAATATGCAAAATAATTCAGACACAATCCCATGACAGCAGACGTCCACCATCCCAACATAATATTCCCCAACAGTCCCAATGCCAGGGAGAGGTTAGCCAACCCCCCAAAATACGGCTCGCGATTCCACATCCAACGAGCAGACGCTCTTAAACCCGAGCCCCCCCTCCAGGCACCAGTAATCAAGGAGGTAAGCAGGCAAAAGGAATAGACAGTAAGAGGAAAGCAGATAGGAAGGGAGACACCGGAATCCAACGAATCATCTCAACGATAAAAAGCCCATCCAACCATACCTCTCAACCTCCCGCCCCACAAACCAGAAACAAGGCCCAAAATCAGGGACAAAAGACCAAAACCAGGAACATATCCCCAAAACTGGGGACATCAACATAGAAAGCTGGTAAAATGAGGGGCTCTGCTCAAAACGCATTCTCCAAGGAAGAACAAGTCTGTAACTTCAAGGCTTGCCATTGCCCTATTCCCACAACTCCCACTGTTCGGCCACAGAAACACAGCTTGCAGGAGGGACAGAGTACAACCTTGAGGCAAAACCAGGAACATCCTGAAAATCAGGGACAGCCGAGAGGCATGTATCCAGCCCCAATCTAGCCCATCGGTCTCCCGGCCTACCCCAGGAAGAGTGCAATTTAAGTAGCCCACCTACCCGATATCCAGGCGCCCGCAGAAAAGAAAATCCTGAACTAAGGAGTAATGAAGCACTGGATCCATAGAAACATAAACCAGAACCGCTGTTTCCGGAGGGACTGGTGAGATAGGGGAACCAAACTGGTCCCCGCCAGGAAGTCACCCCAGGAAACAGCAGCCGTAAAAGGTTCGCTGCTGGGAAACATGAATGGAACAGCAATGGGATCCTCACCCAAAACTCCACCTCATCGCAATCAACCAGGCCGAACAACTCGGGAGGAAAAGAAAAGAGCAGGAAAGCAAAGAGACCGAGAGAAGGACCAGAGGCAGAAAAAAACGGGAAAGAAGGTAAGATCAAGAAGCACCCCAAGTCAGCTAGGATAGCAAAAGTTAAACATTTATCACTGAAGGCAGAGGTATACATATTTTAGGGCAGAAGAAATCGTAATCCACAGGATCATCACACTCTTGCATTAAGTTAAAAAATAGAAATTCCTTCAACCAGCCGACTTAAACAGATCCGGTAGTTTAGTGGCCAGTTCCTTGAGGGCTGCTTCGGGGGAGTTAAAGCTGGTTGCCGTGCCTCCGACAGTGACTTTAAGAATCGCCGGATAAATCATCCTGAAGGGGATAGAAGCGGCTATTAGCTTCTGCACTACGGGATGGTAAGCTGCCCTTTTTTCCCGGGTTTCTTTAGGTAAGACCTGCGTAATCCGAATTCTGGATGCACCCCAGAAGACATCTTTAAGTTCATGCGATTTCATGTAAACGTGCTGTCTTTCAAGATAACTTAAGAACTTGAAAATAATAGGACGTGGGGGGGATCCAGACGAGGGCCTGGGTCTCAGGGAGCGATGGGCCCATTCTAGGTGATAAGAGGGACTTATAGGGGATGGACCCACGACCTTGTTCAGGAACCTCTGCAGAAAGGCCATCAAGTCTGGGCCCTCTTCCAACTCGGGTAGGCCCAGAATTAATAAGTTGTTCCGGCGATTACGCCCTTCCAGGTCTTCAGTTTTAGCTTGCAATTTTTTAATCTGGTGTTTAAGCTCGGTGACTTCAATTTCGGTTTTTGACCTCCACTGCTTCAACGAGAAAATTCTAGCTTCCACATCCGAAACTCTAGTAGAGACAGAGGAGAGATCGCAGCGCAGGGACTTAAGTTCGCCAGTCAGCTCTTTCAAAATATCTTTCAGTGGAGTAAGCTCTTGGAGGAACCTATCCTCCGTTAAGGGAATAGCCTGTTGCACTCTGTCCCCGCTTCGATCAGGTTTAGCAGTGCCCTGATTGCATTGTTTCTTTGCAGCTTTCTCCGGGGATGCAGGGGGTGTGTGTCTGACTGAGGCCTGCTTCCCATCCACCTCCATCCTGATAATACAAACGGTTATTTCGCCCACAGAGCTCGTTTTGCAATGGCAGGCAGATTAGTCAGACGTCTCCTCAACAAATTTTACGTTTAGATGCCAAGATGAATCCAAAAACAGCCAGGAAAGGTGGCTAGAGGGGAGAGCTCAGAGTCCCAGCTGCTGCCTAGCTAGATGCCATCACGTGACCCTCGTTTCCACAGTTTGAGTCCATGGCAACAGCAGAATTAAAGTTTGTAACATGAAATACTGTATTTCTGGTGGCAGTGTAGACAAATCAGTGGCCTTCAGGCACTTAGTAAGGACCCTGAATTTTTGGTGTTCGACAAAGAAAAGGTAACATGCAGAACAAATATTGCTTTTCTCCCTAAATTGATGAGTTTCATTTGAATCGGTCATTTTGCCTGTTTATTTAGAAATGAAAACACACACACACACTCAAACGCACGTGCAGGTGAACGAGCATTACGCTGCCTTGATGTAAAGTGAGCCCCCCTGAGGAAGGCTGGGATAGCCGAAGCGCCGGGATCAGCAGCCGTTTGTAGCTCCTGCTTTATTTGGCTTAGCCACTGAGTTATCAGTTATTTACTGAACATACCTGGATGGAATAAACCACGAAGCTTTGTTTTGCTAACAGTCTTGTTCAGAGTATCTACTGTATACTGAGTGCTGCACGTTTTTTGGATTTGCTTGATGTAAAGAGAGCAGAACTGAAGTCATCAGAGGTGACAACAAGCAGCTGTTTGTTACATAAGGAGAGGTGTCACAGAGACACCCAGAAAGTAAACTGACATTATCAAGATGGATAATATCTACTATTCGGTACTATTACATAACCATAGGGAAGGTCCCACCAGAAGGCATCAGGGCACATTCCACAAGGGGAACAGCAGCCTCTGAGGCTTCAAGAAGGAACATACCACTGGATGAAATGTTTATGGCTGCAACTTGTGTATCTGTCCACACATTTATCTTGCATTACAGGCTGGACATCTAGGCTAGAGAGGATGCCATGTTTGGCCCCTCTGTTCTGCAGAACCTGTTTCCCAAGTATCTAAAACCCTTCAACTCAGTGTACTGCTTGGAGTCTGCAAGAGTTGGACTAGCTGTTCTAAGCTGCTATTGTAGAAGGAAGAGGTGCGCGCTATACGAACATACGAAATTTGCCAGCAGATAAAGGCCTAGAGGTCTATCAAGTCTGCTCGAATGTGCAGCTAGCACCCCTTATTCTGCAGCTGCCCCTCCCTTCCACCCTTCCCCTTCATTAACCCCCGCCCTGTCCCATCCCCTTTGAAGTAGTCCACTGTTCTACTGCATACCACTTCTGCAGGTAACGATTCCACCCAGCCACCACCTTCTCTGTAAAAAAAGTGTCTCCTCATCTCCTCCTGAACCTTCCTCCTCCAGTCTCATATCATGGCCCCTGGTGGCCCTCTCCTCCTTACTTTGAACAGCCCTCTGTACCCGTCTTGTTTATTCCTTTCACGTATTTAAAGGTTTCAATCATGTCACCCTGTCCCTTCTCTCCTCCAGTGAGTACATGTTCAACTCCTTCAACCTCCTCTCGTATGATAAGTCCCCAGCCCTTGATCATCTTTTGACGCCCTGCGCTGTACCCTCCAGTAACTTAATGTCCCTCTTCAGATACGGGGCTCAGTACTGCACGCAGTACTCCAGGTGTGGTCTAACTAATGACCTATACAGTGGCAGAATCACCTCCTCCCTCCTCGAGGATATACCCTTGCAATACAACCCAGCATTTTGTTGGCCTCTTGCAGCTGCCTTCCTACATTGTGCTGAGTTGTTCATTGACCCTGTAATGAGCACACCCAGATCCTTCTCCTCCTCTGTCTGGGCTAGCTGCACTCTCCCAGCTGGTAACTCCTCCTTGGTTCTTCATCCCAAAATGCAGCACCTTGCACTTTTTGGCATTAAAGCCAGTTGCCAGGTGTCTGACCAGGTTTCAAGCTTTGCCAGATCATCCTGCAACCCTGCCATCCCCCAGGTCATCCACCACCGCTACTTTTTGTATCATCAGCAAACAGACTGATCTTGCTCTTGATGTCTCATAATATGTCTGCAATGAATATCCCAAACAACACTGGTCCCAACACCGAGCCCTGTGGAACACTGCTCGTCACTGCCCTTGTGTGTGAGAGCTCCCCACCCACCACCACCCTCTGTTGCCTTCCCTGAAGCCAGTTCCCTACCCAGCTCACCAGCTTTGCACCCGCCCCTGTGCCTACTAACTTCCTTCCCAGCCTTCCATGTGGCACCAAGTCGAATGCCTTACTGAAGTCCAGATACAGGACATCCACTGCATGGCCCCTGTCCAGTTGCCTAGTTACCCAGTCATAGAACTCGACCAGGTTGGTTTGGCAGGATCTGCCATGTATGAAGCCGTGCTGTCTGCTGTCCTGTAGTCCTTTGGCCTCTAGGAGGGCCACCAGCCTCTCCTTCAGGATAGTCTCCATTAGCTTACCCACGATGGATGTGAGGCTCACTGGTCTGTAGTTTCCCGGTTCATCCTTGGGGCCACTCTTGTGGAGGGGCACCACATGAGCCATCCTCCAGTCCTGAGGTACACACCCGAATGTAGTGAGGCATTAAATAGGTCTGCCAAAGGTCCTGCAAGGACCTCTGCCAGCTCTTTCAGTACCCTGGGTGGATGCCATCTGGGCCTGGCGCCTTGTCCACCCTCAGTGCCTTCAAACCCTCTCGAACTCTGCCCTCCATGATTTCCCCATCTGTCACCACTTCCCCCCTGCTTCTGCCATTTCTCCCACCTTGGGTATCACCCCCTCTTCTTTAGTAAATACTGAGCAGAAGTACTCATTTAGTGCTTCTGCCTTATCGCACCCTGCTTCCACCCAACCCCCCTCCTTCCTTATCCTTACTATGTGGTCTTTACAGCTCCTTTTCTCCCTGATGTACTTAAAGAAGTCCTTCTCCCCCTTCTTAATGCCTTGTGCCAGCCTCGAGTTCCGTAGATGCTTTGGCTCCCCTTAATGCCCTTGTCACCTCCTTCGATTCTGTCAAGTACTCCTCCCTGTCCTCCCCCCTCCCTGTTTTCTTGTACTTCCTAAAGGCAGCTCTTTTCCTCCTTACCTTTTCCATGACCTCCTTGCTCAACCAGCTTGGTTTCTTAGCCCTAGCCTTCTTGCTCTGGGCTTTGCAACAGGTTTTGGTTGCCTCCACTATCCCCAGCTTTATGAGCTCCCACCTCTGGTTAGTGTCCATACTAGATTGAATTCAGGCCAGGTACCCTTTTACCACTTCCCCCATCCTCCCAAAGTCGGCCCTCCTGAAGTCCAGCACTCTTGTGCCAGATTCCGCTCCTTCCTTGCCTATATCCAGTGTGAGCCATACTGAGTGGTGGTCACTCCCTGACAGCGGTTCCTCCACTGTAAGTTCTCTCACAAAGTCCCCATTTGCTAGCACAAGGTCAAGGGTATTCCCTAACCTGGTTGGTTCACTGACCATTTGCAGCAGGAAGCTGTCCTGGTAGGCATCCAGCAGTACCTGCTCCCTTCTGTTCCTGGTTGTTGGGGTGCTCCAGTCCACTCCTGGCATGTTGAAGTCCCCCACAATCACCACATTACCCTTCTCGCAGGTCCTCCTGATCTGTCCCGCTAGTTCCCTGTCTAACTCCTCCGTCTGAGATGGTGGCCTGTACACCACTCCCAGTCTAAGAATCCTGTTCTTGGAATCCTGGATTTGCACCCAAAGTGACTCTGTACTACCCTCCTCCCCTTCCTCCCTTACACACTTCAGTCCTTTCTTCACATATAGTGCCACCCCCCCTCCTTTCCCAATCACCCTGTCCTACAAAATAACCTGTACCCTGGTACAGACAGGTCCCAGTCATTGTATTGGGGGCCCATGTTTCTGTGATGGCTGCAATGTCCACCTCTCCCTCTGCCATGAGAACCTGTAACTCTGCAGTTTTCCTCCCAAGGCTCCTAGCATTAAGGGTAACCACCTTCCACCCTTTTCCCCTCCTCCCATCCTGCCCTCCTTTCCTAGCATCACCAATAGTACTTGCCATTTGTCCTTTGTCACTGTTATGGGGGGTAAGCTCATATGGTTTCCCAACCTGTGGTCTCTGCATATCTCTTCCCCAACTGCTACCCCCACCCCCCACTCCTAGTTTAAATTCCCAACTTCCTCTATGTACTCCTCCATCCTCTGTTTCAACACTTTCTTTCCCTCCTCACTCAAGTGTAGTCTGTCCTTGGCATAGAGACTACTGTCCTCCCAGATCCCTCCCACCCCCTAACAGCCCATACCCTTTAGCACAACACCAGGTTCTTAGCCATCCGTTAAATTCCTCTATTCTCAGCTTTCTTGTTGTGTTTGCCTTTGGCACCAGAAGTATCTCTGAAAAAGTTACTGATCTTCCTGCCCCCTCACATAATTGTGCTAGTTCCTCAAACCTCCTCTGGACTATATCTACTGTCTTGTCAGCCAGGTCGTTTGTCCCAAGATGTATAATTAAATGAGGCTTGTCCCTACCCCTTCTAGCATATTTCAGAACAGATTGTCCCACCCTTTCCGCTGTCATTCCTGGTATGGCCTTCACCCAAATGTGACTATGCCTCTCCCCCTTGCTACCCCACCTGACTCCTCTTAGTATTGAGTCCCCCAGAACTAAGATTCCACCCCTCTTACTCCCTGCTTGCTTCCATTCATCTCCCTCTCTCATTTCCAGCTCCTCTTCTTCCTCCTGCACATTATTTCCCCCTTTTACCCCTGTTGCAATTCTCCCAGCAGAACTTCCCCCCACTCCAGTTTGGTCCAGGCATTTATCAATTACTCCTCTAATTTCATCATTTCCTCCTCCACCTTCTTCCTCTCTAGTAGTGCAAAACTATTTTCTGAAGACCCTTCACAAATGCCCGCCTCCCCTCTTCATAGTAACCTGTTCTCTCCTTTCCACTCCATGACTTTTGCCACTTCTTCGCCTCCTCACAAGTCCCTATCTCCTCATTCCATTTGTCTTTGTCTCCTGACCTGGTTTCCCGGCAATCGTTCTTCCTGGCCTGGGCCCTTTGTCTCTGCTTCCTTCTTCTGACTCTCTCCTCACCACTGTTGGCTTAAATCGCCTCCCTCATCTCCCTTCTTCCTCCCTCCAATATTGGGCTAAACCCACCCCAATCTGCCTTGCCTGTCTTAGTTCCTCCTGCAGACCCTCAATCTCCTTTCTAAGTTTTTCTATGTGGTTGCACACTAAACATCCTCCCACACTCCAGGCAATTTTAGAAAGATTGGGCACTGCAGTTGTTGCAGCCTACCACCCTACCCATTGCTGTCTTGCCCACCAGCGACCCCCCACCCTTCCAGATGCAGGATGCCAAACACTCCCCAAGTCTCCTCTCCTCCTCTATCAGTGCAAAACATTTTCTTTATTTCCCTTACCTCCTTTGTTGCACACGTTTAGATATATTGAGCAACTGCTTTTTATATTCCTATCCTTCTTATCCACACTCAAAGAGAGACTTTAAGTAGCCATTGCACAACCTTCTTCAAACTCCTACTCCTCCTTTCTCCACTGCAATATCAATGTGACTAAGTAATAATGAAAAGCTCCTAGATTTGCATTTACTTCCCTTCCACTGAGATAGCTACCTGATTGTGAGACAGCAGTCACCTCTTCCCTTGCTGCTGTTCCTTTCCTGGATGTCTGCTTCTGCTATGACAGGTGCATATCCTTTGCCTGTTTGAGGAAGTGATGTCAGAACCCCTGGTATAAAGGAAATAATGGGGGTGGGGTGAGGGGTTTGGGTGGGTGTGACCAGCCCAAGTCTTCCAGAAACAATCAGGTAGCTGAGACCTCTGGTCAGACCATTAGCACCCTTCCCCCGCTCTGCACTAAAACTTTGCAGCTAGTGAAGCCAGCAACAATGAATCACCATGCTACTCAAAGCCCCCAAAATAGGTTTGCTACCCAAAGAAACAGGACTCCAATTCAAACAGCTTCACCAACAACACATCAAAATAGGCTTGGAATTAGAAGATATAGGTCTCCAATTCAAAGAAACAGACCCAGTTAAATCACAATTATGTTTTAAAACAGAAGAAATAGGCCTCTACAAATGCAGCCTGCCACACAGTGAATCAAACAAATGAGCCCACTTATAGCTACCAAAACAGGTTTCAAAATTCCAACAGCCCCAAACAATACCCTGCTAGCCCCTTAGTAGTAAGAAATAAAAGAAATAACCTTCTACCAAGTAGAATCCACAAAAAACAATAAGAAGCTACTGTACTGTAGGTCTGATCCTGTCCCCCTTCTAGTTCCTATAATATCTGCCTTTCTTCTAAAGAATCAGAGCAGCTAGTACAACTCACCCTTACCTTACTCCCCTGTTTAGAATTATAATATGATAGGTTAGGGTGCGTTAATGGGGCTTCCATAGCTTGTGCTTTTCAGTGCTTAGCCAGTATTAAGTGTTCCTGTTTACTTTAAAACTTCCTTTATAATTTTATTGGTTAAATATTTTTTGTGTGTGTTAAATTGAGTCAGCTACAGCTGGACTGTTCAGCAAAAGATCTGTTAGGGAAAGGCTTCAAATGCGAGACCAGCACAGAGCGAGAGAGAGAGAGATTTCTTTAAAAAAAAAAAAAAAAAATTCTACGTGCTGGCCCAGTGGTGCAGAGGGCTGAGTCACCTGCCACCACACCGGTGACAGGGGCTTGGGAATGGACTTGGGTCACTGAGGTTCAACGGGGGGGGGGGATAGAGTGTCCCTGGGGGAGGGGTGGCCAGCCATCCTTTGACTGCAGCCGGATGGAGGCCCAGTGGTTGTGCGGGTGTGAGTGACTTGAAGGGAGGGACTGCGGTTCCATGGTGCATGTATGCCTCCACACACGTGCATCTGTATGCTGCCGTTGTGGGGAAAAAGAGAACGCTGAAAAGAGCCAGATGAGCTAAATGAAGCACTTCCCACTCCGTCTTGACCTGGTGTCGTCATGGCCCCTGGGCACTCAGGACGCCTGCACTGGGGTAGTCCTCCCTCCTCTGGCCCTGCCACAGAGGGGGGAGCTTCTTGGGGGATGTAGCCTGGAGGACCTGGAGAAGCAGATGCTGCTCAGGAAAAACCAGGGTCGGGCTGAGAGCCTGCCCGCCTGATGTGCCAGATACAAAGTATTATGGGGAAAAACATTTCTGTGTTCCGGGGCACCATTCCACAAGTGGAGATGATGCAAGAGTTGTACTAACTGCTGTTACCTTATTATTTGGAAGAAAGGCATACTGTGGTGAGTATCCTTCCATTTTGTTTAGCCACATAAGGTGCCCACATCCAGCTACTCCAGCAGGCAGTCCAGCAACCGTACAGTTTTCTGCAAGGGGTTCCCGATGAGCATAACTGTATATACCCTAGACATGGGAACTCCCTGGACCATCCCCGTCCCCATCCTGATCAGGAGATTTAGGTCAGTCACCATTCCACCAAGGAAGAGTTGCGTATTTTTAATGTTTTGTTTAATAGTCTGCACTTCTTTAGCTGCACTTTATGCAGCATGTTAGAGGTTGCAGCTTTTTGTGATCTTGGTTAATTTTTTTGCCTGTTGTTTTCATTTTTTTGTCCCTTCTCCTGTGTAACCCCTACACTTGGGTTGCACCTGGAAACAAGCTTTAGCTTGGCTTGCCTTTCCTGATCACTGGTTTACAAGTAAATAAGGTAAAATAAAAAATTGTGAGCTCAAAAGATTAATGTTGAAGCTACAGTACAAATATGAATATGACATAAGAACCCAATAAGCCATATTTCAGTTGACATAAAATAAATAGACCATATTACAGTTCTCAAAGTGCAGATGGTTTGGAATTTATCCTGTAAAATCTCCGATTGCCCTTGGAATAAAGCTCTACGGTTTTCTATTACAGTTTGTATCGTGTCTTCTTTGTATGTAGTATCCAGTTTCCTCTCTTGGTACCAAGCAGTACTATAAGCAGACTGCATCATAGATGCATAGGCACATAGACACTTGTCGGCAGATAAGGGCCTATGACCCACCCAGTCTGCCCATTTGAGCTTGTACGTCTTTCTGGAAGTCTGTGCCCCTTACCTCCAGAATTCCCTTTTGTCTATCCCATGCATTCTTAAATCCTGTGATTGTTTCAGCCCCCACCGCTTCCTCTGGCAGGGGTGTTCCACTTGTCCACCACCCTTTCTGTGAAGAAATTCTTCCTCACGTTACCTCTGTGAATCACCCTCCCTCCAACTTTATCCCATGCCCTCTAGTCCTGGAACATCTTTTTCACTGGAAAATAGTGTATCCATGCACCCTGCTCCTCCCTGTTACTTGTATATCTCTATCATATCCCCTTCCTCCTCTGCTCCTCCAGGGAGTACATATTCAAGTCCTTCAGCCTGTTCACCTAGGACTTAGTGATGTAATCCCTGTGCCATCTGAACCTTCTGTACGCTGTCTATGTCCTTACATAGGTAAGGTCTCAAGAACTGTACACTACTCCAGGTGGGGCCTCACTAGTGTCTTGTGTAGTGGAATTATGACCTCCCTTTTCCTGCTGGTGATGCCCCTGCCTATGCATCCCAGCATCCTAGTTGCTTTACCTGCTGCCTTGTCACACTGTTTCTCTACCTTGAGGTCATCAGAGATGATAACCTCAAGGTCTCTTTCCTGCTTGGTGCATGCTTTATCCTTACCCCCAACTGATATGTTGTTCCAGGGTTTTTGTGCCCCATATGCATTATCTTGCACTTCCTTGCGTTGAATTTCAACTGTCAAACCCTTGACCATTCTTCAAGCTTCTGCAGGTCCCTCCTCATTCTTTTTACACCCTCTGGCATGTCCACTCTGTTACAGAGCTTTGTGTTGTTGGCAAACAGGGAAATTGGACATGTGTCCATTTCTGCGCCATTCCCACCGCTTGTACTCCCTTCAGGCCCATTACCTTCCACTTCCTCAGCAAAGACTGAGCAGAAATATCTGTTCAGTATGTCAGCTTTACTGTTGTCATCCTCCATGCGGCCCCGTCCTCCCCCTTCAGTCTAACTATCCCTCCTTTTGCACTTCTTTTTTCACTTATGTACCTGTAAAAGGTTTTGTCCCTTCTACCCACTGATTTTGCGATGCGCTCTTCTGTCTGAGTTTTGGCTTCCCTTACTGACCTCCCTGCTTCCCTTTGCTTCTCCTGGTACTTCTGCCTATCCCCTTCTGCTTGTGTCTTTTTGTATTGCTGGAATGCAATCTTTTTGGCTTTCACTTTCTCTGCTACCGCCTTGGAAAACCGTAATGGCTTCCTCTTCCCCTTTCTAACCTGCTTAATGCATACTTCTGTTGCTCTTGTACTTCCTGTTTTAAATATTGCCCACTGTTCCTCCACCCCTGATTTCCTCCCCATTCCCATTAGTGCCTATTTCAAGCATGTCCCCATTTTCCCAAAGTCTTCCCTCCTAAAATCCAGGATATGAGTTTTTGTGCACTTTGGTTCTGTTCCTTCTGTGATTTCAAACCACAGTGACTGGTGGTCACTGTTCCCCAGTTGCTCCCCCACTGTTGCTCCTATCACACTGTCCCCGCCTGTGAGCACGAGGTCCAGTATTGCCTTCTGCCAAGCTGGTTCCATGACCAGCTGCTTAAGGAAGGCACCTTAAAGGGAGTCCAGGATAAATCGGCTCCTGGTTGATGCTTCTGATGGGAGGCTCCAGTCCACGTCTCCAACCAGCAACACCTCCCCCTTGTCTGCCATCCTTTGGATGGCTAGCATCAGTTCCCTATCTGTTTCTTCCTCCTGGGCTGGTGGTCTGTAGACCACCCCTGTGCAGATGGCTGGCCCCATTTTCTTTTTCAGCTTAACCTACAGTATCTCTCCCCCATTTTGTTCCTCCTAGATCTCTGTGGCCTTTACGCTGTCTTTCACATGAAGTGCCACTCCTCCTCCCTGCCTGCCTGCCCTTTCTCTTCTGAAGATGTTGTAGCCAGGTATGGCCATCTCTTAGTCATGGTTATCATAACACCAGGTCTCTGTGATGGCCACAATGTCCAGGTCTGACTGCACCATGGCAACCTCCAGATCCTCAGTCTTGTTGCTAAGGCTCCTGACATTGACACACATGGCTTTCCATGATGTGAACTCCCTGGACTGTTTAGCTGTTAAACTCCAGCCCCCTTCCTGGTTGTCCTTTATCCATGGTTCTCCCTTCTGTTGGGGGCCGGGGAAAACGGTTGTACACAATTAAAACCTCCTTTCACACAGGATTGTTTAGTGTTTTTCCATTATTTTATCTGTTTTGGCCCAGATTGTTTACTTTTCTTTCATTATTTTAATTGTTTTTGCCTCATGCCCAAAAATGAAATGCATTAGCCTTTTTCTGTATACTCTTCGGGTAGTTTCTCCCTCATGATTTATTAGGGGTGAGTGTCCCAGACAGCAGCAGTGGTCTGAAATGGACTTGTATAGCTCAGTGGTAACACCGCAACTCTGTAACTTATTGAAAATGGTGCCCTGCACCATCTCGTGAATGCAGAGCATGTGTCTGCTGCTCTCTTAATATAAACGTGCACTGTTAATCCAGTTTGCAGACCAGGCTGGGCACATTTACACAGAGTAAACAGAACAGGAGTGGTCTATGTTTATTTATTTTTATTTATGTATTTATTAGTCTCTAGGATTACAAATACCATTGAGCAGTTGCTCGTTTACAAAGGTTCCACGTCAAAAGAGTGTAGCACACTCGCGTCTGAGGCCGAGAGACCAGAAGGCTGTGGGTTCTATCCCCACACCAGGCACTCAGGTTAATATCCCAATACTGACACTGTAGTGCAGCATGAGGGGGGTGCTGCACTCCTGAGATGCCATCTTTTGGATGAGATGTTAAACCGTGGTCCTATCTGCCTGTTCTGGTGGTAGTTTGGCACTTCTCGAAAAAAGTAGGGGAATTTTTATTATTATTATTGGCCTTCATTACACAAAAGAAAATCAGTACAGACATTCATTATACATTCAAGTAGCCACATATCATACAGTCATTAACTTAACTTCTGATTAATAAAACTTGATTTGTCTTCAATCCAACCAAACTGAACAATTCAACCATAGATGTTATGATTTTTCTAATGAAAATCTGTTCACATCAGCTTTCTGTACACTCTGTAAGGACAACTTTATATTATTCAGGAGCTCCTGATAGGTAACAATTCTTTGTTGGAATACTAGCATGCACCTTGACTTCCAAAGATACAATGTATATAACCTTTGCTCTAATTAGATTTTATCTCTATGATACTTACAAAACCTATTCCCATCGGGTCCGTACATAATTTCTAAATATGAGGG
Organism: Neoceratodus forsteri; assembly: GCA_016271365.2. Classification (NCBI taxonomy): domain Eukaryota; kingdom Metazoa; phylum Chordata; order Ceratodontiformes; family Ceratodontidae; genus Neoceratodus; species Neoceratodus forsteri. The sequence continues at coordinate 789,534,385 of CM057454.1, forward strand.
TGTTGCCAATTGATTATCAGACCAGGCTTGTGCCAGATATGTCCGAAAGGAGCTAGCATAGGGGCACCCTAAGAAGAGGTGTTCCTGTGTTTCCAGTATTAATGGACATGTCAATCTGGGGGCAGTACCTTTCTGATAGCTGTTTGTCTGTTGTTCCCCTTTACCCCCAGTCTGCCATAATTACTTAGCCAGACACAATCCCAGACAAATGATGGTAGTCTAGGGTTAGATAGCTGATGTAACACATAAACTTGCTTAGTGCTTGTACAACCTGGAAATTCTACTACTGATGTTTTTTCACTAGTTGTTGTAGCTCTATATATCCCCTTTCTATCAGTGGTCAATAACTGTGCTGGGGTAATATTCCACCTCACAACCTGCTTAATGCATTCTTTCCCATACTCCGGCATCCTTGTAGGAATAGATCTTTTCTTGCTTTCCCATGCGGCCCTACAGGTGTCCAACCATTCTAGAATTAGGGGGACCCACTTCTTTGTGTTGGGGCATAGAGCTGGGCGTATATTATAATTCACAAACAAGCTATAGAAGAAGGCGACAGGATGCATCATCCCTACTCCACCTTCCTTCACTGGCAAATATGTAAATTCCCTTTTAATGGGATTTAAACGAGAACCCTGTAAAGGCCTGAAAGAACACCCATATAAACTAGTGCAAATGGACTGTTGGGGTGTAACTGATTTAAAGAAACTGTGGGACCAATAATGTTTTTATTAAACGTACCATTCTCTTCTTAGATAACTGTTGCCCTTTCCAGCTATTCACTAACTTACAGTATTTGCTTGCTCAATTTTAACTGTCCAGTTTATCAAAGCCATATTCCCTGGTCCAAACTGAACCCCTAGTATAGAAATACTGTAGGGTCTGACGCTATATTAATCCCAGCCCACATGCCTGTCGGTATTGGGGTATTACCCAAAGTTACTCTCCCTTGCTTTTCCACAAATTAATTTTAGACCCCAGTAGATAAGAGAATTATAGTGTCACAGCTGTTAATGCCATTTCTGAGGATGTGCCAGAGAGCACCTCTACCATATCATCAGCATAAGCCAATATTTTGACTTGTAGGGATTCGACGAGAGATATGCCCATCAGGTCAGTATGAGTCCATATTAATCTAATTCACTAAAAATACCACCAGCAGCTTAATCTGGTTCAAGGTCAGTTGGCATTCATCTGTATCCCCCTCCCCCGGGTCGTGCCTGAAAATAGGCGGAATTTGTCTAGTGCACCTACCCGGTCAACAAAAACTAAATAAATAACGTATCTATCCCAAAAGCATATAGAAGGGAGCTCAGGGGGCAACCTTGCTTAACACCCCTATGAAATTCATTTTCCTCCCAAACTAACCATTTATATTAGGCCAGAGAAAGGAGGCAGCATACATCCCTTTAACCCAATTCACAAAGGTGTCTGTTATCCCAAACCCTAGTAATGTTGAGAATAAGAAGTGGTGGGACAGCCTGTTGAAGGCCTTCTCCTGATCCAGGTTCAACACACATAATCTGCTTCCCCTTCCAAATTCCCTTTATAAAAGGTTTCTCGTAATATGACCAAGTTGTCCTATTGCTTCCTATTCTGAATTGCACACGTTTAGAAAGGGCTGATCAAAAAGGTGGGCTACCTTATTCAATCTTGCTAATAATATCTTGCTTAAGATTTTGAAGTCAGAATTTAACAGGCTTAAAGGCCTCCAATTGCCAATGTCTTCCCTTACACTTTTCTTGTGTATGAGCACTAAAACTGCATCCATCATGGAGGCTGAATATGTGGTAGTTTGCAACATATGATTATATAGGATCACTAGTGTGGGTGCAAGATTATCCATAAATGTTCTGTTGAACCCTGTTCCCAAACCATCAGATCCTGGAGCTGTATTTGTTGATAACTGCGAAATGGCAGCCTTAACTTCCTCTACTGTAACTTCTGCAACTAACTCCTGAGCATCCTTGTCCTGGACTCTTGGCAACCCCAAAGATTTCAAAAGTTCTTGTACCTCTGGTTCGGGAGGGGAAGGGGGTCCAAAAGGTTTGGGTAATCTGCTCCTCCACCACTCCTAGTAGGTCCAAAGGGGAAGTAACTAGTTCTCCTGAGGAGGAGATTAGATGAGTTATTACCCTGCCCTCAATTCTTTTCTTGTTCTCTCTATAAGGGTCAAGACCACCTTTTGTCATCTGTGTCCCAAACCTGAGTTCTTGCTGTAAAGTTTTTGCCCTACCATATTGCAGGCCTTTTATTTGGATTTTCAGATTACTAACCTGCTCACTTAAGTCCTGCCCTGTTGAGTCTATCAAGGAGATAACCCTTTGCAGCTGCTGCCTAAGCTACAAATAAGTTAGGTATTCAGATGTGGATCTAGCCCGTGCCCTTTGCTGAAAAAAGGAGCACCATGTCTTCTTTGAGTCCTCCCACCAGTCTATGAGCTCAGAGAAGCACTTAACCACTGACACCCTGGCCTCCCACTCCCTTTTCCACGCTTTCTTTACCCGGGGGGGGGGGGTCAGTTAACACTGATTCATTTAGCTTCCAATATTGTTTTTTGCATTGTGGGGAAGTCCCTGCTTGTGTACCTATTTTAACAATCATATGGTCAGAAACTCGCAGGCCACAGTATAACTTGTGCCTCTTGTACTTTTAACCCTGATAAGAGAAATATAAAATCTATCCTTGTTTTTAACACCCCCTTATGGAAGGTAAATCCACTTTTGGGGTGTATTTCTCAGTAGGCATCAATAAGCCCTGCATGATTCAGAATGTTATGCAAAGCATTTGAGTCAGAAAAGGTTTTCTCTGTTTGCATGCCTCTATCTGCTCTGGAGAGACCACAATTAAAGTCTTCTAGCCAATACACCAGTCTGGAAGTATGCAAGAAAGGCTAAACTCCTCTAAATAATGCTGCCCTTTGGGCTTTTGTCTATGGGGCATATATAGCTATAACCCTGCACCTACAAGAATCATAGGAAAAGGCCGACATTAACGCCCTCCCAGGGTGAATGTCCACCAAACGGGACACTTTGAACCGGTAGTTTGAAAATAAAATGCCCACCCCATCACATACCTCTGTACCTGACGACCAGAAGGAGGGACCTAGTGGCCATGATTTTGAGACCTGCTGTAATTCATAATTAGTCTTCAGCTGGGTATCTAGTACACAAATGATGTCACACTGTGCTCTCCTTAAACATAACATAGCTCCTAAATGCTTTCTCTCATTCTTTATACTGTTGATATTAATAGTACAGATGGAAAGTGTGTCCATCAAGAGGTTTATTTAACCCCTGAAATTAAGTTTAAGGGGACTTAGAGGTCCTACGCTCCCTGGTCCGTTTAGCAATGGACTCCTCCCCACTCCCTTCTGTGTCTGTATTGGACGCAATAGAGGAGGAATCGGATTCCTCACCATCTGAATCTCTGTCACTTCCTTCTTTTGATAATGTGGCATATTTATTCCCTGGTTTCCAGTACCCTACTCCCTGTCCTGTCTTGGGCATATTTTGCTTGGCTTTCAAGGTTCCTATCCAACCTGCTCTAGGTCTCTTTTTGAGGGAAACTGTTTGGAAGGCCCCGTCCTTGTCCACTGGGGTTGGTGTGGCATTTCCCTTTTTTCCACATCCACACTCTCCTGCGATCCTTCTGCAAGAGGCCTTAAGGGTTCCACTTCTACCTGAGTTGCCTCCAGGCCTTGCCCCTCTACTTCCACCTCCATTTGGTTTGTCTGTATTATTTCTGCCTGGGTCTGGTGCGTTTGTGTGGTATTGTTCTGTAAGGCCTGTGTAGCTCCTCTTTTGGCTTGTTGATGTTGGACCCCATTTATTATCCCTTCCTGAGTTGTACAGTCTTCTCTGTTGTGAGACACTCATGGGCATCGCCTATAGGCGTGCCCTGTCCATTCACACAATTTGCATTTAAAAAGGTTCAGACATGTGGAGGAAGCATGTCCGAACCCTAAGCAGTGGCTACAACGAGGAGAGTTGCAGGCCAAGCTAAGATGAGCTCTCGAGCCAGACTTGAAGCATGATTGAGGCTGGCCATTATAGAAAATTGACCCCCAGTCCTTCCCCAAGAAAAGGGAACTGGGCAAGTGCATGGGACCTGCGTCTGATGAGTGCAGCTTAACTTTTATACACCATCTCTGTCTCATATTTGTTCTGAGTCTAGTGTGGGTTTCCCATGATGTCACAGCATTGTCGTAACCAAAACAAGATGTCTTCTATATGGACCCCTTCATTTTTGAACATCACAGTAATTGTTTTTATCTGAGATTTCGTTAATGCTATAGCGTGGAAGGAAATCCAAGCAGGGGTATTCCTAAGTGTCTGGTACTGGGCCCAAAACATTCTAAATTTGCTGCACTCTTGAAGCTGATGTCATAGTTCCCATTTCCTATACTTATTAGGGCAAAGATTTCAGATGAGAAATATCTCATGGATGTTTTTAGTAGGTTCCTGACTATGTGCACTCTGCTAGGTGGTTCCTCCAGCCCTCTCTTGTATAAGAGCCTGACCGCATTGCGTGGGGGGCCCAGCTCTCCCCTGGTGGCAAAGAGGTCAGACATCTTAAGGACCGGTGCTGGAATTTCATTCTCTACCTTCCTATCACCTTCTGTCTGCTTTACAGTGTCAATTCCACCTTCAACAGTTTTCCCTGCATCAATTCCCCCTACTACATTATCAGTTACAGCTTTTTCAACCGCCTGTACAGGTAAATTATCTTTGTTAGTATCCCCCCCCAAAACAAGTACAGTGTCTTTTAAAACTTTACCCCAGGGTGTGGAGGAGCTCTCTTGTTGCATCTCGTAGGTGGCCACAGAGTTCAGTAATAAATCATGGTACGAAGAGTCCTTTGGGTCGGGCAACCATTTTCCTGTAGAGTCCTGTTCTCAACCTGCACGCTGTAATGCGATTTTGGGAGACCAGTTTATTGCCTTCAACTCGGTTTCCATAATATCCCCCCAGTCTTTATGACATGGTCTGTCCTTGAAGGAGAAAGTTTGTTCTGCTATGCCCTGCCTCGGCGCACATTTGGGAGGCTCCTGCCTAGCCCTGGTGTGTGTGCGAGCAGCTGATCCAGGCCCTAAACTCTGCTTTAGGGGCTTCTGTGTTTTCTCATGCTCCTTAGGACCGAGAGGCTTTCGGCACACTTTAAGCTGCCAGCATCTGACGGTCCTTCTCCCTTCGTTTTCTCCACAGTTCCCGTTTCCTCAGGACTCCCTTGCATGCCTAAGGGGTGAGTCATTTCAGTAGACGCCATCTCCTTTACACTGACATCGTCAGTCGGAGCTTCAATAGCTGTCTGAGAATGCTGCAGGGAAGAGATCACGTCCTCAAGCTCTCGCAGCCTTCTCAACTGTTTTTCTTTTTCTGCAGTTAAGAACTCCATTCTCGTTTGTTTTATCAACATTTGTTCAGAATCATGCGAGGCAAGGAGTACAGCCCCAACCTTGTGCTTTGCATTGTTCTTTGTGTCTAATTCAGGCAGTACCGCCATTCCTTCGGTAAATTCCATCATTAAAACATTCAGTTCATTCTGGGTTCCAGGGGATGATTCAAAATCCACACTTTGAGAGGAGATCTGAACAGAGCCCTCCTCGCCCTCTTTCTCTGTCAGCGTCTCAGCTGGACTGGCCATAGCATAGGCCAGCCCAGAGGTTCCCCCTACAGTTCAGTAGGGGAATTTCCCAATGCCCTGGCCAGATTTCCCTCATTCACTAAAAATATCTCCAACTGCTTAATCTGGTTCAGGGTCAGTTGGCATTCATCTGTATCCCCCTCCCCTAGGTCGTGCCTGAAAATAGGCAGAATTTTTCTAGTGCACTTACCCGGTCAACAAAAACTAAATAAATAAGATGTGGTGGGCACTGTTATCACTTGGAAGTTTCATACTGCATAATGTATATTTATTTATTTGATTTTTGTTTTTAGAAAGAGTATGTTGTGATATTTTTTTTCACTCGTGTGTGTGTGTGTGTGTGTGTGTGTGTGTGTGTGTGTGTGTGTGTGTGTGTGATGCTGCATAAACCACGAGAGTGAAGCGCAAAGGTTTAAATAGGCATCTTACACTGATGGCGTACACAAGTAAGTTATGGCACACCCCATATTTTATTTAATATAATTACTGGTGCCTTTCTCCTCATGCCACATTGCTTTTGTTGTACCTTCATATGTCCCACCATTTGATGTTTTGACTGCAAGTGCTTTTGCCACAGTAGCCACTCTTAGTTTCTTCCTCCGAAGTGTTGGTAAAGTGCTCTGCAGAGGGCATGTCTTTAGTTTGGTCTGTCCTGGGATTCAGGCCTGGTTTAGAAACATTTAGCCTGGTTTGTATGTCACTGCCCTGGTACAAATAGTTGGAATGTTTTTCAGTTGGGGGGTGGTGGTAAAAGAGTACGTCAGCAGTATGCATAGCAGCATAGAGATCAAAGAGCTTGAAGTGTTTGTAGTTTTTAAAAGTGTGTGAGGAAAAACGACTAGTAAATCAACTGTTCTTGTTAGCAGGTTCTCGCTGAAATTCACTGGTGTGACATCACACCTGCACATATACACTGAAACTCACGCATTGTGGGATTTTACAGACAAAGAAAAATTGCTTAACGATGTAAAGAAAACCTGGAAATTAGGGAATACAATATTTTTTGCACAGTTTTCCTGACACATTGGGATTGGCAGGCACTGGAACTGAGCTGTTTATTTCACGGAGAGCTATTAGTGCAAGTTACATAGAAACATAGAATTTGATGGCAAATGAGGACCGCTTGGCCCACCTAGTCTGCCCATTCCCCTACGTAATGGATAAGCTACAGGTCCTAGTTAACCAACAGCTTGTTTCTTCCTACCCCCGACTAGAATTGCCTTATGTCTGTCCCATGCATTCTTGAATTCCCCCACTGTTTTTGACTCCATTATCTCCTCATGAAGGTTATTCCATGTATCCACAACTCCCTCCATGAAAAAATGCTTCCTCACATTACTTCTGAGCCGTCCCCCCTCTATCTTCAAATTGTGCCCCCTTGTTCTTACACATCTTTTTCTGAAAGATGTTACCCTCTTGGACTTTGTTGATTTCCTTGCGGTACTTGAAAGTTTCTGTCATGTCCCCCCTCTCCCTCCTGTCCTCGGATGTACGTATTAAGGTCCTTTAATTTCTCTTCATATGTCTTCTGGTGTAGACCATGCACCATTTTGGTTGCCCTCCTCTGGACAGCCTCCATACTGTCTATGTCCTTGTGGAGATGGGGTCTCCAGGAACTGCATGCAGTACTCCAGATGGGGTCTCACCAACTATCTGTACAGAGGGATAACAGTTCAAGTATTGTTGAATTGAAGAATGCTGCATGAAGGGTTCATCTAGATGTGTGGTTCCACCAGTTTTAAACAGAGTGTGTATAAACCCATGTATAAAGTGCTAATTAAAATAAGGAAGCATTCAGGTGACCATCCATTTCATTACTGGCTCCAGTGGTAATGATGTGTCTTCTTTGAGGACTCCTGAGGCATCTGTTCTTGGTGTTTAGCTGACTTGCAGGTAGTAATTTGTTTTGTCAAGGGCTGAATGTTTTGAAACTTTTTTTTCTGTTTAGAAGCAATGTTAGTTTGCAAATGTGGAAAAGGTATAATTCACAGTAAGCCTTGTGTGTACATTCCAAAAATAAGATTCTCAGTAGAATGCTTCTTGTACCTTTTTGGCAGTAGTGATTAACTGTTGCATAGCATTGGGCATCCTTTCGGTACATAGAAAAAGGCGTTAACCTGCCATGGGAGAGTGGAGAAATGGGGTACGATTGGGAGTGTGAGGTATAGATGACACCCTAGATGCAGATTGCCAAAAACAGAGGATCTTCCTACCTGGTGTCCATCTCAAGGGCTGTTCCAGTTAATATGGAACAGGTTAGGTATAGGTCATGTGACTCAGCCTCCCACTTTTTTGCAGATCTTCCCTTGTCTATCTTCACCATTCATTACTGCTAGGTGTAAGCTGGAAGTGTGCACCTCTATGGGAGTCTTTCTTTTTGGGGGTAAGAGTCGGAACCATCACCAGGCCGACACATTGTGTGGTGCACGAGGGTGGCTGTTAGGCGCCACAGACTCCTCTTCTACCCCAGTTCTGTTTCTCCCACCATCAAGGTCGCACCTGCTGTGCGAGTTACTGAAAGTTTTATCTGCGTCACTAGGCCTTTGCCATTTGACGTCATTTCCTGCTTGCTCCATTTCCATTCTGGTTCTGAATTCACCTGACACCGTTGGAAACTAGTGAGCCCGTTCCTTTTATTTCTACCGATGGTGCCAGGTCCTTTTTCTGTGAAGTTTCGTTAAATTTCTTTCACGTCATGTCTGGTTCGGAGGCTAAGAGGAAATCCAGAGCGGGCCGTGCCCCCGTGCATCGGTGCACCTGTGGATGGCATTTTTCCGTTATGGACTAACATGATGTTTGTCTGCATTGCCTGGGTCCCAACCACGATATGGATAACTGCGATGCCGGACTGCTGCATTCTTGAGATCCGCATGTTTAAAGTCGGCAGGGCCCCACTGACTTTCGGAGGACAATGTCATTCTAGGGATGCCATGGCAAGATCTCTTGACCCTGCCTCCTGGTTTACTCCCGGGTCAGTATGGCCTGGTGAGGAGGAAACCTCCTCGGATTCCAGCCTTGCCATCGAGGAGGTTTGTTTCACAGTGCCAGAGGATCGTCTCGTTTCCCTGCGGAACCGGGTCGAGGGCACCGCTACGGCAGTCACCTCCTCTGAGGTGCAGGCTCCCCCGGTGTTGTGGCCCATGGCTTCTGGGCCTGGCACTGGTGAACCCTCAGTGCCACCTGCCAGCGCTGCTTCAGATCCCAGTGCCATTCATGATGCTGGTGATCGAGGCAGCGCTATGTCTCGCAGCGGCGCCGTTCAGGGCGCTGTTGGTAAGAGGGCTCCCGGGGTTGCTAGTCTGGTGATTTGTATGGTCTCCTCTTCTTCGGAGACAGATGACTCACTGGCTGATCCACACTGGAGCCCCGACTCCTCAGAGTCATGGAATTCTCTTGGATGTGGTACCAGATGGCCCAGTGTTCGCCTCCTGGACTCCCCAGAGTCTGTGGTCCCTGCGGCCTCCTACACTGACTCTGGTATTGGGTGCGCTGCGGTAAATAGTGGCCTTGGGGGGCCTGGTGTGGTGGTCTCAACCGTGGGGGCCGGAGCAGCTGCCATCTCTGGTGCTGCCATGGCCTCCTTGGTGAGGACGGGGATCTCTTCTTCTGCAGCCTCCCTTGGGGGGGCCTGCAGGATTGGGGGACCCCTTGGCACTGGGTTCGAGGAAGAGGGCGGCCTTGGGGTCAGAGGGGTTGAGAGGCCAGAGTGAGGTGTGGAGGCCTTCTCCCACTACCCTGCGGTGGGGTGGGGAGGAGCCGCAGCACTGAGCCCTGCTTCTCCTCTTCTGAGACTTCAGGGGTGCCCTTAGTGGGCAGCTGAGGGTTGCCCTTCAAACAACATGAAGTCTTGCTATATTATGACATATGCAGTGAGTCCCAACCTTCGAACTGCTCCGGAGGTGAAAGAGTTAACTTTCCATGCAAGGCATGGAACCTTGAGCGCGAGCTCAGTTGAACACTCTGTGTGTTGATGCTCAAACTGTCAGATTCTTTACTCTGCCTCACTGAACAGTCGCTCCGGAGATTTCTCCTTCTGCTCGGTTTGTTTGTCGGTTAAAAGTTTTATTTTTTCGGTTTCTTAACCGAAATTAAACCATAACCGGTCGGTTCAAGCTCTGTCTGTGGTATCGTAAGTAATAGATAGGCTTACATTTATTTTCTTCTGTGTGGAACTTGTAAACGTGTTTTCGGTCTATGTCTGAGAAACCCAAAAGAAAAACCGGGCCCACTGGGTTTCAACACTGTGGTCTCTGTGGGGAAGCCTTTGCTAAGGCTGACCCACACACCACTTGTGTATATTGTCTGGGGTTTAACCACCTCAATGCAGACTGCCAGATTTGGAAGAATTTTCTTGCTGCCACTGTGGAAAAGAGAGTTGGTAGGCTCAGGGAAAGGGAGGCCAAAAAGTCCGCTGACCCGGATGGCCAGCCCGGTTCAGGTTCAACCGAACCGGAGGGAGTACCCTCTGACCAGGGTGATGCTTCCTCGGGCAGACGAAGAGCCAGCTCTGAGGAGTCGGTTCCAACTAAAAGGGCTAGAAAGTCAGCTAGTTTGGAGCCAAAAGTTCTTTCTCCAACCGCTGAAGAAATAGCTAAAGCAATTCAAATTGTCCAGGCACTTTCCCCGGCTCCGTCTGAACCGGCACCATCAGGAAAGCGGTCAGTTCGGTCGGTTCCACCGGTTCAAGATTTTGATTTTGAGGATTTTTATGAACCGGAGGAAGGAGGAATATGGGGAGAGTGAATGTGATTTTGAAGGTCTGGATGTGTCCATTGAACCGGACATCTCTCCAGACAGGCCGTCTGGGGTCTCCCCCAGGCTGTCTGAGTCCCCTTCTCATTTTATGTTCTATAAGAAAGTTGCTGAAACTCTCCAACTCCCTGTTGAGGAAGCTGTTGATGACCAAGAGGAACCTGATTATGTAGAAATGATGGATATTCCAGCGTCTAGGAGACTGTCTATTCCTTTGCATAAATCTTTTAGAAACCAGACAGTAAAAATTTAAAACTCCTCACTCCATCCTCCCTGTTGATAAAAGGATGGACAAGAGGTATACTTTATCAGGCTCTGATACTGAGTTTTCTCTCAGCAGTGCAGCCAGTGGGGTGATGCAGGCTGCAGCTCTGACAAAGCAAATATTCCCTCAGCCTCGCACCTCCTGAAAAAGGACTCTAGGAAGATGGATGCCATGGCAAAGAAACAATACATGGCAGCATCTTTAGGACTCAGACAGGCAAATTATATGGCTTATGCTGCTAGGTACCAGAAGTCCAGATGGGATACTGTGCTGGCCTAGCGAAACAAGTCCCTGACCAGCTTGCCAGGGAGCTGGAGCAGGTGGCTGCGGATGGTATTGAGGCATCAGGTGCAATTTCATGCTGCAGTAGACTCTAATGATGTGTCATCAAGGGTCATGGCTACATCTGTGGCACTTAGCAGAATGGCTTGGCTCAGATGTACTACCCTGTCACAGGATACCCAGTCTAAGGCTATGGATTTTCCTGTTGTGGGTACATTCTCTGTTTGGGGAGCAGACAGAGAATTATTTGAAGAAAATGGATGAATATAGGACTACCTATAGGAGTGCACAGGCCAAAGAAAGGCAAGCCACTCCTCAAAGGCAGCATCTCAGGGGCAGGGGCAGGCCCTTTCATAGGCCTTTTTACCAAGCACAGGCCTCCTCTTCTGCTTATGCCCAGAGGGGGTTCTTCAGAGGGAGAGGGACAGGCAGACGGGGTACAAGTAAGCCCACTTCTACCCCTCAGCCCAAAGCCCCTGCCAAGCAGGCTCCCTGATGGGGTGGCCAGGGCCGACTCTCCTCTACCGGTAGGGGGCAGGCTGGCTTACTTTGTCCAGGACTGGAGGTCTTTAACAGCAGACAAGTGGGTCCTGGAAGTAGTAAGCCAGGGACTGGTTCTCAGCTTCAAAAAGTTTCCAAAGATGAGAATCAGATCCTTTCCACCTGCAAATCCATCAGAGGCTCTTGCCCTAGAAACAGAAGTTTCTACCCTGCTGACTGTCAGAGCTGTGGAGAGGGTTCCACCCCTACACCAGGGCAAAAGGTTTGTGCTCCAGGTACTTCCTTACCCCAAAAAAGACAGGAGAATGGCGGCCCATCCTAGATCTCAGATACTTAAACAAGCACCTTTTAAAACCAAAGTTCAGAATGGTGACTCTGGGAATTATTTTACCCTCTCTAAGGCCAGGGGACTGGCTAGACTCCCTGGACCTCAAGGATGCCTACTTCCATGTTCTTATCAGAAGCTCCCATCGAAAGTACCTCAGATTCGAACTGCCCTCAGGCCATTATAAGTTCAGAGCAATGCCCTTTGGCCTCACCTCGGACCCGAGGGTATTCACAAAATGCCTGGCAGTAGCAGTTGCCCACTTAAGAAGGCAAAGGATTGCCATCTTTCCTTATCTGGACGACTGGCTCATAGTAGGCCAGTCTCCAGATCAGGTCAGACTACACCTTCAGGTAACTCAGCAACTGCTCACATCTCTAGGTTTCCTTCTCAATCTCCCAAAGTCAGTCCTAGAGCCTGTCCAGCTTCTCACCTTCATAGGTGCAGAACTGAACACAAAAAGAGGCCAGAGCCTTCCTTCCTCTGGAAAGAGCAAGGACCCTGATCTCTCTGGCCTCTTCTTTCACCCTTCAGGTCTCTTGAATAGCAAAGGCACTTTCTTCAGCTCCTAGGGCACATGGCTGCCTCTACAGCAGTAGTGCAGGGAGCAAGGTTTCAGATGAGGGACGTCCAGTTCCATTTGAGAGCCTTTTGGTCTCAAAAGAGGGACCCTTTAACCAAATTGATCCCAGTGACTCGGACTCTGATCCAGGCCCTTCAGTGGTGGCAGGACCAGAGCAGTCTGAGACAGGGGGTCCCTTTCACCCCGCCAGTCTCACTCCTTAGTCCTTACGACGGATGCATCCCTCTTGGGGTGGGGAGCTCACATGGGCGACCTCACTACCCAGGGATTGTGGTCCCCTCAGGAATCTCTGCTCCACATCAATCTGTTGGAACTCAGAGCAGTTTTTCTAGCACTTCAAGTTTTTTCCACATCTGTTCAGAACAAAGCGGTTCAGGTCAGAACAGACAACACCACTACAATGTGGTACATCAACAAGCAAGGGGGCACTCTGTCTACGGCCTTGTGCACCGAAGCAATGAAGTTGTGGTCTCTGGCTTATTCCCTGAACACCTCCCTTACGGCAGTTCACCTACCAGGCAAGGACAATGTCCTGGCAGATGCTCTCAGCAGGATTTCCCAGGGCCATCACGAATGGGCCCTGGATCCCCCTAGTATTGGAGGTAGTATTTGCCAGATGGGGCACCCCGCAGATGGATCTTTTTGCAGCCCCAGACAATCACCAACTTCCCCTTTTTTGTTGCAGGCCCCCAGTGCTGGGCTCAGTCCCTCTGGATGCCTTCCTTCTCAGTTGGGAAGGGAAGTTTCTCTATGCTTCCCCTTCCCTCTCCTGTTCAAGGGGCTAGTCAAAATCAGATCTCAACCCTGCAAGGTGATCCTGATTGCCCCAGATTGGGCCAGGCAGCCCTGGTACTCTCTCCTTTTGTCCTTAGCAGTCCACCTTCCCCTGTGCCTTCCCAGGAATCACAACCTGTTATCCTGTGCCCAGGGGAGGGTTTGGTATCCAAACCTCAAATCTCTCAATCTCAAGGCTTGGCTCTTGAGGAGGTAGAGTTTGCTGACCTACACCTTTCCCAAGGTGTATTGGATATTTTGAAGGCCTCTAGAAAGCCTTCCACCAGGGCCACTTATAATTCCAAATGGAAGAGGTTTTCCATATGGTGCTCTGGCAAGCACATTTCCCCAGAATCTGCTGACTTGCCCACAATCTTAGATTATTTGGTGCATTTGAATTCGTTGGGGCTTAGACCAACTACCCTAAAAGTGCACCTGGCAGCCGTGTCTGCTTTCCTATCAGCAGGTAAACCCTCTTCCTTTTCAGCTCATCCTGTATTCACCAAGTTTTTCAAGGGGTTGCTGCACACCAATCCCCATTCAGGGACCCTGCCCTGCTTGGGATCTTAATATTTGCATTGCCCAGCTTATGCAACCCCCTTTTGCGCCATTGTCTTCAGCAGAGCTTAAGTACTTGACTTGGAAAACTGTGTTTTTGGTAGCCATCACTTCTGCCAGACGCATAAGTGAATTGCAAGCATTGTCAGTGGAGCCTGATTTTATCTCCTTTCACAGAGATAAGGTGGTCCTCAGGACTAACAGAAAGTTTTTGCCTAAGGTGGTTTCAGACTTCCACCTTAATCAATCCATGTCTCTTCCTGTGTACTTCACTGACCATTCCTCCTCTGGCGAGAGGAGATTGCACAGTTTAGATGTCAAAGACCCTTAGTTACTATATAGAACGTACCAAGGGTCCAGGTTTGACTCCCTCAATTGTTCTCACTTATGGTGAGGTTGGTAAGGAAAACCTGCCACTAAAGATCCATTGCCAGGTGGATTGTCTCTTGTATCCAGTTTTGTTATGAAAAACTGGGTGAGGTTCCCTCTCAGGGCTGAGGCTCACTCTACCAGAGGTACAGCTGCGTCTCTGGCTGCTGCCAGGGACATCCCTATCCTAGAATATGTCAAGCAGCTACCTGGAAAACAGTTCACACTTTTACTAAGCATTACTCCTGGACATCCAGGCTAGGAGTGATGCTTTCGATTTTCACAGCTGTGCTTCAGAGCCTATTTCCTAAGTAGGTTCTGTCCCTCCTCCATGGAGGTACTGCTGTGTAATCTGCATATGTCATAATATAGCAAGACTTCATGTTGTTTGAAGAAAAAATTACTCACCTTTGTAATGTTGTTTCTTCTAATGGAGTCTTGCTATATTATGACCTCCCCCCCAGCCTGCCCCTCTCAGAACCTTTACTTTTGGGATGTGGGTGGGCAGGGCAATGTTGGCATTTCATAGATGCCCACTTTATTTTCACCCTTCTTAGGGTGCTTAGGTGTCTTTATATATTTTTTCTTTCTTGAATCCCCTGACGTGAGTCTTTGTTTTGGGATCAAGAACAAAAATGTGTTTTTGTAGTTAAGTAGCCAGTGGGCTAGTGTAGGTTTACGGCTTCCACACAGAACCTTAGTGAGTTTTGCTCATAAAGATCTGACAGTTTGAATTTGAGCATCAACAGACAGAGTGTTCAACAGAGCTCGTGCTCAAGGTTCCATGCCTTGCATAGAAAGTTAACTCTTTCACCTCCGGAGCAGTTCGAAGGTTGGGACTCACTGCATATGTCATAATATAACAAGACTCCATTAGAAGAAACAACATTACTAAGGTGAGTAATTTTTTCTTCTGGAACCATGCAACCTCATTTGCGCCACAGGGGAGATTCTCCCTCAGGGCTTGGCCAGGTTTCGTTTTCACATTTGCAGCGACTGCTGACTGGTTCAGCCCTCGGATCCCCCTGCGTGGGAGGATCTGATGCAGGGTCTCAGAGCCCTGGCAGAGGCCGGGCATTTTTGGTGAAGTGTCCTTCCCTACCCCATCCCTCTGCTGACACCTCCCCCTTTCCCAGGGCATGTGGGCCCTATGGGACCTTTAACCTGGGAGATGTTCAGGGCCACTGTGGCGGCCTTCCCTAGGTATTTTAGAGTATGAACAAGCAGGTCTTTTGCCTGCCTCCCCCACCGCAGGAGGACTCTGAACATCCGAGCTCTTCTACTTCTTCAGCTGAGGAAGAGGAACATTCTGTCTACCTTTCCTCCGATGCTGATTTCACTGAATATCAGCAATTCCTTTCGAGGTTAGTTCAGGGGCTCCACATCTCCCATGTGGTAAGACGCAATACCGAGCAGGAGACGTACTGTTTTCTGAGAGAGTTCAGTGCCAACCACTTAGTGGTGCCTTCATGGCATATTCCCTTCCAGGAAGCGCCTATCTGCACCTGGCAGTCACTAACCACCTCATCTCCAGCCCCAGCGGACTGCAGGAGAAGGTATTGCGCTCCCCAGGAGTCTCTTGGTTCTCTGCCTTATCCACCATCGGGGCTGACTGCTTTAGACGCACGTTCTGTGCTCCAATGACCAGCACACAACCGAACACTGGATTCGGATTCCACAGAGTTCGACTAGTGGGGAAGAAGAGTTTTCTCCTCAGCTCGTGTGTAACTCTGCATCAGCTCTCATCAGGCTCACCATGCTGCCTGCAACAGGCACTTGTGGTCGATGCTGCGCAGGTTTTAGCATCCTTGCCTGATTCAGAGGAATCTAAGCAAGCCATTGCCCTCTCTGCACAGGGTCTGGAGTTTGCAAGTCACCAAGCAAGGGCATCGTACGATGCAAGTGAGGTGACTTCCAGACTGGCAGGGACAGCGATCTGCATCAGGCGGATGGCATGGCTTCACCTGTCTAGATTGTCACCTGTTGCCCGGCGTAGGATGATTTTCTCCACTTTCTGGGGGACCCATCTTTTCTCACGCAGGGCAAGGAGGAATCTTCAGGGGCTTTTTTAATCTGCCCCCCCCCCCGGCCACGGGGGACACCTCCTCGGCCTGACCAGCCTTATGCTATATTGACCTAGTATGACAGAAAGGTCTCTCCCTCCAGCATCTCACCTGCAGGTGGCTGAGGGAATCTGTTCCCTGACGGGCAGTGCCAGGTCCCCTCCGGGGGGGGCTTGGTACTCTACCAGCAGTAATGAGTGGTGAAGATTGACAAGGGAAGATTTGAAAATTATGTACCAACCATAATTCTTGATCTTCTCTTGTATCTTCACCATTCATTACTGATTCCTGCCCATCTTCCCCTCCTGGGACTCAGCTCTTGGGCACCACTTCCACCCTGCTCGCTTTTCCTCTCTTCGAGGCCAGTTGGGGGCAGAGTCCCCCTGATACCTCAGGGCCCTCTGTTTCCTTCTCTAGTAAGTCACTGAGTGCCCAGCCTAGGAGGGTGGTGAGTAGAGTTTTCTCCCTGGGATTCTCAGTGTGGTGCACTGTTGTGTCCTCCTCAACCTGGCATGGATGTTCCATTGTTTTCTTCTTCCTGAAGTGGGGACTGCGTAAGTGCATTTCTTGGGAGAACGCGTATGGAGTTCCTGCCCCCTTTTCTCCTTTCTTGCTTCCCCTCTACCTTTAGAGGTCATTCTGGCAGAGTCCTTGCCTGTTTGAGTTTTTTTCCATTGACTAGCCATCAGGTGATAAGCTGTGGAGGGGCATGCTCCAGGACTTTCATCCCAAATGTGGATTAGGAGTGGGAAGAGGGGGCTAACTCCTCCATGTTTCATATTTTCCAAGACCATTTCAAATTCTCTTCTTCTGGACCTCCGTCCAATGGTCCCTGAAGTTGGCGGGATCCTTGCTCCTGTGTCTTCATACCTTTTCAGGTTTTTTGAGGCTATAATATGCCAATGGTCTTTTAGTCAACATGGCGGAGGGCTCCCCCTTCCCTCTTCTTCCCCTACACATGTTGTATCTTTCTCTCTCCTCTTTCTCTCTCTCTCTTCTTTCCTGTGCTGCCGACGAAGGTTTGGGTCCCCATGGCTACTTAGGGAAAAAAGTCCAATCCCTCTGTCCTCTGGTTGGCTCATTCCGCTTTCAGTTTATATCCTTTCCTTTTCAACCCTCAGGAAATCTTACTGTATTCTGACAAATGCAGTGTGGTCTCACCATAGGACTGCTCCTGAGCCGAGCCCGAAATGGTTAATAGAACCTATGCTAATAGTGGAATGTTAGGCTTGAGCTTGGTTTTCATATCACTGTCCCTGGTTGCACTTCCTGCAACCGTCAGATTCTTTACTCCACTTGCCTCAGTAAGACATCTCCGGAGAGCTCTCCTTCACTCTAACTGAAGAGATTATTTTCTCGGTTTATTTGAAGTCCGTTTACTTTATTTCGATTTTTGAAGCACTGTCCTTGGTTCACAGGTAGAATTAGTTAGATTAGTGTAGTTTTGGTAAGTCTCTTCGGTTCCTCCTCTGGTTTTCCAACCGGGAAGGAACCGATATTATTTTACTTCATTTATTAGTTTAATTTGATTGTATACCGTCGGGTAAGGTGGTTTTTGGTAGATTTAAATTCACCGGGGTAACTCTCGGTTTAATTAATTTTTTTTAACAACTGTTAAATGTCACAGACCAAGAAGCGAATGGGCCCCACAGGTTTCCAGCATTGTACAGAGTGTGAGGAACCATTCACAAAGGCATTTCCTCATCTTATATGTGTGTTTTCAGGGATTTATTTAACTCTAAAAATTGATTAGCGTTTTGCTCATAAAAGTGCTACATCTTTATGAGTCCCAAGAAAAAAACTGCTAATCAATTATTTAAAACCCGGTTTTGCTTGGGATTTGACCACCTCAAAGAGGATTGCGAGATCTGTAAAAACTTCCCTCAGTCGACGCTTGAGAGGCACTTAAAATGACTGCAGGAGAAGATGTCCGAGAAGGCTGCCGAACCGGCTGCAGACAGACTAATATTGAGCCAAAAAGAACCGGAAGATCAGTCCACTGACAATGGTGATGGTTTATCGGTTAAAAGGAGACCTGCTGATCCTGCCGCTAACCCGGCAAGCACAGGAAAGCGAAAAAGAAAAGAAAAGCACTCAGAGGTTGAACCACAACCAAGTAAACCGGTTCCAACCACTGAGGAAATAGCAAATGCTATTAAAATAATCCAGTCGCTTCAACCAGTAACCCTGGTTCAGGTTCCGAAGCAGCCGCAATTGGATCCTTCAAGTTCTGCTCCGGTTCCCAGTTCCTTGGAACCCAAGTTGGACATCTTTGTGGAGGAATACAATGATGATGCTGATGAGGAAGAGGATTACGGTGAACCCATTGATCCGGATCCTCATCGTCCTGACTCCCCTGACAAGAAAACCAAGGACTATACCTCTCATTTTCAGTTCGTAAAACAAGTGGCTCAATCCCTGGACCTCCCCACACAGGAATTGACTGATGAGGAGGAGGAACAGGATTGTAGGGAAATAATGGATGTCCAGGCGCCTAAAAGAGTTTTACTGCCCATCCATGAGTCCCTGAAGAAGCAGGTCATGAAAATCTTGCATACCCCCAACTTCGATACCACCAATTGATAGAAAGGTGGATAAGAAGTATTGGGTGACTAAGGATGCGGCTGAGTTCCTCTTCGGACACCCTAGCCATGAGGTGGTGGTACAGGCAGCAGCCTGTGATAAAGTAGGCATTCCCTTGGCATCACATCCTCCTGATAAAGACTCCAGAAAACTGGATTCTATTGCAAAGAAGCAGTACCTGGGTTCCTCCCTAGCAATTAGGCAGGCTTCATACGTGGCCTATGTTGCCAGGTATCAAAGGACACTCTGGGACACTGTGCTGGAGATTACAAAATCTGTGCCAGCCCCCATGGCAGCAGACCTGGAGGAAGCTGCTAAGAGAGGTATAGAGGTCTCCAAGGTTCAATTTAGGATGGCAGTGGACAGCAATGAGACTGCAGCCTGACGCATGGCTTCCTCAGTGTCTCTTAGGAGATTTGCTTGGCTGAGGACTACCAATCTTACCCAAGATACCAAATCCAAAGCCATGGATTTTCCATGTGAGCCTTTGTCCCTGTTTGGACAACAGACAGAGGCTTACATGAAGAAGATGGAAGAATACAAAGCAGCATATCAAAGTGCTGCTGCCAAGGATAAGGCTCCTATCCCCCCAAAAGCAGCATGTCATGGGTCATAGAGGCCGACCTTACAGGCCATTTTTCCAGCCTCAAGCTTATCCACAATATCATCAGCAGAGAGGCTATTTCAGAGGCAGGCGCAGGAGAGACAACAACCAAACCAGCCCCAGCACCCAGTCAGCACCTCAAAATAAGCAGACACCCTGAAGGATCTGCTTGGGTCGCCTCCCCAGTTCAGGTAGGGGGCAGGCTGACCTACTGCCTCCAGGAATGGCAGTCCATCACCACAGACAGGTGGGTCCTGAGGTAGCGGGTCAGGGCCTTGCACTCCGTTTCAAACTCGGACCAAGACTGAGGGCAAGAGTTTTTCTTCTTTCCTCCCCATCAGAGACACTCTTACTGGAAAGGGAGGTGTTAAATCTGCTCTCATTGGGATCAGTGGAGCCAGTTCCTCTCTCACAGAGAGGAAAGGGCCTCTACCCAAGACACTTCCATACAACCAAGAAAACAGGAGAGTGGCAACCCATACTTGATCTCAGACACCTAAACAGGCATTTACTGAAACCAAAATTCAAAATGGTCACTTTAAACACAATTCTGCCAACCCTAAGGCAAGGAGACTGGTTGGCATCTCTAGATTTAAAAGATGCCTACTTCCATATACCAATAAGACAGTCCCAGAGAAAATTCCTCAGATTCAGACTGCCATCAGGCCACTATCAGTTCAGGGCAATGCCTTTCGGCCTTACTTCGGTTCCAAGGGTGTGCACAAAATGCTTGGCTGTAGTTGTGGCACACCTGCGAAGGCAAGGAGTGGCAGTTTTTCCATACTTAGATGACTGGCTATTAGTGGGGCAGTCTCCCCAGCAGGTCATACAGTCCCTGGGGTTGACACAGGAACTGTTGCAATCCCTGTGGTTCTTGATAAACCAGAAGAAGTCAGTGTTACAACCAGTACAGCACCTGGAATTCATAGGGACAGAACTGGATTCAGTCAGAGGAAGGGCTTTTCTTACTCAGCTGAGAGCAAACACTCTGATACAGCTTGTGGGCTCCTTCAAGCCTCACAGTCTCAGACCAGCCAGACATTTTCTTCAGTTGTTGGGCCACATAGCAGCCTCAGCTGCCACAGTGTCAACCTCGGCTGACACAGTGTCAGGGTCAAGATTTCAGATGAGGGATATTCAATATCACCTCAAGCAATACTGGCACCAGAAAAGAGATCAGTTATCAGAGCTGGTCCCAGTCACACAAACGTTCGTGCAAGCACTTCAGTGGTGGCAGGATCTGGAAAACCTCAGGAAGGGAGTTCCATTTCTCCAAGAGCAACCATCTCTGGTGCTCACTACAGATGCATCCCTGCTAGAGTGGGGAGCACACCTAGCGGAGCATACTGTCCACGGTACTCGGCTCAAACAGGAATCATTGCTTCACATCAACCTGTTGGAGCTCAGGGCACTGTTTCTAGCACTTCAGGCATTCGCCAGCATGCTGCAGGGCAAGGTTGTTCAGGTCAGGACAGACAACATGATCACTATGTACTACATCAACAAACAGAGAGGCACAAGGTCCACACCCCTGTGCACAGAAGCTATGAAAATATGGACCTTTGTCTATACCCTGAACATTTTGCTGTCAGCAATCCATCTACCAGGGGAGGACAATGTGCTGGCAGATGCACTGAGCAGGATAAATCAGAACCATCACAAATGGTCCTTAAATAAGCAAGTACTAGAGTTGGTATTCAAAAGGTGGGGCACTCCGGAGGTAGACCTCTTTACTTCCCCAGACAACTACCAGCTCCCTCAGTGTTGTTGCAGGCCTCCACTGAAGGGCGCAGTACTACTGTATTCATTGACCCTGAATTGGACAGGGAAGTTCCTGTATGCCTTCCCTCCCTTCCCTTTGCTGCTGAGAGTCCTGAACAAGCTCATATCCCCCCCAGCCACAATGATCCTTATTGCCAGGTGACCATGGTACTCCCTGGTTCTCTCCCTGACAGTAACCAAGCCAGTCAGCCTTCCCAGGAGGCACAATTTGCTGACTTCCTCCCAGGGCAGGATCCTTTATCCCAACTTTCGATCCCTCAGGCTCAAAGCCTGGTTCTTGAGGAATTAGAGTATGCAAATCTGAATCTTTCAGAAGGGGTCATGGAGGTCCTTAGGATATCCAGAAAACCTTCTACCAGAAAGATTAATACTTCCAAGTGGAAAAGGTTTTCTTTCTGGTGCAGGAACAAAAATCTGGATCACATCCAGGCTGGGTTATCAGTAGTCCTAGACTATCTGACCCATCTTCACTCCCTAGGCCTCAGGCCCTCTACTCTGAAGGTGCATCTGGCTGCAGTATCTGCTTACCTGTCAGCAGGTAAGCCATCCTCTCTGGCTTCTAATTCAGTGTTCTGTAAGTTATTTAAGGGGCTGCTGCATTTGCATCCTCCCCATAGAGTTCCTACCCCTGTTTGGGACTTAAACATTTGCATAGCACAGCTTATGCGGCCCCCTTTCGAGCCCATGTCATCAGCTGACCTTAAGTATGTGACTTGGAAGGCTGTGTTTTCAGTGGCCATTACCTCTGCCAGAAGGATTAGTGAGATTCAGGCGTTGTCTATGGAACCCAACTATGTGGCTTTCCATAGGGACAAGGTGGTCCTCAGGACAAATAATAAATTTCTTCCTAAGGTGGTATCTGACTTTCACATTAATCAGTCCATCACCCTGCCAGTCTTCTTTACCGACCATTCCTCTTCAGGTGAGCATAGACTACATAGCTTGGATGTCAAGAGAGCTATTGGCTACTACCTAGAGCACACAAAAGGTCACAGAGGGGCTAGAACCCAGCTTTTTCTGACCTATGGAGAGGTTGGTAAGGGTAAACCTGCCACAAAGAGATCCATAGCAAGATGGATTGTGTCATGTATCCAATGCTGTTATGGCAGAGTGGGTAAGTAGCTCCCACAAGGGCCTAGGGCCCATTCTACTAGAGGGACTGCAGCATCAATAGCAGCTTCCAGAGACATCCCTCTTCTGGAAATCTGTAAAGCAGCTACCTGGAAAACAGTTCACACATTCACCAAGCACTACTGCCTAGATACACAGGCTAGGAGTGATGCTAGGTTTGGCACAGCAGTTCTGCAAAGGTTGTTTCCTAAATAGGTCCTCTGCCTGCCTCCAAAGGCACTGCTTGGGTAGTCTGCATTTGTCAGAATACAGTAAGATTTCCTGGGGTTTGAAGAAAACGTTACTTAACCATAGTAATCTTGTTTCTTCTAAGGGAATCTTACTGTATTCTGAGCTACCACCCTTCCTCCCCTGCTAGGACCTACAGGGCTCTGCTTACTGTACTACCTGTATAACTGATGACGGAAACCTGTGGGTACCTATTAGTTTTTTGGGCATCTGTTGACTTGAGTCTTAGAGATGCCTCCTGTTGTTTGGAGTTTTTGTTCCCCCAAATAGGGGTATTTATGGGTAGGATAGTTAGTACTTTTAGCTTCTGCGTGCTTCGTAAGAATCTGACTGTTGCAGGAAGTGCAACCAGGGACAGTGATTTGAAAACCGAGCTTAAGCCTAACGTTCCACTATTAGCAAAGATTCTATTAACCATTTCGGCTCCGGGGCAGTCCTTTGGTGAGACCATACTGCATTTGTCAGAATACAGTAATATTCCCTTAGAAGAAACAAGATTACTGGAGGAAGGGGAGTGGATGGAGCCGAGGTGGAGGATTCCTATTCTTCCGCTGTTTGATACCAAGTCCTAGTCCTGCCTGATAGCTGAGGCATTCAGGCCCTTACAGCTCAAAGAGGAACAATCAGTGGAGGCAGTGGACGTCAATCCTATACTGTCCGCATACTTCTCTGCTCCAAAGTGTTTTCTGAGTTTTATTCACTGTGACCAAATTATTGAGCAAGAATGGGCAGGTGTGGAACAAGGAAAGTATCTGCCAAAACCAAAGACCTGATATTGTTCCTTTTTAGAGGAGAAATTTCGCAGGTGAGAAGCCCCTCCTCTGGCGGAAAAGGCTGTACATAATTCTGTCAAGCACAGCACTATTCAAAATGAGGGGTCACTGGCCTTAACGGATTCACATGAGTGGATGCTGCATGTAGAAGGGCTTTCACCTCCAACAGTGCCAGCCCGTGCACCTTCTATGCCTCTTTTATTGTTGCCAAAGCTTTAAACGTGTGGGTTGTCTTGTGCAGCTTTGTTCCCCTGGACTCAGAGGGAGAAAGCATTTTGCAGTTGGTTGCCATGGCTTCCACCTTCTTAGATGATACAGTGGAGGATTTACGCATCTCAGCTCACTCTGCTTATCACATTGTATCACCTATGCGAGGTGTATGGATTAGGCATTGGGTTGCTGATCAGTCTTCCAAGCCCAAGCTCTTCAGTCTCCATTTTGAGGGAGGTTTGTTGTTTGGTTGTGGCCTGGATGGTATTTTAACAGATGTCCAGGATAAGAAGTGCCACCTTCCAGTATTAGAGCAACAGCAGAAGGCTGCACTGACTTCCAGAGGTCACAGGGTGTCTGACAAAGGCAGTTTTGAGGAGGTTTTCATCCCTTTCAGAACTTCAGTAACCAGAGAAATAGAGGAGCCTATTCAGGGATTTATTTAACTCTAAAACTTGATTAGCATTTTGCTCATAAAAGTTCTACATCTTTATGAAAATGCATAGCTTTTGCCTCACTGTGTTTAACAAACACAGCACTTCTAGAAAATCTATATAAATACTTTAAAACAACGTGAAGTCTTGCTGTATTCTGACTATTGCAGTTAGCTCCAGCACTTGAACTGCCCCGGAGAGAGAAGGGTTAAAATTCTATGCAAAGCATAGAACGTTGAGCTCGAGCTCGGTTGAAAACTCTGTCTGCAGCACTTTGAAACCCAACCGTCAGATTCTTTACTCCGCCTCACTGAACAGTCGCTTTGGAGATTTTCTCCTTTGCTTGGTTCAAAAAGTCAGTTAAAGTTGTCGGTTAGTCCGAAATTAGTTCCGTTTTGTTGGTTCAGGACTCTTGTCTGCGGTACCGTAAGTACTTAGGCTAGTTCTTGTGGAAATTGTAAAAGAGAACTGTATTTTCCTTTAGTAGTCTTGTGTGGAAAAATTTAGTGTGTGGTTCCTGGTCCATATCAGTTTAAAAAGAAAATGTGATTTTGAACGTTTTTTTTCCATCACCCGTAACACGGTGAGAAAACGACAGGGGAGTCTTGCCTGGCGGTTGCTGAAGAAAGGGTAAGTTTGTTAGGTTGGCCATGCCTGAGAAACCCAAGAAAAAAAATGGACTCACTGGGTTTCAACACTGCAGTGTGTGTGGGGAAGTCTTTGCTAAGGCCGATCCCCACACCACCTGTGTTTACTGTCTGGGGCTTGACCACCTCGATTCAGACTGCCAAATATGCAAGAATTTCCCTAAGTCTACCCTGGAAAAAAGGTTAAGTAGACTAAGGGATAAGGAGGCCGAAAAATCCGCTGACCTGGAAGGCCAGCCCAGTTCGGTTCCTACTGAACCAGAAGGAGTGCCCTCTGACCAGGGCAATACTTCTTGGGCAAGTGGAGAGCCAATCCTGAGGGATCGGTTCACAAAAGAAAGCGCAAAAGATAAATTGGCGGTTGGGATCCAAACCTTCATGTTCGACCGCCAAAGAGATAACAAATGATTCAGTTGTTGAGTCGCCCCGTCGATTCTGACCGATCTGGCGCCTTCTGCCCGGGGCTCGGTTAGTCGGTTCTCCGGTTCAAGATTATTCCCTGAAGACTTTACGAACCGGAGTTTGATGAGGAGGGATTTTGAAGATGATGGTGATGATGGTGAAAGTCTGGATGTGCCTGTGGAACCAGACATCTCCCAGACAGACCTTCTGGTGTTTCCTCCTAGGCTTTCTGAGTCCTCTCCCCACTATCTGTTTTACAGAAAGGTGGCTGAAACCCTCCAGCTTCCTATGGAGGAGGCTGTGGAGGATCCAGAGGAGCCTGATTTCGTTGAGATGATGGACATCCCAGAGTCTGAGAGACTGTCTATTCCCCTCCATAAGTCCTTTGGGAAACAGACACAAACAATTCTAAGGTCTCCTAACTCTGTACCTCCTGTTGACAAGAGAATGGACAAGAGGTACACCTTGTCAGGCTCAGATACAGAGTTTTTCTATCAGCAATGCAGCCATGTTGGGGTAGTGCAGGCTGTAGCCTGTGACAAGGCAAACATTCCCTTGGCTTCATACCCCCCAGACAAAGACTCCAGGAAGATAGATGCCATGGCAAAGAAACAATATATGGCATCATCTTTGAGACTCAGGCAGGCTAACTATATGGCCTATACAGCCAGGCACCAGAAGTCCAGGTGGGACACTGTACTGGCACTTGCTAAGCAGGCTTCCCCACTGCTAGCCAAGGAGCTGGAGGAGGTGGCTGCTGATGGGATTGAGGCATCAAAGGTGCAATTTCATGCTGCTGCTGTGCACTCCAGTGATGTGTCGTCAAGAGTCATGGCTACATCTGTGACTCGTCGGAGAATGGCTTGGCTCAGATGTACTAACCTTTCACAGGACACCCAGGCTAAGGCCATGGATTTCTCTGTGGTGGGTAATTCTCTGTTTGGGGAGCAGACAGAGAATTACATGAAGAAAATGGATGCGTACGGGACCACTTATAGGAGTGCCCAGGCCAAGCAGAGGCAGGCAACTCCTCAAAGGCAACAAGCTAGGGGCAGGGACAGGCCTTTGCACAGGCCTTCTACCAAGCGCAGGCCTCTTCTCCCTTTTGTCAGAGGGGGTTCTTTAGAGGGAGAGGCAGAAGGGGGATGAGCAGGGCTGCATCCACCCCTCAGCCTAAGGCTCCTGCCAAGCAGACACTCTGATGCGTCAGCCCGGGTCGACTCCCCCATTCCGGTAGGAGGCAGGCTGGCTTGCTTTGTCCAGGACTGGATGTCTGTTACCTCAGACAAGTGGGTCCTGGAGGTAGTAAGCAAGAGACTGGTTCTCAGTTTCAAAAATGTTCCGAAAATGAGACCCAGATCCTTTCCACCTGCAAATACATCAGAAACCCTTGCTCTAGAGGCAGAGGTTTCGTCTCTACTGACCTTAAGAGCCGTAGAGAGTTCCTACCCCATACAGGGTCAAAGGTCTGTACTCCAGGTATTTCCTTACCCCAAAAAAGACAGGGGAGTTGCGACCCATCCTAGACTTGAGATACCTGAACAAGCATCTTTTAAAGCCAAAGTTCAAAATGGTGACTCTGGGAACAGTTCTTCCCTCTCTAAGGCCAGGAGATTGACTAACCTCCCTGGACCTCAAGGATGCCTATTTTCACATTCCCATCAGGTGCTCCCACAGAAAGTACCTCAGGTTCGAAGTGCCCTCAGGCCATTACCAGTTCAGAACAATGCCCTTTGGCCTAACTTCAGCCCAAAGGGTGTTCACAAAGTGCCTGGCAGTAGTGGTGGTGGCCTTCTTAAGGAGAAAGAGAGTTTCAGTCTTTCCATATCTGGATGATTGGCTCCTTGTGGGCCAGTCCCCAGACCAAGTCAAGTCAGATCTGCCGGTGACCCAACAAGTTCTCACTTCTCTGGGGTTCCTTCTCAATCTTCACAAGTCAGTTCTCGAGCCTGTACAGCTTCTCACTTTTATAGGAGCAGAGCTGGACACGGTCAAGGCAAGAGCTTTCCTTCCTCTGGAAAGGGCAACAGCCATCTCACAGCTCGCCTCTTCCTTCCTCCCTCTGGTCTCTCGACCAGCAAGGCATTTTCTTCAGCTTTTGGGCACTGCAGTGGTCCAAGGGGCCAGGTGTCAGATGAGGGACATTTAGTTCCATCCGAGGGCTTTTTGGTTCCAAAGGAAAGATCCTGTTACCAAACTAGTCCCGGTTACTCAGACCCTTATCCAGGCCCTTCACTGGTGGCAGAATCTGGACAATCTGAGACAGGGAGTTCCATTTGTCACTCAGATTCACTCTGTTGTCCTTACCACAGATGCTTCCCTCTTGGGGTGGGGAGCCCATCTGGGGGCTCTCACAGCCCAGGGACTGTGGTCCCCTCAGGAATCCCTTCTTCATATCAACCTCCTGGAGCTCAGGGCAGTGTTTCTGGCCCTGCAAAGTTTTTCTCAGTCAGTACAGAACAAGGTGGTTCAGGTCAGGACAGACAACACCAGCACCATGTGGTATGTCAACAAGCAGGGAGGCACTCGGACTACGGACTTGTGCACGGAAGCCATGAAAATATGGTCCCTGGCTTATTCCCTACAGATCTCTCTGGTAGCAGTACGCCTTCCAGGAAAGGACAATGTGCTTGCAGATGCATTGAACAGGATTTCCCAGGGCCATCACGAATGGTCCCTGGACCCTCGGGTGTTGAAAGTGATTTTTTCAAGGTGGGGCACTCCAGAGATAGATCTCTTTGCAGCTCCAGACAATCACCAACTTCCTCTGTTTTGTTGCAGACCCCTAGTCTTGGGCTCAGTCCCTCTGGATGCTCTGATTTTGAACTGGGAAGGGAAATTTCTGTATGCCTTCTCTCTCTTTCCTCTACTGTTCAAGGTTTTAGTAAAGGTAAGGTCACAACCTTGCAAAGAGATTCTGATTGCTCCAGACTGGGCCAGGTAGCCTTGGTACCCCCTGTTGCTGTCTCTAGCAGTCCATCTTCCCCTGTCTCTTCCCAGGAATTATAACCTGTTAACCTCCTCTCGGGGAGGATTTAGTACCCCAATCTTCAGTCTCTCAATCTCAAGGCATGGCTCTTGAAGAGTTAGAGTATGCAGATTTGCATCTGTCCGAAGGGGTGCTGGACATTCTCAAAGCTTCTCGAAAGCCTGCCACCAGAAAAACTTACAACTCCAAATGGAAAATATTCAGAATTTGGTGTTCCAAGAAGCATATATCTCCAGACACTGCTGAATTGTCTGCAGTTCTGGATTATATGGTTCACCTTAATGGCCTAGGCCTCAGATGAGCTACTCTCAAAGTACATTTGTCAGCTGTTTCTGCTTTCTTGGCAGTGGGGAAGACTTCCTCTCTGTCATCTCACCCTGCATTCTGTAAAGTTTTCAAAGGATTGCTTCATACCAATCCCCCTTTAGGAATCCTGTTCCTGCCTGGGATTTGAGTGTTTGCATTGCTTAGCTTATGCAACCCCCTTTTGAGCCCATGTCCTCAACAGAGCTCAAGTACTTGACTTGGAAAACTGTGTTTTTGGTTGCTGTTACCTCTGCCAGACGTATCAGTGAATTGCAAGCCCTGTCAGTTGAACCTGACTTCATTTCATTCCATAGAGATAAGGTGGTCCTTAGAACTAATAGAAGGTTCTTACCCAAAGTAGTTTCTGATTCCCATTTAAATCAGTCTATGTCTCTTCCTGGGTTCTTCACTGATTCTACTTCCTCAGGAGAGCGGAGGTTGCACAGTTTAGATGTTAAAAGAGCCCTTAGTTACTACATAGAACGTACAAAGGGTCACAGGTTTGATTCCCTCCAGTTGTTCCTCACTGATGGGGAAGTAGGTAAGGGCAACCTGCCACCAAGAGAACTGTTGCCAGGTGGATTGTGTCCTGTATCCAATTCTGCTATGAGAAACTGGGAAAAATTCCACCCTCAGGCCTGAGGGCTCATTCCACTAGAGGTACAGCTGCATCTCTGTCTGCGGCCAGGGATATTCCTTTGTTAGAAATTTGTCAAGCAGCCACCTGGAAAACAGTTCATACCTTCACCAAACATTACTGTCTGGATATCCAGGCTAGGAGTGATGCTAGGTTTGGCACAGCAGTACTTCAGAGCCTATTCCCAAAGTAGGTTCTCTCCCTGCTCCTTGGAGATACTGCTTGGTAGTCTGCAATAGTCAGAATACAGCAAGACTTCGTGTTGATTGAAGAACAAATTAGTCACCTTAGTAATTATGTTTCTTCTAATGGAGTCTTGCTGTATTCTGACCTCCCTCCCTGCCTCCCCTCTCAGAACCTGTTTTTGGGAAGTGGGTGGGCAGGTGCAGTGTTGCACCCCAGGGATGTCTTCAGACCACTTTCTGTTGTTGGGTGCTTTGTGTTTGATTAGTTAAGAATTGTATGTTTCATTACCTGGTTTTTGGGTTTCCTGACTTGAGTCTTTAGGAATCAAAAACTTTTGTTGCCAGTTGGCTAGTTGACATTTTACAATTTCCACATTCTTAAAGTCAGTGAATTTTAGCTCGTAAGAATCTGACGGTTGGGTTTCAAGGTGCTGCAGACAGAGTTTTCAACCAAGCTCGAGCTCAACGTTCTATGCCTTGCATAGAATTTTAGCCCTTCTCTTTCCGGGGCAGTTCAAGTGCTGGAGCTAACTGCAATAGTCAGAATACAGCAAGACTCCATTAGAAGAAACATAATTACTAAGGTGAGTAATTTTTTCTTCTGTACAGTCAGTATAGTCCCAAGAAAAAAAACTGCTAATCAATTATTTAAAAGCCTGCTATTCTGGCTACAAGGGCCACAGTAACAGAGGGCCTGTGCCAGATGATATACCAGAGGCCCCAGGTGAAAAACAGGTGCCCCACAATTAGAGTATGCGGGCCCATCTCTGCCCCGCTTTCCTTGGTGGAAGACTGCACAATTTTTACTCAAGATTGGCCAAGATAACGCCAAATGCTTGGGTTTTGGAAATTTTGCCCTTAGGTTGCGTGATAGAATTTTCTCAAATCCCCTCAAGGGGTGTTTTCTGCCATCCCCAGTTCCCAAGGACCCAGTAAGGAGATGAGCAGTGTCAGACCCTGCCCCATCCCAGTCACATAGATGCGACTGTGCCGGTTCCTCCGAGTGAGCAAGGCCAGGGATTCTTCTCAATACATTTCGTAGTCCCCAGAAAGTCAGGGGAGGGTCAGACCCATTCTGGATCTGAAACATCTGAACAAGTTTGTGCGCCACACAATCTTCAAAATAAAGTCCCTGCATTCAGTCACCTGAGCTGTCCAGCTGGGCGATTTCCTAGCTTCCATAGATCTGACAGATGTGTATCTCCACATCCCCATCTGTCCGTCTCATCAGAGGTTTCTCAGGTTCTCGGTCCTGGATCAGCATTTCCGGTATAGGGCTCTTCCCTTTGGGCTTGCAACAGCCCCCAGGGTCTTCTTGAAGGTGCTCATAGTCCTGGTGGCTCAACTTCAGTAGGAGGGACATCATGTCTATCCCTATCTGGATGACCTGCTCAGTTGAGCGACATTGGCAAGGAGGTCGGTGATCAGGACTCTGGAGATGCTAGAGTCCCATGGCTGGGTGGTGAATTGTGAGAAAAGCTCTCTTGAAACATAGAAACATAGAATTTGATGGCATATAAGGACCACTTGGCCCACCTAGTCTGCCCATTTCCTTACCTAATGTATAAGCTGCAGATCCTAGTTAACCAACAGCCTACTTCCTCCTACCCCCCCACTAGAATTGCCTTATGTTTGTCCCATGCATTCTTGAATTCCCCCACTGTTTTTGACTCCACGACCTCCTCAGGAAGGGTGTTCCATGCATCTGCAACCCTCTCCGTGAAGAAATACTTCCTCACATTACCTCTGAGCCGTCCTCCATCTATCTTCAGATTGTGCCCCCTTGTTCTTACACATCTCTTTTTCTGAAAGATGCTACCCTCTGGACTTTGTTGATTCCCTTGAGGTACTTGAACGTTTCTATCATGTCCCCCTCTCCCTCCTTTCTTCGTGGCTATACATATTAAGGTCCTTTAGTCTTTCGTCATATGTCTTCTGGTGTAGACCCTGCACCATTTTGGTTGCCCTCCTCTGGACAGCCTCCACCATGTCTGTCTTTTTGGAGATAGGTTCTTCAGAACTGCACGTAGTACTCCAGATGTAGTCTTACCAACTGTCTGTACAGAGGGATAACAACTTCCTGTTTTCTACTGGTGATGCCTCTCCCTATGCATCCCAGTATCCCCCCAGCCTTCCTTACTGCCTTCTCACATTGCTTGCCCACATTTAGGGCATCTGATATAGCTACCCCAGGTTCCTTTCCATTTTTGTTGTTGTCAGTATCTCACTCCCCATTGTCTACTCTTCCCCTGGGTTTTTGTTTCCCAGGTGCATTACTTTGCGCTGAATCTGAGCTGCCATATATTTGACCATTCCTCCAACCTTGCCAAGTCTCTTCTCATCCTTTCCACCCTGCCTTGTGTATCAGCCCTGTTGCAGATCTTTGTGTCATCTGCAAAGAGACCTACTTTTCCTTCCGGTCCCTCTGCAATGTCACTTATAAAGGCATTAAAAAGGACCGGCCCCAGTACTGAACTCTGCAGTACTCCACTAGTCAGTCAAATAAAATCTTTATTTACCCAGGCGATCACCATTGAGCAAGCTTATTTACAAGGTGGACCTGTAGTTTGCAAGGACGAGGGTACAGAATAGAGTACAAGTAAAATATACATAAAACAACAGTAGCAAGACGTATACAACAATATATATACAGTGTAGAAATAAAGGTAAATAATATATACAGGGATGCCTTTATAATCCTATCCATCAATAACATGTTCATAGCCTGTAAAGGAATCCCTGGGATATGGAAAAGCGCACATGTAGGAGGCAGGGACGCTGGCAGAAAGATTCTGGGATACTAAGCAGGTGGTATCAGGGCATAAGAGTGGGCAATGGGGGGGGGGTGTTGCAGTGAGTACGTAGTACCGGTGGGACTGGAATGGACTGAGGTGAACTGGTAGTACCGGTGGGTCTAGAATGGACTGAGGGAGTAACTGACTAGTAACCCCCCCTTTCTTCACTGTGGACTCCGTTTACTGTTACCCTCTCTGTTCTGTTGTCCAGCCAGTGTTTTACCCAGGCTACCACCCTATGACCCACTCCAAGGCTGGCTAATTTGTTTATTGATCTTTTGTGTGGGACTGTGTCAAACACCTTGCTAAAGTCTAGGTAAGCCATGTCCACAGCCCCTCCCAGCTCTACTACTTTGGTCACCCAGTCAAAGAAATCAATTAGATTCATCTGACATGACTTTCCTGCTGTGAATCCATGCTGCCTTGGGTCCTGTGCCCCACTGGCCTCTACATACTCAACAGTTCTTTCCTTCAGAAGTGATTCCATCATTTTCCCTACCACTGAGGTCAAACTGACAGGTCTGTGGTTCCCTGCCTCTGTCTTGCTCCCACTTTTGTGAAGGGGAATCACACCTGCCCTCCTCCAGTCCTCAGGTACCACACCATCCTCCCATGATTTGTTAAAAAGGATAGTCAGTAGTGTTGCTAGTTCTCCCCTTAGTTGTTTTAGAATTCTGGGGTGAATCCCGTCAGGCCCCATTGCTTTATCCACCTTCAGTTTTAGGAGTTCTTTCGGAAACTTTTCTTCTGTGAAAGGACTGCTATCAACCCCTCCATCCAGAGTGCTTCTGTTGACTGGATTAGGTACGTCCCCCCTCCTCTTCCTTTGTGAATACTGAGCAGAAGTATTTGTTCAGTATGCCTGCTTTTTCACTGTCCCTCTGTGCCCATCCCCCTCCTCTTTATTCAGCCTCAGTATCCCTGCCTTAGTCTTTCTTTGCTCCCTAATGTACTTATAAAAGGTTTCATCCCCCTTAACTGAGCTGGCTATCTTTTCCTCGGTTTGGGCCTTTGCTATTCTGACTGCCTTCCCCGCTTGCTTCTGCTTTAACTGGTACAGTTCTCTGTCCTGCTCCTTCTGTGTTTCCTTATACTTCCTGAATGCTATCTTTTTCTTCCTAACCTTCCCTGCCACTTCTTTTGAGAACCATAGTGTTTTTTTCTTTGATTTTGATTTGTTTATTTGCTTCACACAAAGGCTTGTTGCATCTGTGATGGCAGTTTTGATGTTTCCCTATTGTTGCTCCACCCCACCTTCTTGCCTGTTTGCTAGTGCTTTTCTGAGGGGCACTCCCATTTTGACAAAATCAGCCCTCCTGAAGTCCAGTACCTTTACTTTTGTATGGCTTGACTCTACAGCTAAGTTTATCGTGAACCACACTGTTTGGTGGTCACTTGTTCCCAGATGACTACCCACTTCTAGATCTGAGATCCTCTCTCCATCCCCATTTGAGAGGACCAGGTCTAAGATTGCTCCCTCCGAGTGGGTTCCAAAACTAGCTGTCTGAGGCATGCCCCCTGTAGGGCATCGAGAATGGCCCTACTCCTGGATGTGGCTGTAGTAAAGGTGCTCCAGTTAACATCTGGCATATTCAGGTCTCCCATCAGCAATATCTCCCCTTTCTCTGCCATTCTAAGGATGCCTTCTGTCATTTCCTTGTCCATTTCCTCTCCCTGAGACTGGGGTCTGTATACAACATCTGTGCGGATTGTGGTGCCATTTCCAGTCTCCAGGGTGACCCACAGTGCCTCCTCTCCTCCCTGTTTACCATTTAGTTCCATTGCTTTGATCCCTTCCCTTACATAGAGAGCTACTCCTCCTCCTCTTCTACCTTCCCTGTCCCTCCTGTAGATTGTGTACCCTGGTATGTTGACATCCCAGTCATGATTCTCTGTGTACCATGTTTCTTTGACTGCCACGATATTCAGGCATCCTTCTTCCATCAAGGCCACCAGTTCAGGGAGCTTGTTACGTAGACTATGGGCATTGGTACTCATTACCCTCCATTTTTTGATGGCCTTATTCCTTTTTGCCCTATCCCTGTCCTTACTGCCTTTGTCTTTTTCGCCATTTACCCCTGCCCTTCTCCCTCTCGACTGCTCTATCTTGGTGTTTACCTCCCTAACTATCCTGATTTTTTGTTTTGTGGGGGCTAGGATTTCCTTTTCTTTTTCAGTGCCTCACCCTTTGGCTAGTTGAAATGCTTGCCAATGAAGCATTTAAACCTATGACCTAGGATCCTGGTTCCCCTCCTGGACAGATGCAGACCATTGCGCCAGTATATGCCTTTGTCCCTCCAGGTGAAGCACCAGTCCCCAGTGAAGCCGAAACCTTGAGCTCTGCACCAGTTTTTCAACCACTGATTTGAATCCCATGGTGTGGAGTACCCTAGCCTCACTCATACCATAGACAGGCAGCACCTCCGAAAAGGTTACCATGCGTGCTACTGGTCTAAGGCCCCTCCCCAACTCCACAAACTCCTCCTGCACTGCTCCGATCCCTTTCCCAACCAGGTCATTTGTCCCTAGGTGGACAATGACATCCAGCTCCCTTCCCAGTGCAGCTGCTCCCGCATTCCTGAGGATTCGCTCCCTGTCCCTCCAAGCCATGGCTCCAGGCATGCACCTTACTTCCTTTTCCCCCATCTCCCCAGTTCTGCCCTCCTAATAATGGAGTCCCTAACCAGGAGTTGTTTCCTTCCCCTGTGGGGTCCCATGCTACCCTCATGTGGGTCTCCTTTGTGGAGGTTCCCAGCATCCTTCTTGGTCTCCACTGTGGGTGCCTCCATAGAGGAACACCACACTCTGCAAGAATGGCATATGAATTGTGGAGAGGTACAACTTGAGGAATCGCCTCTGTTCCATTACCCTCACCCTCACAGAGCCCACTATGTTCCAACTGCTCCTCTTTCTTGGCAACTATCCCAGACACTGGAACACCTGGGATCAGTTATGAAGATGGATCAGGGTAAAATCTTTCTTTCACCATCCAGAAAGGAGACACTTTTGAGAGAAGTTCAGTGACTGAGGACTTGGTCATCGGCAGCAGCTCTCCACCTGCTGCAAATTCTGGGCTGCATGACAGCAGTGATAGAACTAGTCCCTTGGGCTCACCTTCACGTGAGACCCCTTCAGATAGGGTTGCTGTTGGCCTGGGATCCAGCCTCAGATTATCAGACCAGGATCCCCGTCTCTCCTCAACCACGACACTCTCTGAGTTGGTGGGTAAATCTGGAGAATCTGAGCAGGGGGGTCCCCTTGAAAGTCCCCTAGGAGTTGATTTTGACAACCGATGCCAGTCTGTTGGGTTGGGGGGGCAGTACTGAACCACTTGCCCATTCAGGGAACTTGGTCAGTGCAGGAACAGCATGTCCACAGTAACTGTCTGGAGATGAGGGCAGTACGTCTCTCTGTTCTTCAGTTTCAAAGTCTGCTGCAGTCAACGACTGTGAAAATAAGGTCGGACAACGCTGTCACAGTGGCATACATAAACAGTCAAGGAGGCACAAACAGCAGGGAGATGCTAAAAGAAGCCACCTAACTACTACTGTGGGCAGAGGAGAGTCTTCTCTCTCTGTCAGCAGTGCACTTGGCAGGGGAGTTGAACATTCAGGCCGACTGGCTGAGCTGCAGAAATGTTCACCCAGGGTAGTGGACGTTGAACTGGGAGATATTTGATCTTCTGTGTCAGGGGTTTGGTCACCCTCAGATCAATCTGTTCACCTCCAGCCACAATGCTCAGACTCAGCGGTTCTTCAGCTGCTGCCAGTGTCCACAAGCAGGAACAGTGGACGCCCTGACACAGGAGTGGAGCTTCCACAGAGCATATGCATTTCCTCCACTGACTCTCCTCCCCAAGGTCATGCACAAAATAGGGCACTCAAGAGGAAGCTTCCTCCTAATAGCTCAGGAGTGGCCCAGAAGACCATGGGGTTCTTGGACTTGGTGAACCAAGCTCCACATGCTTCTTTACACCTTCCAGTGTTCTTCCAGTGTGGGGGGACCTTCTCTCTCCGGGTCCCATTCTGTGTCCAAATCCAAGAGCGATGCAGCTCACAGCCTGACTCCTGAAAGGAGGAGACTTCTAAAGCTAGGTTTCTCTAAGAAGGTAGTAGACACACTGATGGCATCCAGGAAGACTTCCACTTCAGCAGCCTATGCTCGCGTATGGACCACCTTTTTGGCTTGGACCAAGGAAAAAAACATTCAGCCTTCCAAAGCCTGTATCCCACAGATTTTAAATTTCCTGCAGGAAGGAATGGATAAAGGATTGGCCCTGAGCACCCCAAAAGGTTAGGAGTCAGCCCTTGGAGCTTCCTTGGTCTTGTCCTTAGGGACTAACAGAGAGTTTATTCGTCGTCTGTCGTCAGGAGTGTGCCTATGTTCTGATTCCCGGTTCCTCCTTGGGATCTGAATCTAGTGCTGAATGCTCTCTGTAAAGAGCCTTTTGAACCACTTTCCTCAGTTCCTTTGGACGTGCTATCCTACAAGGTATGTTTTTTGGTTGCCATATGCTCAGCCAGGAGCATTGGTGAGCTCCAGGCCTTGTCCCACAAAGAGCCATGCCTCATCATGCATAAGGACAAGGGGGTGCTCAGAACAGTTCCTTTCTTCATACCAAAAGTTCCCACAGCCTTCCATGTGAACGAGGAACTATGTCTTTTGTCCTTCTGTCCACAGCGTTCTCACCCCAAAGAGGAGGAGTTGCAGAAGTTAGATATGCAGCGGGCCATTAGGACATACCTCAGAAGGACTGCCAAGTTCCAGAAGTCAGATAGCTTGTTTGTTCTTTTCGGAGCAGCCAAGCAGGGACAGAACGCTTCTAAGGCCACCCTAGCTAGGTGGCTGGAGGGCATGCTTAGCCAAGGCTTATGCCATGGTAAATAAGAGGCCTCCGGCTCTCATCAAGGCTCACTCCACCAGGACTATGATCACTTCCTGGGCAGAGAGTGGTAAAGCGTCTGTTCTAGAGTTGTGCAAGGCAGCTACGTAATCCTCCATCCACACTTTCACCAAGCACTAAAATTAGATGTTCAAAGCTCTGCTGATTCGGCCTTCAGTCGCAGAGTTTTGCAGGTGGCAGTTAGCAGGTAAATTCCTTCCTTGTACATGGCTGATGTATGGGATAGTATTCTCCTCCATCCTGGTTATTCCGGGTACTGCTTCTTAGAACACAGTTGTTATTACTACCCACTGACAACATGGAGCACTACAGAAAGAAGAAATGTCTTCATACTTCCTGTAGTTTCTTTTTCTGTTAGCTCCCACATTGTAAGTGGGGCCTGCCCAGGAGCTTTGGTTTCACAGGAGAATACTGTCTGGTACGTCAGCTGGGGATGCCCATTGTTCCATTTTAACCCGTTTTATAAAATTCTATGGGCATTCCTGTATAGTTTACCTGCTGCGCTGTGTTTTTCCAAACAAACAAAAATACACATATATAAGGTGATTAGCCAAAATTTCAATTTGGTTGCTGTTACGCTGTGTTAACAGTTTCGAATTTGAGGTAGCCAAGGGTGTCTTCTTGCAGGTAGTGCTTATGCTAGATGTAGTTCTGCCTTTTTTTTTTTTTTTTTAGGAACTTTATTTCTTCACCTGGTGGTCCGGGGCATCTCTTGGGCTGACTCGCTCGGCGTTCCCCCTAACCGCTCACCTGAACCACATCCCTCGACCGAGACATCTGGTTCAGGATCCCTTCCTCTCCTGCCAGACCCCATACAGGAGGAGGCCGACGATCCCCAGGGGGTAGGGTCAAGATCGTGGCCAGCGTTGAGTGTGTGGGGGTCGGACCCGGACACCAGCCATCGCCTCACTTGGCCATCAGGGTTTTTTCCCTTGTTTCTCCCCTTTGGAGCGCAGCGTGCAATGATGCCTGCGCACGGCTGCTCAGCTGGCATCTGCCGCACTCCGCCCCTTACGTCTGCTTGGCGTACCTGAAATGCCCCCGATCTCCATCAGGGGTCGCCAGGACACCGAGCTACCCTGGAGCCTTCCCCAGTGAGAGGAGAGTTGTCCTCTGGATGCTCGATCCTGTCCCTCTCCTGCTGATCCCTGGCAACCCGAGTCTGTCACCGAACCCGGGTCGCCGGCGTGGCGCGAGGTGTGGCGTCCAGCATCTCAACCCTCAGCACCACTGGGCTAGCTAATTCTGCTTTATGTGAATAAGTTTCTTATTTCAGATTGCTGTTTTGCAAAGCGTTTCTGTTTCCAACCAGGGATAGAAATGAACTTTTTTCTGTACTGTACCTGCACCAAGGTGCATGTGGCGGCAAAAGTTACATGCACCACGGTCAGGTTACTTGCACCGGGTTGTTGTGTAAAACCACAGTAGTTAACAGGCAGAGCAGATAGTTAAGTCCTTTGCTTTGACCCTTACTACTTTATATTATTAGATTGAAAAAAAGAATAAACCACAACTGCCCTTTTGCCTGGGTTGCGGCAAATCTCACTGTCACACTGCCTTTGTTTTGTTTAAATTGTTCAGCACACACTCACTGGTATTTAATGGCTGTTTTTTTAATTTGCAAAATGGTAGTGTCAGGCTGTCCTATATGTGCATAAAGTTTAAAGTCCGGGTCATCCCACTGGCACCAATGTAAAATCAAACATCAAAAACATAGGGATGAACTCCACTGAAAACGGTTCCTTTTAGGCAATATTCTCTTTTTCTTTTTAACACGTTCCAAAGGATGAGGGCAACTGTTTCATGGCCTTGCAACTTCCTCAGGCCCCAACTGTGTTTCTAAAACAGAATATAAATAAAATCACATTTCAGTTTCTAATCCATTTCATTATATTTTGTCAACAATGCAGCTATCGTGTGACCGACCTGATTTTCCCTTTAAATCGATTGTTGCCCAAAACCATCAATTTCTTCATACATTTAGGTTTCATTATATGTAACTGTTTGGCAGATACCAAAAAATACCTGGAGCAGTATGATTAATATAGTACGTATCTTTTACAATAATCCTACAGAATACATTAGTTATATTACAATGTTCATTCCCTATATTATGGCATTCTTTCATTAGCTGTATCGTTGATAAAATATAATGAAATGAGCCGGCCCGGTGGCTCTGAGGGATGAGGCGCTGAATGCCACACCTTGCACCATGCCGGCGACCCATATTCGGGAATGGGCACGGGCCGCCGGGTCGGGTAGGAGGGAAAGGATTGAGCTGCCTGAAAGACTGCTCTCCTCCGGGGAAGGGGGAAGCACCGCACTGGCGTCACATTGCCCCCTGGCAGAAGCTGGGGTGCACGGTGCCGGCCGAGAGCATTGGGGGGAGCCGAGTGCGGACGCTTCGAGGGTTGCGCGCATGGATGCGTGTGGGCTCCCCCTCGGCTTGCATCATTACACGCACCCGGTTCCACAGGGAAACCAGCCAGAAAATCCAGATGGGGCCTCCGCCTCTATGAAGCCCTCCCCGACTTCAATTAGTCTCTGTCGCTGGATCTCCCAGCCAGTTACTGGTACTGCGGGCTGGATAGGAGACCACTTCCGCGGTCCCACCCTCCAGGGGGAAAGCCGGAGGTGACCGGGAGATTACAGTAGTGACAGATGGTGGAAGTCCGGGGGCCGTGACCAGGGCAGAAATCTGGCGGAGAGCCTTGCCACAAAAAAAAAAAAAAAAAAAATATATATATATAATGAAATGGATTAGAAACTGAAATGTGATTTTATTTGTATTCTGTTTTAGAATCACAGTTTGGGCCTGTGGAAATGGCGAGGCCACAAAACTGTTTCCCTCATCCTGCGGAATGTGTTAAAAAGAAAAAGAAAATATTGCCTAAAAGGAACTGTTTTCAGTGAGTTCATCCTTATGTTTTTGATTTTTTAGTTTTTTAATTCCCCACGCTTATTTAGACACAACTGGTGCTGGAGCTGGACTGGAGACAACAGTGCCTTTCTTTGTCAATTGATGCAGACCCAGGACTGACACTCCGTGAGGGATTAAGTCAGACTGCTGCAGCTTCTGCTAATATGTGTATTAAATGAGTTTTTTTACAAACTGCCCCACAAACAAAAGAAAAAGCAGTTGTCTGAAACACCAAGTATTTGTTTCACCACAAAATAAATGAGTGAGAATGAAGTCAAGGAATCAAAATGTGGAAAGGTTCTGGTAAAACCACAAGTTGCTCAACAGACAGTTAAGTCCTCTTTTCTTTACATATATTAGTTTGCCTACAGAATAAACAACAGCTGCTCTTTTTGATATCTAGTCCCTCTGATGAAGAAAAAAAAAAAAAACATGACTGAAGAAAATCCCCTTGGGGTGGGGTGAAGCCCTGATGTACTTTGCTCGCTTGCTGCCAGTCAGTTATTAATTGCCAGCTATAAATTTTTTATTCTTAAATTACAGCCTTTTGCTGTTAAACACCCTCTACCTGCCTAGATACTGCTACTAATATATTTTTTCCAGAGGAAAAAAGATTCATTTGCAATCACGGAGCTTCCCACCTAGTGACTGCTCACACACAAACGCTCCATAAAACTGCATAGCTGGAATTGATGTGCATGCCTGTGTGTACCTTACTGTACCACGAAGGTGACAGAATGAGGCACAAGTGGTACAGTAAGATTAACGCTGCAAGCGTTATGCCAGTCTAGCGTCTAGGACCTGCCTTGAGCTCTGTGACCACCCCGCCACATGTGCACAACACCCATCCCTGATTGGTAGTTTCTCAACACAGCAGCCCATTGCCCACCCCCAACCCATTCATACCACTCACGCCACAGCCCAGGACATGAATATTCAAAGTGCCACCTCCTTTGCACTGTTGCTCCTCCTGATGTCCATCTGGCGGCGGTGTCGCATCCCGTCTCCTTTTCTAGGGACACACCTCGTGCTCAGCATTAGTTCTGGATGACGGCTCACACGTTGACTCCCGATGCTCAGTCTCGGACCCAAGTCCTCAGAGTGGCACGCCACGCATGCATGACACGTCAGTTAAAAAAAAAAAAAAACATTTTCAACCTACTAGTACTCGTGGTGCTGCACCCCTTGTGGTGGCTCTTGGTATTGCAGCCAAAAGATTGAAAATGGGGTACATGCACTACAGTGCAAGCCAGAAAAAAAATGACTTGCACTAGTCTGTTCCTACTTGCAATGGGAACAGGCTGGGTATGCTAATTTCGAACCCTGTTTCCAACCCATAGTTTTTCTGGAAGATGAAATTCTCCTGACGTACACAGACAAGGTAAGAGTATTTACAGTATTTTATATGATTAAAGTTATTTCTGTATAGACAGTAAACCAATAGACCAGTATGACATTTTATTTTCGTGTTTTGAGGCACTGCAAGGACAGTAGTGACTGGAGAGTCGCTGCTGTCCAGAATCCTTATATGCCCAGCATTCCAAAGCTTTGGGCTGTCCCATTTCCCCTAGTAGTGGTGCATATTACCCAGCTGTTATTACTACCTACCGACAATGTTGGAGCTAACAGAAAAGGAAATTATGGTAAGTATGAAGAAATTTATTATTTTCTGGTCCGGAGCGCCACCCCAGAACTAGTTAATTTTGTGATGCAATAATATGAGGAACATGGGGGCATGCTCAATACAGAATAATGGAAGTGTTTTATAAAGTTCAGATTTCAATAGTTTACAGGGCCAGTACAAACTAATTAAGGCTACCGCTCAGCTAACACTCTCCATATTATTGCATCACAAAAAGATCTAGCATGTGGGTAGTGTTCAGGTGGAAAGGATTGGCAGCTACGCTCCACATAGCCAAAATACAATCCCTTTCTAATTTGAGGTAGAATAAAATTACAGTTTGGCATACATCAACTCTGGGTAGGTAAGGGGCATTATATGTTTCTTAGGTGCAATTAGTAAAAGAGCGGAAAAGGTGTTCTTTAAAGATGGTCTGGGTACAGGTTGCAAGACAATCTTTGAGTACCATCCTCTGGGTCACGGAAATGAATTCTCGGAGGAACTGGAGAGCTTCATGGCTGACCTGATGGTTGACTTGTATAGCCTGTTAGTGTTGGCTTTAATGATAGTGTAGCAGTCAGCTTCGTATAATTCAAAAATCTGTATAGTTCAGCCTCTATGCGCCCAACAGATGAAATGTACATTTTCTCTGTATTGGGGAGGGAGGGGGGGTTGTGATGTGTTTGTCCTTGGGCATCTAGTGATGTGGCCCAGACTCAGTTGGTCTGTCGCTGTTGCCTTGACATGCATTATTGTAGTGTGTGTCAGGGGTGGTGGTGGTGGGGGCTTTGGGGCCTTAGGTACTTCAGCATAAAGTGACTCTTGGGGACTCTACAGATGATCTAAAACACAAAAAGCTCCTCACTAACAACGTGGTGCCAGCAGTAAATGAGAGCAGTTTTCCTGTTTTTTTTTTTTTCTTTCATGCTGTAATTGTAAGCGTAATAAAATCTGGACACAGAAATCCATGTCTATGCCAAGTTGGAGCTTTTTTTGGATACGAGTGAGTGGACATGGTTTTCTTCTTGTGATTCTACTATAGTGGCTGAGATACCTGTCCCATGTTTGAATAAAGTCCCGTAGCCGCCCCTCAGTGGCCGCTTGGATCTGCTCAAAGCATGCTGTTTTTCCTAATTCTGTTAGCCATTCCCCTAGTTGAGGGGGAGACTGCTGTCTCCAGTGTCCAAGGATAATTTGTTTGGCTGTGATAAGGGCCCCTGTTAGCCACCTACCCATATGCTTATTCCACTACTGGTCTGGGCTTAATTGGGGGACCCAAATTTAGATCTACTAGTATGAGTGTAATGTTTCCCGTTTCTGAGCCACAACTCCAGCAGTTGTCTGAGCTTAGTACTCCCCCATTTATGCAGCTAGGCTGACATCCTGTGCCACCTCTGCAGGATTTTTTGTTGTGTGAAACTTTTTTGGAGTCCCTCACAGCTATCAGCAGAGTTTTTTCCAGTAGGGTCTGGGTCAGCGTGATGACAAAAAACCAGCAATTTTTAATGTTTTTCCACTATGTATAGCTTGGATTCTGCAAATCTTACTGAAACAAAACTTGCCACTGTGACAGGGTTGAATAAGGCCCTGTCCCATTTATTATGCAGAAAGAGTTTAAACACACAGGTCTCGTCTGTCCTCTCTTTTTCTGTTTCTTCTCTGTTTGGTTGTGAGACCTAGTAACTGATCACTCCGGTTTTGCAATTCTCTGCCTTTTGCTATCTCTCTGCCTTCTCTTGCTGTTTCTGTATTTTCTTCCCCTTGCATATCTGCAGGTATAAAACTATATGTAAATCTTTATATGGAAATGTCACTGATACTGGGATTCCTTTGTTTAAAACTATGTATAGTTATACTGTTGAAATGATTGCAAAGTTAAAACTGTATATAGTTATGATTGCAAAGCTATTTAGAACTCAAGGGGTTAACCTGAGATGTAGTTTTTAAGCCTTTTGCAGAGCTGTAAACAAGAGGTCACTTCTGGGTCATTATGTTCTTTTCGCTGCACCTGCAAAAACATTGGAAACTGACAAGAACATTCTGTGAAAAAGCATTGTCTCCTTAACGAGCTCCCTGCAAAGACTTGTTATAAAAAGAACAGCAATGCTTTTGCAAGAGAGACAAGGAGAGAGCAAGACAGAAACTTGAAATTAGAGATCTTCTTAGATGAAAGACTTTTTCTGTGTTTGCACTGCCTTTGTAAATAGTTACACTGAAAAAAATTATTTTATTTTACTGTTATTGGAAAAAATAAAATGTTGTTTGCAAATTTTACAACTGCTCCTGGTTTTCCCTGTGCTTTCTGACTTGTGCCTTGATGACAGGCAGGTCAAGAGATCTACTCCACCTACGAGACTGCGCATGCAACATTTCATGCAAATCCATTGAATGGTTGCAAAATTATTAGTGTAAAATTTGAGGTTTAACATAGAAACCCAAGTGAACCCTAAATATAAGTCCACTTCCGCGCCCCTATAATATATTTATATATATATATATATATTTATTGAAGATTTGGATTACAACCTTTGAGCTAGGCAGCTTGTTTACAAAGTTTCCACGTCGATTTACAAAGGTTTACAAAGGTATACACTAGTTATAGTGTACAAGAGTATGACAAACACGTACAGGTGCCCTGCGAGATGGGTGAGCAGCTCAACAGAGCTAAGATCAAACCAACAATTAAGCCAGACTGTTGCATCTCTGGTGATATAAGCAGCCTAATTTGGCATTTTCAGGCAGGCATAGTGTGCCAGAGAAGTCATAGAAGGAGAAAGATATAGGCACATGAGGAGGTGATGCCGCTGTCAGAGTGAAAGATGCTTCTATGTGGGGCAACGACAAGTGTGTATATATATATATATATATATATGTGTGTGTGTGTATATATATATATATATATATATATATATTTTTTTTATCATCCCTCTATATTTTTTACCACCGCCCTATATGTGTAGCCATCAGCC
This sequence comes from Neoceratodus forsteri, assembly GCA_016271365.2. Taxonomy (NCBI): domain Eukaryota; kingdom Metazoa; phylum Chordata; order Ceratodontiformes; family Ceratodontidae; genus Neoceratodus; species Neoceratodus forsteri. The sequence continues at coordinate 789,578,622 of CM057454.1, forward strand.
TAATTTATTTTAATAAAATCCTCCAAAATTTCCTTTTACCACCATCCTTTATTGTAGTACTACCCGTTTTGATACCAGTGCTCTAAACCTTGCTTAAAACCACTTATGTACATGTACAGTGTATTTTGGCTGCCCAAAGAACAATACACCTTTGGCCCTGATCACCACAACCACCACCCTATACTTGCAGGCTATTGAGAACCCTTTGTTCCATCCCTCCCGACTGGAACCCACAATGGTTTTCATTGGGTGTCCCTTTATGGGGGGGGGGTGGCATAGCTGGTGAGGGATATTGCTCCTTGTTTTGGGGGCTGGGTCTTCCACTCGTGGACAAAGCATAAATTGTTACATACCAATACCATGCTCCCATTCCAGTCAGTAATGCCAGGTGCTCCTACCATGGCTCAAGGCCAGCCTAAGGTGTCCACCTTTGAGCAACCAACATGGGAGACCGAGCTGTGGGGAGGTGGAGGGACTAGAAGGGTTGGGAGAATGAGGGGAGTAGTTCGCTGTTGCACCTGCATTTTGGAGGTCCCCACACTGCCAAGCACCCAGAGATTAGCCTGATCTGTCATAGTTGTGCAGCTTGACTTCTGTGGCCCTGCTAGGTTCTGAGCTTGTCCTACTCTTTTAGTGGGTGAAATGAAAAAGGAGCTTAGGTATTTGCCAGCTAAGTGTCCATGATGATGTTAAGCAGGCTTATTTAGCCCGCCCATGCCGGGGTGGGGCAGTGGGTTCTACGTGCTCACTAGGTTTGCTACTGTCTTAGTATGAAGCAGTCGCCCGTAACTTGCTACCCTTTTCCCTGCTAATAGAAGTCCTTTCACTGCACCATAGTCCAACTGGCATGATAAACACATCGTATCACGCAGCAGGGGTATATCAGGATATGTACTTACCTGTATCCCACTCTTGGTATTCAGGCCTTTCCACTGTGGTGCTGCCCCAACCTGATCCATTCCTGTGATCCCCTGGTGGAGCCACTACATCCTGGGTGGGGGTGAGGGATCCTCACTTGTTCCTCTTAGTGTGCGGTCCAGGCTGGTGGGTGCTCCTCTGTTATCTTAATCTGTTATGGAGGGGAGATTAAGAGGTGGTATTGCAATACATTAGATAAGATACCTCCTATTAGTAGGATGAAAACACACAAGCACAGGTGCCACCCTCAGACTTCTTTTCTTTCTTGGGAAGTGTTTCGGGAAATGGAGGGGAAGGGGTGCTTAGTAGGCAGGCATGCACCATTCAGTGGGTCAGACTGTATTATGCGGGGTCTGACTCCAGCTTTATATGTGCCACTGATGATACAGTAAGTGGCTGGGGTGGGAGCCCAGCTTGTTTTACATTAGGGATCAGGCAGCAGGTCCAGTGTAGAGTTTTCAGGGCATGCCGCTTCCTGAGACACAGCTTCTACCTGTATTCCACAGTAGCCGATATGAACTGGTGGTAGAGTAGGGATGATGGTGTTGGTGGGGTACCTGGGGAGATGTGTCACCTCCCAATGCGGGTAGCTGCTCAGGGCGGAGGGGGGTGGTTCTGGGTGCTTCTAGTAACATGATAAATGATTCAGGGGGGAGTTAAGCCAGTAGTGCTCATGAACAAGTTTACAGTTCTAATGCTGGATCTGGCTAGACCAGTGGTTCTCAAATGGTGAGGCCAGCCTCCCAAGGGAGGCTCCAGCTTGTTCCAGGGGAGGCCCAGTCAAGTCTGAGAATGTACAGTATTTAAATTTTAAGTTTTGGCTGTTTTGTGTGCAAGGATAAAACAAATTAAATATGGATAATTGCAGGTGAGATTCTTTATTTATGCAAAATTTGTGACCAGAAAGTCCCCATTGAGCCAAAGCTTTTTATAGGTATGTATTTATATGTAAATTAATGCCTGGGGAGGCATGCTGAGTCAAGGCTTGTTTCTATAATAGGTATTTATATGCAAATTAGTGACTTGGAAAGGCACACTGAGTCAAGGTTCATTTCTATAGTAGGTATTTATATGTATATTAGTGACTGGGAAAGGCACAGTGATCTGATACATGTTTTCAGGTGTGACCTGAGGTAAGGTGCAGAAGTTACCTAACTGTAGGGTAAGAGAGGAGAGATACAGTGGCTAGGTTAGTTATTCCAGACAGAGGAAACAGAGTAACAAGGGCCCAAGGAGTCAGAAAAGTGGAGGACAAGTATAACCTGGGGTGCCGGGTCAGGGGTGGGGAGCAATAAGTTGAATAAAAAGAAAATATACTCAGTCAGCTTTATTAGTTTCACTTTATTCCTGGTATACTGTGCAAAGTAGGAGTTATTTTTTTCTGTGGGGAGGGCCAAGATGTTTTCCAAATTTCAGGGAGGCTCGAAATCCTTTTCATGGCTTGGGGGAGGCTCACTATCACAGAGTGTGAGAACTAGTGGGCTAGACATGCCACTTATAAGGAGCTCTCTTCATCAGTATTTCGCAGCGTCCATGTGACACAATGTTTAGGTGGGGGTGGGGGAAATAGCAGGTTCCAGTGCACCTCCATCGCTTTGGGTAGTCTTTGTACTGACCGAACCCTTCATGAGTGACCTCTTGCACACTCGTGCAGTTCGATCATGTGACGTGGAGGGAGCATGATGCCTCCAACCAGTAATAGTTCTCCACCTCGCCCATTTGACAGTTGGTGTGAAGCTGAGAGGGCTTATCTCCCGATCGCTGACAGCTGACAGGGTGAGTAAGCCTCAGGCAGGCTGACAGTTGCTTCAGCTTTCAACCCCTGGGCCATGGCAGGTTGGTTGGGCAGTCAAAACTCCGACTGAGCTCAAGACCAAGTTCTTTGACTGCCCTCAATACTTCACCCACACTTTCCTGCAGGCTGTCCTAATTTCTTAAGACTGAGATGCCAAACCCCACTCGGTCCACTATTTCTCATCAACATAAAAGGTGAAAACCTTTCAGTGCCCAGGTTGCCCATTGAGGAACCCCTCTTATCAGATGTGGGCAAGGCACTGGTGAGAGCAAACAGCAGTGGGCTGTTTTTCATTGCAAGACCACACCCCCTCCCTTTACTATGGTGGTAGGTGGGGCTGAGAGCGCATACAGGGTGAGTGTGAGGAACAGTGGTCTGACGAAAAGCATTTACCAGCTCTGTTCCTGTGTCATCCTTCCACCCCCAGCTTTCAAACTGTAAAGTAGAGCATATGAAAAACGGTGCTAAATACTAACAGTAGCAAGATTCAGCAGTGACTAACCTGATTTTCTGCTTCCTTCTTTCCCTGCCTTTGGATGCCGACCAGTTTTCTTCTTGTCTCTGCCTATCGATCTGTTAAGAGTGCATTGTTTGCATTTTCCTGTCCTGCTGTTTCATCTGGCTTGGAGGTTTGTGTGTTTTGTGGGGGCCTGACAGTGCTTGTGGCTGTTGAGGTGAGCACTTTTTTGGGCTTGGCACCATTTCTTTTGCCTTGTCCGACCAGTGTTTGTGGAGTTAGTGGAAGGCTTCTTCAGGGGATTCAAAGGTCTTAATGACATCATTCTGGGTTATTTTCAGCTTGGCAGGGTACTGTAACTGATGCTGGATATCCAGATTCTGGAAAGCCCTCCTAGCCTCAGAGAATTCCTTCCTCTTTGCTTCTAACTTCATGTAGTCATTAAAAATCAGTATATGATGCCCTTCCCAGCTCAGCAGTCCGTGTTCTCTGGCAAGGACTGGGATGTGTTCCTTCTCTGGGAACCGTAGTAATATCGCCAGCATCGGTTTGGATCGGTCTCCTCCTTTTGTGGGTGGGGGGTGCCAGTCCTGTGAGCTCTCTTTAATTCCAGCAGAGCAGCAGGGTCGTCCTCCAGATGTATTTCAGGATTTTAGGAAGTTCCCTTTGGAGGAAACGAATGATGCCATTCTAGCTTGGCTATAGCTTGGCAGAAGACACCAGGAGAAGGACTGCTGTGTGACTGAACTTCTCTGCTGGGACTAAAGTAGAAGAACTTTTGTATTTGGACCTTTAATTTAGGGTTAAAAAACTAACATACAAAACAAAACAAAAAAAAAAAAGTGTGTGTTTGGGTTAACTGAACTGAATGGGTAACTGAAAAGTCATCTAGGTGTAAATCTCAGGTGACTGAAAGGACTTAACTGCTGTGAGGTTTAAATTACTTGTAGAAAGATCTGTAAGTAGGGGAGTGGCTTAGCTAAAAGGAAGCCAACATTTAAAGACTGCCTTAGAAAGATTCTGCTAATAGCTTGGCAGAAGACACCAGGAGAAGGACTGCTGTGTGACTGAACTTCTTGCTGGGACTATATTGCCTCCTTCCCTACCCCCACCCCGCCACCCAAAGCTAGTTCTATTTTTATAGGCACAGGATTGACTGACAACAGGAACTTCCTGTTAGGGCAGGAAGTGAGTGATCACAGAACCACCAAGGACCCACCATCCTAGAAGGGCAAGAGTAGCTCTCCGCCCCCTAGCTGCTGGAGGTCTGCCTCTGAACAAGTAAGTGGTCTACTGAGAAATATAGAATATTCTTGTCTCAGAACAGGACAATCAGGAGCTTAAAGGCACACAGGCAGAAAGTAAGGAGAGAGAGAGAAAAAACAGAGGAAAGAGTAAGGGTTGCAAAACAGTTAAGGGGCCAGAAATAAGACATGATTGGAGTGGTGCAGTGCAGTGGCTGTGGAGCAGCAGTCTCCGGGAGATGTTCTGAGGATGCGGTGTTGTCCCATCTGCAGGCACCTCTCTGGGCTGAGGGAGGAGGTTGCTCATCTCCAGGCTGAGTTGGCCAGGATTTGTGGGACCTCCTCTTCCATCCAGGGACCACCAGTGCCACTGCCGTTGCCTCAGAGGTTGCCAAGAAAGAGGAGCAGTTGGACCACAGTGGGCTCAGGGAGGGTGAGGGTGGTGGAACAGAGGCGCATCCCTCCAGTTGTACCTCTCCACAATTCCTATGCCATTCTGGCAAAGTGTGGTTCCTCTATGGAGGCACCCACAGTGGAGACCAAGGAGGATGCTGGGAACCTCCACAAAGGAGACCCACAGGAGGGTGGCAGGGGACCCTGCAGGGGAAGGAAACAACTCCTGGTGGGGGACTCCATTGTTAGGAAGGTAGAACTGGGCAAGGAAGGGGAGAGGGAGGTAAGGTGCCTGTCTGCGCCATGGCTTGGAGGGACAGGGAGCTTAACCTCAGGATTGCCGAGCAGCTGCACAGAGGAGGGAGCTGGATGTCATTGTCCACCTAGGGACAAATGACCTGGCTAAGAAAGGATTAGAGAAGTGCAGGAAGAGTTTGTGGAATTGGGAGGGCCTTAGTCAAGTAGCACGACGGTAACCTTCCTGGAGGTGCTACCCATCTATGGCATAGGAGAGGCTAGGTGTTCTGGCACATGGGATTCAATCAGTGGTTGAAAACTGGTGGAGCTCAGGATTTGGCTTCATTGGGGACTGGGGTCCACCTGGAGGATGCAAGCCTATACTGGCATGATGGGCTGCATCTGTCCGGGAGGGGAACCAGGATCCTAGGTGATAGGTTTAAATGCTTCATTGGCAAGCTTTTAAACTAGCCAAGGGGGGAGGCACTGGAAAGGAGCAGGAAAATCCTAGCCCCCCCAAACAATCACAGTAGTAAGTGTGGCAAACACCAACATGGAGGTGTCGATAGAGAGAAGGGCTGGGGTAAATGGAAAAAGTGACAAAGGCGAGAAGGTCAGGGATGGGGCAAAAGGTGGTAAGGCCATCAGGAAATGGAGGGTAATGAGTACCAATGCCCGTAGTCTGGGCAACAAGCTCCCTGAGCTGGTGGCCTTAATGGAAGAGGGATGCCTGGATATCGTAGCAGTCACAGAAACATGGTACACAGAAAACCATGACTGGGATGTTAACATACCAGGGCACATAACCTACAGGAGAGACAGGCAGGGAGAAGAGGGGAGGAGTAGCTCTTGTAAAGGAAGGGATAAAAGCAACTGAACAAAAGAGTAAACAGGAGGAGAGGAGGCACTGTGAGTCACCTTGGAGACTGGAAAGGGCACCACAATCCGCACAGGGTTGTGTACAGACCCCATGTCAGGAAAGGAATGGACAAGGATATGATGGAAGGCATTCTTAGAATGGCAGAGAAAGGAGATACTGTTGATGGGAGACCTGAATATGCAGATGTTAACTGGAGCACATTTGCTACAGCCACATCCAAGAGCAGGGCCATTCTTGATGCCCTACAGGTGGCAGGCATTAGACAGCTAGTTTGGAACCCACTCGTGAGGGAGCAATCTTAGACCTCGTGCTCTCAAACGGGGCAGTGAGAGGATCTCAGATCTAGAAGTGGGTTGTCATCTGGGACAAGTGACCATCAAACAGTGTGTTCACGTTAAACTCAGCTACAGAGTCAAGCCATACAAAAGTGAGGGTACTGGACTTTAGGAGGGCTGACTTTGGCAAGATGGCAGAGTGCCTCAGAAAAGCACTAGCAACAGGCTAGAAGGAGTGTGGAGCAACAATGGGGAATTATCAAAACTGCCATCACAGAAGCAACAAGCCTTTGCGTAAGCAAATAAACAAATCAAAACGAAGAAAAAGCCACTATGGTTCTCAAGAGAGGTGGCTGTGAAAGTCAGGAAAAAAGATAGCATTCCGAAGTATAAGGAAACACAGAAGGAGCAGGACAGAGAGCTGTACCAGTTAAGGCAGAAAGAAGCAGGGAGGAAGTCAGAATAGCAAGGCCCAAACTGAGGAAAAAGATAGCCAACTCAGTTAAGAAGGGGATAAAACTTTTATAGGTACATCAGCGGCTTAGAAAGACAAAGGGAGGGATAGTGAGGCTGAATAGAATGAACGGTGGGTGGGCAGAGGGGACAGTGAAAAGCAGGAATACTGAACGAATATTTCTGCTCAGTATTCACAAAAGAGGAGGGGAAGTGCCTAATCCAATTAACAGAAGCACTTTGATAGGGGGTCGATCCCAGTCCTTTCACAGAAGAAAGGGTCTGCAAGAACTCCTAAAATTGAAGGTGGACAAAGCAATGGGTCCTGATGGAATTCACCCCAGGATTCTAAAAGAATTAAGGAAGGAACTAGTGAAACCACTGGCTACTCTCTTTAATAAATCATGGGAGGATGGTGTGGTACCCGAGGACTGGAGGACGGCGGATGTGATTCCCCTTCACAAAAGTGGGACCAAGACAGAGGCAGGAAACTACAGACCTGTCAGTCTGACCTCTGTGGTAGGGAAAATTATGGAGTCACTTCTGAAGGAAAGAATAGTTGAGTACCTAGAGGTCAGTGGAGCACAGGATCCAAGGCAGCATGGGTTCACAGCGGGAAGGTCATGTCAGACGAATCTAATAGATTTCTTTGACTGGGTGACCAAAGTAGTAGACCAGGGAGGGGCTGTGGACATGGCCTACCTAGACTTTAGCAAGGCATTTGACACAGTCCCACACAAAAGATTATTAGTCAAATTAACCAGCCTGGGAGTGGGTCCCAGGGTGGTAGCCTGGGTAAAACATTGGCTGGACAGCAGGACACAGAAGGTAATTGTAAATGGAGTCCATCTGAAGAAAGGGCGTTACTAGTGGGGTACCGCAGGGTTCAGAGTTGGGTCCAGTCCTTTAATGTCTTCATCAGTGACATTGCAGAGGGACTGGAAGGAAAGTATGCCTTTTGCAGATGACACAAAAGATCTGCAACAGGGCTGATACACAAGGAGGTGTGGAAAGGATGAAAAGGGACTTGGCAAGGTTGGAGGAATGGTCAGACGTATGGCAGCTAGGATTCAATGCAAAAAGTGCAAAATAATGCACCTGGGAAACAAGAACCCAGGAAGAATACACAATGGGTGGGAGGTAGTAACAACAACAAAACAGGAAAGGGACCTGGGGCTAATCATATCAGATGACCTTAAGGTTGTAAGCAATGTGAGAAGGCAGTAGGGAGGGCCGGGGTATACTGGGATGTATAGGTAGAGGCATCAGCAGCAGAAAACAGGAAGTTGTTATCCCTCTGTACAGACAGTTGGTGAGACCCCATCTGGAATACTGTGTTCAGTTCTGGAGACCCCATCTCTGCAAGGACATAAACAGGATAGAGGCAGTCAGAGGAGGGCAACTAAAATGGTGCAGGGTCTGCAAGAGAAGCCGTATGAGGAGAGACTAAAGGAGCTAATATGTATCGCTTGAGGAAAGAAGGGAGAGGGGACATGATAGAAACTTTCAAGTACCTCAAGGAATCAACAGAGTCCAAGAGGGTAGCATCTTTCAGAAAAGAGACTTGCAGGAACAAGGGGACACAATTTAAAGATAGAAGGAAGGCGGTTCAGGAGCAATGTGAGGAAGTATTAATTCACAGAGAGGGTAGTGGATGCATGGAACAGCCTTCCTGAGGAAGTTGTGGGGTCTAAAACTGTGGAAGAATTCAAGAATGCATGGGACAGACATAAGGCAATTCTTGTGGGGGGCAGGAAGATATAGGCTGTTGGTTAACTAGGATCTGCGGCCTATCCTGTAGTTAGGGAAATGGGCAGACTAGATGGGCCTAGCGGTCCTTATCTGCCGTCAAAGTCTATGTTTCTATGCTTCTGCCCTCTCTGGCTGCTCCACGATCCTTATATTGTTCCTTCTGCTTCTGTTCTCGGCATCCTGGGCCTGATGCCAGAGGAGTCCTACCAGCCGCGGCAAGTCTTGTATGCGAGCTTCATGCCTGGAATCTTTCTCATCAGTGTAGGATAGAAAAGTGTCCGTATCCCACTGCTTGTGCTGTAGGCTATGCACTTTTTCTTAGAAGGTGGAAATTACCTGGAGTGCTTGATGGAGCATTCTGTTGAGGACATGTAGCCTGATTCCCCCTGCCTTTTTAGCAGACGTACTGTAATTGACACCCCATAGATCTCTGAAAATTCACCCCCCACCTCAGATTTCACCTCTGCATCCCTCCGGCAATTGACATTCTGTATCATTCTTAAATATGACATCACTCCCAATTTTAACTGTCCACAGCCCTCCTGGCAGTGACATTTGCACCACTCTAGAAACTGAAACCCTTAATTTTCTCAAAATTTCCAAAGCAATTTTATTTATCAGTGTCCTTCCCCAAGTTACAGGAGGCTTTACAGTCAAACTAAACATCTACACTTGCTCCCTTACCCCAGCTCTCCTCCTTTCCATTATCCTAATCCATACTTATCACCACCTCCCTCTCCGCAAGGGAACTTGGCACCTCCCCTCCAACCCCACTTCCTTCTATCCCCCTCCACTCTGCCTGCTCCTCAGGCTATTTCTGTGCCTGCTTCTCCCCCTGTTCTCCTCTCCCTCCACCCCACCTTCTTCTCAACTGTAGTTGCTCTGGCTACCCACTTTCCTCATCTAAACTCCCTGCTGTCTCCACCCTCCTCCTTTTTCACCCCTCATATCCCCTTGTCTCTCCCATCTCCCTCCCTCTCTCTCCCTCCCTCCCTGCTCTTCTCCTTATCCTTCCTGCCCCCTTCCCTCTTCTTTCTGTTGCCCGATCTCCCTACTCTCCCATTCTCCCCATCCATCCCAGCCTCCTTCCTACCCCCTCTGCTCAAACCTCAAGGTCCTCCACCATTCCCTCCAGTCATTTAACTGTTGGCTGCTTGCCCTCTTCCCCCATGCCACAAAAACTATAAATCCCCATCTTTTCTAGCCTCCTCATCTTCCTACTGCTCCTGACAGAGATATGGAACCAAATCCTCCCCACCCTCCCCGTGTCCAAAGGTCTTAGTTTCTACCATTTCAGCGCACAAAATCTTCTCCCAAAGTTGGACTCCCTTAAGTATGGGCCTTGCAACACTTCCCTAATATCCTCTGTATATCTGAAACCTGGCTGTCCTCTAGAGTTCTTGACTCAAGCTTTTCCCTTCCTGAATTTCACCTTTTCTGCCAGGACAGAGGTAAACGTGGTGGTGATGTTGCCATTTACACCCACTGTAGCATTTCCTGCTCTATCGCCTTCAAAGACGCCATCCCCTCCTCCCACGAGATCTTGCTGCTCAAACTCTCTCTCTCCCCTCTACCCTCCCTCTGTTGATATCATGTATGCCTACCCAAAGATTCCTCCCTCCTCTCTCATTAACTCCCTCTCTGCACTCACTTGTCTCCCACTCTGCCTCTGGTACAGTCATCCTTTGCAGTGACTTTAACCTAAACTGGCTCTCACCAGACTCAAAGCCTATCCAGCAAGCTGTTGTATCTTTGAACCTGTTGCAACTAATCTGTGAACCCACCAGGTTAAACCCCCACTCCTCTAACCACTCCCTCCTGGACTGGGTACTATGCTCACACCCCCATCGTTTCCCATCTGCTGGTGTTCTCCATGATGTATTCAGTGATTACAGTCTTGTTTATTGTGTCAGGAAAGCTTGCCACCCCCAATATCCTCCCCAAGGTACATTTGGCACTGACCCCTACGGTCTCAACTTTGATGCTGTCCTGGTCGATCTAGCCTCCGTAGACTGGTCCTTGGTCTACTCTACCCAGGATATTGACTCAGCCCTATCACACTTCACTGCCATCCTCACTCACTCCTGGAACACCCACGCACCCCTCAAAAGAATCCGAGTTAAACGTACCTACCACCCCTGGGTTACATTTGACCTCCTACACCTCTGCAAAACCAGGGACCAAGCTTGGTCCCGCTTTAAGGCCTCCCACTCTGACTCTGACCACCTGTGCTACAAGTCCCTCAGAAATTCCTGCACCAAGGCTAGCCATGCAGCCAAGGCCCATTACTTCAGTTCTAACCATCAATCCAACTTAAGCTCCCCCCTTCAACGTCTGGAAAATAGCCCACTCGCTCTTCGACCAACCCCCACCCTAAGCTGATGGTTGACTGGTATCCAGCCACCTTGCAGTCCCTCAATCTTCAACAAATTCTTCCAACTTGCGCTGCTCCTCCCAGTCCTCAACTGCTCCCCACCCCCGCCAGACTCTCCTCCTTTGCTGGATTCCATTTCCTTCTGTCTCCTCCTCAGTAAGTCTTTCTTACCCTTAATCCTCTAAATACATCCCTGATGGCGTAGACTCCAAGCTGCTTCACATATCTGCCCCTGCCATTTTCCTCCCACTCACACACCTTCTAAACCTCTCTTTCTCTTTGCACTGCCCCCCTTGCCTGGAAAACCACTATGGTACTCCCCCTCAACAAAGTGGGGGGGTGACCCATCATCCCTCGGAAACTGCAGGCAAATCTCTCTCCCACTCTCCCTTGCTAAACTGCAGGAATCACTAGTCCACTGTAGATTACTTGAATTCCTTGACTCCTTCTCCTTCTTATCCCCTTTCTAGTCCAGTTTCAGAAAAAAAACACTCCACAGTCACCTCCTTTCTCCGCGTTACTAACTCTATCCTTACAGGGATGGATAAAGGCCTCATAGCAGCTGTCTTCCACGATCTTGTTAAGGCTTTCGACTTTGTTTCCCACCCCCTTTTCTTAATCAAGCTGGTCTCAGCCGATATTTCCTCTTCAGCGATTCAGTGGTTGTACTCCTGTCTGACCAGCCACCAATAATCTGTGCTGGTGGGTGGTGTCTTATCTCACCCCCTTTCCATTCTCACTGGTGTCCCCCAGGGTTCTATTCTGGGCCCCGTACTATTCTCGATTTTTCTCAATGACCTCCCCACTGTCTGTGTCTCCTCCCATATATTTATGCCGACGATACTGTCATCTATGCATCTGGCCCCTCCACTCCCCCTGTAGCATCCTCACTACAGTGAGCCTTCCATAATGTGTTTCAAGCCAAACAGCTCAAAGAAAATACCAAAAAGATGGTGTCAATGACCTTTGGCACCAGTCAGAAGTTATCAAGGATATCACTTCTCCCTGTGTTCTCCACCCTCGATGGTACCCAACTGGAGGTTGTCCACACTTGTAAATACCTTGTTGTGTGGCTTGACAGCAACGTAGACTTCTCAGCACACATCGCTGCTATACACTCAAAACTCCGCCCCAAATTAGGCATCCTCTACTGAAACAAGGACTGTCTCCCCGCTGACATATGCAGTGACCTGCTTGTCGAAATGATCCTCCCCATTTTTGACTATGCTGATGTAGTCTACAGTGCAGCCCCTCCCTCCACTCTTGCTAGGCTTGACGCCCTCTATAATGCTTTCCGTCATTTTGCTACTAATTCTCCTCCCCACATGCATCACTGCTCCCTTTATTCCACTCTCACTATCGCTCCCTTATCCTCATATTGTCTTTCCCACTACTTCTCCCTCATTAGAAAATACTGGTTTGCCTTCCTTCCCCGCTACCTAGCCTCTCTACTCTCCCCCTTTTGCTGCCTCCTCCTATCCCCTTCACTCCAGAGAGTCCTGTTTCTTCTTGATTCCCTATGTTTGCTTGCTCCAGCGCTGCCCAAGCAGCTTTCTCTTATCATCTCCCCTCCTTATAGTACTGTGTCCTCCTCTTCTTTGCCATGCACCATCGTTACTATCCCTAAAATGTTTACTAAAGCCAAACTCCCCCACTGCCTGCTCTGGTCTCTCCCCAACCCGTCTTCCCCTTCACTCTTTCTCTGTCCTCCCTCCTTCCCCTCCTCTCTCCCTTCTCCCCCAGTGCCCTACCCTCCTCTCCCCACTGCTGTCCCACTCTTTTCCTATTTGCCCTCATCCTCTCCTCCCTTCCTCTCAAGGGCCTTAGCTCACTACCTTAACCCTTCTGATCTCACCTCTCATGCGCACCTTTTGAAAATCCTTATATTACACTATATTTAGTACTGCTACATTTATACTCCTGAATATTTATTCCACTATATTTGTATACCTCTACCGTTTTCCCCTCCTCCCGGGACACACCTGGAAATGAGCTTCGGCTCAGTGTGCCTTTCCTAGTTACCAAACATTTAAATAAATAAATTAAATATCTAAAAGGATAACATGCATACAGTGACTAAACAGTGCACATATCGGCAGAAGTAGACCTCTGCACAAAAGCTGACGACATTACAGTCCCTCAGAAAGAGCTGCCTTCCTGGTGAACACAGCTTGGCGATCCCATTCTTCACCTTGGAGTACTCTGAAAGAGGGGTAACTGAAAATGAGGACCCAATAGGAAGGAGGGGGGTGTAATCTGATGGACGAGTCTAAAGGGAGATAACCACTGTGACTAGGAGGAGACTGTAGATGGGAGCTGGAGAACGATACCAAGATTACAAGCACAGTGGTGAAAAGCAGGGTTTTAGCCCATTTTTAAAAGTCCCCACTGATGGGACCTGTCGCAGTTTGTCAAACAATATGTTCGAGAACAGAGTGACAATTACTCCAAAAGTCCAGTTCTTGACAGCTTCAGTGTAGAGCGGGAGACAGTCAAGAGGCCAACCTTGGTGGAGTGAAAGGGACAAATCGATCTGCAACCCTCCTGGCGGTTGGGAGTGGAGGCAGTCTGCTTCTGTGGAGGAATGGCATGGATGGGCTCACATTTGTGGCCCCCCCCGCTATCTGATCATGGAATGGCATTGGATTTGGCTGTGCAGGCAGCCACTCACCTACCCTTCCAGAGGCTGAATGGTGTAGCTGTGGTGGCCTCAATCATTAGTGTAGGAAGGGGCGTTCAGAGTGGAACCTGCACAAACATACAGTATAAGTAGACTTGAGAATATGCAGTATCTCTCCCTATCCCTATCCCTAGCACAGGGCATGCTCGGGCTGTGACTGGGACACAGACCTGTCTCCTGTGGAAGTTGTAGGGTTCATTTTTGGGTGGGGGAATTGGTACAATTGGCACACAGTTTTTAATTTTGACCCATGTTTTCTTCTACTTTGGGGACAACCTGCTCACCGCTCCTAGAGGTTTTGAACAGCTGTTTATGAATCTGGGCTCGGCTGGACAATGTGGCCTGTTGTTTTTTTCATTTGACCCTTACTTTTTACCCAGTGGAACAGTGTCCCACATAGATGCATATCTGAAATGAACCCTAAAGTTGGAGCCAGGTTATCTGCCATTCTTTCACATTTGCCATCATTTCCCTTCTAATGTTGTACCTTCCCCCACCCCATCCTTGTGTGACGGGTGACGGGACAAATCTGCAGCCACAACCTCGTCACTGTAGGGGGAAGTCCTGAACCTGGGACTCCTGTTTGGTAGAGCAACCCACAGCACCCCCACCCTCTGACAGATTATGGTTTTCGTTTTATTAAACTGCAACCAGAAACTATTTCTTCTTACTCGTACTCTGTTTTAACTCCACCCTTTAATAATTTAGTAAACAACCCGAAACTAAAATCACTGTATACATATAGTCTGCTCTTCTGGGCATGCCCAAGAAGATTGTTGGGCATAGGAGGAGTGCCAGATCTGATTACGGTATGAATCTTGTTTTTCTGACTTAGTCACCTTGTTCGTGTGCCTGGTGAAAGTGAAAGTGGAATGAAAAGCCCTACCTGTTAAGTGCCGAAAGGCATTTGTTTTGGAGTGGATTATAAGATTTAGTCTACCGAAACTGGTTGAAAGGTTCTCAGAAGTTGTTATGCTTTTGAAGAAACTGTTTTTCCTGTTCATTTGGTTTGCTTTCAATAAACATATAATTTATAAAGCATTTTTTGGGCTCCTTGCAGAAACTCTCTATGCAGCTAGTTATTAGTGTTTTGGCTATTCTTACTGCTTGACGCAGTGTTGCCAAAATATTCTGTTGCTTTCTTATTCGTGTTTTAGTGCATTTGTTGGAAATAATATTGGGGTGTTGGGGGTTGGAGGTTAGGAGGACAGGCAGCTAATGAATATTGCAGTGTACATTAGCCAGAAGTATTGTTACCTTGTTCTGAAGAGATTTTATTGCGAGAAACTGGGACCTTTGTGGTTTTCTTTTTTAGGGCCCATACAGATGGGCCAGCTGCAAAACCACAGACTGTTCTGTTAAAAAGATTCCCAGGGATTAGAGCTAATGCAGCTGTGCATTCGAGTGTGAAACGATCCACCAATAAACAGCAGCAAAAAGAAGAATCAGTCAGGAGGCACTATGAAACCAATTTCTCTGTTCTGGAAAGCCTGCCCTTCAGTAATAATCTGATGGTTTATGCTTGGTATTTTAAGTATGACCGCCTTATATGCTGGCCTGTCCCCTCAACAGATAGACATGTTCAGGCAGAGCTTTGGCTAGTTGGGTTTTTTTTATCCTTTTTTTTTTTTTTTTTTGTGTGTTGAGTCTGGACCCACCCCTGCAAATTTTGAAGGGCCTTGTATACCTTTCTAGCAGTCCCATTCTGACAGTATACTTGATTTGTATGGGCATGATGGCTAGGAATGCAAATAAAAAGTGGGACTGAGAAATACTCAGTTCAGTTTCCATTTGATCACTGGGTGGTACTCTGGGCCACATGGCCCATTTACAGGCACAACTCAGCAACATACAGCACAACATATACAAGTACAAACATACGATAATCATACGTACATTGTTTGGAAGCAAGTGCAAACCACTAAGTCAAACAGAATGTTCCTTAAAACTGCTAATTGTACCAGTACTTCCAAATGTTCAATGGTAGGTGATTCCACACATAAGGTGCTTGGTAAGAAAACACTTTCTGTCCAATTTTCAATTTGTACAAGGGAAGAACCGATTACATTGAAAAATATGGTGCATCTTTGGACCCACTGCTCCTCTGATTAAGAGTCTCAAGTAAGATTTAGGGACCCTGGGATACTTACTATGGGGTTAACTGAAGCTTTGAGCAGGTTGCGGAGAAGTCACTAAATAGCTGAATAGGGCAGGTTTCTGTGTTGCTTCCAAGATGAAAGCTTTTGAGGAAAACATCCTTCTAAAACAAATGTGCTATTAAGAAGTAGATTTTTGCCATGGCAAGATTGCCAGGGTATTTTAGTAAGTGGTGTAACACTACAGTAGGTTAATAATTGTACAAACTATGAACACACCCTGACAAAACACATTCCAAAGGGCCAATGTTAAGGCAATTCACTTAATCAGTTGTATTGCATGAGAAAGTGCTCACTGGCTTTCTTGGGATTTGTTTAACTCCCACTCATCAACAAAGACAGGTGCAAAATTGCCAGTAAGGCTACCTGGAAATAATTATTGTTTTTTTGTTTACTGTAGTGGAGATTATTTGTCCAGAAAAGGGACATCAAAGTAAATCATTAAGAATTTTCATAGTTTACATGGGCATCCTTCAAAATTCTTTCTCCATTCCCTTATTTTTAAGGCTGATGAATTAAGAGTTTTAGAATCATGAGGGATTGCTGTCCATGGAAGCTGAAGCCCTCTTATCTGTAAACCAACAGCTGAGGGGACAGTGACTGTGGGTTCCTCATTTTGCTCCACCAGATTGTCTCTGTCTTGGCTGAGTTTGGGGAGGTGGGGGTTGGGGATGTCCTTTAGAGAAAAGGCTGACACTAAGATGGGTAGGTGTCTCCCTGCTCTATATGCCTGCCTCCCTCCCTACCCAAACTAGAGTTGTTTCTTCCGCCGTAGGCATACAACAGGGCAGTGTTGGTGGTTCAAGTAACTGTTTTTGATGTGATTGAGGTTTTTGTTTTCTCCATGGTAGTTTGAGTATTGGAGAGTGTATATAGCTTTTGAGTGCTAGCTTTGAGTGTATTTCGTATATAGGGGATATGTGTTGGGCTGTGGTGAAATACACTATTTATTTGCATGATTGCACACTGACCTGCTTCACGAATGGCGGAACGACGAGTGATGCTGATGTCAGTGCGCACGAGTGCAGATAAGTAGTGTATTCCAGCAACAGCCCAACACATATTCTGTTTATATAATAGGGGTGAAAGGATATCACCGCAATATATTGTTTTGGGGTTTTCTTTCTGGTTTTGGGATGTTTTGTGTATGTGTATTAGCAGTGATTTTGTTGCTTTGCTGTGGCTAGTTTTCTGTGGTTTGGGGTTGTTTCCCATTAGTCATTGTGGATGTCTGTATTCGGAGGTTTTATCTCATTGGTTGATCTGTGTGAGTGGGCAGAGTTTTCTGTGTTCTTTCGGTTTTGGGTAATCTGGTTTCAGCATCTTTTAGTGGTAGTTTTCTTTTTATTTTATGTTAAATTATTGCTGTTTGGGTCTGAATTGTTTCTTCTATTGAATTATTTTCAGCTTGACTGTTTACTTTAGCATTCGGCGGGTGGGCAGAGTGAGCTACGGCTCATGTTGTGAGCATAGCAGAGTGGAGGCAGTGATGTAGCTTCTATGTGGGTAAATGTAGCTCCAGTGGGATAAATTGTTATTCTGTAGAACTGACAGGGCCTCTCCTTGTCCACAGCAGTTGGCTGGTCTGGATCTCTCTACTAGACCTGACTCCTTGCAGTGCCTGCGTTTTGTCGTAACTTTGAGTCCTGTTTTCTCATTGCTCAATGGGGCAATCTGCTGCCACTAAATCTTAGAGCTAGGATAATAGCTTTAAAGTCTGACTTGGCTCTTTTTTTAGTTTACTGTTTATACTCCCAACTTTTGCTGATAGCCCCCCTTCTGCCATGATCCCTCAGCATCATTACCTGCCTTCCCCAAGAGTCCAAGATACATTGCCTGTGTCAAGCCTACATAGTTTCCCTCCATGGATGGGCCATTGTAGATGGACAAAACCTTCACTGGTGACCAAGTCCAGCAAAGGGGCAAAAATCTGGTCGACGGTACAGGACTGCAAAGAGTGAGTGTCATCCTACAAAACTGACAGATTTGTACTTGCTTCCTCCACTCCGAGATGGCTTTATTGTGTGATGCAAGCAGTCAATGGGCTTGTGTGTCATAGAGATAGAGCCCTGTGGGTCCCCTTTTGTGTGTCACAGAACCCCATGGCTCTCCTCCTTCTGCCGTCCTTTGCTGACCTACTACACTACATGTGAGCCCCTAGGTGGTGCCAGTGCACGGAGAGTGGAAGAACTCCTTTCCCAAAGAGTCGAGTGTCCAGTGGGATACTCGAGTCTCCTCCCCCATAAGCCCTACAGTGCCCTGGTCTTATTCCTGAACCCGCTATGCAGACGGGCCTGTCAGTCTAATCCATTTTGTTTACAGTTTCGTTGATGATGAAAGTAAAATCTGCTGTTTTTAAAATTTTCAAACTGAGGAGAAAATGGTCTCATTCAGGAGCCTGGAATAATAAAGCATTTTTAAATAAGATGGGTGTAGCCTGCAAGGTTTAGAGAAGTTGAAGGGTTTTAGTCTGCTGCTTTTTAATGAGATGATTATCAAGGACAGAAAAAGACTAATAGTCTGAGTCTGCCCTGTTGTTCCTACATAGTTTTACCAAGAACCTTGAGGGTGGCAGTATAGCGCAGTGGTTTAAGGCTCTGAGCTGCAAATCTGGTGACATCCAGCAGATCAGACGTGGGTTTGAATCCCACAGCTTCCACTTGCATACTGAGTGACCCTGAGCAAGTCACTTAACTTCCCTGTGCTCCCAGGTCGCTCCTGTAAAAAAGCTTTCAGCTTAGTGTGCCACTCCTGGTTAAATAACTAAAAAAAAAAGAACCTTCAGAACTGTTTCTGCCACAACCTTCCTTTTGTATCTGACAACCTCTCAAAAACCATCCTGTTGGATTTTGAACTTTGAAATAGTCCAAACATGAATCACATTGCTTGGTAAATTGTTCCACCTATCCACCACTCTTTCACTGAAGAACTATCTCCCTAACACCCTTCCTGCATGGTTGTGCCGCTAGTTTAAGGTTGTGTCCTTCGGTGGCTGTGTTGTTCCAAAGCTTAAATTTCCTTAAGGAGTCCCCACCCTATTATGTCCCAGCATGTATCTATAGGTTCATGCCATGTCCCTCCTTTCTTCCAATGGGCTCATGTTGTTACTGACCAGTCTTTCCTGATAAGTTGGCCTTGCTGCCCCTGGATCATTTTTGTAGCTCTCCGACGACTCTTCCCCTATCTTTTTTTAGATGTGGTTTCCAAAAGTGCATGCAGTACTCCAGGTGTTCTGTAACCAGTGACCTCTACAGTAGCACTCTTACCTGTTTGTTGCAGAGTGGAACTCATGCCTCTTGGATCCCAGCATCCTGTTAGTTTTCCCGTATGCTGTATTAGATCTTGAAGAAGGTTTCAAACTGTTGTTTATTACAACTCCTAGGTTCCTTTCCTTCTTTGAGAGGTTTATTTTGGCTCTGTTGATGCAGCATTCCGTCTGTGGATTTTTTGTTTTTAGTATGCGTCACTTTACATTTTTATGTTCAAACAACATGAAGTCTTGCTGTATTCTGACTATTGCAGTGATATCCAACCTTTGAACTGCCCCGGAGAGGAATGAGTTAACTTTCCATGCAAGGCATGGAACGCTGAGCTCGAGCTCGGTTGAGACTCTGTCTGTTGTTGTTTGAACCCAAACCGCCAGATTCTTTACTCCGCCTCACTGAACAGTCGCTCCGGAGATTTCTTCTTTGCTCGGTTCAATTTAGTCGGTTAAAGTGTCGTTTTTTCTCAGTTTCAACCGAATCTATCCGTCTAACCTGTCGGTTCAGTCTCTGTCTGTGGTTCCGTGAGTACTAGATAGGTTTATTATTGTTTGCTTCTGTGTGGAACTTGAAAACGTCGAATCGGTTTGGTTTGAACCGATCAGGTTTGTTAAAAAAGGTTTTTTCTACTTTTAGAGTGTGGTTACCGGTCCTTATCGGTTCTAAAAAAAAACGGATTTCATTACGTCTTTTTCCACGACCTTAACACGGTCAGGAACCGATAAGGGTGTCTTGCCTGCAGATTGCCTAAAAAGGGAAGTTTGGTTAGGACTGGCCATGTCTGAGAAACCCAAGAAAAACGGGCCCACTGGATTTCAACATTGTAGTGTGTGGGGGAAGCCTTGCTAGGCTGACCCCACACCACCTCTGTTTATTGTCTGGGGTTTGACCACCTCGATTCAGACTGCCAGATTTGCAAAAATGTTCCCTCAGCTACCCTGGAAAAGAGAGTAGGTAGGCTCAGGGAAAGGGAGGCCAAAAAGTCTGCTGACCCGGATGGCCAGCCCGGTTCGGTTCCAACCGAACCAGAAGGAGTGCCTTCTGACCAGGGCGAAACTTATTCAGGCAAAAGGAGAACCGACTCTGAGGAGTCGGTTCCGACTAAAAGAAAAAGAAGGGATAAGTCAGCTGGTTCGGATCCACAAGTTCTTTCTCCGACCACTGATGAAATAGCCAAAGCGATAAAGATTGTTCAATCGCTAACCCCGGTTCCAACCGAACTGGCACCATCGGTTAGCGGCTCAGTTCGGTCGGTTCCCCTGGTTCCGGATTATAATTTAGAGGATTTTTATGAACTGGAGGAGGAGGAGGAAGGAGAGTATGAGGATAGTGATGCTGATTATGAAAGTCTGGATGTGCCCATTGACCCGGACATCTCCCCAGACAGACCTTCAGGGGTTTCTCCTCCTAGGCTTTCTGAGTCCCCTTCCCATTTTTTGTTTTACAAAAATGTGGCTGAAACTCTTCAGCTTCCTATGGAAGAAGCTGTAGAGGATCAGGAGGAGCCTGATTATGTTGAGATGATGGATATCCCAGAGTCCAGGAGGCTGTCTATTCCCCTTCATAAGTCTTTTGGGAAACAGACAACAAACATTTTAAAGACTCCTAATTCTATACCTCCTGTGGACAAGAGAATGGACAAGAGGTATACTCTTTCAGGCTCAGATACAGAGTTCCTTTCCCAGCAATGCAGCCATGTTGGGGTAGTGCAGGCTGCTGCCTGTGATAAGGCAAATATACCCTTGGCTTCACACACCCCCCAGATAAGAACTCCAGGAGGATTGATGCCATGGCAAAGAAACAATACATGGCAGTATCTTTGGGACTCAGCAGGCTAATTATATGGCCTATACAATTAGATACCAGAAGTCTAGATGGGACACTGTAATGGCTCTTGCTAAACAGGTCCCTGGCCCAGCTTGCCAAGTTGCTGGAGCAGGTGGCTGCAGATGGTGTTGAGGCATCCAAGTTGCAATTTCATGCTGCAGTGGTCTCCAATGATGTTTCATCTAGAGTCATGGCTAGATCTGTGGCCCTTCACAGGATGGCTTGGCTCAGATGTACTAGCCTGTCTCAGGATACCCAGACTAAGGCCATGAATGTTGATGTTGTTGGTAATTCTCTGTTTGGGGAGCAAACAGAGAACTACATGAAGAAAATGGATGAATACAGGACCACCTATAGGAGTGCTCAGGCCAAGAAAAGGCAAGCCACTCCCCAGAGGCAGCATTCCAGGGGCAGGGACAGGCCTTTTCATAGGCCTTTCTACCAAGCCCAGGCCTCCTCTTCTGCCTTTGCCCAGAGGGGGTTCTTCAGAGGGAGAGGCAGACGGGGTACAAGCAGGCCTGCTACCACCCCTCAGCCTAAAGCCCCTGCCAAACAGGCACCCTGATGGATTTGCCCGTGCCGATTCTCCAACACCAGTAGGGGGCAGGCTGGCTTACTTTGTCCAGGACTGGATGTCTTTAACATCAGACAAATGAGTCCTGGAAGTAGTAAGCCAGGGACTGGTTCTCAGCTTCAAAAAATTTCTCAAGATGAGAACCAGATCCTTTCCACCTGCAAATCCTTCAGAGGCTCTTGCCCTAGAGGCAGAGGTCTCCTCCCTGTTGGCTCTGAGAGCCATAGAAAGAGTTCCACCCCTACACAAGGGAAAAGGATTGTACTCCAGGTACTTCCTAACTCCCAAAAAGACAGGAGAATGGCGGCCCATCGTGGATCTCAGATATTTAAACAAGCACCATTTAAAGCCAAAGTTTAAAATGGTGACTCTGGGAATAATTCTACCCTCTCTAAGGCCAGGAGACTGGCTAGTTTCCCTGGACCTCAAGGATGCCTATTTCCACATTCTCATCAGAAACTCCCACAGAAGGTACCTCAGGTTCGAGCTGCCCTCAGGCAATTATCAATTCAGAGCAATGCCCTTTGGCCTAACTTCAGCTCCAAGGGTGCTCACAAAATGCCTGGCAGTAGTGGTTGCTTTCCTAAGGAGAAAAAAGATCTCCATCTTCCCATACCTGGACGACTGGCTCATAGTAGGTCAGTCTCCAGACCAAGTCAAGTCACACCTACAGATAACTCAGCAGCTGCTCATTTCTCTAGGATTCCTTCTGAATCTTTCAAAGTCAGTTTTGCAGCCAGTGCAGCTCCTCACCTTCATAGGAGCAGAGCTGGATACAATAAAGGCAAGAGCCTTCCCTCCCCTGGACAGGGCAAGGACCCTTGTTACACTGGCCTCTTCATTCACCCTCCAGGTGTCTCGACCAGCAAGGCATTTTCTGCAGCTCCTGGGCCACATGGCTGCCTCTACAGCAGTGGTCCAGGGAGCAAGATTTCAGATGAGGGGCATTCAGTTCCACTTAAGAGCATTCTGGTCCCAGAGAAAGGATTCTTACCAAGCTAATCCCTGTGACTGAACCCTGATCCAGGCCTTGCAGTGGTGGCAGGATCAGGACAACCTAAGACAAGGAGTTCCCTTCATCACTCAATCTCATTCTTTGATCCTTACCACAGATGCCTCCCTCTTGGGCTGGGGAGCCCACTTGGGGGATCTGACCACCCAAGGGTTGTGGTCACCTCAAGAATCTCTGCTTCACATCAGTCTCTTGGAACTCAGAGCAGTGTTTCTAGCACTTCAAGTTTTTTCCAAGTCTGTTCAGAACAAAGTAGTTCAGATCAGGACAGACAATACCACCACAATGTGGTACATCAACAAGCAGGGGGGCACTCGGTCTATAGCCTTGTGCACAGAGGCAATGAAGTTGTGGTCTCTGGCTCATTCCCTGAATACCTCTCCGATAGCAGTGCACCTCCCAGGGAAGGACAATGTCCTGGCAGATGCTCTCAGCAGGATTTCCCAGGGCCATCACGAATGGTCCCTAGATCCCCTGATTTTGAAAGTGATCTTCTCCAGATGGGGCACCCCACAGATAGATCTTTTTGCAGCCCCAGACAATCACCAACTTCCTCTTTTTTGTTGCAGGCCCCCAGTGTTGGGCTCAGTCCCCCTGGATGCTCTAGTTCTCAATTGGGAAGGGAAGTTCCTGTATGCTTTCTCCCCCTTCCCTCTCCTGTTCAAGGTACTAGTCAAAATCAGGTCTCAATCCTGCAAAGTGATTCTGATTGCTCCAGACTGGGCCAGACAGCCCTGGTATCCACTCCTGCTGTCCTTAGCAGTCCAACTTCCCCTGTCTCTTCCCAGGAATCACAACCTGTTAACATGTTCTCAGGGAAGGGTTTGGTATCCGAATCTCAAATCTCTCAACCTCAAGGCCTGGCTCTTGAAGAGTTAGAGTTTGCTGATTTGCATTTCTCTCAAGGTATTCTGGATATTTTAAAGGCTTCTCGAAAGCCTTCCACCAGAAAGACCTACAACTCCAAGTGGAAAAGATTTAATATATGGTGCTCTGGGAAACATCTCTCCAGAGTTTGCTGGCTTGCCTACAGTCCTTGACTATATGGTTCATCTCAATAGCTTGGGACTCAGACCAACTACACTAAGAGTGCATCTGGCAGCTGTCTCTGCCTTCTTGTCAGCAGGCAGGCACTCTTCCCTTTCAGCCCATCCTGTTTTCTGTACATTTTTCAAGGGATTGCTGCATACCGATCCTCCCTTCAGGGACCCTGCCCCTGCTTGGGACCTTAATGTTTGCATTGCTCAGCTTATGCAACCCTCTTTTGAGCCTTTGTCCTCAGCAGAGCTTAAGTACTTGACTTGGAAAACTGTGTTCTTGGTAGCCATCACTTCTGCGAGACGCATAAGTGAGTTACAGGCCCTGTCAGTGGAGCTTAATTTTATCTCTTTCCACAGAGATAAGGTGGTCCTCAGGACTAATAGGAAGTCTTTGTCTAAGGTGGTTTCAGATTTCCACCTTAACCAGTCTGTCTCTTCCTGTTTTCTTCACTGACCATTCCTCCTCTGGGGGAGAGGAGGTTGCACAGCTTGGATGTGAAAAGGGCCCTTAGTTACTACATAGAGCGCACCAAGGGTCATATGTTTGACTCCCTCCAACTGTTCCTCACTTAAGGTGAGGTTGGTAAGGGAAAACCTACCACTAAGAGATCTATTGCCAGGTGGATTGTCTCTTGTATACATTTCTGCTATGAACAATTAGGTAGGATCTCACCCTCAGGCCTGAGGGCTCACTCTACCAGAGGTACAGCTGCTTCCCTGGCTGCTGCCAGGGATATTCCTATCTTAGAGATTTGTCAAGCAGCCACCTGGAAAACAGTACATACTTTCACCAAGCATTACTCTCTGGGTATCCAGGCTAGGAGTGATGCTCGGTTCGGCACAGCAGTGCTCCAGAGCCTATTCCCAAAGTAGGTTCTGTCCCTCCTCCATGGAGGTACTGCTTGGTAGTCTGCAGTAGTCAGAATACAGCAAGACTTCATGTTGTTTGAAGAAAAAATTACTCACCTTAGTAATGTTGTTTCTTCTAATGGAGTCTTGCTGTATTCTGACCTCCCCTGCCTCCCCTCTCAGAACCTGGGTTTTGGGATGTGGGTGGGCAGGAACAGTGTTGGCACCCTAGAGGTGCCTCCTTTTTCTCACCCTCTTATTTTTGGGTGTGTGTTGTGTTTTGTTTTTTGGGTTTCTTGACTTGAGTCTTTGCCTTGGAACCAAAAAAAAACCTTTATTAAATTTACTTGCCAGTTGGCTAGTGTGAGTTTACAGTTTCCACACAGGACGCCCAGTGAGTATAGCTTGTAAAGATCTGGCGGTTTGGGTTCAAACAACAACAAACAGAGTCTCAACCGAGCTCGAGCTCAGCGTTCCATGCCTTGTATGGAAAATTAACTCTTTCCTCTCCGGGGCAGTTCAAAGGTTGGATATCACTGCAATAGTCAGAATACAGCAAGACTCCATTAGAAGAAACAACATTACTAAGGTGAGTAATTTTTTCTTTGCTTCCGCGTGTAGCACACAAGAAACATATTGAGGTAGTAGAACAGGTGTGGCAGTGTTGTGGACAGTGCAGCGGACGCTTTAATGGGTGCGTCTGTCGGCCACCAGGCATTGCTGTAGCTACCAATGACGGCAGTTTCAGAGCGAGCACCACACTTGAAAGAAATCTGTGGCTGCAGTCATGGGCAGTTTCGTCATTGCAGCAGTAGTCTCTCCCCCCCCCCCAACCAGTCACACAGCAGTACAAAAAATTAGCTCCCTCCTACTGCTGCTGCCTGCCCCGCACTCTCTATGAAATCTGTCGCTGCAATTGGGGGCAGTTTGTCATTGCAGCAGCAGTCCCCCTCCCTCCCAACCAGTCACAGCAGGGAAAACAAATTAGCTCCCTCCTGCTGCTGTTGCCTACCCGCACCCTCCGTGAAATCTGCCGCTGCAATCGGGGCAGTTTCATCATTACAGCGAAGTCCCCCTCTCTCCCAACCAGTCATACAGCAGGACAACAAATAAGCTCCCTCCCATTGTTTCTGCCCGCTCCACACCCTCTGTTTTCTGTCCCCTGCTGACATCGGGGTGACTGCTCAATCCCTGTGTCATCATGTATACCCCCTCCCCCCATTAATGTGGCACACTGGGAGCACCCCAGTGTGCCATAAAACTATTCTTTAATGTTTCCGACACTGGGATGCTCACTCCTGGTGTCGGATGCGCACCCCCCCACCCCTATGTTCTCAGCCAAACTCAGGGTGCCCAGTCCCCAGGTTGGTGTTGATCCCCCCTCCAGTATTCTGGCACACTGGGAGCCCACCCCAGTGTGCTGAAATCTGTTTTGTAATATTTCACCTGTAAAAAAGAAAACAGTCCCAGGTATTTTTTTAACCTGAAAAAAAGATAATGGTCCCTCGTCATTCCCTCTGGCCCCCGACCAGACCCTCCCTCTGCCCCCCAATACTTACCTCCTCCAGAGGTCGGGAGCAGCGATCTTCTGTGGTCCAGGAACACGTTTGCACTCTTCAAAGACCAACTGGGAACTGAAGAAATGACGGTAAGCCCTATAAGGACAGTCAGTTGGGGTGGGGTTAATTTAGGTTGATATATGATTTATATCAGTCAATATTAGGAGTTTTGGTACCAGATTTTCAACATGGGGTTCTTGGGGCCCCACCTTGTGAACACTGTCATTTCGTTTCTCAGTCCCGAAAGGTGATTTCATGGTCGCTGTGCAGAATCACGCTTCGGGACCAGTCTTTAAAATGATGGTGCCACTGTTCATGAGGTGGGGTCCCAAAAGCTTCTGTAAATTAGTGAAAAAAATCCAAAAATGACTGCGTTACGAGCATCCATTGCGCAGTTTCTATGCACGCTCTTAACTTCATGGTTGGAGGAGGAGGTATTAAGATGGTGGCCATTCTGGGCTGCTGTAACTGAGCCTGGTGTTTCTCCTAAAGCTGCTTTGTACTAAAAATTTATTTTCACAGGAGAGAGAGAATTTGTTTGAATTACCCACTCTGGACCTATTATTTTGTCTGCAGTTTGGAAAAAGAACAATTTTTGTTTTAAGTCTGTTAATAAGGCTAGGCGTTAGGTGTAGGGGTTATTAGTTTTAGTAAGGGACTTTTAGTGAATTAGAGTGAGGAGTCAGCCTTCTTGTTTTTTCAGATTAGGAGCTGGAGTGCTATATTCCTACCTGGCCACTTTGGGAGGAGTTTTGGTGGCTGAAGTTGTCTGGGAGTCCTGCGGACATCCTGAACCGGGTGCTGTACTGCTGCCGGCTGTTTGCCCTTTTCTGTGCTGCTTTGGTGCTCTGAATAGAGCGGGTCATCGTGGGACTTGCGAACTTTGGAGAGAGAACTTGTGGAGCGTTGGGGTCATTTGACTGTCGCTGGGAGTGTCTACTTGTCTGGACTGCTGGGAACCTCTGAGATGGGAATTGGGTTTCCACGTCTAGAGGGCCCTGCTCTGCGGCTGGATTAGTGACTCTGGTGCAGCGTTTTGGGCCAGACATGCGTGTAGTTATCGGTACCCAGAGGGGGCTGTTGTGGACATCTCCCTGGCCCAGACTGCTCTGGATTGAAGGTCGGTTGGGCACCGGTGAGAGGGGTGCCTATTTTCTTCATTCCCCCAGCCCGGTGAGTTTGCTCCAATTTTTCATCGTTTGACTTTGATAAGAGTGAGAGCCCACCAGACCTACCGCCCAGCTTGTTTCTGAGTTAGACTGCTCCCTTGTTGGCCGACATAAACGGAACTTTGTCAGCATTTAAATTCTTCTCCCTGGGAGGGTAGAAGTTTGTTTACCCCTGGAATCTAGGGATGGCTGGCCTGGTGAGAGAAGGCAAGCTGTGCCCTGCATGGGAAGTTTTACTGTCTGATGAAACAATGCTGATCCATAGACATTTTCTGCTTCTGTGACATTTTGGACATTGCTCTCTGTGGGAACATTTCTTAAGTCAGCACTCCGTTTCTCTCCTGTGAAATACTTTCACTGCCTGTATAGTATTAAGTGATTTGGGGGTTGCAATTTTTAATGGTGTATTGTGAGCTAGGGGGATGAGTGTATGTGGAGGTGCATGTGCAGGATAGTGTTGTATTAGGTGTGTGTGAGTGAAATGTATGTGTTTACTTTAGTAGGGTATAATTTAATTTCTTGAGGAGGGTTGTTTTAGTAAGTGGTTGGGGAAGGTTCTGATGGTGTAAGGTTTGTCTTTGCATGATGAAATCTTGAGCATTTTTGGATCTTGTGGGGACTAGATTAGCCAGGCAAAGATTTGTTGGTGTTGCGGCCCCACTAGAATAACCTACGCTGCCACTTGGCTCTGTGACCTCTGCCCCTTTACTGACCCCCCAGCACAGTGAGGCGCTGTTGGGAGATCAGAATTACTAGGAGGCAAGTTATCCACAGGGAGACGAGGGCCGCTGTGGGGGGGGGGGCTGCATTGAGGTTGTCCAGTCCAGGAGACACCCTGGGTGCAAACGGAGCCAAGGGAGAGGCCAGATGTGTTTTGGTCTCTGTACCCAGGGTCCCAACTGGACCAAGTGGGCAGGCAGCTAGAGGACCGGCCGCGTCCTCAAATCCTCTTTGGGCAGTGCTCTGCAATGCCAGGTCGATAAGGAACAAGATCGCCATTTTTGCGGACTTGATGTCCGCTGTCGACCTGGCTTGCATAACAGAGACCTGGCTTGGTGACAATGACGGCCCAATCCTTGAGGCCGCCGTCCCTACTGGGTACTCAGTAGTACACTGCCCAAGACAGGATCGCAGGGGAGTGGGTGAAGCCATTGTTTTTTGAGCCAGCCTGGACATCACAGTGCACCCGGTTGGTGACACCTGATCGTTTGAGTGTGTCGCCGTACGTGATGGTGCAGGTACAGGCTGCCGGATTCTCCTCATTTACGCCCCCCCCCCCCACTGCAGGAGGTGATGGACTTTGTTGCCAACCAGGTGTTGGAGTGCCCCAGGTGTTTAATCCTGGGGGACTTCAAATACCTGGATCGATGACAAATCCTAGCGTTTCGGTTATGACCTCCTCCAGTTGATGTATTCACTGAGCCTGTCACACGCAGTTGCTTCTGCGACACACCATCACGGCCACACACTCGATCTGGTGTTCCAACTGGGACTTGAGGTTGATAACCTCAAGACTGATCAGTTCGTTTGGTCTGATCCTTGTACCATGGAGTGCACATTTGGGGCCCCCCCGGTAGTCCACCCCCCTCGTGGAGATGGTCAGCTACCGTGCTTTAAGGGGTGTGAGCCCTGAGGGACTGCTGGTGTTAACTGACCTATCTCGGGTTGACATGGTATCTGCGATTGGGTCCGGAGAGGCGGTGGCCACCTATAATAGGGTGGTCTCTGAAGCTCTGGATACTCTTGCACCAGTTTGTGTATGACTCAGATCCTCTCAGCTGACGTCCCCTTGGTTTGATGGGGACCTCAGGGTGATGAAGATCGAGGGTCGGAGGTTGGAGCATTGCTGGTGGAGGACCTGGCTGGAGGCCAACAGGCTGGTCCTGCATGTCCACTATGTGGCTTACCGGGGGCATTTTTCCATAAGAAAGCAGATTTCTTGTCCAGAGAAATTGCTGTGGGGAAAAAACACAACACCTCAGCTATTTCGGACTGGAGACAGGCTTCTTCATCCAGCCTGCCTGCAGCTGAAAAAAGTGTTGTCATCCACTTTGTGTGAGGAGTTTGCTCTGTTTTTCTCCGACAGAGTGTTGGCCATCTGGTCGAGGATCATGCCAGGGAGGCATTTGCCTCACAGTGGTCATTCTGGGGGTTGTAGAGGCTCTCTTCCTGTCTGGGAGGAGTTTAGCCCAGTGGAGGTGTCTGAAGTGACTAAAGTGATCTTAGAGCTGAAGCACACAAACTGGACCCGGCCCTGACGCACTTCTTAATGGAAGTGTCAACACTATTGGCCCACTGTGTGCTGGGATTGCCAGGTGCTTGATGGCAGAGGGAGTCCTCCCAGTGGCTTTGAAAGAAGCACTGGTGAGGCCTTTCCTAAAGAAACCTTTCCTAGACTGTGACATTCTGGTGAATTACCGTCCTATCTCCAACCTGCCCTTTTTGGGCAAGGTTGTTGAGAAGCTAGTGGCACATCAGCTTGCAGATTGCCTGGTGTCCTCTGACATCTATGAGCCATTTCAGTTGGGTTTTCCGGCCAGACGCAGTACGGAAACAGCTCTAGTGAGGGTGCATAATGATCTTCTCAGGGCTAGAGATAGAGGAGACAGGTTAGTTCTTGTTCTCCTCGCTCTCTCCAGCCTTTGACACCGTGGACCGTGTTGTGCTTCTTGATCGGCTCTGTGAGTTTTGTGGACTCACCGGGACTGTCATCAGATGGTTTGAGTCCTGTCTTTCAGAAAGGGTGCAGCGGGTAGTGAAGGGGAATTTCTCCTCCCCAATGCCCCTGTCTTGTAGAGTGCCACAGGGCTCGATCTTGTCGCCAATACTGTTCACAATGTACATGCTGCCCCTGGACGAGATCATTCAACAGTACAATGTGGAGTTTCACTGCTGTGCAGTTGATACCCAGTTGTACTTGTCCTTTGCCCCCTGAGCATCAGGAGCTATCGACATGCTTAACAGCTGTCTGGCTAAAATCAATGATTGGAAGGCTTCCAGCTGGCTAAGACTCAAACCGGCCAAGACGGAGGTACATGTGATCAAGCCTGGTCTCGGGCGTGATGAGTTGCTTCATGGGGCTAATAAAGGGCTTTCCCTGGGTTCCGCCCCATTAGTGGCTTCCCTGAGGGTGCGAAATCTGGGCATGTTCCTTGATAACAGATTGACTTTTGAAGATCAGGTGTCATCTGTTGTCAACAGTGGTTTTTACCATCTGCGGAACATTGCCCTGATCAAGCGCCTCGTTCCGCCCGAGGACCTGCCAATGCTAGTGCGTGCCTTTGTGACCTCCCGGCTTGACTACTGCAACTCTCTGTACTTCAGGGTCATGGGAGGGACCCTTCACTGACTGCAGCTCGTGCAGAATACTAACATACTAAAATACCAGCAGAATAGGCCTAACGGTCTTTCGTGTCTACTTGTTTGGTCAGCCCCCACCCTGGGAGCTGACCTTGCTGCCCCCGTCTCTTTCTCTGGCTTCTCCCTTTCCGGTCCCAGATATTCTCGCTGCACTGGATTTTGCTTCCAGAACCCTTCCCCTGTACCTGTCCCACCCCCTCTTGAACCCCTCCACCGTTTCTGCCTCCACCAGCCCCCTGGGCAGCGCATTCCATGGCTCCACCACCCTCTCAGTGAAGTAGCACCTCCTCCTTTCTCCCCTGAATCTTCCCCTCCAGCTTCCACCCATGCCCTCTAGTTGCCCCTCCTCCTTCTTTCTGAGCACCCTGACTGCTTCTCCCCTATTTATCCCCTTCATGTACCTGAAGACCTCTATCATGTCCCACCGGTCCCTTCTCTCTTCCAATGTGTACATATTTAGCTCTTCGAGCCTCTCTCCATAGGTCCTATCCCCCAAGCCCCAAATCATTTTGATTGCCCTCCTCTGGACCCTCTCCAGGAGTTAAATGTCCCTCTTTAAATGTGGCCTCCAAAACTGCACGCAGTACTCACAGTGCGGTCTCACCAAGCAGTTATACAGTGGGAGTATCACTTCCCTCCTTATGGAGGTGAGCCCCCTAGCGTTGTATCCAAGCATCCTGTTGGCCTTTGCTGCTGCCCTCCTACAAGTCTCCAAGTTGTTCATCTTGACATCCACCACCACCCCCAGGTCCCTCTCTGCCATCGAGACTTGTAACATCCCCCCCCCCGGGTGTACACTTGGCCCGGGTTTCTGGCTCCCAGGTGCAGTACCTTGCATTTCCCTGCATTGAACCTCAGCTTCCGCTTTCTAGACTACCTTTCCAGAGCCTCCAGGTCCTCCTGTAGGGCCACTCTCCCCTCCTCCCCACAGCAGCCCGGTTACTGACAGGCCTTTCAAGATCCAGTCATGTGACCCTGGTCGTGCAGGCTCTGCACTGGCTGCCGGTTAGGTGGAGAGTCCTTTTCAAGGTAGGTCTTCTCACCTTTAAGGCCATATACAGACTGGGTCCTGGTTATCTGTCTGAGCTCCTGACACTGGCTACCTCTGCTCGCTCCCTCCGCTCCTTGTCGAGGGGCCTCCTGGTCATTCCCAGGGTTTGGCTCAGGACTTCAGGACATCACGCATTCAGCCTCTCTGGGCTGACCCTGTGGAATTCGCTACCACCTCTAGTGCAGGAGGCCCCCTCGATTGAGGGGTTCAAGTGGAGGCTGATGGCCCACCTCTTTGTCCTGACTTTCGTGGATTGCTGATCCTGTATGTGACAGTCCGAAAGCTCTTTATAATTTAACTGCTGTTTTTAGTTTTCATCAGTTGGTTATTGTTATAGTTATTTATGATTGTTTTATCTCTGTGTTCTTGTTTTAAACTCTGTGAGGCACCCAGGGCTTCTGGGATTGGGCGTCCTACAAATAAAATTGCCTTGCTTTGGCTTCATCAGTTTTTAATATTTTCACTCCAAATTTCCAACATTGCCATTTTTTCACACCCCCTTATGAACAGTACAGCTGTCATTTTTCGCATCCTTTCCTAAATGTGTTTTTGCACCTGTGGCACAGAATGGCACGGTCGCTGTGCAAAATCAATTTTTGGGACAGATTAAAGAAATCCCAGTGCCACTGTTCATGAGGGGAGGTCCCAAAAAGGCCATGTTGGAAAATTTGGTGAAAACATTCCAAAAAATGACTGCGTTACAAGCGTGCATTGCACAGTTGCTACGCACACTTGTAACTTCACCACTTTTTCATATTTCACTCCAGATTTTCAGCATTGCCATTTCTTCACACCTCCTCATGAACAGTACAGCTGTCATTTTTCACATCCTGCCTGAAATGTGTTTTCGCACCTGTGTCGCCTAATGGCACCTTTTGGGATTGAGTAACAAAATGATACTGCCACTGTTCATAAGGTGGAGTCCCAAAAAGCCCATGTTGAAAATTTGGAAGAAAAATATCAAACACCCAGGGCATTAGGGTTTCCAGCCTTAACTCCCACCCTGTACAGACTGACAGACGTCGGGGGAGGGTGACTTGGGGTCGTCGGCAGTAATGCTCACCCCATTCCACCCCCACCCTGCAGCCACTGACAGGTATCGAGGTGTGCCTTGGGGTCTTCGGCCCTAACGTCCACCCCATTCTCCTATACTGCACCCATGTCAGCTTATTTCCTTATGGAATGGGGTGAGCGTAAGGGCCGAAGACCTCAAGGCACACTGCGACACCTGTTGGTGTCTGCAGGGTGGGGTGAGGTGGAATGGCGTGAGTGTTATGGCCGATGACCCAAAGACACACCCACCAATGCCTGTCGGTCTCTGCAGGGTGGGGGTAGGGGTTGTCATTACTTCAGTACTTCACTGCCATTCCTGTTATGCATCTTTCTAACTCCTGCACTACCAATGCCAGTACCAGCAAGCAAACATTCAGCATTTACAAAGGCTTGTTTAGCATTGAATTTTGGTTGCCATATTAGACCATCGCTCCAGCTTTTAAAGGGGAACAGCACCAAAGGACTGACATTAAAGTGTGGGTGTGGTCCCAGTGTGCACTTTATGTGCCAAAACATTTTGGTTTACTTACTGTTTACTGTAGTATAGGAGATTGTATTACTAATTTTGCTTCATTCTCGGCTGACATCTTCTGTTACTAAATCCCAGAATCCCCTGCAGCTGACATCAGAGTAGTAGGCAGGCATGGGAGATTAAATAGCTTGCACTGTATGTTAGAGTTTCTATAAGCTCTTATCTTGATCCTGCTGTCCTTTCTGGGCTAAGTACAGTCACAGAGGACTATACTTAACCCTTGGAGGAAAGCAGACCCTGTGTTACTTAGCTTAGTTTTATTATTTTTTGTTGTTGTTGTTGTCGGAGGGCTGAACTCTGGGGGAGGGAGTGGTTCTCTAACTTTGCTCCTCTTTTCTGGAACTCTCTACATGCAGCAGTCCATCTTTCCTCTACTTAGATCAGCTTTAAACAGGAACTACGCAACCAGCTCGTAGCCTCTAACCCCTGCACTTGTTTCTTTCCACCCTGATGGAACTCTGCCCTTGCTTCCTATGCAGTATAGCGCAGTGGTTTAAGGCTCTGAGCTGCAAATCTGGTGACATCCAGCAGACCAGACCTTGGTTTGAATCCCACAGCTTCCACCTGCATACTGTGTGACCCTGAGCAAGTTGCTCAACTTCCCTGTGCTCCCAGGTCGCTCCTGTAAAAAAGCTTTCAGCTTAGTGTGCTACTCCTGGTTAAACAACTAAATAAAAAAAAAAAAAAAAAGTATTTCACTTGACCACTGTCTGTCCACTTTGCTCACTCACATGGCATTTAGCTGCTCACTGCTTCATGCCTGACTAGACTATTTTAGTTTAATCTATCTCCTGCTATGTCTGGGGTTTCTTACAAATGTGTTTTATTAACATTTTGGGTTCTCTTACAAATGTTGTTTTATAAACATTTTGTATTGTTGCCCTTTCAGTCCTGTTTCAGATTACTCCCTGATACTGTGAACTTACTATTTTAATTACTTAATTATTGTATAGCTTATATAAATCAAATTTGTTTTGCTGCTGCAAAACCATTTTTCCTCTGTAACTGGTATACTTTTTCTGTAAAATGTGTTTATGACTTGAACTCTCCCGGGTTGTGCCTGAAAATGAATTTGTTTATTGTTCATCCAGGGGATATTTCACACCATAGACTATGCAAGAAAATACAAAACTTAAACCTATCATTTTGATTATTAAAATCCACAAGTTCCCAATATTTCAGCCAGCATATTTTTACCACATCTTATTATCCATTTGTATCATGATAAAAGTTTTCCTTCCTATCTGTACAGATTGTATGCAAGCTGTCACTATTATAAATATTTACAGTTGCTTTTCTGAAGAAATACCACCGTTTATTCAGACATCTCAGAAAATTCATTGAGGCCCTAGTCAGCCTCAAAATAGGCATTTTGTAATGTCTAGTGCACTTACCATGTTATCAAAAACAAATAAATAAGAAGGATTGCGAATTGTGCTGCTGTGCTGCCACCTGTATGACTACAGGTGCCAGAATGGGGGATATTGGCTGGGTACGGGGGTGTGTGCCAGTGTGCATTCTAGCACTACATCCGTAGCATGCCAGTGTCCAAGATGGGTTTGGAGAAACTAGAATAATGGTCATGGAACCCATGATGACGAACTACAGAATATTCGGGCTCCACACCTCTGTGACTTCCCTTCCCTGAGTCTGCCTTGGAGGGGTAAACCCAGGCCCCATATAGGACAGGTCTGGCAGGTAGAAGGCTCAAGTAGATCGGATGTGCCTGGGAACTCCTGAGAGAGACAGGTGCCAGAAACAGGAAGGGCAGGGCTAGCATTAAGAGTATGCTCTGTACTCTGAGCACAGTCAGTGATTACAAGAGCACATTTTCTTTCTGGAAAATTCAGTTATATGTGCTCCTCTTAACTTTCAGGAGCACAATTAGAGGCAGGAGTTAAAGCACTGGGAGGGTGGTAGGGGAGTCCAGAAAGGGACACTGGGATCTAGATCAGGCTTTTGTTACTAATTTGGCAGAGTTCAAAGCTAGATTGGCAGGCAGTAGGGCGAGCGGGAAGCTGTCAAGTTAATAGGTGGGGTGTCGGCCCAATGGCACTGAGGGCTGAGACGCTGGACACCTCACTGCTACGCCTGGGACCCGGGTTCAGGAATGACTTTAGGTCATCGGGGTGCTGGCATGGGGGAGGGGGAGCAGGATTGAGCACTGGCTCTCCTCTCCTGGGATGGGGGGTCACCCATCTGTATTCCGCCATCACCTGATAAAGGTCCAGTGACAGGCGCAGGTGGTAACAACGTGACAGGTAGGGTGGGGTGCCCTGTAGTGTGTGGTGTGCACGTGCATCCACAAGTGATGCTGGGACACACGGGGTCAGGGAACAAAAAAAGCTGAAAAAACAAGGTACTTATGGGGGGAAAAAAGTTAGGTGGGACAGCAAGTTATTATGCATTGTAGCATGCTGGCAAGGAACAAGCGTGTTGGCAGCCAGCACAGGCTAGTATGTATATGGGAAGGCAGAGTATGAGTATGACAGCAGCTGGCAGACAAATGTTCACATAAACGGGCAGGTAGAGGATAAGCAGGTCTGGTTTCAAGGGCTTTTATTGGCAAGTTGGAAACAAGTGTGTGGACAAGGCTGCACTGTGGCAGGTAGGGAGCGAGCAGAAGGGCACTCTCTGGCTATGAGAGAGTGTGCAGGCAGGTGGGAAACTTTTTGTTTGGAAGGACAGCAATGAGGGTGTGACAGTATCAACTATAGGTCAACTGTTAAATGAAAATGAGGTGACAGAGCAAATAAAGGAAAGTTTATATGTTTTCTAACCCCAGTAGAGTAATGCTCAGAATATTCCTAACTTTATGCAGTAAGCCTGGAGGATTGGACTGCGTGGAGAGATAGAACACATGCAAATGATGGAACACTTTGCACGTGAGCATCTTTCAAACACTGCCTCTACTAACTGCCTGTGTTCTAAACCTCTTCAGATTTTTCTCTCCCCCTGAAAAGTCTGGTCACTCAGAGTTTCGTTTGTCCACTTTCTCCTGTGTGAAGAAAACTTCAGATACTACTATATTTTGTTTCCATTTACTGCCTCTACTGTTTGTTTTGTATTATTTATCTAAGTTTATGGTTAAATTTGTTATTTTTCCTGGTTTTTCTCGGTTCGGTAAGCTGGGCGAAAAGGGCACAAAATGGACACATGAACCGGCTGACTTCTCTTTTCCTTCTAAAAAAAGTAAAAAGCTAAAGCACACAAAACCCCCACCTGCCAATCTGGGGATTTCTGTGTTTGCTATGCCTGTACCAACGGCCCAAGAAATTGCTCAGGCCTTTAAAATAATTCAATCTTTACAGGCAATAGTTCCTCCTCAGCAACCTCCTGCCCCTTCCCAGGATCCCCAGGCTGGCAGCAATGTGCATCTACCCCTTCAAGATAGCAGGGACCGGTTTGATGATGATGATGATAATGAGTACAGTGATGAGGAGGGACCAATTGAACCAGAAGTGTCCCCTGAACAGGATTTATGTTCGCCTCCAAGGGTGACTGAGGATTTTCCATTCCATTTTACTTTTATAAGGAGGATGGCAGATGCACTAGACATCTCCACTACCGAACAAGCTGAAGATGAAGAGGAGGTAGAGTACTTAAAGATGATGGGTCTGACACCTACAAAGGCTCTCCTCCTACCGGTGTACAAATTCTTTAAGATGGATGCCTTAAAGATTCTCCAAGCACCAAATTCCACTCCTCCCATAGACAGGAAGATGGACAGAAAATACCAGTTGCAAATGGAGGGAGCTGGCTTTCTCTTCTCCCATCCAGACCATCAGAGGTAATTCAGCAAGCTGCTTGCAATAAGGCCAGGGTCCCTCTGTTCTCACATCCTCTGGACAAGAACTCCAGAAAGATTGATAGCATGGCTAAAAAAGGGTACCTGTCAGCCTCTCCGGCTATGCGTCAGGCTACCTTCCAGGCATATGCTGCCCAGTATCAGACGTCACTGTGGCAGTCAGTCCGGGCTATGCCCCTGTCAGATGACCTGGCTGAAACTGCCAGGTTTGGGTTAGAGGCAGCTAAGTACCAATTCCAAATGGCTGCTGACACCAGTGACACTGCAGCCAGATGGATGGAGAATACAGTGGCACAGAAAAGGTTTGCATGGTTCAGGGCCACAAACCTTACTCAAGATACCCAGTCTAAGGCCTTGGATTTTCCTCTGGAAGGAAATTCCCTCTTTGGGGAGTCCACTGTGGCATACATGAAGAAGGTGGATGAGTATAAGGCCACTTACAGAAGCAACTCTGCCAAGGAGAGAGCTTCACCATCCACCAGACCCTATGAAAGGGGTGGCCGGGGCAGGTCCTTTTATACCAGGCCCTTCCTCCAGCCAATGGCCTTACCCCAGTACCAGCAGTATCCACAACAGGGATGCTCCATGGACAGGGGAAGGAGGGGCTTGAGGCGAGGGTCCTAAGATCAGCCTCTGCCACAATCAAAGCAGACCCCCTGAGCCACAGGCCATTTCCTCCCTACCTGTTTGAGGCAGCCTGTCTCACTTCCTCAATGCCTGGCTGAACATCACCACAGACAAATGGTTTCTGGAGGTAGTGGGTCAGGGTTTGTCTCTGGAATTCAAATCCCCCCTTCTCAGAAAATCAGAGTATTCAGCTCTCCCTCCCTAGCAGAAAAACACTGCTAGAGACAGAAGTTCAAAACCTGCTACAGCTGAAAGCAGTAGAACCAGTTCCAAAGTCTCTGAGGGGAAGGGGGTTTTATTCCAGAATTTTCCTACCTACAAAGAAAAATGTGGAGTGGCGGCCTATTCTCGATCTTAGAGCTTTAAACAAGCATCTAAAGAAACAAAAATTGAAAATAGTAACTCTAGCTATGATTTTTACCGTTGCTCCAAAAGGAGACTGGCTGGCATCACTGGACTTAAAGGATGCCTATTTCCACATCCCCATAAAGGGATTCTTACCGGAGATATCTCAGATTCAGACTCCCTTCAGGTCACTACCAGTTTTTCAACCCTGCCTTTTGGCCTTTTTTTTTTTTTGCCCCAAGGATATTCACAAAATGTCTGGCTGCTGTAGTAGCACATCTACGGAGACGAGGTGTCACAGTTTTCCCTTATCTGGACGACTGGTTAGTGGTGAGAAAATCCCCACTGAAGGTACAGCAGGATTTAAAAGTCAGCCAGGACCTCCTAGAGTCTCTGGGTTTCTAATTGTGACAAGAAGTCTGCCTTTACCCGCCCCCCACACACACACACAGGTGTCGCAGTTCATAGGAGCAGAAATAAATACCTTACAGGCCAGAGCCTATTTGCCTCTGGAGAGGGTACAAAGTCTCCAGTCAGTGGCAAACTCCTTCAGGTTACACAAACCAAAAACTACAAGACAATTTCTCCAGCGACTGGGCCACATGGCTTCTGCCATAGGCACAGTGCTGGGTTCCAGATTCCACATGAGGGACATACAGTTCCACCTCAGGGCTCACTGGTGTCAGAAAAAATACCCTTTTTCCAAACTCTTTCCAGTAACAAGGGCACTGTCACAGTCCCTCTTGTGGTGGAAAGAGGAATCAAATTTAAGACAGGGAATCCCCTTTCAGAAGGAGAGTCCCTCTGTAGTTCTCACAACAGATGCATCCCTATTGGGCTGGGGCGCCCATCTAGGACAGCACACCACCCAGGGTACCTGGTCAGCTGCAGAATCCCTTCAGCACATAAACTTGCTGGAACTCAGAGCAGTTTTCCTAGCTCTACGAGCCTTCTCTCCTCAAGTACAGAGCAAGGTGGTACAGATCAGAACAGACAATACCACCACAATGTATTACATAAACAAGCAGGGAGGCACCAGGTCAGGCCTCCTTTGCACAGAAGCCATATGTATCTGGACTCTGGCTTATTCTCTGGGAATATCCCTGCAGGCAATTCATTTGCCAGGGAAAGACAGCGTGCTGGCAGATGCCTTGAGTCGAATCAACCAGGCCCATCACGAATGGACCCTGAATAGAAACGTGGTACAGGTTATTTTTCAGGAGGTGGGGCACTGCAGAATTAGACTTGTTCACATCCCACCAGAACCACCACCTGCCCAGTATTGTTGCAGACCACCAGATCACGGCACACTTCCTCTGGATGCCCTGACCTTGAATTGGACAGGGAAGTTCCTATATGCTTTCCCTCTTTTTCCTCTGGTTCACAGGGTACTGCTCAAGCTCAGATCCTATGCACCATCACTGATCTTGATAGCTCCAGATTGGCCAAAGCAGCCATGGTACTCTCTTCTACTCTCCACGTCTGTCACAAAACCGATACTCCTCCCTCGGAGGCACAGTCTACTGGCTTCCAACCAGGGAACTCTGTTGTACCCGAATCTCAAGCCCCTCAACCTCGAGGCCCGGCTCTTGAGGACATAGAATATGCAAAATTGAACTTCTGTCAATCTGTCTTAAGCATTTTAAGAGCTCATAGAAAACCTTCTACTATGAAAACCTATTCTAAATGGAAAAGGTTTTCACTTTGGTGCTCGAGCAGATCACTGATACCAGACCAAGCAGAAATTTCAGTTGTCCTGTATTATCTCTCCCATTTACATTCCTCTGGTTTGCAACCCAGCTCTCTGAAGCTTCATTTGGCAGCTGTCTCTGCTTACCTCTCTGAAGGGGCAAGGGTAACCTTAGCCTCAGATCCTATCTTTAAAATATTTTCAAAGGTCTGAATCACCTAAACCCCCCTCACAAGGCACCAGTGCCAGCTTGGGATTTGAATGTGTATATAGGTAAACTCATGGGCTCCCCCTTTGAACCCACTGCTACAGCTCATCTAACATATGTCACTTGGAAAACAGTTTTTCTCATGGCAGTGACTTCTGCAAGAAGGATTAGTGAGCAAGTTCAGGCTCTCTGTATAGATCAGGACTATATCTCCTTTCATAGGGATAAGGTAGTCCTTAGGACAAACAGAAAATTTCTTCCCAAAGTAGTCTTGGACTTCCACTTAAACCAGTCCATCACTCTCCCTGTCTTTTTCACCGATCATGCTACCTCTGGTGAAAAAAGACTCCACAGTCTGGATGTAAAAAGGGCTCTCAGTTACTACATGACAGCCACAAAAGGCCATAGACAGGGCAGGAAACAGCTGTTCCAGACGTGTGGGGGTGTGGGAAAAGGTAATCCAGCTTCTAAAAGGTCCATTTCTCGATGGATAGTCCAGTGTATCCAGTTCTGTTACACACTGGCTGGTAAGGAGCCCCCATCAGGATTGAGGGCCCATTCCACAAGAGGGACAGCTGCTACCTTAGCAGCTGCCAGAGATGTTCCATTGCTGGACATTTATAAAGCAGCTGCATGGAAGACAGTACACACCTTTACAAAGCATTACAATATAGATATTCTGTCTAGGAGTGATGC
The DNA here is from genome assembly GCA_016271365.2 of Neoceratodus forsteri. Taxonomy (NCBI): domain Eukaryota; kingdom Metazoa; phylum Chordata; order Ceratodontiformes; family Ceratodontidae; genus Neoceratodus; species Neoceratodus forsteri. The sequence goes on from CM057454.1 coordinate 789,618,899, forward strand.
CAGGTTTGGCACAGAAGTCCTGCAAAGTCTGTTTCCAAAATAGAGTTCTGTGCCCACCTCCAGTGATACTGCTTGGTAGTCTGCATAAAGTTAGGAATGTTCTGAGCATTACTGGGGTTAGAAGAAACAATTACTTACCATAGTAATCTTCTTTCTTCCCAGTGATACTCAGATATTCATAACTTCCCTCCCTACCACCCCTTCCAGAACCTCAGCCTCTGCACTCTGCATGCTGGCACCACTGTTATCACTATACACCCTTGGAGGGTGTTTACCCTGCATCTGTCAATAGTTTGGGTTAACAGGGTTCATTGTGTTTCTACCTTTTTTTGTGTATTTCTCTGGCATTTTTTTTCTAATCTTGTTGAATTGTTTATCTCTTCAGTTGGAGTTTTTATTTTACAATTTTTTATTACTGGGAAAACCCCAATTTTAATAATAAAATGATAGTACTATATTACTCTGGGCCTACTTTCCAGGCTCCTTTATAAAATCTGAAGAGGTTTAAAAACAGGCAGTTAGTAGAAGCAGTGTTTGAAAGATGCTTACGTGCAAAGTGTTCCATCATTTGCATGTCCAACCCTTGGGGCTTACTGCATAAAGTTATGAATATCTGAGCATCACTGGGAAGAAAGAAGATTACAATGATAAGTAATGTTCTAGGGACATGGTTATGTTGTTCAATCCACACTTACTGGCAGGTTCCTTGCCGTTTTAAATCTTGCCAGAAGGTCTTCAAGCTGGCTGCTCCCAACCACACGGGTGGTAAAACTTTTGGCTCCGCCTCATGACGCCAGATCTTCCTTACCGCTTGAAGCTCAGGTTCCTCCTTTAGCTTCATGCTTAGGCCTGATCCAAACTCTTCGGGTTAACCCGAAACTAATCTTAAATTTACAAGACTTCGGTCTTATCTTCCCTCGAGGCTGCGATGGACAATCGACTCGGATTTCGCCAGTGCCCTGTGGGCTGACGATGTCCCGGATCGATCCGCACTCCACGCGGCGTGGTTCGCTCTTGGGCTTGAGCACCATCTGTAGGCCTAAGACTCTGTGCAGGTCCTTTTCGCCATGGTCTTAGAGGATCGCTACTGCCAGATTGCAACTTGGGCGACTTGAGAAACGCTATCCTCCGGCCGAGTCGAGGAGGCCTTTGGGCGTGTCCACGGCGCAGTGGCTCGGCTGAACAGCTCAAACAGATGATTGCCCTCAAGGAGGAAGCGGCCTAGGCCCCTTCATCATCTTCTTTGGTCGCGGCATTTATCCCGCTGTCTTTGGGCTCCTCCTAGACGGCTTCGTTCAAGGAGCTTGTCAATCCCTTTCCACCAAGAAAGAGGGGCCTTCGGGACATTCCTCTCGGTCCAAGAAGAAGGACTCCAAGGGTAAGTCCCACCATCGACGTTCGTGGGAGCAGGAGAGGTCCCCTTCCCCGGACAGTCGACTTTAGACTTCGGTCGAGGTTGCGGCTAAAGCTGCTGGCTTCACGGTGTCCCCGTCAGGTCAGCCGGCCGAGACACCCGACGACGCAGTCGAGATTTTTCTCGACCCATCAGACTGGCTGTGGACTGGAGAAGCCAGCAACCCTTCTTCACCGGTTCCCGCAGGGGAAACTGAGGACTTGCCTGTGCCTCCTGTGCCGGAGTCCCCAGTTAAGGTCCCTGAACCAAGGGAAGAGTGGGTTTCCCCCGGCCCCTCTCAGACCCACTCTCGGAAACGCCGAAGGTCTCAGACACGGACCTCTTCCTGGTCTAGCCGATCCCACCGACATCAACGGTCTCAGTCTCGGCACCTTGGAAAGCAGCGGCGCCACTCATCCTTGTCTTTGTCCTCTTTGGAGGATAGGCTCCAGCGCAGGTTTCATCGGCGCTACGAGGATCTGATGTGTCAGCAGCTTCTTTTGACCGGGAATAAGCCGACTCTGTCGCCTTCCCCAGCCATTAAGTGGCTGTCACCAGAGTGGCCGAAACAACCCCTCATTGTAATCGAGGAGCCGGGCCAGCACCGTTGTTCAGCAAACCCGCTGCGCCACCCATTGTGGTGGAACCCCGCCCACAACCTAGAGTCTGGGGCCCGACCATGATTCTCGGTCGGGTCAGGGCTTGCCCCATCAGTTGTCTGTCACCCTCACTCCCTATCGACCTCGGCAGGTGGAGGGTGGCTCAGGCCCTCGGCAGCTGTTTGCAGACTCTTTGAAGTCTGACGATGACTCTTCCCTGTTCTCCAGGCCTCTCGACCTGGAGTCCACTGGGGGTCAGTCGGTGGACGAGAGCCCATCCTCGTTCCTTGGAATGCTTCTCGGCTCATCTCAGAGTCCACTGGGATGAAGCTCAACCTGCTTGTGGGCCGTATCCTCACGGAGATACTGGAGCGAGGGGATTCCCCCATGGAGGCCTTCCCGGTGGCTGAAGCCATTGTTGGCCCGGCCCTGGAGCTATGGAAGCGGCCAGCTTCTTGTCCAGCATCTTCAGCCAGGATGGCTCGAAAGTATGCCGTTTCCACTGGTTCACTCTCCGGTTTCTCGGAGCACCCGTCCGCAGAAGTGCTAGTGACCAACAGTGTTTTCCAGCGCTCCAAAAACGCTCGGGATGTGAACAAGCCACCCGATAAGGAGTGCAAGAAACTGGACTACTCCGGGCGGAAATTCTATGCTGCTTCCTCCCTAGGCCTTCGTCAGGCCAGCTCGGCCGTTCTGATGGCACACTTTTCACACGCCCTTTTGGGCTCCCTGGATGAGGTGATTCTTCATCTCCCAGCTGACCTCCAGACAACGGTCAAGCAGGTGCGGGATCAGGGAAGGGCGGTGGCCAAACAGCAACTCCAAACTTCCTTGGACATAACTGACTCGTGTGCCCGGTCAGTAGCGGCCGCAGGGGCCATGCGCTGCAGAGCTTGGCTGCGGATCTCCACTTTTACAGCGGATACCCAGCACAAGCTGGCAGACGTTCCCTTCTTGGGTACCGACTTGTTCGGTCCCGGGGTGGAGGGTCATTTGCAAAGGATCGAGATGTCCAACGCCACCTTGACTCGGTCACGCCTGCCTAAAGGACAAGGCCGCCAGCAGCAGCGTGGCCCTTTCGCCTTCAGCCCCTGCGCACGTCCGCCCAGCAACACCAGCATCAGGGCCAGCAGGCTCGCACTTGGCACCCCAAAGCTAAGCCTGCAGCTTCCTCCAGCAGGAAGCCGGGAGGAAAGGTCCAGGAGGCCCCTCGCCGGCTCTTCCTCCAAGCCTGCCCAGTGATGGGTTGAGGAGTGTCGCCTCCAACCTCGTCACTCCTCCCCGGGTTCCCCCCATGGGGGGCGGCTCTGCCGCTTCCTTTCTGCCTAGTCCGATATCACCACGGACAGCTGGGTGCTGGAAGTGGTAGGAAAGGGTCTGCCTCTGAAATTTGAGCAGTCACCCCACAGGGGGCTACGGGGTCCGCAGCCTCTCTGTCGGCTCGTTGAGACGACATTGCCCTGCTCCTCCAGAAGGAGGTGATCAGGGAGGTGGCGGATCCTCCACCAGACCCAGGGTTTGTGTACAGGTACTTTCTGGTCCCAAAATGGACGGGGGGCTGGTGCCCCATTCTAGACCTACATGACCTGAACAAGTTCCCAAGGTCTTGTACCTTCAGAATGGTCACTCTGGCTCAGATCATTCCATCCTTGGAACGAGGCGTGTGATTCTGCAATCTGGAGCTCCAGGATGCGTTCTTTCACGTCCCAATCCGTCCGTTTCACCAGCGAGTCCTCCGCTTCAGGGCAGAGGGATCCCTTTACGAGTTCCAGGCCATGCTCTTCGGCCCCTCTCCAGCTCCCAGGGTCTTCACCAAATGCATGGCAGTGGTGACAGCATTCCTGCGGCACCAAAGGGTCCGGGTGTACCCCTACCTGGATGACTGGCTGATTGCAGCCCCCTCCAGGCTGGAGGTAGAGCGGTCCAGGGATCTGGCCCTCCAGGTCTGCTCTCAGATTGGCCTCCTCATCAACGTGTTCAGATCGGAACTCGTGCCAACGCATTTGATTCAGTTCATCGGGGCAGAACTCGACTCTCTTCCAACCAGAGCACGGCTCCTGGCAGACAGGGCCGAGGTTCTTTCCTCCTTTGCCCTGTCATTTCTGGTTGGGCAGTTGCACCCTGCCCGGGACTTCCTGCGCCTCCTGGTGGCCTGCAACAGCGTGGTCCGTTGGGCCCGCTGGCACATGCGTCCCCTGCAATGGGGGCTGGCCCGCCAATGGTCACAGCGCTCCGGTCCTCTGGACCAGCCAGTGATGGTGACCCAGGAGATGGGGAATGCTCTCCAGTGGTGGATCGTTCCAGCTTATCTGCAGGAGGGTATCCCGTTTGTCTGCCCAGAGCCGATGGTCACTCTAACGACCGACGCCTCTCTGATGGGTTGGGGTGCCCATCTGGGGGAGCTCAGAGCGCACGGCCTCTGGTCCCCTCAGGAGTCTCGATGCCACATCAACCTGCTGGAGCTTCGAGCGGTCCAACTAGCCCGCACCACCTTCACTCCATTTGTACGGGGTCAAGTGTTCCAGGTCCAGACAGACAACACCACGACCATGTACTACCTAAATCGCCAGGGCGGGACGTGCTCCTTGCCTCTGTGCAAGGAAGCTCTCCGCACTTGGTCTCTTGTGAGCAGACTGGAGGCGGATCTCCTAGCCATCCATGTGGCGGGAGCCTCCAACACTCTGGCCGATGCCCTAAGCCGGATAGGTGCTGCATCTCACGAGTGGTCTCTCCTGCCGGAGGTAGTGCAGGATCTGTTCTCCCACTGGGGCACACCTCAGGTGGACCTGTTTGCCTCCAGGGAGAATGCGAAGCTGAGGCTGTTTCATGCCCACCCCCCTCAGCAGGGCTCACTGCAGGGGGATGCCTTCTCGAGGCCGTGGACCCCGGGCCTCTTCTACGCTTTCCTCCATTTCCTTTGATCCACAAGATGCTTCTCAAGGTGAGGAGGGACAAGGTGCAGGTGATTCTGGTAGCCCCAGACTGGCCCCGCCAGTTCTGGTATCCAGATCTCCTCAGCCTCAGCTCCAGGCTCCCGAGGCGGCTTCCAGCCCGCCCGGACCTGATCTCAGTTATCCAGGGGAAGGTACTCCACCCGGACCTTCAATCTCTGCACCTGATGGCCTGGTTCTTGAGCGGCTAGAGTTCCAGGCCTTGGGTCTTTCCGATGACTTCCTCAACGTTGTTGAGGCATCCCGTAAGGAGTCAACCAGAAAATGCTATGCCTTCAAATGGAAGAGATTCTCCATTTCGTGTCAGGATAAGGGGTTGGAAACGTCCTCCTGTTCGTTGGCCAGCATTCTGGACTACCTATGGTCCCTTTCTCAGCTAGGGCTTCGGTCATTGACCCTTAAGGTTCACCTGGCAGCCATCTCTGCTTACCGGGCACGGGTCGGAAAGCAGTCGGTGGCGCAGGAGAAGGTGGTCGGGTGCTTTTTCCAAGGTCTTGATCACATATCCCCTCCGGTGCGAGAACCTCCACCTCCATGGGATCTACTGCTGGTATTGGCTAAGCTCATGGACTAGCCATTCGAACCGATGCACAGGTGTGATATATCTCACTTGTCGTGGAAGACCGCTTTCTTGGTGGCTATCACGTCAGCCAGAAGGATGGGAGAGTGCCAGGTGCTTTCCATCGAGTCTCCTTATCTGGTTTTCCACAGGGACAAGGTTGTCCTGCTCCCCCACCTGAAATTCCTTCCGAAGGTGGTGTCGGAGTTTCACCTTAACCAGGTGTTGGCTCTGCTGGTGTTCTACCCCAATCACACCTCAGAGGCTGAATATAGGCTCCATACTTTGGACCCTAGAAGAGGGCTCTCTTATTATAAGGAGCGGACGGCTGAAGTTTGGGGAGAGGTTCGCCAGCTGTTTGTCACCTACGCTGAAGCCGCACCTGGCAGACCTGCAGCCAAGCGGACGATAGGCAGGTGGGTCACCTCCTGCATAGGTCTCTGCTATAGGTTGGCGGGCATGGAGCCTCCCAAAGGGATACGAGCTCATTCTACCCGCCATACCGCTGCTTCGGTGGCTGTTTCCAGGGATGTCCCTATCCAGGAAGTCTGCAGGGCTGCTACCTGGAAGTCAGCACACACCTTCATTATCTACTACCACATCGACCTTGAGTCACACCGGGATGCTGGTTTTGGGACCTCGGTTCTCCAGTCCTTATTTCCCAAGTAGGGGGTGCATGCCTTGCCTCCCTCCTCCCAGAGAACTGCTAGGAGTTTGCCAGTAAGTGAGGTTTGAACAACATATCCATGTCCCTAGAAATACAGGTTACTCACGTATAAAAGGAGTTCTAGTAATGGTATATGTTGTTCATCCACACAACCTATGTTTTCTGTACAAAAATATCAAGGACAATGAGCTGATTCAGGATCTGGGATTTATATTTAATCAGGGTAGAACCAGCACAAGGAAACATACGACACAATTACGCCATCAAACTTGGGCGCATAACTTTAGAAAAAATTGGTTTAGTTTAAGAATAGTTGGAGTATGGAATAATTTACCGACCAAAATTGTTAACAGTCCCACAATGAATGAGTTTAAAAATGAGGTTGATTTGTATTTTGGAGATAGTAAATTCCTTTTTTAAACTATAGTAAAGGATGGCGAGCCTAATAGGGCAGGCTTATCTACCCTCAGCCCGTATAAACCTATGAAACCCACCCGACCTCCACGGCTCCGACGCGCAACCTCGCTTCCAGTGGGCTAGATCTTGCATCATGGGGTGGAGCCGAGGTTTACCACCGGGTGGGAGCCAACTTGAAGACCTTCTGGCAAGATTTAAAGCAGCAGATACCTCGGAGAGAGTGTGATGAACAACATATACCATTCCTAGAACTCCTGTTACAGGTGAGTAACCTGTATTTCTAGGGACATGGATATGTTGTTCATCCACATCTCTGGCAGGTATCCTGCCACTTAATCTTGCCGGAAGTCTTCAAGCTGGCTCCTCCCACCCACCTGGGTGGTAAAACTCTCGGCTCTGCCCCATGACGCCAGAGCTTCCTTACCGCTTGGAAGCTCAGGTTCCCTCCTTAGCGCTCTGCGTTTTAGCCTGGATCCTAATTCTTCGGTTCGTCTGAAATTGATTTTGAAGTTTTCTAAACTTCAGTCTTCTTTTCCCGGCTGCGATGGACAAATCTGTTCCCAGCTTTCGGAGGTGCCCTTGCGGGCAGAAAATGTCCAGGACAGATCCGCACTCCACGTGCGTCTACTGCTTAGGCCTAGATCACGACCCGCAGGCCTGCAAGTTGTGCCGTTCTTTCTCGGCCAGTGTTCTGGACGATCGCGCTGCCTGTTTGAAGCTCGGGCGCCCCGAGAAACGTTTTCCGCCTGTAAAATACAAAGACGCTCATTGGGCGGTGTCCGCGGCGGCTGGCTCGACTGAGCAGCTCGAGCAGATGATTGCCCTCGAGGAGGAAGCGGCACAGGCCGCATCTTCTTCCTCCTCGGCCGCGGCATTTATCCCGCTTTCTCTGAGTTCCTCATATACAGCTTTGTTCAAGGAGCTTTGCCAGTCCCTTTCCACGAAAGGAGAGGGGCCTTCGGGACATTCTTCTCGGCCCAAGAAAAGGGAATCGAAAGGTAAGTCCCATCATCGGCGTTCGTGGGAGCGGGAGAGGTCCCCTCCCGGGCAGCCGACCATCGACTTCGGTCGAGGTTGCGGCTGAGGCTGCTGGCTTCACGGTGCCCCCGTCAGGCCAGCCTGCTGAGACTCCCGTCGACAAAGTCGAGATTTTTCTCGATCCGTTAGACGGGCTGTCGACTGGAGAAGCCGACAACCCTACTTCACCGGTTCCCCCGGTGGATACTGAGATCTGCCTGCTCCTTCGGGGCCGCAATCCCCGGTTAAAGTTCCCGAGCCGAGGAAGAGCGGGTATCCCTGCCCCTTCCCAGACCCACTCGGTCCCTCCGGGGTCTCGGTCTCGACCTCTTCTCCGTCAGCCGCTTCCGCCCGACAGCGGTCTCGATCCGATTGCAGTAAGCGGCGACACCGTTCTTCCTCGTCCTCCTCGGGTGTGAGAGGCTACGGCGCGTTGCGCTGTGCTACAGGATTTGAAGTGGCAGCAGTTGCTGTTATCCGGGCCTAAGCCGACCCTGGCCAAGACCCCACCCATCAAGTGGCTGTCGCCGAATGGCCGAAGCAACCACTCGTTCCAGTCAAGTTGCCCGCCCCAGGGCCGGTTGCTAAGCCAAAACCAGCTGGTCCACCGATTGTGGTGGAACCTCCGCCTCCACAACCTAAGTCGGGGGCACCGACCAAGAATTCTCGGTCTGGTCATGGTCTGCCCCATAGGTTGTCGGTCACCCTCACTCCCGACCATCCTCGGCAGGTGGAGGATGGCTCAGGGCTGAGGCAGCTCTTCGCAGACTCTTCGAAATCAGACGACGATTCCTCCCTGTTCTCCAGGCAGTGCGATCTGGAGTCCTCCGGGGGCCAGTCAGTGGACGATAGCCCATCATCCTTCTTGGGTCTGCTTCAGCTCATCTTGGAGTCCACCGGGATGCAGCTCGAGCCCGTGTCCAAACGGGCCAGGTATCCCCTGACGGAGATTCTGGACCAAGGGGATTCTCCCACGGAGGCTTTTCCGTGGCTGAGGCCATTGTTGGCCCAGCCTTGAGCTTGGCAGCGGCCTGCTTCCTGTCCTGCACCCGGCCAGGATGGCCAGGAAGTATCGCGGTCCCTACCGGCTCTTTGCCGGTTTCTCGGAACACCCTCTGCTGAGGGGTTAGTCACTGAAGCGTTTCCGCGTTCCGGCACCGCTGGATGTGGATAGCCCCGACAAGGAGTCCAAAAGCTGGACTTTGCCGGGTGGCAGGTACGCCTGCCCTCCCTTGGCCTCCGACAGGCCAGCTCGGCCGTGCTGATGGCACACTTCTCCCACGCCTCATGGGCTCCTGGATGAGGTCGCTCTCATCTCCCGCCTGACCTGCAGACCACGGTCCTCCAGGTACGGGACCAGGGTAGGGCGGTGGCGAAGCAGCAGCTCCAGACTACTCTGGACATAGGTGATTCCTGTGCCAGGTCAGTAGCGGCCGCAGTGGCCATGCGACGCAGGGCGTGGCTGAGGATATCCACCTTCACGGCAGATACCCAGCACTAGTTGGTGGACGTCCCCTTCTTGGGGACTGACCTCTTCGGCCCTGGAGTGGAGGGACACCTCCAGCGGATCGAGAAGTCCAGTGCCACTCTGGACTCGGTCACCTCCGCCCAGAGGGACAAAGGCCGCCGTCAGCTGCAGAAGTCCTTTCGTCCTTCGGTCCCTGCTCCTCGACCGGCCCAGCAGCACCAGCAACAGGCTAGCAGGCTTGCGCTACGCCCCAAACCAAGCTGACGGCTTCCTCCAACAGGAAGCAAGGAGGTAAAGGCCCGGGAGGTCCCTCGGCCAGTTCTTCCTCCAAGCCTGCCCAGTGACGGGTTGAGGGGTGACGCCCCCAACCTCGTCACTCCCCCCTGGGTTCCCCCCATGGGGGGACGGCTCCGCCACTTCCTTTCCGCCTGGTCCGCTATCACCACGGACCGCTGGGTGTTGGAGGTGGTAGGAAAAGGTCTGCCTCTGGAGTTCGAGCAGGTTCCGCCTTTTTCGAGCTGTCGCCCCTCGGGGGCCACCAGGTCCATAGCCTCGCTTGTCAGCCCGCGGCCGATATTGCCCTGCTCCTCGAAAAGAGGTAATCAGGAAGGTGGCGGATCCTCCTCCAGACCCGGGTTTGTGTCCAGGTACTTCCTGGTCCCAAAGCGGACGGGGGCTGGCGCCCATTCTCGACCTGCACACCTGAACAAGTTCTTAGGTCTCGGCCTTCAGGATGGTCACTCTGGCTCAGATAATCCCATCCTTGGAACGAGGCGGTGGTTCTACCCCTTGGACCTCCAGGAGCGCTCTTTCACGTCCCAATCCATCCGTCCCATCAGAGGTTCCTCCACTTCAGAGCAGAGGGATCCCTATATGAGTTCCGGGCCATGCCATTCGGCCTCTCACTACCCCCCAAGGTCTTCACCAAATGCATGGCAGTGGTGACAGCATTCCTGTGGCGCCGAGGGGTCCGGGTGTACCCTTACCTGGACGATTGACTGATAGCAGTCCCCTCCAGACCGGAGGCGGAGCGGTCCAGGGATCTGGCCCTCCAGGTTTGCTCTCAGGTTGGCCTCCTCATCAACGAGGCCAAGTCAGAACTTGTGCCAAAGCAGGTGATTCTGTTCATCGGGGCAGAGCTCGACTGTCTGTGAGCCAGAGCACGGCTCCCAGCGGACAGGACCGAGGTTCTTTCCTCCTTTGCCCAATCATTTCTGGTTGGGCAATTGCGCCCTGCCTGGGACTTCCTGCGCCTCCTGGGCCTCATGGTGGCCTGCACCAGTGTGGTCTGTTGGGCCCGTTGGTACATGCATCCCCTTCAATGGGGACTGGCCAGCCAATGGTCACAACGCCGCGATCCGTTGGACCGGCCCGTGACAGTGACCCAGGAGATGTGGAACGCTCTCCAGTGGTGGATCGTTCCAGCTCATCTGCAGGAGGATATCCCGTTCATCCGCCCCAAGCCGACGGTCTCTCTCTCGACCGATGCATCTCTGATGGGTTGGGGTGCCCATCTGGGGGAACACCGAGCACACGGCCTCTGGTCCCCTCGGGAGTCCTGATGCCACATCAACCTGCTGGAGCTCTGAGCGGTCTGTCTAGCTCTCACCGCCTTCGCTCTGTTTCTACGCGGTCAAGTGGTTCAGGTCCAGACGGACAACACCACGACCATGTACTATCTGAACCGCCAGGGTGGGATGCGCTCCTTACTGTTGTGCAAGGAAGCTCTCCACATTTGGTCCCTAGTGCGCAGCCTGGAGGCGGATCTCCTAGCCATTCACGTGGCAGGAGCCTCCAACACCCTGGCCGATGCCCTAAGCCAGATAGGGGCTGCGCCTCACGAGTGGTCTCTCCTGCTGGAGGTAGTACAAGATCTCTTCTCCCACTCGGGCACGCCTCAGGTGGACCTGTTTGCCTCCAGGGAGAATGTAAAGCTGAATCTGTTCCATGCCCACCCCCCCTCAGCAGGGCTCGCTGCAAGAGGATGCCTTCTCGAGGCTGTGGACCCCGGGCCTCTTCTACTCCTTTCCCCCATTTCCTTGATCCACAAGGTGCTTCTCAAGGTGAGGAGGGACAAGGCGCAGGTGATTCTGGTAGCCCCAGACTGGTCCTGCCATTTCTGGTATCCAGATCTCTTCAGCCTCAGCTCCAGGCTCCTGAGGCGGCTTCCAGCCCACCCGGACCTGATCTCAGTCAATCAGGGGAAGGTATTACATCCGGACCTTCAATCCCTGCACCTGACGGCCTGGTTCCTGAGCGGCTAGAGTTCCAGGCCTTGGGTCTTTCCAACGTGGTCCTTCCAGGCCTTGGGTCTTTCCGACGAGGTCCTCAACGTCGTTGAGGCGTCCCGTAAGGAGTCGAGCAGGAAATGCTATGCCTTCAAATGGAAGAGGTTTTCCATTTGGTGTCAGGGGAAGGGCTTGGACCCCTCCGTGGGCTCTACTGCTGGTATTGGCCAAGCTCATGGGCAAGCCATTCGAACCAATTCCCAGGTGTGATCTTTCACACCTGTCATGGAAGACCGCCTTCTTGGTGGCTATCACGTCAGCCAGAAGGATGGGAGAGCTCCAGGCACTTTCCATCGAGCCTCCCTACCTGGTCTTCCACAGGGACAAGGTTGTCCTGCACCCCCACCCGAAATTCCTTCCGAAGGTGGTGTTGGAGTTTCACCTTAACCAGGTGTTGACTCTGCCGGTGTTCTACCCCAATCACACCTCAGAGGCCGAGTATAGGCTTCATACTTTGGACCCTAGATGAGCACTCGCTTATTATAAGGAGCGGACGGCTGAAGTTCGGGGAGAGGTTCGCCAGCTGTTTGTCACCTACGCTGAAGCCGCACCTGGCAGACCTGCAGCAAAGCGGACGATAGGCAGGTGGATCACCTCCTGCATAGAGCTCTGCTACAGGTTGGCAGCCATGGAGCCTCCCAGAGGGATAAGAGCTCATTCTACCCGCCATACTGCTGCATCGGTAGCTGCTTCCAGGGACGTCCCTATCCAGGATATCTGCAGGGCTGCTACCTGGAAGTCGGCACATACCTTTATTACCCACTACCACGTCGACCTCGAGTCACGCCGAGATGCTGGTTTTGGGGCCTCAGTTCTCCAATCTCTCTTTCCCAAGTAAGTATTGGGGTTGTGCGCCTTGCCTCCCTCCTCCCGGAGAACTGCTAGGAGTCTGCCAGAGAGTGGATGAACAACATATCCATGTCCCTAGAAATACAGGTTACTCACCTGTAACAGGAGTTCTAGGAATGGTATATGTTGTTCATCCACAAGACCCACCCGACCTCCCCGGCTTTGACGTACAACCTGAGCTTCCAGCGGGCCAGATCTGGCATCATGGGGTGGAGCCGAGAGTTTTACCACCTGGGTGGGTGGGAGGAGCCAGCTTGAAGACCTTCCGGGAAGAATAGTGTGCTCCTCCAAAACCTGTATTTTTCTTACTGTCAGTAGACAGAAGAAGCCTACGTACACTGAGTGTATTCTTTTTGAGTAATATAGTGTATAAGCAGGTAGGAGCATGGCCAAGATTTAAAGAAGCACAAATTTTAAAGTACATTTTGATTTACCATGCTTCTTTAATTTGGAGGAGCACACTGAAATAAATCCTTAACACCACCCCTGGCAAGGGGCATAAAATATAAGTAAAATATGAAGCATTTTAAATTTATTTAGTTAATTTTTGCATTGGAGTCCCCCAGGTGTCTGATCCGGGGGGACTTCAATGCTTGGGTTGACGACTAATCCTCACATTTTGGTTATGACCTCCTCCAGTTGATGTCATCACTGGGTCTGGCACAAGTAATTACTCCTGCGACCCACCAACACGGTCACAAGCTCAATTTGGTATTCCAGCTGAGTTTTGAGGTTGACAGCCTCAACATTGATCAGGTCTCTTGGTCTGATCACTGCGCCATGAAGTTCACGCTTGGGCCCCCCAAAAGTCCATCCCCTGCGGAGATGGTCAGCTGCTGCCTTTTAAGAGGTCTGTGCCCAGAGGGACTACTGGCATTAACTAACTTAACTTATCTAGAGTGGACGCATCTTATGCGATTGGCGCCATTGAGGCAGTGGCCACTTATAACAGGGTGGTATCTGAAGCACTGGACGCCGTTGCACCGGTTCGTATATGACCCAGATCTTCTCACTTGAGATCCCTCTGGTTTGATGGGGATCTCAAGGCGATGAAGATCAAGGGTCGGAAGTTGGAGCGCTGCTGGTGGAAGACTCGGCTGGAGGCCGACAAACTGGCCCTGTGGGCTCACTGTGGTGGGTACCAGGAGGCAGTTTCCCATAAGAATGCAGAATTCCTGCTCAGGGAAAGTGCAGCAGGGAAAATCAGACCACCTTAGCTTTCTCAGAGTGTGGATAGGTTACTCCATCCTGCCTGTCTACGGCTGAGAAAGACTTTTTCATCCACTTTATGTGAAGAGTTTGCTTTGTTTTTCTCTGACAGTGTCATCTATCCAGTTGGGGATTCCACCAGTGAGGCAGTCTGTGCCTCACAGTGGTTGGACTGGAAGGACAAGAGTCACTCCGACGATGTGGGAGAAGTTTAAACCAGTGGAGGTGGCGGAGGTCACTGAGGTGATCTTAGAGCTGAAGCACTCTTACTGTGAACTGGACCCAGTCCCAATGTGTTTCTTAATGACATGCGCTGGGACTGTTGAGCCGTGTTCACCAGGATTGCCAGGTGTTCGATAGTGGAGGGGGTTTTCCCGGTGGCTTTGAAAAAAGTCCTGGTGAGATCCCTCCTGAAGAAACAATCTCTCAACCCACACCTCCTGGCGAATTACTGTCCTATCTCCAACCTGCCATTTTTGAACAAGGTTGTTAAGAAATATCTGGCACAACAGCTTGAGGATCACCTCATGTCCTTTGATATCTACAGGCTATTCCAGTTGGGTTTTCGGGCCAGACACAGCATGGAAACAGTATTAGTTAGTGTGCATGATGATCTGCTCAGGGCTAGAGACAGAGGAGGCAAGTAAATTCTTGTTCTCCTTGATCCCTCTTCAGCCTTTGACACTGTGGATCACTTCATGCTTCTCATTCGACTCTGTGAGTATTGTGGACTCGTGGGTGTTGTCATCAAATGGTTTGAGTCCTATCTCTCTTATTGGGTGCAGCAGGTGGTGATGGGGAATTTCTTCTCCTCCTCCTCCCCAGTGCCCCTGTCATGTTGAGTTCCCCAGGGTTCGATCTTGTTGCTGATGCTGTTCGCAGTGTACATGCTGCCCCGGGTGAGATCATTCGGCAGTTCAATATGGAGTGTTACTGCTGTGTAGATGGTACCCAGCTGTACCTGTCATTTGCGCCCAGAACATTCGAAGCTGTAGACAATCTTAACACCTGTCTGACTAAAATCAATGACTGGATGTCCTCTAGCTGGTTGCGACTGAACCCAGACAAGACGGAGGTGCTGGTGATCGAGACGGGTCATGAGCATGATGGGCTGACACCTGGAGCTGACATGGGTCTTTTCCTGGGGTCTGCTCCATTGGAAATCTCCCTGAGGGTGCGTGATCTTGGTGTGATCCTGGACAGCAGATTGACGTTCCAAGATCAGGTGTCTTCTGTTGTCAGAAATGGTTTTTACCACCTGAGGAACATTGTCTGGATCGAGCCCCTTGTTCCACCCGAAGATCTGCAGACTCTAGTACATGCCTTTGTTACCTCTAGGCTTGACTACTTTAATTCTCTATACTTCAGGGTCACGGGAGGGCCCGTCCGCAGACTGCAGCTGGTGCAGAATATGGCTGCTTGGTTACTGACGGACCTGTCTAGGTCTAGTCATGTGACCCCGGGCCTGCATGCTCTGCACTGGCTGCCTGTCAGGTGTAGGGTCCTTTTCAAGCTGGGCATGCTAACCTTTAAGGCCCTATATGGACTGGTTCTGGCTACCTGACTGAGCTCCTGACACCTACAGCTTCTGTCTGCTCCCTCCGCTCCTCTTCGAGGAGCCTCCTGGACGTTCCCGGGGTTCGGCTCAAGACATCGGGCGATCATGCCGTTAGTGTCACTGGGCCAACCCTGTGGAAATCGCTACCACCTGCAGTCCGGGAGGCCCCCTTGATTGGGGTGTTCAAACAGAGGCTTAAGGCCTATCTCTTCCGCCTGGCCTTTCTGGAATAACTCTCCCCGCCCAACCATTTGAGCTTCTTCTGAGATACTAACATACTAAAATGCCAGCAGAATAGGCCTAACAGTCTTTCGTATATATGATATATGAGGAAGCTGTAACTATGAATTTTAGGAATTTTTGTTATTATTTTTATATTCTTTCTGCTTTTATTATGTATATGTTTTATTGTTATGCACCCAGAACCTCCGGGAATGGGCACCATTTAAATAAAATTTGCCTTGCCTTTTAATTACCAGGTAGGTGCACTAGACAAATCAGATGCCAGTTTTCAGGCATGAACTGGATGAATACAACAGTATGGTTATTCAAGACATTACATTTCTATAAAAAATAATACAAAACAAGTTCTAGGGGTATATCACTGTGGATAGGGCGAGGGTGGCTTATGTAGTGCCTATATATAAAGGGGGGTCTAGGGAGGAGATGGGGAATTATAGGCCTGTCAGTCTAACGTCTGTGGTAGGCAAGGTAATGGAGGGCTTTATCAAGGAGAGGCTTGGGAGGCAGTTGGAAAGGTTAGGACACCAGGATGATAAACAGTATGGCTTCATCCCTAGGAGATCGTGTCAGACCAACCTCGTAGAGTTTTATGACTGGGTGATGGGGGCCTTGGATAGACATAGGCCGGTGGATGTCCTATACCTAGATTTCAGCAAGGCGTTTGATTCAGTGCCACATAATGGACTGATAGCAAAAATGGGGGAGATGGGGGTGGGAAGACAGGAGCTGAATTAGGTTGAAAATTGACTTTTGGGGCGTTTACAGAGGGTAATGGTGGGTGGGATACTATCCTCCCACTGGAAGGTAATCAGTGGGGTTCCTCGAGGTTCAGTATTGGGGCCACTCTTGTTTAATGCCTACGTCTCAGATATAGGGAAGGGGGGTAGAAATAGGTTGAGTCTCTTTGATGATGATTAAAAACTGGGAGCACTGGTGGATTGTGAAGAAGTGAGGGAGACAGTCCAGGGGGATCTGGATACCCTGGAGGGGTGGTCAAAGAGGTGGGGACTGAAATTTAATGCTGGGAAATGTAAGGTACTTAATTTGGGGGTCAATAACCCGGGCCATGTATACACCCTGGGAGGGGGGGTCACACTGCATGCCACATTGGGAGAAAGGGATTTAGGGGTGGTGGTAGACGTAAAAATGAATAACTCTGAAAATTATAGAACAACAGCAGCCAAAGCAAACAGGAAATTGGGTTGCGTAGCCAGGGGAATTACATCCAGAAGGAGGGAGGTGATCCTCCCTCTATATAATGCTTTGGTCAGGCTGCAGCTCGAGTACTGTGTACAGTTCTGGAGACCTCATCTGAAGAAGGACATAGTGCTGCTGGAGAGGGTTCAGAGGAGCGTGACCAGGATCACTCAAGGCATGGAGGCCTTGTGTGGAGAGACTGGAAGAGCTTGGACTTTACTTACTGGAGGAGAGGAGGGATAGGGGAGACATGATCGAGGTTTTCAAGTATGTAAAGGGAATAACCAGGAGTGGAACCAAGGAGCCGTTAAGACTAAAGAAGGGAAAAACCAGGGGCCATGAGTGGAAGCTGGAGGGAGGTAATTACAGTGGGGGGCATAGGAGGCATTTTTTCACTGAGAGGGTGGTGGAACCGTGGAATACGCTGCCTGGGAGGCTGGCGGAGGAGAGCACAGTGGAGGGCTTCAAGAAGGGGTGGGATAGGTACAGGGGGAAACTGAACCTAGAGAAGACCCTCTTGGGGGCTGGGGTGGTGGTGAGGCGAGCAGCCACTAGGTTGCTGGCTTTCGAGCAGACAAGACAGACCATTTGGCCTATTCTGCTGGCTTTTAGTATGTTAGTATATTAACTGTAGTTGGTAGGAGTGAAGTGTGTGTAAAGGAGTAGAGATTCCATGTTTAACCAGCCTAAGGGCAAGAGCACAAAGCTGCTTATCATAAGAAGATTTCAAAATACAGTTTTAAAGGCGTGAATGGATGAGTACTGACGGATGGTGCTTGGGATTGAGTTCCATACTGTAGGTTCCATGAAGTAGAATGACATCTCTGCAAATTTGTTCCTGGTTCTAGGGATGTCTAATAATCCAGGGACATTAGATCTGAGTGGATATCCTATGCTGTCAGGTTTCAGTAAAGCTGAGAGGGACCTGGGGGAATTGCTGGTTAACAACTGTGTATATCAAAACTGCCCACAGCAAATTTTCTTAGGGCTGTTGGAGGGAGCCAGTCAGGTTTAGAATAGAGGTCACAGTGCTGGGTATGCCTGTTTGTGGGTAGAGTAAACCTACAGATATTATTGTAGGCTGCGTTCCATTTTCTGCAGGGTGATTTTGGAGGTGGGGTAGTAGACTGCTATCCCATATGTTAGATTTTGCTAATCACTCTGTGATAAGTGCTTTGCATTTTCAAAATTGAACAGGGCTTTCACATGGAAAACTGCCAATCTTGTATTTTGGCTCATTTAATGCCCCGTTTTGCAAGGTTTGGCTAAGAGTTTTGTCTTTTGACTAAAACCTTTAAAAGGCAAGTAGCAAAATGCTGTGTGGTTTTTAGACTTCCAGTTTAAACATTAGCTGTTAGATGACATAGAATGCAAATAAGGGTTTTGACAAAAAAAAAAAAACCTTTGTAGTGTAAATATGATTTTTTTTTTTCCCACTGTAAGTGGCTCAGGGGTGGCACTCTCACCTCTGAGCCAGGAAGAGGTGGCGGTTATTGGTTCAAGTCCTGCATGGGGGCAGTTGAGATAATTACCCACTAGTGACACTGTGGTGTTGTAGTAAGGGGATGCTGTACTGTGTTATAATAAATGGTTGGGCCCTCGTCCCCATGAAAAAAAGCCATCATGTATTCCCCCTTATATGATGGTAACTAATTAGTGTATTATGATGCTAAGTAGCTAATTACACTGTGTTACAACAATACTGAAAAAACACTGTGTAGCTATACTATAAACGTATGCATACATACTATATTAATGTGTTATTAACACCTTAATAACACATTACTATCCAATCTGCTACAAACCATCCCAATAATACATGTAACAAGCCCCATAATAATGCGTGAAACAGTCACCCTACCCTCAACACTGTGGAAAACCATAGGACACAGCAAATTCCAGGACACAGTAAAGTCCAGCATACTGGTAAAGTAATACCAATTTGGGATCGAACCAACTCATAAAGTCACACACTCTTTGGGCTTGTGGCTTGTTTCATCCCTCAATGGTATTATTTCCTTGTATACCACACGTGTGCCATTATTTATTCTGTATCGGGCTTGTGGCTTGTTTCATCCCCCGATGGTATTATTTCCTTGTATACCACACGTTTGTCATTATTTATTCTATATAGTAGTCATCCTTCAGAGAGGCAATGTGATCTAGTGGTTAGAGATTGTAGGTTCCAACCACACTAGAGTCGAACATTGTGTGATGTTGGGTGAGTCACTTTTTCTTTCAGTACTTCAGTCCACCGAGCTGCAGAAATGGGTAGAAACTGGACCCCACTGGAAACGAGATGTTGCATCTCAGCTGGGCTATCAGTAAACAGTAGGACATGACAAGGTGTTGGTTGTACTAGGTTTACCACACACCCAGTGGCATGATACCTTCAGCCCCTGGGCGTGTGGTAAATGCAGTACAACCAACACTACTGGAGTATCTTATTGCTTCTGTAAAATGGATATTTGCTGAAATAAGAACAAATAAAACTAAAAGAAACATTTAGAAATTTATGAAAGCTATATTTATATGCTGTAACAAAACAAAGTAAAATGGTTCCTCCGCCTAGTATGAGAAATATAAAACACAAAACGAACAAAAAAAGGTAAAATGGTTCCTCTGTCTGTTTGGTACTATTAGGGGTCTCTACATTTTCTGCTGCCTGACTAGCAGTGTGAATCTCTCTGTCAGTTGCCATGTTTTGAGGTTAATCACATTTGTATTGGAAGAACAACAGAAAAACAGCAGAGCAGCCTCACAGTGGCAATGTTCGTAATCATCAATGTACGTATAACTCCGTTACAACATACAACATGAAAACAGAAAACTTTCTGGAAGCTAACAGTCAGACTTCTACTCCTATCAATGACTGTGATTAATCATGCATACTAACATTACGGGGTATGTCTAATGACACATTGTCATACCTAATTCATTTATTTATTTAAATCAGAAAGACCTTTGAGCCAAGTTCTCTTTTACAGAGGTTCCACGTCAAGTCACAAGAATAGCAAATTACAATGGTTTCAGTAAGTAGTACAACATGAGGAAAGTAATTACATAGACAAAAAAATAATATGGCAAGATAAATATTGTGTCACGTGCAGCCAGTGGCCTTGTCTGAAGAGGGGTGGAAGGGATTACAAGGAGAAGGATAGGGGCAATTGGGGAGGTGGTGGAAGGAGAAAAATAAGAGCAAGGAGGAACCACCACAATGTAGCTTATGTAGGAAAAGACCCATGGGGGAGTAGGAGAGAACAAGGTAAGGAAATGGAGGGGAGGGAGGGGGAGTGGGAGTGGAGGGGTAGAGGAAGGGGGGGGGGATTAAAGATATATATTGTGAAGATATTTGTGAGGTGGCTGGGAAAGAGTGAGCTACTGTTATAAAAATGGTCTCAGAAATGCTTCGTTCTGATTGGCTGTCAGCATTCTAACAGCTGTACATTAATCTCTGATACGCAGTCTTGTACAGCGTGATCACCATGGCACACAAATTCTTCTTGTCAGCATTCTATCCTCTAGCACTGCTGAATGACTGGAATGATACTGATGATGGTAATTGTTTTAGATTTTAAGCTGTTGTTTATCTGTTTTATTGTAAGGCACTCAGAGCCTTAGCAATTGGGCGCCATATTAAAAAAACAGGCATTGGCATACGTTCTGAGGCTGAACCAGCATGCTTAAACAGTTGGAGGATGAACTATTTTATTCAAAATCTCCCTCGCAACAAGGAAAACATTCAAAAGGTACACGTCTAGCACTTTTCTTTTTAAGCAATTTTTTTTTATAATAGCAATAAGGCACTCCCAGGAGTTATATTAACAGTCAGTTAATCACCCCCTAGGGGTAGTATGGCACTCGGCTGAGCCTCATGCCACTTTACTCCCTTAGGGGCTAATTAACAGACTGTTAATCTAACACATGGTCATGCCTTACTGCTTAATAAACTACAGTGCTCCCTCCTTCATCCACCACGCTTAACAGCAGTATGAGCTCCTGTTCTGTTTTCCAGAAATGCTGTCTTCCCCTTTACTACCTCCCTCTTTTATCTGCCACAATTTAGGGTGTACAGAGGTTGGTGGATTAAAGAGAGCACTGTACCTACAAACTATCTACGTAAACTACAAAACATTATGAAAAAAACAGCTGTATAAACCTGCGTATATTTAGGAAGAGGCTAAAAATAGGAGAGGGTGTTGGTACTTAGTTTTGTGGATGAGGGGTGTTCTTAACCAAGAGGACTTGAAGAGGGGAGAGATGGAGAAATAGGAGGTAGGCTACCGGGGAGAAGGTTGGCAACATGGAGATTCCAGGAAAGGGGCCCAACACCTTCTGTAGTGCTTTGTTGAATGAATGACAAAGCTAGATAGGCATTCAGATGTTGCCAGTTGCCCAAGGAACAGGAGCCTTTCAGTGAGAATTAGAACCTCCTGTGACTGCCATTTGCAAAGGATTAGGTATTGGCAGCTACCCCACAGCTGCTGTGATCTACTGTGCTGACGGGGAGGGCCTGGGTGTGTCTTCCAAAAAGCAACCCAGGAGCAGAGCTTCCAGAGATAAAGCATGTGTGACCCCAAATAGGGACATGCACACCTTCTGGATAGATGCCCAGTATGTTTGGAGACGTGGACATCTCCATAAGATACATAGACAGTGTCGGCAGATAAGGGCCTATGGCCCACCCAGTCTGCCCATTTGAGCTTTTAAGTTCAGTTTATGTTTTCCTAGAAGTCTGTTGCCCCTTACCCCTGACCTCCAGAATTCCTTTATGTTTATCCCATGCATTCTTAAATCAGGATCAATACGGATCAAGGAGGGTTCAGGAGATTGGCACCTCCAGCAGAGGTCATGGTCTGAGAGGCCCATGGATTTCAACATTTTGTGAGTTCTGTAAGTTGTCCAGTTAAATAAAATAATTTTTTTGAAATACTGTTTTGTATTTGTCATCGTTTTGCGAGTGTGGAGACTTTTTTAATGTGGCAGTAGTCTGCAGACTAAGTAATGAGCTCTGTAACAAGGAGCCAGGGACAGTCTTTCTTCCAGTTTCATCAGTGAGCTGATGTTGTACCACCAGCAGGTGCCAGATCCCGCCAGTGAAGCCTGCCTCTCCCCAGCGACCAGCATAGATAGGATGGAAGATTAGCAGCTAAGGGAGTGAGCTGTTGCAGAGAGAGTCTCAGATTCTGAGTGTCATAAAATGAGCTGTGCGAGTGTGCGCTCTCATTTCCTTTCCCTTTTTTTTTGTCGCATTTTTGAAATGATCAAGAGGGGGATTATAAAATCTTTCTTAATTGAAGTGCATGGGGGAACCACAAAATTCAGGTATGCCTTGCATTTAACATTTTCTGGAGTTGCTGGTTTGGGGGGGATGGCTGATATTTAAATATTAAAATTCCAGAAATGCACATAGATCTGGAATGTGCTATGCCCACATTGGCAGGGATTTGCTTTCAGCCATTTGTACTGCTGTCTGAATTCTATAGCTAGAACCAAGTCTCTACCAGTCAGGACCAAGGCGTTTCCTTGCCAATTAAAACAAAAAAATCCTTTTGATGAGATGGTAAAACAAGATCTCTTCTACCTGTTTCTGGTGGTTTCCCAGGGGGAAGTAAAAGATGCCGTGGTACTTTCCTAAAGAATAAGTATGTTATTCTCAGTGTCCTGGCCAGCGTTCCCTTTCTCAGTAACAAAGGTTCGAATGTAATGTGGCTGTGTGTCTTGTAATAGCATGTTTAGTGGTTGCCGCATGTATAGCGTACAGTATACAGCATACATTCCCTCCACTGCTAGTATTTGTAACATGCTTTGGAATACAGTGTGTATGACAGGCACTGTAGGAATCCAGATTCTGTTCCGTTTCCTGTGTTTATGATATTACATTTTCGAGCAGAAGCGACGCCAAAGTTAAAATGTAGGACAGTTGAGAAAATTCCTGTGATTTATTCTGGTGCATGGCTGGGAATGTATAATACACGATTAGTTTATTTTAGCATATTTTGTAATGCTGTTCTGCAGCCATATGTTGTAGGAATGCACAGCAGTTAGTCTGCGATGTAATCAGGGTTGACATTAGCATCTAAATTGGCAAAAAGTGGGTCATTTTCTCTTCTGGCTCATGTTCTCCCTTGACTGTTTCTAGTGGTGATGGGATGCTTAATTAGGGATAGCTCCAGAATTCTGTAGCCTGTTAGATCCTCATTGACTAGATTGAATTAGCTTTCCTGCAGTCTTAAGATAATGAGAGGAATTCTGTAAGATTTTTTTTGTATGCTCTATTTCTGTTTTCAAGTTGGTATCCTCAGCTTGCAGTAACTTAGTAAGGGGTAATGTTGTTTTTTCTGTTTCCCCATAAGGGAGAAGTTTCTCCTTAGGAAGTCTGATGTATGAGCCTACTCCTTTAGTTTGGGGAAAAAAATTGGGGTGGGGCTGGTGTGATGAAATGGCAACAGGTCACCTTTTTTTGGTCAGATGTTACAAACCATTTATTTATTTGTATTCATTTATTGATAGTTCGGATACAGCTTTGAGCGGTGCTCATTTGCAAAGGTTCCACGTCACAAGGTTCCATACATAATCTGAGCTGTGTTCAAGGCTCTTCTTCACCACTTAGAATGCCTTACCACTATTTAGAATGCACAACCGCATAATGTCTTTACATTTAATATAATTTGCTGTGAGGGTGTGAAAAGATACTGGGCCACTGTGAGTCAGTTAGGAAGTCCGAGTAAATGCTGTCATTTATAGTGCCTCCTGTGGTATGCTTTATTTTGAAATAACTGTAAACAAGAAAACAAAACAATCTCTAACAAAAATAAAAGCTTTCTTCCCACATAATGCAAAGGAGACCCACTGTAAGGACTGTGTGTCAGTTAGGCTTCTGCTTTTCATTTCTTTCTTGGTCAGCCCTGTCTGATCTCCCCATCTGGTTTTAAAGGGGCCTGCTTACTGGCCAAGGGCTCAGTTGTCATTCTTTGCAAATTTAGGGCAGAATGTCGCCACAAACAATCAGATGTGCATACAGCTCATTCCAATCAAACATTCCCATTATCAGTTAAACAATAAGCCTGGTTCTTCTGTGTATGTAACCCCATTGGGGGCTTACACTAAGTAACTCCCTGGGCTCTTGTAATGCCCACTGCCAGGTAGACGTCCTGCAGAGATGATAAATCCATAATGGTTGGTGTCCTCCTGTTGATCTGAGTGAGAGTGCCATGATGTGTCTCCACGCCTGTCCCTTTAAGTGCTACAGCCAGTGTGTATACTGTAAATGGCCTGGGCTGGGTCCAAGCGTTTCAAAGCTTGCGAGCAGCCAGGCATCACCCCAATTTGCCCCACTCTGCTGTTGCTAATACAGCAAAGGGAGCTCTACATAGTACTGCAGTTATTTACTTCCACTTCATAGTTGTGTAACCCCTAGTCCCCTGGGGTTACTAGAATCCCATCAGTGTCAGTGCTAGGTAGGGAAGGCAGCTGGTGAATAACTAGTTAAATGGATTTTCACCTGCTCCCTCTCTGTTTGTTTACTTGGTCTCAGCTGAGTTGAGAGAGGTGATATCATTTAGAACTCATGCAGCAGCATAAGCCATGGTAGCTAGCTGTGAGTGGGGAGCTTTAGAATTTTCAGATAGTTCTGAGTGGAGTGCAGTGTGAGCAGCTGGAGGAGTGAAGAGCTGCAGGGTGGGCTCAGTGAGGAGAGTCTATTTTGCTCACCCTAGAGCTGAGAACCATCTGCCTGCCTGTAGAAGTGGTGGAAACGGTCTAGCAGGAGTTCCTGATTTTTCTCATCCCCTGTGAGATGAGAAGAACTGCAGAATGGATCTGAGGGTCAGTTCTCTGATTTTGAGCCAGGACATTGAAGCTGTCTTTTTGTGTACAGCTGTGAGTAATCTGACTTTGGGTATCCCAGGAGGAATGTACCTGTTTTTCTTTGGGGGTGTACTCTGACAAAGGGACATATGCACCAAGTTCTGTCTGAGACTGTTCTCATCCTTTCTTGAAGTTGACTGACAATCGTGGAGTCCCCAGTGAGACTTGGCACATTGTTCAGGACTTTAATTTATACTCAGAAGTAGTGCGTTTCTAATGCCGAATGTGAAAGCCATTCCAAGATGCATAGTTGTACTGTTTTGCTTAAAGTTTGAGGTGTAAATCTGAAAGAATGGCTGGGTATGGACTAGGAAGCAAAAGGTGGGCAACCCCCTATCTGGAGTGACCAGTTCACTACAGGTTACGTAAGGGTTCCTGTTTTCAGGACATGGTGGCCAGTGCCTGAAGAGAACGTTTACCCCCTGGTGTGCGTTCTGCTAATTTTGAGTACCAGTGTGCTCCATCGTGGCCAGCTGCCACATTGCCAAATGTTTAAATTTTATGCCATATGGGAAATGTTCTAAGTTGTGGCCAGTGCCACTAGAAGAATTTGTGTGCTCCGTTGTGGCCAGTGCTACTAGGAAAGATGTGTGTTTCCGCTGAGGCTTTGTCGCTGAAGAGTGTTCAAGGTCCTGTGTGATATGGGATGTTTAGAGTTTCTGTCTGCTACAGATGCTGTTGTTCTGCTACTGCCTAGTATCACGAAGTGTAAACTATTGGGGGTCCACCTTTGCTTTTGTGTACCATTCTTTGGAATAAAGCTACACTCTAGAACCCCAACCTGGTTTGGACATTCTTGTTACTGCTTCCTGCATGGAATTACTGGGTACTTCTCTAGAAATACAGACCTAGCATAGCCCGTAGCAAAAGTTCTCTCCTCAGGACCTGGGTTTAGTGTGGTCATGTTTGTGTGGTGCTGTTTCTGTACCCCCACCCTTCTTTTTCACCTAGACGGAAAATATGGGAGGTGTGCTTACTAGTTAAACAAGTGGCCGGTGGGGAGTTGCAGTTGTCTTTAAAACATAGATTGTTGTTTAACCTGCCTTTATTGCAGCATGCATTTTCCAGTGGAAGCCACCATGTTTTGCACTGGGACTTCCCGTGTGGTCGAATTAGGACCCAGGGGACCTCGGGGGGGTCCTTAGTCTGGTGCCTCGTGGGGAAAAAGCTGTAGTTTTTCAGGTTGGCACCTAAACTGACAAATGGGAGCATCAGAACTGTGATTGACAGCTCCCCTAGCCAACCGGAATCCAGAGAAACTGGACTAGTCCGAGAACTGATAGAAAAAGAGTTTAGTTGCTGGTAGAATGGAGAGAGATAGCAGCTCGAGCCATTGAGAAGCAGCTCTGGGAAAAGAGCTGAAGAGAACTGGCTAGGGAAAGGCCTGGCTTGCCTCCCTGTTACTGTTTTCAGCATCTGACTGCCTAATAGCAGGAAAGGCGGACAAGTACGAGGAGTATTTTAAAACGGTGAGAAGTGCAGTTCGAGCTTTTGAACAGAAAGGAGCTTTTGTTTGGCGGTTCACCCAGACTCTTGTGGGAGTATACATGCCCCTGCGGGGATCATGCCTAGGAAAGGCCTGGTTTTCTCTGGTGTGCATCGAACAGTCCCAAAAGGGGATCGGTCACCAGGAACAGCCTTACTACAGATCAAGAGGTTTGCTCAGCAGAGTGGCTGATATTGTGAACCGGACAGGAATCAAAAGAGAATTAGAAGAGTTTGAGGTTTCTAGAAATAAATGTGCTGAACTCTTGTGGGTTCAGGCCTACCGTCCAGGGACTCCTGAATGCTGGAACAAAGCCTACCTTTACTAGTGACTGAACTGTCTACCAGCTGGAGGGGTCACCAGCAGATAAACCGAACTTTGCCCGAGACTCTCTGTTGAACTTTGGCACATGTTCATCCCGGCCCATGCAGTCTGTTCTCCTGCCAGCTACAGTTTCACCAGCGAGAGACCAACTTTGGGATTCCAGCTCCTGCGCAGCGAGTCATCGCAGGTTGCAGCCACCTACAGCGAAAGGCCGTGAAGTGGAGGTGAGTCGTGCCGGCCCCGTTTCCCCACAGCATCGGGTCTTCATTTCGCCAAGCCATCCTAAATCGACTGGTACAGTGAGGAAATCCAGGGTAGCTCCCTGCATCGGGCATTTTAATTTTCTTATGGTATCATCCACTTGCTCTCAGCTTAACTTCAAGGGTTTCCAGTAGACTAGGTCAACCGGCCACAGATACAACTAATTGAATTTGCTTTGTGCAGTTAATGTGATTGATTTTTTCCTTCAGGGGCCCTAACAACAGCTGCAACCCCGGGCACCAATTCTGGCCAGCCAGCATAGATCCTAGGTACCCAGTAGCAAAGAGACTACATTAACTGTGTTTAGTAAGCTGGTTTTCCAGAACAGTAATCATTTGCCCTGATTTGCTGCACCTTCTTGTTCACGACCCTTTAATAAACCTGATACACTGTGTTACTGTGAACCCAACTTGTGAGCATATTATTACTTGATTTAAAGTGATGAGCTTTTCGCTGAATGTGTTGAAAGTGCATGTTATGTTTCAAAACTGTCTTTACAGTGAGGTTTGCAGGGCGTATGCCAGGACCAGAGACCCTGCTGGTAAGTGGAACAACAGGGAGCATATTGTTAATGCCTGTTGCAACCTGTCTGGTGAATACTGTTAATGATCATTGTCAGTATCTAGGTAATTGGTCAGTAGGTGGGGTTGTGGGTGGCGATAGCTTCCCAGATGGCTGCACCAGTATAAATAGATACCCACTCGAACCATACTCTGGGCGGAGGCACCAAACTAATGTGTTTACCGAAGGTAGGAACACCCCGGTACTTGGCAATTTTGAACCCAGGCCCCCTCAACCTGTCATTAGAAAGGCAGGCAGGGGTAGTAGCCCTTGGAATAGCGCTACGTAGTGGTTATATGTAATTAACTGTTTATTGGATTGTTTAACCATACTGTATGAGAAAAACAACAATTGTAATATGGTCGTGCCTTACAGGAGAGGAACAACATGACATGATTGGGTACTGTGGGAGTGTTGCAGAATTTAGACAGTAAAACATAAAACCACAAACAAGACCAGACTTTGAAGCTAAGAGGGTAACAGCTGTAACACTGGTGCAGGATAAGAGGAGCAAATAGGTGGGGAGGCAATATGAAGAAGCTATACTCTGTGTCACCCAATAAGTCTGTTTCAGTTATACAAATTTCCAGAATCTTGGCACACTCCTAAGTTACTGCTCCTTAAAAGGAAAGTCCCCCTACCTACTTCCTGTACATACCTGTGTAGTTTGTAGGCGTAAGCAGTGATTCCCTCTCTTGCATCCCCCTAATTTCATCCTAATTTAAATATAATTATAAAAAGGGTCTGAGACATGGAGCTTTCTGATTGGCTGCAAGCATTCTAACAGCCTATGTTAATCTTTTATTAACTTACATGTAGAACTTAGCCATATACTGAGCAAGGTTTAACACTGTTTAAAAGCATTTTTTATTATAATAGTAAGGCACTCCCAGAGATTATGTTAATGGTCAGTTAATGACCCTCTAGGGGCATGTGGCATGGCTACACCTCGTTATGATTGCCCTAGAATTTTTTTTTTTATTTCTTTTTTTTTGTTGACCGGGTAAGTGCACTAGACAAATCCTGCCTATTTAGAAGGGGATTAACAGACCATTAACATAACCCTTGGTCATGCCTTATTGCTTAAATGAGGTTGCTTCACTCTGATTTGCCATGGTGTGAAAACTTGTTTATCTCCTTTGCAAAGGTCATGATCCCACTCATGCTAAGCATCATGGGAGTTGGTGGTGTGTACCTGCACAAGCCAGCAGAAGTTATACTCTCATTCAGTTCTGTTACATGTCTTGTAAAGTCCCTTTATTCTCTAAAATCCAGAGGTTCAATAGAGGAAGTCATTGTTCATGCCTACAAACTACACAGGTAATGGAATAAAAGGCTGAGGGACCTTCCCTTTAAGGCTTATATCCACCTCTTTTTTCATACAGCTGTCTAGTGCCGAGTTTGCACCTGTGCCTGCTTTAGGTCTTCTGCTAGTGACACCCCAGCTCTGTCTGCTGCTAGCAGCGCCAGAAAGTGCCAGCAGCTGTCATTTAGATGGCCCAGTGCACATTTCTTTTTCAGGCTTTTCTCTGAAAGTCCTGCCCACCTACTGCTTGGCGCCAAGCAGTGCCTTGTAGGTGACACATGCCACGTGGAGGAGGTATGCTCCTAGGCCCACCACAGGGGTTGCTGCAGCACTGTGGTGCCATCTCTACCCCGCAGGGAGCGCTGCCAAGCAGCAGTGCACCGAGCCCCCTCGTCCACCCAAGCCGGCTATGGGGTCTGCTCCAGACCCAGGATGATGGGGTGAGCAGGATGAGCTATGCACCAGGCCATCAGGTGGCCTTGTAAACATCTGTTTAATGCCTTAGGATTGTGTACATCTCTTTATCTATTTACTGGGCTGATGTGGGCCATAGAGAGTTATGTGGAGTGTCAGTGAGGCAGAGGGGCTCCCCATGCGGACCCTCAAGGGTTGATACAGTTTTCACAAAGGGTTTGTTTTTTTTACCTGATATAAATTATGGAACTGATAATGTAAATGGGAACATTTAAAGACTCAAATGTATGACATTGAGTAAGTGGCTCTCCTGTGCAAATGACTTAAAGGCCTGATAGCAGTATAAAGTGTGCTGGAAGATACTGTTGCAGGGAATGCTCTGTAGATGTCTGGGAGGAAGCAGTGTCCTTGTCTCTGCAAGGAGACGGCAGTACATTTTTTGTAGTTTAGTGTTTATGCTCCTTGACTAGATGGCCACAATCTGGATTTTGCTAGTTACCGTCCAGCCATGACGTCCACTTAACTCATTACTGGGGTCCCCCACTGCTTGCTCGCTGTGGTGGGGCCAGTAGGAAGGTCTCTCTCTATCTGCCAGGATGCAGTCTGATGTGGAGCAGACAGTGAACATAGGGCCTGAGCATGCAGGCACCTTTATTCTGCCTGTTACTGTTTTCCTTGCCAGTCCACAAGCCGTGATGCAGCATACACATCTCATAGTGTGTTTGCATTGAGCCAGATTACACCCCCCCCCCAAAATACGCTTCCCGGCCTAGCATGGGGTCGCTGAGGTGGTGGAATGTGGAGCCCACCCTTCCTTGCCTGGAACCTGCTGCCAGCTTGGCCTCTCTGTTTTAAGGGACCAGAGTCCACTCCTGAAGCTAGCTCACCTGCATGCCAGCAGAATGTGCTGTTGCTGGGCGATCCAACAGAAGTTTATTTATATCATGCAGTCTGCCAGTAAAGTGACACATTCCCTATTCTGAAACTGAAAAAAGTCTGGATTCTTTTTGAAAATTAACATACTAAAATGCCAGCAGAATAGGCCCATCAGTCTTCCGCGTCTGCTTGTTTGGTCAGCCCCCACCCTG
Source organism: Neoceratodus forsteri (assembly GCA_016271365.2). Taxonomy (NCBI): domain Eukaryota; kingdom Metazoa; phylum Chordata; order Ceratodontiformes; family Ceratodontidae; genus Neoceratodus; species Neoceratodus forsteri. The sequence goes on from CM057454.1 coordinate 789,648,623, forward strand.
GGAACCGACCGTGCTGCCTCCCTCACCCTCTTGGGATTCTCCCTTCCCAGTCTCAGCTATTCTCGCTGCACTGGAATTTGCTTCCAGAACCCTTCCCCTGTACCTGTCCCACCCCCACTTAAACCCCTCCACCAGCTCCCCAGGCAGCGCAATCCATGGCTCCACCACCCTCTCAGTGAAGTAGCACCTCCTCCTTTCTCCCCTGAATCTCCGCCCCTCCAGCTTCCACCCATGCCGTCTAGTTGCTCCCCCCTTTCTTCTCGAGCACCCTGACTTCGCGCCTTCCCTATTCACCCTCTCATGTACCTGGAAGACCTCTATCATGTCCCCCCGGTCCCTTCTCTCTTCCAGTGTGTACATATTTAGCTCCTCGAGCCTCTTCCCATAGGTCCTGTCCCCCAAGCCCCAGATCATTTTGGTTGCCCTCATCTGGACCCTCTCCAGGAGTTCAATGTCCCTCTTTAAGTGTGGCCTCCAGAACTGCACGCAGTACTCAAGGTGCGGCCTCACCAAGCAGTTGTACAGAAGTAGTATCACCTCTCTCCTCCTGGAGGTGATTCCCCTAGTAATGCATCCCACCATCCTGTTGACCTTTGCCACTGCCCTTCTACAGTCTCTGAGTTGTTCATTTTGACATCCACCACCACCCCCAGGTCCCTCTCAGCCATCGAGAATTGTAGCATCCCTCTGGTGTGCCACTTGGCCGGGTTTGCTCCAGGTGCAGTACCTTGCATTTCCCTGCATTGAACCTCAGTTTCCACTTTCTAGATCACCCTTTCAGAGCCTCCAGGTCCTACTGAAGGGCCGCCCTCCCCTCCTCCCCATCCACAACCACCGCCAGCTTTGAGTCATCCACAAAGAGACCCATCTCACTCCTGATACCCTTCCTTATGTCAGGGACGTAGGCATTGAACAGGAGGGGCCCAAGGACCCTGAGGGACCCCACTGATGACCCTCCTTGGGGATGGGACTATCCCGCCAACCACGACCCTTCCGGTCCTGGAGCCAATTCCCTGTCCCTCTGATCATCTTGTTTTCCACTCCCATTTCCCCCAGCTTATCCAACAGGCCCTATGGGGAACAGAGTCAAACGCCTTGCTGAAGTCAAGAAAGAGAACGTCCACCGGCCTACTCAGGTCCAAGGCACTTGTCACCCAATCATAGAACTCCACAAGGTTTGTCTGATACGATTTCCCCGGGACAAAGCCATGCTGTCTATCGTCCTGGGACCCCGACTTTTCCAGGTCCCCCCTAGCCTCTCCTTCTGGCCATCAGCTCATACTCCCCTCGATTCCTTGCACTCCTTGAGCACTTGAAATGCCTATAGGCCGCCTTCTTTCCCCTCACCACCTCCTGAACCTCCCTGGTCCACCAGCAGGGTTTTCAGGCCCTACCGCATTTGCGTCTCACTCTTGCAGAGGTGCTGGTAGCATCCTGCACCCTCCTCCTGATGATTTCCCACCTACTCTCAGCGTCCATGTCTGGCCCAGTCCCATCCAAATGCTCCTTAAGGATCCTTCCCATTTCTTTGAAGTCCACCCCCTAAAGTAAATTACCTCCGTTTTTGTGCAGCCTTCTAACCCTCCCAGGTCCAGGCAGAACCAGACCGTGGCATGGTCGCTCCCCGCCAATGGGTCCCTTACCTCCAGGCCTCCAATCTGGTCACTGTCTGCCAGGACCACATCCAGTATCCGCTCCTTTCTGGTCAGTTCCCCCACCTGCTGGGTTAGGAACGCGTCCTGAAAGACATCCAACAACCTCTGTTCCCTGGCCACCGGGGATGTCATAGTCCCCCAGTCCATTCCTGGCATGTTTAAATCCACCAACACCACCACCCTTCCACTACCCAATCTGCAGTGTCTCCCAACATCTGCCACCAGACTCTCCTCCAGTTCCTCCGCCAGTGCATGGTGTCTGTACACCACTCCTATTTTTACTCTCTTGTCCCCATTTGTTATCAAGGTGACCCAAATCGCCTCCACAGTTCCCTCCGCCTCCTCCACTCCTCCTATGTCAATGCAGTTTTTGACTATTATTGACACCCCTTCCCCCCCGTCCTTCCTGAACATGGTGTAACCCTCCAGGTTCAGATCCCAGTCATACCATGCAGTGGCCCAGGTCTCAGTGACAGCTGCCACATCCACCTCCCCCTCAGCTAGCATCGCCTGAAACTCAGGCATTTTATTGCCCAAGTGCCTGGCATTTAGCAAGACTACCTTCCATCCCTTCCCTATACCCCCGTTTCCCCTGCTCGCGTTCCCATGGGGATTCTGTCCTCCCCCTGTCTGCATCTTACCAGACGGCCTTTTCCCACATTCCACCAGCTCCCCAGGGGGGTGGAGGTAGAGTTCTTCCTTCATCGCACCCCCCCCATAGCCTCTTCTCCCATCCCTCCCCCTTTCACAAGTTTAAACCCCACCTTTCACCAATGAATCCCTCTATTTTCAACTTAAGAATTTCCTCCCTCCAAGTTGAGATGGAGCCTATCCCTATCATACAGCCCCTTATCCTCCCAGGTCTCCCCCAATCCCCCATCAACCCGTACCTCTGGCCCCACACCACTCCCTGAGCCACTTGTTTATCTCCCTAATCTTCCTCTTGTGTTCCCCACTAGCCCTCGGCACCGGCAGGATTTCCGAGAAGGAAATCGCACATCCTATATGATGACAAACCCTGGCTATCTCTCTGAACCTCGCCTGTATCTCTAGCTCACTATTTCCCTCAATGTCATTCGTACCCAAGTAAACCAGTATGTCCGGGGAACCTCCACAATCCTTTGCCAGCTGATATACCTCATGTTTGACCCCGTGCACCATTAGTCCAGGGAAACATTTTGTTCTAACCGGGCAGGCTTCCCCCTCCCTATCCCATTTGATACCCCTGATCATGGAATCCCCCAACAGGCACACTCTGACCACCCCTCTTCCTCCATTCCCCCCTTCCATGCCCCTCATCCTTTCTACCGACCACTTCCCCCAGCCGGCTCCTTGCTCCTCCACCTATCTGGGTGCCACCTGCCACCCCCTCGTTATTTGCCCTGGCTACCTCCTCCCCTCCATTCCTATTTGTTTTGGACAGCCAGTGTAGTGTTGCATCTATGGCATTTGTGAGAGTGTGCAGATGCTTAGCCTCTCAATGCTAGTGAACCCTATTAGCTTATTCAGCAATGCTGTACTTTTAAGTGGTGGAGAACATCCGTGCAAAGAAAGACGTCATAGCTTCTGCTCTGGATGAAATGTAATTCTGTCGCAGGGCATATGTATGATCCATAATTTGTAAAAATATTAGCACCAACTTGTTTTTGATAATACTTCATAAAAGTAGAGTGTACCCATGTGCATCCAATAAAAAAAAAAGGGTTTTTTGTTTCTTGTCGGACCAAACCTGTTTTATGTGGTTCTCTTGTGGCTCTTACATGGCAGTGTTAACATTTTTAGGGCTGCAGAGTCAGTAGTCCTGCAGACCTTTTACGATCATTGAGAAAAAGGACTCCGCATTCCTTCCAAATGAACATGTTGGATTGCTTCAGTTACCTCTGCATCTGTGAAGCAGTCCGCCTATGTTGTCTCCACTAATCACAGCACTGTTTCACAGTGCTAGCAGTCACGGCGGAACATGGTGCACACTGTCGTGTCCAAGATGGACACTGCACTGTGCCAGCAGTCATACATACACAGTAGCATGTGGCGGCCATCTTGGTCACGGTGGAGTGGGCCGTGTTCCACCACAACCGCCAGTGCTTATTTATATATTTTTTTATATTAGAGAAATTTCCCCACCCAACCCTTTCCTGCAACCACTACCGCTACCACTGCACCGGTGGGCTGGTGAAAAATGAGAGGATTGCTATCTGGGCTAGCTCTGCCACGCAACATTGGAGACAAAAAAAAGAATTATGTAAATGTAATTATTTCTTTATTTTGTTTATAGCCGTAGAAGTTTTACTGCACAAGGGGCAGCTGTTCAGCCCTGTCACCACTGTTCTGAGCTGACAGCCACCTCCCCCAGCACTCGCTTGACTGTCAGAAAGTTCCCCTGTGAATTGCCCCTTGTGGTGGGGCCTGAGAGGGGATGGCTGTCATCCTCTCCCTCACCACTGCACAGATCTAGAGCGGACTGTTGGTGAATGCTGGGTGGCGGCGCAGATCTGGGGCCAGTGGGCAGGGCTTCATTCAGCCCCTAATTCTCCATTTGCCACATTGCTTTTTCTCTGTAGCTGGGAGGCACACACACATCGGTGCTGCCACCAGGCTTCCGTTTGTGGCAGCAAAAAGTCAAGTCGATTCGCCACCCCAGTCTGAGAGAGGAGAACTGCCAAGCGGCAACTCAATCCACTCCCAGCCCTCTGCCCCCCGCCGACCCCCAGCAACCTAATCTCTTTCCTGAACTTGGGTCGCCAGTGTGGGAGAGGTAAGGTGCAAAGTGCCTTAGCCCTCTGCACCACCGTCTGGCTTGAATGGCGATTTTTAAAATTGTTTGGCACTATCAAATGTTGATTAAAGGCCTGTGAGCTGTATTCCTTGTTTTTGGTCTAGTAATTAAGCAAGAGTTGCCTAGATGGACTAGAGACATGCTTACTAGGATTTGGAACCATTCATGGGAAAGAAATGGGTGGTGGGGGTGCCAAGCAACAGGTCACTGATTTTAAGTAGTACAGTGTAAACACGTTTCACTACTTTTACAGTTTATGCTGATTCAGAATATAGTTAGGGGTTTATTTACTTATTTAATTGAATTTTGTTGACTGGGTGGGCCCACTGAAACAGAACTGTCCCTTTTTCTTGAGCGACCTGGAATTAGTTACATATGTGAGGTGAGAAGCAAATGCACATCATTTACGGAGTAGAAACATAAATACAAGAAAGACCATCATACATTCAAGGTACAGCACATTAGTTACAGTCAGTAGCATCAAGAAATACACACTCAGAATCAAGTCTCTGGATAAAGCAGATGAACTGGAGATGTCCAGGGTCTATCAGGACGATGGTGAACGTCCAAGCATGGCCCAAAGAGATAATTCAGCTGAAGGTGCAACTGGTCATTAGTTGCAGTTGCAAGGGGTCATTCCATTGAAGAAGGCTTGGAGTCTCTCTTTAAACTGTACAAGTGTGGAGCAGCTTACTGGCCCAGTGGCACAGAGGTCTGAGGCGCAGTGCACCTTACCTGTCACTACGCCGGCAACCTAGGTTCGGGAATGAGCTCGGTTTGCCAGAGGTCAGCTGGGGGTGGAGGGGTGGGGATCGAGTATCCAACAGACTGCTTTCCTCTCCGCGGTTGGGGGACCATGCTGTCTCGCTCCTTGGCTGTCACCTGGTGAAGGCTGGGTGGCAGTGCCAGAGTTAGAGCAACGTAAATGAAGGGCCTCAGTTACGTAGCATGTGTGCACCCACATATGACCTGCAGCAGCAAGGGAAGAAAACAGTGGAAAATGGTGGTTGCAGGCTACATGAAGCCTTGCCTGTCCTCCCTCGCTCCCCACTCCCACCGGATTGCTGACCCTTCAAATCTGAACGCAGGAACTCCAGGTGGGGAGAGGACAGCTCTCACTTTCCCAGCCACAAAATGGGGAGGGAGGGATCGACCTGTTAGGGATGTAAGAATCTTTTTTTTTTTTTTTTTTTGAGCATTTTATTTATGTTTCTCCCTCGACGCCCCGACGGGCCAGCACCTTCCCTACCGCCTCCGAACTCTGCCACCACTACACCCAATTGCAGCCTTACCTGGAAACCTCGCATATCCCTTACCGAGAGGCTCCCCTTCCAGCGGGTTACGCCAGCGGCATGTTCTTCAGAGCTGTAGGGCTGACCCAGGGCTTCAGGTGGCAGGAGTCTAGCCATCATCCGTCAGTCGGGGCACGCTTCACGCTTTCTGTGCCTTGCCCACACAGTTCTTGGCCATGCATGAGCACGGGGCAACCTGGGGCAGGGGCATGTCGAGGCATCACGTCCCCCAAGTACATCGCCAATCCATTCACAGGGTCCCTAGCGAAACCCACTCCCCTGGGAGGGAAGCGTCCAATGGACGCTTATGATACCACTCCCTGCCGGCCTTCACTCCTGGGACTCGGTCTCGAGGCATGAACCTGGGTCGCTAGTGTGCTGAGTGAACTTCTTCGCTCAGCGTCACGGAGCCGGCCATAAGAATCTTTGTTGTTTGTGAGTTCCAAAGAGCAGGGACAACGAATGAAAAGGATCTCCTACCAGATGCTGAGATTCCCTGCTGATTTCTAGGTATGGGCTAGCAGTGGGTCTAATGAGCCTCAAATGCTGCTTAAGCCTGATTATTCCATTAAGACTAGTGGGTGTAGTACATTTCAGTAGCTGGAAGGCTGCACAGTACCTTGGATATTGGAGTCTTGAAGCAAAAGTGGGCCAACCAAGAGCAGCAAACACCTGCAGTGGTGGTCTCTGGAGTGGGCACTGGCTGCAAATTGTCCAAGTCTGTTAGAGTGTTTTTAGCCTGCACAGTTCAGAGTTACCAATGGACTGCAATACAGGGGCAGCATAGTAAAGTAAAGGCATTAGGGTGCTGCTAGCAGTGGCTAGACAAGCCTCCTTAGAAAGATAAGGGCTAAGCCCATAGAGGAGCTCAAGCTTCTGATGGACTGTTTTGACTATGGTGTCAACATGAGGTGCAAAAGTCATGTTCTAGGGACGCGGATATGATGTAGTACCCACACTTCTGGCAGTGTTCCTTTCCCTTTAAGACATGCCAGAATGTTTTCAAGCTGGCTCCTCCCATCTACCGGGTTCCCTCCTTACCGCTGTCTGCACTAAGTAGGCCCTTTGCTTCAGAAGTTTGCAGAACTTTGCTAATCAACTTTCGTCTTCAGGCAACCTTCAAATCCTCGTCATGGAGAACTCAAAATCGGAGCCTGGCTTCAAAAAATGCAAGTGCGGGCCAAAGATGTCCCTGACGGACCTGCACAACTCGGACATCTACTGCCTAGGCTACAAACACGATCCCCGGGTGTGTGGCATGTGTCACATCTAGCATCCCAGTATTCTGGAAGACCGGCATGCCATGCTTCTCTTAGGGCATCCAGATGAACGGGACCCCTCCATTATGTCAAAAATCACCTGTCGAGCAGTCTCCGCGGCCACGGGGTCCTCAGAACAACATGCAGTATTTGAAGAGGCGGTGGCTCAGGCTGCAGAGCATGCCTCTTCGGCTTCGGCTGTTGTGCCGCTTTCCTTTGGTGCACCTTCACGGGAGCATTTAAGGATCTGTGCCAGTCCCTTCCCACTTTTAGGCAGGACTCCTCCAAGGGCATGAATTCTTTTAAATCTTCGAAAAAAGAGACTAAAAACAAGTCTCGTCATGGGATCACGAGTGCTCTTGATCCTCTGATTCTCACATTTCTCTAGAGGTTTTGAGTACGGTTGGTCCTTCAGTCTAGGCCGCTGGCTCCATGGTCTCCCCGTCAGGCCAGTTGGCCAAGACGCCCATCTACCAACCTGTCGAGATTTTTCTCAAGCCGGTCAACGTGCTGTAGCAGGACAAGGTGAATACCTCACTCTTTAGGACTCCGGTCCTACCTGTTACATCTCAGGGTGGGTCGGACTGTTATGCTGATCTGATCACTAACCCTCTGGATCCCGTGACCCCAGAGGATCCTCAGCTTTGCTGGTTCTCTCTGGTGTTTGCTGTCAGTTTCTCCGACGGTTGAGGCCACGATCCTGAAGTCAGGAGTAGAGCAGCACATGCTGACATCAGCGTTCCTGCTCCTGGCATTCAGGTAAGCAGCGCTGCCGCTATTCGTCTTCATCCTTCTCTTCATCTTTCTCCTCAGGCAAGGAGAAGCTCCACTGCAAAACGTGACAGTGCTATGAAGAACTCAGTGTGGCATCAGCTCATGTTTACCAGGGTTAAGCGGATTCCGGCCTCCGCTTTGACTATCACGTGGCTCCTGACACTGAGGCCCTCAGCCTATTCCGGCCTCCTCCCATTCAGGAGGAGACTCCACCTACGCAGACGAAGGAGGGCCCCCTCTTGAGGATGCCTGTACTGCTCCCAGACTTCCTCATCGGCTCTCAGTCACCGTGACTCCTGAGAGACCCCGTAGGGTCAGTGGGGTCTCTGGCGGTTGACCGTTTTTCAACAGATCCTCTGTGTCTGAGGGCTGCTCCCTACACTCGCTGAGTCAGAAAAGGATTTGTCCACAGAGCATGGTCCCACCTCTTTCGCAAGCCTGCTCCATTAAATCTTGGAATAAACGGGACTCCAGATGGAGCCCATCCAAAAACTGGCCAAGTACCCTTTGATCGAGATTCTTGACTGAGGTGATTCCCCTGGGATGGCCTTCCCGGTTGCCGAGGCCATTCTTGGCCCCACTCTGGAGATTTGGAAGCATACTGCCTCTTGCCCTGTGCAGTCAGCCCGTATGGCCCGGAAGTATATGGTCCCTATGGGTTCCCCACTGGGTTTCACTGAGCATTCCTCGGCTGAGTGTGTGGTGGCCAACTCGATCTTTCGGCATACTGGCAGTGTTGGGGACATGGACAAGCCCCCCGACAAGGAATCCAAACAGTTGGATCACATGGCCAGGAAGGTTTATGCGGCCTCTTGGCTTGGCCTTCAGCAGGTGAGTTTGGCCCTTTTGATGGTCCACTTCACTCATGCTCTGTTGGGTACCCTTGATGAGGTATTTCCTTATCTCCCAGTGGACTTGCAGACTGCAGTCAAGCAAGTCTGGGACCAGGGCCGAGCGGTAGCGAAATAACAGCTTCAGACAGCCATGAACATCGGCGACTCCTGCGCCTGGCCTGTGGCTGCCACGGTGGCCATGCACCACAGGGCTTGGCTGAGGATCTCGACCGTTACGGTGGATACCCAACACAAGATGATTGATGTCCCCTTCTTGGGCACCGACCTTTTCCGGCTGTGGGTGGAAGGGCACATTACATGCACAGAGAAGTCCAGTGCCACTCTGGACTCTGTCACCTCTGCTCAGAGGGATCCCAAGGCTCCATGCTCCAAAGGAAGAAGTCCTTTTGGCCCCTCTCTAACCTGCAGCCTAGCCATCCCAGCCCCCAGCTGGACAGCAGGCCCAGGCTTGGTATTCCCGACCAAATTGGTTGCGTTGGTCATCCGGCAACCAGTTGGTTGAGGTCCCACTGCTTCCTCAGTCGGTCCCTCCTCCGCCTCTAAGCCTGCCCAGTGACATGATGGGGGTTGCCTCTCCCATGCCCATCCTTACTTCCCTGCGGCCTCCCGTGAGGGGCTGGCTCTGCCACTTCCTTTCTGCCTGGTCCGCTGTCACCACAGACAGGTGGGTACTCGAGGTGGTCAGTCAGGGTCTACCTATAGAGTTGGAGGCTTTACCCGCCTTGCCCAGCCTATGCCCCACGGTAGGAAATAGTGTCTGCTGACATGCTGTCAGCCCTTCAGGAAGATATCATCCAGCTCCTCCAGAAGGAGGTCGTGGCTCCAGTCCTGGACCCTCCAATAAGCCCAGGGTTTTTCTCCAGGTACTTCCTGGTGCCAAAGCAGACGGGGGTGGTGTCTGGCACCCCATCTTAGATCTGCAGACCTGAACAATTTCCTTTGGTCATGCACGTTCACTATGATCACTCTGTCTGAGATCATACCATCTCTGGAGCAAGACATGTGGTTCGGTTCTCTGAATTTTCAGAACACGTTCAGCGTTTCCATCCGTCCATCCTACTGCTGGTTCTTATGGTTCCATGCAGAAGGGAATCTCTACGAGATTCAGGCCTTGCCTTTCAGCCTCTCTTCGGTCCCATGGTCTTCATCATATGCATTGCAGTGGTGGCAGCCTAACTGAGGCACCAAGGGGCCCAGGTGTACCCTTACCTGGACAACTCTCTTATAGTGGGTCCCTCCAGGGTGGAGATGGAGTGGTCCAGGGGTCTCGCTCTACAAATCTGCTTGTCTCTTGGTCTCCTGGTGAATGAGGCCAAGTCGGAACCTGTACCTTCGCAGGTGGTACAATTCATCCGTGCAGAGCTTGACTCTTGCAGAACCAGGGCTGTGCTTCTGGTGGACCGGGCAGAGGCTGTCTCCTCCTTTGACCAGTCATTTCAGATTGGGCAGTTGTGCCCTGCTCAGGACTTCCTGTGCCTCCTGGGATATATGGCAGCATGCACTAGTGTGGTCCGTTGGGCCCAGTGTAGAATACACTCTCTGCAGTGGGAGCTTGCCTGTCAATGGCCTCAGCACCAGTCCGCTTCCACCAACCAATCACTGTGACCCAGCTGCTGTGAGATGCCCTCCAGTGGTGGTTAGTCCTGGAATATCTGCAGGAAGGGATCCCATTTATCTGCCTGGAGCCGATGATCACTATCGTGACTGATGCCACCCTGATAACTGGGGTGCCCACCTTGGGGAGTACAGAGTCCATGGACTCTGGAACACCGAGTAGTCCGAAGCCATATCAACCTCCTGGAGCTTGGGGCAGTTTGGCTGGCATTGACAGCATTTGCTCCACACATTTGGGGTCAGGTCGTTCAGGTCCAGACGGACAACACCATGACTGTGTATTACACTACCTTAACAACTGGGGCGGGACACACTCCCTTCCTCTCTGCAGGGAAGCTCTCCACATCTGGACCCTCATGCTCTACCTTGATTCCAATCTCCTGGCCATCCATGTGGCCGGTGTCTTCAACCAGCTGGCAGATGTCCTCAGCCGTGTGGGTGAGGCGTCTCACAAGTGGTCTTTCCATCCAGAGGTAGTACACAGCCTGTTCTTCATTTGGGGCACCCCGCAGGTGGATCTGTTTGCCTCCAGGGAGAATGCAGAACTGAGGCTGTATTGTGCCTGCCTCCCCTCGCAGGGAACACTGCAGGGGAATGCTTTCTCGAGGTGCTGGATCCTGGGCCTCCTCTGTGCCTTCCCTCCATTTCCTCTGATCCACAAAGTGCTGATCAAAGCCAGGAGGGACAAGGCACAGATGATCTGGTGCTTTTGACTATCCCGCCAGTTGTGGTACCTCGCTCTTCTTGCACCAGCAGCAAGCTCCGATGACGTCTTCCCGGCCCTGCTGTCTTGCAATCAGAGGAAGGCGCTCCATCCGGACCTTCAATCCCTACACCTGACAGCCTGGTTCCTGAGCGGCTAGAGTGCCAGACTTTGTGTCTCTTCGAAGCTGTCCTCACCATGGTGGAGGCTTCTCAGAAGGAATCGACCCAAAAATGCTATGCCTTCAAATGGAAGCGGTTCTCCATTTGCTTTCAGGGCAAGGGGCTTGACCCTTTATCTTGTTCGGTGGCTAGCATTCTCGACTACATGTGGTCCCTCTCTGTTGGGCCTCTGGTCAACAACCCTTAGCAGTGCACTATGTTATCTGCATACCCAGCGTGGCTTGTATGCCTTCAGTGGTGCAGGAGAATGTGGTCTGGTGCCTTTTCAAAGGCCTTGACCACGTTTCTCCTCCAGTGCGTGAACCACCACCACCTTGGGACTATTTACTGGTGTTGACAAAGCTCACGGGCAAGCCATTCGAACCGATGCACAGGTGTGGCATCTCCCACCTATCGTGGAAGACCACCTTCTTGGTGGCTTTCACGTCAGCCAGAAGGATCAGTGAACTCCAGGCATTCTTGGTGGAGTCTTCGTACCTAGTCTTTCACAGGGACAAGGTTGTCCTTTGCCCCAACCTGAAGTTCCTTCCAAAAGTTGTGTCTGAGTTTCACCTTAACCAGTTGATCAATCTCCTAGTGTACTTCACCAACCACACCTTGGAGGCCAAGCACAGGCTCCATGCTTCGGAGCTGCGGCGAGCGCTCGCCTATTATAAGGAGCACACAGTTGGAGTTCAGGAAGAGGTTCGCCAGCTATTTGTCACCTATGCTGAAGGCGCGCCTGGCAGACCAGCAGTTAAGCGGATGATTGACAGGTGGATTGTATCCTGCATCTACCTCTGCTATTGGTTGGTGAGTAGGGAGCCTCCCATAGGGCTAAGGGCTCATTCCATCTGTCATACCGCTGCCTCAGTGGCTGCTTCCAGGGATGTGTCTGTCCAGGAAATCTGCAGGGCTGTTACCTGGAAGTCAGTACACACCTTAATTTCCAACTACCACATTGACCTTGAGTCATGCCAGGATGCTGGTTTTAGGGTTTCAGTTCTCCAGTCTCTGTTCCCTACATAGGAGGTGTGCACCTTGGCCCCTTCCGGAGAACTGCTAGGAATCTGCCAGATGTGTGGAAAGTACATCGAATCCACATCCCTGGAAAAACATATTACTCACCTGTAACAGTAGTTCTAGGAGTGGTATATGATGTACATCCACACTGACCCACCCGACCTCCCCTGGCAAGTGGCACATGGATTCTTGCTTCCAGCAGGTAAGAGTTGACATCACGTGGTGGTGCCGAGGGAGTTACCACCCAGGTGGGGTGGGGGGGAGGATCCAGCTTGACAATGTTCCGGAAGTCTTAAAGGGAAAGGAACACTGCCGGAAGTGTGTATGTACATCATATACCACTCCTAGAACTACTGTTACATGTGAGTAACTTATTTTTTTTGGTCTAACACTACTCAAGGGTATTTAAATGACTCCACCACTTTGAGATGAGTGCCACCAGTGATGTACAGCTTGAGAAGGTATTGTCTCTCAGTGCCTAGCCTCCTGTTTTCAAAGAGCATGGCTTTGTTTGTTTTTCAATGTTGAGGACAAGTCTGTTTGTCGGGAGCCCGTTTTCCAATTGCTGGATGTCGCTCTCCAGGTTATTGCTTGTCCAGTTAATGTATGCCGAAGATCTATATAAAATGGCATTGTCTGCATATTGTTGTACCATTGCCCTTCCACAGTTGAGGGGCATATAATTTATGAGAAGGGAAAATAGGAGAGGGCCAAGAATAGAGCCTTGCGGTACACCATCAGCTATCACCCTAAGATCAGATATGCTGCTTTGCCACTTTACACACCGATTCAGGTCAATCAAGAAGTAGGCTCCTGGTTAACTAGGATCTGCAGTTTATCCATTAGGTAGGGAAATGGGCAGACTGGGTGGGCCAAGCGGTCCTTATCTGCTGTCAGATTCTATGTTCTATGTAATCAGGTAGTTGTGTAACCATTGGCAGGAGAAGACATCTAGGCCAATTACCTTTAGTTTGTTCAGTAGTGGGCTGTGATTAACCAAGTCGAATACCTTAGTAAAGTCAACTAAAACTGCATCCGTAGCCATACCGTTCTCCATGGCATTGAGAATGTCAGAGGTCGCATGCATCAGTGCAGTGTCAGTACCAAGATCTTGCGGAAACCATGTTTGACACTAGTCAGGGAGTGATCATATTCCAGGTGGGCCTGGAGTTGGTCGTACAGCAGTGTCTCCTGGATTTTGGCATGTTTGGAGAGAAGAGAGATGGCTCTGTAATTTTCATAGATACATAGATACATAGATAGTGTCGGCAGATAAGGGCCTATGGCCCACCTAGTCTGCCCGTTTGAGCTTGTAAGTTCAGTTTGTTTTCCTAGAAGTCTATTTCCCCTTACCCCTGACCTCTAGAATTCCTTTATGTCTATCCCATGCATTCTTAAATCCCGTGATTGTTTCAGCCCCCACCACTTCCTCTGGCAGGGTGTTCCACTTGTCCACCACCCGTTCTGTGAAGAAATTCTTTCTCATGTTTCTCTGAATCGTCTCCTCCTCCAACTTCATCCCATGCCCCTAGTCCTGAAACATCTTTTTCGCTTAAAAATAGTGTTTTCCTGCACCCTGTTCCTCCCTGTAAGATACTTGTATGTCTCTATCATATCCCCTCCCTCCTCTCCTCCAGGGAGTACATGTTCAGTTCCTTCAACCTGTCTTCATAGGACTTGTGATGCAACCCATGCACCATCTTTGTTGCCCTCCTCTGAACCTTCTCTACCCTTCGTCATGTCCTTACGTAGGCATGGTCTCCAGAACTGTACACTGTACTCCAGGTGGGGCCTCACTAGTGTCTTGTATAGCGGAATTATGACCTCCTTTCCTGCTGGTGATGCCCTGCCTATACATCCCAGCATCCTATTTGCTTTTACCTGATGCCTTGTCACACTGTTTCCCTACCTTGAGGTCATCAGAGATGAAAACCCCAAGATCCCTTTCCTGCTTGGTGCATGCTATATCCTCACCCCCAACTGATATATTGTGCCAGGGTTTTGTGCCCCATATGCATTATCTTGCACTTCTTGCATTGAATTTCAACTGCCAAACCCTTGACCATTCTTCAAGTTTCTGCAGGTCCTTCTCATTCTGTCTACCCTCTGGTGTGTCTACTCTGTTACAGAGCTTTGTGTCATCAGCGAACAGTGAAATTCTGCCTTCTATATCCTGTGCAATGTCACTGATGAAGATGTTGAATAGGACCGGTCCCAGCACTGATCCCCTGTGGTACCCCACTGGTCACTCTTCCCTCTGTGGAGTGACACATATTTACCACCACCCTGTGTCCTGCCACCCAGCCAGTTACCTACCCACCACACTACTGTCCTGCCCACACCCATATTCCCCAGTTTGTGTAATAGTCTTCTATGTGGCACAGTGTCAAAGGCCTTGCTGAAGTCCAGATAGGCCATGTCCACTGCCCTCCCCTGATCCACCTCCCTAGTCACCCAGTCAAAAAATTCAATGAGGTTGGTCTGACATGACCTCCCCCTGGTGAAACCATGCTGCCTTGGGTCCTGTAGTCCATTGAGAACCAGATGTTCCACCAATCTCTCCTTCAGTAGTGCTTCCATGATCTTTCCCACTACCGAGGTGAGGCTGACTGGTCTGTAGTTCCCTGCTTCCTCTTTGTTCCCACTTTTGTATAAGGGGACCACATCTGCTGTCCTCCAGTCTTTGGGTACTCCCCTGTTTCCAGTGATTGGCTGAACAGGCTAGCCAGAGGTTCAGCCACCACCTCTCAGTTCTTTAAGGACCCTGGGTGCACCCCATCTGGCCCCATTGCTTTATCAGCTCTTATTACTTCCAGTTCCTTTAGGACCTTTTCGTAAAGGGACTTGTGTCCATTTCTGCACCATTCTCACCCCTTGTACCCCTTCAGACCCATTACCCCCCCTCTTCCTTAGTAAAGACTGAGCAGAAATACCTGTTCAATATGTCAGCTTTACTGTTGTCATCCTCCACGCGGCTCCCATCCTCCCCCTTCAGTCTCACTATCCCTCCCTTTGTCCTTCTTTTTTCACTTATGTACCTGTAAAAGGTTTTGTCCCCTTTAACCACTGATTTTGCAAATGAAGAAATTCTTTTTAGGAGTTGCAGGGGATTGAACCCAGGACCTCATACATGCAAAGCATGCGCTCTACCACTGAGGTACATCCCCAGTCGTTTTTTTTTTTTCTGCCCAACTTTTTGGATAGGACTTGTTGTGTATGGAAGTTCATACACTCCTAAATAATGATAGGAGAAGATGGAAGGTTTGATACCTTTTATTGGACCAAGTGTGTCGTATAAAGATGGGATTATACACAAGCTTTCAGGGCCACACAGGTCCCTTCTTCAGGTGAACAGCAAAAATGAGCAACATAAGCAGTATTTATATCCACTGTGGAGCAATTAAAAATCAGGAAGTGAAGTAGGAAGGTGACAAAGGAGACTAGAGATGAAAGTCTAAGATGCAAAATAAAAACATGAGAGGAAATGGGGAGGAGGGTTAAGTAGGAACAGGTCAGAAGGAGATGAAAGGGAGCTAAAGGGAAGACAAAACCTCTAGTTGGTTAACTAGAATCTGCAGCTTATCCAGTAGGTAGGGAAATGGGCAGACTGGGTAGGCCAAGTGGTCCTTATCTGCTGTCAAAGTCTATGTTTCTATGTAAAAGCATGCAGATAGGATCAGAGGCTATCTTTAAGGGTAGAATAGACAGGTGATGCCTAAAAGATGTAAGGAAATCAAGAAATTAGGAGAAACAAAAGATCAAAGGCCTAGATAAACAGAGTGTTGGGTAGTATAAACAGAGGTGTGAAAACAAGAGGAAGTGGGTGGGACTGAGCTAAACAGTTAGTGGGAGAGGCAGGGAGGATGTGAGGTATAGGTAAAAAAACAAATCAGGCAGAACTCAGAGAAAAAAAATTATAATAAGAGAAATACAGAACCAATGTGTGATAAATAATGACATGATTTAGTCAAAATAATGATACAAATAGTAATATCAAAAGGCTGTTGTACCCCAGCAGGTAAATCACTGCTGTGGTACAAAGCATTTCTGGTTTTAGAATCTCATGCTTGCCAGCTGTTCATGTTTCTTTCGTGCTGTGCACTCCCTCAACCACCCGCTTGCCTGCACGACAAAGCTGATACAGTGTATGGTGAAATGCGGTTGTAGACGGAAATCCATCCCTAGAATATCCTTGTTGTGCTGCAGTAGCTATACATCATTTTGTTGTTGTGCTGCACTAGATATGTTGCTACTACAGCACAACAACTTCAAATGTCCACGTGTGCTCGCCTCACAGAACCTGTGGCTCTGATCGCCAACGTTGATATACGCTAAAGAGTGCCGGCAATTGTAAAAGCCTTTTTTTTTTTCTTTCTAAATGTTCAATACTGCAAGTGCCTAGACTCCTGCTGTTGTGTTTGTGTGTGGTTGGGGGGGGGGTGGGGACCATACACTGTAAAAGACAATGTGTGGTCCATTATACACAAGCGCAAGTAGCCATTTCGAGATTGCCATGGTGACCGCACCTCTCGAGCTTCACTCTTGATGTTTAAACAATCACTATGGCAACCTCTCAGTAGCAACACACAAGTATAGTGGACCATACATTATCCTCTGTGTAGTTTTTCAAAGTTTCCATTTGTTTTATACTTTTGAAAAACTTCACTTTGCACCCAGTTCATGATTGCCCACCCATATGCTTCCTGAGAATATATGATAATTGTAAAAGAATGTTTTCGTTCTACTTATAAATCACTTCTCTTGCCAGTCTCGATCCTGGACACTTTCTGTCTCTCACCCCCCCCTCCATTGGTCATTCTTCAAATCTGCAATATGTGTTTGAAAAAAATCAGGAAGTATCTAGGACTGTGATAGGTGATGATGGACACAATTTACAAATAGGAAATACAACAGGTTTTTTTACATTTTCCATGATGGCGAATGGGTGGCCAGTCATGAGTTGGGTGCAGGATGAACTTTTTTCAAACTTGGAAAAAATTCCCAAGATTCATTTATGCATGCAGACACAGATGTTAAACAGGGGTGCCAAATATTAAACACATACAGTATAGAAAATAATGTACATGTACAGTCACACACAACAAGACTGATATTTCCATCTTATTTATTTATTGAATTTTGTTGACCTGGTAACCCACTGGGCCTAGAAGTCCCTTTTTCAGGGGCGACCAGGGGGAAGGGGGTACAGATGGTAAGCAGCTGAAATTGAACCAGATTAAGCTGTTGGTGGTATTTTTTTTTTTTTTTTTAGTGAAAGGGAGAAATTTGGCCAGGACACTGGGGAAATTCCCCTACTCTGCCTGCAGGGGCTTGACTTCCTGGGAGTAGAATGGAGGAGCCCAGTTTAGAGCCGGACAGAAGAGGAGGAGGAAGTACTGATGTAGCAGGGGAGATGGAAGAATCAGTGGAAGGAGACCGGGTGGAACTTTTCGAGGCTCCTCAGGCGACGGAGTTTTTTTCGGCTGTTGCAGTGCCAGAGAAATGGGATTTGCAAGAACCGGAGCCTTCAGTTCTTGCGGCTTTACTACAGAAATCGAGAAAGGAGGAGAGTTTTTTGCAGGATAACACTGACATGGGATTATTGGCTGGCAGGGAGGGAAATGCTGTTTTCCAGTGCCAAGAGCCACCTTGTAGTTCCTTGAGGTTACTACTGACAACGTGTCTTCAGTTGTCATGGATACTAGAGTCAACACTGCAATACGGGCTATGGAGCGTCTGTCTAGCAGTGATTTGCACACCGGTGAAACCGCTTTCCAAAGATGCTGGGTTTGTTTTCAAGCCTCTCCCTCTGCTGCTTTTACACAGTCGCAACAGCCTGAGGTAAGCTGTATCTATCAAACAAACCTTTGGATCAGGTTGGGTGTCGGAATTTACTTTGCCAAGAAATTAACTGCTCATATTGATTCTGTGGGATTGAGGGAAAGGAAAACGGGCTGTTTTTTTCAGCTAAACATTTAGTGACCCCAACAGATAAACCAGTAGTTACTGGGACACTTACTAAGGACTCTGAGCCTTCTTGTCAGCAGGACAGTATTGTTAATAACCCATTGTCGGAAGAAAATTGGACCCCTCAAACAGCACTGCGGAAGCTGATTGGTCTTTAATGGTTCATGGCGTCCTTCTCCTGACTGGGACCCTAAATTAAACTTTTCTCAAAACGAGCCTTCGTGGCGGCCTAATGTTTCTGTTTTACCCATGACACAAGCTAATTTGGTACCAGGTGATGAAAAGCAAGAACCCCCCCAGGAACAAGTTCCATCATCAGAGGTTTTAATTGATTTACATACTGAACATCCTCATACTGATAAAAAAACTGCGGACTCTAGTAAACCTTTGTTGTCGGACTTATTTTCCAAAATAAAAAAGGAAGCAGCCCCTAGACGTAATGCTGTTAGATTGAGATATAAGGGTGGTCTGGAAGCTAGGCCAGACAGGCATTATGTGGGGAAATATTTGTTGAAAGACTCTTTGCATTTTACCCCACGTGAAGTGTTTGCTTTTATCAATATATCTGGTGAGGATAATTTTGATATAAGCTTTCGCCAGCTTATGCATTGATTTATTCTGGGAACGCTACAACCAGGTCAAATTCTCACCCTTATGGACCCCGCTTTTGGTAATCCCCTGACTAAACCATTGGTTAAATTTGTAACAATTATGTTTCGAATGAAGGTGTCATATTGATGACATTGTGTATTGGTTGTCCCAGAAATGTGATGTCTTGAGTTCTCCAGAGGCCATTTTAGATGACCAACAGTTTTGGACGGGGGGAAATTTAAAGTTAAACTTGTAGTTAGATTCAGGGATTTTGCATATTCCAAACTCTTTTTGTTGGGCCGGGATCGGGGGTCTGTTTTATGCAGGCCAACCTAGGGCATGTTACAAATGTGGTGCTAGAACACACTTATCAACTCATGTGATAAACCCTGCTAGACAACTGTGGAGAGATTGGTCACATTGCATTCCAATGTATGAACCATACTAAGTGTGATCTCTGTGATGACACAGGTCATGTCTTCACTGAATGTGTGGGCTGCTAGGAATAAGGCTACTATTAGTAGTCCTGATCTTCTTATTCAAAAGCTCAGGATTTGGTTTCTGAAGCAGGGCGGACATCAGGCCTCTGGTGGTGCCACTGTAGTCCCTAACCCACAACCTTTGATTGTGGACTCTGTAGTTTCATTACCTGATACCTTGAAAGATACCTTGCCTATGTTAGTCCCAGTATGTTATGCTGACAATCAGGAAGCTCGCCCAAAGAGGCAGTTCCAACAGTGCCTCTACAAGTAAGACGGTCCTCCAGGAATTTAAAACCTCCTTTGGTAGGCCGTTCTACTACAGATGTGAAACCAGTAACCCTTTGAGGTTCTTTCTTCTCAGTGGGAGACTCCGTCATGGAGTGTCAGGACTTGGACTCACAACCAGCTAGGACAGTCCCTCCCATTTATGGTTCAAGATGGTACAAAAGTAAAAAAGGAAAGGAGGAAAAAGATAGTTGAATGACTCATATTTAGATCTGGAATCATTTAAATTGGGGTTTCTAAATGTACATAGTTTGTTAAACTTTAAAAACGTCATGTTGTGTTTAATTATATGCATGAAAATCGCTTGGACATTTGTTTATTACAAGAAACTTGATTTACACCATTGACCAGGTCAGGAATTTCCAGAAGGAATGGTAGTCAGTCTTCTTACTGGTCCTTTGGACAACATTCAGCTGATGGCTTGGGGTTTCTTTTTGGTACTTATGATTTTTCTTTGATAAAATTAATGGACTTGATCCCGGGGAGGTTGATGATTTTGGATGGGGTTTGGAAGTCTTTGACATGTAGATTTATAAATGTTTATTGTTCGCAAGTAAAAGCTGAAAAGGTGGCACTAATGCAAATGATTAAACCTTTTTTGATTACTTCATTTGCAGTTTTTCTCTGTGGAGATTTTAATTGTGAATTGGACCCCAGTAAGAAATTGACAACTGCATTAAAAACAGAGAAAATATATTGTGATACTATGGCTCTTCGGGCATTGGTACAATCATCTGGGCTGGTTCCGCCAGTATTAAACAGAAGGAGGCCTCGGTTTACTTATCAAAAAATAAATACTCTTCTATAATTGATTATATTTTTTATCTTCCAAATTATCTTTTCTTTTCAGACTATACCTGTGGCCTTTTCGGACCATCTGTTACTTCATTGTAACATTTCTGGTGATTCACTTCCCATTGGAGGAAATCCAGGTGGAAGTTAAGTGCTCCCTTATTAAGCTCCTGTGAGATTCGGCATAAATTAGGTTCTTTACTGATGGCAAGGTTGTCGTTACCTTTTATATGATGACATCAGTCAATGGTGGTGGATACTAAAGCTGATTTATGCAAATTCTTTCAAAATCAAGGAAAAATAGCCAAATTCTTATTTTCTTCGCTATTTAGCTTTACGGCAACAATTGTATTATTTGTTTTCTAGGCTAATACTTCAAAGTTCGATTATTCATCACAAATACACATACTTAAAAGGAAATGTTATCAGTACAATATGACAGGGCAAAACTACTACAGTTATTCAACAATATGGCTAAAAAGCAACCTCACAGATTCTTTTGAGGCCTTTAAGAAGTATAGAACTAATACTTCTTTAAATGCTTAGTCAATCAAGCAGGAATATAGTGACGGATAATGGGAGCATACAGAACATTATAAAAGACTTCTTTCTAGCACATGCACCTGCAGTACCTCCCAGCGTAGCAGAAATGGAACATTTCCTTTCTTCTATTCAAATTTCTGAGTCAACCTTCCAAAAAATGTTCTGGTACAACCTATAACACGTTTAGAAATAGAGGATGTAATAAAATCTCAAAAAGTAGGCATTTCTCCAGGACAAGATGGCTTAACGGCAGAGCTTTACAAGACTTTTCCTTTAGAATTCAGTCAGTGTCTAGAATTAGTTTTTAATTTTTTTCTTTCTTGTAAGGTTTTTCCAGGGTGGTTCCCAGCTAGATTGGTAATATTTTTGTACAAATCGGGGAAGCAAACCCATTTGGAGAATTGGAGACCGATTACACTTTTAAACACTGATTATAAGCTTTTCACAGGAATTTTAAATAACCGACTAAAAAAATTTGCTGTCATGGTGCTTTCCCCTTACCAATTTTGCGGACTACCTGGCAGAAAAATCCAGCAGGCCCACATGATCCTTCGTGGATCTCATTGAATACACAGTTTCTCAAGGGAAACGGGCTGTATTGTTTCAGTGGACCAGAAAAGGCTTTTGATAGGGTGTATCGCCTGCATTTGTTTTTGTCCTTGCGGCACTATGGAGTACCTAAGGTAATGATTCATTGGATCACAGCACTTATGAAGGGGCACTGGCCCACCCAATTGTGAATGGCTATATGTGGTGGGGTTCCACATGCCTAGTGGGATTCTGGCCAAGGATGCCCTTTGAGCCCTCTTTATATTCTTTACTATAGATTCTTTAATAAGCTCAGTGACTACCATTCCCAAATGGGAGGGTGTTAGCCCATCCGGCTTGTCTGAGCATTTTATTCAGGCCTATGCTGATGATTTATGTATATTTTTTCCAAAATTGAATCTATCACTATTTTTCTGGAATTAATGGTTTCTTTTTCTAGGGTATCTAACTCTAAAATTCAAGAACAAAAAAGTCAGGGCTTAGTTATAGGACGAGGGGATGTTGTAGAGGAAAGTATTGGAGGAATTTCAATTTCATCGGGGCCTATAAAAATTTTGGGCTTATTTTACGGGTCTCAGAATTTATCAGAACTGAACTGGAACACTGCAGTACATAAAACTGAGGGGAAAATTGACTTATGGAGAAAATGGAAATTGTCAAAAATTAAGAGAGTTCAGATATTGAAGCAATTTGTTATTCCTTGCTTTTTGTATATGGCTATGGTTTTTCCTTTACCTGTGTCCTTGGAAACCAGACTTTATAGTATATTTTTTCAATTATTATGGGGTAATCGGTTAAATCCGATTAAACGGCAGTATACTTATTTAGAAAACAGGAAAGGTGGACTTAGGATGGTGGACCCGGTAGTTTTCTTTCATACTTTATTCATCTCACATAATATTCGACCATGGCTTCTTCCCCAAATAACCCCTCATGGGTCTTTGTTTAAACACATTTTGGCTAACTACTTTTAGCCTGGCAAAATTTACCCCTAAACCGATCAAATCATTAAAAGTGCCAAACTATTTTTGTCAGTGGCAAAGAAGTTGTTTACCTAGGGTATTCAGTTCAGTTGGTCAAGGATAAGACTGGGCCGCAATTGTATAAAGAAGTAATGACATTGCTTTATCCGTCTGAACCTGCCTTTAAAAATTGCCCTATGACTCATGTCAAAATTGCTATTCAAAGATTGAATACTCATAGATTGCCTGAATGTATGTGAGAATTGATTTGGCTTTCCTTGTATGGTCATTTGAACGTAAGGGGCAATGCTAAACATAAAGTTGTAACCGAAAGACACTGTCCTTATCCGGATTGTATTGCTCAAGAAGAAACAATGGAACATTTTTTATGTTCTTGCTCTTATGCCACGTCTTTATGGAAATTCCTGTCTGCTAAATGGAATATGTCTTATTGTTATATGCAGATTATAATACCTTGATTTTAGGCATTAATTTCCAGTTGAATAGACGTTATGATAGGGAAACATGGCACCTTTTTGTTGTTGTTTAATTTATTATTTATGGCAAGTCTGATGTCAGTGGGTCTTGTACCAAAAGAGGATGTCCTATGAAACTGTTAGCATATTAATTACAGGGCTATGGAAAGGATTTATGTTCAAGATTGTGAACACTCCACTTCTTGGCAGGTTACCAGTTGGTGGAAAGGATTCCCAATGTTTATCAAATATAAATAGTATGCCTTTCTTGATCTGATAAACATAATTATTTTTATTTATTTTTTCTATTTTATTTATTTATTTATTTATTGTGTGTGTGATTTAACACAATGTGATATTTAATTTGACTTCTTCGTAATTAATGATTGTTTTATGTTTTGTGTGCTTTAACACTGTTGGTTTTCATTTGTCCTTGATGTTTGTACAAATAAAAAATTCCCCTACTCTTTTTCGATAAGTGCCATGGGATCTTTAGCATCCACCTGAACTACCAGCAGTCCAGGCAGATGGGACCTCGGTTTAACGTCTCATCCTAAAGACGACACCTCAGAAGTGCAGCACCCCCCTCATGCTGCACTACAGTGTCAGTACTGGGATATTAACCCAAGTTCCAGATGTGGGAACTGAACCCACAGCCCTCTGATCTCCCAGCCTCAGAGGCGAGTGTGCTACCTACTGAGCCACTGACACTGCTAAATCTCTGGGCAGAGATGACCATATCACAGAGATCTCTTGAGCTTTGCTGTCAGAGTCTATGCTCTCGTCTCATCCCTTAATGGAATCACTGCCTTGTTATATATAATATGGTAGCCCATACAATATGCTATAAATTGTACACAGTGCATAATGTACTTATTAAGGATCGGCTGCATCTTGGTTTAATCACATTTTCTTTCTGATGAAGATCTAGTCTTGAAACATGAGTTTGTGTTTTTTTTTTCTGCTGTTTGGTAGTCTGCCTACAGATCACCCCACCCCCACCCCCCAGCATGAGAACATGGTCCCTGTCCCAGCATGTGGGGTTGCTGTGGTAGTGAAATGTGGCATCCACCCTTCCTGAGCTGATATGAAACCAGCTGTCAGCTTGGCCTCTCCAGTACCAGGGGCCAGAGTTCTCTCTTGATGCTGGGTCACCTGCACTGCATCATCAGAAAATGACCCTGGCTCATTTTCAGTTGTGTTTTACACTGTGTTGTATTTACAATAGTTAAGTGGTTAGCATTGTTTTGCCTTTCTCTGTTTTAAGACTAATATATAATTTGTTTTTTTTTTTGCAATAACCATTTCAGCCATTCTTCCAACTTGTGAAGTTAAGAAAACTTGGACTTAGTGATAATGAAATTCAGTGGCTTCCTCCTGAAATAGCAAACTTCATGCAGTTAGTAGAGCTGGATGTGTCACGGAATGGTAAGTAACAGTAAAACACTTCTTTGCTTTTAATTATAGGATAGATAACAATGATGTTGAACGTTCCTGGCACTGTGGGAGTTTTGTTCTCTGCCGTAACATTGTAATGATGGCT
This sequence comes from Neoceratodus forsteri, assembly GCA_016271365.2. NCBI lineage: Eukaryota > Metazoa > Chordata > Ceratodontiformes > Ceratodontidae > Neoceratodus > Neoceratodus forsteri. The sequence goes on from CM057454.1 coordinate 789,672,924, forward strand.
GTGGAATCTGCTGATCCCTTTGTTTTTTTGTTAACTAACCTTGCAACTTAGTATGCATTTTATAGTAGAGCACAGAACACTTGTGACTGGTTAAAAAGGACAAGGAGTGAAGAGATACTTCAGAAGTGCACAATAAGATATCAGTTGGGGAAACTGGCAGGAAGTAGCATTGGGAAAACTTGCCATCTTTGGTGCAGGGAAAAAAATATACTGTATGCAGATGTCTGGAAGCCTGTTTGCCCATACACCTGCACTTTTACAGTTTTTAAGCGTCCCTATCAAGAGAGGCTAGGGGGGGACCTGGATAAGTCAGGGTGCCTGGACGATAGACAGCATGGATTCATCCCGGGGAAATCGTGTCAGACAAACCTGGTGGAGTTCTATGACTGGGTGACAAGTGCCTTGGACCTGGGTAGACCAGTGGATGTCCTCTTTCTAGACTTCAGCAAGGCATTTGACTCTGTTCCTCACGTGGGCCTGTTGGATAAACTAGGAGAAATAGGGTAGGAAACCAGATGATCCGATGGATAGGCAATTGGCTCCATGGCCGGACCCAGAGGGTCGTAGTTGGTGGGATAGTCTCTTCCCCAAGGAGGGTCATTAGTGGGGTCCCACAGGATCATTCCTTGGGCCCCTTCTGTTCAACGCCCACGATCTCGACATAAGGACAGGAATCAGGAGTGAGATGAGTCTCTTTGCAGATGACCAAACTCGGGGGGTGTGGTGGATGGGGAGGAGGGGAGGGTGGTTCTCGCAGGGGGACCTGGAGGCTCTGGAAAGATGGTCTAGAAAGTGGAAGCTGAGGTTTAATGCAGGGAAATGCAAGGTATTCCACCTGGGGCCAGAAACCCAGGCCAAGTGTACACCCTGGGGAAATACTACAAGTCTCAATGGCTGAGAGGGACCTGGGGTGGTGGTGAATGTCAAGATGAACAACTCTGAGACTTGTAGGAGGGCAGCAGCCAAGGCCAACAGGATGCTGGGATGCATCGCTAGGGGATCACCTCCAGAAGGAGGAAGTGATACTCCCTCTGTATAATAACTGCTCGGTGAGGCCCGCACCTGGAGTACTGCGTGCAGTTTTGGAGCCGCACTTAAAGAGGGACATTAACCTCCTGGAGAGGGTCCAGAGGAGGGCAAACAAAATGATTTGGGGCTTGGGGGACAGGACCTATGAGGAGAGGCTCGAAGAGCTAAATATGTACACTTTGGAAGAGAGAAGGGACCGGGGGGACATGATAGAGGTCTTCAGGTACGTGAAGAGGGTAAATAGGGGAGAAACAGTGAGGGTGCTTCGAAGGAAGGAGGAGGGGACCACTAGAGGGCATGGGTGGAAGCTGGAGGGGGGAAGATTCAGGGAGAAAGGAGGAGGTGCTACTTCACTGAGAGGGTGGTAGAGCCATGGAATGCACTACCTAGGGGCTGGTGGAGGCAGAGACAGTGGAGGGGTTCAAGAGGGGTGGGACAGGTACAGGGGAAGGGTTCAGGAAGCAAAATCCAATGCAGCAAGAATATCCGGAACTGGGAAGGGAGAAGCCAGAGAAGGCGAGGGGGATCAGCAAGGTCAGCACCCAGGGTTGGGGCTGACCAAATGAGCAGACACGAAAGACCATTAGGCCTATTCTGCTGGCATTTTAGTATGTTAGTACAACCCTGGGTCCACAACCAAAACATCAGTCTTTCCTGGGTTCAACTTTAAACCGCTGGAACTCATCCAGTCTTGGATTTCTACAAGGCAGCTGTTCAATACTGAGATAGCACTAACCTGGTCGGGAGCAAAAGACAGGTAGAGCTGGGTATCATCAGCATAGCAGTGAAACCTCAGCCCATACCGTCCTACAATGTCTCCAAGGGGCAGCATATACACTGCAAATAACATGGGAGACGGCACCGAGCCCTGAGGTACCCCACTAGGCAGAAAGAAAGACTCGGAAGAAAATATTCCCGAGACAACTCTCTGAGATCTACTGGCGAGGAAAGATGTAAACCATCTGAGAACTGTCCCCAACAGCTCACAGATGAACCTCAAACACTCGAGCAGAACCCCATGATCCACAGTGTCAAAAGCTGATGACAAATCAAGGAGTGCCAAGATGGAATGGTTTCTCCGATCTCTCGCCATCAGGAGATCATTGAGCACCCGAACTAGAGCAGTCTCAGTGCTATACCTCTTAAAAAAACCCGATTGGAGAGGTTCGTATAAATTATGGATGGTTAAATGGTCTTCCACTTGAGCTGCCACAACTTTCTTGATAACCTTTCCCACAAAAGGAAGGTTAGAGACAGGCCTGTAGTTTGCTGTGTTCTCCGGGTCTAAAGAAGCTTTCTTCAGGAGGGGTGTCACCACCGCCTCCTTCAGGGAGCTAGGAAACTCACCAGAGTCCAAAGAGCACCGGACAATCCGAGCTAAGACTGGGCCAATGATGTCACTACAACCCAAAATCAGGGAAGTAGGGCCCGGGTCTAAACTGCAGCAAGTGGGAAGCATCCCCTGGACAAGCCTCATAATATCAACAAACTCCGGCAGATCAAAGGTACTCCAGGAAACTCCGGGCTCTGTGACCAAGTGCCGACCAGCAGCGTACCCCATAGAATAAAGCTGATGGCACTGCTGCCTGATGTTGGCCACCTTATCCGCAAAGAAACGAGCAATCTCATCACACTCATGTTGTGAAAAAACTCGACGGAACTGCTGACAGGCTGGGTTGCACAGCCTGTCGACAGTTTGGAAGAATTGAGCCGGTCGATTTCATGCAACAGCGATTCCCTGGACAGGAATTCTGCCTTCTTATGGGAAATTTCTATTTGATAGAGTTTATAATGCTCTAACAAAATAAAGTGGTTGGCATCCAAGGCAGTCCTCAGCCAGCGACTCTCTAACCTATGCCCCTGCTTACGCAACTCCCTCAGAGCCCCATCAAACCATGGGGCCCCAGGGCGCAGCAGAAGGGGGCAATCGCGAACAGGAGTAATCGGATCGAGAACTGAAGAAATGGACCTATTATAGGCTGAGGCTAATAGCTCAGGGTCTGTACTGATCTTGCCAGTCAACGAGAGGTCAATCACTGCCATCAGGTCTTCAGGGACCACATTCCGCAAAGGGCGGTAACTGACCATCTCCACAGGGGCCAACCTACCCAGGGGGGGCCGAAAAATTTAACCCAGCGGTGTAGTGATCGGACCAACCGACAGGTTCCACTACCAAGTCGGAGGCCTCGATCCCCAGGAGGAAGACCAAATCAAGAGAGTGGCCACCTTTATGAGTAACTGAGGAAACAACCTGTGTGAAGCCCAGTGATGTCATCACTTGAAGGAAGTGTTGTCCAAAGAGGGAGAATTCGTCGTCGACCCAGGCATTGAAGTCACCCAGAACCATCTATACTTATACAGTTATACTATATCAGTCAGTGCGGTTGCTGTCATCTGCAGTTCCCATGTTCTGGTCTTATGCTGGCTGTGAAACTTTTCAAGGTACAGTAAATGCCCTGCAGTTTTCTGTAGTTTAAAGTATGTCTGAGTTAGAAAATATTATTTTAGAGAATACAGGTACTTCGCAAGACATGTAACAGCTTCTGCTCGCTTGTGCAGATACATGTTATCAACTCCCATAATGTTTTGCATGAGTGGGATCATGGCCTTTACAATGGAGTTAAAACAGGTTTTTGCACCCAGGCAGAACAGAGTAAAGCAACCCGTTTTATATTTAAATTAGGATGAAATTAGGGGGATGCAAGAGAGGGAGTCATTGTTAATGCTTACAAACTACACAAGTATACAGAAAAAAAGGTTGAGGGGAATTTCCCTTTAAAAGAAAAAAAGAATCAGAACCAAACTGCCATTTACATAGAAAAAAGAATCGGAATCAAACTGCCATTTACATCAGCAGTCTGTACAGAATGTGAGTAATCATAACATGTGCTTTTAAATTAGGGACACTTTGAGGCCTAAGGAGTTGACCGTGTCCCTTAAATATCAACATTTGGTGCAGTTTGCACATGTTCATTGATGACACAAAGCTCTAACAGAGTGGACATGCCAGAGGGTGTAGACGGAATGAGGAGGTACCTGCAGAAACTTGAGGAATGGTCAGGGGTTTGGCAGTTGAAATTCAGTGCAGAGAGGTGCAAGATAATGCAAATGGGGCACAAAAACCCTGGACCAACATGTCGTTTGGGGGGTGAGGATATAACATGCACCAAGCAGGAAAGAGACCTTGGGGTTGTCATCTCTGATGACCTCAAGGTAGGGAAACAGTGCGACAGGGCAGCAGGTAAAGCAAATAGGATGCTGGGATGCATAGGCAGGGGCATCACCAGCAGGAAATGGGAGGTCATAATTCCACTATACAAGACACTAGTGAGGCCCCACCTGGAGTACAGTGTACTGTTCTGGAGAGCTTATCTACATAAGGACATAGGGTAGAGAAGGTTCAGAGGAGGGCAACAAAGATGGTACAGGGATTGCATAACAAGTCCTATGAGGATAGACTGAAGGACTTGAATATATACTCCCTGGAGTAGAGGAGGGAAAGAGGGGATATGATAGAGACATACAAGTACCTTACAGGGAGGAACAGGGTGCAGGAATACACTATTTTGCAGCAAAGAAGATGTTCCAAGACTAGAGGGCATGGGATGAAGTTGGATGGAGGGTGAATCAGAGGAAATGTGAGGAAGAATTTCTTCACAGAATGAGTGGTGGACAAGTGGAACACCTTGCCAGAGGAAGTGATGGGGGCTGAAACAATCACAGGATTTACGAGTGCATGGGATAGACATGAGGGAATTCTGGTGGTCAGCAGTAAGGGGCAACAGACTTCTAGAAAAACTTGAAGGGAATTTACAAGCTCAAATGGGCAGGCTGGGTGGGCCATAGGCCTTTATCTGCCGACAGTGTCTATGTATCTATTCAGGAGAACTGGGTGTTTTAATTATGTGATAGGGTAATGGTGTACATGGTGGGTGGGGTGGGGTTAGGAAGGAGTATGTATTTTGGAGCATATAAATGTTGGTCCTGTGAGCAGGGAAGGGGAATGCATTTTCCTTGTACTTTTAGATCTGCTTGCAGTTATAGTGTTTTCACATCCCTGTCATGTTGCTGTATGGCGAGACTAACAAATAAAAGACTAGCCCCCTCACTACAAACTCTGGACAGACTGCTGGGGTGAAGCCCTCAACAGTAGACCAAAGAAGAGCAGAAGACCGTTAGCACAGAGAACAGCAACAGTCACATAAGCACTTTAGAACCATCATGGCCTTGATCCCAGAACTGCCAGAAACCTGAACAGATTCTGGTATTTGTTTGAATGTGAGGCTATAAAAGTCATGCAGTTAGTCTCTGTTACCTGCACACCAAAATACAGATGCTAGCATAGCATTTCTTGTGCAGTGTTGTTCTTTTTTTTTTTAATACACATAGCTATTTGGTCCCCATCTCCTCCTCCTTCCAACTGGTGACGGGGACACGCAGGTATTTTTACAGGTTTTTCTCCCCTTGCCCCCGGCACATGGCTGTGCAAGTGTGTGGAGGCACACATGCACCTCGTGGAACCAGCTCAGCCCCTTCCACCTCCCGTAACTGTTTGCCTCCCCCTCTCTGCCTACGCTACCCACCGGACAGCCACCCAGTGGGAGTGGAACTACGGGGGGGGGGGACCATCCCACCCTCACTACCCTCTGGAGAGGAGAGCTGCCCATCGGCATGCTCGATCCTGCTCCACCCTACCCCTCATGCCGGCCCCCGACAACCCAAGATTGTTCCTGAACCCAGGTTGCCGGCATAGCGCGAGGTAAGGCGTCCAGCGCCTCAACCCTCTGCGCCACCGGGCTGGCTGCAGTGTTCTTCTTTTTAACTTTATTAGCCATAGCCCTCTGCCAGTGTGAGATTTAGGAGATCAGCAGGGCACAACCAGAGTTTTTAAAGGAGCTGTAACAAATCACTGCTGACACATTTGGGGGATGCTGTCACAAAACACTACTGCCACATGGGGATGAGGCAGTTTATCATAGTGGTTAAGGCCTTTGAGCTGCAAACCTGGAGACCTGGGTTTGAATTCCTTGAGCTCCCACTTGCATGCTGTGTGACCCTGAGCAAGTCACTTAACTTCCTTGTGCACCTGGAGACAAGCTCTGGCTTAGCGTGCCTTTCCTTGTTAAACAATTTCCTCTTTTCTTTCCCTTTCCTCTGGGACTGTACTTGGCCCAGAGAGGACTGCGGGACCAGCAAACAAAAGATCAAAGCTTATATAAACTCTAACATGCATTGCTTGCTGACGCTGTTCAATCTCCCATAGCAGCAGCCCTCCTCTGATGTCAGCTGCAGGGGATTCTGGGATTTGTAGTTACAGAAAATGTCAGCTTGCAAGTCAGCAGAATGAGTCTGATTCAATCTACTATACTGCAGTAAACTGTAAGTAAAATAAAAAAAATGTTTTTGCACACACAGTGCAAATTGGGATTAGTACCACACTCTTAATGCTGACTGTTCCCCTTGAAGAGCTGGTGGAATATAGAAGCCGGGCTGCAGTATTTTGCTTCATTTGCAACAACTAATCTGACCTGGAGATAGTTCCACAAAGAGAGAGAGTCACAGTAGTTTAGTTGTGATGAGATGACTGCATGTCCCAAAGTGATCTTGTCATCTATAGATTACAGTAAAATCCATGATCTTACTTCAAGGGTACCTCTTGCACCAGGTCATCACCGGTAGGACTACAGCCGTCAGGCACTAGGATCACACACAAACTTTCTAGCTAGCATTCTGGCAGAGGGGGTTGCCCACCTCTGACATCAGCCAACCCTATAAAGGTGGGTGCCCCCCCATACCCTCCCCAGTTCTTTCCCACCATTGACCAACGCATGTCAGACCGCTGGAACTGCCACAGCTACAGTCAACCACCATTTCCCGCGTTTATTGCGCTTTATTATTTTTTGCTTCCGATACAGTTTTAACATCAAAATTTCAGTGTTCTTACCTGCTGGTTTATGTCTTCTAAGCCTTCTTAATCATCTGACTGCTCCATGAAGTGAGCCTGCAGCAGACAGCTCCCAGACAAGGACGGACATTCTGCCTGAAACTTGTGCCTAAGCTGAGACCATGACTTCCAAGCCTGCCAGGTCTACCATAGTTTCAACCAGACTACCAGGAGATGTCGCTAAAAGATCTTTAAGAACCAGGCCAGCCTGGTGGAGCTGAGGGTTGAGGCACTGGACGCCACACCACTCACCATGCTGGCAACCCGGATTCGGGAATGGACTCAGGTTGCTTAGGGGTTGGCAGGGGTGAGGAAGGATCAAGCGTCTGTAGATAGCTCTCCTTCCTTGGGGAGTGGGGGACAGTGCTATGCACTGTAGACTGACATCCAGCAGTGGCTGGGTGTCAGCACAGGCGCGCCGCCAGAATGGGGTGGGGCCCATATCCAGGAGAACTGCTATTCACCCATTGCACGTTCGAGGGCCCCGGGGAAAAACAGTGAAAATGGACCTGGCAGGCTCTATGATGGCCCAGTTGTGCCTGCGCCAGTCCCCCGGAATCTGGAAGCTGACTTGGTGGGGGAAGGGAAAGTCTGCGCTCCTGGCCCTGTCACCGGGGAAGGGGGAGGTAACCCATTAGGGATCTATCGGGGGGAACTGGTGCTGACCTGAGAGGTGACCCCCTCTGAGGGAAGAACCAGAGCTGCCTGCCAGCCCCACTGGAAAATGCATATAGAAAAAAAAAAAGATCTAGGAGAACCACTTCCTTAAACAGAATATATCGCCTCAGTGGAACAGGAGCTGAAGGCCAGGAGCTGCTTTTTTCCCAGGCCCACTTCTCAGGGTCTTGGTCCTTGAAGCCCCGGGACCCTGCTAGAGGGGAAATACAAGCACAGGGATAAAGATCGGGACTGACTCTGGTCTACCTCACACTTGCAGTCCCCACAAGACGCTTTTCCACTGCAGAACAGTCCTCCTCCTTTGGGAGTTGACCTACTGGTCCCACATGCCCCAACTTCAGGCTACTTAGCTCAGCCCACCCAGGTTACTCTCTGGGTGGATACCTCAGATCATGGTACTTCATATACTGCTCCCCTGTCCCTTCTGTTCTGGCCTTTAGTAACAGTGGACTTACTGTCAGGCAGCTCGGCCGGAGTCTCTTCGGCCAGTGCAGGTGTGGCAGATGCTGGTCTTCTCACTGCCTTCTCTCCCCCCCCCTCCAAACACCTGAGTCTCTGGTGTCATCCTCTGGGACCGGCGCTGATTCTGCTTCTCCTCTTCGGGAGCAGATGCTGCAGGACACCGGTGCCTCCTTGAGACCAGTCTCTCCTCAGCCTTCGCCCAGGCCCAGTCTCTCCACAGTCTTCGCCTGGGGGGGTCGCCCTCCTCTCCGGAGCTCATTTTCCACAGCTGGCAGCTGCGGAACCCTGCTGGCATTACCTCAGCCATCGCCCACCGGGCCTACTTCCGTTCTCCCTCCACTGCAGCCCCCGGGACCCATATCGACCCGGCTTGCTGTGCCTGCCAGTCCTGCGCCTGGCCATCCGCAGCCAGAGCCCACCAGTCCTACGCCAGCCCTTCCTCAGCTGGCACCCATTGGGCCTGCACCTGTCCTGCTGCAGCCTGCACCTGTGGGGCTGGCACCTGTCCTCCCACAAGCTACGCCCATAGGGCTTCCACCTGGGTACCCTATGCTGGTTCCTGCAGGTCTGGCACCTGTCTGCCCTTATCATGTGCCTGTTGTAACTGTGCCGGGTTACCCATATCCGACGACCCTGGGACCACCGCCAGTCTACAAATGTCCAGTGCCCGTGGGACCTACTCCTGTCCCCTTTGATTACCAGGGTCTGCTCTCGACCTTGTGGTCTTTTATGCAGCTGCAGGTCCCTGCTGCAAGGGGATCATCCCCGGCCACCCCTCATGGGCCTTCTTTGGAGCCCTTTTCTCCGCACCGGTTCAGCCTGCCCCTAGTACTCTTGCCCCCCCCCCCGAGGATAGGCCTGACTTGAGGGCAGCTGGCCACACAGATGACTGTCAGCCCAACAGTAGTGCGATGACAGCACAGATGATGCAGATGAGAATGACGGCAGTGAGCCTTCCTCTCTAGGTGTGGACACCTCAGAAGGCGAGGAGATTTAAAGTAATGTCTCCAAATCTCCCTGGATGATTCCATTTTCATGGCCATCATGAGGCATATTCAGGTCTCTCTGGGGTGGGAGACAGAAGAGCAGGGCCCAGAGCGGCGTCAGTTGGTGATTTACCTATAACAGCCAGATGCGCCCCCCCCCCGGTGGTCCCTCCAGTCACACGTTCTCATGAGATTGTTACCCGTGCTGCCTGGAACTGCCTCAACACGGTCCTGGAAGTCGCCAAAAAGGCTGACAGGCTTTATCAAGCACCGGAACAAAACACACATGTGGAGCAGCCTGCTGGATATCAGAGTGGGTGCTTGCCAAAACAGTTATTATTGCAAATGATCCCAAGGTTGGCAGTACTATGGATGAACAAAGTCTAAGCAAGTTATTATTAAATTCAGTAAATATACATGTGGGACAACAGCTGAGATTTAAAAAATAAAGTCAGAGTCCACAGCACTGAACACCAGCGCTTTGGGTCTATTTGTGACCCTTCATCGGGGGGTGTGGCCAAAGGTGCACAAGCCAGCATTTTATTTCCATAATTTAAAGAAACATACAATTCATTACCTGTGTCACCTTTAGCACATTGGTAAGGCACAAAGCTTATGAATTCATAAACCATTCCCAGTGCATTATGATAAATCCACATATTTAAATGCATATTTGAACTTTCACCACATTAAATAAATTATGGATTCTCAAAACGACTAGCTTATTTACATTCATGTCAGAAAACAGTAATGTTGTGAATGGGGGTTGAGGAAATAGAGTGGGTGGGGGGGGGGAGTTGAGGAACTACAGGAAAATAGCACCCTTTTTAAGATCAAAGTTCCAGTTTTCCAGCTTAAACATATTGGCCTTAGAAGGAAACAAAAGAAAAGGGATGTGGGAAAAGGAAGAAAAAAAAAAAAGACATCTATTTTCAACATCCTTTCAAGTATCTTATGCAAAAATGTATACTTTTAACCTTTTTCATTTTTTTAATCATTTTATGCTTTTTCAACCAAAATGGTTAAAAAACACAATTCATTTTTACTGCATTCAGTGACTCAAGATGAATGAGGTGTTACATACGCCTAGAAAAAGAGAGAGAGAGAAAGAGAAAGAATGGGGGAGGGGGATGGAAAGAACAAGAATGAGAAAAGGTAATGGCCAAACTTCATTAATCATTTACAAAAATGGAATAATATTCAAACTGTCATTTAAACCCCTAGGAATAAGTGCTTTTAATACATAGATCCCTCTTGCCTCACATCTAAATAGATGTCCTACTCGATCACCTCCTCTGGGATTTGCCTTTATGTGATCAATGCCCATAAATTCCAACTCTGATGTCTTTTTATTATGAAAAGTGGCAAAATGTAAACTAATTGGTGTATTTGGCTCTAATCTTGTTATTGCTCTTATATGCTCTTGCATACGCTCTTTTAGACTCCTTTTTGTACATGCCACATATATCATCAGACAGGTACATCTCACTACATTATTCATTATTTATTGAATTTTGTTGACCCGGTAGGCCCACTGAGACTAGAAGTCCCTTTTCAGGGGTGACCAGTGGAGGGGATACAGATGGTAACCAACTGAAACTGAACCAAATTAAGCTGTTGGTGGTATTTTTAGTGAATGGGGGAAATTTGGCCAGGACACCGAGGAAATTACTCTACTCTTTTCGAGAAGTGCCATGGGATTTTTAATATCCACCTGAACTACCACCAGAACAGGCAGATGGGACATTGGTTTAACGTCTCGTCCAAAAGACTACATATGCTATAGAACAATTTATAAATTCTGTTAAGGTGATTTTTTTGTCCATATTTGGGTGTGAGAAAGTATCGCCTTGAATGCAGTGCAGACATACACTGCAGTGACTGCAGCGAAAACATCCCATGGGTTTCTGTGTCATCCAGTCTGATCTCACTTCTGTTGCCTGTTTTTCGTAGAAACTGTGAGTTAGCCAATCACCAGGATTTTTCCCTCTGTTATAAATAATCCTAGGTTTCTCCCCAACTGCAGCACTTAAAAGTGGGTCACCTTTTAAGACAGATCAGTGCTTCAAAACAATGTTTGAAACATCCTGGGCCACTTGATTGAACTCTGTCACAAAGGTGACTGGTTGCTCAAAATTTATAGTTTTCACTTTTGGGACCAAGAGTTTGCTCCAATCCAGGTTTCTAGCTCTAGCAAAGGCCTGGACAATGCCCTGCTCTGAATAGTCTCTTTTTAAAAGGTGTTCTTTCAGCTCATTTCCCTGTTTTTGAAAAACGTCCAGGTCAGAGCAATTACGTCTTATTCACACAAATTGGCCATGTGGGACCCCTCTGATAACATGCTGTGGATGGGCACTGTCTGCATGAAGCAGACTGTTTCCTGATGTGGGTTTTCTATATACAGATGAAACCACACCCTGTCCCACTCTGCCTTCCAGTGTTGGATCCAAAAAAGTAGTACACATCAGGTCAACTGAAAAAGTAAACTTCAGGCCTACATCATTTTCATTTAAAAATTCTAGAAAGCTGGATGCTGATGGCTACGTCCCTTTTCCATACTGCAATTAAATCATCAATAAATCTGCCCCAAAACGCTATCTGAGGCAGAAAAGGATTTCTGTTTTCTGCAAAGACCGTGGTTGTCTCCTACCATGCCATAAATAAATTTGCATATGAGGGTGCCATCGTTGTGCCCATTGCCATCCCTCTTGTTTGAATATAAGATTTTCTGTCAAAAAGAAAATAATTACTGTTCAGCATTAACGTATTTGGCATCCAGAATAAATTATTTTGGGAAATCTTTTGCACTTTGATTGTTATTTAAATGAAATTCAATTGCAGCTAAACCAAGGTCATGTCTTAAACAAGTGTATAGACTTGTGACATCCGTGGTTATTCACACAAATTCATCCGACCTGACCAACCCCCCATGCTTTTGTAGGAGGTCCCCTGAGTCTCTAATACAGGAACACTGATTTTGATCCATTTTTCTTAAATAGTCCACAAATATTGACAACTTTTCTGTAAGGCAACCATTACTTGAAATAATGGGACGCCCTGGGGGGTTGGTCTGGTCTTTGTGAATTTTAGGGAGAACATAGTAGGAACTGTCGAATGCTCAACCCTCATGTATAACTGCTCTGTTTCAGTTATGTATCCCTCAGATACCGATTCACATAAAACTAAATCAATCTTTGCCTTAATCATATTAGTAGGGTTTTCATTCAACCTCCTATAGGTAATACAGTCATCCAACTGTCTGTAGATTTCTACTTCATACTGAATTTTATTCAACACATGGTTCCCTGTGAGTAGTAGGAGACAGAGAAGCATACCAGACACACCGAGCTGTACTGCTTGTAGTTCTAGTATTTTAAAACAAAAGGACTGCTATTTGCTGTTTTGTATTGAGACACTCATCTCTGTTGGAGCCCTGTTCCCTTAACGGAAGTAGGCGGAGTTGAGCTGTAGTTCGAGCTATCGGCTCTGTTGAACTACTGCTCAAATATCTTAGAGTGTTTTCTTATTGTTGCCACTTATTGCAACTATCCTGCGTGTCAGGACCACGCATGAGTAGTCTTTGCCCATAGTAAGTAGTAACGGGTGGTTTTAAACATTTTTACTGAAGGAGCACTACTGCGACCTTTTCAGGTCACTTCCAGGGCATACCTCCTGCTTAATGCAGCCCTGCCACAAGCAGGGTGAGCACAACGCGCGAACGCTCACACTAAGATGCGTGTCTGTAGCGTATTTTAATGTGTTTGACATGAGTGGTAGAGCATTATTAAATGATAAACAGTGTGACTAATATTTGTTTGGTAAGTTCCTGTAAGGCATAGTAAATACTTATATAAGACTTGAACTAATGACTTTCTTGCAAGGCTTTAACTAAAAATAAACAACCAATAGCTTCTACTGGTGGTGTAGTGTTGAGTGTACTTATCTTTGACGACTGAACTCCGCCAAAGACAGGGTTCAATACCCTTTCCTAAACAAACAGTAAAACTGGGATAGGAACAAGTTAAAGTAATAGTAAAGCACAGCCAACCTGACTGAAAAGATCACAGCACTTGATGGGAGAGTAGGTGTTAAATGTTCTAGTTGCCATATGTTTTGCATGTCAACAGTTATCAATACTGACTTTGTGTTCAGATGCCATAAATGTGTACAAAATGCAGATATGGCCGCAGAAATCAGTATTTTCAATACCAGGCTTATAGAATTAGAGCAGAGCCAAAGAGAGATGGCAAATAGACTGCAGGGGAGATCGGAAACAAATGCAAGCACATTTAAACAAATAACACCAAAGTCAGTACCACAAACAGATGCTATAAACATTGATCCTCAATCTGCTCCTGTCTTACAAACACTTGTAAACACCCCAGGGTCCATCCTCACAAACCAAAATATTATAAATAAAAAAAGAGTTAGGGAGGAAGAAGTTCAAGGTGAACCCGAAGAAATGTGGTAAATACAGAGCTCAAAGGTTGCGAAAAAGGGTAGAAAAGCAAATAATTTCTCTATACCAGTTTATAATCGCTTTCACCCATTTGTTAATGAGAAAGAAGATAATGAGCCTGTATCTTCCACTTCCCAGGAACCACTAGTCATACTAGTCCCTATACCCAGTAGTATAGGCCCTATGTTTGTAGATACTAATGAGAGCACTACTAATACACAAATAAACACTGAGAATATAATGGATACAAATGATGCTACTCATCCTGAAACTAAACAAATCTTTGTTCTTGGGGACTCTATTGTCAAACAATTGGATTGTGCTATTTGTGATCAGGACAAAGAAAATAGAACTTTGTCGTGTTTCAGAGGTGCCAGAATTTCAGACATCGCAAGGATGTCTAAACACATATTTAAAAATGGGGATGATAGACCGCTTGTGATTATACATGCTGGAGCCAACAATATTCTGCACCAACATGAACAGCTTATTAAACAGGAATTTGTGGCACTCACAAATAGATTGGTGGAACAGGGCTGTGATATAGTCCTATCAGAATTACTACTAATGCCTAGAGCTACTATACAACAAACTTGTAAAATTAAATTTATCAATAACTGGTTACGAACTTGGTGCCTCAAAAAAGAAATGGGGTTTATCATCCACTGGGAAGAATTTGATAACAAAAAAGAACTCTTCTGTTGGGATGGACTTCATCCGAGTAAGGGAAATATTCTCTTAGGGCATTACATAAACTCCTATATCTCCAAACGTTTAAACTAAGTTGGGGGGTTGTGTATCACTAACCTCTTGTCAAACTGCTGAGTTGCAGTCTCACACAGTCAAGGCATCAATAAAGAGCATGGATAAGACACATACTGAATATAATGGGGCATTTTGGTTATTTGGTCTGCCACTAAAGGACCCCTTACCTTCTCTGTGGTCTGCCAGACCCATCTGCTGCTGCTGGTGAGGACCCCATCTGGACCATGCGAATAAACTAGACTGACGCCATGAAATATAATAGTGCAGGTTTATTCTGTGCTGCAGGTGTTCTCTTCCTGAGGACAAGCCCCAGGCTGACAAATTCTCTGACAGGCATACATGGCACTGCCAGGCAGCGCAACAATTAGATACATGCAGATTCAAAGTGCTCTTAAAGGGGTGGCAGCTTAACATTAAGCTGTGTGCTTAATGTGTGCTTCACATCACCGCTGGAACAGTGAATGTGAGCACCTCTTGAACAAGCAATAAATCTATAACAGTTTCTAAGTAAGAGATAATTAAGGCAAAAAAACAATTTCATGCATTGCTAGGCATTACTTTCACAAAATAATACTGGATAATCTGGACTACACTGGGGACCAGTCAGAGTAGCACCAAAGAGGGGGGAAGCACAGTAGTGCTTGAGGCTTGGTCATGCCACAAGCGCTAAAGTGCAGGGGAAGGAAAAGGGAAGAGTGGGAAGGGTAGCAGCAGGAGGATACCCAGAGTGCAGGCCAAAACTTTATTAACAGTTGCATGACAATAACAGGGGGACTGTCAATGTAAAGACATTCCTAAGGGGGCAAAAGTGTTATATGCAGGAATGCAGTACTGTCAGAACAGTTTCATAACATAGGTAGAACAAGACATTTACTGCGTAACAGTTAAAGACAGAAAAGGAATTAGTCCCAAAACACACTGAGTCCGGTTACAAAAGTTCAAGACCTCCTTTGACTTTTCCGGTCAGTGGGAATGGAGGCATGTGTTGATTGCACTAGTTCATGACAGGATGGGGTCAGGTCATTAAAAGCGACCCAGGAATTCTGCCCACTATAATATCCACACCATTTGACTTTAAGTCCAGGATCCATTTGTGAACTTCTTCCTTAAGATCTTCTCGATCTGGTACACTGTGGTGAGTAGAAGAGAGTCCTGAGAAGAAGAAGAAGGTTGAGAAGAAGAGGAATTCCCAGGTAAATCATCTGGTAAAACAGAATCCGGCAGGAGAGTGTCAGGAGTGGGAAGATCTGTAGGAACTAGTTGCAAGTTGTCTGGAAGGATCTCTGCTTCAGAGAGGATGGCAGGCTCAAGGGCAGCTTCATTTCTGGGTGGACTGGGGTCGTCTGGAAGGGTGTTACTCAGGTACCCATGCTTTAGTTGGTTTATATGGACTTTGTTGTGTACCAGCTTTCCATCCGACTTGCGTCAGACGTACGTGGACTGGAAGAAGCTTTTCTACGATGTAGAAGAGACCAGTCCAGGGGCGAAGCAGTTTCTTGGTGGTGTCCGGAACAAGAACAGGTCGGTACAAATAAACAATGCCTCCAACAGAGAATGAAGACTCATGCGACTTGGCTGCAGACATTTTTTGCATGGCAGAGTTTCTCTGGCCCAACGTGGTGATTGCGACAAGTCGGGCAAGTTCAAGCTGTTCCAGCAGAGGGATAATGAAAGAAGAAGCTGACTTAGGAACCTCTAGCAGCGAGAGATCTCTGTCCAGTGGAGTTCTTGGGTGACGTTCATGAACTAAGAAGAATGTGGTGTATTCTGTGCTGTCGACACAAGGGCTGGTATTGTATGCAAACTGCACAAAATGAACAAAACGTTCCCAGGTGTCGTGAGTCTCATCCAGATACTTGGAGACTGTGCTGAGAATGGCAGGCATCATTCTTTCACTCTCACCTTTGCATTGTGGAATGGTAGCTTGTGGTATGTATCTTTTTTATGTTGAGAAGTTTGCAAGTTTCTCGGACAATGGTGGAAAGGTAGTTAGTGCCTCTGTCTGAATGTAGGTACAGTGGAGTACCGTGAGGTCAAATGACTGTGTTGAGAAAGGCACTTGCCACTGTGGTAGCTTTGATGTCTTTTAGAGGGATTAGTTCCAAATACTTCATTAGGTAGTCCATAAAAATAAGGATGTGTTTATTGCCAGAGTCAGAGCATGTTGGTAAGGGCCCAAGAATGTCAGTGCAGACTCTTCGGAAGGGTTCAGTGGCTACAGGCATTGGAATGATGTGTGTCTTTTTTGGTTTAACAGGAGGCTTTCTTTGGGAGCAGGGCTGGCAGGGTTTTACAAATTGGACAATGTCCCTGTTCATGTGAGGCCAGAAGAAGTGAAGCCTTGTCTTTTCGAGAGTTCTGTGTACTCCCATATGACCTCCAGAGAGTGGAGAGGCATGAGTGGAGAGAAGAACTTGATTGATTAGAGAGGCTGGCACAACTAGCTGTACATGAGTTCTATCCATGTGTCATTGAGGAAGTATTGCGAAGCAAAGAAAAGTACATCTTGGCAATGCTTCTTTTGTTGCGATAAGGTTCCAGACTCTAAGAAGGTGATTATGTCAGTAAACAGAATGTCAATTCTTTGTTCCGTTTGAACAGTTGCTAGGGACAGATCAGATGTTGAGATGAGAAGCTCTTCGGCTGCTTGCAGTAACTGAGGATTTGTGTGTCTCTCTGTAGAAACAGTTAGTAGCAGCAAAGCAACTTGAGGTGCTGTAGGAGTGTCCACAGGAAGCACATCCATGGCATGGAAGGGAACAGCTTGCAAGCAGGATTCTTCATCTGTTGAGGACGATGCAGAGGGATATAATCTCCGGCTTACACCATCGGCGTTTGAGTGACCTCAATCTGGTCTGTACTGAATTTCAAAGTTGTAAGATTACAGCATGGCGATCCATTGGGTGAACTTGCCTACTGGCGCCTTCATTTCGAATAACCATCTGAAGGCAGAGTGATTAACGATAGCTGTAAAGGAGGAGTAGCAAAAGTAGCAGTCAAATGTCTTTACGGCAGATACCATGGCTAGACATTCTTTTTCTGTGATGCCATAGTTCTGCTCAGCTCAGGAAAGAGAGCGCCTGTCATAGGAGACAACTCATTCTGTTCCATCTTGAATTTGACAGAGCACAGTGCCCACTGCAAAGGAACTAGCATCTGAATAGAGCTTGATGGATTGGTCGAACCTTGGGTAGGCCAATACCGGAGAAGAGATTAGGTTTTGTTTTAAGGTTTCAGAGGCCTCTTTACATTCAGAAGTCCAAATATAGTCACATCCCTTTTTGGTGAGAGCGTACATTGGAGCTGCAATCTTGGCGTAGTTGCAAATGAACTTTCGGTAGTAGCCAGACAAGCCCAGGAACGCTCAAAGGTCTTTGAGATTGTTAGGCTCTGGATAGTCTTTGACTGCTTAGAGCTTGTCTGGATCTGGAGAGATGGCTTGAGAATTAACCACATGTCCCAGGCAATAAATATGATGCTGTACAAAACAACAATTTCTGGGTGAAGTTTGAGATTGGCTTGTCTGAGACGTTCGATCATTTCTTTGAGATGTTGGAGGTGCTCTGGTAAAGTTCTGCTGAAGACAGTCACATCGTCCAGGTAGACTAGGCAAGATTTCCAAGACAACCCACATAGTACAGCTTCCATAAGACGCTGACATGTGGCTGGACTGTTCCGAAGACCTGTAGGCAAATGTTTGAACTGAAAAAGTCCCAAGTGGCAGCGCCAGGCTGTGTATGGACGAGAAGCTGGATCAATGGAAACTTGATAGAACCCACTCTGGAGGTCTAGAGTGGTGAAGTAAACAGGACTGTCCACACCAAGACTCTGTAAGACATCTTGGTTGTAGGCAAGGGATGAGCATCCTGCACCATGTAGGCACTGAGTTTCTGTAGTCTGCCACAAAGCGATACCCTTTGTCCTTCTTTACCACCAGCAAGCAAGGTGCACCCCAGGGACTTGTAGACTCTTCAACAATTTCTTGGTTGAGCATATCTTTGATTATGTTCTCTAGGACTTGTTTCTGTTTATGGCCCACTTTGTAGGCTTGCTGACGGATTTGTTTCTGGTTGGGCTGCACTTCGATTGTGTGGTGCAGGATATCGCAGCATCCAAGCTTGTTATCTGGGCCTACAAAGACATCCGGATAATTCTCCTGGAATTTCAGTAGTTGTTGCTTTTCAGTAGGAGATGCTGGAAGTTTTGAAGAAGACAGTCTCTGACTGAGGTGTAACTCTGAAGCTTGAGTGGTAGTGATAGTACTGACAGGAGTAGAGTAAGTGGAACCAGGCTGAGGTTCTTGCATGAGATGGAGCTGGTCCACTGAAGACAAGCAGACAAACTTTCCGATGTTGGCACCCTTTGAAATAATCTGTGAAGGTGCAGCATTTTTAGAAGACTTCGCCATCATGCACCCCCGATAAGGTATTTCCTGGAAGGAGACCTGACGAATGCAGCATGAGGGATCCCGTGACAGTACCAACAACACGTTGTGGAAGTGGTTCACCTCGAATCTTGGCAATCAAAACCATTTCTGACTGAGGAAGCACAGTGGCTGAGTCTATAGCTGCGAGTTGCCTCTGAGGATCTAGTGACAGTTTGAGGCAAAGTCCAGGTTGGCTTTGTGAGCTTTGAGAAAGTCCAGGCCCAGGGCCAGATTAATGGATGCAGGGGCCCTACTCCAAGTCTTATTTTGGGACCCCGGGGGGCCCCTAAATGCCAACATCCTACTCTTCTGTGGCGCCGGGCACACAGAAACCTTGTAAACTCCAGCAATTCATCAATTTAACAATTAGCCTCTAGCTTAGTGGTGAAGCTAAGTAGAATCTTTTCAGAGCAATGTGGTTTTGCTCCCAGATTTCTGATAAATGATGCATCAAATCATTTAAATACAAACAGTGAATATAGTAGGTAGCCCCACCATGGCTATAGAATCTTGCAGCCCCCTGAGTCCAGGCTAGCAGCAGTAGCAGGCAATCCTCACCCCCATGTAAATGCAATTATTTTCTTTTCTCTGTTTTTTCAGTCATTTTTTTTCCTCAATTCAATTAACCGCTGTTAAGTGTTCCTTTCCCGCCATTTCCAATCCAAGCAAATCATCCACCAAATCCTAAAATCATTGAAGTCAAGACAAAATGAGAAAGTCAACATGACAGTGTTGGTTCTTAGCACGCAGTAAGTAATAACATACCTGGTGGTGTGGCCTGCCCTGACAGACTGGTCAATCATCGGACTCTGCCTGGGACTCCTCACAGGACCAGAGGTCCAGCAGCAGCAGCACTAACTGACTACAGTCACCAGCACACAACGAGCAGCACACCATCTCTCCAACACTCGGAATCAGAGTTGTCATCAACATCCGATGAAAAGAAGTGCTGGACGGTGGCAAATCAGTCGACTCCGGCCTGGCCCGCTCTCTCTACTAGTGATCTGTAGTCTTCTTCAGTTAAGAGCGAGACAATCCCCGACCAACCATTGTCTACTCATCCTCCTCTGTCCTCGACTCCTCATTGCCCAGCCACACGCCCTGACACCACTCACATGCATGCAGATTCCTGCTTCCTAGTAGCCACACCTCCAGGAGGACCTCTGAGACATGGTTGGTTGTGAGGGTGGGCCGATCGCGGGCTACCCTGTCTGTGCTGTGCAGCTTGCCCCGCCCCTGAGAGGCGGAGCCAGAGAAACTGAGAGACTTGCTCAGAGCGGGGGTTTCTTTTTTGGCAATGCTGTGAATGTGATGATCCCACAGCCGCTTGACAGTACACCAAGTATGGCCAGTCCGAGGTTGGCGGCTATGGTCTGCCGGGTAGGGAAAAAGGAAATAAAGTTACATTAAATAGTGAGGGGGCCCTGCTGAACCACGGGGCCCTATGCCATGGCGTAATCTGCATACAGGTTAATCCAGCCATGTCCTGGCCAAGAGTTAATGCAGGTTGAAAATCAGGTACTATGTATAACTTGACAGAAGCTTGCTGTGAGCCAAAGCGGAGCTTGAGATGGACCATGCCTGTGATAGGTGCTGTAGCTGTACTTGCTGTGGTAATGTACTGTATGTTGGCTGGAGAGACATTAGGCATGTGACGAATAGCTTGGTTGTTCAGAATACTACTGTTGATAACTGATATTTCTGCTCCAGTGTCGACCAAGGCGTGTGTGGACCAATCTCCAATAGTGACAGGTACATAGTTTGCTAGGAGAGGTGTCGGATGACAGGTACCTTTGCCCCTGGGAGTGAGTGTGTGCCTGAGTTTGCAGTTGGAGGATGCATTGTGTTTGAATTGCGAGAGTCAGAGGGGCAGTCAGTTGCTGTGTTCCCCTGCCCAACAAAAGCCCCTAGTCTGTTGGGCAGCGCTTGTTTCCTTGATCCTGGGAGTAGTTGAGGTTATCCTGTTGATTGCGATGTGGTGGGCATCCTTTGTTCTCTTGCGTCCTGTAGAAATACTTTAACTTTAGGCAGACGGCGGCAGTGTGTCCTCTGAATCCACACCACTGGCAGGTTACAGGCTCTCGGGAAGGCGGAGGTGGATCAGGTTGCTGTCGAGGTGGTTGCATAGTGTTAGAATTTGCAGAGGAGGCAGTTGAGCTGATGTGTAGGGTATTGACAGTTGAGATAAGCTTGTCAATTATTGCTTGTTGCTGTTGGAGATGTGGTGAGTGCAGCCAGTTGTGAGGTTTGGGGCACCTGAGCACTAGCAGACTGAAAGATTGAAATGGTCTCTTGAGCTAGCCATGCAGTTTGGATGGTGTCTGTCCAGGTAGTTGGCTTTGTTATATGACATAGGTACGAAATTGAGGAGGAAGTCCCCGGACAAAGGCTGTTACTTGATCTTGCTCTGTTTTCTGTAGGCGTTTGTAGCGAGACTCAGTGTCCACAATGAAGGTTTCGAGAGATTCAGTGGGTTGCATGGTACATTCCCACAGCTGTTGCTCCAATAACCAGGGTGGGTGTGCTTTGAGAAAATGGGCTTTGAAGATTGTGTACAGTGTGACAGTATCTCCTTTGACTTGGTCTGGAAGTGCATTGAACCAGGAAATGGCAGTCCCTCTCAGAAGCAAGCGCAAGGCATTGGAGATGCACAAGGGATCATTCCAACCATTGAAGGAAATCCATGTTTGGAATTGTTCCAGCCAGTCGACAGCATCTTAATGAGGCAAAGCTGAGAAGGGTACTGGTTGTATGCTGGTATGGACTGTGGTGAAATGGCTTTAATGTAGGCCAGGTTGTCTTGAATAGCTTGCATAGCTGGTGCTCCTTGAGCGGAAATA
The DNA here is from genome assembly GCA_016271365.2 of Neoceratodus forsteri. Classification (NCBI taxonomy): domain Eukaryota; kingdom Metazoa; phylum Chordata; order Ceratodontiformes; family Ceratodontidae; genus Neoceratodus; species Neoceratodus forsteri. The sequence goes on from CM057454.1 coordinate 789,694,513, forward strand.
GTAGACTGGATGTCATGGAGGATTGTTTCGATTTTGTAGCCCCATGCCCTAGAGGTGGGTGAAGGTAGGACTCCGGACACTCCGGCACCCATATCTGTGTCATCGTCAGACATCATGGTTGGAGATGAGCTTCATTTCACCGCGCGAAGGTCGTATGGGTGAGAAGGAGTTGCCGTCATGCAGGAGACAGGATGTCATGTCGTAGATGAAGTGCCGAGCAAAATTTGTTTTTTGTAGACAAAAGTACAAATTTTTGTAGAAAATTTCCTCAAATGACATCTCAATAAAGAAGTCCCACTCAGTTCTGTGTTGGTTGTTATTTAAATAAAGGCTTTGTTGGCAAAAATCAGCTATTGGTTGCAGTGTCCATACATTCCAATAGGATTGCCATTGCTTTCAATGGAGTGAGGTCAATTTGTGCCCTTCACAAGATGGCTGCCGAACTTGGACATGCAGTTCCTGTGGGATGTGACTGGCCTGATTGTGGTAAGATGGCCGCTAGCAGGAGAGTTAAGGTTAACTTCCTGTCTTGTTGTTTTGCTCTGTACAAGATGGAGGATCCTTGCCATGAGGCTGCCTGGCTGCCGAACAGTGTTCAAAATGGCGATTGCCACCCTGATGTCCTTCATCTCCACTGAAAATGGCGGGAGGTTTTCCTTGGTTTTGGTGAGTTAGAAGCTGAGGGGGGAATTTCTGTATTTGTTTAACTGTGTCCTGTTTTGTTTATTGTGCTGCCTTTTTTGCTTCTCTTTATCCCCCAGGGTTGTGCTTTATTCTATTTGTCTTAGACCTGTCCTCTATATTTATACTGAGCCCTGATTGAGCTTCCTTCATGTTTTATGTTCTGTTTCGTAATTGCTCCTGTTTCATTTTGATATGCCCCCGACTGTGTTTTGGTGACCGTTTTGTTCTGGCTCCTCCGTTTTGTTTTTCTGTCTTGTCCTAAGAACTTGCTTACTCCGGTTGGGCTCATATGGCTACTTTGTTAAGAAAGCCCGTCTTGTAGCATTGCCGAGCGGGGAGACAATCGCTCAGTGAGCTGCTGCTGCAGAGAAGGGCAGAATGTGGTGTAGAGCAGTGCTGCTGCTGCATACTGTGGCTGTCCGGGAGGAGCGGAGACTCATGCAGCTGCAGTCCAGTATTTACTTTAATTTACTTGTATGGCTGCTTTTTGTGTTGTGTGGTCCAGCAGGATAGAGGAGCACTTCCGTACTGGAGGAGAGTAATGGAGCCACGTGATGTATAGGAGCGGCAGGAGGGCCAAGCAGGGAGTGGAGGCTCTGTTTCACTGCAGGACTGGCTTTCAAGAGGAGCAGGATAGTGGTCCGTGGCGGCTGTAGAGAGGACAGAGTGGAGCCGTGGACTTGAGTGGAAAGTAATCTTCGGGGCTGCAGTAAGTTGGGCCACTTTTGGGTCACGAGCCACAGTTTGCAGAGCGGGCTGAGCCGCGGTTGTGAAGCAGGACTGGATTTGAGGTCCTGAATGGCGGCAGTCTTTTTGGGAGGTGGAAGTCTGTCGGAGGTCTGAGAGGCTGCTTGCGTTTGTGGAGCAGAACAGGAAGGGAGAGGAGCTTTTGAGTAAGGCCCAGACAGAAGGGCACGCTTAGTACAGGTTTTTTCTTTTTTTCCTCACTGCTGCTGTCTTTTAGTTATGTATTTAGTAGTCCATTCTGGAGCAGCATTTGCTTGTGGAGCGTTTGAAAGTGAAGCTGGCTGGGGTTAGGCACTGAACCTGCCATGAGGTGGAAGCTGTGGGGGGGGGGGATGCACAGTTCGCAACTCCGTGGGGGCAGGGTGTAGCACATTTATTTTGAACCAGTGCAGGCATGGAGCTGCCGACCAGCAGGATTGGAACACTTGTACTCTGTTAGGCTGGTAAAAGTTGGAGGGCTGCAGGCTACTATACACAATTCAGGAGACAGTTCATTGTTCATTTTTTTTTCTTCTCTCTGCAGCCAAGGTTGTAGTTTATTGAGCATTTAAACAGTTCAGCCGTACTGGGGTGGTAATTTTGGGGTTAACCAATGACGCAGACAAGCGAGATGGGGTTCTGGACAGAAGGGCCGCATTCTCCACCATGTGTGGCGTTTTGGTTATTTGGTCTGCCACTAAAGGACCCCTTACCTTCTCTGTGGTCTGTCAGACCCACCTGCTGTTGCTGGTTAGGACCCCATCTGGACCGTGAGAATAAACTAGACTGACGCATGAAATATAATAGTGCAGTTTTATTCTGTGTTGCAGGTGTTCTCTTCCTGAGGACAAGCCCCAGACTGACAAATTCTCTGACTGTCAGGCATACATTGGCACTGCCAGACAGTGCAACAATTAGATACATGCCGGTTCTAAGTGCTCTTAAAGGGGTAGCAGCTGAACATTAAGCCCCATGCTTAATGTGTGCTTCACAATAATATACATAATTCCAATGTAGATGCAACACCAGCCGTTACACCAAAGAACTCAGGATATTACTAATGTGAGGAGCTTGAAAAATAAAATGGATAAACTATATATACTGGCTTCTGAAAATATCGATATATGTGGAATTACTGAGACATGGTTCTCTGATAATGATTGGTGCACTGAAGTACTGAGATACACCAAGATCTTTAAAAATCGTGAAAATAAAAAAAAGTGGCGCTATTGCACGCTATATAATTGACAAGTACAACAGTTATGAAATAAAGCTACAGGACACTGAAAGTGAAATTGTATGGACAAAAATCTGCAATGCAGAGAAGACTTTGACAATAGGTCTAGGATACTGTTCTCCTAACTTCGGAGTTACTGAAAACAACATTTTTATGGATGAACTAGAGAACATGGAAGTGTGTGATGATTATATTTTAATGGGTGATTTTAACTTTCCTAACATAAATTGATCAACACTGGAGGCAAAGGGTCAGGTAGAGAAAAGATTCCTAGATGTTTTTTTTTTCAGCATAACTTAGAACAACTTGTGACAGAACCAACTAGAAATAATAATCTGCTAGACTTAATGTTTACTAATATCATGGATGCAGGATCAACACCTGTTGTACTACAGCCGCTTGGTGATAGTGAAAATAATATGGTCCAGTTTAACTTAAAAAGATTTGCTAACATCAGAAAAGGTATGACCAAAATTAGAAATCATCACAAAGCTGACTATGAAAGCATGAATAAATTCTTAGCTTCATGGAACTGGAATGATGAACTTAAAAACCTTGACCAAAAAAGAATATGAGAATTTTTATTTTTATTTTTTTATTTATCAATTTGTTAACCGGATTGGGACACTGGACAAGTCCTTTTTCAGGTCTGACCTGGAACATACAACAATCAACATTAATGACAACACAATAAAATCACATTAACAATCACACTTAAACTGCTGCAGCAAAAATAACTTAAACTTACATTTAAAACTATCAGAAGATAAAGCTTGACAAAGAGTAACGGGCAACGCATTCCAAAGCGATGGGACTGCGACAGAAAAAGACCGCAACCTATTCCGTTCTTATAAACCAGTAAATTCAGTAAGATGCCATTAGATGATCTCAAATTTGGGAGAGACGAACGAAGTACAACCATATCAGCCAGAGAGAAATCAGAAAAAAAGAAGCTTATAAAGCATATAGCCTGAAAAATAAGCAGTTCTTGCCCTGGGTGACAACCAGCCTATTTGTAAATACAGGGTACAATGATGAGTTATAAATCAACTGAAAGAATAAACCTACAAATATTATTATAGGCTACAGTAAAAACATTATACTCCCTAAATAATTAACAAAAAGATTGAACACTGTATAACAAACTGGGTACCAGAACGCACTAAATACAATACCAGTAATCAGAGTTCCATTATGGTGGAACAAAAACATTAATAGTAATATCAATAAAAAAAAGTAAGGCGTACATCAAATATAAAAAGTAACAGACTGAATTAAACTGTAATTGATTTAAAAATCTGGCTAACAAAATAACAAAACTTATATGTATTGCTAAACAGAACCTTGAAATGAAATTAGCAACAACAACAAGAGAGACTATAAAAAAGTTTTATAATTATAGATCATTAAAAGGCAACCACATAGGTGTAGGACCATTATTACTGGATCAGGCTGTTATAAGTGATGACACTGAGATGGCAAAAGAACTAAACACCTACTTTTTAAGTGTATTTAAATCTAAAGAAAATGTCGATACAGATAGCATAACGAATCATGAAGACCCAGTCTTATTTATGGAAGAGGATATTTCAGCTGTCATTAAATATATTAAACCAGACTCTTCACCTAGCCCAGATGGACTTATGCCACAATTTCTAAAAGAACGTACTGGTCCATTGACTACTTTGTTTAATGCGTCTTTTAAAGAAGGAACAACTCTGCCACTATGAAATGTAGCTACCATTACACCAATACACAAAGAAGGAAATAGACAAGTGATGAGTAACTATAGGCCCATTACCCTGACTTCGTCCATAGGAAACCTTATGGAAAGGCTCTTGTAACAAAGAATTGCTGACCGCATGCACAAAATAGGGTACATAGACATCCCAGCATGTCTTTACTCCTGGAAGGTCATGCCTAACTGATCTAATTAATTTCTTTGAGCCAGTTAGCAAGGCTCTTGACATCGGAATGCCTGTTGATATGATTTTCCTGGACTATGCAAAGGCATTCGATACTGTATCCCTTAAAGTCCTAATTGGGCAACTAGTTAGAACTGAACTTCATCCTAACATCATAAAATGGGTAGTATCTTGGCTTAATGATAGAAAGCAAAGGGTAGCCATAAGAGGCCATATGTCAGCATGGGGTAATGTTACAAGTGGAATCCCTCAGGGCTCCGTGCTGGGGCCATTATTATTTAACATTCTGGTCTCTAACATGCAAATTACTAACAGTGTCTGGATTAATAAGTATGCAGACGACTGTAAAATAGGGTGTGTAGTAAATGATATACAGTCGGTTGCACAACTACAAGAAAACCTGGATATATTGGCTAACTGGGCAGTAGAAAATAAAATGATCTTCAATAAGTCCAAATGCAAGGTAATGCATTTGGGTTAAAATAACATCAAAGCAAGTTGCACACTGAACAATATATAATTGCAGATTACATCAAATGAAAGAGACCTGGGTGTTATTTCTGATGACTTTAAATTAGACACGCATACTAAGAAAACTGAAACATAGAAACATAGAAGTTGACGGCAGATAAGGACCGCAAGGCCCATCCAGTCTGCCCATTTCTTTTTCTACCTTATAAATGTGCCATCGGCCTTTGCTCTGTCAGTGACCTATCTATTCATAGTCATTTGTATTTCTCCTGTTAAAAAAAGTGTCACTGCATACTAGGACGTATCCTTAAACATGTTAAAAGTAGGAAATCAGGGGTTTTATTTATTTTATTTATTTATTTATTTAGATTCTGGATTAACACCTTTGAGCCAAAGGCTGTTTTACATAGGTTCCACGTCAAGGACAATAAAGGCAATACAACCGTTCAGGAAAACAAAATAAGTTAAGGTAAACATACATACAGTGTCAAGGCAAACAGAGTAGGTAAGTTAGGCAGTATAATTGTATATACATAATGCAGGACGGTAAGCAACAAGAACAGGTTAAATTATAAGAAATAGAGAAAATTGCACAAGAGCATACCCAGAGGTGCAGCCAGAAGGCCTTGTCAAAAGAAAGAAGTGGGAAGGGGTAAAGGGCAAGAGGCCTCAGCCCAGGTTCAGGCTGTGGCAGGTAGGACGGCTGGTAATGAGCTCAGCCAGGTTGATTGTGGAGGGATAGCAGGGGGTAGGTTGCAGAAGCAGGATAGTAGGGTAATAGGAGCTGCTGGCATAGTAGAAGTTTGAGCCGGGGGCAGGGAGGTGGAGGGGATGTGCAGGTTTAGTCAGGTGGCTGGGGTAGATTGGACTGTAAGGAGGATAGTGAGGTAGGTGGGGGAAATGGGAGGCATGCTGGGGTATGGTGTAATGGGTAGGGTAGGGGGCAGGAGGGAGGGGGAGGTTAATCAGAGGGACAAGGACATTGTATCATGCATAACAGTCGCAGGAGGCTCGGGCTACAAGGTGGCCATGGAGCTTTTGTTTGAAAGGGCCAATAGTGGCTACGTCCGTGACCTCCTTGGGCAAGGAACTGAACCATTTTGGGGCTCTGAATGCAAAAGACCACTGTCCTTGAGAAGTACGACAGTGAAGGACTTGTAGGGAGGAGTTATCAGAACTTCTGGTGTAACGAGTACTGCAAGAAGGGATGAGGAGACTCTGCACTCCAAGGGGCAGCAGATCAATGGAGGCCTTCTTTACCGCAAGACAGGTATGGTAGAAAATTCGGCCATGCAGTTGTAACCAGTTGGCCTGTTCATAGAGATCACATGCGAGTGTCTGAGGGGCAGCCCCTACAAGAAGACAGCATGCCTTGTTCAAGGCTATAGATAATCTCCTAAATGCAGAGTACATTGCTGCTCCATAGATCACAAGTCCATAATCTATTAATGAGATGATGGAGCATTGGATGGCTAGCTTGAGAGCTTGATCTGTTAGGCAGTGTTTATGCTTGTACAGGAGACCGGTGCGGGTATTCACAGATTTGGCAACAAGGTCAATGTGGTTATTAAAGGACAGGGTAGAATCCAGAGTAACACCAAGATACTTGAAGGATTGTGTCTATTCTAGAGCTGTACCAGAGCAGTTCCTGATTATTAATGATTCAGCTCGAAGTTTGCTGTGGAAGAGCATAGATTTTTTTTTTTGGTAATTGAGCACCAATTTCTTAAACAAGAACCATTGCTCTTTTTCTGAGAAGCTTTCCTGAAGTTGCCTCTTCAGTAGAGACTAGTCAGAATTCTTTGTGTAGATTACCACATCATCTGTGTATAGCAGAACTTGTTTGGGGCATTGGGCTGAGAGCTTGTTAAGGAAAATGCTGAAGAGCAAAGGACCCAGGTTAGAACCCTGTGGTAGTCCTGAGCAGACAGGGAGCTTTGATGACAGGACGTCTCTTATTCTCACCTGCTGTGTGCACTCGGAGAGGTAGCTTCAGAACCATCCAAGGGTATTTGGAGACAGGCCTAGTTCGGCTAGCTGTTCAAGCAGTAGGGGATGATTTACTGTGTCAAATGCCTCGGAGAGATCAATAAAGGTGGCCCCAACAAATTGACCCTGGTCCAAAGCCTGCTGGATATAGCCCCTGGATTCCAGCAGGGCGGAGGTGGTGCTGTGCCCTTTCCTAAAACCGTGTTGGTAGGGACATTGGAGATTAAACTTCTCCATATACTCAACCAGCTGGTCTGCTGCAGTTCTTTTGAGTGCTTTGGATAGTAGGGGAAGAATGGAGATGGGCCTGTAGTTGTCATGCAGGGCTCTGTCACCATTCTTGTATATGGGAGGTCACCAGGGCTAGCTTCCATTTGCTGGGGAACTGGGAGAGCATGAGGAACTTGATGATGTTTGTAAGGGGAGATAGGACTACATTGAGCATGGGTCAATAAGTTTCAGGTCCAGCGTGTCTCCACTGTAGCGGACCTTCCCGAATACTTTGGTTAAGTATTTTTTGGCTTCATGTTCAGTCACTGCCTTAAAATAGAATGGAGGATGCACCGAGTCTGAGACTTGCGAGCCCTTAGGAGCAGCCCTGGGGGGGGGGGGGTGTCAAAGAAGTTTGAAGGTAGAACATGGCTGAGGTCCATAAAAACAGAATTGAATGTGTTGGCAATCACTGTGGGGTCAAGGGTTACGGTGCCGTCTAGATTCAGCATGGAGTGGGCAATTCTGGAGTCTTTCCCAGTAATTTCCTTAAGATTGCTCCAGAATTTCCTACCATCCTTCCAAGTGTCAGTGAGGATGTTTCTGTAATAGTTTGCTTTGTCTTGGCGAATGGCCATAGTACAGGAGTTCCTGGCAGATTTGTATGCCTGTATGTCAGTCTGCTTGCCTATAGCCCTTGCCCAGTTCATAAGCTTGCAAAATGTTTTTAAGTTCTGAATCAGAGATTAAGTAAGCATTATAAAATGGTAAAAGAAAATCCTGAAATCCGATTGGCTGTTGTTCATGTAGCAATTATGTTCCATGCATGGAAAATAAAAAGTGCTGCCAAATGTGGACTGATCACCACTAGAATCATTAAGCTAATAGAAATTTAAAAACTCAACTGGCAGCCATTGTTTTTTGCCCTGTAGCTCACATTTACTTGCACTGGGCCCTAAAAATAATAGTACCTTAAATACAAAATAAAACAGATTAATTAAATGTTGCTTCCCTGATAATCACATTCTCCTTACACACATAAACACATTAGAAACATTAAGTATTGTTTATAGTTTTCATTACAACTGTTTCTGTGCTGACAATGAAAAATCCCCCTACTATCTTTACCTGCTCATCAGAGAAATCTCTTCTCCTTGCCCTCACAGTGAGATAATTGAGTCTCTGGCTGTAACAGAGGCCTTTGTTTTGTGTGTGTGTGTGTGTGTGTTTGTGTGTCTGTGTGTGTGTGTGTGTGTGTGTGGTATGTTAGGAAAGTAACATTCTAGCAGTAGAACTGAGCAGAATTTTGAATCCATGTATTCCATGGTAAACATTCCATTACAAACAAAACAGAGAAAAAAACAGGAAGAAGAAACTAGGAAACAATACAATGACATCATCAGTGACATCATTTGTTGTGGGTGGAAGGACTATTTGATCATAAATGTACACAAGTAAATCTATTGTTTCTACATATAAACGTGCTTTTCCCAACTGTAAAAAGTTTTTTAAAAAGGTTCCCATTTTATAAGCGCAATAAGGCACTCCAGGATGTGCGTGGATCACATTTTATCGCACGGCCAGCGGCTAAAGTCACTCTGCCTTCGACCTCGTGCCTTATTACTCCCCAGGCCATGCAGTAAAATATGTTCCATGCATACCCCATCATGTCTTACTGCTTACTTAAGCCACGAAGAAGGTGGCATCTAATGGGGAATTAATGCATGGGCCGAGTGCCTACAACCACCCAACCATACATTAATTCCCCATTAGATGCCACCTTCGGAGTGGCTTAATGCTCTTGTAACATGGTTATTTGTGCTTTTACCTGACGTTTCTCTCTTGCATGGTATGGTACAAAACTGACACAGAGATTTATTTCTTTGTTTGAAGATGTTCAGTGCACTTTGTCCACCGCTGTCAAAACAACACTTACATTTATTTATATCCTGATGTGGACAGTACAACACAACATCTTTCTAATCGTGAAGTGTCATTTAACTTTTTTTTTTTTTTTTACATTTGTCAACATTCTTCATGGCTACTATTTCTGTACAGTTACTAGGAGGTCCAAACCTTCCGAATGTCTGTCTGCCGCGATCTGCGCTGCTCCACTCGATTACTATATTTGCCGGACTTCTGTATTGTGTGTTCCTCTGTGGTCCTGTGTGATTTGAACTATTTTCCGGTTTCTTATCCAAAGGTTCTGTCCGTGGGCAGCATATTGTTCGCAACTTTTGATTTCACTCTTATAGCTACTTCTCATTCACACCACTTGATTTCTTGCTCCATTCGTCACAGTTCACCGTTGTATACACAGTGCATTGCTTGACATTACAGCATTAATTACTCTGTTCTGACGGGGATGCTATTGTGGTGCTGTGCTCCGGAAATACTTTATTCGTGCTGCTAAGATTGCCTTATGGGTCATTTGTGGGACAGGTCACTGGGCTTCTGACAGCGATCGAGGAGGTACTGTTCTGCCGATTTTACATGTGTTGCCATTTCATACTGGCGATTTCTTCTTACTTGCACGATTGTTGACTTTACCGTTTATTTTTCAACAATAGTATGGTTCTCCATTGTGCGACATAATGACGGTTATTAGGGCGAGTGCCTGCCAGGGACAAATACCGTTCATTACACTTTGTGCACTTATATTTGTGTACTGCTTATTTTTGTCCTGTGGCTTAGATTGGTACCTCAGTTTGGAGACTGCATTATTGTTAACTTAATGCTGTCTCCAAACTACCAGATGCGATGCGTTTGCTCCAATCATTGCTGCTGTTTGCCACCTCTACTATTTTGCCATGTTACAAAGTGTTACTAGTACCTGTTGTGATGTTAGTATTCAATCTGCGCCTTACCAACACTGCCGTGGACTCGAAACAAGAAAATACCCTTGCTTCCAGATTACCCTCTCGAGACTCCCTGTTTTCACTTTCCCTTGAGCTGGATGTAGCTTGTGAATCTTGGATTTTTTCTCTCTTTGCAACGATTGCTTATTCTTACTTCATCCTTTGTGCTTTAAACATTTAATTTTATGTCTGGTCTAAAGAGGGAAAAAGAGCTTGAACGATCAAAATTCACAGTACCGCGGTGTCTTTTCAGACCACCGCTTACAAGTGTCAGACACCTTTTTTGGTCTGCTCCACTCATATTTCCAAAACCACTGAAAGGTCCAACTTCACTCGTGCTTTCAAAGAGGCTCTAAATGGACCGACTCACAAAAAAACAGTTCTCACTCAATTCTCAGTTCTCACTCACCAGTTCAAGTCAGAAAGTCCAGGAGTCTTAAGGTACACACATCTTACTGAGTTCTTACTTGCAATTTTGTAGTTTCATTCCTGGAAGCAACAGAAACCTAAAACAGTTGTTGAAAACCAGCCCAGGCGCTTTCTAGCGGTGAATCTGCTTCTCTGGCTGCATGCTGCTAAAGTGACCAGTAATGGCGATTCCACTAAATTAGAACAAAACACACATATGGAGCAGTGTCCTGGATATTGCAATGGGTGCTTGCCAAAACAATTATTATAAAAGATCCCAAGCTTGGCAGCACTCAGGGCAAACAAAGTCTTAGCAAGTTATTAATAAATTCAGTAAATAAACATGTGGGACAGCAACTGAGATTTAAAAAATAAAGCCAGAGTCCACGGCACTGACCCCCAGCACTTTGGGTCTGTTTGTGACCCTTCATCAGGGGGTGTGGTCAAAGATGCACAAGCCATCATTTTATTTCCATAATTTAAAGAAACAACATACAATTAATTACCTGTGGCACCTTTAGCACATTGGTAAGGCACAAAGCTTATGAATTCATAAACCATTCCCTGTGCATTATGCTAAAAAATCCACATATTTAAATGCATTTTTTTTAATTATTATTTCTGTTTCTTCTCCTCTGGTCGGCAGCCCCATTCCGCCGACCCCCAGCCCGTCCCCGGAATAGCCGTGCCTATCTTATGCCCGGCCGGGGCAGAGCCTGTGGGGAGTCGGTCATCATCCTGCTGCTGCTGGTGTTTTCTGCCTCCGGTTATCACCCAGGAGTAGGAGCGCATGTGCGTGGAGGTGCGCATGTGCCCTACGGCCCTGGTTACGACTCCTTTCCCCACCCCATGGCCTAACGCCCGGCCCCCTCTAGCCCTTGCCACTCCTAGCCTCCACTAGTGGTCACCGTCAGCTGAGGGGTGCCGCATCCCCTCCCCAGAGAGGAGAGCCTGCCTGCCGGCAGCTCAGTCCAGCTCTGCCCTCCCCCTTCTGCTGTCGACCTCCAACGACCCAAGCTCATTCCCGAACCCGGGTCGCCAGCGTGCCGCGAGGTAAGGCGTCCAGCGCCTCAACCCTCAGCACCACCGGGCCGGCTATTTAAATGCATATTTGAACTTTCAGCACATTAAATAGGTTCATAAGTTATGGGTTCAAGTCAAGTAGCTTGGAAGCCATGCTGGCCTGGTGCAGCTGAGGGTTGAGGTGCTGAATGCCACACCTCGCGCCACGTCGGCGACCCGGGTTTGGGAACGGACTCAGGGTGCCGGAAAATTGGCAGGAGGAGGAGAGGATCGAGCGTCTGGAGGACTGCTCTCTTCTCTTGGGGAGGGTGGTTGGCATTCCTTCCTGCATTAGCGGCCCCTGGTGGAGGCCGGGAGACTGCAGCATGTTGAGGAATTCACAGTAAGAGTATGAGAGCAGTGGCGGATATCCTGCAGGTGGGCGCGGGAGGTGCCCGCGCTGTGCTGGACGTCCTTGCACATCTGCGCTCCCGGGGACTAAAATAGTAGAAACCTCTTCCTGCTGGGGATAGGCGAAGGCATCTCCCTGATCCACACTCCCAATGCTGGACGCTCCCCGCCCCCCCGGCCCGGAGCTCAATATTCTAGATAGAGCACCCTGGGCGGATAGGGCGGCCCTTCCTCAGAGGGTTCAGACCTGAGGGATGTGCCGGGCCGGGGGAGCGGAGTAGGGGAATGTCACAGCGGGAGGTAGAGATCACAGGAGATCGCTGGAGAGAGTTCCCCAGATGGGAGGTGCATAAAGAAAGTTTGGAGGAAAAAAAAAAGCAGCTTGGTAGACAATAAAAAGACTTGCCACTAACAGTGGATGTATCCTAATTTTTCTCCTCCCATGTGTAGATCTAACTGGTATTTAAAGGCAACAATGTTCGGTGCTCATAAAACAGTTTCTGGTAAACCATTCCACATATTCACCACCCTCTGGTTAAACCAATGCCCCCCTTTTTGTAGTCCTATATAATTCCCCTTTCAACTGATAGGGATTTCCTCTTAGTGCTCTACCTTGGTTTTCCTTTCTAGTTAAAATTGCAGATTCCCAAATCATCTCATCTTGGAGGGATCTATATACATAGCATAAATACCCTCTGATTTTACGATATCCCATAGAAAACATACCCAGTTCCCTCAATCTATCCTTGTAGGCCATATCTTTGACTGTGTTTGCTTTTTTCGTCATAGGAGCTTAGTGAGGATAGAGTGCCGGTGGATGCCAGGGAATGCTTTGATTGGGGTAGGGTGAGGGCATGGGATGCCACTGGATGCCAGATACTGATTGGACTGGAGCTTGGTGAGAGAGGAGTGTTCCATTTGGTGTCTGGGACTGCTTGGCATAGGGTAAGGTGAGGCAGGGGTGACCCAGTACTCCAAGGATTGCTTACCATATCAGTACAAGGCAGTGTGCATCTGTTACATATGCTTTTAAAAAAGGAACACATTTATTTTTGTATTACCTTGTTTATTCCCCCTGTCATTCTCTGGTGACCCTCACTCCTTCAGGCTCCGTAATTCCCTCCTAACCCCACTGACCTTACCCGAGCCTCTTCGATTCCTCACATCGCAGTCGGTCCCCCCAGGATATCCTGGATGTAACCCTTCATCGGGCGGGTTCCTCTCCTCTGCGAGGGAAGGCACCGGGGATGACAGCCCAGTGCACTCTCACAGGGTCCAGGGATGCTGCTGAGGAGGAGGAGGCTTTCGGAAGGCACTGGAGGTGTCTGGGGACAGAGAACCATCATCTGGTGGCCACCGAGCGGTATTTCTGCTTTTCTAGGTTCTCCAGCACGCCACTCATGTAGTGCCTCCAGTCTCCACTGGGGGCCGCTGCCTAGAGAGGCCATCCCCAAACCCACCCCAGGATAGGAGAGCAGTCCTACAGACGCTCGATCTTATCCTCCCCCTGCTGACCCCCAGTGACCTGAGTCCATTCCCAAACCCGGGTTGCTGACACGGTTTGAGGTAATGCGCCAGTGCCTCAGCCCTCTATGCTACCGGGCCAGCGCAAAAAAGGAAAAAATTTAATTGCAAAAAAAAAAAACTATATGTACGCAAAGCTTTGAAAGTATGACAGTGCAATGTTAGGCTAAAAAAGTCCACTGAATCTTATTTAATGTGTTGTGGTGTTCCTCAGGGTTTGACTGATTGCTCAGTGCAGGCTTGGCATTGCCCTACCTTCAGCACCCGTCTCTCAAATCATTGGTGTGCAAGTAAATTTATATGCCTTGAAAAATGGTACTAAAGTTAGGGTAATACCAACTCTGCAGGAGAGTGTATAGTAAAGCGGCAATTAGCAGCGTGAAGAAAGAGAGGCTGGATACGTGGTCAGGTATTTTGCAACTGAAATTCAATGTTGTGAAAGGTAAAATACACACATTGGAAATCTGCATATAGATTATTGCATCAATGGGTGAGTACTCAAAGGAGGAAAGGGACCTGGGGGTGATAATTAGCTGTAGTCTAAAAGCCTCTTCCCAATGCAGAAAGTGTATGAGAATACATGCAGCAGAAAAGAGTGTGGGAAGATGAGCATGATGTTGGAATGTATCAGGTAGGGTTTCATCAGTCACTGGAGTGAGGTAATACTGTCGTAGAGATCACTGGTTCGACCACACCTGGAGTATTGAGTGTAATTTTGGAGTCCATATCTGAGGAAGGATGGGGATAGGTGGAAACTGTATAGCACAGGGTAACAAAAATGACTGAGGGACAGCAGAGCATGTCATATGAGGGAAGACTGGAAAGTGTTGATATGTATTTTTCTGAAAGTCAGAAAGGAGATGAGGACATTACAAAAGTATGCAAATACATATTGGGTACAGTGAGATCAACTCGGCAAAGTCATTCTAGTCTCAGGAAGTGGGGTAGGAGAGGGAGAGATACACATACAGACAGGCAGAGGAAAAAAAAGACTGATTCAAAAGTGTAGTGGGGTGAGGGAGAGAGGGAATGAGTGTGTGTGTGTGTGTGTGTGTGTAAATGGACTCCATTCTAGCACATCAGTATTCTGAGCTGGCTATGGGAGGAAACTTTTTTTTCATTCTGAAAAAGAATGCAATTGGTTTAACAACAAGTAGTGAACTGTAGTGGAACATTATCTGGCCATGGGATAGCTTTGCATTTATGGTAAACAGTAGCTATTTTACTATTCAGTAGGCTATCATTTTAAACCCATATAAACACTGCTTTGAGAAATTCCTTTGGTCTTATACACAGAACCTGTAATTTCAGGACCTGGATCATTAAAAATAAATGCATGCTTGACCAGTGCCCAGTTTGGCAGCAGACTGCAAAGAAAATCAGTGGAATTGATTTTAGTACTCAAATCTGAAAGCGAGAGAGAGAGAGAGATGCTTTTCTGTAAGTGGTTGCATTCAGATTTGAGAACTTCATCTAAAATTAAATCAGACTATTTGGTCCTGTCAGAATTTCATGACTTAACTCGTCTCTGCATAACTGCTAATGATGGGCAGTGTCAGGGGCTTAGCAGGTAGCACACTCACCTCTGAGGCCGAAAGATCAGAAGTTTGTGGGTTGCCTCACACCATGAACTTGGGGTAGGGGGGTGCTGCACTCTTGAGGTGCCGTCTTTCAGATGAGACATTAAACCGAGGCCCGTCTGCCTCTTCTGGTGGTGGTTCAGGTGGATGTTAAAGATCCCATGGCACTTCTCAAAAAAGAGTAGGGGTATTTTTTTTTGTAGCAAAAGTATCAGGGAAGATACTTAATACATGTTACATACCAAAAGAAACACAAACTTTACTCCAACAAGTGAAACAAAACATTCCATAACCCACTATATTATACACAAGTAATGAAACAAAATATGCATAGAGAAAAGGAAGGAAAAGATAAATAATTATCAACCAAGTTAACCAGCTGTGCTGTATTCTGAAATATTTATCCCATGTCCAACCAGTTAAGTCCTCACCATAGTTTCTGAAAATAGGAGGCAGACAGATATTCATGTTCACATTCCCTAATCTGTAACGATTAATTCCTAGTACAGTATTATCAATCACAGTCAATAAAAGTATATTTATTTTAAAATTTGAGACTTGGAAAGGCACACTGAGCTAAGGCCTTTTTTTCCGGGGACAACATCAGTAAGCGATTACAGTGACCATTTAGGTGCAAGAGAAAAGGCTGACCTTTTCTGCAGTACATATTTACAGTGCAATTGCCATATACTGCATTTAATAGAGGAAAAAAAGACTAGAAGAGCAGTTTGCCCATGTAACCGATACATGTGGCATATTTCCATAAATCAGAGTGGAGTATGCCATATAATGTAACTCAGGAGCTGCCCATTGCCATGTGATCAGCGTCCAAAAGGAACAAATATAAGAACAAGTAAACCAAAAAAAAAAAGTTATGTGGTTTCAGTCTCCTGATTACAAGCAACCTCTGTCCTCAGTGCTTTTGTGTTTAGCATATCTCTTTTTGTTCAGTTTACTATGAGCACCCAGCCATACCATAGCCCACATTTTCTTGGGAATATACGGATCGATTAGTTGCTTAGTTATTGTGTGTGCTGGGACACCACAGAGTGGGTCTAAAACTGGAATTCTGTAAAAGCAGGACTGAACTATGTGAGCATGCAGTTTCCTCCCTGTGTTAAGCTGTGCAGTTTCTGTTGGCAGTTTCCAAATGTTCAGTCTCTTGAAAGCAGAGTATATATGGGGTAGTGGGAAGTGCTGGACCTTTGAGTTGAGAGTTTCATTTCCACATCTGCAGCAAAGGTGTGCATACCTCCTGAAACAGATAATCCAGCGGAGCCCTTGTCCCCCAATAAGAGCTGTATATTATTGCTCAAAAAAAACTACAAACAAAAATACAGCCAGGTTAACCATATCAGTCCACCTTCTTTATCCTCCTGGTATGTGTGATTCCTTTTAGTAGAGTTCAATCAACTGGTCCGGGGTAGGATAAAAACAAGGGAACCCAAAATGTTTTAACCAGGTATACTCTCCTGTGTTTGGACAACTGCCATGAGACTAACTTGTCAGCAGCTTTTATTTTCTATTGCCAGTTATACGTCTCCAAATCTATATCCCCAAACCATGACCCCAGGATTGGTATAGGGTCTTTAGTAAGGGCACTACCTCCTACAGACTAAGTCCGTGTTAAGGCAACACTCTTCTGTATGTTCAAGCGAGCACCAGAAATTGCTGTACTGCCTAAACAATTCTACCACCTTTACCCCGATGCTTCATCCTCCACCACTGAGCAGACATC
Organism: Neoceratodus forsteri; assembly: GCA_016271365.2. Lineage (NCBI taxonomy): Eukaryota > Metazoa > Chordata > Ceratodontiformes > Ceratodontidae > Neoceratodus > Neoceratodus forsteri. The sequence continues at coordinate 789,711,276 of CM057454.1, forward strand.
GTTCACAAATTCATAGGATTTCACTGCCAGCTCTCCCAGTGGGATATCTACCCCTTGTATATCAGCGTCTTGGTCAGTCATTCTTAGGAGGGGATCAGGCACAAAAAGCTGCAGCACAGGGATCATAGGACAGCCTTGATGCACCCCAGCCTTTATGGAGCATACAGTCCCCCTAATCCCATTAGAAACAGCAAATACTGTCCCTGCATGATTCAAAAGGCATAGCTACTGTGTAGACTTTTCCAGTACACCATGCCTCAGTAGAACAGCAAACAAAAACGGAAGGTTCTTCCTGTCAGAGACCTTCTTCTGGTCAAGGGCCAGGAGAAGGAAGGCCTCTCACTTCACCCTGCTTCCTCTGTTCTACTGATTCTATTAACAAATTAAATTGTCCTTTATTTTTCTGCCTTTCATGGCACACATCTGTGAAGGTAGTATAATCACTGATGCTGCTTTTGCCAACTTCCTACTCAGTATTTTAAATAAAATGTTAAGATTGATGTTAAGCAGACTGCCAATCTTTAGTTCCTCTTTGTCACTTTTTTTATGTAGAAGAATGAAAATGCCCTTCGTAAAAGTGAACCCTGATAACTGAATTTCCAGAATGTCATTAAACAGTTCCATTGAAACAGGAGTTAACTCGTGCTTAAAAAATTGTGTACAGTTCTTTGGAAAGGCCATCACTTCCAGGAGCTCTATCGTCTGATAGTGTCCCAATTGCTTCTGTCACTTCAGTAATAGTAATGGGCATATCATGAACTCTGTGATCAGGGTGCAAAGGCAGATGAAGGCCTGCCAAAGACCCCAGTCCTGAGACACTGGTAGCTCTGTCCCAGATGTCCTAAAAACATATTCATTCACAATTCTCGAAATGACTACTTGGTCCTTGCTTAACACACCCTTGTGGTCTTTCAACCCAGCAGTAACACTTTTCTTTACCCTCTCATAGCAATCTACAGATGGATTTAAATCTGCTTTCCTGCCTTGTGTGACGAACTGCTGTTCCTTAAGTAGTTATGTAATTCTGTGATATTGTACCTTACTCATGTCGTTCTTAAAATTATTGGCTCAGAAAATCCTGTTTAATTTTTACCTTCAGGGAATGCAGTTTCTGCAGTTGGTGCCTTGAATCAAAACACTCCAGATAATCAGTACTCTCAGCTTGTTTTTGATATCGCAACAAAGAGATTTTTTGCATTTATTTTTACATCCTCCCATCAGACAGTTCCATGGTGAAAGTTCTGTTTTGGAAAAAAATTCAGAAGTTTCTGTATAGTTTGTGGATTGTTCTGTAGGGAGTTGTTAAAGTTCCATATTGAAGGTTTTAACTGGGGAACTTGGGGACTGAATCTGAACCAGTACATGCTGTAATAGCTTTATGGTCTGAAGTTTTGATTGGAGAATTACCAGAAGAATGATTTTGTAACCAGGGACACAGAAAATCAATCCTCGAGGAGAGGAAGTCGACGCAGCATCGATTAACGTAGCAGATCTTTATCATTTGATTCAGATAATTAGAATCGCAGTAACATTTTCTATTACCTGTGTTCTGTCCTGTAGTAATATGTGGACATTTACAAATCATCACTCAGAATAATACCTCTTGCTGTGTAAAGGAAGGTCCTTATTTCTTTAAATGTCTTCACCCTGTCAGCCTTGGTGTGGGCACAAATAGATGTTCTCTCTCCTAAGCTGGTCTCCGGGCTTCCTTACTCATGGGCTGTACCTCCTGATGCTGATAGGTAGGCAGGAATCAGACCTCTGTAACAGGGGACATCCAGCCCCCCACTTCCTGTCTCCTTCAGTTTACTTCCTGCCTTCAGACTGGCAGGTACTCTGCAAGCAGAGCCCTGTCACCCCATGACAGAGCTGAAGACAGCAGACTGTAAGTTGAACAATTTCATTTTAATTTGGATCCAGAGTAATGGTAGCTGTGTTACAGTGCTCCTGCATAGGTTCCAGTCTCAGCCTTGCAAGCTGCACGGACTGACCCCATTTTACCACGGTGATTTTTTCCCGCGATTTTGGGACTCCACACTGCAGTGCACTTGAAAGGATTTCAGGGTCAGAACCCTCCCTTAGAGCCGTTTTTTTCCCCAGAATTGGGGTGAATGAAAGCAGCCTTTTGAATTGGGGTGAATGAAAGCAGCACTGGAGTGCTTATTTTGGATTTTCCCCCTCGCCAACAGCAGCCCTGGCTGTTTTGAATGAAAGCAGCACTGGAGTGCTTATTTTGGATTTTCCCCCTCGTTGAGGGCAGGCACTTTGTTCTCCTCAGTCGCTTGTCGACGGTGGACCCGTTCGCTAATTCAGCTGCTCGTCGAAGTTCAGTATTCTACTGTCGATGAGGGCTGCAGTGTGGGAGGAGCGCTTATCTGGAAGCTCTTGCTAGGAGTAGAGTTCGTGCTTGGGGGCAACAAAAATAACATCAGAGTGCTTAAGCAGCGCTGGAAGCGTTCCCATCCCCTTGCCAAAGGAAAACCAAGAGAAAATGTAGTCCCTGGGTGTTTTTTCATTGACGGCTGGTATTCTCAGCCACTCGTCGAAGATGGGCCTGCTCTAGTCATGCAGCCGCTCGTCGATGCTCTCATTGACGAGCGCCACTTGGGACTAATGGAGCTCCCACTCTGTGTTGGGCAGGCGCCCACCCCCCCCACCGAACACAAAAAAGAGATTCTGTTCATTAAGGTGGATTTAGTTCAACTTGATGCAATTCATGCACCTCAGTATTTTGCACTTAAAGGAAAACTACACCCAAAACTTGAAAAAAGATATGCTGTGCAGAGTGTTTTAATTTGTATGTGAAGTTCTAGTGTTTCCTTCCCTCTGACTGGTATTAGGAGTTTCTCCTAAATTAGCCTGCTAGCTTTAGGGTAGTTTTACGACCCCTGGAGATCTCCATATCAAATAGCTTTATTGCATTTCTTTGTCCTACAATGCACCTTGTTTGTGTGATGGTGATGTAGCAGAGCCCATAAATCCAGCAGAAAGCATTGCATTACAATCAGTTCACAACAATAGAGATGGCTATATTTTAGAATCTGTAGAATTCAGCATGGTGACCACCCTCATCCTAAAGGTTTTACTGTCCTGAAAAACTTTGCTGCTGGTAATTTTTGTACAGCTTGTAAAGCTTCCAAGATATTTAGTTTGTTTGGCATGTGTGTGCTGAATGTTGGGTCTCTCTTACATCACAGTCACATGAGACAAGATGCACTGTGGGAACAAGAAATACAATTACACTATCAGGTATGAAGATCCCCAGGGGTCGTAAAACTAGCATAAAGCTAGCAGGCTAATTTGGGAAAAACTCCTAATACCAGTCAGAAGGAAGGAAACACTAGAACTTCACATACAAATCAAAACACTCTGCACAACATATATTTTTTGAAGTTTTGGGTGTAGTTTTCCTTTAAAGGGCCAGCAGCTTCAACACAATAGGCTTAGCCAGTACTCCTCCGGCGGGGAAGGTATGCTGACTAAAAAGGGGGAATAGGAGCATTTGGGGCATGGCCTCAGGCATACCTTTCAGGGACAATAAATGCCAGCAATGCAGGAGGTTTCGTTCCTGCTTCTAATCACTTTTGCTGGATCGCTTTGCCTAATGGGGAAGCAGGCAACGTCGGCGAATGTCGAGGACTCCAAGGAGGCAGCCCCTTCCTCGACTCAAACTGATAAGCCAACAGACAGGTCTGAGCGAGCAACAACAACAACCAGGTCTGAGAGGGCAGCGGCCACCGGGAGACACAGCAGTGCACACCCTTCTCTGACCGGCGGACACTGCATGCTTCACAGGCACCTCAGGTGTCACCAGATGGGAGACCTCATAAGAAGGAGTACCCCATCCCTGTTCTTATTCGGAGAGGAGTAGTTGTCTTCACATCCCATGGTCTCGAAGTAGATCTGGGGGGGGCACTAATAAGGGAGAGAGTCACTGGGAGCATTCCCCAGGCTCCTCAGACTCTCTTTCTTCTCCCCCCAAAGAGAGGGGAAGTCAGGGGGCTCAGCATCATTAAGCTGTAGTCGTTTTCATACCCAGGTCATAGTCGAGATTTACTCCGTATCTTCCCTGGGGCCCTCACCCAGCTGAAACGGCTTCGCCTGGCAGCTGCCGTCAAACCGGCCACAGCCTCCCTCCTCTTTCAGACATAGAGGACCTGTGATAGGAGGAATGGCAAGGTCCAGAATGCACCTATTCAATGGGCTGGCAAATCTGTAGGGTTCTCAAGTTTGACAAGAAGCAATCTGAAAAGTGGTTTGACTGCCCCACAATCGACCCTCTGATTTCAAACCTAACCAAGCTATTTTTCATCAGCGGCAGTTAATGGGTTTGGCTGAGGATTATACAGCAGATGTATAGGAGGAGGCGGTTAGGTGCGCCGCTCTGACCATGTTTGATAAAACTTTGGCTCGCTACAACCTCCGGCTTTGGGCCTTGCAAGCAGTTGCCTCTTCGAAGAGCTAGTTGGTTAACGCACCCTATGAAGGTATTCTCCGGTTTGGTTCAGCCCTGAAGGAGGCAATGGCAGAATCTGGGGAGATGGCGAAGCTGCACATGCCACTATCAAGAGGCAGGGGCCAATCTTGGTACTCGGGCTCCAGGTGTATTTTTCATTACCAAGGTTACAATAAGGGTCAAAACACTAACTACTCGTGGAAAAAGAGCATTGCTATCAGTGCCCATCCTCAAGTAGGGGGCAGATGATGTGGTCATTTTCTCAGATACTGCTGACCCTACCCTCCTTCAGGCCCAACTTCAGAAAAGTTTTACTGAAGCCGAGTCCTAGTTCATCTCTCATAAGTTGGTGCTTAATTGCAAAAAAACTAAAGCCATGCTCTTCCATGGTACCCACAGCAAGCACAAAGCCAAACAGTTGGTGATTAAAAACAGTGCGGGTGTTATCCTTGATCAGACTCAATCTTTTAAATACCTAGGAGTTGCTCCGGATAGTTCGCACTCCTACTTCAACCATGTTGAAAAAGGTTGCCAAGGCAGTTAACATTTGCCTAGGCCTTCTACACAGGCATAAACACTGCCTTACTACGGAAACCCTCAGATTGGCTATCCAAAGTTCAGTTGTGTCTATTATTGAGTATGGTTTAGTCATTTATGGTTCCATACAGACACAACCCTCGTTGGCTCACCACTGCTCTGAATAAGGCATGCCATCTACTAACTGGTGCAGCGTATCGTACTCACACTTTTGACCTTTACGAACAAGCAAACTGGCTTCAACTCCAAGCTTGCATTGAATATCAAGCCTGCCTTCTGGCAAAGAAGGCAGATCTCAGTCTCCTACCACCAGGTTCCCTTCAGCTTTTCAGTACCTTCCGGGGCACTCGGAGCACACGAAGTTCTGTGAGCCAAACATTTACTGTCCTACGCTGTCGAACCTCACTCCAACAGCAATCCATTGCAGTTAGAGCTGCTAATTTATTTCATTCCCTTCCTCCTGAGATTGCGACGACTGCAACCTTGGGACCATTTAAGCGGAAGCTGCGTCAATTCTTAATTTCCAGAGCATCTTGTGACTGCTATACTGAATCTCCGCTGACAGCTAAATGCACTGGGACCTCCCTCTTTTACCATTTGCCCCTGTATAGCTCTATCCTGTTGCTGTACTGTTCACTCACAGCACTTCTTCCCTTATCCCTTTCCTGCTCTCTTTTCATCTTACCTCATCCCCCCTTCCTTTACCCCTCCACTCCCAGTCCCCCCCCCCTCTGTTTCATCACATTGTTTTCTCCTCTACCCCTGCCCCATGGGTCTTTCCTGCTTAAACGTCATTGTAGAATCTCCTCCTTGCTCTTAATTTGCTCCTTCCACCCCCATTTCACCCCCTGTACTTTCTCTCCTTGTAAGCCCCTTCACTCCTCTTCAGGCAAGGCCACTGACTGCACTTGACACAATATTTATCTTGCCATATTGTTCTTTTGTTTATGTAATTACTTTCCTCATGTTGTACTACTTACTGAAACCATTGTAATTTGCTATTCTTGTGACTTGACGTGGAACCTCTGTAAAAGAGCCCTTAGCTCAAAGGTCTTAACGATTTGTTAAATAAATTATATAAAAAACATTTTAAACATGTACTCGAGGAAGGGGTCCAACCAGGTCAGACAGAGGGGTCCTAGACAATATCAGCATGGGTTACCTAATACAAGCCCGCGCTACCTCATGTGGTGCCTCCCCTATCTATGGAAACCCATCTAAAGGACAGACGACAATACAGACCATTCCAGGCCTTCGGCAAGCAGAGGCTAATTTCCCCCACTGACATCAATTGAGGAGGTGTCTCCCTATTCTCCATCGTGCCAAACTGCACAGGGGGATTCAGGCCAGTCCTGGACCTCAAATTCCTGAATAGTTTTTGTCCCCAGCAGACCCTTCAAGGTGGAAACCTTGTCATCAATCATCAGGGAGTCGAAAAAAGGGGATTTTCTGGCATCCATCAATCTGCAAGATTCCTATTTACATATACCCATTCAGGAACTACAGAGGCACTATCTCAGGTTCAAGGTGGGGGAGCAGTACTTCCAATTCAGATCTCTGCCATTCAGGTTTTTCCTTAGACCCTTAGACCCATAGACATTATTAAAGGTGCTAGTAGTGGTCATAGTCCACACAAGAGACTCCACAAACAGCTAAGCAGTACAAGGAGTGGCGGAGGTAGTCCAGTGCCAGTTGGCACACAGATTCTCATCAACTGGAGAAAAAGTTACCTAACTCTAAGCCAGACCTTGATCCTCCTGGGGCAGACATCACAACACAAGCCAGCAAGATCTTTTCCCTGGAAACTAAATTTTTAGGGATCTGCTAAAGCTCATCAAGGAGTTTCACATAGCTCCTTAACTGCATGCATCTTTTTTCAGACAGCTATTGGAGACAGCTTAATCCCTCCCTCCCTCCGAGGGTCTTGGAGGACAGAGGTCATGAAGAATCACAAGTTGGGCCATCTACACCAAATCTGAATCACGACCAATGCAAGCCTCAGGAGCTGGGGGCTCACCTGCATCAGCGGTCAGCACAAGGCAGGTGGTCGTGGTTGGAAACAAGGTACAGCTAAATCAAAAATCAATCAATCGATCAAAATCTTTATTTATTCAGGCGGACATCATTGAGCAAAGCTCATTTACAAGATGGACCTGATAGGTCGAGGAACAACTTGAAGGTACAAAAGCAGACATATACAAAACACATCTATATAAACAGATACAATAATATAAACATATATACAAACAGGGTAGCCAGAGATTACAGGCTCCAAGGCAAGCTAAACCAGACAGTTATGATTGATGACTACTAAAAAGTTGAAAACAGCCTCTGAAAAATGACATAGAGGGGCTGGTGGGAGTTTTGGATAGGGACTAAGTCTACTAGTAGTGAGTGAATGGGGTAGAAGTAAGTGACAGAGGTAGCTGTGGAGGTCTTGGTAAGGGCTAGCAAAGCTGCAGTAGAAAAAAGGGGGTAATGAATGTGATTGGACTAAGCCTTGTGAAAGCAATTGCATATCTCTGGGAAGAGACTTGTGTAGAGCTTTTTAAAGGATGTTAGAGGTATAAAGGTGGTCAACTTTAGGGTCTTCTGCAGAGAATTCCATGCCATTGCTAGAGAGTAACTGATTGCAGATCTCCCATGCGGGTGCTGGCTTTGGGTAGCTTCAAAGTGATGAGGTTGTTGCTTCTTAGGGCATATAACCTAGCTGTGGCCAGTGTAAAGCAATCTAAAATATAGGATGGAAGTTTGTTAGACAGGGTTTTGTATATCCATAATGCAGCATTTTGTTCCTTCTGAGGTGTAAGGATGTCCAGCCAACTGCAGCATAGAGAGCAATGATGAGTGTTGAATGGAAGATCTGTGATGAACCTGAGAGCTCTATGGTACAAGGTATCCAGTTTACTTAAATAGGAAATAGAACAGTGGCCATAGAGGAAGTCTGCATAGTCAATAAGTGATAGAAATGAGGCTTGGATTAGTCTCTGTCTTGAATCTCTGGTTAAATAATGTTTAATTCTGAAGAAAAGGCCAAGCCTCTGGCGAAGTTTTTTCAGAAGTTCTTCAATATGCTGAGTATAATCAAGCCTGTTGTCAATCCATACCCCTAAATATTTGAATTTGTCAACATAGTTAAGGCTTTCTCCAAGGATGGTGGATAGTTGGGGAAGATTGCTTGGTGAAAAGGTGTTAGTATAGTAATTAGTGGAGAAGAACATAGCTTTTGTCTTCTTTGCATTTAGGAGGAGTTTTTTTCAAGTAGTTGGTATTGCAAAAGGAGAATTCTGATTGTAGTATTTCACAGGCCTTTGAAGGTGATGGGTTACTGACATATAAGACAGTGTCATCTGCAAAGAGGTGAACATTGCTTTAGGTGAGATTAGAGTCAATGTTGTTAATGTAAATGGCAAAAGGATAGGGCCCAGGATAGATCCTTGAGGTACTCCTCTTAGGAGTGGTTTTGATGAGGATAGGTCGCCTTCATTTTCACCTGCTCGTTCTATCATTGAGATAACATCTGAACCATATAGAGAGGGTGGATCTAGGCCTATGGAGTGCAGTGAAGAGAGTAGCAGCTCATGATCCACTGTGTCGAAGGCTTTGCTTAGATCAAGAAATACAGCACAGACGCTGTTCTTTTGTTCTAGCTCAGTTTGCCAGTCATTTGTGACTTTTGCCAGTGCAGAAATGGTGCTATGCCTAGTCCTAAACCCAGATTGAGCGGGTTTAAGAGATTATTAACATCAAGGTAGTCTCTTAATTGGATGCTCACTAATTTTTCTAGCATTTTGGAAAGCACTGGCAGGATGGATATGGGCCTGTAATTGTTGAGGTCCATGGGGTCCCCTGATTTTAGGAGGAAACACTTGTGCTGTCTTCCACAGCGAAGGAATAGACCCAGAGGCTAAAGATAGATTAAAAAGATGTGCTAAGGGAACTGCAAGCACATGTATTACAAGTTTTAGAAAATAGGGGTCAAGAGAGTCTGCACCTGCGCTTTTTTTAGTGTCCAAATGCAACAATAGATCCTCTACTTGCTTCAGTAAAATTGGTTTGAATGAGAATGAAGAATCAGCCCTCTGAGCCTCAGTAGACTGGGATTTAAGTTGTGCCCGCAGTAGATTAGCTGGAGAGGAGTCAAAGCAAGGCCAGCCGTGAAGTGATTGTTGAATGCATCCAATACTTCCGCTTGTCGGAGATAGCAACCTTATTAAGGTGCACTTGAGATGGCAGAGAAGTGCTAGAGTCCTGCCCTAAGATCCCCTTGATGGTGCCCCAGAATCTAGCAGGGTTGTGATAAGAGGCATCAAGTTCAGCTGTATAGAAAGCAGCCTTAGCATCCCTTACTTTTTGGTGCAGCTATTTCTGGCTTTTCTGAACAGCAGCCAGTCATTTGGTTCCTTAGTCTTCCTTGCCATTTTCCATAGCTTATCTCTCAAGCAGTGCAGATTTAAGGTTGGCTGAAACCAGCGGCAAGATTTGCTTTTCGCTCTAACACTAGTGATTGGTGCATGAGTATTGAGGGCACCTATGATTATGCTGTTTAACACCTGAAGTGCTATTTCCACAGAGTATGTAAGGTAGAACTCCTGCCAGCGTGCAGAGTGGCATAGGTCGTGGAGATATCCCTCGATAGTAAGGTTTTTTTTAGATCTTCTCGGGAGGAATTTTGCTGGGTTAGCTGGTTTGCCTGATGATCTTATTCCTGCAATAAGACAGTGATCACTTATGTCACTGAATAGTACTCCAGCGTGTGAGAACAGGTGGGGTTTGTTTACCAGCATGATGTCAAGTAGGGTGCTACTACTTCTGTTCTTTAAATTGATTCTTGTCGGTTCATTTATTAGTTGAGTAAACCCATATGTATCACAAAAAGATACTAAGGGTGCAGCTGTCTTGGAGAGCCAGTTTAAATTCAGATCACCTAAGATAATGATATCTTCAGGGCCCAGTTTGATTATGTTCCCCAGGTGGGTTAAGAGCTTATGATCAGCAGAGGGGGGCCTATAGCAGCCAACTAGTTGAAAAGCTGCCATGTTGGGGAGAGCTATTTTAAGGGATAAACATTCGAATTCTTTGGGCAATGATGTTGCACTAAGGCAAGATGCAGATATATTCGATTTTATATAAATAGCTACTCCACCGCCCCTTGACAGGCGGTCTGCTCTGAATATTTGGTAGTTGGGTAGATTTACCTCCCTATCTGTTGTTGCAGGTTTGAGCCATGTCTCGGATATTACCAGAAAGTCTGGCATGGTGTGGGCAATCCAGGCTTGTATTAATGAAAGCTTTTTCAGGAGGCTGCATGCATTGATATGAAGGAAGCTAATCCTTTGATGGATGCTAGGTCTGCTGGGAGGTGATGCCTCTGGAGGTCCTGGATTGATTTCAACATTACCAATACAGATCAGCAGAAAGAATAAGAGTTTTACGAGGGCTTCAAGGACAGGAGGATGGGACAGTCAATGGGCCTTCTCTTTTCTGCTCGGTGGCTACTGCTTTGAGATGATCCACTCTGGATTGTGGCTTAGTAACCTGTCACAGAGTGCTAATTTGGTGGACAGGTATAAGGGGCACTGTAGATCCAATAGTGGAGCATCGAGTAAAAAGTACATGACAGGTTGTGACCCTTTTGGGGTTACCCCACTGATTATGATGAAGCAACGGTAGGGACATGAGGAACCCATGGCACCCACTGGAGGTGTCACAGGGAAGCTAGGCTGGTGAGCCGCATTATTCAGTAAGGTATGGGTCGGTATGGCATCATCCTCAAAGAACACCATAGTTGAGAGAGAGAGAGAGAAACAGTAAGATGAGCTTCCCCATTGTGATGCGGTAACTAGGGGTTAACTACAATGAGGACAAGGGGAGGACTGCTGAGCAGGTGACACCGCAGGGCCGCCGCCGACAGATTATTGGACAGAATTTTTCTGTGGGCGGAGGTAAGAAATTTGGCGGGAAGATGCGTATAAAAGAAACACCCAAGAGGGGGAGGGGGTGGGCAAAATTTTGCGGCTTTTCCTGCATCTTTCCTGGCTGTCTCTCCCAGCCTCCTGGTCCCCTGGGCGGCCTTGCGGTCGCCGACCGCCCGCTGGCGGAGCGTAGCCCCGGCGCCCACTGGGTGCTTGAGGGCAAGGACGGCTAGAGTGGAGGGAGACAGAGGAAAGCACAGTCACCTAAATAAAATAGCAGCAATCAAGTGATTCTGCAATTAGTGTGAAGTTACTTTGCACAACAAAAGGCTGGGGGTTCAGCGCCTTAGCGTCTGGCCCACTAGAAGTCCCACCAAAAGACTGTAATCACATAAACATTTTAAAATTACAGCAGAAACCTTAGAAATTTAGCAGTAACAGGAAAACAGCTCTTTTTAGGTAATTTAGTTTAAAAAACACACAAACCCCGACCAACTTCAGCAGTACAAAGTAAAACAGCAGTCTGTGGAGCAGGAGGACCAATCGGACGTAAGGCTCAGATGAGCTCGCCTTCCGATTGACACGGCTTTCCCATTGCCTTCCTGGCTGTCTCTCCCGGCCTCCTGGTCCCCAAGCGGCCTTTGCGTCGCCGACCGCCCACTGGCGGAGTGTGCCGCGCTCACTGGGTGCTTGAGGACAAGGACGGCTAGAGTGGAGAGACAAGAGGAAAGCACAGTCACCTAAATAAAATAGCAGCAATCAAGTGATTCTGCAATTAGTGTGAAGTTACTTTGCACAACAAAAGGCTGGGGGTCGTAGCCTAGCGCCTGGGCCCACTAGAAGTCCCACCAAAAGACTGTAATCACATAAACATTTTAAAATTACAGCAGAAACCTTAGAAATTTAGCAGTAACAGGAAAACAGCTCTTTTTAGGCAATTTAGTTTAAAAAACACACAAACCCCGACCAACTTCAGCAGTACAAAGTAAAACAGCAGTCTATGGAGCAGGAGGACCAATGGAAGCAAGGCTCAGATGGCGCTACGCTTCTGATTGGCAGCGCTTTCCGTACCTTCCTGGCTGTCTCTCCTGGCCTCCCATGCCTTATGTCGACGACCGCCCGCTGGCGGAGCTGTGAGCCCGGGCGCTCACTGGGTGCTTGAAGGAGGCGGCTAGAGTGGAGGAGACAGAGGAAAGCACAGTCACCTAAATAAAATAGCAGCAATCAAGTGATTCTGCAATTAGTGTGAAGTTACTTGCACAACAAAAGGCTGGGGGTTCAAGCCTTAGCTGCCTGGCCCACTAGAAGTCCCACCAAAGACTGTAATCACATAAACATTTTAAAATTACAGCAGAAATCTTAGAAATTTAGCAGTAACAGGAAAACAGCTCTTTAGGCAATTTAGTTTAAAAACACACAAACCCGACCAACTTCAGCAGTACAAAGTAAAACAGCAGTCTATGGAGCAGGAAGACCAATCGGACGCAAGGCTCAGATACGCCGCTCTGACTGGCCGCGGCTTTCCCGTACCTTCCTGGCTGTCTCTCCCGGCCTCCTGGTCCCCTGGGCGGCCTTGCGGTCGCCGACCGCCCGCTGGCGGAGCGTAGCCCCGGCGCTCACTGGGTGCTTGAGGGCAAGGACGGCTTCCTGGCTGTCTCTCCCGGCCTCCTGGTCCCCTGGGAAGCCTTGCGGCCCACGACCGCCCGCTGGCGGAGCGTAGCCCCGCGCCACTGGGTGCTTGAGGGCAAGGACGGCTTCCTGGCTGTCTCTCCCGCCTCCTGGTCCCCTGGGCAGCCTTGTGCGCCGACCACCCCACATGCGAGCGAGCCCGCGTCACTGGGTGCTTGAGGGCAAGGACGTCTTCCTGGCTGTCTCTCCCGGCCTCCTGGTCCCCTGGGCGGCCTTGCGGTCTCGAGATGAGAGCAGTATGCCTTGCCCTGAGGCTTCTGAGCAACAATTCCTCAATTAGGATGGATGGAGTCCAACTGGCAATCTGAAAGGAGAGCAGTGTGCCTTGCCCTGAGGCACTCTGAACAGCAATTCCTCAATTGGAATAGACTGATTCCAACTGACAATCTGACAACGTTGGCATATATCAATCATCAGGGCAGCACAAGAAGCTCAAAAATGCCAAGGGAGTCCCTTCTTCTCTTTCAGTGGGCTGAACACCACTGAGTGATGTATATGCCAGGACAGGAAAGTGTCACAGCAGACTGGCTCAATTACAAGGTTATTCTACCAGGGGAATAGGAGCTGAAGGACAGTGCCTCCCACATCCTAACAGAACAGTGGGGCAATCCTCTGATAGATCTTTTTGTCTGCTGGTGGAACTCCAAGGGAACACAGTTCCACTCACTGGCCAAGGACGAACCAGCGGTGGCTCAGGATACCTTTTCCCTAGACTGGGTTTAGTTCGGTCTCCTGTATGCCTTTCCTCCAATAATGCTTCTATCCAGAGTCCTCCACAAAGTGGCTCTGGACTGGGCAGAACTGAGTCTAATCTGTCCCTTATGGCTTTTCCGTCAGTGGTTCCCGCTTCTCATTCATCGATCAAGGCGTCCACATCTAACCTTCAAGTTCAGCCCAGACCTTCTCCATCAGGTCCGGTTCTGCATCCCAGTTTGATCACTTTGTCTCTCTAGGCCTTGGAGATTGAGCGGGAAAACGTCAAGGAGCTAGGCTGCACAGCTCCTGTTATTGAGATGACGGGGAACTTATGTCACCTTTCTTCCTTTGAAGTGTGCTATAGAATTTGGAGGAGATTCTGATTCTGGCTTCATTCCAAACATACAGAACTATCCAATGCAATTGCCTACATTAATGCAGTTCCTTTTAAGACTGGCTAGGCAAAGGACTGCAGCCAGCCACCTTACGAGTTCAGTTTGCGGTGCTGGGGGCACTCTTGTTGATGAATTCAGGGGAATCATTGGACTCCCATCCCTATGTCTGGAAGTTTCTAAGGCAGCAGCATTCAGACACCTTCCAATCAACCAAAGGTACCACCTTGGAGGCTTAATCTGGTTCTCAAGGCTGTGACCATGGCATCCCTTATGCATCTCAAAATGAAGGTCGCCTCTTTTTCATACTTATTACTTCAGCCAGGAGAATCTGTGAACTAGGAGCATTGTTAACCCAAGAGCCGTATACGGTCTTTCATCAGGCTAGAACAACTCCAGGTTTTTGCCAAAAGTTATGTCTCCCTTCCATGCCAATCCAGGGTTCGTTCTTCCTTCCTTCTGCCCACTTCCAAAAAGCAATAAGGAAAGGGAATTTTATCCACTGGACCAGAGAAGGGTGATGAAAAGGTATATTAAGAGAATGGAAGCTATTCGCAAAACTTTGTTTGTTCATGTCAACTACGGGCCAAAATTGGAGCTAACAAGGATTCAAACAGCTCTGTAGCCAGACGGATTCTATCCACCACCTCCACAGTGTAGGATTAAGCCAGAGTAACTTTGCCTGCCCCAGTGAGAGCCCTTTCCACCAGAGCTATGGCCCTGTCGGCATGCAACAGAGAAGCATCTCCAGCAGACTTATGCAGAACGGCCACTTGTTCATCCATTTTCACATATACAGAATTTTATTTATTGGTGGTGATGTCCTTGGCTGAGGCGTCCTGGGCTGTGGAGTGCTTCAGCTGGTGGTGGACCCTTAAGGGCACCTGACATTCTTCCCACCCGGGACATCTGGGGATGTACTGCTTTTGTATATCCCATGAGTAAGGAAACCCGGAGTCCAGCTTAGGAGAGAGAAATTTAAATTTAAATACCTGTAAATTTACTTTTTCCGACTGCTGGTTTCCGGGCTTTGGATTCCTTCCCAGAATGTATATAGTTGGCTGGCCTCACGGCCATACATGCCTTAAAATTCTTGTATTTGGTTTCCAAGTTCTTGTAGTATTGCCACACTGTACTGCTTTAGGAAGAACTGAGGGAGACGGGAAGTGGAGGGCTGGATGTCCCCTGCTGCAGAGGTCTGATTCCTGCCTACCTGTCAGCATCAGGAGGTACAGCCCATAAGTAAGGAAGCCCGGAGACCAGCAGTCGGAGAAAGAAAATTTACAGGTATTTAAATTTCAATTTACCCAGCTGCAGGTTCATTCCCTCATACTTTATGTCTAGGAATAACACCCTGCCCGGAATTAAATTAATAAACTAAGTGCTTTTACATCATACCCAGAAAAAATAATGTAGATCCCTATACATTTTTCTTCCCCTAGTGACCATAATGATGGCCCACACAACTAAATTTACTTGACCCTGTTGACCTCTGTCAGTGAGTGTGTTCTTTTATCTTGGAGAAAAACAATTTCAACTTCCACTGCAAAACCAAAATTGTGATAAGCCATTTCCTCGTACTGCAAATACTTTTGATTTTAATGGAGGTGACAGAAAATCCTAGTGATGTGGCACTACTCAGTAGAGCAGAAAGAAATGGAAAAAAAACAAACCAACAACCCCAAAACAAAATAAAAAATTCTTCATGACCCCCCCTTCCCTGCTGCTTATAGTCAGCTGTGCTCTCTTTCTCTTTTTCAATACTCCTGCTTCTAGGCCTGGTTCCTCAGCACCAGAGGAGGGCTCCAGCTGTGACAAGAAAATAGAAGACTCATCAGCTTCCTCATCTGTGTCACCCCAGTTCTTATCAGATGCTAGCAGGTCATATTTATTTTCTAGCACCAGTGATACCCACCTAAAAACCTTAGTTTTAGGGGGCCCTTTATTTTTCCTCTGCCTGGTAACCATTTTGAACATTTCTGTTTGGTGCTGAGAGGGAGCCATGTCTTGTGTGGGTTCTGCTGTAACATCATCTACTACTTCAGGGGTTTCTGGAACCCGTCTGCTGTGTCCATAACCTCAGTGGTGGTGGTGGTGTGGGGAAGGGTGCCACCAACTCGGAGGCCTCTCCAGGTACCTCAGTATCAGTAGTCACAGGAACGGTGTCATATGGTAGAGATGGTAATATATATTTATTTAATTCATTTTTATTAACAATCTGGTACATATACAGCAACGAAGTAAAAGCACTTGTACATTTCATTTCACCACATCAAGTACATCAGTTTAGTGTGTAAGAATTACATGTATTATACAAGTATGAAAGCTATTATAAAGACAGAATTACTACAGCTTGAAGTCGGGTGCATTTCATAAGAATGAGTAAAATTTCCCACCTGACCGAGGGAGGACCCATTTCTAGAGGTCAACAGGTTTCTGTAGTCGGTCCTCCTCCACATGGAGGTCCTGTGGGGGCCGACTTGGCTCCTTCACCTTGATGAGGCCGACAAGAAGGTCCGGGTGAGAATCCAACCAGACCTGCCACCTCGTCCACCTGCAGATGTAAATGTGTAATTTCTGATTTATTTTAAAGGTCAGTTCCTCCAATTCTGAAATTTCCTGAACCACTCGAGTCCAGCAGAGTTTGGTAGGTGGCTCAGCTTTTAACCATAAACGAATTATGGCTTTATGTGACGTTGTAAGGAGGATAGCCCACAGGTACAAAGAATCATCACCCCCCAGATCCCGGGGAGGAACACCTAGAATTACATTTGACCAACTCATGAGTGAAGGGGTTAAGGAGAAGAGATCCCCCAAGACAGGAATCACCTCTCTCCAAAAGGGTTGAATTCGTGGGCAGGTCCAGAAAATATGTAAATGGTTGGCCTCTGTCTTTCCAAACACCCTCCAGCAGGCTGCCTGTCTCGCGGGGTCCCTCCTATTGAGGACCCTGGGTGTTAGGAAATGGCGCACTCTCACCCTCCAGCTGAACTCTTGCCAGCGGGGAGAGCGCGTTGTTCTTGAGGCATTGTGAAAAACCAGGTCCCAGTTGACCTCTCCCATATCATCCCCCCCCCCTTCCTGCCACCTTGATTTGATCCTGGCCAGGGGGTCTTTCCTCAGGCCAGCAAGTGATTTATAGATTGTGGAGATCAGCCCTCTCTGGGTCCCAGCAGCCCACCTCACCTGGAGGCCTGTCAGGAAGGGGGGGGGGCAGCCCTCTCTGAATCCTGATTCGCCCTCCGGTAAGCAGCAATGTAAGCTCGGACCTGAAGATATCTAAAGTGGTCAGAGTTGCGTAAGCCAAATGTATTTCTTGGGGTCGCAGAATCTATCATTGTGTCACCCTGAAGGAATTGGCCCAGATGCTTAAGGTCCAATCTGTCCCAGCTGCTAAAGGTGTGGTCTTGATGTGCTGGAGGGAAATTTGGGTCCCAGGCCAATCTAAATAGGGGCCAAAGTGAGACCTTCAGTTTGAATTTCTGCCAGATTCTATGGACTGCTCTCACAGTCTCCATGACAGCTGAAAGTTTGGTGGGTGGGTTTTGTGTGTGTTAGGGGGGAATAGCATTCTAGTCTTCAGAGGTGGGCCCTGCTTCTCCTCCTCTTCCCCTCTCTCCATTTCCTTCCAAATGGAGGTATAGGTAGGGTTGGACCATTGGAGGGCCACCTTCAGCTGAGCAGCCAGATAATAGTCCTCTAGATCCGGAAGAGACCTACTATTGTGAGTCTGGAGGATTCTAAAGTTAATTCTGGCCTTTTATTATTCCAAATAAACTTTGAGAGTAAGTTATTTCAGGCTTGAAAATGTGACTTATGAATGAAAGTGGGCAGGCACTGAAATAGGTACAAGAACCTAGGGAGGATGTTCATTGTAACAGTTTGAAGCCAAGAATACATGAGTAAATTAGTTAGGGACCACCTCTCTAGGTCTTTCTTTAGTTGGTTCACCAGTGGGTGGTAATTCACCCTGAAGAGTTAGGAGGCACATCTAGTAATCCAGGCATCCAGGTACTTTATTTTCTCTGCTGCACAGTTCAAGGGGAGGAGCTTTTGAATTTGCTTTGAAGGCATATAGTAGAAACTAAGAACTTCAATCTTAGTCCTATTTAGGGAGTAACCCGAGTGCACTCCATATTCCTCCAGAATGGACCAGACTTGTGGGATAGACTGTTTGGGCTGGGAGATACTAAGCAGAACGTCATCTGCATACAAGGATATTTTCCAGTGAAGCACCACTACCTCTATCCGTCGGATATTATCTGATTTGTGGATGGCTTCTGCAAGGAGCTCAATATAAAGAGCAAACAGAAGGGGAGAGAGGGGGCACACCGGACGAGTTCCTCTGTTAAGTCTGAATCTATTAGATATCCCTCCATTTACTCGGATATAGACCTGAGGACCAGAATAGAGGACCTTAATAGTGTCAATAAAGACTGAGGGAAACCCATATGCTCCAGAAACAAGAAGAGAAATCCCAAAGAGACCTTATCAAAGGCCTTTTCAGCATCTAGGCTCATTAAGCAGGCAGGGGTGTGGGAGAGGTGGATAAAGTCAATTAGGTTTATTGTGGAGCGGATACTATCTGGAGCCTGGCAACCCAGGACAAATCCTGTCTGATCTAGGCTGATCAGTTCGGGTAGTAACAAATTAAGTCTAGAGGCTACTATAGAGGTGAATATTTTGTAGTCTGAGTTAAGGAGGGAGATAGGGTGATAGGACTCGCAGCGGGTAAGGTCTTTTGTTTTCCTTATGTAGCAGGGAGATAGTGGCCTGTTGCCACGAGGGGGGGTCAGTGTTCACCTCATTCCAAATGCTGGAGAAAACATCCAACAACAAAGGAGTAGTTTCTACGTTAAGAGTTTTATAAAATTCAGCACTAAAGCAGCCGGGGCCTGGACATTTTCTTTTTTTTTTTTTTTTATTTTTTATGGTGCTTAGGATTTCCATTTGGGTAATTGGCCTTGTCAGCTCCTTAGCCTTCTCAAGGCTGAATGAGAGGAGTGACAGGGAACTTAGGTAGTTCATTTCATCTCAGATAGGGGATTCTGGCTGGGAGCGGTAAAGGTTAGAGAAGTAGGAGACAACAAAGGCTTCCATAATTTGGGGTGACTTAGAAGTAGAGAGACCAGTCCAAGACAGTGTAATTTTGGTGATAGTGGCCCTAGCCACAAATTGTCTGAGTACCAGGAGTTTTGTTCCTCTAGGGCCTCCCTCATAGTACCTCAGTTTTAGATGAAACAGGACTTTTTTTTAGTTTCCTCTCTCTGCAACTTCTGCATATCCTGTCTTAGGGTTTTTAATTCTGGGTCTTTATTTCCTTCCCATATAAGTTTCTGCACGTTCTCCAGCTCTCTAATTTGGGTAAGGAGTGCCTGTTGTTTCTGCCCGAGTGCCCTTTTTCTGTGGGATGCTATAGAGAGGAGTTTCCCCCTAAGTGTAACCTTAGTTGTGTCCCATAAAATCTGAGGTGATATTTCTTTGGAAGATTTCTCCTCTACTGTGTTTTTAATATGCTGTTTAAGTTCCTCCACTATGGATTTGTCCCAGGGAAGGGAAATGTTGACTCCAGTGGGTGTTCTATCTAGGGAGGTTGAGATCCACCTCAAGAAAAATAGGGTTGTGGTCAGATAGAGTAGAAGTCCCTACCCACATAGACTGGAACCCCGGAAGGTCCCTAGAGAATGTAAAGATGGTGTCCAATCTCGAAAAAATTTGAAATCTAGGGGAGTAGTAGGTATATTCTCTGGCTCTCGGGTATTTCTCCTGCCAAATATCCACCAGTCCCACCTGATCTAAGATCTTCCGGAGAAAGCAATCCTTTTGGAAGTCTGGGTTTAGGACCTGGGAGGTGGTGTCTAAGCCCCCATGTCGAACACCAGGTTCCAGTCCCCCCCTTGGCCTTCTCTGCAATAAGCTGGGATATGGCAGAGTAGACAGAAAGGGGGGGGAGCCCCGGAGAACATTTACATTAACCAGAGTGATCTGGATGTCCTGAATTGTGCCAGTCACTATGATATACCTTGCCCCAGGGTCCTCTACCACCCCTCCATCTTGAAGGGGAGAGAAGCAGCCAGTAATATGGCCACGCCCCTCCTTCTTCCTGAGACTAGAGAGGAATGGTATAAATGCATAAAGACCTTAGATTTTAACTTCTGGACTTCTGTGGGGGACAAATGTGTCTCCTGCAGAAAGTTTATTGCACATTTTTGTGTTGCTAATTACCTCTGAATCTGTTTTCTCTTGATGGGACTGGAGCACCCATTAATATTATATGAGAGAACCTGAGTGTATTGATTATCCATTTATATAAAATAAATTTGAACCAACTGGCCAGTGGTGGATGAAAATGCCCTCGTGCTGTGGCTGGTAACCCAGGCCCTTTTTCGAGAACCATATACCCATTTAAAACAGAAACATATAACATAGAACAAACAGATAAAAAACTAGGAGCACCTTAAATAAGATGCAAACTGTACGCCCCGACCAACACATGGTAAGGGCTGGGGACTGATGAGACACGAGCGGTCTCTGGGTTTGAGTGACCCGAGGCTGCTTTGGTATCAACAAATTGTCTTGACTTCCAAGGAGTGGCTGGGAATTTATTCCCAACCAAGAGGTAATCGCTTGCGCGTAAAGGATAAGGGTGCACATAAGTGCAATGAGCAGTCCCTTTAGCCCCGGTACGAGTCCTGGGTAAGGCCTACCCTTTTTCCGTCAGCAGGCATGTGATAAGTTGACATGTATGCCTGCCCCCACCAAGAACCATTTTAATTAAGGTAATGCCACTCGGCTATAACCAGTATTAACTAAAAGTTTAACTTTTTCAAGATGCTCACAAAGCCCGCCCCCCCCCAGTAACCTTTGATCTAATAAACCTGATGGCCTTCAAGGGTCAGGGCTCCTCAGTACTGTTCACTGTGTAAGTTTGAAGAGAAAGACACCAAAGAGTATTTGCAAACGAGTCCAAGGAACATAATTAGATGGACAGTAGCTGCCCCCGCCAGGAAGATAGGGACCTGTCTGAGAGAATCAGACCTCAGCTTGTGTTAATACCATAGTAGCAGATCCCCCCCGGGTTCAGCCCCCACCTGCATCTTAAGAGCAGACCCAGATCTTAGCCCCCCAAAGTCCTTAAATGGGAAGTGGTCCACAGCAGTTCCAGTTTGGGACAGCCAAGTGGCATGTAGTTTTTATACCCGAGGTTGAAAACTGCTCCATTTTAAACGGGCCACAATTGGGGAGAGTGAGCAGGGTAAGGGATCCAGCAGTCACATTTAAAGGGGCTCCAGCGAGATCACGATCCTGCACCCTGAGGAGCAGCTCTTCCACTGTGCTAGCCCTACCCCCGGCCCCAGCCTATGGACAGGACATTTGGGCCAGAAATTGTCAGTTGCGTTGCAGTTGCGGCCAACCAGACCCTAGGGAGTACTCACTGTGACCAGAAGTGGACAGACCATTGCCCCTGTAGAAACCCAGCCGATGCTCAGCAGTCCCTTAGGGCTCGTTGCTTGATGGTTCGAGTTAGGGTGGGATCCACAGGGTTAGACTGGGAGGCCAAGAGTGCAGGTACAAAAGGAGGCCAGCATCACGCAGAGATGGGAAACGTGCCTGTCGAGGAGGACTCGGGTCTCGGAATGTTCTGCTGAGTCAGTGTTGGAGTCCTGAGGTATTGCATCAATCTTCTCCTGGAGATGCGGAGCCTTCTTATTTACTGTAGCAGGGTAGCCGTACCTTTGGAGCATGGCGGACACATCTGCATGGAGGTTCATTCCTGGGGTCCTCTATGAGGTCCCTGAACTGGAGATGCCATTCTGGGCTATGGCCCATGCTGAGGACAGAAGATCACGGTCTAGTCTTTCCTTTTTCAATGATGGGGTAGGGATTCCCATGCTCTCCAAGGAGGAAGATGCAGCTAGTAGATCCTGGAACACCTTGATCCCCTGATCCGTTGTCATCTTGAGCCTGGCAAGATACAATATTTGCACTTTCATGTTTTTGGCCCGTAACTGTTTCGCGATCTGCCATAGGGTTCTTCTGGCTTCCTGAACTGCCAAGGTATGATCATTGTCAATTGAGATGCAATGTCCTGAGTATTCCAGGGCCCCCTGTCTCCAGGCCACACGGAGGAGCTCTTCTTTGGCTCTGTAAGAGGTTAATCTAGCGATCAGGGATCTTGGTCTTGCATCTGGATTACAAGGCTTTGGACACAGGGACCTATGAGCATGGTCCATTGACAAGTCAAAGTCCTCAGGGAGAGTAAGTGTGCTCCGGAGCAAGTCTTGGAGGAAAGAGATTACATCCGTGTGATTATCTTCCAGGCCTTCTGGAACCCCTTATACTCTAATGTTTTGCCTCCTACTTCTGCCCTCTAGATCGTCCAGGCAGTGCGTCAGCTCCCTATCTCGGGCAAGTAGGTAGAGGAGTAATTGGTCATGCCTGTCTGCCTGCTCAAACACTTGGGTAAGACATACTTCCATTTGTTCAGTTTTGTGGTTGATTTTATTCATGTCTGAGCGAAGCTCCGTTAGTGTGAGGTCTATTTTGGAGACTTTGCATGCCGTTTGCATGATTGTAGAGATCAGGTCGGCTTGTGCCCCTTCACCATGTGGCATCATCAGGTACAGGCCCTCTGGAGCGTCTCGGTCATCCCCCAGATTCACAGCTTCTGACTGGATTAGATCTCTCAGTTTTTGCGCCGGTGTAGTCAGGGGTTTACCAGCTTTGTTCCTTTTCAATTTTGCAGGTGAGGACATCTTCTAGCAGGCGATGTTCAACGATTGTTGTCAGTGGGGAGCTGGCGCTCTGTGACTAAGCAGTCATTAGCTTGCTGGCGTCACTGGAAGTCATAGAGGTGGTAATATTGACTCCTCACATGCTTTAGAGGTGGATGGGCAGTCTCCATAATGAACCAGGTGGGATGAGGCCTCGAGTGATCCAGATCTAGATATAGTGGCAGATCCCTTAGCAAGTTTGTGGGGCCATGATAACATGAAAGTCCTGCTCTGCTTGGTCCATTTCATCTCCCTGATCGTGTGAGGCCCTGGGGCAGACTCTGTACGAGTGACCATCCTCGTCACATAAGTTGTACTGCATCTTATTGGTTCAGAGTTTTCTTGTGTTCCCTAGCTCATTGCATAACTCGCATTTTACCGTATCACAGACACTATAAAGAGAATAATGGCTATGCGAGTGTGTGTTGTTTTTTTTTTTTTTTTTACGCACCCGAATTGCGTGATGACCCTGTTAACCTCGAGAGCGAAGCTTGAGGGGTTTACCTGGTCATCACACAACGAGGGTGTGTAAAAAAATAAATAAATAATGCCCACTCTGCATAGCCAGTATTTTTTATAATTTGCTGGTGCAAGGAGTTTAGTTAACTTAGTTTTAGAATTTATTTTGCATTAAAGCCGCCAAGTACAGACAGAGGATAGCGAGTGACTCGACAGCTTCAGAAGACGAGATTCAAGCATTAGCGAGTGTTGTCATAGAAACACTCGCTTACGCTTGAATGTCGTTTTCTGAAACCGCCGAGTCACTCGCTGTCCTCAGTCTGTACTTGGTGGCTTTAAGACGAAATAAATAAGTAAAAATTAACTGCTACAACAGACAAGGTTTTTGAAAAGGGTTCAAGTTTATCTACATTTGTGTTTTTTTTTTTTTGAAGGAATACCACTCTGTCACGCTACGTTGCAAAGAAATGAAACTGGCAGTCATGAGGACAGTGCAAGTAAGGTGCTTTCTGAATACCATGATAACTGGTTCTACCAGTTATTATGGTGTTTGAAATGTGGCTCTGCTCCGTGTGTAAAAGGGGGTCACCAGTAATTATATAAGTGATCCTGAGCCCCACAATGATAATAGGCTTTTGGCTGGCCAATGTAAAATAGAACACCTCTATCTCTTCCCCAGGTAAAAACAGTTGGGGGAGGTGTTTTATACCAGAATCAGTGTGTAGCAGCTTTACACTGATTCGCTTCCCACCAGTCCATATATTTTCTAAGTCCATAATCGGGTCAGGTGTGCCTATAACAGTATACGTTTGCTTGAACCAGTGGAGAATGTCAACTAAGCCCCCTCCTTCATTTTTAAACACGAGAGAAACTGTTTTATCTTCCCTTGTCAATCTTCACCATTCATTACTTCCTGGGTGTAAGCCGGAGGCTCGCACCTGTCACGGGAGCTTTTTTTTTTTTTTTAAACTTTGGCTAACGGCACCGCCCTCGAGAGTGACGTCATGCGCGAGGGGCGGCCGTTAGTAGCGACCGACTCCTCCTCAACTCAGTTCTGTTTCTCCGCCGTCGAGGCAGCACCTATTCGAGTAGCGGTCATTTTAGTGCGTGTTTGCCGACTCTGTTTTCTTCACACTCGGCGCCCGATCGGTAAGACTGTTCCTTTTTCTATCTAAAGCGCCGGGTGTGTTTCTTCTATGTTTTAGCCTTGTTATTTACGCGTTATGTCCGGTTGAGAGCTAAGCGCTTTTCAAGACGAGCCGCGCCCCTATGCGTCGGTGCTCCTGTGGCCGTCATTTCTCCGTCTCGGACCGGCATGACGTTTGCCTTCGTTGCCTGGGACCCAACCATGATATGGATTCGTGCGACGCCTGTTTCTCGATGGACCGTCGCGTCCTCGAAATCCGCATGTTTAAGCTCGGCAAGGCCCCGCTGACTTTCGGGGGACGACGTCGCTCTCTGGATTCTCGGGCAAGGTCGTTAGGCCCCTCCCCCGGGTCCCCTCCTGGGCCTATACGGTCCGAGGAGGAGGGGGTCTCCTCGTCTTTTCTTGCCGAGGAAGAGGCCCCTTCCGCGGTGTTGGGGGAGCGTCGTAGTCCCTTCCGGGCGCGGCGCCCGACACCGCCTCGGCAGTCACCTCTTCGAGTGCAGACTCCCCGTAGCCGAGGCTC
Organism: Neoceratodus forsteri; assembly: GCA_016271365.2. Lineage (NCBI taxonomy): Eukaryota > Metazoa > Chordata > Ceratodontiformes > Ceratodontidae > Neoceratodus > Neoceratodus forsteri. Next base: position 789,735,864 of record CM057454.1, read on the forward strand.
TTGGCTTTTGGGCCTGGCTCGGGTGGACCCTCAGCGCCACCTTTTGGCGCCGTTTGGATCCGGCACCGTTTGCGGTGCGGTGATCACAGCGCCGTTTCTGCGCCGTTTGGATCCAGTGCGGTGATCAGGCGGCGCCCGTTGATACTTACCGCTTTGGATCGGCGCCCGGTGATTGGGCGGCGCGTTAGTGATGCCGCTTGCGGGCATTAAGCGCCGTTCGCGGCGCCGATGGGCTAAGCGGCGCCGTCGGCGATGCCGCCTAGCCTCCAGACGCCGTCGGCGCCGTAGACCTATGACCTTCCTCCTAGCGGTGCGGGCCTGCGCGCCAAGTGAGTCGGAGTTGAGCCTGGCTGCTACTGGTGTGGGGGCGGCGTCACCCTTGGTACTGGGGCCGTTCGTGGCTCCGTGGCCTCAGGGACCCCTGGGGTGGCCAGCATCAAGGTCCAGCTGGTCTCGTCCTCCTCGGAGGGCAATGACTCGGACGTGGACCCATCCTGGCACCCCCACTCTTCGGGGTCTGGGTCCCCTGTGGCTACAGGTACCAGGCGGCGCAGCGGGCCCCTCCCTCTGTCCCCCCTTCCGTCGTCTCCTGAGGGTTCCCGGCTGGGGTGGCGGGAGCCCGGGGTCAGGCGTGGGGGTGACGGAGGGGGAGGCTCTCCTCTCTGGAGGGCCGGTGACAGCTACCCCCCACGGTGCTGTTGCCCCCTCTAGGGACAGGGGGACGCTGTGGTCGAGGAGGAGGGCCCTCTCGGAGTCCGAGGGGTTGAGGGGCAGGGGGTCTGCCACTCGGTCTTCTTTGGCCACCTCAGGGGGGGTGGCCAGGAGCCGTAGTGCGGAACCTCGCCCCTCCCTCCAGGGTTCTAGGGTGTCCTCCGGCGGCGTTTGTGCGGACTGCCCTTCTGGATCCATGCAGTCCCGGCGTCGTCACAGGGGAGGTTCTCCCCCAGGGCTCTTCCAGGCTCCGCTTCCCCAGAGTTCCGTTCTGCGGCCTGGTCTGATATCCGGGATCCCTCCTACTAGGGCTCCTTTCCCCGGATTCCAGAGCCCTCGCAGAGAGCAGTTGCCTCCTCGGAGGTGCCCCTCTCCCATCTCTCTGCCTTCTCCACCCCCGCTCCCAGGCCAATGCGGTCCTACGGGGTCCGTTATCCTGGGAGCAGTTCAGGGGTTCTGCGGTGGCCTTCCCCTCATACATTAGATACATGCATGAGCGGGTCTTTCGACTCTCCCCACTGCCGCAGGAATCCTCTGGACATTCCAGCTCCCCATCATCCTCGTCTCCCTCCTCTGAGGGAGAGGAACCCGCTGCTCATCTTTCCTCCGATGCTGATTTCACTGAATATCAGCGTTTCCTCTCGAGGATGGTGAGGGATCTTCGGATTTCCTATGTTCGGAGAGACAATACCGAATGGGAAACGCGAGAATTCCTTGGTGAATTCAGTGCCCAGCATTTGGTGGTACCTTCCTGGCCTATCCCTTTCCAGGAGGCGTCTATCCGGTCCTGGCAGTCCCCAGCCGCTTCTTCTCCAGCCCCGGCTGACTGTCAGTGTAGGTATTGTGCCCCCTCAGAGTCTCTAGGTTCTCTTCCCAACCCGCCCTCCGGTTTGGTTTACCTAGACACTCCTTCTGGGCGCCGCTGCCTGGCGCACGACCGCCCACCGGATCCGGACTCTCTCCAGTTCGACCGTTGGGGGCGAAGAGTGTTCTCTTCTTCTGCAGCAGTGCGCATTGCATCTCATCAGGCTCACCACGCTGCCTACAACCGCATTTGTGGTCGATGATGTCCCAGCTGTTGGCATCATGCCTGACACGGAGCAAACCAGACAAGCCGTTGCCCTCTCCGCGGTAGGCCTGGAGCTGGCAAGACACCAAGCAAGGGCATCTTACGACGCCAATGAGGTGGCTTCCAGGCTTGCGGGGACAGCGATCTGCATCAGGCGGACGGCATGGCTTCGTCTTTCCAGGTTGTCACCCCTGGCCCGGCGTAGGGTGATTCGCTCCGCCTACCGGGGGACCGTCTTTTCTCCTCTAGAGCTAGGAGACTTTACAGGGGCTCCCTCCGTCTCCCTCGTCCTCGGGAGGCACCTCCTAGCTCTTCCCCACTTAGGCTTTCTGAATGAGCCAGGGTCTTCTCCTTCTGTTTCTCACCAACAGAAGGCTGGGGTCTTGTTCCTCAGGGTATGGCCTCTTCCCTTCCTGGGGAAGAGGAGCTTAATACTCACCAGAAAGTAATGAATGGTGAAGATTGACAAGGGAAGATATGAAAATTACTTACCTACCCGTAATTCTTGATCTTCTCTTGTATCTTCACATTCATTACCACCCTCCCTCCATCCCCTCAGTGGCCTCTTCCTGTGGCTTCTCCACCTCCCGTCCTTCTCTCTCTGCAATATATTAAAAAAAAAAAAATTATAAAAATGGAAGAATTGCTCAATTTTCAAAAAAAAAAAAAAAATTCTATTTCTTGGAGTTCTTATTCTCCAGAAAAATTATTTACTCTAAGATTCTTGGGCCATCTAGTGGATTTGCTTGGCGATCAAACTGCACAACTATCTCTTGCCATCCCTCGGCGAGATACCTCTGGGGTTTAGCCTGGCTCAGGCTATTCAGTTTTGATCCTGCAATCCCGTGCTCCAGCTGTTAAGCCCTAGAATCAAAACCCTCCCTTCCCTAATTCTTGCCTTGCAGAGAGGAGCACGCCCGTCTTTTTGTAAAAAAAAAAAAAAAGCTGAGGGAACTCTCTTCGACTGCCATAGGCATTCTTGGTATTCAGGTCACGCTCCTAGCCTGCAAGTGATTATCTGTAAAAAAAAGAAAGAGAAAAACAAACAAGAAGTAAGATGAGAGGGCAGACTGCCCTTCTCACCAGATTTTGATAATTGGTGTTTTCCTTCCTAGTGTCCTCGGACAGTTTTACAGACAAGCAGTGCTGACCATAACCAATCCCAGCCAGCCTAAGCCTCTGGCCTGCCTTGGCAAGTCCGACTGAGTCCCACTTCTGTACTTATGAACTCCTGAAAGGCTTGCAGTTTCCATTTCAAACCCCTGAGCAGTGCTCTCATACTGCGAGGTTTTATTCCTCCCTCCTCGGTGTCCTCCAGTTAAAGGCCTTCCACGGCCAGGGTGAGTAGTTATCAAAACAATGGCATGTTGAGGATGAGGACTATGCCCTCCTGAGTCTGTCTAGCGGGTTTGGTGAACCTTCTCTTCAGCTCTATCTCCGGGGATTCTTGCTTCCCTGTTAAGTCGAGCCTTCAGCCATAAGCTAACTAGGCTCCTTGGGCATTCTGGTCCCCTCAACATCCCATCTCTCTCTTCTCTTCTTCTTCTTCTTCTTCTTTCTCATTTCCCTCCTTCTCTCTCCTCCTAGAGTCGCCCAGATAAGGAGGCCCTGCAGTCCCTAGGTTAGGGATACTCTTATCTCCTCTGTCCTTCCTCCATCGGCTTATTCCTTTTTCAGTTCGTTCTTCCTTGCTTTGCTATCCCTTGGCTATCTTGCCTCGCTATCTTTATTCTCTGCTTTCACTTTTGCCTCTCCGGCTCACAGAACTGAGTTGGAGGAGGAGTCGGTCACTACTAACGACCGCCCCTACATGCGTCCGTCTCGAGGGCGGTGCGAACAGCAAGTTTAAAAAAAAAAAAAAAAAAAAAAGTTCTCGTGATCGGCGCCTCTGGCTTACACCCAGTAAGTAATGAATGGTGAAGATACAAGAGAAGATCAAGAATTACGGTAGGTACGTAATTTTCATATTCTCCTGTTTGGTGAGTGGAATAACTATGAAGGGTGTGCATACAGGAGTGTTCGTCACTTGGTTATACCTCACCCAAAATTGCTCCAGGCTAGCAGCAGTTTTAAAGTTAACATCGAACACTGGATCACCAGGTGCATTAATTAGTGCATGTATCTCTCTAGCTGTGAACTTTAAGCTGTCCCTTAAACACAGATCTGGCCACTTGTCTACAATCAGGAGCTACTTCCAAACCCCTCTGTATTTTATGCGAACCACGTTATGCTGTTTTGTAGGTTCTGCAGTGGGCCTAAAACAGTCAGCATAACATCTGGTGTGTTGTATTGGCAGTTTGTAGAGGGGTTTGACTTGTATTAGGAAGGGAGGAAAAGGGAACATTGTTTAAACAGGAGTAGCACACTAAGCCGAAACTTGTTTCCAGATGTGACCTGGGAACACAAGTAAGTTAAGTGACTTGCACAGGATGTCTTAACCCACTGCGCTATAATGGCATGATTCACACCAGAATCAGACTCTGGTCATTCGACTGGTCAGGAATATTTAGTACTGGGACATTTTGAGAAGCAGCTGTCTCAGGATGTGGGGCCTGTGCTTGTACAGTCAGGGCTGAGTCATTTGTTGGGTCCACAGGCTCAGATACAATCTGAGTAGAATCAGGGGCTGACTCATGTCCTTGTTTATTTATTTATTTATTAACGAGATTTACCAGATAGGCATACTGAGCGGGAAATAAACTGCTCGTTTCCAGATGCGACCTGGGTGTACATAACATAACAATACATAGTAGTGCTTAGAGAAACATTGGTGCAGTAGGCATTGTTACAGTAGGATAGACGCTTAACTACATAGCTTGATACAGTAGGATTCAGCAGTGGTGAGAAACATAATGGGTCTAGGGAGATTGTTGCACTGGGTCAGGCTGTGGGAGAGGGGGGATTTCATATGCCGCATGTCTGCTGCAGCTGTTTTAAACATTTTAGGGTCCGACCTCATCGAGAACGGAAATGTGAATGGGACCTCTGTTTCAAAGGGCATCCTGGTCCATCCAGACCTTTTTTTTATTATTATTATTTATTTATTTAACCAGGAGAGACACACTAAGCTGAAAGCTTGTTTACAGGTGTGACCTGGGAGCACAAGGAAGTCAAGTGACTTGCACAGGGTCACACAGTACGCAAGTGAGGGATGTGGGATTCAAACCCAGGTCTCCAGGTTTGCAGCTCAGAGCCTTAAACCACTGTGCCATACTGCCTCCTCAAGTCCCTGAAGTCAAGACCTCAAGTCCCTGCATCTCCATGTGTGTCTCCTGCGGACCTAGCTATTGCCCACTTTGGGAGTATCCCCTAGGGTTGCTGATGTCCTGGTAACAGCCAGGAAGCCCTCAACCAGGGCCACTTAGCTATGAAATAGAAGCGTGTCTCCATTTGGGCAGCTGCACGACATTTAGATCCTTTCACCAGCTCGGTGAATCAGGTGTTGGAGTACCTCCTTTCCCTTTCGGATTCAGGCTTGGGGTACTCCTCCCTTAAGGTACACCTTTCCGCCATCTCTGCGTATGATGCACCTATAAAGGGCAAAGCTGTTGCTCAGCTTGAGGTGTCCCACATGTTCCTGCGGGGCATTTTACATCTGAAACCTCCCATTTGGGACCCGGTCCCTGCATGGGACCTCAACTTTATGTTGGAGAAACTCACTTTACTTCCCTTTGAACCGGCCGCGAGTTGCGAGATGCGCTTCCTGTCCTGGAAAGTGCTCTTTTTAGTTTCTGTTACTTCTGCTTGAAGGATTTCCAAGCTATAGGCTCTTACATGTAAGGAGTCTTATTTGTTTTTTCACAAAGACAGGGTGTCTTTGTGTACTAATCCTACGGTTTTACCTAAGGTGGTGTTGGAGTTTACTTTAAATCAATCCATCCACCTGCCAGTTTATTTTCCTGAGTATTCTTATCAGGGGGAGGCGTTGCTCTGCACTTTGGATGTTCACAGAATGTTACAGTATTACATGAATTGCACCAAGTCTTTCAGGAAAACTGAGCAGTTGTTTGTTTCGTTCACCCCCAAGAGTGAGGGTACTCTTATTTCTAAACAGAGTTTGTCTAAGTGGTTAGCTAATTGCATTGTTTATTGCTCCCGCAAGTACAACAAACTTTTTCGGGGGTAGTCAAGGGACATTCCTTCAGGGGTATGGCTGTCTCCACTGCTTGCTTCAGAAATGTGTCTACTGTTGACATCTGTGCAGCTGCCACCTGGAGTTCTGTCCACACCTTCACCAAGCATTATAGTCTGGATATTGCCTCTAGGTGTAGAGCCAGTTTCGGCCTGGCAGTTCTTCAGGGCCTTCTGTCGTACGCTTTTGGCTGCTGACTTTTCCTCCTTCTGATGGTGTCACCCTGGTGATGCTTAGTACTGCTTTGGACTCTGATCCTATCAGTGTGGCCTGCTACAAGAGCCTTCCTCGAAGTAAGATTAGTACCGTAATAGTAGAACTTTGAGTGAAGCTCTTGCAGCAGGCCCTGCTTTCCCTTCTTCCCTCCCTCCTTCCCCCTGCTACTCCTTTTCTCTTGCTGTGCTTCTGCCTTTCTCTTGGCTCTCAGAAAACCTCCTCAGTTCTCCTTTAGCTGCCTGTACGAGGTCTGCAGCTGCAGAATTGAGGTAGGTGTGGGGCCGCCCACCTATATAGGCTAGACTGATGTTAGCTGACTGATGTCAGCGGTGGGCAGTCCCCCGTGGTAGACTGCTAGCTAGAAGTTTTCCATGTGGTCCTGGCACCTGTCGGCTTAGTTCTACTGGTGTGGCCTGCTGCAAGAGCTTCTCTCAAAGATCTACTGTTAAGGTAAGTTCTTACATAACTGTACTTTTGAAGTGCAGGATACCTCTCAGAAAAGTATAGGCCACATGCAACTGGGCTACCATATGGCCCTCAGTGGGCACATGGAAGGCTGATATGGTGGACAAGTGCACCTGTAATGATGAGTATTTCAGTCCAGCATCTCACAAGTACAGTAAATATTCCAGGATATGGTTAACCAGGCAGGTGAAAGGATCCAGGTGATGGGAGGCTGCCCACAAAGCAAAGGGCTTCCATTTCATGGAATAAGTTGCCCTGGTGGATGGTTTTCTGGTGGCCTCTTCAGGGGAGACACCTTGGCAGTGGTTATGTCTTCAGGAGCCAGGCATGTAGGTGAAGTGACCAAAGGTCTGGATGAACCAGGGTTCCCTGTTCCTGTGATAGCAAGCCTGGGCACAGAGGAAGGGGCACTGGAGGCTTCATGGCTAACTGTTATAGCAGTGGAAACCAAATCTGACTTGGCCAAAAAGGGGCCACCAGAATCAGAATGACACCCCCATTTGGAGCTTGATTAGCTCTCTGAATCAGAGAAAAGGGGGGAAGGCATAAAGGAACCTCCCTTTCCAAGAGAGGGACAATTTGACTCACCAGAAAACTCCATGCCCTGGAGCGAGTGGGCAGAAAATGGCAGTTTTGTGTTGCGTGGGGGTGCAAAAAGGATCCAGCTCTGGGTGATCCGACCAGTTGAACAGATCTTCCACCATGGAGGTGAGCAGCTCCCATTTATGTATTCTGGACTGTGACCTGCTGACCTGTCTGCCAGGATGTTTTGGACACCTGGAACATGGACAGCCGACTGCTCTAGACCGTGCTGTAGAGCCCAGTACCAAACCCTCATCACTTCCCTGCACAGGGGGTTAGAGTGGGTGCCCCCCTGCTTTTTGATGTAGTGTGCCACACTGATATTGTCTATCTGCGTTATCAGATGGCCTGGGGACAGGTGGCACTGAAAGGCTTGTAGGCTGTACAGGACAGCCGTCGTATCGAGGACACTCACATGGAGAGAAGCCTCAAGAAGAGTCTGTGTCCCCTGAGTCTGGAAAAGATCCAGATGCGCGCCCCAGCTAATCCCTGAGGCATCCGTGGTAAGGATCTAATGAGGGGACAGGATGAGGAAAGGAACCCTTTCGAGCAAATGGCTGGGTTCCATCCACCACCAGAGAACCTTCTTTACTGGCGAAGTGACTAGGACCGTCTGCTGCAGATCGTCAATTTGCTGATTTCACTGGACCCTCAAAGTCCATTAAGGGATGCACATGTGCAGCCTCACCAGGGGAACCGTGGCAGTGGCTGCATCCATCAGGCCCAGCAGCCTGAGATATGTGCTGGCTGTGACATATCGGATGTTGTAGAGTTTGTAGGCTTGAGCTATCTGGCACTCTGCCCTGCCCAGGGGCAGAAAGGCAGATCCCTGGGCAGTATCCAGTATAGCTCCTGCATACTGGAGACACTGGCCAGGAGTCAACACTCATTTGGACAGGTTGACTGTGGTCCCCAAGGTGCTGAATAGCTGCATGGTACACTCCATGGTCAAGACCGTTGATCCTTAGACCAAACTATGAATAACCAGTCATCCAGAAAGGGGAAGATGTAAAGTCACTCCCTCCTTGGGGCTGCTGCCACCACTGCTAGGCATTTGGTGAAGACCGAAGGCAAGCCAAGGACCCTGAATTGGTAACGCTGTCCCTGAAATAGGAACCTGAGAGCTTACTTTGAGGAAGGCTCTTGCCGCAGGCCACACCAGTAGGACTATGCCACCAGGCACTAGGACCGCACGGAAAACTACTGGCTAGCAGTCTACCACGGGGGACCGCCCACCGTAGACGTCAGTACAGTCTATATAGGAGGGCAGTCACCCACACCTACCTTAGTTCTTTTCCCTCCATCGACCCGTGCATGTCTGACCTAGTGAATGTCACAGCTACAGTCGACCGACATTATCCTGCATTTACCGCGCTTATTTATTTTTCTATTATTCTTCAGTTTAACATCAAATTTTTTGGTATTTTTCAGTCGTGTTTGTCTTCTACACCTGTCTTGTCTTACAGTCACTCCACAAAGTGTGCCTGTGGCAAACAGATTCCCGAAAAGACGGCCACTCTTCATGCCTGATCTACCTAGTCCCCAGCCACGACACCAGAGCCTGCCAGCATTGCCAGAAATTTGACCAGGCCACTCAGAGACGTCACTTGAAAATGCTGGAGAGCCATCTTCTGAAATAGAAGCTGCTTGCCATGGAAAAGGAGCTGCCGGCCAGGAGCTCTTCTTTCTCCCACAGGGAGAAATCGAGAAAGCACAAACACCAGGAGAAACACAGAGAATGGGCCCAGTCAGCTTCCCAGTTGTGGTCACCTCATAAGTCTTCTAACGGGACAGTGCCTTCCTCCCGCAGGGGGCGCACCTCCAGCCCTTTCCTCCACTGGGCTTACAATGTATCCTCCACCCGCCCTCATCTCTATTTCGGGTGGCAGCTCTTTGGAACAGGGGATGTTCTGTCTTACCCCTCAGGGCCCATCTCCTCTACAGGCCTTCAGCTAGGTGGCTTGTCCGGCTCTGGGCTCTGAGGTGGCGGCTCTGCACCCTTAGCCCTCCTGGCCCCGGCCCTGCCTTTGTAGGTTCCCTCCTTTGGGACCAATGCCAGTTTTGGTAGGCAGCACCCCGCGCAGCGCAGTGCTATTTCCTCCTCTCCAGCATCACCTCTGCTGCTGCTTAGGGGATCCCCTTCCCCTCAGGCGCCGGCTTCCCCTGTGGACCTGGCACCAGCGACCCCTTCGCCCCAGCCCTCCAAACTGCATCCTGCCAGGCCATCGCCCGCTAGGTCATCGCCAGTGCTGCCGATGCCCCAGCCAGTGGACCCAATGCCGGCATCGTCTTTGTTACAGCCTTCGCCACAACCAGCACCAGCTGGGCCATCACTGGATTGTTTGTCAGCGCCACCTGTATCTACATCGGGTTACCTGTCACCGGCCTCGCAGCCATTGTTTTCTAACCTGGCACCAGGGTTGCCCTTCTTGCCTGTGTACAATATTGCTCCACAGGTGGATTATAATGCCCTTTTCTTGGCATGGTGAGCATTCATGCAGAAACAGATCCCCGCCCCTTAAGTTCCACCTCCAGCTTCTCCCCTCCCTGCCCCTTGGGATCCACAGTCCAGGGACACGGGCAGGGTTGGATCTTCTGACCCCAATACATTGGGGTCCTCCGGAATAAGGTCTGATGTTGGTACAGGCCCCAGGCGTGATGAGCACCAGCCTCTGTTGCCAGTACCAGACAGCAAGTCCTCTGAGGATGACTGAATCCTCTGGGTCGTCTTCTTCTCCAGGGGAGTCCTCAGGTTGCGAGAATATGCCTAAGTCCCCACCCGATGATCTGTCCTTCGTGGACATAATGCACCACATTCAGTCAATTATGGGATGGGAGATGGAGGAGCAAGACCCAGAGAGATGCCATCCAGCCCTTTTTCTTTGGCAGAAGGATGCCTTGCCAGTAGTGGTGCCACCCTTGATTGAGTCATACGAGGTGTTGGCATGGGGGCTTGGGCTCACCCCTCCACTGTCCCTTCAAACAACATGAAGTCTTGCTGTATTCTGACAATTGCAGTGATTCCCAACCTTTGAACTGCCCCGGAGAACTAAGGGTTAACTTTCCATGCAGGGCATGGAACGCTGAGCTCGAGCTCGGTTGAAGTCTCTGTCTGGAGTGTTTTAAATTCAAACTGTCAGATTCTTTACTCCGCCTCACTGAACAGTCACTCCGGAGATTTCTCCTTCAGCTCAGTTCGAAGTCTGTTAGTTTTCAGTTTTTTGTCGGTTTAAACCGAAAAAAAGTATCCGCATAGTCGGTTCAGTCTCTGTCTGTGGTGCCGTGAGTACTAGATAGGAATTGTTCTATTATTTCTGTGTAGAACTTATAAAAGTGCGGTTGGTTCGGCTGAACCGACCATTTGATTGTGAATTTTGCTATATTTAGTGTGTGGTTACCGGTTCTTATCGAAAAAGAAAAAAAACGTGTTTTAACCGTCTTTTTCCCATACCCGTGACACAGTTAGGAGCCGATAAGGGAGTCTTGCCTGGTGGTTGCCGAAAAAAGGGTAAGTTTGGTTAGGTTGGCCATGTCTGAGAAACCCAATAAAAAAACTGGGCCCACTGGGTTTCAACACTGCAGTGAGTGTGGGCAGGTCTTTGCCAAGACCGATCCCCACACCACCTGTGTTTATTGTCTGGGGTTTGACCACCTCGATTCAAACTGCCAAACATGTAAACATTTTCCCAAATCTACCCTTGAGAAGAGATTAGGTAGACTGAGGGAAAAAGAGGCCGAGAAGTCCACTGACCTGGACGGCCAGCCCGCTTCGGTTTCGACCGAACCAGAAGGAGTGCCCTCTGACCAGGGCGATACTTCTTCGGGCAAAAGGAGAGCCGATTTTGAGGGATCAGTTCCAACAAAAAAGAAGTACAAAGATAAATCGACCGATTCGGATCCAGAGGTTCATGTTCCGACTGCCGAAGAGATAGCCAGGGCGATTCAGATTGTGGAATCGCTCCGTCCGGTTCTGACCGATCCGGCCCCTTCTGGCAGTGGTTCGGTTCGGTTCGGTTGGTTCCCCCCCCCGTTCAAGAGTATACCCTTGAAGAATTTTATGAACCGGAGTTTGAAGAGGAACTTGAGGATTGTGATGCAAGTGAAGGTCTGGATGTGCCTGTGGAACCGGACATCTCCCCACACAGACCATCAGGTGTTTCCCCTCCTAGGCTTTCCGAGTCCCCTTCCCATTTTATGTCTTACAGGAAAGTGGCTGAAACCCTCCAGCTTCCTATGGAAGAGGCTGTGGAAGAACAAGAAGAGCCTGATTATGTAGAGATGATGGATATCCCAGAGTCCAGGAGACTGTCTATTCCCCTCCATAAATCTTTTGGGAAACAGACACAAAAAATCTTAAAGTCTCCTAACACTATACCTCCTGTGGAAAAAAGAATGGACAAGAAGTATACACTGTCAGGCTCAGACACGGAGTTCTTATATCAGCAGTGCAGCCATGTTGGCTTCACATCCCCCTGACAAGGACTCCAGGAAGATTGATGCCATGGCAAAGAAGCAGTACATGGCATCTTCTTTGGGACTCAGGCAGGCGAATTACATGGCCTATACAGCCAGGTACCAGAAGTCCAGGTGGGACACTGTACTGGCACTGGCTAAACGGGCCTCCCCCAGCTAGCCAAGGAGCTGGAGGCGGTGGCTGCAGATGGGATTGAGGCATCTAAAGTGCAGTTTCATGCTGTTGTGGACTCTAATGATGTTTCATCAAGAGTTATGGCTACATCTGTGGCTCTTTGGAGGATGGCTTGGCTCAGATGTACTAGCCTCTCACAGGACACCCAGGCTAAGGCTATGGATTTTCTTATAGTGGGTAATTCTCTGTTTGGGGAGCAGACAGAGAATTACATGAAGAAGATGGATGAGTACAGGACCACTTACAGGAGTGCTCAGGCCAAGGAAAGGCAGGCAACTTCTCAAAGGCAGCAGTGTAGTGGCAGGGGCAGGCCTTTTCAAAGGCCTTTTTACCAAGCACAGACCTCTTCTTCCTTTTCGCAGAGGAGGTTCTTCAGAGGGAGAGGCAGAAGGGGGAGGAGCAGGCCTGCATCCACCCCTCAGCCTAAAGCCCCTGCCAAGCAGACACCCTGATGGGTCTGCCCGGGTCACCTCTCCTATTCCAGTAGGGGGCAGGCTGGCTTACTTTGTCCAGGACTGGACGTCTGTCAAAACAGACAAGTGGGTCCTGGAAGTAGTAAGCCAAGGACTGGTTCACAGCTTCAAAAAATTTCCAAAGATGAGAGCCACATCTTTTCCACCTGCAAATCTTTCGGAAACCCTTGCCCTAGAGGCAGAGGTTTCTTCTCTCCTAGCTTTAAGAGCTGTAGAGAGAGTACCTACCCTACACTGGGGCAAAGGACTGTACTCCAGGTACTTCCTGACCCCCAAAAAGACAGGGGAGTGGCGACCCATCCTAGACCTCAGATATCTGAACAAACATCTTTTAAAACCAAAGTTCAAGATGGTAACTCTGGGAATAATCCTTCTCTCTCTAAGGCCAGAGGACTGGTTAGCCTCCCTGGACCTCAAAGATGCCTACTTTCACATTCCCATCAGGTGCTCCTACAGAAAGTACCTCAGGTTCGAGTTGCCCTGAGGCCACTATCAGTTCAGGGCAATGCCCTTGGCCTAACCTCAGCTCCAAGGGTTTTCTACAAAGTGCCTGGCAGTAGTAGTTGCCTTCTAAGAAGGCACAAGATTTCCGCATTTCCTTATCTGGACGATTGGCTATTACTGGGTCAGTCTCCAGACCAAGTCAAGTCTCACCTGCAAGTGACCCAGCAAGTGCTCACTTCCCTAGGATTTCTTCTCAGCCTTCCCAAATCATTTCTCGAACCAGTCCAGCTCCTTACCTTTATAGGGGCAGAACTGAACACACTCAGAGCAAGAGCCTTTCTTCCTCTAGAAAGGGCAAGGGCTCTTATGGAACTAGCTTCTTCCTTCACCCTTCAGGTATCTCGACCAGCAAGGCATTTCCTCCAGCTCTTGGGCCACATGGCAGCTTCAACAGCAGTGGTCCAAGGGCAAGATTCCAGATGAGGGATATTCAGTTCCACCTGAGAGCTTACTGGTCTCAGAGAAAGGACTCTCTTACCAAACTGATTCCAGTGACTCCGACCTTGATCCAGGCCCTCCAGTGGTGGCAGGATCAGGACAATTTAAGGCAAGGTGTTCCTTTTGTTGCTCAGCCTTGTTCAGTGGTCCTTACCACGGACGCTTCTCTTCTGGGCTGGGGAGCCCACCTGGGATCCCTCACTGACCAGGGCCTGTGGTCCCCCCAAGAGTCCCTTCTCCACATCAATCTACTAGAGCTCAGGGCAGTTTTTCTAGCTCTAAAAGCGTTCTCACAGTGAGTTCAGAACAAGGTGGTTCAAGTTAGAACAGAAAACACTACCACCATAGGGTACTTCAACAAGCAGGGAGGCACTCGGTCCACGGCCTTGTGCACAGAAACCATGAAATTGTGGTCCCTGGCTTATTCCCTGCAAGTCTCTCTTGTAGCAGTTCACCTTCCAGGCAAGGACATTGTGCTAGCAGATGCACTGAGCAGGATTTCTCAGAGCCATCATGAATGGTCCCTGGACCCTCAGGTGTTGAAAGTGATTTTTTCAAGGTGGGACACTCCAGAGATAGATCTCTTTGCAGCCCCAGACAATCACCAACTCCCTCTCTTTTGTTGCAGACCTCCAGTCTTGGGCTCAGTCCCCCTGGATGCCCTGATTCTGAATTGGGAAGGGAAGTTTCTGTATGCCTTTCCCCCCTTCCCACTCCTGTTCAAAGTTTTAGTCAAAATAAGGTCTCAGCCTTGCAAGGTAATTCTGGTTGCTCCAGATTGGGCCAGACAGCCCTGGTACCCCCTGTTGCTGTCCCTAGCAGTCCATCTTCCCCTGTCTCTTCCCAGGAATTACAGCCTGTTAATATCCTCTCAGGGGAGGATTTGGTACCCCAATCTTCAGTCCCTCAATCTCAAGGCATGGCTCTTGAAGAGTTAGTTTGCAGATCTGCATCTTTCCTCAAGGGTTCTGGACATCCTCAAGGCTTCTTAAAGCCCTCCACCAGAAAGACTTACAACCCAAATGGAAAAGATTCAGCATTTGGTGTTCTAAGAAGAATATTTCTCCAGACACTGCTGAATTGCCTACGGTTCTGGATTATATGGTCCATCTTAATAGCCTAGGCCTCAGACCAGCTACTCTCAAGGTACATTTGTCAGCTGTTTCTTTTTTGTCTGTGGGGAAGCCTTCCTCACTATCTTCCCATCCTGTGTTCTGTAAATTTTTTAAAGGATTGTTTCACACCAATCCCCCTTTTAGAGACCCTGCCCCTGCCTGGGATTTGAATGTTTGCATTGCTCAGCTTATGCAACCCGCCTTTGAGCCTATGTCTTCAGCAGAGCTTAAGTACTTGACTTGGAAAACTGTGTTCTTGGTAGCCATTACCTCTGCCAGGTGTATCAGTGATTTGTAGGCCCTGTCAGTGGAACCTGATTTTATCTCCTTTCATAGGGATAAAGTGATCCTTAGAACCAATAGAAGGTTCTTGCCCAAAGTGGTTTCAGACTTCCATTTAAACCAGTCTGTGTCTCTCCCTGTTTTCTTCACTGATCATTCTTCCTCAGGAGAGAGGAGGCTACACAGTTTAGATGTCAAAAGAGCCCTTGGTTACTACATAGAGCGTACCAAGGGTCACATGTTTGACTCCCTCCAGTTGTTCCTCACTTATGGAGAAGTGGGAAAGGGCAAACCTACCACCAAAAGATCTGTTGCCAGGTGGATTGTGTCTTGTACACAATTCTGCTATGAAAAGCTGGGAAAAACTCCACCCTCAGGCCTGAGGGCTCATTCCCAAAGAGGTACAGCTGCTTCCCTGGCTGCGGCCAGGGATATTCCTCTCCTAGAAATTTGTCAAGCAGCCACCTGGAAAACAGTCCATACCTTTACCAAGCATTACTCCCTGGATATCCAGGCTAGGAGTGATGCTTGGTTTAACACAACAGTACTTCAGAGCCTATTCCCAAAGTAGGTTCTGCCCCTCCTCCTTGGAGGCACTGCTTGGTAGTCTGCAATTGTCAGAATACAGCAAGACTTCATGTTGTTTGAAGAAAAAATTGCTCATCTTAGTAATTTTATTTCTTCTAATGGAGTCTTGCTGTATTCTGACCTCTCTCCCTCCCTGCCTCCCCTCTCAGAATCTGTTTTTGGGAAGTGGGTGGGCAGGTGCAGTGTTGCACCCCAGGGGTGTATTTGCTGGCACCCTCCTCCCTTTTGTTTGAGTGCTTATTTATTTATTTTTTTTTAAGTACATTGGGTTTAGTTTTTGGGTTTCCTGACTTGAGTCTTCCTTGGGGATCCAAAACTTTTCAGCCAGTTGGCTAGTAGAATTTTTACAATTTCCACATAGAATTTTTAGTTTAGTTGGGCTCGTAAGAATCTGACAGTTTGAGTTTAAAACACTCCAGACAGAGACTTCAACCGAGCTCGAGCTCAGCGTTCCATGCCCGGCATGGAAAGTTAACCCTTAGTTTTCTGGGGCAGTTCAAAGGTTGGGACTCACTGCAATTGTCATAATACAGCAAGACTCCATTAGAAGAAATATAATTACTAAGGTGAGTAATTTTTCCTTCCCTCCACTCCCTAAAAAGGCAGATTGCCTTTATCACATGCCGGCAGGCAAGCCCTTTCTGGGGGAGTCATTATAAGGCAACTTCTGTGGTCATTAACGCAGCCTACGGCTGCTCCAAGAAGCCCAAGCACCTTAGTGTTCTCCCCCAGGCCGTGAAGCTCTGCTACTTTGCCATTAGGGCAATGAATTATCTGACTCATATGGTACAATTCCAAAATGATAAATGATCCCCCTCACTTCATTTTGGCATTCCGATAACCCTTAGATTGGCTTAACGAGCTTGGTTCTCTAGCCTTTCCAGCCTGGAGCGGAGGTGAACATTTTCTTTAGTTAGAGTAGCTGCAGTTCCCAAAGCACCGTCTGCCCATTTCATGGCCTCTGCAGTAGCTGTAGTTACTGAAGTAAGTGAAGTTTCTAAGCAAAGCACTCTATTTGTTAGAGTATCGAATTTATCAGAAAGTCTAGAGACTGACTGGATTAACTTGTTGATCTTCATCCCAAGTGATTGTAGCATTTCTTCAGCTAGATCCTCTAATGCTTCTGACCCTGTGTCGACTGCGTGGTGGGAGCTCCCACGTGACTTTTGCCCTTGAGTCCTTCTGTGACCAATTTGTCTTTCTTGGGATTCCCCATGCTATTCTTGGGCTAGTCAGGCACCAGCTCCGACGAGCTGAAGAAGAAACCAAAGTTGGGGACCGAGCTTAAATACTATATTCACAGAGGTTAACTCCAAGCACTAAATCCCTGAGGCCATTTTGCTCTGGCTCCACTGCCCCCCACACACACATATGCTCCACACACACTGTTTCTTGTGTTATTAGTCCCATTACCAGTAGTCCTCCTTACCAAGGGTATAATGTTTTGTACAACTACTGTTCTTATGTTTTTCTTCACATGTATTCTGTGTTCACCTGTTTCTGTGTTGACCTGTTCACCCTGTACACATTTTTGCAGTTTGCCTGTACAGATTATTTCTAGGAGCGTGGACATGGATCACTATCCACACATTGGCAGTTCCACTGGGAGAGCTGATTTGTCTGAAACTCTTTGAGCTAAGCGCCTTCTGCTATCCTGGCAGTATATCCACTGACTTCTTCCCTTTACATCAGATTTTCCTTTCCACTGGAAGAGTTCGGTCTCCTACATAGCTGTGCACATTGTAGGATACCAAGTGCACCACTGGCAATTTCTAAGCCAGCAGGGGCAATACCAAAAAATCCAAGCTCCAAAACACCATGTGCTCAGCAAAAGTAGAGCTGGGTGCAGGACTGAAGGGGTTGCTAATCCCTACTACATACAAAATCAAAAGCCAAAGATAGTCCTGCACTCCAAGTGCAATTGAAACCCGAAGCAGTATTAATTCAGTCCAAGGTTTTATTTTTAAAGGGTTTCAACTTTGACAAAGCGTGTTGTTCCTACAATGCGGCAAACCCACAATCACATTTTCTCCTCCAGCGCTTCGACCTATAGAATGGTCTTCCTCAGGGGGTGGAGAATGTTTGATTATCCCTCCCTTAAGTAGTCATTCCACATTTAGTGCCCCTATAGTTTAAGAGCAGAATAACAACTTAACTTATTTAAACACTATTAAGTGGCCCTGGAGGGATCAGGACCCTGAAAACAAACTTTGATCCTGAAAACAAACTTAACTAATTTACTATATCATATAACATTTTTTCTTCACATTCTTTTTTAAATAAACGATGTAACAACATAACATAAATAATGTTTCAACAAAATGCATAACAAAGGATGTTAGTAGAAAATAATTATGTTTATAACAAAAGAGCTATATCCATTGGAGGATTGTTATATTTCCTGATTATGCAATCATCTTGTATCAGTTTACCTTTGGTATCCTCCAAACAACCAAAACATTTTTTTAACTTCATTTCTAAATGATTGTATCATACTTGGAGTTGATATACAAAGTGTCCAAACAGTGGAACCAATCCAGGCAGTGATCACTCCCTTATTACTTTCAACAGAAGCTTTCCTGTAGGGGGATCCACCATCCAAGGGTTAACCATTTCTGGACCTGAAAAAACAAAAGATAATATATATTACAGTTACAGAAAAAAAAAATTCACAATTAATTTCATATTTTGCTATTGTTTTTACCATTATTTTTACCAATTACTTTATTAAAAATGGTGTTAGGTCCCACTCAGTATTCAGACCTTTAGGCTGTAGGCTATGTAGGATAAAAATCCAATAGCTTTCTCGTTGCAGAAGTTTATTCAATCTGTTTCCCCCTCTTGGGTGCCTCATTATCTGTTCTAGGGCCATGAATTTAGTGCCTTCCACTTGGCTCCCATGCTTTTCCAAATAATGTCTGGCTAGTGGTTTAACATAGAAACATAGAAACATAGACTTTGACGGCAGATAAGGACCGCTAGGCCCATCTAGTCTGCCCATTTCCCTACCTACAGGATAGGCCGCAGATCCTATTTAACCAACAGCCTATATCTTCCTGCCCCCCACAAGAATTGCCTTATGTCTGTCCCATGCATTCTTGAATTCTCACAGTTTTAGACTCCACAACTTCCTCAGGAAGGCTGTTCCATGCATCCACTACCCTCTCTGTGAATTAATACTTCCTCACATTGCCCCTGAACCGCCTCCTTCTATCTTTAAATTGTGTCCCCTTGTTCTTGCAAGTCTCTTTTTCTGAAAGATGCTACCCTCTTGGACTTTGTTGATTCCCTTGAGGTACTTGAAAGTTTCTATCATGTCCCCTCTCCTTCTTTTCCTCAGGGTATACATATTAAGCTCCTTTAGTCTCTCCTCATCACGGCTTCTCTTGCAGACCCTGCACCATTTTAGTTGCCCTCCTCTGACTGCCTCTATCCTGTCTATGTCCTGCGGAGATGGGGTCTCCAGAACTGGACACAGTATTCCAGATGGGGTCTCACCAACTGTCTGTACAGAGGGATAACAACTTCCTGTTTTCTGCTGCTGATGCCTCTCCCTATACATCCCAGTATACCCCCGGCCCTCCTAATGCCTTCTCACATTGCTTGCTAACCTTAAGGTCATCTGATATGATTACCCCAGGTCCCTTTCCTGTTTTGTTGTTGTTACTACCTCCTCACCCATTGTGTATTCTTCCCTGGGTTCTTGTTTCCCAGGTGCATTATTTTGCACTTTTTGCATTGAATCCTAGCTGCCATCGTCAGACCATTCCTCCAACCTTGCCAAGTCCCTTTTCATCCTTTCCACGCCTCCTTGTGTATCAACCCTGTTGCAGATCTTTGTGTCATCTGCAAAAGGTACTTTTCCTTCCAGTCCCTCTGCAATGCCACTGATGAAGACATTAAAAAGGACTGGACCCAATACTGAACCCTGCGGTACCCCACTAGTAACCGCCCTTTCTTCAGAGCAGACTCCATTTACAATTACCTTCTGTGTCCTGTTGTCCAGCCAATGTTTTACCCAGGCTACCACCCTGGGACCCACTCCCAGGCTGGTTAATTTGACTAATAATCTTTTGTGTAAGTCCTGCCCTAATGTTACATATATGTTCTTGTACACACTGTTTTACAGGACGTATGGTTCTTCCAACGTATAATAATTTACATGGGTACCAGATACAATAAACCACATAGTTACTATTATAGTTGGTATCCCAAGGCCAAGTTCTCCAGTCAGGAGCTTAAAAGAGGCAGGGGTAGGGGAAGTGGTGCCCCTCCGGCCCCAGTGGCTGGTGACCCCTCCAAAGCTGCACAGTGATGTGTTTGGGGGGGGGGGGGTGTCTGACTCCCACCTGTTCAGTCCCTGACCCAGCAGTCTGTGGGGGGGGGGCATCTTTGCCACTTCTGGCCACACTAGTCCATCATTACTACAAACAAGTGGGTTGTTAAGGTGGTAGTAAGAGGGCTGCCTCTAAACTTTGGGTCTCTGTCTCCTTACCAATCTCATGCTGCTCGGTAGTCTTTGTTGTTGCAGGGCATGCTGTCCTCCCTCTGGGATGGTGTCACTCAGCTTCTTGTGAAGGGGGCTATAGCCTGTGTCCCAGACACCCTGGCAAGGCAAGGGTATGTGTTCAGGTACTTCCTGGTCCTGAAACAGGTGGGGGTGGGGGGGCTAGTGCCCCGTATTGGATCAGCACAATCTCAAGCAGTAGGTGTGGAAGCACAGGTTCCACATGATAACCCTGGACCAGATCATACCATCCCTAGAGCATACCTCCAGGACATGTTCTTCTGCATCCCATCCATCCATCCCACTGGCGGTACCTTCAATTCTATGCTGAAGGAGTTCTGTATCTGTTTCAGGTCATGCTCTTTGGCCTCTCATCCACACCCAGTGTCTTCACCAACTGCATGGCAGTGGTGGCAGCCTTCCTGTGGTACCAGAGCATTTGGATGTATACCTGCCTGGATGACTGGCTGATTGCCAGGCCATCCAAGGAGGCCATGGAGTGGACCAAGACTCTGACCCTCCAGACCTGCAGAGACTTGGACCTCTTGGTCAACCCAGCCAAGTCCAAACTGATCTCCTCACAGGTGATTTACTTCATCGGGGCAGAATTAGACTCCCTTTGGGCCAAGACTTGCCTCCCCGCAGACCAGGTACTGGATCTTAACCTCCTTTGCCCGATAATTTGGGGTCGGGTGTTCACGCCCTGCCCAGGACTTCCTGCAGCAGCTGGGGTGCATGGTGTTGTGCACCAGTGTGGTCCGATGGGCCCACTGGCAGATGTGGCACCTGCAGTGGGAGTTGGGCTATCAGTGCTCCAAGCGCCTAGGACATTTGAACTAGCCAGTCACAGTGACCTAGCTGATGTGGGATGCCAACCAGTGGTGGCTAATCCCAGAACATGGAGGAAGGAGTCCTGTTGATCCGCCCAGAGTCGAAACTCACACTGACGATGGACACATCTCTATTGGGGTGGGGAGGGCACCTGGGAGACCACAGATCCCACTAATTCTGGTCACCCAGGTAGTCCTGTCACAACAGCAGTCTGCTGGAGCTCTGTGCAGTGTGGCTAGCTGTGATGGAATTTGCACCTTTAGTTACAGGTCAGGTCTGCAGTCCAGACGAACAACACCATAGCCATGTTCTACCTGAAAAGAAAGGGCAGTACACACTCCTTTCTCCTGTGCCAGGAAGCCCTCTGCACCTGGACCCTCTTGCACAGTCTTGCTGCATATCTCCTGGCAATTCATGTCACCGGAGCAAACAGTCAACTGGCAGATGCTCTTAAGCCAGATGAGAGAGACGTTACATGAGTAGTCTCTGGATCAAGAGGTGGTAAACCACCTGTAAACCACCTGTTCTTCCCGTGGGGCACACTTCTGGTAGACCTGTTTGCCTTCTGGGAGAATGCAAATCTGAGGCTGCTTTGATCATGCCCCAACAGTCTGGGACACTGATAGGGTATGCATTTGCGAGGCTCTGGACCACAGGCCTCGTGTATGCCTTTCCTCCCTTCCCATTTATCCACAGAGTGGTTCTAAAGGCATGCAAGGACAGGAGAGACAAGGCGCAGATGATCCTGATAGCCCCAGACTGGCCTCAGACTGGCCTCAGCAATTCCGGTACCTGGATCTCCTCAGCCTCAGCAGTAGGCCTCTGTGGCAGTTGCCTCTTGAACCGGACCTGCTGACCAGAAAACAGGGGAAGGTCCTGCACCTGAATCTGCAGTCTCTGCACGTCTTGGCCTAGTTCCTGAGTGGCTAGAGTTCCAGGCTTTGGGTCTTTCGGAAGATTTGCTCCACATTGTGGAGGCCTCCAAGAAAGAGTCGACTCTCCTGTGCTATGCCTTTAAATGGAAAAGGTGTTCCATTTGCTGTCAGGCCAAGGAGCTCGATCCCCTTTCCTGCCCAGTGGTTAGTATCTTCCAAGTACCTCTGGTCCCTCTCCCAGCTGGTGCTGTAGTGATGATCCTCAAGGTGCTGGCCGCCATCTCTCAATACTAGTTGCAGACTGATATGTTAACAGTGGCCCAGGAGAAGGTGATCAGGCACTTTTTCAAGGGCCTGGACTATCTGTCCCCTCTGTTGCATGAACCACCACCACCATGGGACCTGGAGCTGGTGCTGACAGTGCTTATGGGCAAGCCATTTGAGCCTGTGCACAGGTGTGAGAAGTCACACCTGTTGTGGAAGACAGCCTTCTTGGTGGCAATCATGTTAGCCAGAAACATCAGTGAGCTCCAGGCGCTCTTGGTGGAGTCTTCAAAACTGGTCATCCACAGGGATAAGGTCGGCCTTTGTCTCCACCCCAAAGTTACTACTTAACAGGTGATATGAACCTTCTGGTATATTTTACCAACCCATCTTTGGAGGCCAATCGCAGGCTCTATACTCTGGACCTGGGGGGTGGGGGGGCGCTCTCTTACTATGTAGAGCACATGGCTGGAGTTCCGGGATGAGGCTCACCAGCTGTTTGTAACATATACTGAAGCCATGCCTGGCATATCGGCAGCAAAGTGAATGACTGGCAGGTGGGTTGCATCCTGTATCAACCTCTGCAGGGAGCCTCCCATAGGGTTTAAGGTCCATTCCAGCAGACCTATCGCTGCCTCTGTGGCTGCTTCCAGGGACATTCTGTCCAGGGGATCTGCAGGGCTGCTACCTGGAAGTTAGCAGACACCTTCATCTCCCATTACGGCATTGACTGAGAGTCTTGTTGGAATGCTGCATCGGTTCTCCAGTCTCTGTGCACCAAGTAGGGGTGCGTGCCCTACCCCCTTCTCCCAGAGAACTACTGGAAGTCTGCTGATGTGTGGATAATGAACTGTATCCACGCCCCTAGAAAAATAAGTTACTCACCTGTAACCCTAGATCTTCCACAGAGCGGTCTCTTGCAGTAGGTAATACTTTTGGGTATCCAGCAGAGGTCGCTGTGGTGCACGGCAGCCCTTCTAGCAGTTTTTCAACAGGGACTGCCCACACATGACATCAGCTTCCTGTTTCCTATATAAGTGTGGGTGGTCCCTGGTATCCTCAGTTCATTTTGCCACCATCTTCAGCTTGCGCAGCAGCTAGTGCAACTTCTGTGTAGCAGTCATTGACGAGAAATTTGGAATTAAGACGAATGTCTACTGATTCTTCAAAGAAACCAGCTTTATTTCGTTCTGCCTTTGCGGTAGGAAGATATACCGCTTTGACAATCACATACTTTGTGTACGGTGTCTGGGACACACACACAACACCAATTCCTGTAGTTTGCCAGGAATTTAATCAGGCAACTCGTCGACGACGATCGCTTGAAATTCAACAACTTTGGATGGAGCAGAAAATGTCTCTCTTGGAGAACCAGGAGACTCGTACCAAGGGCTCCCCCTCGTTCTTGTTCCAGGCAGAAAAAGGAGAAGGAGAAACCCTCTTCACACTCCTGCTTTGTCTCCCGTCGACGGCCACCATTTCTGGTGCCCCTCTGTCGACGGAGCGTCATTCAGACACTTTTTCGACGAGGGCTTATATCCTCTCATTGACGGTGCTTTCAGGCGCTTTAAATACAGTTCAAATAGTAACTGCTTCGTCGACGGAGGCTTATACCTTCTTGTCGACAGTGCTTTCCAGTGCTTTACATGCAGTTAAATACACTGCTGCTCCGTCGATGGGGGGCTCCTCTCCTGTTGATGGCATCTGACAGTTTAAGTGAAAATAACTCATTTTCACCTGCGGGCCCATTGACAAGACCCCGCATTCCTTAGGGGAAACCTATGGCTTATGCCTTACTGACTGCCCCTCCACCTACACAGGTGGCTCCTTAAAGGGGTCAGGCAGACAGAGATCGGGACCCTGGTCTTTACCACCCGGGCAAGATCTGCTCATGCTACGCATCCCATTCCATCTATCACCCCTTTGTTTCCCAACATGCCCCCCCACCCTCCTTCCCAGGAACGGACTTCACCAACGTAGTCCAACAAGTCTTGCATGCCATGCAGCATTCTCAGTCCTCTGAAGAGCAGGGTTATCCCATCCGATCTACTCTCCCTCCTCTGCCTAAAAGATTTCATAGCGACAGGGATACCATGCCACCCTGGTCGCCTCCTCCATTCATAGCAGACTTTTTGTCAGATGACCAAGATTTGCCGCCTGGTTTCACCAGTAATCTTGAGGATGAAGAGTTTCAAGATTTGGATTTTCCTAATCCCGAATCTCCCTATTCTGAAATCTCTTCCTGGATGAGGATCTGCCTCTCCCTTCGGCAGCCTCACCCCCAGATGACCAGACCTTTAGTGAGATGATGGCTCAGATCCAAAAGGTCATGGGATTCTCCACTACTTAACGTGACAAACAATGTAAGGATATGGCAGGATATTTTGAATTACCTGAGGAACCTGTCTTAGTGGTTCCCCCACTAATACTAACTTACCAGAATGCCATGCTGGCTGCTTGGCATCAGCATCCAGCTGTTACAGCTGTTCCCCGCAAAGCAGATTATCTATATCAGACTCCTCTGGATCACCCTTTTCTGTCCAGTATTCCAGAGGCAGATTCTGTGGTCATTAGTGCCACTCATGACCGTACTAAAAAAACCCAAGCACATGAGCTCCTTATCCCCTGATAAGGAATCCCGAAGAATTGACTATCTGGGGGAAAAAGGTCTTTTCCTCAGGTGCCATGAATATTAGAATTTTTAACTATATGGGTCATATGATTAAATATCAGTGTACCCTGGAGTCCTCTGCCATTGAACTTATTAGTAAACTCCCCTCCCTCACAAGACAGGGATAAATTACTGGCTACAGTGACAACTAGTAATTCTATCTCCCATCACCTTCTCAGGTCAGGATACGATGCCGTAGATACCTCAGCCCAACTTTCAGCCACTGGTATCACTCTGCGTCTCCATGCTTGGCTTTGTGTTTCAGGCTTTGCACCTGATATACAACATAAAGTAGTCAGTGCCCCTTTTAACAGGTCCAAGCTGTTCGGGCCAGGTACTCAAACTTTACTGGATGACTTACAGGCATCAGGCAGAACCCTCTGTACAGTACATGGCATGTATCATACCCCAGCTACAACCTACCGTACTCAATAGTCCTCTTATTCCAAAAGAGGTGGAAAATATAGAGGCGGCTTCAGAGGTCGTGCTCAGTCCACCAGAGGCAATACCTCTACCGCCCGGGTGCCTGCTCTGCCTTCCAGTGACCCGGCCTCGGAGGCTGTGGGGGGTCATTTTGCCCTCCATCTGGAGGCCTGGCAAATGATCACTTCCAGCAATTGGGTACTTCAGATTATACAGAAGGGTCATACTCTGGAGTTTCTCTCCATCCCTCGCCCTTGCCCTCCATGGCAGATTCATTATCCTCCGGATCATATACCCATCTTACAGGAGGCATTGGCGACCGTCTTGACCAAACAGGCCATTGTCCCAATGCCCCTTCTGGAACATCAGACTTGATTTTATTCCCACTTCTTTTTGGTGCCCAAACGTACAGGAGACCTCAGACTGGTTCTGGATCTCAGACAACGATCTTTACAGTCAGTACATGCATTTCCGCATGATCACCATACCTGCCATCATGGCGATCCTAAAACAGGGCTAATGGCTTTGTGCCCTAGACATGAAGGATGCCTACCTTCATATTCCCATCCACCCTGCACACCACAAATTTTTACGCTTTTATCTACTGGGTCAAAATTACCAATTTTGTGCACTCCCTTTCGGCCTCTCATCAGCCCCCAGAGTGTTCACCAGGTGCCTAGCTGTGGTAGCAGCAGCAGCCTTACAAAGAGAAGGGTACTTCATATTTCCATATGTAGAAGACTGGCTGATAAAAGCAGACTCCAAAGTATCTCTGCTCACCTCTCTAGATGCTGCCTTGAAACTGTTCGCAGATCTGGGAATCACGGTCAATTAGCCAAAGTCCAGTCCAAATCCAGCACAGTCTCTTCAATACATTGGAGCTGTTCTAGATACATTTACAGCCAGGGCTCCCTCCCGCCTGCCTGGCAGGACACGCTTATAGCTCTGGCATTAGATATAGAGACTCAGAAAATAGTCATGTCCAGACAAATGCTGCACCTTCTGGGTCACATGTCTGCTCCCATACCTATGGTAGCATTCACCCGTCTCCACATGAGACCTGTCCAGTGGACCCTTCAGAATCAGTGGTCCCAAAAAACAGGACAGTTCGATGACAAAATCAGGGTCACTCCCTCTCTGAAGTCTTCCCTGACATGGTGGCCAATCAGAATCAGTTTTGAATCAAGGAATGTCTTTCCAGTCTCCCCCAATGCAAACGACCATGGATGCTTCCCTACAGGGCTGGGGAGTGCACTTCAGTCCTTATCAGACCCAAGGCCAATGGCCCGCTTCTCCCCATCTGTCTCGTATCAAGCTCTTAGAGATGAGAGCAGTCCGTCTCACTCTCTAGGCATTCCGGCCCTGCCTCGAGCCAGGATCATTACTGATCCAGTCAGACAACACTGCAGTAGTATTCTACCTGAACAAGCAAGGAGGTACAAAATCTCGCACTCTACGCAGAGAGACCCTTGCATTTTGACAAGAAGCCATACGGCAACAATTAACACTAATAACTGTCCATTTACTGGAACATTGCAACCAGTTAGCTGACCGGCTGAGTCACCAGTCCACAACTCACGAATGGACACTTCACGAGCAAGTGTTCCAAGAAATCTTAACTTATGGGGCACTCCACAGATGGATCTGTTTGCCTTCCCAGAGAATTACTAACTCCACAGGTATTTTTCCATTATCCCGAACAGAAAGGGACGATCTATAGATGCCCTGTCCCAACCCTGGACAGGTCTCTTCTTATATGCTTCTCCTTGTCCCTCTCCTGCAACGGACTCTACTGAAATTACAGTTAGAACCGGCCATGATGATTCTCATAGCCCCAATGTGGCCTCGTCAGACGTGGTTTCCCCTACTCCTACAACTGTCAGTACAGGATCCCACCCTGTTACCGATCAGACCAGACCTCCTGACTCAGTGTCATGGATCTGTCCTACATCCCAACGTTAAGGCTTTATACCTTCACCCTTGGTTCCTGAGGACGCTTTCATAACTCGTTTACAAGTGTCATCTCCTATTGCCAGTATCCTGTTGGCCCCCATAAACCAGCAACAAGAGCAACATACAATTCCAAATGGAAACATTTTTCAATATGATCAACCTCTCGATCTTTGGACCCTTACTGTTGTCCACTGACGAAGGTTTTGGACTACCTGGTCTCACTTTCTGAGTTTGGTCTAAGTTATTCTTCCATTAAAGTCCACTTGGCCGCCATCTCCGCTTTCCATGAGCCTCTGGATGGCAGGTTACTGTACCAACATCATCTAGCTAAGATGGTTTTGAAAGGAATGTTACATATTAAAACTGTTAGAATACCCACTCCTACGTGGGATCTCAATTTTATGATAGAAAAATTGACCCTTGAGCCTTTTGAGCCAGCTGCCACTTATGAACTCCATTTTCCTTCATGGAAAACCCTATTTCTGGTGGCTATCACTTCCGCTCGACATATTTCCGACCTCCATGCCCTCATGTGAAGGGAACCTACTTGTTTTTCCACAAAGACTGGGTGGTCCTTCGTACCAACCCTTCCTTCCTTCCCAAAGTAGTATCCAAACATACTTTAAATCAGTCCTTGGAGCTTTCACTCTACTATCCAGACTACTCCAATCAGGGTGAACATCTGCTACATACTTTGGATGTCCACCGTATACTGCGCTACTATACTGATCGGACACAGTCGATTAGAAAGACGTCTCAACTGTTCGTCTCTCGTCGCGAGGGTCTCCCGGTTGCAACACATACTCTTTCATCCTGGTTGGCACACTGTATTTTTGTCACAAAAAATACAACAAGCCTTTACCTGGACCTGTCCAAGCCCAGTCCACTAGAGCTATGGCCACTATTACATCTTGCTTTAAGTGAGCCTTGTTTCAGATATCTGCAATGCAGCTACCTGGTCCATGATCCATACATTCACAAGGCACTACAATCTGGATATTGCCTCACGACGCAGGACGGTCTTTGACCGTGCAGTCCTACAAGGTCTAGTATAACTGCCCTCCCACGTGGGCTTTACTGCTTGGGAATCATCCCAGAAGTATTAGCAAGAGACCACTTCGTGGAAGATGGTACAGTTACGTAAAAACTTACCCTAACAGTAGATCTTTGAGGAGTGTCTCTTGCAGTAGGTTTGTTCCCATCCTCCATCCCCCTCCTTCTCTAAGAGAGCAAATTCTGGTCCAGTGACTAGGGTTGGGAATCCTTTGGTATCTTGACTTCCCCTCGGTCCTCGCTTTGCGAGCTGAATCTGGCAGGGGGGAACTGAGGATAACAGGGACCGCCCACATTTATATAGGAAACAAGAAGCTGATGTCATGTGTGGGCGGTCCCTGGTGAAAAACTGCCAGAAGAGCTGCCGTGCACCACAGCGACCTCTGCTGGATACCCAAAAGTATTACGTACTGCAAGAAACGCTCCTCAAAGATGTACTGTTGCAGTAAGTTTTTACATAACTGTACTTTCTAGGAGTGGTATATAGTTCACATCTACACAACTCACCTGGCCTTTCCTGGCAAGTGGCACATGGATTTCTGCATCCAGATATCATGGGGTGGAACCAGAGGATATACTGCCGGGGTGGTGGGAGGAGCTTGAAGATGCTCCGACGAATCTGCCAATGTGTGGATTTGAACTACATATCACACCTAGAACTACGATTACAGGTGAGTAACCTTTTATTTCACATTATTCTTGTATCCTATTTATTCTGTGTGTATTGCTCCTGTGTGTCCTTCTCCCAGGACACATCTGAAACCAGCTGCTTGCAGCTCAGTATGCTCTTCTGGTAAAAATATTTAGATAAATAAGTAGACATACTTTGGTAAGATGGGGTGGGAATTGTGCAGCCCTGGGGAATGTGAGCATGACAGCTGAGAGGTGAGAGGCAGAATTCTGGTTCTTGCAGTGCAGAGGAGATAGCTGGGGTGGGTCACTATGGATAGCCAGCAGTGCAAGTGCAACATGCAAATAGATAGAGATGTTCTTTGTACACCCTTTTTGTTGATACTGCCCCACAAGAGATGAAAAGTAAAACGCAATAAAGCTGATCACACGTCATAAGCTCATATTTTCTCTCGAACTGAGATTCCCTCACCTGTGATGGTGTGTAGGTAGGTAGATTACTTTGTATTGGTGTCTTTCCAAAGTTCAAATTGCAAGAAATAAAATTATTATTGTATTATTCATTTTTATTATAGTGACACAGCACTGGCTACAGTGATCAACCTGCACATCAAAGCGGAGGCTTTCGATCAGAGCAGCGGATTCACACAGCAGCATAATCTGCTTGCTCTGATACACTTACCCAGTCCTGAGCTACAGCAAAAACAGGCTGCGAAGCACTCGTGGGATGTTCCAGTAAATGTCTACACTGCTGACTTTGCAGCTCATCAACCCGTGCGCATGGGTTGATGCGCTGCAAAGTCAGCAGTGTAAACATACCTTTTATGTCATAAATGACCACACTATTTATTTATTTAATTTTGGTAACTTGTTAGACCCACTGAGACCATGACAGTCCCTTTTTCAGGGGAAACTCGGGATTAATCACAGGTAAAAACATTCATAAATGTACACACATTACTGGTAGACATTCCATAGAATTGTGCAGTTTACAACAGACAGTATTACATAGAGCATGGATTGGTGTACTTCTGACATTACAATGTTCATATTGTATATTTCTGTTATTTTGACAATTTTCTACACTCAGTATATGTTCTTTGGTGACTACCATGGTTATAGACAAATTGCAGTAGGGAATACAGGTCACAAATAAGGAACATTCCATTTTCAACAAGTCCCTTTTTGAACCCCCTTGAGGGAATTGTATATCTGTACATTTGCTGGAAGAGCATTCCAGAGAGGTGGGATGTTGGCTGAGAAAGACCTCTGTCCCTGAGATGACCTGACTTTAGGCACATAAAAGAGGTGGCGGCTCGAGGATCTGAGGGGTCTGCTGTTTTGTTTAGCAGATAACATTTTAGCCAGACTTGGTGGTACATTAATTGACCTTAGCTTGAAAACTAAGCATAATAATGGGGACTCAAGTAGCCCTTTCAGTGTAGGCTGGGACAGGGCTTGGAGCACCTGGCAGTGGTGCTCCCTAGGCTGAGCTCCCATAGCAAACCGACACACCCTATGATATAGGGTACTAAGTTTTTGCAATTCCCTGCCTTTTACCATGAGTAACACTGGTGACCCATACAGCAGGGTGGGTAGTAGGGTTCCAGTTGCAATCCTTAGCCGGGAGTCCTGTGTGACGAAAGGGCTAAGGCGATACAGTAGTCTAAGTTTCTGATTCACATTCTTGGTTAGTAATTCAGTGTGTCTTGAAAGTGCAGTTCAAACAACATGAAGTCTTGCTATATTATGACTAATGCAGTTTGTCCCACCATTAGAACTGCTCCGGAGGTGAAAGAGTTAACATGCAGTGCATGGAACTTAGAGCGTGAGCTCGGTTAGAAAAGCTCTGTCAGGGATATTTCAAACCGAAACCATCAGATTCTTTACTCCGCCTCACTGAACAGTCGCTCCGGAGATTCCTCCTGCTGCTTGGTTCATTTTCTCAGTTTAAACAGTTTTTTCTCGGTTAAATTCAACCGCGATTATCATTATTTTAACCACAAACTGATCGGTTCAAGCTCTGTCTAAGGTATTGTAAGTAATAGATAGGTTTTCTGTGTGGAACTTGTAAATGTTTATCGGTTCGGTTTTGAACCGATCAGATTGTAATTAAACTTCATTCTGAAGCGTTTTAAGGCTTTTTAGAGTGCGGTTCCCGGTTCTTATCGGTTCTAAAAAAAAACGGATTTCACTACGTCTTTTTCCACGACCTGTGACACGTTGGGAACCGATATGGGTGTCTTGCCTGGCACTGCCGTAAAAAAAGGGCAAAGTTTGGTTAGGCTGGCATTATGTCTGAGAAACCCAAAAGAAAACCGGGCCCACTGGGTTTCAACACTGTAGTGTCTGTGGGAAGCCTTTGCCAAGGCTGACCCACACACCATATGTGTTTATTGTCTGGGGTTTGACCACCTCAATGCAGACTGCCAGATTTGCAAGAATTTCCCTGCAGCTACCCTAGATAAGAGAGTTGGTAGGCTCAGGGAACGAGAGGCCAAAAAGTCTGCTGAACCGGTTGGAGTGCCCTCTGACCAGGGCCAGACTTCCTCGGGCCAATGTAAAGCTGACTCTGAGGAGCCAGTTCCAGCAAAGAGATCTAGAAAGTCAGCAGGTGTGGAGTCAAAAATCCCTTCTCCAACTGCTGCAGTGATAGCCAGGGCAATACAGATTGTCCAGTCATTTTCCCCGGTTCCGTCCGAACCGCCTCTATCTGGCAAAAGGTCGGTTCGGTTGGTTCCACCGGTTTAAGAATATGATATAGAGGAGTTTTATGAACCAGAGGAGGGAGAGGATGATTATGATCAGTGTGAATGTGACTTTGAAAGTCTGGATGTGCCCATTGAACCGGACATCTCCCCAGACAGACCTTTAGGAGAATCTCCCCCTAGGCTTGCTGAGTCCCCTTCTCATTTTCTGTTTTATAAAAAAGTTGCTGAAACCCTCCAGCTTCCTTTAGAGGAGGCTGTGGACGAGCAAGAGGAGCCTGACTTTGTAGAGATGATGGATATCCCAGAGTCCAGGAGATTGTCTATTCCTTTACATAAATCTTTTAGGAAACAAACAATAAAAATTTTAAAAGCTCCTAATTCTGTGCCTCCTGTGGATAAAAAGATGGACAGGAGGTACACTTTGTCAGGTCCTGATACAGAATTTCTTTCACAGCAATGCAGCCATGTTGGGGTAGTTCAGGCTGCAGCCTGTGATAAAGCTAATATTCCCCTGGCTACATCCTCCTGACAAGGACTCCAGGAAGATTGATCATGGCCAAAAACAATACATGGCAGCATCTTTGGGACTCAGACAAGCAAACTATATGGCTTATGTTACGAGATACCAAAAATCTAGATGGGATACTGTCATGGCTTTAGCTAAACAGGCCCTGGCCAGCTTGCCAAGGAGCTGGAGCAGGTGGCTGCTGATGGTATTGAGGCATCTAGGTGCAATTTCATGCTGCAGGATTCTAATGATGTATCCTCTAGAGTCATGGCTACATCTGTGGCTTTTCGCAGATTGCTTGGCCTCAGGCGATTACTTTGTCACAGGATACCCAGTCTAAGGCTATGGATTTTCCTGTGGTGGGAAATTCTCTGTTTGGGGAGCAGACAGAGAATTATATGAAGAAAATGGATGAATATAGAACCACTTATAGGAGTGCACAAGCCAAGGAACGGCAAGCCACTCCTCAGAGGCAGCCCCCAGGGGTAGAGGCAGGCCTTTTCACAGGCCTTTTTACCAGACCCAGGCCTCCTCTTCAGCTTATGTTCAGAGGGGTTCTTCAGAGGCGAGGCAGGCGGGGAACAAGCAGGCCTGCTCCACCCCTCAGCCTAAAGCCTCTGCCAAACAGGCACCCTGATGGGATGCCCAGGCCGGTTCTCCATTACCTGTAGGGGGCAGGCTGGCTTACTCGTCCAGGACTGGGAGTCTTTAACATCAGACAAGTGGGTCCTGGAAGTAGTGAGCCAGGTCTGGTTCTCAGCTTCAAAAAATTTCCAAAGATGAGAATCAGATCTTTTCCACCTGCAAACCCTTTAGAGACTCTTGCCTTGAAACAGAAGTCTCAACCCTCCTGGCTCTCAGAGCTGTAGAAAGGGTTTCTCCCTACACCAGGGCAAGGGTCTGTACTCCAGGTACTTCCTTACCCCAAAAGACAGGAGAGTGGCGCCATCCTGGACCTAAGATATCTGAACAAGCACCTTTTAAAACCAAAATTCAAAATGGTGACTCTGGGAATGATTTTACCCTCTCTAAGGCCAGGGGACTGGCTAGCTTCCTGGACCTCAAGGATGCCTACTTCCATGTTCTTATCAGAAGCTCCCACAAAGTACCTCAGATTGAACTGTCCTCAGGCCATTATCAGTTCAGAGCAATGCCCTTCGGCCTTACCTCTGCCCCAAGGGTATTCACAAAATGTCTGGCAGTAGCAGTTGCTCACTTAAGAAGGCAAAAGATTGCCATTTTTCCCTACCTGGACGACTGGCTCATTGTGGGTCAGTCTCCAGACCAGGTCAGATCACACCTGCAAGTTACCCAGCAGCTGCTTACCTCTCTGGGCTTTCTTCTCAATCTTCCAAAGTCAGTTCTGGAACCTGTCCAGGTACTCACCTTTATAGGTGCAGAACTGGACACAAAGCAGGCCAGAGCCTTCCTTCCCCTAGAAAGGGTAAGGACCCTGGTGGCCCTGGCCTCGTCCTTCACTCTGCAGGTCTCTCGACCAGCAAGGCATTTCCTGCAGCTCCTAGGACACATGGCTGCTTCCACAGCTGTAGTGCAAGGAGCAAGATTTCAGATGAGGGACATTCAGTTCCATTTGAGAGCCTTCTGGTCTCAAAGAAGAGATTCCCTATCCAAGTTAATCCCAGTGACTCGAACCCTGATCCAGGCCCTTCAGTGGTGGCAGGATCAGAGCAATCTGAGACAAGGGTCCCTTCATCCTCTGTCTCACTCCTTGACCCTTACTACAGATCGTCCCTCTTGGGATGGGGAGCTCACATGGGCGACCTCTCCACCCAGGGATTGTGGTCCCCTCAGGAATCTCTGCTCCACATCAATCTGTTGGAACTCAGAGCTGTTTTCTAGCACTTCAGGTTTTCTGCATCTGTTCAGAACAAGGTGGTACAGGTCAGAACAGACAACACCACTACATGTGGTACATCAACAAACAAGGGGCACTCGGTCTTGACCTTGTGCACCGAGGCGATAAGTTGTGGTCTCTGGCTTATTCCCTGAACACTTCCCTCATAGCAGTTCACCTCCCAGGCAAGGACAATGTCCTGGCAGATGCTCTCAGCAGGATTTCCCAGGGCCATCACGAATGGTCACTGAATCCCCTAGTTCTGGGGATAGTTTTTGCCAGATGGGGCACCCCTCAGATAGATCTTTTTGCAGCCCCAGACAATCATCAACTTCCACTTTTTTGTTGCAGGCCCCCAGTGTTGGGCTCAGTCCCCCTGGATGCCTTTCTCCTCGATTGGGAAGGGAAGTTTCTTTATGCCTTCCCTCTCCTGTTCAAGGTGCTAGTCAAAATCAGGTCTCAGCCCTGCAAGATGATCCTG
Source organism: Neoceratodus forsteri (assembly GCA_016271365.2). Taxonomy (NCBI): domain Eukaryota; kingdom Metazoa; phylum Chordata; order Ceratodontiformes; family Ceratodontidae; genus Neoceratodus; species Neoceratodus forsteri. Next base: position 789,769,849 of record CM057454.1, read on the forward strand.
ATTGCTCCAGACTGGGCCAGGCAGCCCTGGTACCCACTACTTCTGTCCTTAGCAGTCCATCTTCCCCTGTGTCTCCCCAGGAACCACAATCTGTTAACCTGTGCCCAGGGGAGAGTCTGGTATCTGAATCTCAAATCCCTCAACCTCAAGGCCTGGCTATTGAGGTTAGAGGTTGCTGATCTACAACTTTCTCAGGGTGTTCTCGAAATCTTGAAAGCTTCTAGGAAGCCTTCCACCAGGGCTACCTATAATTCCAAGTGAAAAGGTTTTCCATATGGTGTTCTGGGAAGCATATTTCCGGAATCTGCTGATTTGCCCATTGTTTTGGACTATATGGTCCATCTTAATTCTTTGGGACTGAGACCAGCTACCCTGAAAGTGCATTTGGCAGCTGTCTCTGCTTTTATTTCAGCAGGGAAGCCCTCTTCTCTTTCTGCTCACCCTGTATTTTCCAAGTTTTTAAAGGAATTGCTTCATACCAATCCTCCATTCAGGGACCCTGCCCCTGCCTGGGATCTTAATGTTTGCATTGCTCAGCTGATGCAACCCCCTTTGAACCTCTGTCTTCGGCAGAGCTTAAGTATTTGACTCGGAAAATTGTATTTCTAGTAGCCATCACTTCTGCCAGGCGCATAAGTGAGTTACAGGCTTTATCAGTAGAGACTGACTTTATTTCCTTTCACAGGGATAAGGTAGTCCTCAGGACTAACAGGAAGTTTTTGCCTAAGGTGGTTTCAGATTTCCACCTTAACCAATCTATTTCACTTCCAGTGTTCTTCACTGACCATTCCTCCTCTGGTAAGAGGAGGCTGCACAGCTTAGATGTTAAGAGGGCCCTAAGTTACTACATAGAGCATACCAAGGGTCACAGGTTTGACTCCCTCCAACTGTTTCTCACTTATGGTGAGGTTGGGAAAGGGAGACCTGCCACTAAGAGATCCATCGCCAGGTGGATTGTCTCTTGTATCCAATTTTGCTATCAAAAACTGGGTAAGGTTCCCCCTTCAGGCCTGAGGGCTCACTCTACCAGAGGTACAGCTGCGTCTCTAGCTGCTGCCAGAGACATCCCTATCTTAGAGATATGTCAAGCAGCTACTTGGAAAACAGTACACACTTTCACCAAGCATTACTCCCTGGATATCCAGGCCAGGAGGGATGCTCGGTTTGGCACAGCCGTGCTTCAGAGCCTATTCCCTAAGTAGGTTCTGTCCCTCCCCTATGGAGGTACTGCTGTGTAGTCTGCATTAGTCATAATATAGCAAGACTTCATGTTGTTTGAAGAAAAAATTACTCACCTTAGTAATGTTGTTTCTTCTAATGGAGTCTTGCTATATTATGACCCCCAGCCTGCCCCTCTCAGAACTTCTACTTTGGGTATGAGGTGGGCAGTCCACTGTTGGCACTTATTGATGCCCCCTTTTATGTTTTCCACCCCTTCTTTTTGGGGTGTTTGGGTGTTGTGTTTTATTTTATCTTATTTTTTCTGGTCCCCTGACTTGAGTCTTGGTGTTGGGACCAGAAAAATGTGTTAATTTTTTAGTAGCCAGTTGGCTAGTGTAGGTTACAGCTTCCACACAGAGCCTTAGTGAGTTTTGCTCGTAAAGATCTGACAGTTTCGGTTTGAAATATCCCTGACAGAGCTTTTCTAACCGAGCTCGCGCTCTAAGTTACATGCACTGCATGGAAGTTAACTCTTTCACCTCCGGAGCAGTTCTAATGGTGGGACAAACTGCATTAGTCATAATATAGCAAGACTCCATTAGAAGAAACAACATTACTAAGGTGAGTAATTTTTTCTTCTGGTCTAAGGTGACCCCTAAGTACTTTATTGTTTCTACTACCTAAACCTTTGTGCCATTCGAACGGCTGGGTGTTAGGATTGAGGCTCTGTCTGGCCCCAGGCTTGTAGGGCCAAACAGAATAGCATTCGGTGTTTTTTTTACTATTTAGCACATGTTTGTTGCTGACCAACCAACCCTCGAGGAGTTGCAGGTCATCTGTCAGAGAATTGTTCAAAGAGCCCACGTCCTTGGAGGTCCTGTAAAGCACAGCATCATCTGCATATAGGATTATGTCTACCCCACCACAGTGATTCGGCATGTCATTTATGAAAATAGAGAATAGTAAGGTCCCCCCAACCCCGGTCATGCGTAGTGGTGCGAACATATGTCAGTATGGAGGAGTGCAGTGATATGATACAGACCATTTGTCCATGCCTTGGTGACGTTGTGCCCACTGTAGAGAGCCCAGCATCCCATTGGATCCCTGACAGAGGTTGGCCTCTACTGTGGGTAAATCTACAGGGATGTTAAGTGGCTGTATCAAAAGGATGAACGGAGCTGCTGGATCAGTTGGTGTTTGAATGGAAGTCAGGACTAAGAAGGTATAGCTAAGCAAATCACCAGGAAAAAATAAGAAAATAAAAAAGAAAAGCTCCACAAAACAACTTGCCTGAACCCTCTCTATATGTACAGTTTTCGGTGTAAGCTATAACCCACGGCAGGGCATGGGTGTATTGGGAATGAATGCATGAGGCCGAAGGCTTTCTGTCCTCGAACCACCCAGGAAGTGGATTAATGGCCAATACACCCCTGTCCTGGAGCGGGTTATTGAACTCACAGAATGAGTAAATTGCAATTAATTTTCCAAAAAAAGAGAAACAGAAACATGTTTAAAGTTTATAAAACCTAAACGTTTTGAGTATATTCAGCCATCCTGTAAAGCAGTTCCTTAGCTGTCTCCCACCCTGACACCTAAGCATGCTGTGTTGGACTGCTGTCAGCTGTTTTCTATCTTGTGCTCAGCAAGAGTTCCTTAGCCGTCTCCCCTCCTCCCGAGACTTGAGCAGACTGTGTTGCACTCATACAGATCCTCTGGTTGAACTGCTGCCAGCTGTTTTCTGTCTCATGCTCAGTCCTTGTTGCTGTTTAGTACTCGCTGATTATGAACAACTTGCTTTTTGTGTTCTGTTGATCAGGTGAAGTATGTACGTGATCCTTTGAAAAAGGAGATTCAATTCTCCGAAACGTGTCAGGAGACGTGTTCTTTTAACTTTTGGCACTTGCACTTAACAGTAAAGGAAGCATCTGGAACCTGAGCAGCTGTATTATTTGGGTGGTGAGTGCTGGACTGTTTGCTCCTGTTATCTACGTGGCAGTTGCTTGTTTTATTTGTGACGCTTGTGTAATTTGACAAAACGGTATCAGCAATGTGGATGTTTTCGATGCACATTGTTGAAACACTGTTGAGATGCTCAGACATCTGTGTGGCAGCCACTTGGGCTCTGTTGACACTTCAACACGGCACTATAAATTAGGCTTCCAAGCCTGGACAGAAGCTTCTTTTGGAATGAAAGTCTTGCAGTCGCAATCAGACCATCTCCCCCCCCCCCGCCTAGAGATAGAGCACTTTTACATAGAACACATCTTTTCAGGGCGTAAGGAGTGTTGTAAAGGATATGAGATATTATGCCAGTTTATAAAATAATAGGGAATTTCCTACATCCTAAATGATCAAGAAGAATCTGAATCGGTGTGGTTCAGGAACAGGAACTACATGGATTCGAACGGGATTAATGCCTTCCAAAAACTAGACAAGAAAAAAATTCTGGTAGTCATATTTGTGTAGTATAAACATTTACTTGTACCTTTCTCAATGCCTTTACTTCTAAAAAAACAACATAATGCCACCTTTGTGCAAATACCCACCCCCAAATACAAAATAACTTTTTAACCCCATCTTCAGCCTTTCCTTTTCTTTTTGTTACCTGTATAAATAAGGCCTCAGGTGCCCCAGTGCAGATTTATCAGTGTTGCCAACAGTGTCTGCTCACGAATGCTGCTACACTTTCAGTTTGCAAGTTGAAGCCCTGTCCTTCACGTTTGAAAAGTTATGCCCATTATAAACATTATGTTAAAATATTAAAAGGTCAGTCCTTCAAATGAGAGCATATAAAACCTTTGAACTCCCACTCCTTCAGTCGGTAGCGCACAAGATTACTAGAGTTCAGGACCATTCTTACAAATCCTACTCTCCGACAGGAGTGTGCACAGTTGCCAGACCACCAGTGTCTCACCGCACTGGCAATTTAAAGTTATTTCAGTATGCTCCCTTGAAAATGACCGCAGATACCACTCTTAAAAACAATTCACTGGTCTAAAATATATATGGGCAGGTGCTTAAAGGTATCACACCGGGGGGGGTCAGTTCTGCCGGAGATGCTGCCACCCAGGTGTTTCATTCCCTGTATCTTTTCTATCTTGCGCCACAACATAGCTGCTGTCTAACCTTTAGCATGTAATGTACAGTTCACCTCTATTGCCAGCATTGGTTATGTCCAGCCTGTTTCAAGGCTTTGTAATTTGCTGCTGCTGTTTTTACCACCAGTTCTCAAACCGCCTGCTAATATGCGCTGTACTGCTTCTAGCTAACCATATATCCTTTCCTTTTCCTTATGACTCTTTCCCCTGTTTTGCTGCCGGCTAGGTAACTGTTTCTGTAAATTAGTTTACACTTGCTACTCTGCTTGCTGTATCTGTTGCAGCAAATTACAGCCTGATAGCTTTGGATATACCATAGTTGACCCTTGGTTGACTCTGTTAATCCTCAAACACCTAAGCAGCCTCTGCTATTCTTGTCTACTTAAAGGGACACCGTCCGCTTATGGACCAATTTTCAGTGTCCCTTTACTGCTTGTGCTTGCCACTGCAACAAGTCAGTATTTGCATACTTCATAGGTCAAAAGAGTATATGAACCACAGATATAAGCATCCCGACCATATCTGGAGTGGTCCACTCTTTCTTGTCGAGTCACAGACAGTTCTCTGGCGCTATTTGCTCCAAACTCGTGCATGAACTAGTTCTGCTATTTTGTGTGACATATATATATATATATATATATATATATATATATATATATATATGTGTATATATATATATATGTGTGTGTGTATATATATATATATATATATATATACACACACACAAGTATGCTAGTAGCATGGTAGTGCTACCATAGTTAGGGTTGAGTAGCACTTTTATGGTTAAAGGGTGAAACTTTGCACCTTAAAAACTTTGCCACCGTTCAACGGATTTGCCAGAAAATATATATACACACACACATATACAAATAACATAAATATAAAAAAGATAGCTGTATTCCAGTAACTCGGCTGATTTCAACAGTACTTTACTTTTTTAAAATGAGGGCTATTTCAATGTGAAATTGCAGTTTGAAAAGTGAAACTGGACTGCATGTATGCAGCTGATACGCATGCACCATGTCCAGTTTCACTTTTCCAAACTCCGATTTCACCCTGAAATATAACCCTCGTGTCAGTTTTTTAAAAAAGAAAAATATTTCCAAAATCAGCTCATTTAATGGAATAAAGCCATCTGTTTTTTTTGTATGACCCAAAGGGCCAGATATTCAAAACTTTGCGCCGGGCAAAAACCGTTTGCGCAGGTTTAGCGCAGGATTAGCGCTGGTCTGCTATATTCAAAAGGCCAAATAGTGCGGGCAAACTACATTAGCGCTGGGCAAAAGTATAATGTATGCAAGGGGCAAACTGACATGAATACAGGCGCAATGCTATATTCAGCGACTAGCGCCGCGCTAAGTGATTTTCATGACTTAGCGCGACACTTAGCGCGGTGTATGTTACCGCCCAGAAAAAGCTTGTCTTAACCCTGAGCAAGCAGCTTTGCGCGACACTATGGCTTTGCGCGGTGTTTGCGCGGGTTTTGCGCGAACCTAACAAAGAAATATGACACATAGATAAAGCCAAACATAGAGGAAGCAGGCTGCTAACTGATGGCATCACAATGATGCCATCATCTGCCACCAGTCCCAGCCATGCCAGGCAGTAAGTGGTGACCCTGCTGCCAATGGACAGCATGGCAGTGTGGCCAGACAGCACACACCTGCGGACCACACTTCTGTGGACACCAACAGATGCCAGCACACACATGCAGCACTGTGGGCATGGAGGATGTTGAGGGGAGTATGTATGGGTGGTGAGGCTGTGCCACAGACCAGATGTGGCCACAAGGCTGGGACACATCATGCAGTGCACATGGGCCAGTATTGGGAATACCCCAACACCAGTGTGCCTTTCGGATAATATATGCCCCCCTGGCCACATACCGCACAGCTGTACAACTGCCACAGCACACAAAGCTAGAAATGTACATGTCACTGTGAGCATCCCATGCCACAGGTACAGAATCTGTGGGTCACACAACAGCGTAACAGTAATGTCCACTGTCAGTAAACACCTGCAGGTTGGGCCTCTCACTGTGTATAGTGCAGTCATCATCACTGCCCTACACACCATAGGTAATGCTGTGTCCACACACTACTGGCCCCCTTGCTACTGTAGTTTCTGCTGTGCACTGTAGCATGACCTACAATGTGACAGTTGCATGCAGCACCACCACCATCTGTGCCTATGCTGTGTTGTCCCAGTACAGCTGCAGACAGCAGCGCATGTGGAAGTAGTGTTCAAAACTGTATAATATTCCCAAGCTGTTTAGCGCCAACACGCTATGCGGGTTTTTAGCGAGGGCTAAACAGCAGTCTGCAAACTGCATGCAAATCAGGTCATAATGAGATGCTAATCTGGATGTTTGCCCACAGACTACCTAAGTAGGCTCATTTGCATGTCACTTTTGAATATGGCAAAGTTTAGCGCCGGGCAGCGTGTTTTGCTCGGGCTAACAGTTTAGCCGCTAAACCCGCCAAGCACGTGTTAGCTGCGGCTAACAGTTCGGGAATATTTTACAGTTTTGCACACTGCACCATACACTGCTGCCTGCAGCTGTACTGGGTCCACGCATTTGCTGGCACACACATTGGCCACATGGTTCATCTCTACCTACCTCCACATCACTGTGCACTGTGTTGCTGTTGTGGTTTGCACTTCCTGGTTGCCATATTCTGAGCTGTCTTATTCCAGGGCTAAGTTTGCCCTGCACTCCCAGACCAGTTTGCCCGGCCTCATTCCCATGCTATATTCAGAAGCTTTTGAAAAAAGGAACGCAAGCCTGCACCTGGGGACCGTGCTTGACAAACAACAAGTGAAGAAAATACAATAAGCCAGCACGGTCTTATAGCAAGTATTTCAACTGCACCGAGCGAGTTGAATCACACAAAGGAAGCAGTTTTCTGGGTGCTAAAGTGCTTCATTTTATTCAAATAAAAAACAAGTGAATACCCTGCTTCTCCATATAAAACTATTAGCTCCACAGGAACACTCCCAACAGCGTTTCCTTGCCCCTGGCGGCAATCATGGGAATAACAAGCCATACCACAAAGTGCAATACTTATGCCCAATGCTCTTAAGTGACAGTATCATTATAAAGTGCCTCTACAGATTAAAACATTAAAACAATTTACACAAACTTATTTAATACACACAACAATTAGCATTTTAACTTTAATTTACTTTTACCACTATAATCAGTGTCCTCCTCAATTTCTTGGGGATCCACTTTCCATGCAAGTGATAAATGATGGTATCTATAAAGTAAAAAGAATACAAATTAGTACATATTATTAGCAATAAGATATTTTATACAAAACTACGTTTTGCTACATCAACTCAAAATTCCTGACACAGCAATTAAAGCTATTTCTTTAGGAATGGTTTAATGTCAATTCTTTCATTAAGTCCTGGTATTTCTGATCCACCCATAGCAAAATCAATACTGTTCTCTTTTAAGCAAAATGTTATTATAATCGGCCCCAGGGCTTTTTATAGGTTTTCAACCTACAAAAGACCATACATATTCCTTACATTTGTTTACTTTACCCATATGGATTGCTAATGCACTTTTACTATCACCATTCTTTATCGCTCTTAAATGCTCACCCACCCTCTCTTTAAATTTCCTTTTAGTTTTACCTATGTAAAAACAACCACAAGTACATGAGGGCAAATAAATGACCCTTCATTGCACAAGTGATGAAAGGTTGGGTTCATCGCGGACGGCAGAAAGTATCGCCCTCATGCACATAAATAACCATCACTTGTGCAACAGAAGGGCGCATTTATTTGCCCTCATGTACTTGTGGTTGTTTTTACATAGGTAAAACTAAAAGGAAATTTAAAGAGAGGGTGGTGAGCATTTAAGAGCTTTATAAAGAATGGTGATAGTAAAAATGCATTAGCAATCCATATGGGTAAAGTAAACAATGTAAAGGAACATGTATGGTCTTTTAGGGGTTGAAAACTCATAAAAAGCCCTGGGGGGCGATTATAACATTTTGCTTAAAAGAGAACAGTATTGATTTTGCTATGGGTGGATCAGAAATACCAGGACTTAATGAAAGAATTGACATTAAACCATTCCTAAAGAAATAGCTTTAATTGCTGTGTCAAGAATTTTTGAGTTGATGTAGAAAACATGTAGTTTTGAATAAAAATATCTTATTGCTAATAATATGTACTTAATTTGTATTCTTTTTTTACTTTATAGATACTACCATTTATCACTTACATGGAAAGTGGATCCCAAGAAATTGGAGGAGGACACTGATTATAGTGGTAAAAAGTAAAATTAAAGTTAAAAGCTAATTGTTGTGTATTAAATAAGTTTGTGTAAATTGTTTTAATGTTTTAATCTGTAGAGGCACTTTATAATGATACTGTCACTTTAAGAGTATTAAGTATAGTATTGTACTTTGTGGTATGGCTTGTTATTCCTATGATTACCTAGAGGAAACGCGTTGGGAGTGTTCTGTGGAGCTAATAGTTTTATATGGAAGCAGGGTGCATCTCACTTGTTTTTATTTGAATAAATGAAGCACTTTAGCACCCAGAAAACTGCTTCTTTTGTCTGATTCAACCTCGCTCGTGCAGTTGAAATACTTGCTATAAGACCGTGCTGGCTTATTGTATTTTCTCTCCTATATTCAGTTGCTCTGGGTTCCTGGCCATTCCTTTGAATATAGCTTGCTCCAGTTCTGGTTAAGTTTGCCCACCGGGCAGTGCTAATTTTGCCCCGGGGCAAAGTTTTGAATATCTGGCCCAAAATCTCCAATGCGTTGAGGCACAAATTTGGCATGATCAGCGCTACAGCATTCTCGGGGATGCACGGGAAGGAGCGGACTGCTCCAGATAAGATTGGGATATTCATGTTTATATTTGTGGTTCAAATACTGTCTTTACCTACAAAGTATGCAAATACTGGCTCATAGCAGTGGCTTGCACAGTCAGTAAAGAGACACTGAAAATGAGTCAACAAGTGGATGGTGACCCTTTAAATACCACTAGTTTTGTCAGTTTCTGAGGGAAATGGCATAGGGACTAGAGGCACCCCCAGCTGATTTTTGCAACAGCTTCTTAGTCCAGAGTTTTGCCTTGGGAATGGAGCACAGCAGACGTGATGCCTCTACATAAAAGTGGGGCCATGGCAAATTGATGGAAACCATTCTAAATGAGAGGCTGGTAGAACTGCTCGAAGTTGTCAGACTACAGAACAGGCAGCTTATGTTTGTGGCAGAAAGGTCATGTCACACTAACTTTATAGACTCATTTGACTGGGTCACAAGGGCCATAGATAAGGGTCTGGCAGTAGACATGCTGTACCTGGACTTTAATAAGGCCTTCGACTCTTTCCCCCACAGGAGAGGAATCAGAAAGCTGGTTGGTGGGTGACAAAATGACCAAGTGGTTGGGAGGCAGAGTGTAGTGGTCACTGGGAAGCACTCATGCATGAGGAAAGTCGCGAGTGGAGTCCCGTAGGGAATGGTGCTCAGGCAGGTGCTGGTCAGCATATTCATCAGTGATGTCAGAGAGTGCATCAAGAGCAAAATCTGCCTCTTTGTGGACCACACCAAACTCTGTAGCAGGATTGACAATGAGAATGGAAACGGGAACATGAGGATGATTCTGGAAAGACTGAAGAGGTGGTCTGGGATCTGGCAAATGGGCTTCAGTGTCAGGAAGTGCAAAGTCGTGCTTGTGAGGAGGGAAAATTCATGGTGTGAGTATAGGTTGAGCAGGGGGATCACCGTCATGGTGTCAGTAGAGGAGAAGAATCTGGGGGTAACAGCTTCAAGCAACCCCAGACCATCTGCTAATGCAGCAAGGCAGTGGGTAAAACTGTTAAAATGCTGGGTTGCAAAGGTAGGGGTTTCAGCAGCAAGATGAGTGAGGTTATGCTGCCCTTATACAGAATCCTGGTGTAGTCGCACCTGGTGTATAGTATCCGGTTCCGGAATCCCTACCTGGGGAAGGACCTAAACAGACTAGGGGCAGTGCAAAGAAGGGCAACAAAGATGATTTAGGAGTAGCATATGATCAGAGACTGGAGAAACTAAACATGCACGCACTGGAGAGAGAGGGCAGGCTACAGACCTGCAGGTACATGAGGGGCCTAGTAAGGTGGGCTTCAGTGAACTGTTGAGGCCCATTGAGAATAAGAACACGAGGGGAAAATAGCAGCACACTAGTAAGATGGACAGGTAACTTCAGTTGGGATGCCAGGAAGTACTGCTTTACAGAGAGGGTGGTGGCAGGGTAGAGCAACCTGCCAGAAATGATTAATTGAAAAAACAAACAAAAAAACGCAGAGAGCTTCAAGAGGGGACTGGGACAAGAACAGGGGGCAGTGGAGGAAGAGGTGGGTGAGGGGACATAACCTGTAAGGGGCATGTACCTCAACATCTGGGAGACTTGATAAATCGCAAGGCTGCCTTCCGCTGCCACAGTTCAGTGTTAAAGGGACACTGTCAGTCGTTAAAGTTCTTGCCATGTATGTTCAGTTATACCCTAGCAACAGAAATGACAAAAGTTCTACAAGTACCACAATATTAAATATCGATCCACTCAGACTGGAAACTTTTCAGTGTGAAACAGCATTGTTTGTTTTAAAGGTGATATCTTGCACTGAAGGCTGTTTCTTATTCACTCAGGAGTCTTACCACCGACAAATTGTTTCTCAGGCAAACTAAACCTGTGCTTCTACGAGGGTAATTTCTAATATGCTTATATGCAAGTAGTTGAAATTTCAACACAGGTCTTATAAAGTTCTGTCCTATGCTTCACTAAGGCCTCACCTGGAGTACTGCATGCAGTTCTGGAGGCCACACCTGCGCAAGGACATAGATAAGGTGGAGACTATCCAGAGATGGGCAACAAAGATGGTGCAGGGCTTGCATCACAAAACATATGAGGAGAGACTAAGAGACCTCAATAGGTACTCACTGGAGGAGAGGAGACAGCGGGGGGATACGATTTAAACTTTCAAGTACCTCAGGGGCATAAACAGGGTGCAGGTGGGGCAACTTTTCCAATGTACAAAAAGTACTAGAACAAGGGGGCACAATATGAAATTGGAAGGGGGAGATTAAGAGGTAATGTGAGGAAGTTTTTCTACACAGAAAGGGTAGTCGATGCTTGGAATGGTCTGCCACAGGAGGTTGGGGGGCAACCGCAGTGGAGGGGTTTAAGCATGCCTGGGACAGGCACAAGGGAAACTTGAGAGGGGAGGTAGTGATGAAAAGCCATTGATCACATACAGTGTATAGAGCCTAAGGGCAGACTGGATGGGCCTAGCGGTCCTTATCTGCCGTCAATTTCTATGTTTCTGTGTTCACTAAGCATTGATTATTTTGACGTCAAATTTGTACTAACATTTGCTGTGCCTATAGAAGCTTAAAAGTAGATTTTTATAGTTAGTTGCAAATGCAAATTCTGTTCGATTTGATCTTTTTATGACTGCAGTTGTTTTGCACGTTTAATCCTGTTTTCCACGTAGTGGCAGTAAGTCTGGTTGTAAATTAAGCCCATTTGCTTATCTCCTGGGTGAGGAGAGCCAGGGTGACTACAAATCATTCTCTTTTTTTTTTTTAGTGGCTACAGAGTTCACTGTGGTTGCTACTTTCAGCACAATTCATCCACTATTCTATGATTTTTAGTGGCGACATAGTTCACCCTGTGGTTACCACTTATTTTTCAGTTATAAACCTGGTCTCCTGCTTGGCGGCAGCTAGTGGGTTACCAGTTCAAACCATTTGGGAATTTTTTCCCTGGGTGAGAGCCAGGTGGGATTACTCCTCCCCATCTCCCAGTGTCTTTCTATTAAAGGCTGTTACCCATTTGTGTTTGCTTTTTGGATCTATAAAACACTAATCAACATTTGCATATTACAAGAAACATAGACTTTGACGGCAGGTAAGGCCCACTTGGCCCACCCAGTCTGCCCATTTCCCCTACCTGTTGGATAAGCTGCATATTCTAGTTAACCAACAGCCTACTTTCTCCTACCCCCAGTATAATTGCCTTATGGCTGTCCCATGCATTCTTGAATTCCTTACTGTTTTTGACCCCACAACCTCCTCAGGAAGGCGGTTCCATGCGTCCACCACTCTCTCCTTGAAAAAATTTCCTCGTGTTGCCCCTGAGCTGTTCTCCCTCTATCTTTAAATTGTTTGCACATCTCTTTTTCTGAAAGATGCTCCCCTCTTGGACTTTGTTGATTTCCTTGAGGTACTTGAAAGTTTCTGTCATGTCTCCCTTATCCCTCCTTTCCCTAAGGGTATATATATTAAGCTCTCTTAGTCTCTCTTCATATGGCTTCTGTTGCAGACCCTGCACCATTTTAGTTGCCCTCCTCTGGACCGCCTCCATCCTGTCTATGTCCTTGCGGAGATGCGGTCTCCAGAACTGAACGCAGTACTCCAGATAGGGTCTCACCAACTGTCTGTACAGAGGGATAATAACTTCCTGTTTTCTACTGATCCAGAAGCAAATGATTTGATACCTTTTAATGGACCAACATAGATGTAACAACAAGAACAAAGTGCTCTAGCTTTCGGACCAACCAGTCCTTCTTCAGAAGCTCATGGCAGTTGTTTAGAAAATACAGTACTTACAACAGCTAGATAATGCAGAGAAAAACAGAAAAAAATCCCCATTGGTTTAAAATACTCATTTAAAAAAAAAAAAAAAACAGAAGATGATGTCAGAGAAGTTTAACAGTACAATACTGCCTTCAGTCTGAAAGAACCTTGGGTTCAGATGTGCTTGGTGCAACATACATACAAAGAATCCTACTGCATATAAATTTAATTGCCATAAGATAACACTGCTGAAGCAGATAACTCCTAAATCAATCTATGAGTGTCACATTTAGTATGAGGATGTGATTACTGAAAGGCAACCCCCACTCATCTTAAAGACAAACTAAGATAGTTATAGGGCTCATGAAATTACAATGTTAGCACTAAATACAAGAATTACTAGTAAAGTTGTCTAAAAAACATCAGTGCACACTGTGTGATGTGTAAAACCTAGCTGGACATGTCATCTAGCTGTATTCTCAAGCTAAATAAAAGGCCCAAGACATTTCAAAAACCTCAGGACTATATACATGATAATTTAAATATAAATTGATAATATTAGTGTCAAACAAAAAACTCTAGTCGAGGAACCTCAAGGAATTAAGACCATGTAGCCTGGTATGTACTGATGTCAATATATACTGAGAATGTAGCAACTTGATGTACCACAAGTGTCTAGGAATCTGAAAAAGAGATAAAAATGTAATTTCTCTCCTCCTCTTCATACAAACAATACCACCTAACCCACCCCACATCACAGTAATGTGGGTGGGGGAGATACGTAGTTTAAAGGAGATGTTGTCTCTCTCTCTCCCCCCTCCTTTTTTCTCTCTCTCTCCCACAGACACACACACACACACACACACACACAACTCTCTCTCCTAGTGAACCTATATTAACTTCAGTCACTGCAATTGTTCCCCAAAGGAATACAACTTGTCATGAAATCCTGAGTAAAAGGTCTTATGTCTCATAATATCTACAGAGTAAAAAAGTAACACTATTTAACTGTATTACTATCTGCAAAATAACATTTCCAAGGATACTAGATAGAGGTACCATGAAATAAACCTGCCACCCTCCCCAGGATAAGGTAACTAGAAGTAAATATACAGTATATGTGTAAGACCAGAGGTCTAACTTACCTACATATCCACAAATTACTACAATATTAGCCTAATGTAAAAAGATCTGTGCAGGACCCCCAAGCAAATGAGATCACACACCCCAATATGTACAGAGTTACAAAAATTTTATATAAAAGTATAAGATAACACTCCTGTATGTACACTAGCAGGCTGGGTAATCTGAATATGGTGCAATGGAATCAACCCCAGGCAAAGATAAAAAGTAAGGAGAAATTAATATTCATTATGTGTGTGAAATAAAAATAGTAACACATTATAACTCCATATAGCTAATTAGAGACTTACCTCAATGTGACAGTAAGCCCCACATCTGTTATATCACATACCTCACAACACATACCCACACACATACATACACACACGCATCCACATCCCACACATGCTGAAGACTTATAATATGTCAGTTTGAAGAAGAAAAGGTCTGTGGATGTTAGTTTCTGTAGTGTCCCATAAAGCCAAGATCAACGTTCATCCCATCTGCTACCATATTGAGATGTAAAATAAGTTTAATCTCAAAAGCTCGTCTCTGTTGTGTGTTTTTGAGATTTTCTTTTAAGACCATTACTGACATATCTGAGACTGAGTGGTCAGGCTGGGAGAAGTGATGCCCCACTGGTTTTTCAGTCTTCCTTGCTGTAATAGTATGTCTGTGTGAGTTCATCCTAGTGCGGAGCTGTTGGCGTGTCTCTCCTACATAACCTGTTTGTGGACATCTCTTACACTTAATGAAATAAACAACACGTCGTGACATGCATGTATAACTCCCATGCACCTGGAATTGTCTGTTTTGTGATGTAACCACACAGTCCGAGGTAGAAATGAGCCCACAAGTCTTACAGGGGCGTTGATTGCAGGGTCGTGTGCCATTGTGTGACATGGTATTCTGTTCTGGTGAAGTTTGCTCTCATAATTAGGCTGGATAAATTTGGTGGTTGTTTAAAAGATAGTAGGAGTTCATAAAAATACAATTAAGGGTGTCATCCTCACTAAATATTGGGTGGAGATCTTTAATAATCTTACATGAGCGTTCAAGGTCTGGATGATATGTGACTACCAAGGGTATTCTTTCTGTAGCTGTCTTTTCTTTATATTGTAGTAGTTGTTGTCTTGGTACTTATGCTGCCTGCTCTGTTATCCTGTCAATTTCCCTGGAAGAGTGTCCCTGCTCCATAAAGGTGTTTTTCAACATAGCCAAATGTGTATCTCTGTCATCCTCATTTGAACAAACACGTTGACAATGAAGTGCTTGACTGTATATGACAGATTTTTTTTGTATGGTTTGGGTGGTTACTTTTCCTGTGCAAGTATCTCTGTCTGTCTGTTGGCTTTCTGTGTTTTCTACTGGTGATGCCTCTCCCTATGCATCCCAGTATCCCCCAGCTCTCCTTACTGCCTTTTCACATTGCTTGCCTACCTTAAGGTCGTCTGATATGACTACCCCCAGGTACCTTTCCATTTTTGTTGTTGTTAGTACCCCCCCCAAATTGTGTAGGCTTCACCTGGGTTTTGTTTCCCAGGTGCATTACTTTGCATTGGATCTAAGCTACCATGCTTTTGACTATTGCTCCAACCTTGCCAAGTTCCTTCTCATCCTTTCCACCCTCCCTTGTGTATCAACTCTGTTGCACATCTTTGTGTTGTCTGCAAAGAGGCATACATTTCCTTCCAGACCCTCTGCAATGTCTCCTAGAAAGACATTAGAGTACTGGTCCAAGTACTGAACCCTGCGGTACCCCACTAGTAACCCCCCTTTCTTCAGAGTAAATTCCATTTACTATTACCCTCTGTGTCCTGTTGTGCAACCAATTTGTTACCCAGGCTACCACCCTGGGACCCACTCCCATGCTGGCTAACTTGTTTATTAATCTTTTGTGTGGGACTGTGTCAAATGCCTTACTAAAGTCTAGGTAGGCCATATCCACAGCCCCTCCCTGGTCTACTACTTTGGTTACCCAGTCAAAGAAATCGATTAGATTTGTCTGACGTGACCTTCCCGCTGTGAATCCATGCTGCCTTAGGTCCTGTGCCCCACTGGCCTCTAGGTACTCAACAGTTCTTTCTTTCAGGAGTGATTCCATCGTTTTCCCTACCACTGAGGTCAAATTAACAGGTCTGTAGTTTCCTGCTGTGCCTTGCTCCCACTTTGGTGAAGGGGAATCGCATCCGCCCTCCTCCAGTAGTCGGGTACCACCCCATCCTCCCATGATTTGATAAAAAGGGTAGTCAGTGGTGTCACTAGGTGTCCCTTTATTTTTTATTAGAATTCTGGGGTGAATTCAGTTAGGCCACATTGCTTTGTCCACCTTGGGTTTTAGGAGTTCTTTCAGGACCCTTTCTTCTGTGAATGGACTGGTGTCGACCCACCTGCCCAGAGTGCTTCTGTTGTTTGGTTTAGGTGCCTGGCTCCTCGTCGTCTTTTGTGAATACTGAGCAAAAGTATTTGTTCAGTATCTCTGCCTTTTCACTGTCAACCTCTGCTCACCTGCCTTCCCCTTCATTAAGCTTCAGTATTCCTCCCTTGATCTTCCTTTGCTCCCTGATGTACTATAAAAGGTTTTATCCCACTTCTTAACTGAGTTGGCTATCTTTTCCTTGGTTTGGGCCTTCGCTATTCTGACTGCTTTCCCCGCTTCCTTCTGCTTTAGCTGATACAGTTCTCTGTCCTGCTCCTTCTGTGATTCCTTATACTTCCTGAATGCTATCTTTTTCTCCCTAACTTTCCCCGCCACCTCTTTTGAGAATCAGTGTTTTTTTACTCTGTTTTGTTTTCTTTATGTGATTCACACAAAGGCTTGTTGCCTCTATGATGGCAGTTCTGATTGTTCTCCATTGTTCCTCCACCCCTCCTTTCTGCCCATTTGCTAGTGCATTCCTTAGGTACTCATCCATTTTGCCAAAGTCAGTCCTTCTAAAGTCCAGTATCCTCATTTTTGTATGGCTTGACTCCATGGTTGTGTTTATCGTGAACCACGCTGTGTGGTAGTCACTTGTTCCCAGATGGCTACCCACTTCTAAATCCACTATCCTCTCACCTTTTGAGAGTACTAGGTCCAAGACTGCTCCCTCCCGAGTGGGTTCCAACACTGGCTGTCTGAGGCATGTCCCCTGTAGGGCATCGAGAATGACCTTGCTCTTGGATGTGGCTGCAGTAAATGTGTTCCAGTTAACATCTGGCATATTCAGGTCCCGCATCAACAGTATCTCCCCTTTTTCTGCCATTCTAAGAATGCCTTCTATCATTTCCTTGTCCATCCCCGAGAAGGGGGTCTGTATACAACCCCTGTGCAGATTGTGGTACCACTCACTGTCTCCAAGGCGACCCACAGTGCCTCCTCTCCTCCCCATTTACCCTTTAGTTCTGTTGCTTTGATCCCTTCCGTTATGTAAAGAGCTATTCCTTCTCCTCTTTTACCCTCTCTGTCCCTTCTGTAGATTGTGTACCCTGGTATGTTGACATCCCAGTCATGGTTCTCTATGTACCATGTTTCTGTGGCTGCCACGATATCCAGGTGTCATTCTTCCAACAGGACCACTAGCTCAGGAAGCTTGTTACCTAGACTACAGGCATTGGTACTCATCGCCCTCCATTTAATGTTGGCATTACACTTCTTTGCCCCATCCCTGCCCTTATTGCCTTTTTTTCCATTTACCCCGTCCTGCCCCCTGTCAAACTCTGTACCTTGGTGGTTACCTTACTTAACTACCTTGTTTTGTGGGGAGAGGCTTAGAATTTTCTGCTTCCTATTAGCACCTCCCCACTTGGCTAGTTTAAAAGCTTGCCAATGAAGCATTTAAACCTGTCACCTAGGAGCTTGGTTCCCTTCCTGGACAGATGGCAGACCATCGCGCCAGTATAGACTCGCATCTCTCCAGGTGGACCCCCAGTCCCCAATTAAGCCAAAACCATGTGCTCCACACTAGTCTTTCAACCATTCATTGAACTGCATGGTGTGGAGTACCCGAGTCTCACTCATGCCATAGACAGGCAGCACCTCCAAGAAGGTTACCGTGCGTGCTACCTAAGGCCCCTCCCCAGCTCCGCAAACTCCTCCTGTGCTGCACTGATCCCCTGCCCAGCTAGGTCGTTTGTCTAAAGGTGGACAGTGATGTCTAATTCCCTCTCCCATGATGCTGCTTCCGGAATCCTGAGGATTTGCTTCTTACCCCGCCAAGCCATGGCTCCAGGTGGGCGCCTTACCTCCCTCTTCCCTCCCTTCCCCAGTTTCCCCCCCATCAGTTGAGTCCCCCACCAGGTGCTGTTTCCTTCCCCTGTGGTGTCCCTTGCCCACCCTCCTGTGGGTCTCCCTTGTGGAGGTTCCCAGCATCCTCCTTGTTCTCCATTGCGAGTGCCATCGTAGAGAAACTATGCTCTGCCAGAATGGCATATGAGTTGTGGAGAGGTACAGCTGAAGGGATGCACCTCTGTTCCACCACTCTCACCCTCCCAGAGCCCACTGTGGTCCATCCACTCCTCATTCTTGGCAACCTCTGAAGCAGTGGTGGTGGCACTGGTACTCTTTGGGTGTGGGAGGCTTCCCTACTCCTTGCCAGTTCAGCCTAGAGATGGGCAACCTCCTTCCTCAGAGCTGACAGTTGCCTGCAAATAGGGTTGCAGTGCAGCCTCCAGAATGTCTCCTGGAAAACTGCTGCCCCACAGCCAGTGCTTTGCACCACTCCCCACATGTTCCTCTCCCTTCATGCTTATAATATATACAATATATTTTTTTATGTTTGGTTACCCTCTATGCACTGTATATTGTTTATTATTGTCAGCATTCATTATGGTTTTATCTTTGCTTGAGAATCTTAAATGTTTCATTGCTGTATTTTGATTCTTTCACATTTACAAGTTATCTACCAATCTTGAGTTGCACTTTTTATATTTCTAATTACTTCAGTACTTACATATGCAGTTATTTCAAGATGGGACATCTGTCCCCACAGCTCTCTGTTTTACACATGTGGTTCTTTTATTATTTCTTCATTTCTTTTGATTTCACCCTGGTATCCTCTACCTCTTCTACCAAGACTAAGCAGGGAGGGCTTCAGGATGTTTTTACCTTTCCTTCTGTTTGGTCAGATATTCCCTCTGTGGCATACCTAAATCGCTCTGCTTTGAGAGTCATTCAGTTTTGTTCCCTCAGCGTTTTTCACATTGCCCTAGAAGGTTATGATTTATTCTGTACGTATGTGTATATTTTACCTATTACTGCTTATTGTAGAGTATCTATGTTCATCTTACTCTCTTGTGACTCTGTACATTGCCCCTCTTGTTGTTATGTACCCTGTTTGAACCTGTATTTTCATTGTACTCTCCCGGGTCATACCTGAAAATAGGCATATAACTTGTCTAGTGTACCTACCTGGTCAACAAAAGCTAAATAAATAAAAAGAAATTTTAAGTACCCTCTTTTGTTTTTTTATTTTTGTTTATTGAGTTTGACAGAAACATGTCATAAACCATACAAATAAATGTACTATATAAGCAAATAGTTCAGAAATTAGTGAGCAGAACAACATATGTTAGCATCAGGATACAGAAGACCTTTATGTTTTGATATCACATGTCGGGGTATATACTGTACATAGAGTGTATGAGTGCACTGTATAGCGGGCTCTTACCAAAATGCTAGGAAGGCCAGCCATGCTAAGACCTCTAGGGAAAAAAACATTACAAAGCAGGTAAACAAGAGGATAGTTTAAATATGGTTCCAAAAACCATTATTCCCAAAAATCTAAAGAAGACATAGGCATAAAATGGGTTTTGGTCAGTACAGCCTAGATCCAACTTGAAAGTAGTGTGGCAAACAGATATTGCCCCTGTACCAGTAGGAGCTAAAAAAAGAACAGAGCAAAAAACTATTCCCAAGCTTTAACAGCTGCTCTTACTTCGAGGGTATCTCTTGCTGCATGCCACACCGGTAGGACTTTACCATCAGGCACTAGGACCACATGGAAATTTCTAGCTAGGAGCTTACCAGAGAGGGCCACCCACTGCTGTCACCTGCTGACGTTGGCCTACCCTATAAGAGTGGGCAGTCCCCATGCCCTCCTCAGTTCATTTCCCGCCACCGACCAACGGACGTTGGAGCTCTAGAAACCACTGTAGCTTCTTCAGCTGACTGCTATTTTCGTCTACTTTTCTCTGTTTCTGTCTTTATTTTCTCACTGAAGTTTCTTTCCATCTTTTGATGTTTTTTTCTCCTTTTTGTGTCTTCTAAGCCAACTTTGACCTCTGATCACTCCACCAAGTGTGCCTGTGGAAAGCAAATCCCAGAGAATGTTGGCCATTTTGCCTGTGTCTGCTGCCTAGGCCCAGAACACAACGTCCAAGTCTGCAAGGTCTGCCAGAAGTTTGACCAGGCCACCCGGCACCACCGTCAGCAGACATTAGAGAACTTTCTCCTGAAGCAGAAGGTCGCCTCCATGGAACGGGAGTTGCAGCCTAGGAGCTCCTCCGCCTCTCTGGCCCAGTCTTCGGGCTCTCATTCCTCAAAGTCCAAGGACCATGCCAGTTGTTACTTGAACAACTGACTTCTAGCAGCGCTGTCCAGGGAGCGTCTGCTCCAAACTCTGGCTCATACCTGATGCCTGTTCCAGGATTTAGGGAGGTCACAATCAACTTGCCCAAGTCATTTCTGACTCCCTGCCAATGACTTCAGTTCATTGGGGCAGTGTTGGATACAGTTCAGGGGAGGGCCTTTCTACCCCAAGACAGGGCAGTGCCCCGATGGAGCAAGCCTGTCAACTCTACTCCAGCCATCACGTTCCAGCCTAGGTCTTCCTACACCTTCTGGGTCTCATGGCTGCAGCTATTATTACAATCGTCCTATCCAGGCTGCATATGAGGATTCCACAATGGAAGCTGTGGGTTCAGTTGGACCAGCGTATGGACAACCTGGAGCAGCCAGTCCTGGTCCCACATCCAGTTGAGAAGATGCTGTGGTGGTGGCTAGAGCCCAGCAACCTCCTGGGAGGGGTGCTATTCTTTATTCCACCCCTGCAGCAGATTCTCACAACAGATACCTCGGGTCTCATTTGGGAGACTCACCTGGGTGCCCATCACAAATGAACAACTCCAGCGTGGTTAATTACATCAACAAAAGGTCTCCTTGTTGGCGCAGCCTTCATCAACTTTTCGAAAGCGTTTGACACTGTCAGCCATGCTCTTCTGATCAAACAGCTCAATAGCATTGGTCTCTCCCCTGACACTGTAACTTGGTTCTCCAGCTACCTGTTGGAGAGGTCTCAACAGGTCAAGATTGCTAATACCTTATCTGATAGCCATCAGGTCTGCTCAGGTGTACCTCAAGGGTCTATTTTGGGCCCACTCTTGTTCAGCCTCTTTCTTAACCAACTCTCCTCTGCCTGTAACTGTCATCTACTCCTTTATGCAGACAATGCCGTACTGTTCACCAGCAACTCTAACCCCTTCGCTCTCGAAGTCAAACTCCAGACCAACTTTTCAGCGGTGGAAAGATGGTTTAAAGATCAGAAACTGGTGATGAACTATACAAAAACTAAAACTATGTTGTTCTCCACTGCTCAAAATCGGAACAGAGCCCACCCTCTTCTGATCACCAACAAGGAGGGTTCTCCCCTGGAGCTTGTATAGTATTTCAGATACGTGGGGATCATGCTGGACAGCACAGTGACTTTTGACCACCACATCTACGCATTCACTAAGGCTGTTAATATACACATTGGTCTGTTGCACAGGCACAAGCATAGCCTCACCCCTGAGGCCATCAAACTAGCTGTACAAAGTTCTCTTGTGACCCTAATTGACTACGGGTTGGTAATATATGGTTCGGCCACAGAAACTGCCCTACACCGTATTAAAATTGCTTTAAACAAAGCCTACTGACTTACCACAGGAGCCACACGCATGACGCACATGTGCGACTTGTATGCCAGGCTAACTGGCTTCAATTGCCTGATAGACTTCTCTACCAGTCCTGCTTACTAGCGAAAAAAGCTAGTCTCGTTCTGGTTCCCGCAAGGGTTCAGAATCTTCTCTCCCCCAATATTAACCTTCACAACACTCAAAGCTCAGACTGTCGCCTATTTAAAATTCCCCACTGTCGCACCTCCTTGGGTCAAAGGTCCTTCACTTTCCGTGCCCCTGGGTGGCTAAACTCTCTACAGCCTGACATCTCCTCACTAAGCTTGATTGGTCCCTTCGAAAGACTGCTGAGACAGCAGCTAATAGAGAATGCCAGCTGTACCTGCTTCCAGTAACCTCGTACGCATGTTCTCTGGACTTCCCCTGACCATACGCTAACCCACTCCTGCAGTGCCTTCTATTCTTGTGCCCCCCAGCCTCTTATTATCTCACATCTGCTCTCAGTTCCCTTCACACTCCATGCACCCCACCACCCTCCTACCCATCCTCTTCCACTCCCACCTACCCACATCCATTTTTCTGCTCACCCTCACCCTCAACCTCCCCTTCCCTCCAGTTGCCCTATAACCTATACTCTGCCCCAGCTTCCACCCCCTGATTCTGTTTCCTTTCTCTCCCTCACTCCTTCCCCTGTACTTTCAGCTGTCATCTCTCCTCCCAAGGTACTGCCTCTCTTCTCCTCTCCTCGTTTAATTTTGTAACAATACCTAATTTAGTGTACTTGACTCCGGCTACTTACGCAGCCTTTGTAAAAATGCCCACCAACTGTAACTTAACAGACTTTGGCTACTGTAATCAGCCAATGACCTTGTACATGCTGTGCTTGCTCTACTTTGTCATTCAAGCACAATTGTGTTGTAATTTACTTATGTTTTACATTGCTTATAGCTTTTTTGTCTAGACGCGGAACCTATATAGTGAGCTTGTACTCAAAGGTACTATCCAAGATCTCAATAAATAAATAAAAATAAATAAAAAGAGAGAAACTCATTCATACCCTCTGTGTCGGGAAGCAATGAGGGTGTGGTATTAGGCCATAGATCATGGTCTGGAACTCTCGGCTGTTCATGTCCCCGGCGACCAAAGCATTGTGGCGGACAATCTAATCTGGTCTCAGTCACAAGCTCACCAGTGGGAACTCATGACCTCCATGGTAGAGGATCTGTTCGACAGTTGGAATCATCCAGAGTTGGACCTTTTTGCTTCCCCACTCAACGCAAAACTTCTGCTTTTCTGCTCGGTTGCTCCAGGCTTGGAGTTTTCTGGCGAGGTACATTGTCCCCTTCTTGGAAAGGGGGATTCCTGTATGCCTTCCCTCCCTCCCTTCCTGCTCCTTTAGAGGGTTCTGCTCAAACTTCAGATGGAAGGAGCAGCTATGATCCTAATTGATCCCTTTTAGCCTTGTCAGATCTGGTTCCCTTTGCTTCAGCAGCTGGCAGTGGAATTTCCAGTGCCCATTCCCCTATTGCTTGCTTTCCCAGGAGCAGGGCACTGTGGTCCATCTGGACCTCAAATCTCTCCACGTCCATGCTTGGCTCCTGAGGATGTAGCCATTGTGAGGTTTGGCATGTCCCCATAGGTGGTATATGTCTTTTTTTTTTTTATATATATTTATTTCTCCAACCAAAATTACAGTAGGAATTCAGTTGTACAACAGTATCTTTAAATGGAGTATACATATACCGCAGAAGTTCATATGGTAGTGGACTCTCTGAATTACATTTACTAATTGTAAAAATCATACCAATCTGTGGGTAACTGCAGACTATATAATATTGATCCACGTGTATATATAAGGAAAAAGACATAAATACACATGCAAATATAAAGGGACAGCTTCCATCAGGGAACAAATGAATCATCCAAAGGGGAAATATATAAAACCCAGGACCTCCAATATAGTTCAAACTGGGGGATACGGTCTGCTCTTTTGGCAAGAAGTCTCTCCATATAGTAAATCTCGGACATTATGGAATGCCAGTGTGTCAAGTTGGGGATCGTGGTCATCTGCCAAAGGCGGGTAATCACTTTCTTGGCTGCCGCTAAATACAAATATAGTTTACTCTCTTTTGAAGGTACCCAACCTTCCTCCCCAATGTATAGTAAGATCATTTGATTTGTTAGGACCAGATTTGAGTCAATTAAAAGTTGGAGACTCCTTGCAATTTCTTTCCAAAAATCAGAAACCTACGGGCACAGGCAAAAAATATGGGAGATATTGGCCCTCGTCTGCCCACGTTCTCTCCAGCACAATCTGAGGCTTCCTAAAAGAAATTTAGACAGTTTATCTGGGGACATAAAGAAATGCATACGGCTCTTCCAAATATATTCGAGCCAGTAAGGGGCTGAAGAGGCCTTCATAGACGGAATAATTGGCTCCAACCACTTATCATACGTGATCTGAGTATTTAATTCTTTATTCCATCTAGCTAAAACATTCTCAGTTGTCTGTTTCCAGTATTCTCTCAGAGCTTTATAGAGTAGGCCAATTAATTGTGATGGAAGTCTTCCCTCTATTGCCTCAATGATCAAACTCATGAAAGTGGGCTTTGGGGAAGGTAATACCATTCGAATGGAGCCCATTTTCATCAAATATGAGCGCAACTGCAAATATCTGAAATGATGCGTAAAAGGGAGTCCGAATCTAGACTGTAAGGATGCAAAGGGCATCACTCCATGTGTATCTAGAAACTGGTAAAACATGGAAAGGCCTAATCTGTGCCATTCTACATATACATGATCTAGTCGGGCTACTATGAACCCTTGTTCTTTAGTCACCAACCTAAAATAATAAAAAAGTTCTGCAAGCTCTCGGGTTGACCTAATCTCATACCATGTTTTTAATGTATTACGGGTCTCCCAAGCGAAGTCTCTAAAATGTGGCTTGGAATCCAATGGAGAGAACAGAATAGGGTAGATATCGTACAGATCATTTAGGGTAGGTTCTATTAATTTCCAAGGGGGCATTATATGTCTATTAAGCCATTCAAAAACCACCTTAGAAGTCACTGCTCTGTGGTATTCTTTCAAGTTAGGAATGTTTAAACCTCTTTTAGCTATAGGTAGCTATAGTAATGACCATTTTATCCATGGGTGTTTCCCTGCCCAGATAAACCTGGAAAACACTGTATCCCAGGAGGTGAAATAAAATCCTGATGGTGTTAAAGGTAGAGTTTGGAAGAGATCTAGAATCTTTGGGAATACAGTCATTCGAATCGTCTGAATACATTGGTAAAATGATAGGGGTAAGTGAGCCCACCTTCCCATCAACTGTTCTATGGCGATCGTCAGCGGCTCTAAATTAAAGAGCTCCAAAAGTTCTAAATCACTGGGAATGACTACTCCTAAATATTGGATTCTATTATTGCGCCATCTAGCTGACAATTGTTTGCTCAGGACTTGGGATGGGGTAAAACTGAGGGGCAAAATCTCTGTCTTTTGAATATTGATTTTATACCCTGCAACCTCCAAGAACCTCTCTATTACCTTTAGAGTGGCTGGAACTGAGCTCTTGGGGTTTAATAAGGACAACAGTATATCGTCTGCATATAATGAGAGAGTGGACTCCCTCCCCCCAAAGGTATCCCATGAATGTCAGGATTCCGCCTAATTGCTTCTGCCAATGGTTCAATATATAAAGCAAGCGAAAGTGGGCAGCCCTGCCTTGTCCCGCTACCCAACTCTGTCCTATCTGATAGCTGACCATACACCTTAATGTACGCCTTCGGGGAGGCATACACCCTCTGCAATAAGGAGATAAACTCCTCTGGAAACCCGAACTCCGTCAGGGTCCTCCAAAGGAAGTTCCAGTTAACTCTGTCGAATGCTTTGTCAGCATCCAAACTGACAAAGACCGCAGGAATACATCTCTGGTTCACAAAATCAAGAAGGTGCACTGTCCTCCGGGTATTATCTGATGTTTGTCGATTTTGTATAAACTCCGATTGGCCCGAATTCACTAGATCGGGAATCAGGTCCTCTATTCTATGGGCCCACATAGACATAAACAATTTATAGTCCATATTAAGTATGGATATTGGTCTATATGAAGTGACTAGATCTGGGGGTTTACCCTGTTTCAAAACTGGAGAGATGTTAGTACAATCCCATGAAGGGGGAGGCAAGCCTCCCTCCTGTATCTCCTGGAATGTTTTAACCAGTAGAGGGGCAAGCTGTTTATAAAAAATCGTGTACCATTTGGCCGGCATTCCATCCGGTCCTGGAGTTTTTAATGTTTTACTGTCCGTCACTACTCTTTTGAGTTCTTCTGGTCTGATCTGGGTCTTCAGTCTCTCTGCCACTTCTCCCGCAACCGGGGAAGAGTAAAGGAGTGAAAGAACTCCTCCAGGTTAGCTGAGTCAGGAGACACAGAGGTGGTATATAGCTGGGAATAATAACTCTTGAAGCACTCTTATATTTGCTCCGTATGAGTTACTTGGTTGTTCAATGTCGAATCAGTTACGTGTGAGATGTATGTGTCTGTCCTTTGTCCTCTTAATCTTCTAGCCAGGTTCCTAGCCCCTTTGGGCCTCCCTCAAACCTGTAAAATTTCAGATAGAGCATAGCCTGCTGTGTTTTCTCATCTAAAAGCTTCTGGAGACTTGCTTTAGTTTGCCTCATCTGTATCCTAATCTCTTCAGTTGCCGGGACCAGGGCCTGTAAATTGGCCAATTAAGGTGGCATATGTCTTGGTGGTGGCTAGGAAACCCTCCACCAGGTCCACCTACTCCATAAAGCAGAAGCATTTTGCCAAATGGGTTGCACTGCACCACCTACATCCCTTCACTTGTCTGGTGAATCAGATTTTGGAGTACTTGCTCTCCCTCTTAGACTCCAGTCTGAAGTACTCCGCCATCAAGGTACATCTCTCAGCCATCTCTGCTTATCATGTACCTGTCAATGGCCGCACAGTGGCTCGACTTGACATATCTTGCATGTTTTTGAGAGGCATTCTGCGTTTGATGCCTTCAATCTGCAGTCCTGTCGCGGTTTGGGACTTAAATTTAGTGTTAGGAACATTCACCCTGCCTCTGTTTGAACCAGCCTAGAGTTTTGAGCTTCGCTTTCTGTCTTGGAAGACGTTATTTTTAGTTGCTGTTACCTCTGCTTGAAAGATTTCCGAGCTTTAGGCGCTCATGTATGAGCAGCTGTATTTGATTTTCCACAAAGATAAGGTATCTTTGCTTACCAATCCTAAGTTCTAACCTCAGGAATTCTTCAATATGATTAACTATTGCAGTCAGCCTCCTGTTTTCCTCTGAACTCCTGTTCATGGAAGGAACCGACCGTATCCAGAGACACAGACCCAGCCAGAAGGAAACCATCCCCCCTTAGCTCATCTGGAGCCGCAGGGTGAAAAAGTCGATTGCCCTTCAGTATTTCTGCTGACTCGATGCTGACTCCCACCCTCCCCCCACCTCACTCACCCTGGGTGGACCTTTACTGTTATAGTGTCTAAACTTCTATCGGCTCCTTATATCGTACAGACACTAGGGGAGCTTTCGAGTTGCATTTTGTCACTCATTACTCTGAACTCTCTATAACTGACAAAACACCTCGGTGAATGCACGATCTCTGCTGCCTTGTATTTAGATTTAACTATAGTCTCATCCTTCCCTGCATATCTAGAAAAGTAAATTTTATGGTGTGCCTCTCGTCCTTTTTTGCTTCGTACACGGCGTCTTAAATTGTTGCGCCTCAACCAAGTTACTCACTAAAACTGCTACTTGCTGTTCCTCTATCTCTTTTCTTGAAGGGTTTAACTTAAATAGGAAAAGTTTTTGGAGGCCACTTAATCCTATCTCTTACCTGGGCTGTCACCCTTTCCTAAGCTATTTCTGCTGGGGATTACTCTACCAAGCAGCCTGCCTTCTTCAATCCTTGGTCAAAGCATTGCAGTCAGCTTCCTGGGGGGGGGGCTGCTTTCCTCACTTCTACTACTGCTTTGTTTAAATGGGGTCACACTGTCCATCCCCGCGCCAATAAGACCAACACCACTTCATCAGGACTTTCTGATTTTCTAACTTAATTGCTGAACACTGGCCTGCACCTACATGGAACCTCCTCTTTTATAATAAGGGTTGTACCTACTATGCTTACTCAGCTCCAAAAAAGTGGGCACTAAGGCACACTATTCCTTTCACTTTCCACAGTGGTAGGCTCTCGTTCCTAGTAATCCTTGCAATTCTCCTGTCAGGGGATGTCGAACTGAATCCGGGTCCCCCTGCTCACTTCTCCTCAACTGACTTATCTGCGATCTCTAACAAAGGGCTATTTATTGCCCACATGAACATAAGAAGTCTAACTCGTCACTTCACTGATCTAGAGGCATGGGTCAGAGTTTACAATCCAGACATTCTATGCCTGAAACTTGGCTCAAACCGGGGATACCTGACTCTCTCTATTCCCTGGGCAATTACTCTATGATTCGTTGAGACAGATCATCCTCTAAGCGTGGCGGTGGAATTGCTCTGTTCCATTAAAAACAACCTCAACATTGAGACTGTCCCTGGCACTGCCTGCTCTTCTGGTTGTGAATTCCTGCATGCAACTCTAGCTTTAGGAGCAGAGAAACTCCATATAGTCTGTGCTTACAACCCTCCCTCTGGTGTCCCAGCAGGATTAAAGGACTTGCTTGACCAAACTTCCCAAATATTCAACCGAAATGAGGTTGTAATTTTGTGGGATCTTAACTGGTTGGGAATATCTTATAGGTCTTTATTGTCTCTAACTCACAGCTGTAGCCTTCATCAGCTGATGACTGAGCCTACAAGAACTGCACCATTGCTACAATCATCTACCCTCATACACTGGATACTGGTAAACCGTGTGGAGCATGTATCTGATTCTGGCATCCTGCCTGATGTGCTAACAGACCACTCTCCAACCTTCTGCATCTGGTCCACAGGCGCACCTCCATCCCCTCCACCACGTCACATGCACCAGTTTCGCTTTTTTTTTTTGTTGTCAATTCTCTTTTTCTCCTCCAGACCGGAACTCTCTCAGGCTACTTCACTCACCTGCACCGTTCTACCGCCTGCTGTGTTCCCCACCATCTTCAAAGTCGTTACGACTCCCCGGGACACAGGGGGCTACAGCCCCAGGGAGAT
The DNA here is from genome assembly GCA_016271365.2 of Neoceratodus forsteri. NCBI lineage: Eukaryota > Metazoa > Chordata > Ceratodontiformes > Ceratodontidae > Neoceratodus > Neoceratodus forsteri. The sequence goes on from CM057454.1 coordinate 789,798,859, forward strand.
CGAAGGGGCAGTGGCGGGGAACCTGCGCTGGGTGTGTGGCGGTGGCACTGGAGGAGCCGTTGCCCATCCGGCTGGTGGGGCTTTTCCCCCTTGTACGTCCTTTCCCTCCTTCACCCTCCCCTGTGCGTCGTGCATGTCCCGACATCGCGGCCCATGGCAACCCTGCCTACCTTCAGGCCATGCTGTCTATGTGCTGTCCAGTGCTCTGCAGCACCCCTGGTCTCTACCAGGGGCCGCTGGAGCACCGGACATCCCCAGTACCCTCCCCACAGGGAGAGGAGAGCAGCCCAGGAGGTACTCAATCCAGTCCCTCCCCTGCTGACCCCTGGCACCTGAGCTCGCTCCGGAACCCGAGTCGTTGGCATGGCGTGAGGTGTGGCATCCAGCGCCTCAACCCTCAGCGCCACCGGGCCGGCTTTGCTAACCTTAATGTAGATGCATTTCTGTATGATGTTTCCAGAATTTGCTGGTCGGATATCTATCACTTCTGTAATATTGAGGATGCCTTGCATACTTTCCTTAATGAATTCCTGGCTATCCAGTGTAAGCATGTCCCGAAGGTTACTAGACAGGTCAGATGAAAACAAACAAGGTGGCTTCATAAACACCTGATTGTGAATATGCGCCTTGGGGATAAACACTGGAAGTGTTACAAACTTACTGGACTGCAGTCAGATTTCAGTACCTGTAGAGCTCTGAGGAACTCGTGTTAAAAAAACAAGTCAGATTAGCAAAGAGTAAATAGTGCAAAGACCTATTATCAAGCTCAGCTGGTTACCCCAGGAAATTCTGGGCTCATGTTAAAACTTTTCTTGGCGCCTCTCAATCGGTTACCCCTGGTGAAATGTTATTAAATGGTATACATTGCAATGACTCTAGCACCATAGCCAATGCTCCTGGAATTCTGCGGTTCTGCGGTTGCGGAATTTGCCGCAGAATTTGCATCATGCTCTAGAATATATAGTGCCTAGAATTCATTGTTTTTGGTGAATTTTCATATAAATATACAGTTTTTCAATAGTGTCAGGCTTTCTTTCCCACCTCGTTTATCCTGAAGCCCCTCCTCTGTGCTCAGCATATGATGTCATCAATGACATCACATCATATTTAGCCAATGATAGGACTGCATTCTGCCAGAGAAATTAATAAATCATGCTGCAGAAATCAGAAAATGCTGCCGCAGAAGTCAAGGAGCCCTGCCGCAGAAATCAGAAAATTCTGCCGCAGAACACCAGGGGCCCTGACCGTAGCTATCGCTTTCAACTGAATGCTCTCTGACCTGTCCCAGTATACCTCCTGCTTCCTGCAAGCCGTACCACACTCTCAGACCCCACCCGCAAACCAACCGAACACCTCTACTACCATTTCCTATGAGCTACCAAACACCCCACCTTTCTACTTTAAGGCCATAACTAGATCAGAGGTCCTGAAACTCCTTAGTACCATTTCGGACAATGCTAGCTCTGGCTTGGACTCAATAGAACCATGGATTCTGAAGCTTGCTGCTCTTCTCATTGCCTCTCTGCTGGCAAAAATGTACATGTTGTGTCTCTCTTTCAGTGTAGTTCCAGACCTATGGAAGATTGCCTGCATAACACCTGTCCTCAAAAAAGGAGACCCGAAAGAAATCACCAAGTACAGGCCCATTGCCATTCTTTTGGTCCTGAGTAAAATCCTGGAGAAGCTTGTTGCCAGCCAAACAATTGACTACCTAACCAAGTTGAATCTTCGGTCTGAAACCCAGCATGGTTTCAGAAAAGGCCATAGTACATCGACAACTCTGCTCAAATTCACGACTGATGCTCATTCTTATATGGATGCTGGACGACTTACAGGAGCAGTATTTATTGACATCGCTAAGGCATTCGACCTTATGGATCACCCCCTGCTTCTCTCTGCTCTTTGTAAGTTGAGTTTCTCTCCCCCTGTTGTTGACAGGTTTAGCAGCTATTTGTCTAATAGAACCCAAATTGTGAAATTTTAACTCCTCCCTATATGTCAGTTCCTCCATCAATATTGGTGTGCGTCAGGGCTCTATCCTGGGGCCCCTTCTTTTCTCACTTTTTATAAACAATATTGCAGACATTTTTCAATATTGTTCATCTGTTCTTTATGCGGATGACCTGGTCTTTTACACCAGCTCCACAGATGTGGCCATCATAAATTCACCTCTTTCCACAGACTTCAAAAATGTTCAGAACTGGCTGTATGCTCATAAATTGGTACTGAATGCACAGAAAACTAAAGCCATGCTTCTAGGCTCTGCTCCAAAAGTAAAGGCTTGTTCTTCGCCCCTTATGGTTTGTGACTTGGGTGGGGCACAAATTGAGTGTATTGAGTCTTTTAATTACTTGGGAGTCCTATTTGACCAATCCCTTGACTTCAGTCCCCATATACATTCCACCTGCAAAGCTGTAAATGCTAAACTGGATGTCTCCTACAAAACCAGCTACTTATTAATGCCATCAGCCAAGCTGGCTATTGCCAGAGGTATCCTTCTCCTTGCCCTCACTTATGATGCTCCCATTTTTGCTGCGGCTCATAAAACAACCCTCCATAAGTGGGACGTTACCTATAATAATGTATGCCGGTATGCCTCATCATCTCCTCGTCTCAAGCACCATTGTCAACTGTACAGTGACCTTAAATAGCTCTCCCCCTCGGCTTGCAGGCAATACTCTCTTGGCTCACTAATTGATTCTGTTATCAGGGAACAAACTCCTTCCTCACTTGCAGCATTGCTGGGTCCCCTAAACTCCTCTTATTGATTCTGATAAGCAGATAAATCTCTACTCAATGTAGCGAGATGTCTCGCATCTAAATGTTCTGATGCCTTCCAATTTGTTGCCCCTCAGCAATGGAACTGTCTTCTCCTAGTCTTTAGGCAGTCAAAGTCCCATCTTTGTTTCACAAAAGAGCTGTGCCGATATTTATCTCTCGCTGCCTCGTGCCCTTGCTTTGACCCCACTTGGTACCACTGTGTCTCTGCATTCCCCATTCCCACAATGTCCCTCCTGACTCCCACTACTACTATCTACCACCTTACCTTAACTCCCCCACCCTTACTCCCTACAACCTTTTCCCATTACTCCTTGGACCAGTCCAGTTTTCTCTCTAACTAAGGCCTGCATTGCTGTTATTATTTCTTCTTCTCTGCCTGTTATATTGTGCAAAGTGCTTACCCTCACCTGTCTCCTTCCTACACTGATTTCCTCTTGTTTTGTTACATCATGTGTTTGCTGTATCATATCCCTGTACAAACTGTTGTTTGCTCTATTATGTACAATACTGTTCTTGGTAGCCTTACCTTTTGTAGTGTCATTTTGAATGCTTGTGTTAAGTCATTGATACTGTTTTTGACCTATCATACATGTAATTGTCCTGCGCTCATGTAATGTTGTCTGTTATACTTTGTTGTACTCTCCCGGGTTGTGCCTGAAAATAGTCATTTTATGGCTAGTGCACTTACCCGGTTAACAGAAATGAAATAAATAACTGCCCCAGAGAGAAATGGAACATATACAAATGATGGAACACTCATTGGCTCATGCCACCATTCAGACTGCTGCCCTTACCAAATACTGCGTTCTATAACGCTCAGATTCATTACTCCGCCTGCCTAAGTAAGACGCCTTGGAGATCGCTTTTCAGTTTGACTGACTTTTGGTTTATTTTCTGTGGAAAGTAAACCATTATATTTCTAACTTTATTGCTGCCCTTATTTTTAAGTTTTATTTAGTTAGTGCTAGTTTTAGCAGATTTTTACATTAGTTTGCGATTCCTCAGCGGTTCCGCATAATCATTGAGAAACTGGTAGTTTCTTCTAATTTCTTTTCTATTTTGGTGTGTTTTACTAAAGTTTGGAACCCGTTCCATCTTTCAAGTTAGTTTTATACAAATTTTCTGCCAGACCGCAGTTTATTTCCCGCTGGGAACCAACCATTTCCACTGTTGTGGGCTGACTGCAACCAACTCTGTTTATTTAAAAATAAACAAATTTCGGTACAGGAACTGAATTTAAGTTTACCGCCCTAGTTTAGAAGTGTGGTTGTTTATGGCTGATAGGCTGAAAAAGAGAACAGGGCCTACTGGTTTTAAAAACTATCTAAAGTGTAGAGAGGTATTTGCTAAAGCAGGCAAGCACGATTTGTGGTTATTTTGATTAGGTTCTTCACACTTCAAAGCAGACTGTGAAATCTGCAAAACCTTCCCTGCTGAAGCCATTGAGAAGAGAGTTGAACGGTTTAAAAAGAAAATGTCCACTCCTTCAGTTCCTGTGAATCAGACTGCGGATGAACCGAGCCCGTCTTCCTATAAAAAGGAAAAGACTAAGGAATCTGAATCGCTTTCTGTGGATAAAGGTGAGTTCTCTAAACCTAAACGCACTGGGGAACCAACTGCAGAGTTGGTTCCAACAAAGAAAAAACATAAAGAGAAGCATGTCACTGCACCTCCTGCTGAAAAAGCAAAGGAACTCTTGGTGGACAAGCTGGCCATGCCATCGGCGAAGCAGTTGCGCAGGCTCTTCTGGTGTTACAAGCCTTACAAACTGCTGCCTCACAAGGTCTTATCCCGGTTCCAGTGCAACCGGTACCAGCAGAACCCTCAGACCCGGTTTCGGTGCCGTCAGCGGTTCCTTCATTGGTTCTTGCTGTTCCATACTCCCAGGAACCCTACTACGAAGAATATGAGGAGGAAGACATTGGAGAACCAATAGAACCGAAGGTTTCTCTGGATCAAGAGTTTGATTCCCCTTCCCCCCAGGTTACCGGAGGATTAGTCCTCTCACTGCACTTTTTTTTTATATAATTTTTTATTGAAAAAAATTGTTGAGACACACAACCATTTACTTTATAAAACATATTGATAAATGGTGTATATACACCTATAGTTTATAACTTGGGTAATCAGGTAAGACTCAGTATATATGTTATCTGTTATGGATAAAATCATAGACTTTAGTCTTGCTATAGGTCAAATACATTTTCACATTTTTCATATCTCTCACTGCACTTTTGTAAAACAAATGGTGGAAGCCCTGGACCTCTCTATCCATGAAACCATGGAAGATGAAGAGAAGGCAGAATTTTGGGATATGGTGGGGTTAGAGGAGGGAGGTGATTCTGCTGTTATACAGATCGCTGGTCAGACCCCACCTAGAGTACTACATTCAGTTTTGTCGCCCTTACCTAAAGAGAAACATTAGATTGCTGGAAGGGGTGCAATGCAAAGCAACAAAGATGATCGTGGGTCTGGGGGGAGTTACCATATGAGGTTAGACTAAGGGACTTGAAAATGTACTGTCTGGAGGAGAGGAGGGACAGGGAGGTATGATTGAGACCTTTAAGTTCATGAGAGGAATACACAGGACAGGCATGGAGGAACTGTTCAGGGGGAGGGTGGGAGAGACACTTGGGGTCATGACATGAGATTGGAGGGTGGAAGGTTTAGGAGGGAGATGAGGAGGCATTTCTTTACTGAAAGGGTGGTAACAGAGTGGAGCGCACTACCAGCAGAGGTGATGGTGGCCTGTAAAACAGTGGGATGCTTCAAGAGGGGCTGGGAAAGGGCAAAGGAGGGTCATGGGAGGGTAGGGAGGGAGGGCAGCTGCAGAGTGGGGGTGCTAGCTGCAAAATCGAGTAGACTCGATAGATCAAATGGCCTTTTTCTGCACTCACCAAATGGTTACTGCTTCCCATTAATAAATCTTTATGGAAGTAGGTCCTGAAAGTTTTGGAAATGACAAATTCTGTATTGCTCATAGATAAAAAGGCTGATAAGAAATACCAGCTAGACAGATCAGGGGCAGAATTTCTTTTTCCCATCCTGATCGTGAAGAGGTGGTCCAAGCTGCAGCCTGTGACAGGGTTAGAGTACCACTGTCATCTCATCCAACAGAGAAAGATTCCAGAAAAATAGACAGCATGGAAAAGAAAGTGTATTTGGCTGCCCCCCTCCTCCTCCAACCATTTGGCAGGCAAATTACATGGCCTATGATGCCCGATACCAGAAGACACTGTGGAATTCTGTGCTAGCTGTGGTGGATTAAGCACCTCCAGGACTGGCGGCTGACTTGGCAGAAATGGCCAGATGCGGACGGTAGGCCTCAAAGTACCAGTTTCATATGGCAGTGGATGTCAACGATACTGCTGCCAAATGGATGGCGTTAACTGTGGCTCTGAGAAAATTTGCTTGGTTTAGGGTCACAAATCTATCTCAGGACACTCAGACTAAAGCCATGGACTTCCCATGCGAGAACAGTTCTCTGTTTGGGGATAAGACAGAGGCTTACATGAAAAAGATGGATGAGTGCAAGACAACCTACAAAAGTAATGCTGCGAGAAAGAAACCCTCCACCTCTTATAGACCATAAGGAAGGGCAGGTAGGGGTAGGTCAACCTACAGCAGATAATGTTTCCAAGTTCAGACTATCCCTGACTACAACAGCAGAGACTGTTCTTCAGGGGCAGGAGCAGAAGGGGCTCTAGACATGGAGACCAGGCCTCCCAGGCTAAGGCCCAGCCCAAACAGAACCCCTTATGTGCTTGCCAGGGTTGCCTCCTCAGTACTTGCAGGGGGCAGGCTGGCTCACTACTTCCAGGCTTGGAGAAAACATTACCACAGACAAGTGGGTCCTGGAAGTAGTGAGTCAGGGCTTGGCCCTCAGTTTCAAAGCGTTCACCAAACTAAGGTCAAGAGTTTTCAGACCAGCTTCCCCAACATAGAGTGCACTGCTGGAGGCAGAAGTGTCCACCTTCTTGTAGTCAAAGGCAGTGTAACTCGTGCCTCCCTTCCAAAAGGGGAAAGGGTTCTACTCCAGGTACGTCTTAACCTTAAAGAAAAATGGGGAGTGGCGACCTATTTTAGACCTCAGAGCTCTGAAGAAGCACTTAGCAAAGTCAAGGTTCAAGGTGGTAACCTTGACAATGATCCTTCCCACTCTTCAGCAAGGAGATTGGCTGGCATCATTGGATCTGAAAGATTCTTATTTCCACATTTACATCAGGGAATCCCACAGAAAGTACCTCAGGTTCAGATTACCTTGAAGTCACTACCAGTTTGTAGCCCTGCCGTTCGGCCTAACCTCCGCTCCAAGGGCATTCACAAAATGAGGCAAAAAGCAAACTTCCAAGCGCTCAAACTGATATGCAGTACGTAGTGAACATCCAGACAAGAAAATCGAGCAATCAGGTGTGCAAATGAAGCAGATACTCACAAAAAAGTAATTGCTAAAGTGGTTTATTGTACCAAAACTCTTCACAAAAGTGCAACACAGGCCTATGTTACTTTTTGTGAATATCTTGCTTCATTTGTGCACCTTATTGTTGGCATTCACAAAGTGCCTGGTAGTGGTGGTGGCACACCTGAGAAGGCAGGGCATCACAGTGTTCCCCTGCCTAGTCGTGGGTCAGTCACCACAGCAGGTAAAGGATGCCCTATCCTTCACACAGAACACCCTAGAGACCCTGGGGTTCCTAATCAACACCCAAAAGTCAGTACTTCAGCCTGTTCAAGTATTAAACCTCATAGGAGCAGTGCTAGATACTCTGAGAGGGAGGGTTTTACTCCTCCAGGACAGGGTAGACAGCATTCTGCAGATTGCAGGATCCATCTGTCTCAAGGTGCAGCTACTGGGCCACATGGCTACAGCTACATGAACTGTGCTAAGCGCCAGATTCCAGATGAGGGACATTCAGTTTCAACTCAGGGCATATTGGTGCCAATGGAGGGATTCATTCTGAAAGCCGGTGCAGGTGACAAGGGCTCTACTGCAGGCCCTGCAGAGGTGGCAAGACAGGGACAACATCAGAGAAGGGGTCCCATTCCACAAGGAGTCTCCCACATTGGTCCTTACTACAGATGCTTCCCTCCTAGGGTGGAGGGGGGTTACATCTGGAGGAGCACACAGTGCATGGCATTTGGTCTCCTGTAGAGTCACTCCTGCTCATAAACTTGTTGGAACTCAGGACAGTGTTTTTGGCCCTGCAGTCCTTTGCATCTCTGGCAAGGGGAAAGGTGGTACAAGTCAGAACAGACATCACCACCACAATGTACTACATCGACAAGCAAGAGGGGGGACAAGGTCCAACGTCCAACTTGCCGTGTGCAGAAGCAGTGAAAGTGTGGAGTCTAGCTTACTCCTTGCTGGACATTCATCTACCAGACAAGTACAATACCCTGGTGGATGCTCTGAGCAGAACAGCCAGAACCACCACGAGTGGTTTCTCAACAGACAGGTGTTGGAAGTGGTATTCTGGAGGTGGGGCACCCCAGAGATAGACCTCTTTGTCTCACACGAGAACCACCAGTTACCCCAATTTTTCTGCAGGCCACCAGCAGGGGAGCACAGTGCCCGTGGATGCCTTGGTGTTAGACTCGTCAGGGAGGACCCTGTATGCATTTCCTCCATTTCCTTTGCTGCTCAGGGTCCTGATCAAGCTCAGGTCCCAACCAGCTACAATAATCCTGATGGCTCCAGATTGGGCTAGGTAGCCATGGTACTCCCTTCTACTCTCCCTGTCAGTGGTCCAACCTATACACCTTCCTCAGAGGTACAACATCCTAACCTCCTCACAAGGGAGGATCCTGTTCCCGAACCTCAAGTCCCTCAAACTAAGGGCATGGCTTTTGAGGACCTAGAGTATGCTGATTTACCTCTCAGAGAGTGTTCTCAGGGTCCTTAGGGGTTCAAGGAAACCTTCCACAAAGAAAACATATGCCTCCAAGTAGAAGAGGTTTTCTATATGGTGTAGCAGTAACAGTGTAGTACCTTCTTGGGCAGGGTTACCAGTCTTGCTGGACTATCTCACCCACCTGCACTTGCTGGGTTTACAGCCCACACCACACTTAAGGTCCACCTGGCATCGGTCTCTGCCTATATTTCAGCTAGAAAGGGTGTCTTTATGGCCTCTAACCCCATATTCAAAAAGTTTTTCAAGGGGTTGGCACATTTCCACCCTCCCCACAGAGAACCGGTTCCCGCATGGGACCTCAACATCTGTATTGCCAAGCTCATGGAGCCCCAATTCGAGCCCATGGCTACAGCACATCTCAAGTTTTGACCTGGAAAATGGTCTTCCTAGTTGCTGTTACCTTAACCAGGAGGATCAGTGAGCTACTAGCCCAGTGCACAGAGCTAAACTACGTCTCCTTCCACAGGGATAAAGTGGCTCTCAGGACCAATAGGAAATTCATTCCTAAAGTGGTATCTGACTTCCACTTGAACCAGTCAATCACTTTGCCAGTCTTGTTCACCAACCACTCTAGTTCAGGTGAATGCAGGCTTCACAGTCTGGATATCAAGATAGCTCTCAGTTACCTGTCTTGACCACACCAAGCCCCACTGGCAGCAGCTGATCTTCTCTGTGTCAGTCTTCACCATTCATCACCTTTGGGTACTTGGCTGGTGGTCATGACCCTGCAGGGGCTTTTTTCTTTTTTGGATGGGCGGAGTCAATGCACCATCAGCGCCACCCTCGAGGCCGATGCACTGCGTAGCGCTTGGGGGTTGGTCGTTGGGTGTTGTCGGCTCCGCCCTCCTACTAGTTCTTCATCTCCTGCTGTCAAAGTCAGTTCGTGGGACGCTTTTCAGATGAATATTTTGAGGCCTACCTCTTCTACGCAGTTCTAGTTCAAATTTACCACCTTTCTCGACTCCGTGTCGACTACATGCCGAAGTCCGTCGGCCCCTGTCTCCTGCCAGTTCTGTTAGCTTACTTGACGTCGCCTGGTAAGACTGTTCCATTATTTTATTTTGCGACGTCAAGTCTAGTTTGGCGTTTCTTTCTCATAGGTCATGTCTAGGTCGGAGGGCAAGAAGACTTCTAAGACGGAACGGCCCCCCCAGTGCGATGGTGCCCTTACGGCCATAAGTACTCTGTCACCGACCAACACGACCGTTGCCTCGCATGTCTTGGCCCGCTTCATGACATGGATTCGTGCGATGCCTGCTTCTCCATGGACTGCCGGGTTATCGAGCAACGTGTGTGGAAAGTGGGGCGAGCTGCACTGACTTCCGGGGGTCAGGCGCGCACTAGTTGGGCCAAGCCACGTTCTCTCTGCCTTTCCTCCGGGTCCCCTTCCGGTTCTATACGGACCAAGGAGGAGGGGACCTCTGCCTCTTGTAGTCTAGGCATGGTAGAGGCCCCTTCCGTAGGTCAGGAGGTCAGGAGACAGACGGGAGGCACCGCCTTGGCAATCGCCCAAACGGGGGCGAAGGCTCTTCCGGTGTCATACCCGCAGCTCGGAAGGCCTGAGTCGGCACTGTCTTTGACGCCATCTGTCAGCGCCGTCTTGGGCCTCGGCGCCATGGGCCCTGATGGTGCCGTCTTTGACGCTGGTCCGGCACTCGGTGCTGTTGCTGCTGTTGGCACCATTCATTGTGCCGATGGTGCTGTCGGCGCCGTGGGAGGCTCTACGGTGCCATCCCTGACTGTTTCTCGCCCCGGCGCCTTTCGCGGAGATGTGGTTGAGCACGGCACCGTGTCCAGTTCTAGAGCCATTCGCGGCTCCGAGCAGGGACGTGGCACCGTGGGGGCTTTGGAGCTCGGCGCCGAGAGTGCTGTTCAGGCTGTCAGCGGCGTCTCTGTCCTCGGCACTACTCGTGGCGTCATGGGGCAGGGCGGCGCCGTGGGGATCTCAGGCCACGGCGCCATTCGCAGTGCCGTTCCCGTGGTCAGAGTCATTGGCGCCGTTGCTGGTCTTGACACTGCTTGCAGCGCCGTGGGTCATTACAGTGCTGTGACAGGCTCCAGCTCCAAGGCTGCCGACTTTGTGGGAGCTGTGTCTTCTTCTGGCACCGTTCGCGGTGCGGAGGGAGGCACTGGCACCGACTCTGGTGCAGTCTGTGGTTCTGGCGCCCTGTTCAGTGGGGATGGCAGCAGGCGTCCACACACTGTTTGGCACAGGACTTTGATCTCCACCTCTTCGGAGGAGGAGTCGGACTCTGAGTCAGACAGGCAGTCTGACTCCCTGGAGTTGGGTGCTGGTGTGGACACCCTGGTAGAGTCCTCGACAGGCTGGAGTCAGTCCCCCTCTGAGGAGCGAACAGTGACTGCTGGGCCAGGGTCAGGGGTTCTGACCTGCAGGCAGTGGTGCAGGCCACCATTGCCCTGCAACCTGGCCTCTGAGGGTTCTCTGACCCCTCAGTGGTGGTACCCCCTTGGGTGGTGTGCCTGGATTGCCCAACTTTGAGGCCAATCAGAGCACCCATGGGAGGGGAGGGTGCTGCTCCCTTAATAGCCCCTTCGGGGGCCAACCAGGGCCGTCAGCTGCTTAGGCTGGCTCTCTCAAAGAGGAGGGCACTCTTGGATTATGAGGGGTCGAGGGGCATGGGGTCTGTGCGGCAGCCTTTCTCCAGAACCCACCTGGGCTCTGGGAGAAGCCATAGTGCGGATCTCCGCCCTTCACTTTCAGTTTCCTCGAGAGGGCCTTGTTCTTTGGAGGTAGGGGACCGTCCTTCTGGACCTACACGGCCCCGTTCACCTCACAAGGGGGATTCTTCAGTCTAGGCAGTTCCAGTTTGGTTGATCAGCTGTCGACTGTGGAGTTTTCCGAAGCTTCTTCCTTCCCTAGGGCTCCCGTTGCGCTCCCTAGCCCAGGCGGAGGTCAGCCGATCCCCGTTGTCTGCTCCGCCCCTATTCCTTTGCCATATTCTCCTGCACTCCCAGGCATTCTTGGTCCTAGCGGGCCTCTCTCCTGGGAGCAGTTCAGAGCTCAGGCTGCTCAGTTTCCCTCTTACGTTAGGGCTATGGACAGACAGGTTTTTCAGCCTCCCCCTGAGCAGATAGCTTCTGAACCTTCGAGGTCCTCTGACTCTTCATCCCCCTCTTCTCTTCTGGGGGAGAGGAGCTGTCTGTCCACATCTCTCCAGCTGCTGATCTCTCTGAGTATCAGCGATTCCTGATGAGGATGTTAGAGGACCTGCACATCACCCCTCCCACTCAACACAATCCAGAGCACACAGTGCACGCCTTTCTAGGCGATTTCAATGAGGACAGCCTCGTGGTGCCCTTCCCGGCCTGCTCCCTTTCGGGGGGAGACATTGCGTTCCTGGCAGAGACCCTTTTCTGGAGCTCCTGCCCCTAGGGATCTCTGCCAGTGGTATTATGCCCCCCCCCCCCGGAGTCTCCCGGTTCCATGCCTCATCCTCAGTCAGGATTGACACAACTGGACACTTCTGATGGGCATCGTGCCCCTCACTGTGACCGTCCCCCAGATCAGGACTCCTTGCATTTTGACTTCTGTGGGAGGAGGACGTTCTACTCGGCACGGTTGCTGCTCTCTTATTGCAGCACATCAGGCCCACTATGCAACCTATGACAGGTTCTTGTGTTCCAGGTTGGGTCAGCTCCTAGCCTCCATGCATGACACGGAGAAAAACAGACAAGCCATTGCACTCTCTACACGTGGCCTGGAGCTAGCAAGGCACCAAGCAAGGGCATCGTATGATGCCAGTGAGGTAGCTACCGGGGTCGTAGGGACAGCGATCTGCACTAGGCAGACGGCATGGCTGCATCTTTCCCGGTTGTCACCTTTGGCCTGGCATATGGTGATTAACTCCACTCACCAGAGAACCTATCTCTTCTCCTGTAGAGTGAGGTGGAGTCTGTCAGGGCAACTTCCTACCCTCTCCGGGTGGTCTCCGTCTCACTCTCCCCACTCTCAGGCCTCTCCAGACCCATGAAGGTTCTCCCTCTTAGTGTGTCACCCACTGAGTGCTAAGGGACTCAGCCCTTTAGGGTCATAAGCCCCCCTTCGGGGGGGCTCAGCTCACCCAAAGGTGATGAACGGTGAAGATTGACACAGATAAGTTATGGAAATTACTTACCTACCGTAATTCTGATCTTTCTGGGTATCTTCACCATTCATCACAGTCCCACCCTCCATCCCCCTGGGGCCTCAGTCTCTGGGTCCCCCTCCCTCTCTGTGCCCCTTCTCTTGCCCCCCCTCCTTTCTGTTATCAGGCGCGGGGTAAACTGGGGCACAAATAGGGGGATAATTTTCTAAGGGGAAGAGTGGTTAGGATTGGGGGCACTCTTTCTTCAGTGCTTTGGCTCCACCCCTGTGGGGTGGGGGTTGGTAGTTGCCCTCTTTTCTTTTCCTTCTCCCCTTCTCCCCGTCAGTCCTTGATTTCCTTGTCCTGTGGACATAACCTCAATTAATTTAAGAAACTAGGTTTCTTGCACCAAAATCTCCTTTTGAGAGGGGGGCGATATCCCGGTATCCTGTCCTTTTCACCAGAATAGCCGATTCTGCTTTATAGGAGTTTTTGCCAGTGATTCTGTGCCTTCAATTCTGGCAGTTAGCCTCTTGGCTACTCCTTCGCAGTTCCTATGCAACCTGGAGACAGGTCAAGGTTACAAGGTATGTTTCTACTGTTTTCTCCCCTCTCACTCTTATCCTTACTTCTAAAAATCCTTAACCCTCCCTCCCTCCTCTTTTCTACTTCCAGGGATTGGGGCCCCTTCCTAACCCCCTTAGTCTTTGAACTTCTTCTGTCCTCTCAGTCATTTATTTCTCCTTTCAGTTTTTATGTCTTTTCCTTTTTCTGTCCCTTGGACTTCTTGTCCTACCCTCCCAACCCTTCTTCTAACATCTACGGTGACTCAGAACTGGCGGGAGGGTGGAGTTGACAACACCCAACGGCCAACCCGTGAGCGCCAAGCAGTGCATCTGCCTCAAGGGCGGCGCCGATGGTGCGTCGACTCTGCCCATCCAAAAAAAAAAAAAGTTCCTGGGGGTTCATGACCTACGGTCAAGTACCCAAAGGTTGTGAATGGTGAAGATGCATAGAAAGATCAGAATTACAGTAGGTATGTAATTTCCATTTCTTGACCTATGGGGAAGTAGAAAGAGGGAAACCAGCTTCTGAAAGGACTGTTTCTCACTGTATAGTGGAGTGCATCCAGTTCTGCTGCGGTAAAGCTGGTAAGGAGCTCGGAGTGGGCCTAAGGGCCCACTCTACAGGAGGCACAGCTGCTACAATAGCAGCAGCCAGAGACATTCCCCTGTTGGAAATCTGTAAAGCAGCTACATGGAGAACAGTACACACTTTTACAAAACACTGTTGTTTGGACACTCGGTCCAGAAGTGATGCCAGGTTTGGCACAGCAGTGCTGCAGAGCCCGTTTCCCAAGTAGGTTCTGTACCCTCCTCCAGAGGTACTGCTTCGTAGTCTGCAATATTTAATCATATTGAAGAATTCCTGGGGTTGGAGGAAAAAAACGACTCACCATAGTAATTTTGTTTCTTCCAAGGTATTCTTCAACACGATTAAATCTCCCACCCTACCTCCCCTTCCAGAACCAGTTGGCCTCTGAATAACAGCTGGATTACTACATTGATGTGGGTTTATACCCTAGTTGTGTTAACAAAATCGTTTTTTGAAGCCAAATGGCTGTTGTTGCTCCCTTTGGTCCTATCAGACTTTAGCATAAGTGGCAGGTTATAGGGGATTTGATGTTAATTATTAATTTATTATTAGAATAGCTTAGAGGGTCTTACCCTGTAGGCTTTTATGAATCTGACCGTTCTAGAATGCAGCAGTTGGTAAGGGCAGCAGTTTGAATGGTGGCATGAGCCAATGAATGTTGCATCATTTGCATATGTTCCATTTCTCTCCGTGGCAGTTCAACACAGGAGGCTGACTGCAATAGTAATCATATTGAAGAATACCTGGGAAGAAACAAGATTACTGCGGTGTATAATTTTTTCTTTCTTCCTAAGGTGGTGTCTGAGTTTACTTTGAATTGGTCCATCCACCTACCTGTTTATTTTCCAGAGCATGCCAGTCCAGGGGAAGCATTACTCCATACTTTGGAAGTGCATAGAATATTGAGGTACTATGCACATCAGACAAAGGACTATAGGAAGTCCTCCCAATTATTTGTAATCTTTGCCCCTGGGAAAGAGCATGTTCCGGTGTCCAAACAGAGTTTATCCAAATGGTTAACCAATTGCATTATTTTTTTGTGACAGGAAATACGGTAAGGTACTTCCTGGTGTGGTTCGTGGCCATTCCACCAGAGGCATGGCCACCTCCGTTACATGTTTACATAACGTTTCAGCTGCGGAGATCTGTGCAGCTGCTGCTTTGAGCACTGTCCATACCTTTACCAAACACTACAGTCTGGACATCCCCTCTAGGCGTAGGGCCAATTTCAGCCTAGCTGTTCTTCAAGGCCTTCTTTCTTAGGGCCTTACAGCCAATCCCCCAGACTATCTGTCAGTCACTGCCTAAACTCAACTGCTTGGAACTTGTCCTACTGGTGTGTCCTGCTGCAAGAGGTACCCTTGAAGTAAGCTAGTGAAATTCATCTGGTCAGCTGTCTTGAGGGAATCAGGCTCCAACCCAGAGTCTTCTGCCATGGCAGATAGCAGCCACTGCTGTAAAAAAAAAAAAAAAGATTTTTTCCCTCAATCCCCTCCTGGAGGCCCACTAAATTGTATGTTCAAGGCCTGGTTGGCGTTCTTGGCGTGCTCATACATGATTCAGTTCCCTGTCATTTTAGCAACGGCGACTTGCGTCCACTCCTCTGCTTCAGTTGCTGTTTTCAGAGCACCATCAGTTTTAATGTCCTGAGCTCTGAGGCAGTCAAGGACCTTTTCAGTTTTGCGATCCATCTCCTGTACTGCTCCCAGGACCGTAGCCCATGGCGGAGAATCCTCTGCTCCACTTGGGCCTGTGACAGTGGTCCCATCTGCGGGGCCATGTTGGTCCTGCTGTAGTTGCGTGAAGAATGTTTGTCCTGAACTTCCAGCTGGATTCTTCTGACGATCCATGATCAAGTTTGGTATTGATTTGACTCCAAAAGGAGTCATACATTGAATAAAAGCTTCAGAAAACTGGTAGAGTGACTATAAAGTACAAATTTGAAGGGTTAAGTTGGAGCAAAGGCAGAGCTGATCTAAAACATGACCGGTCACAAGTGTGGCTCCCTAGCGCCCCCACCCCCCGTACCCGTTTTTTCTGACCTATTTTTGGTTTATCCTTTCCCTTTTGCTAGTTCCTGGCCCTCACCTTTAGAACCTAAACTTTTTTCATTCCAGTGTTCAAAGTCTCCTCCCTAAAAGAGATTTGCTGCTAAGCTGGTGTGACTCTTCACACCGTTCCATACTTGCTGCAACTGAGACTTGGTTGGATTTTTCCCTCCTTGACATCCATCTCCCAAATTACACAGTTTTCGGGTCCGATAGGAACAGACATGGGGTGGTTCTGCCTTATTTGTTCACTCTTCCATTCCATGTTCTCTTGTTAGAACTGACACTACTGTATGGGTGGTTTGATTAATGACTGTGTTTGTTTCTATAAAATTATCAGGAATAGAGATCTTAGTTGGCAGCATTTACTGCCCCCCTAAACTTAAAACAACTAAATTCTGTTATCTGTACTCATTTATTTACTCCCTTGGTGAACTTCAACATGCTATTTTTTTTTTATCTGTTTATGCTCCTGCCTCTGGCACCCCTGCCGGCCACTCCTTCAGAGCACCAATGCCCACCACACCACCATCTCCCGACCCTGTCTCGTGACATTACCACGATAACCTGACATATCCCTGTGTCGGGAGGATCCCTCTCTTTTGAGAGGGAAGTGCTGGCAGGCGCAACTACATACCCCTGGTGGCCGCTGCTGGGTTGGTCTAGGCTGTGCAGGGCTTCGTGGTGGTGTGGGCGGGGTGCTCATCATCTGGTCGACAAGGGGACCATTTTTATGTTTCCTTTTCCCACCTCACACAGCAGCCTGTGTAAGAATGGTGTCCTGAGGTGGGGATGTACAGGAGGGCATGCTGAGGCTACACACCTCCCCACACTTATCCCCAGTCCACCTCCAGGAGCCCCAGGCTCATCCCAACCCCCCATCACCTGGGAGGGAAACATCCAGTGGATGCTTATGAATCCCCTCTCTGCTTGTCTCTGCTCCTGGTACCCGAGCTCGGGGCACGATAATAATAGAGATAATAGATTTTTACTCGTTCCGGGAGTCCTTATCTGCTTTTACAAACGGACGTGTCGGGCCCTGAGAGCTGAGTGCAGATGGTAGAAACTTCCCAAACAGAGGTAGAGCAACAGATCTCCACACTTCAATCCAGTATCGGGCAAATTATTAAAATATGCCAGCAAATAGTGGACTGGCAGGAAGATGCTGAAAACCGGCATAGGCAACGCAGTATTCGTATTTATGCAGTCCCTGAAGGAGTGGAGGGTCGAAATATACGGGAATTTGTGGATACCCTACTACGCACTTCTTTTATGCTAGATAATGAAATAAAATTAGAAATTGAGAGGGTCCACCGTGCGCTAGGCCCTAGGCCCACCTCTTCTAATGCAAGACCCCGCTCTGTAATCGTTCTTTTTCTTTGCTTCCAAATGAAGAAACTTATTTTAAAGAAAGCATGGACAGAAGGCAAAACGTTTTATGGAACAATTAGGATATTCCTAGATAATGATTATGCATCCCTTACAATGAGGCATTGCGGAGAATATATCCCCAATATTTCCATCCCACGACAGCATAAATTGAAATTTAGAACCCCTTATCCCTCTAACCTTCTGGTGCAGTTTCCTGATGGACAGCAACTGTATACTGCTGCTGCCGAGGGTTTACAGGATCTGAAAAGGCGTAGCCTGGAGATCTCGGCTCGTCTAGCTTTGCCTCAGAGACCACCAGGTCACCGGATGGCTGAGGGTCCTGCTCGGAGTGATGGCTCCAGTGCACAGGCTATGTTGGACTCCATTAAAGAACTGTTACAAAGGTTTCCATCCTCCACCTGAATGATCCATGGTCCCTACAATTGACTCATGAGGAGGTGGTGAGTACTTGGTCCTGTTGTGGGGTTTCTCCGTTCTGGGGGTTCGGGGGGCACCGTGCGGTTTTCAGGCGGTGCCATCCTGGGCTTTGGGGTGTCTGTCTTTGCCGGGTGGGGTAGTGGGTTGCTCACACCGAGGGGGGGCTTCTGGTTCCCGGTAGCCAGTCAATTAATGGGCACTTAGGGCCCTAAGGTGGGAAGGGTTGTGGTCACGGGGTAGGGGCTTGCTATACCCAACATCTATAACTAAAGCAGGAGGCTAGAGCTATTGCCTATTGAATAGGGTGCTCCCTTCCCTTGCCACTCTGGGACTCCTGTGAATTAAGTGAATAGTTTGATGCACTGGGGAAGAGTACTGGGCTTTGGTCTGGAAGGGCTCTACCCTGAGGGTATAATAATTTAAAGCCCATTAAATAGGGCTGCTTGGGAGCCGGAGTGAGGCCTGAAGATCATGCTGAGCTGAGCAACAAATGGGAGTAGAGGTGAACTGGGCAACGTGGTCATTCTGATTGGTTCCCCCCATATTTGGATTGGGATCCCGCTAAATAGGGCTCTCCCGGTGATAATTCAGGATAATCTCAGCTGCTAGTGGACATGTTGGGGCGCCCTTGCTTCATGACTGATTTCTTCTTTTTTTCTCTGTAAAATATATATTTCTAGCTGCTGTACTAAAGTCTGGCTCTGGGACTGGAGCCCCTGCGGTGGGATGTGGGCTCCAGGGCTTCTCAGGGCGGGGCAACCCTCTCTCTGTGGTTCCCCTCGGGTTCGTGGGGGCGGGCCATATAAGTTGGGTGCCCTCCTCCTCCTTGCCTGTCCTGTGGTCCCGTCTTTGTCTCTGGGTTTTCCGGGGGGCATTGGCTGATGTGACTGAAGTACAATGGGTGGTGGATGTGGGACACTGTGTGTTGATTACTGGCGACTCCTTCTGGTCCACTTAACCAGTATGTGATGGAGCAGGGTTTCAGGAGATGAGAGGCTCGGAAATGGGGACCCCTTACAGAAGGGGATAGTTGGTTATTTCCCTCAGTGGATTTGAGATACGTACATTATCTCTTGGACTTGTAATACAAAGACTGTCCGAGGACATTAGGCCTTATCTGAAGTCTGCTAACCTATACTCTTAAGACAGAGATATGTATAACATTCGTTTTAATTTTGTATGTGGTTTCATAATGTTTTGATTGGGGGGGGGAGGCGAATGGGGCAGGCCCTGACTTATGGCACACTTTTTTATTTGGTTGGCCCATAAGTCCCCTTCCCTAGCCCTTTTAATTTTCAGTTACAACCCTTCCTTACCATGAAGTTAAGGGTACTTGTTACCCTGGGGAGCCGCTGTCCTGGAGTACAGTGCCTTTCTCCACTGGTGGGCACTTGGTCACCACATTTGGGACCGCCATCAATGGCACCCAAATTCTTGGAAGCCCAGTTCTAGTTTTGAGTTAGGCCCCATTGGCCCTTTGTTCGATTACTTCTTTTTTTTTTTTTTAGCTTTTTCTATTATATAGGGAGCATGGCACATACTGTTACAAGTTGGAAATTTAAGTATCCTGCAGTAGTTTTCTTGACTGAGGGGGATGGTTGGCTGACTGGCTGGCCTGGGGGTGGGCCCAGTATGGGGGTGGGGAAATGAACAGTAAATTAACATTATGACTGCCTCATTTAGTATAATCTCACATAATACCAATGGCCTGACTGGACCTGTAAAGAGATACTGAACAATAACTGCCCTGAAAAAACTTAAGCTGGACCTACTGCTAGGCGACGGGGTCGGGGGGATCCTCCTGGTGGCCTGTGGGTCCACTTTCAAGGGGACCCAGCAATATTCACACCCTGAAGGCTGATTGGCCCTAGTGGTGGGCTCTTGGTACGATCAGGGGTATACAATAGGAAGTATATAAGTGCCCCCGGGTACAGAAGCCTCCTCGGTCCAAAGCCTTATGGATACTATTATCCAGCACAAATAAGGGATCTTGGTGCTGGGAGGGGATTATAATTGTTTGCCCAATCCCAAACTGGGCACATCCACCTCTAGGCTACAGCCATAGACCGCTGGTCAGAGACATTTAAGAAGGATGTTATACAAACTGAGTCTGGTTGACATATGGAGGCATATAAATCCCTCTGTTAGAAAATTTACACCCTAATCCAATGCCCATAGGCATTCTATGTGCCTGGATTATTTTTGCATGAGCAGTGAATTTACAGAACAGATCCAGTCAGTGGCCATTCAGAATATATATCTCTCTGATCCTGCCCCAGTCACTCTGGAACTGTGAACACTCCCAGAGAGGAAAAACACGTTTTAGAGATTAAATAATTCCTTACTCACTGATCCAGAGTTTAAAGGTCTCCTGCAGGAGAAAATACCAGAAATTATAGCAGATAATGCCTCCCCACAGGTCTCTTCACAGACTCTGTGGGATATGATGAAAACTGTATTAAGGGGCTCTATAATAGCCTATGCGGTGCTCAAAAAAGAAACAATGGGAATCCAGACTCAAAGAACTACAGGAACAGTTGCGTAGGCAGCAGGAGGCCCACATGCTAGGGAATGCCTCCATGTTGGACCAGATAACTAGCACACAAGTAGAAATACAAAAGATACTCACAGCCAAGACGGAGCAAGCATTGTTCTGGCTGCAGCAGAAATACTTTGAGGGAGGGACTCGTGCCTCTCGCATGCTGGCCTATCGTTTATGTAAACAAATTAAAAAAGTAACTATCTCTAAGATTAAACACTCCCTCATAGGGTAGTTACACTCAAGAACATCTCAGATTTTACAGGCCTTTAAACAGTTTTATGCTGAAATCAATAAAGAGGAAGCCAATCCCACCCAGATAGCGATCAAAACCTTTCTATCTCAATTTAACCTGCCCACATTATCAGAATCCCTGGCCCAAAGCCTTGTAAGCCCAATCACTATGCAGGAAATTGATAACACTGTAAAGAGCTTTAAGACTGGTAAGAGTCTGGGACCCAGTGGGTACGGGGTTGAATTTTATAAGGCAACTTGGCAACTGATAAAAGTTCCTTTAACTCGAGCATTGCAGGAAAGTCACTTGAAGGCGGTTTATCCGAGATCGTGGGCCCAAGCTACGATTTCGGTGTTGCTTAAACCAGATAAGTCTGCCCATTTGTGTGAGTCATATCGCCTAATCTCTGTGCTTAATCAAGATTAAAAAATGTATACAAGCATTTTGCACATAGTTTGGATGATATCATGCCATCTTTATTACACCAAGATCAATCTGGCTTTATAAAATCACACCAAACTATAGATAATATCAAAAGAACCCTTTATCTGTTAGAGCATGCCTCCATAGTTAAAAAGCCCCTGTTAATTCTTAGCCTAGACGCCCAAAAGACTTTTGCTAGGGTGTCATGGCCTTTTAAACAACATGAAGTCTTGCTGTATTGTGACTATGTGCAGTGATCTCCAACCTTTGAACTGCCCCAAAGAGGAAAGAGTTAACTTTCCATGCAAGGCATGGAATGCTGAGCTCGAGCTCGGTTGAGCCTCTGTCTGCTGTTGTTTGAACCCCAACCGCCAGATTCTTTACTCCCCTCACTGAACAGTCGCTCCGGAGATTTCTCCTTCGCTCGGTTCAAAAAAGTCTGTTAAAGTGTAGTTTTTTCTCTCGGTTTCAACCAAATTTCTACAGTCTAACCTGTCGGTTAAGTCTCTGTCTGTGGTGTACTGTGAGTACTAGATAGGTTTTCTATATTAGTTTTCTGTGTGGAACTTGTAAACATTGGATCGGTTCGGTTTGAATCGATCAGGTTTGTGAAAAGGTTTTTTCTGATTTATTGGAGTGTGGTAACCGGTCCGTATCTGTTCTAAAAAAAATGGATTTCATTGCGTTTTTTCCAAGACCCGTAACACGGTCAGGAACCAATAGGGGTGTCTTGCCTGGCGGATTGCCGAAAAAAGGGTAAGTTTGGTTAGGACTGGCCATGTCTGAAAAACCCAAGAAAAAAAACGGGCCCACTGGGTTTCAACACTGTAGTGTGTGTGGGGAAGCCTTTGCTAAGGCTGATCCTCACACCACCTGTGTTTATTGTCTGGGGTTTGACCACCTCGATTCAGACTGCCAGATTTGCAAAAGTTTTCCCAAAGCTACCCTAGATAAGAGAGTAGGTAGACTGAGGGAAAGGGAGGCCGAGAAGTCCGCTGACCCAGATGGCCAGCCCGGTTAGGTTCCGACCGAACCAGAAGGAGTGCCCTCTGACCAGGGCGAGACTTCTTCAGGCAAAAGGAGAACCGACTCTGAGGAGTCGGTTCTGGTTAAAGGAAAAAGAAGGGATAAGTCGGCCGGTTCGGATCCACAGGTTCTTTCTCCGACCGCTGATGAAATAGCCAAAGCGATAAGGATTGTTCACTCGCTAACTTTGGTTCTGACTGAACTGGCACCATCGGTTAGGGGCTTGGTTCGGTCGGTTCCCCCGGTTCCGGATTATAATTTAGAAGAATTTTATAAACCGGAGGAGGAGAGTATGAAGATAGTGATGGTGATTATGAAAATCTGGATGTGCCCATTGACCCGGACATCTCCCCAGACAGACCTTCAGGTGTTTCTCCTCCTAGGCTTTCTGAGTCCCCTTCCCACTTTATGTTTTACAAAAAAGTGGCTGAAACCCTACAGCTCCCTATGGAAGAAGCAGTAGAGGATCAGGAGGAGCCTGATTATGTTGAGATGATGGACGTCCCAGAGTCCAGGAGATTGTCTATTCCCCTCCATAAGTCTTTTGGGAAACAGACATTTAAAATTCTAAAAACTCCTAATTCCATACCTCCTGTGGACAGAAGAATGGACAAGAGGTATACTCTTTCAGGCTCAGATACGGAGTTCCTTTCCCAGCAATGCAGCCGTGTTGGGGTAGTGCAGGCTGCTGCCTGTGATAAGGCAAATATACCCTTGGCTTCACACCCCCCAGATAAGGACTCCAGGAGGATTGATGCCATGGCAAAGAAACAGTACATGGGCATCTTTGGGACTCAGGCAGGCTAATTATATGGCCTACACAGCTAGATACCAAAGTCCAGGTGGGACACTGTGATGGCTCTAGCTAAACAGGTCCCTGACCAGCTTGCCAGGAGCTGGAGCAGGTGGCTGCAGATGGGATTGAGGCATCCAAGGTGCAATTTCATGCTGCTGTGGACTCCAATGATGTTTCATCTAGAGTCATGGCTACATCTTTGGCCCTTCGAAGGATGGCTTGGCTCAGATGTACTAGCCTGTCACAGGATACCCAGACTAAGGCCATGGATTTTCCTATCATTGGTAATTCTCTGTTTGGGGAGCAGACAGAGAACTACATGAAGAAAATGAATGAGTACAGGACTACCTACAGGAGTGCTCAGGCCAAAGAAAGGCAAGCCACTCCCCAGAAGCAGCATTCCAGGGGTAGGGGCAGGCCTTTTCATAGGCCTTTTTACCAAGCCCAGGCCGCCTCTTCTGCCTTTGCTCAGAGGGGGTTCTTTAGAGGGAGAGGCAGACGGGGTATGAGCAGTCCTGCTTCCACCCCTCAGCCTAAAGCCCCTGCCAAGCAGACACCCTGATGTGTCTGCCCGGGCCGATTCTCCACTACCTGTAGGGGGCAGGCTGGCTTACTTTGTCCAGGACTGGAAGTCTTTAACATCAGACAAGTGGGTCCTGGAAGTAGTAAGCCGGGACTGGATTCTCAGCTTCAAAAAATTCCCCAAGATGAGAACCAGATCTTTTCCACCTGCAAATCCTTCAGAGGCCCTTACCCTAGAGGCAGAGGTCTCTTCCCTCTTGGCTCTCAGAGCCATAGAAAGGGTTCCACCCTTACACAGGGGAAAGGGATTGTACTCCAGGTACTTCCTAACCCCCAAAAAGACAGGAGAATGGCGGCCCATCCTGGATCTAAGATATTTAAACAAGCACCTTCTAAAGCCAAAATTCAAAATGGTGACTCTGGGAATAATTCTGCCCTCTCTAAGGCCAGGGGACTGGCTAGTCTCCCTGGATGTCAAGGATGCCTATTTTCACGTTCCCATCAGGTGCTGCCACAGAAAGTACCTCAGGTTCGAGTTGCCCTCAGGCCACTATCAATTCAGAGCAATGCCTTTGGCCTAACATCAGCCCCAAGGGTGTTCACAAAATGCCTGGCAGTAGTGGTTGCTTTCCTAAGGAGAAAAAAGATCTCCGTCTTTCCATACCTGGACGACTGGCTCATAGTGGGTCAATCTCCAGACCAAGTCAAGTCGCATCTCCAGATAACTCAGCAATTGCTCACTTCCTTAGGATTCCTCCTAAATCTTTCAAAGTCAGTTCTGGAGCCAGTACAACTCTTCACCTTTATAGGGGCAGAACTGGATACAATAAGGGCAAGAGCCTTCCTTCCCCTAGACAGGGCTAGGACCCTTACGAAACTGGCCTCTTCATTCACCCTTCAGGTGTCTCAACCAGCAAGGCACTTTCTGCAGCTCCTGGGCCACATGGCAGCCTCTACGGCAGTGGTCCAGGGAGCAAGGTTTCAGATGAGGAACATTCAGTTCCACTTAAGAGCCTTCTGGTCCCAGAGAAAGGATTCTCTGACCAAACTAGTCCCTGTGACTCGAACCCTGATCCAGGCTTTGCAATGGTGGCAGGATCAGGACAATCTAAGGCAAGGAGTTCCTTTTCGTCACTCAATCTCATTCCCTAATCCTTACTACAGATGCCTCCCTCTTGGGCTGGGGAGCCCACTTGGGGGATCTGACCACTCAAGGACTATGGTCACCTCAAGAATCTCTGCTTCACATCAGTCTCTTGGAACTCAGAGCAGTGTTTCTGGCACTGCAAGTTTTTTTCCAAGTCTGTTCAGAACAAAGTAGTCCAGATCAGAACAGACAATACCACCACAATGTGGTACATCAACAAACTAGGGGGCACTCGGTCTACAGCCTTGTGCACAGAAGCAATGAAGTTGTGGTCTCTGGCCTATTCCCTGCAAACTTCTCTGATAGCAGTGCACCTCCCAGGGAAGGACAATGTCCTGGCAGATGCCCTCAGCAGGATCTCTCAGGGCCATCACGAATGGTCCCTAGATCCCCTAGTTTTGCAGGTGATTTTCTCCAGATGGGGCACTCCACAGATAGATCTTTTTGCAGCCCTAGACAATCACCAACTCCCCCTTTTTTGTTGCAGACCCCCAGTATTGGGCTCAGTTCCCCTGGATGCTCTAGTTCTCAATTGGGAAGGGAAGTTTTTGTATGCCTCCCTGCCCCCTTCCCTCTCCTGTTCAAGGTACTAGTCAAAATCAGGTCTCAACCCTGCAAAGTGATTCTGATTGCTCCAGACTGGTCCAGGCAGACCTGGTACCCACTGTTGCCGTCCTTAGCAGCCCACCTTCACCTGTCTCTTCCCAGGAATTACAACCTGTTGACATCCTCTCAGGGGAGAGTTTTGTATCCGAATCTCAAATCTCTCTGTCTCAAGGCCTGGCTATTGAAGAGTTCGAGTTTGCTGATCTGCATCTCTCTCTCAAGGTGTTCTGGATATTCTAAAGGCTTCTCGAAAGCCTTCCACCAGAAAGACTTACAGTTCCAAGTGGAAAAGGTTCACTATTTGGTGCTCTGGTAAGCATATTTCTCCAGAGTCTGCTGGGTTGCCTACAGTTCTGGACTATATGGTTCATCTCAATAGCTTGGGGCTCAGACCAGCTACACTCCAAGTACATTTAGCAGCTGTTTCTGCTTTTTTGTCAATAGGTAAGCCCTCTTCTCTTTCAGCTCATCCTGTATTTTGTAAATTCTTCAAGGGTTTGTTGCACACCAATCCTCCCTTCAGGGACCCTGCTCCTGCTTGGGACCTAAATGTTTGCATTGCTCAGCTTATGCAACCCCCTTTTGAGCCTTTGTCCTCGGCAGAGCTTAAGTACTTGACTTGGAAAACTGTGTTCTTGGTAGCCATTACTTCTGCCAGACGCATCAGTGAGTTACAGGCCCTGTCAGTGGAGCCTGATTTTATCTCTTTTCATAGGGATAAAGTGGTCCTAGGAACTAATAGGAAGTTTTTGCCTAAGGTGGTCTCAGATTTCCACCTTAACCTGTCTATGTCTCTCCCTGTTTTCATCACTGACCATTCCTCCTCTGGAGAGAGGAGGCTGCACAGCCTGGACGTGAAAAGGGCCCTTAGCTACTATATAGAGCGCACCAAGGGTCACAGGTTTGACTCCCTCCAATTGTTCCTCACTTATGGTGAGGTCAGTAAGGGAAAACCTGCCACTAAAAGATCTATTGCCAGGTGGATTGTCTCTTGTATACAATTCTGCTATGAGAAATTGGGTAGGACTCCACCCTCAGGCCTGAGGGCTCACTCTACTAGAGGTACAGCTGCTTCCCTGGCTGCTGCCAGGGATATTCCTGTCTTAGAGATATGTCAAGCAACGACCTGGAAAACAGTCCATACTTTTACCAAGCATTACTCTCTGCATATCCAGGCTGGGAGTGATGCTCGGTTTAGCACAGCAGTACTTTAGAGCCTGTTCCCAAAGTAGGTTCTGTCTCTCCTCCATGGAGGTATTGCTTGGTAGTCTGCACGTAGTCAGAATACAGCAAGACTTCATGTTGTTTGAAGAAAAAATGACTCACCTTAGTAATGTTGTTTCTTCTAATGGAGTCTTGCTGTATTCTGACCTCCCCCCTGCCTCCCCTCTCAGAACCTGGTTTTTGGGATGTGGGTGGGCAGGAGCAGTGTTGGCACCCTAGAGGTGCCTCCTTTTCTCACCCTCTTAATTTTTGGGTGTGTGTTGTGTTTTGGTTTTTTGGGTTTCCTGACTTGAGTCTTTGCTTTGAAACCAAAAAACCCTTTTTATTAAATTTAGTTGCCAGTTGGCTAGTGTGAGTTTACAGTTTCCACATAGGATGCCCAGTGAGTATAGCTCGTAGAGATCTGGCAGTTGGGGTTCAACCAACAGCAGACAGAGGCTCACCCGAGCTCGAGCTTAGCGTTCCATGCCTTGCATGGAAAGTTAACTCTTTCCTCTCCGGGGCAGTTTAAAGGTTGGAGATCACTGCACATAGTCAGAATACAGCAAGACTCCATTAGAAGAAACAACATTACTAAGGTGAGTAATTTTTTCTTTTTTCGTTATACATTGGAAAAATTTTCTTTCCCCGAAAACTTTAAGAACATAATGGGAATATACTCTAACCCCAAGGAGGTTGTTAAGGTTACTATCTCATGCTCCTCGTTTCCCCCTTACTAGGGTCTTGAGACAGGGGTGTCCCCTTTCACCCTACCTTTTCTCAATTTATGCATCCCCTATAGCACAATACTTTAAACAGCCAACAAGTATTAAAGGCTATAAGAATTTAGATCAAGAGCATAAGGTCGCACTCTATGCAAGTGACCTATTACTCTTTATTGCAGACCCTGAGGCATCCTTAGATACCTTGCTACAGTCCCTAGCAGAAATGGAGAAACTCTTAGATTATAAAATGAACACAGGGAAAACTGAAGTGCTGTTTTCGGGGGGGTACTCCTTCGATTAGGATGCAGAACCTTTTTAAGTGTAAATGGCACTGCTTCCAGGTCAAATACCTGGGTATTTACATTCCTGCTGATCCAACTCTAATATTTTCCGGTAACTATGACAAGCTCTTTAGAGAGGTGCGGGAAGAATTGCACTTCTGAAGACATTTGCCAATACTGTTTATAAGTAGGGTGCAATCAGTGCAGATGAATCTGCTCCTTCGACTGCTCTGTTTAATGCAGACCATTCCTTTGCCTTTTCCTAAAAAGGAGTCATCCCACTGGAACAGATCAGTTTCCAAATATTTATGACAGGGGGAGAGACCCTGGGTGGCTCTTTCTGGACTCCAGACTCCCAAAGAGAGAGGGGGGGTTTGGCCCTTCCATCATGGTTAAACTATGCCCTTGCGGCTCATTTGTCACATATGGTAGTCTGGCTGCCAGCCATGACACCAATACCCCAATGGGTGGACATAGAAAGATCCCAATCAGTGCTCCCATTGGATTATACAACATTGTTTCAGTCATCCAGTGTCACCCCTACATCCGTGAGATCACGGTACACTAGAGTTATCTTGCAATACTGGGCATCCTATTTAAGACTGCCTAGAAATGGGAGGGGTGCGAGATGGTTGGGATTACCAGCATGGGACCCCGCCTTTCTACCAGCAAAGCTTGATCATGGTGTCCGGAGCTAGGCGTGGTCTGGCCCACACCTTTCAGTTTTGTACCCAAGGAGAGTTTAAAACTTTTCAGCAGTTACAATCGGAATATGCACTTCCCCAGTGGGGTTTTTATCGGTACCTGCAAATAAGGCAATTCATGGGGAATTCTCTGGGCCTACAGCTGGACTTAACATCTATATCCCTGCTTTTTCACTTACTTCGATGTGTCCGATTAGAGGGTGTCCACAGGCATCAGATCTCTCTTTTTTTTTATAAAGCTGAGATGAGCTTGCCTAGACCAGAGTGGGAAAGAGTGCAAGAGACTTGGGAATTAGATTTAATCACTGAGCTGACACAATAGGATTGGCTCTGGATATGGCGCAGACAACATCATATAACAGATTCATATTTGTGCCGGGAATTCAGATGGAAGGTAGTGGGGAGGTTTTTTGTACTCCTCAGATTACAGCACAATGTCTGTCCACTGCAGATTCCTCTTGTTGGAGGAAATGCGGGGTGGAGGTTGCCACTCATGCACATATTTTCTGGTCCTGTCCTGGACTTGTTCTGGAGCAGAGTAGCCCAAGTAATCACTGAATTAGTTCCTGAATTGAATGATCTAACTCCGGAATTAGCAATATTATTACACTTTTCTCGACATATTCGGTCTACACACCAGATATACTTGCTCTCTATTTTCTTAGCAGCAGCCAAGAAGGTCATTACCCAAAACTGGCTTAAGCCAGATGCCCCTTCAATTACTCAATGGGAAAATTTGATCTATGACATTTACAAGATGGAAACCATGATGGCAAAATTGCAGGGAAAATCTGAGACCATAAGGAATAGATGGACGTCATGGTTTTTGACTGTCGCCTCTAGTAGGCCAGATAGAATTCCCTAAAGGGGAATCAGGGAAAGGAGATGTAATATGTGGGTATCCCGGTCAGGTTTCTACATAATTTCACCATTGAGGACGGGTGGGAGGGGACACGGAAGTAGCCACTTTCGAGCCCCCCCCAGTTTGTCCCTTCCCGGCATCCCTCCTCGGCTGGCTGGCATCTACCCACACAGCCAAAGTACTTGATAGGCAGCAATTATGAATGATTAAGATGATAATATATAGTAGACTGTTCACTGCCAAGATAAAAGTGTATATTTCAACCTGCATAAATGATTTGTACTATATGGGTAGTGAAAATAATATAATCGAAAAGCATACAAAAAATTTCCGGTAATACACCAGCGCCAAAGTGATAATACTATCATTGAAAAGTGATAATACTATCGTTCAGAGCTCGTAATACTATCGTTTGAGCTCTGAACAATAGTATTATCACAAAACTTGAAGAGCGCAAACTCAAGACCCAAGGCTTCTTCCTGACATCTCCAAAGTTGTGCGTGATGATGTTGCTAAAACCGCACCTCCTGATTGGATGCAGTTTCTTTGTGGGTGGGCCAATTATTTAAAAAAAAACATGGCGGGCGTCTCTCGCTTAGCGAGAGAAAATTGTTCCTTGAGTTCTCTGCTCGTGTCTTGTCTTCTACCTTTCCTTCACACGTTTCAGCAAAAAAGAACTAAAGATAAGACTGACTACTAAAGAAAAGGCATGAAACAAACCATACTAGCGGGCGTGAAAAAATAGGCGATTGTCTATCACTCTGGAATAATACCATCTAGCTGTTCTGGGGACAAGGGAACCTCTCGAGCTTCGCTCTCGAGGTTCTCTTTCCCCAGAACCTCTCGATGGTATTATTCCCTTGTAATAGACACTGGCCTGTCTATTATTCTATTTATTACCATTATTATGGAATGTAAGCAGAGACATGGATATTATCAATCTATTGATGTCTGCTCCTTTCAAAACTACAATAAATACTTAAGTTTAAAAAAAAAAAATCAACAAGCCCCTTTTTTAGAAAAGACCGTTAAATCCAAACATGTTCCCTGAGTGACTCCTTTTATTATCTCCCAGTTAAAGTCCCGAGATAAACGTTGTTAAAAGGCTCATAAATTAGGTACTCCAGAGGTCTGGCAGACTTTTCGCAAATTTCGTAATTTATTGTGTTGTAATAACTGGCTCCCATTTTTTCCATAAGGAAACTGGGTTATAATTCCAGCGTTATAACCAGCTGGTTATAACGACATTTATGCTCCCGGTTTCCTTAATTTAGTGCATGCGCCTGCCGCAAACTTCCTGCTCTCGGCACTATCTGTCCCCGCTCTTCAGCGCTGAAAACGTCCCTGACAGAAGTCGGCGGTAAGTTATTTTTTTGCCTTAACAAAATACAACTGGGCACATAAAAACAACTAACTAATCATCCGCAAGTCAGAAAAAAAATAAAGCTCCTTCCATTTACAAGCCAGCCGCTATGGACTGTGTTAAAACCCCAGCGGTCCATGGCTTGACACCATACAGAAATCTAGTTATTTTGTATAATTGCTGTGGCAGAAAAATGACCCCCAGCAATTATACAAAATAAAAGATGGGTAGCTAGTTAAACTATATAACTAGCTACCCCATCCAGTATTCTCTATATTATTATCAGGAAATCCAAATCTTATTTTCACAAGACCAGCTTGGCAGATGCAAGAAATAATCCTAAGAAATTTTGGCACATGGTTGATTCTGTTTGGAGAATACCCTCTGCATTATCCACTACAAATGTATCTTATGTTGGTTCCACTGTCTACTCTAAAGAAGGTATTAGTGATATGTTTAATACACTTATTTCTGAGGCTTCTGCTTTGCTATTGAAAAATGCTGGTTTATCTACCAGAGGATTGTCTTTTTTAAATTATAGTTTTTATTAACATTAATACATAGTACAAGTGCATATTTTCCAGATTTGTATATACATATACATGCAACATTATCAGTCAACAATATTATCAAAATCTATATACTTAGATTAAGACTTTGTCAGTGATACAATTCAAATATCATCTTGTCATTTGTTCTGAGAGTGTCACGCAGATATGTGCTATTTTCCTAGTCCCTATACGTGATCGTCGTCTGTAGTGATGCTGTGCTGATTGGCTTCTCTACTTTTACATCCATATTCAGACAGCTTACGGTATGATATCCATTCTATGTCTCGTGAGCCAAACCACCCAGCTATTCCATTGATTTGCAAATGCAAGCTTTGATTTTGGATTGCTGTTTAAAGGACTAGTAAACATGGACTGTTGAATCCCGCACCCCCCTCTCAAAAGCACAGCACTGTAGGTCAGGGGCTTACCTACGTAATGCTGTCATCCGTTTTCATGTAAAAGTGTGAAAATCCAGAGTCGTTAAGCAAGAAACGTTTCTCTGAAATGTAAACAAACCCGTGGTTCCTGTTTAAGCTCCCCGCCTCATTAGTTGCCTAAGGTGGCAGATATGTCACTAAGCGATGACATCATCGTAGCGACACAGCCACGAAGCTATAGTGCAGGCTGAATGGGGACTTAGGAATAATATATGAAATATATTATTCATATATTATTCCCCTACACCATTACCTGTGCAGGTGTTAAATTGGTGGTTACACCTGCACGTGTACAGGATTTGTAGGGGAAGCACTTTGGTAAGGTTATTTCATATATTATTCCTAAGTCCCCATTCAGCCTGCACTGTAGCTTCGGGGCTGTGCCGCTACGATGATGTCATCGCTTAGTGACATATCTGCTGTCTTAGGGAGCTACTGCGTTGGGGAGCTTAAACAGGAACCACGGGTTTGTTTACATTTCGGAGAAACATTTCTTACTTAGCGACTCTGATTTTCACACTTTTACATGAAAACGGATGACAGCATTATGTAGGTAAGCCCCTGATCTATGGTGCTGTGCTTTTGAGTGGGAATTCAGCAGTCCTCGTTTGAGTTCTTTAAACCCACTGTTAATTGCTCCATCCTATAGATGGATATTACTTTGTCTTCCCATTCTTGCTTCGTAGGGTAATGTGGTGTTAACCAGAGTCTAATTATAGCTTTTTTTTGGCAGCTATCAGCCATACTCCTAATTGCTTTCTGTATAACTGTGCTTTAAATTGTGGTAGGTATGTTGAACAAATTGCCATTTGAAAGGTTAAGGTCCCATTCACTAAAAATACCACCAACAGCGTAATCTGGTTCAAGGTCAGTTGGCACTCATGTGTATACCCTTCCCCCAGGTCATGCCTGAAAATAGGCAGAATTTGTCTAGTGCACTTACCTGGTCAACAGAAACTAAATAAATATCTGGTAGCAATTCCTTTATAGTTGTTTCTGTCATCATTCAAAATGGACGAGTATGGGGCATTCCCAGAAAATATGGGTGTGAGTAGCAACCTCAGTGCCATACCCTTTTCAGCATGTAGTATGTCGTTGTTGGTCATATTTTCCAGTAATTTGGGGCATGTGAAAATAGCTTGTTACTATCTTCCATCCGAATTCTTTCTATTGAAAACTGGATGTAATTTTATGTTGATTCTGAAATATCATTTGCCATTTATGGTCTGGAAGCTGCAAGCCTATTTCAGCTTCCCAACTTGCTCATAGCGAAGTCATCCCTTCTCACTGACTACCTCTTATAGCATGATAGGTTTCTGATATGAAATGGGGTGTGGGTCCTCTTCCTAATATAATAAGAAGAAATTGTTTAAAGGTAAGTGTTGTGTTTCTGTCCCATTCCAGCTAAAATCTCTGACCGAAATAATGTCTCACTTGAAGATATCTGAAATGATCACATCTAGACTGTTGGAACTCCTGCTGTAATTGGGGAAAAAACTCTTAAATATCTCCTGACTGTAATATTGATGGTGATGTCGTAAGCCCTGTCTATGTCATCTAGAGGAGGCATTGTCCAATAGATTAGGCGAAAAGTAGTTATCAGTTCTTAACCATTCCAGGTATCTAGTATATTTCTTTAATAGGGGGGTATTTAGCAGAGATCTCCAGGGATATATCAAAGGGTGTGAAACATGGGACTGTGGTTCGAGCTCAAGTTTCTGATTTAATAGTGTGAATAACAGTTCAAACAACATGAAGTCTTGCTGTATTCTGACAATATGCAGTTAGCTCCAGCATTTGACCTGCCCCGGAGAGGCAAGAGTTAACTCTATGCATAAACATAGAACGTTGAGCTCGAGCTTGATTTTCATACCTCTGTCTCTGGTACTTACCAGTGTAACTGTCAGATTCTTTACTCCACCTAACAGTGAAGTCACTCCAGAGATTTCTCCTCTGCTCAATTCGGTAGAGTTTGAATCAGCATTTGGTTTTTCTAACCGTTTTATTATTTTTGGATTTCCAGCCTCTGTCTATGGTACAGGTAGTGTGGGAGATAGGTGGTGACTTGTCTTTTATTTAAAGTTCTGTGGAAATTGTTTTGTCTCGGTTTCTCATTGGTCGATCCGGCTAGGAACCAACTTTTTTGCTTGTTTTTATTTCTGTGGGATTTAGTGTGGTGCTCCGGTGTCGATTGGTTTCAAAAGAACTGGACTTTTTCTGGTTCTTTTACAGAACCTGTAACACGGTTTGTAACCGATCGGTTGGTTATTACTTGGCTTAAAAAGCTTTTAAGGGTAATTGTTTAGGTTGGACATGTCTGAGAAACCCAAGAAAAAAAACGGTCCCACTGGGTTTCAACACTGTTATGTGTGGGGAGGTCTTTGCCAAGGCTGACCCCCACCTCATCTGTGTTTATTGTCTGGGGTTTGACCACCTCAAAACAGACCGCCAGATTTGTAATAACTTCCCTAAAGCCACTCTCGAAAAAAGGTTGAGTAGGCTGAAGGAAAGGGAAGCAGAGAAGTCCGTAGATCCGGCTGGCCAGCCCGGTTCAGTTGTGGCCGAACCTGAGGAGGTGCCTACTGACCTAGGCGATACCTCCTTGGGCAAAAGGAGGTCCGACTCAGTGGGTCGTCTACGAAAGGGAAGCGGAGTCAGTTGGTTTTGGATCCAGCACAGCATACTCCAATGGCTGACTAGGTAGCCAAAGTGATTAGTATAGTTCAGTCACTTCGCCCGGTTCCGTTAGGTGGTTGGATCAGCTCCATCTGATTATGATCCAGATGCTTTCTATGAGGAGTGGGAGGGAGACGACAAGTATCCTGAAGATGAGGGTGAAGATAACAACTTTGAAGGTCTGGATGTGCCCACTGAACCGGACATCTCCCCAGACAGACCCTCCAATGTCTCCCCTCCCAGGCTTTCTGAGTCCCCTTCACACTTCTTGTTTTACAAGAAGGTGGCTGAAACCATCCAGTTCCCAATGGTTGAAGGTGCTGAGGAGGAGGAAGAGCCTGATTTTGTAGAGATGATGGACATCCCAGAGTCCAAAAGATTGTCTATCCTTCTTCACACAAGTGCTTGGGGAAACAGACAAAAAAGATTTTACAGACACCTAACTCCCTACCTCCTTACCTCCTGTGGATAAGAGAATGGACAGGGGGCATATGCTATCAGGCTCAGGTACAGAGGTTTTTATACAGTCATTGCAGCCATGTTGGGGTAGTGCAGGCTGCAGCCTGTGACAGGGCTAGCATTCTTTTGGCTTCATACCCCCCAGACAAAGACTCCAGGAAGGTCTTCTTTGGGACTCGGGCAGGCTAACTATATGGCCTACACAGCCAGGTACCAGAAGTCCAGGTGGGATACGGTTCTGGAACTGGCTAAACAGGCTTCCCCCCAGTTAGCCAAAGAGCTGGAAGAGGTGGCTGCTGATGGAATTGAGGTATCCAGAGTGCAGTTTCATGCTGCTGTGGACTCCAGTGATGTGGCATCAAGAGTCATGGCTACATCTGTGTCTCTCAGGAGACATGCTTGGCTCAGATATACTAGCCTTTCGCAGGATACCCAGACCAAAGCTATGGTTTTCCCTGTAGTGAGTAACACTCTGTATGGGGAGCAGGCAGAGGTTTACATGAAGAAAATGGACGAGTACAGGACCACCTACAGGAGTCCACAGACCAAAGAGAGGCAAGCCACTAATCAGAAGCAGTAGTCTAGGGGCAGGCCTTTCTACCAGGCTCAGGCTTCCTCTTCTTTCCCACAGAGGGGGTTCTTTCGAGGGAGGGGCAGGAGGGGGATGAGCAGGGCTGCATCCTCTTCCCAGTCCAAGGCTCCTGCCAAGCAGAGACACCCTGATGTGTCAGCCTGGGTCGACTCTTCCCATTCCAGTAGGAGGCAGGCTGGCTTACCACTTCCAGGCCTGGAAGTCTGTTACCTCAGACAAGTGGGTCCCGGAGGTAGTAAGCCAGGGACTGGCCCTCAGCTTCAAAAGGTTTCTAAAACTGAGGGCCAGGTCTTTCCCACCTGCATCTATCTCAGAGACCCTTGCCCTAGAGGCAGAGGTTTTGTCTCTTCTGGCTCTCAGAGCCGTAGAGAAAGTTCTTACTCGCACAGGGGAAAAAGCCTATACTCCAGGTACTTCCTTACCCCCAAAACAGACAGGGGAGTGGCGACCCATCCTAGACCTAAGGTATTTGAACAAACGCATCTCAAAACCAAAATTCAAAATGGTGACTCTGGGAATAATTCTTCCCTCTCTTAAGACCAGGGGATTGGCTTGCATCCCTGGACCTCAAGGATGCCTATTTCAATATTCCTATCAGGTGTTCCCACAGAAAGTACCTCAGGTTCGTGTTGCCTTCAGGCCACTATCAGTTCACAGCCATGCCATTTGGCATAACATCAGCTCCAAGGTGTTCACAAAGTGCCTTTCAGTAGTAGGGAAGGCAGGGTATTTCTATTTTCCCATATCTGGACAACTGGCTAATTATAGGTCAGTCATCCAACCAGGTCAAGTCAGCTCTACAAATCACTCAAGACTTGCTCAGTTCTCCTGTGTTTCTTCTCAATCTCCCAAAGTCTGTTCTCAAACCAGTATAACTTCTTACTTTCATAGGGATAGAATTGGATACTATCCAAGCAAAGGCCTTCCTCCCTTTGACAAGGGTAAAGGCTCTAACAGATCTTGCTTCCTCTTTTCGACCTCTGGTCTCTCATCCGGCAAGGCAGTTTCTTCAACTCCTGGGCCACATGGCAGCTTCCACTGCAGTGGTGCAAGGAGCCAGATTTCAGATGAGGGACATTCAGTTCTACCTAAGGTCCCTTTGGTCTCAGAAAAGAGACTCTCTCACCAAATTGATTCCGGTGTCTCAGACTCTGGTCCAAGCTCTCCAATGGTGGCTGGACCAGGACAACCTCAGACAAGGAGTTCCATTTCTCTCTCAAGTCCCCTCAGTAGTCCTAACTACAGATGTTTCTTTCCTAGGTTGGGGAGCCCATTTGGGAGCCCTTACGGCTCAAGGGGTCTGGTCTCCACAAGAGTGTCTCCTTCATATCAGTCTCCTGGAAATCAGGGCAGTTTTTCTAGCCCTTCAGGTCTTCTCTGAGTCAGTCAGGGGCACAGTGGTCCAAGTCAGGACAGACAACACCACCACAATGTGGTACATTAACAAGCAGGGGGGGCACTCAGTCCACGGCCTTGTGCACTGAAGCCTTGAAACTGTGGTCTATAGCCTATTCTTTTCAGACTTCCCTGATAGCAGTTCACCTTCCAGGAAAGGACAATGTACTAGCGGATGCTCTGAGCAGAATCTCCCAGGGGCATCACAAATGGCCCCTGGACCCTCCCATACTACAGGTCATCTTCTCCCGATGGGGAACTCCAGAGATAGATCTCTTTGCAGCCCCGGACAATCACCAACTTCCTCTCTTTTGTTGCAGACCTCCAGTCCTGGGGACTGTTCCTCTGGATGCTCTCATTCTGGATTGGAAGGGCAGATTTCTCTATGCCTTCCCTCAGTTGTTCAGAGTCCTGATCAAAATCAGATCTCAACCCTGTACACTGATACTGGTGGCTCCAGATTGTGCCAGACAGCCTTGGTATCCTCTGCTGCTGTTTCTGGCAGTGTCATGTCCCCTGTCTCTTCCCAAGAGATACAATCTCCTAACCTCCTCTCAGGGGAGGATCTGGTACCCCAATCTCCAGTCTCTCAACCTCAAAGCCTGGCTGTTGAAGAGTTAGAATATGCAGGCCTGCATCTTTCTCAGGGAGTCCTGGATATTTTGAAGGTTTCCAGGAAACCTTCCACTAGAAAAACTTCTAATTCCAAATGGAAAAGATTCAGCATTTGGTATTCTCAGAAGAGCTTTGTGGCTGATTCTGCAGGCATTGCTACAGCCTTAGATTATCTAGTTCATCTTAATGGTCTAGGCCTGCAACTCTGAAGGTTCACCTAGCAGCTGTCTCTGCATTCCTTTCAGCAGGGAAGGGCTCTTCCCTGGCATCTTATCCTGTTTTCAGTAAGTTTTTCAAAGGTCTGGTTCATATTAACCTTCCCTTTCGAGAGCCTACTCCGGCTTGGGATCTTTATGTCTGCATTGCCCAGCTTATGCAGTCACCCGTTGAATCTCTGGCTTCAGCTGAGCTGAAGTACTTGACCTGGAAAAGTGTGTTCCTGGTAGCTATTACTTCAGCCAGATGGATTAGTGAATTACAGGCCCTGTCAGTCGAACCTGACTTCATCTCCTTCCATAGGGATAAGGTGGTCCTCAGAACCAATAAGAGGTTCTTACCCAAAGTGGTATCCGATTTTCATCTGAACCAGTATAGGTCTCTTCCTGTGTTTTTCACTGACCATTCTTCAGGGGAAAGAAGATTAAACAGTTTGGATGTTAAAAGGGCTCATAGCTACTACATGGAGCATACTAAGGCACAGAGGCATGACTGTCTTCAATTGTTTCTCACTTATGGTAAAGTGGGGAAAGGTAAGCCTGCTACTAAAAGAACTATTGCCGGGTGGATTGTCTCTTGTATACAATTCTGCTATGACAAATTGGGCAAAACACCCCCTCCAGGCTTGAGGGCTTACTCGACTAGGGGTACACCTGCTACTCTAGCTGCGGCCAGAGATATACCCTTGCTAGAAATCTGTAAAGCAGCCAGCTGGAAAACAGTCCATACATTTACCAAGCATTACTCTCTGGACATCCAGCCTAGGAGTGATGCTAGATTTGGCACAGCAGTACTGCAGAGCCTATTCCCAAAGTAGGTTCTGCATTCCCTCCTCCTGGGGGAACTGCTTGGTAGTCCGTATATTGTCCGAATACTGCAAGACTTCATGTTGTTTGAAGAAAAAATTACTCACCATAGTAATATTGTTTCATTTAATGGAGTCTTGCTGTATTCTGACCTCCCTCCCTGCCTCCCCTCTCAGAACCTAGTTTTTGGGAAGTGGGCTGGCAGGTACAGTGTTGCACCTCAGGGGTGTACCTTGTACCCTCCCTCTTAAGGGTGGGGTAGTTGTTTTATTGTTACTATTGTTATGTTTAATATATATATATATATATATATAGTCACTACCTTTTATTCTTGGTTTCTCGACTTGAGTCCTTTTTGGGACCCAAATTGTTGCCTTTTGGCTATATAATAAACTATTTTCATAGTTTACTACTTGGTTAGTTTACGCATAAGAATCTGACGGTTACACTGGTAAGTACCAGAGACAGAGGTTTGAAAACCGAGCTCGACCTCTATGTTCTATGCTTTTGCATAGGGTTAACTCTTTCCTCTCTGGGGCAGTTCAAGTGCTGGGGCTACCTGCAAATTGTCAGAATACAGTAAGACTCCATTGGAAGAAACAACATTAATATGGTGAGTAATTCTTTTTTCCTGTACCTCAATTTGATTTGCCAGTAATTCTCAGTCTTTCCTGTGAGGGGTAGCTGTTAGATATAGTCAAGTCCCAATATGTTGTAGCTGTGCTACTTTACGGTGATCAGATAGATTTGGGAGAGCTAGTCCTCCTTGTAATATAGAGATTTGTAGGTTTTTATAGGCTGTCCATGGTCTTTGCTCATTCTAGATATATTTGGAAATAGCTTTATTCCATTTATTGTAATCTTCGGATGGGAATATCAAGGGTATGTTTTGAAATAGATATAAAAACCGGGGTAGGACATTCATTCTAATTGAATCTATGCATTGTATTAAAGAAATAGGGCGGTGAATCCACTTAGCCACATATCATTAGTTTGAGTGGTAAGCTTAACATAATTGAGTTTATACCGATCCTGCAAATTATTTGGGATGCATATACCCAAATATTGAATATTTTGCCTATTACAATACCATGGAAATTGGTGTAGTAGGGTAGGGGTTGGGTTGAAGTGGAAGGTGACAGTTTCTGTTTTATGGGTATTTAATTTATATCCTGATTATGTCTATACCTCTTTTAAACTTTTGAATAACTCTTGAACTAATTGTTCGGGGGTAGTTAAATAAATCAAAAGGTCATCTGCATAATATGCAACCTCATGCTCTACATCATCAATCTTAATGCCCTGGATACTGTCCGTTGTCCTCAATAGATTGCAAATAATAAAGGGGACACGGGGCAGCCCTGCTGGGTACCCTTGGTTAATGCAAATCTAGAAGAATACGTGCCATTGGTCTTTATAACGGCCTGAGGAGCCACATACAGACCCCAGATAAGATCTAGGAAGGATAGGAGGAACTGGAGTGTAGATAAAGTGTGTAATAAAAAATCTCTGGGAAAGCCTATCAAATGCTTTTTGTGCATCTAAGCTTAAAATCATAGAGGGGAATTTGATTTTGTTAATATGCTATATGAGATATAGGGTTTGTTTAATATTATCTGTGGTTTTATGTGCCGCTGTAAACCCTGATCGATTCTTATATTTATTTATTTATGAAATCTAGGATTACAAATACCTTTGAGCCTTGGCTCTTTTACAAAGGTTCCACGTCAGAGACTTATAGATCAATGTAGGTAATAAACCTTCTAATCTCTTTGCCAATATGCCTGCAGATGTTTTGCAATCCATGTTTAGCACCATAATTGGGAGGTATGAGTCACAATGGATCGGGTTTTTGTCTGGTTTTAATATGGTTGAAATATTGGCATCATTCCAACTATCTGGGGGGAGGGGTCTGTTTCCTGTATCTCTCAAAAAGTAGTTTGTAACAGGGGCAAAAGAAGGGTATTTTGGTGTCAGTAAAACTCCAGGGTGTACTGGTCTGGGCCTCGGCTTTTCACTGTTTTGAGGTTCTGAATGCCTGTCACTATTTTGATGTCAGGACTGAGCCCAATAATTTAAGTTGTTGCTGTTCTGTCAATTTAAAACTGAAGCCAGAAGATGCCTTCAGTGACTACTAAATAAAACCTGCCCCAGCTATGACTCCCTTTAAACTCATCTCCCTCACCCTGGATGAGGTGCTTACTCTCCTGACCAAAATACTTAACTTGTTACTAAGACTTTCCCAATTCCCCCAGAAATGGAAAGCTGCCATGGTAACTCCAGTCCATAAAAGCAGAAGACTGAGCTCTGCACAGTAACTATCACCCCATATCAGTACTACATCCCCTCTCCAAAGCATTCGAGCGCATTGTCGCAGACCAGCTGATTGAGTACTTGGAAAAGTACCAGATCATGCCCTCAACAGCAGGGTTTTCGTAAGTTGTACAGCACCACCACGGCACTGCTTGAGTTCACCAGTTTCATTCACCATGCGCTTGACGGTGGTCAGATGGCGGGAGCATCCTACATCGACCTCCCCAAAACATTTGATGCTGTCAAGTCATTCGTTGCTACTTGAACAACTCGTCACTGCTGGGCTCTCGAATGAGCCCTTGGGGTAGTTAAGTAGGTATGTAGAGAGCAGGACCCAACAGGACAAAATAAGCAAAGTCCTATCCGACAGCTATGAGGTATGCTCAGGAGTTCCACAAGGATCTATCTTGGGCCTGTTGATGTTCAGCCTCTTCCCCCTTGTCTGTTGTAACAAAATTCTTCTGTATATGGACAACGCAGTTATCTTTACCAGTAGTTCGGACCCAGTCACTCTGGAGAAACAACTCCAGAGTAACTTTACTGCAGTCGAAGCCTGGTTCGTGGAGCATAAACTCTTCATGAACTATAAAAAGACAAAAGTCATGTTGTTTGCAAACGCCCACAATAAACTTATATCACATCAACTAACAATCTGTAGTAATGTCAACACCCCATTAGAAATAGTTGCAACAGACTTCCAGTTCTGCCTTCATGTTGAGTAGCCATTGATTTTTGGAGCTCCGTTTCCTGGCAAGTATTCATTAATAAATATACTGCTCCCAGCACCAGGTAACACACCAAAGCAAGTCGGATATTTGCTGCAACCTACCTGCTTCGCGATGCCTCCAAAACCGAGGGCGAAGAATACGCTAATTGAATACCTTAAGCCTCCGACAGCTCCAGTCTCGGGCGACCCCAAAGCCCACGGCAAGGCTAATCCTGCAGCTGCTCCACAGCTGACACCAGGACAAGCGGAGGAGCTCCCGGAGAAAGAATTCACAGTAACATCCCGGAGGCTTCTCTTAGAGCTAGCAAAACTGAACAACACCTTGGGCTCAATCCAGCAGTCAGTGGCCGAAAATAAAAAAATTATCTCCGAAGTGGAGAAGCAAAGTGCAGACCTCGAGAAAGGCCTAACGAACACAGACAGAGTAATCGACCACCACGAGGGCATGCTGCGGTATCTCTTGTGCCGAGAAAAGGATCTAACAGACAAGATCGATGATCTTGAGCTTTGATCCAGAAGAGATAATTTAATTATCTACGGGGTACCAGAGGATACTGAGCAGGGTAAGATGGAGGATTTCTTGAACTCATTCTTGAAAGAACTGCTAGACCTCCCAGCTGACCTCCCCTTGAACATTGTCCGGGCACATAGGGCCTTAGCTAAAAAACGTAGTGGCCCTAATGCTACACCCAGGTCAATTGTCCTTAAATTCCTGGACTATAGAATTAAAAATAGAGTGCTACAAGCTGCCTGGGCAAAAAAGGAGGTGCTATTTGGAGATGGGAGATTATATTTTAACAATGACTATACCCCTATCACTCAGTAGAAATGGAGAGTGCTTCTAGAGATTAAAAAGAACCTGGCCACAAAGAACATTCTTATGCATTTGTTTGCTCCTGCCCAGCTCAAGATCTTCCTACCAGAGGGCCCACAATTTTTTCGGTCATTGGGAGAAGCCAGGCAAATACTCCTGAAATTGGGAATTCCCCAGGATCTTCTGTCGAGACCAGTGGCCGCGGATAAAGGCTTTGTGAGCAGGGAAGAGTCGTGGACAAAGGCTACAGGCACCAGGAAGCGAGGTAGATCATCCTCTGCAGACCCCTCTAGTAGCAAAGCCCAAATTGGGTAATCCGGAGTGGATCCCCATGGGCCGACAGAAGACCAACGTTGATATGAGTCTAGGGTGGAACTGGTGAATTTTGATTGGACTGATAGCAAAGGGCCTCCTGAGTGGGCGCTCTTGATTGGAACAATGACCCCTCCTGACCCTTTAGTCTGACTATTATCTTGCCAGATACTATGGCTTGGACATCACGGGTCAGGCCAAAAGGAAATTTGATAACGATAACAAGGGGGAGGAGGGGTGAATGGTGCTGGGTGGTGGATTACTTTTTTTTTTTCGTATGGGGAGGGAACATTCCCCAGGTGGAACAGACTGAGGCAGACTCTTCCCTCTTACTGTATTGTTATAGGAGAGTCTCCTCCATGTACAGTCTCCTGCTTGCATGAGGTACATGGGGCTGAGTGTGCTGGTTTCCTCTGGGGGTCTAGGGGTAGCTTAAGGTTGTCGCTGGGGGGCGGCCTTGGGCCTTCTCCGGTGGAGTGGGGTACGCCTTGGTTCCGCTTGGGATTCTTCTCAGTGTTTGCCTTTCGTTTTGGGCAGGGGGGATGCAATTCTAAAAGACAGGTCATTTATGAGGGGGAGAGAGAGAGAGTGCAGTGGTAATAAAGTGGCCCACGACAGGAAGGGGGTCACCTGGGACCTCAAGAATCCTTCAGTTGGCTCAGCATCTGGGTCCGGCCCCCACTCACCCACATATTACTCTGCTGGGGGTGGATTATTTGGAAGGGGTTATAGTCGGAGAGTTTTGACAGAAGGCTTTGTACAGAGGGTTAGACGTCAGCGACAAGCTTCGTAACCCATAAGCGTGAGTTTAGCGCTGGGCACCTACTTGGGCACTCCGTCCAGTTGGCACAGGGCCATCCAGTGTACCGACTGGATGCTCTTTCTTTCTCATTTTACCTTGGAAGTTCTATTATTGTTAAATATTTCTTAATGTTTGTAAGCTATGCTGTTCATAGTGTTTATATTAAGGTTGTGAAAAGGGAAACCATGTTGCCCGCTTTCGGGAGTGTACAGTAGGGTTTAGTGAATAAATGGTTGAGGGATTAGTTGCATCGTACAACGTCAGGGGGTTGGGGAACCCAAGTAAGAGAAAAAGGGTTCTGAACGAAT
Source organism: Neoceratodus forsteri (assembly GCA_016271365.2). NCBI lineage: Eukaryota > Metazoa > Chordata > Ceratodontiformes > Ceratodontidae > Neoceratodus > Neoceratodus forsteri. Next base: position 789,842,104 of record CM057454.1, read on the forward strand.
TGCAGAAAGCCAAAATTGAGATAGCGCTGCTTTAAGAAACCCACCTGGATTCAAAAGAAAGTGCTAAGTTAAAGCACTCCAGGGTTGGCCAAGCTTACTATGCTACATATAAAGCCCACCTCCATCGGGGGGGGGAGGGGGTAACAACACTTATTCACAAAAATTGTCCCTTCCAGTTATTTAGTAAACAGGAGAACCAAGAGGAGAGATTCCTGCTACTTAAGCATAGATACAGGGAGATACCATGCTCTATCCTCAACTTACATGCACCAAACCAGGACATAGAGAATAGTGTCTTTCTTAAAGAAGTGCTCCTCAGAATGCCCCCCCACCGGGTGAGTTGTTCATAGTGGGAGGAGATTTTAACACTAACCTTAATCCTGCTCTGGACAGGTTGGGTGCCCTGGGGGGGCACCCATCCCTCAAGGGCCACACAAACACTGACTAGAATGAGCAGAGAACTGGGGTTAGTGGAGGTCTGGCAGCACCAGCACCCTAAGGTAAGAGACTATACCTGTTGGTCGGCCCCTCACGCAGCCTATTCTTGGCTGGACATGCTCTGGATATCGACAGACTGGCTCCACAGGGTGGAGGAGGCGAGGATTCATCCCAGAACCTTGTCCGATCATGGTATGGTCTCTGAGCCTAATGGCCAGGTCCCAAGGTCAGGAACTCTTCCTGGAGGTTAAACATTTCTCTCCTTAACAGGGATGAGTGTAGAGGGCTGCTGAAGGAAACCTTGAGAAAGCTTGAGGTAGATAACCTTCCCCAGGAGTCCACGGCAGCTCTTTGGTAGGACAGCTTAAAGATGGTCTTTACAAGAGTTACCATAGGTTATGCCTCAAAATTGAAAAGGGAGCAACAGAGGGAGATTTTGGATGTGGAGAACCGCCTATTTGATTTAGAAGCAGAATATAAAATTGTCCTTAATGAGGAAGTAAAGGAGACGTTGGAAGACACTCGGAGGAAGCTCAGTAAGATCTTAGATGACAAGATTGAAGGGCAATTAAGGTACTTGCGTCAGAGGTTTTTTGAGGCAGCAAATAGGGCTGGTAGGCTACTAAACTGGCAACTCAGGAAAGAAGCAGCCAACAGAACGCTTGTCTGCTTGAAAAAACAGGGAGTGTCCGGTCACTATGTAACTGACCCCACGGAAATAGAAGCACACTTCCAGAAGTTTTATAGCCAAGAGGGTTGGGGGAATATCAGGAGAAGCCAGAAGACTTTTTTCAAAAGGTCAGGTTACCCAATCTCTCGGCAGAGAACAGGGAGAGATTAGAGGCCCCTTTTTCTGAAGAAGAACTTCAGCGAAGCTTTAGGGAGCTGAAAATGGGGAAAGCTCCTGGGCCAGACGGGATTGCTGGGGAGCTCTACAAGGCCTTGGAAGCGGAGCTGGTTCCCTGGCTGGGTAAAGTACGTCAGGGTATTCGGGAGGGGGAGGGAACCCTTCAGAGCTGGCAGTACGCTCAGATCTCAGTCATCCCCAAGGAAGGCAAGGATCCAGAGGTGTGTGGCTCGTATAGGCCTGTGTCGCTTTTGAATGTAAACCAGAAAATATATGCCATGACTTTGGCCCGCAGGGCTGTGTGGGGACCCTAGTCCACGCGGATCAAACTGGCTTTATTAATGGTAGGCTAATACATGACATCATTAGGCGCCTGCTCAACATTATTTCTAGCCAACAGGCCTCAATGGAACCAACCTTAGCGATATTCATGGATGCAGAGAAGGCCTTTGACCGGGTGGACTGGAGGTTCCTACACAGGACCTTAGAAGAGATGAGTATGGGCCCCAAGATTAGGATAGGGATCAAAGCCTTGTATGCAGCACCACAAGCTACGGTGAGAGTGAATGGATTCACAGCGGAGAGGTTTCACTTGTCTAGAGGGACCAGACAGGGGTGTCTGCTCTGTCCTCTGCTTTTCGCCCTTTGCATAGAACCTCTGGCTATGGCAATCTGGGTAAACAATAATATCAAGGGGGTCCAGGTGTGAGGTAGAGAACATAAAATCTCCTTATATGCAGACGACACCCTTTTCTTTGTGACCTCTCCCAGAACCTCGCTCCCAGCGTTGACAGAGGAATTACTGAAATACGGTCAGGTCTCGGGTTATAAAATTAACTGGGACAAATCAGAGGCAATCAGGTGTGTGGGAACACTTCCCAGAGATATAAAACAAAATTTTTCTTTTAAATGAGCAGCTGCAAACATGGTCTGATACCTGGGGGTCCGAAGCTTGCCCCAACTCTCCAAACTTTTTAGACTGAATGATGGTAAGCTATGGGGAGAAATAAAGGCTGACCTGGTGAGGTGGAACATGCTCCCCTTATCAATCGGAGGAAGGATAGAGACAATTAAAATGAACATTCTCTACAGGCTCCTGTTTTTGTTTCAAGCCCTCCCAATAAACATCCCCAATTCATTTTTTAACCTAGTAAAATCGACCCTCTCGACATTTATTTGGCAAAGGGACAGGAAGTGGATTAGCAACAGCCTCCTAACACAGCCCAAATGCAGGGGTGGTTTAGCCCTCCCTGATCTTAAATTATATTATATGGTGGCAGCTGACCCTGGTTGTGACGTGGGTTAAACAAAAGAGAGACACCGGATGGAGAGAGATCGAGGCACAACAAACGCAGCTAACCTCCCTGGTATCCTTGCCACATGCCCACCTAACCCCTGAAGTGTGGAAGGCCATACGAACCCCCTGGACAGAACATACATTAAGGGTGTTGGTGAGGGCTAGAAAAATAACACACACTCCTGAAGGAGTGGGTCCTCTCATGTCTATTGTGGGTGACCCTTACTTTGCTCCCCCTCTCGTTTGGACACTAGATACCAAGGTTGGAACAGACAGGCCCTCACACGGTTCCACAATCTCCTACAAAATGATGGAGTGGCATCCTTCAAGTCACGTCAGAATAGATACCCACTAACAAAAGTAGATTTCCACAGATACCTATAAGCCAGACACTATATAATGTCAAACAATTTGATTCCAAGGATCAATAGGGACCTGACAGGACTAGAGCACTAATTATATTGGGCAGTTCGCCTAGTAACAAAGGGCAAATTCATCTTGGGTGCTTATAAAGCACTTCAGGGTGAAGAGTGTGCACACTTTGAAGTATTAAGACAAAAATGGGAACAAGACAGCGGTCTCTCGATCCCTGGAGATCAGTGGGTTGAGGCATGGGAGAGGGGTTATAGAACCACATCCTCTCCTGGGTGGCGGGAGTTCCGCTGGAAGTGTCCATCTCGTTTTTTCCATACTCCCTCAATAACAAAATATTTTGGTGGGAGTATGTCAGACTTGTGTTGGAGGGGCTGTGGACAGGTATGCACCCACTATCATATTTTCTGGGACTGCCTGGGGGTACGGGATTACTGGAAGGAGATCCATGGGGTGTTGCAGAGGGGATGGGGCACACAGTCCCCCCTGAGCTTGGTGTTAGTCATGGGAGGTAGACGCCCTACTTTAGGCAATGCACAACAAAAAAAGCTTTTTAGTACTCTGTCTTGCAGCTCTAAAGGAGATTATGGGGAATTGGCTGAAGACCCTTCCCCCAAAGTTAGAGGCATGGAAGAGCAGAGTGGAAAGCATCAGGAGAATGGAGGAGCTTACAGCCAGGCTTAGACTCTCCTTGGTTAGGCACCTGGAGCAATGGCAGAAGTGGGATTCTCTGTGGGAATAAACTAGGAAGGGGAGGGAAGGGGGTTGGGGGGGTGGCTCCTCCCGCCCTTTCCTCCCTTGTCATCCCCCTCATGGTTTCTTATCTATCTCTCCTGTTTCACTAATTTCAACCAGAACTTTTAGAGGTGTGGCATGGTTTCCTAGTTGCAGTTTGGAATAAGTTTGACTCCAGTTGAGCCATTTATAATATAGAGGGGTACATGTTTGTACCTGAGAGGGGTTTTCCCCTCTAGTTCTGCAAATCCTGACCCAGCTATTGCCAAATTCGAAATTTTGCTTTTAGTAGGCCACTACTGTATAGATCAGGCCGAATAGCTAAAGACATTGTAATAATATTTGGCGGCAGTGTAATATCAGTTAATTATTATTTTCTAAATCAAGACGCCATTGGTGGGTTTCCACATAGTCACAGCGGCATTTCAATAATGAACACAAGAAGAAGCCAGAAACCAGAGGGACAACTTGAGTGACTACAGAAAGACTTATATCTACGAGACCTATGTTGGTTAGATGATATGGCTTACGTATTTGTATGTCATTATAATGCCTTGGCAAAACAATAAAGCTGAGTTGGAAAAAAAAAAAGAAATAGTTGAAACCTTCAAATACCTAGGGCTAACACCTTATTGCTCCCTTTCTTTCACCCACCATGTTGACCACGTCGCCAAAGCAGTCAACACTAGAATAGGCCCACTGCACCATTACAGACATTGCCTGACAACCAAGGCGCTCCGTACTGTTGTCAACAGCAACCTAATCTTCATCATAGAAACATAGACTTTGATGGCAGATAAGGACCACTTGGCCCACTTAGTCTGCCCATTTCTCTACCTATTGGGTAAGCTGCAGATCCTAGTTAATCAACAACCTACTTCCTCCTACCCACCTCTTGAATTGCCTTATGTCTGTCCCATGCGTTCTTGAATTTCCCCCACTGTTTCTGACCCCATGCCCCCCTCAGGAAGACCGATCCATGTGTTCACCACCCTCTCCATGAAAAAATTCATTCTCATGCTGCCCCTGAGCCGTCCCCCCTCTATCTTTAGGTTGTGACCCCTTGTTCTTGTGCATCTGATGCTACCCTGTTGGACTTTGTTAAATCCCTTGAGGTACTTGAAAGTTTCTATCATGTCCCCCCCTCCCTCCTTTCCTCAGGGGTATACATATTAAGCGCCATTAGACTCTCTTCATATGACTTCTGGTGCAGCCCTGTACCATTTTAGTTGCCCTCCTCTGGACTGCATCTATCCTGTCTAAATCCTTGCAGAGATGGGGTCTTCAGAACTGCACACAGTACTCCAGATGGTGTCTCTTCAACTGTCTGTACAGAGGGATAACAACTACTGTTTTCTACTGGTGATGCCTCTCCCTGTGCATCCCAGTATCCCACCGGTCCTCCTTACTGCCTTCTCACATTGCTTGCTTACCTTTGGATCATCTGATATGACTACCCCCAGGTCCCTTTCCATTTTTGTTGTTGTTAGTACCCCTTCCCCCCCGGTGTACTCTTCCCCTGGGTTTTTGTTTTCCAGGTCACTTTTTTTTCCATAGAGCAGAGGATCATGGCTGGGAGGGGTTGACTTGGTCCCTTAGCTTGGGATTCCATCCCTCAGCACCTATGATGGCAAAGGACGATGGTGGCTCCCATCCGGAGCTGCAGGGCAGCAGCAGTATCAGAGGGACAGAGACAACCGCAGCAGCTCTCATCTGGAGCCACGGGGCAGCAGCATCTGAGGGACACAGGCGGCAGAGGGGACTCCCTCACAGCCCCAGAGTCAGCAAGGGACAGAGATGGCTCCAATCCTGAGCCATGGGAAACGAAACAGAGGAACAGCTGCTCCAGGAACAGCAAAACAAGCCAGCGGTTCCTCTCCTGTGGCAGCTCCTTAGCCAGCTCGAAGTTGCAGTTGCAGGCGGCACCAATCAGCTGCAAGAGAAAGGGGCAAGTGGACCAATAAAAGGCCCATAGGAGGCCCTGAATTGCCCAATTAGGGCCGGCGGCACCTGTTTTAAAAATCCAGGGAAGAGAGGGGGTTTTTAGTCACTTTTCCCCAGTGGAGCGGAGGATCATCTCTGGGAGGGGTTGACTTGATCCCTTAGCTTGGGACTCCCTCTCCCAGCACCTACGACGGCAAAGGACAGTGGCAGCTCCTCTCCGGGGCAGCGGCAACATCAGAGTGACAAAGGCGGCAGTGGAGACTTCCATGGACAACGGATGTCTACTCTGCACCGTGCTCGTCTCTGGTTGCTGGACTGCTCCAGTCTACTGATTGGTGCTCCTCTCTCCAATTCCACATCTCTGTGAATTCTAACAACAGGTGCATCAGTTTCGGGTTGGGATGCAAATCTGGGCCCCCTCAGGGTTTCCTGATCTTTGGTCTTTGACAGGCGGCTCTCTCTTTATCAGTGTTCTGGGGATGAGGGCTGATCTTACTTCGAGACACAGCTCTTGCAGCAGGTTACACCATTAGGACTGAAGCCAGCAGGCGTCAGGACCCCACAGAAAAATTCTAGCTAGCTATCTTCAGCGGGGACCGCCCCCGACGTCGGTCCCGCCTCCGACGTTAGACGTAGTACATAAGGGGGCGGTCCCGCCTGATTCCCCAGTTCTTCAAACACCATGAAGTCTTGCTATATTATAACAATAGCAGTTAGGCTCAGCCTCTGAACTGCCCCGGAGAGGAAGGAGTTAACTCCAGAGGATCTGGAGTTCTACAGAGCGAGGGCACTGTGCCAAAGCTCTATCTGGCCAGTTTCAAATGAAACTGTCAGATTCTTTACTCCGCTTCACTGAACAGTCGCTCCGGAGATCAGCTCCTTCAGCTCGGTTCATTCTCGGCTCAAGCGAGTATTTTTCGGTTCATTGAACTGGCAAAAAGTATTTATTTTACCGCATTTCGGTTGAAAGCTCTATCTGGTAAACCGTAAGTACAAAATTAAAGTCTGTGTGGAAATTCAATTATCGGGTTCGGTTTTGAACCGATCGGTTTGCTGATTTTAATGTTTTAAAGTGTTGGTTGGGCTTTTAGAGTGCGGTTCCTGGTTCTTATCGGTTCTAAAAAAACCTGGTTTTAAATAGGTTTTTTCAAATACCCGTGACACGGTTAGGAACCGATAAGGGTGTCTTGCCTGGCACTGCCATCAAAAGGGCAAGTTTTTGGATAGGCTGGCATTATGTCTGAGAAACCCAAAAGAAAAACCGGGCCCACTGGGTTTCAACACTCAGTGATGTCTGTGGGAAGCCTTTGCCAAGGCTGACCCACACACCACTTGTGTCTATTGTCTGGGGCTGACCACCTCCTGTCAGACTGCCAGGTGTAAAAATTTCCTGCAGCCACCCTGGAAAAGAGATTGGGCCGGCTCAGGGACGAGAGGCCAAAAGTCCGCTGACCCGGATGGCCAGCCGTCCAGCACCCACTGGACCAGAGGGATGCCCTCTGACCAGGCGAGACTTCCTCAGGCAAAGGAAGGCTGGTTCAGAGAACCAGTCCCAGTTAAAAGACAAAGAAACCAGTAGGTTTGGAGTCCAAAATTGTCTCTCCAACTGCTGCAGAGATAGCTAAAGCCATTCAGATTGTCCAGTCACTGTCTCAGGGACCTGTCGAACCACCAACAGTTGGTAAAAGGTTGGTTCGTTCAGTTCCAGTGGTTCAGGAGTATGATGTTGAGGAATTTTATGAACCACAGGAGGGGGAGGAGGAATTTGATCAATATACGTGTGGCTGGGAGGGTCTGGACGTGCCCATTGAACCGGACATTTCTCCAGACAGATCTTTAGAATCTCCTCCTGTTCTGTCTGAGTCCCCTTCTCATTTTCTGTTTTATAAAAAGGTTGCAGAAACCCTCCAGCTTCCTTAAGAGGAGGCTGTGGATGAGCAAGAGGAGCCTGATTATGTAGAAATGATGGATATACCAGAGTCTAGGAGGTTGTCTATTCCTTTGCATAAGTCATTTAGGAAGCAAACAACAAAGATTTAAAAATCCTCATTCTGTCCCTCCTATAGATAAAAAATGGACAGAAGGTATACTTTGTCAGGCTCTGATACAGACTTCCTCACTGAGCAGTGTAGTCATGTAGGTGTGGTACAAGCTGCAGCCTGTGACTAGCATATTCCCTGGCCTCACATCCTCCTGATAAGGATTCCAGGAAGATTGATGCCATGGCTAAAAACAGTATATGGCAGCTTCTTTGGGACTCAGGCAGGCAAATTATATGGCTTATGTAGCTAGATATCAGAAATCTAGATGGGACACAATATTGCAGTTAGCCAAGCAGGCCCTGGCCAGCTGGCTAGTGAGTTGGAACAGGTGGCTGCTGATGGCATTGAAGCCTCAAAGTTCAATTTCATATTGCTGTTGATGTTAATGATGTCTCCTCTAGGGTCATGGCCACTTCTGTAGCTTTCCGTAGGTTGGCATGGCTCAGATGCACTAATCTGTCCCAAGATACTCAGTCAAAGGCTATGGATTTTCCTGTAGTGGGAAATTCTCTGTTTGGGGAACAAACAGAAAACTATATGAAAAAGATGGATGAATACAGAACTACCTACAAAAGTGCCCAGGCTAAGGAGAGGCATGCCACTCCACAAAGGCACGCCCCAGAGGTAGGGGCAGGCCTTCCACAGGCCTTTTACCAATCTCAAGCCTCCTCTGCTTTTAGCAGAGGGGTTTCTTCATAGGCAGGGGTAGACGAGGCACAAGTAAACCGTCCCCTCCCCTCAGCCTAAGGCTGCAAGCAGGCACCCTGATGGGTGCCCAGGGCCGGTTCTCCTGTACCATTGGGGGCAGGTTGGCTTATTTCAGCTAGAACTGGCTGTCCTTAACTTGGACAGATGGGTTCTAGAGGTATAGGCCAGGTCTGGTTCTCAGCTTCAAACAGTTTCCAAAGATGAGAGCCAGACATTTTCCACCTGCAAATCCTTCAGAAGCCCTTGCTTTGGAAGCAGAGGTTTCTTCTTCTGGACTGCAAAGCAGTGGAAAGGGTCCCTCCTTGCCATCAGGGCAAGGGCTATATTCAAGATACTTTTTACCCAAAAGACAGGAGAATGGCGGCCCATTCTAGATTTAAGGTACCTGAACAAGCATCTTTTGAAACCAAAGTTCAAATTGTTGACTCTGGCAATGATTTTGCCTTCTAAGGCCAGGGACTGGCTAGCTTCCCTGGACCTCAAGGATGCCTGTTTTCATGTTCTGATCAGGCCTTCTCACCGAAAGTACCTCAGGTTCGAACTGCCCTCAGGCCACTACCAGTTCAGGGCAATGCCTTCGGCCCACCTCTGCGTAAAGGGTATTCACAAAATGTCTAGCTGTGGTAGTGGCTCACTTAAGAAGGCAAGGGTTGCTGTGTTTCCCTACCTGGACGACTGGCTCATTGTGGGTCAGTCTCCAGATCAGGTGAAATCCCTTTACAAGTCACCAAGCTGCTTCCCACTTCCTAGGATTCCTGCTAAATTTACCAAAGTCAGTTCTGGAACCAGTTCAGGTCCTAACTTTCATAGGTGCAGAATTGAAACAAAAGTTAGCTAGGCATTTCTTCCCTCGGAAAGGGTAGACAGACTCATTGCCCTGGCATCCTCCTTTACCCTGCGAGTCTCTCGACCAGCAAGGCATTTTCTGCAACTCCTGGGGCACATGGCTGCTTCCACAGCTGTAGTGCAAGGAGCAAGATTCCAGATGAGGGACATTCAGTTCCATTTGAGGGCCTATTGGTCTCAAAGGAAGGACCCCTTCCAAATTGGTCCCAGTGACTCAAACTTGATCCTGGCCTCCACTGGTGGCAGGACCAAGCAATCTAAAACAAGGGTTCCTTCATTCCCATTTCCACTCCCTCACCCTCACCACGGATGCCTCCCTGTTAGGGTGGGAGCTCACATGCACCTGTCCACTCAGGGAGTGTGGTCTCCTCAGGAATCTCTGCTCCACATCAATCTTTTGAACTCAAAGCTGTCTTTTAGCTCTTCAGGTGTTTTCAGCTTCTGTCCAGAACAAAGTGGTTCAAGTCAGGACAGACAACACCACCACAATGTGGTACATCAACAAGCAAGGGGGCACTCGGTCATCAGCCTTGTACACTGAAGCAATGAAGTTGTGGTCTCTGGCTTACTCCCTGAACACCTCCCTGATAGCAGTTCACCTCCCAGGGAAGGACAATGTCCTGGCGGATGCCCTCAGCAGAATTTCTCAGGGCCATCACGAATGGGCTCTGAATCCACAAGTGCTGGGGTCCGTCTTTGCCAGATGGGGCACCCCTCAGATAGATATTTTCGCAGCCCCAGACAACCACCAACTTCCTTTATTTTGTTGCAGGCCTCCAGTGCTGGGCTCAGTCCCCCTGGACGCCTTTCTGTTGGACTGGAAAGGGAAGTTCCTGTATGCCTTCTGCCCCCTTTCCTCTTCTTTTCAGGGTACTAGTGAAAATCAGATCTCAACCCTGCAAAGTGATTCTGATTGCCCCAGATTGGGCCAGACAGCCCTGGTACCCTCTGCTTCTGTCCTTGACAGTCCACCCTGCCCTGAGCCTGCCCAGAGTCCACGACTTGCTGGCCTATGCACAGGGAGAGTGTGGTATCCAGACCTCAATCTTCCATCTCAAGGCCTGGCTCTTGAGGAGTTAGAATTTGCTGATTTACACCTTTCTCAAGGTGTCCTGATATTTTAAAGGCTTCAAGGAAGCCTTCCACTAGGCCACTTACAATTCTAAGTGGAAGAGGTTTTCCATCTGGTGCTCTGAGAAGCAGATTATTCCAGAACTGCAGATCTTCCCATTTTTCTGGACTATTTGGTCCATTTAAATTCCCTAGGCCTAAGGCCAGCTACCTTGAAGGTTCATCTGGCAGCTGTCTCTGCTTTTGTGTCAGCAGGGAAGCCTGCCTCCTTTCTTCTCACCCTGTGTTTTCCAAGTTTTTAAGGGGTTACTTCATTAATCCCTTTCGGAACCAGCTCCTGCCTGGGACCTGAATGTTTGCATTGCTCAGTTAATGCAACCTCCTTTGAGCCTCTGTCCTCAGCAGAGCTCAAGTATCTAACTTGGAAAACTGTTTTCCTAGTGGCTATCACTTCTGCCAGACGCATAAGTGAATTACAGGCCCTGTCAGTGGAAGAAGATTTTTTTCTTTCCACAGAGATAAGGTAGTCCTCAGGACTAATAGAAAGTTTTTGCCTAAGGTGGTTTCAGATTTCCACCTGAACCAATCCATCTCTCTCCCAGTATTTTCACTGAGCATTCTTCCTCAGGTGAGAGGAGACTGCACAGCTTGGACGCCAAAGAGCCTTAAGCTACTATTTGGAACGCACTAAGGGTCACAGGTTCGAATCCTCCAACTCTTCCTTACTTATGGCGAGGTTGGCAAAGGGAACCTGCCACTAAGAGGACAATCGCAAGGTGGATTGTCTCTTGTATCCAATTTTGTTACCAAAAACTAGGTAGAGAACCCCTCAGGACTGAGGGCCCACTCCACCAGGGGTACAGCTGCGTCTCTAGCGGCTGCTAGAGACATTCCCATTCTGGAAATTTGTCAAGCTGCTACCTGGAAGACAGTTCACACTTTACCAAGCATTATTCCCTGGATGTCCAGTCCAGAGAGATGCTCGGTTTGGCACAGCTGTGCTTAGAGCCTATTTCCTAAGTAGGTTCTGACCTCCTCCATGGAGGTACTGTTGTGTATCTGTTATTGTTATAATATAGCAAGACTTCATTGGTGTTTGAAGAAAAATTACTCACCTTAGTAATTGCTTTTCTTCTCATGGAGTCTTGCTATATTATAACCACCTCCTCCTGCCCTCTCAGAACTTCTACTTGGTAGGTGGCAAATTAGTGCAAGCACTGTGTCATGCCATTGTAGTTTTTTCCTTTACCCTCTTTCTTTTAGGGTTAGGAACTAGGTTGTTTCTGCTTAGGTATTATATTGGCCCACTTCCTGGACTTGAGTCTTTGGGGAGGGGGTCCTAATAGTGCTTGTCATGGGAAAACTAATAATAATACCATTATTCATTGTTATTATGGTTATTGGTGTTTCTATTGTTGTTATTACTACTAGTAGGTAGCCATTTGGCTAGTGTAGAGCTTTCCACACAGACTTGTTGCTTAGTGTTAGCTTCATAAAGATCTGACAGTTTCATTTGAAACTGGCCAGATAGAATCTTTGGCACAGCTCCTGCTGTAGAACTCAGATCCTCTGGTTAACCTTCCCTCCGGGCAGTTCAGAGGCTGAGCCTAACTGCTATTGTTATAATATAGCAAGACTCCATGAGAAGAAAAGCAATTACTAAGGTGAGTAATTTTTTTTCCCCGCCGTCGACTTGTGCTGTCTCAACCCTTCGGTTCAGTCTCTAGCGCGACGCCGTGGTTAAGTTCTTTTCCCACGGAAATTGATTTTCTCTCAATCAAGTTTTCTCTGATGTACTCTCCGACCTCCAGTCACTCCTTGAAGTGTACTTGTGGGAAACAGATCCCTTCAGGACCTCACGCGGCTCAAGTCCAGTGCCTAGGCCCAGACCACTACACCGGGCCTGCTCCTTTGCCAGGGGTTTAATAGCAGAACCCGGATCCGTCACCTGGAAGGCTCCTTCAGGCTTTTTTTGCTGGAAGAAAAGCTTAAGACCATGTCTTCCAAGGGGACTCTTCAAAAGCCCCACAAGCACGCTTGAAAACGAGGGAGAAGGCCCTTCCAGGTCCCCGCCTAGGGCCTCAGACTCACGCAGCTCTGGTTCCAGGTCCGACCGCCCCTTCCCGGCCAGCTCTCAGCGCCTCCCTGCTGCGGTCAAGAAGTCTTCATCCTCTCTCAGGCCAAGACTGCCAGACCTTCCTCGCCTCCAGGGCCCTGGTCAAGTCTGGGGATCGCCACCATCACCATAAGTCGGGTTCCCGCCTTTCTGAACCAAACGCCAGGTCGGCTTCCTTGCCTCCTCGCAAGACCTTGGAGCTAACCTCTCTGAAGAGACCGCAGGACCTGACGCCGGTGCGCCCGTCGTCGTCCTCTCGCCACAGATCCCCGGAGCCGCCGTCGCCGGCCAGGCCAACACTTCATCGGACGCCGTAGGGGACCAGCGCGCTCCTTGTTGAGAAGAGAGAACTCGACGCCTGACCGACATCGGTCAGGAGACCATCACCGAGGAGGAATTGATCAGCCCGAGGACCAGACGTGCGACCCCGGTCCTGTCGAGACGCCCAGGGAAGCCTCGCCATTACCCAAGCCCCCTGTGGAGCCGACGCCGGGACCCGACGACCGTCCACCGGCGCCCGGACCGTCGTCGGGCCTTTCCATGGTAGAAGTGAAGGAGCTGTTCACTTACTGGTGGGACACCATAAAGAAGGACATGGTTCCCACTCCACCTCCCCTTCCTCCTCCTCTTCCTCCTACACTGATTACTCCTCCGGTTCCTGCGCCCCCCTCCCCATCGGGGTCGGCAGGCCAACTACCTCCTCCCCGGGAGCACAGAACACCTCCAAGGGGGAGACCAGACAAACGGAGACCTCCGTCCAAATCCTCTTCCAGGTCACCCAGCCCTAAGAGACCCAGAAGACGCCGACGATCGCCTTCGACGGAGGACACGGGATCAGAGTTCTCAACATCCAGATCCCATCTCCTCTCTCCATCCCTTCTCCGGATCCACGCAGATGCCAAAGTCTCCTCCGATGACCCTTCGCTCGGATATTAGACACATCCAAGAGAACATGGGATGGGATGCGGAGAGCTTAGACCGAAGGCTCGCCTGCAAGTATCTTGCAGAAGGACCCTAAGCCTGTGGTGGTGCCACCCTTGGTGAACACTGGCGTGGGCGTCAGCAAGGCAGCGTGGGGCGTCCACATTCGCTCCGCGATGCTTAAGAAAGCTGATCGCTTGTACAAGGCTCCCAGGAAGACCAGTACTTGACTCAGCATCCTCAGGCCGACTCTCTGGTCATAACAGCCTCACATGACCGGTCCCAGAGACCGCAACATCTGAACACCCTGCCACCGGACCCAGAGTCCAAACAGCTGGACGCTGTGGGTAGGCGCATGTATGCTTCCGCTACCTGCGCCATCGGATCCCTGAATTACTTGACCCACATGGTGCAGTTCCAAAATGCCTTGTGGGAACAGGGTCTGGATGCGGCTGAGAAACTGCCGGAAGGTGAGCAGAAGGAGGAGATGCTTCAGCTCCTTCGTATGGGTTCGGACGTGGGAACCCAAGTGCTACGAGCCGCGTATGACTCCGTGAACTCCTCGGCCCGAGCAGCAGCTTCAGTAGTTGCATCCAGAGACACTCTTAGTCTGCGCTGCCTCCGCTTTACCCCGGACGCCCAGAAAAATATCATGGACGCCCCATTCGAGGGAGAAGTCTTGTTTGGTAAGCCCTCAGAGAAGAGGATTACCAAACTCCAAGAGGCTGGGAAGGCGGTGAGGTCGGTTCAGGCCATGTACTGACCCAAACTTAGTTCCTTTCGCTGGAACCAAAGCCGATTTCGTGGACAGATGCAGAGGCAACAGTCTCGCCCCGCTCCACAACAGAGGGGCTCCGCCTTTCGCAGAGCCCAGGGGAAACAACCCGCAGGCTGAAGCCAGCGTACTTCCAAGCCGGTCCAGCCAGCAGGACCCTCCGCCGCCACAGCCTGACTCCTTTCCGGCCCCCGCCCCGCAGGATCAATGGGAAATCATGGTCGGGGGTCGCATTGCGAACTTCTTGCCGGGATGGCAGGCTATAACCACTGACAGGTGGGTTCTTCAGTGGTCGGAGGAGGCCACTTTATAGAATTCGCAGAAAAGCCACCCTCGAGGCCTCCTTTGCTCTCCCGGTACCCGGGTCAGCACAAGTCTCTGATCTGGCAAGAAGTACTCGCGCTCTTGCAAAAGGGAGCTATAGTGTACGTCCCGGAGAACCAGAGAGGACAAGAATACTATTCTCACTTCTTCCTGGTTCCAAAGAAAACAGGGGACCTCCGTCCGATTCTGGACCTCAGCGACCTCAACGTGTTTGTCGATACAAGAGATTCCATGGTGACTCTTCCGGTCTCATTCCCAAGCTGAAGCAAGGCGCCTTCTTAGCTGCCTCTAGACATGCAGAACGATACCTGCACATCCCTATAGCTCAGGCGCACAAGGGTTCCTAAGCAGGTTTCTCAACCACCACCTTCAGTTCCGAGCCCTTCCATTCGGACTGTCATCCGCACCAGGGTCTTTACCAAATGCATGGCAGTCGTGGCAGCGTCTCTAAGGAGACAGGGCCATTATGTGTTCCCGTACCTGGACGATTGGCTTCCTGTGCCGCCTCCAGAGGCGTTGTACGTGCTATCCAGAGCACCCAGGACCTGTTCCGATCTCTGGGCATCCTAATCAACCATGAGAAGTCTCTCCTGGTACCGTCGAGAAGCTGCAATTTATAGGCGAGTACTGGACACCGCTCAGGAAGAGCATTTCTTCCAGGACGCATAGAGCGGAGCTGATCAGATCCCTCATCAGGAGTTGTCATCGAACAAGACCGTCCCTGCCAGGTGGGTCCTTCGCTTTGCTCAGACACATGGCTGCGCATTCCTACCGTCCCTTCGCAAGGCTCCACATGCGGGTAACTCCAGTGGATGCTCAGTGCAATGGGATCAAAGGCAAGACCACATGCAGCATCCGGTCAGAATCACGAACACTGTGATTCGAGACTGGCAGTGGTGGCTAGACCCAGGGTCACCTCCACGGCGTCCGTGTCTGAGAGCCTGTCCCCCAGAGGTGATCCTCACCACAGACGCCCCAGGTCTAGGGGTGGGAGCACACCTGGACGGTGAGTCCCAGGTGCAGGACCCCTCTGAGGCTCATCTCCATATCAATGTCCTAGAGATGAGGCGCGTCCTTTATGCCTGCAGGCCTTTCAGTCAGAAATCTCACTTGTACTCTCCTGCTTCAGACAGACAACACGGCGTGATGTATTACCTCAACAAACAAGGAGGCGCACACTCTTACCCTCTTTGCAGGGAGGCCATGAGGGTGTGGGATTGGGTAGTCCGACACAGCGCGAATCTGATCACTGTACATGTTCCCGGGGTGGACAACACGACTGCAGATGGCCTGAGTCGCTCCCAGGCCAGAGTCCACGAGTGGGAACTTCTTCAAGAGGTAGCAGAGGATCTGTTTCTTCGATGGGGAACTCCAGAGTTGGACTTGTTCGCATCCCCATCCAACGCAAAACTGCCCAATTTTTGCTCGCTAGATCCAGGGCCTGGTGTTTTCTGCCGAGACGCGTTGTCCCTCTCCTGGGCGGACAGAGTCCTCTACGCTTTCCTCCCTTCCCGTGATCCAGCGAGTTCTTCTCAAACTCGCGAGGGAGCATGCAACAGTGATCCTGGTGGCCCTTTCTGGCCCAGACCTGGTTCCCTTTACATCCAGCTATCCCGGGAACCTCCGCTCCGCTGCCATTCAGCTCCCATCTCTTGTCTCAGGAGGAAGGTTCACTGGTCCACCCGGACTTACGCTCACTGAACCTGCATGCATGGCTCCTAGAGATATAGCCATCTTGCGTCACGGGGTCTCGCAAGAGGTTGCAGAAGTTCTTTCTGCAGCCAGAAAGCCGGCAATGCACGAAGGACGCCATGAAATGGCGCCGTTTTTGTTCTTGGTCGCGAGCACGCGATTTTTCCCCTTTAGGTTGCCCGGTGAGAGTGGTGTTGGACTACCTGCTCTCCCTTTTCCGTTCGGGCCTAGCCTACTCCTCTATCAAGGTGCACCTCTGTGCCATCTCTGCCTACCACCTTCCGGTGGGACATCGCACAGTGGCACAATTAGACGCCTCTCGAGAATTTTTGAGAGGGGTGTTACATCTTAGGCCACCCATTAAGGACCGAGTGCCTCCATGGGATTTGCTCTTTGTCCTGGAACAACTCACGCTTCCCCCCTTCGAACCTGCCGGATTGCGAGATCGTTTTCTGTCATGGAACGCTGTTTGTCAGTTGCTGTTACTTCAGCGAGAAGAGTTTTGAGCTTCACGCCTCATGTGCAAAGAGCCTTATTTAGTTTTCCACCGGACAGAGTATCCCTGAGGACGTAATCCAAATTTTTTTCCTAAGGTGATCTCTACACTCACTCTCAATCAGGATATTGACCTGCCGGTCTACTTCCCGAATTACTCTAATAGAGGAAAGGCACTGCTCCACACCCTGGATGTTCACCGCAGCTTGAGGTATTACCTCAACAGAACTAAACTACTTGTAGTTCAGAGCAACTTTCGCTTCCTTTTCTGAAAGGATAATGGCCAACCAGTATCCAAACAGTCCCTGTCTCGCTGGCTTGTCCAGTGTATTTCATACTGTTATGATATCAAACAAAAGCCCCTCCCGGGTACAGTCTGGGGTCATTCTACTAGGGGTGTGGCCATCTCTTTTGCAGCACTCCGAAACGTCTCCACCTCTGCCATATGTACTGCAGCCACTTGGAGCTCTGTGCATACATTTATCAGGCATTATAGCTTGACATCGCCTCGGCGAAGAGCCGGCTCGCCTGGCGTGTGCTACAGGGTCTCCTGTCCTAGATTCAGGACCTGAATGTATTTCCTAGTTTCTCCTCCCGTATGTTGGCAGCGTTACTGCTTGGGAATCAGTCTAATGGTGTAACCTGCTGCAAGAGCTGTGTCTCGGTAAGATAGTACAGTTATGTAAGAACTTACCATAACAGTAGATCTTCGAGAACAGCTCTTGCAGCAGGTACCTTCCCGCCCACCGTCCCCCTTGGAGGAGGCATGGCTTACGCCTTTACTATCAGGGTTTTTTCCCTTTGACTTCTGACGGTGGATCCTCGGTCTCCCATTTCAGTGTCAGCCTGAGGCCGGAAGTCTCCGTTGGGAGAACTGGGGAATCGGGCGGGACCGCCTCCTTATGTACTACGTCTGACGTGGAGGCGGGACCGACGTGCACAGTCCTCATTGGAAGATAGCTAGCTAGAATTTTCATGGGTCCCACGCTCGCCGGGCTTCAGTCCTAATGGTGTAACCTGCTGCAAGAGCTGTTCTCGAAGATCTGCTGTTACGGTAAGTTCTTACGTAACTGTACTTTCTATGCCTGCAAGCTTTTTTGGCTCATTTTGGAGGACAGTCTTTTCTTGATCCAAAAGGACACATCAGTGTCATACATTGCATTAACAAACAATGGGGGCACAAGTCGCCTCCCCTGTGCAGTGAAGCAATAAGAGTGTGGTACTGTGCAGTTGATTACTGTCTCTTTTTGTCAGCCGTGTTTCTCCCAGGAGGCAAAAACATCTTAGCCGATAGCTTAAGGCGGTTTCAAGCACTGACCCACAAAAGTGTGAAATTCTAGACTCAGAAGTGGAAGACCTGTTCGCAAGGTAGGTTCCTCCAGAATCTGACAGTGTAAAACTGCTGCGTTTCTGCTTGCTTGTCCATGGCCTGGAGTTGTTCCTCTGTTGAAAAGGGAGATTCCTTTATGCCTTTTCTCTCAGCACTTCCGTTTCACAAGTATTGATCAAGCTGTTGGTGGAATCAGCCACCCTAATCCTGGTCGTCTTGTTCTGCCCCAGGCAGTTTTAGTTTCTAATGCTGCATTTGGATGCACATGGGACCTTATGGTGGTACATAGATTGTAGTAAGAACTGTTGAAAGTCTTGTTTACTGTTTGTATCCTTCACCCCTGATAGGGAGGGCTCTTAGTCTTCTGTCTAAATAATGCCTTTCTAGTGTCACTTTTTGTTACCAGAATCATGAAAAGGAGCTTCCTGGTAGTGTTACAGGGCATTCTGTGCTTGGCATGGCAGCCTCCATGGCCTGTTTTGTGATGTCTCTGTGGCTGACATTTGTGCATCCGCTACATGGAGTATACTGTTCATACATTCACAAAGCACTATAGTTTGAACATAGTCTCTTGCAGAAATGCAGATTTCAGCCTTGCTGTCTTTCAAGGCTTCTGTCCTGATCCTTTATTTAGGGTCTCTGCCCTACCTCCCTGAGGCGTATGCACTACTTGGGAATCATTTCAAAGGTGTGGCTCAACAAAGGAGAGATCCTTGAAGAAGATATTTGTGTTATTTACTAGTATCAGTAGAACTTCAAGAGAGTCTCCTCCATTGAGCCACACCTCGCTCTCCCTCCGTCTCCCTGTAGGTCGTTGTAGTTGGAGACGTCATGGGAGTTTTGTCTGCATTTTCTGTGGAGTATTTCATTGTTATAACATATGTTAGTTTGTCATTCCAGTCCATCACCTCTTGGTTGTGCCTGTCATTTGTTCTGGTTTGGTTTCCTCCAAGTTTGCTTCCAGTGTGGAACTAAGGAGAAGAGGGCCATCCACATTATATAGATGATAGCAGCATACGTCAACTGGGTGACCCCTAACTAGGCAAAAATTTCTGAGTGGCCTTGACGCCATTTGCTTACAGTTCAAAGGGTGTGGCTCAATGTAGGAAATTCTCTCGAAGAGCTACTGTTACTGGTAAGTAACACAACTTTAATCCTCTGCCCATAGCAACATAATACTGCATGTCTGTGCAAAACTGCACCAAATAAGGATGTCTGCCAAGAATAGACTTAAGGATTTTGCAGCTATGAGCACTCAGCCAACAAAAATGTGCTGAGATCTGGAGACCATAGCCAGAGCCCATAGTTCTCAAGGCTGCATGATTCCCCCGACTGACTCCCTGACTTCAGAGTGGAGAAGGAAAACTTTACCATTACGTCAAAAAATGTTGTTCAAGGAGTTAAAAAAAAAAGATTGGCTCCACCAATATTCAGAAAGTGGGTGAAAAAGAGCTCCTTTTGCAACTTAGGCTATCAGCCCCAGCAGCAGCAGAGATAGCAGTCGCAGTACTACCATCTGCTGAAGCCTAAATCCAGCAATCAGAGACAGAAGTGGGGGGTGTTAGATGCCAGTGTTTGGGATCCCCTACTCGGTAAAAAGTGATGGGTTATGGGGCACCTTTCTTTCTCTTTCACAATTCCTGATGCAGCTTCCTGGATGGGGTCGGCTCCTCAGCTTTCTTCCACAATGGTATACCATTAAGTTGGACAAGTGGGTGCTGGTAGTGATGGACTCTGGTCTGTTTCTCAAGTTTGAGATTCTCCTGCCATACCGATTCCGTGCCTGTTGACACACTGGATGCACTGTAGAACAGTATCACTCAGCTCCTGGAGTGGCAGTGCTATAGAATCTGTTCTGGACACCCTGGCCTCTCAGGGTTATGTGTCTCTGTACATTTTGGTACCAAAACGGATGGGGGCGCTTGCACCCCCATTCTAGACAGGCATAGTCTGAAAAAGTTCATCCTCGGGTAAAAGTTCCTTGTGGTCACTGTGAACCAGATCACTTCATCTCTGGAGCTTGGGGTGTGGTTCTGCTCCCTGAAACTTAAGGAATCATTCTTTCATATCCTTTCCAAACCATCCGTCCCGTGATACCTACAGTTCTGCATATATGGGGGTCCTGTGCCAGTTCAAGGTCATGCTATTCTGCCTGTCCTTGGTACCTAGGATTTTCACTAAGTGCTTCTCTGTCGTGGTGGCCTACCTCTGGTGTAAGGGTACCAGGGTATACCATATCTGGATGACTAGCTTATTGTGGCCGTCTCCAGGAAAGCAGTGACGTGGTCCAGGGATCTGACCATCCAGACCTTCCAAGATCTTGGCCTCCTGGTCAACCCGGTAAAATCAGAACTGGTCCCAGTGCAGGTGATCCTGTTCATTGGAGTGGCATTGAACTCTCTGCAAGCTGGGGCTCGTTTACCTGCAAATAATGGAGAATTTTACTTCCCTTGCCTGATCATTTCAGGTTGGGCAATCTCACCTGGCCTAGAAGTTCCTACAGCAGGCACTGGCAGAGTTTGCTCTGCAGATTCTTGGTCAGGTTGGGCAAGTCCAGCCCGACGGCATGACCACCATGTTGTACCTGAACAAATGAGGCAGGACCCAATCCATTTCTCCATGTCAGCAGATGCTCTGCACCTGATTCCTGATACGCAGCCTGCAGGCAGATGATCTTGTAGCGCAATGGAGTGGTCCAGGGATCTGGTCCTATAGATTTTCTGAGATCTCGGCTAGCTGGTCAACCCGACCTAGTTAGAACTGGTCCACAAGCTGGTGATCCTGTTCACTGGAGTGGAATGGGCCTCCTTCCAAGCAAGGGCTTACTTACCTGCAGCCAGGGCCGAGAATGTTACCTCCTTTGCCTTACCATTTTAGGTTGGGCAATCTCGCCTGGCCTGGGAATTCCTCTGGCTGTTGGGTTGCATGGCGTCTCCGATCAGCATGATCCATTAGGCTCACTGGCATATGCACCCCCTCTTGTGGGAGCTTGGGGCACTGGCAGTCTCTGCACCATGGTCACCTGGACCAGCTGGTTTGGTTGACACCGCTGATGTGGGATGTCATCTAGTGGTGGTTTTATCCAGGGAATCTTGTGGAGGGAATTCCATTCGTTCACACAGAGTAACCGTCACCTTGACCACAGTTGCATCTCTAATGGGATTTTTTTTTTGGGGGGGTCACCTGTCTGACCACAGAACCTGTGGTTTCTGGTCACCCAGCGAGACCCGCTGGCAAATCAGCGTGCTGAAGCATCTAGCAGTGTGCCTGGTGCTGACTGAATTTACTCCACTGATTTCTGGTCTGGTCAGGCAAGTCCAGACCAACAATACAGCCAACATGTTCTACCTCTTAGCAGTTCAGAGGTTGGTCCGAGTCAAGGATGACCCATGTATCTGCAGTAACAATGGGTTAAAGCTGGCAAAGAACAATATACAGTATTTAAATATTTGGGAGTCTGCGTAGACCCTAGCTTGAGTTTCTTGCGTCATTTGGAAAAGATTGGGTGGGGGGGGACTGAACCAGAAACTAGGTTTTCTTATATTGTAACATTTATTCATTGACTGATAAAGTCTACATGTTGATAGTGAAACAGCAGTTACCTATATTGGACTATGGAAATGTCCTGTTCGAAAACCAAACAGATCTATTTATGGGTGCAAAAAATCCATCTTGGACACTGTATGCTGATTTGCATCAAAGGCTCAATACAGGACCCACCACTGTTGCTTATATAAAACAATGCAGATTCTTTCACCCCAGTTCGACTAGATCTAGGCACTACAGTTTTTGCCTATCGCGTTTACAGTACTTCTGACTCCTAGTAATTGTCATTCAGGTTTGTACGTAATTTAGTGCTCCATGCAACTCGAAAAACTAAATTCTCTCTTTTTTATTTCAAATTCCCCAGATGAGTAAACAATCCTTTCTAGGGACGTGGATATGTTGTTCAATCCACACTTACTGGCAGGTTCCTTGCCGCTTTAAATCTTGCCAGAAGGTCTTCAAGCTGGCTCCTCCCACCCACCCGGGTGGTAAAACTCTCGGCTCCGCCCCATGACGCCAGATCTTCCTTACCGCTTGGAAACTCAGGTTCCCTCCCTAGCGCTCTGCGTTTTAGGCCTGGATCCACACTCTTCGGTTCAACCGAAACTCATTCTAAAATTCAAAAGACTTCGGTCTTCATTTTCCCTCGCGGCTGTGATGGACAAATCGACTCCCGTATTTCGTCAGTGCCTCTGTGGGCAGAAGATGTCCCAGACCGATCCGCACTCCACGTGCGTTTACTACCTAGGACTCGGCCATGACTCACAGGCTTGTGAGTTATGCAAATCCTTTTCCGCTTCGGTCTTGGAGGACCGTGTTGCCCGATTGCTCTTGGGGCGACCTGAAAAATGTTATCCTCCGGTCAAGTCGAAGGAGGCCCGTAGGGCAGTGTCCGGCGGCAGGCTCGGCAGAACAGCTAGAGCAGATGATCGCCCTCGAGGAGGAGGAGGTGGCCCAGGCCGCATCGTCATCATCCTCGGTTGCAGCATTTATCCCGCTCTCTTTGGCCTCCTCCTACACTGCTTCTTTTAAGGAGCTTTGCCAATCCCTCTCTACCAAGGGAGAAGGGCCATCGGAACATTCCTCTCAGTCCAAAAAGGAGGACTTCAAATGCAAGTCCCACCGTCGACATTCGTGGGAGTGGGAGAGGTCCCCTTCCCCAGATAGTCGACACTCTACTCCGGTCGAGGTTGCGGCAAAGGCCGCTGGCTTCACGGTGTCCCCATCAAGTCAGCCGGCCGAGACACCTGTTGACGCAGTCGAGATTTTTCTCAACCCGTCGTATGGTTTGTCGACTGGAGAAGCTGACAACCCTTCTTCACCGGTTCCCCCGGTGGAAACTGAGGATTTGCCTGTGCCTCCTGTGCTGGAGTCCCCGGTTAAGGACCCTGAGCCGAGGGAGGAGCGGGTTTCCCCTGCCCCTTCTCTGACCCACCCTCGGAATCCCCGAAGGTCTCGGTCTTGAACCTCTTCCAGGTTCAGCCAATCCTGCCGACGTCGGCGGTCTTGGTCTTGGCACCATGGAAAGCGGCGGTGCCGCTCTGCCTCGTCGTCCTCTTTGGAGGATAGGCTCAAAAGCTGCGTCCGACGCTACGAGGATTTAATACAGGCAGCCTTATTGTCCACAACAAGCCGACTGCCGCCTTCCGCCATTAAGTGGGCTGTCACCAGAGCGCCCAAACAACTCCTCATAGTAGTTGAGGGCGAAGCGGCACGGTTGTTCAGCGAAACGGCTCGCCATCCATTGGTGGGAAGCTCCGCCTCCACAACGAGACTGGGGCCCGACCAAGGATTCTCGGTGGGTCAGGGTTGCCCCATAGGTGTCGGTCACCTCACTCCCGATCGACCTCGGCAGGTGGAGGGGTGGCTCAAGCGCCGGCAGCTGTTCACAGACTCCTTGAGTCTGATGCGACTACTACTCCTTGTTCTCCAGGCCGCTTGACTTGGAGTCCACTGGGGTCAGTCGGTGACGAGAGCTCATTCTCGCCCTTGAATGCTTTGACTCATCTCAGAGTCCACTGGGATGAAGCTCAACCCGCTTCAAAACAGAACAAGTATGCCTCACGGAGATACTGGACGAGGATCCCCTATGGAGGTCTTCCGTGGCGAGGCCATTGTTGGCCCGCCCTAGAGCTGTGGCAGCGCCAGCTTCTTGTCCAGCACCTTCAGCCAGGATGGCTCTGAAGCATGCTGTCCCCACCGGGTTCACTCTCCAGTTTCTGGAGCACCCCTCTGCGGGAGGGCTAGTGACCAACAGCGTTTTCCAGCGTTCTGAACACTCAGGATGTGGACAAGCCACCCGATAAGGAGTCAAGAAATTGGACTACCGGGTGGAAAGTTTATGTTGTTTCTCCTAGGCCTTCTGCCAGGCTAGCTCGGCCGCTCTGATGGCACACTTTCACACGGCCTTGGGCTCCTGATGAGGTGGTTCCTCATCTCCCGGCTGACCTTCAAATGACAGTCAAGCAGGTGCGGGATCAGGGAAGGGTGGTGGCCAAACTGCAGCTCCAAACTTCCTTGGATATCGCCGACTCATGTGCCCGGTCAGTAGCGGCCACAGTGGCCATGTGCCGCATAGCTTGGCTGCGGATCTCCACCTTTACGGTGGATACCCAGCACAAGCTGGCAGACGTTCCCTTCTTTGGTACCGACTTGTTCGGTCCTGGGGTGGAGGGTCATCTTCAACAGATCGAGAAGTCCAGTGCCACCTTGGACTCAGTCACGTCTGCCCAGAAGGACAAAGGCCACCAGCAGCAGTGTAAGCCCTTTCGTCCTTCAGCCCCTGTGGTACGTCTGGCCCAGCAACACCAGCATCAGGGCCAGGGTTCCGCAGCCTCTCTGTCGGCTCGTTGAGCCAACATTGCCGTGCTCCTCCAGAAGGAGGTGATCAGGGAGGTGGCGGATCCTCCTCCAGACCCAGGGTTTGTGTCCAGGTACTTCCTGGTCCCAAAACGGACGGGGGTGCTGGCGCCCCATTCTCGACCTACACGACCTAAACAAGTTCCTATGGTCTTGCACCTTCAGGATGGTCACTCTGGCTCAGATCATTCCATCCTTGGAACAAGGCATGTGGTTCTGTTCTCTGGACCTTCAGGTCGCGTTCTTTCACGTCCCAATCCGTCCGTCTCACCAGCAATTCCTCCACTTCAGGGCAGAGGGATCCCTTTACGAATTCTGGGCCATGCTCTTCGGCCTCTCTCCAGCTCCCAGGGTCTTCACCAAATGCATGGCAGTGGTGACAGCATTCCTGTGGCGCCAAGGGGTCCAGGTGTACCCTTACCTGGATGACTGGCTGACTCTAGCTCCCTCCAGGTTGGAGGTGGAGCAGTCCAGGGATCTGGCCCCTCCAGGTCTGCTCTCAGATTGGCCACCTCATAGAGGCCAAGTCGGAACTCGTGCCATCGCAGGTGATTCAGTTCATCGAGGCAGAGCTCGACTCTCTTCGAGCCAGAGCCTGGCTCCTGGCGTACAGGGCCGAGGTCCTTTCCTCCTTTGCCCAATCATTTCTGGTTGGGCAACTGCGCCCTGCCCGGGACTTCCTGTGCCTTCTGGGCCTCATGGCGGCCTGCACCAGTGTGGTCCGTTGGGCCCACTGGCATATGCGTCCCCTGCAATGGGGGGCTGGCCCGTCAGTGGTCACAGCGCTCCGGTCCTCTGGACCAGCCTCCAGTGGTGGCTTGTTCCAGCTCATCTGCAGGAGGGTATCCCGTTTGTCCACCCCGAGCCGACGGTCATTCTGACGACCGACGCCTCTCTGATGGGTTGCGGTGCCCAACTGAGGGAGCAGAGAGCCCACGGACTCTGGTCCCCTCAGGAGTCTCGATGCCACATCAACCTGCTGGAGCTTCGAGCAGTCCGACTAGCCCTCACTGCCTTCGCTCCGTTTGTACGGGGTCAAGTGGTCCAGGTCCAGACGGACAACACCACGACCACGTACTACCTAAACCATCAGGTCGGGATGCACTCCTTGCCTATGTGCAAGGAGGCTGTCCGCACTTGGTCTCTCATAAGCAGACTGGAGGCGGATCTCCTAGCCATCCATGTGCCAGAAGCCTCCAACACTCTGGCCGATGCCCTCAGCCGGATAGGTGCTGCATCTCACGAGTCATTTCTCGTGCTGGAGGTAGTACAAGATCTGTTCTCCCACTGGGGAACTCCTCAGGTGGCCCTGTTTGCCTCCAGGGAGAATGCGAAGCTGAGGCTGTTTCATGTCCGCCCCCCTCAGCAGGGCTCGCTGCAGGGGGATGCCTTCTCGAGGCCGTGGACCCCGGGCCTCTTCTATGCCTTCCCTCCATTTCTCTTGATCCACAAGGTGCTTCTCAAGGCGAAGAGGGACAAGGCACAGGTGATTCTGGTAGCCCCAGACTGGCCCCACCAGTTCTGGTATCCAGATCTCCTCAGTCTCAGCTCCAAGCTCCAAAGGCGGCTTCCAGCCCACCCGGACCTGATCTCAGTCAACAAAGGGAAGGTGCTCCACCCATACCTTCAGTCCCTGCACTTGACGGCCTGGTTCCTGAGTGGCTAGAGTTCCAGGCCTTGGGTCTTTCCGATGAGGTCCTAAACGTTGTTGAGGCATCCCGTAAGGAGTCAACCAGAAAATGCTTTGGCTTCAAATGGAAAAGATTCTCCATTTGATGTCAGGATAAGGGGTTGGACCCTTCTTCTTGTTCTTTGGCTAGCATTCTGGACTACTTGTGGTCCCTTTCTCAGCTAGGGCTTCGGTCGACGACCCTTAAGGTGCACCTGGCAGCCATCTCTGCTTACCGGGCGTGGGCTGGAAAGCAGTCGGTGGCGCAGGAGAAGGTGGTTGGGTGCTTTTTTCAAAGGCCTTGATCACATATCCCCTCTGGTGCGAGAACCTCCACCTCCGTGGGATCTACTGCTGGTATTGGCTAAGCTCATGGGCAAGCTATTCGAACCGATGCACAGGTGTAATATCTCTCACCTGTTGTGGAAGACTGCGTTCTTGGTGGCTATCACATCAGCCAGAAGGATGGGAGAGCTCCAGGTGCTTTCCATCGAGTCTCCTTATCTGGTCTTCCACAGGGACAAGGTTGTCCTGCGCCCCCACCCGAAATTCCTTCCGAAGGTGGTGTCGGAGTTTCACCTTAACCAGGTGTTTACTCTGCCGGTGTTCTACCCCAGTCACACCTCGGAGGCTGAATATAGGTTCCATACTCTGGACCCTAGAAGAGCGCTCTCTTATTATAAGGAGCGGACGGCTGAAGTTCTGGGAGAGGTTCGCCAGCTGTTTGTCACCTACGCTGAAGCCGCACCTGGCTGACCTGCAGCCAAGCGGACAATAGGCAGGTGGGTCACCTTCTGCATAGATCTCTGCTGTAGGTTGGTGGGCGTGGAGCCTCCCAAAGGGATAAGAGCTCATTCTACCTGCCATACCGCTGCTTCGGTGACTGCTTCCAGGGACGTCCCTATCCAGGAAATCTGTAGGGCTGCTACCTGGAAGTCAGCCCACACCTTCATTACCCATTACCACTTCAACCTAGTCACACCGGGATGCTGGTTTTGGGACCTCGGTTCTCCAGTCCTTATTTCCCAAGTAGGGGGTGCGCGCCTTGCCTCCCTTCTCCCAGAGAACTGCTAGGAGTCTGCCAGTATGTGTGGATTGAACAACATATCCACGTCCCTAGAAATACAGGTTACTCACCTGTAACAGGAGTTCTAGGAGTGGTATATGTTGTTTATCCACACAACCCACCTGAGCTCCCTGGCTTTGACGTGCAACCTGGCTTCCAGCGGGCTAGATCTGGCATCATGGGGCAGAGCCGAGAGTTTTACCACCCGGGTGGGTGGGAGGAGCCAGCTTGAAGACCTTCCGGCAAGATTTAAAGTGGCAAGGAACCTGCCAGTAAGTGTGAATGAACAACATATACCACTCCTTGAACTCCTGTTACAGGTGAGTAACCTGTATTTACTTGGTATGCTTCTAACATATTGAATGGTGTGGCAACTTCGGTTAAGTCAGCACGGAATGCATGCACTTTATTTCAGAAATTGTTGTAGAAATTATATTTTGAACAGTGTAATTGTGTCTGTGAAGATGTCTCTTAAATGGCATTCTTATTGTACATAACACCATTGTATTTATATAAAGTAATTGGTGCTGTTCTGTCTTGTGTTGTTTTATTACCTGTCAGGCTTGACTGAAAAAGGGCAAGGAAAGGCTAATTGTATTAATATGGCGCTCTATCCTGAAGGCTCAGGGTGCCTTACAGTATATCAAAGGGAAACCGACTGTTCAATAAATATTAAT
Source organism: Neoceratodus forsteri (assembly GCA_016271365.2). Lineage (NCBI taxonomy): Eukaryota > Metazoa > Chordata > Ceratodontiformes > Ceratodontidae > Neoceratodus > Neoceratodus forsteri. Next base: position 789,869,874 of record CM057454.1, read on the forward strand.
AAAGAAACATAAGCTGTGAGCTGTGCCAAGTTCACCTCCTGGTGAAAATTAAAACATGAAATGAAAATGAAAACTGAACAAACAAGGCAGGACCTACTCCTTTCCTCTGTGTAAGAGGTGCTTCACACCTGCTCCCTGTTATGCAGACTGCAGGCAGATGATTTTACAGTGTATGTTGCAGGGGAGGACATCCATTTGGCAGACACTCAGTCACATGGACAAGACATGTTACAAGTGATCCCTGCACCAGGATGTGAGGCTTACCTCTGATGGACCTGTTTGTGTCCTGGGAGAAAATAAAGCTGAGGCTTTTCTGTGCCTGCCCCCCTCAGATGGGAGTGCTGATGGGGGATGCCTTCTGCTGGTCCTGGACCTTTGCTCTTCTGTATGCCTTTCCTCTGTTCTCCTTGATTCACCAAGTCTTTCTCTGTTTGTGTGTCTTCCCCTGTCTCTCTTGCTCTCTTTTCTCTCCTTCCCTCTCTGTTCCACTCTCTCTCTCTCCCTCCCTCCCTTCTGGCCTCCAGGGAGTATGTGTTGAGGTCAGCCAGTATCGGTTGGCCGTAGTTTATCTTGGTCACCCTTTTTAGGACAAGCTACAGGCAGTCCTTGTCATTTTTTTAGGTGAGGATTTCAGAACTGTGCATTGTACTCCAGGTGCAGCCTCACCAAGGGCATGTATAGGGGCAGGATCACTGCCTTCGTTCTGCTTGAGAAAGCCCTGCTTGTACACCCCAGCATCCTGCTAGCCTTTGTACATCTTGAGGTTGTCACACATTATAACTCCCAGGTCCCTTTCCTGTGTGGTGTGTTCAAGTCTTATTCCTGCCCCTCATTCCAGTATTTAATTTTCAGATTCCCCTTCCCCAAGTGCAAAACTTTGCACTTCTTGGTGTTACATTTCAATTAACCCTGACCGAGGCATTAACTGACCACCCCAGAAGTGAGAGATTACTCCAAGGTGATTTCAACCTGCACTGGTCACCGGATATCAGAGGCACGATCAAGTCTGCTCTGCATGCCGTCCAGCTCACCCAACTTGTCAGTGTCCCAGCCAGACTAAATAATAAAACTGGCAACCACACTACAGTAGACTGGATTCTCACCTCACAACCAGATAGATTTTAAAGCCGTGGGAGTCTTCGCTGATTCCATAAGTGACCATGCCCCTATATTTGGAATTTGGAAAAATAACTACCCGAAACTCCCCACAAGGATCTTCTGGGCCTGCGGCTACTCTAATTTTCACAAAAATGCATTCCTCAGCACACTATCCGGAGTTAACTGGGACCCCATAAGAACACTGCCTAACATGGACCTGGCATTTGATTACTTCCAAAATAACTTTCTATCTGCTACAAACAAGCATGCCTCACTGAAACAGCGCAGGGTCATGGGCCAGCAGTCAAAGTAGCTAACCAGGGGCCTCAAAAAGCTCCTAATTGTAAGGGACAAAGTGTGGGTAGCCTTCAAAACCTCTGGATTAGCTAGTGACTGGCATAGATACAGAGATCTCTGGAATACCTGCAAAAGAGGTTTAAAGATAGCTAAAAAAAAAAAAAAAAAAGCTACTTTAGGAATCTGCAAAACAGGAACTTAGAGAACCCTAAAAAGTTCTGGTCCCAAGTTAATGCACCAATAAAGGGCAGGGCCACCCAAAGCACTTGTGACTTAGAGGTTGAAGGGAAACGATGTTTAGCCGCCCGCGACTCAGCCAATGCACTAAACTCCTTTTTCACAAACTTAAGATTTAAAAAAAAAATCCCCATACACTCATGCCCCCACCTGCCAAATTCTCAGTGGCTGACTGTCCTTGTCCCAATTTCCACTTCAGACTCATAACCAGGAAAGAGGTTCTGGTACACTCCAGGAAACATAAAACTGCGGGAGCAAGTGGGTATGACAAGCTTGACCCCAAACTCCTCAATCTTGCTGCTCCAGTAATCACTTTCCCCATTACTATGCTCTTCAACAGATCTGTTCAAGAGGGGATATTCCCTTCTGCTTGGAAAGTGGCCTTAGTGACACCAGTTCACAAGGAAGGGGCGCAAGAGCAAATGGAAAACTACTGGCCTATCTCCATTCTCTGCAGCCTCGGCAAAATACTTGAGCGACTGGTATACACCAAATCATTGACCACATTGAACGTTACAACCTGCTCACCATAAAACAGCATGGATTTAGGTGGCACCATGGAACTGACATGGCCTTAGTCCGGCTGTCCACTGACATCCAGGATGCAAGAGACAAAGGTCATATGATGGTAACAGTCTTCATAGACCTCACCAAGGCCTTTGACTTGGTGGACCACCAGCTACTTCTAACAACACTACAGTCACTAGGTTTAGATAACCTCTCCCTAAACTGGTTCTCTGAATACCGTACAAACAAGTATTAAGTTAGTTAAATGAAAGGGCAAACTGTCCAATAAGCATTCCATAGTGGATGGGGTCCCTCAAGGATCTGTTCTGGGCCCACTGCTCTTTTCTTTGTATGTAAATGAAATAGCAGAGAACTGTTGTATGGCTAACATACTGTTGTGTGCTGATGACACGGTCATATACCACAGCTCCAGGGACATGAGAGAGCTGAATAGACTGCTCACTAGAGAACTGCACTTACTAGAGGATTGGTTCCAGTTAAACAAATTGGTCCTCAACAGCAAGAAGACAAAAACCATGCTATTTGAACCTAAAAGTCTTGGTTCAGAAAAACAGCAAGTGCTCACACCCACCCTATCTGACAAATCCAAAATTGAGATTGTGGCTTCCTCCAGATGCCTGGGCGTCACGCTAGATTAAGACGTCACCTTTCAAATGCACATCGAACACCTCACTAAATCGCTACACAAAAGAATAGGTCTCTTATATAGCCTAAACTCCACCTCACCAGGGAATTGTGCACATGTATTGCCAATACCGTGCTCCTACCCACACTGCTTTATGGCTCCCCAGTCCTCCACACCTTAAGGTCTCCTGATTAAGAAAAACTTTAAAACACTGTACCATCATTTAGGGTGCTTTGCAGCTGGGGCTTCCTCCAAGGAACATCATTGCAAAGTGTTTGACACTCTAAACTGGCCCTCCCTTAAAGGTAGGCTGGATTATTCCTCTCTATGCCTAGCCTTGAAGCTGCTAAGTAACAAAGCCCCACCAAGCTTTAAAAATCTGCTAGTTACTAAATCTAAAAGTAGACCCCTCCGATCCTCCAGCTACTCTCTCCTTCTCGCTCAAAAAGTCAGGACTAAGGCAGGCAATAGATCCTTTGTGAACTCGGTCCCAACCCTCTGGAACACCCTTCCCACTCATTTACAAGAAGTCTCATTCCTAAGCAGCTTTAAGAAGGATCTAAAGAAACTTTTGGTAGAGCGCAGTATCTGCATCTGCTATCGTTGATACTTTCCGCTCTTGGTCCTGTAACACTCACCAATGACACTGTGTAGCATCACACTATTATCTGCCCCAATTGTTAACCGGTTTGAAGCTCTTTTATATCTTAATGTATTCCCATCTATATATTGTCAATGCTGTAGAACTCTAAACTTACACCTTATTACCTTTCAAGTTGTTTACTAGTTTGATGTATTTTACTCTAGCTTTGTCTCCTCTGTACCATCCACCCATGAATTGTATGCCAGTCTCACCCATATGTTTACTTTGTATCACCAACCTGATTTGTTATATTGTAGGATATTCTTTGTAACTAATCTCGGGTTGCCCCCGAAAAAGGGCCTCCAAGAGGCCCAGTGGGCTTATCCGGTCAACAAAATTCAATAAATAAATAAAAATTGCTGGACCATCTTTACAGTTTCTCCAGATTCCTTTTCAGTTCCCTTACGCCTGACTCATTATCCACCCTGCCACATCTTATTGTCCTCTGCAATGAGATACATCTTGCATAGCATCTACTGTGTCACAGATAAAAACACTGAAGAGTACCCAGGACTAACCCCTGTGGCACCTTGCTAGTTACCTGTCTGACTTCTGAGTGCGTACTGTTTAGTAACACCCTTTGGGTTCTCTCCCCCCACCCCATAGGCCAGTTCTTTACTCACCTTGTGACTTTTCCCTCATCCCTAAATCCTCCAATTTCTTCACTAGCCTTTTGTTACGTACCAACTCAAAGACCTTGCTGAAGTCCAGGTACAGGACATCCAGTACTTGGCCCTTGTCCAGCACCTAGGACGTGGTGTTGAAGAATTTAATGAGGTTCTTCTGACAGGACCCCCCTTCACGTGCCATGCAGCTTGCTGTCTTGGAAACCATGGGACTCCAGGATGCCAACCAGCTGTTCCTTGATTATAATCTCAGGGAGTTTCCCCACAGTGCAAATCAGGTTGCCTGATCTGTAGTTCACTGGGTCTCCCTGTCCCCATCCTTGTGCAGAAGGATGATGTCCACTATCTTCTAGTCCTGGTGGACAGTGCCTGGCACAGTTGAGCAGTTATATAGGTCTGCCAACCTGTCCCACCTTGCTTAGCACCCATGGTGTCCCTGGGATTTACCCATCTTCAGCATTCACAGTCCCTTGAGCAGCATTTTTCAGTAAAAGTCCCCATTGCTATTTCTGTTTCCCTCACAACTTTTGATGCTGAACTCCGGCAGTGACCCTCTTTCCTCAATGGTGAAGGCTGAACAGAAGTGTTCATCTAGAATATCAGTTTAGCTTTTTGCCTGTCCTGTTTCACCGATGCATCCCCTTCTTAACATCTCTTTTACCTCCTTGTTCTTCCTCTGTTCCTTGCTATAACTAAAGAAGACCATATTGTTTTCCATCAACTCGTTTGCTATTTTGAGCTCCACCTACACTTTGTTATTCTTCTTTCTACTTTACTGGCCTCCTCTGCTTTGTTAAGGTAGAGCCCCCAGCTTACTTTCCACTGGTTTCATAGGTATTTCAAGCTAGAAGACAATGAGTCCGTAATGCTTGCCTTTTGATCTCTTGCCTATATTTATACATATTTGGCTGAATCTGACATCACTAGATCCAGATTGGATTTAAATAGATCCATATTTGGACTCGCTACCACAAATATAGGAAGAGTGTTCCATATAGGGACTGATCTTACACTAAACCAATTTTTTTCTCCTTAGTGAGTGCCATTTTCCGATCAATAGCTGCCTTTTATGTTTATGGCTACTAAGCCTAAATTCGGATTCTATTAATCCCATCCCCTTAGTAAGGGCTGAATCCTGTAATAAACCATAAATAAGACACAGATCTCCCCTTAGCCTTCTGTACCTCAAAGTGTATACATTCAAGACTTTTAACCTATCCTCGTAAGTTTTACCTTTCATCCCTACTATAGCCCTACTAAATCTTCTTGGTTGACATTGTAACCTCTAAAGGCTGACTTTTTGGCCTTCACTGCTTCCCCAACCTCTTGGAAAACTACATAGGTCTCTCTTTCTTCCTCCTTTTCTCTACCTGCCTGAGGCATGCCTTTGCCACCTTTCAAGGATCCCTTCCTTAATAGGGTCCCACTTACTCTCCGCCCCTTCAGTTTGTCAGGATGTGCTGAGCCTCTCCTTTAGCTTCTCCTCCCCCATATTCCTTAGGTTTGTCGTCCTGACGTCTAAGAGCAGCATATATGAACTCTGCCGTTGAGCTTCCAGGGCTATGTAGAACCACACTCTGCTTTGCTCCTAAACTCGAGCAGCTTCTCCATTGTTAAACTCCCCACCCCCATGCTGTCACTGTTGTTCACAACTGGATTGCCTCTGGTCCTTGCCAAGTCTGCTCCCCCCAGTAGCTGGGTCAGAACCAGTCTTGGATGGTGTCCACCAACACCTGGTTCCTGATGCTTCATGCTCCAGGAATGCTTCACTTTGCATAAGAAATGTTGATATACCCTAACAGAATGACCTTCCCTCCACTGCTGTCTTCCTGTTCTCCTCGGTAAGCATCATGTCCACTTCCTCGAACTAGGGAACCTATAGATAACCCTCATGCTGAGAATCCTGCTTCCCACCAAAAATTAGCCTATAATGATTCTATTTTGTCCCATCCCTGTTCCCTTACTTTCCAGTACCCTGATGCCTTCCTAGTATACAGCATAGTCCCTCCTCCTCTACTTTTCCCATGCCTCCTTAGCCGTATGTATTCTGGAGCCTTGGGTCCCAGTTACTGTTAGTAGTTGCTCATGTTTTGGTTATGACAGTTGTGTCAGGGCTGCCGTCTGCTGCCATTGCCTGATGATTATTTGTTTTGTTCCCAAGACTCATGGCATTTAAGCACACCACCCTCCAGGAAGCCAGCCTTCTACCCTTACCCCGTCCACTGTCCACATCTGTTTGACGTATTTCTCGTGTTTAATTGCTTTTCTTACCTTCCACCCCATCTGATATTTTCAGCTTCCTTGCTTCCCCCCCCCGTGTACTGTGAGCACCTTGCAGAATGTCGCAATACCAGCAGTCCCCCTAAGGCTAGAACCCAGTGCCATGAAAGTATCCTTTGAATACAGATTGCTCTAAATCAATCCTAATTTAAGAGTAAGTAGTTTAAATTATGTGGAGTTAAGGGTTCTTCTCCTTTACTAAACAAGTTCTATTTTTTAAACTATAGCCCCAACTTTTTCTGGGTCTGTGAGATCAGTGTGATTTCCTAGGTAATGCATCTCCGTGCAGTGTGTTTTATCTTGGAAAATCCCCCATAGCTTTTAAGGCAGTGTGTGCAGGATTATTGGTTATTCATTTAGTATAGTGTTTTGCCTGATGTGCTGTTTCTCTGCGTGATCCACGATTGGACTAAATGCAGTTTCTTTTTCTCCTTACAGATATTCCTGAAATACCAGAAAGCATCTCATTCTGCAAATCACTACAGATAGCAGATTTTAGTGGCAACCCACTGACAAGGTAATTAGATGGGAGATACAGAGGTACTAGGCTGTATGCGTACAATATGCTTACAGTGCTCAGTATTCCAAATACTGACTGTTCTAAATAACTATTCTGAATACTATGTTTACAGGAAGTGGAATACACATTCTAGTTATTATTCTGCTTTTACCATGTAACTCAGTATTTACATGACTGGAATACTTTTTAAAATGCTGAATAAGTTCCACAGGTCTTTGCATGGTTAGCGTTCTGGATTTTGGATGGACTCTTGAGAACCATGGACTTATGGTGGTACCCCATGTGATGTACCACATGTTAATGGGCATTGATATATATGTTATATAAGATGAGGGTCAGTCTGTTACGTAATGCAATTTAAATATGCTTCCTAGTGTTCTTAGTTGTATTGCTTCATGATATTCATTTTAAAATGAATAAACATAAATAAAAAAAAGGGGTGAATAAGATCCAAATAGTAGTGGCTTTACAAATTCACCGTTATCCCTGGCCGTGCAAGGCCTTAATATTTTTATTGGAAATTGAACTATGGGGTCCAGAGTAATGTTTATGGCTTCTTTTGACTAGGAAACAGTTTTTTAGTCTTAAAATGTTTCCTGTACTAGCAATCACCCTAATTGGTAAGTACATAGCCCTTACACTTTGCAGATGAAAAGTTCTGCAACTTGTGCAAAGTCCACACAACTGAAAAATCTAGGTCATCTATCCTCGATTTTATTTGTGAAATCCAGCTTTTCTCCTTCACTGCAGGTCCTCTCAGTTTTTCAAGCCATACTGGTCTGGCAGCCTCCCAGCTGCAGCGACTGCTGCCTCCTTCGGGGGGTGCAAAGTCTGAGGATGCCAGCAGCCAGCAAGGATACAGCAGTGTGTATATTTTTATTCCAGTTTTCTTCCTCTACCTCCCTCCTCCTGCTGTGATGTTGCATTCAGCCACTGAGGGGCCTCTCTGACATGCATCATCTTCTGTGGCTAGAGAGTGAACACTGTATGGCTTCACCACGAGGGTCACCATCGCCGCAGACATATGAATCCTTCCTCCTCATCTGTGATGCTTTATTGCTGGCAGGACTCCCTAACCGTGGCTAAAGATTCTCCAGCTAACTTTGAACCTGGTTCTCCGGTGTGGCAATGTGCTGCACTACAGCTGGGCCAGCAGACGGCCCCTCCCTCATCACTTACCAAACTAGAACAAGATCTAGCCAGAGCCGATATGACTGTAGTGAGCTTGAAGAAGCTCCAATTAATGAGCGCCGCTGAAAGGCATCCCACATACACCATGCAAGGAAACCTTCAGCATTGACAAGTGCTTGTTTTTTGTATCTGTGCACAGCTTCTAGCAGTCTGAGATGAAGACATAATCTCTGATTGTACACTACAGCCACTAAACATTTTAGTATAATTCATCTTGCACTGTGCTGTATATTAGAATGTAATCCAGTCTATAGTTTTAATTTTCTGACATGGCCGCACTTACCCTTGTACAAACCTGTCATAATAGAAAAATAACTTAATCACTGTTTTAACTAATAACATCTTCAGCAATAACAGTAGCAAGTTCAAATCTCAGATCTGAAGTAAGAAAATATAGTGATACGAACATACAAAAATGCCAGCAGATATAGGCCAGTTGGTCTATCTCACACTGCTCAATAGTGCAGCACACAGGTTAGATTCCTGCTGCTGCCCCTCCCCCAACCCTTGCTTCCTTCTCTTCCCCCTCAACTTCCCACCGACTAGTATCTTGCCCTTGACCCTGTCCCACCCCCTTTGAAGCTCTCCACTGTTTTAAGAGATACCACTTCTTCAGGGAGTGCTTTCTGCCCCCTACCACCTTCTCCATGAAGTAATGTCTCCTCACCTCTCTCCTGAAATGACCCCCCCCGCCAACTTCAGGCTGTGCCCCCTAGTAATTCCTTCTCCCTTTAATCGAAACATGCTCTCTGTACTAATCCTGTTGATGCCCAGTGGAATCCATTTGTATCTGTCCAGCTTTGTCAGTAATTACCCCATGCCTCACAATGCCCCATTATTTGTTTAGCTGAACAGCACAATGGAGAATTGTAGTAGTATAGAAAGTAATTAATCAATAATGCACAATGGGAAATGTTTTATTATTTTAACCTCGTGAGAAGTGGGTAAATTCCACTACTACACTTAAAGTGTATTATTGTGATTACAAAATGGAAAAGCAAAACCCCTGGATGACCAAACAATCCTTTTTCTCATTCACATCACATTTTCTTAAATAAGTCATATCTGCTCAGACAAGGGCAAAACTCCGTTATACATCCACAGTATTGCAGATAATGAAGTCAAATTATAAGTAATGTATTCAGTGTTTTACCATTATTTCTTTTCCTATGCAATCTTGTTTAATACTGTTTTACAAACTTCCACACTAAAACAAAATGTGCTGACCTACAGTATATTAAATTGAGGCAGTAAATAATTCAAGACAGTAAAAACTGTGTATAATATTCTTTTGTTTTTTTACTTAGTATGCTTTATTCATCCAATGGCTGGAGCCTCTGGGGGCTAAGTCTAGGATGTCATGGAGACCCAGATCCACTATGGGACGGGGGCATCATTGGGCACACCAGAGGAGTTTTCTGCTTGGGTTTCTGGTGGAGGGCATGTCTGGTGGACTCCACGGCATAACTGTGCCTTGTGTCTGAGATGCCCCCCAGTGGATCAGCGCTCGCTGGTGCTCCATAACAGTGCATCCCATCGTCACCCGGGAGTTCCAAACCAGAGGCACTCAATCCCCCCCTCCCCCACGGAGGTGGAGAGTGTGCAATGACCGCTCAATCCACCCCGGCCGGCCCTCGAGCATCCCATGTTGCTCCTCAACCCGGGTCACCCGCGTCACAACTGCAATTCTTTCTGCTGTGCCGACGGGCCAGACAATAAATTTTAATTTTGTAATTAACATTTTTATCTTATCCCACTTACATTTTTCTTATGGGGTTCCATTATGCTGTATTTTTGCATTATAAGCCGTTTTCAAAACAGAGCGGTGACGAGTATAACTTAATCTGCCATGTTTGTGTAACCCCCATACAAATGGAGGTTCCCAAAAAGTCTTCCTTGAGCTTGCCTAAATGCTCACTGCCAGGCTGGTGTCCTGCATTTTAGCAGTTTAAATGTGATTACCAGAGCCTGTATAGCCTCTGTGTACTGTCTTTTTAAGAGCTGCCAGATTGCAGCTTAAGTAATCTGCGAGGGAGCTCTGTTGAAAGATGTAACTATTTACTGAAAATCATTTAGAGTGATAATGATAATGTAGCTTGTCTAACCTGCTTTCTTTGTAGCAAGGACTGTTTTGTTTGTCTCCACTATCTTGGTTCTGGACTGCAAATTGGACCAATCAGTACTGGTGGGACCTAAAATGTAGCCGGACTACAGAAGCTGTCTGAATTCAAAATCTGTAGGAACTGTAGTTTGAACTTTTTGCACCTTTTTTTGCAACTGAAGGGGGAGCTCTTGCTTTGACTGACAGCCAAATCAGCCAACCAAATGTTTTAAATCTTGGGGAAGTCCCGGGCTGCTTGCAGTTTTCAGTTAGATCTAAGCTGGAAGCTGAACAAGAAGGAGCTGAAGTGTCTCTGAGCAGCAATCCTGCGTGGATTAGCATGGGAGAACTCTGAAAAGGCTACGTTTTTGGCCTGCATGTCAGTGTGCTGCTCCTGAGAGGGAGAGAAGAGAATTATTTTGGACTAAATTCAAGTTTGTGTGACTACAGTAAGCTACTGAAGTGGGCCAGGCTCAACCTGAAGACGACCGAAGATTTTGCTGAATGCAGTCGGCCTGTCAGGAGTTCCAGTTACCCCTAAGCTCCCGGTGTGTGCAGAGATTTTGCGATTGTGACCGGGGAGCGCTTTGCCTGGTACAATAGAATTCCCTTAGATGTAAATGTGCTATGAGCTGCTAGTGGGTTGTGAGTTAGTCCCCCACTGTGTGAACTGTGTTTTGCTTGCTGGAAGCTGTATCCAGCCCAAAACGGACTGCATCCGAATTTGTCTCCATGCGGTCTGGGCCTTGCCAGACTGGTCCAGCCAGACTACCCAATGCACAGAGAAGCTATCAACGAGAGACCTGCCTGGGGATCAGCCCCCTGCTCCACGCTTGAACAGGAACGATGCCTCTGCGACTCATGTGGGCCCTGCTTCTCCTGGCATTCCAGATCAACCTGCTGCAGTCTCGATTTTCGTCCAGCCTGTGTCCAGTCTTGGGTATCGTGAGTAAATACCAGGGTAGCTCCCTGCAACAACAGCTTTATCTGAGTGTGTCATTTGATTGTCCTGTTGTTTCATTTCCTTTACAAGCTGAGCCCTCTGGCTCTGAATTACAAATATTGTGTACTGTGCATGTTGTATTTTCCATCACAGGGCCCCAGCCAGCTGCAACCCCGGGCAACGGTCCGGGCTAGCCTATCTCTTCTCCACCTGGGTACCCAGAGGTAGACTGTGTGGGGGAACTCAAAGCGCATGCATAACTGCTTGATTGATAGAACCTTTAAGCTAATTAACCTGATTTTGCCCTTCCCTTGTTCAAGTCCCCTGAATAAATCAGATCTAACTTGTTCTGCATTTAATCTGACTGTGGTTCCAGTTTGTGATCAAAGTATTGTACTGTTGCTATTTGCTGTGCATAACCTTGTTTTACAGGGGGGCCCCTGGGTCGAGCCAGAGGAACCAGCACTGGGGGTTAAGTGCAAACAGTGTGGGTACTTGTGTGGTGTACCACAGGTGTTGTGAAATTGATTATTGTACAGTGGTCAGGTCACTAGAGGGGAAAGAGGGGGGTTACAGTGTCCCGGAGGGCTGTGCCCAGGTTAGCTTGACCACTACCAATCCTGATCTCTGGGTGGAGGTACCTGTTTCAGAACTCAGGCCTCTTAACCTGCTACTAGCCAAGCAGGCAAGGGTAGTTGCCCTTGGGATAGCGCCACCTAGGGGTTACATAAGGATAATGGTAACAGTCACCCTCTATGCAGAAAATATTTCAAAAGTTACATATATAAAAGTAATACTTTTCTCTCACTGTATTCTTTCTGGTCTTGTAAATTTTTGCCCACACGGTGAGTCTATGAAAATTTCAGCCTGGGAGAAATGGAGAAAAGCTCCTTTATTCGAATTCATCACGTATTCCGTTTCCATATTGATTTACAAAAGTTAATATGCTATTGTAGCAGCTCCATTGGTAACGCTCTTCAACAGATCCTTCCTAGAAGGGGAAAATTCAAGCAAAATGGAAGGTAGCCCTGGTAGTACCAGTACACAAGGGTGGCCATAAAGAACCAGTAGAAAATTACCGGCCTCTCTCTCTTTCTGTCTCTCCTCTGTTCACTGGCCAAAGTGCAAGAGGGATAATTCTGTAATCAAATGTAGGACTGTATGCAGCAGCATGGTTTCAGAAAACACAATGGAACTGACAACGCTGGGAGTTGGCCACAGATATATACAGAGCCATGGATCAGGGGCATAAAACTGGTGAAGTCTTTATTGACCTCACCAAAGCCTTCAATCTAGTAAATTACAGTCTTCTCCTGAACAAACTAGGACTGGATGGACTGTCCCTATGGTGCATAACTGACTACCTGACTAACAGATCACAGCTAGTAAGATTGAAAGGTGTCCTCTCAGATCAGCGTACAGTTACTGACAATATTCCACAAGACTCCATCCTTGACCCTCTTTCATTCTCACTTTTTATAAATGAAATGTCAGAAACCTGTGGTGGGGCAAACCTTTTGCTCTATGCAGATGATGCTGTTCTCTACCGAAGTTCCAGTAACATTAACAGTGTTAATGCCCAGCTCACGAAAGACTTTAGCAGGCTGAAAGCTGGGTTCACAACCAACAACTTAATCCTAAACTCAAAAAAGACCAAAGCAATCCTATTTGGCCCCAGGCACCTAGGTGCAGCCCGCCAGAATGTGCTAAACATTAATACAATTCATGGTTCTCCTTTTGAGGTTGTGGAGTCCATAAAATACCTGGGAATTTACCTGGACCTAGAATTGTCACTTAGTCCTCAAGTTGAACAATTACGCAAGTCTGTGCGCCGAAAAATTGGGCTGCTGTACCACCTCAACTACATATCCAAAGAATCTAGGCTAGCAATTGGAAGTTCCATACTACTTCCTATACTGCTATATGGTGCCCCAGTATTCAGAGCTGCCAGGGCAACAGAAATCTGAAAACTTAAAATTACTCTATCATAGAGTTGCTTGCTTTGCAACAGGGTCCCCAAATAGGGTGCGTCATTGTAGGGTACTGAAGTTACTCAGTTGGCTACACTGGAGGGCAGACTAGATTACTCCCTACTCAGCCTAGAATTCAGATTAGTAAAAGGTCCTGCACTGCCCAACCTGAGGGATATTCTGACTGTCAAGCTCCAAAGAAGAATTCTCCAGTCCTCAATCCACACACTACTAGAATTTCCATGGGTGAGGTCCAATATAGAGGAAAGGTCCTTTGCCACTCTAGCCCCATCACTATGGAACAATCTTCCACCCGCCCTTCAAGATTGCTCATCCTTGGGAATTCAAGGAAGGGCTGAAGACCTCCCTACTAAAGAGTAATAAATGCAGCTGTCTTCGTTGAGATGGTCTGTCCCCCCTAAAAGTGTTCTTTTGCCTCTATTCAATACTTGAATTACCCGCCATAACTGTCCACTTCGCTTGACTGCAGGCATGATTTGCCTGGCCTCCCTTGAGCTGTAATTACACGTTCCATATGTATTTGGTTCCAAATCTATGCAGTACAGATTCTATGTACCTCTGTTCTATATGTGAATAACCTATTGTCATCTTTAACTAGTAAGTAGTAAAATGTTTTTATATCAAATATGAACAAAGGATAAACTCGACTAAGCCAGAGCTCATTTACAACGAAGTCCCATGGTTTCAGAGTTCGTAATAACACAGTAATATATGACTGTGTGTTTAAAGTACGAATATACAAACATATGAAAATTGCCAGTAGAAAAAGTCCTTATGGTCCATCAAGTCTGCTCGATTGTGCAGCTAGCAGCCCTTATTCTGCAGCTGCCCCCCCCCCCTTGACCCCTCCCCTGTCTGTCCCAGCCCCTTTGAAGCCACCCACTGTTCTACTGGATACCACTTCTGCTGGTAACACGCTCCACCTTCCACCACCCTCTCCATAAAAAGGTGTTTTCTCATCTCCCTCTGGAACCTTCCCCCCTCCAATCTCACACCGTGACCTTGGATGTCCCTACCCTCCCTTAGTTTGTAAAGCCCCTCCGTGCAACTCTTGTTAATTCCTCTCATGTACTTGAAGGTTTCAATCATATCACCCCTATCCCTCCTCTCCTCCAGTGAGCACATGTTCAATTCCCTCAGCCTACTGTTGTAAGGTAAGTTCCCCAGACCATAGATTGTCTTTGTCACCCTGCACTGCATCCCCTCTAGTAACTTAATGTCCCTCTTCAGGTAGGGGCACCAGTACTGCACGCAGTACTCCAGGTGTGTCCTAACCAGCGATCTATACAATGGCAGAATCACCTCTCTCCCCCCACCCCTTGAGGATATGCCCCTAGCAATACAACCCAGCATTCTGTAGGCCTTTGCAGCCATCATTCTCCATTGTGCTGAGTTGCTCATTGTTCCTGTAATGAGCACCCCCAGATCCTTCTCCCCCTCAGTCATGGCTAACTGCACTCCCACCAGGTGGTAACTTCTCCTAGGGTTTTTGGCCCCAAAATGCAGCACCCTGCATTTTTTGGCATTGAACCCCATTTGCCAGGTTTCCAGCTTTGACAGATCCTCCTGCAACCCCTGCCATCCCCCTAGGTTATCCACCACCACTCCCAGCTGGGTATCATCAGCAAACAGACTGATTTTGCTCTTGTTGCCACCGAAATGTCTGCAATGAATATCCCAAACAACACTATTTCCAACACTGAGCCCTGTGGAACTCTGCTCGTCACCGCCCTTGGGGATGATAACTCCCCACCCACCACCACTCTCTTCTGCCAATCTTGTAGTCCATTCACTACCCAGCCCACCATCTTCACACTTGCCCCTGTACTTTCTAGCTTGTTTCCTAGCCTCCCATGCAGCACCGAGTCGAATGCCTTACTGAAGTCCCGGTACAGGACATCCACTGCATGGCCCCTGTTCAGTTGTCTAGTTACCCAGTCATAGTACTCCACCAGGTTGGTCTGGCAGATTCTGCCAGTGGCAAAGCCATGCTGTCTACTGTCTTGCAGCCCATTGGCTTCCAGAAGGGACACCATCCTCTCTTTCAGGTTTGTCTCCATCAGCTTACTGACAATGGATGTGAGGCTCACCGGTCTATAATTCTCCGGTTCATCCTTGGGGCCACTCTTATGGAGAGGTACCACGTGAGCAATCCTCCAATCGTGAGGTACACACCCAAAATCCAGTGAGGCATTGAATAGATCTGCCAATGGCCCTGCTAGGACCTCTGCCAATTCCTTCAGTACCCTAGGGTGAACACCATCTGGCCCCAGTGCCTTGTCCACCCTCTGTGCCCTCAAACCCTCCAACACCCAGTCCACTGTGATTTCCGTCTGTCACCCCCTCTCCCTCCATTCCTGCCCTCAGACCTCCCATGAGTATCGCGCCCCCCCCTTCTTCAAAAAATGAGTAGAAGCAGTTGTTAAGCGCTTCTGCCATTTCACCCCTGCTTCCACCCATCCCTCTTCTCTCCTAATCCTAACTATATGGTCCTTATAGCTCCTTTTCTCCCTGATGTACCTGAAGAACTCCTTCTCCTCCTCCTCCTGAATGCCCTGCACTGGCCTGAGCTCCTTTGACACCTTGGCTGCCCTTGCTGCCCTTGTCACCTCCTTCGCTTCTTTCAGGTACTCCTCCTTGCCCTCCCCCTCCTGTTTTTTGTACCTCCTAAAGGTGTCCCTTTTCTTCCTTACCTTTTCCATGACTCCTTTGCTCACCCAACTAGGTTCTTTGCCCTAGCCTTCTTACTCTTGGCCTTGCCGCAGGTTTTAGTTGCCTTCACTATCCCCAGCTTTATGAGCTCCCACCTCTGGTTAGTGTCCATACTAGGTTGAATTTTGGCCAGGTACTCTTTTACTGTTACCCCCATCCTCCCGAAGTCGGCTCTCCTGAAGTCCAGCTCCCTTGTGTCGGATACTGTTCCTTCCTTACTTATATTCAACGTGAATCATACCGAGTGGTGGTTGCTGTCTGCCAGTGGTTCTTCCACCCTCAGTTCTCTCACAAACTCCCCATTTGCCAGCACGAGGTCCAGGGTGTTTCCTAACCTGGTTGGTTCACTGACCATCTGAATCAGGAAGCTGTCCAGCAATACCTACTTCCTTCTTTGCTTGGTGGCTGGGGTACTCCAATCCACTCCCAGCAGATTAAAGTCCCCCACGGTCACCACTCTCCCCTTACCGCAGGTCCTCCTGATCTGTCCCGCTAGTTCCCTGTCTAACTCTTCTGTTCTTCTGTCTGGGAGGGCGGCATGTGCACCACTCCCATCCTGAGATTCCTATTCCTTGAGTCTTGGATTTGCATCCATAGTGACTCCATACTGCCCTCCTCCCATACAGTCCTTCTCTCACATATAGCACCACCTCCTCCTTTCCCTTTTACTCTATCCCTGCGGAATATCCTGTACCTTGGTACCGCCAGGTCCCAGTCATGGTAATGGGTGGCCCATGTTTCGGTGATGGCCACCATGTCTACCTCCCCCTCTGCCATCAGGGTCTATAGCTGCAGAGGTTTATTCCCCAGGCTTCTAGCATTCAGGGTGACCACCTTCCACCCCCTTACCGTCCCCCCCCATCCCCTCCTTCCCTCCCATTCTAACATCCTCTCTAGTACTTGCCCTTAATCCATTGTCTCTGTTATTTGGGGTGGGGAGGGGTGGTTAAGCTTGTATGACTTCCCATCTTGTGGCCAGTGCTTGCCCTTCCCCCCCCCGCTCCTGGTTTAAATTCCCATCCTCTTCTATGTAATCACTAATTCTCTGTTTCAACACGTTCTTGCCCTCCTTGCTTACGTGTAATATGTATGTTCTGTCTATTCATTAATGTAATAATTCCGGAGTTGCCCCTGAAAAGGGGACACTTCGTCTCAGTGGACCTACCTGGTGAACCAAATTTAGTAAATACATTTTATCAAAAACTGCCCTCTTAAAGCACTCTTCTGCTTACTCTCCGATATTATTAATTCCATGTCCTCTGCTTTCCTCATAGTGAAGACTGCCATTATCATTAATACCATGCTCACATGTCTCCTCTTCCATTTTTGGAGAGGCGCAGAGCTCACATGCCTGGAGACATCTGATGTCAATGACATCACTGTGTCATCATGTATGAAAATCGACGATATAGAGAAAATGTGTTATTGGAAGCGGAAGACAAAGCAGAGCAAGGAAACGTACACTAATAATGTCTGTGTAACCTGTACTAGTATCAATTTGTCACTGTATCTTGTTGTTAATCTGTAATTCCGGCTCCCCCCTGAAGAAGGGACATAGGTCTCATTGTGCCCATAGGGTTAACAAAATCCAATAAATGAATTGTATAAAATTAGAGAAGATAAAAGGAGCAGTCAGGGAAGTAATAATGTTGTAATGAGCACAGCATACCGTGACCAGTTTGGAGCAACCAAAATGTAAATTTTAAACATTTGAGAATATTGCGAAGTACACCACAAGGAAGACAAGATGACAGGGAATAAATAGTACTTGAGGGTAAGCAAAAGAGAGCGTTAAAGTGTTTTTTGACAAATAGCTCATTTACTTTTGTAAATTAATATGTAAACTGAAAACTTGTAATGCATTTGTATAAAGGAGCTTTCAGGCTTAGATTTTAACAGAGTCTTCACATGGGCAAAAGTTGCAAGTTCCAACAGAGTAAAGGCAGCTTCTCCCATTAATGTGTCAGGGAGCTAAACACGGAGTCGGTTAATCTACGTGAGGATTTGTAGGCCCATCTTTGCCCACAAGCTCTGGGCAGACAGTAACAGAGGGTTTACGACAGATGGACCCAGAGCACATCAGATCCCTGGTTACTGAAGATAATTCCACAGAGCTGTGTGATTGAGTCCTCTTCTGTATCCTCCAAGGGAGGCATTTTTCCAGTCCTTGGTCTCTACAAATTTCATGAAGGATTACCTGCAGCAAACTCCCAGCTCAGTCCCCTGCTCTGGACCACCTCAGCGCTGCCATACCAGTTTGTGTGGTGTTGAGGACAAGAAGTCAGACCAGAGCCTTCCCTCCCTGCGTCCTGGCCCCACGGACCCTAAGATTACCTGCAGCAGACTCCCAGCTCAGTCCACTGCTCTGGCCCACCTCAGCGCTGGCTTACCAGTCTGTGTGATGTTGAGGGGAAGAAGTCAGACTGGAGCCCTCCCTCCCTGCGTCCCGTCCCCATGGACCCTAGGATTATCTGTAGCAGACTCTCAGGTATTGAATATTGAATTTAGGGAGGCAGTGTAGCACAGTGGTTTAAGGCTCTGAGCTGCAAATCTGGAGACCTGGGTTTGAATCCCAGAGCCACCACTTGCATACTGTTTGATCCTGAACAAGTCACTTAACTTCCCTGTGCTCCCAGGTTGCAGCTGTAAACAAGCTTTCAGCTTAGTGTGGCTCACCTGGTTAAACAATTGTAATTAAGTGCAGCCAGCAACAGCTCGCAGGCGTGTGGTGCCATCTTGCTCACCTCCTTCTCCGACCACGTGGTCCCTTTTTATGGGGTTGGCGGACTAGTTTTGATTGTTTTTTTATACTGCTGAGGAGCCCAGAAATACTATTTTATTTTGGGTGTCCTCCGGTTACTTTAAGACACTGTATCAATTGTAGCCTGCTTTCCTGTGCACCGTTTTGCTATCTTTTTATGATGTGTTTGCTTAGCTGCCTATACTGTTAAGTTTAATTAATTTACCCAGCGTTATGTTATGAATCTGAATCAACTGCTCTGCCAGGCTCCTTGTTGCTTGTACTCTAGTGAATTTTCTGTTTTATGCCTCCTAGCTGTATGATTCTCTGCTAAGTTAAGGGCAAGCATTGCTGTCTGAGTGTAAGCTGTGTTTCTGCATAAGAATTACTTGGTCCCCTATCCTTTCACCTGCCCCCCCACAATATCATAGCTCATCTCAGGTTTCAACTGCTCACCTTTTTCTGCTTCCTTTCTCATCTCAGTCCCCTGCTTCCACCCACCTCAGCGCTGCCATACCAGTCTGTGTGGTGTTGAGGGCTAGAAGTCAGACTGGAGCCCTCCCTCCCTGCGTCCCATCCCCAAGGACCCTAGGATTACCTGCAGCAGACTCCCAGGTATTGAATTGAGTGCAACTGGCAACAGCTCGCAGGTGTGTGGTGTCATCTTGCTTAGCTCCTTTTCTCTACAGTGGTGGAGCCGCGCAAAACGCAGCTCCGCTTGCATTGGCCTGCCCTCCCACCCCAGGCTATCTCTCAATTTATTGATCCCGTATATCTGCCAAAACCAATTGGTGGAGTTCTACACCCCTCTCTGTCGTTAACTTGGTAGGTGCTGGTTTTTCATGGAATCTCCCCTGATCTAATAACCAGGTGGTGGTACCTTCCAAACCTGGGAAAAGGAACGTGTTAACCTTCTCAATCTGGTTACACGTGTTGTATCAGACAGTATTAGGGTTCTGCCTCAATTAAATTAGACTTATTAACTTGGCTGGGTCTAGATCCACTTGTACCATGATCTGTGCTCTAATACTTGTTGCCGTGGATCCATACGGAGGAAGTTAAGGCTTCTCTAGGGACCATGTATTGATGAAGTCACAATTAAAATTGTTACCCCGAAGATATCTACTTCTTATCAAAGGGGATCTTTAATGCTTCCTGTTGTCATGCACTGGGCAACGTAAGACTTGCAGGGAGTTTCAAGAGTGTAATTATTGAAATATTTGATCGCAGGGTTATCTGTTGTTTACGTCTTTGGCACTGGGTTCTGTAATTTCTTGGAGCGGCCAGGATGGTTTCAACAATAGAGTACTAGCACACAACACAGGGCCAGATGTACACCCTCAGTCAGTCAATCACTCAATCATCTCTATTTTACCAGGCGAAACACCATTGAGTTTATTTATTTATTTATTTTGTTGACCGGGTAAGTGCACTAGACAAATCCTGCCTATTTCCAGGCACAACCCAGGGGAGGGGGATACAGATGAATGCCAACTGACCTTGAACCAGATTAAGCTGTTGGTGGTATTTTTAGTGAATGAGTTAAAGCTCATTTGCAAGGTGGACCTGGGCGAGGTATACATAACAAATAACATTTCAGATAACAAGGAATACAGAAATTGTGGTGGGAATAAAATATAAACATAAGTAGGGTAATTCCGCTTATAACCTTCTCACCAAAGAACAGCATGGTTTTCATCAGGGACACAGAACTTCAACCGCCCTACTGGAGTTCTCCATTTTCATCCACTGTGCTCTTGATAACGGGAGACTGGCTGGCGCAGTCTTCCTAGATTTATCTAAGGCCTTCGACGCTGTCAATCAAACCTTCCTCATCACTACTCTCTCTCACCTTGGCCTCTCCCAGGACGCCACGGCATGGTTCATTGACTATCTGTCCAATCGCTCCCAGCGAGTCAAAAGTTGTAGCACCCTCTCCAAACCCCTCCCGGTCCTAGGTCTTAGGACCCCTCCTGTTTAGCATTTACCTCAACACCCTACCAAAAGTGTACTCTGAGAATATCCTCCATCATGCAGATGACGCCATTCTCTACTCCTCCCATACTAATCCAATCTCCCTTCAACACTCCCTCCAGAACTCCTTTAACGAAGCAGAGTCCTGGTTTATCAAGCACAAATTGGAGTTAAACCAAAAAAAAAACAGCAAGGTTATGCTGTTCTCCCACCACCAAAACTGACACAAGGATTCCCTGCTCCTCATCCACACCTCCCTTTCTCTCCTCCTTGAGCAGGTGAACACATTTTAAATACATGGGTGTCACACTTGACTCTGCTGTCACCTTTCACGACCACATTCACCACCTCTGCACCTCTGTCAACTCCCGACTTGGTCTACTCTACTGCCATAGGGACTGTCTCCCCCCAATGCCCTCCAACTTGCAGTTATGTCCTCTGTCCTGTCCCTCATTGATTACGGCATCCTTATTTATGAGGCTGCTGGCAATACTGCCCTTCACAGAGTCAAAGTCTCTTTGAACAAAGCCTGCTGCCTGGCCACAAGGTGCCCTAGAACCACCCACATCTGCATTCTCTATTGCCAAGCTACCTGGCTGAACTTTGAAGACAGGCTAAAGTACCAGACCTGCCTTCTCGCCAGGAAGATATCCGATGCTCTTACTGCCCCCAGCCTCTCCCCCCTCATCCAACCAGCCCTCTCTACTGTGGCCACTCATATCTTGTACAGACCTACGCTACTAGTCCCTCGTCTTAAAACTTCACTAGGCAAGCTCTCTTTCTCATATACAGCCCCCTCCTGGCTAAACTCCATTCCCTACTCTATCACCCAGGAACCCAAACTTGGTCGCTTCAGATCCCTACTCCCTGACCACCTTCTCACAACCCGCTCCTGCAACTGCCCCTAGCCCCCCTCCATCCACCCCCAACAGTGGACTCTGGTCCAGTTTGAATGTCTTCTAGACTTAACCACCTCCAGAGCTAAGTGTTTCACCCATTGCTTGTATTTCAGTTTTATACTGTATGTACTTGCCTGTAGCATTATCACCTATTGTGTATGATTTTGTCACCAAGCTGTTGTATTCTCTGTATACTGTCTGTAAAGTTTTGTCCTTCTCTGACATGGAGCCTTTGTAAATGAGTCTCTGACTCAAAGGATTGTAATTCTGATACTGTTCAATAAATAAATAAAAACACTGGGATAATACATTATTATTTTTTTTGTTACATAGATTGCAACATATTCCATAACCAGAGAAAAGGAGCAGCAGTTAAGTGTAGAAAGCACAGAAGAGGGAGATACGCTGAGGTAGAGACACACCAGGGGTAGGGGAGTGGGAGAGATAGGAGAGCTAGGGAGATGATACACTGGGGCAGTGAGGTAAGAGAGAGTACGATGCGTATGGCAACATTAAGAGTTACCAGAGGCTCAGTCTTGTACTACTCTCTCACTACACTGTACTGTGACTGAGTGCTTGAGTTTGACTCACATGTTCTCTGACTTCAGGAGTTTCCCCAAGCATAAGAATACGCTCTTTGGTTCATTACTATTATATCCCGATTTGTACCTTATAATAATTACTGTATTGTCCTACAGGATAAACCAAAAATGATGCTACGTAACTTCTGTATCTTTTTTTTTTTTGCTCCCTCCCAGCTCCGGGCCGGCCTCTCCTTCAGGCCACATATGCCCTCCGTGCTGCACTGCCTCGGATCAGCCACCTCTTCACCCCCATATTGCAGCCCTCTGGGTAGCCCCCGGACATAACCCTTCGCCGGGTGGGTCCCTCTCTTCCGAGGGTGACGACACCAGTGGGGCGGCCAGCGCCAAACTTGCCCTGGGTGCTGCTAGGGATGGTGCGTGCACTGTCCTCGGACTCGCAGCAATGGGAGCCGGCGACTGTCATCCGGTGAGCTAATGGGCTCTTTTCCCATTTGCTCCCCAGGGGGCATGGTGTGCCACCAACATAAGGCTGACGCCAACGTTCACCATGCCCCCTTAGTGAATGGGACCCCATGCACTGCCGTGCCCCCAGCCTCCACCAGGGGTCAGCAATCGCTGGGTCTCATCCCCGCCCTCCCCCCGAGAGAAGGCGAGCTGTCAGCCGACACTCAAGCCTTCTCTCCCCAGCCGGTCCTCTAGTACCCGAGTCCGTTCCCGAACCTGCGTTGCTGGCGTCGCAAGTGGAAATCCAACCACTGTGCCGACGGGCTGGCCAACTTCAGTATCTTAATTATCTTATCTCTTCATTTTCTCTTGTTCTCCTTCGACTTCTGTGGGGACATTCTCTATAATGAAAGCTATCCCTCAGACAGCTACTCTACCCTAGCTTGGGAGGGTTACCCCATTATTTCATACAGTGGGCTGTTGGCTAACACCCTGTCCTCCCTTGCTTGCTTGGAAAGAAGGCAATGTCGCTTACTGGGTTACTACCTAGCTACTGTAATGCTCTGTCTGAAACAGAACTTTTTCACTTGTCCTGTATATCTTTGGGTTGCTTTATTTATTAGATCATCGGCTTACAGACCTTTGAGTCATAGACTCATTTACAAAGGCACCTCACCAAGAGAGCAATACATCACAGCAAACAAAACAGTACAGTACATAATGCTTAGATTAAAAAAGCAACCAGTGTTACAGGCATTCACTGGTGGCACACGCTTGGTAATAGGTAAATCACGGTAATCATAATATAGGTACACGAGTACCACATCAGGTAGCAACCAGAGATATTTTGTTACATTAGTCAGCAGATGTTGCCTGAGACCCCAGGTATATACAGCAAAAGTAGACAGGGCAGACCCAGCCTAGGGGTGAGGGTAAGGGGCAGATGGGGGATTATGTGCAGTTGTAGCAGTGAGTGCTTGTCAGATGGCTTCTGAGGGAGACCTTGAAAGGACCAAGCTTACTGGAGTCAGCTATTTTGACTGGGAGGGAATTGAACTAGGAGGGAGCCCGATAGCAAAAGGAACTCTGGGCCATAGAGGTCCTTACCCTGGGGACAATAAGGAAGGTTTTGACAGTGCTGTGGGTGGGGACTGAGGGGGAGGCACGCTGCAGGGAGGTGGTGACTCCGGGGGGGGGGGCCCTAGCAGGATTTTTTTTTTTTTTTTTTACAAGAAGGCAGATTTGGAAGCAGAGTCTTTCTTCAAGGATGAGCAAGTTGGTGGTGGAGAACAGCAGGCACGTATGGGTGCGCCTAGGGGCTCCCAGCATTAGCCTGCAGGCTTTGTTTATAGAGAGCTGGATTCTTGCAAGCACAATGTTGTTGGCTGCAGCATAGATGGGCAGCCCATAGTCGATTAGTGACAGGACAGAGGAGGTGATTTCCAATCTAAGGGCCTCTTGTGGTAGGCAGTCCCTATGGCGGTATAACAGTCCAATCCTGATATTGGTGGCAGCAGAAAAGGCATTGATATGGGAATGGAAGGGGAGTGCTGAATCAAAGGTAATGCCCAGATACTTGTAGGGGGAAACCTGCTCAGTAGGGTTTAGTGTGCTAGGCAGAATCACGAGAGAGGCACCACTGGCTTTGCTCTGGGGATGCGAGAGGAGCATAGCTTTGGTCTTTTTTAGGTTCAGGACAAGCCTTCGTGATGTGAACCAATGCTCAGTTCTATCAAAAGCTTGTTGGAGGGTGGCCTGGAGTGTGTTGGGGTTGGGGTCAGCGGCAAAGAGTACAGCGTCATCCGCGTAGAGGAGGATCTTACTTGGGCAGGCCAAGGGGAGGGAGTTGAGGTAGAGAATGAAGAGGAGAGGGTTGAAATGGAGCCCTGGGGAACCCCAGAGCGGACAGGTCGTGTGTCAGATAGGGTGCTATTGATTTTTACACACTGAGTTCTGGCAGAGAGGTAGCTGGTGAACCATGCAAGGGGGGCCAGGGGAGACACCAAGGCATCTGAGGGAGTCAAGCAGGAGAGGATGGCAAACCGTGTCAAAGGCCTTGGAAAGGTCAATGAACATGGCACTGGCAGGACTTCCGGCATCAAGAGCAGAGTGCAGGAAGTTGGAGAATTCAAGTAGCGTGGTTGTGGTGCTGTGACCTGCATGGAAACCATGCTGTTCAGGGCACAGGATATTGTGCATGGCCAGGTATTCGGCAAGCTGGTTGGCAACTACTTTTTCAAGGGCCTTAGAGTGGTGGGGAGGATGGAGATAGGTCAGTAGTTACCCGGGGTCACTTGATCACCGCTCTTTAGGATGGGAGTGATGATGGCGGTTTTCCATGTGCTGGGGAACTGCCCCAGGCACAGAGAGCGGTTGAGCAGCTCGGTAAGTGGGACCAGGATAGCATCCAACGTCAGACAAAGTAGCCTAGTGTTCAGTAGGTCGGTGTCGGGGTTGTTACTACTAACTGCTTTTTGCAGAAGGGGTCTAGCCTATAACGGGGAGATGGTACATAGGTAGAAAGGAGGTCTCTGGAGAGTGGGCAGGGGTGCTACTGGGATGGGGTCAAAGAAGTTACTGGGCAGGACTGAACTCAGGTCTGAGAAAGTGTGGTTTAGGCAGTCTCCAATGCCAAGGGGGTCAGAGCAGACAGTGCCATTAAAGGAGAGTTAAGAGGGGGGTTGGGGAGCGGGATTTCCCATTCAGCTCCTTTACATTATTCCAAAAGTTTCTAGCCGACCCCCAGGAGGAGACAAGAGCGGATTGGTAGTACTGGGCTTTGACCTGTCGAATGGCCCAAGTATACTTATTGTGCTCAGCGTTGTACGCTTGCCTATCAGCTGGCTTGTCAGATTCCATGGCAATATGCCATAGGTTGTCTCTCACTTTAAGTTTGTGAAGGAGGGAGGGGGTAACCCAGGGCGTGTTTTGCTTTTTGGTGTGATTTCTAGCAAAGGGGGCATAGAGGTCACAGGCAGTGTTAAAAGTGCAAGTGAAAAAAATCCACTGCCTCGTTTATGGATGGTGCAAGCCTGATTGGGAACCAATCCAGTTGTGAGAAGTACAGTTTAAGGCGACGCAGGCCACCTGGGAGTAGGCGACATTACTGGGTGGTTTGTGGTGCAGGTTTGCTGTTGGCAGTGGACCAAGAGAATACGACCGGGGAGTGGTCACTAAGTGTATTGGGAAGCACACTGATATTGTGCACACTCTGGGGGCGGGTAGTAATGGCGATATCCAGGAGGGTGCTGGAGCCAGTAGAGGGGTTGAATCTAGTTGGGGTGGTGACAAGCTGAGACATGTCAAGAGCGGTAAAGATATCTCTGGTTTGGGAGGCTGTGGCAGAGAGCCAGTTGATATTCAGGTCACCAACAATTATCTGGGATATTTTGGGCGGTAGGCCAGAGAGGTAGTCAGCAAGTGCCTGAATGGTGAGGTCTTGCTTTCTGGGGGGAATATAGGCAACGGTGAGAAAGAGGGGGCCCTTACCAGGGTTGGGGGAGATTTATAGCATGAGGGCTTGTGCCCCGTTATCAAGCTTGGGTGGTGGAAGTGCACATCCAAGGAGGGAGTCACGCATGTAAACAGCACAACCACCTCCACGCTTACCCTCCCGATCTTCCCTGAAAAGGGTGTAACCAGGGAGGGAGACGAACGAGTCAGGGGTGGATTTGGATAACCAGATTTCGACGAGTGCGACAATGTCTGGTTGGTGCTGAGTAGCCCAGCATTGGAATGCAGCAACCTTCTTAAGGAGGCTGCAAATATTCATAGAAGCTATGCGGAATCCTTGGAGCCTGGGCAGGCTTGTTCATAACGTTGGGCATGGGGCCAGGGTTTGGATGAATGTTACCTGATAGAAGCAACAGGAGGGTGATTAGGCGCACCAAAGCGTGGTAGTGATTGTGGCATCTCCCCTTGCAACTTGACACGGGGCGGGTGCTGGGGTGGGTAGAGTACGAAGGGTGGGAAAGGCATTGAGGAGAAGAGACTAAGATATGAGTGGGAAGTAAGAGGTAGCGGGGGTGGAAGTGTGGGGGGGGTTACCGAAGGGGGGAGGTGATTGAGCGTCGGGGAGGATCTGGTAGACATGTTGCAGATAAGAGGGAGGGTACTATGCGTAGAAGGTGATGGTCCTAAGTGAGGTGTTCTGGTGTAGGAAGTAGGAGGAGGAGCATAGTCAGTGTCAATACACTTGATCCCGGATGCATTGTGGACGATAATTTATTTGAGCACGACCGAGGATCACCCCTTTAAGAAGTTTCAGAAAGGAGAGACCCTTTAAGGAGTTGCTGTAATTGACTAGTGGTCAGGGGGTGGCCGGCTGGATGCAGAGGTCCAGCCGCCAGCAGGTAACAGCTTCAGGGCCACTTGGCTAAAGTAGAGAGCTGGTTTGGGCTTGTGGCTGCTTTCCTTGGTCAGGGGTGGTGGGCTGGATGCAGAGGTCCGGCCACCAGCAGGTAGCACCAGGACCAATCGGCTGAAGTGCTTGACTTATCCTTGTGCTTAGTGGTGACATTGGGCTGCTATGAACTCTCAAGCATCACTGCAGTGGTCACAAAAAAAGGGACTAAGAATAGCACACATGAATGGGGTGAGCATACCTCATAAGCTACATGAAGTGGAAGCCTGGGTTTCCTTACACAGCCCAGATATCCTGGGTATATCTGAAACATGGCTGAAACCACCCTGTCCCGACACATTATGTCATATAGATAGATGCACCTTGTTCAAAAGTGATAGGCCAGGGATAAAAAAAAGTGGAGGTGTGCTTATATACATTAAAGACCGCCTGTCAGGCATAGTTAAAGACTTTAGTAGTGAGCCTAGTTCTACTCCTGAATGGATCATTATTGAGATTATAATGGGGTCGGTGAAGAAACTCCACATCGGTTGTATCTACAACCCTCCTGTGGGAGGTATTAAAGGGCTCAAACGTATAGTCAGTTTGATTGCTAACCTGTCCCCTGCTAGGAACTTGGTTCTGATAGGGGACTTCAGCCTGAACTGGCTGAAGGACAAGCAGACAGGGTATGTGGAGCTCCTTAAACAAATAAATCTGACTTGGATGATCCAGTCCCCCACTGGTCTCAAATCCAAATCCTTTAACCACTCCCTCATTGACTGGCCACTGACAAACAGGGAGGACATGACCATTGCAGCTGAAGTACTGCCGGATTCCATAAGCAGCCACTCTCCTATTTATTGCACCTAATCTTGCCATAAGATACACCCACCCCCCAAGCTCATCTCATTCAGAAACATTGCTAAAGTGGACATGTTTGGACATGTTTGCTCTCAAATCAGATGCGAGGGGAATAAATTGGTCTAACTTATACTCACTTACTAATGTCTGTGCAGCATTGGGTTTTCTAGTAGCATCCCTTTCATCAATCCAAGATAAACACTTCCCTCTCATCATGAGGCAAATCAGAGGGGGTAACACGAAATGGACCTCAAGGGAATTGGTGACTAAGATCAAACTAAGAGATAAGGCCTGGGGACTCTATAAGACTCATCCTGCTACTGAAAACTTGAACAGCTATAGGAAACCGAGCTATCAATGTAAATATGAGTCAAAATTGCTGAAGGCCTCCTATTTTAAGGCGCAGCTAGTAAAAAATATTGGTGACTTCCAAAGCTTTTGGGTGTCGGTGAACTCGGTATTGAACCTACCCCCAAGCTAAGTACTGTCAACCTGATCAATGTCTCTGGCCTGCAAACAGACCATAACATTGTGTCAGACATAGCACTAAATTCACGAATTTGGAATCTCTCCAATCCCACCTCCCACTAGCCTCCCACAATATCCAATCTAAACATCAGCGTGATCTGAAACCTTAACCATCCAAACTTCTGTTTCAGAACCGCCTCGCCTCTTGGGATTAGTGGACTCCTGTGCACTCTACCGATCTCAGGTAGTGCAGGTAGTGATGGGATGTGCCCCAGGTTCCTGAAACTGGTGTCTGATTGCATTGCTAAACCGCTTTCATTTATCATCAACCTATCTCTAACTATGTCCACTGTTCTTATGCTCTTGAAGGAAGCCAGAGTGGTCCAAATTTACAAATTAGATGACCTCGATCTGCCTGAGACCTATAGACCAGTTTCAATATTGCCTCATATGAGTAAGATTCTTGAGAAAATAGTGTTTTATCAAGTCTCGTAATATCTTGAAACATATTACCTACCGTCCAGGGATCAGCACGGATTTAGGAAAGGGTATGGCACAACAACAGCAATAACACAATTTACAGATCATGACCTCAGAGTGGAGGATAAGGGGAGGCGTAACTGGTGCCATCTTCGTGGATCTATCCAAGGTATTTGACATGGTGGATCATGGCATCTTACTCCAGGAATTGGATACCCTGGATTTCTCACCAAGTACCTCAGACTGGGTCCAGAGCTACTTTACTAACAGAACTCAAATGGTCCAAATTGGGGGAGCCTTATCCAGCCCACTTAATGTGAGAACTGTGTTCCCCAGGGGTCCATTCTTGGACCACTACTCTAGTCAGTATTTGTCAACCATCTGCTCTTTGAACCATCAGGATCTCACAGGATCATGTATGCGGATGACTTAATCATATTCAGCAGTGACAGTTCCCCTCAAGTCTAAATGTAACCCTAATCAATGACTTCTCGCCTGCATTTAAATGGTTCTCGCAACATAGACTCATCGTCAACTCGAGAAAAACAAAGACCATGCTATTTGGTTGAAAAAGTAGGCTCTTGAGATAAGATCATAATCTTGACATCCACACACCGGATGGATCCTTGATCAAACAGGTACTTGATTTCGGGTACCTTGGGGACAACTCTGGACCCCTCCTTAACATGTGCTACACACATAGGACAGGCAATTAAAAGGGTGAACCAGAGAATAGGGGCTTGCTGTCGGCTGAAACATCTGCCGACCCCAGAAGCTAGGCTAGCAATCAGAATAGAGAGAGAGAGAGGAGAGTGCTGCATGCAGTTAGCCTGAAGGACCTCAGAATTTTTTCTCTGCTGAACTGGCAACACTGCTCCAAAGCTCTCTCTCATCAGAGACCTTCCTTCGAGATATTTCTTACTTTTGACTGCTGCCTTTGAGGTATTTTGAGGAATTTATTTTTACCATTTTTAACGCAGCTGCATTTGGTCCCGCGCAGTCATGGAATTTTTACCGTTTTTCTGCTTCTGCGTTTTTTTCTGAGGTAAATGTTTGCTGCATGCACAATAAAATTGATTTGTTTTTATTTTATTCAATAGTATTTAGTCTGTAAGCTTGTAATTTTACTGCATTTGCGTCAAAATTAGTGTTTTTATTCACGCTTTAGCGGTAGTTTCCTGCATTAGCGCTATTTTCTGGAACCACTTTTCTTTACATTTAATATCATTTAACATTCTTTGAAGAATAATTCCCCTCTTTTCTCTGGGGTGAAACCTTCTTTTTTGTGCAGTGGACTACTGTTGGCAAGAGGCATGATGGTGGTTACTGTTTCTCCTTTCCACTATTGTGAAAAAAACAAAGAAAACAAATAGAACTCTAGCAAGTTTAATTTCAGTTGGCTTAACTTTTTGGCCAAACACTCATTATCATGGCCTCTCAGTCTGCTGCCACGTCTTATAAAAGCATAGAGGAAGGTACCTCAAGTCAACGCAAAAGTGTTGATGAGGATCTAATGAAAATAAGTCTTGATGAAAGTAAAAATTCTAGCCAAGCCTCTAAAAGACAAAGCGAGAGGGGTTCTGACCCAGTCCCTGCTAAAAATAGAAAGATAACAACACTGCTGCCCCTCCCCTCCGAAAGGCCTAAGGGGACATCAGTAGTTGATAAAGATATGCCTTCTGCAAATGAAATAGCTAAAGCTTGGCATTTATATCAGACTTTTACAATGTATGAGCAATATTTTCTCGACTCCTTCAGGGGATAGTACTCCTCTCCATGACTCCAGTTATGCTCAAGGCTTTTATTATGAAGGAGAGGATGATGAAGATGAATTGCCACAGGGTGACCCATTAGACTCAGACAGACACCCTGGGGCTGACTTAAATAATGACAATGATGAAGTTTTCTCCTTTTTTACATTTCTTAAACAGATGTTGGACACCCTGGAACTTCCTTTCCGGGATAACATTGATCACGAGATGTAGAAATGATGGGTCATACTCCTTCAAAGAAATTGATTTTGCCCACACATAATACATTGAAGAAAGCAATTTTTAACATTCTGGAAACCCCTTCATCTGCCTCTGGGGTGGAAAGAAAGATTGAAAGGAAATACCAGCTAGGTAAGTGTACTTCTGATTTTCTCTGTATACATCCAGACCACAAAGGGGTGGTGCAGGCAGCGGCCTGTGACAAAAGCCAGTGTGACACTGTCTCCTCTCCATCCAGAGAAAAGCTAAAAAAACACAAAAACAAAAAAAACTGGATTCTATGGGTAAGAAACCATATACTACTGCTTCTTTGCTGTTACGCATGTCTACTTACATGGCATATACAGCTAGATATCAGAGAGCTTTATTGAAAGCTGTCCTTACCATAGTGCAACATGGGGGAGACACTGTGTTCAGGGATGTCACTGAGACCATGAAGCGGGCCATAGAAGCTACCAAGTATGAGTTTCACATGGTCGTAGATACTAACGACTCAGCCTCGAGGGTCATGGCACAAGCCTTTTTTTTTTTTTTCTCGGGCGGTTTGCTTGGTTAAGAACTACCAGTCTCATTCAGGGTATCCAATCGCAAGCTATGGATTTTTCTTATGAGAACAACTCCCTTTTTGGGGACCAAATTGAGGCTTACATGAAAAGAATGGATGAGTTCAAAACTACTTACAAGGGTAACTCTGCTAAAGAAAAGTCCTCTTCCTCCCAGAAGTCTAGGAACTGGGGCCGGGGGGGCCGGCAGGGGTTATTTTCCTAGGACATTCTTTCCTATGCCAATGCCTATGGATTTTTCCCAAATGAGAGTTTTTTTTCAGACGTAGAGGTAGGAGAGGTCAGAGGAGAGTCAACCTCACTCCTGTTACCTATACTCAGTCCAGACAGCAGTCATCCTGACTCCTTTTTTTGTTTTTGTAATACTTCTTTTCTTCCCCTCGTGACCCACCACTACTTCGGGCTGCCTAGGTCCCATCCACTCCAACTGTCCCTTCCTGAGCCGTCCGACCTCAAATCGCAGCTGTCCCTGGGGTAACCTGGATGTAACCCTTCACCGGGCGGTTCCCCCTCCTCTGAGGGGGGAAGGCACCAGGAGGGGCAACCAGCAGACATACTTGGCCGCAGGCTGCTGCTGAAGTGAAGGGTCTATTTTAGGGCATCGGTGGCAGCGGTGGACCAGCAGCCATCATCCAGTTGGTCACGGAGCGGATTTTCCGCTTTTCTACTGTTCCCTCCTACATGCATCTGCAGTGCTGCTGGTCTCTACCAGAGGCCGCTGCAACGTGATGTCGGCCCACTACCCACCCCAGGACACTCAATCCTCTCCTTCCCCTGCCAGCCCCCGGTGTCCCGAGTCTGTTCCCGAACCCGGGTCGCTGGTGTGGCTTGAGGTAAGGCACCAGCGCCTCAACCCTCTGTGCCACTGGGCTGGACTTGACTCCTTTTTAGTCACCTCCCCTCTTCTGTAGGGAGCAGGCTCTCCCACTACCTCCATCATTGACGTCAAATCACCTCAGACAAGTGGGTGTTTTCGAGGTAGTGGAACAGGGCATCTTTCTTCAGTTCAAAAAATTTCCCTTCCTCCTCGCTCCCAAACTCTCAAAACCTCTCACCCCAGCAAAAAAACAGCTGTTGGAATCAGAGGTCAAGAAGCTCTTGGAAGCCAAAGCCGTGGAAGGAGTACCTCTTCCCCAGTGGGGAAAGGGTCTCTATTCCATGTATTTCCTAACCCTGAAGAAAAACTGGGAGTGGTGGCCTATTCTGGTCCTAAGGTACCTGAACAAGCACCTGCTGAAACCAAAGTTCAAGATGGTAACCTTGACTCAGGTCATTCATTCTCTAAAGCAAGGGAACTGGCTAGTCTCCCTGGATCTAAAGAAGGCCTACTTTCATGTTCCAATAAGGCAATCCCACAGAACATTCCTCGGATTCAGGCTGCCCTCAGGCCATTACCAATTTGCAGCCATGCCTTTCGAGCTAACATCTGCTCTTAGGGTGTTCGCCAAGTGCCTGACAGTGGTTGCAGCTCATCTCAGAAGACAAGGAATCTCAGTTTTTCCCTAGATGGACAATTGGCTGATCATGGCCAGTTCTCCTCAGGTTGTTTCAGAAGCCCTAAGCCTGACAAAACACACTTTACAGTTTTTTGGTCTTCATTATCAACAAAGAGAAATCTCAGTTCCAGCCTGCCCAAATCCTGCAGTTCATAGGGGCGGAGCACAACACACTACAGGGGAAGTCTTTCCTTCCCACAGACAGAATTCAGAATTTTCTCACTCTGCTAAATTCATTCAGTCTAGGCCAACCAAGACTGGCCAGACACTTCGTCTGACTATTCTGCTACATGGCCTCAATGACCGCAGTAGTCCCAGGTGCCAGATTCCAGATGAGGGACATTCAGTACCACCTCAGATCTCATTGGTCCCAGAAAAAAGAGACATTCGCAAAGCTAGTACCAGTCACAGAAACCTTTCTTCGGGCTCTGGACTGGTGGAAGGAAACAGAAAATCTCAGGGTAGAGGTTCCTTTTCAGATTCAGCAACCCTCTCAGATCCTGACTATGGATGCTTCCCTTCTAGGTTGGGGTGCCCACTTAGGGGACCTGTTCATAAGTGGCACATGAACGCCCAAAGAGTCCACACTCCACATTAGTCTTTTGGAACTCAGAGCACTGTTCCTGGCCATCAAGGCCTTTGCCTCACAGCTCAGAGGACAGTCAGTCCAGATAAGGGCAGACAATATGACTGCCATGTTCCACATCAACAAACGGGGGCACAAGGTCAACCAAACTCTGCACAGAGGCAATGAGGATTTGGTCCCTGGTCTACTCCCTGAACATGTTCCTGTTGGCCATCCATCTTCCATGCAAGGACAGCACTCTGGCGGATACGCTAAGCCACATCGGTCAGGCCCACCATAAGTGGACCCTCAACAAGCAGTTCCTAGCCACAGTTTTCAGAAGGTGGGGGGGGGGTTCCAGATCTGGACCTATTCGCGTCCAGCCTCAACCACCAGTTACCTCAGTAGTGCTGCAGGCCCCCAATGCTGGGGACCATCCCAGTGGACACTCTAACCCTGGACTGGATAGGGAGGTTCATTTATGCTTTTCCTTCCTTTCCTCTGATTTACAGGGTCCTTCTCAAATTCAGGGCTCAGCCAGCCACCATGATTCTGATAGCTCCGGATTGGGCGAGATAATCTTGGTACTCCCCGCTCTTAGCTGTGCCAGTCAGGAAGCCCATCAGACTGTCCTCTTCCGAATGTCTCCTGATTCTTCCTCAGACAGGAATAGCGTTGCCAAACATCCAGTCTCTTCACCTCATAGCCTGGTTCTTGAGGAGCTAGAGTTTCTTGAATCCCAGTAGTCTGAGCAGGTCCTGAAGATTCTGCGAATGACTAAGAAACCTAGCACTAGGAAAACTTATGCTTCCAAGTAGAAGAGGTTCTCACTGTGGTGCAAGGATAAAGACATAGTCCTTGCAGGCTTGTGCTCCTATCTTGCTGGATTATCTAGTACACCTTCAGGCGAAAGGCCTGAAATCTTCATCCTTAAGAGTACATCTGACGGCCATCTTGGCCTATCTTTCCACTGGAAAAGAGAAATCTGTCATCTCACAGCCTATTTTTCAAAATGTTTTTCAAGGGGCTGCTTCACCTCCAGCCCCCTCTAAGGGAACCAGTTCCCCCTTGGGACTTGAACCTCTGTATAGTCAAGCTCATGAAACCTCCTTTCGAGCCCATGGCTACTGCTGATCTGAAGTCTGTAACCTGGAAGACTGTCATTTCTAGTAGCCATTACCTCCGCCAGACAGATTTCGGAGTTGCAGGCCCTTTGTACAGACCGTAATTACATCATTCCTCACAAGGACAAAATAGTCCTTAGGACGAGTGGGACATTTCTGCCCAAGGTGGTCTCTGAATTCCACCTGAACCAGTCTGTTTCCTTGCCGGTTCTTTTCAGACAAGTCCACTCCAGGCGAATGCATGCTGCATAGCCTGGATGTCAAGAAAGCCCTGTCTTATTACTTAGACCGTACTAAGCAGTTCAGAGTCTCACACACACTGCTCTTTCTCACCTATGGTGAAGTGGGCAGAGGGAAACCAGCGACTAAGAGATCCATTTCCCACCGGATTGTCTCTTGTATCCAGTTCTGTTACAACAAAGCTGGTAAGCAACCCCCTCTCGGGCTCAGAGCCCACTCTACTAGGGGCACTGCTGCCTCTGTGGTAGCCTCAAGACATTACTTTGCTAGACGTTTGCTAAGCAGCTACTTGGAAAACGGTTCACACATTCACAAAGCATTACTGCTTGGATGTTTCATAGTGGATTACAAGTTCAGTGAGCACATGGCCCTTTAGTGAACTTGCCACCAATTCATTGGTGGAACTGAAATTTTTTATTTCATATAGTTGTTGAGGTTAACCTTAAAAGTACTCATGTTGGAACTATCTGTGACATAACTTGGCAATAAATTCCATTTTATCATCACTCTCTGGGTGTAAAAGTTACTTTAGAAACATAGAAACATAGAATTTGACGGCAGATAAGGACCGCTTGGCCCACCCAGTCTGCCCATTTCCCTATCTGATGGATAAGCTGCAGATCCTAGTTAACCAGCAGCCTACTTATTCCTACCCCCAGCCCCTAGAATTGCCTTATGACTGTCCCATGCATGCTTGAATTCCACCACTGTTTTTGACTCCACAACCTCCTCTGGAAGACCGTTCCATACATCCACAACCTCTCTGTGAAAAATACTCCTTAAATTACCTCTGAGCAGCCCCTTCTATCTTCAAATTGTGCTCCTTGTTCTTGCACACCTCTTTTGAAAGATGCTACCTCTTGGACTTTGTTGATTCCTTGAGGTACTTAAGTTTCTATCATGTCCCCCTCTCCCTCCTTTCTCGAGGCTATAATATTAAGCTCCTTAAGTCTCTCTTCATATGTCTTCCGTGCAGACCCTGCACCATTTTAGTTGCCCTCCTCTGGACAGCTTCCATCCTGTCTATGTCTTTAGTGGAGATTGGGTCTCCAGAACTGCACGTAGTACTCCAGATGTGGTCTCACCAGCTGTCTGTACAGAGGGATAATAACTTCTTGTTTTCTACTGGTGATGCCTCTCCTATGCATCCCAGTATTCCCCAGCCCTCCTTGCTGCCCTCTCACATTGCTTGCCCACCTTTAGGTCATCTGATATGACTACCCCAGGTCCCTTTCCATTTTTTTGTTGTTAGTATCTCACCCCGCAGTTGTGTACTCTTCCCTGGGTTTTGTTCTCAGGTGCATTACCTGCACTTCAGCATTGAATCTAAGCTGCCATACATTTGACCATTCCTCTAACTCTTGCCAAGTCCTTCTCATCCTTTCCACCCCACCTTGTGCATCAACTCTGTTGCAGATCTTTGTGTCATCTGCAAAGAGACATACTTTTCCTTCCAGTCCCTCTGCAATGTCGCTTATAAAGACATTGAAGAGGACCGGTCCTAATACTGAACCCTGCGGTACCCCACTAGTAACCCCCCTTTTTTCAGAGTGGACTCCATTTACTATTGTTTAATTGTGTTATTTGACTCCTCCATTCATTGCAGCTTATGGGATCTGGTAGTGGTAATTCCTGGATTTCTCCTAAATCTGAGGGTTTCTATCATGTAAGGGTCTTGTAAAGTTTTGTATACTAAACAAAGATCGTCCCTTTCCTGCCTATATTTTGTCGAGTAAAGGTTTAATTTAAGCAACCTATTTCCATAACTCAAATTCTTAATGGGTCTTATAGGTCTTGTCACTTTCGTATGTTTTCATATATCATCTGAGTCCTCTTGGAGGAGGGGGCACAGAACTGAGAGCAGTATTCCATATGAGTTCTCACCAATGCATTGTACAGTGGGACCACACTTCAGCCTCTCTGCTCTTAATATTACCCAATATGCATCCCATTAGTTTTTGAAATTTTTTAGCCGTGACTAATGCATGGGTATCAAACTTTAAATTATCAGAAACAATTACTCCCAGGTCTTTCTCTTTTTTAACTGTCGACAATGAGATGTCATTTATTTGATATGTAAACTTGTTCCCCCAGTGCATCACTTTACACTAAATTAAAGTACATTTCATTTTCCTCTGCCCAGTTTGCTATATCGGTCAAATTACTTTGTAAAGATCTTGCAACCTCTTTATCTTTTATCAAACATCCAAGTTTGCAATTGTCAGCATATTTTCCAACCCATACTCTGTTAGAGCAAGGTAGGGATGAAATCAAAATATTAAATAGTGTTGGACCCAGCACTGATCCCTGTGGGACACCGCTGGTGACACGCCCCCAGGCCGATGAATATCCTTTAATGGTCATACACGGAATCCTGTTACTTAACCATGAAAGAATCCATCTTATGACATTGTTATTTAATCCAGTTTTAACAAGTTGGTTTATTAATACTCTGTGGGAGCCTTTATCAAAAGCCTTTGATGTCCACTGGGATGTTTTTCTCTAATGCTACACTGACTGGTTCAAAGAAACTAATTAAATTCGATAAACATGATCTTCCAGAAATAAATCCATGTTGGGTTGGATCTACATGTCCCTTATTTAGTAAGTGTGTAGAAATGTAGTTTTGAATTAATTTTTCCAAAGGTTTTCCAATGACTGAAGTCAAACTAATGGGTCGGTAATTTCTTACCTCATTCCCCCTCCCCAAAAAATTGGTATCTCCTCTGCCATTTTCCATTCATCAAGGGCCTTTCCTATCAAGATAGATCTATTAAATAGGACCGTTAATGGCCTTGCGATTTGAAACACCATTTTTTTTTATGAAGCCAGGTGTGATACCATCTGGTCCAGGAGAACCATTGATCTTGAGACTATTGATTCCTTCAATAATGTCATTTGTTTGAAACACCATTTCATTACCATTCAAACCAATATATTGTTGAGTAAGGATAGTAAGATGTGCAATCCAGACTGATGCCAGATTTGGCAGAGCGGTGCTACAGAGCCTTTTTCCTAAATAGGTTTCTGTGCCTGCCTCCCAACTGTACTGCTTTGTAGTCTGCACCTGTCAGTACATGCTGAAGAATTCCTGGGGTGAGAAGAAAAAATTACTCACCGTAGTAATGTTATTTCTTCCAAGGGATTCTTCAGCATTATTGACACTCCCACCCATCCTCCCCTGCGAAACCTGTCTGGGGACGGCTCTGTCATGGTGTTAAGCCAAATTTGCTTAGTTTTACTGGTTTTCTTGTTGATTTGTTTCACAGTAGTGGTTTGGAATTTTCAGTTTGTTTTTGCTAACAGTGTTTGCCCCAGTTTTGCTCTTTTTCAGCTTCAAAACAGTTTTGAGGCCCTTCAGGCTGACTGCAGGCAACACTTTCCTCTCTCTCTATTCTGATTGGCCAATGCCTTTCCCATTTGCATTGACTTCACCTCTTCGGGGCAGCTTAACCCAGTTGGTGTACTGCACCTGTCAATAATGCTGAAGAATCCCTTGGAAGAAATGACATTACTACGGTGAGTAATTTTTTCATGCAAACTGCACTGGAAAAGTTCAGTAATCTTAACACCGACGAGGGCAAAATGTTGCACACGAGGCACGCACGAAAGCTTCCTCTCCTCATTTCCATCTATAGAAGGTCACAGTCAGAGAAGTCCAGAAACTGCTGTCCTGTTTAAACATTGATAAATCCACTAGCAGTGATGGCTTGCCTCCCATGTACCTTAGCTTAGTGATGCAAATAATTGCCAAACCAATCCCCAAAATTTGTACCTCTCTTTTGAGGCAAAAACTGTCCCCAACATCTGGAAGCGGGTCATGGTACTTCCTCTTTTCAAGTAGGGCAACAGCACTGTCAGTTTCAGTTTATTTATTATATTGGAAAGGCTTGTGAGCAAAAATTGCCCGTTTTCACAAACATCCAGTTTAGGAAAAGCACAACAAATTATGCGTAACGTACAGTGTAACAATCAAGAAAAGCAGTAGCTACAATCAGTAGACCTGTCACAACACAGTGTCAGTTAAACAGTAGCTAAAACTAAACTAACACAAAATTTAAGGTTCCTGACATACAGTGCAACGATCAAGAATAGCAGTAAGGTACACACAGTAGACTGGTAACAAACAATGTAAAGTTCAACAGTAGCTAAAACTAGATTAGAATAAAAATTAAAGTCAAAAATTGAAGTGCATGGTAAGGGAGAAGTGTAAGTGGGGAAAACAGATTAGTGAAGAAGTAGACAGAGATGGAGGGAAAGCTTACCCGAAGGGGGGAAAGGAGACGTAGGCACCAAGAAGGTTAAGAAGAAAGCAGGACAAGGCATAGGATTGGGAGAACAGTTAAGTAAGAGGACATCTGCAGCAAAAGGAAAGGGAGAGGTGTTTCCTTAAGTTGTGTTTAAAGGAAGAAGTATTTTGACAGTGGATGAGAGAAGGGTTTAGGCTGTTGAAAAGTTTAGTGCCCTTGTAGGAGAGGGTGTTTTATCCTTGTCAGCTGTCTTGCACAGTTTCAGGCTCCTAGCAATACTATCTGTCCTAGCCAAAGTTCAAGAAATGATAGTTCACAACCAGCTAACCTCTTACCTAGAACAGCACAGGCTATTGTCTGAGCAGCAGCATGGTTTTAGAAAGGGGCATGGAACCTGCACTGCCTTGTTTGGCCTCATGGACTCTGTGTACCTGGCCATAGACAAGTGGCTTTTGACCGGCACAGTGTTTGTGGACCTGATGAAAACTTTCGATTTGGTGGACTGTTGTCTGCTTCTTCAAAGACTTGGCTTCCTTTGGGTGGGACCA
The DNA here is from genome assembly GCA_016271365.2 of Neoceratodus forsteri. Taxonomy (NCBI): domain Eukaryota; kingdom Metazoa; phylum Chordata; order Ceratodontiformes; family Ceratodontidae; genus Neoceratodus; species Neoceratodus forsteri. The sequence continues at coordinate 789,909,199 of CM057454.1, forward strand.
GCGGCAACACAGTGGTTTTTGAGCTATCTTCAAAACAGGTCTCAAGCGATTAAGCAGAGCAGGGTAATCTCAGATGCCAACACCATCGCCTGTGGCATTCCACAGGGCACAATACTAGGATGCCTCCTTTTCATGCTTTCCATAAACAACCTGCTTAAGACCTACTCAGCTGCCAAATCCCTGCTTTATGCAGATTACACTGCTGTCTGTTTCCACAACAGTGATCTGAAATCAACACACTGCTTGAGCTAAACTTCCACTCTCTTCAATGCTGTTATCGTAATGAGAAGCTTGTCCTAAATAGAATTTGGCGGCAGATAAGGACTGCTTGGCCCAACCAGTCTGCCCATTTCCCTACCTAATGGATAAGCTGCAGATCCTAGTTAACCAGCAGCCTACTTCTTTCTACCCCAACCCCCTATAATTGCCTTATGACTGTCCCATGCATGCTTGAATTCAACCACCGTTTTTGACTCCATAACCTCCTCCGGAAGGCCGTTCCATGCATCCACAACCCTCTGACTAAGGCCATGCTCCTTGGCTCCTCCCACAAAATTAAATGCCACTTACAAGATCTCATCATCTCTATCCTGGATGATACACAACTCAAACTGGTGACCGATTTCAGATATTTGGACATAACCCTTGACCTTTGCCACTCATTTGACAGCCATCTGAGCAACACTGTCAAGGTCATTCACCAAAAAGTGGAGCAGCTCTAACCCTTACAAAAACTCCTTATAGCAGACAGCAGAGTAAGGATTGCATAAAGGAGTCTTCTGCCTTTATTGCAATATGGGGCTATTGTAACTGACACTTCCCCAAAATCAGTATGGGTAAAGAAAAATGATCTTTACCACAGGGTAGCCAGATTTGCCACCTCTCACATTTCCATATCCCACCATAGAACCAGCCTTGAACAGGTGGGTTGGTTGCCTCTAAAGTACAGCTCCCAACTTGCTCTGGCCAACTTTGTATGTAAGACACTATATGGCAACATGCCTTAGTGTCTGAAAGAGATGCTTGCACCTGTCAACCTCCCTCTCGTTCCACAGCCAAGAATTCACTCCTGACTCCCCTCATGCACACTGAGATGGGCCAGAGATTCTTCAGTTTCACTGCAATACCTGCTCCCCTCAGGCAGTCCACCTCCACTAAGTATTCACTCATAAGATGAAGGACCATTTGTTAAACCTGAGTACCTGCTGCTGCTTCTTGTAGATATGTTTGCTGCATCATTGTACTATGTAGTTACTGCAGTCTCTACAAATGTGCTGTATAACTATCTGCAGTTAACACTTGTTCATGTTTGCCAAGCCTCCAGCCTTGCGCTTTTAAAATGTAAAAATGTAAATTTTTTCTCGGAATTGTTTTGTACCGTTTGTAGTATTCCACTTCCCATATGTCAAACTGTACTGTTAACTTTGATGTTACCTTGTTACTGATTATCTAATGTACTCGGGTCATGCCTGAAAAAGGCGCTTGTCACCAGTGCATCTACCTGGCAATCAAAGTATATAGTTAGATGAGTGTGTACTTGGTTGGGGAGTGGTGGGGGGGGAGGCAGCAGAGGGTGGTGGAAGATGGAGTCTCTGACTCCTCTCCAGCTCATCAAAAAATTTCACCAAAGGCTCGGGATGTTATGCCAGGTTATCCAGTTCCTCATTCCCAAGACCAGGGCACTGGTTGCAAATAGCTTCATGCTCCCACTTCTTGGTTACAGACAGAGCTTGCGTTAACATTCTTGTGATGTCCCTCTAGAGCAAAATGGGCATTTCTGATGCACTGTTCTTCATTCATTTATTTATTTTATTCAGTTTTTGTTGACCGGGTAAGTGCACTAGACAAATCCTGCCTATTTTCAGGCACGACCCGGGGGGAGGGGGATACAGATGAATGCCAACTGACCTTGAACCAGATTAAGCTGTTGGTGGTATTTTTTTAGTGAATGAGGGAAATTTGGCCAGGACACTGGGGAAATTCCCCTACTCTTTTCGATAAGTGCCATGGGATCTTTAACATCCACCTGCACTACCACCAATCCAGGCAGATGGGACCTCGGTTTAACGTCTCATCCGAAAGACGGCACCTCAGAAGTGCAGCACCCCTCTCATGCTGCTCTACAGTGTCAGTACTGGGATATTAACCCAAGTGCCAGATGTGGGAACTGAACCCACAGCCCTCTGATCTCCACGCCTCAGAGGCGAGTTTGCTACCTACTGAGCCACTGACACTGACTTCATGTGCTGCATCTGCATTTGACGCAGTGCTTCTTTGCTGGTCCGATACATTACCAGACGCAAGTGGTGCACTGTGACTTTAAATTTGAATTTCCGCCGCTTGGAGCGCTGTGATTGGCTGCACTTCGGGATTCTCCGTGGGATGCGAATGAGAGGGGGGGTTGGGGATTGATCGTGTTGTTTTTTTTTTCATTTATTTGCACATTGGAGCGGTGATTGGAGAGACGAGAGTAAACTCAGTTAAGGAGGCGGGAACCCAGCAGTGCCGAAGGAATCTCAGCATGGGCATGCTGCTGTTTGTTGAGGAAGTGTAGGACAGAGTTCTGAGGGCCGGCATTTCCTTGTTTGCAGTGAGGGTCTCTTTGCAGCAGATGCACCGGCAAGCATTTTTCACGACCAGTACTGTGTGCTAGAAGAAAAGGGGATGGCGACTGGTGAAGGAAGACACCGGTCATCCTCAAAGCAGTGGGGATGCCAGGAAGAAGATTCAGATGAAGTACAGCCTGTTGAGAAGTGACAGCAGTGGAAAAAAGCTGGCAAGGAGCAGAATAATGCCCGGTTCTGACAGTGAGTAATGGGGTCAGATGAATTAACACTATTGATTTTTCACTTTGTGTGGGCTGGGGAATGTGTTAGGACTGAATTGGGGGAATGAGTAGGACACAGCTAATGCAGAAGATTTTTGTCTGGGGGACTGGAGAATGGCTTCTCTGTGGATATCTGGTGAGCATCTGCACTGCTGTATGAAATCCTTCAGGCTGCAATTCAAAGTGACAGCAGGACAGGGGATTAAGAAAGACATAATTTTTTTTTGGGGGGTGGTGAACTTGCCATATCTTCAGTTGCCACACACTGTACTGGAGCTGTCTTAGTGCCTATCACTCTGTACTAAGTACAATACTGTGCTGTGTCTGACACACAAAAGAAGGAGAAGTAAGAAGGATGTCACCGATCGTACTGATGTGCTTCCCGTAGGCTGAAGCGCCTCTTATAATAAATTGTATTTGTAATCCATGCGTCAGCCATACAGGAAGCACAGCAGTATGGTCGGTGACACCCTTCTTACTTTTTCTTTTGTGTGTCAGGCAGGTAGTGTGCTGTGTGATTCGGAGCTGGATGCAATAAGTGACGGATCAAGTTCTGAATTTGGAACAGCACTGTGACCTCTGTTTAAATGGGCTGTATGATCAGATAAATGTATAGCTGGTTGAAGCAAGGCATGTCATCACCATGGTTATGCCTCTTTTCTTTCTCGAAAATTCCAATTTTTTATGCAGACACCCCCTACTTTTGAAGCAGGGAGTCAAACTGACCCCCTGATTTGCGACCCTAATGCAAGGCCTGTACAGATCTATTGTATACTCATCCTCCTCATGCCAAAAGACCCTCCTTAAAGAGGGAGTCTGACCAAGATTTCTAGCATCAGTACATTCAGAATTTGGATCTGCATATCCCCCGTCAGCCTCATGCCAAAAATGAGATCTCTGTTTAAAAGTTACAAGTCATTTTGTAACCCTAAATCTACTGCTTGTTCAAAAAAACATTTTCAGTACAGAGCTACTGATGTCACAACCAGAACTCACAGCCTAGTCCTTCTTGCAATCTAACTTACAAGACTTTTTTCTCCCACATTACATAAAACTGCAGTTGTATTAAACATCTGGAAAAGGAAAACTGACAATGGGTGTGTCAGGACATGAATTTCCATAATGTGCAAATGCAAGGTACAGCACTTAAGAGTGTGGCAGGGGGGGTAGGGGGTTGGAATACAGTGGCAAACATGGCTTAAGAATGACAAAAATAGGTGCAATTTTTATAATAGTGTAGGGATGAGATTTCAAAATGTCACCAGACTGAACTGTGGAATGCAGCAGTGACACAATCTCAGAAAGTAGGTGGGACACACAATTTTGGAAAGTGGCAGGGATGCTAAAATTCTTAATGTGGCAGTGTCGTATAGTTTTAGAATGTGGCAGAGATACACAATTTTGAAATGTGGGAGCCACATAGTTGTGGAAGGTGGTAGGAATATGTAATTTCATTATGTGTCTTGTATGGATTAATTTGGTATGTGATGTAGTGATGCAAAATTTTAAAACATAGTTGGTATGCTTGATTTCAGATTGTGGTGGCGACATTCAATTTCAGAATGTGGTGTGGACCCGAAATCTCAGAAAGTGGCAGTGATGCAATTTCAGAATCTGGAAGCCACATGGAATTTCAGAATGAAGCAAGGATGCATAATTTTCGAATGTTACTTGAGCATGCAGTTTTTGAATGTGGCACTGCCACTCATCTTCAGAATGTGGTGGGGATGTGCAGTTTCGGAATATGGTGGGATGCACGTTTTCAGAATGTGGCAATGACAGGCAATATTGGAGCATGGAAGTTTACACACAGTTTCAGAATGTGGCAGGCAGGTACAATTTTAGAATGTAGAAGAGAGATGCTGTTTCGGAATGTGGCAGTGATGCTTAGTTTTAGAATGTGGTAGTGACACAAATTTAAAAATGTGATGGTGATGTGCAATTTCGGAATGTGGCCATGACACACAATTTCAGAATGTGGCCGTGACACACAATTTCAGAATGTGACAGTGACATGCAGTTTCCGAATGTGGTTAACATGCAGTTTCGGAATGTGGATGACTTGCAATTTTGGAATGTGGCTGATGCACAGTTTCAGAATGTAGCAATTACGCACAATTTTGGAATGTGGTGATGATGCTGATGTACAGTTTTGGAATGTGGTGATAATGCACAGTTTCAAAATGTGGCAGTGACGCGCAGTTTCGGAATGAGGTGGTGATGCACAATCATGCAGTTTTGGAATGTGGTGGTACCACACAGTTTCAGAATGTGTCGGTGCCGCATGACTTCAGAATGTTTCAGTGCCACGCGACTTCGGAATATGGCTGTGCCGTGCGACTTCGGAATATGGCTGTGCCATGCGACTTCGGAATGTGGTGGTGCGTGCGACCTCGGAATGTGGCAGCGCCACATGACTTTGGAACGTGGTGGTGCCGCACGACTCTGGAATACGTAGATGCTGCATGACTTTGGAATACGGCGGTGATGCATGACTTCAGAATGTGGCTCTGCCACACGAATTTGGAATGCGGCAGTGACGCACAACCTTGAAATGCGACGGTGACGCACAAGTTCAGAATGTGGCGGTGATGCACGAGTTCGGAATGTGGTGTTGACGCACGATTTCAGAATGCGGCAGTGATGCAAGACTTCAGAATGTGGTGGTGACGCAATTTCGGAATATGGTGGTGATGCACAGTTTTGGAATGCAGTGGTGATGCACAGTTTTGGAATGCGGCGGTGATGCTCAGTTTCAGAATTTGGCGGCAACACATAATTTTGGAATGTGGCAGTGATGCGCAGTTTCAGAATGTGGTGGTGATGCACAGTTTCAGAATGTGGCAATGACAATTTTGGAATGTGATGGTGACAGTTTCAGAACGTGGCATTGAAACACAACTTTGGAACACTGTGTGGATGTGCAATTTTGGAATGTGGTTAGGATGCGCTATTTTGGAATATGGCTAGGGTGCACAGTGTTGGATTGTGATGGGGACGTGATGCACAATTTTAAAATATGGTGGAAGCATAGAATCGGGAGTAGACAGGGGGGACAACTGTCCCGGGCCCAATGGTTCAGGGGGGCCCATAGGGGGACCTGTAACAAGGGATGTGAGTCTAAGGGGGCTTGGTCATAAAGGTGTGTCCCGGGCCCAGGAATTATTGGCACCCCTGCATACAGTTCCGGAATGTGGCAAGGACAAGCAGTTTCAAAACAAAATTGTGTGTCCTGCCATATTCTGACAGTGTAGATCCTTACTTATATTCCAGAATTGCCAGTCCCCACCAAATTCCTTGATGTGTGTCCCTGTCTCATTCTGAGATTGAGTGTCCCTCCACACTGCGAGATGACACATCCCTACCACATGCAGAGATTACATGCCCCCCCAAACATTCTAAAATTGTGCACCACTTTGACAGTTTACACCTGGGTTCAGCGCTGCATTCCAAAACCACCTCCTGATGCGTTCTAAAGTACAGTAACATACATTGGAACATTCTGGAAATGCAATCACTGCAGGCAACCCTGTGTCAGTTTCTGTTTTTCAAACAACATGAAGTCTTGCTGTATTCTGACTATTGCAGTTAGCCCCAGTCTTTAAACTGCCCCAGAGATATAAGGGTTAACTTTCTATGCAGAGCATAGAATGCTGAGCTCGAGCTCGGTTGAGGTCTCTGTCTGGTGCCCTTTGAAATCCAACCGTCAGATTCTTTACTCCACCTCACTGAACAGTCGCTCTGGAGATTTCTCCTTCAGCTTGGTTCGAAAGTCGGTTAAAGTTTCAGTTAAGTTGTCGGTTTTTACCGAATTTATTTCCACATAGTTGGTTAAGTCTCTGTCTGTGGTACCGTGAGTACTAGATAGGTTTTGTTCTGTTTTTCTGTGTGGAAATTGTAAAGTGTTAGATCGGTTCAGCTGAACTGATCATTTGTATTGAATCCTTGTGTTTTACTTTAGAGTGTGGTTACCGGTCCTTATCGGTTCTAAAAAAAAAACATGTTTTGAAAGTTTTTTTCCAACACCCGTGACACGGTTAGGAACCGATAAAGAGTCTTGCCAGTTGCCATAAAAAGGGTAAGTTAGTTAGGTTGCATGTCTGAGAAACCCAAGAAAAAAAACGGGCCCACTGGGTTTCAACACTGCAGTGAGTGTGGGGAGGCCTTTGCTAAGGCCGACCCCCACATCACCTGTGTCTGTTGTCTGGGGTTTGAACACCTCGATACAGACTGTGCCAATTTGTAAAAATTTTCCTAAATCTACCCTTGAAAAGAGATTAGGTAGACTGAGGGAAAGGAGGCCCAGAAGTCCGCGGACCCGGATGGCCAGCCCAGTTCGGTTCCCACCGAACCAGAAGGAGTGCCCTCTAACCAGGGCGATACTTCTTCAGGCAAGAGGAGAGCCGATCCTGAGGGGTCGTTTCCTACAAAAAGGAAACGCAAAGAAAAAATCGATCGTTCGATCCATAGGTTCGTGTTACGACCAAGGAAATAGCCAGAGGATTCAAATTGTGGAATCGCTTTCCGCCTGCTTTCCACCGATCCGACGCCTTTTGCAGGGGTTCGTTCAGTCGGTTCCCCGGTTCAAGATTATACCCCTGAAGATTTTTATGAACTGGAATTTGAGGAGGAGGGGAGTGAAGATGATGGTGATGATGGTGAAAGTCTGGATGTGCCTGTGGAACCGGACATCTCCCCAGACAGACCATCTGGTGTATCCCCTCCTAGGCTTTCTGAGTCCCCTTTCCATTTTTTGTTTTACAGAAAAGTGTCTGAAACCCTCCAGCTTCCTATGGAGGAGGCAGTGGAGGATCAGGAGGAGCCTGATTATGTGGAAATGATGGACATCCCAGAGTCCAGGAGACTGTCTATTCCCGTTCACAAATCCTTTGGGAAACAGACACAAAAAATCCTGAAGTCTCCCAATTCTGTACCCCCTGTTGACAGAAGGATGGACAAGAGGTACACACTATCAGGCTCAGATATAGAGTTTTTATACCAGCAATGCAGCCATGTTGGGGTAGTGCAGGCTGCTGCCTGTGACAAGGCAAACATTCCCTTGGCTTCACATCCCCCAGACAAAGACTCCAGGAAGATTGATGCCATGTCAAAAAAACAGTACATGGCATCTTCCTTGGGACTCAGGCAGGCGAATTATATGGCCTATACAGCCAGGTACCAGAAGTCCATGTGGGACACTGTACTGGCACTGGCTAAACAGGCCTCCCCCCAGCTAGCCAAGGAGCTGGAGGAGGTGGCTGCAGGTGGGATTGAGGCATCAAAAGTTCAGTTTCATGCTGCTGTGGACTCCAATGATGTGTCATCAAGAGTCATGGCTACATCTGTGGCTGTTCGGAGAATGGCTTGGCTCAGATGTGCTAACCTTTCGCAGGATACCCAGGCTAAGGCCATGGATTTTCCTGTAGTGGGTAATTCTTTGTTTGGGGAGCAGACAGAGAATTACATGAAGAAAATGGATGAGTACAGGACCACTTACAGGAGTGCTCAGGCCAAAGAGAGGCAGGCAACTCCTCAAGGCGACAGTCTAGGGGCAGGGCAGGCCTTTTCATAGGCCGTTTTACCAGCCACAGGCCTCTTCATCCTTTTCACATGGGGGTTCTTCAGAGGGAGAGGCAGAAGGGGGATGAGCAGGGCTGCATCCACTCCTCAGCCTAAGGCCCCTGCCAAGCAGACACCCTGATGGGCCTGCCCGGGTCGACTCTCCTATTCCAGTAGGGGGCAGGCTGACTTACATCAGACAAGTGGGTCCTGGAAGTAGTAAGCCAGGGACTGGTTCTCAGCTTCAAAAAATTTCCGAAGATGAGAGCCAGATCTTTTCTACCTGCAGATCTCTCAGAAACCCTTGCCCTAGAGGCAGAGGTTTCATCTCTGCTGGATTTAAGAGCCATAGAGGGAGAGTACCTACCCTACACTGGGGCAAAGGTCTGTACTCCAGGTACTTCCTTACCCCAAAAAAGACAGGGAAGGGGCGACCCATCCTAGACCTAAGATACCTAAACAAACATCTTTTAAAACCAAAGTTCAAGATGTTAACTCTGGGAATAATCCTTCCCTCTCTAAGGCCAGGGGACTGGCTAGCCTGCCTGGACCTCAGAGATCCCTGTTTTCACATTCCCATCAGGTGCTCCCACAGAAAGTCCCTCAGGTTCGAGTTGCCCTCAGGCCACTATCAGTTCAGAGCAATGCCGTTTGGCCTAACTTCAGCCCCAAGGGTCTTCACAAAGTGCCTGGCAGTAGTAGTTGCCTTTCCAAGGAGGCAAAAGATTTCCATTTTTCCATATCTGGATGACTGGCTCATAGTGGGCCAGTCCCCAGACCAAGTCAAGTCAGACCTGCAAGTGACCCAGCAAGTGCTTACTTCTCTAGGATTTCTTCTCAACCTTCCCAAGTCAGTTCTCGAGCCAGTGCAGCTCCTTGCCTTTATTGGGGCAGAGCTGGATACTGTCAAAGCAAGAGCCTTTCTTCCCCTGGAAAGGGCAAGAGTTCTTATAGAACTGGCTTCTTCCTTCAGCCTTCAGGTGTCTCAACCAGCAAGGCATTTCCTCCAGCTCTTGGGCCACATGGCAGCCTCTACAGCAGTGGTCCAAGGGGCAAGATTCCAGATGAGGGACATTCAGTTCCATCTGAGGGCCTTTTGGTCCTAAAGGAAGGATTCCATTACCAAACTGATCCCAGTGACTCGGACCCTGATTCAAGCCCTTCAATGGTGGCAGGATTAGGACAATTTAAGGCAATTGGTTCCATTTGATACTCAGTCTCATTCAGTGGTCCTTATCACGGATGCTTCCCTCCTGGGCTGGGGAGCCCATCTGGGGGCCCTCACTGCCCAGGGACTGTGGTCCCCTCTGGAATCCCTTCTTCATATCAATCTCCTAGAACTCAGGGCAGTTTTTCTGGCCCTGCAAGCTTTCTCTCAGTCAGTGCAGAACAAGGTGGTTCCAGTCAGAACTGACAACACCACCACCATGTGGTACATCAGCAAGCAGGGAGGCACGCGGTCTACGGCCTTGTGCACAGAAGCCATGAAGTTGTGGTCCCTGGCTTATTCCCTGCAAACTTCTCTGATAGCAGTCCACCTTCTGGGGAAGGACAATGTGCTAGCAGATGCACTGAGCAGGATTTCACAGGGCCATCACGAATGGTCCCTGGACCCTGTGGTCTTGAAGGTGATTTTTTTCAAGGTGGAGCACTCCAGAGGTAGATTTCTTTGCAGCCCCAGACAATCACCAACTTCCTCTCTTTTGTTGCAGACCCCCCAGTCTTGGGCTCAGTCCCTCTGGATGCTCTGATTCTGAACTGGGAAGGGAAATTTCTGTATGCTTTCCCTCACTTTCCTCTACTGTTCAAAGTTTTAGTCAAGATAAAGTCCCAACCTGGCAAAGTGATTCTGATTGCTCCAGATTGGGCCAGACAGCCTTGGTACCCCCTGTTACTGTCCCTAGCAGTCCATCTTCCCCTGTCTCTTCCCAGGAGTTACAACCTGGTAACCTCCTCTCAGGGGAGGATTTGGTACCCCAATCTTCAGTCTCTCAATCTCAAGGCATGGCTCTTGAAGAGTTAGAGTATGCAGATTTGCATCTGCCTCAGGGGGTTCTGGACATCCTCAAAGCCTCTCGAAAGTCTGGCACTAGAAAGACCTATAACTCCAAATGGAAAAGATTCAGCATTTGGTGTTCTAAGCAGCAGCATATTTCCCCAGACACTGCTGAATTGCCTACAGTTCTGGATTATATGGTCCATCTTAATGGCCTAGGCCTCAGACCAGCTACTCTCAAAGTACACTTGTCAGCTGTCTCTGCTTTTCTGTCAATGGGGAAGTCTTCCTCACTATCATCTCATCCTGTGTTTTATAAATTTTTCAAAGGATTGCTTCATACCAATCATCCATTCAGAGACCCTGCCCCTGCCTGGGATTTAAATGTTACATAGAAACATAGACTTTGACGGCAGATAAGGACCACTTGGCCCACCCAGTCTGCCCATTTCCCTACCTATTGGATAAGCTGCAGATTCTAGTTAACCAACAGCCTACTTCCTGCAACCCCCCACTATAATTGCCTTATGTCTGTCCCATGCATGCTTGAATTCCCCCACTGTTTTAGACCCCACAACCTCTCCAGGAAGGCGGTTCCATGCATCCACCACTCTCTCCATGAAAAAGAATTTCCTCACATTACCCCTGAGCCGTCCCCCCTCTAACTTTAAATTGTGCCCCCTTGTTCTTACACATCTCTTTTTCTGAAAGATGCTACCCTCCTGGACTTTGTTGTTTCCGTTGAGGTACTTAAAGGTTTCTATCATGTCCCCCCTGTCTCTCCTTTCATCAAGGGTATACATATTAAGCTCTCTCAGTCTCTCTTCATATGGTTTCTGATGTAGACCCTGCACCATTTTAGTTGCCCTCCTCTGGACTGCTTCCATCCTGTCTTATGTCCTTGCGTAGATGAGGTCTCCAAAACTGCACGCAGTACTCCAGATGGGGTCTCACCAACTGTCTGTATAGAGGGATAACCACTTCCCTTTTTCTACTTGTGATGCCCCTCCTTATGCATCCCAGTATCCCCATGGCTCTCCTTACTGACTTCTCACATTGCTTACCCACCTTTAGGTCATCTGATATGACTACCCCCAGATCCCTTCCATTATTGTTGTCGTTAGTACCTCCCTGCTATTGTGTACAACTTCCTGGATTTTATTTCCAGGTGCATTACTTGCACTTCTTTGCATTGAATCTAAGTTGCCATATGTCTGACCATTCCTCCAACCTTGCCAAGTCCCTTCTCATCCTTTCTACCCCCGTGTATCAACTCTGTTACAGATCTTTGTGTCATCCAGCAAGAGGCATACCTTTCCTTCCAGACCCTCCGAATGTCACCTATAAAGATGTTAAAGAGGACTGGACCCAGTACTGAGCCCTGAGGTACTCCACTAGTAACCCCCCTTTCTTCAGAATGTGTTCCATTCACTATTACCTTCTGTGTCCTGTTGTGCAGCCAGTTTGCTTGTATTGCTCAATTGATGCAACCTCCTTTTGAGCCTATGTCCTCAGTAGAGCTTAAGTACTTGACTTGGAAAATTGTGTTTTTAGTAGCCATTACCTCTGCCAGACATATCCGTGAACTGCAAGCCCTGTCAGTGGAACCTGATTTTATCTCCTTTCATAGGGATAAAGTGGTCCTTAGAACCAATAGAAGGTTCTTGCCCAAAGTGGTTTCAGATTTTCACCTGAACCAGTCTCTCGTCTGGTTTTCTTCACTGATCATTCCTCTTCAGGAGAGAGGAGGCTACACAGTTTAGATATTAAAAGGGCCCTTAGCTACTATATAGAGCGTACCAAGGGTCACAGGTTTGATTCCCTCCAGCTCTTCCTCACTTATGGAGAAGTGGGGAAGGGCAAACCTGCCACCAAGAGAACTATTGCCACGTGGATTGTGTCTTGTATACAATTCTGCTATGAGAAACTAGGAAAAATTCCACCCTCAGGCCTGAGGGCTCACTCCACCAGAGGTACAACTGCTTCCCTGGCTGCCACCAGGGATTTTCCTCTCTTAGAAATGTGTCAAGCAGTCACCTGGAAAACAGTCCATACCTTTACCGAGCATTACTCTCTGGATATCCAGGCTAGGAGTGATGCTCAGTTTGGCACAGCAGTACTTCAGAGCCTATTCCCAAAGTAGGTTCTGTCCCTCCTCCATGAAGGTACTGTTTGGTAGTCTGCAATAGTCAGAATACAGCAAGACTTCATGTTGTTTGAAGAAAAAAATACTCACGTTAGTAATTATGTTTCTTCTAATTGAGTCTTGCTGTATTCTGACCTCCCTCCCTGCCTCCCCACTCAGAATCTGTTTTTGGAAGGGTAGGCAGGTGCAGTGTTGCATCTCAGGGGTGCCCCTTTTACACCCTCTCCTTTTTGTTTGGGTGTTTGTTGTATCATTATTCTTATTTGGATTGGTTTTTGGTTTTGGGTTTCCTGACTTGGGTCTTCCTTTGGGAATCCAAAACTTTTTGTTGCCAGTTGGCTAGTAAAAATTTAACAGTTTCCACATAGGATAGTTAGTGAGTTTTTGCTCGTAAGAATCTGACGGTTGGATTTCAAAGGGTTCCAGACAGAGACCTCAACCGAGCTCGAGCTCAGCATTCTATGGTCTGTGTAGAAAGTTAACCCTTAGATTTCTGGGGCAGTTTAAAGGCTGGGGCTAACTGCAATTGTCAGAATACAGCAAGACTCCATTAGAAGAAACATAATTACTAAGGTGAATAATTTTTTCTTTAAATACTGCTGCTATAGTTTTAATAACTTTGAAGAAATAGGTCTTTACTTTAGCATCAGTGTACATCCCTCCTAAAGAACAGGGAAGGGTGCTCAATTCTATCATGGACTTTATCAGAAACCAGCCCCTTTGCTCGGAGTTAATTCTGATGGGAGATTTTAATATTAATTGACTTGCACCTGAGAATGGGAGTTTTAGCGACGCCATCTCTGCCGCAAACATTTCCCAGCTGGTTAACTCCCCTACTAGATCCAGCTACAAAACGGGATCAAGCAGCCTCCTGGATTGGGTCCTAACCAGTCATCCTGGTCACATTACCAACACTGCAGTCCTTCCAGACATGCTCAGTGACCCTTATCTTTTGTTTTTAGATTAACCGCTAGGTTATTTTAGTTAAATTTGTTGATTTTTCTCGGTTTCTCCTGGTTCAGTATAACCAGAGGGGAACTGGGAATCTTTTAGTTTTAGTGGAGTTTTGTGACAGAAACTCCTTTATTTTAGTGTATTTTGTTTAAATAAAATTGTTTTGTATAACCGCTAATACCGGTTACTGAAACGCTAAACCCGGTTCCTTTCTTGTCGGTTCTCAGTTCCGATCGGTTCCTGAACCGACCGCAACCACATATTTTAGTCTTAAAAGTTAAAATCTTATTGCAATTGCTGTTTTTCTGTAGATTTGTCTAAATTGTCAGAAAAGCCTAAGAGAAAAACTGGTGTACCTGGTTTTAAAAACTGTACCGAGTATGGAGAAGTTTTTGCCAAGGCAGATAAGCACACTTCTTGTGTGGTCTGCCTTGGCTGTGACCATTTAAAGTCAGATTGTGAGATTTGCAAGACCTTTTCTGAAAAAAATGCTTGAAAAACGTTTGAAAAGGCTCAAAAAGAAGTTGCCTCCATCTGAGGGTCCCTCTGGCTCTGACCAGCCGACACCCTCAGTGGCTGTGGGTGAAACCACAGAAACCACTACTTCTACCCAATACGGGTACTAAGGTGATTGCAAAAAGGCATGCTGAACCGGCTAGCTCTCTGGTTCCTTTGAAAAAAAAAAAATACTGAATACACAGAACCCCCTGCTAATCAGCGTTTGGGGACTTCTAGTGTAACTGTAAATATGCCCTCTCCACTGGAGATTGCACAGGCTTTTAAGGTCTTGCAGGCCTTACAGGGGATGCTGCCTACTGGACAACAGCCAGCAGTTCAGACCCCTGCTAAATCTACCCAATCTTCTTTCCATAATGATAGGGAAGACTATGGGGATTATGAGGAGGAAGAAGAGGGGGGCGAGCCTATAGACCCTGAATTTTTCCCTGAACAGGAGTTTGGCTCTCCTCCCAGGGCCTGAGGGGATTATTCATCCCATTTTACATTTGTTAGAGAAATGGTAGATGCTCTTGACATCGCTACCACCCAGGTGATAGAGGATGAAGAGGAAGCAGAATATCTAGAAATGCTTGGGTTAAAACCCACTAAGAAGTTACTGCTCCCTGTGAATAAATTCTTTAAAAAAGATATATTAAAAATCCTCCAGACACCAGAGTCTGTCGTCGTCTCCCCACCCTTGGACAAAAGGCTGGACGAGAAGTATCAGCTGGACACTGAAGGGGCTGAATTCTTATTCTCTCACCCTGACCACCAGGGGGGTTGTACAAGCTGCAGCCTGTGACGAGGCAAAGGTTCCTCTGGCATCTCACCCCCTGAAAAAGATCCCAGAAGAATTGATAGCACGGCCAAGAAGGGCTACCTATCAGCTTCCTTGGCCATCATCCAAGCTAATTTCCAGGCTTATGCAGCCCAGTATCAGAAATCTCTCTGGCAGTCTGTCATGGCTATGGCAGACAGAGCTCCTTCTGGTCTCTTGGCTGACTTACCCGAGACTGCTAGGTTTGGCTTAGAAGCAGCCAAATACCAATTTCAGATGGCAGCAGACACCAGTAACACTGCTGCCAGATGGATGGCTAATACCATTGCCCAGAGGAGGTTTCCCTGGTTAACAGCTACAAACCTTACTCAGGATATGCAGAAGAACGATCTTTATTTTCCTATTGAGGGTAATTCCATTTTTGGAACCCATGCAGAGGCTTACATAAAAAAGGTGGATGAGTACAAGGCTACCTACAGAAGCAGTTCTTCCAAGGAAAGGGCTTCCACGTCCACTAGACCTTATGGAAGGGGAGGCAAGGGCAGACATTTTCACACCAGGCACTTTTATCAGGCCATAGCTGTACCCCAAGTTCAACAGTACCCAAAGCAAGGGTACTTCAGGGGCAGAAGAGGTTCCAGGCATGGTTCCCAGTCTCAGTCTCAGCCTCAGCTGAAAGCTCATGCTTTTCCAGGCTGCCTCTCCACTACCAGTAGGGGGCAGGCTGCTTCACTGTTTCCAGGCTTGGAAACAGATCACCAAAGACAAGTGGGTCCTGGAAGTAGTGAGTCAGGGCTTCAAATCCTTTCCCTCTCTAAGAACCAGAGTGTGCAAGCCTGCTTCCAAAGCAGAAAGAAGGCTGCTGGAAGAGGAAGTACACAACATATTTTTGTCAAAAGCAGTGGAACCTATGCCCGCACAACAAAGGGGAAGGGTTTTTTGATTGATTGATTGAATGATGAAAGGTTTTTTATATACAGGTAATTTTGTTGGGGGAAAAAATACCATTTACAACAAATTCCTGTGCTATCTTCTTGAAAAAAGTTACAGACAATACAATACAAAATAAATAACAACAAAATGACATTTCAAAACATCAACATGAAAACAAGATCAGAAGACCTCGTAGTTATAGCTAAAAACATTTACAATAAACCTTCAGAAAGTCATGTAATTCGAGTTTAAACCTGTGTAAATCAGCAATCATAGTTAATTCAACTGGTAATTTATTCCAGTGTTGAGCCAAGCTATTTTGAAGTGTTTATTCAAAGTACTTCCTCACAACAAAGAAAAATAGGGAGTGGTGGACTATAGTAGACCTTAGGGTGCTAAACAGGCATTTGCTAAAGCCAAGGTTTAAAATGGTAACCTTGTCACTGATTCTACCAGCTCTCCAAAAAGATATTGGCTGGCATCCCTGGACCTAAAAGATGCTAATTCCACATCCCCATAAGGGAGTCTCACAGAAAGTACCTCAGGTTCAGACTCCTTTCAGGGCATTACCAATTATCAGCCCTGCCATTCGGTCTCACTTCAGCTCCAAGAGTGTTCACAAAGTGCCTGGCCGTGGTTGTGGCACACCTGCAAAGGCAGGGTGTCACAGTTTTCCCCTCCCTGGATAACTGGTTGGTGGTTGGAAAATCACCACAATGGGTAGAGGAACATCTGCAGCTCACCCAAGGACTTCTGGAGTCACTGGGTTTTCTGGAAAATATCAAAAAGTCAGTCCTTCCTGCACAAGTGCTACAGTTCATAGTAGCAGAATTAAATACCCAGGAAAGCAGGGCTTCTAGGACCGTGGATATGTTGTTCATCCACACTCTTTGGCATGTTCCTTTCCCCTTTAAATCTTGCCGGAAGTCTTCAAGCTGACTCCTCCCACCCACCCGGGTGGTATAACTCTCGGCTCCGCCCCATGACACCAGATCTTCCTTTCCGCTGGAAGACTCTGGTTCCCTCATGCTAACTTTAGCCATCGTAGGCCCTGGATTCGCATTGTTGGTTTTTACCAAATTTGTCTCTCAAACTCGTCAAGAGTTTTCGATTCCGATAATAGTGCATTGGATATCGCCGGTGTACGTGTAGCCAGAAAATGTCGCGCACCGATCCTCACCTTACCTGCGTGTACTGCCTAGGTGTTGGTCATGACACCACCACCTGTACCTTTTGCTTGCCATTCCATCCTAACGTCCTTGACGACCGTATGCACCTTGAGCTGGGGAGACCGGAGAAAAGGAACCCGCCGGGTGAAATCAGAAGAAACGACAGGGCGGTTTCCTCATGGGCTGCGGGATCTGCCGAACAGCTAGAGCAGATGAAGGCTTTCGAAGAAGAAAGCTGCTCAAGCTCCGGCCAACTGAAGTTTATTTGTGCCTCTCAACCTCAGTTCTTCCTTCACAGGTTCCTTCAGGGAGCTGTGCCAGTCTGTCCCCACTAGGGGTGAGGCACCTTCGGGCTCGCACTCCTCCCGCCCTCGGAAGAGGGACAAGGATCCAGAGTCTTCGAAAAGGAGACGTTCCTGGGACCGAGAGAGGTCCGAGTCCCAGGACACTGTGACCTTGACTTCAGTCGAGATCGCTTCCTCGGCCGCTGGCTTCACGGATCTTCCATCTGGCCAGGCAGAGACTGAGGAATTGGCTGAACCGGCCGAGATTGTTCTCGAGCTGATCAAGCCGATTTCGCTGACTCCGGTCGATGATTCTTTAGAAAGGACCCCGGTCCTTTCTTTCCCCGATGACGAGACACTTCCTTTGGGTGTCCTCATCAAGGAAATTGATCCGGAGCCTCAATTTTCCCCGAGCCCAGTTTCTCCCAATTCTGGCCAACGCCATCAGTCTCGATTGAGGACTTGGTCTCCTTCTTCGGCCGGAAAACCGAAGAAAGGCCACCGGAATTCAAAAAAGAGGCGCCGCCACAGATCCTCATCCTCCTCGGACGAGGAGAGGCTTCGGACACTCCGTTGATGCTATGAGGAGCTTATGTGGCAACAGCTGATTTTGGCTGGGCAGAAGCTGGCTATGCCGTCGGCCCCGGCCATTACTTGGCCTGCGCCTCAAGGGCCGACGTCGACCCCTTCGGGCCCGAAATCTTCGGTTCCTCCACATATGGGGCTGGCCATTATTCCGGATAAGCCCATACCGGTCTCACCACCGATTAGGGTGGAACCACCACCTAAGCAGCCTCTCTCTGGGGCTCTCTTGAAAGGGGACTGTCCAGACACCGGGCTTCCCCATCATCTGTCCATCACGGTTACCCCTGACCGCCCTCGGTGTATCGAGGGGGACATAGGTGGGAGACCACTGTATCCCGACTCTTCGAATTTGGATGCCGCCGGTTTGCACTCCCATCCGGGTGATGAGTCACTCGCGGCAGGCCTGGAGGAAGGTCCTTCCTCCTTTCAGGGCATCCTCCGCCTCATTTCAAGTTCCACCGGAATGCCTCTGGAGTCTATCCATAAAAAGGCTGAGTACCCCCTTATGGATATCTTTAAGAGGGTTGCTACTCCGACAGAGGCCTTCCCAGTGGCTGAAGCCATTACTGGTTTGGCCCTTTAGCTTTGGCAGCATCCAGCCTCCTACCCAGCACCGTCTGCCCATATGGCCCGTGGCAATGTGTCTATGGGATCCCTGTTGGATTCACGGAACACCCGGCTGAGAGCCTGTGACTGCTTCCGCCTTCAGACATACTGGTAGCTCGGCCGACACCGACCGACCTCCAGACAAGGAGTCCAAGAACATGGACCACTCTGCCCGTAAGGACTATGCAGCCTCTTCCTTGGGCCTTCGTCAGGCCAGTTCGGCTGTGATCATGGCACACTTCTCCCATGCCCTCCTAGGGTCACTGGATGATGTACTTCCTCACCTCCTTGTGGTCATGCAGACCACGGTCAAGCAAGTCCGTGATCAGGGCCGTGCTGTCGCCAAACAGCAGCTCCAGACGGCCCTAGACATCGGGGATTCTTGTGCCCGCTCTTTAGCAGCCGCAGGGCTTGGCTGAGGTTATCCTCCTTTCTGGCGGATACCCAGCACAAGTTAGCTGATGTGTCTTTCCTTGGTACCAACTTGTTCGGTCCAGGAGTGGCAGGTCACCTTCAGCGTATTGAGCAGTCCAATGTCCCCTTGGATGCCACTTCTGCTAAGGGTTCCTCGGGCAAGAACCAGCAGAAGAGGAAGCCTTTTCGGCAGTCCTCCCCTGCGGTCAGGCAGCCCTCCTATCAAGGAGGTCAGCAGCAACAACAGCAACAGCAGGCTCAAGCATGGCGCCCTAGGCCCAAGGAGGGCCCTCAACAGCCCCGTAAAGGAGGCCGAGGTGCTGGTCCAGGAGCTTCCTCCTCCTCCTATAAGCCTGTTCAGTGACGGGATGGGGGTTGCCACCCCTACATCCATCACGCCTGCCCTAGGTCTTCCCGTGGGGGGTCGTCTCCGCCACTTTCTTTCTGCCTGTTTTGATATCACTTCGGACAGGTGGGTTCTAGAAGTGGTCGGGCAGGGACTGCTCCTGGAATTCGAGCAGTACCCGCCCAGCCGAGCCCGCGCCTCTTGGGAGGAAAGGATCTCAGCTTGCATGCAGTCGGCTCTTTGAGATGACATAGCTCAGCTCCTCCACAAGGAGGCAGTAGCTCCAGTGCCGGATCCGCTTGTAGACCCAGGCTTCATATCCAGGTACTTCCTGGTGCCCAAGCGGATGGGGGGTTGGCGCTACATCCTAGATCTCCAAGACCTGAATCATTATCTCAGGTCTCGCACTTTCCGGATGGTAACTCTGAACCAGATCATACCATCCCTGGAGCAAAACATGTGGTTTGTTCTCTGGATCTACAGGACGTGTTTTTTCACGTCTCAATCCATCCATCCCACCAGCAGTTCCTCCGCTTCAGGGTCGAGGGGACCCTGTACGAGTTCCGAGCCATGTCGTTCGGTCTGTCATCGACCCCACGGGTCTTCACCAAGTGCATTGCAGTGGTGGCAGCCCATCTTCGGCGTCGAGGAGTTCGAATCTACCCTTATCTCAACGACTGGCTTCTGGTGGGTTCCTCCCTTCAGGAGGTGGAGAGATCCAGGGACGTGGCTCTCAGAATCTGCTCTCAGCTTGGCCTCCTGATCAACGAGGCCAAGTCAGGAACTCGTGCCCTCTCAGGTGATGGGCTTCATCGGGGCAGAGCTCGACTCTCGTCAAGCCAGAGCTTGACTCCCAGCGGACAGGGCAGAGGTTCTTTCCTCTTTTGCTCAATCTTTTCTGGTTGGGCTCTTGTGCCCTGCCCGAGACTTTCTGCACCTTCTAGGTTACATGGCAGCGTGCACCTCAGTGGTCCGTTGGGCCAGGTGGCACATGCCCCCCTCCAATGGGAGCTGGCCACCTAGTGGACTCAGCGCCATGGTCAATTCAACCAGCTGATCACTGTAACTCAAAAGATGTGGGACGCTCTCCAATGGTGGACCATCCCAGAACGGTTGCAGTATGGGATCCCGTTTGTCCACCCCAAGCCGACGGTCGTCCTCATGACCGTTGCCTCTCTCATGGGCTGGGGAGCCCACATGGGGGACAACAGGGCCCACGGGTTCTGGACCCCAGAGGAGTCCCGATGCCACATCAACCTGTTGGAGCTCAGAGCAGTCAGACTGGCACTGTCAACATTCGCTCCTCAGCTCCGGGGACAAGTGGTTCAAGTCCAGACGGATAATACCATGACCATGTACTACCTCAACAAACAGGGCGGCACGCACTCCTGTCTGCTGTGCAAGGAGGCGCTCCGCATCTGGACTCTCGTCAGCGAGATGGAGGTGGATCTCCTAGTCATCCATGTGGCAGGAGTCTCGAAACAACTGGCGGATGCTCTCAGCCGCTTAGGCCAGACATCCCACGAGTGGTCCCTCCATCCAGAGGTAGCTTACAGTCTGTTCTCCCATTGGGGCAAACCATTGGTGGACCTGTTTGCCTCCAGGGAGAATGCCAAGCTGAGTCTGTACCATGCCCGTCCCCCTCAGCAGGGCTCGCTGCAGGAGGATGCCTTTTCGAGGCCATGGACCCCAGGCCTCCTCTGTGCCTTCCCTCCATTTCCCTTGATCCACAAAGTGTTACTCAAGGTGAGGAGGGACAAGGCGAAGGTGGTTTTGGTAGCCCCAGGTTGGCCATGCCAATTCTGGTACCCAGATCTCCTCAGCCTCAGCTGCAGGCCCCTGGAGCAGCTTTGTACACACCCGGACCTGATATCATTAAACCAGGGGAAGGTCTTCCATCTGGACCTTCAATCCCTGCACCTCACAGCCTGGTACCTGAGCAGCTAGAGTTCCAGGCTCTGGGTCTTTCTGAGGATGTCTACACTGTGGTGGAGGCATCTCGCAAGGAATCGACCAGGAAATGTTATGCCTTCAAATGGAAGAGATTTTCCATTTGGTATCAGGGTAAGAGTATGGACCCCTTATCCTGCTCTGTGGCTAACATTCTAGACTACCTTTGGTCTCTATCCAAAGGGGGTCTACGGTCATCGACCCTTAGGGTGCACCCCTCAGTCATTTCTGCTTACCGAGCGCGGGCCGGTCAACCGACATTGGCACAGGCGACAGTGGTCGGGCGCGTCTTCAGAGGCCTGGATCACATATCCCCTCCGGTGTGTGAACCTCCACCTCCGTCGGATCTCTTGCTGGTTTTGGCAAAGCTCATGGGCAAGCCATTCAAACCCGTGCACAAGTGTGAGCTCTCACACTTGTCATGGAAGACGGCCTTCCTGGTGGCTGTCACATCAGCCAGAGGGACAGGGGGAGCTCCAGGTGCTTTCTGTGGACTCCCCTTATCTGGTCTTTCACAGGGACAAAGTTGTCTTGAGCCTCCACCCGATATTCCTTCCAAAGGGGGTCTCAGAGTTTCACCTTCATCAGGTGTTGACTCTGCCGGTATACTACCTTAACTACACCTGGCGGAAATTCGTGGAGAGGTTCACCAGCTGTTTGTCACCTATGCTGAAGCTGCTTTTGGCAGACCTGTAGCCAAATGGACCATTGCAAGATGGATCACATCATGCATAGGTCTGTGCTATGAGTTGGTGGGTAAGGAGCCTCTCCCAGAGGGTTGAGAGCTCATTCTACCCACCATACTGCTGCATTGGTGGCTGCTTCCAGGGACATCCCTATCCAGGAAATCTGTTGGGCTGCTACCTGGAAGTCAGCAAACACCTTTATTTCCCACTACCACATTGACCTTGAGTCATGCTGGGATACTGGTTTTGGGGCCTCGGTTCTCCAATCTCAGTTTCCTAAGTAGGGGGTGTGCGCCTTGCCTCCCTCCTCCCAGAGAACTGCTAGGAATCTGCCAAAGAGTGTGGATGAACAACATATCCACGCTCCTAGAAGAACAGGTTACTCACCTGTAACAGTAGTTCTAGGAGTGGTATATGTTGTTCATCCACACGCACCCACCCAACATCCCTGGCTTTAGGCGCACGACCTTGCTTCCAGCGGGCTAAGATCTGGCATCATGGGGCGGAGCCCAGAGTTATACCACCCGAGTAGGTGGGAGGAGCCAGCTTGAAGACTTCCGGCAAGATTTAAAGGGGAAAGGGACATGCTAAAGAGTGTGGATGAACAACATATACCACTCCTAGAGCTACTGTTACAGGTGAGTAACCTGTTCTTACCTACACTGTACCTCTGCACAGAATAAAACATTCTGCAGATGGCAGGCTCCTTCAGCCTGAACAAACTAAAAACTGCAAGGCAGTTTCTACAGTTACTGGGCCACATGGCAGCGCCACTGGCACAGTCCTGGGCTCCAGATTCTAGATAAGAGACATCCAGTTCCACCTAAGGGCACATTGGTGTCAGAGAAAGAATTCTTTCTCAAAGCTAGTTCCAGTAACAAAACGTTACTTCTGGCCCTTCAGTGGTAGAAAGAGGAAACCAACCTTAAGGAAGGCGTTCCCTTTCAAAGTGAGTCTCCATCAATGATTCTCACAAAAGATGCATCACTACTAGGGTGGGGTGCCCACCTAAGGGATCACACCACTCATGGCACTTGGTTCAGTGAGAGTCACTCCAGCATATAAACTTGCTGGAGCTCAGAGCAATGTTGCTGGCACTCCAAGCCTTCACACCACTGGTTCAGGGAAGGGTGGTATGGGTCAGAACAGACAATACCACTACAATATACTACATAAATGAGCAGGGAGGAAAAAGGTCAGATCCTCTCTGAACAGAAGATATGAGTATTTGAATTCTGGCCCACTCCCTAGGAGTTTCCCTTCAGGCCATTCATCTGCCAGGAAAGGACAATACCCTAGCAGATGCTTTGAGTCGGATCAGCCAGGCCCATCATGAATGGACCTTGAACAGAAAAGTGGTGGAAGTAATTTTCAGAAGGTGGGGTATCCCAGGGATAGATCTCTTTGCATCTCATGAAAGGCACCACCTGCCACAGTATTGTTGCAGCCCCCCAGCTCAGGGAACAATACCCCTGGATGCTCTGGTTTTGGAAGTACCTGTATGCGTTCCCTCCTTTCCGCCTGGTGTACAGGGTACTACTCAAGCTAAGGTCCCAGTCATCTTCAATGATTTTGATAGCTCCAGATTGGGCCAGGTGGCCATGGTATTCTCTGCTGCTCTCCATGTCTGCAGCCAAGCCAATACACCTCCCTTGGAGGCACAACCTGCTAACCGCCAATCAAGGGAGAGTCCTGTACCCGAACCTCAGATCCGTCAGGCTCAAAGCATGGCTCTTGAAGACGTAGTGTATGCAGGCTTACATCTCTCTCTGAGGGAGTACAAGAAGCCTTCCACCAAGAAAACCTATGCCTGTAAATGGAAAAGGTTTTCTATATGGTGCTTCACCAGAGATGCGGTGCCAGTTCAGGCAGAGGTTCCAGCTGTGCTGGACTGTCTTACTGATTTGCATTCACTAGGCCTGCAGCCCACTTTTTTTAATTTTTTTTATTTCTCTTTATTACTTACCTACTGCCTGCCGGCCCTGACCCTTCGGGGCATCCAAGGATCCATCCTCCTGCCTCTCGCCCACCTGGACCTACCTCTCGGTCCTCCACGGAGCTTCAGTTTTCCCCACGAGCGGGGACAATGTGGGGTGTCTTCACCCCCTAGAATCCTTCATTGCGTCAGGTCGAGGAGGTGGTCCAGTGAATGGGGCACATTGGAGGCACGGTCCGGGAAGCCCGTCTTCCCGGAGCCGGCAGGTGTGTTTTCCTCTTTCCTCCCTCCCCTACAGCGTGCGACTCTTAACGTCAAGGCGCAAGCGCCAGTGTCCACGCTGCGCCGCGGCCACCCTTCTCCTACCACTGGGGGCTTGCAGTACTCTGGAGAAGTCGGGCAAGTGTGCGGGCTTGGCCTCAATCCTCCCTGGAGAAGGCGAGCTGTCGTGGGACACTCAAGCCTATTCCCCCCCCCCCGGCCGACCCACCAGCGACCCGAGTCCGCTTCCGAACCCGGGTCGCTGGTGTGGAGTGAGGTGTGGCATCCAGCGCCTCTACCCTCAGCGCCACCGGGCCGGTGACTAATTTTTTTTTTCCCTTTATTAGGATTTTCCAATCATGACAACAATCAAAACTTTCCCTACAAAACAATACACTACAAATTTTATACTCATAACCACACTATAAATCTACCCTCCCCACCCTCCATCCTCTTAGGGGAGCAATCTACCAAGAAAGTGTTATACATTAATAAGGAAATCTAACTTAAGGTATTACAATACAGCTCCATGAGAGAAAGAGCCACTAACTAATTTGTAGAATAAGTGAGGGTACTAGCAAAATTACTTAACAAAGGGATGTCTCCTTTAAACAATTTAATAGAGAATTTCCTTAGGATGAGTGATCGAAAAACCTAGTTTCCACTTATAGTGTTTCATAAGGTAACTATCTGATCTAGGAGTTTTTTTCCAGCATTTTATAAAGGAGGCATGTTTATTATGAAAGTAAGAGACAGTGTGAATCAACAGTAAATTATGTTTTAATTGTGATATCCATTTTTTAAAACCAGGAGTAGACTGCTCTATCCAATGTTTATGTAACAATTGTGAAGCTGTCACACCAGTCAGTGTCAAAATGGATTTATCACTAAGGGACATGTTGGTTGGAAGGGCACCTGATATACAGGTGTATATAAGTTGAAATCATAGTGGTAAATTATCTTATCTAAAATTTTGCATTTAATTTCTTGCCAAAGCTTTTGAATAGATGGGCAAGACCAAAGCACATGGTCCAGAGAGCGAACATCCTTTTCACATTTGTGGCACAGGTTGGAATGTTTAAGACCATTTTGTACAGTCTAAGGGGAGTGAAATAAGCATTGTGTAGTATTTTGTAGTGTATTAGTCTCAAACTGTCTAAAGGGATTAATTTATAGATATTATTCCCTGCATTTTCCCAGACCAAAGGATGGTTCGAGGCACATTTGTCCCAAAATAAATTGTGGAGAGGTTTGTCACAGAATTTCAGTCTCAAAAGGAGACTGTGTAAGTTTGAGATTGGATGAGGCTGGTTAACTGCTGCAGCCATATCTGATAGAAAATTATAGTTTTGGTTACTCGCCAAAAAACCCTAAAGTGTGCATGCAAAATAAGCTTTAAAATATGAAAGTTTATTATTATATTAAGTAATTCCTAGACCAGTTATGGGTTTTAGCAATTTCTAGAAAAGAGCGAAATTTCCCATTAGCTAGCAAAGTCTTCACATGAAACTTAGTTGAGGAGGGTAAAAATTTTGAATTAGGAGGTTTTCCATGTGATCTAAAGTTTGGATTATGTAAAATAGGCTGATAAGTGTTCTGAGTTATGTTAATTTTGAGAAACTGACAAAGCTGGTTATGAATTTTTAAAGATAAGCCAACCATTGTGTTTTTGAGTTGTTTAGGAATGTATTTAAGTGAGGCACAGAGAATAGCTTCGGGACAAATGTTATAATGCTTACAGTCGTGGCCAAAAATATTGGCCCCCTTGCAGTTTTTTCTAATAATGCACCATTCCTTCCAGAAAATTGTTGAAATTAAAAAATATTTTGGTATCCACATATGTATTTCTTTGGTTTGCAGTGGAATAAAACACAAAAAGCAGAAAAATGTACTAAGTCTTAGCTTATTCCACACAGAAATCCATAAATGGCCCGGACAAAATTATTGGCACCTTTTAGAAGTAGTTAGAAATAATTAGATTTCAAGCAGGTGATTCTCCTTCACTTTGGAATTGAACTCACCTGTGGTGAGTTGCAGGTGCCTGCAATAATAAAATCACTCATTCAACCAGTTTGAATAGAGAAAAGGACTCATTCTCCTGTTTTGTGTCACTGTGTGTACCGCAATGAGCATGGAGAAAAGAA
Organism: Neoceratodus forsteri; assembly: GCA_016271365.2. NCBI lineage: Eukaryota > Metazoa > Chordata > Ceratodontiformes > Ceratodontidae > Neoceratodus > Neoceratodus forsteri. Next base: position 789,935,271 of record CM057454.1, read on the forward strand.
AGAAAGTCAGAGAATTGTCTGAGAAGGTCAGACAGAAGATTGTAGCCAAGCATGGACAATCTCAAGGCTACAAATCAATCTCCAGAGACCTTGATGTTCCTGTTTCCACCGTACGTAATGTTATCAGGAAGTTTAAGGCCCATGGCACTGTAGCCAACCTCCCTGGACGTGGCCGCAAGAGAAAACTTGATCGAAGATTGCAGTGCAGGATTGTTCGAATGGTGGAGAAAGCACCTCAATCAACTGCCAAACAGATTCAAGCTGACCTTCAGACACAAGTTACGACAGTTTCAACTCGCACCATCCATCATCAACTCAATGAAAGGGGGTTATGTGGTAGGAGGCCCAGGAGGACCCCACTGCTGAGAGAGCGACATAAGAAAGCCCGACTGGAGTTTGCCAAAACACACCTGAGCAAGCCAAAATCCTTCTGGGAGAATGTCCTGTGGACAGATAAGACCAAATTAGAGCTTTTTGGTAAAGCACATCATCTCTATGTTTACAGAAAACAAAATGAAGCCTTCAAAGAAAAGAACACCTTCCCTACAGTCAAACATGGAGGCGGTTCAGTAATGTTTTGGGGTTGCTGTGCTGCCTCTGGCATTGGGTGACTTGAACGTGTGCATGGCATCATGAAATCTGGAGATTACCAGGCCATTTTGGAGTGCAATGTTGAACCCAGTGTCAGAAAGCTGGGTCTCTGTCGAAGGTCATGGGTCTTCCAGCAGGACGATGACCCCAAATACACTTCAAAAAGCACCCAGGAATGGTTCAAGACAAGACGCTGGACTGTTCTGAAGTGGCCAGCAATGAGTCCAAATCTAAATCCCTGAAAACCTGTGAGAGATCTGAAAACAGCAGTTGGGAGAAGGCACCTTCAAATCTGGGAGAACTGGAGCAGTTTGCATAAGAAGAGGCTACAACTGCCAGTAGAGAGATGCTGGAAGCTCATCCATGGTTATAGGAAGCGGTTGATTGCAGTTATTTTGACCAAAGGCTGTGCTACCAAATATTAAGTCTAGGGTGTCAGTAATTTTGTCAATGCCATTTCTTTTCATTTTCTGATTTAAAAGGATATATTAAATTCTGAATCAAGAACAAAGGTTCTGTAATATTAACAGAGAAATAAAGAATTGTGGAGACCAAATACTGTTGTTAATTTCAACTTATGTTTAGAGGAAATTGTGAGTTATTTGAAAAAAGTGCAAGGGCACCAATATTTTTGGCCACGACTGTATGTAATTGTTTTTCTAGTAAGATTCAGGTAGGGGTATATGAGATGGACAATGTGTTATTGGTTAACTGTCACAAACCCATTCAGCAGGTCTGCCCTCTACTCCCAAAGTGCCGTCCTCCGAGCGCAGTCTTGTGAACAGTTAGCAGAACAAGGTAACCCTCTTGTCTGTTTTTTTGGGTTCGAGTCACCTTTTGTCCCAAGTTCTGAAGGGATACAAACTGATAACCTCTTGTTAGCGTACCCAATTGTTAGGCTCAGATAATTCTGTCTTCGGGGGGGGCCAGATATCTTTGCCTACGGGCACCTAACCAGGTATTATAAAATGAACTCTTAGAACTGTATGCAACACTTAGAGAACCATTACCTGTTTCCCAGTTTGGTACCACAATAAGCTCATGCACAGTGTCAACTGTAACCATCTAAGCTTCACTTATAAAAAAAGATGTTTCAAGGCACACCAGGCAGTTTCTATTTTTAAAATATATATTGTTACTTTAAAATATGTAAAAGTAGGAAAACAGTAAATACAGAACAAGATATCCCAACACATACAATCTTAAAATCAAAATAGGTTTAAAAGTGCAAATTCCTACGACCCATACACTCAGACTGGTCTTATCTAATGTATCCTTACTGTCTTAATCTTTCAGTGCGTTGATGCTCCTCCTTCTCAGTCAGAAAAATATCTATCTCAGTCTCTAAGGTCTGCTCAGTATACTTAAAAACAGTCTTGAGCCGGCCTTCTCTCTGAGGTCATCCAACTCCGCCTTGGTGTTTTAAAATGTATATTTTATAACACAGGGTGTCCTAATAAGATATCTTAAAAAAAGAAAAGGTGACATCAGTGAATCTCCTCTCTTCATGTGACTCCCCAAACCAGTCTGTGATCTGCTTCATACAGACATAAAAGTCTCTTTGATGTAAATAACTGGCTTCCTCTGATGGCACTCCAAACAAGTGCATATGCTCCTTTCCTCATGACACCTAGTGCAAATCAAAGGATTTCCCTGAGGACGTCATACAATAGGATATATTAGTTCCTGGCTTCAAAACAAACTGACAAAGCTAATTGCATTCCAGATATCTGTAGTTTAACCTATGTCCTGTCCTTTGCACTATATATGGGATGTGTCATTTCAACAAGACAGTAGTTTCTCCTGACAGACAGTCCCCTACATATTTTATGTTACAGAAAAAATATCATAGGGTAATCAAAACCAGCTGTCCAAGTGTCACAATATGTCAGATATTTATTAATATGTGAGGATATATAATAAAAAAAAGATGAGGAATTATTTGTCCCCCTAGATTTCTTGGAAACATAAGTTTATGGGAAGCTATTCTGGGTGTGCCATTTAACCATAAGAACTTATTAATGGTTGAGTGGAGTTTAGTAAACCAGCTAAGGGGAAGATAAACACTGAGCATATTAATAGGACAGAAAACTCTGGGAAAGATGTTCATTTTTATAATACTAACTCTGCCTTGGAGGGAAATAGGAAGAGTAGCTCATCTTCTCAAATCTTGTGTAATTTTTGGGATACATTCGTCCAGATTAATTTTTATTAGTTGGGACTCCTCTTTAGATATAAAAATTGCTAGGTATTTAATCTCAGTTGGTTTCCTTGCAAAACCTGAATTACAAATTCCTTCTTTATGAAAAAAATTTGACTGGGGCATAACTTTGTTTTTTTCTTTGTTCAGTGTATAGTTTGAGACTCGACTAAAGGCATCAGTAACTGTTAAAGCTGCTTTAATTGCGTTTAAGGGCTCCGATGCATCTAATAGTATATCGTCTGCAAACACTGATAATTTTAATTGAAATTTTGAAATAGTAATTCCTTTAATAGTTACCTCAGAATTTAGAAAATAAATTACGGGTTCTAAATAAAAAGTTGAACAGGATGCAGGGCTTTAAATAATTGATTAGCAGTTTTTTTCTTAGGACAATACTAACTGTACAGAAAGTATTTATATAGGTTTTCTAGAAGTGTTATGTTAGTTAAAACACAGTGAGGCAAGTGCTATGCATTTTCACAGTGTTTTAGAACTTTTATGAGCAAAACGCTAATCAATTTTTAGAGTTAAATAATACCCTAGGATGGGGGAAAGGTGGCACCCCGTCTAGTGCCCTGAAACAGTTTTAGGAGGGGAGAAAGTAAATTATTACAGTTAATTCTTGCTGTTGGATTTGAGTACAGTACAGTATATTTAACCAGGAAATGAACATTGAAGGAAAGCCAAATCTTTGTAAAGTAGCATACAGAAAGTTATGATGAACTCTATCAAAAGCTTTTTCCATATCCAAGGAGACCAGAGCAAAGGAATGTGCAGCCAGCTACTCTAAAAGTTCACTTAGCCTCAGTGTCTCCTTACACTTCAGCTGGGAAGAATGCCTCTGTGGCATCAAACCCTATCTTCAAAAGGTTCTTTAAAGGTCTAGCTGACTTGCACCCCCTCACAGGGAACCGGTGCCAGCCTGGGACCTAAATGTGTACATTGCCAAGCTCATGGGTTCCCCCTTTGAACCCATGTCTTCAGCTCCTTGGAAATATGTCACATGGAAGACGGTTTCCTAATGGCAATCACTTCTGCTAGTAGGATCAATGAGCTCCAGGCTGTCTGCATTCAGCGGGACTACATTTCATTCTACAGGGACAAAGTGGTCCTGCGAGCAAACAGAAAATATCTTCCAAAGGTGGTGTCTGACTTTCATTTGAATCAGTCCATTACTTTACCTGTTCTCTTTACTGAACATTCGAGCTCTGGGGGACGTAGACTTGCATGGTCTTAATGTCAAGATAGCTCTTAGCTACTACATGACAGTCACTAAGGTCCATAGACAGGACAGGAAACAACTGTTCAGACAACATGAAGTCTTGCTGTATTATGACTATTGCAGTTTGCCCCAGCCTTAGAACTGCTCCGGAGGTGAAAGAGTTAACTTCCATGCAGAGCATGGAGCTTAGAGCGCGAGCTCGTTTCCAAAGCTGTTTGGCTGGTTTCAAACGACAAGTCAGATTCTTCTCCGCCTCACTGAACAGTTGCTCCGAGATTCCTCCTGTTACTGGTTCATTTCTTCGGTTTAAAGCGCTATTTCTCGGTTGAATTTAACCGCGATTTCATTATTTTAACCGTAAAACCGATCGGTTCAGGCTCTGTCTATGGTAATCGTAAGTAATAGATAGGGTTTTTCTGTGTGGAACTTGTAAAGTATTATCGGTTTGGTTGAACCGATCGAGGTTATGTTGAATATAAGTTTAAAGCCTTTTAAGGCTTTTGAAATCTTGATTCCGGTTCTTATCGGTTCTAAAAAACGGATTTCATTACGGTTTTTCCAGACCTCGTTACACGTGTTTGGAACCGATAAGGGTGTTCTTGCCTGGCACTGCCATCAAAAGCTGGCAAGTTGGTTGGTTAGGCTGGCATCATGTCTCAGAAAACCCAAAAGAAAAACCGGCCCACTGGGTTTCAACACTGTAGTGTTCTGTGGGAAGCCTTTGCCAAGGCTGACCCACACACTACATGTGTTTAGTGTCTGGGGTTTGACCACCTCAATTCAGACTGCCAGATTTGTAAAATTTCCTGCAGCCACCCTGGACAAGAGAGTGGGCAGGCTCAGGAGCGAGAGGCCAAAAGTCCGCTGACCGGATGGCCAGCCGGTTCGGTGCCAACCCGAAACCGGAGGGTGCCCTCTGACCAGGGCGAGACTTCCTCGGCAAGCGAAAAGCTGGCTCTGAGAGCCAGTTCCAGCAAAGAAATCTAAAAATCAGCAGGTTTGGGTCCAAAATTCCTTCTCCAACTGCTGCTGAGATGGCCAGGGCAATACAGATTGTCCAGTCCCTGTCCCAGTTCCCTCGAACCGCCACTGTCTGGCAAAAGGTCGGTTCGGTCGGTTCCAGTGGTTCAGGATTATGATATAGAAGAGTTCTATGAACCAGAGGAGGGATGAGGATTATGATCAGTGTAAATGTGACTTTGAAAGTCTGGATGTGCCCATTGAACGGACATCTCCCCAGACAGACCTTCAGGTGAGTCTCCCCTAGGCTTTCTGAGTCCCCTTCTCATTTTTTGTTTTATAAAAAAGTTGCTGAGACCCTCCAGCTTCCCTTAGAGGAGGCTTTGGATGAGCAAGAGGAGCCTGACTATGTGGAGATGATGGATATCCCAGAGTCCAGGAGGTTGTCCATCCCTTTACATAAATCCTTTAGAAAACAAACAATAAAAATTTTAAAAGCTCCTAATTCTGTGCCTCCTGTGGATAAAAAGATGGACAGGAGGTACACTTTGTCAGGTCCTGATACAGATTTTCTTTCACAGCAATGCAGTCATGTTGGGGTAGTTCAGGCTGCAGCCTGTGATAAAGCTAATATTCCACTGGCTTCACATCCTCCTGACAAGGATTCCAGGAAGATTGATGCCATGGCCAAAAAACAATACATGGCAGCATCCTTGGGACTCAGACAAGCTAACTATATGGCTTATGTTGCAAGATACCAGAAATCTAGATGGGATACTGTCATGGCCTTAGCCAAACAGGTCCCTGGCCAGCTAGCAAGGAGCTGGAGCAGGTACCCTTGATAGTATTGAGGCATCTAAGGTGCAATTCCATGCTGCAGTGGATTCTAATGATGTATAGTCTAGAGTCATGGCTACATCTGTGGCTTTTGCAGATTGGCCTGGCTCAGGTGTACTGTTTGTCCAGGATACCCAGTCTAAGGCTATGGATTTTCCTGTGGTGGGAAATTCTCTGTTTGGGAGCAGACAGAGAATTATATGAAGAAAATGGATGAATATAGAACCACTTACAGAGTGCACAAGCCAAGGAGCGGCAAACCACTCCTCAGAGGCAGCCCCAGGGGTAGGGGTGAGCCTTTTCACAGGCCTTTTTACCAGACTCAGGCCCCCTCCTCTTCAGCCTATGTACAGAGGGGGTTCTTCAGAGGGAGAGGCAGACGGGGTTCGAGCAGGCCTGCTCCCACCCCTCAGCCTAAAGCCCCTTCCAAACAGGCACCCTGATGGGATGCCCAGGGTCGGCTCTCCACTACCTGTAGGGGGCAGGTTGGCTCACTTCGTCCAGGACTGGCAGTCTTTAACTTCAGACAGGTGGGTCCTGGAAGTAGTGAGCCAGGGTCTGGTTCTCAGCTTCAAGAAATTTCCAAAGATGAGAGCCAGATCTTTTCCACCTACAAACCCTTTAGAGACTCTTGCTTTGGAAACAGAAGTCTCAACCCTCCTGGCTCTCAGAGCTGTAGAAAAGGTTCCTCCCCTTCACCAGGGCAAGGGTCTGTACTCCAGGTACTTCCTTACCCCAAAAAAAGACAGGAGAGTGGCGGCCTATCCTGGATCTAAGATATCTAAACAAGCACCTTTTAAAGCCAAAGTTCAAAATGGTGATGCTGGGAATGATTTTACCCTCCCTAAGGCCAGGGGTCTGGCTAGCCTCCCTGGACCTCAAAGATGCCTACTTTCATGTTCTTATCAGAAGCTCCCATCGAAAGTACCTCAGATTCGAACTGCCCTCAGGCCATTATCAGTTCAGAGCAATGACCTTCGGCCTCACTTCTGCCCCAAGGGTGTTCACAAAGTGTCTGGCAGTAGCAGTCGCGCTCACCTAAGAAGGCAAAGATTGCCATTTTCCCTACCTGGACGACTGGCTCATTGTGGGTCAGTCTCAGACCAGGTCAAATCACACCTGCTAGTTACCCAGCAGCTGCTTACCTCTCTGGGATTTCTTCTCAATCTTCCAAAGTCAGTTTTGGAACCTGTCCAGGTACTCACCTTTATAGCAGAACTGGATACAAAGCAGGCCAGAGCCTTCCTTCCCTTGGAAAGGGTAAGGACCTTAGTGGCCCTGGCCGCCTCCTTCACTCTGCAGGTTTCTCCACCAGCAAGGCATTTCCTGCAGCTCCTAGGGCACAGGGCTGCCTCCACAGCTGTGGTGCAAGGGCAAGATTTCAGATGAGGGACATTCAGTTCCATTTGAGAGCTTTCTGGTCTCAAAGAAGAGATCCTCTATCCAAGTTAATCCCAGTGACTCGAACCCTGATCCAGGCCCTTCAGTGGTGGCAGGATCAGAGCAATCTGAGACAGGGGGTGCCTTTCATCCCTCTGTCCCATTCCTTGACCCTTACTACAGATGCATCCCTTTTGGGATGGGGAGCTCACATGGGCGACCTCTCCACCCAAGGATTATGGTCCCCTCAGGAATCTCTGCTCCACATCAATCTGTTGGAACTCAGAGCTGTTTTTCTAGCACTTCAGGTTTTCTCTGCATCTGTTCAGAACAAGGTGGTACAGGTCAGAACAGAACAACCACTACAATGTGGTACATCAACAAACAAGGGGCACTCGGTTTCGGCCTTGTGCACCAAGGCAATAAGTTGTGGTCTCTGGCTTACTCCTGAACACTTCCCTCATAGCAGTTCACCTCCCAGGCAAGGACAATGTCCTGGCAGATGCCCTCAGCAGGATTTCCCAGGGCCATCACGAATGGTCACTGGATCCCCTAGTACTGGGATAGTGTTTGCCAGATGGGGCACTCCTCAGATAGATCTTTTCGCAGCCCCAGACAATTATCAACTTCCACTGCTTTGTTGCAGGCCCCCAGTGTTGGGCTCAGTTCCCCTGGATGCCTTTCTCCTCGATTGGGAAGGGAAGTTTCTTTATGCCTTTCCCCCCTTCCCTCTCCTGTTCAAAGTACTAGTCAAAGTCAGGTCTCAGCCCTGCAAAATGATCCTGATTGCTCCAGACTGGGCCAGGCAGCCCTGGTACCCACTCCTTCTGTCCTTAGCAGTCCATCTTCCCCTGTGTCTCCCCAGGAACCACAATCTGTTAACCTGTGCTCAGGGGAGAGTTTGGTATCCGAATCTCAAATCCCTCAACCTCAAGGCTTGGCTCTTGAGCAGTTAGAGTTGCCGATTTGCAACTTTCTCAAGTGTTCTCGAAATCCTGAAGGCTGCTAGGAAGCCTTCCACCAGGGCTACCTATAACTCCAAGTGGAAAAGGTTTTCCATATGGTGTTCTGGGAGCACATGTTTCCCCAGAATCTGCTGATCTACCTACTGTATTGGACTTCATGGTCCATCTTAATTCTTTGGGACTGAGACCAGCCACCCTGAAAGTGCACTTGGCTGTTGTCTCTGCCTTCATTCAGCAGGAAGCCCTCTTCTCTGTCTGCTCATCCTGTATTTTCCAAGTTTTTTAAAGTTGCTTCACACAATCCTCCATTCAGGGACCCTGCCCGGCTGGGATCTTAATGTATGCATTGCTCAGCTAATGCAACCCCCTTTGAGCCTCTGTCTTGGCAGAGCTTAAGTATTGACTTGGAAAACTGTATTTCTAGTAGCCATCACTTCTGCCAGGCGTATAAGTGAGTTACAGGCTTTATCAGTAGAAACTGACTTTATTTCCTTTCACAGGGATAAAGTGGTCCTCAGGATTAGGGACGTTTTGCCTAAGGTGGTTTCAGATTTCCACCTTAACCAATCTATTTCCTCCCAGTGTTCTTTACTGACCATTCCTCCTCTGGCGAGGAGGCTGCACAACAGATGTTAAGAGGCCTAAGTTACTACATAGAGTGTACCAAGGGTCACAGGTTTGACTCCTCCAACTGTTTCTCACTTATGGTGAGGTTGGGAAAGGAGACCTGCCACTAAAGATCCATTGCCAGGTGGATCATTTCTTGTATCAATTTTGCTATCAAAAGCTGGGTAAGGTTCCCCCCTCAGGCCTGAGGACTCACTCTACCAGAGGTACAGCTGCATCTCTAGCTGCTGCTATAGACATCCCTATCTTGGAGATATGTCAGGCAGCTACTTGGAAGACAGTACACACTTTCACCAAGCATTACTCCCTAGATATTCAGGCTAGGAGGGATGCTCGGTTTAGCACAACCCGTGCTTCAGAGCCTATTCCTAAGTGGGTTCTGTCCTCCTCCATGGAGTACTGCTGTGTAGTCTGCAATAGTCATAATATAGCAAGGACTTCATGTTGTCTGAAGAAAAAAATTACTCACCTTAGTAATGTTGTTTCTTCTAATGAGTCTTGCTATATTATGACCCCAGCCTGCCCCTCTCAGAACTCCTACTTTGGGGTATGGGTTGGGTAGTCCTCTGTTGGCATTTATTGATGCCCTCTTTCATGTTTGGGTGTTGTGTTTATTTAGTTATTTTATCTTAATTTTCTGGTCCACTGACTTGAGTCTTTGTGTTGGGACCAGTGAAAATGTGTTAATATATTAGTAGCCAGTTGGCTAGTGTAGGTTACAGCTTCCACACAGAACCTTAGTGAGTTTTGCTTGTAAAGATCTGACGGTTTCGGTTTGAAACCAGCCAAACAGAGCTTCTGAACCGAGATCGCGCTCTAAGCTCCATGCTCTGCTTGGAAGTTAACTCTTTCACCTCCGGAGCAGTTCTAAGGCTGGGGCAAACTGCAATAGTCATAATATAGCAAGACTCCATTAGAAGAAACAACATTACTAAGGTGATTAATTTTTTCTTCCTAACTTATGGGGATGTGGGAAAGGAAGTCCAGCATCTAAGAGGTCTATTTTTTGCTGGATAGTTCAGTGTATTCGGTTTTGCTATTCAAAAGCTGGGAAGGAGCCTCCTGCTGACCTGAGAGCCCATTCCACAAGGGGTACAGCTGCTACTATAACAGCTTCCAGGGATGTTTCACTGGTGGACATCTGTAAAGCATCTACTTAAAGAACAGTGCACAACTTGACTAAGCATTACAGCCTGGACACCAGGCTAGGGGTGATGCCAGGTTTGGCACAGCTGTCCTGCAGAGTCTGTCCCCAGAGTAGGTTCTGTGCCCACCTCCAAAGGTACTGCTTCTTAGTCTGCATACAAGTTAGGAATATTGGAGTATTCTTCGGGTGAGAAGAAAAAATTAACTTACCATAGTAATCTTGTTTCGTCAAGGGGATACTCCAATATTCATAACTCTCCCACCCTGTCTTCCCTGCTAGAACCAGTGGCCTCTGCACTCCATGATGTGTTACCAGGGGTATGAATGCCACAGTCTGGCATTTCTATTTGAAACTGTGTTTTTCATTGGTTTTACCCTCTTCAGATGATTCTGACATTCAGGGGTGTTTTTTCTGGATTTTTCCCTCCTGTTGGAAGTTTTTGGGTGTTGTTATTATTATTATAGTTTTAAATAGTTATTTTCCTTGTGGGACCTGTCTTGTCAGGCATCAATGAAGTCTTAAAGTTAGAATGTAAGTCGTTGATAGGTGGCAGCATTTGAAAAGTGGCACATGCCAATGGTGTTCCATCATTAGCATAATGTTCCATCTCCGGGCAGATCTGGCTTAAAGGCATACTGCATAAGAGTTATGAATATTGGCATATCCCCTGAAAGAAACAAGATTACCATGGTAATTTTTTCTTCAAACAACATGAAGTCTTGCTGTATTCTGACGATCTGCAGTTAGCTTCAGCCTTTAAACTGCCCTGGAGAGTATAGGGTTAATTTTCTATGCAGTGCATAGAACTTTGAGCTCGAGCTCGGTTGAGGTCTCTGTCTGCAGCACTTTGAAACCCAACTGTCAGATTCTTTACTCCGCCTCACTGAACAGTCGCTCCGGAGATTTCTCCTTCTGCTCGGTTCAAAGTCTGTTAAAGTTGTCGGTTCATTCCGAATTTAAATCCGAAATTAATTCCGCATTGTCGGTTCAGGCTCTGTCTGCGGTACCGTGAGTACTTAAATAGTTTTCTATTTACTTTGTGGAAATTGTAAGACTTGTTCGATCGGTTCGGCTGAACTGATCCATTAGTTTGATTTCTTGTGGTTTTCTTTAGTGTGTGGTTACCGGTCCTTATCGGTTTTAAAAAAAACATGTTTTAAACGTTTTTTTCCAATACCTGTGACACGGTTAGGAACCGATAAGGGAGTCTTGCCTTGCGGTTGCTGAAAAAAGGATAAGTTTGGTTAGGTTTACCATGTCTGAGAAACCTAAGAAAAAAGACGGGCCCACTGGGTTTCAACACTGCAGTGAGTGTGGGGAGGTCTTTGCTAAGGACGATCCCCACACCACCTGTGTTAATTGTCTTGTCTTTGAACACATTGATACAGACTGCCACATTTGTAAAAGCTTTCCTAAGTCTACCGTGGAGAAAAGATTAGGTAGACTTAGGGAAAAGGAGGCCGAGAAGTCCTCTGACCTGGATGGCCAGCCTGGTTCGGTTGCGACCGAACCAGAAGGAGTACCCTCTGACCAGGGCTATACTTCTTCGGGCAAGAGGAGAGCCGATCCTGAGGGATCGGTTCCTACGAAAAGGAAACGTAAAGACAAGTCAGCCGGTTCAGATCTGGAGATTCATGTTGCAACCGCTGATGAGATTGCTCGAGCGATTCGGATTGTTGAATCGCTCTGCCCAGTCCGGCTCCGTTAGCTAGGAGTGCGGTTCGGTCGGTTCCACTGGTTCAGGATTATGCCCCTGAAGATTTTTATGAACCGGAATTTGAGGAGGAGGGGGATTATGAGCAAGATGATGACTATGATGGAGCAGAAAGTCTGGATGTGCCCATTGAACCGGACATCTCCCCAGACAGACCTTCTGGTGTTTCCCCTTTTAGGCTCTCTGAGTCCCCTCCCCACTATCTGTTCTATAGGAAAGTAGCTGAAACTCTCCAGCTCCCTATGGAGGAAGCTACAGAGGATCAAGAGGAGCCTGATTTTGTTGAAATGATGGACATTACAGAGTCCAGGAGGCTGTCTATTCCCCTGCACAAATCATTTGGGAAACAGACACAAAAAATGTAAAGTCTCCTAATTCTGTACCTCCTGTTGATAGAAGAATGGACAAGACGCATACTTTATCAGGCTCAGACACGGAGTTTTTCTACCAGCAATGCAGCCATGTTGAGGTTGTGCAGGCTGCAGCCTGTGACAGGGCTAATGTTCCCTTGGCTTCACACCCCCCAGATAAAGACTCCAGGAGGATGGATGCCTTGGCAAAGAAACAATACATGGCATCCTCTTTGGGACTCAGGCAGGCTAATTATATGGCCTATGCAGCCAGGTACCAGAAGTTCAGGTGGAACACTGTACTGGCACTGGCTAAACAGGCCTCCCCCCAGCTGGCCAAGGAGCTGGAGCAGGTGGCTGCGGATGGGATTGAGGCATCTAACATACAGTTTCATGCTGCTGTGGACTCCAGTGATGTGTCATCAAGAGTCATGGCTACATCTGTGGCTCTTCGGAGAAAGAATGGCTTGGCTCAGATGTACTAGCCTCTCACAGGACACCCAGGCTAAGGCCATGGATTTCCCTGTAGAAGGTAATTCTCTGTTTGGGGAGCAGAGGGAGAATTATATGAAGCAGATGGAGGAATATAGAACCATGTACAGGAGTGCACAGGCCAAGGAGAGGCAGGTAACTCCTCAAAGGCAGCAATCTAGGGGCAGAGGCAGGCCTTTTCATAGGCCTTTCTACCAAGCACAGGCCTCTTCTCCCTTTTCACAGAGGGGGGTTCTTCAGAGGGAGAGGCAGAAGGGGGATGAGCAGGGCTGCATCCACTCCTCAGCCTAAGGCCCCTGCCAAGCAGACACCCTGATGGGCCTACCCGGGTCGACTCTCCTATCCCTGTAGGGGGGCAGACTGGCTTACTTCATCCAGGACTGGGTGTCTGTTACTTCAGACAAGTGGGTCCTAGAAGTAGTAAGCCAGGGACTGGTTCTGAGCTTCAAAAAATTTCCGAAGATGAGAGCCAAATCTTTTCCACCTGCAAGTCTTTCCGAAAACCTTGCCTTAGAAGCAGAGGTTTCATCTCTTCTGGCCTTAGAAGCCATAGAGAGAGTTCCTACCCTACACTGGGGCAAAGGTCTGTACTCCAGGTACTTCCTTACCCCCAAAAAAGACAGGGGAGTGGCGACTCATCCTAGATCTAAGATACCTGAACAAACATCTTTTAAAACCAAGGTTCAAGATGGTGACTCTGGGAATAATTCTTCCCTCTCTAAGGCCAGGGGACTTGCTAGCTTCCCTAGATCTCAAAGATGCCTGCTTTCACATCCCCATCAGGTGCTCCCACAGAAATTACCTCAGGTTCAAGTTGCCCTCAGGCCATTACCAGTTCAAAGCAATGCCCTTTGGCCTAACATCAGCTCCAAGGGTTTTTACAAAGTGCCTGGCAGTAGTAGTGGCCTTTTTAAGAAGGCAAATATTTCCATTTTTCCATATCTGGACAACTGGCTCATAGTGGGTCAGTTTTCAGGCCACGTCAAGTCGGACCTGCAAGTGACCCAGCAGGTGCTCACTTCCCTGGAATTTCTTCTTAACCTCCCCAAGTCAGTTCTCGAACCAGTGCAGCTTCTTACCTTTATAGGGGCAGAGCTAGATACTGTCAAAGCAAGAGCCTTTCTTCCCCTGGAAAGGGCAAGAGTTCTTATAGAACTGGCTTCTTCCTTCAGGTGTCCCGGCCAACAAGGCAATTCCTTCAGCTCTTGGGCCCCATGGCAGCTTCTACAGTAGTGGTCCAAGGGGCAAGATTCCAAATGAGGGACATTCAGTTCCATCTGAGGTCCTTTTGGTCCCAAAGGAAGGATCCTCTTACCAAACTGATTCCAGTGACTCGGACACTGATCCAAGCTCTTCAATGGTGGCTGGATCAGGACAATTTAAGGTAAGGGGTCCCATTTGTCACTCAGACTCATTTGGTGGTCCTTACCATGGATGCTTCCCTTTTGAGGTGGGGAGCTCATCTGGGGGCTCTCACAGCCCAGGGCTGTGGTCCCTTCAGGTGTCCCTTCTTCATATCAATCTCCTGGAACTCAGGGCAGTTTTTCTGGCCCTGCAAGCTTTCTCTCAGTCTGTGCAGAACAAGGTGGTTCACGTCAGAACAGACACCACCACCATGTGGTACATCAGCAAGCAGGGAGGCACTCGGTCTATGGCCTTGTGCATGGAAGCCATGAAATTGTGGTCCCTGGCTTATTCCCTGCAGACCTCTCTGATAGCAGTCCACCTTCCAGGGAAGGACAATGTGGTAGCAGATGCACTGAGCAGGATCTCCCAGGGCCATCACCTGGTGTTGAAAGTGATTTTTTCAAGGTGGGGCACTCCAGAGATAGATCTTTTTGCAGCCCCAGACAATCACCAACTTCCTCTGTTTTGTTGCAGACCCCCAGTCTTGGGTTCAGTCCCTCTGGATGCTCTGATTTTGAACTAGGAAGGGAAATTTCTCTATCCCTTCCCTCCCTTTCCTCTACTGTTCAAGGTTCTAGTCAAGGTAAGGTCACAACCTTGCAAAGTGATTATGATTGCTCCAGACTGGGCCAGACAGCCTTGGTACCCCCTGTTGCTGTCTCTAGCAGTCCATCTTCCCCTGTCTCTTCCCAGGAATTGCAACCTGTTAACCTCCTCTCAGGGGAGGATTTGGTACCCCAATCTTTAGTCTCTCAATCTCAAGGCATGGCTCCTGAAGAGTTGGAGTATGCAGATTTGCACCTGTCCCAGGGGGTTCTGGATATTCTCAAAGCCTCTCGAAAGCCTGCCACCAGAAAGGCTTATGACTCCAAATGGAAAAGATTCAGCATTTGGTGTTCCAAGAAGCATTATCTCTCCAGACACTGCTGAATTGCCTACAGTTTTGGATTATATGGTCCATCTTAATGGCCTAGGCCTCAGACCAGCTACTCTCAAGGTACACTTGTCAGCTGTTTCTGCTTTTCTGTCAGTGGGGAAGCCTTCCTCACTATCATCTCATCCTGTGTTCTGTAAATTTTTCAAAGGATTGCTTCATACCAATCCTTCCTTTAGGGATCCTGCCCCTGCCTGGGACTTAAGTGTTTGAATTGCTCAACTTATGCAACCTCCTTTTGAGCCTATGTCCTCAGCAGAGCTTAAGTACTTGACTTGGAAAACTGTGTTTTTGGTAGCCATTACTTCTGCCAGACGTATCAGTGAATTGCAAGCCCTGTCAGTGGAACCTGATTTTATCTCCCTTTATAGAGATAAAGTGGTCCTTAGAACCAATAGGAGGTTCTTGCCCAAAGTGGTTTCAGACTTCCACTTGAATCAGTCTTTCTCTCTCCCTGTCTTCTTCACTGATCATTCTTCCTTAGGAGTGAGGAGGCTACACAGTTTAGATGTTGAAAGAGCCCTTAGCTACTACATAGAGCGTACCAAGGGTCACAGGTGTGATTCCCTCCAGTTTTTCCTCACTTATGGGGAAGTGGGAAAGGGCAAACCTGCCACCAAGAGAACTATTGCCAGATGGATTGTGTCTTGTATACAATTCTGCTGTGAGAAACTGGGAAAAATTCCACCCTCAGGCCTGATGGCTCACTCTACAAGAGGTACAAGAGGTACAGCTGCTTCCCTGACTGCTGCCAGGGATATCCCTCTGTTAGAAATGTGTCAAGCAGCCACCTGGAAAACAATCCATACCTTTACCAAACATTACTCCCTGGATATCCAGGCTAGGAGTGATCCTCGGTTTGGCACAGCAGTACTTCAGAGCCTATTCCCAAAGTAGGTTCTCTCCCTCCTCCATGGAGGTACTGCTTGGTAGTCTGCAGATTGTCAGAATACAGCAAGACTTCATGTTGTTTAAAGAAAAAATTACTCACCTTAGTAATTGTGTTTCTTCTAATGGAGTCTTGTTGTATTCTGACCTCTCTCCCTGCCTGACCTCTCAGAACCTGGTTTTTGGGAAGTGGGTGGGCAGGCGCAGTGTTGCACCCCAGGGGTGCTTCTTCCACACCCTCCTTTTTATCTGAGCAGTTTTGTATTATTATCTTAATTTTAGATAGGTTTTGGGTTTCCTGACTTGAGTCTTCCTTTGGGAATCCGAAACTTTCTGTTGCCAGTTGGCTAGTTAAAAATTTTACAATTTCCACATAGTATATAGTTAGTGAGTGTTTGCTCGTAAGAATCTGACTGTTGGGTTTCAAAGTGCTGCAGACAGGGACCTCAACCGAGCTCGAGCTCAACTTTCTATGCACTGCATAGAAAATTAACCCTGTTCTCTCCGGGGCAGTTTAAAGGCTGGAGCTTACTGCAGATTGTCAGAATACAGTAAGACTCCATTAGAAGAAACACAATTAATAAGGTGAGTAATTTTTTTCTTCTCTGCCACCTTCTATTTTACTTTTGCATGCTTGATTTTTATCTGACTGGATGCTTGTGAAAATGGGCAGAGTTGCTCACATGCCTTCCAGTATAAAAAAAATAAAACTGAAACTAGAGTTAGACTGGGTGAGAGGGAGTTTCTGAGTGAGGTGCCACAGGGGGCAGTCCTGGGTCCAGTCCTTTTTAATATGTTAATAAATAACATAGGAGAATGAGCACAGGATAAGATGCAGCTCTTCATCGATGGCACTAAGTTCTATGGTAGGGTGGAGAGCATGGAGGGGATAAGGGAGTTGCAGATAGACCTGCATAGTTTAGAGAGGTATTCCATTGTCTGGCAGATCAGCACCAAAAAGTTCAAGGTGATGCACATAGGGAACAAGAACCCTGAGACAGAATATTGGATGGGAGGAGTTAAGCTGGGCACTATTTCTGAGGAAAGAGAACTTGAAATCACCATAAACGATTCTCTAAAACAATCTAGCCAATGTGACAAGGCCTACAGCAAGGCAACCACGATGTTGGGGTGTATTGGGAGAGGTTTCAATAGCAGGTACAAGGAGATAATACTAGTGCTTGGTAGATCAATGGTGAGGTACCATCTGGAATACTGTGCCCTAGCTAAGGACAAACAAAGACAAACAGGAGATGGTGCAGTGTATGGTAACCAAAATTACTTGGAGCCAACGGGGCAGATCCTATGAGGATCGACTAAGAGCACTGAACATGCTGTTGCTGGAGGCCAGAGGGGAGAGGGGTGATATGAGAGAGACCTTCAAATTTCTGAAAGGAATAAACAGGGTAAACTGTAAGGAATTTTTCAAGAGGAATAGTGAGTCAAAAACACGGGGACATGAGTGGAAGCTGGCAGGGAGGAGGTTCAGTAGGGGCTTGATAAAGTTTTATTTTAGAGAAATAGAGTGGTTGAGCTGTGGAACAGCCTGCTGGTAGAAGTGGTAGGCACCAGACCCATTAATGGTTTGAAACACAGTTGGGACAGAGTTAAGGACTAACTAGTTACTCGAGGGAGGGGGCAGGGGAGTGGTAAGGCAGAGGCAAGGGGGGAGGGGTTAAAAACACCATTCAGACAGCAGGTCTCCGGGTAAGATTGGGCATAACAGGGCAAACTGGATGGACAAACATTCCAAAGGATGCAGAACACTTACAAAACGGTTATTAAAGGGTTTTACTGCACAAAGTGCTGAAACAGCTGCCACAACTGAGTAAAAGCACCCTAGTACTTTTGAGGCCAAACGCATCTTCATCAGGGAGGTGAATGCTTTGTCAGAGAACAGTGCTGTTTTATAATCCAAAGTCATTAATTAGGGATTACAATGAGTGAATAAGATGCTACCAAGACACTCAAGTCCATATCCCTTTAAACCTACAGCCTAACCAGTTGGATCCATGCTGGAGCATCATCAACAATTTAAAAGGCAGTTTCTAGTTTCCCCTTTTACAGTCAGACTCTTGAAGCAGCAAGTCATCCACTCCACTATAGTGTGTACATAAATTTAACTCATTTAATGACATCAATAAACCTTCCCGTGATCATAAAAATACATAACCAGTAATCCGTAGAAAAAAATCATATCCTTTTTAAGGGTAAGCTGATGTCATGAGAAGACTACAGCTGGCAAAAACAGCCGCGAGTCTCCCAAAGCATGTCTCCGAGAAGCTTTCCTCACATTGGCGGTCCACTCGCACTGCTGACAGAAAACCACCAGCGCGAAAAAAACATACTTCACGGAGAACTGTACTAAAAAAGCTGGGCGCACTATTAACCAGTAAATATAAAAATAAAACATGGGGAATTGTGCAAATTCGGATTTTATGCCCACCCTCGGTGTGTGATGCTCAGATAAACCCCTTAGGCTTCGCCCTCAGGGTTTATGGGGCATCACACACCTCGAGTGTGCATAACATTCTCATAAACCACACTTCCCCTTGCATTATTCTATATAACATCAAATCTTAAGGACAGGAGGTAAATCCAGAAACAGTAGAAGAGAATAAAATGGCATTTCATCAGCATAGGATCCTACTGTAATTTTGTCAGTTTCTTCTGTTTATTCTTTCTTTATTATCTGGGGATGGCTCCTCATTAAAATGTCTTACAGATTGTCTTGCCTTCTCTAAAAAGTCAAAACATTGTCTGGGGTAGAATTTAAGAAAAAAACAGGGTATTCTTGGTGGAATGCCAGTTGAAGGCTTTTGGTATCCCGCCTTGAAATCTGATATTCCACCAAAATTCAATGGATTTTGATGGGTTTTTTATGAGTTTAAAGTTAAAATGCAAAAAGCTGATGAAATCACTTTGTTACACCCAGAATAAACACATTTGACAACAGAGTTGTGTGTCTGAATTTTTTTTATTATTCTCAGTCTTTTTTTCCTTTTTTTTTTGGTAATGTAATTATTATCCTTACTTTTACATCACATTAAGACGTCTCAGATTTTTTTTGATGACTCGTATTACAGTTTGGTAAGTCAAAACTGTCTGACACAAAGAAATTTAATTCCATAATTATGCCCAAAATTCCAGGCGTGTTGCCAGTAGTGGCATGACCAAGGGTTGAGAGCACTTTAGGGTGCTAGAGAATAAAAAAAAGTAATCTCTGCACTCTGCTCATTCCAGATTTACAGTTAATGATCAATGCAGTCATGCAGAACTGTTAGTTAATTTTTAGTTGAAAGGGAAAACAGATATGTCTAGGGATGTCACAGTGTCCCCCCCTGTTGGATGACTGATCATCAGCAGTCCCACAGGGTGGACTTTGTGACATCCATGGACTGAAAATTCTCTCTGCTAGTTTTTGTTTGAGTCTGCGTTAAGCTGAACTATGAGGCATGCAAGGAACCAAATACCCACACAGCAAAACAGTAGTTTAGACAAGCCTTGAAACTTAAAAAAAAAAAAAAAAGGGCTAAAATTACAGCCTGTTGTATTATTGTATCTTTAGTACAACTGCAGCAAGGTGTCACAGAGTACACTAATACATTGGCCTAATTTGGCCACTGAAGTTTTACTGTAGTCAAACCTGTTACATTTATTTTTATATACTAACTGGTTACCTTTACCTGTTTGGACTGTGATCTGTCCCAGTAGAAATTTACAAAATGTTATGTGAAAAGCAAAACATTTTCCTCAAATATGATACAAAACTTGTGTTACAAAAAAAAATGTCAGTATTTTGACACCCCACACTTTTTTTTTAAACGTCGGCTTTCTTGCCCTAATGAAAATAAAGACTGTGCGATGCATCTCACATAGCCCGAGTTATTGAGCGGACACCTGAATCAGTGGTGTGACACTCCATTCTGGACAATAGTCCACTTTAAAATTAACAATGAATCTCCTCTCCATAGACCCCACCATGGCCAGCATTACTTTTTTTTGTCCACTTAAAAGTTTTAAACAATCTCCTCTCCATATACCCCACCATGGTCGCTGCATACTATTTTGTAAACAGTAAGGTACACCAGAAAAATGTTTTATATTGCTACAAAATGTTTGCCAAGTACTGAGTCTGCCCATCATGTCTGCAAAGACTTTCAGGTATCCTCACCATCTAAAATCCTGTGTTTACAATTATTTGGCCCAGTCTGAAGGGTGGGCACTTACTTGGTGGAGGGCTCTCAATTAAGCTTAAGACAGGAGGCCCTTTAGCACAGCCCTCTGAGCAGGTGCAAAGTCTGACAGTCTTGGTGCTCTCCATAAAGCTAAAGACAGGAGGCCCAAGTAGCACAGCACTTAGTATAGTTGCAAAGTGACAGACTTGGGGGAGGGTGCTCCATAACCTTAAGACAGACCCTGTAGCATAGCACTCAGTGGACGTTGTGGCAGCTGTTTGTGTTGGAAGTGGAAAAATCGGAGTGGCAAACTGCTCTGTGGCAAAATATTGTGCACATCTGGATATTAAATGGTGAGGACATTCGCAGACATGAGGTGCAACCCTATATGGCAATGAAAAGCATTAACATCCTGCCATGGAATGTAGGCAGGGTCTGTGGAAGAAATCTATGAAGCAGTACCAGTTTCCTCAGGTTTAGATGCAAAATCAGTCATTTCTCAGGCTAGACCTCTTTGTAATGAGACTAGCACCTACTGTACAGGAGAATTAGACATGGATTTTGACTGTCGTATCTCGTAAAGCTCAAGTCAGGCAGACCTTTGTGGTTTTTTGATGCACATTCGGAGCAGTAAGAGCTGTGGGGTGGTCATTGACTACACATAACTACCCACCTCTTGTACTGAACACTATAAATTACCTGATCTGTTGACTTCCAGTCTGCCATATTTGAATGACAGCGTACAAGTCAAGAGAACAGAACAAATAGCAGTAGTTACCAATTAGACTCTACAAATTGCTAACAATCAATAGATCCATCAAAGTCTGTTGCACTGAGGAATATTTCACTCAAGGTCTTTTTAGGTACATCATCTTCACTAGTGCTGATGTAAAGAGAGACTGCCATATCATCATCTCCCTCACTACTGGATTGTTCAACTTCATCTGACAGATCATCCTCCGATTGCTCTGTTTCCAAGTCAGGAGAATTGGATGATGTTCCCATTCCCACTTTTTTCCGAGGCCCATACGGCTGTTGAGATGGCTTTTTTTTTTCTTGTTGATCTCTGCAACCACAATTTTACTGCTGGTGTTGGATCAAACTCCTTAACACCTGGAGTGTGCAAGTTTATTCTTAATTGGTCATTAAGACTTGACTATCCAAGACTTCTTCTCCAGTCTGATTTAATTTTCTTCATGAGGCTAAAGCCTCTCTCACAAACAGCGGTGCTAGCTGGCAATGTTTGAATCAGTTCAGTCAGCCCTAGAATATTTGGACACTTCTCCTTGCAAGCCGTAAAAATGTCTGGCCATAGACTAGTGGCATCCTTTCTATCTAGGTATCTGTGAATAAAACCAGAGAAAAAAAACAAATTAAAGCCAGGCAGTAAGAGGCTTTCTAACTAATTAGATTACTGCCTTGGTTGTCACTTGCCTCCTTCCCACATGGTTCTTCAGTTTGACCAACTCAGATGGGCACATGTCTGGATCCACACCGGAATCTTTTAGCACCTCTCTGAAAGTGGCCACAGACGGTCTAGAGCTGGTCTTTCCCGTAGTCTGTCAAAGTGAAAAAATATAATTAGTTTGACCTGCGAAATATTGTAATTTCTCTTCTGGACTCTGGAATCTTTTAGCACTCTAAGGTAGAATCTTTTAGCACTCTAAGGTAGAAGACTTGGTTTGCTGGCCAAGGCACCTAGCTTCACCTGAGCTCTTTCCTTCCAAGACTGCTTGAAAGGCAGAGTAGAGAACCTTACCAGAGCAAGGTAAAAGGATTAAGACTTATTTTGGCTAAGCAGATTTACTGTGTGGTGTTGTTTTTATTTTTTACTCACAAGGATTGCTACTGTTTGTTGCTAACATTTCATTGCTTTATTTTTCTCTGATTCAAATTGTTGTTGCTGGTATACCTTCTTCTGCATTATTACAAGGTGTGCCTAGAGGTGTGTGCTAACAGATTACTGCTGTAATCTTCTGATTCAAATTGTCTTTTGCAAGGTATATCTTCTGTTACTGCTTTATTTTTCTCTGTAGCAAAGTGTTTCTTACAGGGTATATCTTCTCTGAAATTATTACAGGTGGAGCTTACATTTTTGTGACTTTTTTATCATTGGGCTAAGCAAAATTACTGTTGGACACTTTTATTTTATTCTTTTTTTTTTTTTTTTTTTTTTTTTTTTTGAAAAGGTTAGTTGTCTCAGAGGTGTTTCAGTCTCCTTCTCACATTGAAGGAGCTAATTGCTTTCCTCCCACAGCTTTTCCAAAGGATTAGGTGTGTATGTGAGGGGTGGAGCTGGCAAACTGTCAGTAATTTCCAACAGAAAGAAGGGTTAAAAGGTCAGGTTAGTTGATATCTTGGAGGTAGAAGACTTGGTTTGCTGGCCAAGGCACCCAGCTTCACCTGAGCTCTTTCCTTCCAAGACTGCTTGAAAGGCAGAGTAGAGAACCTTACCAGAGCAAGGGAAAAGGATTAAGACTTATTTTGGCTAAGCAGATTTACTGTGTGGTGTTTTTATTTTTTACTCACAGGGATTGCTACTGTTTGTTGCTAACATTTCATTGCTTTATTTTTCTCTGTAGCAAAGTGTTTCTTACAGCGTATATCTTCTCTGAAATTATTACAGGTGGTGCTTTACAGGTTTTACAGTTTTATCTAACATTAGGATAAGCTTTCAGGGTTACTGCATTTGTTGTTGACTGATTGATTCTGCTCTTACCTCTTTGTTCTTTCGTCCGTGGTTCTTCTTTTTCGGCAGGGGAAGGGCCCAGCCAGCCACCCCCATCCTCAACCACCCCACACTACACTCCTTTAATAGGGTACCACAGTTGTGACATTTCCTGTGGCAGAGCAGGAAGGGGCGGATCAGTGGGGCATCCCCAAGGTGAGCTCATTTACAGGGGCACTAGTAATTTAACTTGTTATAACAAGTTAAACAAAAACAAACACAATCAAACCATTACTTGCATTTTTTCCTTCTAATTACTCTGACTAGGTTATAAACCCAGCAGCTTATCTGGAATGGATATCATTAACTGCAGGTACTGTGGAACAATTTTCAGAAGGACAGTCTTACAGGATTTAGGACACTGTCCTACATGCTGGGCCATTGGAGATCTTAGAGCTCAGCTCCGGGCAGCATGGGCAGAGATTGCACGCCTCAAATTTCATATTCAAGAGGAAATACATTATAAGAACCACCTGCCATTTCCCCAACATCCAACAGGAAAACCTCGACCGCAGAGGGTAGTTGGACCAGGAGGTTGGCAGGTGGTTAGGAGGGGCAAATCGGGTGCCCCATCTCTCTCTGCTCTCCAACATATTACCTCCAAAAACCATATAAACACTACAAACAGGTATCTGCCTCTATCTCTGAAATCAAACAAAGAGGCAGAAGACACTGCAGAGCAGGACACTGCGGCACAGGAGCTAGCACAACAAAACTCACCAAAATCAGGAACCAAAACAAAAAAAGCTAAAAGGAAATCCAAAAACTTCTGATCATAGGAGACTCCATGATTCGGGAGTTGATGCCCATCTCCAGCTGGGTAATGGTCAGATGTCTCCCAGGTACATCAGCATGGAGAGACACTGACCGCATTGCTAAAATTGTTCACAAAGCAGGAGAAACATTGATGTCCTAGTACACATAGGGACTAATGATTCCGCCAGCCGGTCAGTTGTGGAGACCAAGGAACACCTGACCAGCTGGGTGACAAACCATCATCCATTTCGTCTGGCATCTCCTTCTCTGAGATCCTGCCAGTCTGGGAGAGGGGGGCAGATGGCGGAAGGTCAGAGAAGGGAGATAGGGGAGCTAAACACGTGGCTTAAGGCTGGTGATAGGAAAAGGACACAGATTTGTAGGGAACTGGCAACAGTTCTAGGGCGAAAGTTCTTTAAATTTGATGGACTGCATCGGACTAAGGAGGAGTCAGTGCATTGGGGCAAAGTTTAACGTCTTTGCAGAATATTTAACTATCAAATGGGAGAGATTGCAGCACCCATCGTCGAATGGGAAGAACACCCTCCCCTCAGCTAGTGGTCAAACAGGGATTCAGCAAGTTTGCAGTTCATTTGCATCACCAGGTAAGAAAAAATGTTTGTCTCCCCATACGACGCACAGGGGTAATGCCAAACCTCACCCAACAACTAACACACCGAAATCTGCCCAATGGAAAATCATGTACACAAATGCTCACAGCCTGTGAAATAAAATCCCAGACCTGCAGGCAATAATGTCAGAGGCTAAACTGGACATAGTAGCAATTAGTGAGACGTGGTTTACCAGTAACCACACTTGGGAGACTTCAGTACCTGGCTATGTATTGTTCAGAAGAGACCGAGGTGCAAAAAGGGGGGAGCAGTGGCCTTGTATGTCAATGAAAATATCAAAGCTACAGAAATTCAGAATACACATAAGGAGCCAGAAGATCTGTGGGTCACCCTGGAAACAGGAAATGGGACAGCCATAAGAACTGGGGTTGTCTACAGGCCCCCAGACCAGGGAGAGGACATAGACACATTACTGTTAGAGGATATACAAAACATGACAGTTA
The DNA here is from genome assembly GCA_016271365.2 of Neoceratodus forsteri. Taxonomy (NCBI): domain Eukaryota; kingdom Metazoa; phylum Chordata; order Ceratodontiformes; family Ceratodontidae; genus Neoceratodus; species Neoceratodus forsteri. The sequence continues at coordinate 789,959,725 of CM057454.1, forward strand.
AAGGAGAGGTTCTGATAATGGGAGACTTCAACATGCTGGATACAGATTGGTCAATACCAGCAGGAACATCTGCGGAACTAGACACATAGTGGAGTCCCTGCAGGGGGAGGGCCTCAAACAACTGGTACAACAACCCACAAGAGACAGGGCTATCCTAGATCTAGTACTGACTAACAGGGAGGGATCACAGATCTCCAGGTAGAAGGTCACCTGGGGCAGTGACCATCACATGGTATGGTTCAATTTGGCTACTACATCTAAATCATCCCATTCCAAGGCAAAATATGGGACTTCAGAGGAGCTGACTTTGATAAGATGACCAACAGAGTTAAGCTAGCCCTGGCAAAAAGAAACACAGGTGAGGGGTACAGGCAAAGTGGGCAAGCATTAAGGATGCAATACTTGAAGCAACATCCCATTGCGTTAGACAGAAAAGGAAGTGCAAAAGAAGAAGGAAATCACTTTGGTTCTCAAATACAGTAGCAGAAAAGGTCAGAGCCAAAAGGCTGGCCTTCAGGAAATATAAGGGAACACAGCGGGATGAAGATAGGGAGGCATACCAAACTGCCCTAAGGGAAGCAGGGAAGGCAGTAAGGCAGGCAAAATCCCAAACTGAGGAAACACTAGCACGAACAGTAAAAGAAGGTGACAAGACTTTCTAAATATACATTAGTGAAAGGAGAAAGTCCAGAGGGGGTATTGCTAAGCTTAATGGAGAAAAGGGAGCATGTGAGGAGGAGGACCATGTAAAAGCATCTATCCTAAATAGATACTTTTGCTCAGTATTTACTGAAGAGAAGGTAGGGCAGGGCCCACAGCTCAGCACCATGGACACGGGGGGGAGGGAGGTGAGCACTACTCCCTTCACAAAAGAAAGGGTCCTACAAGAGCTTGCTAAGCTCAGGGTGGATAAGGCAATGGGACCTGATGGCATACATCCCAGGGTACTTAAGGAGCTAAAGATGGAACTAGCAGAGCCATTAGCAGAACTGCTTAGTGAGTCTCTGAGCACAGGAGAGGTCCCAGAAGACTGGAGAAGGGCTCATGTGATCCCGCTCCACAAGAGTGGTAGCAGGGAGGAGGCAGGGAGCTACAGACCAGTCAGTCTTACCTCAGTAGTGGGCAAGATTATGGAGGCACTCCTTAAGGAAAGGATAGTGCAACACCTGGAGTCTATAGGGGCACAGGATCCAAGACAGCATGGGTTTACAAAAGGAAGGTCCTGTCAAACTAATCTCATAGATTTCTTTGACTGGGTAACCAGAGTGGTGGACCAAGGGGGAGCAGTTGATGTCGCCTACCTTGACTTCAGCAAAGCTTTTGACACTGTTCCACATAGGAGATTGATAAAAGCTGGGTAGGCTCAGGGTGGGTCAGAAGTTGGTCAACTGGGTGACAAACTGGTTGACAGGCAGAAAACAGAGAGTGGTGGTAAATGGTATACAGTCAGAAGAGATGCAAGTCACAAGTGGGGTACCTCAGGGATCAGTCCTGGGGCCAGTCCTCTTCAACATCTTCATTAGTGACCTTGCAGATGGACTAGAGGGTAAGGCTTGTCTGTTTGCAGATGACACCAAGATCTGCAACAGAGTAGATGATCCAGATGGGGTGGGCAGAATGAGAAGAGATCTGGATAAACTAGCAAAATGGTCAGAAGAGTGGCAACTGGGATTTAATGCAAAGAAGTGCAAGATCATGCACATAGGGAAGAGAAACCCTGAAGCCACCTATAGGCTGGGAGGGGGGAGTTGCTAGCAGTCACAAAGGAAGAGAGAGACTTGGGCATCATCATCACTGATGACCTGAAATCATCCAAGCAGACCTCTAAAGCAGTAGGTAAGGCTAGGGGGGTGTTAGGGTGTATTAGTAGGGGTATCACAAGTCATAAGAGGGGAGGTAATAATCCCTCTTTACAAGACACTGGTTAGGCCCCATCTGGAGTACTGCATGCAGTATTGGAGGCCACACCTTCACAAGGACATTAACCAAATTGAGGCAGTCCAGAGAAGGGCAACCAAAATGGTGCAGGGACTGCATCAGAAGACATATGAGGACAGATTAACAGAGCTCAATATGTATACCCTTGAGCAAAGGAGGGAGAGAGGTGATATGATCGAGGCATTCAAACACCTTAAGGGCATTAACAAGGTGAAAGAGTATAACGTGTTTAAATATAAGAAAATAGCAGGACAAGAGGACACAGCATGAGATTAGAGGGGCTGATTAAGGGGAATGTGAGGAATTCTTTTCACAGAAAGGGTGGTGGATGCATGGAATGGCCTACCTCAAGAAGTGGTGGCTATGAATACAGTGCAGGGCTTCAAACAGGCATGGGATAGGCATAAGGGAGCAATACAAATGAGTATGAATAGATAGGCCACTGACAGAGCAAAGGCCGATGGCACATTTATAAGGTAGAAAAAGAAATGGGCAGATTGGATGGGCCATGCGGTCCTTATCTGCCGTCAACTTCTATGTTTCTGTGGAACTTGAAATACACACTTTTTTTATGCGACCCTAACCTATCTAGAATCCAGCATCGTAGCTTTTACACGTTAGTTTCTGAGTCTGCAACTTGAACACCTACAGTAGCTGACCCTGATCCTGTATCTATTGTAGTCTTGATGGAGTTCCAGCACACTTCATTTGTTACGCTACTTGACAGCAAAAGCAACCTATCGGGTGACCCTAATCAAAGTTAATTACCTTTCAGTTCTGATCTAGCTGATGGCCACTGCCTGATGTTATACAGACTGTTCATAGATAGCAACACTGACTCTGGCTGCTGAAGATCTTCAAAACGCCTTTCCAAGCTCTTGAGCAACTCGTTGATGACAATTTGCCTGTCTTTATCAAAAGCTTCATTACTGTCTGGCCTTAGATCTATGGCATCAAAAGCTGTATTCACTTCCAGACTACCAAGGTGCTTCCCAGTTCTGCAAAACAGTTGTCTCTATTTTGGCTAACTGCACTTTTATAATAATGAAAGAGAACACCTGGTGTTTTACTTGAAATACTTACCTGAGATCCTGGAATGCTTCATAGATTTCTCCCACAGACGCACTGTTTTTCTGGAGTAGCACACTTAGCTGTGTTACTTCTTCCAGGATATCAGCTAGAAGATGCAGGTATTTCACAGTCCTTCACTGCATCAGCAAGCGCAAAAACACCTTTGCTTTGGCTGCCTGATCACCCCTTGCGGCTGCCCCTTCATGTTGCATCTGTAAAGACAAAGTTGAAAAACATAAATAAGCTTGTCCTTGTAAATTTTTAAGACTCCAAATTAGTTTTTAAATAGTAATCGTTTTATCTGTTGCATGTGCATGACCAAGCCGGGGTATATGGAGAGGAGATTGTTCACGGCTCGTAATGTGTGTTGAGCCCATTGTGTTCCACCCACATGTGTTGGGATGTAGTATTTTATGTTGGTAGCACTACATGATGCTTTCAGGTTGTTCCGGTTGAGGGGGGAAAGTGATAAAAAAGATAGATGCCAAGAAGAAGGTTGTCAATTTCTGATTGAAACTCAGTTGTCTTGCGGTGTCTTTTAAAGCAAGTTCTAGCCTATGTGCACTGCAGTGTACCACAACCAGATCTGGTCTGTCTCTTTTTAATATTGCGGAGACACCACCTTCACTCCCCAACATGACAGCTGCCCCATCTGTTGTGAGACCAACCAGTTTGTCCTTCCATTCATTGGTGTACAGCTGAGTTTTCATTGCTGTATCAATAGCGGTCACTATATCATTAGCATCTGGTTTAGTAACCTCTTCTACTGACACACATTTTACATAGCTGGTACCATTACGTGAATATCAAACATAAATAATTTCTTGGTCTTTCACTGCAGGGTTAGTAGCACCATCAATTAGTATGCTAATATATTTTGCTGTCTTCACAAAGTTGACAAGTTGCATTCTGTTGGCTTCTGCAATATAGGACGTGAACATTGTACAGGACTAATCATTTTGATAAGTATTGCCTATGTCAAGGGCTTTGCAGTGATGTAAATCACATATTCATGTGAAGTCCGTAAAAGGGCATGCATGTTTTGATAAGGCATGTGCAGTTCTAACTAGTTTAACATGTGCTGCTTCATTTGCACATATCAAGCCAGTTGCTTATTGTACTTGTGACTCTGCTGTGTCTGCATTATACCATGTTGTTTGCCAGAACATGTTTTTTAGATGTAGCACGTTTTCTTAATGAGCGATTTATAAAATTTGTGCAACCATCATCTTTGTAATACGCAGATGACTGATCCGCAATATCGGGGTATTTCCTACAAACTGTGTATAACATGGATTCTGATTCTGCACAATATTTAACCCACAGGTAGATGTGAACCCAACTCTCTCGAAACAATCTCATTCTTTTTGTGCTATCATACACTGCATCTTTCTGTTTCTTTTTTACTGCTGCTTCCTCAGTCCTTTTCTCTTTAGGGTCTCATACCGCACTTATGAAGTGCCACATGTTTGACTCTGGCAAAAAAACAAGTCACAGTGCAACTGAGTTGACAGCCAAATAAATGGCCGGGGTCACAAATATCCTAGGTTCGCTGGTTTGTACAGTTCCTAAATTAGGCCTGGTCTGTTTTAGGGTGAACCCAGAGAGAACACACAAAAAAAGGTTCTTCTGAGTTATTTGGCAAACTTAGGCCCCATCCACACTACACCGCTCTGGTCCGGTAATGGATGCAATCCGTTACGGCCGGGGAGCTGTGCAGTGCGGCCACACCTCGGTGGTGTCCATTACTGGACCGGCATGCCGGTCCACACATCGGGAGCCGGGCAACTGTTACGGCGGTGCCCGATCCCACAATGCAGCTCGTGCTGCCCTTCGGTCCCTGCAGGGGACCATTATTGCCCATCCACACTACCGCCGGTAACGTTACAACGGTGGGACCGGTTTCATAACCGTTGTAGAAACCACCTCATATGTGGTTTCAACAACGGTTACGAAAACGCCTCCTGTAACGTTACAGGTGTAAACGCTAACCGTTGTGGTAACGGTTTGGGCACTCTGTAACGTTACAGAGGCTTAGTGTGGACACGGCCTTAGTCAAACTATCAACGTCAAATTGTAGCAGTCACTGAGCCAGTAATGTAGTGCTGGATGGAGACTTAGGACTGGTCTGTTAGGGAACCCAGAGGAGAACACACAAAAAAAAGGTTCTTCACACTCTGAGTCACTAAATGGCGGAGATTGCAGTCAAAATTGTCTAGAGACAGGGAGGCTGCCTGTGGCCACTTCAGAGAGGTGCTGAAAGATTCCGGTGCGAACAACTTAGGACTGGTCTGTTAGGGAGGCTAGCCCAAAGGAGAACATGAAAAGGTTCTTCTCACTTTGAGTCACTAAATGGCAGACTGCAGTCAAAATCTCAACGTCAAATTGGTCACAGCTGGTAATTTAGTAGTTTGGACGGAGACTTAGGACTGGTCTGTTAGGGAGCCCAGAGGAGAACATGCAAAAAAAGGTTTTTCTGAGTCACCAAATGGCAGACTGCAGTCAAAAACTCAACGTCAAATTGGTCACAGACTCACAGCCTGTAATTTAGTCACGTCTGGATGGAGACTTAGGACTGTGGTCGTGTAAGGGAGCCCAGAGGAGAGGACACAGAAAAAAAGGTCCTTCACACAGAGTCACTAAATGGCAGACTGCAATCAAAATCTCAACGTCAAATTGGTCACAGCCAGTAATTTAGTAGTCTGGACAGAGACTTAGGACTGGTCTGTTCGGGAGCCCAGAGGAGAACAAGCAAAAAAAGAAGTTCTTCACTCTCTGAGTCACTAAACAGAGATTGCAGTCAAACTTTCCATGTCAGATTGTCTAGGGAGGCTGTCTGTGGCCACTTCAGAGGGTGCTGAAAGATTCTGGTGTGGACAACTTAGGATTGGTCTGTTAGGGAGTCTGGCCCAGAGGAGAGCACAAAAAAAGGTTATTCTCACTCTGAGTTACTTAAATGGCAGAATGCAGTCAAAATCTCAAACTGGACACAGGGACTGGCTGTCTGTTTCCACTTCAGAGGCGGGGGCTAAAAGATTCCGGTGTGGACAGACACAGGACCATTTTGTGCTTAATTGCATGCACAGTTTTTAGTAATTGACAGGTGTTGCCACCCCATTTGAAACAATTCAGGGTACACCTTACAGTGTATCACAGAAGCAGACACTCCACAAAAGTCAACCTCAACCTGCAGTAACAGGACCCTTACTAAAAACTGTTTAAATTGGTTTGGTCTCACAACAGATGGACGAGCTGCATGCTAAAACATTTTTATCATCCCCCCACACACCTCAAACTACTGTGCTGCAGATTTGAAGCTGCATCAGAGCTGTAGTATGGGTGCCAGTGACCACATGCTGTCAGACAGGTGAGGACACAAAACGAAGCTGGAGACGTCCTTGGACTGTGAGCCATCATGAAGACAGGCTGCAGAACAAAAAACAAAAGAAAAAAGTCAGTAATCACAAAAATGCAGCAACACCTTTTGAAACAAAATTAAAGCAAATGAGTAAATCAAAGAGTTGCCTTTGACAGATCCTAGGGCCTCACATAAAGTTTTCAAAGAATTAGTGCCCATTTTTCAACAGTCTGCTGGCCATGGGGAGAAAGATGCCCATTATATGAGGTGCCCTTACCATACTAGCTGATCATCTTTGGTTATTGTTTGTGCACCTGGATGAGCAGGAGACTAGCTGGGATTGCTTCCAGCAGGGTTGAAGTGACTGTGTGTAACACTTTTAGGGACTCGAGAGTGTGTGGTGACCAAACACCAGTATTTACAAACTGTATGGTCAGTGTGTGGTGGGAATGGGTGGAGGCGCGAGTGCCGATGCCACCTTGGCAAGACTGGGTCATTGGGATGAAGGTGCGACTAACACAGAGGGTTCACCAGAGATTGTACTACAAATTATGTTGTGGGCATTAGGTAGGATGACTGACAGACCTGACTTGCATTACAGAGTCACCACCTGACTTGCATTACAGGGTCACCGTTGCTTTTGCATTAAACTGCCATTTCATCACCACATTGCCCACTCACCTGACCATAGTTCAGATCTCTGGTGGACTCTCACTGTCACCAGACAACCCAATGAGCTCAGGATTGCCATAGGTGGCAGTCACTCATGCCCGGTTCACCACCACCACTGTACAGAATTTTTATCAGCTGCATTTTTCTGTCTCCCCAACTACACACACTGGTATTGCATCACTTGTCACTTCGGTTCCACCCGGTCAGGCAACCTGCTCAGACTTTGCTGTCAGATACTAGATGCAGAGTCAGACCCTGTTTAGTGTGCTACTGACTGTTGTGTACCTCCAGAGAAGAACAAAGATCATATATTGGTACTCAAAATGAAGATTAAAGCTGGCCTGGTGACACCGAGGATTGAGGCACTGAACGCCACACCTCGCGCCACTCCGGCAACCTGGGCTCGGGAACAGACTCGGGCTGCCTGGGGACTGCAGGGAAGGGATTCAGAAACCGGAGGAAATTGCAGTCCCTTCCTGAGGTGAGCTAGGGGATTCACACAGCTCCTTAGCGGCCCCACATGGAGATCAGGGATCTTGCAATGAAGCAGTGCCGTCACTAAGGGGTGGAGAGGCGAATGATGTCGGGACGTCAGTGCCCAGACATCATTGCACATCGACACTCCAAGGCACAACCATAGAAATACCCCAGAGGACCAGTGAGGCAACGAGGGCTGCAGAAGCCTAACCCACATCCCCAACACCAGACCATCCCGCTGCCGCTTCTCCCAAGCTTAGCCAGCCAGTACCAACAACACTAACTTCAGCCACCAGGTAGGTGGGGTGGGAGGACCAGGTGGGGGGAGTGATCCAGAGGGCTGGAAGGCCCTTGGGAGAGGAGAGGAGGGATCTCGGCGGGAAGTGGAGCGATGGCTGAATGTGCACCTGTGAGTGATGCCCTGGTCCACCAGAGCCACTGAAAAGACTTTAAAAACAAAAATAAAGATTAAAAAAACATGTTGTCTGTTGTCTTTTTTGGGGGGGGGGGGGTGCGCGAGGGAGGAAGCCTCCAGAAATCTGAATGATATTCAAGGATGATGTCCTGGACATAGCACTATTTATTTTTGTTACTGCATTGTTTTTGCCAGCACACCAGGGATCAACAAATCCCATAGCCCGATGTCCCGGGCTACAATTTTATACTGCCGGACAAGCAATTTCAGAGCACTATGTTGTCCCACGGACGACCAAATTAGTGCTGCCTTTTTTTTGTTTTGTGCTGCCCTTTGCTGTTTCTGCAGCTAGATGTCCCTTGTTCAGCTGTGGAGGAGCAGTGGAGCACCGATCACATGATAATCCATCCAGCTTGGTTCACCTAGTTGTTTGCCGTGCAGCACTACATGGGAGCGCCGCCACCAAAGCAGAAGCCAAGAGTGAGCGCCAGTGGGATTGTGAGCGCACCCACGGCAATGAGAACTTCCACCCGACCCGCTCACCCAGACGTCAGGTCATCAGCACCCAGTGACGCCAACTGGACAGACAGGTGAGTCGATGATTGGTGTGTTTTAGACATGCCCATCAGTCCTGGCACAATTGGGGTGTGGGGAGGACGTTAATGCACTGAGACAAGCAGCCATTGTAACTGCCACTTGAGAGAGGTGCAGACGCAGTCTGCTCAGAGCCAGAGTTACTGTGACTTAGTTCAGTGGAGGCAGCTTAGGGTATGTCTTCCAGTGCAATGTTTAATAGTCTGAGTTAGTCCCAACTCCTAATGTACAGCATTTTTGGAGAGCTGCTCAAAAAACCAACAAACTTTCGGGACAAAGGAAAAAAACATTGAAGACTGTAAAATGGGAAGGGGAGGAGGTGGGAGGCATGGGCCGGTTAAATTGATGGTCTGTCCTGGGCACACAGGATCGACGACCCGATCACAGACAAAGAAAAGTGAAGTGTTACCTCTGAAATAAAAAAAGGGGATGATTCAGAGAAAACGAAAAAAAAAAGAAAATACATTCAAACAACATGAAGTCTTGCTGTATTCTGACTATTGCAGTGATTGCCAACCTTTGAACTGCCCCGGAGAACAAAGAGTTAACTTTCCATGCAGGGCATGGAACGCTGAGCTCGAGCTCGGTTGAAGCCTCTGTCTGCTATTGTTTAAACTCCAACCGTCAGATTCTTTACTCCACCTCACTGAACAGTCGCTCCGGAGAGTTCTCCTTTGCTCGGTTCAAAAAAGTCGCTTTAAAGTGTTGTTTTTTCGGACGGTTTCTACCGAATTTCTGCTACTGAACCTGTCGGTTTAAGTCTCTGTCTGTGGTACCGTGAGTACTAGATAGGTGCAATTTCATGCTGCTGTGGACTCCAATGATGTTTCATCTAGAGTCATGGCTACATCTGTGGCCCTTCGGAGGATGGCTTGGCTCAGATGTACTAGCCTATCACAGGATACACAGGCTAAGGCCATGGATTTCTCTGTCATTGGTAATTCTCTGTTTGGGGAGCAGACAGAGAACTACATGAAGAAGATGGCTGAGTACAGGACCACCTATAGGAGTGCTCAGGCCAAAGAAAGGCAAGCCACTCCTCAGAGACCGCATTCCAGGGGCAGGGGCAGGCCCTTTCACCAAGCCCAGGCCTCCTCTTCTGCTTATGCTCAGAGGGGGTTCTTCAGAGGGAGAGGCAGACGGGGAATGAGCAGGCCTGCTTCCACCCCTCAGCCTAAAGCCCCTGCCAAGCAGACACCCTGATGGATCTGCCCGGGCCGATTCTCCAATACCTGTAGGGGCCAGGCTGGCTTACTTTGTTCAGGACTGGAAGTCTTTAACATCAGACAAGTGGGTCCTGGAAGTAGTAAGCCAGTGACTGGTTCTCAGCTTCAAAAAATTTCCCAAGATGAGAACCAGATCCTTTCCACCTGCAAATCAATCAGAGACCCTTGCCCTAGAGGCAGAGGTTTCTTCCCTCATGGCTCTCAGAACCATAGAAAGGGTTCCTACCCTACACAGGGGCAAAGGATTGTACTCCAGGTACTTCCTAACCCCCAAAAAGACAGGAGAATGGTGGCCCATCCTGGATCTAATATATCTGAACAAGCACCTTTTAAAACCAAAATTCAAAATGGTGACTCTGGGAATAATTCTGCCCTCTCTAAGACCAGGGGACTGGCTAGCCTCCCTGGACCTCAAAGATGCCTATTTTCACATTCTCATCAGGTGCTCCCACAGAAAGTACCTCAGGTTCGAGTTGCCCTCAGGCCACTATCAATTCAGAGCAATGCCCTTTGGCCTAACATCAGCCCCAAAGGTGTTCACAAAGTGCCTGGCAGTAGTGGTTGCTTTCCTAAGGAGAAAAAAGATCTTCATCTTTCCATACTTGGACGACTGGCTCATAGTGGGTCAGTCTCCAGACCAAGTCAAGTCACATCTTCAAATAACTCAGCAAGTGCTCACTTCCTTAGGATTCCTCCTCAACCTTCCAAAGTCAGTTCTCAAGCCAGTACACCTCCTCACCTTTATAGGGGCAGAGCTGGATACAATAAGAGCAAAAGCCTTCCTTCCCCTGGACAGGGCAAGGGCCCTTATAGAACTGGCCTCTTCATTTACCCTTCAGGTGTCTCGACCAGCAAGGCACTTCTTGCAGCTCCTGGGCCACATGGGAGCATCTACAGCAGTGGTCCAGGGGGCAAGATTCCAGATGAGGGACATTCAGTTCCACTTAAGAGCCTTCTGGTTCCAAAGAAAGGATTCCCTTTCCAAACTAGTCCCAGTGACTCGAACCCTGATCCAGGCTTTGCAGTGGTGGCGGGATCAGGACAATTTAACTCATTGAGTCCTGGTGGCCATTTTGGGTCAGGTTCTGTAATGGATGGTTCGACACCATATGGCGTCTACCAGACTCAATGAGTTAAGACAAGGAGTTCCTTTTGTCACTCAGTCTCATTCAATAATACTCACCACAGATGCCTCCCTGCTGGGCTGGGGAGCCCACTTGGGGGATCTTACCACCCAAGGGCTGTGGTCACCTCAAGAATCTCTGCTTCACATCAGTCTCTTGGAACTCAGAGCAGTGTTTCTGGCACTGCAAGCCTTTTCCAGATCTCTACAGAACAAGGTGGTCCAGATCAGAACAGACAATACCACCACAATGTGGTACATCAACAAGCAACGAGGCGCTCGGTCTACAGCCTTGTGCACAGAAGCAATGAAGTTGTGGTCCTCTGGCCTATTCCCTGCAAACCTCTCTGATAACAGTTCACCTCCCAGGGAAGGACAATGTCCTAGCAGATGCTCTCAGCAGGATATCTCAGGGCCATCACAAATGGACCCTAGATCCCCTAGTTTTGGAAGTGATTTTCTCCAGATGGGTCACCCCACAGATAGATCTTTTTGAAGCCCCAGACAATCACCAACTTCCTCTCTTTTGTTGCAGACCCCCAGTCTTGGGCTCAGTCCCCCTGGATGCTCTGATTCTGAATTGGGAAGGGAAGTTCCTGTATGCTTTACCCCCCTCCCTCTCCTGTTCAAAGTGCTAGTCAAGATCAGGTCTCAACCATGCAAAGTGATTCTGATTGCTCCAGACAGCCCTGGTACCCACTGTTGCTGTCCTTAGCAGTCCACCTTCCCCTGTCTCTTCCCAGGAATTACAACCTGTTGACATCCTCTCAGGGAAGGATTTGGTATCCAAACCTCAAATCTCTCAATCTCAGTGCCTGGCTCTTGAAGAGTTAGAGTTTGCTGATCTGCACCTCTCTCAAGGGGTTCTGGATATCCTTAAGGCTTCTCGGAAGCCTTCCACCAGAAAGACTTACAACTCCCAAATGGAAAAGTTTCACTATTTGGTGCTCTAGTAAGCATATTTCTCCAGAATCTGCTGGGTTGCCTACAGTCCTGGACTATATGGTCCATCTTAATGGCTTGGGGCTTAGACCAGCTACACTTAAAGTGCATCTGGCAGCTGTTTCTGCCTTCTTGTCAGTAGGCAAGCCCTCTCGTCTGTCAGCCCATCCTGTGTTTTGTAAGTTCTTCAAGGGATTGCTGCATACCAATCCCCCCTTTAGGGACCCTGCTCCTGCTTGGGACCTTAATGTTTGCATTGCTCAGCTTATGCAACCACCCTTTCAGCCTTTGTCCTCTGCAGAGCTTAAGTACTTGACTTGGAAAACTGTGTTTTTGGTAACCATTACCTCTGCCAGGCGTATCAGTGAATTTCAAGCCCTGTCAGTGGAGCCTGATTTTATCTCTTTCCATAGCGATAAAGTGGTCCTAAGAACTAACAGGAAGTTTTTTTCCTAAGGTGGTTTCAGATTTCCACCTGAATCAGTCTATGTCTCTTCCTGTTTTCTTCACTGACCATTCCTCCTCTGGAGAGAGGAGGTTGCACAGCCTGGATGTAAAAAGGGCCCTTAGCTACTACATAGAGCGCACCAATCAATCAATCAATCAAATCTTTATTTATTCAGGCGATCATCATTGAGCAAGGCTCATTTACAAGATGGACCTGATAAGGTCAAGGTTCGAGTTGGTGCACAGCAATTACATCACATACTTATGAGACAGTTATACATACAGAAACAAGAAAATGTTATTTATAACACAATAATATACAGAGAATTCACATGTTAAAGCTTGGCAAGAGAAAGTTAAACTAACATCTACAATATGTACAATACATATACATCACAATGAGGGCCATGACAGTCACTCACATAATGAGTACAAGGATGGTGAAGGGAATATTGGGTGCCATATACTGGCGGTGTATGGCTAGAAGGAATATGCCATATGTGATTGGAATAAGGTTTTGTGGGATGACTATTCTATCTCTAGCGGTAGCAACTGCATTTCTCTGTGAAGAAGGCTGTACAGTGCTGCTTGAAGGATGTAAATGGAATGATAATGGACAGTTTAGGGATTTTTGTAGGGTGTTCCATGCTATGGCTAGAGAGTAGCTGATTGCTGCCCCTCTATTTTGGTGTTGACTTTGGGCAATTTGAGCAGGATGATATTGTTGCTTCTTAGGGCATAGGAGCTGGGAGTGGTCAGGTTGAAGCAGTCCAGGATATAGCTTGGGAGTTTTTTGATAAAGCTCTGTAGATCCATAGAGCTGCATTTCTGCTCCTCCTGACATGAAGGAAACCCATCCAACTGAATCATAGAGAGAACAATGGTGAGTATTATATGGCAGGTCTGTAATGAACCTTATTGCTCTATGGTATAAGGTATCCAACTTTTGAAGGTAGGGAGTGGAGCAGTGACTATAGAGGAAGTCTCGTGAGTCAATGACTGATAGAAAGATGGCCTAGACTAATCTCATCTTTGAATCTTTATTAAGGAACGGTTTTAATCTGTAGAGGAGGCCAAGCTTTAGCAAGCTTTTCAGCAGTTGTTCTAGATGCTGAGTAAAGTCAAGTCTGTTGTCAATCCACACACCTAGGTATTTGAAATTTTCAACATACTCCAGATTTTCTCAAGTATAGTGCATATCTGGGGAGACTGATTGAAGAGGATGTGTTGGTGGAGTTTTGGGTTGTGAACATCATTCTTTGGTTTTCTTTGCATTTAGTAGAAGCTTTTTGTCGAGAAGCTGATGTTGTAACAGGAGAATTCTGCTTGTAGGATTTCATGAGCAACTTTAGGTGAAGGGTTGCTGACATACAGTACAGTGTCATCAGCAAGAGATGTACTGAGGACTTGGTAAGGTTGAATCAATTTTATTTATATAAATGGCAAAAAGGATAGGACCCAGAATAGAGCCTTGGGGGACTCCTCTTGGCAGTGGTCTTAATGGGGAGAGGTCACCTTCAGCTTTTACCTGCTGTGATCTACTGGAGAGGTAGCATCTGAACCACTTAAGGGAGTATGGATCTAGGCCAATGGAGTGTAAGGATGAGAGTAGCAGTTCATGGTCCACAGTGTCGAATGCTTTGCTCAGGTCCAGGAATACTGCACAGACATTGTTCTTTTTATCCAGTTCGGTTTGCCAATCATTAGTGACCTTGGCCAATGTAGTGTAGTGCTATGTTTGGCCCTGAATCCAGATTGAGCTGGATTTAATAGATTAGCATTGTCCAGATATTCCCTTAACTGAATACTCACTAATTTCTCCAGCATCTTGGATAACACAGGTAGGATGGAAATGGGCCTGTAGTTATTAAGATCCATAGGGTCCCCTGATTTTAGAAGGGGGACCACTTGGGCTGTCTTCCACAGCGTGGGAATAGAGCCAGAGTTTAGGGAAAGGTTAAAGAGGTGAGTTAGGGGGACTACAAGCACATGACACGCAATCTTTAGAAAGAATGGGTCCAGAAGATCTGCTCCTGCACTTTTTTTGGTATCTAGATGCCATAATAGATCCTCAACTTGTTTCAACAGTATAGGTTTGAAGCTAAAGGAGGAGTCAACTCTTTGTTCACCAGTATAGTGGGAGCTTAAATGATCCCTTAATAGGTTAGCTGGGGAGGAGTCAAAGGCAATGCCAGCTGTTGTGAAGTGGTTGTTGAATGCATCCAGGATTTCCAATGTGCCAGTAATGGGGCCATAGTTACTGTGTAAATGGGTTGGAAGGGGGTTGTTAACATCCTGGCCCATCATACCCTTGATGGTGCCCCAAAATCTAGCAGTATTATGGTATGAGGAGTCGAGCTGGGCCAGGTAGTAGCAGCCTTTGCATCCCTAACTTTCCTAGTGCATTTATTCCTGGCTTTCCTAAAGATCATCCAGTCCATGATATTCTTAGTTTTCTTGCTACTTTCCAAAGTTTATCTCTCCAGCAGTGCAGCTTTGAGGTCAGCTGAAAACCAGCGACAGGATTTGTTTTCATTCGGATACTAGAGATTGGGGCATGGGTGTTAAGGGCATTTAATATAATGCTATTTAGCACCTGCTGAGCTTTTTCTACAGAATGTGCAAGATAGAACTTTTGCCAGTGTGGAGAGTAGGCTAGATCATGCAGATATCCTTCAATATTGATGTTTTTCTTGGATCTCCTCATGAAAAATTTTGCAGGATCTGTTTTAATGCTGTTGGATCTTACCCCTGCGATGGGGCAGTGGTCACTTATATCGCATAGGAGCACTCCAGCGTGTGTGAATAGATGTGGTTTACTCACTAGTATGATGTCAAGTAGAGTACTGTTACTACTATTCCTTGCATTTAGTCTTGTTGGTTCATTAATTAACTGTGTGAGCCCATAGGTGTCACAGAATGATACCAGAGGTGTAGCTGCCTGGGTGAGCCAGTTGAAATTCAGGTCCCCTATGATAATGACTTCTTCAGTACAGGACTTGACCAGGTTTCCCAGGTGGGATAAGAGCTTGTGTTCAGCAGAGGGGGGTCTGTAGCATCCAATTAGATGGAAAGCTGCTGCATTGGGGAGAGAGACTTTTAGAGATAGACACTCAAATTCCTTGGGCATAGATGTTGCAGCAGTACAGGATACAACTAAACCAGCTTTTACATATATGGCTACTCCGCCTCCCCTTGTTTGGCGATCAACTCTGAATAGCTGATAGGTAGGTTAACTTCCCTGTCCATTGTGGTGGTCTTGAGCCATGTCTCAGTTATCACAAGAAAGTCTGGCAAGGTGTGGGCAACCCAGGATTGTAGCAATGTAAATTGTTTCAACAGACTGCATACATTAATATGCAGGAAACTGAGGCCTTTAATTGAGGATAGGTCTGAGGGAGAGGTGGTGCTTTCAAGAGGTCCAGGGTTAATTTCTACATTACCAATACAGAGCAATAGGAAGATCAGTAATTTCATAAGGGCTGCCAGTGATAGGGAGAGGGGGCTGTCTTTGGTCCTTCTTTTTTTATTCCGTTGCCACTCTTTGCTTTGGGTGCTCCCTGTGGATTTAAGGTAGTGTGCCGGGATACCAATTAGCAGTTTGATGACTAGGCTTAGTGGGGATCTATATACCCAGTAGTGGGGCCTTGTCTGAGACATATATGTGGTGATGTGTGTAACTTTATGGTGATTGTACCACTGTAGTCGATGCAGCAATGGCAAGACATATATGAGGGTATAGGTGTCAGCCAAGGGGGATGTTCCAGAGAAACTAGGCCAAAAGAAGAAACCAAAACTAGGAGAAACCAAGGGTCACAGGTTTGAGTCCCTCCAGTTGTTCCTCACTTATGGAGAGGTCGGTAAGGGCAAACCTGCCACTAAAAGATCTATTGTCAGGTGGATTTTCTCTTGTAATCAATTCTGCTATGAAAAACTGGGTAGAACACCACCCTCAGGCCTGAGGGCTCACTCTACTAGAGGTACAGCTGCTTCCCTGGCTGCTGCCAGGGATATTCCTATCTTAGAAATCTGTCAAGCAGCCACCTGGAAAACAGTCCATACATTCACCAAGCATTACTCTCTGGATATCCAGGCTAGGAGTGATGCTCGGTTTAACACAGCAGTACTTCAGAGCCTATTCCCAAAGTAGGTTCTGTCCCTCCTCCATGGAGGTACTGCTTGGTAGTCTGCAATAGTCAGAATACAGCAAGACTTCATGTTGTTTGAAGAAAAAATTACTCACCTTAGTAATGTTGTTTCTTCTAATTGAGTCTTGCTGTATTCTGACTCCCCCTCCGCTTCCCCTCTCAGAACTTGGTTTTTGGGATGTGGGTGGGCAGGAACAGTGTTGGCACCCTAGAGGTGCCCCTTTCTCATCCTCCTTTATTTTGGGTGTGTTGTGTTTTGTTTTTTGGGTTTCCTGACTCGAGTCTTTGCTTTGAAACCAAAAATCCCTTTTTTGATAAATTTAGTTGCCAGTTGGCTAGTGTGAGTCTTACAGTTTCCACACAGAACTTCTAGTGAGTATTGCTCGTAAAAGATCTGACGGTTGGAGTTTAAACAACAGCAGTCAGAGGCTTCAGCCGAGCTCGAGCTCAGCGTTCCATGCCCTGCATGGAAAGTTAATTCTTTGTTCTCCAGGGCAGTTCAAAGGTTGGCAATCACTGCAATAGTCGGAATACAGCAAGACTCCATTAGAAGAAACAACATTACTGAGGTGAGTAATTTTTTCTTACGGTACACTGTCACTGACTGACAAAATTGGAGGACCCCGAGCCACACTGACCCAACAACCAGACACCAGAAAGATAGTAAAACTGGCTGCTTGCAATTTAACCGAAACAGAGAGGGGAAAAACAAAAAAAGGAATACTAAATAAAATAAAAGTACTACTAGTAGTGTAGTGTACATACAGTTCAGCAGGAAGGGGGGGGTTTGGTCTTGGTGTGAGTAGTGTGGGAGTAGGCTGAGTTGTCTGGGATGACAGGAGTGCTATATATAAGAGAGGATATAAACAGCACAGTGACCAAAGGTGTGGGACTGGGTCAGGAAGCGGGACTAATTGTCAGGTCTTGGTGTGTCTGTGGGGCACTTGGGCAGCTGTAAGGGTGAGAGGAGTGCTGTACTGTATAAGTACACGGAGGATAAGTGTACCACAACACAGCAGGGTGACAGTTTGGAGAAAAGGTTGCACTGGGACTGGACTTGCCTTGTGTGGGGGGGGGTCTTCTGTGGGACACTCAGGAAGTTTGGGGTGAGGAGGAGGAGAGTAATGTACAGTCTACAGAAGAAAAAAAAGGAAATTGTCTGTACTGAACTGATGTGCAAGTGTGTGTAACTGTCCCCAATAAAAATTTACAAAAACATTAATTCAGCCACGCTGCCTTGTACTCTACCCTAACAGACACCCAGGTGGTCATTAACTGTACCAACACAACAGTGAGAATTCAGCAAAAAGGGTGCGTGCGATGGCACTTGCCTTATGTTATGTGGATCTGTGGGCACTTTAGCAGTTTTAGGAATGTTGTACAGGCTAAGAGAAGGATTCCCTTTCTGCTGCTTCCCTGTCACTGACCTGACCCTGGCTAGTGGCTGCTGCCTGCAGTCATTAAAGCTTTGAGTATAAAGCTTTAATCGAATTGTTTGCGCTGGTGTTGTTTGGCCACTGTCTCCCAGTCCCCATCCCCAATTAATGCCCCTTCACATCCTCCCCCCGTCTCCCTCCCAGACAAGGAGATACAATTTATTTTGCAACATCTCGAGTGTGTATTTGCGTATAAAAGGAGTGTGATTTTTTTCCTGTTTTTCCAATAGTCTACATGTACATAGTATTAATAATACAACCCCAACACCATTTACTTTGCTGCTACATAATTAAAAAAAAAAAAAAGTTTCCTTAAAATATAGCCTTCCGACCATGGACTACCACTCGGAACACTGGGTCTACCATTTTTGGCTAGGCCAGTCGTCCTGGACTAGCATGCAAATTTAAAATTTGTCGATCCCTGCAGCACTCCTGCTGGACTAAGTTGAGGTGCAAAGCTTTTGCCATTCATCCCTCTCTGCCCACAGCATATTTGAATATCAGGCCTCTTAACGTACACACACTGCAGCTACTGGAGTCAAATCCCTACTCTCTGCCTTGTTTATGCAGTTTTGTTGCATCATAAATGAAAGATGTCTGGAAACAAGGCAGTGGTGAGATGGCTCAGACTTGCCGGTTGCCTTCACAGTCAGGGCAGAACAGTGATTCAGCAGCACTCTAATCCACAAGGCAGAGCTTAGCAGCTGCAGCTTTATGACTCTGGGCAGTGAGCCTAGGGCAGGCACTTAGTGGACAAAACTACATAAAAGCCCTGTCCTGGTGCATATTGTTTGGGCTGCATTTGAACTTTGAAAACAAATTTGTGCCCTGATTCTTATAATTTGTGGGAAATCATGTGAGCCTGCTAGCTTGGTAGAATGTCATGCTGCCTAAAATGAATTTGTCAAGCTGTGATCCTTATGTAAATCCAGTAAATTACATTTTATATTGGAGCAAAACTTACACTCATTTTAGGCAACTTAACTGTGATTTCTACCAAAGCAGGGGCTTGTGATTTTCGTAATTGGCCAGGGCACATAAGTAGTTGTACATCCAAACATGCACATCCAGGACAGGGCTTTTTCACTTTGTTCAATGCAGCCTTAGGAGTCTCTGGGAGGGGATGGCAGCATTGCCAGCACTTTTATTACTTTTAATGTCTATGGGGTTGGGGGAGAGCAAAAGAACAAAGTTGCCATGGAATCACTAGGAGGGAAGACTGGAGAAGCAGGGCCGAAAGTAACAGCATAGCTGCTTGCAGTATAAGGTCGCAGGAAATCAGCTTTTGTGGTTTGTTGCAGCAAGCGGCTATGTTGGTACTTGGGACCGTTTCTCCACTCCTCCCTCCTAGTGATTCCATGGCAAAATAACTTAAACAGTCGACGAGCACTTAAGAGGCCCACCGCTCATGACGGAAGCCTTGGGGATATTCTGCCACTGACGTGCACTCAAAAGAGGCAGCTGCTCATCAATGTAAACCCCAAGGACAATCTGCAGTTAAAATGGGTCACTGTTCGTGGACGTGAAACCTCTGGGACATCGTGCCATTGACGGACCCTAAAGCAGATTGCTGCTCATCGGTGTAGACTTCGCCGGCACTCTGCTGTTGACGAGCACGTTGCTGGATTGATGGCAACCTCTGGGACACTTGGCCATCGACGAGCATGGAGACCACGTTGCTGCTTGTCGACGGTAACCACTAGGACACTCTCAGCCTTAAGGATTGTGATAGGCACACGAGGAAGAATTGGGCCCCCTAACTGGATTATCCATGACGTTCTCTCTTCAACGGCCCTGCACTAGAGTATAGGTAACACTGCTGCCATTTACAACCATGGAAAATTCTTGTTGATAGGCTGCATTTGGGGGTAACAATCCAGTAAAGGCTGCCTTTAAACTAAATGCTCAACTTTGGTAGCTACACCATGGTGCTGTGAAAGGCAGTCTCCTTAAAAAAAATATCAAGTTATCTTGATAGTCTTTTCATTTTCGATGGGGCCACATCTTCTTCTCAGTTCCATTTTGTCCAGCACTGCCGCCGAAAACAACGTGCCTGCCTGTTATATTACTATGGGGAAGGGGGTGACCAATCAAAACACCAAAAAATCCCGCCATTGCAAAAGTACACTGGATGCAGCTACTTGGCTGTATTCATAAAGCCAGAATCGCAAAAGAAATGCAAAAAATTACTCCTTTGGCATTGTGAACAGCGCCACCACAGTCAGGAGCCGGTATTACACCCTAGCTAACAGAAAAAAAATGGTATTTCATATGGATCACCAGGATTCGAATTTTGTTTTTCCGGTATCAATTTTGGTACCCAAAAAATGTACCAGAATACCATTAAATTCAAGCCCTGATTGTATTTGGGACTTCCCGTGGCGCCATGGAGCACTAAGCAATGTGGGTCAGGAGCGCTCCCTCTAGTACTTACATATTTAAACATTAAAATCATATATCCACCCTCCTTTCTTGGAAAAAATACTGCCTTATACTCCTTTTCAAACAACATGAAGTCTTGCTATATTATAGACATTAGCAGTTTGATCCAGCTCTAGAACTGCCCCGGAGTGAAATGGTTAAAACCATTCCAAAATAGAATTTTGGCACAAGAGCAGCTCTATCTGTGTCATTTCAAACTTGAACTGTCAGATTCTTTACTCCGCCTCAGTGAACAGTCGCTCCGGAGATTTCTCCTTCTGCTCGGTTCATTTCTCGGTTTAAAAAGTGTTTTCTCGGTTGGATTTAACCGAGAATAGTTTTATTTTAACCGCAAAACCGTTCGGTTCAAGCTCTATCTGTGGTAACCGTAAGTAAATGAAGGTTTTGTCTGTGTGGAACTTGTAAGTTATCGGTTCGGTTTGGAACCGATCAGTGGGTTTAAAACTCACTTAAAACTAAAAGTTACTATTTTAGAGTGCGGTTCCCGGTTCTTATCGGTTCTAAAAAACGGATTTATTACGCTTTTTCCAATACCGTGACACGGTTAGGGAACTGGATAAGTGTGTTCTGCCTGGCACTGCCGTTAAAAGGCAAGTTTTTGGTTAGGGTTGGCATTATGTCTGAGAAACCCAAAAGAAAAACCGGCTCATTGGTTTCAACACTGTGATGTTTGTGGGGAAGTCTTTGCCAAGGCTGACCCACACACCATATGTGTTTATTGTCTGGGTTTGACCACCTCCAGTCAGACTGCCAGGTGTAAGAATTTCCTGCAGCCACCCTGGAAAAAGATTGGGCAGGCTCAGGGAACGAGAGGCTAAAAGTCCGCTGACCCGATGGCCAGCCCGTTCGGTGCCAACCGAACCAGAGGGAGTGCCCTCTGACCAGGGCCAGACTTCCTTGGGCAAAGAAAAGCTGGTTCTGAGGAACCAATTCCAGTAAAGAAAACAAGAAAATCAGCAGGTCTGGAGTCCAAAATTCTTCTCCAACTGCTGCAGAGATAGCAAAAGCCATACAAATTGTCCAGTCACTGTCTCAGGGTCCGTCCGAACCACCACTATCTGGTAAAAGGTCGGTTCGTCCGGTCCCAGTGGTTCAGGATTATGATATTGAGGAATTTTATGAACCAGAGGGAGGGAGGGAGGATTATGAACAGTATGAATGTGGCTGGGAAGGTCTGGGTGTGCCCATTGAACCGGACATCTCTCCAGACAGACCTTTAGAATCTCCCCCTATGCTGTCTGAGTCCCCATCTCATTTTATGTTTTATAAAAAAGTTGCTGAAACCCTCCAGCTTCCTTTAGAAGAGGCTGTGGATGAGCAAGAGGAGCCTGATTTTGTAGAAATGATGGATATTCCAGTCTAGGAGATTGTCTATTCCTTTACATGAGTCTTTTAGGAAACAAACAATTAAAATTTTAAAAGCTCCTAATTCTGTGCCTCCTGTAGATAAAAAGATGGACAGAAGGTATACATTGTCAGGCCCTGATACAGAATTCCTTTCTCAGCAATGCAGTCATGTTGGGGTAGTTCAGGCTGCTGCCTGTGATAAAGCTAATATTCCCTTGGCTTCACATCCTCCTGACAAGGATTCAGGAAGATTGATGCCATGGCAAAAAACAGTATATGGCAGCCTCTCTGGGACTCAGGCAAGCAAATTATATGGCTTATGTAGCTAGGTATCAGAAATCTAGATGGGATACTGTTATGCAATTGGCCAAGCAGGCCCATGGCCAGCTGGCTAGTGAACTAGAACAGGTGGCTACTGATGGCATTGAAGCCTCTAAGGTTCAGTTTCATGCTGCTGTGGATGTTAATGATGTTTCCTCTAGGGTCATGGCCACATCTGTAGCTTTTCATAGGTTGGCCTGGCTCAGGTGTACTAGTTTGTCACAGGATACCCAGACTAAGGCTGTGGATTTTCCTGTGGTGGGAAATTCTCTGTTTGGAGAGCAGACAGAGAATTACATGAAGAAGATGAATGAATATAGGACTACTTACAAGAGTGCCCAAGCTAAGGAGCGGCAAGCCACTCCTCAAAGGCATGCCCCCAGGGGTAGGGGTAGGCCTTTTCACAGGCCTTTCTACCAGACTCAGGCCTCCTCTGCCTATGCTCAGAGGGGCTTCTTCAGAGGGCAGGCAGACGAGGGTGGGCAGACCTGCTCCCACCCCCAGCCTAAAGCTCCTAAACAGGCACCCTGATGGGGTGCCCAGGGCCGATTCTCCTGTACCAGTGGGGGCAGGCTGGCTTACTTCAGTCAGAATTGGGCTTCTTTAACCTCAGACAAGTGGGTTCTGGAAGTAGTAAGCCAGGTCTGGTTCTCAGCTTCAAAAGTTTCCCAAGTTGAGAAGCAGACTTTTCTACCTGCAAGTGCTTCAGAGACCTCGCTCTGGAAACAGAGGTCTCATCCCTGTTAGCCTCAGAGCAGTAGAAAGGTTCCTCCCTGCATCAGGGCAGGGGTCTGTATTCAGATACTTCCTTACCCCAAAAGACAGGAGAATGGCGGCCCATTTTAGATCTCAGATATCTGAACAAGCATCTTTTGAAACCAAAGTTCAAAATGGTAACTCTGGCAATGATTTTACCTTCCCTAAGGCCAGGGACTGGCTAGCCTCCCTGGACCTCAGGATGCCTATTTCCATGTCCTAATCAGGCGATCCCATCGAAAGTACCTCAGATTCAGAACTGCCCTCAGGTCATTACCAGTTCAGAGCAATGCCCTTCGGTCTTACCTCTGCTCCAAGGGTATTCACAAAGTGTCTAGCGGTGGCAGTGGCCCACTTAAGGAGGCAGAGGATTGCTGTTTTTCCCTATCTAGACGACTGGCTCATTGTAGGCCAGTCCCCAGAACAGGTAAAATCTCACCTGCAGGTCACCCAGCAGCTTCTCACCTCCCTGGGTTTTCTGCTTAACCTACCAAAGTCGGTTCTGGAACCAGTCCAGGTACTCACCTTTATAGGGCAGAATTGGACACAAAGCTAGCCAGAGCCTTTCTTCCCCCAGAAAGGGTAAGGAATTTAGTGGCTCTGGCCTCTTCCTTCACTCTGCAGGTCTCTCGACCAGCAAGACACTTTCTGCAGCTCCTGGGGCACATGGCTGCATCCACAGCTGTTGTGCAGGGAGCCAGATTTCAGATGAGAGACATTCAGTTTCACTTGAGAACCTTTTGGTCTCAGAGAAGAGACCCCTTTCCAAGTTGGTCCCAGTGACTCGAACCTTGATCCTAGCTCTCCAGTGTGGTGGCAGGATCAGAGCAATTAAGGCGGGGTCCCCTTCATTTCCCTTCTCACGACTTGACTCTCACTACAGATGCTTCCCTTCTGGGTTGGGGAGCCCACATGGGCGACCTTTCCACTCAGGGAGTTTGGTCCCCCCAGGAATCTCTGCTCCACATCAATTTGCTGGAACTCAGAGCTGTCTATTTAGCTCTTCAAGCTTTTTCTGCATCTGTCCATGACAAGGTGATACAAGTCAGAACAGACAACACCACAACAATGTGGTACATCAACAAACAGGGGGGCACTCGGTCTTCGGCCTTGTGCACCGAGGCAATGAAGTTGTGGTCTCTGGCCTATTCCTGAACACTTCCCTCATAGCAGTTCATCTTCCAGGGAAGGACAATGTCCTAGCAGATGCCCTCAGCAGGATTTCCTAGGGCCATCACGAATGGTCCCTGGATCCTCAAGTGCTGGGGATAGTTTTTGCCAGGTGGGGCATCCCTCAGATAGATCTTTTGCAGCCCCAGACAATCACAAACTTCCTCTGTTCTGTTGCAGGCCTCCAGTGCTGGGCCCAGTTCCCTGGATGCCCTTCTTCTGGATTGGGAGGAAGTTCTCTATGCTTCCCCTTCCTCTCTCCTATTCAAAGTACTAGTCAAAATCAGATCTCAGCCTTGCAGGGTGATTCTGATTGCCCCGGATTGGGCCAGGCAGCCCTGGTACCCACTCCTTCTGTCTCTGACAGTCCATCTTCCCTGTGCCTCCCAGGAATCACAATCTGTTGACTTGTGCCCAGGGAAGGGTTTGGTATCGGACCTCAATCCTCAACCTCAAGGCCTGGCTCTTGAGGAGTTAGAGTTGCTGATTTACACCCTCTCAGGGTGTTCTTGAGATCCTAAAGGCTTCCAGAAAGCCTTCCACTAGGCTACTTATAGTTCTAAATGGAAAAGGTTTTCCATTTGTGTGCTGGGAAAATATTTCCCAGAATCTGCTGAATTGCCCATTTTGTTAGATTACATGGTACATCTTAATTCCTTGGGTCTCAGACCAGCTACCCTGAGAGTTCATTTGGCAGCTGTGTCTGCTTTTGTGTCAGCAGGAAAGTCATCCCCTCTTCCTCTCATCCTGTGTTTTCCAAGTTTTTTAAGGGATTACTCCATACTAATTCTCCCTTTCGGGAACCGGCCCCTGCTTGGGACCTTAATGTTTGCATTGCCCAGTTAATGCAACCCCCTTTTGAACCTCTGTCTTCTGCAGAGCTTAAGTACCTAACTTGGAAAACTGTTTTTCTAGTGGCTATCACTTCTGCCAGACGATAAGTGAATTGCAAGCCTTGTCAGTGGAGACTGACTTTATTCTTTCCAAGGATAAGGTAGTCCTTAGGACTAATAGGAAGTTTTGCCTAAGGTGGTTTCAGATTTCCATCTTAATCAATCTATCTCCTTCCAGTATTTTTTCACTGATCGCTCTCTTCGGGTGAGAGGAGGTTGCACAGCCTGGATGTTGAGAGGCTCTTAGTTATTATATAGAGCACACAAGGTCACAGGTTCAATCCTCCAACTTTTCCTTACCTATGGTGAAGTTGAAAAGGCAAACCTGCCACTAAGAGATCAATAGCCAAGTGGATTGTCTCTGTATCCAATTTTGTTATCAGAAAGTGGGCAGAGCCTCCGGTTTGAGGGCTCATTCTACCAGGTACAGCTGCCTCTAGCTGCTGCCAGAGATATCCTTTATTAGAGATTTGCCAGGCTGCTACTTGGAAAGCGGTGCACTTTACCAAGCATTACTCCTGGATGTCCAGGCCAGGAGAGATGCTAGGTTTGGCACAGCTGTTCTTCAGAGCCTATCCCAAGTAGGTTCTGCTCCTCCATGGAGGTACTGCTGTGTATTCTGTTAATGTATATAATATAGCAAGACTTCATGTTGTTTGAAGAAAATTACTCACCTTAGTAATGTTGTTTCTTCTAATGGAGTCTTGCTATATTATAGACCTCCCAACCTGCCCTCTCAGAACCTCTACTTGGTGGGTGCGGGCAACTTAGTGTGCACTACTTATGTCCTGTTAGTGCCTTTGTCCCTTTGGGACTTTGGGGTGTGTATGTGTATGGTGTGTGTTTTATTATACTTATGTTCCATTTTCATATTATTAGAATGGTGTTAGTATTTCTGGTCCCTGACTTGAGTCTTGGGTGTTGGGACCATCAATGGTTGTTATTATTTAGGTAGTCATTTGGCTAGTGTAGGTTACAGCTTCCACACAGACCTTAGTGAGTTTGGCTCGTTAAGATCTGACAGTTCAAGTTTGAAATGACACAGATAGAGCTGCTCTCGTGCCAAAATTCTATTTTGGAATGGTTTTAACCATTTCACTCCGGGGCAGTTCTAGAGCTGGATCAAACTGCTAATGTCTATAATATAGCAAGACTCCATTAGAAGAAACAACATTACTAAGGTGAGTAATTTTTTCTTCCAGCCTACAACTGCTTTATGCATCTTTCAGGTAACAGCCACTTCTGGATTTTAACAAGTGACGAGCTGGAGGACAGCGGATTATCCAAAGAGGAAGGCATGATACCCAATGCTGAGGAGCCTAAGCGCACCCGCTACAACAAAAATCCATCTACCAAGACCCTTTAAGAATCTAAGAATTTTTAAGAGGAAGGGGGAGTAAATTGGGCTTAATATAAAGTAAGGCTTCAGGGGAGAAACCAAATTTTTTAATGAGAGCAATCTCCAGCTGTAGCCACAAGGGGGTGTAGGATGGCTATGTAGCAATCTCTTTGCTAAGGGTCCACCTCAAGTATTTATTAACATAGCCCGCCCAAAAATATAAGGCAAAATGCGGCAACCGTAACCCACCTAATACTTTGGGCGCAGCTAGTTTGTGATAGGCCATCCTGGCTCTTTTGTAGCCCCACACAAAGTCTGCTAACAACCCATGAAGCTTTTTAAACCAAGAAAATGGCAGCCAAATATTGAGCCCACTTAAGGGATAAAATAAACGGGGAAATGTGTTCATTTTCACTAAATTTATCCTGCCCCAGAGCGAGAGGGGCAGTTGTGCCCATCTTATAAGGTCTAGCTCCACATTGCGCACCAGGGAGTCAAAGTTGAGTTGGCGTATCCGCGCCGTAGTGTTCGCCAAGACAAAGCCCAAATATTTAAAGGAATCGGGTTCCCAACCCAGACCTAAATCACTAATCTCATACCTGAGGAAGGTTCCAGTAAGGGATAAACTATTGATTTATCTACGTTAAGTTTATAATTAGATAACTGGCTAAACTTCCGGATGGATTTCAGCAAAGCTGGAATAGATACCCGTGGTTCAGAAACATGAATCAGCAGGTCATCTGCATAGGCTGTTACCTTGATAGTATAATCCAGGATTTTAATCCCCCTGATATCATGATTGAGTATTATATGTTTAATAAGGGGCTCCAGGTACAGATTGAAAAGAAGGGGAGATAAGGGACATCCCTGTCTGGTACCCACATGCAGGGCAAAGGGGTCCGAGAGAACTCCATTGCACGAGACCCTTGCCAAGGGGTTTGAGTAGAGAAAGCTAATCCAGTCAACAAAACCTTTTGGGAAACCGAATTTCCCCATCACTGTAAACAGAAAGTCCCAGTGAACCCTGTCAAATGCCTTCTCGTGCAGGAGACAAGGGCCAAGGAACATCTGCCTTTTCTGCGACCGAGAAGACATGAGACAGGGTCCCTTGTATGATCTGCTGCACAACGTCCTTTCATAAAACCAGTTTGTTCTGGGCCAATAAGTTTGGGCAGGACTTTATTTATTCAGCAGCTAGTAATTTCGCTAGAATTTTGATATCATAGTTAAGCAAGGAAATGGGCCTATAACTCAGGTTGCTCAGGGGTTTATTTGGTTTAGGATAAGCACAATAAGTGCTTCAAAAGAGCGTGATCAAATTTGCTGCCACTAAGAATATATTGAAACAACATGAGTAACAAAGGGATAGCTGTTGGCAAACTTTGTAGAAGTTGGAGGAGAATCCATCCGGGCCCGCGTTTTATCGAGAGGAAGACTTGAATGGTATGCTCAATCTCTTCCTGGGTAATATTGGCTTCCAATAAGGACCTATCAGAATCAGACAATGAGGGTAGTCGCAGGCCATCAAGAAAAGATAGGATCTCCTCTTTAACTGGGGGGGACTCCATAGCCCCGTAAAGGGATTCAAAATAATCCCGGAATTCCTGAACGATCTCCCCAGGGGAAGTCTTAATATATCCATCTGTCTTGGATTGAATTCCAGGAATTATACGGGAAAATTCTAATTGTGTGATACGTCGGGCCAGAAATTTTCCGGCCTTATCCCCTTGGTCTACATAATTAGCATTGGTTTTAATCAAGGCCAATTCGGCTTGCTCTCCTAGAAGTTTAAGATACGAATCCTTGAGCTTAACCAAACCAATCTTATCCAGCTCCTGGGGTTGAGAAGACATATTAGCCTCCATTGCCCGTATCCGGGTCAGCAAGTCTGACAAAATGTGTTCCCTCTCTTTCTTCCTTTTAACCGCTATCCCAATTAAAATGCCCCTAGTAAATGCCTTAAATGCCCCCCAGAACATATCCGGGCGGACCGTGTCTGTTAGGTTGTTAGATATGAATTCATCTATTTGGGTCGAAATGCCTTTACAACCTTGGGGCACCTCAGGACTTGATTATTGATTTTCCACCTGTTGCCCTTCTTTGGCAAAAAGGAAAAGGAGATTGAGGTCGACACTGCATCGTGATCTGAAAGGGGACCCGATACAGTTGTCGACCCCAAAACTCCAGATAGAAGGGTACGGGAAAGCAAGATGTAATCTATACGGGATGCAGTTCCGTGAACAGGTGAGGTAAAGGTGTATTCACGAGACTTAGGATGCAGCACCCTCCAGACATCAACTAGGCCAAGACAATCGGTCAACTCATGTAAGGCCCGCGCTGCTGGTGATAGTCCAAACTGAGAAGGTTTGGATCTGTCCACCAAAGGGTCCAGAACTAGGTTGAAATCACCCCACAAAATCATGGGAAGACGACTAAAAGGTGTGAGTACATTCAGTAGATTAACCAAAAAATCTTGTGTATCTGCATTGGGACCATAAATGGATCCTACTAAGATTTCTGTATTAAATAACTTCCCCTTAACAAGGATAAATCTACCCTCAGTATCTTTGATGACCTGCAATGGGGTAAAGGGGATCGATCTACATACTAAAATCATAACCCCCCTACTTTGTGTGGTGCCTTGAGAAGAAAAAACCCTAGCTATTTGTAACCGCCTCATAGCATTCTCCTCATTACCTAACAAATGTGTTTCTTGCAAGAACACCAAACTTGCTTTCACAATCTCCAAGTGCTTCAGAATTTTGTACTGTTTAAGTTTCTGTCGGGCCCCTTTGATATTCCAACTTAGGAATTTGATGGACGTGTCCGGTGCCATGGTTCTATCTGCCTAATGTGTAACCTAGGCCAGGCAAACCCTTCAAAGTCGCCTTATGAGAAAATAGTGGTCTTGTGCACCTCCCCAACCACCCTTTCCAAATATATCCTAAAGCAAAGAACCTTAACCACCTCCACCCCCTGCTCTCCCCAACAAGAATCCCCGGATCTACCCTCCCTACCCACCCCATCCAACCCACAGTATCATGGCCCATGACTACAGTACACACCGCCTGCTTCTCCACTCCCTCCTCCCCCCCCTGCAGAATATTTCGAATAACACTACTAACAAAGCGAACAATGTAGCAACTACAACAATTACAAACCCATTGTACATTAAATAACAAAAGTGGGTTCATAAAGCAAAGCTGGAGTACTACAACATAGGTAGTTATAAATACAAACGTGGACACTATCAGCATTTTAGGGCAGTATTCCTTCGTTCCCTTGTGAACCACATCAGTCCAAATAAAACTGAATAATGTTAGAGTCCGATTGAGGTTATGCCAGTCTCGATATCTAATCTATCTAAGAAATTAAACTTTTTCTGCGGTTACCACAGTCTCCACCCGGCAAAAGAAAGGCATTAAAGCTTAAATAAAAAAAAAAAAAAAAGTTTGATGTGAGGAAGAGGTATTAAGGTACTGGATGCCAAACAAAAATAAAACCAAATGCTATCCCCACATAGTGTCCTGGTGTTAACTTGTTAAATGTGGCAGCTTCCTTCTTCTGATAAGTGGTCCAGCAGTGACCCTGTTTTGATACACAGGTAAACACAGACATAAACTAGGCCCATGACGAACTTCTGCAGATTCAGGAATTTTTAAACAGGTTAGGGAAGGCTGCTTGTAAGGAAACAGTCGCCGCTTCCACGCTGTCATACGAGCTCCATCCTTCCGACGTTCGGACTTGCAACCTGGCAGGGTAACCCATTTTAAATTGAATTCCTGCAGCCACAAGTTTGCTGACCAGGGGGTGAAAAGCCTTCCTCTTCTGGCGAACCGACAGCGGTAGATCTTGAGCTACCCTGATCTTGACTCCAGCCCATAGCAGCTCTTTAATATCTTTGGTTTTAGAGATAAATAACTGCCGTTCCTGGTAGTTTAAAAAACTAAATATAAGGAGCGTGGCGGGGCAGAAGCTGGCGGGGATGGACGTAAAGCTCGATGAGCTCTCTCGATCATATAGGTAGAGCCGAAAGGAGAGGGGCCTGCGATCTTTTCTACCATCCTTTGTACAAATTTAATGGGATCAGAACCTTCCTCCCCTTCCGGCAAGCCGATGATAACGGCATTATTCCGCCGGCTCCTTCCTTCTAAATCCTCGACTTTAGATTCAAGTTTAGCCATACGTTGTCTCATTTGAGTTAGGACCGGATCAAGTTTTGCACTGCTCCCTTCTAACGATCGAATCCTCGCCTCGTTGTCAGAGGCCCGCCATGTGAGGTCTTCTAGTGCACCAGAAATAGCTTTAATTTCACCAGACAATTCTTGCATCTGCAATTTAAACGGACGAAACTCCTCCAAAAATTGGGCTAAAGTAAGCGGCTCTTCTTCTTTAGAACATGTTGCAGAGGTAGAGGTTTGTGAGGAACTCGAGGCCCTGGATTTTTTTGCGGCCTTTTCTGGTGAAGCAGGTGGGGTATGTTTAGGGGCTGCTTTACGCATCTCCGCATCCATCGAGTAATCGATCAGAATATTCCTCTATCCAGACGACAAGGGATAGGATTATTGATGCTAGAAATTGTAATTATTGTAAAAGTAGACGATATTTCAAACGAGGGGAGGTCGGAGCGTCTGGAGAAAGCAGCTAGCCCATGCTCTGCATCACGTGACTCCCAAGGGCACATGTTCTGAGCTGCAGGGTGCATGGGATCTAGTCTCCAAGTAAGTACTGATTGCATATCTTCCTGTTGGGAGTTCTGAGCAGTTTGTGTGGATTTGACAGAGCTCGCCCTTGTGAATGCCCTTCCTCATGCTCTTAGATTAATTGATTACCTAGATGGTTTTAAGTCTGCTCCGAAAGCCTTGATGTTTGCACAAGCATTTGAGATCACTTGAATTTGATGTATCCAAATTGCTTGCCTAAATGTTACCGTTTCTAATGTTTCTGTGTTTTTTTTAATTGCACATATATTCATTATTTTACTGAGTGATTATTTGTAAAATATAGAATAAAGTACAGGGTTGTGTGTTTTAATGAGGGTTTACACACACCCGAGGGGTTAGATGCTACATAACTCGAGGGGTTTGTGCAAAGCATCTAACCCCGAGGATGTGTGTAAACTTCGAGTTTAAACACACTACCCGTATTTTATTTTATATAGTTGCTGGGTCTCCCCTTTTTGGCCACAGCAATTATATAAAATATCAGCAGTTTCAGTGTGGCTACGAGTACGCTCCACTTTATTTTACCTCTGGTCGGATTTTCATTTTCGGCGGCTTCTTGTATTTTAAAAAAAAAAATGTTCATAGTCCCCCATCTGTAACACTAGTTCTCATTTTGATTTATTTATAAATTTACTCACCGCCATGTTTCTTTGGTGGCTCCGTTGTGAGTAAGAAGGCAGCACGAGCCAGGAAGGGAATGCGCAGAGGGAGGAGAACCGTGCATGTGTTTGCCGTTATAAACGCTCCTTTATAATGGCAAATTATGCCACGGTGTCTCAATGGTAAAAGGGGAGACCCATTCATTATTATAGAGTAATGTATTTGCGTTATGGTTTTATGCTGTACAATGCTGAGTTTCTTGGATGGCCACTATATAAATAAAATACAGTTGGATTGAATTGGACTAAGGTCAGGTTTCTAAGGTAGTCACAGACTTCTACGACCACCATGTTTCACATCAACAAGCAGGAAGGTGTCCAATCTGATAGGCTATTCCAAGAAGCTCTGAAACAGGCACTGGCATGAACACTCAACTGGCAGTCCATTTTGTAGGATCGAGAAACCAACTGGTAGACATGCTAAACCATATGGTTGAGCTGTCCAACAGGTAACCCTTGTAGCTGCAGGTAGTGCCCGTTGTGTTTGTGGAATAGGATATCCTGTAAAGTTAGACTAGAGTCTGCACGAGGTATGGGGTGCAGGGAGAACAATAGCAAACACTGTAGCGAACAATCCCGCACTCAATACCCGAAGTGTTAAAAAAAAAAAAAGAAAAAGGAAAGGTTTGACTTTCCGAAATGCGTCAGGAGATGTGCACTGCACTAGCACTTTTGTAATAAAATATTCATTTGTTTGGATACCTGTGAGCAGCGATTTTATACTTTGGGTGGTAAGTGTTCGCTACAAGGTATCCCATAAGTGGACTTGTTTTTCTCCTGTGAAATTAGCAAGATGATCCTACTGTGGGGGACAGCTTTTCCTATCCCTGTTGGAGACTCTTGTGTATGCTTCCCCTTCTGTTTCCCCTGATTCACCAGGTGCTACTGAAGGTACAGCTGGACAGGACAACCCTAATCGTAATCGCTTCAGAGAACTTACATCACAGCTACAGTACTGACATTTGGTAAATGTAAGTGTGCGCACTTCCAAATACATGTTACCTAGGCATTAGCTGTGAAAACAATACCATTATTTGTTACAGTATTGTTACAATGGCAATTTGTAATTATGCGGGAGCTTACAATTCGAGCCGAAGATGCTGGAGAGGAGGAGGATATGCCTTCGCGCCATGGCTACAGCTCGCATCTTGAAGATGCTTCAAAGAATTGACACAAATGTAAAAGACATTAAATCTGACCTGAAACATCTCGAGCGGAGGACCTCTGATCTTGAATCCAACCTTGATACGCTCAGGGATGACTCGCAGAAGCTTAGCCGCGTGGTGCTATACTTAGCCAAAAGGACGGAACTTGAGCCAAAGATGCTGAATCAAGGGGTAGGAGAAAGACTATTCGTATATTTGGCTTCCTGGAGGGAAGTGAATTGGCGACCCCCTTGAATTTGTTTGATCCTGGTTAAGGCTTGAATTAAACATTCCAGTTACCGAGCCATTGGAGCTGGAGAGGGTGCACCGTGTGCTGGGCCCACATCCTAAAAGCGATGCCCCCTCCCCCCCCAGGTCAATACTAGTGAAGTTTAATAGATACCCCATCAAGGAGATGGTATTGAGGAAAGCATGGGCACAAAAAGATTTGAATTTGAATGGGAAGAGCATGTTTGGGGACCAAGATTTATCACCCACCATGATGCAGCGCCAGAAGAAAGTGCTAGTGGTGGTTAAACTGCTCAGGGAAAGCAAATTAAAGCCCAACTATGTTATCCTGCAAAAATCCTGATCCATTGGGAAGCTGGAAGCAAGTTATATGAGTCCTTAACCCAGGCAAGCAAACCGTTGGCGAAAATCGGCATAGCAGTTCCAGACTGTCATCTTGAAATTGTGGAGCAAACCCTTCTCCATTTGCAATGGGACGTGGTGGGGAAAAAAGGATCCGAAGACCAAGAACAGAGGGAGTGCAGAGCCGGATGATCAGCTTTGCAAGAACCTTATCCACATCAGCAAATCCTTGCTTAAGCAAGTAGCCACCTGATCTTCTTTGACTGCTCTATTAAAATGAAAGTTAGTCGTGGTCTTTATTTGACAGAACTGCCCAGCTCAGACAAAGCTGGTTGGGAAAGGGACATTGAGACTGTACTTGCTTTGGGGATGCCTATGTTTTGTTGTTACAATCTCGAATTAATCCTGCACTCCTGCTTCAACATTTTTCTGAACTCCTGAATGACTATTGAATTCAGCCTGATGGCTCAAGGAAGCATGATTATTAGGACAATGGGGACTGGTTGGGACTTGTTATTTTCTTTGTTTTCTCTTTTTTTATTAATAATGCCCAATTGGCCCCATTGCCGGAATTTCTTGGCTAGGCTTACTTATTGGAGGGGGCATCTGGCCCTTAGCAATATTGGGCATTCCTAAATTCAGACAAAGTAGTACATGTTAGTTTTCACTGTACAGCGGCTGAGGAAGCCAGATGTTAGCAATTGGTAATGGGGAGGGGGGCCTGGAGGCCTAGTACGGTCCAGGGTCTGCCCTTCCACCAGTCATACATGTCACCAGTTACCGGTGGTTAACGTATCAATTCTAGTTCTCCCTCACTGAGTTGCCTCGGGTTGTATATTGAAGTGGAGGAAGTGCCTAGCTAGCTGGTATGCATATTCCTGTAGAACGCATTCTCAAAGCCCCAGGTTAAGGGGTAAGGGAAGCGAGGAGATTTCGTAGCTCGTACTCTGGGTCAGAAGGAGCTTCTTTCTGTTAATGACCTCTGTAGAGATCGCAGTTGGGACCGGGGGGGAGGAGAGGTACTGGGTCAGTTACTCTGTACATAGTTTTGCTTCTTGTTGGGGGATAGTTCGAAGTCACTGTTTGGACAAGGGAAGGGGGGCGTCATGCAGCAAGAACATCTCGGGTTATTTCATTTACTGGTCCAGACTGCAGCAGGACATGGAGTCATTATGGGGCACAAGATGCTGAACACGAGGGCAGACCACTGGGAGTTTTGGATGCAAGACGGGCAGGGTTGGATCCTATACGTTGACAAATAGGGTCGCTCAGTATTTAGTCCTTAAATGTTAAGGGCCTTAATACCCCTGCTAAGAGGTATGCCATTCTGAAAGATTTAGCCAAGTCAAGATGTGATATAGGTTTACTGCAGGAGACGCACCTGTCTCCCCTCGAGCATATAAAGTTGAGGCACATGTGGGTGGGCGAGGTGATTGCATCGTTGCACCCTAAAGCAAAAAAAAGCTGGGGTCACTATCCTCTTGAGGAGAGGCCTCAGCTTCACAAAGTTAAGTATACACACTGATCTCAAGGGTAGACTGGTGGCTGTGTCTGGGAAGACTGCAGACAGGATGCTCCACATTATTAATGTGTATGCTCCCACACCGTGCAACCCTAAATTTTTCCGACTGGTATTCAGATATCTGGCATCTCTGGGAGAAGGTCAAATCATTGTAGGAGGTGATTGGAACTGTGTAGAAAATGTGAATCTGGACAGATCTGAAGGGGGGAGGGCATTGAAGAGAGTGGGGCCTAGGACCCTCTCTAATTTAAAAAATGAGGCCGGTCTGGTCGACACTTGGAGAGAAAGGTTTCCCACCAGCCGAGATTGCACTTTTTATTCGCATCATCAGAACTCCTATTCTCGTCTGGACTGGTTCTATTCCCAGAAATCCTGGCTACATACAATTTTAGATCAGGAGATCTACCTGTCGGACCATGCTAAGATCGGGCTGAAGGTGGAGCTAGGCCCTGTAGTTAAGCAATCAGTCTGGCGCCTTAATGCCGGCCTGTTAAAAGATCAGGCATTCAATAATAAAATTAAAGAAGTTATCACCAATTACTTGAATGAAAACACAAGTTCTACCTCTAAGGTTAAATATTTATGGGATGGCCTGAAGGCCGTGATGAGGGGTGAGGTTATTGCCTACGCAGCGTACAAGAAAAAATCTATTCAACAGCAACAAGAAAGCCTGGAGCTGCTGCTCACAGACCTAGAAACCTGACACAAATGGGGGAATGCAAATAATATCTTAGAGGAGCTTAGGAGGTTCAGGGGCCAGTTACATCAAATCATATTAGCTAAGATGGAGAATTCCCTAAGATTCATAGCTCAGAAATATTACGAAGCAGGAAACAGAGCCGGACGGCTACTGGCCTTCAGACTCCGGAAACAGATGGCCGATAGATTCATCCCGTTAATTAAAAATTCTCAATTTGCAACCACACTTGAGACCAAACCACACTGTATAGCTCAATGCTTTCAGTGGTTTTATAAAAAATCTTTACACCTTGGAAGCTAACCCCAGCCAAGAAGGGAAAATTAAACATTTCCTTGACAGGCTGAATTTGCCCAAACTCTTAAACTCCCAGGGACAATTATTAGACCACCCCTTCTCCAACAAGGGACTGAAAGAAGTTGTGAAAAACTTAAAATCCCCAGGACGTGATGGGTTCATTGACAAATATTATCAAAAGTTTCTGGGAGAACTTTCTCCTCTCCTACTACAAATTTGCAGTATAGCACACGAACCCCAAGAAGCCCCAGAATCCTGGTCCAAAGCTTTAATATCAGTAATTCCCAAACTGGGTAAAGATAACACTCTATGTTGCAGCTACCTGCTCATCTCGTTATTAAACGTGGATGTTAAAATTTTTGCCAGACTGATTGCCAATCGCCTCCAGACAGTGGCCACACAACTGATGCACCCTGGCCAGGCTGGATTTATGCCTCAGAAATAGCTGCACGACAATGTCAGGCACTTGCTGAACATTCTGTCCCTGTCTCGGGGAGTACTGGGGGGAATGTCTGCAGTGGTAGTCATATTAGGTGCCGGAAAGGCATTTGATCACCTGGAGTGGCCGTTTCTGGTGGAGGTCTTGCAAAGATTTAATATTGGTCCGAAGTTTAGAGCCTGGGTAGCTACGATTTACTCCAACCCTCAGGCCCAGGTCAGATTAAATGGGACCCTCTCACAGCCTTTTTCCATTGGCAGGGGAACATGGCAGAGGTGTCCTCTGTCACCCCTGCTGTTTGCACTGAGTATGGAGCCCCTGGCCGAGGTCTTTAGGTCCTCACCCGATATTAAGGGCATAAAGATAGGCTCAGTCGATAACCGTATTTCACTTTATACTGATGACACCCTTCTTTACCTCCGGGAACCAGAGACTTCCCTCCCTAAAGCTATGGCCCTGCTGGCGGACTATGGCGCCATTTCATGTTTCAAGATCAGTGAAACAAAATCAGAAATGATGTCCCTCAAAATGTCAAATCCCTTACCAACTTGAAATGGGTCACTGGGAGTTTCAGATACCTAGGCATTCGGGTACCCAAAGACACCAGTAAATTATACCAGTTGAACCACCATAAGTTGTTAGAGGAAATCAGGAAGTACTGTAACAGATGATCAGTACTTCCCTTTTCTATTTCAGGCCGGGTTGAAACGGTTAGGATGAACATCCTACCCAGGGTATTGTTTCAATATGACTCAATTCCTGTATGCCCACCCAGAAAATACTCGGAAGACATGCATAAAATACTTTTGAAGTTTATATGGGCAGGGAGGAGACCTAGATTAAAGTGGGCGGTGCCCAATTAGACAAGGAAAAGGGGGGACTTGGAGTACCAGACATTCGGAGATGCTACAAAGCAGCCCAGTTGCAGCGTCTGGCCATGTTCCAAGTATCTGGAACGAAACCAAGCTGGGCCAGAATGGAACGGGAGTTATTACTGAAATATGGGGCTTTGGGCCCTATTCTTTTTAATGAGGGATCCCCCTGGGATGCTAGGAGCTTTACTAATGCCTTGGCTCAAGAACATGGTGAAAACATGGCACTTATTGATTAAGGAATTGAAAGTAGCAGAGGTCATCACCTTGCATGGAGAAACAACAAATACTATAAAGTTCCTTCCAGAGAAGGATAGCTCAGTCTTTAAGAACTGGAAAGATAGAAGCCTTAAGTTTTTTCTCCAAATGTATGAGGGACTCGCCTTAAAGAGCTTTGCCCATTTAAGGCACGAATTTAATCTGCCACAAAGAAATTTCTTTACCTACCTACAGTTATGGCATTTCCTACAGTCGGGGACCCTGAAGCGCTACCCCTTGCCCCACCCAGAGCACTAGGTGATAGAATTTCTCTTGAGTGTTGCAAGGGGCTCAGTTCTGAAATCCCACCTGATTTCAACAATTTATAAGGTCTGTAGGGGCACACAGGACCAACACAGACTACCCGTCCAGCAGGCCTGGGGAAAAAGAGTTACAAGTGCCTGAGAATCTTATAAGGAGGGACCTGGTCTGGGGACTGGCACAGAAAGCTTCCTCCTCCCCTTTCTGGAGAGAGTTTAGATGGCAGATATTATCCAGATACTTCAGAACCCCAGTAATAACGAAACACTATGGGGGGACGGTCTCGGAGCAGTGCTGGAGAGGCTGTGGCCTGAAGGGGTCACATGAGCATATTTTCTGGAGCTGCTCTAAACTCAGTAGATTCTGGGAAGAGGTGTCTGAACATAGGAGTGCTATCCTCCAGATCTGGGTCCCTAGGGACCTTCTGTATTTTTTTTTCTCAGTCTTTTGGTAACCAGGTAAGGCCCACTAGGCACAAGTGCCTGTTTTCAGGGGTGACCTGGGAGCACTGGACGGTTAAGTGACTTGCTCAGAGTCACACAATATGCAAGTGGAGGTTGTGAGAATCAAACTCAGGTCTGGTCTGCTGGATGCACCAAGCTCATTCACACCTGGTTTCTCTAACCTCTAGGCTGTACTGCCAGCCTATTCGGAGAACCACCTCCAGGGATGCGAGGCTCCAAGGCGAAATATTTGTTTCCCATCCTGGTAGCGATGGCATAGAAATCAATTACAAAGTTATGGCTTACTGACAAGTCCCCAGCTGAGGAGCTGTGGCTGACTGGATGCAATCAAATAAAAACAATGGAAAAACGCACGGCTGGTTTGCACCTTCGGCCCGACCTTTACTGGTCCAGGTGGTTGCCATTCCATGAGTTCGAGAGTCGAAGGAAAGGAGTCTCAATTGTAGAGATCCTAGCTAGTGAAACCCTAGATAAACAATAAGTTTAAATCTTACAGTAAAGCAGTTGCCCTGCTTAGATTGGAAGAGAGCTCTGCTGCATTTGGGGTTGAGAGGTTTATTTGTATAAGTTATTTTTCTTTTGCTTTTCATCAATTTTGACAGACTCCATCACCCTCAAGAGTTTTTTGTCACTATGACTTTGGGAGATAATTAGCTCCCCTTCAGACTTGTGTATCAACTTAGGTGGTTAGGTATACACCTATAACTGTATTTTATTTAACGTACAGTATATAGAACTGTCATAGTGTATTCAATTAAGTATGGTAGCCTGTGATGTCACTCTGTCATGGTTAAAGTTATGTAATATGAATTGTTTTTCTTTGTGGGGAAAAATTTGGAAAATAATAAAATTGCAATTTCAAAAAAAAAAAAAAAAATGAACTTGTGAACTGTACTGAGCATCTGTGAACTGATTTTTCTTGTAATTTCTTCTCTGCAGGTTGCCAGAAAGTTTTCCTGAATTATGCAATCTAACCTGTCTTTCCTTAAATGATATCTCACTGGAGGCACTCCCTGAAAATATTGGAAAGTGAGTAAAACCATTTTCGTTTTTCTAATTATTGAGAGCTGTAATCCACGTTATGTCTCAGGCAGCTGTCTGTTGTAGAAGTATGGACATTGTGATTTGTTAGGAGTGATACGTAATTATATTTTATAATTGTTTCACTTTATCAATATTTCCATAAAAATTGGAGTTGGTTTATCATAACATGCGTGGGTTTGTGTGTGAAACTAAGGGCTTGTCAACAGAAGGGGAAATGGAAATTATCTTAAAAAATATACTTTCAGCACTCTGTCTAAACATGTGAGTCACATGGCTATAAATACCTTTCCAGCTGTGAAGTAGGGGTTTTGAGTCTTAAATTATAAGACAGTGACCTAGAATGTTTTAATTTTAACATGGGAGTTTTCATCCAAGCTAATCAGAAGTAATTAATCAGAAAGCTAGACAACATACATATTAAGCTTTTGCGTTTTTTTGTTCTGTGTGGTTTAATAGCGGTGGTCTTTGGTTTTTAAGAAACTGGTTTGTGATGGTACTGTTTGAATACTATATTCTGATGCCATCATTTTTATATTAGTGAACTGCATAATCCATGTAGCTATCTTTCTGTTGGATTACACATTGTGTTCTGTAACATTTCAATGAGTGTGAAGTGCATTTGTCTAGCTTTAGGGTTTATTGAATTTCTTTCATCTAGAAGCAGTGTGGTGATGTGTGCTGTAACAACAGATTAAAATGAACAGTGACCTCTGGCTTGATTTATTGATTTAACAACTTGCATACGTCTCTTATTTTTGTACCGTTCGTTGTCTTTGGTTTAAAAACTGGGGTAGTTTTATTGTCTAGCAACATCAATGTTTTTATCTGCTTACCACTTTAAGCAGATAGCTTGCACGTGCTTTCTGCCCTGGAACGTTCAGAGTATTTGAACCAATCCAGGCATTGGTCATGTGACCCTCTAAGCCTCAACTGCCAGATCATTTTCAGCCAATGTAAGTAATCAATGGGCTGGTTTTAGGAATCTCAGCCAAACCGCTAAACAGAATGGCTAAACTAACACAGCTGTAATCCTTCCCTGAATCAGGTGGGCAGCTGCTCTTGAATGTGCATGAGCCCATTGGGAGCAGTGCAGTGCTTCCTGTGCCACACACTTGTGCTGTAATGTCTGTATGTCGGGGCTGGGTGCTGCCCTGCATACCATCACAGACCCCATGGTACACATGGGCTGCAACATGGGGCATTGTAGAATTGGAGACAGTCTGACTCTTGCAGTTTACCTCTGCAGCATGACTGGTTGCACTGTGGATATCTGCCATAGGTCCTCATACAGGCAAACTGGTAATCACATGCTTCAGTGTACTGCTGCCGGCAGTCTTTCTGGCTGTGTTGGTAAACAATACTGCTGTTGGGTGGGTTCTAGTAGCATATGGTACTGGAGGACTTCTAGGTCAGAAATTATCCCTGCTTACCTGCTGCCTGTTTGTCTGCTCGCTGGCCTGTCATGTATGCAGGTGCA
The DNA here is from genome assembly GCA_016271365.2 of Neoceratodus forsteri. Lineage (NCBI taxonomy): Eukaryota > Metazoa > Chordata > Ceratodontiformes > Ceratodontidae > Neoceratodus > Neoceratodus forsteri. The sequence goes on from CM057454.1 coordinate 790,000,290, forward strand.
GAGTGCATGCAAATGGGCATAGCGGTCTCCTGAAAACAGTGTACTCTTTCTGCCTCCCTGCATTGTGTGCCTCACCCTGACTGCGGTTCCGTGGTGGTGCAGGGAGCTAGGCCAGCCCTGTATCAGGTGGATTTACCAACTAGCATTGTGCAGACACTGCAGTCACACCGCCTGTCAGTAAGTACCTTGAATTCAACCCAGTGCCCTGGACTTCACCCTGTGTAGAAATCATTTGGTATTTTTTTTTTTTCATATACATTTTGTCAGCCCTGTCCCTGCTCACCCCTGACATCTCTCACCTCCCCAGGCTTACTTTTACAGCTCTAGTTACCTTCATGGGTTGCACCCCCGCACACCGCAGTGGGGTCAGATGAGGGAGGACTGGCCCCCCTCCCCAAGATACAAACCCAGCATCATGGCCGACAAGCTCCTGGTGGTGGATTGAGCGGAGGTCGGCACACATAGCATCCTATATGTCCGCCTTGCTTACCATTTTCCACATATTTTCTTCCCAAACCCTGAGTTGGGTGGCACACTGACGTATGCTTGTTGAGGCAGGCACATGCTGCGGAACCTGCAGCTCCACCCTTCTTTGCTGCTCTTCAGTCCTGCACTACCACCAGTCCTCTAACTGGTGGCAGTCATTCGGTGGAAATGGCTATCCTCCCTCCCCGGTAGAGGAGAGCAGTCCCTTGGATGCTCAGTCCTCCCCCACCTGCAACTCGAGATCGCTCCCCATCCTGGGTCACCGGTGTGGTAGGCAGTAGCAGTACTGCTGTGACACTGGGTCAGATAATCCTTTGGTATCTCTTTGTTTTATTGTTTTTACTTTAGTCTTTTTGCTCCCTTCTCGTCTGTGATCCATGATGCTCCTTCGAGATCCCCACGGTATCTCCTGTGGAGGATGCACTCTGCGCCAGCATCCCACTTCCTCCATGCTGCCATCAGATTACTCCCTGGCCAGCGTCGGGTTGGGGGATTTACCTCCAAACAAACTGTGCGTGTCAGGAGGAGCATGTTTTGCCAGAGGAACAGAACTACGGGCATACTAGAGTCTGTCATCCTTAAAGACTGGGGTCATTTTCCATGTTCTGGTCCCCCTCTGTAATGCCTTGACATCTAGGGAGTTGTGCTTGTGATAGGCACACTGACATCCCAACATATTAAAGAGCCCTTGCCCACCCATCAGTCCTCTGACCACACTGCCACCTGTGGTCATCTAAGTAGCACTGTTGCGGTGGAGGATGGTAACCCACCCTTCCTGAAGAGGGAAAGCATCCTGTGGGGCACTCAGTTTACTCCCCTTGGTCGCCTCCCCCCAACAATCTGGGCTCCTTCCCAAACCAAAGTCACTAGTGTCGTGAGCTGCTGCTGCGCCTACTGGGCCAGCCTAATCCTTTGGTATCATGAGTAAATTAAAAAAAAATTCTTTGTTCTGATTCACGCATGGTTTATTTCTAAGTTTTTTATTTTTGCCGTGGCATTTTGTCAATTCTAGGAACTGACCACAATTGGTTCCTTATTGTTGATTTTGGTTTCCGTTTTTAAATGGGAACCAAGGTTTTTTTTCTATTGCAGCTTAGGATTTCTCCACTCCAAACTGCGATTGTAGAATAAGGTGATCTTTTTTGAAGGTATAGAGCCATCATTTATTGGACTTTAAGCTGTCAGTGATGGGGCTGCCTGCTGTATATCGATGTGCCTGCATGCTTATTAGTTGTGCACAGTGTCACCTATATAACGTGGACAGCCCCCAAAAACCTCATTTCTTTTGATCCCGCTGTTGAGAGAGGAAACTTCATACTACATTTATTAAAATGTAGTGACAAGGTATAGAAGAAAAGTGGAAATGGAATGCTCAGAGAAAGGGGATAGTAAAAAGAAAATGAGTGAATTAATTAAGGAAGTTTAAAGGATGAGGATATTACTGAGGGATCAAAAGGAACAGAATTGGGCATAGTACAACCAGCTGGGGTTTTAGAGAGCTGCACAGAGTATGAAGAGGGTGGAGTCCTTATACTGGGTGATTCTGTAATTAGAGGAATTCAATGGGGAAAGTTGGCTGAATGGAACAGAAATATCAGGATTGAGGGCATGCCTGGGATGTCGGCGCTAAAAGCCTCACGTCTTGTATACTCCGATCACACACATTGTGTTGCATCTGGGCACAAATGACCTGGTGGATAGCAATCTTGAGGAAATTCAAGTGAGATTCATGGAATTGGCAAGAGTCTGGAAGCTGTATAATAAATCTGTCTCTTTTTCAGAAATACTTCCAGTACCAAACGCCAGCATGGATAGAAAAATTAGAACTGATGAGTTTAATGTATGGTTAAGGTGGTGGTGTAGTGAACAAGGGTTTGGATTGGTTGGGGGATGGGGTAGGACATGGGATAATGCAGAATTATATGCTCCAGATGGATCACACTTAAGCAGAGCTGGCACAGTGGTCCTGAGTGAAAAAATATATTACTTTGTAAGGGAAAAGTTAAATTTAAACTGATTACTGGGGGAGCAGCAAGGTATAGCCTAACTAGTAATATTGTAGGTAAGTTCAATCAATCAATCTTTCTTTTACCAGGTGGAACACCAGTGAGATAAATCTAGTTTTCAAGATGGACCTGGGTTAATAGGCTATAGTGAGAAAATAAGATTTTCAGGGTGGAGAGGGCTGTATGTGAATGCCAGAAGTATGGAAAATAAAATGGTGGACCTAGAGACAATGATGGTGGATGAATGCCTTCATATTGTGACTATAAAAGAGACCTGGTGGTTGTAGCATCACTCCTGTGAAGTTAGTGTACTGGGATACAGGCTGTTCAGAAGGGACAGGGTGGTAGAAAGGGGGAAGGGGTGACATTATATGTCGAGGAGACCATTAAAGCAACTGAAGGACAGGATGAGTACAGTGAGACAGAATTCCTGTGTGTCACATTAGGGAAAAAAACCTGGAGCCATAGTAAGAATAGGAGTGATATACAGACCTCCAAATCAGGGGGAGGAGTTAGCCAGGCAGATGATGCAGGTGATTCAAAGGGTGTCAAACAAAGGGGAGTTTGTACTACTGGGGGACCTTAATATGCCAGACGTAGAATTGGGAATCCCAAAGGCAACATCAGCCAGGAGCAGGGAGATACTTGAAGCACTACAGGGATCGTATCTACATCAGCTGGTTAAGGAGCCCACAGAGGGGGAAATATTTTTGATGTGGTACTCACAAACAGGGATAGTGTTGAAGAGGTTATTGTGGGAGACTGTCTGGGTACAAGTGATCACAAAACAGTAAGATTCAAGATACAAATAAGACCGGTACGAAGGTTCTGGACTTCAGGAGGGTAGATTTTAATAGAATGAGGTAGATTTTCTGGGAGGAAAGGAAATGCGGTGACCGGATAGAGGATATAGAGGAATTGTGGAAATGTATTAAGGAGGCGTTATTAAAAGCAATTGAACTATGCATAAGTAGGTTGGGAAAAAAACGAGAAGGTGGCCTCTTTGGTTTAATAGGGAGATTGTAAGGGCAATAAGAGATAGGATAGCTTTCAGAAGATATAACAAACTCATTGTGTGATAGAGTAACTTATAAGGAGAGACTGAGACAGGCAGGAAAATTGATTAGGAGAGCAAAAGCAGAAACGAGAATTGCTAAACATGTCAAGCGAGGAGATAACATTTTTTTATATATGTGGGGAGAAAAGAGGAGGACAAGATGGATTTCGTGAGTTTGAGGGGAAGGGGGAACTAAGGTTGCGGGGGCTTTGAGAAAGCTTATGTTTTAAATAGTATTTTTTGCTCTGTATTCACAGTGGAAGGGGATGGAAAGGGACCCGAGTTAAAGAAGAAGGGAGGAGAGGAATGTGGGGTGGATCAAAGCCCATTAAGTGAGGAAAGAGTTAAGGAAGAACTTGGAAAACTAAAGATAGACAGAGCAATGAGGCCGGATGGTTTGCATCCAAGTGTTCTTAGGGAGTTAAGGAATGAGTTGGCAACACATTTAGCAAAGTTATTTAACTTGTCCCTAGGTACAGGATGTGTTCTGAGTGACTGGAGGAAGGCAGATGTTGTACCATTGCACAAGGGAGGCTGCAAGGAGGAGGCAGGGAATTACAGCCCTGTCAGCTTCACATCAGTGGTGGGCAAGATGATGGAGGTGCTAATAAAGGAAAGAGTGGTAAAATACTTAACAGGGAACAAACTATTAGATGGAAAGCAACATGGATTCACTAGTGGGGGATCTTGCCAAACAAGTCTGATGGACTTTTTTGATGGGGTAACGAAGGTGATTGATCAAGGAGGGGCAGTTGATGTTGTGTACCTGAACTTCAGTAAGGCCATTGACTCTGTCTCTCACCGCAGGCTGGTAAATAAGACAGAGAGCCTGGGGGTGGGACAGAAAGTAACTAGATGGGTGGAGAGAAGTCAGTGGATGGTGGTAAATGATGTACATTCTAGGGTAAGGAAGGCTATGAGCAAGGTTTCGCAAGGGTCTGTATTAGGATCAATCCTTTTTAACATATATATTAGTGATATATTAGAGGGAATTGAAGGGAGAATGTGTCTGTTTGCAAATGGTGCAAAGTTATGGAATAGGATAGACATTGAAGGAGGGGTTGAGGCCATGAGGAGGGATTTGAGTATACTAGAGAAATGGTCAGAAACATGGCAGCTGAGGTTCAGTACAAAGAAGCGTGCGGTAATGCATACAGGGCGTAAAAATAGACTGGCCAGGTACTCACTGGGGGAGAGCAGATAAAGTAAACCGAACAGGAAAGGGATCTGGAGACTATAAAATCAAACAACCTTAGGGTAAGTGACTAATGTAGTAAGGCAGTTGTCAAAGCTAATAGAATGATGGCGTGCATAGGAAGGGGTATAACTAGTAGGAAAAGGGAGGTTCTGATGCCATTATATGAGACCATGGCTAGACTGCACCTGGAGTACAGGGTACTGTTCTGGAGGCCTCATTTAAGAAAGGACATAGATGTAATAGAAAAGGTTCCGAGAAAAGCAACAAAGATGATGCAGGGTATGCAACTGAAACCATATAAGACAAACCATATGAGACAAGATTGAGAGAATTAAATCTGTGTCCGCTGGAGTTTAGAAGAGAGCGAGAGGAGAGACGTAATAGAGAGATTCAGGTACATGAAGGGGATAAATAAAGAGAGGGAAGGAAGTCTATTTAAAAGGAAAGTTAGAGTTAAAACAAGTCGTCATACTTTAAGATTGGAAGGAGGAAGATTTAAAGGTAATGTAAAGTGGTGTTATTTCACTGAGAGGGTGATTGAACCTTGGAACAGATTACTTGAGGAGGTGGTAGGTGTTGAAACAGTGGAGGGATTCAAGAGAGAGTGGGATAGACATATGGGATTGGTTAGAGGACAGAGGATAGGCTCCTTCTGCACTGGTGACAAGTAGGGGAGGGGGGAGATGGGCAGACTGGATGAGCCAGGATATTCCATTTCTGCTGACACATTATTATGATACTATGATACAATACTAAAGGAAGCTTTTCCATCGCCATTGTTTTCATCAATGGAATTTGTTTTCTCCATTCTTTGAGAACTTCTCCCTCTACCTTTGTTCATAGGTGAATATGGTATCTGTTGTTGCCATTATCAATATACTAAGTGATTTGTGTCAGTAAGGCCTTGCCTAGCCCAGAGTATAATTTCCTGTTTTGAAATTGTAAGAAAAGTTAACTGATCAAAATATAAGTGAGCACATATTAGGAACATGAAGGCACTGTATTGAGGGGTGCTAATTTAGAATGTTACCTATCTTACTAGGCTGAAGCTTAAAAGACAGAATACTTTTTTTTTATATTTATTTATCAGGTCTAGGATTACAATACCTTTGAGCCAGTGCTCTTTTACAGAGGCTAGGTTACAAGGAGATAGCGGATGAGGTGCAGAGAAGATAGAGGATAACAGAGAGGAAGAGTAGAGGGGACGGAGAGCTATAGAGGAGGAGCACAGCCAGAGGCATTATCGTAGACATAACATGGGGAAGTGCGTACTAGTAGGAGAGAGAACTGCATAAGGTTAGGAAAATATTCATGGGGTCAGCTAGTGGAGGCAGTCACAGGAGCTAGAGGCAGTGAGAGAGAGGCGGATCCTTGATTTAAATGTACCAAGGGTAGGAGTGGAGGAGATGTAACTCTTTAGACGATTTAGCCAGCTGGGTGCCCTGTAGGCAAAAGATCTTTGAGCTTGTGAGGTACGACAACGTGGAACCTGCAGGAGCTATGATTCAGACCCCCTGGTTGAGAAGGGGTTATTGCTAGGGTGCAGGCGTGCACACACTCCAGGGGGCGCAAGGCCCATAGTTATTTTTTTCATCACGGTGCAGGTTAGGTTCTTTATCTGATTGGTGAGTTGAAGTAATCCAGTTTGCGCATAGAGGTCGCACATATGTGTGAGGTGGTGGGATCCAGTGAGAAGTCGGCAGGCCTTATTGAGGGAGGAGGATATGCATCTAAGAACAGTAGCGGGGGCAGAGCCATTGATGATAAGCCCATAGTCAATAATGGAGACAACAGAGCTCTGAATGGCACAGTCAGGGCTTCTGGGGTAAGATGTTGCCTATACCGGAAGAGAAGGCGAGTATTTGCTGCTTTGTCTCCAGAGTCAGTGTGGGCACTGTAAGTTAGATGAGGACCTAGAGTGATCCCAAGGTACTTAAAGGTTTGAACCTGTTCCAGGGTGACTCCATGACTGGTTTTGATGGATAGGGGTGCAGCTTATGCTTGTTATGAGAGCTGCTGAACATCATAGATTTTGTTTTCTTATTATTGAGGACCAGATTGTGATTTGAGAACTAATTTTCAACAGATGTGAAGCCAAGGGTTGTCTTGTAGAGGCTTAGGATCCTTGTGGGAGGCAAGAATTACAGCATCATCTGCATAGAGGATGATTTTTCCGAAGCAAGAATTTGGAAGGGAGTTCAGGAACAAGCTGAATAGTAGAGGGCCCAGAATGGATCCCTGGGGGACACCTGAGCAAACAGGCCTGGTATCAGAGAGGCCATCTGCAATTTTTACTCTTTGAGACTGGTTCTCCTAGTAGCTTTTGAACCAGGCAGTGGAGTCGGGAGAGAGCCCAGCTTTCACAAGTTGCTCAAGCAGTAGGTGGTGATGGACAGTGTCGAACGCCTAAGTCAGATCGATAAAGACGGACCCAATTAACTGAGCATTGTCCAGTGAGCTGTGAAGAATGCCAGAGAATTCCAGTAGGGCAGATGAGGTGCTATGTCCTTTCCTGAAGCCATGTTGTTGTGAGCACAGGATATTGTATTTGTCCAGGAAATCTGTGAGCTGATCTGCTGCAGTAAGTTCAAGGGCCATGGAGAGGGGTGGCAATATAGGGATCGGACGGTAGTTTCCATGAGTGGCCCTGTCACCACTTTTATGAACAGTGGTAACAGTGGCGGATTTCCATTTGTCAGGGAATTGGCTGAGCCTAAGTGAGAGGTTGAAAATATATGTCAGTGGCTGTAACACCTCATCAAGGGTGAGGGACAACAGTTTAAGGTCAAGTGCATCACTGCTGGATCTGGATTTGGTGATAGCTTTGGTAATGTATTTGCAAGCATCATGCATCTTGACCGCTTTGAAATAAAAAGGCGGGTGGATAGAGGAGGAGGGAGGCATTTGGGGGAAGAGAATGAGAGTCCTAGTCCTTGGAAAAAGTGAGAAGGGAGAACACTGCTGAGATCGGTGAATACAGTGTTGAAGGTATTTGCTATGATTTTAGGGTCAAGCATAGTAGACCCATTTATGTTGAGCAAGGTAGGGGAGGTTTTTGGCTGCTTCCCAGTGACCTCTTTAATATTGTTCCAAAATGCCCTCCCGTTGCTACAGGAACCCGTGAGAGCGTTCTTGAAGTAGGTAGATTTATTTTGCCAGATATATTTGGTACAGTCATTCCATGTACGCTTATAGTTTTAGATGTCAGTTTCTTTGCTAGTGGTTCTGGCCAGATCCCAGAGGAGATCTCTAGATTTTAGTTGACGTCAGAGATCGGCCGAGAGCCAGGGATTGCAAAGGGCTTTGATTTTGCGTTTTTAAAAGGAGCGTAGAGTCACAGGATGCATTGAAACTGTTGATAATGTAATCTAGCGCAGTATTTACATCTGTTGCTTTGTAGATAGGGGACCAGTCTTGGAGGTTGAGGCATGTTTTGAGGTGTGACAACTGCCCACGTGGTAGGACTCTACTAGTGAAGATATTAGAAGGGGGCTTGCGGAATTTGTTTGACCATTCACAGATGACAGGGAAATGGTCGCTAAGCAAGTCAGGGAGGACTGAGGTATTTGTGATACGAGGTCAATGGCTGGTAAGAATCCAATCCAGGAGGGTGCTGGTGCTGGATTTGTAGTTTTTCCTGGTTGGAGAGATGACCATCTGGGTGATTAAAGCAAGAAAAATTAAACGCGAGGTAAGCACTTCAGAATAAATAATATTTGACTTAGTGTGATTAGTAGTAATATGTAAATTAAGAATTGTTACTTTTCATAGTGACAAGCTATAAAAATAATAGAAAAGGTAAGTTACAGTAGAAACAAAATGAGAAAGCTGTGAGGGTCTCTTGCAGTCAGGCTTACCAAGTGACTTTTTTTTTTTTTTATTGTCTATTGGTAGTCATCTTACAGGACTAATTTTAACTGTAAATAAATTGGTACTATGAGGAGTTGAGATTTCAGTAATAGAGCTGAATTATCAAGTTACATTACTTAAGGATGATCAAATCTTTCTAGTCCAGTTTTATAGCAAAATAGATTCTAAGAATGGAGAATGTTATCGAATGTAAGATAATATGAATAATGATATTTCTGAAGTTAAAATATATACAACTGTGTCTGATGAGGTTTTATAAAAAAAAAAAAAAAAGTTGGACAAATGCAGAGTGTGAGTTTGCCAGGTTAGGCCTTAGGAAAGGAAACAGGCCTCCACGGTTGTGGGTTTGGTGGCCCAGTTTCAGGCTGTGAAGGAGGAGGTGGTGACAGAGGCTTTGTTGGCCCCGGCCTTGGTCCTAGTAGGGCTGGCCTTGGAAACTCCTTTTCAGTATTGCCTAGAGTTCGCAGTATGTACCTTGCTATGCAAATGGAGGAGAGCCCCCTTTACTGAAAGAAGGATAATGAAAAATGCCATTGCCAACAGTTGTAGGAGGTGGAATGTTCCTGTGCCTCTAAACCCCTCGACTCCCCTGAGTGGTCAGCTTTGGTTGCACATTATCCTCCTTTTCTAAAATGGAGGAGTTTAATTTCCAAAATGCAGTGCCCTGTTGTAGGGGAGCTTGGGATCCTGTTACGATATACAGATCTTACTTTAAGTATGAGCTCCTGTAGTAGGCTACACCATAAGGACTATGCCGCCAGGAACTAGGACTCCACGGAAAACTTCTAGCCAGCATTACCCAGCTGGGGCCCGCACCTTACGTTGGTCCGTCCACCGACATCACCCTCTGTAAAAGGGGGTGGTCCCCAGCCCCACCTCAGTTCTTTTCCAGCCATTGCCTCGTTTCATCTGTTGATCGCCATTTTCTTCTTCAGTCAACTGTACCCGTTTTTCTTATTTTTTCATAAAGTTTTGATATTCACGATTAGTTTGTCATCTCGTCATCTTCAACCTCATGATGGAAATCCAAGTGTCCATGTGGGTGGCAGATTCCTGCAAAAGACTGCCATTCTCTGTGCCTCTTCTGTTTGGGGCCTGATCATGATGTTAAAGCCTGCCTGGACTACAGCAAATTCGACCAACGAACCTGCTGCAAGACTCTCTAGTCCTTCATCATGGAGCAGCAGCTCAACGCCCATCAAAGGCCAGCTCCTCAGCCTCTCGTTCTCTGACTTCCCACAAGGAGAAACACTTGGGAGGGAAACACCAACAGCAGGACAAGGAGCACAGTAGGTTGGAGTCTGGCTCCAAGTCTCCTTGTAAAGAGAAGCACCCCAGTTCGCGCTCTGGAAAGAGAGCGGACTCAACCCCTCCGTCAGGCCAGTCTTCCTCTGGCCTGCCGTTGATGAAGAATCCCACCCTTACCCTCTCAGCAGGTGGCAGCTCTTTGGAACAAGGACCCTCGGGTCCATCTCTCAGCCTTAGGCCCTTCCAACAGTCCTCTGGGCCTAAGACAGGGACTTCAACTGATAAGGTTCGGGTGTCTTCTTCCTCCAGCTTGTCGTCAGCCTCAGACACAGATGCCCGGGAGCATTCACGTTGTAGGGAACACTCTCCCAGGGACAGGTCATCAGCAGATAAAACTAAGACCCTGACGCATGTCCCGGAAGACTGGTCCTCCGACAATCAGAAGGACCAGCGGCAGACGCCACATGGTAAGGCATTGAATACCAGGACATCCGCAACTACAACTACAAGTTGGACACCTGTAGAGCAGCCGCCTCAGAAGCCAACGTCAGCTTAGACCATTCAGCAGCCTGACGACAGCTCACCTTTCCACAGATTGCCAGATCAAATCCCCCTCGGTTCCCGATGACCTGACATCAGAGGACACAACGACAGGCGACCAGATGACAAACCATACTACTCCACTGAGTCCTCATGTACCTCATGATGAGACTCCAGGACCAAGCAACCCTTCTAGTACTCTCATGGACCCCAGTGGCGCGCCACCATCGCAAGTGCCAATGGTCTCCCTGGCGGACGTTGGAAAACTCTCTACCTCTTGGTGGAACACAGTAAAGGGAGATTTACTAAAAAAGGATGACCTCCCTCCTCCACCACCTCTACATCCCCTAAACCGGTCCTGGACAAAAGACCAGTCCCAGACTCCCGGCCACAATCTCCATGCACATGCAGGAGCCCAACTCCAAAAAGATCTGGCTCAGAGCATCCCAGGTGTAGGGGCAGATGCCACCACTCCTTCAGGTCATCTTCCTTGGAAGACAGGAGCAGACGCTGGCATAGGTGTAAACGCTCGAGGTCAGCCTCATCTACCTCCTTCAGAAGCTGCCCGTACTCCTCAGACTCCTCTTATAGAGGTTACTCCCCTGAACCAGAGGGTTCCTGCAATTCACCCAAGCCCCCCCCCAGATGACCCGACATTTATGGATGTGATGCTCTACATCCAATTCCTAAATCAATGGGACACCGAGGAATTGGACCCGGAGAGGAAAAGACTTCATACTTTTTGGGGAATGAGTGACCCGAAACTCTTAGTCATTCCCCCTCTGGTCCCTCCATTTCAAGACCTAACTAGGCTGGCATGGGACCACCCTTCATATTTTTCAGCTGTCCCCAAGAAGGCAGACAGACTGTACAAAACTCCCAAGGCAGAGCCCTTTTTGGGAAAAAGGAGGGCAGGCTCCACGGTCCAGATCACAGCCCATGGCAGGACAATGCAACCTAAACATATGAGCTCACAACCCCCCCCCGAAAAGGAATCTAAGAAATTAGACCAGTTCGGTAGGAGAGTCTATGCTTCTTCCACATGCTCCATACGGTCCCTAAATTTTTTGGCCCACATGGTGCTGTACCAGAAATCTTTGTGGCAGAAAGCCATTGAGTTGTCCCAAAAGCAACCAGATATTCAAACAACATGAAGTCTTGCTACATTCTGACTATATGCAGTTAGCCCCAGCACTTGAACTGCTCCGGAGAGTAAAGGGTTAACTCTATGCAAAGGCATAGAACGTTGAGCTCGAGCTCGGTTTTCAAACCTCTGTCTGTGGTACTCTGAAGTGTAACCATCAGATTCTTTACTCCACCTAACTGTGAAGTCACTCTGGAGATCCCTCCTGTGCTTCAGTTTTGTTACAGTACGAATCTGTCAGTTTTTCAAGCCATGTCTTCAAGAATTTCAGTATTCTTTCCTTTGTCTCTGCACCAGTAAGTGGTTGTTGTAGGTAGTGGCGTTTTTTTCCTCAAGAAATTGTTTTATTTTCGGTTTCTTACCGGTTGGTCTGGTGTGGAACCGAAACCTATTCTGTTTCTGTATAATTTGTTAATTGTGTGTTTTTTTTTTTTCCAGTACTAATCAGTTCCTAAAAAAATCTGACTTTTAGGATTTTTTTAACCGACATGTGACACGGTTAGAATTGATAAGTTTCTAGTCGCCTGGCTTATCCGCTGTTTTGGGTGAGTTTAAGTTGAAGGCATGTCTGAGAAACCCCCCAAAAAACCCAGACCCACTGGGTTTCAGCACTGTACCGAATGTAAGGAGGCCTTTGCCAACGCCGACCCTCAACTCGTATGTGTGTACTGTCTGGGGTTTGATCACCTCAAAGAAGACTGCCAAATATGCAAAAACTTTCCCAAAGCCACCTGGAAAAACGTTTGAGTAGGCTAAGGGAGAGGGAGGCCGAGAACTCCACTGACTCGGATGGCCAGCCCGGTTCGGTTGCGACCGAACCTGAAGAGGTGCCCACTGACCTGGGCGATACTTCTTCGGGCAAACGGAGAGCTGATTCTGCGGAATCGGTTCAGAGTAAAAGAAAAAGAAAACCAGTCAGTTCGGATTCAGCTTCCCGTGGTCTGACCGCTGAGGAGATAGCGAAAGCGATTTCCATAGTTCATTCGCTTTGCCCTGTTCCGACCGAACCGGTTTCGGTTCAAAGCAGACCGGTTCGGTCGGAAATGTCTGCTTCAGACATAGATCCTGAAGCTTACTATGAGGGCGATTGGGAGGAGGAGGAGGAAGATAATGATGAAGAGGATGAGGGCCTAGATGGGCCGGTAGAGCCTGACATCTCCCCAGACAGGCCCGCTCAGATTTCTTCCCCCAGGCTTTCTGAGTCCCCTTCCCATTCCTTGTTTTACAAGAAAGTGGCTGAGACTCTTCAGCTTCCTCTGGAAGAGGCTGAACAGGATCAGGAAGAACCTGACTGTTTAGAAATGATGGATGTACCAGAGTCAAAAAGGGTGTCTATCCCCTTACACAAATCCTTGGGGAAGCAGACACGAAACATTTTACAATTTCCTACATCCATACCCCCTGTGGAAAAGAGAATGGACAGGAGGTATACTTTGTCAGGTCCTGGGACGGAATTCAAACAACATGACGTCTTGCTGTATTCTGACTATTGCAGTTAGGTCCTGCCTTTCAGCTGCACCGGAAAACAAAGAGTTAGCTTTCCATGGCCAGCATGGAACGTTCAGCGCGAGCTCGGTTGAAGCCCCGTCTGCTGTTGTTTAAACTCCAACCGTCAGATTCTTTACTCCGCCTCACTGAACAGTCGCTCCGGAGATTTCTCCTTTCCTCGGTTCAAAAAAGTCAGTTAAAGTGTCGTTTTTCGCTCGGTTTCTACCGAATTTTTGCTACCGAATCTGTTGGTTTAAGTCTCTGTCTGTGGTACTGTGAGTACTAGATAGGTTTTACATTTAGTTTCTGTGTGGAACTTGTAAATTTTGGATCGGTTCGGCTGAACCGATCAGTTTAGTTGAAAAAAGTTTGTGTAATTTACTTAGAGGTGTGGTAACCGGTCCATTATGGGTTCTAAAAAACAGATTTTATTACGTTTTTCCAAGACCTGCAGAACACGGTCAGGAACCGATAGGAGTCTTGCTGCATGATTGCCGAAAAAGGGCAAGTTTTGATAGGATTGGCCATGTCTGAGAAACCCAAGAAAAACCGGCCCACTGGTTTCAACACTGCAGTGTGTGTGGGGAAGCCTTTGCTAAGGCTGATCCCCACACCACCTGTGTTTATTGTTTGGGGTTTGACCACGTCGATTCAGACTGCCAAATTTGTAAGAATTTTCCCAAAGCTACCCTTGATAAGAGAGTAGGTAGACTGAGGGAAAGGGAGGCTGAGAAGTCCACTGACCCGGATAGCCAGCCTGGTTTGGTTCCGACCGAACCGGAAGGAGTGCCCTCTAACCAGGGCGAAACTTCTCCGGGCAAAAGAAGAGCCGATTCTGAGGAGTCTGTTCCGGTTAAAAGGAAGAGAAGAGATAAATCATCTGGTTCGGATCCAGAAATTCATACTCCGACCGCTGATGACATAGCCAAAGCAATAAGAATAGTGCAATCGCTAACTTCGGTTCCGGCCGAACCGGCACCATCTGGCAGGGGCTCGGTTCAGTCGGTTCCCCCGGTTCCGGATTATACTTCAGAAGAATTTTATGAACCGGAGGAGGAGAGAGAATATGAGGATGATGGTGATTATGAAAGTCTGGATGTGCCTATTGATCCGGACATCTCCCCAGACAGACCTTCAGGTGTTTCTCCTCCTAGGATTTCTGAGTCCCCTTCCCACTTTATGTTTTACAAAAAAGTGTCTGAAACCCTCCAGCTTCCAGTGGAAGAAGCAGTAGAGGATCAGGAGGAGCCTGATTTTGTTGAAATGATGGACATCCCAGAGTCCAGGAGACTGTCTATTCCCCTCCATAAATCTTTGGGAAACAGACAATTAAAATTTAAAACTCCTAACTCCATACCTCCTGTGGACAGACTGAATGGACAAGAGGTACACCCTTTCAGGCTCGGACATGGAGTTCCTTTCTCAGCAATGCAGCCATGTTGGAGTAGTGCAGGCTGCTGCCTGTGATAAGGCAAATATTCCCTTGGCATCACACCCCCCAGATAAGGACTCCAGGAAGCTTGATGCCATGGCAAAGAAGCAGTACATGGCAGCATCTTTGGGACTCAGGCAGGCTAACTATATGGCCTACACAGCTAGATACCAGAAGTCCAGATGGGACACTGTGCTGGCTCTGGCTAAACAGTCCCCTGACCAGCTTGCCAAGGAGCTGGAGCAGGTGGCTGCAGATGGAATTGAGGCATCCAAGGTGCAATTTTATGCTGCTGTGGACTCCAGTGATGTTTCATCTAGAGTCATGGCTACATCTGTGGCCCTTCGGAGGATGGCTTGGCTCAGATGTACTAGCCTATCACAAGATACCCAGGCTAAGGCCATGGATTTCCCTGTCATTGGTAATTCTCTGTTTGGGGAGCAGACAGAGAAGTACATGAAAAAGATGGACGAGTACAGGACCACCTACAGGAGTGCTCAGGCCAAAGAAAGGCAAGCTGCTTCTCAAATGCAGCAGTCCAGGGGCAGGGGCAGGCCTTTTCAAAGGCCTTTATACCAAGCCCAGGCCTCCTCTTCTTCCTATGCTCAGAGGGGGTTCTTCAGAGGGAGAGGTAGATGGGGAATGAGCAGGCCTGCATCCACCCCTCAGCCTAAAGCCCCATGCCAAGCAGACACCCTGATGGGTCTGCCCGGGCCGATTCTCCTATACCTATAGGGGGCAGGCTGGCTTACTTTGTCCAGGACTGGAAGTCTCTGACATCAGACAAGTGGGTCCTGGAAGTAGTAAGCCAGGGACTGGTTCTCAGCTTCAAATAATTTCCCAAGATGAGAACCAGATCCTTTCCACCTGCAAATCCATCAGAGACCTTTACCCTAGAGGCAGAGGTTTTTTCTCCCTCCTGGCTCTCAGAGCCATAGAGAGGGTTCCTACCCTACACAAGGGCAAAGGATTGTACTCAAGGTACTTCCTAACCCCCAAAAGAACAGGAGAATGGCAGCCCACCCTGGATCTAAGATATCTGAATAAGTGCCTTTTAAAATCAAAGTTCAAAATGGTGACTCTGGGAATAATTCTGCCCTCTCTAAGGCAAGGGGACTGGCTAGCCTCCGTGGACCTCAGAGATGCCTATTTTCACATTCCCATCAGGTGCTGCCACAGAAAGTACCTCAGGTTCGAGTTGCCCTCAGGCCACTATCAGTTCAGAGCAATGCCCTTTGGCTTAACATCAGCCCCAAGGGTGTTCACAAAGTGCCTGGCAGTAGTGGTTGCTTTCCTAAGGAGAAAAAAGATCTCCATCTTTCCATACTTGGACGACTGGCTCATAGTGGGTCAGTCTGCAGACCAAAGTCAAGTCACATCTGCAAATAACTCAGCAAGTGCTCACTTCCTTAGGATTCCTCCTCAACCTTCCAAAGTCAGTTCTCGAGCCAGTACAGCTCCTCACCTTCATAGGGACGGAGCTGGATACAATAAAGGCAAGAGCCTTCCTTCCCCTAGACAGAGTAAGGACCCTTATGGAACTGGCCTCTTCATTCACCCTTCAGGTGTCTTGACCAGCAAGGCATTTCCTGTAGCTTCTGGGCCACATGGCAGCCTCTACAGCAGTGGTCCAGGGAGCAAGATTTCAGATGAGGGACATTCAGTTCCACTTAAGAGCCTTCTGGTCCCAAAGAAAGGATTCCCTTACCAAACTAGTCCCAGTGACCAACCCTGATCCAGGCTTTGCAGTGGTGGCAGGATCAGGACAATTTGAGACAAGGAGTTCCTTTGTCACTCAGTCTCATTCAGTGATACTCACCACAGATGCCTCCCTGCTGGGCTGGGGAGCCCACCTGGGGGATCTTACCACCCAAGGGCTGTGGTCACCCCAAGAATCTCTGCTTCACATCAATCTCTTGGAACTCAGAGCAGTGTTTCTGGCACTGCAAGCCTTTTCCAAATCTGTACAGAACAAGGTGGTCCAGATCAGAACAGGCAACACCACCACAATGTGGAACATCAACAAGCAAGGAGGCACTCGGTCTACGGCCTTGTGCACAGAAGCAATGAAGTTGCAGTCCTGGCCTATTCCCTGCAAACCGCACTGATAGCAGTTCACCTCCTAGGGAAGGACAATGTCCTAGCAGATGCTCTCAGCAGGATATCCCAGGGCCATCACGAAAGGACCCTAGATCCCCTAGTTTTGAAAGTGATTTTCTCGAGATGGGGCACTCCACAGATCTTTTTGCAGCCCCAGACAATCACCAACTTCCTCTCTTTTGTTGCAGACCCCTAGTCTTGGGCTCAGTCCCCCTGGATGCTCTGATTCTGAATTGGGAAGGGAAATTTCTGTATGCTTTTCCTCCCTTCCCTCTCATGTTCAAAGTGTTGGTCAAGATCAGGTCACAACCATGCAAAGTGATTCTGATTGCTCCAGACTGGGCCAGCCAGCCCTGGTACCCACTGTTGCTGTCCTTAGCAGTCCACCTTCCCATGTCTCTTCCCAGGAATTACAACCTGTTGACATCCTCTCAGGGGAGGATTTGGTATCCGAACCTCAAGTCTCTCAATCTCAAGGCATGGCCCTTGAAGAGTTAGAGTTTGCTGACTGCACCTTTCTTAAGGGGTTCTGGATATCCTTAAGGCTTCTCCAAAGCCTTCCACCAGAAAGACTTACAACTCCAAATGGAAAAGGTTCACTATTTGGTGCTCTAATAAGCATATTTCTCCAGAATCTGCTGGGTTGCCTACAGTTCTGGACTATATGGTCCATCTTAATGGCTTAGGACTTAGGCCAGCTACACTTAAAATGCATTTTGCAGCTGTTTCTGCCTTCTTGTCAGTAGGCAAGCCCTCTCCTCTATCAGCCCATCCCGTGTTTTGTAAGTTCTTCAAGGGATTGCTGCACACCAATCCCCCCTTCAGGGACCCTGCTCCTGTTTGGGACCATAATGTTTGCATTGCTCAGCTTATGTAACCACCCTTTGAGCCTTTGTCCTCTGCAGAGCTTAAGTACTTGACTTGGAAAACTGTGTTTTTGGTAGCCATTACCTCTGCCAGGAGTATCAGTGAATTGCAAGCCCTGTCAGTGGAGCCTGATTTCATCTCTTTCCATAGAGATAAAGTGGTCCTGAGAACTAACAGGACATTTTTGCCTAAGGTGGTTTCAGATTTCCACCTTAATCAGTCTGTGTGTCTCCCTGTTTTCTTCACTGACCATTCCTCCTCTGGAGAGAGGAGGCGGCACAGTTTGGATGTTAAAAGGGCCCTCAGCTACTACATAGAGCGCACCAAAGGTCACAGGTTTGAGTCCCTCCAGTTCTTCCTCACATATGGAGAGGTCGGTACGGGCAAACCTGCCACTAAGAGATCTAATGCCAGGTGGATTGTCTCTTGTATACAAATTCTGCTATGAAAAACTGGGTAGAACCCCATCCTCGGGCCTGAGGGCTCACTCTACTAGAGGTACAGCTGCTTCCCTGGCTGCTGTCAGGGATATTCCTATCTTAGAAATTTGTCAAGCAGCCACCTGGAAAACAGTCCATACATTCACCAAGCATTACTCTCTGGATATCCAGGCTAGGAGTGATGCTCGATTTTGGCACAGCAGTACTTCAGAGCCTATTCCCAAAGTAGGTTCTGTCCCTCCTCCATGGAGGTACTGCTTGGTAGTCTGCAATATTAGAATACAGCAAGACTTCATGTTGTTTGAAGAAAAAATTACTCACCTTAGTAATGTTGTTTCTTCTAATGGAGTCTTGCTGTATTCTGACCTCCCACCCCGCCTCCCTTCTCAGAACCTGGTTTTTGGGATGTGGGTGGGCAGGAGCAGTATTGGCACCCTAGGGGTGCCCCTTTTTCTCCCTCCTTTACTTTGGGTGTGTGTTGTGTTTTGTTTTTTTTGGGTTTCCTGACTTGAGTCTTTGCTTTGAAACCAAAAAACCTTTTTAATAAATTTAGTTGCCAGTTGGCTAGTGTGAGTTTTACAGTTTCCACACACAACTTCTAGTGAGTATTGCTCGTAAAGATCTGACAGTTGGAGTTTAAACAGCAGCAAACAGGGGCTTCAGCAGAGCTCGTGCTGAACGTTCCATGCTGGCCATGGAAAGTTAACTCTTTGTTCTCCGGGGCAGTTGAAAGGCAGGACCTAACTGCAATAGTCAGAATACAGCAAGACTCCATTAGAAGAAACAACATTACTAAGGTGAGTATTTTTTTCTTCCTTACCAATCATAGCAGCCATGTTGGGGTAGTACAAGCTGCAGCCTGTGACAAGGCTAATATTCCCCTGGCATCTCACCCCCAGATAAGGATTCCAGCAAAGTGGATGCCTTGGCAGAAAAGCAGTGCTTGGCATCCTCTTTGGGACTCAGACAATCTAACTACATGGCATATTCAGCTAGGTACCAGAAATCTATGTGGGATACGGTTCTGGAGCTAGGTAAGAATGCCCCACCCCGCCCCTGCTAGTCAAGGATCTGGAGCAGGTGGCTGCAAATGGTTTAGTGGCATCTAAAGTGCAATTCCACGCTGCTGTTGATTCTAATGATGTTCATTCCAGGGTCATGGCTACATCTATCTCCATGAGGAGATTTGCTTGGCTTAGGTGTACCAACCTCTCAGAAGACACTCAGGCTAAGGCCATGGATTTTCGTGTAACTGGTAATTCTCTCTTTGGGAATCAAACAGAGAGTTATATGAAAAAAAATGGACGAATACAGGACCACCTGTAGGAGTGCTGCAGCCAAAGAAAAGCAGACTGCTCCTCAGAGGCAGCAGTTTAGGGGCAGGGACAGGCCTTTCCACAAGCCTTTTTACCAAGCTCTGG
The DNA here is from genome assembly GCA_016271365.2 of Neoceratodus forsteri. Taxonomy (NCBI): domain Eukaryota; kingdom Metazoa; phylum Chordata; order Ceratodontiformes; family Ceratodontidae; genus Neoceratodus; species Neoceratodus forsteri. The sequence continues at coordinate 790,019,587 of CM057454.1, forward strand.
CCTCCTTCTCTTCTTTCCAGCAGAGGGGGTTCTTTAGGGGAAGAGGTAGACATGGGGTGACTAGGACCCCATCAGCTACTCGGTCTAAGCCCCCTGCCAAGCAGACACCCTGAGGTGTCAGGCAGGGTCACCTTCCCAATCCCAGTAGGGGGCAGGCTGGCTCACTACTCCAAGGCCTGGGAGCCTATTACTTCAGACAAATGGGTCCTGGAAGTAGTGAGCCAGGGACTTGCTCTCAGTTTCAAAAGGTTCTTAAGAATGAGAGCAAGGTCCTTTAGTCCTCCCTCTCCCTTGGAGACAAAGGCCTTAGAGGCAGAAGTCTCCTCTCTTCTGCTTTTGCAAGCAACAGAGAAGGTACCTCATTGTCACGGGGGAAAAAGAATGTATTCCAGATACTTCCTAACCCAAAAAAAAACATGGGAATGGTGACCCATCTTAGATTTAAGGTACCAGAACAAACATTTGACAAAACCAAAGTTCAAAATGGCGACTATGGGAGTAATTCTTCCCTCTCTGAGACCAGGAGAATGGCTGGTCTCCCTGGACCTCAAAGATGCCTACTTCCGCATACCTATCAGACATTCCCACAGAAAGTACCTCAGGTTCGAGTTACCTTCAGGCCATTATCAGTTCTGGGCTATGCCCTTTGGCCTAACATCTGCTCCAAGGGTGTTCACCAAGTGTCTTGCTGTAGTGGTGGCGTTCCTCAGGAGGCAGGGCATCCTTCTGTTTCCATACCTGGACGACTGGCTCTTATGGGCCAGTCCTCAGACCAAGTCAAGTCAGCCTTAGAGGTCACCCAAAAACTTCTAGAATCCTTGGGTTTCATTCTAAATCTAGAGAAGTCTGTTCTGGAGCCAGCCTAACTTCTTTCCTTCATAGGGGTGGAAATATATATTATTCAGGCAAGGGCGTTTCTCTCTGCCTCTCAAGGGTTCAGTCATTGGTCACTCTGGCCTCCTCTTTTTGTCCTCTAGTGTCTCGCCCAGTCAGACACTTTCTGCAACTGCTGGGCCACATGGCAGCTTCCACAGCAGTTCAGGGAGCAAGATTTCAGATGAGAGAGATTCAGTTTCCTCTCAGATCCTACTGGTCTCAGAAAAAGGACTGTCTCCAAACTGGTTCCAGTCTCTCAAACCTTAGTCCAGGCCGTCCAGTGGAGGAAGACAATCTTCAACAAGGGGTTCCCTTTATCAGTCAAGTCCCTTCTGTGACTCTTACCACAGATGCCTCCCTGCTGGGTTGGGGAGCCCACCTCGATCATCTTACAGCTCAGGGAACCTGGTCACACCAGGAGTCCCTTCTACACATAAATCTTCTCAAATTGAGAGCTGTTTTTCTAGCACTTCAGACATTCTCAACTGTGGTTCAGGGGAAAGTGGGGCAGATCAGAACAGACAATGCCACAACCATGTGGTACATCATCAAGCAGGGAGGCACTCGATCCTCGGCCCTGTGCGCAGAGGCCATGAAAGTATGGTCTCTAGCTTATTCCCGTCAGGCTTCCCTGATGGCTGTGCATCTCCAAGGGAAGGACAACCCTCTAATTCTTCAAGTAATTTTCAAGGGATGGGGCACTCCAGAGGTAGATCTCTTAGCAGCCCCGGACAATCATCAACTCCCTCTTTATTGTTGCAGACCACCACTTCTGGGTCCTGTCCCTCAGGATGCTCTTCTACTGAATTGGACCAGCAGGTTTCTATATGCATTTCCTCCTTTTCCTCTGATATTCAGGGTCCTGATAAAAATCAGGTCTCAACCTTGCAAGGTGATCCTGGTGGCTCCAGATTGGGCCAGATAGCTTTGGTATCCTCTACTGTTTTCACTGTCAGTAACACTGCCCTTGTGTCTTTCCAGACAACACAATCTCCTCACCTCCTCTCAGGGGAGGATTCTGTATCCCAACCTTCAGACTCTCAGGCTCAAGACCTGGCTCTTGAAGAGCTAGAATATGCAAGTTTGCATCTCTCCCAATCAGTCCTGGATATTTTAAAAGTTAGCAGAAAACCTGCTACTAGGAAGACTTACAACTCCAAATGGAAAAGGTTTAGGTTTTGATGTTCTAGGAGGCATACTAAGCCAGAATTGGCTGATATTGCCACTGTGTTGGACGATTTAGTGCATCTTAACAGTTTCGGCCTCTGGCCTACTACTCTCAAGGTACATTTAGTAGCTGTGTCTGCCTTCCTTTCTGCTGGCAAAGGCTGCTCCCTAGCTTCCCATCCAGTTTTTAAGAAGTTCTTCAAAGGTTTGGTTCATGTCAGTCCTCCCTTTAGGGAGCCTACCCCATCTTGGGATCTGAACATCTGTATTGCTCAGCTTATGTAGCCCCGTTTTGAACCTTTATCTTCAGCTAAGCTGAAATACTTGACTTGGAAAACTGTGTTCCTTGTGGCCATTACTTCTGCCAGGAGAATCAGTTAATTACATGCCTTATCAGTGGAACCTAATTTCATTTCCTTTCATAGGGTTAAGGTGGTCCTCCACACCAATAGAAAAGTTTCTTCCCAAGGTGGTGTCAGACTTTCATCTGAACCAGTCTGTCATTGCCTGTGTTTTTCACTGATCATTTCTCCTCTGGGGAGAGGAGGATACACAGTCTTGATGTAAAAAGGGCTCTTAGTTACTATATTGAGCATACTAAGGCCCATAGGAAGGACTGCTCTCAGTTTTTTCTCACTTATGGTGAAGTGGGAAAGGGCAACCCCCACCCCCAATTATTTAACCAGTTGAGACACACTAAGCTGAAAGCTTGTTTACAGGTGCAACCTGGGAGCACAAGGAAGTTAAGTGACTTGCTCAGGGTCACATAGTATGCAAGTGGGGGCTGTGGGATTCAAACCCAGGTCTCCAGATTTGCAGCTCAGAGCCTTAAACCACTGCGCCATACTGCCTCCTGCTACCAAGAGGTCCATTGCCAGGTGGATTGTCTCTTGTATTCAATTCTGCTATTCTAAACTTGGGAAGGACCCTCCCTCAGGCCTGAGGGATCATTCTATCTGAGGTACAGCTGCTTCAGTCGCAGTAGCTAGAGATATACCTTTAGTGGACATATGCAAAGCAGCTACCTGGAAATCTGTTCACACGTTTACCAAGCATTACTCTTTGGACATCCAGTCACGAAGTGATGCTAGATTTGGCACGGGCTGTGCTGCAGATCTTGTTCCCAAAATAGGTTCTGTAACTCCCTCCTCCAAGTGGGTACTGCTTGGTAGTCTGCATTTAGTCAGAATACAGCAAGACTTCATGTTGTGTAAAGATAAAATTACTCACCATAGTAATGTTGTTTCCTCTAATGGAGTCTTGCTGTGTTCTGAATTCCCTCCCTGTCTCCCCTCCTGGAATTTAGTAGTTTTGGGATGTGGTGGGGCAGGCACAGCACTGCACCTCAGAGTTGTACTGGACGTGCCTCCATCTCTTAGGGGGTTTCTTTTAGTTTGTTTATTAAGCATTTTTGGTAAATCACTACCTGTTGGGTTCTTTTTGGGTTTTCTCGACTTGAGTCTTTTGACCCTAAAACCTTGTTTTGCCATTTGGCACAATATTTTTGAAACAATTTCTTCTTTGAGTTAGTTAGTTTAGTGCTCGTAAGAATCTGACGGTTACACTTCAGAGTACCACAGACAGAGGTTTGAAAACCGAACTCGAGCTCAACGTTCTATGCCTTTGCATAGAGTTAACCCTTTACTCTCAGGAGCAGTTCAAGTGCTGGGCTAACTGCTTATAGTCAAAATACAGCAAGACTCCATTAGAAGAAACAACATTACTATGGTGAGTAGTTTTTCCATCCATCACACACTGAGCTTTTGGACATACTTCAGTCTGGCTTGGACATAGGAAAATATGTGTTGAGGGCATCCTACGATTCATTGGACACAGCAGCCAGAGCAGCAGCCACTGGGGTGTGTCTCCATTGCCACTCCTGGCTGAGAGTATCCGGTTTTTTGGCAGGATCCCCAGGATTCTATCCTGAATGCTCCCTTCCATGGGTCTGTCCTACTCGGGGAGGAGGTACAAATGATAACGGAACTGCAAGACTCTGGCAAAGCAGTCCAGTCTGTTCACCGCATGTACCGAGCGGACCCTCAGCAACCTAAGCGCAAGCCCTTTCAGTGCCAGGGTGCCAACAGTCCCAGGGCCCTTTCAAGAGAAAGGCTCCCTCCCGACCAGCAGGGAACAGTGGACCTAGGAATCCAAAATCTTCCCAGCCTTCACTGCTCACCCCAGGTACACATGCATGACTTCCAGCCAGCCCCCCTCCTCCAGTGGAGTCATTGGGGGAAGCAGTAGTGTGTTGGTTCTCCCTCTGCCTAGATGGGTGGACCAGTATCACAACAAACATATGAGTGCAGGACATTATCGAAAAGGGTTGTACGCTGGAGTTTACTGAACTTCCTCTGGACAACCCTTGAGACCCCTCTTGATATCCTCCCACCCACATACCCCTCATCAGGGACGAAATCCAGACCTTGCTCTCAAAACGAGCAATCAAGCCTGTTTCCCATTCCAACTAGGAACCAGGTATTACTCCGATTTCTTCTTGGTCCCCAAGAAGACAGGGAACGTAAGACCCATGCTATACCTGAGTCACTTGAACCGGTACATCGAATACAAAAGGTTCAGAATGGTAACGTTACCAGGGCTGATACCTATGCTGTGCCAAGGGTACTGGCTATGCTCTCTGGACATGCAAGATGCATACTTGCACATGCCGCAGTTTTCAGCTCACAAGAGGTATCTTCGATTCGCCTGTCAAGGGAACCATTACCAATTCCGAGCTTTGCTTTTCGGTCTCTCCTTGGCTCCGAATGTCCTCACCAAATACCTAGCAGTAGCGGCAGCTACTCTTCGCAGACAGGATAATTTTTTCTACCCTTACCTAGATGATCGGCTCCTAACTGCCCCCCTGCCAGGTCGCAGTTAGTCCACACCCTCTGTGACACATTTCAAATGTTCCAACAGCTGGGGATAATAATCAGTCTCCCAAAGTCCTGTCCTTGGCCCTGTCAATGTCCACAGTACATAGGAGCCATCATGGATACACAGCAGGGAAGAGCCTTTCTCCCACCCGACAGGACCACTTGACTGAGAGACCAGGCCTCCAGAGTAGCTTCAGCCAATCTAGTCACAGCAAGAACCATGTTACAGCTCCTAGGGCATATGGCTGCGGCCATACCCACGGTACCACTGGCATGCTTGCATATGAGAGTTCCTCAGTGGAACCTAAGGGCACAATGGAACCAGATGTCCAATGATCTCGAGCATCCGATACGGGTATCAAGGGCTGTTCAGCAAAACGCTGTCATGGTGGCTGACTTTGCCCAAATTGGAGTCAGGAGTTCCGTTCCAAACAGACTCACTGAGTCAGATCCTCACCACAGATGCATCGAGCCTAGGATGGGGAGCTCATTTTCAGAATCACTGTACTCAGGGCACATCGTCAGACATAGAACTGTCCCTGCACATCAACATCTTGAGATGAGGGCGATTCTGTATGACATGCAGGGCTTTCAGACTCACCTTTCCTAGGGTCCCCTGCTTCTCCAGACCAACAATATGTTGGTGGTCTTTTATATCAACAAGCGGAGGGGGGGGGGAGGCGCACTTCTACCCTCTGTGCAGAGAAGTCATGAGAGTGTGATACTGGGCCCTAGAACACGGCCTCACACTGACATCAGTTCATGTTCCAGGAGTCCAAAAACATACTGGTAGATGAGCTCAGCTGCTCACGATCCAGAAACCACAAGTGGGAGCTTCTTCAAGAAGTGGTGGATGACCTCTTTGAAAGATGGGGATGTCCAGAGCTGCACCTCTTCGTGTCCCCGTGCAAAGCAAAACTGCCCAGTTCCTGCTCGCTAGATCCCAGGCATGGTGTTTTCTGGAAAGATATATTGTCCCTCTGCTGGACAGGGAGGTTTCTTTACACCTTCCCTCCCTCCCTCCCTTTCCCCTTTTGCAGAGGGTGTTACTCAAACTACAGACTGATCGTGCCACAGTGATTTTGGTAGCTCCTTTCTGGCCATGTCAGATATGGTTCCCTCTTTTGCAATAATTAGCAGTGGAACCTCCGTTACAGCTACCAGTTTTACCCAGCTTGCTAACCCAAGACATGGGCACATTAGTCCACCCAGACCTTTGATCCCTATGCCTTCATGCATGGCTCCTGCAGACTTAGCCATTTCCAGGCATGGAGTTTCACAAAGGGTGGCCGAAGTCCTAGTAGAAGTGAGAAAACCTTCTACAAGGGCCACGTAAGACATGAAGTGGAAACGCTTCTGAATCTGGGCAGCTGCACGTTCCCTGGACCCACTGTCTTTTTTGGTGAAGTCAGTCCTGGAATAGCTCCTCTTGCTTTCAGATGCGGGGCTGAAATACTGTTCCATAAAGGTGCATCTCTATGCCATTTCTGCTTATCATGCACCTGTGGAGGGTAGGAATCTTGCCCAACTGGACCTTGCCTGTTCATTCCCTCGGGGCATGCTTCATATGAAGCCTTCCATTATGGATCCTATCCCACCATGGGACCTTCTTTTTGTTCTAGAGAAACTGACATTACCTTCCTTTGAACTGGCCGCAGATTGCGACCTACGTTTTCTCTCTTGGAAAGCGTTATTTTTAGTTGCCATCACTTCAGCGTGGAGGATTTCCGAGCTGCAAGCATTTATGTGTAAAGTACCTTATTTAATTTTTCAGAGACAGGGTGTCTCTGTGCACTAACCCTAGGTTTCTTCCGAAGGTAGTGTCTGAGTTTAGATTAAATCAAAACATCTCCCTTCCAGTTTACTATTGAAATCGGGGGAAGACCCTTCTTCACATTCTAGACATATACTGATCCTCCATTACTATTTGAGCCGTACAAAATCAATCCAGTAATCTGATCAGCTATTTGTGTCCTTTACCCCCAGGGTTCTGGGGAAACCAGTTGCAAGGCAAACCATGTCTAAATGGTTGACAAATTGCATTACCTTCATTTATAACAAGTATGAAAAACCCTTAGCAGGACTGGTTAAGGGACATTCAACAAGGCAGATGGCTGCATCCTTCGCAGCCTTGAAAAATGTTTCAGCGGCAGATATTTGTGCTGCCGCAACATGTAACTCTGTGCATACTTTTGTTAAGCATGACACTTTGGATATTGCTTCCAGAAAGAGAGCAGGATTTGGCCTCGCTATGCTCCAAGGCCTAATTTCTTAAATAATAGCTTAAATAATTCAGGAGTTTTTACCCTGCCTCCCTTTTTTTTTTTTTCTTCAGGGACACTGCTTGGGACTCGCTCCTTATGTTGTAGTCTGCTGCAGGAGCTCATACTCGCAGTAAGATAGTACAGTCACTTAAGAACTTACCGTAACAGTAGATCTTCAAGAAGAGCTCCTGCATCAGGTGCTATTTATCCTCCCTCCATCCCCCTATTATGTTTCTCCTTATGGGTTTTGCTTTGGTACCTGCCTCAGATTTCTCCTGCTAAGTAACCTGCAGGTCTCCGGTGGGTGAACTGAGGTGTGGCTGGGGACCGCCCCCTTTATACTGAGGGTGACGTCTGTGGGCAGGCCGACGTAAGGGGCGGGCCCTAGCTGGGTACTGCTGGCTAGAAGTTTTCCGTGGAGTCCTAGTGCCTGATGGCATAGTCCTTATGGTGTAGCTTGCTGCAGGAGCTCTTCTCGAAGATCTACTATTACGGTAAGTTCTTACATAATTGTACTTTCCTTATTACCTGAGAATGCAGTCACACTAGTCTAGGCCTCTTGTATTTGTAAGGTGGGATTTTAAAAAATGAAGTCTTTCAAACACCATGAAGTCTTGCTATATTAGGACCATTGCAGTCATTCCCCCAGTCTTGAACTGCCCCGGAGAGGAAACGGTTAACTCCAGAGTGATCTGGAGTTCCACAGCACGAGGGCGCTGTTCAAAGCTCTATCTGGCCAGTTTCAAATGAAACTGCCAGATTCTTTACTCCGCTTCACTGAACAGTCGCTCGGATATCAGCTCCTTCAGCTCGGTTCATTTAGCGGTTCAAGCGGTATTTTCGGTTCATTGAACGCGCAATAGTATTTATTTACGCATTTGATTAAAAAGCTCTATCTGGTAACCGTAAGTACAGAAATTAAGTCTGTGTGGAAAGTCATTATCGGTTCGGTTTTGAACCGATCGGTTGAATGAAATACATGTTTTAAACTGTTTAGTTGGCTTTTAGAGTGCGGTTCCGGTTCTTATCGGTTCTAAAAAACCTAACTTTATTGGGGTTTTCAAATACCCGTGACACGGTTAGGAACCGATAAGGGGTCTCCCTAGCACTGCCATCAAAAGAGGGCAAGTTTTTGGTTAGGCTGGCATTATGTCTGAGAAACCCAAAAGAAAACCGGGCCCACTGGGTTTCAACACTGTGATGTCTGTGGGGAAGCCTTCGCCAAGGCTGACCCACACACCACTGTGTTTATTGTCTGGGGCTGACCACCTCCTGTCAGACTGCCAGGTGTGTAAAATTTCCCTGCAGCCACCCTGGAAAAGAGATTGGGCGGCTCAGGGCGAGAGCCAAAAAGTCCGCTGACCGGATGGCCTGCCGGTCCAATACCCACTAGACCAGAGGAGTGCCCTCTGACCAGGGGAGACTTCCTCGGGCAAGGAAGGCTGGTTCAGAGGAACCAGTCCCAGCAAAAAGACAAAGAAATCAGCAGGTCTGGAGTACAAAATTGTCTCTCCAACTGCTGCAGAGATAACTAAAGCCATTCAGATTGTCCAGTCTTTGTCTCAGGCTGTGAGCCCCTGCATCTGGGAAAAGGGTGGCTCGTTCAGTCTCAGTGGTTCAGGATTATGATGTTGAGGATTTTTATGAACCACATGAGGGAGGAGGATTTTGATCAGTATGTTTGTGATTGGGAAGGTCTGGAGTGCCCATTGAACGGACATCTCTCCAGATAGACCTTTAGAATCTCCCCTATCTGTCTGAGTCCCTTCTCTGTTTATGTTTTACAAAAGGTGGCAGAAACCCTCCAGCTTCCCTTAGAAGAGGCTGTGGATGAGCAAGAGGAGCCTGATTATGTGGAAATGATGGATATTCCAGAGACTAGGAGGTTGTCTATTCCTTTGCATAAGTCATTTAGGAAGCAATCAACAAAGATTTTAAAAATCCTCATTCTGTCCCTCCTGTAGATAAAAAATGGACAGAAGGTATACTTGTCAGGCTCGGATACAGACTTCCTCACTGAGCAGTGTAGTCATGTAGGTGTGGTACAAGCTGCAGCCTGTGACAAGGCTAATATTCCCCTGGCCTCACATCCTCCTGACAAAGGATTCCAGGAAGATTGATGCCATGGCGAAAAACAATATATGGCAGCTTCTTTGGGACTCAGGCAGGCTAATTATATGGCTTATGTTGCTAGATATCAGAAATCTAGATGGGACACTATATTGCAGTTAGCTAAGCAGGCCCAGGGCCAGCTGGCTAGTGAGTTGGAACAAGTGGCTGCTGATGGCATTGAAGCCTCTAAAGTTCAATTTCATACTGCTGTTGATGTTAATGATGTTTTCTCTAGGGTCATGGCCACTTCTGTAGCTTTCCGTAGGTTGGCATGGCTCAGATGCACTAATCTGTCCCAAGATACTCAGTCAAAGGCTTTGGATTTTCCTGTATCGGGAAATTCTCTGTTTGGTGATCAAACAGAAAATTATATGAAAAGATGGATGAATATAGAACTACCTACAAAAGTGCCCAAGCTAAGGAAAGGCATGCCACTCCACGAAGGCATGCCCCCAGGGGCGAGGGTAGGCCTTTCTACAGGCCTTTGCAAGCTCAAGCCTCCTCTGCTTTTTCACAGAGGGGTTTTTCAGAGGCAGAGGTAGGCGGGCACAGGAGACAGTCGCCTCCCTCAGCCTAAAGCTCCTGCCAAGCAGGCACCTGATGGGTGCCCAGGGCCGATTCTCCTGCCAGTGGGGGGCAGGTTGGCTTATTCAGCCAGAACTGGCTGTCCTTAACCTTCGGACAGGTGGGTTCTGGAAGTAGTAAGCCAAGGCCTGGTTCTCAGCTTCAAACAGTTTCCAAAGATGAGAGCCAGGCAATTTCCACCATAAACTCTTCAAGCCCTTGCTTTGGAAGCAGAAGTTCCTTCCTCCTGAATTGCAAAGCAGTGGAAAGGGTTCCCCTTGCCATCAGGGCAAGGGACTGTACTCAAGATATTTTCTTACCCCAAAAGACAGGAGAATGGCGGCCCATCTTAGACTTAAGGTACCTGAACAGACATCTATTAAAGCCAAGTTCAAAATGTTAACTCTAGCAATGATTTTGCCCTCCTGAGGCCAGGGGACTGGTTAGCTTCCCTGGACCTCAGGGACTGCCTATTTTCATGTCATGATCAGGCCTTCTCACGAAAGTACCTCAGGTTGAACTGCTCTCGGGCCACTACCAGTTCAGAGCAATGCCTTTGGCCTAACCTCGGCGCAAGGGTATTCACAAAATGTCTAGCTGTGGTAGTGGCTCATTTAAGAAGGCAAGGATTGCTGTGTTTCCCTACCTGGACGACTGGCTACTAGTGGGTCAGTCTCCAGACCAGGTAAATCTCACTTGCAGGTCACCCAGCAGCTTCTCACTTCCCTGGGGTTCCTGCTGAACTTACCAAAGTCAGTTCTGGAACCTGTTCAGGTTCTAACTTTCATAGGTGCAGAGTTGAACTAAAGTTAGCCAGGGCATTTCTCCCCTCGGAAAGAGCGGACAGGCTCATTGCCCTGGCATCCTCCTTTACCCTGCGGGTCTCTCGACCAGCAAGGCATTTTCTGCAACTCCTAGGGCACATGGCTGCTTCCACAGCTGTCGTGCAGGGAGCAAGATTTCAGATGAGGGACATTCAGTTCCACTTGAGGTCCTATTGGTCCCAAAGGAGGGACCCCTTACCAATTAGTTCAGTGACCAAAACCTGATCCTGGCCCTTCAGTGGTGGCAGGATCAAGGCAATCTGTCTCAAGGGGTTCCCTTTCACCTGCTTTCACACTCCCTCACCCTCACCACGGATGCCTCCCTGTTAGGGTGGGCTCACTTGATGCACCTTTCCACTCAAGGAGTGGTCCCCAGGAATCTCTGCTCCACATCAATCTTTTGGAACTCAGAGCTGTTCTTTTAGCTCTTCAGGCTTTTTCAGCTGTTGTCCAGAACAAAGTAGTTCAAATCAGGACAGACAACACCACAACAATGTGGTACATCAACAAGCAAGGGGCACTCGGTCTTCAGCCTTGTGCACGAAGCAATGAAGTTGTGGTCTCTGGCACTCCTAAACACCTCCCTGATGTAATTCACCTTCCAGGAAAGGACAATGTCTGGCGGATGCTCTCAGCAGGATTTCCCAGGGCCATCACGAGATGGTCTCTGAATCCTCAGGTATTAGGGTGGTTCTTTGCCAGATGGGGTACCCTCAGATAGATCTCTTTGCAGCCCCAGACAACCATCAACTTCCTCTATTTTGTTGCAGGCCTCCAGTGCTGGGCTCAGTCCCCTGGGCGCCTTCCTGCTGGATTGGAAGGGAAATTCCTATATGCTTTTCCCCCTTCCCTCTCCTCTTCAGGGTATTGGTGAAAATCAGAACTCAGCCCTGCAAAGTGGTTCTGATCGCTCCAGACTGGGCCAGACAGCCCTGGTATCCTCTTCTCCTGTCCCTGACAATCCACCTCCCTAACCTTGCCCAGGACCCCGACTGACCTGTGCACAGGGAGAGTGTGGTACCTGGACCTCAAATCCCTCCACCTCAAGGCTTGGTTCTTGAGGAATTAGAATTTGCTGATTTACACCTTTCTCAAGGGTCATGGATATTTTAAAGGCTTCAGGAAGCCTTCCACCAGGCTACTTACAATTCTAAGTGGAAGAGGTTTTCCTTCTGGTGTTCGGAGAAACAAATTGTGCCAGAATCTGCTGACCTGGCCACTTTACTGGACTATTTGGCCCATCTAAATTCCCTAGGCCTTAGACCAGCTACCTTGAAGGTTCATATGGCAGCTGTTTCTGCCTTTGTTTCCATTGGGGAAGCCTGTTTCTCTTTCCTCTCACCCTGTGTTTTCTAAGTTTTTTAGGGTTGCTTCATACTAACCCTCCCTTCGGGAACCAGCCCCTGCCTGGGACCTGAATGTTTGCATTGCTCAGTTAATGCAACCTCCTTGAGCCCCCTTCTTCTGCAGATCTCAAGTATTTAACTTGGAAAACTGTTTTCTAGTGGCTATCACTTCTGCCAGACGTATAAGTGAATTGCAAGCCCTTTCGGTGGAAAGGATTTTATTTCTTTTCACAGGGATAAGAGTAGTCCTCAGGACTAACAGAAGTTTTACCCAAAGTGGTTTCAGATTTTCATCTGAACCAGTCCATTTCTCTCCCAGTGTTTTCACTGAGCATTCTTCCTCGGTGAGGAAACTACACAACCTGGGCGTTAAAAGGCCTAAGCTACTATGTGGAGCATTACCAAGGGTCACAGGTTGAATCCTCCAACTCTTCCTTACCTATGGAGAGGTTGGCAAAGGGAGACCTGCCACTAAGAGGACAATTGCAAGGTGGATTGTCTCTTGTATCAATTCTGTTACCAAAAACTAGGTAAGGAGCCCCCTCAGGACTGAGGGCCCTCCTAGGGGTACAGCTGCATCTCTAGCGGCTGCTAGAGATATTCCCATTTGGAAATTTGTCAAGCTGCTACCTGGAAAACAGTTCACACTTTACAAGCATTATTCCTGGACGCCCAGTCCAGGAGAGATGCTCGCTTTTGGCACAGCTGTTCTTCAGAGCCTAGTTCTAAGTAGGTTCTGACCCCTCCATGGAGGTACTGCTGTGTAATTCTGTAATGGTCCTAATATAGCAAGACTTCATGGTGTTTGAAGAAAAATTACTCACCTTAGTAATTGCTTTTCTTCTCATGGAGTCTTGCTATATTAGGACAACCTCCCTCCTACCCCTCTCAGAACTCCTACTTGGGTATGGGGTTGGCAAATTAGTGCAAGCACTGTGTCATGCCATTTAGTCTCTCTAGTTGGGTTGGGGAACTAGGTATTTCTGTTTTGTTAAGTGGTAGAGGTCCCTCTCTAGACTTGAGTTTTTGGGAGAGGGGTCCTATTGGTGCTTGTAGAGTGTTCCTAACAATAAATATTGTTGTTGTTATTCTGTGATTGTTCTTATTCTTCTAATGATAGGTAGCCAATGGCTAGTGTAGAGCTTTTCCACACAGACTTGCTATGTTAGTTTAGCTCCGTAAAGAACCTGGCAGTTTCATTTGAAACTGGCCAGATAGAGCTTTGAACAGCGCCCTCGCGCTGTGGAACTCCAGATCACTCTGGAGTTAACCGTTTCCTCTCCGGGGCAGTTCAAGACTGGGGGAATGACTGCAATGGTCCTAATATAGCAAGACTCCATGAGAAGAAAAGCAATTACTAAGGTGAGTAATTTTTTCATTCTAGTGGCCAATTTATGTTTCTGAAAGGCTGCATCAGCTATTTTAGTTTTTGTGTAATAAGCATCTATAAGACACATAGTATCACAGTAAAGTTTCTTTGTGGCTGTGTTTTTTCATTTATCTAGTAGAGAGAAGCCGCAATTAAAATCATCTCCCCATATTATATTTTGGGATGTAAATAAATAAGGTTGTACCTGCTGAAACAATGCTGTTCTTTCCGTTTTCTTTTGTGGTGCATACACATTTATTATGCGGAAATAACTGTTTTGATATTTCATATCTAGACTCAAAGCTCGTCCTGGAACAAGGTTGATTATTTTTATTAAGGTAAACTGTAAGTCTTTAAAGAGTATTCATACTCCTGTACTTGCCTCCAGGCCTATTAACCAATAGACAGCCCCGTGTATACATTATTTTGATGTCTGTTGTATTTAGTGAGTAGTATGTATGTAACCTAGTGTCATGTAGTAGCAAAAGGTCTGCCCTATTTGTTTTTAAACATGAAAATACTGCCCCTCTCTTGCTACTGTTCTTGATGCTATTCACATTATTTGTGCAAATGGTTACATTTTGTGACATTATGTCTTAAGAAGGAAAAGGGGAGGAGGTACCTAGTTTCATCATCTAGGATGGCTTATTTTTCCCCCGTCTGTTTTTCATGTTTCTTTATGACATTCTTTTTTTCCACTGCTTTTTGTCCCTTTCCCCTTGTTCTCATTGTCACTCTCTATTTCTGAGATTGGATCTTGTTGGCTAAAACTTGCCATAGAGTCTTCAGAATCGTTGTCTGACATGTCAGACTGTTTTTGGAGGGATGTGAACCCATTAGAAGTTTGTACTTCAGATATCTTGGGAACTTTTGACAGGTTGCTGCCAGGCTTGCCTATGTCTTGTCATTTTTTCTCATTCTTTCTTTGTGCTTTAGGAATAGGAAGGGGAGGCATTGATGCTTCTATGGGGTTAGCCTGCTTTGTTTCAGTTAATGTAAAAACAAAAACAAGGTGCTGCGTCAGCATGTGGTCTGAAAGTAAAACAAAATGGTAATATTAAATGCACGCTCAAAATATAAAATATTGGTAAAAATCTATGTTCAAACAACATGAAGTCTTGCTATATTATAGACATTAGCAGTTTGTTCCAGCTCTAGAACTGCCCCTGAGTGAAATGGTTAAAACCATTCCAAAATAGAATTTTGGCACGAGAGCAGCTCTATCTGTGTCATTTCAAACTTGAACTGTCAGATTCTTTACTCCGCCTCAGTGAACAGTCGCTCCGAGATTTCTCCTTCTGCTCGGTTCATTTCTCGGTTTAAAAGTGTTTTCTCGGTTGGATTTAACGAAAATAGTTTTATTTTAACCGCAAAACCGTTCGGTTCAAGCTCTATCTATGGTAAGCGTAAGTAAATGAAGGTTTTATCTGTGTGGAACTTGTAAGTTATCGGTTCGGTTTTGAACCGATCAGTGGGTTTAAAACTCATTTAAAACTAAAAGTTACTATTTTAGAGTGCGGTTCCTGGTTCTTATCGGTTCTAAAAGAAACGGATTTATTACGGTTTTTTCCAATACCCGTGACACGGTTAGGAACCGATAAGGGTGTCTTGCCTGGCACTGCCGTTAAAAGGGCAAGTTTTTGGTTAGGCTGGCATTATGTCTGAGAAACCCAAAAGAAAAACCGGGCCCCTGGGTTTCAACACTGTGATGTTTGTGGGGAAGTCTTTGCCAAGGCTGACCCACACACCACATGTGTTTATTGTCTGGGGTTTGACCACCTCCAGTCAGACTGCCAGGTATGTAAGAATTTCCTGCAGCTACCCTGGAAAAAGATTGGGCAGGCTCAGGGAGCGAGAGGCCAAAAGTCCACTGACCTGGATGGCCAGCCGGTTCGGTGCCAACCGAACCAGAGGAGTGCCCTCTGACCAGGGCCAGACTTCCTCGGGCAAAGAAAAGCTGGTTCTGAGGAACAATTCCAGTAAAGAAAACAAGAAAATCAGCAGGTCTGGGTCCAAAATTCCTTCTCCAACTGCTGCAGAGATAACAAAGCCATACAGATTGTCCAGTCACTGTCTCAGGGTCCGTCCGAACCACCACTATCTGTAAAAGGTCGGTTCGTCCGGTCCCAGTGGTTCAGGATTATGATATTGAGGAATTTTATGAACCAGAGGAGGGGAGGAGGATTATGAACAGTATGAATGTGGCTGGGAAGGTCTGGGTGTGCCCATTGAACCGGACATCTCCCCAGACAGACCTTTAGAATCTCCCCCTATGCTGTCTGAGTCCCCATCTCACTTTATGTTTTATAAAAAAGTTGCTGAAACCCTCCAGCTTCCTTTAGAAGAGGCTGTGGATGAGCAAGAGGAGCCTGATTTTGTAGAAATGATGGATATTCCAGAGTCTAGGAGATTGTCTGTTCCTTTACATAAGTCTTTTAGGAAACAAACAAAATTTTAAAAGCTCTAATTCTGTGCCTCCTGTAGATAAAAGATGGACAGAAGGTATACATTGTCAGGCCCTGATACAGAATTCCTTTCTCAGCAATGCAGTCATGTTGGGGTAGTTCAGGCTGCTGCCTGTGATAAAGCTAATATTCCTTGGCTCACATCCTCCTGACAAAGTTCCAGGAAGATTGATGCCATGGCAAAAAACAGTATATGGCAGCCTCTGGGACTCAGGCAAGCAAATTATATGGCTTATGTAGCTAGGTATCAGAAATCTAGATGGGATACTGTTATGCAATGGCCAAGCAGGCCCATGGCCAGCTGGCTAGTGAACTAGAACAGGTGGCTACTGATGGCATTGAAGCCTCTAAGGTTCAGTTTCATGCTGCTGTGGATGTTAATGATGTTTCCTCTAGGGTCATGGCCACATCTGTAGCTTATCGTAGGCTGGCCTGGCTCAGGTGTACTAGTTTGTCACAGGATACCCAGACTAAGGCTATGGATTTTCCTGTGGTGGGAAATTCTCTGTTTGGAGAGCAGACAGAGAATTACATGAAGAAGATGAATGAATATAGGACTACTTACAAGAGTGCCCAAGCTAAGGCGGCAAGCCACTCCTCAAAGGCATGCCCCAGGGTAGGGGTAGGCCTTTCACAGGCCTTTCTACCAGACTCAGGCCTCCTCTGCCTATGCTCAGAGGGCTTCTTCAGAGGCAGGGGCAGGCGAGGGGTGGGCAGACCTGCTCCCACCCCCAGCCTAAAGCTCCTGCGAAACAGGCACCCTGATGGGGTGCCCAGGGCCGATT
Source organism: Neoceratodus forsteri (assembly GCA_016271365.2). Lineage (NCBI taxonomy): Eukaryota > Metazoa > Chordata > Ceratodontiformes > Ceratodontidae > Neoceratodus > Neoceratodus forsteri. The sequence continues at coordinate 790,036,235 of CM057454.1, forward strand.
CTTCTGTACCAGTGGGGGGCAGGCTGGCTTACTTCAGTCAGAATTGGGCTTCTTTAACCTCAGACAAGTGGGTTCTAGAAGTAGTAAGCCAGGGTCTGGTTCTCAGCTTCAAAAAGTTTCCCAAGTTGAGAAGCAGACTTTTTCTACCTGCAAGTGCTGCAGAGACCCTCGCTCTGGAAACAGAGGTCTCATCCCTGTTAGCTCTCAGAGCAGTAGAAAGGGTTCCTCCCCTGCATCAGGGCAGGGGTCTGTTTCCAGATACTTCCTTACCCCAAAAAAGACAGGAGAATGGCGGCCCATTTTAGATCTCAGATATCTGAACAAGCATCTTTTGAAACCAAAGTTCAAAATGGTAACTCTGGCAATGATTTTACCTTCCTAAGGCCAGGGGACTGGCTAGCCTCCCTGGACCTCAAGGATGCCTATTTCCATGTCCTAATCAGAAGATCCCATCAAAGTACCTCAGATTCGAACTGCCCTCAGGTCATTACCAGTTCAGAGCAATGCCCTTGACCTTACCTCTGCTCCAAGGGTATTCACAAAGTGTCTAGCGGTGTCAGTGGCCCACTAAGGAGGCAGAGAGGATTGCTGTTTATCCCTATCTAGACGACTGGCTCATTGTAGGCCAGTCCCCAGAACAGGTAAAATCTCACCTGCAGGTCACCCAGCAGCTTCTCACCTCCTGGGTTTTCTGCTAAACCTACAAAGTCGGTTCTGGAACCAGTCCAGGTACTCACCTTTATAGGGGCAGGGTGGACACAAAGCTAGCCAGAGCCTTTCTTCCCCAGAAAGGGTAAGGAATTTAGTGGCTCTGGCCTCTTCCTTCACTCTGCAGGTCTCTCGACCAGCAAGACACTTTCTGCAGCTCCTGGGGCACATGGCTGCATCCACAGCTGTTGTGCAGGGAGCCAGATTTCAGATGAGAGACATTCAGTTTCACTTGAGAACCTTTTGGTCTCAGAGAAGAGACCCCCTTTCCAAGTTGGTCCCAGTGACTTGAACCTTGATCCTAGCTCTCCAGTGGTGGCAGGATCAGAGCAATTTAAGAGCGGGGGTCCCCTTCATTTCCCCTTCTCACGACTTGACTCTCACTACAGATGGTTCCCTTCTGGGTTGGGGAGCCCACATGGGCGACCTTTTCACTCAGGGAGTTTGGTCCCCCCAGGAATCTCTGCTCCACATCAATTTGCTGGAACTCAGAGCTGTCCTTTTAGCTCTTCAAGCTTTTCTGCATCTGTCCACGACAAGGTGATACAAGTCAGAACAGACAACACCACAACAATGTGGTACATCAACAAACAGGGGGCACTCAGTCTTGGCCTTGTGCACCGAGGCAATGAAGTTGTGGTCTCTGGCCTGTTCCTGAACACTTCCTCATAGCAGTTCATCTTCCAGGGAAGGACAATGTCCTAGCAGATGCCCTCAGCAGGATTTCCGGGCCATCACGAATGGTCCCTGGATCCTCAAGTGCTGGGGATAGTTTTGCCAGGTGGGGCATCCCTCAGATAGATCTTTTGCAGCCCCAGACAATCACAAACTTCCTCTGTTCTTTTGCAGGCCTCCAGTGCTGGGCTCAGTTCCCCTGGATGCCCTTCTTCTGGATTGGGAGGGGAAGTTCCTCTATGCTTTCCCCCTTTCCTCTCCTATTCAAAGTACTAGTCAAAATCAGATCTCAGCCTTGCAGGGTGATTCTGATTGCCCTGGATTGGGCCAGGCAGCCCTGGTACCCACTCCTTCTGTCTCTGACAGTCCATCTTCCCCTGTGCCTCCCAGGAATCACAATCTGTTGACTTGTGCCCAGGAAGGGTTTGGTATCGGACCTCAATCCCTCAACCTCAAGGCCTGGCTCTTGAGGAGTTAGAGTTGCTGATTTACACCTCTCTCAGGGTGTTCTTGAGATCCTAAAGGCTTCCAGAAAGCCTTCCACTAGGGCTACTTATAGTTCTAAATGGAAAAGGTTTTCCATTTGGTGTGCTGGGAAAAATATTTCCCAGAATCTGCTGAATTGCCCATTTTGTTAGATTACGTGGTACATCTTAATTCCTTGGGTCTCAGACCAGCTACCCTGAGAGTTCATTTGGCAGCTGTGTCTGCTTTTCTGTCAGCAGGAAAGTCATCCCCTCTTTCCTCTCACCCTGTGTTTTCCAAGTTTTTTAAAGGATTACTCCATACTAATCCTCCCTTTCGGGAACCGGCCCCTGCTTGGGACCTTAATGTTTGCATTGCCCAGTTAATGCAACCCCTTTGAACCTCTGTCTTCTGCAGAGCTAAGTACCTAACTTGGAAAACTGTTTTTTCTAGTGGCTATCACTTCTGCCAGACGACAGTGAATTGCAAGCCTTGTCAGTGGAGACTGACTTTATTTCTTCCACAGGGATAAGGTAGTCCTTAGGACTAATAGGAAGTTTTTGCCTAAGGTGGTTTCAGATTTCCATCTTAATCAATCTATCTCCCTTCCAGTATTTTTCACTGATCACTCCTGTTCAGGTGAGAGGAGGTTGCACAGCCTGGATGTTAAGAGAGCTCTTAGTTATTATATAGAGCATACCAAAGGTCACAGGTTCGAATCCCTCCAACTTTTCCTTACCTATGGTGAAGTTGGGAAAGGCAGACCTGCCACTAAGAGATCAATAGCCAGGTGGATTGATTCTTGTATCAATTTATTATCAGAAAGTGGGCAGAGCCCCGCCTGGTTTGAGGCTCATCTACCAGGGGTACAGCTGCGTCTCTAGCTGCTGCCAGAGATATCCCTTTATTAGAGATTTGCCAGGCTGCTACTTGGAAAACGGTACACACTTTTACCAAGCATTACTCCCTGGATGTCCAGGCCAGGAGAGATGCTCGGTTTGGCACAGCTGTTCTTCAGAGCCTATTCCCTAAGTAGGTTCTGCCCCTCCTCCATGGAGGTACTGCTGTGTATTGTGCTAATGTCTATAATATAGCATGACTTCATGTTGTTTGAAGAAAAAATTACTCACCTGTTAGCATTTTGTCCCCTTTGGGACTTTGAGGGTGTGTATGTGTACGCGTGTGTGTGTTTTATTATACTTATGTTCCATTTTCATATTATTAGAATGGTGTTAGTATTTCTGGTCCCCTGACTTGAGTCTTGGGTGTTGGGACCATCAATGGTTGTTATTATTTAGGTAGCCATTTGGCTAGTGTAGGTTACAGCTCCACACAGACCTTAGTGAGTTTGGCTCGTAAAGATCTGACAGTTCAAGTTTGAAATGACACAGATAGAGCTGCTCTCGTGCCAAAATTCTATTTTGGAATGGTTTTAACCATTTCACTCAGGGCAGTTCTAGAGCTGGAACAAACTGCTAATGTCTATAATATAGCAAGACTCCATTAGAAGAAACAACATTACTAAGGTGAGTAATTTTTTCTTTCGACCTTTGGTCTTCTTCAGGAAATATCTAAAAGAGGAAAGAAAAGTTAGTGTAGAGGAGAGGTAAAATAAGGGATATATGTGTGGGGAAAGAAAAAAGGTGAAAGCTCTGGGAGATGTGATAAATGGCAAGATTGAGAGAATCTGGGAAACAAAAAGGTGATGATGGGAAACACAAGGCATTATAGGAGTGAAATGAGCTAGAGAAGTCCCCAGGTGGGGACTAATTAACAGGGCGTAAGAAAGCTGACAGGTGACAAATGTGGGGGAAGGAGACAGAGATGGAGACATATGGTGAAAATGAAAAAGCAAATAAAATGTATACAGATACAAACAGACTTTAGGGAAAACAAGGGGTGGCTGAAGGAAGTTGGTAGAAAATAAGTCTATCATTTAAACCGTCGGGCTTCTGGGAGCCAAGGCGGATGATCAGCTTGGTTTCCATGTTTTTTTCTATGGTCAGAATCCCAGAAGCCCCGTTGAAGACACAAACAGGTCATTGACACTGTGGTCCCTGGAGATAAAGTGAGATACAATGGGTTTATCAGTGTCTCCATTCCTGACTGCCCTGTAATGTTCCCTGAAATGATCAGCAAGGCTTCTACCAGTCTCTCCGATGTAAATAGCTGTACACTTCCTGCAAAGAATACAGTACACCACATTAGTGGAGGTGCATGAGAACTCCTTGGTGATGTGAAAAACACCAGTAGGACCCCGAATTTCAGTCACACTAGAAACATATTTGCAGGTGTAGCAGCGAGTTCTGTTGCAGGGTTTGGTACCTGGTAGGGAGGAACTGTTAGAAGTAGGTAGGCTGCTTTTTACCAGGAGATTCCACAGTTGGGTGGCCGGCTGTAGGAGGCAATAGGTGGTTCTGTAAAGGAAGCACCAATGTGGGGGTCAGTTTGCAAAATGGGAAAGTTACTGGTGATGATCCTGTGAAGAGAAAGTGTACACTAATGGAAAGGAAGCACTAGTGGAATTCATCGTCGTCCTTGCATGACAGTATCCTTCCTGCGGGGCTCAAGGTTTACGGGGTATGTTAGTGACTCAGGAGAGTGCTCTGTCCACTGTACTTTTAGGGTATCCCCTGTTAATAAAAAAACAATATATTATTTGGGCTTGCTCAGCAAAATCATTTTCTTTACTGCATAACCTGCGAAGTCTAAGAAACTGTGAATAACACAGGCCATTCTTGACATGTTTAGGATGGAAGGAGCTGTGTAGGAGGAAACTGTGAGAGTCAGTGGGTTTGTAATAAATTGTTATCTTCAGACTAGTGTTCTGTACTGAGAATTGGATATCCAGGAAAGGCAGTGTATAGGAGGATACTTCCAACAGTGTGTGGAGCAGGAAGTGGCCCCCACACAGTCATCTTTGTAGCGTTTATAGAGTTTAGGCACATTCCTTGTGAATGAGAGAAAAAACTGTTCCTTCACCCAACCCACAAACAGATTAGCAAAGCTGGGACTCATCTTGGTACCCATAGCAACTCCACTGACCTGCTGAAAAAAAACTTATTAAAAAACAAATGTACTTGTTTTACTATATATGTATCTTGAAAAGAAGCCGTATTCAACCTCCACTGACCTGCTAAAAAAAAACTTATTAAAAGAAAAAGCACTGAGTTTAAGAACAAGTTCTGCCAGACAAGTTAGTGTGTGTGGGTGGCTGCTGGACTTCCTGCTTATTCAGGAAATCTTGTATAAACCAGCCTGACAGCATTATGCCTTCTTGCTGGGTATATGAGTTCATAGAAAAGGGAGGCAAAAGACCTGGATTGTTGTCCTTACCGTCTTTCTTGGTGAGTAGTATTATTTTCATTGTTATTTCCCTCCTCCCTATCCTCATTCATTTCAGACTCATCTCTATCCACCTCTGCAACTGGAACATTATTATTCAAAACATTTGAGGCCCCATTTACTTCATTATCACCAGTATTAAAATGCATTTCAGGGTTTTTTGCTAAACACAACTCGGGGGTTAAATGCATAGGGGACTGGGGTGTCTCAGTAGTCCCTGCTTCACAAGTATGCTTTCCCTCTTGTACTTGACTTTTCATAAAGAGTAAAATATCTTGCTCAGTTATTGTATTTGGAGTTCTTACCCCTGGAATTGTGATGGGCAAGAACCCTGAAACCCAAGTTCCTGTGTCTTGTTTCTCAGCCCAGCCAGCTGCACTTAGGGCTTTTTCTACAGTCCAGGGTTCCATTTCTGTCATAGGAGAATCTGCCCACATTTTTTTTTTTGGTCTTTTTATTGGTTGTGCACTTTCTGTTTGTTGCCATGGTTCTTGCTGAAAAGGGAAAAACTGTCACCTTTCCTTGGTCCTGTGCCTTTGAAAAACCTGTATCAGGCACTTTCCTTGGCAAATCATTTGTAAGCTGCATCTCCAATTCTGCAACTGTCTCTCTGGCACTACTACAGCTGGAGGCCTGGTTGTTAGATAAGGCCTCGTTTGAAGCCACCGCTGGTTTACTAGTTGCAAGCTGGAAAGATTTCGTAAGCTCCTGCTTCCAGTTCATACTTTTTCTCCTCTTCTACCAACAATTCTTGCACTTATTTTTTTTGTTTTGTGACTCAGTCATTTTAACTCCATTGCTAACTTGATTTTCCTTAACTGTAGTTTTTATTGGTACCTGCTTAGTGTCCATCTCCATCTGTTTTTCACCTTCAGTATCCATTCCTCGGTCTGTTTCTTCCACTGCCCCTGCAATGTCAAAGAAAATACCGGCCTCCTTCGGCATTGAGGCAGAGGATAAGACCGTCTCCCTTACTTCCCGCACCTCTGCTCTCTCTGAAGGTTCATTCATTGTGGCCATGCCCCGACAGCCAGCAGTCCCCTCCCTACAGGTGAGTAGGGGATTTTTTTTATTTAAAACAAGTTCAAGGATACAGAAATAAAAAAGGGGGGGTACATAAAAGAAAATGAAAAGAAATAAAAACCAAAGGCAAAAAACCCCACAATAAATCTACAAGTTAATATGTCACTTGTACCATAAGTTAGTATAAATCAGCAGAGAAAGTCATAAAGAATAACCAAAAATAATCGAAAGAATCATACCAACCATAATACTGTATCATATAACAAAAAAAAACATGTTCCACACCTTATGGAGGCTTGAGGATCCATAAAAAATGTGCCCACAATTCCTGCAATTGACTAGGTCTAAATAAAACACCTCCTATAAAGCAGAATTTACCGAAGAAAAAAATGAGAGATATGGTATTCGCAATTGCTGTAGCACTAACTTGCATCTAGCTTGCCACAAATAACATTTTAGACAAGCCATAAAAACTCATAAAATGCTGGTGTTATACTTCTGAGGTGGCCCTGTGACCTCACCTAGGAATAAGCCTGCATAAGTGAGACATTGTAACCATGGAAACTTCCATTTCTGTGCAGCATACTCCCAAAACCCTTTACTAAAGGTGCAGTGCAAAAAGAAATGCTCGAGAGTCTCTACCTCTGCAGCACATTCAGGAAAAGAGCAGCAACGTTTTGATATGGCCTTATGTTTATGGTTTCCCTGCACGTTCAACCTTCTATAGGCACAAAGCCACACTACATCTCAACATTCATTCAGGAATTGGCCTTGCAGTTGGTCTTGTACCAGCTGCTGCTTTCCTACCAGGCAGTTTTTAAGTTCTGGTTCCGAAATACAATGTTTTCCAACCTAATAAAATAATGTCCTGCTTCCCCACTTTCCACTTAGTATTTTTTGAAATAGTAGGTTTTATAATGGGTGGAACAGTAAGATATTTAGTTTATTTTGGAGGGTCATTCACCCACTGGGAAAGGTAAGGAGCCATCATACTCCTTAACCAAACGTTTTCCAAAGATAAAGGTCCCTACACTAGCAGCTTAAAAGAACTAGTAAAAAATATAGAATGAAAAAATAACACTGGGTTCAACGTTCTTAAACCACCATTTGTCCTGGGAAGCTACAGGAAATCCCTGTTAATCGAATTCAGCTGACTTCCCCAGAACATCAGGAAAAAAACACCGTACATGGTAGTTTTTAACTGGGTTGGTATGGGAAGCACATAACTGATATAAAGTAATATGGTTACAATAAATTGCTTAAGAATCCATACCCTCTTGAATTTTGAAAAGGGTCCTGATTTCCACTTTTGGACTTTACTTACACAGGATCCCAGTTTCTCTGTCCAGTTAAGAAAGGGCATGTCCCCAGTGTCAAATCTAATCCCTAAAATTTTAATAGGGCCATGCACAATAGAAATCCCTCCAGTCTGTAAAATTCCAGTATATTTGTCCTGCAAAGAAATCCCCACACTCTTGTGTAAGTTCAAAGTAGCTCCCGAAACGCGAAATAAATCTGAAAACACCTGTAACAAAGCCTGTTCACTAGCCACATCCTGTAAAAATATGCACACGTCATCAACGTAGGCCAAAATTTTAAGAGTTCCTAAATTCCCTGGCCAAAGTATGCCCTGTATTCCTGGATTAGCTATAATGTTACACACTAAAGGGTCCAGAGCAAATACATATAACAGAGGACTAAATGGGCATCCCTGTTTTACACCAACTGAAATCTTTATATCATTGCCCACAATCTGATTATTGAAAGTAGCCACATATGCATTATTATATAATTTATCTAACCAGTCCACCACCCTTCCCGGAATTCCATAATATTTGAGTTTTCCATAAATAGGAATGTTCCACTCTATCAAAAGCCTTAGCCTGATCCAAGGAAAGTAAAAAACCTTCAAACAACTTGAAGTCTTGCTGTATTCTGACAAGTGCGGTTAGTCCCAGCCTTTAAACTGCCCCGGAGAACAAAGGGTTAATATTTCTATGCTGAGCATAGAATGCTGAGCTCGAGCTCGGTTGATGTCTCTGTCTGTTTCCCTTTGAAAGCTAACCATCAGATTCTTTACTCTGCCTCACTGAACAGTCGCTCCGGAGATTTCTCCTGCAGCTCAGTTCTAAAGTCAGTTGAAGTGTCGATTTTTCATCGGTTTCTAACCGAAAAAGTTTCCTGCATAGTCGGTTTAGTCTCTGTCTGTGGTACCGTGAGTACTAGATAGGTTCTGTACTGTTTTTTTCTGTGGAACTTGTAAAAAGTGTGGATCGGTTTGGCTGAACCGATCATTTTTGCTTAATCCTTGTGTTAACTTTAGTGCATGGTTACCGGTCCTTATCAGTTCTAAAAAAAAACGTGTTTTGAAACTGTTTTCTCCAAGACCCATGACACGGTTAGGAACCGATAAGGGAGTCTTGCCTGGTGGTTGCCCAAAAAAGGATAAGTTTGGTTAGGTTGGCCATGTCTGAGAAACCCAAGGAAAAAAAATGGGCCCACTGGGTTTCAACACTGCAGTGAGTGTGAGGAGGTCTTTGCTAAGGCTGATCCCCACACCATCTGTGTTTTTTGTCTGGGGTTTGAACACCTCGATTCAGACTGCCAAATTTGCAAAGATTTTCCCAAATCTACCCTTGAAAAGAGATTAGGTAGACTGAGGGAAAAAGGAGGCCGAGAAGTCTGCTGACCCGGATTGTCAGCCGGGTTCGGTTCTGACTGAACCAGAAGGAGTGCCCTCTGACCAGGGTGATACTTCATAGTGCAAAAGGAGAGCCGATCCAGAGGGGTCGGTTCTGACTAAAAGCAAGTGCAAAGAAAAATCGTCCAGTTCGGATCCAGAAGTCCATGTTCCAACCGCCGAAGAAACAGCCAGAGCGATTCAGATTGTGGAATCGCTTCGCCCGGTTCCGACCGATCCGGCACCTTTTGACAGTGGCTCAGTTAGGTCGGTTCCCCCAGTTCACGACTATACTTTGGAAGAATTTTATGAACTGGAGTTTGAGGAGGAAGGGGAGTTTGAATATGATGATGGTGAAAGTCTAGATGTGCCTATGGAACCCGGACATCTCCCCAGGCAGACCTTCAGGTGTATCCCCTCCTAGGCTTTCTGAGTCCCCTTCCCACTTTATGTTCTTCGGAAAGGTGGCTGAGACCCTCCAGCTTCTTATGGAAGAGGCAATGGAGGATCAGGAGGAGCCTGATTTTGTAGAAATGGTGGACATCCCAGAGTCCAGGAGACTGTCAATTCCCCTCCACAAATCTTTTGGGAAACAGACACAAAAAATTCTGAAGTCTCCCAATTCTATATCTCCTATGGACAAGAGGTATACACTCTCAGGCTCAGAAACTGAGTTTTTATATCAGCAGTGCAGCCATGTTGGCGTTGTGCCGGCTGCTGCCTGTGATAAGGCAAGCATCCCCTTGGCTTCACAACCCCCAGACAGAGACTCTAGGAAGATTGATGCCATGGCGAAAAAGCTGTGCATGGCATTTTCCTTGGGACTTAGACAGGCGAATTATATGGCCTATACAGCTAGGTACCAGAAGTCCAGGTGTGACACTGTACTGGCACTGGCTAAACAGGTCCCCAGCTAGCCAAGGAGCTGGAGGCGGTGGCTGCAGATTGGACTGAGGCATCTAAAGTTCAGTCTCATGCTGCTGTGGACTCTAATGATGTGTCATCAAGAGTCATGGCTACATCTGTGGCTCTTCGGAGAGTGGCTTGGCTCAGATGTACTAGCTCTCATGAAGGGTACCCAGGCTAAGGCCATGGATTTTCCTGTGATGGGCAATTCTCTGTTTGGGGAGCAGACAGAGAATTACATGAAAAAATGGATAAGTACAGGACCACCTACAGGGTGCTCAGGCCAAGGAGAGGCAGGCAACTCCTCCAAGGCAGCAGTCTAGGGGCAGGGCAGGCCTTTTCATGAGGCCTTTTACCACATAAGGCCTCTTCTTCCTTTTCACAGAGGGAGGGGGGTTCTTCAGAGGGAGAGGCAGAAGGGGGATGAGCAGGGCTGCTTCCACTCCTCAGCCTAAGGCCCCTGCCAAGCAGACACCCTGATGGGCCTGCCCGTGTCGACTCTCCTATTCCAGTAGGGGGCAGGCTGGCTTACTTTGTCCAGGACTGGATGTCTATTACATCAGACAAGTGGGTCCTGGAAGTAGTAAGCCAGGGACTGGTTCTCAACTTCAGAAAATTTCCAAAGATGAGAGCCAGATCTTTTCCACCTGCAAATCTCTCAGAAACCCTTGCCCTAGAGGCAGAGGTTTCATCTCTTCTGGCCTTAAGAGCCCTAGAGAGAGTACCTACACTACATTGGGGCAAAGGGCTGTACTCCAGGTACTTCCTGACCCCAAAAAAGACAGGGGAGTGGTGACCCATCCTAGACCTAAGATATCTAAACAAACATCTTTTAAAACCAAGTTAAAGATGGTAACTCTGGGAATAATCCTTCCCTCTCTAAGGCCAGGGTACTGGCTAGCCTCTCTGGACCTCAAAGATGCCTACTTTCGCATTCCCATCAGGTGCTCCCACAGAAAGTACCTCAGGTTCGAGTGGCCCTCAGGCCACTGTCAGTTCAGAGCAATGCCCTTTGGCCTAACCTCAGCCCCAAGGGTTTTCACAAAGTGGCTGGCAGTAGTAGTTGCCTTTCTAAGAAGACAAAAGATCTCCATTTTTCCATATCTGGACGATTGGCTAATGGTGGGCCAGTCTCCAGACCAAGTCAAGTCTCACCTGCAAGTGACCCAGCAAGTGCTCACTTCTCTAGGATTTCTTCTCAACCTTCCCAAGTCAGTTCTCGAACCAGTCCAGCTTCTTACCTTTATTAGGGGCAGAACTGGACACAGTCAGAGCAAGGGCCTTTCTTCCCCTGGAAAGGGCAAGGGTTCTTATAGAACTAGCCTCTTCCTTCAGCCTTCAGGTATCTCGACCAGCAAGGCATTTCCTCCAGCTTTTGGGCCACATGGCAGATTCAATGGCAGTGGTCCAAGAGGCAAGATTCCAGATGAGGGATATTCAGTTCCGTCTGAGAGCTTTTTGGTCTCAGAGGAAGGCTTCCCTTACCAAACTGATCCCAGTGACTCTGACCTTGATCCAAGCCCTTCAATGGTGGCAGGATCAGGACAATTTAAGACAAGGGGTCCCTTTTGCCACTCAGCCTTATTCAGTGGTCCTTACCATGGACACTTCTCTTCTGGGCTGGGGAGCCCATCTGGGGGCCCTCACTGCCCAGGGACTGTGGTCCCCCCAGGAATCCCTTCTCCATATGAATCTCCTAGAACTCAGGGCAGTTTTTCTGACCCTTCAAGCTTTCTCTCAGCCAGTGCAGAACAAGGTGGTTCAGGTCAGAACGGACAACACCACCACTATGTGGTACAGCAACAAGCAGGGAGGCACTCGGTCCACAGCCTTGTGCATAGAAGCCATAAGATTGTGGTCCCTGGCTTGTTCCCTGCAAATCTCTCTGGTAGCAGTTCACTTTCCAGGGAAGGACAATGTGCTAGCAGATGCACTGAGCAGGATCTCTCAGGGCCATCACGAATGGACCCTGGACCCTCAGGTGTTGAAAGTGATTTTTTCAAGGTGGGGCACTCCAGAGATAGATCTCTTTGCAGCCCCAGACAATCACCAACTTCCTCTCTTTTGCTGCAGACCCCCAGTCTTGGGCTCAGTCCCCCTGGATGCTCTGATTCTGAATTGGGAAGGGAAATTTCTGTATGCCTTCCTTCCCTTCCCACTCCTGTTCAAAGTTTTAGTCAAAATAAGGTCTCAGCCTTGCAAAGTGATTCTGATTGCTCCAGATTGGGCCAGACAGCCTTGGTACCCCCTGTTGTTGTCCCTAGCAGTCCATCTTCCCCTGTCTCCTCCCAGGAATTACAACCTGTTAACATCCTCTCAGGGGAGGATTTGGTACTCCAATCTTCAGTCTGTCAATCTCAAGGCATGGCGCTTGAAGAGTTCGAGTCTGCAGATCTGCATCTTTCTCAGGGGATTCTGGATATTCTCTAAGCTTCTCGAAAGCTCTCCACCAGAAAGACTTATAACTCCAAATGGAAGAGATTCAACATTTGGTGTTCTCAAAAGCATATTTCCCCAGATACTGCTGAATTGCCTACGGTTCTGGATTATATGGTCCATTTTAATGGCCTATGCCTCAGACCAGCTACTCTCAAGGTACACTTGTCAGCTGTTTCTGCGTTTCTGTCTGTGGGGAAGTCTTCCTCACTATCTTCTCATCCTGTGTTCTGTAAATTTTTTAAAGGATTGCTTCACACCAATCCTCCTTTTAGAGACCCTGCCCCTGCCTAGGATTTGAATGTTTGCATTGCTGAACTTATGCAACCTCCTTTTGAGCCTATGTCCTCAGCAGAGCTTAAGTACTTGACTTGGAAAACTGTGTTCTTGGTAGCTATTACCTCTGCCAGGTGTATCAGTGAATTGCAAGCCCTGTCAGTGGAACCTGATTTTATCTCCTTTCACAGGGATAAAGTGGTCCTTAGAACCAATAGAAGGTTCTTGCCCAAAGTGGTTTCAGACTTCCATTTAAACCAGTCTGACTCTTCCTGTTTTCTTCACTGATCATTCTTCCTCAGAAGAGAGGAGGCTACACAGTTTAGATGTTAAAAGAGCCCTTAGTTACTACATAGAGCGTACCAAGGGTCACATGTTTGACTCCCTCCAGTTGTTCCTCACTTATGGAGAAGTGGGCAAGGGCAAACCTGCCACCAAGAGAACTATTGCCAGGTGGATTGTGTCTTGTGTACAATTCTGCTATGAAAACTGGGAAGATTCCACCTCAGGCCTGAGGGCTCACTCTACAAGAGGTACAGCTGCTTCCTGGCTGCTGCCAGGGATATCCCTCTCTTAGAAATTTGTCAAGCAGCCACCTGGAAAACAGTCCATACCTTTACCAAGCATTACTCTCTGGATATCCAGGCTAGGAGTGATGCTCAGTTTGACACAGCAGTACTTCAGAGCCTATTCCCAAAGTAGGTTCTGTCCCTCCTCCATGGAGTTACTGCTTGGTAGTCTGCATATATTAGATTACAGCAAGACTTCAAGTTGTTTGAAGAGAAAATTACTCACCTTAGTAATTATGTTTCTTCTATTGGAGTCTTGCTGTATTCTGACCCCAGTCTCCCCTCTCAGAACCTGGTTTTGGGAAGTAGGTGGGCAGGTGCAGTGTTGCACCTCAGGGGTGCCCCTTTACATCCTCTGCTTTTGTTTGGGTGTTTATTTTATTATATTCCTGTTTGGTTTGGGTTTTGAGTTTTCGGTTTCCTGACTTGAGTCTTCTTTTGGTAATCCAAAATGTTTTGTTGCCAGTTGGCTATTAAAAGTTTTTTTTTTTTACAATTTCCACATAGAATAGCTATTAGAGTGTTGCTTGTAAGAATCTGACGGTTAGCTTTCAAAGGGAAACAGACAGAAACATCAACCCTATGCTCTGCATATAAAGATTTACCCTTTGTTCTCTGGGGCAGTTTAAAGGATGGGGCTAACTGCACTTGTCAGAATACAGCAAGACTGCAATAGAAGAAACATAATTACTAAGGTGAGTAATTTTTTTCTTCTGCCGGATATTGTTGGTGGTAAGCTAAAACATCCCTAATGACGCATAGATTACTCTTAATATTCCTCCCTGATATGAAACATGATCGTACTGTTTGGATAAGAGATGGCGCCGCCTTTAGCAGTCTGTTGTTAAGTATTTTGTCCAGAATTTGGTAGTCAGAATTTAAAAGGCAAATAGGCCTCCAGTTGCACAGATCACGTCTGTCTCCTGATTTAAATAAATATATGAGTAACGTTTTTGTGGAAGAAGAGGGGATACATCCTAGGGATAGCAACTCATTAAATATATTTGCCAACCAGGGAACTAGTACCACACTAAAGGTTTTATAAAAATCATACGGAAGTCCATCCCAACCCGGGGAGGCACCATTATTTTGACATTTTATCGCCAGTTCCACTTCTGAAGCAGAGACCGGGTCTTGTAGGATATGTTTGTCTACCTCAGAAATAGGAGGAACGGTCGTTGAAAAAAATTCACTGGGTCAGATCTCTTTTTGTGAAATTTGTCAAAATTCTCTTTGGTGTACTTATCTATTAAGTTAAGTTATAAAACCTTCGGGGATGTAACTAAATTGCCCACATCATCTTGAAGTTCTATGATGTGGGTAGAATCAGCTTTTGTTTTGCACACCTCTCAACTGTCTCCATATGGACCCTTCTGAGTCCCATAACGAAGTTCAGCTTCGAATGTCGCTCCCCTATTATATTGATAAGCCCTCATTTTCCATTGGGTGGACTGGATTTGGTCAGTTAATCCAGAATGCCTTGCACTGGAGAGAGAAATCAATTTTTGTAAACTCTGCCTGAGGGAAAGATATTTTAAATGAGCTTCATCTCTCCTGTGCTTCCCTATACAAGAAAACAATGATTTTACCTGTTTTTGTGTCTGCCCACCAATCCCATAAGGAGTTGTACAAACATGTATCTTGAAGAGAAGCCGTATTCAATCTCCATCTCTGTAGAGAATAGCGAGGATTGGTGTGGGCTCCAAGACACAGAAACAGCAAGGAATGGTCCGAAAATTCGACAGGCATGGTAACTGCCTTAACAATCTCTCAATTTGGGGATAGAAAAATATAATCTATCCTAGAATGTAACAATCCCTGTGAGTGCGTACCCTACCCCCAACAGGGGTGAATCCCAGCAGTATTAATCATAGATTTTCAAGAAATTGCGTCACAGTAAATCTTTTTCCCAATATCTTGCTGCATTGTGAAATCCAAGGAACAGTTGAAATCCCCACCTACCAATAATTTCCTAGAGGTAGCTAGAAAAGGTTTTATAATACTAAAAAGAGACACTTTATCAGTCTTTCCTTATGGAGCATGTACATTTATACCATGGTAAGGTGTGTTTTTGTATAAAACATCCAATAACAGGGCTCTCTCAGGGGAGATATCCAGCAACCTTAGCAACTGGACAGTGGGATTACTAACATACTAACATACTAAAATGCCAGCAGAATAGGCCTAATGGTCTTTTGTGTCTGCTTGTTTGGTCAGCCCCCACCCTGGGTGCTGATCTTGTTGTCCCCCTCGCCTTCTCTGGCTTCTCCCTTCCCAGTTCCGGATATTCTTGCTGCATTGGATTTTGCTTCCTGAACCCTTCCCCTGTACCTGTCCACCCCTCTTGAACCCCTCCCTGTCTGCCTCCACCAGCCCCTAGGTAGTGCATTCCATGGCTCCACCACCTCTCAGTGAAGTAGCACCTCCTCCTTTCTCCCTGAATCTTCCACCTCCAGCTTCCACCCATGCCCTCTAGTGGCCCCTTCCTCCTTCCTTCGAAGCACCCTGACTGTTCCTCCCCTATTTACCCTCTTCATGTACCTGAAGACCTCTATCATGTCCCCCGGGTCCCTTCTCTCTTCCAATGTGTACATATTTAGCTCTTCGAGCCTCTCCTCATAGGTCCTGTCCCCCAAGCCCCAAATCATTTTGGTTGCCCTCCTCTGGACCCTCTCAAGGAGGTTAATGTCCCTCTTTAAGTGTGGCCTCCAAAACTGCACGCAGTACCCAAGGTGCGGCCTCACCAAGCAGTTATACAGAGGGAGTATAACTTCCCTCCTTCTGAAGGTGATCCCCCTAGTGATGCATCCCAGCATGCTGTTGGCCCTGGCTGCTGCCCTCCCACAAGTCTCAGAGTTGTTCATCTTGACATCCACCACCACCCCCCAGGTCCCTCTCAGCCATTGAGACTTGTAGTATTTCCCCCCCCAGGGTGTACACTTGGCCTGGGTTTCTGGCCCCCAGGTGGAGTACCTTGATTAGAAAACAAAATTACTAAACCATCGGCCCTGTCCTGTCCAAAGGACCAAAAGGATGGGCCCCACCACCAGACCCTTTGCATGACTTGCTGGTCGGAGACTGAGGCTGCCCAGGTTTTTTGTAAAAATATAATGTGGAACTGTCCCTGGAGCAATAAACTATAGAGACCCAAACGTTTAGATTTAACTTTAAGACTGTGCACATTCAAAATGGAAACTTTAAGCTGTTCCACGTGAAGTTGAAATTGTCAAAACCAGAAGCATGCCAAAACAAAAAAGAACTACATTCAGTCTGGATGCCCCAATCATGTTGCCCCTCTCCCACCATCCTTTCCTTTAGGGGGTAGTGTTTTTTCATTTCTTTTTCTTCTGGTCAGTAGGAGAAACCATCTTTTGTGTAACATAGTGTTCTGAAGTTTCTGAATCCATATCATCCCAATCAGAGTCTCTCCAGTCCTTTCCAGACTATAGAGCATCAAATTTTATTCATCAAGGGGGAATAGCCATCAATTGTGGCTGCTGCTTGGAGACTCTCTCACTTCTGCGGGACAATACAGGGTTATCCACCTGCGGTGGTGGGGGAAATACTGTAACTTTCCACTGGTGAGTCATGATGTTCTGGTTGAAGTGTTCCAAGATCAATATCAGTCTCGGGAGGTAGAGTCTCTTTAATGGTGGAATTGTCTGGGGGTACCTGCCCAGGTGGCTCAAGTTTCTATGTGGGTGGTGTTGGAGCTACCAGCCTATTAGTAACCAAAGGTGCTGAGGGGAATTTAGATGTCCGAGGAACTGGAATTGGAGCAGAGGGGAAATTGGGGTCTAGACTGCTCTTTGGCGGGGGGGTCAAATAACTGAGCTTGCTCTCTGGGCTCTAAAGTTTAACTCTTGAGTGGTTGAGGGGTACACCTCTGTTAGATGCTGCCCAAGGACAGTCTTGAAACACATGACCTTTAGCATCACACAAATTGCAGTAATAAATGTTATTAATATCCACATTCTCATTCCTGAATGTCACTGTCTTTTTTAGAGGTCTAGTTAAAGGGACCGCAACAAAGAGCCAGCCACACTGGGGTACCTTTTATGGGTATCATATAGACTTCAAAAACGCTCTAATCCAGCCTCAGTTGTAAAACTAATGTCAAAATGTTCTTCTCCTGAAATGTGTATGAGAGCAAACACTTCAGAGGGGATGATCTTCAAAGAATCTTTGAGTAACTTTTTACCCACATATGCCCTGTCAGGTTTTGTAGCTAGACCCCCAACATATCTGAGCTGCACAGCATTATGGAGAGGCAGTAGTTCAGGTCTGGCATGAAATAAGTCAGCAAAACATTTTTGTTGAGGTGGTGGGGATGTAGCATTACCCTCTGCCCAGAATCCACATCTACATGTTCCCTTTCTTTCCCTGGCACATCATTCCTTGGCAGTATTTCTAAGAGCTAAGCAGAGCTACCATCCCCTGTATTTGGGGTCGGGGAGAGCCACCTTTTGTTTCCCCAAGAAAGGACCCCCTTGCACCTCCCCTGCCAAGATATTTCCTTCCTCTACATTGGTTCTGGCACAGTCTCAATTACTTCATTATTAGTACATGTAGAGGCCGAAGCCTGTCGTGCGGCGGTACCTGTGGGCTGATTCGGGTCTTCTGTCAGTTTTCAAGCTGGGGTAGCTTCTGGGCCGTCCGCAGACCAGTCTGGATCAGGTATCCAATTACCAGCTTCTGCTTGCTTCCAGCCGGCGGCTTGCAAGGCTCTGGTGACCAATCTTCTGAATGTGCATTTGGTATGGGGACACCAATCGTTTCCTCAATTCATGCTGCTGCCGTTTGCAGTGCAACTCCTGCTGGAATCGGGGATTTCTTGGTGTCTCCACCTACAGCATCCGAATGCTTTTCCGGGGCTTCCACTGCCCCAGACTCTGGTTCTGATAGTTGACTTACTGCAGCATTTCGGGGCTCACTCATGGGCAAATCCATGTCGACTATCTCCTGCCCACTCATGGATGTATCTTCTGCGGAAGAAAAGGCATCCTCTGACTCTTCCTCCAAATTGCATATTTTCTCCTCTGGGAGCTCTGACGAGCAGATATGCACTGCATTGCTGCCAACATTCGCAGCGGTAGAAAGAGTCCTGAGGGGGGGCCCCACCAGCCTGCCGGCGTCCATACTCTTTTGTGTCCATGGGGTCGTCCTCCATCTTGGTGGGAGCCAACAGTGCCCCCTATGCAAGAGTAGGGGAATTTCTCGGTGTCCTGGCCAAATTTCCCCCATTCACTAAGAATAACACCAAAACCTTAATCTGTTTCATTGTCAGCTGGCATCCATCAGTATCCCCCCCTCCCCTGGGACAAGGCTGAAAATAGGCAGAATTGTCTAGTCTTCCTTTCCCGGTCAACAAAAACTGAGAAAAAAAATTAAATTTTGAGTGTATACCTGCAATAGCAGTGGAGCAATAAACATCCAAATATTTTGAAAATATTCGTGCAATTTAACAAATAATTTAAATAGTGAATTTTTGAACTCCTGTAACTTACAAGTTATGTAACTAACTACCCCTTTATTTAGCAGTTTCAAGCTCTTGCAAAAAAGTATGCAAATACATTTTCAATTATCTAGCTCCAAAGGTGGCTATGTCATAAGCATAGAAATTTATTTAAAAATTTTCACATGAGTAATAAATTGCCGAACTTTGAGCCCCAATAATTTGCTCACCCCTTATCTAAATGCCATGAAATGTGCTATCATCTTAGGGCCTCTTCCAGACAGTATGCATGCCAGATTCAAATCTCTAGCATTAAGACTTAGCAAGTGATGACCAATTCAAGAAACTTCATGAAATTTCATGACATTTTTCGTGAACATTCCGCAAGATCAGAATTTACTAATTTTGTCCAGCCCTAGCACTCTCTTCTCTTTTGTAATTTATCTGCCTTATGTATAACTCACACCTGGATCTCATATGTAAATGTATTTGATATGTCTGTGGTACTGCACTGTTTCAAATTCTGTCATCTATACCTAGTCAATAAATTTCAAATAAATGTATTTTTCATATGTGAAACGTAAAAAGCTATTGGTACTTACAGTAGGTAATAAGATTAATGCCCTGAACCAACTGTTCTTATGGCCTCATCAATTACGCCATTGTCAGCTTCTAATCAGATTAGTAATAAGTGATTTATTTGCATTTTCAGCTAAGTGGAACAGAAAGTTTTTTTTTTTTTTTTTAAACTAAGTACTAGGAAATAAACTGACACATCACAAGGGCATACTGTCAAATGTGCATATTAGAACACCTGTTATAGCTTGACTCATTTATGTTCTAGATTATACTGTAGTATTAAAAATAGATTTCAGTTCATAGGTAGTGTTTTTTGCAATTGCCTTTTTACCACCTGTCTCATTCGACACCCAGTCCTCTTTGGCTCATCTACAATTATTTATGCATGAAACTGAAAACTGGCGACCAAGAGAGGCACAGTGAGTCAAAGCTCATCCCAGGTGTGCCGCCACCCCTCGTCAACTATATGAGCCTGGCAGAGCTGGTTGGGTTGCCCCTGATGGTCAAGGTGTGCCAGAAGAATCAGAACAAAAAGTACACATATGTGGACATGCTCTTACGTCTCAACTGGCCCAAACAGCTGGAGAAGGAGGAGGATGTGGTGGAAGTCAGAGAGGAGGAAGTTTCTGGTTCACCCCACATGAGAGAACTGGTATGCAGCGTCTGTAATTTTTGCTGATACCATTAAACAGACCAACCCCTTAAAGCAATGTAGGCATCTGGAGATTTCATGGCTGTATCATGGACATGCACACGAACAAGCCAGGCTATGAGTATTAAGAGTATGATGAGGAGTTTCACCTCAGCATGCAGAATGCCTCAGTGAGGCAGTAGGATGTCTTGGATGTGCTGCTGTTGTGGGCAGTTGAGCATTGGGGGGGGGGGCACATGCGGACAGTGGCTTCCCAGTGCGGCAAGCCCTGTCCCAGAAGAAAGGGTCATGGAGCACTAGTCCTGGGTGTTGTTACCACTGCAGTCAGGGCAGGTGCATAGTTGATTACTGCCTCTACAAGCATGAATGCTTGACTTGTGGCTGGCCACACCCTTTTTCACAATGTAAGCCAGCAGGGAGGACACCCTCTCCCTGGCCCTGTCAAAAGTGACACAACAAGCTTCCTAAAACTAATGAAGGTATGGTAAACTGGATCATGACAGAACCGCTGCCTGGCTGAGTCAGCTGCCCATACCCTGGTTTCAGGTTTTTCTGTGAGTTTCAGGAACCCATACAATGGCCAAAGCAGGACGTATGAGACAGAGAACTTGAAATCAACCAGGGATTGACGGAGTTGGTCTGGGCAAAATTCCAGAAAGAAGAGACTGGAGTATCAGGGTACGCACCTCTCCCTAACTTATTTAGGTCTGCAGGTGTCCCCAGTTGGCTTAGTCCCCCAAAAGGCTCCTGGAATGTTCAGGATGATAAATCACTTATCATACCTGGTGGGGGGCCTCTGACAATGACCATATCAACCTTTTTTATCCAGCAGTGTTTTACAGGTTGTTTGACAGAGCCTTGGATCCAGCTCTGGCAGTTGAAAGGGGGACCCTGTGGACAAAAGCAGACATTAAGTCTGCCTTCTGCTACTTTCTAGTCCATCTGGATGATTGAGACCTATTGGGTGTCACAAACGCACTCAGCAAGTCAGGCCCTCTGTATCCTGCCCAGCACTTCCCTAAGGTGGGACAGGTGTTCCTCCCAGCTGGCACTAAAGATGGCAGTGTCATCCAGGTACGCCACGGCATACTCCTCATCACCATTTAACACCTGGTTCACCAACCTTTGGAAAGTGGCTGGGGTGTTCTTCATTCTGAAAGGCATTACTTTAAATTCAAATAAGCCTATCGGAGTGATGAAGGCCGACCTCTCCCTAGCTCTGTCTGTTAACTCTACTTGCCAATACCCCTTTGTCAGGTCAGTAGTTGTAAGGTAGGTCGCCCCTCCCAACTTGTCCAGGAGTTCATCCGTCCCGGGCAGCGGGTGGGCGTCTGAGTTTGTGACTGCATTCAGTCCATGATAGTCCACACAGAGACTAGTTGGGCTACTTGGCTTGGGCACAAGGACTATGGTTGAGGCCCAGGAGCTGTGGGATCTCTGGATTACCCCTAAATCCAGCGTTTCCTCCACCTCCCTCCTAATGTCCTATTGGACAGCCTCCGACACCCGATATGCTGTCCACAGTGTGTGCGTCTGTGTCCTTGTCTCCACATCGTACGTTGCTAAGGGGGTTAGTCCAGGCTTGACACTTGACAGGGGGGCAAAGTCTGCTAAAACCTCCCTTACTTCCTGGATATTGTCCGGGGCCAGCTGGGGAGACAGTTTAACTGCCTCCACAGAGGACTTCTGGTTGCTTTCTTCCAGCAAGTCCAGAAGGGGGTCTCCTTCATCCATCCCCTCCCCAGGACTACATACTGTGAACACCATGTCAGCCCTATTAGCATATGGCTTCATTCTGTTGACATGGTACATTATTTCTGTCTGTCTTCTGTCAGGTAACTCTATGATATAGTTCACGTCATTTACCTTCCTAACTACTTTGTATGGTCTGACCCACTCAGCCTGCAGCTTGTCTTTCTGGACTGGAATAAGGACCATGACTTCCTGACCCACCATGTACAAGCAAGCTCTGGCTCTTCGGTTGTACCACACTTTTTGTTTCTGTTGGACAGCTGCCAGGTTGCTCTGGGCTGTCCACATAAACTTCTTCATCCTTTCCCTAAACCTAAGGATGTGATCCACTATGGGAGTTCCCTGGGTGGCGTGCTTGCCTTCCCAGTCCTCCCAGGTCAAGTCTAGCGGCCCACTTACCCGGCGTCCATCTAAGAGTTCGAAGGGGGAAAATCCTGTCGACTCTTGGGGCACCTCCCTGTATGCAAACAACAGGTGGGGAAGGTATTTCTCCCAGTCCCTTCCATGTTGTTCAGCAAACACTTGGAGCATTGACTTCAGGGTACCATTAAATCCTTCCACAAGCCCATTGGCTTGTGGGTGATAAGGTGTCATGTGCCTCTGCACCACCCCACACTTCTCCCACGAACATTTCATCAGGTCCGACATAAAGGAACCCCCTCGATCGGTGATGACCTCCTGCAGAAACCCAACACTGGAGAAAATCCCAAATAAGACATCTGCCACTTTGTCCTCCGAGAGGATAGGGCGACTGCCTCTGGATACCGGGTGGCATAATTCACCACAGTCAGGATGAACCTCTTCCCGGAGGAGCTGGGGCATTTAAAGGCCCCACAATATCCATTCCAACCCTCTGGAATGGCTCCTCCACTATGGACAATGGAATTAGGGCGGCTTGGGTTTTCTTACCTGCCTTCTCTATTTCTTGACACCGGTGACAAGACCTGCAATACTCCTTCACCTGCTGGGTGAAGTTGGGCCAATAGAAATTCTGGGCCAATCGCTGAGTAGTGCACGCGATTCCCAGATGATCAGACAAGGGAATATCGTGTGCAGTCTTCAGCAACTGCTCACGATACCCCTGGGGAACGACAAGATGCCTGCCTACCACCCCTCCCTCTGTCTTCACAGCCTGAGTATACATCCCTCCATTTTCCCAATAAACCTTATGTTTACTGTCACCTCCCTGTGCTCCAGCAGAGTCTGCCCAAGCCCTCAGCTTCTTTAGACTAGGGTCACTTTTCTGAGCAGCTGCAAACTCCTTACACATTCCCAAGGCATGGGACAGGTCCTCTTCAGTCTCTAAACTAGGGTCCCTAGCACTAGCATCAGGGCACTCAGGATCACTGTGTTCTCTAACCCTCTGACAATGGGTCACCCCTCCTTCTTTGGAGTAACCCTCCGTAGCTGTGTGGTTAACTGCTACTGGGGAAATTTCTACCCCCTTTTCATTAGTCTCCGTATCAGGAGACACCGGCTAGGGAACCAGCCTCCCCGTGGTTTCCACAGTGGCTTCTGTGGGGTCCAGGGAACTATAGTTTTCCCTTGCCGCATGGCTACGGGTAACTGCACATACCATCCCGTTTGAGATTGTTGCCAAGGATGATGTCAGTTGCTAACGTTTTGGCTACAGCCACCTGTTGCACAGTTCCCCCTGTTTTACCCCAGTCTAGGAGAACACCAGTGAGTGGCAATGTTTTCTCCTCACCAGTGACATCTTGTACAGTAACATATTTATTGGGTATAAGCTTACCAGGCTCTACCAGATCCCCTTTTACCAATGTCAGGGATGCCCCTGTGTCCCTTAAACCTTGTGTCTGTACACCATTCACCATGACTGGGTGCATGTTTTCCCTCATGTTCACAGGCATGCTTCCAGGGATACATAAACAACCCACTTCTTTTCTAGCCCTGTTCTGCGTATTGCTTGCCCTTTTGGGACACTGTCTGGCAATATGCCCATTTTTTTTTATAGAGCCAACATTAGTTTCTTTTCTCAGAGAAATCTTTTCTCTGAAACATGGGGCTGACTGGTTGTGGTGGACGCAGTGAAGGTTTTAGCTTCCCTGAAGGTGCGCTTTTCCCTTTCTGCGCTGCCACACCCGCCCCATTCACTCTCAGAGCAGGTCTGCTCTCAGCATAGCGGTCCGAGAGTTCAGCAGCCTCTTGCACTGTTTTGGGATCTTGGTCCTCCAGCCTGGTTTTCAGCTTTGCTGGGCATGCCCCAAAAAACTGTTCTAACAAAACAACATTTTCAATTTTCTCTACAGAGTTTGCTTCAGTTTCTTCCCACCAATGTTTTAAAAACTGACGTTGTTGTATGGCTAGCTCCTCATAGCTCATATCAGGGCTTCTCCCGAGCTTACGGAATTTAGCTCTGTATGCTTCTGCAGTTAAATCATTTTTTTTTTTTAAAGTGCAGCTTTAAGTGTGCTGTAATCATTACTGTCCTCATTGTCCATTTCACACAATGTATCCTGAGCTTTCCCGGTAAGTAGCGTGGATAGCTGGAAGCTCCAGGACCCCCTATGAATTTTAGCCTGAATACAAACTTTTTCAAAGGAATTTAAAAAGGCATCCATATCCTCCCCCTCTTTAAATTCAGCTTTCAATTTGGAATTCAATTTGTAACCCAGTCCTGTAGTTCCAGTTAAACCCAAGCCACGTACCTGCTCTGGTGCTAATGGTTGGAGTTGTAGCTTCTCCAGTTCATGTTGCCTCTGATGCTCATGCTCTTCCTGGTCTGCCTCTCGCTGTTCACACGCCCTCTTCTCCTCTGCAGCTCGTCTCTCTTGCTCTGCTTCTCTCTGTTCTCGCTCCCTCTTCTGTGCGGCTCGCTGGTGCTCACACTGTTCACGGTCAGCCTCTGCTGTTCTCGCTCCCTCTTCTCCTCTGTGGCTCATTTCTGTCGCTCAGTATCTCTCTGGAACTCCAGCTCCATTCTGCGCAACTCAATCTGCAGCCTGATTGCTTCTGGCTCCAGAATGCTGGTGACCTTCCCCTGCTGCTGTGGCCCTTTGCTGGCACTGGCCCTGCTGTCATCCTCACCGGATCTGGACATTGCACTGGCCGCTGGCCCCTCCATGTTCAAGGTTTGGTCCCTTACAGTCACAGTCAGTGACTCAATGCTCTGGGCATCTGCTGCCATCAGGGCATCCATGAGGTTCTGCTTGGTGGCTCTCCCCTCATACAGGACTCCTCTGTCCTGGCACAACTGCCTCAAGTAGTCTACAGTGTGCCCGCTGTAGTTGGAAGCCATCTTCTTCCCTAACTATGACTACTCTAACTTGCATTTTAGAAAAAAAATAAAATGGGTAGGAACGTGACTGTAAGCAAAATAATATAGTTCTGTTTCCTTTTTAAAAATAAATCACTGCCTTTTTTTTTTTTGCAAGTGAGCTGTACAGTATTAAGCTGACACTCTGAACAGTTAAAGCTTGTGTTACAAATTTTACCTGCACCGCTGCCAACCAGATCTGTCACAAACACACTCAGCAGGACAGGCCCTCTGCTCCTACAGTGCCAACCTCCGAGCGCAGTAATGTGAACAGGTAACAGACAGGGTAACCCTCCTGTCTGCTTGTGGATCTGGATCACTTTACTCAAATTCTGGGGGTATTCAAACTGTGAACCGTATGCTAGCATACCCAAATGTACAGGCTCAGATAATCTGCTCTTCGTGGGGATGCCAGATACCTTTCAGCTAAGGGCACCTAACCAGGTATCCAAAATGAACCCTTAAAACTCTGTAAAAGACCTTAGGTATATTCTTACCTTTTCCCAGTTTAGTAACACCATCAAGCTTTGAACAGTTTTTTCAGTCTTAACCCTCCATACGTCACATGCAAAAAGAACTTCAAAGACACACCAGGGTAATCTTTGAAAATAATATATTTACTAAAATTGATAAAAAATATGTAAAATGTAAACACACAGCACTATATCAAAAAGCATACAGTCACTTAAAACAAAGACAACTACAGACAAACTCCTACCAACATATAGTTAGACTTTTTCTATCTAATGTGTTACCTCTACAGTGCTTATAGTTAGATCAGAGATCTTGTTTCTTAAGAGCCCAAAAATAAATGTCACAAAGATCAGGCACAAGTCTTAGTTAAACTATGTCTCTCTCCCACCCCTTTTGTGTGTCATCTAGCTCCTTCTTGTTGAATATAAAAAATATACAAACAGGTTGTCCTATCAGGAGGTATATTAAATACTGTGACTTCAGCAAAAACGAATTTCCCAAATTATGACAGTCTTTAATCAAGCCTTTCCTCTTTGATCTTGAGCAGTTTCTGTTTCCCCAAGGTATGAAAAGATTTTATAACCTTTTAGCACCAGGGTGAGATGACATGTTTTTCCTCTAAGACGTCATAAAAGTTTATGAGCCCTATATCCTGGCAGCTGGGTCAGTTCTAATTAAGATAGAAAAACAGGAGACCCTTAATTAAGTCTCTCTAGTGTTTTAATTACCTCCTGGTTTCAGGTTAATATATCCTGTTATTTCCATGAAAACTTGGGGGTGGGCACCCATAGCACAGGATGTCTCATGTGAGACACTCATGTACCACATTCTATATTAAAAATATCATAGAACAATCATAACCAGCTGGCCAATCTTCACACTAGGCATGTAGTTTGAGAGTCAGTATTGTGTGGCCAGCTCTGTTTCAGTGGGGTGCACAGTTGCCTGTGCAGTGTTGGAGCAGTTCGGCATCTTCTGAACTGGGTGGGAGCTAAGCAGGTGAGCAGGGCAGAGGCCATTCATTAGCTGACCAGGCTGGGGACCAAGGAATGTGGACTTCTGCTGACGGCATTCCAGGAGATGTGTGTGGGTTTGGGGTGCCTTTAGTCCTATATGGATAAGATGGAAAAGTCCTGCACCTCCGTGTCCTTGCCTGGTACTGAGATCAGTACTCAGACCACTGAGTTTCGCTTGCCACCCAAGAAGGTACAGGCCCTCCAGAAATTGTTGGACAAGGTAATGGGTGCAACCACAGTTACCCAGTGTGAACATCAGCAGCTGCTTGGTCATCTCAACTTTGCATGCAAATTGATTCCCATGGGTTTGACCTTCCTTCAGCACCTGGCTAAGGCTAGGTTGAGTGCGGAAAACCTCACCACAGACTGTGGGTCACTAGAAACATGAGGAGAGGATTTGGCCTTGCAGCAGGCATTCCTGGACTCCTATAGTGTGGTGCCCATCTGGCCAGCACTGACCACCAGTCAAAAGCTGGAGCTGTGCAACAAGCAGTGGCCAGCTGCCTAGGTTGAGCTTGGCCTGACGAGACAGGTCACCTTCTTGGAGTTCTTCCTGATTGTGAATGCACTATTGTTGTGGGTAAGTTGTTTCTGGGGAAAACATTATCATCTTCATAAGTGACAGTACAGGGGTCATCCACAGTATAGGGGTGATCCACACCATCAATGACCAACTGGGGCCAAAGGGACCACTGGTTGACTTCATGCGAGTCTTTGTACTCAGGTGTTTGCTCCTAAACATCCATTGTAATGCTGGCTGCGTATGTGCCTGGGGTCATTAATGGTATTGCTGATGCTGTTTCTCATTTGTAGTGGCAGAAGTCACGAGAACTGGCACCAGAAGTAGAGGAGCAGCCAAGTTCTGGCCTTCTTCTGAGAACTGGTGATCCTGAAGCCTGGGAACTACTCAGGTACTCACTGGCGCACAGCGCGGTGACTGCATACAGGAGGGGCCTCGAAAACATTCTGAATTTACAACTGGCCCAGCATGTGACCAATGCCAGTCAGCCAGTTATGCCAGTACGTGGTAAAAATGAAACAAGATGGTTTGACCCTGGGGGTGGTTAGTCAACACGTGTAAGGTATATCTTGGTGTTCCAAGGTCAGTGGGCTTGAGGACAAGAATGTGTGAGGGCTGGTCAAAAGGGGTCCCGCAGCAGTCAGATGAGCATCTCCCAGTTAGCTCAGGCCTGTTACAGAGTATGGGGCCAGTTACCACTTGTTTTCTCATCCCCGTTTGAAGCCCTTGTTGTTCTGCACGGCCTTCTTGGTGACTTTCAGTGATCCTTTTAGGGTTTTCAAGATGATGCAGCCAAAAATGGCCCTAGCCACTCCTGTAACCCTGGGCATTAAGGACATGGCTGTGACTCGGAAAGTGGTCTTAATTCAGCTTCAAATGAGCAAGACCGATCAAATAGCCAGAGGTTTCTGGAGCAGCCTGAGGTCTCCTGCAGTGGTGCTGTGGGACTTGGAAGACCGTAACAGGAGTACTTGGCCCATGGTCTGCCAGTGAGCTTGCTTTCTTCTGGCACAAGAATGGAAGAACCCCATTGACTGGATATTAGTTCAGACACGTCTTGGATCAAGCCAATTGAGGGATAGGCTATAGCTTGGAGGAGTTCAGTATACATTCTCTCTGGATTGGGGTGGCCACCAATGCAGGGCCAAAGGATTGACCGACAGAGGGATACAGGACCTCAGACAGTGGCGGTTACAGGCATTTAAAGGATGTGTGTGCCTACATTTGCTTTAACTCTCTTATGTTTTTTTTCTCAGACAGGTTGCATTTTTCAGGCAAAGTAGGTGATAGATATGAGACCATTCTTTCATTCATTGGGCAGCCAAGCAGGCCCCAGATATTGAGAACCTCTTCCTTGACCCCTGGCAGAAGCAGATACACTGAATGGCTGACGGGAATGTGGTGGTGGTGGTGTGGGGGGACTTGCTTCCTTGGATCAGTGCTGAGGCTGAGCAACGAGGTCCCCTCTGAGGTGCTGGTGGTTCATGTGGGCAGCAATGACTTGAGGATGGTGAAGTCACTCAGCTTGCTGTGTAGGATGAAGGATGGCCAACAAACCATCTGGAAAGCCTGGCTGAGTGTCATGTTGATTTGTTCCCACATCATACACAGGAACCACTGGTGCTATGCGAAGAACCTTGAGACAGTTGAAAAGGCCCATAGGATGGGAGCTCACGTGATGTCTGCAGAACAGTAGCGGCTCATCTTTGGAGCTCCTCTATCCTCGGTCATCCATCTGCAATAAAACTACCTTTTCTGTACAGGATTCTACTCCAAAGCTGCTTGGGACCTTCCTAAACTCTTGCTGCAGCGATCTATTCATCTCATCAACTTTATTATTGTGGCTAACACCGCAATGGAGATGGATACAAGTGCGGCCCCACTGTGACCTACTCCCCCGTCTACTCCACACAAGGTCGTAAAGAAGACCAAAGCCCAAGCTACCTTGCTGACTAAAGCCTCTACTTCTGCAACAGTTCCGATTCCCTTAACTGAAGATAGATTTCTTCAGGAATTGGCACCATTCAAGGAATCGCTATTAGAGACCACTTCTGAGCTTAAATCACTCAGGACCGATCTGGGGGACCTAGACTGCAGTGTGGGGGATACTGAAGCCCCCACCTCCTCCCTGGAAAAGATAGTGTAGAGCCAGAAATCATCAAGCTCCGTCAACAGTTACAAAAGCTCCAGCTCAAGATGGAGGACCTGGAGGGACGCTCCCGTTGGAATAATATTTTAATATTTGGGCTCCCGGAGGGAGAAGAGGGCAATGCCACGATCACTTTCCTACAGAAGTTTTTAGCTAAGATTGCAGACCCTTGTTCATACGACCCGGCCTACCAGCTAGAACGGGCACCTCATTCACTACGTCCTCGACCAGCTGAATCTGCCCCTCCCAGACCCATTATTGCCCGGTTCCTCAATTGCCTTGAAAGGCAACATGTCCTTGCCAAAACTAAGGAACTGCAAACCATTCTCTGGGAAGGGAAAAAGATACGAGTCACTCAAGATCTACCATACGAGGTCAGACAAAAGAGAACCGCCTTCCACCTGGTTGTGAACAAGCTGATAGCAGCAGGCTTCAAATTCAAAATGTCTTACCCAGCCTGGCTGCAGGTCTGCATCGCAAGCTCCTGGCTTTCATTTGACACTCCTGCCTAGGCTATCAAAGAACTGGCTACTTGCCTCCCGGATCTCTTCAGCGACACATGAATGGTCTCCTGAACTACCTTTGGTTCACCTGATCTGCTGTTTATGCTTACATCAGTGTACTTACTGGACTTTGTAATGCCATCTTTATGGATCCTTACGGTCACTGATCCGTATCCTTGCTTAATTCTCCTGGACTTTATTTCCTTGGTTTATGCCGGCCCCCGCTGTGTGGGCCCTCCAATAATGTGACTGTTTTGATCCTGGAATGCAGTTCTGGAGGCATCCTTCTCCGTATATTGCCTAGTTTAAATCCAGTTGGAACTCCCTTGTTGGTAGTAGTTTCTGGGTGAATTCTCAGGACCGATTCCTCCTGTGTTTGGTTCCGACCAGACACAGTTGGAACCCCCTAACCGATACCCAATGCACGAGTTCTCATCCTCATTAAGTAGAATATATCAGCCTTAAAGTTGCCTCTTACTGCTAGCTCTGCCTTTTTTGCTTAGTTTCCTTTTATCTCTTTTCTACTGGACGACCCAGTCACACCAGCCAGGTGTTTCACCCCCCCCCGAGCACACTGGGTCTCTCAGGGCTTCCCCCTTTAAATTTCAGACGTTTTGAGTGGCCCGGTTTCTCTTCCTCTCCCTCTTGTGTCCTTATTCATCTTACTGGGACTGGACCTGCACATCCTCGTAGGCACTCCCTCAGATTCCACCGGGCTGGCATTGCTGAAGTAGGCATCTACTTCTCTTTTTGCTAATTTATTTTTATTTTTTTATGCTGCACTTGTTCTGTGGCTAACTGTGAGGATTCCAGGCAGCTGGTTGTGAGGGGGAGGGCTCAGAACATGAATCCTGTTGTGTGCTATGTTTCCTCACATTCTGGGGCATAGGGGGGTGGCCCTGACTATTATTAGTTATTTTCCTCCTTTCAGGCATTTCTTATTGTTTCTTGTACTAGCCTTTAGTTATGGGCTGGGGGCAAACTTGGTTTGTCCCTGTAAGGTTTTCCTTATCTCCTCTTTACCCCTGCTAAATGTACGCTGGACAGTTTATACTGGTGCTTTTTTTAAATATTAGTGACTTCAGGGCCTTGGGGTTATGGTTCCCCCTTCTCAGTTTCTTATTATTTTTTTAAATTCCTGGCTCTCGGGTGGGGCCCTTGTGTATAGTTCTACTGAGGGGGAGGGATGGGGGAGGTTTTAGCATTAAGGGAAGGGCACTGGGGGACGGAGGGAGGTTGGGAAGTTAGATCTATCTCGACACCTGTTGCATTATTCTGGTTTATTAACTGGGTAGGGAAGCTGGGCCTGGGGGGAGGGATGTTCCACCTTAGTGTTTACTTAACTCTCTGTTTAGTGGGGTGGGGGAATAATCTATGCAGGGGGGCTTCTTTCTTTGTTACCACCTTCCTTCCCACTGACCTTTTAGCTAAGTGGTCTGGTTGGGAACTCTGTCACTACCCCAGCCAAATCTTTATAGTTGCTCTACCTTTGTGAGGGGTTTATGGGATCAGTGGGGTCTTCTTTCAAGGTCACCTTTTACACTGTAAGTACGAAACACTTTCTAAACTCCGGTTTATTTGTTTACATGTTTCCATACTGGGTTGCTGTATCAGTTAATTGCTTCGGTTATGCGAGTAGGGTGGTTGGAGAGAGGGAAAGGATGTTCTTGTTAATTGTAATCCTAAAATTGTATGGATTTTACATTCTTTCTGCATTGGATTAATGCATTGGTTATCTGTCTGGTTGATACACTGGGGGTGGGGTTTGGGGTGGGTAGGTGTCTAGGAGTGTATCTACAATTATCTACTTATGATACTACACTGCATGTTTATGATGACCATGTCTAACAATAGCTTAAAATTTGTGTCCTGGAATGTACGGGGACTCAGGGACTTACTCAAAAGATATCGGGTACTAAAACATCTCTTTATATCGCATACCCAGATCGGTTTCCTACAGGAAATGCATCTTCTCACTCAAGAAGTGGTCGGACTCCGTACACAGGGGGTCAGCCAAGTCTTCGCTTCTGGTGACTCAACCTCCTGCAGAGGGGTAGCAATTTTGATTGGACTCTCCTTTACCTTTCAGGTTAACCACACTATTTCAGACCCCAAAGGTAGTTACAACTTTGCAATTGGCATTCTTTTTTTTTTTTTTTTTTTTTTACGATTCTGTTTGTCTCCCCTGGCACCGGAACTCTGACCTCTCCACTGGCTGGTGCCACTCTACCACCCACTGTGAACCTCACCATCCTCAAGGTCATTACTTTCTCCCTGAGCCCTCGGGAGGGACATAAGGCCCGAGGAGATCGAAGGGTCGGTGACAGGGCTCCAGTGTTGGGCATGTGCGGCACGGCTCTGGTGGGGCCATCGCCATCCAGGCCACAGGTTTTTTTTCCATGATGTTTACACCTGGCCATGGATGCAATGCCGCCTTGGCCTCGACGTGATGCCCCACCCACTCCCGGAAGGCAGCTGCCTGATGTCTTCCCTTGCTTGTGAGCCCCTGTGCATAGCAGTGCCGCCAGTCTCCACTGGGGTTGCCCTGATCCTCCCGAGAGAGGAGAGCAGTCCTTCAGATGCCTCGATCTCTCTCATTCCCCTGCCGACCTCCACAGTCCGGGCTCGCTTCAAACCCGGTCGCCGCGCATGATAGCCTCAACTCCTCACCACCGGGCCAGCTGCAATTGGCATTCTGACTACCAGGAATTCATTTTGAATAGTATTTATGGTCCTGTGGGAGGCGACCCAAATTTCTTCATGGAGCTAGCAGATAAGCTCTTGCCCTTTCTTCATTTTCCCTTCATACTAGGTGGGGATTGGAGTGTTCCCCCTACTTAAGATCTCGATTGGTCCTCTTCTCCTCTTAGGCCTCTCTCTGCTGCTCAGTTAGCCTTAAGAGAGTTTATGGAATTACTGGGGCTATGTGATCCATGGAGAGTTCTCAATCTTCTGTCCCGAACTTATTCTTTCTGCTCCGTGGTCCACCATACTTCCTGCAGAATTGATTATGTGCGTCTTAGTTTCACCTTACTCCCTGGTCTGTGTAATGCCGGTCTTGAACCCATTGTACTCTCCGACCATGCGGCAACCTGGCTACTTCTCACCCCCTGCTCTAACCAGCAACATGACACTTCTTGGAAACTTAATACTCAACTTCTCAAGGAGGACCATGTGGTTTCCAAGGTCTCGAGCCTTACCCAATCCTTTCTCGCCACCAGTCAGAATACCGTTCAAAGACAAGACTATGAGTGGTGCCCCCTGAAATGCTATCTACGGGGTGAATTTATCAGGTTAGCTTCTACTCAAAAGCACTCTAGGGAAGCGAAAGCTTTATCAATCCTTGCACAAATCCACATGTTAGAACACTCTCTCCCTTCCACTAATTCTTCTTCTGAGTCTTTTGAATAATTTGCTGTTCCTATGAGATAAATACGCTACCCTCCTCCAAGAGAAAGCAGAGTGCTCTATTCTTAAACGAGAACTAAATACATTGAGCAAGGCAAAAAGGTGGTCCGGTTGCTCACCCTCCGTTTACATCAGCTTGAATCCTCTAGGATCATCCCTTCAGTCACTGCTCTGGATGGATCTATAAAATCCACTCCCAGAGATGTGGCTGAGATTTTTGAAAATTTCTACTCCATGCTGTATGGTAAAGGTTCTTCTCCTCCGTCAACCTCAGAGATATCATCCTACTTGGATTCGATTCCCCTACCCCAACTCACGGACTCTCACCACACTATTCTTTCTTCCCCCCTCTCCAT
The DNA here is from genome assembly GCA_016271365.2 of Neoceratodus forsteri. Taxonomy (NCBI): domain Eukaryota; kingdom Metazoa; phylum Chordata; order Ceratodontiformes; family Ceratodontidae; genus Neoceratodus; species Neoceratodus forsteri. Next base: position 790,069,459 of record CM057454.1, read on the forward strand.
TGTGGAAGTGGAAGCCGCTATAAATAAGCCTTGCATTAGACAAAGCTCCTGGCCCAGATGGATTTCCTTCTGATTTTTATAAAACCTTTATCAAAGATCTATCCCCTGTATTACTTCATCTATACCAACACGTTTTTGGCCACCGAATTGTCCCTTCACTTCTCGAGGCCACTATAATCCTTCTTCTCAAACCTGATAAACTCCCTCTTAGTCCCTCAAGTTACCGTCCTATTTCCCTCATGAATTGTGATATCAAAATCTTAGTGAAAATTCTAGCTACTCATATTAGGTCAGTATGGTTGGGTCTCCTGAGCTCAGAGCAGGTCGGGTTTGTCCCTGGGAGATCTTCCGCTGATCATCTATGTAAGCCAAGTCACCTGATCCAGGTAACTCAGGATTCCCCCCTTTCAACGGCCTTAATCTCTCTAGATGCAGAGAAGGCTTTCAATAGGATGGACTGGTCCTTCCTATGGCTTACTCTTCAAAAAATGGGATTCCTGGATTCTTTTCTTCAGTGGCTTCAAATGATCTACTCTTCCCCATTGGCCAAGATTCACTGTAATGGGGTATTTTCTTCCACCTTCTCTTTATATTCCGGTACACGTCAGGGCTGTCCCTTATCGCCCTTTCTTTTCAACCTATACCTGGAACCACTCATTAGAAGGCTCAAGTCCTCTTCCAGTATTAAGGACATTCCCACTGGCAGTTTGATCCCTTCGATCTCTGTCTATGCCGATGACATTTTCCTCCATTTGTCTGACCCGGTCCATTCCCTCACCGAGGCTTTAAATGTGATGGAGAAATGCAGCCAGTATTCTAACTACAAACTTAACTTTAGTAAGACGGAAATCTGTCCTCTTAATCCTCTTACCAATAAGCTAGACTTTGCCCCTCTTGGGATCAGGTGGTCTCCCCATTCTCTCAAATACCTGGGTATTTCCCTCACCTCTGACCCATCTCAGCTAGTGAAGTTGAACCTTGAAGATCTTTTGATAGTGGTTCGGCAAGACTTAGCAAGATGGAAGGACCTCCCTATTTCCCTGTGGGGCAGGATCAACATAGTTAAAATGAATATTCTCCCCCAGATTTTTCTACCCCGTTAGTATGCTTAACGTTGTGCTCCCCCCTTCTTTCTTCAAACTTATTCATTCACTGATTACCTCCTTCATCTAGCGGGACAAAGCACCTAGGCATTCCTGTCTTAAATTGGAACTCCTCAAACACCTTGGTGGTCTCCGACTTCCCAACTTCCAGCTCTACTTCTGGGCCAACCACCTCTACAAATGTGGAAAATGGTTAACTTACACCCATCCTACTCTCAATTCTGAATATGTACCAATATGGTTACAGATAGAAGCCCGTCTTCTCACCCTAAACAATCTTTCACCTTCTACTATTCTTTACACGCTTTGGAAAGCTCTCTTGGTTCGAATTGCCTCTTCTCCAGTTAGTGTATCTCTCAAAGTTCTCTCACATATCTGCTCTTATCTGAAAATCCCTTTAGTCAAAGATCATGCACAACCCATCTTCTCAGACTCAAATATTAAGATTGGTGAACACCCCATACCCCAGGGTTGGCTCCCCATTCCTCAGCATGCTACCATAGCTGATTGCTATTCTCAGTCATCCCTTTTAACATCCCCAGAACATCTGAGGAAATTCCAACTTGGTCCAGCTTGTATCTTCAAAATGTATCAGCCAACAATTTGGCACCATTCCGTTATCCTCTGGTCTTAGTGACCTTCGTATGCAGATTCTGGATTGGGCCTTAAAACATCATGGTACTTCCAAATTATAGCTCTGGTTGCTCACTGCTCATCCTTCCCTTCCCTTTCATCGGAAGGTTCCAAGGTGTGGGATACCTTACTTCCAGAGGCCAGTATTAATTGGTTCACCTTGTGGAAGGATCTCCACACTTATCTTTCTCAGGACCGGTTTAGGCTCTCTCAGTATCATATTTTAAACAATATGTATTACATGCCGGTTACAGTAAGCTAGCTAAAATGGGTCGTCTCCCCTCCTACACTTGCACAAGATGTGGTAAAGTGGATGGAACCCTTTTACACATCTTCTGGACCTGTAAGAAGGTGTCTTCCTTGTGGGAACAAATTGAAAATCAGAGTGACCCGCTACTGGGTTTGGCTGGTCTCTTTTTCCCTGAAATGTGTGTCCTAGGCAACTTCTCACAGATCCCTGTTAGGAAGAGAAGATATCATATGGCCCTCATTTTCCTGGTTGTCAAGAAGTTAATTTTCAGGCATTGGCTGGACCAGTGATACATTTCATATGCTGAATGGTTATAGGAACTCTTCTCCTCTCTTCGAACCGAACGTATGATCGCCAGCCTTCATAACCGTTGCCCTCAGTTCAATAAGAAATGGGGTAGGCGTCATGCCCTTTATTTCTCCTGACCTCTTGAAAGTTCCCTGAACCCCTTATTTAAAGTTCGTTAACTTTTCTACCAATTAATGTATCTGTTAAAACGTATCTACTGTTAAGCTTCTAGACACACTCATTGGGGGGTTATTTATTTATTTATTTATGGTTTTTAATTTATTGTACTTTGTTTCTCTGGATTTCATTTTGACTGACTGTATCATCGTTGCCTGTACAAGGGTTTTTGCTGTTTATTAAAATACAAAGTTAATTAAATTTCAAGAAAAGGCCCATAGGATGATTAATAATGGCAGTTTGGTGTTTTATGGACCCAATTTGTGGGACTGTGCTGTGGCACAATTATTTTATTACAGCAATACTCAGTTGCACAAAAGAGGATAATGTCCATACAGGAGGTCTTGGAGAAGTGCTAGCATGATGTACTCTGGGGACATGGACTTTGCCCCTCCTGTGGTGGCACGTTTGTCTCACAAGAAGTTGTACAAGGTGGTAATGGGAAATCTGCTTCCGTTATGGACCGGACCCCCCCCTCCCAGAAGTCAGGAGGCAAGGCCTAGATGACCAGTAGCCCAGACTGGGCCGATCAAGTGACAATGTCTTGAGGCTTGTCTTATATGTGTAACGGCATCTGACAGTGGAGGAGTGCACATCATATGGCCCAGAAGCCTTCCCTATGATCTGAGGCTGGAGTTCTTCTGGAGGCCATCCCCTTTGGGAATAGGGGTTCGCTCGGATGGTCCCAGTCATGTAGAGGATGGACTGGTTTAAAGTGTTGATCACCCAAGACTTGTGGAGAATTCTGGGCTATGCACACCATGCTGCATGGTGTATCATTTGAATTTACTCAGTAAATACATGGATATAGCTTTGACCTCCAAGACGTTGTGTATGGACATGTGTTTTGGGTAGAAGGGGAGATAGGGCCTGCTAAGACAATATATGCATACCATAAAATTATCCATATTTAATGGTACTTGAATAAAATAAATGAGGTGTATTTTGCATTATAAAATGAAGTTGGAAGGCCAGCCCAGTGGCGCTGAGGGTTGAGGAGCTGGATGCAACACCTGCGACCCGGGTTCGGGAGCAAGTTTGTCATCAGGGTTTGGCAGGGAAGGGACAGGATTGAGTGTCCGGAGGACGGCTCTCCTGTCCCAGGTGGGAGGGGGATCATGATCCTGGGCTGTAGGGACTACTGGCGGAGGCTAGGGATACAATGAGTCAAATCCGGACCACATGGGGATTAGCTGCGGCAGGGACCCTCTGAGCATGCAGGCGTGCATGCCTGCCGCTGGGACGCACACGCCTTAAGCCAATAGGTGGGACCTCACTAAGAGAAATAATTCCTGGTAATAGGTGAAGGCGCCCTCTGGTCCACACTCCCAACGTCAGTCTGTTCTCCTGCTCTCTCCTCCTTCGGCCCAGAGCTCAACCCTATAGATAGAGTGCTCTAAGGATAGGACTGCCCTTCCTGAGGGTTCAGACTCATGGAATGTGCCAGGCTGGGGGTGTGAAGTAGGGTAGGTGACACGATGGGAGATAGAGACTAGGGTACTAGGAGGTCACCAGAGAGAGTTCACTGGGGAGGTAAACAAACAAGAGTTCAAGAAGAAAATGGAGTTGGAAGTCCTATGATTTTTATTGGCTAAAACCATTCAGCTAATCATGCATTAATAAAAACACACACATTCTCCCTGTAATAGGAAAAGTTTGCTCACTTGAACTGCATTCGTCAGCTCTGAGTTGAAAGCCACAGCTGTTCACTCCTGACAGCGCGATTCCCTACCCCCGCAAATTGAAAGAAACTCTCAGTAAAATGTAAAATGAAATGTGGGGCTCAAAAAAATGCATTCTGTGCCTCATCATTCAGGGGCCATTCTAGTGCCGTTTCTTTCTTTTGCTCCCTATCTCTCAGCTGCACAGGGTTAAACTTCAGCCTTGCAGTTGCACTTGCTTTGTCAGCCACACTGTATGTTTGAATAGAATTTTTAGTTATGGAGACAACATGGTGGAAGGGGTCTACATTAAAAAAAAAAAGGCAGGGGGACCTAAAGGAAAGATTTGTGCCTCATGCTGGGGTCTCATCAGTCAAGAGCTGGAGCTGTTCTAATGCCGTTTCGTTTCTGCTCCCATCCCCAAACTTCTCTACTGCAGTCTCAGCACAGCTGTCATCTTCAGCTTTTTACTGAATATACACACAGTCTCTCAGCCACGCTGTTCCTATATATTTTTTAGCCACAAAGACAGCTGAAGGGAAGGGGGTGGATGTAAAGGAAAGAGACACAAACTTCTGGTAATTACAACTATGAAAGCCTATAAAGGACAACTGTCCAAACTCTCAACTGAAAGTAAATCTAGTACCACTAGGTGGAAGAACTACTTTAGTAAAACTGGATGCAAATATTTGTTTGTATATATTTAAAAATTTGTTTTTACATATTAAACACACACAAAAAAAATACACCCATTTTATAAGTGCAGTAAAACACTCCAGGTTGTACATTGTGCTGAGGTAACCGCACTTTCAGGAGTTGAAGGCACAAGGCTGCAGTACACCCCTGGGCATGCGGTTATCTCAGCACAATGGTGTATACCCTGTTGTGTCTCACTGCTTATTTGTTTTGTATTTATGAACACTATTCTGTGCAGTTCTCTTCATGGAGCTAGTAATACAGAGTTTTGATTATGTCATGGTTTGTGCACAGAACTCCAAACACTGTTCTGGAAGTGCATTAATCCCAGACAGCCAACGACCTAGATTGTCATATTTCACTTACAACAAGCATTTGTCAATGCCGAATGTTCACTTGCAGGTATTTGCAGTGGTGTTTGGTACTGGCTTCAGAGGAGACAGGAGGCAGCAGTGAGAGTGGCGGATGCCGCATGATGGAAGCTGCACTGTAAATACAGGAAGGAGCTGCTAGTCAGAGAAGCCACTCCCATTGGCCTTAGTGGACCGGGGAGAGAGAGTGCGCTGGGCAGCAGGAGCTGCCAATAAGTAGATCCACACCGCAGCTAATGTAGAAGCTGGGGGGGGGGGGAGTTCAGTGGAGTGAGGACTGGGAGAGATAGTCTGCCGGGCAGATGCCGCTAATAAATCAAAAGCCACACACCACGGCTATTATAGAAAGCCGGGGGTGATATTCAGAAGAGCAAGGATCAGAGAAGGGAGAGTGCGGCAGGAGCTGCCATTGCTAAAGCCACACCGCCAAGCACGTAGAAGCCGGGGAGCCAGAGCTTAGGACTGGGGAGAGAGTGCAGTGGGCTGCAGTAGCCACCAATAAGTAAAACTGCACTGCAGCTGTTAATCCTCTGGCACCACTCCTGTATTGAGTGACTCTGTGAACATGGCTGTCAGAGGTTCAAACATAGAAATTGTCAGCAGATAAGGGCCTCTAGGGTCATCCAGTCTGCCCGTAAGCCATGTACTTGACTATGTCTTCTGACCCTCCCTCAGCTTTACCTCTGTGATTCTCCCATACCTGTCCCATGCATGTTTAACTCTAACCACAGTGCTTACTCCCATGACCTCCTGTGGCAGACCATTCCATGCGTCCACCACCCTCTCTGTGAAGAAAAATGTCCTCATATTCCCTCTTAGCCTGCCACTTTCCAATTTCATGTCATACCCCTCGTTGTTGTACTCTTCCTGTATTACAGATCTTGGTGTCATTTGCATGCTGACATTTCCTTTTAGGCCTTCTGCAATGTCACTAATGAAGATGCTGAACAGGACTGGCCCCAGGACTGATCCTTGAGGTACCTCACTGGTCACGCCCCTCTCCACGGATTGGATCCCATTTACCACCACCATCTGTCTTGCTTGCTCCTGCCACCTCTTATGGCACACTATTCTGTGTGACCACCACCCTCTCTGTGAAGAAAATCTTTCTCACATTTCCTCTTAATCTGTTCCTGTCAAATTTCATATTATGCCCCGTCATTCTTGTACTCCTCCTACATTGGAAGGTGCCCACCCCTGCACCTTGTTTGTGCCCTTGAGGTACTTGAACATGTCTATCATGTTCCCCCGCTCCCTCCTTTCCTCTAGTGGTCCTTTAATCTCTCCTGATATGTTCTGTGTTGGAAGCCAAGTACCATCTTGATTGCCCTTTTGTGGACCCCCTCCACCCTGTCAGTGTCCTTGCACAGTTGCAGTCTCCAGAATTGCACAGTACTGTAGGTGAGGCCTCACTAGTGCATTATACAGTGGCATCACCACCTCATGCCTTTTGCTAGTGATACCTCTGCCTATGCACCCCAGCATGTTTTGGCCCTCCTTGCAACAATTGTGCTCTGTTTTGACACCTTTAGGTCATCAGAACTTATAACTTCCAGGTCCCTTTCTTCCTTGGTGATCGTCAGCACCTCCCTCCTCCCCCCAATCCTGTAGTTCTCCCCGGGGTTCCCTCTTCCCAGATACATTATTTCACGCTTTGCATTGAACCTCAGTTGCCACTCTACAGACCGTTTTTCAAGCCTCTCCATGTCCAAGCTCATTTTCTCCACACCTTCTGGAGTATTCTTTGTTATAGATGTTGGTGTCATCTGCAAACAAGCAGACAGACCTTTCCTTCTAAGTTCTAGCTCTTCCGCAATGAAAATATTGAACAGGACTGATCCCTGAGGTACCCCGCTGGCCACCACCCTTTTCCTGGATTGGATGCCATTACCATCACCCTCTGCCTCCTGTTAGTCAGCCAGTTTCTAACCCAGTTTATCTGCTTGTGTCCCATGGCCAGACTACCCATCTTGTTAATCAGCATTCTGTATTGGGCGGTGTCAAAGGCTTTCCTGAAATCAAGGTAGGTGACATCCACTGCTTCTCACTGATTTACTTTCTTACTGAGGCATTAGGGTTTCCAACCCAAATGCCCAACCCCCACCCTGTAGAGACTGACAGGCGTTGGGGGTGTGCCTTTGGGTTATCGGCCGTAATGCTCATGCCATTCCACCTCACCCCACCCTGCAGACACTGACAGGCATTGTGGTGTACCTTGGGGTCCAGGGTTTTAAATAGCCAGTATTGCATCGCAATTTACGACACGATCCGGCTGCTCAGGCGATCCATTCTTACTTCTGCATCACAAAAAACTGCGATGCATTCTGCGATCCTCCCCTTGACTGTCTCAACCCGACCACCTTTCTCTGCCCATGTCCCCACAGACACTCACCCACATAAGGTACTTCATTAGTTTAGAGCAGTTCCCAGTCTCACCGCCGCAGCCCCAGAATAAACTCTGGCAATCGCTCCCATATTTAACTGTACAAATTAACTAATCCACTTAGTAGCGCCGCCCGTAGTATCCTCAGTCTCACCACCATGACCCCGAATGTTGGTAGTCGCTCCCTGTAGTGCTTTGTGATTTGTGGTAAGTATAGAAGGTGTTCTTTTTTTTCCGTGATTACTATAGAAAGGGCAGTAGCTAGCCCACCAGTGCAGTAGTAGCGCTGCCGCTCATGACTCTTGACGACCTGGGTTTGGGATCGAGCCCGATCCATTAGACGGCTGGCTGAAGGAGGTGAGATGAACATCCCACTGGATGCTGTCTACTTTGAGGAGGTAGGGAGGGTGCTCGGTCTCTGCTGCCACCTGGGTAACCACAGGTGGCGGTGCATCGGAGCCGATCAGCTGGGAGGGGGGAATGCCAAGACGCTTTGATGTAAGCACACACACAGCACTTGCATGCATTGGAAAGCTTTGTTGGCATCCCAGGGGAGGAGAGAAAATGGGGAAAAAATGACACTTGCTGTAGTAGTATGTCCACTCCTCACCACAGTCCCCACACTGACAATCCTGGCACTCTGTCTTCTGGATCACTGACCCAGTCTCTTTTTCGGCGGTAGCCACCTTCCCCGATGGCCCTGCACTGGGAGGCAAGCCAAGGTGCACTCCAGGAGAAGAGAGGTAAGTTCTGGAGAAGGCAAATGATGGGGCTGGGTGAGGGGGTAGGAATGATGTGGGCCAGCGGCTAGCAGGAAGATAAAGCATACTAAATAATAATAAATAACTGTGACTAGTATATCATTTTTAAGTACCAAATGAAGTTTTGGAGCCTGTTGTCATCAGTGTAACTATTTTGTGTCACACATTTTCTGACCTGGGGTTCGTAAGAAGCTATTCTCCACAGACACCCCAGCAGAATATTAGCTGCGTGATTTTCCCAGGTTTGTGCCATTAACTTTGTATGGAGCTGTTTTGGCATACTAATATGCCTGCCTTTAACTGGCCTATTTCTCTGGTGCTTGCTCTGCTAACAGCAGACATTTGGAGATGTTGTTGAGATTGGATGTGGTGAATTTGGAGATTGGGTGATCATTGACAAGAAGTACAGAGAGAACAATTAAGTTGGATACTTGGTACACTGTTTAAACCACATTGTCCATCCCTAGTCAATGGAGTGTCAGGACAGGGTTTGATGGTGCTGTTTTTTTTGTTTTTTCTTTTTGCTCTGCTTATCTGTATAATCGGGATACAGTGGTGAGAGTGGGGGAGATGTACTTTGATGGGGTACGATGTGCTTTGATGGGGGTAATGTACTTTGTGGGGCTGTGCTACATTTTCCCCAGCCCTGAATGTGGCATCTTTCCCCCACCTCTGACTTAACTTGCCTCCGCCCTGAACACCGGCATCTCTTCAAAGAGAGCAATTGTAGTACTCAACCAAAGTTTAGTAGAGTGGTTGTGGTATAATTTGCTTGTATGTATAAAAGTATCCCACAAAAAACTGAACTTTGGTTTGGGAGCTACAATTTTTGTTCAGTTTGAATATGTAGCCTAGCTGGGTTTTGCAGCAGCTCCCCAATTACTCATGAGTGCTTCTCTGTGACTTTGTACCGGTATGTCCTCCTCTGTGCCGCAACATCAGTTGACTTTCCACCCCAACATCAGTTGTGACCCCCGCATCATCACTAGAGTCAGAGGTGGCAGCAGCTGAGAATTTTCAGAAATAGTTAACTAGTTATTTGTTTGATGCTGCTTGTTTGGCATTTAGGGTAGGTTATTAGATACAGTTCTAACTTGTTTTAGATGGTGCTTCTCATCTTTTGATGGGTGAAAATCTGAGTCTGTCTTTCACTCCGCCTCTGCCACTGAGACTTTAATGAAACTAGCACATACCATAAAAACAGAGATAAGCTCAGGATGCCCCCCCAAAAGTGTCTTTACTTTGGCATGTACAAGCTTGGCATTTTACTTCTTGGAATAATATGAATTTAATATTCAAGTTTGCAGCACAGATGTCTTTCATAGTGTGGGATATTGTGTACTCTACATACTGCCAAAACCACAAACAGAATAATTGCTGGTGTTGTGGCTCTGTGGTTCAGCTTCTTATGTTGCTGGTTGGGATGCAGCTTTCCGCAGTTTTACATTCTGGGGCTCAGGGACAAGGCTAGGGTTGCACTGTGGTATGGGTGGGGTGTGGAAAGTTGATACATGGAGCCCATCTGCAGAAACAAACGGGATGCTTAGGCGACACAGTCATATTGGTATGGCACTTAACTTTTTGTTTACATTTGCCTTTACTTACAGTGATCTGAAACCCCCTTTGAATAGAAAATAGAAATGTGTAAGGATGTTCACAATTAGGAAGGCAGGTAGAAGTCCAGCTGACGAGGGGCACACCTGTTAATTTCCAGGTGTTAAGGTGGGTCTGTCTCGAATCTGCTTGGTGTTTCCTTGCTTTGTGTTTTTTATCGGGGTAGGGTGCCTGGCTGGCAACAGGATGGCAGGTGTATTTTAGACTTGTATGTACCATGCTTCAAGTAAAGTTATAACATTTATTGATTTATTTATAAAAGTTTTACCAGAATGACATTAACTTGGGGAGCATGCCTTTACAGAAGGGTCCTGGGACATATACAACTGCATATCTGATAATTGACCATGCACCTCTTAGCCTAGCTGTTTCTTGCTTTGCAGACTGAAATGCTTATAGAGACTCGCAAAGTTCCATGTATTTCATTTGCCCATGGCTTTCCTGCACCATGGGAGTTAATCACAATGCTTATCCTGACCTTGGTGGGGGAGGAAGGTATATTGTGGTGAATATTTTTACTGATACCTTTTCTATTCCATTTCTTTTTTTTTCTGTATAGCTTTTTATGGTATTTTAGATATTTTTTCCCGCTTTGTGGCGGGGGCCCCAACATGCGGCTGTGTACGTGTGTGTAGAGGGGCACGCCTGTACCTGTCTTTCAACTCAGCCCTTCCACCCACACATAACAGTGCCTTCCCTCCCGCCTATGCTACCTACCGGACCTCCACCTGGTGGGTGCAGAACTATGGGGGGGGGGTGACAACCCAGCACCACCACCCTCGGGGGAGGAGAGAAGCCTGCTGGCTTGCTCAATCCTGCTCCTCCCTCCTCCCCACGCGCTGGCACCTTGATGTAACTGGGTAATAAAATTACCTTTCTCAGGTTCTTGTTGAAACTGCACAAAAGTGAAGAAACAACAGACAAGTGGTGTCCAGCACACAAAGTGATATATTTCTGGTATATAAAGCAGGCTTACAGCCAGATCACAGTGATGAACACCGGGGAGAACACCTCCAATCTTTCTTACCTATAGGCAGCAACAAGTCTCTTCTTCTTCTCAGAGAAAAAGGTGCAATGGAAAGGGTCTTATACTCCTGATAATAACCATAGCGACTACCAAAAACATATATAAAAATCTCATCATTGGATAATGGCAAATAACCTGCCTGATTAGTAGCTTGGGGAAAGCATGCTGAGCTAGAAGAAAGACAATATATCTAAACAAAGGACCTGTATTCATGACGGCCACTTGTGGTTACATACATAACTGCATAGGTAATTGCTGTTCTGCACTAGAACTAAACATGGCAAAATTGTATAACTAATGATTATATAGTAGTATAAACAGAGGTGTCTCCCAAATGGTACAATTAGAATGATGGCAAATGCATTATGATTATCAGTAGAAAAACAGTAGAACTCAGATCCTGACACTTATGCTTATAAGATAAGTGCCTGTGCCCTTAGGTATTACTGTCTGCGAGGTAGGGGGCCAATCATGTGTGCTGGTCCATGGATAACACAGATGACCCGAGGTCGTTCCCGAATCTGAGTCGCTGGTGTAATGCAAGGTAAGGCGTCCAGCGCCACCGGGCCGGCCTGCTTTTTATTCCATTTCACATTGTTCCTTTTCAGTCTAAAATATGACTTTTTCCCCTCAGTAGAATCTGCATTAGCATTTGTCTTAGACACTGAAATAATTTAAGGAGTGCCCATTTAAATATGGCTATCCCCAAGTTTAGGTTGTAGTGTCAGATGTTTTTGAATGGTCCCATAAGGTCAGGGAGCAGTGTCTGTTGCATGCTAGTTTACCTTGTATTTATATTTTGTATTTAGCTTTTTTTTTTTTTTTTACTAGGGGAAAAAACTCAATTAAGCAGTGCTCAATTACAAATAGGTCCTAATTAGGACAGTAGTAATACAGCAGATCTAAGTATAACAAAGCACCAAAATCTAAGGCAAAAAGCAGTAAATAATACACAGCAATAGATACATGACACAGGTCGTGCAGTGTTATAGAAAGCAGAAGCGCGGTTACATAGTGTAACCTAAGATTTAAAGTACCAAATGCAAAATGTAGAGAATGGGCAGATCTTACTTTGAGGAAGCTCTTGCAGCAGGCCAACAGCGGTAGGATTTAGGCGCTAGGACCACACAGAAACTTTCTAGCTAGCAGTCTACCACAGGGGACCGCCCACTGCTGACATCACCCTCTGACATCGGCCTATCCTATAAAGGCGGGCGGTCCTCCACACCCTCCTCAGTTCTTTCCCATCACTGACCCACGCACGTTGGACCTTGGCAAACGCTGCTGCTACAGTCAACCGCCATTTTTCGTGCTCGTTGCGCTTTTTTATTTTCTGTGTTTTCTTTAGTATAACATCGAAGTTTTGGTGTTACCAACATCAAGTTTATGACTTCGCCACCTGCCTTGTCTTCTGACCGCTTCACAAAGTGTGCCTGCGGCAAACAGATTCCTGAATAAGATGCTCACTTTGCTTGTATCCTGTGCCTAGGCCCCAAACATGACTCTGAAGCCTGCCAGATCTGCCAGAATTTCAAACTGACTACTCAGAGACGTTGTATAAAACTCATGGAGAGCCATCTGATCAAGCAGAAGCTCGTTGCGATGGAAAAGGAACTGGAGGCCAGGAGCTCTTTGGCTTTGCCAGCCCAATCTTCTGGGGCTTCTTCCTCTTCTCAGTCCCAGGAGAAATCTGGCGAGAAGCACAAGCACCGTGACAAACATTGGGTCCGGGACCAGTCTGCTTCCCGCTCGCGGTCTCCCTATAAACCTTCAACTGCGTCCAGGTTGTCCTCCAGCGTAGGTCGGCCCCTATGACTCTGCCTTCCCTTACTCATGCAGGGCTGCCGGTGGTCCCTCCACCCGCCCTCATCTCAGTCATGGGTGATAGCTCCTCGTGGCAGGGGACTTTGTCTCCTGCTCCCCAGCCCCTGATGCTGAGGCCCATCACTTCCACAGGCTGTCAGCCATGAGGATTGGACGGTGCAGGTGTGACTGGTGTTGGCTCCTCTGCCATCACCCCTCTGGCCCCAATGCTGCCTCCATCGGTCCCCTCTACAGAGACAGTCACCAATCCTTCTCGGCAGCGCCTACAGCAGGCTGCCAGCATTTCTTCCAGTCTGGTGTAGCCTCTGCCTTCGCTAGGGAGGCCCCCCCCAGGCACTTGTATCTCCTCTCCCAGCGCTGGTGGATTCCTTCCCAGGCATCCTCAGCCTGTGTCTGTTGGGCCGCCGCCAGTACTACCTCTGCCGCAGCCTGCGGGCCTGGTGCCAGTATTGCCTCAGCTGCAACCAGCAGGTCCAGCGCCAGTATTGCCTCTGCCACTGTCTGCGGGCTTGATGCCAGTCCCACAGTCTGTGCCTGTTAGCCCTCTGCCAGGACCAACACCCCCTAATCCTTACCCGTGCCAGCCTACCCTGTGCCAGTGGACTACAATGCCCTGTTTACTGCATGGTGGTCTTTCATGCAGAAGCAGACCTCCACTCCTCAGAGCCTGCCTCTGGCATCCCCTCAGCAGACTCCCAGGGATCCTCCGCCCCTGGACCATATGCAGCTAGATCCTAGTGTCCCCCATACACTGGGGTCCACCGGGTCCAGACCTGAAGCCGGCTCATGCACCCACCAGGATGGTCGCCCTCTGGCTGAAAGCAAGCCAGTTGAGCAGGATGAGGATGACTTGGACTATTCAGAGTCTTCCTCCATCCCAGGAGACTCTTGTGAGGGCAAAAAGAACCCATTAAGGTGGTTCCTAAGTTCCCTCCTGATGATCCATCTTTCATGAACATCATGAGGCACATCCAGGCCACCATGGGCTGGGAAATGGAGGAACAGCACCTGGAGCGGCCTTGCCTGGCCATTTATTAGAGTCAGCCGGATGCCCTCCCTGTGGTAGTAGCCCCCTTTATTGACTCTTATGAAGATGTCACCAGGGTGGCATAGAATCATCCCTCTACAACCCTGGCCGTGCCTAAGAAAGCAGATCAGCTCTACCATGCTCCAACTGGTAATCCTTTTCTGGGGGGTCAGCTCAAAGCTGACTCTGTGGTCATCAGTGCAGCGCATGACTGCACCAAGAAGCCCAAACACCTCAGCGCTCCGCCCCCTGATAGGGAATACAGACAGCTGGACCACCTGAGCAAGTGAATCTTCCTTCCTCCACCCTAGACATCCAGGCCATTATCTATTTAGCCCACATGGTCCAATACCAGAATGTCCTCTGGGACCAAGCCAGGGAACTGGTTCAGGCCTTGCCCGACGACCCCTCCAAAAAATAGCTTGCCCAGGCCTTCAAGGCAGGCTCCAGCATGGGGGCCCATGTTCTTTGGGCCGCCTATGATGCTGTGGATGCCTCAGGCAGAGTAGCGGCCACAGGCATCTGTCGCCGGCACCATTCTTGGCTCTGGATGTCCACCTTTGTCTCTGATGTTCAGTCTGGTATTTTGGATGCCCCCTTTTGGAGTTCTGTCCTTTTCAGGGGGTTGTCCAGGATCTAATTCGCTCCCTTCAGGAACTGGGCCACACCCTCCAGTCTGTTCACTCGCTGTACCATACACGGCCTAAGACTGGTCAGCGGCCATCATTTCTCCACTCCTCCTGCAGACGGGCCCGCCCACCCACCAAAGGTCTGGGCAAATGCAAAGTGGAATCGGCTCCATCCGCAGCTGCTACCAGAGCCCCTCTAGCACCCGCAGCCACACTCCTGGCACCCACTCCTACTTCCTACCTCATGACTCCTTGGCTGGAGGGGTTCTGGGGGAGGCAGTTGGGGGTCGGTTCTCCCTTCATCTTGATGGGTGGCGAGGCGTTACCTTGGACAGCTGGGTACTGCAGATCATAGAACACAGCTACTTGCTAGAGCTTCTCGAGTGGCCCTAGAAAATCCTCTAGGCAACTCCGCTTACCCCCAGCTCATTTGCCCCTTTGTTTGGAAGGAAATACAGGCTCTTCTGTAAAAAAGGGTTATAGAGCCCGTCCCTCCAGCTCAGTGGGACAGGGGCTTCTACTCCCACTTCTTCCTGGTCCCCAAGATGCTTGGGGATTTCTGGACCATCCTGGTTCTAAGTCATCTTAACTTGTACATAGAGTACAGACTGTTCTGGATGGTCACCCTTCAGGGTTTGTTGGACCTCCTTCACCAGAGAGACTATTTCTGTTCTCTTAACATGCAGGATGCATACCTGTATATCAAAATGTTTCCTTCCCATCAGCACTTCCTCTGCTTCCATTTCCTGGGAGCCCATTTTCAATTCAGGGCACTTCCTTTTGGCCTCTCCTCAGCCCCCAGGGTGTTTACCAAGTGCCTAGTGGTGGTAGTAGCTGCCTTGAGGCAGCAGGGCTTTTACGTGTTTCTGTACCTGGAAGATTGGCTCCTAGCAGCTCCCTCCTGGGAGAACCTTGTCCAGACTCTGGAGTGTACCTTCCTTCCTTTTCCAGGCCTTGGGTATCACCATCAATTAGCCAAAGTCATTCCTGTCTCATTGCCAATGCCTCCAGTATACAGGGGTGGTCCTGGATCTTATCTGTATCAGTCTTCACCATTCATCACTGGTGGGTTTAAGCCGGAGATGCCGGACCCCATTGAAGCTTTTTTCCCCCCAGGGGCGGATCTGGCGCCAGGCCAGTGCCGCCCTCGAGGCCGACGCATTGCGTGGCATTTCACGGTTGGCCAGTAACCAATGCCGACTCTTCCTCCACCTTAGTTTTGCTTCTCCCATTGTCGAGTGTGCATGGACCTCGTGAGAGCTTCTGAAATTCTACTACACCACCACTGCCTATCTCCTCGCCTTCGACACCTCATAATTCTGCCGCCAGCTTTTTACTCTGCTCCGATTTCGACTCCGGAGCTACTGGTAATATCTTTCCTTTTCTTTCTGCGCCAAGTCTTTTCCTGTGTTTAGTAATTCAACGGTCATGCCTGGTTTGGGGGACAAAAAGAAGAAATCATCTAGAGCAGGTTGGCTCCCAATTTGTCTGCATCCCTATGGCCTACAGATGACCGTGACGGACCGGCATGACCAATGCCTGACCTGCTTGGGTCCGAACCATGATATGGACTGTTGCGACGCTTGTTTCTCTGTGGATCATAAAGTTTTTGAGTACCGCGCGTTTAAGATCGTCTGTGCTCCGTGACCTTTGGGGGATGGCGTCATATGCGGGACACTAGGCGCAGGTCTCTTGATCATTCCTCCGGATCCCCTCCTGGTACTATACATACTGCGTGGGGGGCCTCCACTGCTTTGAGCCATGCTACGGTGGAGGTTTCTTCCATGGTGCTGGAGGGATGGTCAGGCTCCTCTGGGGACCTGGCTGGGGGCACTGTTTTGGCTGTCACCTCTTTGGAGGTGCTGGCTCCCCCAGTGTCGCGGCCTGTGCCCGCTAGGCCTGGCCTGGTGGTTTCCTCTGCGCCACCCGTCGGCGCCACTGCTGATACTGGAGCCGTTCGCAACTCCAGTGAGCAGAGTGGTGCCACAGTTGGTGCTGGTACCGAGGGAGGGAGGGCCTTTGAGGAGGCCTCTCTGCTGATCTCCCTGTTCACCTCCTTTTTGGAGGAGGATGATCGGGGTGCGGATCCGGACAGGCTACCCAACTCTTTGGGGTCCCAGGGCTCCCCTTCATCCTGCACCAAGGCGCTCCCCTGATTGTCACTTTCTCCAGGGCCCGCCATCTGTGTGGACCCTGGCACTTACCACGGTGCCGGGAGCCCCTCCGGAACCTCACGGTGCCATGGGAGTCTCACTATTGAGGGCGGCTCCGCCCTGTGGAAATTGATTCCCCCTGGACTGGGGCCGGCACTGTTCTTGGCGCCACCCTGTTCTCCGGTACAAGTAAGGCCATGGATGCGGTGGTGCCTCTGTGATTAGTGGTGAAGAAGAGGTCTCTCTCAGAGATGGTGGGGGTGAGGGGTCGGGTTGATGTAGGGCAGCCTCCCCTTGGAGCCCTACGGGGCTCAGGGAGGAGCCACAGTGCTGAGCCTGTCTGCTCTCCTCCTCCTTCTCCTGGGAGGAAACTCTGCGAGTGGGGCTAGGGGCTTCCCTTTTGGACCTATGCAGCCCCAGTTGCCCCATATGGGGGAGATGCCCCTTCACGGCTCAGTCCTGACTGCTTCAATCTGGTTGAGTGGATGTTGATGGAGGAGACCAGTGGACCCCTCCCTAGAGTTGGATTGTCTGGCAGGTCTCACAGCCCTAGCAGTGGGCGGTCTCACCCGGTGAGAGGGCTTAACCCAACTCCCTCTGCCTTCTCCTCCCTCTTTCCCAGGCCATTTGGTTCCCTTGGGGCCTGTGACCTGGTAGTAGTTGAGGGCCACGGCTGCTGCCATCCCTAGACACGTCACGGCCATGGATGAACAGGTCTTCCACCTGTCCTCCCAGGAGCAGCTGGATTGTGACCCTTCTGACTCGTCAGCCCCCTCATCTTCCTCCACTGAGGAAGAGGATAACTCCATCCACCTTTCTTCTGACGCTGATCAGACTTCCTATCAGCGTTTCCTGTCGGTGCTAGTCGGCCAGGCTCCATGTTTACGTGGGTGGTAAGACAGAATCCTAAGATGGGGCGACGCAGCTACTGAGAACAAATTCAGTGCAGCCCACCTGATGGTGCCTTCCTTGCCTGTTCCTTCCAGGAAGCATTGTACCATACCTGACAGCATCCCTAGGCCCCTTCCCCAGTCCCGAGGGACTGCCAGCACAGGTACTGCACACCCCAGAGGTCTCCAGAGGCTGAATCTGCTGAGTTTGACCTCTGGGGGAGTGAGTCTTCTCTTTGGCACGCCTCATGCTCTGTGTTGCATTGCATCAGGCCCATCACACTGCCTACAACAGGCACTTATGGTCGATGCTAGGCCAGTTGCTAGCATCAATGCCTGATTCAAAGACAACCAGACAAGCAATCACCCTCTCCTCATGTGGCCTGGAGCTTGCGAGGCACCAAGCAATAGCATCGTAGAATGCCATTGAGGTGGCATTCAGCGGACTGTTTGGCTGCGCCTATCCAGGTTGACTCCCCTGACGTCCTGGCTAGCGGGACAGCAATCTGCATTTGGCGGACTGCCTGGCTTTGCCTATCCCGGTTGACACCCCTGGCCCAGCGTAGGGTGCTTGCCTCCACTTTCTGGGGGACCCACTTTTCTCCCTCAGGGTTAGATGGCAACTTCAGGGGCGACTTCCTTCTCCCAGGCAAAGGGAGACCCTGTCTCGCCCTGACTAATCACGGGCCTGGCCTGGCCAGTGAGGGTCTCCTCTCCCTGGATTCTCCACCACAGAGGGCTGAGGGAGCCCTCTCTTTTCAGGGAGGTACCAGGTCCCCTTCAGAGGGCTTAATAATCACCCACCAGTGATGAATGGTGAAGATTGATACAAATAAGATATGAAAATTACGTGCCTACCATAATTCTTAAACTTTCTGCATATCTTCACCATTCATCACTGCTTCCTGCCCACCTTCCCCTCTTGGGTCTTAGCCTCTGGTCAGTGCCTTCTTCCTCCAGTTGAGGCCAGTTGTGGGCCTAGTTCTGCTGGCACCTCCAGGTCTTCTGTTCCTTTTGGTGAAGCGACAGGGACTCACTGTGGGGGGGGGGGCAAGCGGTAGTGCTTGCCCTTCTTTGATAGGGGCTCCCCGGGGCCCTTTTTCTGGCGGTCCTGATGGGGACTCCCTGCTCTGTTCAGGATTATCTGGACCCTCCCTCTTGAGGGTCCAGATATTCCGGACCTGGTCAAGTTGGCTCTTGGGGTCCCTGTTTGGATTAAGGGAGGACTGGTAGGGCTCCGGGGACCTCCAGTCCTTCCTTTCTGGAGCAGTGACTCCTGTCTTGATGGTGAACCTGGCTGGGTTTTTCCTGGGCAGGGTCTCCCTGTTGAAAAGCAGGACTGGTTTCGTCAGACATCTCCTTGTCCCTATTGCCATCCGGCTCAGGTTGTATGATGAATGTCTCTTCGAACCCAAGACCCCTTCTGTGAGGGAGTCTTGTTATGGGAGACCCTGCCCCAGGGTGATTCTTGTCTCCCCCCCGTGTTCCTAGAGATGGGAATGGGAGACCCCTGACATCTCCGGACCCCGGGGGGGGTGATATACCTTCAAGCCCGGTGCCCTGGCTTGCGTTCTGCTCTCTGGACCATTGTCCAGTTGGTTCCTTAACTCTGGCCTTCAGTCTAACCTGAAGGTTTGTGCTTCTTGCTCTTTCCTCTGTGGAGTTTCACAGCAAAGCACTTGGGTGAGTGGAATAGGGCAGTAGTGCCCCCCCCCCGGTCATTAGCGAGTCCTTTGGACCTCTGCTGGGGTGTTGTAGGGTCTCTCACTGCCTCTCCCCTCTCTATCTTTCCTACTCCTTCTTTCATTCTCCCTTCCTTTCTACTAATCCTCCCTTGGCCTGCCTGGAGGTTGGGGCCCCCTGTCCCAGACCCCTAGGTAATATCTCTCCAATTCTGGCCGGCCTTATTTCTTCTTCTGTTTATATTCTTTCCCTTTCCTGTCACTCGGGCTCCCTTGCCCCACCCTCCTCCTTTTCCTCTGTCTTTTTTCTCGCCCTCTATGGCGTGCAGAACTGAGTGCAGGAGGTCAGTGTTGATTACTGACCAACCCGCGAGCGGCATGCAGTGTGTCAGCCTTGAGGGTAGCACTGTCGCAGTGCCAGCTCCTCCCACTAGGAGCAAAAAAGAAAAAACTCCCACTGGGAAAAAGCAGAACATCAAGATCGTAGAGAACATTACAGAAGAGAAAAAAAGTACTCTTTTACATCAGCTACGCCTGAAGCAACAGAAAAAAAGGGAAGAAGAAAAATATGCTGTTAAGAATAAGAAACACTCTTTGAATAACAGCACACAGTCTGAAGAATACATATAATTATAATCACACATATAAGTAAGGGAAGAAGGATGAAATGGAGGGAAAAAGAGAAATTTAATAAGATACAGAAAGGTATAGGAAAGGAATCAAACATTAAGGGAGGTAATGGCCTGCACTTCAGTGCACTGTGGTGACAATTGGGCTCATGGAAAAGCACTGGGCCCAGATGGGATAGTTATTGAATTGTATAAACAATATAAACAGATATTGATAGCCAACCTAAAAATATTTGTCAATGCATTCAACAAAGAACAAAAAATTACAGAAACATTTCAAAAGGCAACTATCCAAGTTTTTTATAAAACAGATAGTCTTTCTGAGCTGTGTACCATATAAACCCATCTCCCTATAAAATATTTACAAAAATTATAGCTAAGAGGCTGGAGGTCATCTTACTCCAAATAATAGATACAGATCAAAATGGATTTATTAAAGGAAGATCATTAGCGGAAAATATAAGATACACTATAGATATAATAGCTTTAAAAAAATATACAAGATGCCATATTATGCGCAGTTGACACTGAAAAAGCTTTTGACTTCGTCAAATGGAACTTAATTTTTGTTGTTATGAGGGAGATGGGCTTTGGTGCACAGTTCAGGGGATGACTACGCTTAATATACAGTACACCAACAGCAAGAATAAGAACAAACCATTATATCTCTGATAAAATTTATGTTAAAAAGGGGCACAAGACGGGGTGCCCTCTGTCACCATTAATTTTTGTTGTTATAATGTAAACATTAGCAGTAGCTGTAAGATCAAATACTCAGATACATGGAATTACTATAAAAGATAAAATATATAAATTGAGTCTGTATGCAGACGATGCGCTTCTATGTCTAACACAACTAGAGAAATCATTAAAGGAACTAATAACAATTGCAAACAAATTCAGAAAAATCTTTAGATATAAAATAAATTCGGCTAAGACTATAATTCTTAAATTAGATGATCAAATAAACATAAAAATTACAGATAAATATGGATGTCAACAAACTAATAAACAAATTAATTACTTGAGAGTCACCCTGCAAGGTGCTGGACTCAATCAACTCGTCAAAGCCCCCACTAGGGAAAACGCAGTCCTAGACCTGGTGCTCGCAAACAGCAGCAAGGTCACGGAGGTGGAGGTGGGGTGCCACCTGGGAACAAGTGACCACAAATCGGTCTGGTTCAAGGTCAATACTAAGGAGGAAACAAATCACTCTAAGACATAGGTCCTGGACTCCAGGACGTATTTTGATCAGATGAGAATACCCTTTAGAAATATCCTTGAGTAAATCAAAAAGGGGGGTGGGGTGGAAGTATGCTGGACTAACATAAGAGAGGCGGTAGTAGAGGTCACTGACAGATTTTCCAGACTGGTCAGTAAGACAAGGAAAAGGAAAAATCCTCTCTGGTTCACAAGGGAGGTGGCAGCTGCAGCAAAAGCAAAGAGGCTAGCATTCAAAAAATACAAGGACTCACAAGCAACAAGGATAGGGATGTTTACAAAAGCAGCTTGAGGGAGGCTTCTAGGGTGACTGGAGCGGCAAAGGCACAAACTGAGGTGGAAATTGCACGGGTTAAAAGGAGGTAAGAAAAACATCTTTAGGTACACAAGTGACAAAAGGAAAAATGGATGGTATTGTTAGACTAATAAGCAGTGATGGGAAGAAGATAGAAGACGGAGAGAAGGCAGAGGTCTTAAACGAGTACTTTTGCTCTGTCTTTACAAAGGAGGAGACTGGAAATGGGCACACCAGAGGAGTTAATAATTGCACAAGGGGGGTAGACACAAGCTCTTTCACAGTAGAGAGGGTAAGGACTGAATTCAATAAACTAAAGATAGATAAAGCCATGGGGCCAGATGGCATCCACCCACACGTACTGAGAGAACTAAGGGATGAACTGGCAGCACCTCTAGCAGATCTTTTTAGCAGATCCCTGAGAGAGGGAATTGTTCCAGAAGACTGGAAAAGGGCAATAGTGGTTTCCATACATAAAGGAAGGAGCAGGGAGGTGGCGGGTAACTACCTCAGTCTCACCTCGGTGGTAGGCAAGATGATGGAAACCCTGCTAAAGGAAATAATTTTAACTTTCCTGGAAGTGGCTGGACAACAGACAACATGGCTTCACAGCGGGAAAGTCCTGCCAGACTAATCTGATCCAGTTTTTCAACTCGGTTACTAAGATAGTTGACCGGGGGGAGCCGTGGATGTTATCTACCTTGACTTTAGCAAAGCCTTCAACTCCGTTCCACACAGAACGCTGTTAAAATAAGCTTGTGCATACAGGAGTGGGCAGGAAGTAGTACCATGGGTTAGACGCTGGCTTAGTCATAGGAGCCAGTCGGTGATGGTCAGCGGGGCAGCATTAGGGGATGGGGAGTGACCAGTGGGGTGCCACAGGGGTCCTTCCTGGGTCCTTTACTCTTCAATATTTTCATAAGTGACATCACTGAGGCGCTGGGTAGGAAGGTAAGTCTGTTTGCAGACAACACAAAGATCTGCAACAAAGTGGACACTGCTCAGGGAGTGGAAAAAATGAAAAGTGACCTGTTCAAGCTAGAAAAATGGTCCAACAAAAAATGCAAAAAAAAATTGCTAAGTGACGCATCTGGGCAGGAGCAACCCAGGGATGGTCTACTATCTGGAAGGGGAGCAGGTAACAGCCACCAAACAGGAGTGGGATCTTGGGGTCATCATCTCTGTTACTTAAAAGTGGTCAGACAATGTGAAAAAATGGCGCAAAAAGTCAGCAAAATGCTGGGATGTATAGAAAGAGGGAAGAGATCATGCCACTATACAAGTCCCTGGTAAGGCCCCACCCTGAGTACTGCGTACAGTTCTGGAGGCCTTATCTCAGGAAGGACATGGATAGACTAGAGACGGTACAGAGGAGGGCAACAAAAATGGTACAAGGGCTCCATGAATTGCCATATGAAAGGAGATTATGGCAAATCAACATGTACTCACTGGAGCAGTGCAGAGATAGTGGTGATATGAGAGAGCCATTCAAGTTCCTGAAGGGCATAAACGGAGTCCCTACCCAGGAACTCTTTCTGATCAATAGCTCCACAAGGACAAGGGGTCATAAAATGAAATTAAGGGGAGGGAGGTTCCGGGGTAACGTACATAAGTTATTCTTTACAGAAAGGGTGGTGGCTCCATGGAATAGACTACTTTCGGAAGTCATTGACCCCAAAACAGTAGAGCAGTTTAAATCTGTTTGGGATAGGCATAAGGGGATTGTCTCCAAGAAATTCTAACCGGGGGGGGGGGGGAGCACTCAGGGCAGACTAGATGGATCTTTGGTCCCCATCTGCTGTCACTTTCTGTGTTTCTAAAATAACATCTAAAACAGATCAGTTATATGATGCCATTTATATTGCTATTATAAGTGAAATAAAAGATCAGCTCAACAGATGGAACTCTCTACCCTTAACATTAATAGGCTGTATAAATACAATAAAGATGAAAATTGTACCTCGATTAATCTTTTTGTTTCAGGCTCTTGCTATTCCCTGTGCCATAACATTTCTTTGCAAAACTCAAAACACTTACAACTAATTTTATCTGGAAAAACAAAAAGACAATAACAGCTTATTCTATTTTAACATTACCTAAAAGCAGAGGAGGGTTAGCTTTACTGGATATGCATACATATTATATGGCAGCTCAAATTGCAAATATATGGAACTGGATAAAAGAACCAGAACAGGTTCCTAAATCTGTAACATTAGAACAAGAAACGCATCCTTTTCCAAAACTAAGAAACTTACTGTATTCTGCATATGATCAAAAACCAAAAAATACAAAGATATGTACAACAAAAACTACTATTCAGGTGTGGATAAAAGCACACCAAATAGTAAAAGAACAAACAGTTTTATCAGAATTCACACCAATCCACTTAAATTATAATTTCACTCCATCAGTTATAGGCAAACACTTTGAAATATGGAAAGAAAAGGATGTACATGAATTAGAAAAGCTATATCAGAATAATAAGATGAAAACATTTGAGCAACTGCAGCAAGAGTTCAATATCCCTAGAAATCAATGTTATCTGTATCAGCAGATTAAAAATGACAGAGAACCAATCAAAACATGAAAAGGAGTCATCTCTATGTAATCTATTTAAATAAAAAACAATAAACTCTAGTTAATCTCCCCAATATATGAACTATTAATTGAGAAAAAAAATCCAATAAGGAACAATTAAGAGTAAGGAAAAAGTGGGGAATAAAATTAGGCTTAAACATAACAGAGGATATGTGGCAAGATATAATATCAACATTTACAGTATAAATAAAAGTAAGGGACTAATAAATTACAACAAATATAAATTAATACGTTGTATAGAACATATTATATGCTATTCAGACTACATAATATAACAAAAATATTGCAGAAGACTGTCCAAGGTGTGCTACCACATCAGGCACTTTTTCCATATGTTGCACTCTCGCCCTTGTCTGTCAGATTTCTGGCCTAAAATAATAACAATTATGGAAAAGACCATAAGGAAATCTTTAATAATGACACCGCAGCTAACCTTATTAGCTGTACCAACCATATACAAACATATGGACAAAGCACAATAAAAATTCATTGCAATTACATTTATAATTGCAAAAAAGTATACTTTTAAATGGAAGGACAGGACCCCACCTGTGTATGAAACATGGGTTAATTTGATGATAGACATGATGAATTTGGAAAAGATAATATAAATACTGGTGACCATAAATATCAACCGGATTACTGTTTTGTTAAAAATGCATATCAACCGGATTTTGAGTTATTCTGCTCCAAAGGCAATAATAACCCGAAATCTGGTTGATATGACATTCCCCAAAGAAAAGACTTTAAAAACTGTTGCATTCCATTGTTTCACAAAACTTATTTCAGTTGCAGTATTTTTAACTGTTTTATTCTTGTACAGTTCAATTTCTTCAAAAATAAAACTGCACTCTAGCTAAAAAAATGTTTTTCTTTCAAGCTGCTAGAAATACAGTCTAAACCTCTACACCAGCAATTATGAAAAATAAAGGATACATAAGTTTGATGTTATGGATTTCTTTCACACACCCTCAGTGTGTGAGGACCACATAAACCTCTCGAGCGAAGCTCGAGAGTTTTATGGGTCATCACACACCTTGGGTGTTTAAAAAAAAAAAAAAATCTATAACACACACTTACCTATCCATTATTCTCTATATTATATCGAGAATGATTTATTTAAAAAATGTAGCCTAGTATAGCCTAGAGGTTAGAGTAACACACTGTGAATCAGCTTGGTGCACCAGCAGACCTGTTTTTTTTTTGTTAACCAGGAGAGAGACACTAAGCTGAACGCTTGTTTACAGGTATGACCTGGGAGCACAAGGAGGTTAAGTGACTTGCTCAGGGTCACACAGCATGCAAGTGGGGGATGTGGGATTCAGACGTAGGACTCCAGGTTTGCAGCTCAGGGCCTTAAACCACTGCGTTATACTGCCTTCTCCAAACTGTTGGTTTGATTCCCACAACCTCCACTTGCATACTGTTTGACTCTGAGCAAGTCACTTAACCACCCCAGTGCTCTCGGGTCACCCCTGACAGTAGGCACTTGTGCCTAGTGGGCCTTACTTGGTTACCAAAAGAATAAATAAAAAATAAAATTAAAAAAATAAGGGCCCCTTTTCAGGAAATTATAAAACAAGGTATAA
Organism: Neoceratodus forsteri; assembly: GCA_016271365.2. Lineage (NCBI taxonomy): Eukaryota > Metazoa > Chordata > Ceratodontiformes > Ceratodontidae > Neoceratodus > Neoceratodus forsteri. Next base: position 790,094,960 of record CM057454.1, read on the forward strand.
CATAAAATAAGATAGAGTAGTTAGATATCTGGACCCCGTGTTAATGATGTAAAAGACTGACCATTTAATCTTAAGGAAAATCAGATGAAACCTTAGTCTTTATCTTTCAAACACCATGAAGTCTTGCTATATTATGACTTAAAGCAGTTAGCCACAGCACTTGAACTGCCCCGGAGAGGAAACAGTTAACTCCAGGGAGACTGGAGTTCTAAAGCGCGAGAGCGCTATGCCAAAGCTCTATCTGGCAAGTTTCAAATGAAACTGTCAGATTCTTTACTCCGCTTCACTGAACAGTCGCTCCGGAGATCAGCTCCTTCAGCTCGGTTCATTTCTCGGTTCAAGCGAGTATTTTCGGTTCATTTGAACCGCCAAAAAGTATTTATTTTACCGCATTTCGGTTCAAAGCTCTATCTGGTAAACCGTAAGTACAGGATTTAAAGTCTGTGTGGAAAATTAATTATCGGTTCGGTTTTGAACCAATCGGTTTGCTAAAATAAGCATTTCTATTCATATTTTGGGCTTTTTAGAGTGCGGTTCCCGGTTCTCATCGGTTCTAAAAAAACCTATACTTTTGTTTTTTTTTTCAAATACCCGTGACACGGTTAGGAACCGATAAGGGTGTCTTGCCTGGCACTGCCATCAAAAGGGCAAGTTTTTGGATAGGCTGGCATTATGTCTGAGAAACCCAAAAGAAAAACCGGGCCCACTGGGTTTCAACACTGTGATGTCTGTGGGGAAGCCTTTGCCAGGGCTGACCCACACACCACTTGTGTTTATTGTCTGGGGGCTGACCACCTCCTGTCAGACTGCCAGGTGTGTAAAACTTCCTGCAGCCACCCTGGAGAAGAAATTGGGCCGGCTCAGGGAACGAGAGGCCAAAAAGTCTGCTGACCCGGATGGCCAGCCCGGTCCAGCACCCACTGGACCAGAGGGAGTGCCCTCTGACCAGGGCGAGACTTCCTCGGGCAAAAGGAAGGCTGGTTCAGAGGAACCAGTCCCAGTAAAAAAGTCAAAGAAATCAGCAGGTCTGGAGTCCAAAATTGTCTCTCTAACTGCAGCAGAGATAGCTAAAGCCATACAGATTGTCCAGTCACTGTCTCAGGGATCTGTCGAACCACCAACAGGTAGCAAAAGGTTGGTTCGTTCAGTTCCAGTGGTTCAAGAGTATGATGTTGAGGAATTTATGAACCACAGGAGGGAGGAGGAATTTGATCATTATATATGTGGCTGGGAGGGTCTGGGCGTGCCCATTGAACGGACATTTCTCCAGACAGACCTTTAGAATCTCCCTTATGCTGTCTGAGTCCCTTCTCATTTTATGTTTTATAAAAAAGTTGCAGAAACCCTCCAGCTTCCTTTAGAAGAGGCTGTGGATGAGCAAGAGGAGCCTGATTATGTAGAAATGATGGCTATACCAGAGTCTAGGAGGTTGTCTATTCCTTTGCATAAGTCATTTAGGAAGCAAACAACAAAGATTTAAAAAAATCCTCATTCTGTCCCTCCTGTAGATAAAAAAATGGACAGAAGGTATACTTTGTCAGGCCCTGATACAGACTTCCTCACTGAGCAGTGTAGTCGTGTAGGTGTGGTACAAGCTGCAGCCTGTGACAAGGCTAATATTCCCCTGGCCTCACATCCTCCTGATAAGGATTCCAGGAAGATTGATGCCATGGCGAAAAAACAATATATGGCAGCTTCTTTGGGACTCAGGCAGGCAAATTATATGCTTATGTGGCTAGATATCAGAAATCTAGATGGGACACAGTATTGCAGTTAGCCAAGCAGACCCATGGCCAGCTGGCTGAGTGAGTTGGAACAGGTGGCTGCTGATGGCATTGAAGCCTCTAAAGTTCAATTTCATACTGCTGTTGATGTTAATGATGTTTCCTCTAGGGTCATGGCCACTTCTGTAGCTTTCCGTAGGTTGGCATGGCTCAGATGCACTAATCTGTCCCAAGATACTCAGTCAAAGGCTTTGGATTTTCCTGTAGTGGGAAATTCTCTGTTTGGGGAACAAACAGAAAATTATATGAAAAAGATGGATGAATACAGAACTACCTACAAAAGTGCCAGGCCAAGGAGGGCATGCCACTCCACAAAGCACGCTCCCAGAATGAGGGGCAGGCCTTTCCACAGGCCTTTTACCAATCTCAAGCCTCCTCTGCGTTTGCACAGAGGGTTTCTTCAGAGGCAGAGGTAGACGGGCACAAGTAAACCGTCCCTCCCTCAGCCTAAGGCTGTTGCTACAGGCACCCTGATGGGGTGCCCAGGGCCGGTTCTCCTGTACTGGTGGGGGCAGGTTGGCTTATTTCAGCCAGAACTGGCTGTCCCTAACCGGACAGATGGGTTCTGGAGGTAGTAAGCCAGGGTCTGGTTCTCAGCTTCAAACAGTTTCCAAAGATGAGAGCCAGACATTTTCCACCTGCAAATCCTTCAGAAGCCCTTGCTTTGGAAGCAGAGGTTTCTTCTCTTCTAGACTGCAAAGCAGTGGAAAGGGTCCCTCCTTGCCACCAGGGCAAGGGGCTGTACTCAAGATACTTTCTTACCCCAAAAAAGACAGGAGAATGGCGGCCCATTCTAGATTTAAGGTACCTGAACAAGCATCTTTTGAAACCAAAGTTCAAAATGTTAACTCTGGCAATGATTTTGCCTTCCCTGAGGCCAGGGGACTGGCTAGCTTCCCTGGACCTCAAGGATGCCTATTTTCATGTCCTGATCAGGCCTTCTCACGAAAGTACCTCAGGTTGAACTGCCCTCAGGCCACTACCAGTTCAGAGCAATGCCCTTGACCTTACCTCTGCTCCAAGGGTATTCACAAAATGTCTAGCTGTGGTAGTGGCTCATTTAAAAGGCAAGGGTTGCTGTGTTTCCTTACCTGGACGACTGGCTCATAGTGGGTCAGTCTCCAGATCAGGTAAAATCCCACTTGCAAGTCACCCAGCAGCTTCTCACTTCCTGGGATTCCTGCTGAATTTACCAAAGTCAGTTCTGGAACCAGTTCAGGTACTAACTTTCATAGGTGCAGAATTGAACACAAAGTTAGCCAGGGCATTTCTCCCTCGGAAAGGGTAGACAGACTCATTGCCCTGGCATCCTCCTTTACCCTACGGGTCTCTGACCAGCAAGGCATTTCTGCAACTCCTAGGGCACATGGCTGCTTCCACAGCTGTTGTGCAAGGAGCAAGATTCCAGATGAGGGACATTCAGTTCCATTTGAGGGCCTATTGGTCTCAAAGGAGGGACCCCCTTACCAAATTAGTCCCAGTGACCCAAACTTTGATCCTGGCTCTCCAGTGGTGGCAGGATCAAAGCAATCTAACACAAGGGGTTCCCTTCATTCCCGTTTCCCACTCCCTCACCACGGATGCCTCCCTGCTAGGGTGGGGGGCTCACTTGGGCGACCTTTCCACTCAGGGAGTGTGGTCCCCTCAGGAATCTCTGCTCCACATCAATCTTTTGGAACTCAGAGCTGTCTTTTTAGCTCTTCAGGTTTTTTCAGCTTCTGTCCAGAACAAAGTAGTTCAAGTCAGGACAGACAACACCACAACAGTGTGGTACATCAACAAGCAAGGGGGCACTCGGTCATCAGCCTTGTGCACCGAAGCAATGAAGTTGTGGTCTTTGGCTTACTCCTGAACACCTCCTGATAGCAGTTCACCTTCCAGGAAGGACAATGTCCTGGCGGATGCCCTCAGCAGGATTTCTCAGGGCCATCACGAATGGGCTCTGAATCCTCAGGTGCTGGGGTGGTCTTTGCCAGATGGGGCACCCTCAGATAGATCTTTGCAGCCCCAGACAACCACCAACTTCCTCTATTTTTGCAGGCCTCCAGTGCTGGGCTCAGTCCCTCTGGACGCCTTTCTGTTGGATTGGAAGGGAAGTTCCTATATGCCTTTCCCCTTCCTCTTCTCTTCAGGGTATTAGTAAAATCAGATCTCAGCCCTGCAAAGTGATTCTGATTGCTCCAGATTGGGCCAGACAGCCCTGGTACCCTCTGCTTCTGTCCCTGACAGTCCACCCTGCCCTGAGCTTGCCCAGAGTCCACGACCTGCTGGCCTGTGCACAGGGGAGAGTGTGGTATCCGGACCTCAAATCCCTCCATCTCAAGGCTTGGCTCTTGAGGAGTTAGAATTTACTGATTTACACCTTTCCCAAGGTGTCCTGGATATTTTAAAGGCTTCAAGGAAGCCTTCCACTAGGGCCACTTACAATTCTAAGTTGAAGAGGTTTTCCATTTGGTGTTCTGAGAAACAAATTGTCCCAGAATCTGCTGATTTGCCCATTTTACTGGACTATTTGGTCCATTTAAATTCCTTAGGCCTTAGGCCAGCTACCTTAAAGGTTCATCTGGCGGCTGTCTCTGCTTTTGTATCAGCAGGGAAGCCTGCTTCTCTTTCCTCTCATCCTGTGTTTTCCAAGTTTTTTAAGGGGTTACTTCACACTAACCCGCCTTTTCGGGAACCAGCTCCTGCCTGGGACCTGAATATTTACATTGCTCAGTTAATGCAACCCCCTTGAGCCTCTGTCTTCAGCAGATCTCAAGTTTCTAACTTGGAAAACTGTTTTTCTAGTGGCTTCACTTCTGCCAGGCATAAGTGAATTACAAGCCCTGTCAGTGGAAAAGATTTTATATCTTTTCACAGAGATAAGGTAGTCCTTAGGACTAACAGAAAGTTTTGCCTAAAGTGGTTTCAGATTTCCATCTGAACCAATCCATCTCTCTTCAGTATTTTCACTGAGCATTCTTCCTCGGGTGAGAGGAGACTGCACAGTTGGCGATCAAAAGAGCTTTAAGCTACTATTTGGAGCGCACCAAGGGTCACAGGTTCGGATCCTCCAACTCTTCCTTACCTATGGCGAGGTTAGCAAGGGAAACCTGCCACTAAGAGGACAATTGCAAGGTGGATTGTCTCTTGTATCCAATTTTGTTACCAAAAACTAGGTAGAGAACCCCCCTCAGGACTGAGGGCTCACTCCACCAGGGTACAGCTGCATCTCTAGCGGCTGCTAGAGATATTCCCATTCTGGAAATCTGTCAAGCTGCTACTTGGAAAACAGTTCACACTTTTACAAGCATTATTCCTGGATGTCCAGTCAGAGAGATGCTCGTTTGGCACAGCTGTGCTTCAGCCTATTTCCTAAGTGAGGTTCTGACCCTCCTCCATGGAGGTACTGCTGTGTAATCTGCTTTAAGTCATAATATAGCAAGACTTCATGGTGTTTGAAGAAAAAATTACTCACCTTAGTAATTGCTTTTCTTCTCATGGAGTCTTGCTATATTATGACCACCCCCCCAACCTGCCCCTCTCAGAACTTCTACTTGGGTAGGGGTTGGCAAATTAGTGCAAGCACTGTGTCATGCCATTTTAGTTCTTCCCTTTCCCCCCTTTTATTTAGGGTTAGGGAACTAGGTATTTCTGTTTTTTAAGTAATATATGGCCCCCTTCCGGGACTTGAGTCTTTTGGGGAAGGGGGGTCTAATAGTGCTTGTTAGGGGTGAAACTAATATTATTATCATTGTTATTATTATTATTGCTCTTGTTGTTGTTGTGTTCGCTGTTGTTATTCCTACTAGTAGGTAGCCACTTGGCTAGTGTAGAGCTTTCCACACAGACTTGCTGCTTAGTATTAGCTGCATAAAGATCTGACAGTTTCATTTGAAACTTGCCAGTTAGAGCTTTGGCGTAGCGCTCTCGCGCTTTAGAACTCCAGTCTCCCTGGAGTTAACTGTTTCCTCTCCGGGGCAGTTCAAGTGCTGTGGCTAACTGCTTTAAGTCATAATATAGCAAGACTCCATGAGAAGAAAAGCAATTACTAAGGTGAGTAATTTTTTCTTTTCTGAACCATTAAAAAACTAGAAACAAAATACATTGAATCAAACCATATATCTTCCTGTGCATTATCTGGAGCATGCTAAGATGATTTACATGGAACACTACGTTTTAGGGTTGTCACGGTATGAAATTTTGACCGTATGATAACCGTGGTGTGTGATACGCGATTTATCGTGATACCCTGTGATATAATACATTCCAATGGAAAACCTAAATATTCAAAATAATGCAATTTTAACCAAATTTTACACGTAAAAGCAGTTAAAATATTAGTAAATGACACATTATGAATTTAATGAGAGAAAATAAAGATAATAAGTCAATGTAATTAATATGTGCAAAAGAAATATATTTTTTATTGACCAAGTCAGATTCCTCCAGACCTGATGATGAGCATGGAGCTTCGAGCACTGCAAGTAGATTTATGTAAAAAAAAAATTTTTCATTTAATTGCAGTCTGAAACGTGAGTGACATACCGTTATAAGTAAAGTGTTTTATTGTACTCTTAGCTTACAGCAAAATACTACCAATACCAAAGTACTATACAAAATAGCACAGTGAGAACGAGTAGTAAGTTGTTTGATTTACATTTTTGTTTTGTTAAATTGTCAGTAACTTAAAGATGAGAGTTGATGAATACGAAAGGAATGTCCAGTCACTCCACTCCTGGTGGTGCAGACTAGAGTTGCAGATGCAGACAGAGTTGCACTTCACTGAAGTAGTGTGCTACTAGCTTTAGAAGCAGGCACAGCAAGAGCACTACTCAGAATCAGAACAGTTCTGATTGGAAAATCAAAGCTCACTGTCTCGCTGGGACTAGGCGGAGTGTCCCTCCTCCATCCTCACCTCACAGCCTGGGGCAGTATAGCCTAGAGGGCGGGCAGTATAGCTTAGAGATTAGAGGAATGAGGTGTGAACGAGCTTGGTACATCCAGCAGCCTAGACCCGAGTTTTATTCTCACAACCTCCACTTGCATACTGTGCGACTCTGAGGAAGTCACTTAACCGTGCAGTGCTCCCAGGTCGCCCCTGAAAACAGGCACTTGTGCCTAGTTGGCCTAACCCGGTTACCAAAGACTAAAAAATAAAATAAATAAATAAATATTTAAGGCTGGCCTTCAGGAAATATAAGGGAACACAGCGGGATGAAGATAGGAAGGCATACCAAACTGCCCTAAGGGAGGCAAAGAAGGCAGTAAGGCAGGCAAAGTCCCAAACTGAGGAAGCACTAGCACGAACAGTAAAAGAAGGTGACAAGACTTTCTATAGATACAATAGTGAAAGGAGAAAGTCCAGAGAGGGTATTGCTGTGCTCAAAGGAGAAAAGGGGGCATGTGAGAAGGAGGACCCTGTAAAAGCATCTATCCTAAATATATACTTTTGCTCAGTATTTACTGAAGAGAAGGCAGGGCAGGGCCCACAGCTCAGCACCATGGACACAGGGGGGAGGGAGGTGAGCACTACTCCCTTCACAAAGAAAGAGTCCTACAAGAGCTGCTAAGTTCAGGAGGACAAGGCAATGGGACCTGATGGCATACATCCCAGGGTACTTAAGGAGCTAAGGGTGGAACTAGCAGAGCCATTAGCAGAACTGTTTAGTGAGTCTCTGAGCACAGGAGAGGTCCCAGAAGACTGGAGAAGGGCTCATGTGATCCCGCTCCACAAGAGTGGTAGCAGGGAGGAGGCAGGGAACTACAGACCAGTCAGTCTTACCTCAGTAGTGGGCAAGATTATGGAGGCACTCCTTAAGGAAAGGATAGTGCAACCCCTGGAATCCATAGGGGCACAGGATCCAAGACAGCATGGGTTTACAAAAGGAAGGTCCTGTCAAACTAATCTCATAGAATTCTTTGACTGGGTAACCAGAGTGGTGGACCAAAGGGGAGCAGTTGATGTCGCCTACCTTGACTTCAGCAAAGCTTTCAACACTGTTCCACATAGAAGATTGACAAACAAGATGGGTAGGCTCAGGATGAGTCAGAAGTTGGTCAACTGGGTGGCAAACTGGTTGACGGGCAGAAAACAGAGAGTGGTGGTAAATGGTATACAGTCAGAAGAGATGCAAGTCACAAGTGGGGTACCTCAGGGATCAGTTCTGGGGCCAGTCCTCTTCAATATCTTCATTAGTGACATTGCAGATGGACTAGAGGGTAAGGCTTGTCTGTTTGCAGATGACACCAAGATCTGCAACAGAGTTGATGATCCAGATGGGGTGGGCAGAATGAGAAGAGATCTGGATAAACTAGCAAAATGGTCAGAAGAGTGGCAACTGGGATTTAATGCAAAGAAGTGCAAGATCATGCACATAGGGAAGAGAAACCCTGAAGCCACCTATAGGCTGGGAGGGGAGTTTCTGGCGGTCACAAAGGAAGAAAGAGACTTGGGCATCATCATCATCGATGACATGAAATCATCCAAGCAGACTCCTAAAGCAGTAGGTAAGGCTAGGGGGATGTTAGGGTCTATTAGTAGGGGTATCACAAGTCGTAAGAGGGAGGTAATAATCCTTCTTTACAAGACACTGGTTAGGCCCCATCTGGAGTACTGCATTCAGTACTGGAGGCCACACCTTCACAAGGACATTAACCAAATTGAGGCAGTCCAGAGAAGGGCAACCAAAATGGTGCAGGGACTGCATCAGAAGACATATGAGGACAGATTAACGGAGCTCAATATGTATATGCTTGAGCAAAGGAGGGAGAGAGGTGATATGATCAAAACATTCAAACATCTTGAGGGCATTAACAAGGTGAAAGAGTCTAACATGTTTAAATATTAGAAAAATAGCAGGACAAGAGGACACAGCATGAGACTAGAGGGAGGCCGATTAAGGGGGAATGTGAGGAAATTCTTTTCACAGAAAGGGTGGTGGATGTATGGAATGGCCTACCTCAGGAAGTGGTGGCTATGAATACAGTGCAGGGCTTCAAACAGGCATGGGATAGGCATAAGGGAGCAATACAGATGAGTATGAATAGATAGACCACTGACAGAGCAAAGGCCGATGGCACATTTATAAGGTAGAAAAAGAAATGGGCAGACTGGATGGGCCTTGCGGTCTTTATCTGCCGTCAACTTCTATGTTTCTATCCCTCCAAGACCCCGTCCCCCCAGTCCACTCAAGTTAAGTTAGTAAAAGTAATAGTAAGTAGTGCACATAAATTTGGAGAGATTTGTGTTCTTCATATTTACTTTCTCAATGTAGTACCCTACCACCTCAACGACAACCACAACACAACTCCTGCCTGCAATCACCACTCACTGTGTCCAAGACTTTGAGTCCAAGCCAACAGCCAGAGCCAATCGGCTGAGCTAAGCCAACTGTGAGAGATGGTGGCATTTAAAGGAATTAGCCTATATATCCCAAATGTCATGGTGGCTGCCTGGCTGTGTTTTTCCTTTTTTAATATAATAGGTATTTAGCTACAGTAGCCTCCATCTGATGTAGTGAGCCAATGTGAGTTGCTTGCTTGACTTTCTTAGGTTGAGTCAGTCATGCTATACTGTGACTCAATTGAGTTGTGTGACTGTGACATGAGTCAAGTCTGACAGTAAAGGAATCAGCTTATATATCCTCAAATGCCGTGGCAGTAGCAGGCACTCACTGGCTGCTTTTTTTTCTTTTTTTAAGGTAGGTAATAGGTATTTAACTACAGTAGCCTCCAGCTGAGGCAGTGAGCTAATGCGAGTTGCTTGCTTGACTTGCTTTGGTTGAGTGAGTTGTGCTATTGTGAATCAAGTCGAGTCTTGTGACTGTGACATGAGTGCGGTCTGGCACTAAAGGAATCCCCTTATATAGCCTCAATATCATGGCAGTGGTAGGCACTCTGCTTTTTTTTTTTTAAGCTACTAGCTACTTAAGTAATTAAGAAATTTATGAATTTAAATTACTTTTTCCATTGGGTTTTGTTTTAGGTAGCCCCCCCCCCAAGTGACTCAAGTCATCTTGTCGCCACCTTGGCCTTGGGAGTCAAGTCTCGTGATATGATGAGTGATTCAGGAGGACTGGAGTCCTGCATAGCATTAAATGAATTAGCCTATATATCCTCAGTGCCATGGTTGGTGGTTGCTGAGTCAAGTGCCTATAATTGTTAAGCTAGCAGCTAGGCTAAGGGTAATTACGCAATTAAAGTAATTTCTCTTATTGATTTTGTGTTAGGTAGCCCCCAGCCACAGTCAGCCAAGAGCTCAGCTGAGCCAGGCAACCAAAGTTTTGTGACACAGATGACATGAGTCAGTCAGAGAGGACTCATCAGGAGTAGGACTCACTCCGTCCTAGGGACCACTCCAGTGGGGGCATCAGGCGAGCAGACGGAGAGCCATGAAGTGGTCCACAGTGGAACTGGACTGGAGGGACTCGGGGTGCATCAAGCATGCAGATGAGACAAGACAGCAACTTCACTAAATGTGCTAGCTCAGCTGAATAGCCAATGCCAAGTATGAAATATCACAAATCACATCAGGAGGACAGGGGACTCTGACTCGGGTCAGGAAACAACAGCAGCAGATGTCAGAGAATTTGGATTAGCGGTAGAATGCACTCTGGATATGGCATGTGTTGGTGGGTGTCAAATTCGTTATCCACACTGCAGGTGTGCTGGGCAGCAGTGACTTTGTGCTGCAGAATCAGATAGAGAGAGGGGCGGAGAACAACTGGGAATGAAAACTGAAGGAACATACAGACTACTAGGGCTAATTCTTATCACTGAAACTGAAAAACACGGAGTGTAAGCATTATGCAAAACTGCAATTTGCAAATGCAAATGGTACTGGAATCATGGCAATTTTTGTGTCATTATTTAACAATAAAAAATGAACCTGAAAAAGTTCTCTGTGTGTATCTCATTCTCTGTCTGACTAACCTTGACAGTTTTGTGCCTCTGACAGACTGACAGGACTGTCTACTCTCTATAGTTCAAACTTACAATGAATGAACATGAACAAGCATGACCATTTGAGACAGAGCACCAGCAGTAGAACAGTTAACAGTAATGTGAATGAACGATCACTGCGGTCTCATCTATCACTCACTGACTCTGCCGATGAGGTGGCTGACCAGTCTGAGTCTGTACCCACAGTGATAACCAACCACAGTTTGTTAAAACTGTTACCCATAAAGATAAAAACTTAACATGATGATCATTACATGACTTGACAGACATGATGTTTCACAGTGTTACTGTTAACAAAATAACATAACAGATTTTTATACTTGGCCTGGTTACTGCTGCTGATCCCTCCATCACCCCCATTCCATGTCTATTGCTCAAGCCCAATCAACAAATAGATTTAGGATGGCTGGTCGATACCATGCCCCACACCCCTGAGTAGCCAATAGCCAACTCCGAGTCTGCGTGGTTTGGGGAGGGGTGCAGTACCCCCAAATGCAGTGGTGGGATCCCGCGCCAACACTAGAGTGATCTGGTGCTGTTGTCGCTATAGTGTTGGGTGTTGTGGAATTGTCGCACAGGGGGATGTAACCCTCAACAAACGTTTTTTGTTGTTGTTCAACTTTCCTGGAGGGATGTCACTCATTTTGAAACCAGTACATCATTTTCTGCTTCTGTTCCAAATGAACAGCAGAGGAGAGGACAATAATGATGCGCATTGTCCATTTACAGTGTGGCTTTTTGTGCAAGCAGTGTGCTGCACTTTGTTTGTACTGCGCAGTCAGTGTGCATGAGTGATACATTGCACTCACACAGCACACTGACTTGTGTGTCTTTGTTAGCACGGTCTGTTCTCATTATTTACCATTAAGGAAGCAGTTATTACTTCTATATCACTGGTGGCTTAATACTCACATGGCCTCTGTGTGCCTTGTGTGGCACTCTGAGCGACACATACAAATTACGTGATGACTAAAAAATCTTTGTCCTGAAACTGAACATTGAAAATTAAAAAATGGAAGGAAGATGTCAAAAGACTGACTTAAATTTTATTGAAGGTCTCTCAACTGACATCATCAGTCTACTTATGGATTGGACACGTGAGGACACCTAAACCTAACCCTACTAATCTGTACAGCACTGCAACAGACAGCGGACATCGCATCCACAAAACAATTTTGGCACGAAAAAGAAGCCTCCTCAAACTCTTGCATCAGGGAGAATTGGCGTGTAAGGGACAGTTGTCCCTGAAAATGCAAAAAAAAAAACTAATTGAAAGATCTCAATACCGCGGTATACCTTGAATCACGGTTATCGCGGTATCAGAAATTGTCCATGGTATCAATACCGTGACTTCTGACACCGCGGTATACCGTGACACCGTCATACCGTGACAACCCTACTGCGTTTCTAGTTTGATTGCACTAAGGACAGCAGAAAGTCCTTTTAGCTTTTTGTTTTATTCACCCTGGTAAAGAGTGTGCCTCTGTGTGTAAACAGACAGTGTTTGTCCAAATAGGTGCCTAACTGTACTGTATTCTGTTATAGGAAGTACAGTGAGAAACGCAGAGTTTATATAAGTCTTTGATTACCAGGTAGGTGCACTGATCCAAAGGACCGTTTTCAGGCAAGACCCGGACCAACAATTTGGTACAAAAGAGTTACAGACAGATTACAAAGGCATACAATAATTACAGTACAGTTTACAATGAATTGGAGGGTAGGGTGGCATACACACAGTGGGGATAATAGTACACAACTGAGCAATTCCAGAATACATACCACAATGATTCACAGGCAAAAGGTAATCAGGCAGTAATACAGGGGATATCAGGTGCAGAAAACAGGCACAAAGTGCTATGCGGTGTGACAACTATAAGAGCAGAGTTGGCAGATACGGTAGGTGGGAAGAATAGCAAATCGAGAGAGATTACCCTGGTGAGCACAAGCATTTGGCTTCAGTCAACAACCAGGTTTTGAGACAATGTTTGAAAGTGCTGTGGGTATCAGCCGAACTGAAGGATGCAGGGAGTCTGTTCCAGAGAGAGGGAGCAGCAACTGACGGTGCTTTGCCACCCATTACTGTAGAGGGGGAGCTTAGATGTATAGTAGCTTTGTCGGCAGAAATAGACCACTTGATCCACCCAGTCTGCCCTGATGGTCTCTGCCTAGCCAGTCTTTGCAAACCCTAAATGGCCTCTGATGACCCTCCCTCCTCCCTGTGCATTTGCTAAAATTCCCCTATGTCTGTCCCACACATGCTTTAAGCGACCTACTGTTTTTGCCTCCACCATGTCCGCTGGCAGCCTATTCCAGGCGTCCACCACTTTTTCGGTGAAATAGTACTTCCTCACATCCCTCTTAAACTCCCCTCACTCCTAGCTTCACCATGCGCCCTTTAATCCTGGTACTCTCTCTCATTTGAAAGGGACTCGCCTCATGTACCCCGTTCACCTCTGTGATGTACTTATAGGTCTCATCATGTCCCCTCTCCTTTCTTCAGGGGGTACATGTTGTGATCGCTGTCTTTCCTTGTAGGACTTTTGATGCAACCTTGGCACCATTTTAGTTGCCCTCTTGTGGACTGCCTCCTCCCTGTCTGTATTCTTTCCGAGATGCGACCTCAAGAACCAGACACAGCACTTCAGGTGGGTCTCCTAAGTGAGTGGTAAAGTGACAACACCCCCTCCCTTGTTCTCCTGGAGATGCGGTTATCTATACATCCCTCCATTCCACTGGCCCTACCCACTGCTTTGTCACACTGCTCTGCCACTTTGAGGTCATCAGGTATGATAATCGCATGATCCCTTTCCTGCTTAGTGGCTGTCAGTACCTCCCTCCATTCTAAACTCAACTAACTGCTGGGTTCCTTTGCCCTACACACGATTTTGCACTTTTTTGCATTGAACCCCAACAGCCATGCTGTTGACCACTTCTTTAGTTTCCCAAGGTACCTACACACTCTCTTCCGTTCCCTTTTGGTGTAATCTGCAAAAAGGTATACCTTCCCTTCCAGCTGTTGTTTTGCGGTGTCACTTATGAAGGTATTGAAGAGACCTGGTCACAGTACAGAGCCCTGCGGCACCCTGCTTGTCACTCACCCCTCATTAGAGTGTGTGCCGTTAGCCACCACCCTTTTTTGCCTATCCATTAGCAGTTCCTTACCCAGTTCACCACTTTTGAGGCTGTTCAGTTTTTTTTATCAGTCTGCTATACAGCGCTGTGTTGAAATGCCTTGCTAGAGGCTACATCCACTGTCCTCCCCTGATATATTTCCCTGGTCACCCAGTCGAAGAAATCAATCTGATTTGTCTGGCATGACCCCCACCCCCATTGGATTCAGGGTGCTTTACCAACCTTTCCTGTAACAGAGTTTCAATTAATTTCTCCAGCACTGATGTGAGACTGGCCTGTTTTGCTGTCCTTCTCCCTGCTGCTGCTCTTGTGGAGATGGACCACTTCTGCTTTCCTCCTGTCCACTGAAACCATGCCTGTTTCCAGTGAGTTGTTGAACAAAGCTGTCAGTGGGGCAGTTAGCACCTTCCTGAGTTCGTTTAGTACCTTTGGGTGTATCCTGTCTGGCCCCATAGCCTTGTCCTTGTGTTCACCCTCCACTTTGTTCCTGCTGCTCTTTGGTGTCTTTCCCCCAATCCACTGTGAAGACTGCGCAGAAGTACAGTACCTGTTTAGGATGTCTGTTTTTATCCCTTGATCCTCTTCTGCACAGTCTCCACCTGCTGCCCTCCTTATCCACACTATCCCTCCCCTTGCATTACTCTTCTCACTTATATACCTGAAGAAAGCCTTATCTCATTTAGCCACCCCTTTGACTGTCCTTTTCTCTGTCTGTGCCTTTGCTTCCATCACTGCCTTTCCTGCTACCCTCTGTTTTAATTGGGATGCCAGGTCCACTGTGCCTTATTCATATCCAAATACTGATTTGCGTCCCTTCCCTCTTACCTCTCATCACTCCTCTCCGTTCCCTCATCCCCTCTGTCTCCTGCTTCCTCCGCTCTAGGGATCCTCACACCTTCGCTATTCCTCATCCTCGTTCCTCTACTGAGCAGTCAGCATTTTTCTATTGTTTCCCATCACTTTGGAACCAGCTGCTGTGTTCCTTCTGCTTCACTGCCTCCCCCTGGCTCCCTCAGGTATGAGCTGACACTCCTTCCCCACCGCTCCTGTTTTCACTCTGCTTGACTGTTCACCTTGCTTTTGGCTCCTTCCCGTAGTTTAGGGGTAGCTGAAACACTCTACTTTGTTGTTTCTGCCTTGATTGCTCATTTTGCATGTACTCCTGTAATTAATTTGTGTTCTTTGATTGCTCTTTATTGTAACTGCAGATTGTGCCTACGCTGTGTATTTGTATCCCCTATTCCCTGCCCCTGGGTCACACCTGGAAATAAGCCTGGTCTCAGTGTGCCTTTTCTGGTCACCAATTTTCAATTGCGTAAATCCCTCCCTCTGTGTCTCCATATACTACCTGAATGCTACCCCTCTAGAGGCATGGATATAGTTCACATCCACACTCTGGCAGTTCCACTGGTACAGTCTGATTTGCCGGACATCTTTAAGCTAAGCTCCTAACACCACCTGGGAGGTATATTCTCCAGCTGTGCCCTGTGATTTCAGATCTTTCTTTCTGCTGGAAGAACAGGTCAGTTCCTTTGCTGCTATTGCTTAGGATCTAGTGTGCTATAGGCAAGCTTTGTTTCTGAATTTTTTTCTAGTTTCGACTTTCTTTCCTTGGTTTCTTTGACTCTCCTTGTAGATCATCGATGGAACAATGGCAATGGAAGCCAGGATTCAAGTTCTGCCTTTAGTGCCGGCAGAAGATGTTGGTCACTGACCCACACACCATGTGCGTTTATTGCCTGTGTGGGCAGCACGATGGGGGTCGAGTGTTTCCTTTGTCTTAGCATGCTTCCTGAGTCCCTTGAAGATGGGAAGATAGAGTTGTTGCTGGGTCGGCTTTCTGAATGGGATCTAAAGGGACCACCGTAAGGGCTGAAAGAAGATCTCAGCTGCATCTGGGTTGGTGCAGCAGCTTGCGGCCCTTGAGGCAAAAGTGACGGCTGCTACAGCAGCCACCTCCTTGATCTCCGTGCTGTTCCTGGCTGGGGCCAGCCCAGTGTCGGAGTGTCATTCACTAAAGGCTTCTGGGAAATGTGTTTAGCCTTCTAAACCCTGAGGAAAAACCCTATCCACTGTGGTTCCATGCACAAGCACTCTCTGTGCCAGTTGTGGGACCATGAGAAATTGAGGTCCTCCTGGTCCCTAAACTCACCCAACTGCTCAGCGATGGTTGCGCTCTCTTCTTTCAAGAGACAGGTCGAGGGCTCTTCGGTTCCCCTTTTGAGCCAGTTGACTTTGACTCCGGTCAAGCAGACCATGGAGATTTTCCTCTAGTCTGTCGACCAGCTGTCAGACAAGGTTGAGGATTCAACCTCGCAGACCCCATGCTCCCCATCCTCACTCAGGAGGCTGTGGATCAGTCAGTGTCCCTGTCCAGCCCTTGGCAGGTTCTACCACCACTGGCAGTTGAGCCATCAGTGCCCATGTCATTTAACATGGGCAGGCAAATGGTATACCACAAGCCAGAACGCTTCCCTCCCCATCAATAGTCTGGTTGAGGCTGCGTCGAGGCATTCTTGCTCTTGATCCCACTTGATCGAGAGGCATTGCTGTTGATGCTTCTTGACCTCCTTGTCCTTGGGTGTGGAGAGGCACCATCGCAAGCTGCGCTGGTGGTATGAGGAGCTCCTCTGACAACAGTGGGCTATTGCAGGGTAGGGCTCTAGCCCATGGACCTCCAGTCATCTGGCATCTGCCAGTCATGCCCTTGCCTGTCCATGCTGAGCAGGTGCTTCCCACAGTTGGCTCTCCACCCCCTTCTGGGGGAGCTGCCATCACCACAGCTGATGGTGGGTGCACTAACCAAGGAGGCCGGTTTAGCCACCAGTGTGCCAGGCTGGTTGTTGGTACATTTCACCCAGTCTGAAGGTATTGGGTGATCTGTGTTGGGAAACAATTGAGGGCTATTTTTGAGGAGTTCTTATATGACAGGATGACATGACAGCTTCAAGAGAGGCTGGGATAGGTGTAGGGTGAAGGTAAAGATCATGGGTAGGGAGGATGAGCGGAGGGGGGAAGGGACAGTAGCTCAAGCTGTGAACCCTGCAATACGAGCAAACTAGATAAACCAAATGGCTTTCTTCTGCTGGCTTCTTTGTGTGTTCGTATGTATATCACAAGTCCATGACCTCTTCAGGGACTCCCCTCCTTGACGGGTCGAGGAGCTGTCTACAGAGCACGGCTCATGCTTCTCCGCCTGATATTGAAGTCCATGTCAGTCCTGCTACAGTCAGTCCGGAAAAGGGCTAAGTACCTTTTACGGACATTGTGGATAAGGATGTATTCCCAGGGATTGCCTTTCCCCTGGCTGAAGCTATTTTGGGACTGGCCCTGGAGCTTTGGCAGCATCTAGCATCCTACCCGTCACCCTCTACCCGTATGGTCCGTAACTGTGCAGTCCCTACTCGGTCTTCTTTCTGGGTTCTCAGACCACCCCTTTGAGGAGGGGATGAGACTGATTCAGTGTTCTGCAAGCCTGGAAACTGGGGGACATGGACAAGCCTCCAGACAAGGAGTCCTATAAGATTGACCATGCTGTGAAAAAGTTGCATGCTGCAGCATCCTTTGTTCTCCATCAGGCTAGTTATGCCTTGATGATCAATTTTGATCACTGCCTGATGGGAGGTTTTGATGCAGTCCTCCCTCACCTCCCAACTGATCAGTCGGCGGTGATGGCCATCAGAGACCGAGGTCAGTTACTGCCTAAACACCAGCTCCAGATCGCCTTGGATGTGGGAGATTTACATGCTCGTGCCATGGCAGTAGTCATCTCCATGTGTTGCAGGGCCTGGCTGCATCTGTCCACCTTCACGGCAGTCACCCAGCACACGCTGGCCAATGTCCCTTTCTTCGGCTCTGACCTGTTTGGCCCTGGGATGGAATGACATGTTACCCATATTAAAAAGTCCAGTGCCACCCTGAATTCTGTTGCATTGTCCCAGAAGGACTTGAGGAAGAAGCCTTGGAAGCAGGCTTCCCAATACTGGTCCTTTCAGCCACAGCCTCCTCAGCAGCAGCCCCAGCAAGGGCAGTACCAGTCCTGGCGCCCAAAGCCCAGATCTGAGGGCCAGGGTCCTAAAAAAAGGGGGTAGGGGTGTTGTTGCCCTCCTGGTTGCAGCCACCAATGTCCCCGCCAAATCTGCCTAATGACTGGTTGAGGGTGTCATCCCTTCGCCCTCTTGTCTTTGTCTGCAGTCCCCATAGGAGGTCAACTACGTCACTTCTTGCCACATTGCTGTGCTATCACGACGGACAAGTGGGTGTTGGATGCAGTGGGTAGAAGGTTGTATCTGGACTTTGAGGCTCTCTGGCATTACCGCGTTCATGCTCCGTGTGAGTCCATGGTGTCACAGTAGTCATCTACGTCAAAAACAAATTTTCAGTGTCCATCCTAGACTCTACCTCTATTGCAGGTGGATTCGAATGTTTGTCCCTTAAAGTTGAACTTTTCCCATCAATGGCTTTCCGTGTCATAGGCTGTTATAGACCACCAGCCGCGGGGCCTCAGCTCCTGTCCCATCTGTCATCTATTATGGGCTCTGTCCCCATTGAAACAATTATTCTAGGAGACCTTAATTATGATTGGTTGACTAAGGTCTAGATTACCCTCAAGCAATTCTGTGACTCCTACGGTTCACACAACTTATTACTGAGCCAACTCGCATTAACAAGAAAAACTCAATCAACATCACCCTATTGGATGTCCTTCTCGTAGCAAACCATATTCCTTTTCCCATGCGAATTTTTCAGCTGATGTTAGTGACCACTGCTTTATTGCTGGTATAAGAACTGATGCTAAACCCTCACCAACATCTAAATTTTCCACTAAAAGGTCCAGACGGAACTTCGATCCTCTCGCATACTTCAATGAATTAAAAAACTCTTTGCACTGGCAGAGTTTTTACCTTGCTAAATTGGTGAGTAATGCCTATGACATCTTCCATGAAATTATAACCAGTGCCCTAAATAACCATGCTCCTCTGGCAAAAGCACGTGTAAAAGCTAGAACATGTCGTTGGTTCTCAGCGGACCTCAAGGCTGCCTTACAAAAAAGAGATCAACTCTGGAAAAATGCATGCAAATCACACACAGTCGAAGACTGGTGTTTTTTCAGGACAGCTAGAAATGCCTGCACTAAGATGGTCAGAGAGGCCAAGGCCAATTTTTACTGATCTGAGCTAGATTCTGCGTCGAAATGCCCTACCAAGTTCTGGTTCACACTAAAAGAACTGACTGGTCATTCTCCAGGAAATGTGCTTCCCTCCAAAATTACTACTGACAATGCTATAATCAATGACAGAAACGAGATCCTGCAGGCCTTCAACAATCATTTTGCTACTGCAGGCCTAGCATTCAATAACACACCAGTAAGCAGACTACACCCACAGATCAACACTAAGCTCCCGGAACCGAGTAACAATATCGTAACCTTCTCATTCTTACCCACCTCCATAAAGGAAGTTGAAGATCTTCTCCCAAAATTGGACACTAAAAAAAGTGCTGGGGCTGACTTATTCGACCCATATTACTTGAAAATTGCTTATCACATCCTTGCCACACCTATCTCTCACTTATTCAACCTGTCCCTATCGTAAGGTTCCCTCCCTCAGTTATGGGAAGTTGCTCACGTCATCCCCGTGTTTAAATCAGGGGATCCCTGTGACCTAAATAACTATAGGCCAATCTCCCTCCTCCCCATACTCTCCAAGCTCCTAGAAAAAATTGTGGATACCCAGCTGAGATCTTTCATAGACAACTCGAACTTACTAAACCCTATGCAGTCAGACTTCAGAGCAAAGCGCAGTACCATTACGGCCCTGGCAAAAGTAACTAACGACTGGCAACGGAACTTAAACAACAAAAAATTAATCTGTGCAGTTTTCCTGGATCTCAGTAAGGCCTTCAACACTGTCGACCACTGTTTGCTCCTCTCCACTTTACAAACAATAGGCCTAGACTGAACCTCCTTGTGTTAGTTCCATAACTACCTCACTGTTAGGCAACAACAAATCAAGGCTGAAGGGAGCTTTCTTCACTTAAACTGATAAAAAGAGGTGTCCCTCAGGGGTCCGTATTGGGACTGTTGCTGTTTGCTATCTATATCAACAGCCTGGATGTAGGCATTAAGGAAGCAAGCATTCACCTGTTTGCTGACGACATGGTGCTCTACATAAGCCGTGACTCTCCTGAAGCTGCCTGTGGCGACCTGCAAACCGACTTTAACATCCTGCAGCACCAGCTCCTCAGTAAAAGACTACTACTTAACACCAAGAAAATCAAGGCAATGCTATTGTCACCAACTGGTCAGGGGGCATATTCTGCCGCTACAGGTCCATTACCTTCTAGCTCCACCTTAGTAGGTGAACATCTTGAATATGTACCGAAATTCAAGTATTTGGGTGTCTGGATAGACAACAAACTCTCCTTTGTGGAACATATAGAAGAACTGCTGAAAAAGCTGAGGCAGAGGCTTGGACTCTTCTTCAGAATAAATTGCCTCCTGACCGCAGATGCCAAAAGACAGCTTGTCCAATCCACGTTCCTCTCACTAATTGACTATGCTAACTTCATATATGGCCAGTGCCCAGCCTCACACCTTGCTAAATTGGACGTACTGTATCATAGAGCTCTGAGATTTATAACAGGCTTCCCCTTTTCCACCCACCGCTGTTCATTATATGCAGCTGTGGGTTGGCCCTCCCTTCAACAGAGGCGGTATAGAAATGCAGCCCTCTGGATGCTCCGAGCCATCACCAACAAACTCCCGCAATACATTGCTGACTGTCTCCCACTAAGCCTGATTGGGAATTATGCCTTGAGAAGTCACTCGTTGGTTTCCCTGAAAGTACCTCTAGGTCGGCACCGCTTTGAAGAGCAGCCATAAGCTTTGTCCTGCCCACGCTTGAATAGGATGCAGAAATTGCTGAGACTTAGCTCCCCTGTTAGTCTTGCTATGTTCAAGACCCTGTATGCAAAACATTTGTGGAGCTCTGTAACTGTTTCCACTGTTCCTAGTTGTCCAGCTGACGTTTCTGCTCAATCTAAGTCCTTCCTGCTCAGACTAAGTGTTCCCTACCAAGATTACTCCCCTCCCCAGTCCATTCTAGTCCCACCAGTACTACGGTTCACCTCAGTCCATTCAGTCCCACGGTACTACGTACTCCTGCAACACCCCCAATCGCCACTCTTATGCCCTGGTACCACCTGCTTAGTATCCCAGAATCCTTATGCCAGCGTCTCTGCCTCCTACGCATGCGCTTTTCCATATCCCAGGGTCTCCTTTACAGGCTATGAACATGTTATTGATGGATAGGATTATAAAGGCATCTCTGTATATGTTATTTACCTTTATTTCTACACTGTATATATTTTGTTGTATACATCTTGCTACTGTTGTTTTATGTATATTTTACTTGTACTCTATTCTGTACCCTCGTCCTTGCAAACTGCATGTCCATCTTGTAAATGAGCTTGCTCAATTGTGATCGCCTGTGTAAATAAAGATTTTGATTGATTGATTGATTGACAGGACATGCTGTTGACATTGGTCAGCTCCTTGCAGAGGGGCGATAGCCTGTGTCTTGGATGCCCTGGCCAGTTAGGGTTATGTGTCCAGGTACTTCCTGGTTCTGAAACAGACTGGTTGGGGGAAGGTGACCCATACCGGATCTGCACAACCTGAATCAGTTCATGAGGAAGCACAAGTTCCAAATAGTCACGCTGAATCCAGTTATTTTGTCACTTGAGCAGAATGTGTGGTTTTGCTCCCTAGACTTCCAGGATGCATTCTTCACCATCCCAGTTCGTCCCACTGCAGGTTCCTCCAGTTCTGAGTAAAAGGGGTCGTGTACCAGTTCCAGGTCATGTCCTTTGGCCTCTCCTTGGCACCCAGGGTGTTCACGAAGTGCTTGGCAGTGGTGGCAGCCTACCTGTGACACCTAGATGTCAGGGTGTATCCCTACGTGGACGACTGTTAACCATTTTATCCAAAGAAGTCATGGAGAGGTCCAGGGATCTGGTTGTCCAGACCTGCCAAGACTTGGGCCTGTTGGTCAACTTGGACAAGTCCCAACTAGTACCCATGCAGGTGATTAGGTTCATCGAGGCAGAACTAGACTCCCTGTGGGCCAAGGTCCAACTCCCTCTGGATTGGGCCATGATTCTTACCTCCTTTGCCCGATCATTTCAGATTGGGCCCTCGTGCCCTGCTCGGGATTTCCTGAGGCTTCTGGGGTACATGATGTCCTACACCAGTGTGGCCTCTTGGGCCCACTGGTGGATGTGCCACCTCCAGTGGGAGTCAGGCCGTCAGTGGTCCCAGCACCTAGGCCACTTGGATCAGTTGGTCACTGTAACCTGGCTGATGTGGGTGCCATCCAGTGGTGACTGATTCCTGAACACCTGGAAGAATGAATCCCATTTGTCTGCCCAGAACCAGCTGTCATGTTCATGATAGATGTGTATCTGAAGGGGTGGGGAGCACACCCTGGAGACTGCTGAGCCATAGGGTGTAGTCACACCAGGAGTTCTGTTACCACATATACCTCCTGTAGTGCCTTGCAGTGCAGCTTGCACTGGTGGAATTCACTCCTGTAGTCAGGGGTCAGGTCACACGTGTCCAGACGGACAACACCAGAGCCATGTTCTACTTGAACAGGCAGGGCGAACTCACACCTTTCCCTTGTGTCGGGGAGGCCCTCCACACATCCACACCTGGACCCTCATGTGCAGCCTGGGTGCAGATCTTTTCATGATTCTTGTGGCAGGAGAAAACAGTCAGCTGGCGGACATTCTCAGCCTGGTAGGAGAGATGTTGCATGAGTGGTCCCTGAATCAGGATGTGATGCACCACCTCTTCTCCCTGTTGGACGCTCTGGTGGATCTGTTTGCCTCCTGGGAAGACACTAAAGTGAGGGTGTTTTGTGTCCACCCCATACTGTCTGGGACACTATTGGGGATGGCTTTGTGAGGCCCTGGACTCTGGCCTCGTATACACCTTTCCTCCTTTCCCCATGACCCACTTGGGGGTGGTCAAGGCCCAGAAGGACAAGGCACGGATGACTCTTGCTAGTTCCAGACTGGCCAAGGCAGTTCTGGTACCCAGGTCTGCTCAGCCTCTGTAGCAGACCTCTATGGCAACTGCCTCTTCACCCGGATCTGCTGGCCAGACAACAGGGGATGGTCCTGCACCCAGACCTGCAGTCCCTGCACCTCACAGCCTAGTTCCTGAGCTGCTGGAATTCTGGTGAAATGCTCCACAACATGGAGGCCTCCTTGAAAGAGGCGATTCACTGGTGATACGCCTTTAAATGGAAGAGGTTCTACATTTGGTGCCATGGCAAGGAGCTTGATCCTCCTTGCCTATCCTGTGGCGAGCATCTTGGACTACCTCTGATCCCTCTCTAAGCTGGGACTGCGAACGATAACCCTTAAGGTGGTCTGGTGCTTTTCCAGGGCCCTGGACCACCTGTCCCCTTAGGTGTGACCCACCTCCACCGTGGGACTTACTGCTGGTGTTGGCTGTGCTCATGGGCAAGCTGTTTGAGCCTTTACACAGGTATCAGATGTCACATCTGTCATGGAAGACTGCCTTCCTGATGGCCTTCAAGTCAGCCACAGGGTTGGGGAGCTCCAGGCGCTATCAGTGGAATCTCCCTACCTGATCATCCTTCGCCCCAACCCAAAGTTCTTCCCGAAGGTTGTATCAGAGTTTCACTTTAACCAGATGATTAACTTACTGGTATACTTTACTACTCCATCTTCGGAGGCTGACTGCAGGCTCCTTATCCTAGACGTGCAGAGGATGCTCTCTTATTATGTAGAGCACATGACTGTAGTTCAGGGAGAGGCTTGCTGGCTGCTTGTCACTTACACTGAAGCTGCGCCTTACAGACTGGCAGCAAAGTGCACGATTGGCATGTGGGTCTCATCCTGCATCAACCTGTACTCTAGGTTGGCTTGTAAGGACCCTCATGTAGGGCTTAGAGCTCATTCCACCATATTGCTGCCTCAGTGGTTGCTGCCAGGGATGTCCCTATCCAGGAAATCTGCAGGGCTGCTACTTGGAAGTCAGCAAACAGCTTCATTTCCCACAACCACATCAACCTTGAGTAACGCTGGGATGTTGCTTTTGGGACCTCGGTTCTCCATACTCTGTTCTCCAAGTAGGGGTGCACACTTTGCCTCCTTCTCCTCCTCCCAGATGACTGCTAGGAGTCTGCCAGAGTGTGGACAGTGAACTGTACCCACACCCCTAGAAAAATAGGTTATACACGTGTAACCATAGTCAAGGCTTCGAATTTTCCACGACTCCGCAGCCGCAGTCATCCGTGGGAAAAAAAAAGCAGAATTGAGCTCCACCTGCGGATTTCCCTTCCTAGTGCAGAACTTGCTGCCATCTGTGGAACACTGCGGAAATCAGCTTGATGATGGCTTGTGCTATTGCCAAGCCCCAGTCAGAGTAGGTATTTTAAAATTAAGTATGCATGCCCTGCAGTGCTGACACCCGCTCTGAGGGTGAAAGTTTAATTGAACCGAAGCCTCTCTGGAAGAAAAAATTGCTGGTCCGCTCTGGACTTATTTTACATGCATGCTCTTCCAGGGCAAAAATAATTAGGAAAGTTCTGCTGCAATTATTAAAATATAATAAATAGTACTGTTTTACAATTACAACAAGCCGCCACTTTCCGTTGGAGCTTTGCTGAGCCACGAAGTCCTCAGTTACATTTTAACCACCATCCCCATGCTGGCACCCTCGGATGAGCTTGTTAATTTATGTATTTAATCATTCAGAATCATAATGCCCTGCATAAATATATAAAATTATGATGAAACAGCTGGTGCTCTTTTCAGTTTTAAGACCCACTGTGCTGAGCCCCGCACATTATAATGTGTTGCCGACTTCCGGTGATGTCACACCCTTAATGGCAGCATAGCTCATTTGGCTCCTGAACCTCCCTGATAAAAATCTCCTAAACACAGCGACTTTCAAAGCAAAACTAGCAGATACTGCGAGGTGATTAACCAAACATGCCTAAAAGAGGTGAAAGGAAAAATGTTATATCTGACGGGAAAGATGAAAGCAGATTGACGGATGGGGACTCAGGCAGCGAGGGGCCACAGGCCTTGGCCTCCTCACATCACAGCAGATCCAGCAACAAGCAAAAACAGATACCGTTAACTTCGATCCAAGGGCCAATGACACTGGTCCTTTCTGAATTATGGGATTTCCGCAGGAGATGCGCTGAACGGTGACTGCCCTACACACGGACATTGCTAAAACAGAAACCCGTCAAGAAACCCTCGAGGTACAGGCCACTGAGACAGACAGCAGAATAGATTTTACAGAACGAGCAATCTCCCAGCTGCATCAGGAAATCCAGGAACTACAGGCAAGAGCGGAGGATGCTGAAAGTCGCAGTAGAAGAAACAATTTATGCATTTTGGGTATACCGGAGGGAGCCCAGGGATCAGATATGCTCAAATTTATAAGGCAGCTCATGCAAGAGTCCATACAACTCACCAAGCCTCTGACCCTGGAACTGGAACGAGCTCATCGTACACTCAGCCTGAAACCAGCGCAGGGAGCCCGCCCCCATACTATACTGGTTCGGTTCCTCAGATTCCAAGAAAAAGAGACAGTTCTACATGCTGCTTGGAAACAAGGGGAAGTTCTTTATCAAATACAGCGTATATATGTAGAGAATGACTATGCCCCTGAGATCATGAATCGTAGGATGCAGTACATACAGATTATGCGAGTGCTCAAGGCTGCAGGGCTACAATTCCGTACTCCTTACCCTGCTAAGACAGTAATTCATTTTTCAGATGGCCCACAGACCTTCGAAACGGCGTTGGCTGCTAGCACGGAACTTAAAAACCAGCAAATAGAGGTACAACAGAGCCTAGCGACTCAGAAGCCAACCCTAGCCTCTAAATTGTCTCAGTGGCTCTGGAACGCGGGAACGACAGAGGCACACAGAAGACAGGGGCAGGAAGCCATCAAGCAAATCACTAACTTGCTTCGCCAGCAATCGCAGAGTTCAACCACTGAAATGATCGCCGCGAGGCCTAACAACAAAGGGTCCCCACGTTGAAGCATTTACAACAGCACCCAGCAGAATGGGGAAAAGACTTTACTGCAAAGAACATGATCTACAGGGCAGTCAGGGAACGAGGACTTTTGGAAAATTCTCCCGGTTTTTTCTTCCTTCCAAGCAGCTGAAGGTGTCCAGCACCAAATAACAAGAACTTCCAAGGAACAGACTGACTCGGCATTAAACTCTCAGATATGTCCCAGTCCACTAAATTTCATATCTGTGCTTTCTAACTAACAAACTGCAGGTTTAGGGGCTAGTTTAATTGCTCCTTTCTGCAAACAGCTGTTCTGATTTCACCCTCCCAATCCTTACTAAGATGCTAAACTAATCTCAAATGGCAAAACGAGGCGAAAGACTTGCTCCCCAACCCCCATTTCTGCCTATGTCTCAAGCCTCTACTATCTATAGTGGGACTGAAACCACACTTAATATTTACTAACCACTTGCTCTGAGGGGAAAATTACTGGGAGACTCTAGGGGTGACTATGTCCACTAAGGGTTAACCAAATGGCGTAAATTTAATGACATTGTGCCTTACATGCAATTCTGATAATCTATGGGGTGGACACACAGGATGGTGGTTGTCCATGCCTTCGCCCTCATCGTAAAATCCCCCAACCACCCTATACACCCCTATGCCTGATCTCCTAGTTCAGAAAAGATAAGGATCCTGGCCCTGATAAGTAAAGGGTCATTCCTTCTATTGAGTCCGAGTGGCAGCTGGGGACCTCTCCTTCCCCTCTTCAGTACAATAACCTATCATAGAGGAGGATCAGGGATGGTACTGACGTCACCAACACCTACCCCCAAACTGACACCAAGGTGTCAAACGCCCTTAACAATACCGAGAGCATAGGTGAGTGTCTTGAACACACACCAAGGTCATGACATATGACTGACAAGATGGAAGTACTCTTTCCGGACGGCTGATCAGCCTGGTTCTGTTGGCCCAGTTGACCCAAATAGTTAAATTTGGCCAGTTAAAGTATCGTAGGCCAGTTATATGTTTAACACAGTTAGAGGAGAGTTATCCTCACTATATCCCACTTAGCCAGTCACACTTCCTTCTAAAAATAAACAAATACATCAGTGTCAGTAAACCGAGAATCCAGGGTTTGGCACAGACATATTCTTTTGTGGATGTTCGAAATAATATACAATGTCTGGGACACCCTTGCAGATCTTCTCATTGAATGTTAATGGGCTGGGCATCCCTGTCAAGAGAACAAGAATGATTTCACTATTTAAAAAGACCCATGCAGGAATAATATTTATGCAAGAAACACATATGAATAAAGCAGAACATGAAAAGCTGTCTAGGGGAGGTTTTTCACAAATTTTTTCCTCCTCCTTCCACAGTGGAAGGCGGAAGGGGGTCGCCATACTGATCTCCAGCCTTATTCCCTTTAAAGCTACTTCCAAATGGGCTGACCCTGAGGGTCGCATGGTGATAGTCCAGGGTTTGCTGCAGGGTAGGGAGGTTACACTTGCTAATGCGTACTTTCTCCCTGGTTCCACCCAGCAAACTCTCCGTTCCCTTTTGAATAAGGTGGTCCAGCTTACTAAGGGTACCTTGGTGTTAGCAGGGGATTTTAATATCACCTCCAACCCAAGTGTTGACTCCACCGGGGTTATAAGAAGCAGACAGCCGGCATGTCATAAATTTTTTGAGAGGTTTATACAGGAAGTGGGTTGGGTTGATGTATGGCGCACCTTTCACCCTAGGGACAGGAGATACACCTTTTACTGTGCTGTACATGGTTCCTACTCTAGGATAGACCATTGCTATACACAGAAAGAATGTTTAGACACCCTTAGGGCGACAACTATTGGTGATATTGTCCATACTGACAATGCCCCAGTCATTACTACATGGGATTTTGGACTTGAGAAGCGAAATACATTGTGGAGAATGAATTCTGTTCACCTTAAAAGTCCCCAGTTTCGAGAATTCCTTGATGAGAAAATACAAGAAATCCTTAGGGACAATTCAAACCCGGAAACCTCTTCCACTATCAGATGGGGCATGCTGAAAGCAGTCCTACGGGGCCACCTTATCCAATACTCCTCCCTCCAGGCCAAGCAGCGGAGGGAAAAACAAGTTCACCTGGAGGCGACCCTTCACTTCCTCCAGGCTGCCCACCAGCAGGGTGATAACTTGGTGGAGGCCCAGTTAATTCAGGTTAGGCAAGAGTTGGAATTCCTTGTTCGACAGAATACAGAGGTGGCATTAGCCTTTTTAAGGCAAAGATACGGGGAGGTGGGACTGAGGGCTTCCTGCCTACTTGCCTACAGGATTCGCAGGCAACGCCGGCTGGCCACTATATCCTCTATTAAGGACCCTTCATCGGGCATTATTTATTCTAAAACTGATCAGGTCACCCAAATCTTTTGTGATTATTATAAAACTCTGTACACATTAGACCAGCTGATAGACCCAGGGGATACTGGAACCTTCCTTTCACCATTGAGCCTTTCTAAGTTGGATGAGGACCAAAGATCCTCCTTGGTCTGCCCCATAAGGTATCCTGAACTGAAAGCGGCCATCTCCCGCTCCAAAACCATGAAGGCCCCCGGCCTTGATGGGTATGGGGCAGAGTTTTATAAACAGTTAGAGCAAGCACTCGCCCCAGCTCTTCTAAAGGCCTACAATGATATACTGCAGGGCGTAGCGAACCCCCCACCCAGCTGGTCGTACGCTGTAATATCCCTTATTCCCAAACCCGGTAAAGACCCACAAAATTGTGCATCATACCGCCCAATTTCAGTTCTAAATGTAGACTATAAATACCTGATGTCTATTTTGGCCAAACGCCTGGACACAGTCCTCCCCGCAATAATTAACTTAGACCAGACAGGTTTTGTCAGTGGCAGATCCACTACAGACAACACCAGAAGGGCCCTGCATTTAGTACAAGAAATGCAAGCCACGATTACACCCTCTGTCCTACTCAGCCTAGACGCTGAGAAGGCATTTGATAGAGTCGCATGGCCTTATCTATTTGCTGTTATGTCAAAGATGGGGTCCCCCTTTATTTTATTTCTCTGATAAAAACACTTTATTCTTCCCCCCAGGCCTGTGTGAAAGTTTCAGACCACTCCCCCTACTTCCCCTTATTTAGAGGCACCTGCCAGGGCTGTCCCCTATCCCCTAGTTTATTCACCATTTTTATTGAACCCCTGGCGCAAGGCATTAGAGATTCCCCTGGGATAAGGGGAATACAAATGGAAGGTAGGGAACATTGCGTAGCTCTTTATGCAGATGATGTCTTGCTTTTTTTAACGAACCCGCCTCAATCAGTTCCATCAGTGTTTGAACTCTTAGACCACTTCGGCAAATGCTCGGGGTATAAACTTAACACCATGAAATCTGAAGCATTAGCAATTCATTTTCTTCCCTCTTTAACATTTAAACAAAGGTTCCCTTTTCGTTGGGATTTAGATAAATTAAAATACTTAGGAATCTACCTTTCCCCTCAGGCAGAGGATACAATTAAACATAATTATGATATGTTTTCTGCCCAACTACGGACAGACCTGGTGGGACGGAATATACTTCCCTTGAATTTATTGCAGAGGGTAGAGGTTATCCGTATGGTGACCTTACCTCGGGCCCTCTACCTGTTTCAGAATGTGCCAATCTGCATCCCGAACAACACTTATAGGGCTTGGAATAAACTCATCAGCAGATTCATTTGGGCTGGCAAACGGCCTAGAGTGAGAGCTCCCATCTTGTACCTCCCTAGGAAACTGGGTGGGCTAGCCCTCCCTAATCTTAAGCTCTATAACTGGGCCTCACACCTCTCCTTTATAGTTTGCCCACTAGCCAGGTCCAACCTCGCTCTATGGAGGGAGATTGAAGAGGGCTTAATGCCCTTTAAGCAGTTAACTAAATCCACGACACACCAAATGCCTTCTTCCCGACTACATGACTCGGCTCTGATGAATCCCTGGATTATACATCAACTGAAAGCCTGGAATGCCATATGTAGACATTTGTCTCTGTCACTATTTCTCCCACTCATCTGCCCCAGTACCCTACTGGAGAACTTCCAGCCAGCACTATATGATCATACATTTGCCACATGGAAGCACCAGGAGCTCACTAACCTCACTTTGTTCCAAAGTGGAGGAGAGTTTAAATACTTCCTGAACTTAAATCAAACATATGGCATGAGGTGCCAAGATTTTTATCGATATCTGCAATTGACACTTTTTTTATTCCCTTCCTATTCGGATAAGACAATTTGAAAGCTCCTCCCCACTGATTTCTTGTATTCAACAACTCGTTCAGGCTGGCAATATGCCCCATATCGTCTCTGTCCTGTACAGGGCACTTGGGGTTACCCTAGGAGTGAATACTGAAAGCTTATGTGCTAAATGGGTAGAGGAATTTGGTTTTGACATCCCAAAGGAAAATTGGTATAAGGGCTGTCTTTCGATAGCTAAACTTACATACTCCCATAGTTGGAAGCTATTTTCCTGCCAGATATTGACCAGGTTCTTTTGTACCCCCATAGTGACTGCACATTTTAATCAGACGCATTCATGGGCCTGCTGGCGGCGTTGTGGTGAACCCAGGGCGCACCATACCCATATATTTTGGACATGTACCCTGATACAGACCTTTCTGACTTTACTACAGTCGGAATTGAGATCTCTCTTCGATATCTCACTCACCCTAACTGCAGACTTGTTTATCCTTCACATTTTTTCCCCAGAGCTCAAGGATTCATTTACAAGATACCTCTTGGGAGCTCTGCTGTTAGCGGCCAAGAAGGCTGTGACCCGACACTGGCTTACCCCCAACCTCCCTACCATGTCAGAGTGGAGAGAGATTGCTATTTGGATTTATAGATCAGAAAGAATTTCTTATCAGCTAAATGACAAAACTGACTTATGCTCATTGAAATGGTCTAGATGGGTACTGTACATCATGTCCAAGGATCCCTCTTTTGTCCCTTAAAGGAATGCCATGGAGAGAAGGGTCACCAGAAGAGGGGAAACCTTTCCCCTAAATCTGATCAAGAACAACCTAACTAGTAGTACCAGATGCCCAGGTAATTGAGTATGGGTCTTGTTCAACTGTATAATTTAACCGTATTGACTATTTACAGCTAGAAATCGTAGTTTGTGCTCTACAAATTACAACTGCTGTGCCTAACGTATTTATTATTAAATTCCTCCCTTTATGTATTTTCTCTTTTTATCCTTTTTTTATGACACAGAACGAAGTACAATTATAATGCTACGCTGAATGATTTACTTTGTAACCATAAGCAATCTATGTACTCAATGAACTGTGACTGTGTGTTTCCCTACCCCTCCCCCTTTTTTCTTTTGTACCCTTCCCCCAGTTGGAAATTTTTTTTGAATAAAAATCATAATAACAAAAAAAAAAAGTGTTGCCTTTCATAGATTCATTCTTAAGTTTAAGATCAAACAAAATAGCGCCAATAGAATATACAAATGCCTAACTTGGTGTTAAAGCACCCCTACTTGCTTTTTGTCATCTTCCTCATCATGGCAGGGACTCCACCCAATTCCGTAAAAATGCAAATATAGTTAAATCCAATCACAATTTATAATTTGTAGTTGTAGCTCCCAAATTTCACATATTTGTGTTCTAATTCCCCCTTTAATTTTCATGAAGTATTTCTAGGTTTTGTTAATCACTTTGCATATTGGATCATTTTAAACTAGTAAACCGATAAAGCTATAACACTCTGGTTGGCTGACCTGGTCGTTTTGGCTGACGCGATCTGTTAAACTCAAGGACATGCTGACTGGCTGCAGCTAAAAACATTACCATATTATAGACTCCCTTGCTTTATGTCAGAATAGTTCCCTGTTCAATTCATTTCAGTGGGATGAGGGTACTTAAAGTAGCGAGCCCAACCTCTAATCATTTCTCTATTCAGTATTATTTTATTATTATTATTTAAAGGAGCTGTACAGCAGGGCACCTGGAACAATACTCATAGGAGAAATGACAAAGCATGGACAAGGACAGGTGTATCAGTCCCTCCGTGCTTTGGAACATATTTTGAGCAACAGACAGGATCTGGAACGCACCCGGTAGCAAGGGATGTTCGGTTGGCATTTTATATTTTGTCTTACACATGTGCGGCAACATCGTCTGATAGTAATAGCACAGTGAGGGGTGTGTCAGTGTTGGCAAATGCAGGGCACGCTTTAGTAGGTGCATCCCTCATTCCCCAGTTAGCCAGCATGCTAGCGCTGACATAATTATGTAAAGTGCCACCAACTTGAAGGAAATGTGCCGCTGCAATCAGAGACAAGCTCCTCATGCAGCGGCAGAGATGACATACCTCCCGTACGTGCCTTTCCTGGTGAAACATTTCAATAAACATGACGGCGACTCCTGCCACCACCACACAATCCCCAAACAAAGCTGACAACAATCCTCATGTCGGCATGTTCCCCCCCCCACATTGTGTGGCACACCAGGAGCCCATCCCAGTGTGCCGCTGCTTACACAACGCCGACCGTGTTGGCATGTTGCCCCCACATTGTGTGGCACACTGGGAGCCCACCCCAGTGTGCCGCCGCTTACACAAAGCCCACCACCCACCCTAGTGTGCTGCTGCAAATGCCAACGCCAGCCATGTCGGCATGTTCCCCACCCCATTGTGTGGCACGGGCTCCACCCCTAGTGTGCCTAACAAACCTTGTAATGTCCGCTTTTTACCTGAAAAAAGAAAGTGATCCTCGTTATGCGGGGTGCCCCCTCCTCCAGCTTGCACCCCACCTCCCCACACACACCCCTCACCCCATACTTACCTTCGGAGGTCCGGCACTGTGATATTCGATGGAGCGGGAACACGTCTGGACTCTTCAAAGCCAAACTGCAAAATGAAGAAATGCTGGTAAGCTGTATAATGGCATCGGGGGCAACTTAGGTGGATAACTCAGCCATGTTTTTGAAGTTTGGCTCCAAATTATCAACATGGGGTTCTTGGGACCCCACCTCATGAACACATGCACTGTCATCTTGTTACTCAGTCCCAAAAGGTGATTTCGCGGTCACTGCACAAAGTCACCTTTCGGGACCGAGTAACGAAACAACAGTGCCACTGTTCCTGA
This sequence comes from Neoceratodus forsteri, assembly GCA_016271365.2. Lineage (NCBI taxonomy): Eukaryota > Metazoa > Chordata > Ceratodontiformes > Ceratodontidae > Neoceratodus > Neoceratodus forsteri. Next base: position 790,128,024 of record CM057454.1, read on the forward strand.
GGTGGGGTCCCAAAAAGCCTATGTTGCACATTTAGTCAAAAAATTCCAAAAAATGACTGTTACGAGCGTGCATTGAGCAGTTTCCATGCACGCCCGTAACTTAGACAATTTTTAATATTTTTACTCCAGATTTTCAACATTGCCATTTTTTCACACCTCCTTATGAACAGTACAGCTGTCATTTTTCACATCCTGCCCGAAATGTGTTTTTGCACATCTGGCGCACAATGGCGCAGTCGCTGTAGGAAATCAACTATCGGGATGGATTAACAAAATCACAGTGCCACTGTTCATGAGCGGAGGTCCCAAAATGCCTATGTTGAAAATTTGGTTAAAAAAAATCCCCCAAATAATTGTGTTACGGGCGTGCATTGTGCAGTGTCTACGCACGCTCGTGACTTCAGTTTTTCATATTTCCACTCCAGATTTTCAACATTGCTATTTTTTACACCTCCTCATGAGCAGTACAGCTGTTGTTTTTCACATCCTTCCCGAAATGCGTTTTCGCACCTGTGGCGCCAAATGGCACAGTTGCTGTGTAAAATCACCTTTCAGCTAACGAACTGATAGTGCCACTGTTCATGAGGTGGGGTCTCAAAAAGCCCATGTTAAAAATTTGGACTGGAAATACCAACAAATGCCTGGGGCGTTAGGGTTTCCAACTATAACGCCCACCCTGTAGAGACTTGACAGGTGTCAGGGGTGTGACTTGGAATTGTCAGCTGTAATGCTCACACCATTCCACTCCCACCCTGTAGCCAGTGACAGGCATTGAGGTGTGCCTTGGACTCTTTGGCCCCAAAGTTCACCCCATTCTCCTATACTGCACCCATCTCAGCGTATTTCCTTATGGAATGGGGTGAACGTAAGGCCTGAAGACCCCAAGGCACACCGCGACACTTGATGGTGTCTGCAAGGTAGGGTGAGGTGAAACGGCATGAGCGTTATGGCTGACGAACCAAAGGCACACTCCAATGCCTGCCAGTCTCTGCAGGGTGGGGGTGGGGTCGGTGTCAGTTCAATACTTCACTGCCATTTCTGTTATGAATCTCTCTAACTTCTGCACTACCAATGCCAATGTCAGCAAGACAACATTCGGCACTGACAAATGCTTGTTTTCCTATGAAAGAACAGCGCTTTGAGCTCAGAGGTTGTACCAGCTGGAGAAATTAACAGAGCCTTACCAGTGGATGAAACTGGTCCCTATTTCCCAAGGGCTAAGTATTGTTAAAAATCCTGCATTTGGGCAGGACAGAGAGGACTTTATGGGGCATGATAGCGATTAATAAAACTGGATTGCAAAAGCAAAATAATAAGCTGCTCCGGACAACTTACTCTGCTGGTTTTGTTCCCAGTTTCCTCAAGAAGATTTCTAAAATAAATCAGTGCAGCAGGGTATTACGAATATAATTAGTTTGCTGCTGCAACTACGCTGGTTCCATGGATGAAGCTGATGCACTCGTTCATGTACATTGATTGATTAACAAACTTGCCATTTTTGGGGTTGGGGGCTATTCAACATGAGTCGTGGTTGTCAGCGGAACAGCTGAGGTGCCAAAAAACAAAAAGAAAGTGTCATCAGTTAATGGTGCAGAAGGCTTCCTTCAGGAAAACTGTTACTATCAGACTGTTCAGATTGGAAAAAAAAAAACAAAAAACATTGCTTCCATTCATAAATTCTGTTTCTGTGTGCACTGTCATTTCATAACAGCAGGTTAGTCTTAGCCCCTTGTACAGCATGTTTCAGTACTTCATCAGGGTATGAATGTATACAGAGCCCGGGATATTCAGACTGCGCCTGGCAGTGGTGCAAGCCTGGGCGCAGCGTAACCGGCATGCGCCAGTGCCAGGGCCAGGTGATATTCAACAGTGTTGCACCATGGCACAGCACCGTTGAATATGGCAAGGGCAGTGCATGCACTGCACATGGCGTAGTGGCACTGCGCCAGGCACAAACCACAGATCGGGAGCACGAGGATGCGCAAGTGCAGTTGTGCTAGGCGCATCACCCACGATATTCAGCGGGGGGCATGCAAATGAGGCTGTAATATATGCAAGGCACAAATGGGGCCAGTTTCATGACATCACGGCCCTATTTGCATGCCTTACGCAGGGCAGCAGGGCGACATGCGCCTGGTATCCTGCACAGCATGACGTGTGCACTGGGGATCTGGGGCATCTCCCGCCTCATAGCAGAATGCACAGTCCCTGGCAATCTAGTGCCCCCAGTCCCCGGGTCCCGATCACTGTACTAAACAACCATCCCTGGTGGGCTAGTGTACCGCCCTCTGCCCATTTCCCCGAACACTGGTATAGGTCTGAAAGTAATCTCCCTGGTAGTCTAGTGGAACCCACTCCCCCATTTCCGCAATGCTGGTAAATCCCTATGTAACCCCCACCCAGGTATGCTGTTTCCATCTTGACAGCTCTACCTGGTGGGCTGGGTTTGGGGAGGAATATGTCACTCGACACATTGGCTAGGTTTGGCTACTCTGCAACGGGGGCACCCAAGTAACTCCGGACAAAGGAAGCAATAACTGTAATGTCCAATACCAGAAGTGGGATTCTAAAGTGTAGCTTTTATTCACATCCAACAGAATAAAGAAAGCGTAGATGGACCCCAACGGGGCTACACTCCTGGTAATGCAGATTTAAGGAGACCAGAACACATCCTCATCACTTTAGTCCTCAGGCTCTGAAACACACTGGGCACACAGCCCGAACTTGTACGCTGCTCTGGGTTTTCCCTGGCTCGGCTCCCTTGCCAGCCACTTAGACACTTTCCATATAGCATGGAAACATTTACTGGTGGCTCCCTAAAGCACCTAGGAGCACTTCTGCTCCATAAGGGAATCTTCCTCATCAATCCCACGTCTGGGTCAGTGACAGCGCTAACATGCACCAAAAGGGCAAAAGTTGCATGCTTTCCAAAACTGACCCCCTTTTTGCTTTGCCAGTGGGTCCAAATTGATGCAACTATTCTATAACAATATCTAAAGGAAGGGAACGTGAACTGTTCAAAATCTGGCACTGATTATGTTTTGACCCAGTAGGTTGCTCTTTAGATCCACATTTCATGCACCAGTGGGTCCAATTTGACCCATGTTTTAAACTCCCCAGCGCTGTCACTGGTCTGGGTACTTTCCTCAGGCACTGGCCAAGTACCTGAAAAAAGGCAACAGGTGTCCCAGAGCAAATCCGTAGAGGTGAATTTGGATACTACTGGTGGGGGGGTCTCCCACCTCTCGCTCCCATAATTCATACCCGGCCATTTCTCTGGACTGTAACACCTCATCCTTTAAAACACTTTGCTGTGTAGATTCTTTTTAAATGTATTCACATTCAATCTACTGTCTTTACATCCCATTTGTGCTGAACTTGAACATACTTAATAAGTGGCTGTGTCCATTACTCTAGGCCCCCCACAGAGTTAAGCAGTCCAATCCCCACATCTTCCAAACTGTACTTGGCTGTCTTTTCCTGACCCCACAGTAACAGTCCCTTTAGTTTCATCTTGATTCAGGTGAAAACACATGGCCCCTTAGCAGAGCGCACTCACCCCTTGGTTGCAGGTGCCCCACAGGCGTTTTTCTCCTCAAAGAACTCTCATCCAGAGCTTCTGGTGCCTCAGCATGAACTTAAATCAGGCAGCTTCTTTTCCCCAGCCAGACCAGGGGGGTTGTCCCTGGAAGCAGGCTGATTCCTTTCCCCTGTCCTCACAGGGATGGGGCCCTGAACCACTGAAAGTGGTCTCCACCACTTCAATCTCCTCTTCTTGTGTTCCTCTTCAGGTAAGAACACACACCCAAACAAAAAAAAATAGCTCTTTGACAGAGCTTAGAGCTCTGAGGGCCTGCTTACAGCAGAGCACCTCTTCTACTGACTGCACAGACTCTACTGACTAACAGAATGACTTCAAATTCCCCAACGTTCCACTCTAACCTCCAACTGCAACATTCCAGTGTGGCTTATGCAGCTGTGACAGTTCTAAATGATGTCATCCCTCAGTCTCAGCTGAGACTGAGAACAGAGTGAGACAGTGTGAAATCCATTTAACTGGAGTTTCACAAGCTGCCTTCCCTGCCTACCCCTAGGTTTTACTGGGATTCTAGTAACCCCTGGTAACAGGGGCGGTTACACCTGTAAAACACATCCTGGTGATCAGTAGCATCCCCACCTCCCACCCACACAGACCCTGTGCCCACCCGCTTCCCCGTCATTGGCGGGCAGCTGCAACCCACCCGCATACCGCCTGCCGAATGACAGGTACAGTATGGACTGTAAGCCCATTGGTCCCCACTGTGAACCAATTGGCTTGGGGCATACTATTGTACTGAACAGTCCCAATATATGAATGACTCCATTCACTTTGGAACTATCTAATAAATGATATGCTCTGCAAGCCCATTGAGTCCACGCTAACCATACTGTACCTGTCATTGCATGGTGACTCAAGTGAGTTGCGGCCGCCTACTGATGATGGAGGCTGCGAGGTCTGTGAGTGAAAATGGTCCACTGGATCACCAGGGGATGTTTTACAGGGGCCCTACGATCGCGGAGAAGCAGTGGGGGGGTTCCACTAGACTACCAGGGAGATTATGTTCAGACATCTACCAGTGATCGGGGACTTGGGTGGGAGGGTACCACTAGGCCACCAGGGGGATGTGGGTGCTTGTGCATGGTGTGCTGGTTGGGCGGGTGGCCACCCACAGCTGGCGGCTGCTGTGTTGTGCCCTGTACTACAGCAGCCTGCCTGTGGGTGGCCAGGAGTTGTTCCAACATTTCACGGGCTCAACTTTGAGCCCCCCTATGTGGCTCAATGCAGGGCCCATCCTGGGCTGAATATCGGGATGTGTCGCATATGCATGTGCACGTCCCCAGCATCTGCGCCACATTTAATTACATTGCACCCCGGCACATCGGGATATGCGCTGCTCCGGGCAGTCTTCAATATCCCACCGGGTGTACGCGGGTTGCGCTGGCACACCTCTGTTGCGCTTGGCGCAACTCCTTTGAATATCTGGCCCACAATGAAATGACAGTGCGCTGGGATATTCCCTCCTAGGCTTACATGCAGGCAGGAAGTAGACTTGTAACACAGGTGCATAGACTCTTTCTCCTGTGGATTGTGCCAGTCTTCCTTCCTCCACAAAAGCAGGCAACCTTAGACCCAGGTCTGTACCACTGGGACATCGCACAGGCCATGTTTTGTTATTTAAATGCATTCTTTCTCTCTGATTTCTGTGTATACGGCACTGTACCTTCAGGATTGGGTTTCCTAGGCATTTAGTTTTATGGAAATGTCCTTGATCAGACCTCTCTACAGAGTGGGATGACTTAACTGTCACTCCCTGCCAGGACCTATCGGACACAGTTAGCACAGTCTGCTAACCCTTCCACACTCTCCCGTCGCTCCATCGCTAGGCTGAAGAGGAGCATTGACAGCAGGGAGAGCACAAACCAGCCTGACAAGAAGTATCGACTGGCCACCTGTTGAGCAGTGATATAGCAGAAAGCTGCAACACAGGAGCAGCAATTAGAGCATGCTGCGGGAGGGTATATGGAGAACTTTGGGGGGAAGCACCGGCACTTGATATTGCACTGCATTTTACACATTTGGAACTCTGGTTGTGCTTTTCTGTTTGCCAGGAATGGCAGCCTTTCACTTTCTGCTGGGCTGCTTGGAAAACATGGGGGCTTTCCTGCCTTTTTATGCAGGGGATACTTTGTCCGGGGCCACGGACATGACGTACAAACTGGCTGAGGATTCAGAACAGAATAAAGATCGGTTCTAGGGATATGGATATGTTGTTCATCCACACTGTCTAGCAGGTTCCTTGCCGCTTTAAATCTTGCCGGAAGGTCTTCAGGCTGGCTCCTCCCACCCACCTGGGTGGTAAAACTCTCAGCTCCGCCCCATGATGCCAGATCTTCCTTACCGCTTGGAAGCTCAGGTTCCCTCCTTAATGCCTCTGCGTGACAGACTGGATCCTAATTCTTCGGTTCGCCCGCAACTCATTTTAAAATTTTCAAGACTTCGGTCATCTTTCTCCCTCGTGGCTGCGATGGACAAATAGACTCCCAGATTTCGGCAGTGCCCTTGTGGGCAGAAGATGTCCAGGACGGACCCACATTCCACGTGCATCTACTGCCTCGGCCTAGAACACAACCCACAGGCCTGCGAGTCATGCCGTTCGTTTTCGGCCAGCGTCCTGGAGGACCGCGCTGCCCGGTTACAGCTTGGGCACCCTGAGAAGCACTACCCGCCGGTTAAGTTGAAGAAGGCCTATTGGGCGGTTACTGCAGTGGCTGGCTCGGCTGAGCAACTCGAGCAGATGATCACCCTCGAGGAGGAGGCGGCCCAGGCCGCATCATCCTCTTCCTCGGTCGCGGCATTTATCCCGCTCTCACTGGGTACCTCGTATTCAGCTTCGTTCAAGGAGCTTTGCCAATCCCTTTCCACGAAGGGAGAGGGGCCATCGGGACATTCCTCTCGGTCCAAAAAGAAGGACTCAAAGGGTAAGTCCCATCATCGGCATTCTTGGGAGCGGGAGAGGTCTCCTTCACCAGACAGCCGACTGTCGACTTGAGTGAGGTTGCGGCTGAGCCGCTGGCTTCACGGCGTCCCGTCAGGGCCAGCCGGCCGAGACTCCCATCGACGCGGTCGAGATTTTTCTCGACCCGTCGGACAGGCTGTTGACTGGTGAGGCTGACAACTCTTCTTCACCGGTTCCCCCAGTGGAGACCGAGGACCTGCCTGCGCCCCTGGTGCCGCAGTCCCTGGTTAAGGCTTCCGAGCTGAGGGAAAAGCTCCTTCCCAGAGCCGTCCTTGGAAACACCGAGGATCTCGGTCTTGGTCTCGGACATCGTCTCGGTCCAGCCGATCCCGCTGACATCGGCGGTCTCGGCCTCGGCACCGAGGTAAGCGGCGCCGCCACTCATCCTCGTCTTCCTCCTTGGAAGAGGAGAGGAGAGGAGAGGCTTCGGCGCAAATTGCGTCGACACTACAAGGACCTGATGTGGCAACAGTTACTTCTGTCCGGGAACAAGCCGTTGCCTTCCCCGGCCATCAAGTGGCTGTCACCCGAGCAGCCGAAACAACCCCTCGCTGGAGTCGAGGTGCCCAAGCCTGGGCCGGTTGTTTGGCCGAAACCAGCTGCCCCACCGATTGTGGTGGAACCTCCGCCTCCACAACCGAAATTGGGGGCGCCGACCAAGGACTCTTGGTCGGGTCAAGGCCTGCCCCTCAGGTTGTCGGTCACCCTCACTCCCGACCGTCCTCGGCAGGTGGAGGGTGGCTCAGGCCCCAGGCAGCTCTTTGCGGACTCCTCCGAGTCCGACGACGACTCCTCCCTGTTCTCCAGGTCCATCGACCTGGAGTCCTCCGGGGGCCAGTCGATGGACGAAAGCCCATTGTCCTTCATGGGTTTGCTTCGGCTCATCTCAGAGTCCACCGGGATGCAGCTCGAGCCTGTATCCAAGCGGGCCAAGTATCCCCTGACAGAGATACTGGACCGAGGAGATTCACCCATGGAGGCCTTTCCGGTGGCTGAAGCCATTGTTGCCCAGCCTTGAGCTCTGGCAGCAGCCTGCTTCCTGTCCGCGCCTTGGCCAGGATGGCCAGGAAGTATCACGGTCCCCCCGGCTCTTTGCCGGTTTTGGTTACCCTCTGCCGAGGATTGGTCACCGACAGCGTTTTCCGGTTCGGGAACACTAGGGACGTAGACAAGCCCCCGACAAGGGAGTCCAAAAGCTGGACTACGCCGGCGCAAGGTGTACGCTGCATCCTCCTTTGGCCTCCGCCAGGCCAGCTCAGCCGTGCTGATGGCACACTTCTCCCACGCCCTCATGGGCCCCCTGGATGAGGTGATCCCTCATCTCGCGGCTGACCTGCAGACCACGGTCTGGCAGGTGCGGGACCAGGGTAGGGCAGTGGCTAAGCAGCAGCTCCAAACGGCTCTGGACATAGGAGACTCCTGTGCCAGATTGGTTGCTGCCGCGGTGACCATGTGCCGCAGAGCATGGCTGATGATATCCACCTTCACGGCGGATACCCAGCACAAATTGGCGGATGTCCCCTTCTTGGGGACTGACCTCTTCGGCCCTGGAGTGGAAGGTCACCTCCAGCGGATCGAAAAGTCCAGTGCTACTCTGGACTCTGTCACCTCCGCCGCCCAGAAGGACAAAGGCCGCCGACAGCAGCAGCACAAGCCCTTTCGTCCTTCTGCGCCTGTGGCATGTCCAGCCCAGCAGCACCAGCACCAGCACCAGGGCCAGCAGGCTCGCGCTTGGCATCCCAAACCCAAGCCCGCGGCTTCCTCCAACAGGAAGCAGGGAGGTAAAGGCCCAGGAGGTCCCTCGGCCAGTCCCTCCTCCAACCCTGCCCAGTGACGGGTTGAGGGGTGTCGCCCCCAACCTCGTCACTCCCCCCTGGGTGCCCCCGTGGGGGGACAGCTCTGCCACTTCCTTTCCACCTGATCCTCTGGAGTTCGAGCAGGCCCCACGCTTCCGAGCTGTCGCCCCTCGGGGGGGGGGGGGCTACGGGGTCCGCAGCCTCTGTCGGCTCGCCGAGCCGATATTGCCTTGCTCCTTGAAAAAGAGGTGATCAGGAAGGTGGCGGATCCTCCTCCAGACCCGGGGTTTGTGTCCAGGTACTTCCTGGTCCCAAAACGGACGGGGAGCTGGCGCCCCATTCTCGACCTGCACGGCCTGAACAGGTTCCTAAGGTCTCGGACCTTCAGGATGGTCATTCTGGCTCAGATAATCCCATCCTTGGAACGAGGTGTGTGGTTCTGTTCTCTGGACCTTCAGGACGCACTCTTTCACGTCCCAATCCGTCTGTCCCACCAGAGATTCCTCTGCTTCAGAGCAGAGGGATCCCTTTACGAGTTCTGGGCCATGCCCTTCGGCCTTTCCCTAGCTCCCAGGGTCTTCACCTAATGCATGGCAGTGGTGACAGCATTCCTGCGGTGCCGAAGGGTCCGGGTGTACCCCTACCTGGACGACTGGCTGATTGCAGCCTCCTCCAGAGCAGAGGTGGAGCAGTCCAGAGATCTGGCCCTCCAGGTTTGCTCTCAGGTTGGCCTCCTTATCAATGAGGCCAAGTTGGAACTCGTGCCAAAGCAGGCGATACAATTCATCGGGGCAGAGCTCCACTTTCTACGAGCCAGAGCATGGCTCCCAGTGGACAGGGCCGAGGTTCTTTCCTCCTTTGCCGAATCATTTCAGGTTGGGAAATCGCGCCCTGCCCGGGACTTCCTGCGCCTCCTGGGCCTCATGGTGGCCTGCACCAGCATGGTCCGTTGGGCCCGCTGGTACATGCGTCCCCTCCAATGGGGGCTGGCCAGCCAATGGTCACAACACTTCGATCCGCTGGATCAGCTATTGACAGTGACCCAGGGGATGTGGAACGCTCTCCAGTGGTGGACCGTTCCAGCACATCTGCAGGAGGGCATCCTGTTTGTCCGCCCCGAGCCGACAGTCTCGCTATCGACCGATGCCTCTCTGATGGGTTGGGGTGCCTATCTGGGGGAGCACAGAGTGCACGGCCTCTGGTCCCCTCGGGAGTCCCGATGCCATATCAACCTGCTGGAACTTCGATCGGTTCGTCTAGCCCTCACCGCTTTTGCTCCGTTTCTACGGGGTCAAGTGGTTCAGGTCCAGACGGACAATACCACGACCATGTACTACCTAAACCGCCAGGGTGGGACGCACTCCATGCCTTTGTGCAGGGAAGCTCTCCACATTTGGTCACTCGTGTGCAGCCTGGAGGCGGATCTCCTCGCTATTCATGTGGCAGGAGCCTCCAACACCCTGGCCGATGCCCTAAGCTGGATAGGGGCTGCGTCTCATGAGTGGTCTCTCCTGCCGGAGGTAGTACAAGATCTCTTCTCCCACTGGGGCACGCCTCAGGCGGACCTGTTTGCCTCCAGGGAGAATGCGAAGCTGAGACTGTTTCATGCCCGCCCCCCTCAACAGGGCTCGCTGCAGGGGGATGCCTTCTTGAGGCCGTGGACCCCGGGCCTCTTCTACGCCTTTCCCCATTTCCCTTGATCCACAAGGTGCTTCTCAAGGCGAGGAGGGACAAGGCGCAGGTGATTCTGGTAGCCCCAGACTGGCCCCGCCAGTTCTGGTATCCAGATCTCCTCAGTCTCAGCTCCAGGCTCCTGAGGTGGCTTCCAGCCTGCCTGAACCTGATCTCAGTCAATCAGGGGAAGGTATTCCATCCGGACCTTCAATCCCTGCACCTGACGGCCTGGTTCCTGAGCGGCTAGAGTTCCACGCCTTGGGTCTTTCCGATGAGGTCCTCAACATCATTGAGGCGTCCCGTAAGGAGTCGACCAGAAAATGCTACGCCTTCAAATGGAAGAGATTCTCCATTTGGTGTCAGGGCAAGGGCCTGGACCCTTCCTCCTGTTCCTTGGCAAGCATTCTGGACTACCTGTGGTCCCTTTCTCAGCAAGGGCTTCAGTCGACGACCCTTAAGGTGCACCTGGCAGCCATCTCTGCTTACCGGGCGCGGGCCGGGAAGCAGTCGGTGGCGCAGGAGATGGTGGTCGAGCACTTTTTCAAAGGCCTTGATCACATATCCCCTCCGGTGCGAGAACCTCCACCTCCGTGGGATCTACTGCTGGTATTGGCTAAGCTCAAGGGCAAGCCATTTGAACCGATGCACAGGTGTGACATCTCTCACCTGTCGTGGAAGACCGCCTTCTTGGTGGCTATCACGTCAGCCAGAAGGATGGGAGAGCTCTAGGTGCTTTCCATCGAGTCTCCTTATCTGGTCTTCCACAGGGACAAGGTTGTCCTGCGCCCCCACCTGAAATTCCTTCCGAAGGTGATGTTGGAGTTTCACCTTAACCAGGTGTTGACTCTGCCGGTGTTCTACCCCAGTCACACCTCAGAGGCTGAATATAGGCTCCATACTTTGGACCCTAGAAGAGCGCTCACTTATTATAAGGAGCGGACGGCTGAAGTTTGGGGAGAGGTGCACCAGCTGTTTGTCGCCTACGCTGAAGCCGCACCTGGCAGACCTGCAGCCAAGCGGACGATAGGCAGATGGGTCACCTCCTGCATAGATCTCTGCTATAAGCGGGCATGGAGCCTCCAGAGGGATAAGAGCTCATTCTACCCGCCATACCGCTGCATCGGTGGCTGCTTCCAGGGACGCTCTATCCAGGAAATCTGCAGGGCTGCTACCTGGAAGTCAGCACACACCTTCATTACCCCACCACATCGACCTTGAGTCACGCCGGATGCTGGTTTTGGGGTCTCGGTTCTCAGTCATTGTTCCCTAAGTAGGGGTGCTGCCTCCCTCCTCCTGGAGAACTGCTAGAGTCTGGCAGACAGTGTGGATGAACAACATATCCATGTGCCTAGAAATACAGGTTACTCACCTGTAACAGGAGTTCTAGGAATGATATATGTTGTTCATCCACCTGTTCTGACCTCCCGGCCGGCGCACAACCTGGCTTCCAGCGGGCTAGATCTGGTGTCATGGGGCAGAGCCGAGAGTTTTACCACCCGGGTGGGTGGGAGGAGCCAGCTTGAAGACCGTCCGGCAAGATTTAAAGCGGCAAGGAACCTGCCAGATAGTGTGGATGAACAACATATTCCATTCCTAGAACTCCTGTTACAGGTGAGTAACCTGTATTTTCATCTGTTACAGCTTATTGGCCTTGCTTCTGCTTACTTGGCATACATTTCTGTGCAGCTAGAACCATGTCCTACCAGACCTCAACAAGACAGGTGCAGTCTTAATCAGAAATTCTTTTGATCAGAAGTGCCCCCAGAAGAGTCTGGGGTGTTGGAAAAGAGGCTGCGGGGAGGAGAATTTGGTGTCTATAGGACTGCTCTCCTCCTTGGGGTGGGAGTGGGTTGGGGAAGAGCCTGGTGCCAGACTGGCCCCTGGCAGAAGCCGGGGGAGAGGCAGCCTGAGCTGGAAGGTTGGTGAGGCATGGCAGATCTCAGTACATATGCCAATATATCATCACACGCCAAGTCTCCCTTGGGGACGAAAACTGACAGAACCCTGACTGCCACAAGGATAATTGCCATCCTCTGCAGGTCCCACACTTAGCGACTCGGGCTCCTTCTGGAATCTGGATCCGGTCCTGGTGGGTCGAGGGACTCGCTGCCCCCCCGACCATGGAGAACAGGCCATTGGGGACTACAGGAGTGGTAAGTCCTGGGAGAAGCTGGGGTGATGTTGCTGGGAGGATTGTCAGGACGAAGGGCTGGCCAAGGAGATGGGAGCAAAAAAAAAATCTGTTTGGTCAAGGCAGCTTATAAAGGAGGTCTACAATTCAGTACAGCCCTTAAAGACACAGTGAAGAATTAAGAGATGGAGAAAGTCTGCCTACCACAATCAAAATCTTGGGACAGAAATTGGTCAGGTCACTCTAGGAAACCATTTTGTGGCCAATCCTCCTAAAACTGGTTGGGAAACCAGAACAGAGAATTCTTTAAAGGGACGCTGTCAGCCCTTTACTGATGTTATCTGCAGTTATTGCTAAAGGTGCCTCTACTGGCAGCAGCAGTCCCTCTTGGGATGCAGTATCCATGGCAGCAAATTTTTCCTCTCATAAAATTCCTGCTTTTACTAATGTTAGTACAAAGTGAAAACCTCCTATTCCACTCATATTGACCACGCACGATGCCAAAGTATGGTCACATTTTTACATGGCGCTGAATCGCCAGAATGCTCGTGCACTCATTATTGTAACATAGTTCAGCTAAACACAGTTTTTAATACTATAGACAACGCTGAACTCGAGAAGTGACTGTGGTTTTGAAGCGACTGCTGAGTTACAGAAATCATGGTCAGAAAGTCTAGCCGTGATACTGGTCATGTGCGTATGCATATACAGTAGTATATGCACATGTTCAGTATTATGGCTTGGCTTTCTGACTGTGATTCTATAACTTCCATTGTTGTTTCAAAACCACAGTGACTTCCTCCAGTTCAGCGTTGTTTATAGTATTAAAAACTATGTTTAGCTGAACTCTGTTACAGTAATGAGTGCACATACATTCTTGCGCTTCAGCACCATGTAAAAATGTGACCTCACTTTGGCATCGGGCGCGGTCAGTATGAGTGGACCAGGAGGGTTTCATTTTGTGCCAAAATAAGTAGAAGTTACAACTTCATGGGGGTAAAAATTGCTGCCATAGATATTGCATCCTGAGAGTGACTGCTGCCAGCAGTGCAGGCACCTTTAGCAATAACTGCAGAAAACGTCAGTAAAGGGCTGACAGTGTCCGTTTAACAAACACTCCTGGTTCACCTTTTGGAACCAATGCAACAGCCATGGCAGATGCTACGGCAACCCAGAGTCTAGCACCTCATCCAAGAAATTCTCACAGTGAAACAGATGGGTCCAGGAACATTGTAGAAGAGGAATCTTCTGACCCAGTCAAACAGATTGCAGTTCTTCGAACAGTCACGTACTTCAGGAAAAAAGCCATAGAGCCTGTACCACTTCTGAATTCAGCAGGGGCATCATCTCCCTCTTCATTGTCCCAAAGTGCACGGGAGGGTTCAGGCCAATACTGGATCAAAAATTTCTGAATCAGTTTATCTGGAACAAATCCTTCAGAGTGGAGACCGCTTTGTCCATCATCAGGGAAGTACAACAGGGAAAGTACCTGGCATCCATATACTGACTGGAGCCTACCTGCAAAGAACATGACTAATAATGAAACCAGTTCAAAAAAGGTTTTATTTAGCTTATATGTGGTTTACACAGAGTAATGTTTCGGCCGCTGACACTTGTTCACTGAAAACTTAATTAGGTGATGTTTGATTAAAATCCATTATGTTCTGGCAGAAGTTTAGTAGCTCACTGGCTGCTACAAAGATAATAATAATAATAACTTTATTTCTTAGGTGCTTTTCAAATATCAAAGTGCCGAACAGATTAAAATAGATAAAACATTCATAAAATCACACAACATAAAATAATATAACACAATAATCAGCAGTTATTCGCCATAGGCCTGGTGCCATGAAAAGGTCTTAAGATCCAGCTTAAAGCCCTCCACATTTATGCACTCATGTAAATGACGAGGTAGAGAATTCCATGATGTCAGAGCCACAAACATAAATGATCTGGCCCCTGAAGATTTTAAACGTACCTTAGGAATCTCTAGCAACCCCTCGCCGGCTGAGCGGAGCGATCGACCAGGGCAGTAGGTAACCAGGAGCTCTTTCAGATATTCTGGGCCCAAACCATGTAGGGCTTTGAAGGTCAGCAAGCCCACCTTAAAGGTGATCCGCCACTGTACTGGCAGCCAGTGCAGGTCGTGTAGCACAGGCGTAATATGACAGGACCGAGAGGATCGTGTCAGAAGCCGGGCTGCTGTGTTCTGCACTAGCTGCAAGTGGCGGATTTCTACCGCAGAAAGCCCTAGGTAGAGGGAGATACAATAATCCAAGTTTGAGGACACAAAGGCGTGGACCAAAACAGGAAGGTCACTGGACGGAACCAGGTGTTTAATCCTGGAGATATTCCTCAGATGGTAAAAGGAAGATCTGACAACAGCTGACACCTGCGAATGCAGGGTCAACCCTTCATCAAAAATTACCCCCAGGTTTCACACCTGGTCAGAGGTTGGGAGAGAGGCACCCCCTAGAATAAGTCCAGAGGGCGACCCACCCCTCAAACCCCCAGTCCTGCGACCAGGATCCACAACCAACACCTCAGTCTTACCGGAGTTCAACTTCAGCCAACTTTAATCCATCCACTCCTGGATTTCTTTGAGACAGCTATTAAAGACCGAGAGAGCTCTGTCCTGGTTGGGCGCAAAAGAAAGGTAGAGCTGGGTATCATCAGCATAGCAGTGAAACCTCAGCCCGTACCTTCTTACAATGTCTTCAAGGGGCAGCATATACACCGTGAACAACATGGGTGACAAAAATGATCCCTGAGGGACCCCACAAGACTGAGAAACTGGATCTGAAGAAAATATCCCAGATACCACTCTCTGAGTTCTCCCAGTGAGGAAAGATGTAAACCATCTGAGGACTGTTCCTGACAGGCCACAGATGCACCTCAGATGGCTAAGTAATGGTCCACGGTGTCAAATGCTGATGAGAGATCCAAAAGAACCAAGATGGAGCGGTTCTTCTGATCTCTAGCCATTAGGAGATCATTGAGCACCCGAACCAGTGCTGTCTCGGTACTATATCTCCTTCGGAAACCAGACTGGAGGGGCTCATAGATGTCATGGATGGTCAAATGGTCATCCTGTTGAGCTGCCACTACTTTCTCAATCAACTTCCCTAAAAAAGGAAAGTTAGAGATCGGCCTGTAGTTGTCGTGGCAGTTTGGGTCCAAGGTAGCTTTCTTCAAAAGCGGTATCACTACTGCCCCTTTCAGAGAGTTAAGGAATTCTCCAGATTCCAGGGAGCACCAAACTATTCGCGCTAGGACCGGACCGATAACATCAACACAACCCAAAATCAGGGAGGTTGGCTCAGGATCCAAACTACCACATGTAGGGTGCATACCCTGGATGAGCCGCATGACATCCATGAGGTCCGGGCAGCTGAAGGTACTCCAGGAAAACTGCGGAGCAGTGACCTCCTGCTGATCCAATGCAACCCCCAAAGAGTACGCTGGCAGGAGCATTGCCCTGATGTCGGCCACCTTAGTAGCAAAGAATCGAGCAAGATCATCACACTCGAATTGTGAGAACGCTTTCTGAACTTGAAGACAGGCTGGGTTGCACAGTCTGTCCATAGTTCGGAACAGCTGAGCTGGTAGATTTCTGAGATACCGCAATCTCCCTGGACAGGAACTCTGCCTTCTTACAGGTGATTGCAGATTGATAGACTTGATAATGGTCCATCAATCTAAGGCAGTCGGCCTCAAGGGCAGATTTCCACCAGCGACGCTCTAGCCTTCTTCCTAGTCGCCGCAGCTCCCTCCGAACCCCATCAAACCATGGGGATCGAGGGCGAAGGGAGAGAGGACGAACACAGACTGGAGCAGTGACATCCAGAGCTGACGAGATGGCCATATTGTAGGCCAGCACGAGGGACTCTGGGTCATTGCTTGCCACAGAGAGGGACGATAGGTCAAGCACTGCAGATAGGCTATGAGAACTTATGTCTCGTAAAGGGAGGTACCTGACCATCTCCACAGGGCAAGGCCTTCGAGGGGGGCTGCTAAAACTGAACTCCACAGTGTAATGATTGCACCACATGACTGGTTCCAGCCCCAGGTCGGAGATTTCAATCCCTAGGAGGAAAACTAAGTCAAGAGAGTGCCCGTGTTTATGAGTAGCAGTGGTAACTATCTGTGTAAGGCCCAGCGATGACATCAGCTGGAGGAAGTGCTGTCCAAATTGCGAGAGTTTGTCGTCGACCCAGACATTGAAGTCGCCCAGAACCATCAGTCTGGGTGACTCAAAAACCATGTCGACGACGAAGTCTGCTACTTCCTGAAGGAATCGCTTCTCATCACTGGGTGGACGGTAGATGAGGGCGATCCGACAACCTACACCTGCTACTACGGTACACTCAAACGACTCGGCGTCCTCAACTAGTACACTCATGAGGTTCAGTTTGGTCTTAAAACAGACTGCAAACCCACCCCACCCACACCTGCAATCCAACCACGGGCGGTGTATCACTGAGTACCTAGCTAGAACTACAGCCTCCAAAATGGGTCCAGAAGTTTCATCCAGCCAGGTCTTGGTGTTGCAAGCCAGGTCCACTGTTTCAACAAGATTGGTATTGCATAACACCACCCAAGTTGGACGAACCTCTCGGGCTGCCCGAAGCATCTGCCCACCACCATTGGTAGTGCCCTTGAGTATGGAAACCAGGCATGGATCACCATGCTCTGAATTTCATTTCGCCCCAGGGCGTCTCCTGGGTCCTGCTACCCCAATGCAATGGCCCCCCTCATTCTCCTTCCACTGGTCGCACCCTCCCACCTCCTCTGACTCCTATGCATAATACCTAAAGCCCTACAACACTGATGGGTAATAGGCTGGAGAGGAGGAGGAAAACAAGGGCGGAGGGCACGAAGGGCAGAGGGCGAATAGCGCACAACTGCGGGGGCCAGCATTCCCCTCACTCAGGTAATCCAAAAAGTGAGTAACTAAATAAATGTCAATAAACAATACAAACCATATAAATAAAAGTACAGTTAACGAAATTAACAATAAAAAATATAACCCCAAGACCCAACATATAATTAAAATTAGAATTAAAAACAAATTCTAAACTTTGAGCTAAATCCAACAATAACTAAGTAGCAGATCTTGCTAAAAAATATCAGTTGGAAGAAAAAGTATACAAATCTGCGAGTCCGAGGGTCCTCTCGCCACCCAAAGAACTTAAAAGAAATAAGCTCAAAAGTTAAATCACAAAAAAAGAACCAGCAATTCTTAAATAAACCAAACTATAAATAAATAGAAAAAAAGGAAAAGGCATGAGATGGTTAATGTCAGAAAATGTCAGTAAATCTCCAAACCCTCTCACTGCTTGGAGAAAATATAAAGTAAAATGATTAATATCTGAAGGTCTCCAAGTCTCATTATTTGGAGCACAAATGAATATAAACACAATCACTCTCACTGCTTGAAGAGTCATGAAATGATAATCCAAGTCACAGAAAAAAATGAGAATAATAAAATGTCTGACCGTGTATGATTAATGAAAGGAGCAGGTAGCCATCCAGTAATGTCCTTCTTTCAAATTAAACTCCACAGGAAGACCAGGTAAAATTCCATCACGAAAGGCAAAAAGAAGAAACTCTTATACTGGGGCAGAGCCGGAAATATTCACGAGCAGCACTAAAGGAGCCACCAATGGGTCCACCCAACAGTAGACCCACCTGGGTAACCAAAAGAATCCTGAGCCCACGGGCCAGCTCCCTGGCCTATTCACAACTCAAGACCCCCGGCTGCCATGAATTTTGGCCCCAAACCCCTTCAAGCACAATAAAGAAGTCTGCTTTTACCAGTGGCAAATCATGCCACAATTCATCAAACGGCTCCAGACAACTCCACCAACTTTAATCCTTCGTGAATGTCCCTTGAATCTTCACACAATGTATATCCAACATCCAGCTCCTTGAAACGACCTCCGAAAATCCCAGCACCACAACTCCTCCCGGAAAGAAGGAAAAGGCAGCACCACCAAAACCCAAAATGGTGCAGCCTGTGGAGAACCAACAGGAAGGCGAAAAAGGAAAGCAAAAACCTCCCCCACTACTCCCTGATGAAACAGTCTGCCACACTGCAGTCGGGGAGAACAGCCCAAAAGCCAGTCATTATTTGGGGAGGAAAACAGCGCTGTTGCAACAAAGCACCGTCGACAGCGCCGAACAAACACCACCTTCCTTGTAACTCCCCGACTGCAGAGTCTACCACACTGCAGCCGGAGAGAAGCCTAGAAGCCGAAAATACAAATCTAGAGAGGCTGAAAAATTACTCGACGACAAAATGTGCGAAAAGAGTGTTACAAACACTAATCTACCTCACTTCTTCCACCCTAACTGGTCTATTAACATGAAACACACAAAATAAATAAAACGAAATACATAAAAAAAAAACACAACAAGAAAAAATGCTGGTACTCTGCTGTGCTAAATCTCTGGCTGGCTCAATTCAGCCACCATTTTTTTAGAGGAGTAGCTGTGAATTGACCCCAGTGGTTTATTTATTAAAAAGCTATTACAAGAGAATATAATCATTGGGTGAAGCAGTAACAAAAAATCCCAGTCTGCATCAGCTAAACTGTTGTTACAAAACCAGTCTCCAAAATTTTAATTTCAGAGCATTTTTATTACAGAAGTTCTTTTCATGACAACATACTGTGTCCTTAGACGTCATGTGTTTCTACTACATATACTTTCTCTGAAATCATACTCCTCTACACTGTTATATAATCTGTTACAGAAATTATTCTGGTGACCAATGAGACTGACGCCTTAGAATCACCAATCTTAATATCCACCTTGTATTAGCTGAACCACACACTATCTGTAGTACATGGTTGCCCTGTACTGTAGATGGAGTTCACTGGTTTTCAGAAAACTGTTGTTGTACAGTTCAGAGATCATTGCTGTAGTATAACCATGCCCAGCTCCCTTCGAGCACGCCAACATTCACTCACAGATGAAGTGGAGAGTTAACGTTGGCTCCGGCGGTAGGACTGACGGCCGTGGATGGGCTGTAAGAGAGATCATCGGGTGGTGGAGAGGCTAGAGCAAGAGTGTTTTCCTCCCTCCTCCCTCCTCCAACCTGATTTGTTTGTAACTGCTGTTAGCAAACAGATTGTTCGTAATTTGGGGAAGGACAGCAGATAGAGCACATATGGAGCCACACAGTAAAACCAAAACCTTGAATTCTGGCTTTTTTTTTTGTTGTTGTTGTTGTTGGAGCAGCCATATACTATATAAAACAGCATATGGGAGCCGTGTACAGCAGGACTGTGTTTCAGTCTCGAGTCTGAGATGACATCAGGGACCTCTTGAGCTTTGCTCTTGATGTCCCTATGATGTCATCTCAAGGAGAAACAGCCTTGCTGTGTATGGGTACCCATACACTGTTTTACATATTGTACTCTCTGTAGTTGTTAGTGTTGTTTGTATTTGTTGTCTGTTTTGTCATATAACAGAAAATTAAAATAAAAATTGAAAAGAAAGATGATTTTGATGTCACAAGCAGTGGATTATGATTTTAGGATGGGTATAAGTGGCAGGGACAGATTAAGGCCAGAGGAAGTAATCATGCTGTTATGCTTTCATGTCTTTAGTAATGAAAAAGGGCAAGTCCTGAAATTCAGATTTTGGGAAGAATGTTATTGGAGTGACTCCTGCTGAGGCCAACTTTCAGTGTTTTTTCAGAAAAGTGAAAACTCTAAACCTAGCAATCTTGCATTTATGAAGGGTGCCCTTTTGAGGGCAGGATTACGGCATGTGCATGCATTGTGTTTCTGTATGAAGAGAGGTTAGAAGAGATTAAAGCAGATTATAGCATCTGGGTAATGTCCTAGTCATTGTGCTCCATTTAGCCATACTTAAAATTCTGAAAATCCCAGCATTGTCATGGTGATAGCAAAAGACTGACATAGGAAATAACTGAACAGCTTGGAAGCATAATGTCAGTTATGATAATGAATGTATTACAGACAGGTCACTGCAGAATGCCCAGTCCACCATGAACACAGAGTGTACTGTCAGGTTTTTAGGAAATAATATTAGAGCCAATAGAAGACCACAGAATCATATCTTTTAAAGGGACACTACTGTCAGCCCTTTACTGACCTTTTCTGCAATTATTGGTCAAGGTGACTGCATTGCTGGCAGGAGTCCCTCTTGAGATGCAGTATCCATGGCAGCAGCCCCCCTCCATGAAATTGTAACTTCTACTAATTTTAGCACAAAGCAAAATCTTCCTGGTCTACTCATATTGACCATGCCCGATGCCAAAGTGCAATCACATTTTTACATGGAGCTGAAGCGCCAGAATGCATGTGCACTCACTATTGTAACAGAGTTCAGCTAAACATCGTTTTTAATACTATAAACAACACTGAACTGGGGGAAGTGACTGTGATTTTGAAGTGAGTGCTGAAAGTTACAGAAATCACGGTCAGAAAGTAAAGGCGTGATACTGGGCATGCGCATATGCATATGTGCAGTTGTCGCAACTCATCCAAGGTGCCATAGTGGTGTGATCTGGGACTGGCTCACGTACTGTAATGTTGCCACCCGCCTGGTTATATCTCTTTCAGGGCTTCTTCTGAGGCCCACAACAGAATCCTGCTCACACACTACGAGGCTTCTTGGATATTGGAATCCTTTTTGCCGCTCCAGATAAACTCTACCCCCCTTTTCTGTATCAGATGCAGTTTTTAATTTTTAGGTTTGGTGGTGTTCTTTTAAGAAGCAGAACAAGGAATTGCTCAGTAAAAATGGATTACCTGTGCTTATTAAAATTCAGCAGTCCCAGATTTCTAACAAATATAAAATATATTAAAGGAAATTCCTAAGATTTATATGTGGACTTCATAGCCCATTACCTTGAGGTGGGACTTGCTCATTTCTGTAACAAGTGGCATTTTCAAGCAAGCCATTTTCAGGAGGGAAGGGATCATAAATGGAACTGAACCCACAGCCAGCCAATCCCTTCCACTTCCCAGTCAACCGGTCCTGCCCCCATGCTCAGGCATTTTTTGAAGTCTGAATAGGGAGAGCACATGGGCGTACCCCATACAAGTCTATGGGTTAATTTTTCAGTGCTTATTTACATACGTTTATGCAACCTTGAAGAAAAATGAAAGCCACTGCTCAACTAATAGGTCCGTAAGACTTGCACAGGGCGCGCCTCTGCGTACTCCCTGCTTACACGTCACAAAAGGTCTGAGTGCAAGGGGGAGCCAGCAGACTGGGAAATGGAAAGGATCAGCTGGCCTTGGGCTCAGTTCCATTTACGATCCCATCCCTCCCGAAAATGACTCTCTTAAAAATACAACTTGCTACTGCAGTGAGTTAGCACAGGTAAGTATATAAAAAAAAAAGTTTGCTCCAATATTCACCCTCAATTTACAAGATATACAGACAAATAAAGGAAATAAAGCAACACTAAGACATGTAAAAAGTACTGTTTGAAACAGAAACAGAAAGATTCCAGCTCTAAGGTATTCCCCCCCGCCCACCGATTCCCAAGTATTTAACCAGCGGTTTCTCTCCCTTTAGGCAGCGGGGCTCACCCGAACCTGTGGGGCAGAAATCGGAGGATCGGATGGCCGCACTCAAGTTCCCCCACCTCAGAAAGCCTGCAGCCTGGGATTCCAGCTCTAAGGTACAGCTCTTTCAGGCCAGTAGCTCCGCCGGACTTGTATCCCATGCCAGATGCCCCCATTGGCTGCTGCAGGAAGTGCTAAGCCACTGATTGGCTCGGTGCTGAAGCCCGGCCTGAAATAGACATTTTGCCGATGCTCCTCGCTCCTTTTTATCTGTTCACTCTTGTATTTTCTCCCGCCCAACCGCCACAACCCTGGTCTCTATTAAATGCACTATTACCCCGCCCACACTCGCAGTCTCCCTTCCACTATTGTCACATGACTGCCTGGGGACTCTTAAAGTTATAATCAGTTATTGCCAGCTAGTTGGTGGCTTTTTCCCTTTAATTCTGGTTTTAGGGCAGTCATAGGATAGATGCCCCACTTTCTGGCAAATCCAACATTCCTTTGCCCCCGGCTCCTTGTTCCCCTTGGAACCAGTGGGTTCTGTTTTGGGCTTGGGTGCAAGCTGGTTTCCTTTAGGCTGCCCTCCATGGGTCCCCTTAAAACCATGTGCTGCCCCACTCCCATAGTTCTTACGCTGCAAATGTGATTTGTTGGCCACATACAAATCAGCACTTTCTGCTGCCTCCTTTGTGGAGTTGCATGCCCGGTCCAGTAGCCAAATGTGCAGGTCATCAGGTACAAGTTTAAGGAACTGTTCCCATACAATTAGATCTTTAATTTGTTATGTAGTCTTTGTGTAACCCATAGGTGGGGCTATCCCAAGGACTGCTACCCCTGCCTGTGTGGCTAGTTGCAGGCTAAGGGGACTGGGTACTGAAATGGGTGCCTCCACCCGGAGGACAGGGTTGTTAGTAACAAGGCTAACCTGGATACAGCACTCTGTAACTCCCCTCTTTCCCCTCTAGTGTCCTAGACAATATGCAACAAACACTTTCACAGTAGCCCCTATTCAGCTTACAAATCCCCACACTGTTTGAGCACTTACCACCAGGGCTGGTTCCATTAGTTCGACCCTGGAGACCCCCTGTAAAACAAGGTTAGGCACAGCAAATAACAACAGTACTGTGCTTTGGGTAGAAACTGGAACCACAGTCAGATTAAATGCAAAAAGAGATCTGATTTATTTAGGGGAATTGAACAAGGAAGGGGCGTAATCAGGTTGATTGATTCTAAACTGATCTAGTCAGGGCAATTATGCATGCACTTTTAGTCCCTGCACAGTCACATACTCTGGGTAACCAGTTGGAAGTAAGGTGGGCTAGCCTGGAACGTTGCCCTGTGTAGGCCGGCGTCGCAGCTGGCTGGGGCCCTGTGATGAAAAGAAAAGGCATGCACAACCACACACAATTTGTAAACCTGAGCCAGGAGGCTTAGTTTGTGAGGATTATACAAAACAATTAAATCAGATGACACACTTTGATTAAGCTGTTGTTGCAGGGAGCTACCCTGGTGTTTACTCATGCTACCCAGTAGAGAACACAGGATGGACGAAATGGAGACTGCAGGATGACTTGCTGATTTGCCAGGAGAAGCAGGGCCCACATGATTCACCATGGTATCGTTCCTGTTCGTGATGTTGAGCAGGGGGCTGAAACCCAGGCAGGTCCCTCATCAATGGTCTTCTTTCTGGTGTGAGTAGCTAGCTGGGCCAAAGTGTGGCGGGCCAGATCAATTGGAGATGAATGTGGATTCAGTCCGGTAGGTGCTGGATGCAGCTTCCAGCAAGCAAGGCACAGTTAAACAGTGGGGAACCAAATCGCGACCAACTAGCAGATTACAGCACATTTATAGCAAGCAATCACTATACCACCAAGCGGATAGCAGTCCGGTCGCATTATCAGTGTTTCTGAGCAAAACCGAGAGTTCTATGGTGGATGGATGTCCTGACAGGCCGATCGTGTACAGCAAATCTTCGGTCTTCTTCAGGTTTAAATCTGGTCACTCTTCAGTGGCTTTGTCTCACTCCAGTTCGGATACAGTCAGATTGATAAACCTTTCAAAGGATTCCCTCTCGAGGGACAACAGGCAGACAGGCCAAATTCAGCCTTTCCGCCTGTCTCCCACGCAAACTACGCAGAAGCAGCTGCTTGAATCACTTGAGCTGTTTACTCTTCAAACTCTGACTCCAGACTGACACACAGCAGCAGGCAGCTTGGGAATTTCCCTTCGGTCCAAAAGGTTCTGGTTGGTTGATCCATCAGTCTGTCAAAGCAAGGATTCCCCCTCCAGGTCCATTTAGGCACCAAAGTGCAAAAACTACAATTCCTACAGAAATTTGCTCCCACAAGACCCCTGGGGACAAACACCATTTTAGAGTGCCCAAAGGTACTGATTGGTCCCAATAGGCAGTCCAGAACCAAGATGGTGGGGCATTACTGAAATGTCCATGCTGCAAAGGAAGGCAGGTTAGACAAACTGCAATATTATTATTATTTAAACAGAGAAACAGTAAACAGGCACAGTTTCTAGCAGGGCTCCCTCTGTGCAAATAGCAAAGGCAGAATGGAGTGATAACACTGCAGCCCAGCCTGGACCAGCCTGAGGCTACTCTGTCCCTACCCGTATTAATTTTACACCACAAGATAGGCAGCTGTTAAAGAGACAGGCATGGAGGCTAACAGGGCACTCACATGCAAACACTTTTAAATCACTAGGACAAAGAACACCAGCCTGGCAGTGGGCATTTAGGCAAGCCCAAGGAAGACTTTTGGGAACCCCCATTTGCAGGGGGGGTTACATTTGCCTTAGCCCCATCTACCCAGTGGTCTAAATAAGCACACATTTGGACATGCAGTTCTACATAGCTGTCTCCTGGACCTTTTCTTAACTCTCTAAATTTCCATCTGTAAGTTTCAGGAGTCAGTTCAAAACGTTTTAATAACATTCTTTTAATTTTATCATAGTCCATGTGATCATTATCGTCCATTCGAGCAAATGCATGCAAAGCATGGCCAGTAAGCAATGGGGTCAGGTGGGTCATCCACATAACCTTGTGTAATTTAAACTGCCCACAAACCCTTTCAAATTATTTTAAAAACAAATCCAGATCATTTGCCTCTCGGTATTGCGGGAACATTTTAGAATTAATTGTAGCTTTCGTGGGTTGAGAACCCCCTTTGCTGTTACTTACAGTTTGCTGCGGTGTTTGCTGCACAGTTTTTCATCTCACTCTCGTGCTGTCATTTTCTCTCACTCTGCTCATTCCTTCTCTTCTTTCCTCTCGCATCAGGATCTCATGCTGACTAATCTTTTCCCTTTCCTCTGCCTCCAACCTTGCTCTCTCCTTCTGCATCTGGATTCCATGCTGCTGAGCCCTCTCTTTGCCTTTTGTAGTTCAGCATCCCTCAGTGCAAGCTCTGCCTTTAGGATCTCAAGCTGAGGTTGATTGGGCTGCACAGCTTCCCAGCTTGTGCCACAAGGTGCCCCCCCCCTTGCTCAGCCGCTGGGACCTCGGTTTTGCTACCTGGGTCACTGTCCTCAACGACCGACTGCTGACCAGGTATTGGGCCATGCTCATTTGAGACCGTCTGCCCCCTCCAGCAGCCGGTCATGTGCCAACAGGGCTTCCATGAGCATACTCTTTGTCATGCCTTAATAGATAATCCCCCTCCCTGTGTACAGCTTAAGAAGCTGCTGTACATGAAATTTGACATAGCCAGAGGAGCTCATATTCTCTAGCTACACTGCACTAAGCTGTCTAGAAATAAAAAAAAATTCCAGTTGTAAACTATACAATCTTTTGAAATCCTGTTTTGTGACTGTTAAGGTATATTTCTGCTGGCACTCCGCCACCAGTGTGCTATCTCTCTGTCAGAGTTCCTGCCTCACAGGAAAGCACACTGTCTGCTGCTCTGTACTTGTACCATTTGCAACACTGATCCCATCACTCTGCCAACCAGTGTGACACAAAATTCCAACCCCAGGAATCCACTGATATTATTACTCTTTGCAGTGCCCTTTAAGGTCAGCATTGCCCCGGAGCCAAATGGAATGCTGTGCTAATTATGGAATATTTACCTTGTGCATTCATTTTCAAACTGCCCTATTCTAACTGCCTGGATTCTACCTCAGATTTTCTGTCTCCGCTGCAAAGTTCAGATGCCCTGGAGATCTCTCTCTATCAAGATCGTCTAAATTGTGCATAAGAACAAAAAAAACTTAAGTATTTTGTCTTATTTTTTCATTACTGCCTTATTCTTATTGTTATTTAGTAATTTTACCTCTGGATAAGTTATTTAGTTTTTTTTTGCTCGGTGCTCGTGTTCTTTGAACCGAGGGGGAACCGACAGTTTGGTAGATCTAAACGGAAACTTTTACTTAAGTTCCCGGGTGTTTTTCAAAACATTTAATTTTTCTTTTTTTGAACCGATTATTTACTGGTTCTACTAGCGGTTCTCGGTTCCTGAACCGATCGGAACCGCGGTTACATTCTAAATTGCCGGTTTCTCAACCATAGAAACATAGAACCATAGAAGTTGACGGCAGATAAGGACCGCAAGGCCCATCCAGTCTGCCCATTTCTTTTTCTACCTTATAAATGTGCCATCGGCCTTTGCTCTGTCAGTGACCTATCTATTCATAGTCATTTGTATTGCTCCCTTATGCCTATCCCATGCCTGTTTGAAGCCCTGCACTGTATTCATAGCCACCACTTCTTGTGGTAAGCCATTCCATGCATCTACCACCTTTCTGTGAAAAGAATTTCCTCACATTCCCCCTTAATCGGCCTCCCTCTAATCTCATGCTGTGTCCTCTTGTCCTGCTATTTTTCTTATATTTAAACATGTCAGACTCTTTCACCTTGTTTATGCCCTTAAGGTGTTTAAATGTCTCGATCATATCACCTCTCTCCCTCCTTTGCTCAAGGGTATACATATTGAGCTCCGTTAATCTGTCCTCATATGTCTTCTGATGCACCATTTTGGTTGCCCTTCTCTGGACTGCCTCAATTTGGTTAATGTCTTTGTGAAGGTGTGGCCTCCAATACTGCACGCAGTACTCCAGATGGGGCCTAACCAATGTCTTGTACAGAGGGATTATTACCTCCCTCTTACGACTTGTGATACCCCTACTAATACACCCTAACACCCCCCTAGCCTTACCTACTGCTTTAGAGGTCTGCTTGGATGATTTTAGGTCATCAGTGATGATGATGCCCAAGTCTCTTTCTTCCTT
Source organism: Neoceratodus forsteri (assembly GCA_016271365.2). Classification (NCBI taxonomy): domain Eukaryota; kingdom Metazoa; phylum Chordata; order Ceratodontiformes; family Ceratodontidae; genus Neoceratodus; species Neoceratodus forsteri. The sequence continues at coordinate 790,154,971 of CM057454.1, forward strand.
TGTGACTGCTAGCAACTCCCTCCCAGCCTATAAGTGGCTTCAGGGTTTCTCTTCCCTATGTGCATGATTTTGCACTTCTTTGCATTAAATCCAGTTGCCACTCTTCTGACCATTCTGCTAGTTTATCCAGATCTCTTCTCATTCTGCCCACCCCATCTGGATCATCTACTCTGTTGCAGATCTTGGTGTCATCTGCAAACAGACAAGCCTTACCCTCTAGTCCATCTGCGAGGTCACTAATGAAGATGTTGAATAGGACTGGCCCCAGGACTGATCCCTGAGGTACCCCACTTGTGACTTGCATCTCTTCTGACTGTATACCATTTACCACCACTCTCTGTTTTCTGCCAGTCAACCAGTTTGCCACCCAGTTGACCAACTTCTGACCACCGAGCCTACCTAGCTTATTTATCAATCTTCTATGTGGAACAGTGTCAAAGCTTTGCTGAAGTCAAGGTAGGCGACATCAACTGCTCCCCTTGGTCCACCACTCTGGTTACCCAGTCAAAGAAATCTATGAGATTAGTTTGACAGGACCTTCCTTTGTAAACCCATGCTGTCTTGGATCCTGTGCCCTATGGTTCCAGGTGTTGCACTATCCTTTCCTTAAAGATTGCCTCCATAATCTTGCCACTACTGAGGTAAGACTGACGGTCTGTAGTTCCCGCCTCCTCCCTGCTACCACTCTTGTGGGTGGGATCACATGAGCCCTTCTCCAGTCTTCTGGGACCTCTCCTGTGCTCAGAGACTCACTAAACAATTCTGCTAATGGCTCTGCTAGTTCCTCCTTTAGCGCCTTAAGTACCCTGGGATGTATGCCATCAGGTCCCATTGCCTTATCCACCCTGAGCTTAGCAAGCTCTTGTAGGACCCTTTCTTTTGTGAAGGGAGTAGTGCTCACCTCCCTCCCCCCTGTGTCCATGATGCTGAGCTGTGGGCCCTGCCCTACCTTCTCTTCAGTAAATACTGAGCAAAGTATCTATTTAGGATAGATGCCTTTACAGGGTCCTCCTCCTCATGCTCCCTTTTCTCCTTAAAGCTAGCATTACCCCTCTGGACTTTCTCCTTTCACTAATGTATCTATAGAAAGTCTTGTCACCTTCTTTTACTGTTCGTGCTAGTGTTTCCTCAGTTTGGGACTTTGCCTGCCTTACTGCCTTACCTGCTTCCCTTAGGGCAGTTTGGTATGCCTCCTATCTTCATCCCGCTGTGTTCCTTATATTTTCTGAAGGCCAGCCTTTTGGCTCTGACCTTTTCTGCTACTGTATTTGAGAACCAAAGTGGTTTCCTTCTTCTTTGCACTTCCTTTTCTGTCTAACACAATGGGATGTTGCTTCAAGTATTGTATCCTTAATGCCTGCCCACTTTGCCTGTACCCTCACCTGTGTTTCTTTTGCCAGGGCTAGCTTAACTCTGTTGGCCATCTTATCAAAGTCAGCTCCTCTGAAGTCCCATATTTTTGCCTTGGAATGGGATGATTTAGATGTAGTAGCCAAATTGAACCATACCATGTGATGGTCACTGGCCCCCAGGTGACCTTCTACCTGGAGATCTGTGATCCCTTCTTTGTTAGTCAGTACTAGATCTAGGATAGCCCTGTCTCTTGTGGGTTGCTGTACCAGTTGTTTGAGGCCCTCTCCCTGCAGGGAATCCACTATGAGTCTAGTTCTGAACCGACGGCCAAAGCTTAAATATTTCTCTTTTTAGCAGTTTTGAGTCCTGTTTTCTATTATGAATAAACCCAAAAAGAACACAGGACCTACAGGGTTTAAAAACTGTACTGAATGTGCAGATGTATTTGCAGGAGCTGACAAACATGACCTTTGTTTGCTCTGTCTTGGTGTTAAGCATTTCAATGAAGATTGTGACATTTGCAAGTCTTTCTCTGAAAAAACTGTGGTGAAGCACAGGGAGAGACTTAAGAGAAGACTTGAAGAGGGGTCCCTGGGCTCTGACCAATCCACCCCCTCAAAAAATGTGGCAATTTCTTCTAGAGCCTCCAAATCCACCCCTGATACAGGTGAGGGCTCTAGTAAGAGAGGCAATCAGCCGGCTGATGGGCTGTAGTAAGAGAGGCAATCAGCCGGCTGACTCTCCGGTGCCTGCCAAAAAACTAAGAAAAAGTAAGCACACTGTCGCCCTGGCTGAAACTCCTCAAGGGGTCCCTCAGGTGCCTGTACATACACCCTCTCCTGCTGATATCACACAAGCTCTGGCTTTGTTACAGGTGCTGCAGGGATTGCTCCCTCCCCAGTAGCCTGTAACTGCTCCATCTGACAAAACTGCTGCTGCCGCCCCCCTGGTGTCTGTTCCCACCGTGGGTGGTAAAGTTTATGATGAGGAGGAAGGAATAGAGCCTGAGGTGTCACCTGAGCAAGATTTCGGTTCCCCTCCTGGGCCTTCAGAGGATTTTTCCTCCCATTTTTCTTTTATCAAAAAAATGGTGGAAACACTGGACCTCCAGACAACTGAGGAGGTACAGGATGAAGAAGAGGTTCAATATATGAAATTAATGGGGTTAACACCCTCAAAGCGAATCCTGCTTCCTCTGTATAAATGTTTCAGAAAAGACATTCTGGAAATTTTAAAAGCTCCTCAGACTGTCACACCTATTGATAAAAATGTGACAAAAAGTACCAACTGGAGAGATCTGATGCTGACTTTTTATTCGGCCACCCAGATCATCAGGGCATTGTGCAGCAGGCAGCCTGCGAGAAGGCCAAAACCCCCTTGTCTTCTCACCCACCTGAAGAAGATTCCAGAAAGGTGGACAGTATGACTAAGAGGGGGTACCGCTCAGCATCCCTTGCTATCAATTCCAGAAAGGTGGACAGTATGGCTAATAGGGGGTACCTCTCAGCATCCCTTGCTGTCAGGCAGGCCTCTTATCAGGCCTATGCTGCTCTCTACCAAAAGGTTTATGGCAGTCTCTGGTGGATAATGCAGAGGCAAATTCCTCTCTCGCTGTTTCTGATTTACTAGAGACAGCCAAATTGGGTTTGGAGGCTTCTGAATACCAATTCCAGATGGCAGCAGACACAAATGGCACTGCAGCCAGATGGTTGGCTGGCACTATAGTCATGAGAAGGTTTGCCTGGCTGAGAGCTACTAATCTCACCCAGGACACTCAAAGCAAAGCAATGGATTTCCCAGTTGAGGGCCATTCCCTTTTTGGTGCACAAACTGAAGCCTACATGAAGAAAGTAGACGAATACAAGGCTACCTTCAGAAGTAATTCCATCAGACAAACCTTCTCCCTCCACTTCTTACTCTAGGGGAGGCAGGGGCAGGTCTACATTTAGAAGACCTTTCTTTCAAGTGCAGGCTGCTCCGCAGACACACTACCAACCCCAGCAGATGGGTTTCTACAGGGCCAGGGGCAGAAGAGGCTCTCGCAGAGTGTTCCATTCTGCCCAACCTCAGCAACAGCAAAAGAAGAATCCCTGACTCTTCCCTTCGGGCTGCCTCTCCACATCCAGTAGGGGCAGGCTTTCCCACTATTTCCAGGACTGATTAAAAATAACATCAGACAAGTGGGTCATGGTCTCTCCCTTTGTTTCAAGTCCCTTCCCCCTCTAAGAGTAAAACGCTTTGCATCAGCTCCTCCATCACAGAGAAAATTGCTGGAGCAGGAGGTAAAAATCTTACTATTGACGAAGGCAGTCGAGCCGGTTCCATTCAATCAAAGAGAGCAAGGGTTTTACTCCAGATACTTCCTAACAACAAAAAAGACTGCAGAGTGGCGGCCTATACTAGACCTCAGATGTTTAAACAAGTATTTGGTCAAACCCAAATTCAAAATGGTAACAATGTCAATAATTCTGCAACATTACAAAAGGTGGTTGGCCTCTCTGGATCTAAAGATGCTTACTTTCCATCCCTGTCAGAGAATCACAGAAGGTATCTCAGGTTCACCTTCCCCTCATGCCACTACCAGTTCTCAACACTTCCTTTTGGCCTTACCTCTGCACCAAGAGTGTTCACAAAGTGCATAACAGTAGTAGTGACACATCTCAGAAAACTGGGTGTCACAGTTTTTCCTTATCTGGACGACTGGCTGATCATGGGAAAATCCCAACAACAAGTGTCAGCACACTTACTGCTAGCTCACAGTGTTCTCTCCTCCCTGGGATTTCTTCTAAATCTAAAGAAATCAGTTCTCACCCCAGTCCAAGTACTGCAGTTCATAGGAGCGGAACTCAATACAATTCTGGGAAAGGCCTTCCTTCCTTTGGAAAGAGTACAGGCTATCCAGCTTCTAGCAAACTCATTTGTCCTAGGCAGGACAAAACCAGCAACTCAGTTTTTACAGCTGCTAGGGCACATGGCTGCAGCAACAGGCACAGTCATGGGTGCCAGATTTCAAATGAGTGACATTCAGTTTCACCTCAGGACCCATTGGTCCCAGAGACGAGATCCACTTTCAAAACTAATCCCTGTAACAAAAGCTCTTCTTCAGGCCTTACAGTGGTGGAAAGATCCCAACAACCTAAGGGAAGGTGTTCCCTTCCTACAGCAACCCCCGTTCTTGATACTCACAACAGATGCCTCCCTCCTAGGGTGGGGCGCCCACCTGGGGGATCACACAGTTCACGGGTCTTGGAGTGCTGCAGAGTCACTCTTGCACATAAATCTCTTAGAGTTAAGAGCAGTGTACTTGGCCATTCAGGCTTTTGTTCATCTCATAAAGGGAAAAGTGGTTCAGGTCAGAACAGACAATACCACTACAATGTACTATATCAACAAACAGGGAGGGACAAGATCCACTCCACTATGTATAGAGGCAATGAAAATATGGAGTCTCATTTACTCCATAAATGCCTCACTACAAGCAAATACATCTGCCAGGGAAAGACAATACACTGGCAGATGCCTTGAGCAGGATAAACCAGGCCCATCACGAATGGTCACTGAACTGCCAAGTAGTGCAAGTTCTGTTCAGGCGGTGGGGGACCCCAGAGCTAGACCTTTCTGCTTCACACCAGGATCACCATTTACCCCTTTATTGCTCCAGGGCCCCAGTGAAGGGAACTGTTCCAGTGGATGCCCTGATCTTCGATTGGACAGGAAAATACCTTTATGCCTTTCCTCCTTTTCCCTTGACTCTCAGAGTACTCATCAAGCTCAGGTCAAAACCAGACTCGATTATTCTGATAGCACCAGACTGGCCAAGACAGCCTTGGTACTCCCTGTTACTCTCAATGTCAGTGGTCAAACTGATCTACCTCCCTCAGAGGTACAACCTGCTGACTTCCTTCCAAGGCAGGGTGGTATACCCCAATATCAGGTCTCTCAGACTCAAAGCTTGGCTCTTGAGGACTTAGAGTATCCAGACTCTCAATACTCTCAAACAGTTTTAGAAGTCCTTAGAAGTTATAGAAAGCCTTCTACTAAGAAAACTTATGCTTCAAAATGGAAAAGATTTTCCATCTGGTGTACAGGAAAGGGCCTAACCCTAGCACAGGCTGGCATTCCAAACAGCCTAGATTATTTGTCCCATCTGCATTCTCTAGGATTGCAACATTCAACCCTAAAAGTTCATCTTGCTTCACTTTCAGCGTACCTTTCTGTAGTGAAAGAAGTATCAATAGCCTCGAACCCTATATTTAGAAGGTTCTTTAAGGGCCTTTTACGCCTGTTTCCCCCACATAGGGAACCAGTGCCAGCTTGGGACTCAACATTTGTATTGCCCAGCTTATGCTCCCGCCATTTGAACCAATGGCTACTGCAGAGCTAAAATACCTTACCTGGAAGGTAATTCTCCTTGTGGCACTTACCTCTGCTAGGAGGATAAGTGAGTTACAAGCCCTCTGTGTAGAAAAGGACTATATTTCTTTCCACAATGATAAGGTGGCGTTGAGAACTAACGGAAAATTCCTTCCCAAAGTAGTTTCTGACTTTCATCTAAATCAGTCTATTACCTTACCAGTGTTTTTACAGCACACGCCAGTTCTAGTGAGCGTAGGCTGCATAGTCTGGATGTGAAGAGAGCACTGAGCTATTATATAGCCAACACTAAGGATCATCGGCAGGACAGACAACAGTTGTTCCTTACCTATGGGGAAGTAGATAAGGGATCTCCTGCTTCAAAGAGGACTATATCTCGATGGATAGTCCAATGTATTCAATTTTGCTACACAAAGGTGGGCAAGGTTCCTCCTTCAGGTTTTAGGGCCCATTCCTCAAGGGGAACAGCTGCCGCCGTTACAGCTGCCAGAGATGTTCCTCTTCAGGAAATTTGTAAAGCAGCTACCTGGAGATCAGTCCACACCTTTACTAAGCATTACAACCTGGATACCCAGGCCAGGAGGGATGCCAATTTTGGAAGGGCTGTTTTACAGAGTCTTTTTCCTAAATAGATTCTGTCCACATCCTAGTGGTACTGCTGCATAGTCTGCAAAGAGTAATAATATTAGTGTATTCCTGTGGTTAGAAGAAAAAATTACTCACCTGTAGTAATGTTGTTTCTTCCCAGGGATCCACTAATATTATTACTCCCTGCCCCTGGTCCTCCCCTTAGAATCTCAGAAAAATACTCTGTATAGCTGAGATGTCTCTCAGTATGATGGGTATGTCATTTGTTGGCACATTCCCTAATAGTTAACTACTAGGCTCTTTTCTAAGGGTGCATCGCAGGGTTTTATTTAACTCTAAAAATTGATTAGCGTTTTGCTCATGAAAGTTCTAAAACATTGTGAAAATGCATAGATTTGCCTCACTGTGTTTAACAAACATAACACTTCTAGAAAACCTATATAACTACTTTCTGTACAGTTTGTATTATCCCAAGAAAAAAACTGCTAATCAATTATTTAAAACCCTGGCATCTGGCTCAGAAAAGAGGACTCATTCTTCATGTTTTTCTCGGCCATTTCTTGGCCTGTTACTACTTTTTATGGCCCTGTTGGCCATTAATTCAAAATTATTCATTGTTATGTTTACTATGGCCTCTTTGCAGACTTCACAGAAATCTGGGGTAGAATCCAGGCAGTTAGAATAGGGCAGTTTGAAAATGAATGCACGAGCTAAACATTCCATAATTAGCATAGCATTCCATTTGGCTCCGGTGCAGTGCTGACCTTAAAGGGCACTGCAAAGAGTAATAATATTAGTGGATCCCTGGGAAGAAACAACATTACTACATGTGAGTAATTTTTTCTTCCTCATCAGGGACTTCATGTTCACTGCCACCACCATGGGTTTTTACCAGCAGGACCCAGGGAACCTGTTTTTTTACCTCCTCCTTTGCATAAGGTCAACACAACTGTGGGTAGAGTGCCCCTTCAGAGACGAACTGCAAACAGAGTCCAGCAGAAATAGTAGAATTACCCTTTTAAATAAAACAAGCAGTCACTGATTCTATACAGATAGTAGCTTCATTAAAATACTGTAAGTATTTAGAACAGGATTTATGTACAGTCAGATATAAGGATTACAGTTTACTAAAAATTAAAACAAATGTAAGTTATAAAAGGCAGGTTGCAAATAGAAGAATCTGAGCTATTCTCACTTTAAAACCTATGTCTTTACCTGCTGCTGGCTGAGGAAAACACTATTCCCCAAGTTGTCTTTCTTACCAGACTTCTAGCTGCAGAGCTCTGGCATTTTCAGGTGTTCCTAGTCCAAGAGAAAGAGCTTTCTTACAGCTCCTCAATATATTTCTCATTCACTGTGCGGAGAGGTCTCACTCACTTTGAGTGACAGTTCCATGTTGTCCCAGCCTTCTGAGAGAGAGAGAGAGAGAGAGAGAGAGAGAGTGTGTGTGTGTGTGTGTGTGTGTGTGTCCGTCCCGAGTCCATCCTTCATCACCCCCTTGCTAACATTATGACATGCACCTGGGTCCTTTGTCCAACATGGGAACATCTTCAGGAAGGACTCCCCTCTTGGGTTATTGCTTAATTGCCTCTTCCCTAGCCTTCCTGTTAGTTTTCCCATGAGAACATCAGTCCCTCCACCCTAGCTGACATAAGCTGCCATATGAAGTCGGCCAGTCGGCACAGCGGTTGGATTTCTACTTGCGATGCTGGTGACCTGGCCTCGGTAGTGAGAGGGCCAGCTGGGGTGAGGATGTCTGAGCGTCCGATGGAACACTAAATTCCTCTGGGGGCAACACTGGCTCGGGGGTGGCCTGACCTCTGGCGATAACCAGAGGTATCGCAGCCCCGATGCCCGCACCTGGAGGGAGAGCATGATGGACGCCTGCTCAAGCCTTGGCATCGTGGCATGTCATGCTCTGGGAGGGCGTACATGGAAAAAATGCCTTTCCCAGTGCGACACTGACACGAGGGCCTGATGGTCTGTCTGGATTCTGATGATGACTTGATTCATCTGGAGGGGGTTTGGGGCGCAGGCGCCCCCACCCCACCGTGTTGCTGCCTAGGGGTCAGCCAGGGCTCCATGGGGTGAGTCTCCGGGAAGAGGCGGCCAACAGGTAAGGCAGTGTGGTGACCGTGTTGGTTTGGGGCGGGGGTAAAAATAGAAAATAAAAAAATCCTGTCATATGCTACTTGATCATGTGATCCGTTGGCCATCTTATACCGAAAGCAGATGCATATTCAGAAAAGAATAAATGAATCAAAAGAATACATGGTTCTAGTCCCCTTTCCCATCACAGATGCTTACAGATTGTTTCCACTGCATGCGCCTCACCTGTTTTTGTAGATTTCTCTAGAGAGAGAGGTCACACAGCTACTTTGATATCAAAATGGACCTCAACTTCTTAAGCTGGCACCTGTGACTCATTTTTTATGATACATAATGAGAGCAGTTTCAAAACCATTAGTTGGAGCTCAGCACAGTTAAATATTTCAAACCCTTCATAATACCACAAAGGCTAAGATAGTATGTCAGTAAGACCTTGAAATTAAGATCACGCCATAGGCTGCCCATTTACAAATAGAGAAAAGCACATTGCTCCCTTAAGCAGAAAGCAAAAAAGAAATAAAAAAAATAAAAATAAAAAGACTGTCCTTTGTAAATCCCTCTCACTCTGAACTGGGTATGTTAAGTGAAAGAGAAAGAATTAGGCCTCTTTCTGTTCCCTGGCCTTGTTGAAATGAAATACAGCCACGCAGGTACAAGTGTTCTTACCATGCAAATTGTGGCTTGATGCGCTTTTCCACCAATTGTCTCCTAACTTTGTTCCTAAATAGATGTTTGGGTAGATATGTTCTACCCTCGTATACAACACTAAGCAACATTCTGTCATTGTGTGCCTGGCCTAAACTTTCATGATTTATTAGATCAGATGACAAAACTGTCATTCTTGTGGTAGAGTGGATGTTGAGCAAGGGTAAGGCCATAAACAACTGACCTAGAAAGAGTGGAGAGGTGATCAAGGATGGGTCAGCTGAAATTTAGTGTGTCAAAGTGAAGATAATGCCAAGAATGGAATACAGGATGGATGGTGTGGTAGGGAGGAGAGGGATGGGGAGTGATAATAAGGAAGAAATTGACGGCATTCACGCAGTGTGATAGGGCTATGGGAAAGGTGAATCAGATGCTGGGCTTCATTGGGGGGGGAGGGGGATCACTATCAGCAAGAGGGATGTAATACCTGTATAGATCCCTAGTTTAACCACCCCTTGAGTACTGTATGTAGTTTCGGAACCCACACTTGAGAAAGGACAGAGATAGGCTGGAGGTGGTGCAGAGCAGGGCTACCAAAATAATAGAGGGGCAAGAAGGGAGCTCTTATGAAGAGCACTTGGAGGACCTCGGTATGCACATGCTGGAAGACAGGAGGAAGAGCGGCGACATGATTGAGACGTTCAAGTACCTCCACACAATAAACAAGGTGGACAGGAGTGAATGGTTCACAGTGAGCAGAAACACGAGCAGCAGAGTAAACTTCACGATATTGTCAGGGGAGGGTTTAAAAGGAATGTCAGGAAGTACAAAATGAAAGCCGAAGGCGAATGGTCACCACTTAAACCTGTGCAGCGGGGCGTGCCCCAGGGATCTATCCTAGGTCCACTGCTGTTTGCAATATACATCAACAACATCGACATTTGCATAAACAAGGCTAGTATTCACCTGTTCGCAGATGATACTGTCTTATACTTAAGTCGCCCAACACCAGAAGCGGCCTGTGAAGATTTGCAATCCGAATTCAATCTACTCCAAAGCCAACTTATTCATAAAAAGCTTCTCCTCAATGCCAAAAAAAACGAAAGCTATGCTCTTCTCTACATCTGCCCTTTTAATCAACTCTGCAACTACCAGCCCAGTACCCCAGATCACCACTTTACTAGGCGAAAAACTGGAATATGTCCCAAAATTCAAGTACCTGGGAGTGTGGTTAGACCACAGACTCTCCTTCACTGAACACATTGATGATCTGCTAAAACGACTAATGCAGAGGCTGGGAATTTTCTTTAGAATCAACAATTCCTTACCAGAGATGCTAAGCTACGACTGGTCCAATCCACATCTTTTTTTTGTTGGTAGATTATGCGGATTTCATCTATAGCCATTGCCCTACCTATTGTTTATCTAAATTGGACACACTCTACCACAGAGCCCTGAGATTCATAACGGGTCTCCCACTCAGCACGCAGCACTGTTAACTGTACATGGCTGTAGGTTGGACTTCCCTTAAATCTAGGAGAGAGAGAGAAACTCCGCACTTTGGACTTTCAGAGCTATTTCAAAAAAACTGTCTCTTTACATTATCAACTGCCTTCCTTTAAACACAATAGGTAACTATGCATTACTAAGTTCTACTTTCTCGCTCAAAGTACCTATGGCTAAATCTCGCTTTGGCAGAGCAGCAACAAGCTACGTGCTGCCCGCGCTTTGGAACAAAATACTCAAGCTCTGCACCCCTGTCTGCTTCTGCGCCTTCAAGAGCTTATACTCCCTATCATTCAAAGAAGTCTGCAATTGCTACTCCCATCCTTGCCCTGGGCCCGTGTCTCCCATAGTACTTCACCCCGCCATGCACAGTATGCTAACAAAAAAAAAAAAAAACCTCTGGTACTGCCCACTGACCCTCTAAGACTTAGTCTCTCCATCCCCTTGTTCCCCACTTCTGTCCCACTCGCTCCCTTCCTCCCACTTAGCCTCTGTCTCCCATCATCAGGATAGAAACCGCTTATATCCTCTGGTTGAGACTATCTCCGTGTCCACTCCCCTGCTACTCTCCCCTCTGTATCTGTAGCTATTTCCTCTTCCCCCACTTTCCTCTATTCTGCTTACCTGCTAATCTCTCTCTTCTCATCCCATTATGTCCCTCCAGTCTTGTTCTTCCTCTCGCCCCCACGTTCTTCCCTTTCCTCTGTATACAGACTGTATATATGCATATGCCTTCCTTTTACACTACTGCCTTAAATACTAGTTGCTTATATGCTCCATTGTCTCCTGTGGACTTGTTTTCAATATATTTTTTGTACTCATTCGCATTACTTTGTTTTGTTATATCCACCTTATTCCACCCTGTCCCATCTCGCAATTATACACTGAATAATGATGCACATTTGGAAAGTTAAAGAAATTGTTCAATGGATTGATATCACACTTGTAAATAATGTTTCTGCACACTTATCTACGTTTGTTGTATATTTTTGTAATCCTCAAACCTTTTGTTCTACCTTGTCTGGTTGTACATATATGTTGCAATAGCTTAACCTAACCAGGTCCATCTTGCAAATGAGCTTGGCTCAACGATGTTTCGCCTGGATAAATAAAGATTTTTAATGATTGATTGATTGACTTTGTTTTACAGAAAGAGTGGTGGCTGACTGGAACCAGATGATGTCATCTGTGTTGAGACAGTGTGTGTGGGTGGGGGATTCAAAGGTGGTGGGCAGGGATCCAGATAAGATTTTTTGGGATGAGTACTTTATTCCTCATTTTGAACGTGAGGTGAGTAAACCCAACTTCAGATGCTTACAAATGTCTGGACAGAGTGCAGTGAGAAGTACATTTTTAAAAACAGTGTAGTTTTTTTCTAGATAAGAATTGATCAGGTGTCAACAATGCTCCAGCTAATTTTGGCAGGTAGGAGTAATTTACTCACCAGTTTAAAATACAATGAGTAAAACAAAACTGGGATGGGTATGAGTGCTGTAAGGCCCTGTCCACACTACGCCTCTGTAACGTTACAGAGGGTGTAAAATGTTACCGTAACAGGTCGTGTTTACACCTGTAACGTTACAGGAGGCGTTTTCGTAACCATTGTTGAAACCACATATGAGGTTGTTTCAACAACGGTTATGAAACCGGTCCTGCCCTGGTAACGTTACCGGCGGTAGTGTGGACTGCCGGTAGCGGTCCCCTGCAGGGCATCAAGGTGCAGCGCGAGCTGCATTGTGGGATTGGGTGCGCTGTAGCGGTAGCCCGGATCGATATTGGACCGGTGCCAGTCCGTAATGGACACTGCCAGGTGTGGGACGCACTGCACTCTCCGCAGCCGTAACGGATTGCATCCGTTACAGGGCGCAAGCGGTGTAGTGTGGACAGGGCCTTAATCTGGAAAAACTGCTTTTGAATCACCAGTTATGTTATGAAGCACTATTCTATGGAGTGTGCAGCATTTACAAAGGCTGGGTGAGTATTGATACTCGTTAAAAATATTTTCTGAAGAGTATTTCCTAAAATGAGGTGAGTAAAATAGGCTGGTACTCACCTTATCTGGAGCCCTGGGGGTGGGACTGCCATATGGGGGAAAAGTTCATATGGGGGCAATTGTGGAGGGAGGGGAAGAAATGAGGACTAGCATGGGCACAGTCCCATAGCTAGGCAGCAGAAACTTAAGACGGTTACTCTCGATTTAAAAATATTGACAAAAAATCCACAAAAAATAACACTGTTAACCTGTTTATTAGAAAGTGTGTCACAGAGAACCTTGGCGTTTTGGGTCTGTTGTGACCCATCAGGGGTGTGTGGCTAGCAGCACATACGGGTTGCTGAGTTATACAGATGTAAAAGCATTGTGTATTTTCATTGACTCTGGAGGTGCTGTCAGAACGTCAGAAAGAGCTGTTCAAACAACATGAAGTCTTGCTGTATTCTTACTATTGCTGTGATATCCAACCTTTGAACTGCCCTGGAGAGGAAAGAGTTAACTTTCCATGCAAGGCATGAAACGCTGAGCTCGAGCTCGGTTAAGACTCTTGTCTGTTGTTGTTTGAACCCAAACCGCCAGATTCTTTACTCCGCCTCACTGAACAGTCGCTCCGGAGATTTCTCCTTTGCTCAGTTCAAATTAGTCGGTTAAAGTGTCGTTTTTCTCCTCGGTTCAACCAAATTTCTTCTATGTAACCTGTCGGTTCAGTCTCTGTCTGTGGTACCATGAGTACTAGATAGGTTATTGTTATTAGTTTCTGTGTGGAACTTGTAAACGTTGGATCGGTTCGGTTTGAACCGATCAGGGTTGTAAAAGCTTATTCTGTTTTTAGAGTGTGTAACGGTCCTTATCGGTTCTAAAAGCAGTTTCATTCAGTTTTCCATGACCCGTAACACAGTCAGGAACCGATAAGGGTGTCTTGCCTGGCGGATTGCCGAAAAAAGGGTAAGTTTGGTTGGGACTGGCCATGTCTGAGAAACCCAAGAGAAAAACTGGGCCCACTGGGTTTCAACACTGTAGTGTGTGTGGGGAAGCCTTTGCTAAGGCTGACCCCACACCACCTGTGTTTATTGTCTGGGGTTTGACCACCTCGATTCAGACTGCCAGATTTGTAAAAGTGTTCCTACAGCTACCCTGGAAAAGAGAGTAGGTAGCCTGAGGGAAAGGGAGGCCAAGAAGTCCGCTGACCCGGATGGCCAGCCCGGTTCGGTTCCAGCCGAACCAGAAGGAGTGCCCTCTGACCAGGGCGAAACTTCTTCGGGCAAAAGGAGAACCGACTCTGAGGAGTCTGTTCCGGTTAAAGGAAAAAGAAAGAATAAGTCAGTCTGTTTGGATCCACAAGTTCTTTCTCCAACCGCTGATGAAATAGCCAAAGTGATAAGGATTGTTCAATCGCTAACTTCGGTTCCGACCGAACCGGCACCATCGGTTAGGGGCTCGGTTCGGTCGGTTCCCCCGGTTCCGGATTATAATTTAGAGGACTTTTTGAACCGGAGGAGGAGGAGGAGGAGAGTATGAGGATAGTGATGGTGATTATGAAAGTCTGGATGTGCCCATTGACCCTGACATCTCCCCAGACAGACCTTCAGGTGTTTCTCCTCCTAGGCTTTCTGAGTCCCCTTCCCACTTTATGTTTTACAAAAAAGTGGCTGAAACTCTCCAGCTTCCTATGGAGGAAGCAGTAGAGGATCTTAGGAGGAGCCTGATTATGTTGAAATGATGGACATCCCAGAGTCCAGGAGGCTGTCTATTCCCCTCCATAAGTCTTTTAGGAAACAGACAATAACAATTTTAAAGACTCCTAATTCCATACCTCCTGTGGACAGAAGAATGGACAAGAGGTATACTCTTTCAGGCTCAGATACGGAGTTCCTTTCCCAGCAATGCAGCCATGTTCGGGTAGTGCAGGCTGCTGCCTGTGATAAGGCAAATATACCCATGGCTTCACACCCCCAGATAAGGACTCCAGGAGGTTGATGCATGCAAAGAAACAGTACACTGCAGCATCTTTGGGACTCAGGCAGGCTAATTATATGGCCTACACAGCTAGATACCAAAAAGTCTAGATGGGACTCTGTGATGGCTCTAGCTAAACAGGTCCCCGACCAGCTGCAAGGAGCTGGAGCAGGTGGCTGCAGATGGTATTGAGGCATCCAAGGTGCAATTTCATGCTGCAGTGGACTCCAAGATGTTTCATCTAGAGTCATGGCTACATCTGTGGCCCTTAGGTAGGATGGCTTGGCTCAGATGTACTAGCCTGTCTGGGATACCCAGGCTAAGGCAATGGATTTTCTGTTATTGGTAATTCTCTGTTTGGGGAGCAGACAGAGAACTACATGAAGAAAATGGATGAGTACAGGACCACCTATAGGAGTGCTCAGGCCAAGGAAGGCAAGCCACTCCTCAGAGGCAGCATCCCAGGGGCAGGGCAGGCCTTTTCATAGGCCTTTCTACCAAGCCAGCCTCCTCTTCCGCCTTTGCTCAGAGGTGTTCTTCAGAGGGAGAGGCAGACGGGGTACAAGCAGGCCTGCCACCCCTCAGCCTAAAGCCCGGCCAAACAGGCACCCTGATGGGTTTGCCCGGCCGATTCTCCACTACCCATAGGGGCAGGCTGGCTTACTTTATCCAGGACTGGATGTCTTTAACATCAAACAAATGGGTCCTGGAAGTAATAGCCAGGGACTGGTTCTCAGCTTCAAACAATTTCCAAGATGAGAACCAGATCCTTTCCACCTGCAAATCCTTCAGAGGCCCTTGCCCTAGAGGCAGAGGTTCTCTTCCCTCTTGGCTCTCAGAGCCATAGAAAGGGTTCCACCCCTACACAGGGGAAAGGGATTGTACTCCAGGTACTTCCTAACCCCCAAAAGATAGGAGAATGGCGGCCTATCCTGGATCTCAGATATTTAAACAAGCACCTTTTAAAACCAAAGTTCAAAATGGTGACTCTGGGAATAATTCTACCCTCTCTAAGGCCAGGGGACTGGCTAGTCTCCCTGGACCTCAAGGATGCCTATTTCCACATTCTCATCAGATGCTCCCACAGAAAGTACCTCAGGTTCGAGTTGCCCTCAGGCCACTATCAATTCAGAGCAATGCCCTTTGGCCTAACATCAGCTCCAAGGTTGTTCACAAAATGCCTGGCAGTAGTGGTTGCTTTCCTAAGGAGAAAAAAGATCTCTATCTTTCCATACTTGGACGACTGGCTCATAGTGGGTCAGTCTCCAGACCAAGTCAAGTCACACGTACAGATAACTCAGCAACTGCTCACTTCTCTAGGATTCCTTCTAAATCTTTCAAAGTCAGTTCTAGAGCCAGTGCAGCTCCTCCACTTCATTGGGGCGGAGCTGGATACTATAAGTGCAAGAGCCTTCCTTCCCCTGGAGAGGGCAAGGACCCTTGTGACACTGGCCTCTTCATTCACCCTCCAGGTGTCTCGACCAGCAAGGCATTTCCTGCAGCTCCTGGGTCACATGGCTGCCTCTACGGCAGTGGTCCAAGGAGCAAGATTTCTGATGAGGGAAATTCAGTTCTACTTAAGAGCCTTCTGGTCCCGGAGAAAGGATTCTCTGACCAAGCTAGTCCCAGTGACTCAAACCCAGATCCAGGCTTTGCAATGGTGGCAGGATCAGGACAACCTAAGGCAAGGAGTTCCCTTTGTCACTCAACCTCATTCTCTAATCCTTACCACAGATGCCTCCCTCTTGGGCTGGGGAGCCCATTTGGGGGATCTTACTGCCCAAGGGTTGTGGTCACCTCAAGAATCAGTCTCTTAGAACTCAGAGCAGTGTTTCTAGCACTTCAAGTTTTTTCCAAGTTTGTTCAGAACAAACTGGTTCAGATCAGAACAGACAATACCACCACAATGTGGTACATCAACAAGCAAGGGGGCACTCGGTCTACGGCCTTGTGCACAGAAGCAATGAAGTTGTGGTCTCTGGCCTATTCCCTGAATACCTATCTGATAGCAGTGCACCTCCCAGGGAAGGACAATGTCCTGGCAGATGCTCTCAGCAGGATATCTCAGGGCCATCACGAATGGGCCCTGGATCCCCTAATTTTGAAGGTAATCTTCTCCAAATGGGGCACTCCACAGATAGATCTTTTTGCAGCCCCAGACAATCACCAACTTCCTCTTTTTTGCTGCAGACCCCCAGTGTTGGGCTCAGTCCCTCTGGATGATCTAGTCCTCAATTGGGAAGGGAAATTCCTGTATGCTTTTCCCTCCTTCCCTCTCCTGTTCAAAGTACTATTCAAAATCAGATCTCAGCCCTGCAAAGTGATTCTGATTGCTCCAGACTGGGCCAGACAGCCCTGGTACCCTCTCTTGCTGTCCTTAGCAGTCCACCTTCCCCTGTCTCTTCCCAGGAATTACAACCTGTTAACATGTTCTCAGGGGAGGGTTTGGTATCCGAATCTCAAATCTCTCAATCTCAAGGCCTGGCTCTTGAAGAGTTAGAGTTTGCTGATTTACATCTTTCTCAAGGTGTGCTGGATATTCTAAAGGCTTCCCGAAAGCCTTCCACCCGAAAGACTTACAACTCCAAATGGAAGAGGTTTACTATTTGGTGCTCCGTTAAGCATATTTCTCCAGAGTCTGCTGGGTTGCCTACAGTCCTGGACTATTTGGGTTCATCTCAATAGCTTGGGACTCAGACCAGCTACACTTAGAGTGCATCTGGCAGCTGTCTCTGCCTTCTTGTCCGTAGGCAAGCCCTCTTCCCTTTCAGCTCACCCTGTATTCTGTAAATTCTTCAAGGGTTTGCTGCATACCAATCCTCCCTTCAGGGACCCTGCCCCTGCTTGGGACCTTAATGTTTGCATTGCTCAGCTTATGCAACCCCCTTTTGAGCCTTTGTCCTCAGCAGAGCTTAAGTACTTGACTTGGAAAACTGTGTTCTTGGTAGCCATTACTTCTGCCAGACGCATAAGTGAGTTACAGGCCCTGTCAGTGGAGCCTGATTTTATCTCTTTCCATAGAGATAAGGTGGTCCTCAGGACTAATAGGAAGTTTTTGCCTAAGGTGGTTTCAGATTTCCACCTTAATCAGTCTACGTCTCTTCCTGTTTTCTTCACTGACCATTCCTCCTCTGGGGAGAGGAGGCTACACAGCCTGGATGTGAAAAGGGCCCTTAGCTACTACATAGAGCGCACCAAGGGTCACAGGTTTGACTCCCTCAATTGTTCCTCACTTATGGTGAGGTTGGCGAGGGAAAACCTGCCATTAAGAGATCTATTGCCAGGTGGATTGTCTCTTGTATACAATTCTGCTTTGAAAAATTAGGTAGAATCCAACCCTCAGGCCTGAGGGCTCACTCTACTAGAGGTACAGCTGCTTCCCTGGCTGCTGCCAGGGATATTCCTGTCTTAGAGATTTGTCAAGCAGCCACCTGGAAAACAGTACATACTTTCACCAAGCATTACTCTCTAGATATCTAGGCTAGGAGTGATGCTCGGTTTGGCATAGCAGTGCTTCAGAGCCTGTTTTCAAAGTAGGTTGTGTCCCTCCTCCATGGAGGTACTGCTTAGTAGTCTGCAATAGTCAGAATACAGCAAGACTTCATGTTGTTTGAAGAAAAAGTACTCACCTTAGTAATGTTGTTTCTTCTAATGGAGTCTTGATGTATTCTGACCTCCCCCCTGCCTCCCCTCTCAGAACCTGGGTTTTGGGATGTGGGTGGGCAGGAACAGTGTTGGCACCTTAGAGGTGCCCCCTTTTTCTCACCCTCTTATTTTGGGTGTGTGTGTTGTGTTTTGTTTTGTTTTTTTGGGGTTTCCTGACTTGAGTCTTTGCCTTGGAACCAAAAAATCTTTTTATTAAATTTAGTAGCCAGTTGGCTAGTGTGAGTTTACAATTTCCACACAGGACACCCAGTGAGTATAGCTCGTAAAGATCTGGCAGATTGGGTTCAAACAACAACAGACAGAGTCTTAACCGAGCTCGAGTGCAGCGTTCCATGCCTTGCATGGAAAGTTAACTCTTTCCTCTCCGGGGAAGTTCAAAGGTTGGATATCACTGCAATAGTCAGAATACAGCAAGACTCCATTAGAAGAAACAATATTACTAAGGTGAGTAATTTTTTCTTTTGACACAGTGATGTGTTTATATTATTATAACACTGTTAAGTTTCTGGATTTGTAATGAAACTTTCCAAATCTAGTACAATCTTCTGTGTTTCTGCTGTTCTGTAACTACTTGGATTTGGACTGACTGCCTAAGCTCTGAGCATGTGTGTTCTTGGGGAGACTAGATGGGCATTTATCTGACAACATTTCCTATGGTTCTGTTTTTAGTCTCTCCTCCTCCAACTTCCTCTTTATCCCTCAGTACTTGGTGGGCCAGGATCTCTTCCAGCCTATCAACAAGCTGCGGTTCCTACACTAACTGGAGTTGCTACAACTCGTCTCCATATCAACTGCCTGTTTCCTTGTGTACTATTCCAGATGTACCTCTCTGGGTGGGGCAACAGTGTGGAACTTTCATGACCTTGAGGGTTGGGGGGGATAAGGGAAGGGGACCAGAGGTCCAGGAGGCAAGCTGCGTGGGGAGAGCACAGTGGCGTCATCTGCTCAAATATCACAATTGATTGTTTTATCACCCCCCTCCCCCCCGCAATATCTCACCAACTCCCACTGGGCACTTTTTTTTTTTTAATCATTTAAAATTTTATTGACTTTTACAATCTTTGCACAACATTGATAGGACACACAATACAGTGCTATCTATATCAGCATTAGCAGTTCCAGTTTCAGACAAACGTATACCAACTAGATTATACATCAGTTGCCGATATACATGACTTAAGAAAGAAACAGCTCATCTTAACACATCTGAAATTCCATAATGGATACCAAACCATTTTTATCTTACATTATCTGTCTACATCACACTGTAAGCAGCCACAGACGCACATTTGGGGTAATATGCAAAGAACAGCTTGTTAGAATGGGCCAGACAAACCTTTTACAGGCGGAGTCGGCCAGAGAGAGATAGCAACCAGGTCAGAAAGTATCCAGGGAGTAACAAGAGCGGTAGGAGATGAGCAGAAGACACAGACCACAGTGGTGGGGAACAAAAGCATGAGCTGCCTTTGGGGGCCATCTATTATTACAATCCATATTTAGCCAACAGGGGGATTTTGCAATGGGGGGGAGGCGCAACCATGCAGATATGAGTGCAAATATGCATCCCATTTAAGATGATAACCAGCCAGTTTACCCTTAGCTACTGCCGTACAGCTCTCAAAGACGGCCAGTCTATCCATAGCTGCCTGCCAGTGCGAAATTGTAGGAGGTGAGGATTTCCTCCATTTCAACAGGAGAGCTCTTTTTGCTTCCATAACTGCAACCATGACCCAAGTTTTGCTATAATAGGAGAGTGCAGTCTATGGGGAGGCATCCCCCAGTAACGGGGTAGTGTTGAAGGGAGATTTGTGTGCCTACTATGGCGGAGCAGTCCTTCAGCACTTGCATCCAGAAAGTATGTATTGTTGGGCAAGACCAGAGTATGTGAAGCAGGTGGGCCGGAGAAGATTGACATCTCCAACATTTATCCTGCAAGATTAGCTGACGGCTGAAAAGGATTGCTGGGGTCCTGTGCCATCTAAGTAAAATTTTAAGTTGAAGTAGCTGGCTCTTGGAGTCTTCATGAGCTGTATGGGCCACCCTGAGTCATTTTGACCACTGCTGAGGGGATATAGGGTGTGGAAGGTCTCGGTCCCATGCAGTTTTGCTAGAGAGAGAGGTATCTGGCTGGGTGTCTCTAAGTGTTCTATACAGGGAGCCTACAAGGCCCTTGCCACCGTTGGGTTGGTGAAGATTATCTAGGCAGCTCCATTTGGATTGGGATGAGGCAGACTTGAGAAGGGGAGTTAGGGCACTCCTTAATTGGAGAAATTTCCAAAAATCTTGGGATGGCAGGCCGTATTTGTCCCTGAGCTGTTCAAAGACAGCAGTACATACGTGTTTGGAAGGAGGAGATCCGCAACCGTACTGATGTGCTTAGAGGCCCAGGGTTTCCAAAGGATCGGCTTATGCTCCACTGTGATAAGGGGGTTATTCCAAATCATGGCGTAGCGAAGAGGAGGGGGGTAGTCCGCTTTCGGAACCCTAGCTAAAGCCATCGCCCTATGCCAGGATCTGCATGTCTCTTTCATAAGGGGCATCAGATGTTGTCCCAGGGATTGCCTGCCGGACAGGAGAGAAAAAAGAGGAACCCTGGGCGACAAGGCGGTTTCTAACTGAATCCATGGGGGAAGGGGGGAGGGGGGAGAGCGAGGGGCAAACCAGGCCACGGCCTGGGCCATCCACAAGGCAAACTGATACCCCATGAACCAGGGGAGGTTCAAACCCCCCTTGGTCCAGTGGGCATGCATCTTCGCACGTCCCCATCTAGGGGCCTTGCCCTCCCAGAGGAACAGTGCCACTAGCCTATCTATGGCCTGAAATGGCTTCTGAGTGAGGGGGAATAGACAGGTTGGAAAGTAAGTAGGAGACCCTGGAAAAAATAAACATTCAAATGGCTTCAACTTTCCCTTTCAAGGTGAGGCGTAACTTCCTCCACCATTGTATCTCGGCCGCTAACGATACCAAAATGGGGGAAAAGTTAACTGATTCTGAATCTTTCCAGGCTGATGTAATAGTGATACCCAGATAGGGGAAGCCTTGTGTGGCCCAAGTAATATCCATGCCAAGCAGATAATGCCTACTGCATTTCTTATTTAATGGAGAAAGTGTGGTTTTCTTTTGGTTCACCCGGAGTCCTGATAGAGAAGCGAACTCTTGCAGGATGGACGGAATTGAGGGTACGGAGGCTTACGGATTAGAAAGTGTAAGCAACATATCATCTGCATAGGCATTGACTAGATATGAAGAATCGCCCACTGTGATACCAGTGATATTCGGGGTGGCGGTAAGCTTCCTTATCAATGGGTCAAGAGCCACAAGGAAGAGCAGAGGGGACAGCCCTGCCTGGTACTTCTGTACAGGGAGAAAGGGGGGGAATGTCCTTATTAGTAAGGATTCTGGCCATGGGTAGATTGTACAGAGTGGATACCCAAGAGCAGAAGTGAGGTCCAAAACCATACAGTCATAGAACCTGGTGGAGGTATGCCCACTCCAGAGAGTCAAATGCCTTAGCGAAGTCAATCGCCAAGGCAGCAATGGGAGTATCGGACTGTAGAGCCAACCATTTAAGGTTAAGAATAAGATGCAGGTTATCTGCACTGGACTTCCCCGCTGAGAACCCCGTCTGCGAGGGATCAATCAGTTCTGACAGTATTGGGGACAATCTGGCTGCCAGTACTTTGGCCAGTAGCTTGGTATCCACTGGGAGGAGCGATATGGGCCTGTAGTTCGCACAAAGTAGGCCATCCAATGCTTTTTTAGGGATTAGCATGATGAGGGCCTCCCGCATAGTAGAGGGGAGTAAAGTGTCCTTCTGGGCTTCCTGAAGAGCACTTAAAAGGGGGTAGTGATCTCACTCTGCAACAATTGATATAACTCAACGGACATCCTGTCCAGACCCGGGGCCTTCCCTTTAGCCACGTGAGATAAGGCCAGACGAAGTTCATCTTGGGTAATTGGGGCATCCAATGCATGGGCTTGTTTGTTGGATAGCAGTGGAAGGTGGGCTCCTTGGCAAAACTCTTGCAGGCGCCGGGTTAACGCAACGTCAGATAAGGTGATTTGGGACTGATAAAGTTTTTGATAAAACTGATGCATGGTTTCATTAATATCTTTGGGTGTAGTTGCTACCTTCCCCTGCTTGGTCTTTAAAGCGAGGATCCTAGAGGATGCCTGCTGCTTTCTGAGGTAATAGGCTAGTAGTTCTCCCCCGTCCCCTCCCTCCCAGGAGCGATGTTTGGCCTGAGTTAATTCCACTCCACCTTTCTGTTTAACAATACATTAATTTTGTATTTTAGGCCAGTGATGTCAGCCAAAAGAGGAGAGTTAAGTGGATTAGCAGTGGATAACTTAAAACGCTTTTCCAGGCCTACAAGTTCAGCTTGTAGCGCAGACATCTGTTGCGTCCTTTGTTTGTTTTTAGCCGCCGAGTAGGAGATAATTCTCCCCCTTATAAATGCCTTGAAGGCTTCCCATACTACAGCTGCACTGGTTTCCCCTGGGGTATTAAGGGTGAAATAGGCATGAGACTCTTCCTTTAAAAAGTCTCGAAATGCTGCATCTTGCAGCAAAAGTAGGTTACACCTCCATCTTGTTGAAGGCGGTCCTTGCCCTGGGGGCAAAAAAGTGATTGTCACCGGGGCATGGTCCGATATCAGTATACTGCCAATGGTGGTAGACACTATCCCGGGAAGAGCAGCATAGTTGGCCAACCAAAAATCAAGCCTGCTATATGTCCCATGTACGTTAGGAAAAAAGGTATAGTCTTGCCCAGTCGGGTGTCGAAGTCTACAAGGGTCCCCCAACCCCCATTCTGATATTAAGGTGTTTAAGGATTCTAAGACTATTGGATGGTACTGTGGTGTGGGGAGAGATTTATCTAAAAAAAATATCTAGCACCAGGTTATGGTCCCCTCCCAGCAAGATTGGGATGTCGAGTTCTTCAGCTGAGAGCTCAACCAAGGCCTGGCTCAGGTCAGGGTAGACATCTCCTGTGTCTGAGTTAAAGCCATAGACATTGGCTACTATGGCTTTGCCACCTGGGTATGACAACTTGACCATTACCCATCTGCCCTGTGAATCCCTGTGCTTGGCCTCCACAGTCCAGGGGTCCGACTTCCGTAGTAGGATAACAACTCCTTTGGATTTCGTGGAGGCACAACTGGCTTACATTGTTCCCACCCAAAGCTTCTTTAGCCACTGGACCGTACGGGTGGTAAGGTGCGTCTCTTGGAGTAAGGCTATGTCCACCCTCATAGAGCTTAAAAATTGCAGAACTTTAGTGTGTTTTACCGGGTGGTTCAGTCCACGCACATTCCAAGAGATGCACTCCCAGACGCGTGGTCCAGTTGAGGTCTGGGTCATTCTTTTTGCACCACCAGATACGTAATAGAGAAAAAAGGTACTCACCAACTCGGTAACAGCAGTGGAGACAAGTGAGGCGGGGGGTGGGGAGTACCTGGGTAACGACTTGTGCTGAAATACGTGTCACCAGTAACCCCAGAAGGCAAGAGTTGAGAGAGAAGGAGTGATAGCAGTGGAAGGTGTTCCATCTGTAAGCTGCAAAGGAAATCTAAGCAAAACAAAGAAAGATAAGATGTCGGTTATAAAACTTGAAAAACCGTAGAGGTAACAAAAACAATTATCCAACAACAATGTAAGTGTCACACAGTATAAACTTACTATACACACTACAAACTCAGTTATGGTGCCGAGGTGAACGTGTGAGAAGGGTGGTTAGTACACCCAAGAGCCACACTGCTTCAGACACCAAATATGTAAAGGGGGAAGGTTGTACCAGATATGGGTGATCTGTCTCAACCCGCCTCCATCGGATTGGAGCTGAGACCTTCCGCCTAGGGTTGGGGTAGTCCTAACTATCCTGACCAACCTGAGCTAGATGAAGCACCCTCAACCAGCGAGTACCAGGATACGTCCGCCTGGTCGGGAAATATGATGTGGAGGGGAGGGATTCTATCGGTCCCATGCTTACTATTACAGGTCAAAGTTTCAGGAGTAAATATCAGATGGGGGGTGGGGGCACTTGGAAATGGCAGAGCAGGACGCCCACAAGGAGGGTGAAGCCATCCTGTGGTAGCACTAGATCCAGCATTTATGGCAAAAATTGCCCGTGCACCACACTCAGTGGACAGGGAAAGGAGAAGGGGTGTCGCAAAAGGAGCTAACAGTACAGGGCAGCTCCATGCAGCAGAGGCCTGCAGCTACCCAGAAGGATAGTCGCGTGTGCACAACTGGAGAAAGCAAAGCTCTCAGGGATGAGGATCGAGTTTCGGCTGAGGCAGAGGCAGAGAGGGAGGAAAGAGGAAACAGGGAAGTCCCCCCAGTCTTGCCATCGACCCTTCGGGAGTACGGCGGCCCGGGCCTGCCATCGGAGAGATATGCGTATCTATCATAGCCTCAATACTTCACACATTTTTAAATGGCTCTTCCTTGCTTGGTGTCTTAAGAACTTCAGCAAAGGTTTTAAGTCCCAGTTTGAGCAGGCCCTTGGTCGCTGCTACATCATCTTCGGCCTCTTCCATCACTTCCGCCCAATCCAACGGGGTTGGGTCTTCCAAATGACCCACCGATCGGCTCTCCGTAGGTTCCAGATGCTTTCCCATATCCAGGGCTGACCTATCTGCCCGGAGAAGTTTTGCCGGAGGGGACGCAGCAGAGTTGCCTGATGCTGAGGAATGGGGGCTTCTAGCCCGATGATGCTGCTTCATTGGAAGAGAGGAATCAGGTGAGTCCACTAATTTGGCTGCAGCACCCTCACAGGGTAAGCCAAGATTAGGCTGAGTGGCCTCTTCAGTTGCTGGGGCCCAAAGCTGTCGTTACGTGCAGGGATCTTTATTGTGGGGACCAGTCCATCTGCGATCAGAGTCCATATGAACAGCATTGCCCTTTCCACCTGTTACATGCTCTACGTGGTCCCCAAAGGCGTCTGAGGGATGTAGTCCCTGATAATAGGCCAGGCCAGTGACTCCGGATCCAGGATTCAGCGTCCCAGGGGGACTCAGCCAGAAAAGACTGACCATTCTTCGACAGGTGCAAGGAGGTAAGGTTCTTGAATTGATATTGAATGGCATTTGCACTCAGCACCTTCTTCAGCTGGTTATAAGCTTTGCGTTTAGCTGCAACCTCCTGAGAAAAGTCTCTATAGAAGGAGATAATATGGCCCTTCCAGGTCAACTCCCCAGCTTCCCTCGTGGCCCTGAGCATTTTCTCTTTCGTAGAAAAGCGCAGTATGTAGGCAATTATGGTCCGGGGGCTCTTATTACTATTCGGACTGCCAGGGACATGATGAGCTCGTTCCACCCCAACAGGCTCTTTCCACTGTTCACCGCGGAGCTGGGGGATCCATTCATTTAGGAACCTCTCCATATTTGGGCCTTCTGTCCCCTCTGGCACCCCGAAGATCCTGATATTATTTTGTCTGCTCCGGTTTTCCTGATCCTCCACTCTGTGCCACTTCTGAGCCAGTTTAGTTTCGTGGTCCCTAAGCCTGTGCAGGGCATTTAGATGTTGGGTTTCCAGCTCCTTCACATGCTGCTCAAGGACGTTGTGCTGGTCTTCAAGACGGTGAACATCTGCAACGTTACCAGCAAGGGAGGCGCTGATTGTATCCACTCTACTAAGCAGTGCCTCCAACATTTTGGTAATATTAGCCAAGGCTTCCCCCACCTGCGGGTGATCCGTTGTGCTGAGGGCCGCCTCGGACTCAGTGCCCTCACTAGAGCTGCTGACCTGTTCCATCTGTTTAGGCGAAACTCCCAATTCGTAGGCAGCTGCAATGTTGGATTATCGCAGGTCTGATGCCAGTTCTACTAGGACACCCACTGCCCTCGAAGTGCCTCCCGACGGGGAACGGGGGGAGGGGAGAACTATGCGCCGATGATCCGCCTGTAACTACACTTGGGCCTTTACATCGGGTAGACTGGGCCTGGACCGAAATGTACGAGGCTCATGCAGGTTACTGGAGCGTGGCCATCCACCTAGAGAAAAACAGCAGTAGTAAGTACCAGCGGTAGGTCAGGACGGAAACCATCAGCGAGAAAGATTTTTTCAGTTCAGCATAGCAGTCAGATATGAGCAGATTTTTGCTGGGCTGGGGCAGAGCGAAGGAATCAAGCAGCCATCTTCTCCGGGTCCAGGCCCCCCCACCCGGGGCAAGTTTTAAAATGAGAAACATTTCTGACTTGTTAGAAGCTGGCTGGGACCAATCCCATCACTACACTCAATAGCATTTCCCGGCACAGAACTTGCATGCATGATGACATGGTATTCATTGTCATTGTCTTGCACTATGCTGATGGGAGGATTTCACCCCCTCCCAAATCAAGAGCCATGTATTCCTGCTCATTCAGCTCCCTCCCCTGTGCCATTAGTGAGCAGATGTGTGACAGCAGGAGCAAGCCACCCTTTTCGAGGCATGATGCTTCAAAGACCGTCGAAACTGCTGCTGCTTGATGTGCGATACGTCTCCGATTTCCAAAAATAAGGCAAAAACTTCCAAAATAAAGGGAGAGGAAGTCATTGACTTCCAAATGTAAAAAAACAGAAATGGAAGACTTCCGAAATAGAAGACACAGAAGCCAAGAAATTATGGATTTTTCCAAAAGTAATTGTATTTTACTGCTAACATTCATAAATTGATCCTTCCAAGAATATTGACTTCCAAATTGTGGAATCTGGGAAGTGTTTTTTGACTTCCAAAAAATTGGAATGACTTATGGAAGTATCACTTCCACTAAATATAAATTAACTGAACCCCTGAAACCAGCTGTAAATAAATGTCATGTGACCAAGTTGGAACTAACAGAAAACCAAAATCACAGTGAATCTGATAAAATTTCTTCTTTTTTAAGTTGTTTACTGTCTTGTCAGGTAAATTACTGCAGTTTTATATATACAGTCGTGGCCAAAAATATTGGTGCCCTTGCACTTTTTCAAATAACTCACAATTTTCTCTAAACATAAGTTGAAATTAACAACAGTATTTGGTCTCCACAATTCTTTATTTCTCTGTTAATATTACAGAACCTTTGTTTTTGATTCAGAATTTAATACTGTACTGTATATCCTTTTAAATCAGAAAATGAAAAGAAATGGCATTGACAAAATTATTGACACCCTAAACTTAATATTTGGTAGCACAGCCTTTGGTCAAAATAACTGCAATCAACCGCTTCCTATGGCCATGGATGAGCTTTCTGCACCTCTCTACTGGCAGCTTGGCCCACTCTTCTTGTGCAGACTGCTCCAGTTCTCCCAGATTTGAAAGGTGCCTTCTCCCAACTGCTGTTTTCAGATCTCTCCACAGGTTTTCAATGGGATTTAGATCTGGACTCATTGCTGGCCACTTCAGAACAGTGCAGCGTCTTGTCTTGAACCATTCCTGGGTGCTTTTTGAAGTGTGTTTGGGGTCATTGTCCTGCTGGAAGACCCATGACCTTTGACGGAGACCCAGCTTTCTGACACTGGGTTCAACATTGCGCTCCAAAATGGCCTGATAATCTCCAAATTTCATGATGCCATGCACACGTTCAAGGCACCCAGTGCCAGAGGCAGCACAGCAACCCCAAAACATCACTGAACCTCCTCCATGTTTGACTGTAGGGAAGGTGTTCTTTTCTTTGAAGGCTTCATTTTGTTTTCTGTAAACATAGAGATGATGTGCTTTACCAAAAAGCTCTAATTTGGTCTCATCTGTCCACAGGACATTCTCCCAGAAGGATTTTGGCTTGTTCAGGTGTGTTTTGGCAAACTCCAGTCGGGCTTTCTTATGTCTCTCTCTCTCAGCAGTGGGGTCCTCCTGGGCCTCCTACCATATAACCCCCTTTCATTGAGTTGGCGACGGATGGTGCAAGTTGAAACTGTCGTACCTTGTGTCTGAACGTCAGCTTGAATCTGTTTGGCAGTTGATCGAGGTGCTTTCTCCACCATTCGAACAATCCTGCGCTGCAATCTTCGATCAAGTTTTTCTCTTGCGGCCATGTCCAGGGAGGTTGGCTACAGTGCCATGTTCTTAAACTTCCTGATAACATTACGTACGGTGGAAGACAATTCTCTGGCTTTCTTTCTTTTCTCCATGCTCATTGCGGTACACACAGTGACACAAAACAGAAGAATAAGTCCTTTTCTCTATTCAAACTGGTTGAATGAGTGATTTTTATATTGCAGGCACCTGCAACTCACCACAGGTGAGTTCAGTTCCAAAGTGAAGGAGAATCACCTGCTTGAAATCTAATTATTTCTAACTACTTCTAAAAGGTGCCAATAATTTTGTCCGGGCCATTTAAGGATTTCTGTGTGGAATAAGCTAAGACTTAGTAAATTTTTCTGCTTTTTGTGTTTTATTCCACTGCAAACCAAAGAAATACGTATGTGGATACCAAAATATTTTTT
Organism: Neoceratodus forsteri; assembly: GCA_016271365.2. Lineage (NCBI taxonomy): Eukaryota > Metazoa > Chordata > Ceratodontiformes > Ceratodontidae > Neoceratodus > Neoceratodus forsteri. The sequence continues at coordinate 790,183,571 of CM057454.1, forward strand.
AATTTCAACAATTTTCTGGAAGGAATGGTGCATTATTAGAAAAAACTGCAAGGGCGCCAATATTTTTGGCCACGACTGTATTTTTTGTGAATCTCATGTCTTTCTAACTGAAAACATCTGGAAACGAGCTGTTGGTAGCTCAGCGTGTTCTCTACTGGACATATTTTTTAAATAATCAGTTTGGCAGCTTCCACAATTACACACTTTACTTTTACAGTATATGCAGTGGAAGTTTTCATTAACACTGTCTTAGAACATTTAAAGGGGAACCAGGGGGTAGAATTTATGGGAAAAAAAGAGTGTATTCTTGGCGAAATACCAGATTCAGAATTTTAGTATTCCGCTTGAAATTTGGTATTCCACCCAGTTTTTCATAGATTTTTAACTGCGCATCAGGCTTTTATTCATCTACATAACCTGCCTTCCTTTTTTTGGGGGTCTGCCAACTTCTCAATGTGCTTCTTCTGTGTTGTGTAAAGGTTGAGAAGTATTATGGGATTGGGGGGGCAGGGGCTGTAAGAGTTGAAGTTATCCTTCCCTGTACAGTTCAAGTAATCAAACTAACTTTGGGAACGATGTGTTCAACATTAAGAATGCTTTTCTGAAAATTCTCCAAACGGCTGCCTGTTTTTTTTATAAGTTTCTCCATGCTCTCGCTCCATTCTTATGCTTCTGCTGTCTGTGTTCATCCCAACCCGTTTCTTTTTTGCTTGCTGTGGTCTCGAATTTCTGCAATCCTGGTTCCTCCGGCAAACAGATTTTTTCATACCACACACCCCTTCCCCTCTTCTGCTGTTGGCTCTCACAGAATTCTGATTTCAGCTGTTCAGCTCCGTATATTTTTTCATACTTCATGCCCCTTATCCCTTTTCTCCTGTCGCTACTGCTCAGGTTTCATATCACTCACGCAGGAGCTCAGACCCCACCCCCCCAACTCCAACACTGTACAGATAAATGGAGATTTCACATTGGCTTGTCACTCGGCAGCTCAGACATGCCGTCCCCTAACACTGCACAGATGCAAGGAGCTACTGCAAGCCCTGTTGAGCTGCAACTTCTTAAAGCAGGAGGCACTAATTAATAAAATAGAAGCGTGATTTAGAAAAAAACCTGGTACTTCAAGCGGGATACCATGGCTCGAATTTCGGTATTCCAACATAAAATTTGGTACCCAAAATGTTATTTATTTTATTTATTTAGTTTTTGTTAACCGGGTTAGGTGCGCTAGTCAAAGTTAACTATTTTCAGGCACGACCCGGGTGAATACATACATAAAATTAGATGAGATTATACAATACATAGTGTATAGTACAGGTACATAGTATATAGTACAGGTAGGTTAGAATACAGATCAAGTCAGACAGTACTCGAGATAATACATATAGCTATGCAGAGATGACAAAAGTGACATTAGTACATGCAAATAACTGAAACTGGGCTAAGTGGCAGCTATAATGACATTTTATAGCAAAGCTTGTTTAGAAGTGCAGCAGCATCTTGGGCGAAATAGGGTGGTTAGCTGTGAGGCATCAAGTGGAATCAAAGCATGTGCAGGGGTCCCAGGATAGGTGGCAATATAGTTCTTTTTTGAAGATTGGGTGGGAGTTAGCCTGCCTCAGGGCAGGAGGGAGGGAGTTCCAGGTGGCTGGGGCGGTGCAGTGAAATGCTCCAGATCTTTTTGAAGTAAGATACCTGGGTATGGTGGGTAGAAATTTGTTTGCCGAGTGTAGTCCGTGGGCAGGTGTCTGTGGTACAGGTAGAGCTGCAGGGAGGAGGGGGTTTGGTTACGGATTACAGAGTCTGTGAGGGTCCCTAGGGAGTATAGTCGGTAGGCAGTTGGGGAGAGCCAGCCTAGGTCGCTATACAGTGTGCAGTGGTGCTTGAGGCGATGGGAAGAGGAGGCATACCGACATATGTTGTTATATGCGACATCCCATTTATGGAGAGCAGTCTTATGGCCATTAGCAAAAGTGGAGACACCATATGTCCGCGCTGGAAGCAGAATACCCTTGGCAATTGCCAATTTGGCAGATGGTGTTAGCAGTGACAAGTCGTAAAGGCGATTCCAAGTTTGGCATTTGTAGCTTTACAGGTTGACTGGATGTGCAGACTGAAATCAAGGGATTTATCAAGGAGGACTCCCAGGTATTTGAAGGATGTGACACAGTCAATGAGAGAACCCCCACAGCCATGGACTAGGAGGGGTTCCTTACAGGCCCTGAGTTTGGGTGCAGTGCCAAATAGCATGGCTTGGGTCTTTTTTGTGTTGAGGATGAACTTATTAGCATTTAGCCATGTTTACACATTCCTGAACTCTGAGGAGAGGTTTTTGTTAATGATGTTAACTTTGTAAGCGCTGGAGTAGGGGACAAGATCATCAGCGTATAAGATAACTGAGCAGGAGAGTATGGCATAATCTATGTTGTTGATGTATAGTGAGAAAAGAAGGGGTCCCAGGATGGAGCCCTGGGGTACTCCGATGTCAGTGCTGGTCACATCTGAGAGAGCAGAGTTGAATTTAACAAGTTGTAATCTGTTTGATAGGTAGTTGTTAAACCAGTCAGCTACTGAGGATGAGAAGTTAAGTCTATGCAGGGTTGAGAGATGCAGGGGATGATCAACAAGATCGAAAGCTTTGGTAAGATTGATAAATACTGTTCCAGTGAGTAGGCCTTTGTCCATGTTGCAGAGTACATCGGTGGAGAATTTGAGAAGAGCGGCTGAGGTACTGTGCCCTTTTCTGAAACCATGCTGAGTGTCTGAGAGAAGGTTGTTCTTTGTGAGATAGTCAATGGTTTGGGTTGCAACAAGCTTCTCCAGTAGCATGCTTAGCACATAGAGGATGGCTATGGGCCTGTAGATGTTGATATCCTTTGTACTGGAATACCACTAAATTCGAGCCCTGGGAACAGTCCGCACATAGGGCCCCATACTCGGGTTTGGGCTGGTCCCAGTGTGCACTTTGTGGGCAAAAACATTTTGGTTTACTTAGTGTTTACTATAGCATAGTAGATTATCAGACTAATTTTGCTTAGTTCTAGGCTGACATCTTCTGTTACTTCAAATCCCAATATCCCCTGCAGCTGATGTCAGAGTAGTAGGCAGCAGTGGGAGATTCAATAGCATGCAGTGCATGTTAGAGCTTTTATAGTCTCTGGTTAGATGTTGTCTGGTTCCGCTTTTCTCCAAGGCCAAGTACAGTCCTCTGTGACTGTACTTAGCCCAAGGAGGACAGTAGGAAAGTGAAATAGATGCATGTAGTAACAGTGGCTATGTTGGCAGACATGATTGATATTACTTACAGTACCAGCAATGTCCCCACTGTGTGCACGAGGGCACACACACCAAAAAAAAAACACGAAACTATGAACAGCTGTATCAGTAATTGTTTTAACAGACACGAGGATTATCATGTACTTTTTTCAAATAACACCAGGGATCTGTAACTTCAAGAATGAGAGTCTGGAAAAACATGGAACTGGTCAGACCTGACTGTGGTAGGCACAGTATATCACAAGCAGATACGTGGTGATTAAAAAATATTTTGTCGCGTATCGCTGCACTTTACAGAAATGATCACTCAGACACCCCAGCAATTCACTCAACTAGTTTTGCTTGTGGAGAGCTTCCTCTGGAAGTCACTTATTCATGCACAGCACGTGTGAGGTTGACTGGTGCTGTTTGTTTTCGGTTTCTCGCTCTGCAGTCAGAGAGGGGCAGTATTTTCACTGGAGCATCTCCTGTGTGTTTTATGCAGATCTATCATTTCAACCTACGATTCCAAAAATGGGTAGCAGTACCGTATGAAGGGTGGGGCAGGTGGTGCATCCGTCCGAGGCGCATACCTCTGGGGGCATACTGATTCACTGTGCTGTAACTTTGTTTTCTAAATCAAATGAAATGCAATTACTAATGCTTGCCAGCAGGGGCGCATCTCTATGGAAGGATGACCAGCAGGTCTCGGGGGGTTGTCTCAGCAAACAAAAAATCATGTGATGGGGAGTGCGTCCAGACAGTTTAAAAATAAGGGCGCGGGAGACTCGCAGAGTGGATTGTAGTGTAGAGAGAGATGATAGTAGTAGTCAGAGATGAGAAGGAGTCAGGAGAAAACACAAAGGAGTGAGGCGGGCGATAGAATTAAGAGACTAGAGCGGTACAGTGTGGAGAGAGTGGGCCTTGGGACTCTGAGTCTGAGACAGTCTGAAATGATAAAATATTATTGTGTAAGCACCATTCCTCATCGTCTTCTTCCTTTATTCTGGGTAGACAGACTCAACTGCTTACTAGTACTCTTTTGCTTAGCCTACTGGTACTGCCTTACTGGATTTTTTTTTATTGTGATCAATTCCGAATCTGACGATTCCTGATGTTCTCCTCCCGCTTCCTCCTAGTTCTCTGTTTGTGTGTGAGGGGAGGGTAGGATGGTGTCATATCATCTAGTACTCCCTCGAGTCATCTCTGTCCCGCGTCCGACTGGGGGAAAAAATATTTTTAAATTCTATCTGGTCCAGGCACTGGCAGCCAGGCTTGCAACATCCCCTGCCAAAGGCAGTGATCAAATAATCATTATTTGATCATTCTTTGGCTGGGGGCACCGTGGGCCGCCTGTGCGGCTGCCATTGCCTAGCTGGACCAGAATAATCGTGAATCAAAGCTACCTCGGAGGTTCATCATGTGAGTGAAACCATCCCACCATGTACTACTACACTTACTGTAGTCTCTGCTGGCCTGGGTGGGTTGGCAGCATTCCCTCATTCACTGTCCAACTATCCCACCCTCTACCCAACCTGAGTGACTCCCCAGTCCCCGGCCTTTTGTGGCACTCCAGTCCCGGCTGGGACCTCTGGCTGCAGTGCTCAGAGTCTGCAGCTCTCTCTCTGGATTCCCTGACCCCATTCCTCCCGAGTCCCCTACAGAATCCAGCCCCACACCCAGCAGCAGTGACTGAGAGCTCAGCATAGCTCTTTTTGTGGAATATCGGGCCATGGCTGAATCAGGAAGGTGAGCATGCTCACGTGATTCTTGACTCTCACTCTCCCTCGGCTCTCTTTGACTGCTGAGTCTGACAGCGCGGTTGGCGGCCCAGGAGCTTAAGAAGCACTGAATGGTCAGAGACAGTCAGAGTCTGACCATACCGTGCTTCTTAAGCTCCCAGGCCGCCAACTGCACTCTTCTCTTAAAGTCCAGGCGGGCGGTCGGTGGCATAACCTCCCCATCTCCTTCATAACGTAAGGGCAATAGGGTATAGATGGATGAGCAGCCCTGCCCAGCCCCTCATTTTAACGGGCGGGGGGGGATGATAAGCTTAAGTTATATAGCAATTGGCATTAGGGCTAGGCAGGGCACAATATTGGCGAGCAAATAAAAAATAAAAAACGGCAAGCACTGTAAACTAAGCACAAGCACAGAAACTCAAGAACTGACACACACACACATACCACCCCCCCACTAATTTGCTTGTTGATGTAATAGAAATGCCCTTCCCTTTGAGAGTCTACATGATTTCAACTTGAGTCGAAGTTAGTTGTTTAAATGTATGAAAGGAAAGGAAAATGGCATTTTTATTACCTCAACAACAAATTACAGTGGTCAGTATAGCACAGTTGTTTAAGGCTCTGAGCTGCAAATCTGGAGACTTGGGTTTGAATCCCACAGCCCCCACTTGCATAGTGTATGACTCTGAGCAAGCCACTTGACTTCCCTGTGCTCCCCAATTACAAGAATTACATTTGCAATAAGAGACTTCTTGTTTAACTTCCCAGTACAACCCAATGCAATAATTGCAACTGGTCCAGTGTCCTCCCTCCACAAACGCAGCAGTTGCCCCTGTTACATTACTGGCAAATCAGAAGTACATTCACAACAATGCTTTTAGTTTGTTTTCTGGTCTTATGTTTTGTGATATTCCATGATATCATTCTTTCTGTGAGGGCGCTCTGACCCCCACACCTCCCCGGGTGCACTGATGAAGTTGTATTTTTTACCGGCATGGCATTGTTGGTCAGCCACTTGTCCACAGCAATTGTGGCTGCACGCTCTGATGCCAGCCAGCCAAAGTCTCCCACATCTCATATTCCATGGGAGCAAAATATTCCCTGAAATCAAGGGTATGGAACATGTAACAGAAGTATGTTTTGTTCTTCAAGAAAAGCCCCAAAACTCACCACAGAGCATGTAAATCCCTCTGAGCTTCTGGGGGCCTTGTGGCCCCCAGACCCCCCACCGGCTCTTTTCTTGGGGAAGGGGGGGCAAACTTAGTCTCTTGCCCAGGGCACCAAAGTACCTTCTTATGGCTCTGATGGGTAGAAGAGAGAAAGAGATCAAAATAAAGAGGTAGGAACCTCCAATGTAACCACCCAGTACTGCATGACAGTAGTTACATAAGAACTTGAAATCAAAGCCTTAGTCCTATCACTGAGCCTGACTGACACAAGTACTGGAATGTTCTGAATTCTGTACTTAAAACAGCAGTGTTTATTTCGCAAATTAGCTCATTGTAACCCCCCTGCAAATGGGGGTTCCCAAAAGACTTCCAGGAGCTTGCTTGAATGCTCCAAGCCTGAATGGTGTTTGGCATTTAAGCCATTTATCAGTGAGTGTTTTTAGAGCCTCTGGTACTGTCTCTTTAAGAGCTGTCTGCTTGCAGACATAATTAGTTTGTATGGGGGGACTGTGTGCTTCTCTGAGTACCACTCGAGCTGCTGCCAATTCACTTCATTTTTCAGTCACTAGGAGTGCAAAGGAACCTATCTGAAAGATGTAACTGTTTACAGAAATTATTTAGAGTAATAATGAAATTACAGTTTGTCTAACCTGCTTTCTTTGCAGTCAGAACTGTGTCTGCTAGTTCCCCATTCTAGTTTTGAACTGCTGAACTGGACCAATCAGTGTGGGGTAAGCTAGCTCTAAAATGGTGCCTTGGACGAATCAGAACTTGGACTCATAATCTGAGCCAGCCACAAGAGGATTGTATGGGCAGTGACTCTGGGAGATGTAGTTTAGACTTCAGTGCCTTTTGGACCAACAGCAGCAGTCTATTGTGAGCGACAGCCAATCCAGTCAAGAACTGGGAGGAACTCAAAGGAAGTGCCGGTTTTGTCGGTTGGAGTTTCAGTTGAGCTTGGCAGTAAAGAAGGAAGGAGCCCTGTGCTTTTTCAGTGTGCAGTTTTAGTCAAAAACGTGTGTAAGGCCCAGAGTTCCGGTCTGCAGCTTGTGTAACAGCTTGTTAGGACTGAATCTGTCCTGTGAAAAGAATCAAAGAATCTCTGAAGAGTAGAAACCAGGCTCACCCTGTGAAGACTGGAGGAATTGCTGAAAATTGCACTTTCGGTCTGTCAGGAACTGAATCTGCTGTGTGTTCTCCCGGGTATTGTGCAGTAATTGCGATCGGGATACAGATGCAGCCTGCCTGGTATAGTGCTTTCTTTTATATGGATGTGTGAAGAGGTTTGTGTACCTCAAGTGAGCCCTGCTGACATTGAAGGACCCTATCTTATTTGGAGGTCGTGAGTACTAATTCAGGGTCGCTCCCTGTTGAATTGCCACATTAAATCCAAATGGAATTACTGTACTGCTGACTGTTAAATTCTCCTTTTCTCTGTGTGAAAGGGCCCCTACCAGCTGCCACGGTTTGGACTAGCCACTAGGGCTTGGGTACCCAGGGACAGTAACTGATAGGGATAGGCCTGTGCACAGAGCCATAGGTAGATTATTAGAGTGATAAGCTAATTAACCTGATTTCCCCCTGTCCTTGTTATATCCCCCTAAATAAATCAGAGCTGCTTGTTTCAGCAAAGTTATACTGCCTGAAGTATTTGTCTATGTTAAAGTACTGTACTGTGATTGTTGCACTGTATCTCATTTCACAGGAGGTCCCAGTACGGAGCCAGACCTGGGGGTAAGTGTATACTGTGAAGGTAATTCTGATATATTGTGTGGGCCACTAGTGGGAAGAAAGGGGGGTTGCAGTGTCCCAGAGGGCTGTGACCAAGTTAGTTTAACTATTGCAAACCCTGACCTCTGGGTGGAGGCACCCACCATTGGATCCAGTCCCCTCAACCTGTTAGTGGCAAATCAGGCAGGGGTAGTAGCCCCTGGGATAGCGCCATCTAGGGGTTACATCATCATATTGCTGTTTAGCAATAGTGTGATTCTTTTTTTTTTTTTTAATTTCTTTTTATTCAGTAGTTTTCTGTCAGACTACACAATGGACAGAGCAGATTGCAAATACAGTCTTATGATATACAGTACTGTTACAAACGTGATTATCATTTAAAAGGAAAAATAGCGAAAGACACTCAATGTTGTATCTAGTGCATTTAAATGCATTCAATTACCTTATAGATGAAGCCATGCGTCTCGTGCTAGACAGGGAGATAATATAAAGCGGGGATATTACATAATTAAATGCCCCATATTTTATCTTAATGAGGTTAAAGGGTAAAATCTAAATTCAGTGAGGTAATATGTTGGGTCCACTGATTCCACTTTCGAGATTGAAGGATGGAACCTCCTCGAAGTTCTTGATTGAAAGTCTCAGCTTTATAAATTTCAGACATTATTTGTCTCCAGTTTTGTAGTGAAGGGATCTGTGGTCTCATCCAACATCTCGTGATCGCTTTCTTAACGGCCACAGAACATATTGGGAGTATGGTCTTCTCCCAGGGGGGAGCATGGTCCGGATAGACCCCCAAGAGGAATTGTTCGACGGTTAGTTCAACTGGTTCCGAGAACAGAATGGTTAGCTTGTTTTGAAAAGTTAGCCAGAAAGGCATGAGGTATGGGCAGGTCCAGAAAATGTGCAAAAGGGTGGCCCGGGGACACCCACAGTTTCCCCAGCACCTTCCAAATGTGTCCGGGAGATATTTCATTAGGATTGAGGGGGCTCTAAAATATCTAGAGTGACATTTCCATGCAAATTCTTTCCAGTACGGAGATGAGGTCGATTTTATCTCAACTAATGTTGTTTTTAACCATGAATCTGAAGAGATTTGTAGCTGCAGGTCTTTATTCCAGGAGGACAAAGTTGTGATTGTAGCATTAGGGAGACCAGATCGTAATTCTGTGTATATTAGGCCAATTAGATGGGTTCCCATTCTCCCCTCACTCGCATCAATGAATAGTTTAAGCAGTTTCGGCATAGGGGGTAGGTATTCTAGGGGGTATTATACTGTTGCAAAGGAGATGGTTTTGAATTTGAAAGTAGCGAAAAGAATCAGAGGGCCTTAGAGAAAATTAGCAATAGTGTGATTCTGACGTCTTTAGAGTCAACAGCTTTTATTAATAATTTTATTACTGGCAGACATCAATAAAGATGACTGCCACTAGCATTTTTTTTTAAATCTCTTCCTTTGCAGTTATTCAAACAACATGAAGTCTTGCTGTATTCTGACATATGCAGTTGGCCTCAGCACTAGAACTGCCCCGGAGAGGAAAGAGTTAACTATGTGCAGGGACCATAGCGAAGGCGCAATCTCCGGAGCGACTGAACAGTTAGGTGGAGTAAAGAATCTGACTGTTACACTCCGAAGCATTGCAGACAGAGGTTTGAAACCGAGCTTGAGCTCAGCGTTCTATGCTTACATAGAAACATGGAATTTGACGGCAGATAAGGACCGCTTGGCCCACCCAGTCTGCCCATTTCCCTACCTAATGGATACGCTGCAGGTCCTAGTTAACCAGCAGCCTACTTCATTCTACCCCCCTCACCCCCTAGAATTGCCTTATGTCTGTCCCATGCATGCTTGAATTCAACCACTGTTTTTGACTCCACAACCTCCTCCGGAAGGCCGTTCCATGCATCTACAACTCTCTCTGTGAAAAAATACTTCCTTACGTTACCTCTGAGCCACCCCCCCCCCATCTTCAAATTGTGCCCCCTTGTTCTTGCACAACAGTTCTGGAGACCCAATCTCCACAAGGACATAGACAGGATGGAAGCTGTCCAGAGGAGGGCAACTAAAATGGTGCAGGGTCTGCACTGGAAGACACATGAAGAGAGACTAAAGGAGCTTAATATGTATAGCCTTGAGGAAAGGAGGGAGAGGGGGGCATGATAGAAACTTTCAAGTACTTCAAGGGAATCAGCAAAGTCCAAGAGGGTAGCATCTTTCAAAAAAAGAGGTGTTTATTTATTTGCTTTTGTTGACCGGGTAAGCACACTAGACAGCCAAGTGTCTATTTTCAGATGCAACCCGGGAGATTACAAGGTACATACATGAACAATTTTCAGATGCGATCCGGGAGATTACAAGGTACATACATAAACATCAGGTAAAAACAAGTGAAGGATTATATTAAAGAGAATTAGCACACAGGGACAATACAAGCAACAGTACCAGCAGGGATTTACATTGCAGGCAGTAGGAAGAAGTACAGTGTGGTTTCATCGTTCCAGGCAGCAATGTTGTAAGACTTGCAGGTAGGCAAAGAGGAGTAACATTGGAATAGAGTGGGCCCAGAGCAAGGTAAGGGAGTGCACAGTAATAATGCTCACCCTGTTGGGCAGATGGGCCTAAGTGGTCTATTTTTCTAGTAAACTGTGAGTACAGGAGGTGTATAAGCGCAGATGTACTCTACCCAAGTCATATTGTTTAGGTAGCATCTCAGTTTGTTGGGGCATCACAGGCTGAGAGGGTTTGTCTAGTGCAGAGACAGGTGGAGGCCATTTTGGGAAAGCCCCAGAGGGAGGCTTTAAAGCTCTGGTGGGAGGGAGAGGAGCGAGTGCTTGATGGAAGAGAGTTCCAAACCCTGGGCGCATACGCAGCAAAGGCTCAGTCACCCATTTGTGTGAGAGTTTTTGGTACCAGGAGGGCATGAGAGTCACTGGATCGCAGGTTGTAGGAGGAAGTAGCTAGAATGAGGGACTCTGCAAGTTTAAGAGGGGTGGCAGTTCTGACAATACTGTCTATGAAGTTGCCCACGACATAGGAGTGGTGAGTTTCCGATGGGAGCCATTCAAGCCGGGTGTAGAGCTCACGGCGGTGAGTGAGGCGGGGGGCTGAGAGCGCAAAATGGCATATGTTGTTGTACGCTGAGTCCCACTTTACTAGACTAGTTTTTGCAACGTGAGCAAAGGTGACTAGTCCATAGCAGAGCGTAGGTAGGAGGACTCCCCGGGCAGCTGGAGTGAGACAACTTTTTGCTCTGTAAGCATGTCCCAACTTGCAGTTTGAGGCCTTACATGAATTGCGTATGTGCATGTTCATATCCAGTTGCATGTCAAGAGTCACCCCAGGTACTTGACCGAGTCTGCAACTAGCAGTGGGGACCCATCGGCCCCAGAAATCTATAGTGAATCTGGGGCAGCTTTTAACTTGGCTGCTGAGCCAAAGAGCATGGCCTGCGTCTTCTGCAGGTTAATCATAAGTTTATGGTCCTGCAACCAAGTTTGGATTTGGTTGAAGTCTGAGTATAGTTTGGTGTTGATGATAGAGATGTCCTGGGAACTGGACATGATGACTAGGTCATCTGCGTACAGCACTGAGGACCCAAGAGCTGGAGCCGAGGTTAGCTCATTTACGAAGAGAGAGAACAGCAGAGGCCCCAGGACAGAGCCCTGGGGGACTCCGCAGTTTACCTGGGCAGGCTCAGACAGGGCCTTGTTGAACTTGGTGTACTGCTGCCTGCCCGTGAGATAATTACTGATCCAGGCAAGGGCAGGGAGGAGAAGCAAGTGGTAGGAGAGAGGAGCACGGTAGCGTGGTCTACCGATCAAAGGCTTTCGAGATCAACAAAGATGGCCCCGGGTTGCCCGCCTTGGTCAGCAGCGGACCTGATCTCAGAGGTAACAACTGCTAGGGCCGTGGAGGTGCTATGCTCTTTCTGAACCCATGCTGTGCAGGGGAGAGTAGGTTGTGGGTCCATAGGTAATGGGTGACCTGAGAGGCGACTACCTTTTCCAGAAGTTTGCTTATCACTGATAGGATTGCTATGGGGGCGGTAGTTCTTAAGGTCTTTTGGGTCCCCTTGCTTGGGCACATGGATGACCTTGGCTATCTTCCAGATGTCCAGGACTATACCCGAGGTAAGCGATGCATTGAAGACGTGATGTGGGCTATGGGTTGGGCTAGTACTGTTGCCCCTAGCCTCAGCAGCTTGGGCTCCAGGCAGTCATGCCCAGCACCAGTGTGAGAGGAGAGGCCAGCAAGGAGCTTCTGGGCCTCCATGTGTGATACTACCTTGAGGTAAAAGGGCAGGAGGGGGGTTGTCCCACTGGGTGAAGAGACCCGATCTACGGGGTAGTGAGGCAGTTTGGGGAGAGCTGGCAGGTCAGTGAATTGAGAGTTGGAGGCACTGGCAGTAGTGAGGGGGTTGTTGCAGTTTACCCCGTCAATGAGCATGTCCGTGACCTGAGCTCTAGCAGACCCACCAACTACATTCTTAATGCTCTGCCAGAATGTCCTCGGATTTTTGGCTGTGGAGAGCAAGATGGACTGACAAAACTCACTTTTTGTGGAGCGAATGGCTCTCTTGCACAGTTCCTCAGCTGCCTGTAATCCTGGCGGTCTGTGCTGGACAATGAGCACTTATACCTCGCCCAGCATTTATCCCTTTGTTTCATGAGAGAGTACAGGCCTCCATGGAGCCATTTAGTTGCAGTGCCCCTCACTCTCCTTCTTGTGAGGGGGGCATGCTTGTTTTGAAGTGGGGTGTAAGCTTTTAGGAAGTTGTCAAGGGCCTTTGAGGGTTCATTTGTGGCCATGACCTGAGACCAGTCGTCATGACGCAGGTCAGCAAGGAAGTCTCCAACGCTGAGTTTGGAGTAGTCCCTCATTTGTATCACCTTGTGGGGGATTTTGGGAGGGGAGTTGCCCCATATGCAGTAGGTGGGAGAGTGATCCGATATAGCATCAGGTAGAACGCTGCAGGAGATAATTTTTTCCGTTCTGTTGCTTAGCACCCAGTCGATGATGGAACCCTTGTCTCCTCTAGGAGAGGGCCTTGTAGGTTCAGAGATGAGCTGGCTGAGGGCTAGTCCAGCCAACAGTGGCTCGTATTGCTGAATGTTACGACCTGCCCAGTTAAGGTTGAAGTTCCCTAGGACTAGTACCTCGTTCGAGCCAACCTTTGAGCTAAGACTGTCTAGGAAAGAGGAGAGCCCAGACACTCCACCCTTAGGAGGATTGTAGGCACAGATCACGTGCACCTTTTTGGTGTTTCCTAACAGGAGGAGGACGTGCAGGAACTCACAGAGATGCGATGTAGATGGCATGTGTCCTATGACTGAGATGTTAAAGTGTGTCTTGTAGTATATGAGTACTCCACCCCCCCTCTTGTTCTGAGCCCTGTCCAACCTAATGAGGTTGTAGCCTGGAAGGACGCATACTGAGTCAGGTATGTGTGGCTTAAGCCAGGTCTCCGTGATCCCCATAATGTCCGGGTTATAATGAGCCACCCAAGCTGTTAGCTCAGTAAGGTTTGGTAGAAGGCTACATATGTTTAAGTGCACAAGCCTCAAGTCTTTGGCCGATAACCAGGTGGAGGGTGGTTTCAGGGAGGGACTAGCGCTCCGTGGGCCTATACTTTGGACATGGGCCCCAGCCATGCCATGTTGCACAGGACGGCCTCTCAGTGGAGGCATCCTATCAGGCCGCAGTGGGGGCAGCAAAGCGGGATTAGTCCTGTGGGATCCACAAGGCTCAGGGGTGTTGCAATGAACTCCTTTGGGCAGATCGTCTGGGATACAGTGCAGACACAGGCTCCCCCTGAGGAGATATAGCAGGTGGGTTTCAGTATACAAAGGCAGATACCACTAGCAGGGTTGACCTAGTACCCAGTGATACAGAGGAAGGCTAGTTGTTGCTTCAGGGATTGCCACTCCTGACCGTGCAAGTTACTTGCTTCTAAGTAATGGTACCACAGGATAATAAGCTTAACCTAATTCAAGAAAATTGCCAATCATGCACTGAATTTTACTGTCTCAACTAAAATTATTACTAAACTATTAGTACAACAGGATAGCTAGCTGTCTCTAGCTGAACCTAATTCAAGATAGTTGACAAATCATGCACTGTATTTTACAGTTGAATCTAAGTGTCTCTGAGTATTAGAACAACAGGATAGCTAGCTATTTCTGGTTCACGGAATTGCTAATTCATCTCTGTATTTTACTGTTGTTGGCCTAGTAACAGTATGAGACAAGTAAGACTGACATAGGAATGTTCAGAAATTAGCTACTGTCAATGACCCGTTTCTGCGAGCAAGCATCCCCAGTCCTGATGTGCAGCTCCAGCCAGAACTGCTCTTTTTTGGGCTCTGTGCCCGATTTTGTGTCCAGGGGAGATCCGCCCGCCCGACCCAAGCAGTGAGCCGGCACCTCAACCCCGGGAATCCCTCGAAGACAGAGTCGGAGTCAGGAGGGGGGACCCTCAGAGGATGGGTCTCCCTTGCTTCACCAGCAGCAGTGGTCCAGCTTGGCATCGTGAGCCTGTAGCACCCACAGCGAATAGAAGAACTAGGAGGATAGAGTAATCCATGGTAGAACAGAGGTGGTGGCACTTGGGTGGTCTAACAAGCACACCAGGAGATAGCAAAGGAAAAATGCTGATGGTTAATTACATCCACAGGAAATGAACTGTTGAGATCCAGGATCACATAATATGTTAAAATTCCTGAAAGGTGATGAACTGTGTCCTGGGCATATGCAATGTGTGAAATCCTTTTGTCTATATGTTTCCTTTGATCTTCAAAGTCCTCAGAGACAAGTACAATACCTTGGGAGTAGGTCAGACAGTAGGCATATGCAATGTGTGAAATCCTTTTGTCTGTATGTTTCCTTTGATCTTCAAAGTCCCCAGAGACAAGTACAATACCTTGGGAGTAGGTCAGACAAAAATGTTGATTCAGTCACAACATTTGTTAAAATTGCTTTGTTCTTTAAAGTCCACAAGTGCAGCTGCTTTAAGAGTGGTCAGACGAAAATGTTGATTCAGTTGCAAGAACAAGGGGCATAATTTGAAGATTGGGGGCTCAGAGGTAATGTAAGAAAGTATTTTTCACAGAGAGGTTGTGGATGCATGGAGCAGCCTTCCCGAGGAGGTTGTGGAGTCAAAAACAGTGGTTGAATTCAAGCATGCATGGGACAGACATAAGGCAATTCTAGGGGTTGGGGGTAGAAAGAAGTAGGCTGCTGGTTAACTAGGATCTGCAGCTTATCCATTAGGTAGGGAAATGGTCAGACTGGGTGGGCCAAGCGGTCCTTATCTGCCGTCAAATTCTATGTTTCTATGTAAGCATAGAACATGAGCTCAAGCTCGGTTTCAAACCTGTGTCTGCAGTGCTTCAAAGTGTAACCATCAGATTCTTTATTCCGCCTAACTGTTCAGTCGCTCCGGAGATTGCTCCTTCGCTACGGTTGGTTCGGTTAAGAATCCGTTGGTTTATTCAACCGATTTTGTTTTTTCTGCTTCAGATCCCTGTCTGCGGTGCAGTAAGTGGCCGTAGGTAGTGGACTGTATTGTTGAAATAAAATATTCTGTGGAAATTGTAAAACCTGTGTTATCAGTCCAGTTTGGAACTGATTGTTTGAAGGGTTTCTTTTATTTATTTGGTATAGTGTGAGGTACCGCTTCCTATCGGTTTTAAAAAAGAACGTCATTTTACATGTTTTTTTTTTTTCACAACCCGTAACACGGTTGGTAACCGATAGGAGTGTCTTACCTGGCAATTAAGCTGTAACTGGTAAGTTCTGTAGTCTGGCCATGTCTGAGAAACCCAAGAAAAAAAACAGGCCCACTGGGTTTCAACACTGTGGCCAGTGTGGGGATGCCTTTGCTAAGGCAGACCCTCACACCATTTGTGTTTATTGTCTGGGGATTGACCACATCGATTCAGACTGCCAAATTTGTAAAAATTTCCCAAAGGCCACCCTAAAAAAGAGGTTGGGTAGGTTCAGGGAAAAGGAGGCAGAGAAGTCTGCTAATCCGGATGGCAAGCCCGGTTTGATTCCTACCAAACCTGAGGGAGTGCCTACTGACCTGGGCGATACTCCCTCGGGCAAGAGGAGATCCAGCCCTGAGGGGTCGGTTACCATCGAAACGCAAAAATAAATTGGCCACACAGCTCGGTGGCGCTGAGGGTTGAGGCGCAGGACGCCACACCTCGCGCTACACCGGCGACCCAGGTTCGGAAATGAGCTCAGGTTTTTCGGGGGTCGGCAGGGGAGGACTGGGAATGAGCGCCGGGAGACAGCTCTCCTAGTCCTGGGGTGGGATGGGGACTTTACACCATGCTGCGGCGACCCCTAGGGACACCGGAGGTACCGCAGGCAGCAGTGTAACAGAGGGGGAACCACTGCGGACGTCTGCACATATGTGCGTGGACGTCTGCACGTATGTGCACGGATGTCATTACACGTCCGTGGTACCAATGGGGAAAGAACAAGGAAAAATCGCAGCACGGGTCCGAGGCAGCTTGATAGCTGCAGCTCCGCCAGCCGACGATGCCTGGAGGCATGTACCAGTGCTGGTTCCTTGCCGGGCGTGGGGGGCTATGGGGGGGCCCCCCTTTCACAGGTGTAGTTGCGTCTGCCAGCTGGGCATGCAGCTTCAGGGTCGCCCTCGGAGTGGAGCGGGGGCTGGATGTAAAAGCAGGACCATGGCTGCAGAAGGAGAAAATGTTAAATGTTAAAAAAAAAAAAAGGAAATTGGCCGGTTCGGATCCAGAACCGCATAATCCAACTGCCGAAGAAATAGCCAGGGTGATACGTTTTGTGGAATCGCTCTGTCCGGTTCCGTCCGATCCGGCACCTCTCAGTAGGCGCTCTGTTCGATCGGTTCCACCGGTTCCAGAATATGTTCCGGATGAATTTTATGAACCAGAGTGGGAGGGGGAGGAAGAACAAGAAGATGATGATGATGATGATGATGATAACGGTGATGAAGGTCTGGATGAGCCCATTGAACCGGACATCTCCCCAGACAGGCTTTCGAACGTTTCCCCTCCCAGGCTTTCTGAGTCCCCATCCCACTATTTGTTCTACAAGAAGGTGGCTGATACCCTCCAGCTTCCCTTGGTTGAAGCTGTTGAGGAACAAGAGGAGCCTGACTTTGTGTAGATGATGGACATCCCAAAATCCAAGAGGTTGTCTGTTCCCATCCATAAATCCTTGGGGAAGTGGACATAAAAAATTCTGCAAACTCCAAATTCTTTACCTCCTGTGGATAAAAGAATGGTCAGGAGGTATATGCTTTCAGGCTCAGGTACAGAGTTTTTGTTCCACCAATGTAGCCATGTTGGGGTAGTGCAGGCTGCAGCCTGTGACAAGGCTAACATACCACTGGTTTCACACACCCCAGATAAAGACTCTAGGAAGGTTGATGCTGTGGCCAAAAAACAGTACTTGGCATCATCCTTTGGACTCAGGCAGGCTAATTATATGGCCTACTCAGCCATGTACCAGAAGTCTAGATGGGATACTGTTCTGGAGCTGGCTAAACAGGCTTCCCCCCCAGCTAGCCAAGGTGCTGGAGGAGGTGGCTGCTGATGTAATTGAGGCATCCAGAATGCAAATCCATGCTGCTGTGGACTCAAATGATGTGGCATCACGAGTCATGGCTACATCTGTGTCTCTTAGGAGGTTTGCTTGGCTCAGATGTACTAGCCTCTCACAGGACACCCAGGCTAAGGCCATGGATTTCCCTGTGGTGGATAATTCTCTGTTTGGGGAGCAGACAGAGAATTACATGAAGAAAATGGACGAGTATCGGACCACCTAAAGGAGTGCACAGGCTAAAGAAAGGCAGGCTACTCTTCAGAAGCAGCAGTCTAGGGGCAGGGGCAGGCCTTTTCACAGGCCTTTCTACCAAGCGCAGGCCTCCTCTTCCTTTCTACAGAAGGGGTTCTTCAGAGGGAGAGGTAGGAGGGGGATGAGCAGGGCTGCATCCTCCTCTCAGTCCAAGGCTCCTGCAAGCAGACACCCTGAGGTGTCAGCCCGGGTTGACTCCCCAATCCCTGTAGGAGACAGGCTGACTTACTACTTCCAGACCTGGAAGTCTGTTACCTCAGACAAGTGGGTCCTGGAGGTAACAAGCCAGGGGTTGGCCCTCAGTTTTGCAAAGTTCCCAAAATTGAGGGCCAGATTCTTTCCACCTGCAAACCTTTCCGAGACCACTGCTTTAGAAGCAGAGGTTTCCTCTCTGCTAACCCACAGGGCTGTAGAGAGAGTTTCTACTCAGCACAGGGGCAAAGGTCTGTATTCCAGATATTTCCTTACCCCAAAAGAGACGGGAGTGGCGGCCCATCCTAGACCTAAGATATCTAAACAAGCACATCTTAAAACCAAAATTCAAAATGGTGACTCTAGAAGTAATTCTTCCCTCTCTAAGGCCAGGGGATTGGCTAGCTTTCCTGGACCTCAAGGATGCCTACTATCACATTCACATCCCAATCAGGTGCTCCCTCATAAAGTACCTCAGGTTCGAGTTTCCTTCAAACCATTATCAGTTCAGAGCAGTGCCCTTCGGCCTAACATCAGCTCCAAGGGTGTTCACAAAGTGCCTAGCAGTAGTAGTGGCCTTCCTCAGGAGGCAGGGGATTTCCATATTCCTGTACCTAGACGACTGGCTCATCGTGGGGCAGTCTCCAGACCAAGTCAAGTTAGACCTACAAGTTACTCGAGCTGCTCACTTCTCTAGGTTTTCTTCTCAATCGGCCAAAGTTGGTTTTCGAACCAGTGCAACTCCTCACCTTCATGGGGTAGAGTTGGATACTGTGCAGGCAAAGGTTTTTCTCCCCTTAGCAAGGGTGAAGGCCCTTACAGATCTTGCTTCTTCTTTCCGCCTTCTGGTGTCTCGACCAGCAAGACATTTTCTTCAGCTCCTGGGCCACATTGCAGCTTCCACTGCGGTGGTACAGGGATCCAGATTTCAAATAAGGGACATTCAGTTCCACCTGAGGTCCTTTTGGTCCCAGAAAAAAGATCCTTTAACCAAATTGATTCCAGTTACTGAGACTCTGGTCCAAGCTCTCCAATGGTGGTTGGATCAGGACAATCTCAGACAAGGAGTCCCATTCATCAGTCAGACTCATTCAGTGGTGCTAACCACAGATGCCTCCCTCCTGGGTTGGGGAGCCCACCTGGGAGCCCTTACATCACAAGGCGTTTGGTCTCCTCAGGAGTATCTACTTCATATCAATCTTCTGGAACTCGGAGCAGAATTCCTGGCCCTCTAAGCTTTCTCGGACTCCGTGAGAAACAAAGTGGTTCAGGTCAGGACAGACAATACCACCACCATGTGGTACATCGACAAGCAGGAAGGCACTCGGTCTGCAGCCTTGTGCACAGAAGCCATAAAGATATGGTCTTGGCTTATGCCCTACAGGCCTCACTGGTGGCAGTCCATCTACCAGGGAAGGACAATGTGCTAGCAGATGCCCTGAGCAGAATATCTCCGGGCCACCACGAATGGGCCTTCGACTCCTTCATACTGAAAGTAATCTTTTCCAGGTGGGGCACTCCAGGGATGGATCTCTTTGCAGCCCCAGACAATCATTAACTTCCTCTCTTCTGTTGCATGCCTCCAGTCCTGGGCACAGTTCCCCTGGATGCTCTGGTTCTGGATTTGGGGGGGGGGGCAAATTCCTTTATACCTTCCCTCCTTTTCTTCTGTTATTCCTGGTCAAGATCAGGTCGCAACCGTGCAGGGTCATCCTGATTGCTCCAGACTGGGCCAGACAGCCTTGGTATCCGCTGCTGTTGTTGTCCCTAGCAGTCCATCTTTCCCTATTTCTCCCCAAGAGGCACAATCTGCTAACCTCCTCTCCATCTCAAGGCCTGGTTCTTGAAGAGTTAGAGTATGCAGGTCTGCACCTGTCTCAAGGGGTATTGGATATTCTCAAGGCCTCTCGAAAACCTGCCACCAGAAAAACTTATAATTCCAAATGGAAGAGATTCAGCATTTGGTGTTCCCATGAGGATATTTTACCCGATACTGCTGATCTGGCTACAGTTCTGGATTACATGGTTCATCTTAATGGCCTAGGCCTCAGGCCAGCCACTTTAAATGTTCATTTAGCAGCTGTATCTGCATTTCTGTCAGCAGGGAAGGCTTCTTCTCTGGTATCTCACCCTGTCTTCTGTAAGTTCTTTAAAGGTTTGGTTCATACCAACCCTCCCTTTAGGGACCCTGCCCCTGCTTGGGATCTTAATGTTTGCATTGCTCAGCTCATGCAACCCCCTTTTGAGCATCTGGCTTCCGCTGAACTCAAGTATTTGACCTGGAAAACTGTGTTCCTGGTAGCTATCACTTCTGCCAGTATTATTAGTGAATTGCAAGCCCTGTCAGTGGAGCCAGATTGTATCTCATTCCATAGAGATAAGGTGTCCTGCAGAACTAATTGTAGGTTCTTACCCAAAGTGGTCTCAGATTTTCATCTGAACCAGTCCATGTCTTTTCTTGTGTTTTTCACTGATCATTCTTCTTCAGGAGAAGGAAGATTACATAGTTTGGACGTTAAGAGGGCACTTAGTTACTACACTGAGCATACTAGGGCACATAGGAATGAATGTCTCCAATTTATTTTATTTATTTATTTATTTTATTTTATTTAAACAGCAGTTTGGAAAACCTTTGAGCCATAGGCTCATTTACAAAGGTACCTTGTCACAGTAAGACAAACCAAAATACACAGTATAGCAATTGTTTCTCACTTATGGTGAAGTGGGGAAAGGTAGGCCTGCTACTAAGAGAACTATTGCCAGATGAATTGTCTCTGGTATACAGTTCTGCTATGACAAGCTAGGCAAAACACCTCCCTCAGGCCCGAGAGCTCATTCAGCTACGGGTACAGCTGTTTCCCTGGCTGGTGCCAGGGATATACCTTTACTAGAGATATGCAAAGCAGCCACCTGGAAAACTGTCCATACTTTCACCAAGCATTACTCTCTGGATATCCAGGCTAGGAGTGATGCTCGGTTTGGAACAGCAGTACTACAGAGCGTATTCCCAAAATAGGTTTGGTACCCCCTACATGGTGGTACTGCTTGGTAGTCTGCATATGTTAGAATACAGGAAGACTTCATGTTGTTTGAAGAAAAAATTACTCACCTTAGTAATTGTGTTTCTTCTAATAAAGTCTTGCTGTATTCTGAACTCCTTCCCTGCCTCCCCTCTGAGAACCTGTTTTTGGGAAGTGGGCTGGCAGGTACAGTGTTGCACCTCAGGGGTGTACTTGGCACCCCTCCTTTCTAGAAGGGGAGAGTGGGTTATTGTTATGTTGTCTTTTAGAGTTTTATGTTGGTTCACTACCTGGTTATTTATCTTGGTTTCTCGACTTGAATCTTTTGGGGAACGCAATCTGTTGCCTGTTGGCTTATGTTCCTTTACAATTTCCACTACATAAGTATAGTTAGTTAATAGTAGCTTGTAAGAATCTGACAGTTACACTTTGAAGCACTGCAGACAGAGGTTTGAAACTGAGCTCAAGCTTAACGTTCTGTGCTTCCTGCATGGAGTCAACTCTTTCCTCTCTGGGGCATTTCAAATGCTGGGGCTAACTGCATATGTCAGAATACAGCAAAACTCCATTAGAAGAAACAAGATTACAAAGGTGAGTAATTTTTCCTTTTTGACTGTACAAACTACTGTGCATTCATACTGTGAATGTGTTAGGATGATGCTAGTGTGGTTAAAATGGAAAACGACAAAAGACCACATCAAGAGCATGATCATTTAAAAACGTAGAAGGAAATAGATTTTTGTTCTGGCATGTGTCTTTTTTTACGACTGTGGGCGGAGCCTACAGGAGTATTGCATGTACAAAAGGAGTGATGTCATGTTTTCTGTCTGTGGAACTGACTGAAGGTGTAGTCTCCTCCACCTTGCCCTCCTCCAAGAAATGCTTTCCGCCCTCAAATAAATACGCTTTCATGTTAGTCAGTGCTTGCAGGGTACTATTTTCTTTATTAAATGGGTGGTACAAGAACTGGAACCTGAGCAGTGAGAGGCAGCATTGTTTTTTGGGGGGAAGTAAGATCAAACCCACCTCCACCAAGAAGCTCCTACAAATCCAGCCCACCTTTTTTTTTATTCATGTGGGAGGGGCATGAGGTGGACCCTATCGTGCTGAAAGAAGAGCCACTAGTTTGGTATCTGGCCAAGGAACAGAACAAATCTGTGCAGTCCCTACATTTTGTTAAGAACTAGGAAAACGTATAATATTTAATGCATTCAGACTAACTTAAAAACCCTTGGAACAAATGATTATCAGAGTCACCTGGTGTCTCAAAAGGAAAGACTCTGCTTTCAGGTATTTCTTAAACATTTATATACTAAAAACAAAGTTCAGCTTTTGGGATTAACAATATTTGTTTACTATATTCTATCTATATATATATATATATAATTTTAGTAATGCATTTAGAAATACATTTTGAATTGTCTTTACAGATGAATCATGCAGGTTCACGTACTTGGTGTAAACAGTCTGTGATGAAATGTATTTTACTTTTTTCCTGGCTCAGTTTCTATCAGTGAAAAGAAAGACTGGAACAGCTATTAGAGCTGCAATCCCCCTAACATCCCTGCTGAGTTTATACTCCTTGGAACCTGTTATTTCAGTTTCTGTGCCTGTGTGTAGTATATAGCAAGCTTTAGAGCATTATTTTTCTTCTGGCTTGAGGAGTTAATTGAGACCACAGAAAGTTAAAGGAGTAGTCCACCCTGAATGTGCAAAAAAAAATGTTTATGTAGAGTGTTTTGATATGTATGTTAAATCCTAGTGTGTCCTTCCCTCTGTCTGCTATTAGAAGTTTTTTCCTAAATTAGCTTGCTAGCTGTAAGGTAGTTTTACGACCCTTGGGGATCTCCATGACAAATAGTTTTATTGGCTTTCTTTCTCCTACAATGCCCCCTGTCTCATGTGCTAGTGATGGTAGCCATGCCCTTAGATTTAGCATATGTACTGCTTTAAAATTAGTGTATGCAACAGCCTTCATATGAACACTCTGAGCTTCTCTTTGACTCCTGATGTCTATTTACTTTAGCTATTGTATATTGTTTGAACTGCTTTGGCCTTCTTGATGTGGTGCCTGTGTAAATGAGTATCTGACTCAAAGGTCTGTGAATCTGATATTTTTTAAATAAATAAATGTTTATGTTTAAGCCCATGAAACACCCTTATTTAGTTAATCTAGTTAATGCATTCACAGTCGTAGTGGCTCTGCCAGACCTCGTTTGTTGTTGTTGCTGCTTTTGTCTCAGAAGAATGTTCCCCTTTAAGAGATCCATGGAGAGAGTAATTTTGCAAGAAACCTTTCTGCATTACAGGTACTTTGACATAGGTAGAAAAGAACAGTTCTGTATAGCGCTGGAACTTACTGCTTTTGGCTAGATAGAAACGTTATAAAATAGAACTACTGTAAAATCACAGTTATTTGAGCCTCACTAAGCCAAAACTCTGTTATAAAAAACTGTGGTGTTTCTCCTGATTTCCTATCCATGTTTCTTAAGTGTTCTCATTTATCCATAACCTGTTTGACCAAACTGTACTTCTTTGAGGTTTTCAGTTGTTTCTACTCTCTCTTCTCTCCATTGTAGCAAACGATGACAGCTGGGAATGTTTTCTCGAAAAGCATCTCTACCTTGAGGGTATACTTTTCTAAGCATATAGACTAGTGTGTGGGAAACCATACACAACAAGGTTGTGTTTTCACTGAGGGGTTGTCATAACGCAGGTTGACCTCGAGAGGGCCCTGTCATCATGACAACCTTGAGGTGAAAACAGTAGCCTTGTTTTGTATGGTTCCCCATACATTGTTTTATATAGTGCATAGTTAAACCCTGCTGAAATAAACAGAAATAGGTAACACTAAAAATACCACCAACAGCTTAATCTGGATCAAGGTCAGTTGGCATTCATCTGTATACCCCTCCCCCGGGTTGTGCCTGAAAAATAGGCAGGATTTGTTTAGTGCACTTACCCAGTCAACAAAAACTAAATAAATAAATAAAAACAAACAAACAAACAAAAAAAAAAAAACACAAAATAAAAGTCTGTGTTCTTACAATCTACCCTTTTACTGTGACCTCTTAAAACTTTAAGACACAGCCAAACAATCGGGCATTCAAGAAATCGAAAGACATAAATATAATCTCATTTCATTTCAGAAAGTCCATAATTAGAAAGGATTTTGCTACTGTTCTGTTTTCTGCTCGTCTCACATCAACTCAAGTTCACTGTGTGAAAAGAAGAGTGGCTTTCCACTTAAATATCATGGTCGCACGGCTGCCGCACTACAACCTTAACCTCCTCCACCAACCTAGAACATTTCATAGCTACATTAGAGAGCATTTCGTGTGTAAAATGCAAACACTGGGCCCGGTGGTGCTGAGGGTTGAGGCGCTGGATGCCACACCTTGCACCGCGCCAGCGACCCATGTTCAGGAGTGAGCTTGGGCTGCCGAGGGTCGACAGGGGAAGGTGAGGATTGAGCATCCAGAGGACTGCTCTCCTTCCCTGGGAAGGGATCCTAGAGTGCTTCGCTCTGTATCGGCCCCCAGTGGAGACAGACGGCTACTCCGGGAGCATTGCCATACTTAGGGGTGGGACGGGCCGGACGTCGGCACTAGCGTCATTGACGTCATTGCACATCTGCATCTCGGGAGGGACTGCACTTGCTTCACATCCAGTAAGCCCTACTCCCACAGGATAACGCCCACGACTGGGTCTGCCCGTCACCACCAAACAAAGCCCGACCTCGGGGCAGGGTTCTGGGTTATACAGTCTGCCTTCCCTTGTGCCCCCCGGAGGAGGGCCCCACCATGGGGGGGTAAGCCACGGTCCCCTCGGCTCCCGGGGATTGTGGCTTAGGCTGGCATTTCGTGTTGAGACCCCGCGCATCAGGGCTGATGAGGGGGAATAGAATAGCTCCCCAGTCGTGAACAGGAGATAAAAATAAATGAAAAAAAAAATAAATGCAAACAGCAGCTAAGAAAAGAAATTTTTCGGTAGGTGAAGGTTGCTGTTTGACAACTGCTTGTGTAACTCACTCTTTTTACTGAAGTGGCGCAACAGCAGCGGTGGCTATGCAGTTTAAAGTGTAAATGCTGTGGTATCATTGTGAGGTAAGAACGATACCACAACATCTTTTCAAACAACATGAAGTCTTGCTGTATTCTGACTATATGCAGTTAGCCCCAGCACTTGAACTGCTCTGGAGAGTAAAGGGTTAACTCTATGCCAGGGCATAGAACGTTGAGCTCGAGCTCGGTTTTCAGACCTCTGTCCCTGGTACTCCTCAGTGTAACCGTCAGATTCTTTACTCTGCCTAACTGTGAAGTTGCTCCGGAGATTCCCTCCTTCGCTTCGGTTTGGTTAAGTCAAATCGGTCAGTTTTCAACCATTTTTTCTTGTTTTATTCGGTATTCAGATCTCTGTCTACGGTATGGTAAGTGTGGCTAGTAGGTAGAGTTTATTTAGTAGAAATGTTTTTTTTGGTAGGTTTTCTCCCGGTTGGTCCAGTTGGGAACCGAAACAAATTCTTTAACTGTTAATTCTTGTGTTCTGTTTATTATTATTGTGGTTTCCGGTACTTATCAGTTCTTAAAAAAACAACAGTTTTCTTGGTTTTTTTTTTAACTGACCCGTGATATGGTTGGAACCGATAGGTGTGTAGTTGCCTGGCTTGAACGCTATTAAGGGTAACTTTATTTAATCTGGCATGTCTGAGAAACCCAAAAAGAAAATCTGTCCCACTGGGTTTCAGCACTGCACAGAGTGTGGGGAGGCCTTTGCTAAGGCTGATCCCCACCTAGTCTGTGTTTATTGTCTGGGGTTTGACCACCTCAAAGAAGACTGCCAAATATGTAAAAACTTTCCCAAGGCCACTTTGGAAAAACATTTAAGTAGGCTGAAGGAAAGGGAGGCTGAGAAGTCCACTGATCTGGATGGCCAGCCCAGTTCAGTCCCGACCAGACCTGAGGGGGTGCCCAATGACCTAGGCGATACTTCCATGAGCAAAAGGACAGATGACTCTGTGGAGTTGGTTCCGTCTAAGAGAAAATGCAAGTTAGCCGGTTCGGATCCCGGTTCCCGTGTTCCGACCACTGAAGAAATTGTGAAAGTGATTACTATTGTTCAGTCGCTTTGCCTGGTTCCAACCGAACCGACACTGACTCAAAGATGATCAGTTCGGTCAGAAATAGTTGCTTCTGAAATTGAACGTGAAGCATTCTGTGAGGGCGACTGGGAAGGAGAAGAATATGAAGGCCTAGATGAGCCAGTAGAGCCTGACATCTCCCCAGACAGGCCTTTCAGTGTGTCTCCTCACAGACTTTCTGAGTCACCTTCCCATTTCTTGTTCTACAAGAAAGTGGCTGATACTCTTCAGCTTCCAGTGAAAGAAGCTGAACAGGATCAGGAGGAACCTGACTTAGTTGAAATGATGGATGTCTCAGAGTCAAAGAGTGTGTCTATCCTTTTGCATAAATCCCTGGGGAAACAGACACAGAAAATTCTGCAGTTCCAACATCTATACCTGCTGTGGATAAAAGGATGGACAGGAGATATACCTTGTCAGGTCCTGGGATGGAATTCCTCACAAATCATTGCAGCCATGTTGGGGTAGTGCAAGATGCAGCCTGTGACAAGGCTAACATTCCCCTGGCATCTCACCCCCTAGATAAGGATTCCAGGAAAGTGGATGCCATGGCTAAAAAACAATACTTGACATCCTATTTGGGACTCAGGCAAGCTAATTATATGGCATATACAGCCAGATACCAGAAATCTATGTGGGATACGGTTCTGGAGCTGGCTAAGAATGCCCCTCCCCAGCTGGCCAAGGAGCTGGAGCAGGTGGCTATGGATGGCGTTGACGCATCCAAAGTTAAGTTCCATACTGCTGTGGACTCGAATGATGTACATTCCAGGGTCATGGCTACATCTGTCTCCATGAGGAGATTTGCTTGGCTCAGATGTACCAGTTTGTCACAGGATACCCAGACTAAGGCCATGGATTTTTCTGTTGCTGGTAACTGTCTGTTTAGGGAGCAAACCGAGGCTTACATGAAGAAGATGGATGAGTACAGGACCACCTACAGGAGTGCTGCAGCAAAAGAAAAGCAGGCCACTCCTCAGAAGCAGCAATTTAGGGCTGGCAGGGGCAGGCCTTTTTACCAAGCCCAGGCCTCCTCTTCTTTCCAGCAGAGGGAGTTCCTTAGGGGAAGAGGCAGACAAGGGATGACCAGGACCCCATCATCCATTCAGTCCAAGCCCCCTGCCAGACAGACACCCTGAGGTGTCAGTCATAGAAACATAGAATTTGACGGCAGTTAAGGACCGCATGGCCCACCTAGGCTGCCCATTTCCCTACCTAACGGATAAGCTGCAGATCCTAGTTAACCACAACCTGCCTCCTCCTACCCCCACTAGAATTGCCTTATGTCTGTCCCATGCATTCTTGAATTCCCCCACTGTTTTTGACTCTATGACTTCCTCAGGAAGGCTGTTCCATGCATCTACAACCCGCTCTGTGAAGAAATACTTCCTCACATTACCTCTGAGCTGTCCCCCCTCTATCTTCAGATTGTGCCCCCTTGTTCTTGCACATCTTTTTTCTGAAAGATACTACCCTCTTGGACTTTGTTGATTCCCTTGAGGTATTTGAAAGTTTCTGTCATGTCCCCCCTCTCCCTCCTTTCCTTGAGGCTATACATCATAAGCTCCTTTAGTCTTTCTTCATATGTCTTCTGGTGCAGACCCTGCACCATTTTGGTTGCCCTCCTCTGGACAGCCACCACCCTGTCCATGTCTTTTCGGAGATCGGGTCTCCAGAACTGTACACAGTACTCCTTGATGTAGTATTACCAACTGTCTGTACAGAGGGCCAACAGCTTCCTGTTTTCTACTGGTGATGCCTCTCCCTATGCATCCCAGTATCCCCCCAGCTCAGTAAGGGTCGCCTCTCCAGTTCTAGTAAGGTGCAGGCTGTCTCACTATTTCCAGGCCTGGAAGTCTGTTACTTCAGACAAATGGGTCCTGGAAGTAGTGAGCCAGGGACTTGCTCTCAGTTTCAAAAGGTTCCCCAAAATGAGAGCAAAGTCTTTCAGTCCTCTCTTTCCCTTGGAGACAAAGGCCTTAGAGGCAGAAGTCTCCTCCCTACTACTTCTGCAAGCAGTAGAGAAGATACCCCATTGTCACAAGGGAAAAGGACTGCTGTATTCCAGATACTTCCTTACCCTGAAAAAGCCGGGAGTAGCGACCCATCCCAGATCTAAGATACCTGAACAAACATTTATTAAAGCCAAAGTTCAAAACAGCGGCTCTGGGAATAATTCTTCGCTCTCTGAGACCAGGAGACTGGCTAGCCTCTCTGGATCTCAAGGATGCCTATTTCCACACACCTATTGGACATTCCCACAGAAAGTACCTCAGGTTCGAGTTGCCCTCAGGTCATTACCAGTTCAGAGCAATGCCTTTCTGCCTAACATCTGCTCCAAGGGTGTTCACCAAGTGCCTAGCAGTAATGGTGGCCTTTCCCAGGAGACGGGGCATCTCGCTGTTCTCATACCTGGACGACTAGCTCATAGTGGGTCAGTCCTCAGACCAAGTCAAGTCAGCTCTAGCAGTCACTCAAAAGCTTCTGGACTCCTTAGGATTACTTTTGAACCTAGAAAAGTCTGTTCTGAAACCATCCCAGCTTCTCACATGTATAAGGGTGGAACTGGACACTGTCCTGGCAAGGGCATTTCTTGCTCTGTCAAGGGTACAGTCTCTCATCACTCTGGCTTCCTCATTTTGTCCACTAGTGTCTCAACCAGCCAGACACTTCCTTCAGTTGCTACGCCACATGGCTGCTTCCACTGCAGTATTGCAAGGGGCTAGATTTCAAATGAGAGAGATTCACTTTCATCTAAGATCTTACTGGTCTCAGAAAAAATACCCTCTTTCCAAATTAGTTCCAGTGTCTCAAACTCTGGTTCAGGCTCTCCAGTGGTGGCTGGAGGAGGACAGTCTAAGACAAAGTGTCCCCTTCCTCAGTCAGGCTCCTACAGTGATTCTTACCACAGATGCCTCTCTACTGGGATGGGAAGCTCATATGGACCAGCTTACTGCTGAGGGAACATGGTCTCATCAGGAGTCTGTACTGCACATACATCTTCTCAAACTCAGAGCTGTCTTTCTAGCACTTCAGACATTCTCAAACACAATTCAGGGGAAAGTGGTGCAGATCAAGGACCTACTGAGGAAGAGGAGGGTAATGGGTCTGAAGGGAGTACAGGGGGTGAGAATGGTGCAGAAATGGACACAAGTCCCTTTACACGAGAAAGGGTCCTGAAGGAACTGGAAGTAATAAGAGTTGATAGAGCAATGGGGCCAGATGGGGTGCACCCCAGGGTCTTTAAAGAACTAAGAGAGGTGGTGGCTGAACCTCTGGCTATCCTGTTTAGCCGATCACTGGAAACAGGGGAGGTACCCAAAGACTGGAGGACAGCAGATGTAGTCCCCTTATACAAAAGTGGGAACAAAGAGGAGAGGGAACTACAGACCAGTCAGCCTCACCTCGGTAGTGGGGAAGATCATGGAAGCACTACTAAAGGAGAGATTGGTGGAACATCTGTTGTCAATGGACTACAGAACCCAAGGCAGCATGGTTTCACCAGGGGAGGTCATGTCAGACCAACCTCGTTGAATTTTGACTGGGTGACTAGGGAGGTGGATCAGGGAGGGCAGTGGACATGGCCTATCTGGACTTCAGCAAGGCCTTTGACACTGTGCCACATAGAAGACTATTACACAAACTGGGAATATGGGTGTGGGCAGGACAGTAGTGTGGTGAGTAGGTAACTGGCTGGGCGGCAGGACACAGAGGGTGGTGGTAAATGGCTGTCACTCCACAGAGGGAAGAGGACCAGTGGTACCACAGGATCAGTGCTGGGACTGATCCTATTCAGCATCTTCATCAGTGACATTGGCGCAGGGACCTAGAAGGCAGAATGTCACTGTTCGCTGATGACACAAAGCTCTGTAAAGAGTAGACACACCAGAGGGTGTAGACAGAATGAGAAGGACCTGCAGAAACTTGAAGAATGGTCAGGGGTTTGGCAGTTGAAATTCAATGCAAAGAAGTGCAAGATGATGCATATGGGGCACAAAAACCCTGGCACAGTATATCAGTTGGGGGGTGAGGATATAGCATGCACCAAGCAGGAAAGGGATCTTGGGGTTACCATCTCTGATGACCTCAAGGTAGGGAAACAGTGTGACAATGCAGCAGGTAAAGCAAATAGGATGCTGGGATGCATAGGCAGGGGCATCACCAGCAGGAAAAGGGAGGTCATAATTCAACTATACAAGACACTAGTGAGGCCCCACCTGGAGTACAGTGTACAGTTCTGGAGACCTTACCTACATAAGGACATAGACAGGGTAGAGAAGGTTCAGAGGAGGGCAACAAAGATGGTACATGGATTGCATCACAAGTCCTATGAGGACAGGTTGAAGGAACTGAATATGTATTCCCTGGAGGACAGGAGGGAGAGAGGGGATATGATAGAGACATACAAGTATCTTACAGGGAGGAACAGGGTGCAGGAATACACTATTTTTAAGCGAAAAAGATGTTCCAGGACTAGAGGGCATGGGATGAAGTTGGAGGGAGGACGATTTAGAGGAAACGTGAGGAAGAATTTCTTCACAGAACGGGTGGTGGACAAGTGGAACACCCTGCCAGAGGAAGTGGTGGGGGCTGAAACAATCACGCAATTTAAGAATGCATGGGATAGACATAAAAGAATTGTGGAGGTCCGGGGTAAGGGCAACAGACTTCTAGGAAAACATTAACTGAACTTACAAGCTCAAATGGGCAGAGTGGGTGGGCCATAGGCCCTTATCTGCCGACACTGTCTATGTATCTATGTATCAGGACAGGCAACACCACAACCATGTGGTACATCAACAAGCAGGGAGGCACTCGGTCCTCTGCCTTGTGCATAGAGGCCATGAAAATATGGTCACTGGCCTATTCCCTTCAGGTTTCCCTGATAGCTGTGCATCTCCCAGGGAAGGACAATGTACTAGCAGATGCACTCAGCAGGATTTCTCAAGGCCATCACGAATGGGCTCTGAATCCTCTGATTCTTCCGGTAATTTTCAAGAGGTGGGGCACTCCAGAGACAGACCTTTTTGCAGCCCCGGACAATCACCAAATTCCTCT
Source organism: Neoceratodus forsteri (assembly GCA_016271365.2). Taxonomy (NCBI): domain Eukaryota; kingdom Metazoa; phylum Chordata; order Ceratodontiformes; family Ceratodontidae; genus Neoceratodus; species Neoceratodus forsteri. The sequence continues at coordinate 790,214,727 of CM057454.1, forward strand.
GTTCTGCTGCAGACCCCCTCTTCTGGTTCTGGGGTCAGTTCCTCAAGATGCTCTCCTATTAGATTGGACAAGCAAGTTTCTGTATGCTTTTCCTCCTTTTCCTCTGATAACTCAACTTGGTACCCCCTACTATTGTCATTGTCAGTGACAGTACCACTTTGTCTTCCCAGACAGTACAATCTCCTCACCTCCTCACAGGGAAGGATTGTGTATCCCAACCTTCAGACTCGAACCTTGGCTCTTGAGGAGCTAGAGTATGCAAGCCTGCACCTTTCTCAGTCGGTCTTGGACATTCTTAAGGTGAGTAGAAAACCTTTTACTAGAAAAACTTACGATTCCAAATGGAAGAGATTTGGTTTCTGGTATTCTCAGAGCCATATTCAGCCAGATTCAGCTGAAATTGCAACTGCTTTGGACTATTTGGTGCATCTTAACAGTTTAGGCCTCAGGCCTTCCACTCTTAAGGTACATCTGGTAGCTATATCTGCCTTCCTTTCAGCTTGGAAGGGCTTTTTTCTAGCCTCTCATCCAGTTTTTAAGAAATTTTTCAAAGGTCTGGTTCATATTACTCCTCCTCCTTTTAGGGAACCTACTCCTGTTTGGGATCTGAATATCTGTATTGCACAGCTCATGCAGCCTCCCCTTTGAACTTGACTTGGAAAACTGTGTTCCTGGTAGCCATTACCTCTGCCAGGAGAATCAGTGAATTACAGGCCTTATCAGTGGAACCTGATTTCATTTCATTTTACAGGGATAAGGTGGTCCTTCGAACCAACAGAAAGTTCCTTCCTAAGGTGGTATCAGACTTTCCTTTGAATCAATCTATGTCATTGCCTGTATTTTTCACTGACCATTCTTCCTCTGGGGAGAGAAGACTGCACAGTCTGGATGTGAAGAGGGCCCTTAGTTATTACATAGAACACATGAAGGCCCACAGAAATGACGTTTACAGCTGTTTCTCACTTATGGAGAAGTGGGGAAAGGTAAACGTGGATTGTCTCCTGTATCCAGTTCTGCTATTCAAAGTTGGAGAAAGAGCCTCCCTCAGGCCTGAGGGCTCAATCCACCAGAGGTACAGCTGCCTTGGTTGCAGCAGCTAGAGATGTACCATTAGTGGAAATCTGTAAAGCAGCCACCTGAAAAACTGTTCACACATTTCCAAGCATTACTCTGTCGACATTCAGTCCAGAAGTGATGCTAGGTTTAGCACAGCAGTGCTGCAGAGTTTGTTCCCAAAATAGGTTCTGTAACTCCGTCCTCCAAGGGGTACTGCTTGTTAGTCTGCATATAACATTTGCGAAAGTTTGCCTTGAACCTAGTCCTGCCAGGAGCACTAGTAAGCTACTAGTCCTCCTTTTCAGGCTCTGAGTACAGCCCCCTACCACCCCCACCCCCACCCCCGCCTTCCAACCATAGTCTATCAATTGACCTCTTGAGGTTGCTAGGGCTGATTCACCCCTAGATTCTTCCTAGACATAACCAAATTTCATCCTACATTAGATCTGTTTCCCACTACTTGCAAATAAATCTCAAACTATTTATTCTGACTAATTGTGCTGAACCCAGTAATAACTGTATTTGTTCTGCAATCTGTAACTACTGTATGTGTTCTGAGATCTGTAAACTACTGTGCTGCTGTATTGTATTATTTGTCCACCACAACGTGGAACCTTTGTAACTGAACTTGTTCTGATATCTGTAACTACTGTACTGGTGTTTGTCCACCATGACGTGGAACCTTTGTAAAAGAGCTCACGTTCAAAGGTCTTCCGAAAACTTATAAATAAATAAAATTAAAAATATAGTCAAAATACAGCAAAACTTCATGTTGTTTGAAGAAACAATTACTCACCATAGTAATGTTTCATCTAATGGAGTCTTGCTGTATTCTGACCTCCCACCCTGCCTCCCCTACTGGAACCTAGTGGTTTAGGGATGTGGTCTGGCAGGTGCAGTGCTGCACCCCAGAGGTGAACTTGTGATACTTCATCTTTGTTTGAGGTTTTTATGGGTTTTTTTTTTTTATTTAAGTATATATATTGGTTGTTTTCACTACCTACTTGGATTCTTTTTGGAGTTTCTCGACTTGAGTGTTTTAGATCCACAGAAATATTTATTGCCCTTTGACACAAAATTTTAAAAACAATTTCTAGATTGTTAGCATAGTGCTCATTAGAATCTGACGGTTACACTGAGATGTACCAGGGACAGAGGTTTTAAAACCGAGCTCGAGCTCCACGTTCTGTGCCCTGGCATAGAGTTAACCCTTTACTCTCTGGAGCAGTTCAAGTGCTGTGGCTAACTGCATATAGTCAGAATAGAGCAAGACTCCATTAGAAAAAACAACATTACTGTGGTGAGTAATTTTAATTTTTTGACCTTTGAACTATACCATGACAAGAATGTTGTTAGTATGGAAATCCATACAAAGTGGGGCAAACCATATGCTATATAATGTTTCAGCTGTAATCCACTAGAGATTACATTTTTGTAAATTTCAGTTTTCTTTTGTAGGGTTCATATCGCATCTTTGTACCCTGTCTAATAAGAGTTTATGAAATGGCAAGAGAAAATTAAGCAATTTCATTGGCTGAGAGCTCGGTGTAAAATATGTTCCACACACTGTGAAAAACAAGTCCCAACATAAAATCAATACTCATTCTTTGCATTGTTTTTAAAATTAGTCACTCTGACAAATACCTGTGCTCCAGCCCCTGACCCTGTTCCAAATGGGCCCCGTTACAAAGTTAATTGTTTTATACCTCTTCCCCTTTCTCTTTAAAGGGACTGTTTTTCCTCATGCATAAGATTATCTAATTAATAAATGGTTTTAAGCAGTTCAGAAATGTTTGTATGCATATTTTTTCCTGATATAACTTAAGTGAGTCATTCCATAAGTGCAATAAGGCACTCCAGGGGTGTGCGTGTAACATATTTTACACACACTGAGGTGAACGCTTCTCGCCAAGGCCTCGTGCCTTATCAACGCCTCAGAGGTGTATGTAATCATGTTATATGCACACCATGTTGTGTCTTATTGCTTACTTAAAAGCATTTTGCTTTTCCCAATTAACCTCATAGTGTGTTTATTTCTACATTACAGTGTTTACCGTGACAGCAGACTGTAATGTCACAAGCATCAGCTGCAAGGTTAGTTGGGGGCAGCGCTAGGATTTTTGAAAGACACAGTGAAATAAAGAACAGATTATGTGGAATATTTAGTAAACTAGGGCTGTGCAAAGTTGGGAAATTTCACTCTGCGAAATAATCCACAAATGTTGGTTATTTCGCGGATGCGGATTGCGAAGTCGTACCCGTGAAGTGCAAAATTTCACCTGTGAACGCGGGGAATTTTCACCTAGAATTTGTGGGGCTAAATTCGCACTTTTGCAGTGAAGTTTCACAAAAAAAACCAGCGTCGTCCAACAGATGCATTTGTGCCCTGACTGTAAAATTTTGCAGATTGCTCCGTGGATGCGAAATTCCTGACTTTGCTGGGACTTTGCCGGTGAATTTTAATTGCATCTGCACTGCATCTCTAGGAGAAAGTAAAGTCAAAACAAGAAAAAACTGAAGTTAAACAACTATTTTAAATATTTTAGTTTTTTTATACTGGAGGGCAAGATGAGCTGGATAGCCCATTTTCATAAGTGACCAGTTGTACAGAATATTTACCATTAAAAAATAAAGACAGTGTGTGTGTATATGTATAGTTATAGTCAAGGCTTTAGCATTTCATTTTAGTAACAAGTGCTCTTTACTAACTTTGTTTCATAATGGATGGTTTCTTTTATCCTCGTTGTGTGTAGAAGTATTTTGTAACTTTTCTTTGAAAATCAGTGTGAATGTTAATAAAAAGAGTTTGCTGGATTATTGATGGGCCTAGAATGGTCAGCTTTTGTAGACTGAGTAGCAATGACTGTCAAGTAGGGCTAGCAACTAAGAAAATCTGCTGGCCTCATAGAAATTTTCATTAACCCAACTGGCGTGTACGTATTGAAATTTTACATTCTCCAATACAAACCAGTGGGGCTGGTTAATGGAAAATGTCACCTGCTAGATAGATATATCTGCCAACATTTGACCCGTGGTCCAGTGCCAGTTTCAACCCCGTGGCAAGCAGAGTGTGCTGATCTGCTGGCATGCGTGTGTAGCGGTAATCTTTGTTTAATAAGGCCTCCAAATAGGAATCTGTACTGTGTTTTTTTCAAATACAGCTAATGACATAACATCCTTTGCTTTGCAGTCTTTCTAACCTGGTTTCACTGGAATTGAGAGAAAACATACTGAAGTATTTACCAGAGTGAGTAGCATGTTCTTTTTCACCTCTCATATCAGTTAAAGTGTATGATAGTGATACAGATGTAAAGGTGTACCACTGCAGACTTGTTCAGCTGTAGAAGGCACCTATAGTTCATTTTATTTCATGGTTAAAGGGGCACTGTCAACCCTTTTTGCATCATATTATTTCTCGTTGAAGACCCACATTTTATGATGGCTCATCTTCTCTAAAATTAATTGATGTTCCTGGTTGTTTTACCTGCTTCCTTTTTTGGTAGGCATGAAATGCATGTTAATAGTGTAACTATACCCAGCCTTGTTTAGTTCCAAATCCTTGACCTACTGTTACTGTATGTTTACTGACCTTTAGGAAAATCCCCAAATAGTGCAGCCACTCATCATGATAAATAGTCTTCTCTCCTCCCACTGCATCTTGAGTGTCTGGACTGTGCTGGAGTGTTCCAAGGTCCAGGAAAGATGCAGTGGGAGTTGATCAAGGATTGTAAACACATTGTTGTTTGGTAACTTCAATATGGTGGGCAGTCTGTTTTCACTCTGAGAAAGAAAAATGGAATCCAAATCAAACTACATCGACATCAGTAATGTTCAGCAGAATATAACCAGTCATAAAATAAAAAAATATGTGAAGTAAAAAAGAAAAGGGCCATAAAAGACATGGGAAAATATGTGAAAAGACCTCATGTATTACCTTGATCTTCCTGGACTAAAAATCTCCACCACTCGGTCACACTAATGGGACTACTCCGGAGGTGCTAGCACCCTGCGGGAGCCAAAAATCTTCAGGAGGGCCAGTGCCTGGATAGGACCGCGCATGCACGATGCTGTAAGACTAGCTCACGCCGCATAGGCTATCTTGGCATAGACCCTCCAGCCGCCTCATTTCCTTTTCTCCCGCCGTCGAATGCGCTTCTATGACTATGTAGCTCGCCTGTCGGGAGTCAAGTCTTCATCTACACGACAGCAGCTATAGCCGTTCAGTATTCAATTAATTTACTACTTTTAGTGTTCTTTTCTTATTTAAAAAAAAAAAAAGATGATGAACAAGAAGAAGAAATTCTTAACCTGCTATCAACAGGGTCGACCTTAGACGGTAGTGGTGACAAAAGAGAGACTTTGTTTGAAAGCTCTGATGGCAGTAGGGCTGTGTCCGTCCGCCGGCCCTTTTCGGGGTCCAACCATCGGCAGTCTGGGAGGGGAGGAGGACTGTTCGCCTGAAACACAAAAGCAGCGGGCCCATTCAAACACCATGAAGTCTTGCTATATTATAACAATAGCAGTCAGCCACTGCAGCTGAACTGCCCCGGAGAGGAAGGAGTTAACTCCAGAAGATCTGGAGTTCTACAGCGCGAGGGCGCTGTGCCCAAAGCTCTATCTGGCAGTTTCAAATGAAACTGTCAGATTCTTTACTCCGCTTCACTGAACAGTCGCTCCGGAGATCAGCTCCTTCAGCTCGGTTCATTCTCGGTTCAAGCGAGTATTTTTCGGTTCATTTGAACCGCCAAAAGTTATTATTTTTACCGCATTTCGGTTTTAAAGCTCTATCTGGTAACCGTAAGTACTAAAATTTAAGTCTGTGTGGAAAATTAATTATCGGTTCGGTTTTGAACCGATCGGTTGTTTTTCTGCATTTTAAAAGTGTACAGTGGGTTTTAGAGTGCGGTTCCCGGTTCTTATCGGTTCTAAAAACCGGAATTATAACGTTTTTCAAATACCCATTGACACGGTTAGGAACCGATAAGGGTGTCTTGCCTGGCACTGCCATCAAAGGGCAAGTTTGGTTAGGCTGGCATTATGTCTGAGAAACCCAAAAGAAAAACTGGCCCACTGGTTTCAACACCGTAATGTCTGTGGGGACGCCTTGCCAAGGCTGACCCACACACCACTTGTGTTTATTGTCTGGGTGACCACCTCCTGTCAGACTGCCAGGTGTAAAAATTTCCCTGCAGCCACCCTGGAGAAGAGATTGGGCCGCTCAGGGAACGAGAGGCCAAAAGTCAGCTGACCCAGATGGCCAGCCCGGTCCAGTACCCACTGGACCAGAGGGAGTGCCCTCTGACCAGGCCAGACTTCCTCGGCAAAAGGAAGGCTGATTCAGAGGAACCAGTCCCAAGTAAAAAGACAAGGAAATCAGTAGGTCTGGAGTCCAAAATTGTGTCTCCAACTGCTGTAGAGATAGCTAAAGCCATTCAGATTGTCCAGTCACTGTCTCAGGGATCTGTAGAACCACCAACAGCTGGTAAAAGGTTGGTTCGTTCAGTCCCAGTGGTTCAGAATTTTGAAGTTGAGGATTTTTATGAACCTCAGGAGGGGGAGGAAGAATTTGATCAATATATGTGTGGCTGGGGGGGTCTGGACGTGCCCATTGAACCGGACATCTCTCCAGACAGACCTTTAGAATCTCCTCCTATTCTGTCTGAGTCCCCTTCTTTCTTTATTTTTTACAAAAGGTTGCAGAAACCCTCCAGCTTCCTTTAGGGAGGCTGTGGATGAGCAAGAGGAGCCTGATTATGTGGAAATGATGGATATTCCAGAGTCTAGGAGGTTGTCTATTCCTTTGCATAAGTCATTTAGGAAGCAAACAACAAAGATTTTAAAAAATCCTCATTCTGTCCCTCCTGTAGATAAAAAAATGGACAGAAGGTATACTTTGTCAGGCTCGGATACAGACTTCCTTACTGAGCAGTGTAGTCATGTAGGTGTGGTACAAGCTGCAGCCTGTGACAAGGCTAATATTCCTCTGGCCTCACAGCCTCCTGATAAGGATTCCAGGAAGATTGATGCCATGGCGAAGAAACAGTATATGGCAGCTTCTTTGGGACTCAGGCAGGCAAATTATATGGCTTATGTAGCTAGATATCAGAAATCTAGGTGGAACACAGTATTGCAGTTAGCCAAGCAGGCCCATGGCCAGCTGGCTAGTGAGTTGGAACAGGTGGCTGCTGATGGCATTGAAGCCTCTAAAGTTCAATTTCATACTGCTGTTGATGTTAATGATGTTTCTTCTAGGGTCATGGCCACTTCTGTAGCTTCCCGTAGGTTGGCATGGCTCAGATGCACTAATCTGTCCCAAGATACCCAGTCAAAGGCTATGGATTTTCCTGTAGTGGGAAATTCTCTTTTTGGGGAGCAAACAGAAAACTATATGAAAAAGATGGATGAATACAGAACTACCTACAAAAGTGTCCAGGCTAAGGAGAAGCATGCCATGCCACAAAGGCATGCTCCCAGAGGTAGGGGCAGGCCCTTTTCAGGCCTTTTACCAATTTCAAGCCTCCTCTGCTGTCTCTGAAGAGGTTTCTTCAGAGGCAGGGGTAGGCGTGGCACAAGTAGGCCCGTCCCTCCCCTCAGCCTAAGGCTGCTGCTAAGCAGGCACCCTGATGGGGTGTCCAGGGCCGATTCTTCTGTGCAGTGGGGGCAGGTTGGCCTATTTCAGCGAACTGGCTGTCCCTAACTACGGACAGATGGGTTCTGGAGGTAATAGGCCAGGGTCTGGTTCTCAGCTTCAAACACTTTCAAAGATGAGAGCCAGGCATTTTCCACCTGCAAATCCTTCAGAAGCCCTTGCTTTGAAGCAGAGGTTTCTGCTCTGCTGGACTGCAAAGCAGTGGAAAGGGTTCCTCCTTGCCATCAGGGCAAGGGGCTTTATTCAAGATACTTTCTTACCCCAAAAAAGACAGGAGAATGGCAGCCCATTCTAGATTTAAGATACTTGAACAAGCATCTGTTGAAACCAAAGTTCAAAATGTTGACTCTGGCAATGATATTGCCTTCCCTAAGGCCAGGGGACTGGCTAGCTTCCCTGGACCTCAAGGATGCCTATTTTCATGTTCTGATCAGGCCTTCTCACCGAAAGTACCTCAGGTTCGAACTGCCCTCAGGCCACTACCAGTTCAGGGCAATGCCCTTCGGCCTTACCTCTGCGCCAAGGGTATTCACAAAATGTCTCGCTGTAGTAGTGGCTCACTTAAGAAGGCAAGGGGTTGCTGTGTTTCCCTACCTGGACGACTGGCTCATTGTGGGTCAGTCTCCAGGTCAGGTGAAATCCCACTTGCAAGTCACCCAGCAGCTTCTCACTTCCCTGGGATTCCTGCTAAACTTACAAAGTCAGTTCTGGAACCAGTTCAGGTCCTAACTTTCATAGGCGCAGAATTGAACACAAGGTTAGCCAGGGCTTTTCTTCCCTCGGAAAGGTGGACAGACTCATCGCCCTGGCATCCTCCTTTACCCTCACGGTCTCTCGACCAGCAAGGCATTTTCTGCAACTCCTCGGGCACATGGCTGCTTCCACAGCTGTCGTGCAGGAGCAAGATTCAGATGAGGACATTCAATTCCATTTGAGGCCTATTGGTCTCAAAGGAAGGACCCTTACCAAGTTGGTCCCAGTTACTCAAACTCTGATCCTAGCCCTCCACTGGTGGCAGGTCCAGAGCAATTTAAGACAGGGGTTCCTTCATTTCCCATTTCTCCTCCCTCACCTCACCACGGATGCCTCCCTGTTAGGGTGGGGGGCTCACCTGGGCGACCTTGCCACTCAGGGGGTATGGTCTCCTCAGGAGTCTCTGCTCCACATCAATCTTTTGGAACTCAGAGCTGTCTTTTTAGCTCTTCGGGTGTTTTCAGATTCTGTCCAGAACAAAGTGGTTCAAGTCAGGACAGACAATACCACCACAATGTGGTACATCAACAAGCAAGGGGGCACTCGGTCTTCAGCCTTGTGCACCGAAGCAATGAAGTTGTGGTCTCTGGCTTACTCCCTGAACACCTCCCTGATAGCGGTTCATCTCCCAGGGAAGGACAATGTCCTGGCGGACGCCCTCAGCAGAATTTCTCAGGGCCATCACGAATGGGCTCTGAATCCACAAGTGCTGGGGTCTGTCTTTGCCAGATGGGGCACTCCTCAGATAGATCTTTCGCAGCCCCAGACAACCACCAACTTCCTCTTTTCTGTTGCAGGCCTCCAGTTCTGGGCTCAGTCCCTCTGGGCCTTTCTGTTGGACTGGAAGGAAGTTCCTGTATGCCTTTCCCCTTTCCTCTCCTTTTCAGGGTACTAGTAAAATCAGATCTCAACCTTGCAGAGTGATTCTGATTGCCCCAGATTGGGCCAGACAGCCCTGGTACCCTCTGCTCCTGTCCTGGCAGTCCACCTGCCCTGAGCCTGCCCAGAGTCCACGACTTACTGGCCTGTGCACAGGGAGAGTGTGGTATCCGGACCTCAAATCCCTCCACCTCAAGGCTTGGCTCTTGAGGAGCTAGAATCTGACTTACACCTTTCTCAAGGTGTCATGGATATTTTAAAGGCTTCAAGGAAGCCTTCCACTAGAGCCACTTATAATTCCTAAGTGGAAGAGGTTTTCCATCTGGTGCTCTGAGAGGCAGATTATCCCAGAATCTGCTGATCTTCCCATTCTACTGGACTATTTGGTCCATCTGAATTCCCTAGGCCTTAGACCAGCTACCTCAAGAGTTCATCTGGCAGCTGTCTCTGCTTTTGTGTCAGCAGGAAGCCTGCCTCCCTTTCTTCTCACCGGTGTTCTCCAGGTTTTTAAGGGTTACTTCATACTAACCCTCCTTTTGGGAACCAGCTCCGCCTGGACCTGAATATTTGCATTGCTCAGTTAATGCAACCCCCTTTGAGCCTCTGTCTTCTGCAGGCTCAAGTATTTAACGGAAAACCGTTTTCCTAGTAGCTATCACGTCTGCCAGGCGCATAAGTGAGCTACAGGCCCTGTCAGTGGAAGAAGATTTTATCTCTTTCCACAGAGATAAGGTAGTCCTTAGGACTAATAGAAAGTTTTGCCTAAGGTGGTTTCTGATTTCCACCTGAATCAATCTATCTCTCCCAGTATTTTCACTGAGCATTCTTCCTCAGGTGAGAGGAGACTGCACAGCTTGGATGTCAAAGAGCCATAAGCTACTATTTAGAAGCGCACCAGAGGTCATAGGTTGAATCCTCAACTCTTTCTTACCTATGGCGAGGTTGGCAAAGGAAACCTGCCACTAAGAGAACAATTGCAAGGTGGATTGTTTCTTGTATCCAATTCTGTTATCAGAAACTGGGTGATACCCCCCTCAGGATTGAGGCCCTCCTGAAGGGTACAGCTGCGTCTCTAGCGGCTGCTAGAGACATCCCATTCTGGAAATTTGTCAAGCTGCTACCTGGAAGACAGTTCACACCTTTACCAAGCATTATTCCCTGGATGTCCAGTCAGGAGAGATGCTCAGTTTGGCACAGCTGTGCTTCAGAGCCTATTTCCTAAGTAGGTTCTGACCCTCCTCCATGGAGGTACTGCTGTGTAATCTGCTATTGTTATAATATAGCAAGACTTCATGGTGTTTGAAGAAAAATTACTCACCTTAGTAATTGCTTTTCTTCTCATGGAGTCTTGCTATTATAACCACCCTCCCTCCTACCCCTCTCAGAACTTCTACTTGGGTAGGGGTGGCAATTGGTGCAAGCACTGTGTCATGCCATTGTAGTTTTCCCTTACCCTCTTTTCCTTTGGGTTAGGGATCTAGATTGTTTCATTTAGGTTATTTATATTGCCCCTTCCTGGACTTGAGTCTTTGGGAAGTGGGGGTTCATATTACTTGTCAAGGGTGGTGAAGCGAACCATATGCCATCAATTTTGTTATTATGGCTCTGAGTGTTTCTTTGTTCTTTATATTGTTGTTATTACTACTAGTAGGTAGCCATGGGCTAGTGTAGTTTTTTCCACACAGACTTTCCGTCCTTTGATGTTAGCTTCGTAAAGATCTGACAGTTTCAATTGAAACTGCCAGATAGAGCTTTGGGCACAGCGCCCTCGCGCTGTAGAACTCCAGATCTTCTGGAGTTAACTCCTTCCTCTCCGGGGCAGTTCAGCTGCAGTGGCTGACTGCTATTGTTATAATACAGCAAGACTCCATGAGAAGAAAAGCAATTACTAAGGTGAGTAATTTTTTCTTTCCGACCAGGCTCCGCTCAACCACAAGCTATTCTTCCTCCTGTCATTGGAAGAAGAAATGATGCCACTCGAGGTCACCCTCTGGCACGTCTGCTCAGGGATCGTTGATGGTGGCGAGCGGTAGGCCTGACCCGACTTCAGTGGGGTCCTCTGTGGCTCCGTTCTTAACAGCTGCAGTCTTTGACATGGGACATGTCTCTGTCTTCGATGGCGCTGCAGTGACCAGTTTCACCTATGGGCCGCTCTTTTATTTTTTATCACATCCTTATTTAGCACCTTGCTGCGGTGCCTACTGGCGGGGGCATCCAGCCGCCGGCCCTGCCCGCGGGGAGAGCAACAGGTTCACTCGCATGATGGGGGGGTCTGGCACGGCTGTAGCCGATCTGCTGGAAGGCTTCCCTATCCCTTACCAACCGGACCGGGCCGCATCACCAGCGATTCCACAATGGTCCTCCCGTACGAAGTGCGGCCATCAACTGCTTCGATCGGCGCCCAGCCCTTTCCTGCTTTTCTGCTCAATGGGAGCATGGTCTTACAATGACATCTGTGCACAAATATGCAGATGTCCGCCATGCTCCCTCCCCTTAGGCTAGCAGATATACCCGTTACCGCTGGGCGTTCCAGGGACTGCTGAAAGCACGACAGAGTCCACCTATTCCCCAGGACTAGGAGAACTGTCGTCAGATGCTCAATCCTAGTCCTTTCCTGCCGATCCCTGATGGCCCAGGCTCGTTCCCGAACCCGGGTCACCGGCATGAAGCGAGGTGTGGCGTCCAGCACCTCAACCCTCCGCGCCACCAGGCCGGGCACTGGGCTGCTCTTTTAGAGCAGGGGATATGACGTCTGCCCAGTTGATTTGGCCAGTAGACCCGGTTCCGGGGCCTTCAGGCCTCTGAGCCACTGGGCCATTGCCTAGTTGGACGGGCAGGATGTGTGCGGTGCCTTCTCTGGTGCCACGCCATCGACGCCAACACCGCTTGCCAACCCCCCTCACCTTTTCCTCTGCAGGGGCCGGCATGGGTACCTCTTTTCTTCTCCCCCTTTTTTCTTCAGGTCTAGGGCCATTATGCCTGACACCGCGGGTGATGCCTGTGCCTTGAATGGCGCTGACCTCCTCAACGCCATTCCAGGTGGCATTGTCTCTTGTGATTCTGGCCTGGACCTGCCTTTTGGAGGTACTTCTGAGATAGAAATGGATCTGGATGAGTCTCTTCCTGTCCTGCTTGGTTAGAGACGCAGCAGATGACTCATTTTAGAGTCTGGAATGCAAGCCTTCTGTATCAGCAGAGCCTGTGATGGAAGATCTACTTTTCAGTTTTTCCTCAGGGATTTGGGGTCCACCATAACATTTCAGATTTCATCTGTGGACCAAAGCAGACTTCTACGTCTAGAGTTCCTTCAGCCCTCAATACAAGTACACCCTGTGGAACACACTAAATACAATGGTCGAGAGCCTCCCGGACTCTACCGCTCCATTGATTGGGGCATATAGCCCAGTAATCAGCTAAAAGCTTTTATAGACCTCTGTGACACTGCCCCTAGGGTGGCTACCATTGGCAGCAGGTGATTAACATCTCCTTGGCAGTGATTATTGGTTCGGCCCTCAGATTGAGCTCTGAAGGGCGCTAAGACTCCTGCTGCCCCCCAGAGGGACGGCACCATCGTCATTCTTGTAACAGGCAGTCCTTTCAAGGTAGAGGCCTGGAAGCCTTTGTCAGGAACCAACTCCTCAATTGCAAAAAAAAAAAAAAGAGAGAAAAATCATAGCAGAGGGCACAGGGCCCGAAAGCACCTGGTACCATCCTCTTGGATCTGGCCCAGGTTCCACCTCAGCTGTCTGAGGTGAACGCCTCTTGGCGGTAGTGGGGGGCATCTGATTTGGTTTTATAACTAGTGAAAGTCCAATCCAGCGGATGTATGGGTCATCGGGATTGTCCGAGAAGGATGCTCTCCCAATTTCAGAGATTTTTCCTAGACCCAGGCGGCAGCCCAGTCTGTTTGCCTCTCTGTTAGACCCTCTTTCCTCTGAGAGATGGGGCCTCAGAGCAGTACAAGTTGTTCCATGGGGAGTCAGAACACAGGTTCCTACTTCCTTTGCTTGGTTCCAAGATAACAGGCAGCATGCGCCCATTCCTTAAGCTTGAAAGGTTGAACAAATACCTGATCTTCTTCGAGGTACAGCTCTTGCAGCAGGTTGCACCATTAGGACTGAAGCCGGCAGGCGTCAGGATCCCACGGAAATTTTCTAGCTAGCAGTCTTTGGCAGGGACCGCCTCCGACGTCAGGTGTAGTACATATGGAGGTGGTCCCGCCAGAATCCGCAGTTCTTTCCCGCCGTCGACTTTGCATGTCTCGACCTCATCGGTTTAGTCTAGTGCGCGACGACCAGGAAATCCATTCCAAATTATCCAAACTTCGGAGGAAATTCCTTTTTCAGCCATTTCTTCGTCTGATGTCCTCCCCAACTTCAGTGGAGGGCCATTCTTCGAAGTGTGCCTGTGGGAAGCAGATTCCTTTCAAAGACCGTCAGTCGGCCTGCGTTCGGTGCCTGGGCCCGGATCACGACACCCAGGCTTGCTCCTTCTGCCAGTGCTTTAACAGCCGAACGAGAATCCGCCGACAGAAGGCTTTCCTCCTTGAAGAAAAGCTTAAGGCCATGGAACCTTCCTCCAGGGGGGAATCTTCGGGGAAGTCGCACAGGCACCACGAGAAGCACCGGGAGAAGGTGAGACCCAGATCCCCCTCCAGGGCCTCGGACTCCTGCAGCTCCGGCTCCAGGTCGGACCGCTCCCAGTCTAGAGCCCACTGTCAGCCTCCCCCGGTCGTGGTCAAGTCAGCCAGTGGTTCTTCGATTCTGCGGCCTGCCAAGACCTCCAGGCCCGTTTCTTCGGCTAAGGCCTCATCCAGGTCAGGGGAGCATCACAAGTCCTCGTCCTGTCACTCGGCCCCCGACGTCCGGTCAGCCTCCCTGCCGCCGCCACCCCAACGCAAGACCAAGGAGCTGACCTTCCTTAAGCGGACGTCGGCCCAGGTACACAAACATCCCCGGGAACCGGCGGCAGGTCGTCACCCATCGCCGGTCAGGCATTCACCCCCCAGGACACCGGCGGGAGGACCAGCGCCAGATACCGCAGCCAGAAGGACCACACCGCCGCCTACCGACGTTGGTCAGGAGGAGTTGTCGGAGGAGGAGTCTACTCAGCCCGAAGATCAGGCGGGTGATTCCGGACCTGTCGAGCTCCCACAGGAGCCCTCTCCAGAACCTGAGACCCCCGGGGAGGCGACGCCCGGCCCCGACAGGCCACCAGCGCCCGGTCCGTCATCTGGCCTAAACTTGGCAGTAGTGAAGGAGCTCTTCACTTTCTGGTGGGACACCATCAAAAAGGATGTGGTCACCACGCACCCTCCTTCTGCACCCGCGGCACCACTGATGCCTGCGCCCCCTCCTTCACCAAAAGGGGCAGCAGGCCGAGCACCTTCCCCCCCAGGAGCCAGCAGCACCGCCTAGGGGCAGATCTAAAGCAAAGAGAAGGCCTCCGTCAAGATCCTCTTCAGGGTCACCCAGTCCCAAGAGACCCAGAAGAGGTCGGTATTCACCGCTTACGGAGGATTCCAGATCTGACATCTCTGAATGCTCCAGGTCTCCTTCACCAATCAGCATCCCCTCTCCGGACCCACGCGACCTCCCTAAGTCTCCTCCGGATGACCCCTCATTCTCCGAGATAATGAGACACATCTAAGAGAACATGGGATGGGATGCGGAGGAACTTGACCCCGAAAGACTACGCCTTGCCCGCTACCTTCAGCAAAAAGATCCCAAGCCTGTGGTAGTGCCACCCTTGGTGGACACCTTCGTGGACGTCACCAAGGCAGCGTGGAAGCGTCCACATTCAACCCCGGCAATGCCGAAGAAGGCTGACCACCTGTACAAGGCCCCAAGGGAGGACCAGTACCTGGCTAACCATCCTCTGGCCGACTCCGTGGTCATTACTGCCTCTCATGACCGGTCTCAGAAACCGCAACATCTGAGCATGCAGCCACCGGACCCAGAGTCCAAGCAATTGGACGTGCTGGTCAGGTGCACTTACTCGGCCGCGACTTGCGCCATTAGGTCGTTGAAGTACCTGACCCACATGGTTCAGTTCCAGAACGTGCTGTGGGAACAGGGACAGGAACTGGCGGAGAAATTGCCAGACGGTGGCGAAAAGGAGGAACTCCTCCAGCTCCTCCGCACGGGTTCAGATGTGGGGACCCAGGTGCTCCGAGCCGCGTACGACTCCACGGACTCTTTGGCCAGAACGGCAGCCTCAGGCGTATGTCTCCGGAGACACTCATGGCTCCGTGTCTCCGGGTTTACCCCGGACGTCCAGAAAAACATTATGGACGCTCCTTTTCATGGCGAAGTTTTGTTTGGTGAAGCCTCGGAAAAGGTCATCACCAAATTACAAGAAGCTGGGAAGGCTGTTAGATCTGTCCAGGCCATGCACAGATCTAGACTCAGTTCCTTTCATAGGAACCAAGAGTCGTTTTCGCAGCCGGACTCAGTGGCAACAACCTCGTTCCGGCCAGCAACAGAGGGGTTCCTTCTCTCGGAAAGCCCAGGTCAAGATGTCCTCAGGTAGAGGCCAACGTGCTACCAAGTTGGCCAAACCTGCAGGACCCTCTGCTGCCACAGCATGACTCCTTCCTGGCCCCCGCCCCTCCTCAGAATCAACGGGAAACAAAGGTTGGTGGTCGCATCGCAGACCACCTGCCAGGGTGGCGGTCGATCACCACCGACAGGTGGGTGCTACAGTTGGTCGAAAAAGGCCACTATATAGAATTCCTAGACAAGCCCCCCACAAGGCCTCCTCTGCTCTCCTGCTACTCGGGTCAGCACGCTGTGCTTTTAAAGCAGGAAGTGCTCACGCTTCTACAGAAAGAAGCTTTAGAGCATGTTCCAGGGAACCAGAGAGGAGCAGGTTATTATTCACACTTCTTCCTGGTTCCAAAGAAAACAGGGGACCACCGTCCAATCTTGGACCTCAGCGACCTCAATATGTCGGCCGTTTACAAGCGCTTCCGCATGGTGACCCTTCTGGGACTAATCCCCATGCTGAAGAAGGATGCTTTCTTGGCGTCCCTAGACATGCAGGACTCCTACCTGCACATCCCTATCGCTCAGGCGTACAGGGGGTTCCTGTGCTTCGAATTTCTCGATCGCCACTATCAGTTCCAAGCACTTCCCTTCGGGCTGTCATCAGCACCCAGGGTCTTTACCAAGTGCATGGCAGTCGTGGCAGCGTCTCTGAGGAGACAGGGCCACTATGTGTTCCCGTACCTGGACGACTGGCTTCTCATGGCCTCCTCCAAGGAAGCATTGCTGTTAGCCATTCAGCATACCCAGGCTCTTTTTCAGTCTCTGGGCATCTTAATCAACTATGAGAAGTCTCTCCTGGTACCGTCTTAGAAGCTGCAGTTCATAGGGGCAGTTCTGGACACCGTCAAGGGGAAGGCCTTTCTTCCCGAAGACAGAGCGGAAAGCATACGATCCTCATAAGGACCTGTCAGCGAAGAAAGCGGTCCCGGCCAGACTGTCATCGCCTGCTCGGACACATGGCTGCCGCTATTCCAACAGTCCCGATGGCAAGACTTCACATGGGTAACCCAGTGGATGTCAAGGGTGCAGTGGGACCAAAGGCAAGACCATCTGCAGCATCCAGTCAGAATCATAGACCGTGGTTGGGACTGGCAATCATTAGCTAGATCCGGGGAACCCTCTGGGGTGGGAGTTCCTTTCCAGCGCCGTCCCGGTGATAACACTCTCCACAGATGCCTCAGGGCTGGGGTGGGGAGCGCACTTGAACGGGGTGAGGTCTCAGGGAACATGGACTACCCAGGAATCTCATCTCCATATCAACATTTTGGAGATGAGGGCGGTCCTTTATGCCCTGCAAGCTTTCCAATCGGAGATTCCACCGAGTACTCTTCTGTTACAAATAGACAATACTGCGGTGATGTATTACCTCAACAAACAAGGAGGCACACACTCCTACCCCCTTTGCAGGGAGGCCATGAGGGTGTGGGAATGGGTAATACGACACGGCGCAAACCTCATTGCAGTTCACGTTCCCGGGGTGGACAACACTGTCGCAGACAGCCTGAGTTGTTCCCAGGCCAGAGTCCATGAGTGGGAACTTCTACAGGAGGTGGCAGAGGATCTGTTTCAAAGATGGGGCACTCCAGAATTAGACCTATTCGCCTCCCATTCAACGCAAAACTGCCCAATTTTTGCTCGCTAGATCCAGGGCCTGGTGTTTTCTGGCGAGACGCGTTGTCCCTCTCCTGGGCGGGCAGATTCCTTTACGCCTTCCCTCCTTTCCCGTTGATCCAGAGAGTCCTTCTCAAACTTCGCGGGAGCATGCGACAGCTTATTTTGATAAGCGCCTTTTGGCCCAGGCAAATTTGGTTCCCGCTTCTGAATCAGTTATCCCGGGAACCTCCGCTTCCTTTACCAATCAGCTCCCACCTGTTGTCTCAGGAGGAGGGTTCACTAGTCCATCCGGACTTACATTCACTGAACCTGCATGCTTGGCTCCTCAAGACATGGCCATGTTGCGACACGAGGTCTCGCAAGAGGTGGCAGAGGTACTTTCTGCCACCAGAAAACCGGCGACACACGCAACATATGCCATGAAGTGGCGCAGGTTTTGCCTGTGGTCTCAGGTACGCGGTTTCTCGCCCTCAGACTGTCCTGAAAAGCTGGTTCTGGAGTACCTGCTTTTCCTTTTTCAATCCGGCTTAGCTTATTCCTCGATCAAAGTGCACCTTTGTGCAATCTCGGCTTATCATGCCCCCATAGGCCACTGCATGGTGGCCCAGCTGGATACTACCCGTGCCTTTTTAAGGTAGGTCCTCCACCTTAGGCCACCCATTAGGGATCCCGTCCCTCCTTGGGATTTACCCTTCGTCCTGGAGCAGCTTACGCTGCCACCTTTTGAACCTGCCACAGATTGCGAGCTACGTTTTCTGTCGTGGAAAACGTTGTTTTTGGTTGCCGTTACTTTGGCGAGAAGAATCTCCGAATTACATGCTCTCATGTGCAAGGAGCCTTATTTAATTTTTCATCAGGATAGGGTGTCCCTGAGGATGAATCCTAAGTTCCTGCCTAAGGTGGTTTCAGCCCTTACTCTTAACCAGGACATTGATTTACCAGTGTACTTTCCTAAGTACGCCAATTGAGGAGAAGCACTGCTCCACACCCTGGATGTTCACAGGTGTCTCAGATATTATTTGACCAGAACCAAACAGCACCGGAAAGCGGAGAGGCTGTTCGTTTCATTTGCTGAGAGGATGAAAGGGGCCCCAGTTTCGAAACAGACCCTTTCACGCTGGCTCATTCAGTGTATCTCGTTTTGTTACGACAAACGTAAGAAACCCTTACCAGGAGTGGTCAAGAGCCATTCCACAAGAGGAGTGGCTACCTCCTTTGCAGCACTGAAGAACATGTCTACGTCGGCTATATGTGCCGCAGCCACCTGGAGTTCGGTGCACACTTTTATCAGACATTATAGTCTGGATATCGCCTCAAGGCGAAGAGCTGGTTTCGGCCTCGCCGTTCTTCAGGGACTTCTGTCTTAGGCTCAGGACAGGTCTCAGTCTCCGTCTTGCCTCCTCCCGATGGCTTTTCAAGGCGCCATTGCTTGGGAATCAGTCCTAATGGTGTAACCTGCTGCAAGAGCTGTACCTCGAAGAAGATAGTACAGTTACGTAAGAACTTACCATAACAGTAGATCTTCGAGAACAGCTCTTGCAGCAGGTACCTTCCCGCCCACCTTTCCCCCTTGGAGGAAGTAGGTTCCAGCCTAACACTGTCCTTAGGACCAGAAAGGTCGGTTCTTAGACTCGGCCATCTGATGGCGGGTCCTCGGTCTCCTCTTCTGATGTCATCCAGCAACCGGAAGTCTCCGGTGGGAGAACTGAGGATTCTGGCATTACCGCTTCCTTATGTACTACGCCTGACGTCAGGGGCGGGACCGACATCGGAGGCGGTCCCCGCCGAAGACTGCTAGCTAGAAAATTTCCGTGGGGTCCTGACGCCTGCCGGCTTCAGTCCTAATGGTGTAACCTGCTGCAAGAGCTGTTCTCGAAGATCTACTGTTACGGTAAGTTCTTACGTAACTGTACTTTCAGGGAGGAGTTCACTACAACCATGGTATTCAAGCCTTCACTTCCTGGACGTTTGGCTCTGAGCCAACCCATCCGGGCTAGAGTCTCAGGAAGCAGTTGCCACAGCTTCTCAGTCGCTTTCTTCCAGGAGGGGTTCTCTGATTCAGGGAAGGTGCCAGATTCACCTTCCCAGCAGCTCTTTTTCATAGGAGTCCTCCTGGATACCTTCAGGGCGAGGGTTCTACTTTCTGGAGAATGGAAGAAATGACATCTTCAGATATTTTCTTACTTCACAAAAAATTGTCTCTGTCCTGGCGGTTTTCGATGCAGCGGATGCTAGGACTTATGCCTTCGCCCACAACAAATAGTGGTCTTCGACCACACATCCGAAATCCTCCGCATAAATGACAGGACCTTGGACAAAATTACTTACATGGTAGATGCAGTTGTCCTAGCTTCTGCTCGGTCTACCCTTACCCTCTAAATCCCAGATCACGATCACCACGGTTGCACTCCTGATCGGTTGGGGAGCTCACTGTCAAGACCTCCACATTCAGGTTTGGAGCCAGGAGGAGGAGGAGCATCATCTTCTCATAAATTTCTTAGAGATGAGAGCTGTCTTGTACACTTTCCAAGTACTGAAGGAGGCCCTCTGCCATGAAGTGATCCCACTTCAGACGAATGACAAAATTGTGATGTTTTCATCAACAAGCAGGGTAGAGCACTCTCCTACCCTCTGTGCAGGAAGGCCGTGGGGAGGTGAGTGTGGTGCCTTGAGCACGTTGTGTCAATTCAATCATTGTGCACTCGCTATTCGACGAGTGGGGCAGTCCGGACCTGGTCCTTTCTTTGTCCCCTCTCAACGCAAATCTGCCTCTATCTTGCTTCAGAAATCCAGACTCTGGTGTTTTCTGTTAGGATGTATTCACTGCAGTAGACAAGATGCTCCTGTACGCTTTCCTCCTCTTCCCTTAGTTCAGAGGGTGCTGCTGAAGTTGTAGACAGGCCGTCCTGGTGACGCAGATGGTTTAGGTGCTGGATGCCACACCTCGCACCATGCCGGCGAGTGGGGTTCGGGAGTGAGCTTGGGTTGCCGGGGGTTGGCCAGGGAGGAGAGGATTGAGCATCTGACGACAGCTATCCTGTCCTGGGGGGCAGGTAGGATGTGTTTCCCCAGTGCTAGTGATGCCCAGCAGAGGCTGGGTGTACTGCAGCCTGGGACCACTTTCAAGACGGTACGAGGTGTTGGCGGATGTCCTGCAGGTGGGTGAGGGAGTGCGCCCGCCTGCTCTGGATGTCATTGCACATCTGCGCCTTGGGGGGAAGCAGTGAGCATGAACAAGGAAAAATCCTGCACTGTCGGGTAGGCAATGGCACCTGGCCCCCATGTCCACCGCCGGTTCCTGCCCACCTGGTCTCCTAATTCCCTCCTCGCAAGCCTTGCCTACAGGAGAATTTATACTTCAAAGGAGCACCAAACAAGGAGTTGTGGCACCACCTTGGGGGTTGCAAGCCAAAGGTTTCCAGCTGCAAGGCAGGTGCAAGGGTTGGAGTACCGCGGGGGATACTCAGGCTGGGGGGGTCTCGGGCGGGCTGGAACTTGCCAGAATGGCTGAGAGAGTCCCAGCAGAGCAGGGACTGGAGGGGGAAAAAAAAAAGTTGTAGACAAATGGGGACAGGATGGTTCTCATCCCAGACTGGTCACGGCAGATATAATTTACGTAGATAATATTTTGGTCAGAAGTACCCCTGATGTGACTCCCTCTACGAGTGGACCCTCTGACACAGGGACTTTGGTCCATCCTTCCTGCTCTTCTTTCATCTCCATGCTGGGCTCCTGAGGAGTTGAATGTGAGCAAGTTTTGGGTTTCCAGACAATTGTAGAAATTTTCTTAGCTGCGCATAGACCATCCACCAGGAGGACTTACGTGGCTAAGTGGTTTCACTTCTCCATCTGGTGTGCAAAGTTCTGTCTGGACCCTTTTTGAAAACCCACCAAGTAAATTTTGGGGTGCCTCATGGACCTTTTTGAACGCAGATCTGTATTTCTCGGCAGAGAATGCACACCTCTCCACATGTTTGGATTATCTTGAACCAGTAGACAACATGTCACTAGCTCAGTTACCGTTAGTTAGGTTTTGCTTCTCCCTACTTACTTCGTTAACTCCAGAATGAAGGAGAGTGCTCCCTTTATTTCCGTGGATGTTAAGAGGGTTCTGCGATTCTTCATTGACAGAACGAAGAGATATGCATCCGAGCAACTATTGTATCTTTCCGAATGCCTTGGTTGGGTCAACCTGTTGACATGAGATGTATTTCTGCTTGGTTAGTAGCATGTTTTCGACACTGCTAATCCATGGCACAGCTCAAATTGGAAGGCCAGGTTCCCACCACTGTACCGGAGCGGTTGCGGCTTTCCTGGCAGAGATTCGTAATGTACCTGTTGCAGACATCTACAAGGCGGCGAGCTGGAGCTCAGTGCATACCTTTGTAAAGCATTGTGTCCTGGTTGTCCATGCCTAACAGTTAACTTTCTTCGGCAGGACAGTCCTGATGAACTTTTGTCCTGAGTGAGCTCCATCTCCTACCACCCTTCTTAGTGGGGGGTTGATTTTAGCTCGGTACTCTCCCATTAGTGTGAATGAGTGGTGGAGGCTTTTAGTCCAGGAAGATATGGAAATTACATACGTACTGTAATTCTTGATGATCTTGGATGAAGTCTCCACCACTCATTCATATGCCCACCCACCATCCCCCGAGCTCACTCATTCTGTTTTGGTCTTCACTTGAATTGACCCTTCTTACATGGGTCATCCGGGCCTTCACATGCCCAGAAGTTAGGGTTAGGTTTTCTTTCGTTAGTTTATGCTGCACCTCCTCTGTCGAAAAGGTACTGAAGGCAGTTGGAGGGTCGACTCTGAGATAGCCTATATGGCGCGAGCTAGTCTTGCAGGGCCGTGCATGCATGGTCCTATCCTGGCGCCTGTCCGCCTGAAGATTTTTGGCTCCTGCAAGGTCCTAGTGCCTCCGGCGTAGTCCCATTAGTGTGAATGAGTGGTGGAGACTTCATCCAAGAAGTCAAGAATTACGGTAAGTACGTAATTTCCATTTCCTGTGTTTTCCATACTACTTAGTTTTTGCAAATTGGACAGTAGAGGCATGTAGTAGTACTTTAAAAGGACCTATTTACAAAGTTGTCCTGAAGTACAGAATGTTTCAGTTTTATAAACAATAAAACGCTTAACACATAAAGAAAAAATCTTGACTACACAATACAAAGTAATAATTGCTCTATTTAGAATTTAAACAGAAGTTCAACATCTATGATTTTAGAACTGAAGATGGTTACAAACATTGTTCAACTCTCTTTTTTTTTTTATTTACACTGCTTTTCTCTCCATTGCTTCCAAGCAACACACATCAGTCCACTGCTCCAGCCAACCACGTCACCCACCATCTTCAGGACCTACATTTTGTTTCCTTGTTCCACAGTGGATAGTCCCCCTGCCCCCAAGAGCCTGGTTGGCGGTGCAGGACCTGCGGCAGATCGCAGTCATTTTATTATTTTTACTTTTCTGTACACCAGCCCATGAATGTCCTGAAGGCTCCTCCCTGTTCCACGTGCTCAGGCTCAGAGTATGTGGTGTGCATCAGAACTACGGTGTTCCCCTCCTTTAGTTGCTGGCTCCAGTTTACACCCCACCTGTGGTCACCCAGCTGACCACGGGGGGAGTGGTTACCCAGATGGTGGTACTGAAGTGGAGACCAGGAGACTTCCTTCCCCCTAGGAGAGAGTGTCCACTGTGATGCTCTACCATCCTCTCCCAACCGGCTCTCGGACAACACAGGCTCTTTTCTGAACCTGTGTCACCAGCATTGTGAGTGGTAGCACTACAGCTGCGTGGAAGGACCGGTCAAACTTGATTCATCTCTGTTTTTATTGCTTGTTTAAAACTAGCCAAAGTAAGTTCATTGTGAGTTTTTAGAATTAGTAAATTCTGTACTTTGGGTACATTGTATTTGGTCATCATTTGTCCAAATTTGGTATAAACACTTGATATCGTAAGCTCTCGAAAGCGTACATTCCTCATAGAATTTTTGAGAGTTGCTGGTTTTATCACATTATTTAGATTTCCTTGCACCAAACCGGTGATCATTTTAAATACCATAATAGCTCATTGCTTGTTTCTCCTAAGTTCCAGTTAGTCCCATGTTAATTTATTTACATACGATAGGGATACTATCATATGAACAAATAAGGACACATTTTGCAAGTTTGTTGTATGGTGCATTTAATTTCTCAAGAAGTTACTTACTAGTGTAGCGGCAAATCAAATGTCCATATTCTAAAACTGGCAGTGTTAACGGTGTAGCAGCTGTGTTTCTAACATATTTTAGAATTATAGAGGCAGAGTGATGCCCTGATCCTAGAATTCACCTTAGTCGTTAGGACATGTAGATGAGTATCAAAACTATGTGATCTGTCAAGAAACACTCCCAAATATTTATATTCCTTAGTACTCAATATTTTCTGCCTATTTAGCAATCTCATATTCAGATTAAGGTCCCTACATTTTTATGATGGTGGTGGTGATTGTAGAAGTCACAGCGTGCATTTCCTTTGAACGTAATACTAATTTACATTTGTTAAACCAATGCTGAAGGAAAATTAAATTCGGTTGAAGCTTAGTTTCCATCTCAGAATGGTCTTTGGCCGAAGCGAGCAAAACTGTGTCGCTGGCATAAAGCCTTAGAGCAGAGTTTTTTATGAAACAGGGAAGATTGTTTATGTAAATCAGAAATGTCAGTGGACCTAATATTGATCCCTGCTGTACACTTCTGTACAAGTTTCATGGTCTAAACAAATCAACATCTAAATGAGCCCCTAGTCCTTGCATTAGAGGAACTACTATATTCCCATGCACAGCTAGTGTCGCCATCTCAGTTCTAGGCCCTATACTCTGGGCAGGCTGACTGAGGATAGATTTTCTGGTTGCTATGTAGCTAGAATGCAGCAATTTTCACTAAAAAAGGAGCCAGTTTGTTATATTAGGCTACTGGTACTCATCAACTTTTCGGCAATGGTCAAAGTGCATGTGCCAGTACTACTTCTGGTAGCACAACTGCAACCCTAACTTTTTCACGTGTTTTTCATCTCCACACTCCATTTTATTTTTACAGTTGGGATAGCCCAGCTGGGATGCAGCATCTCCTTTTCAGTGGGATCCTGGTTTTTTACCTGTTTCTGCAGCTGGGTGAATTGGAGCACTGTGACTTGCTCAAAGTCACACTGGGTCTTTGGCTCAGGTTTCTCAAGCCAAAAACAGAGGTGGTATGTAGGCCATACAGTGAGTATTTGGCTTGAGTGATGTTTGAATTGGTGATGTCATGATTCCTAAGATAGTGTTCTAACCAGAGGTGGCTGGCAATTACAGGCCAGTCAGCCTGACCTCGGTGGTGGAGAAACTAATGGAATCACTATTAAAAGAATGGTTTGTGATACATCTTGAAATCCAGCAGAGCACAGGATCCGAGGCAGCATGGATTCACAGCAGGACGATCTTGTCAAACAAATCTGATAGATTTCTTTGACTGGGTGACTAGGGAGGTGGATCAGGGAGGGGTGGTGGATGTGGCCTACCTGGATTTCTGCAAGGCCTTCGACACTGTCCCACATAGGAGGTTAGTAAACAAGCTGGGCAGCCTGGGAGTGGGTCTCAGGGTGGTAAACTGGGTTAGAAATTGGCTGAGCAATTGGACACAGAGGGTGGTGGTGAACAGAGTTCAATCCGAAGAGAGGAGGGTGACTAGCGGGGCGTGGACCAGTCCTCTTTAAAGTCTTCATAAGCGACATTGCAGAGGGGCTGGAAGGGAAGGTGCATCTTTGCAGATGACATGAAGAACTGCAACAGGATTGACAGTCCAGAAGAGGTAGAGAAAATGAGAAGGGACCTAAACAAGCTTTGAGGAGTGGTCAATGGTGTGGCAGCTAAGATTCAGTGCAAAGAAGTACAAGATTATGCACTTGTGGCACAGGAATGCGGAGGAGGCATACATGATGACAGGGGCGTATCCACAAGGGTGCAGGGGGTGTAGTGGCACCCGGGCCCACGAGGTTTGAGGGGCCCAAATCATAATTTTGATATTCAAAACTGGGGAGGGGCCTTGTAACATCACCTTGCACCCAGGCCCTTTGGGAATTTGCTACGCTACTGCATGATGGGGGTAGAGGTACTGATGGCCACCAAACAGGAAAAGGACCTGGAAGTATTCATATCTGATGCTCTGAAGGTTACCAAACAATGTGAGAAGGCTGTGAGGAGAGCCAGTTGAATTCTGGGGTGCATAGGAGATCATCTTTCCAGCAGAAGGAAGGAGGTGGTGATGCTACTGTGTAGAATATTGGTGAAACCTCATTTAGAGTACTGTGTCTAGATCTTACTTCGAGAGGGCTCTTGCAGTAGGTAATTACATATAGGACTGACCCGGCAGGCATCAGGACCCCACGGAAAAATTTCTAGCTAGCAGTCTCTGGTGGGGGACCGCTCCCACATCAGGCGACCGACATCATGCGACGTCAGTATAAAGGAGCGGTCCTCCACGCCCACCTTCCAGTTCTTTCCCTCCGTCGACTTGTGAAAGTTCCTTGCGGTAGAGTTCATTGCTCACCAGTCTTTTGTCGGTTAGTTTTCAAACTTTTCGACCGATTTTTTTTCGCTTTTTTCTTTAAAAATCTCCATGTATGTCATCCCCGACGCCTTCCAAATTGCATAAAAACAAGTGCGACTCGTGCGGTTCCCAGCTGCCGCATAGGGATGGACACTCCCTGTACCTCTTCTGCCTAGGCCCAGACCATCCCGTGGAGAATTGCCAGCACTGCCAAAAATTCAATTCAGGCAGCAGTCCCTGGAGGCCCATACTCTGAAGAAAAAGATGGCTTCCATGGAGAAGGAGTTGAAAAAGTTGAGGCAGGCTTCCACTTCCCCCGAAGGCCACAGGAAGAAGAAGGACAAGCACTGGGACTCGACCTCCACGGCCTCCATGACTCCAGCTGGGGTCACGGTATTAAAGGTAACGTCCCCTCTGGGGTACTGCTCCTCGACTACTGTCTTGGTGGTGTCCAAGAAGGTGTCGCCCCTCCTGTCGGGCTCGCGCTCAGGCCCCTCGGGTACCTCCAGGGTAAAGGAGGCCTTCGCTCCCGGGAAGGCCGCTGCCATGCGGCCCCCTGGGTCGAGCGGGTCCACCAAGTCGGGCGCCGGTGCCACCGACGTCCGCCCAGACAAGATAGGTAAGCCGCTGGCTCCTTCAAGAGGGCACACAGTTGTTTGTTCGCCTGAAAAGACTGCTTCTCCATCAAGGCCTACTTTGGGTAAGGGTTCTGATAAGTCATACGTCAGCTTCTCTGACGCCCGCCCGGATCCAGCTGATGAGCCAGACATCGGCTTCTCTGACGACCGCCCAGCTAAAGAGCCTGCGTCGGACCCCGTCGACTGGTCCAGTGTCCCAGGCTCTCTGCAACGTTTGCCGTTGCCCTCTGAGGCTCCTGTGTCTCCTCTGCTGGACCCCGAGGATTCCAACCCTCCATCCTGGTTGTCACGGAGGAGCTGGATACGCTGACGTCAGGGCTCCTTCCTACTGAACCAGACCCCCTGATGCCGGACACTCAGACGCCGGCCTACCCGATGCCAGCCGACGTCCCTCTTCCAGATGACGCTCACATGCCGGGCCCGACGCCCGCGGGGCCACCCTCACCTGGCCTGCCTGCCTGCTGGGCCTTTGTCAGGACCCTCTGCTCCATCAGAGCCCCTGGCACCCGGGTATCTGACACCGCTAAATCTGGTTCTGCCTTACCCGGTACTGCAGTATCCAACACCTCATTACTTTACCCCGGGCTTCCCGCTGTTGGGTTATGGATACTCGCGATACGGCTATCCCCAATATCCATATCCCCCTCCTCCTCCTTCTTTGCCGCCCACACCACAGCCGCCGGCGGACTTGAAGGAGACTCTGGCCGCCTGGTGGGCTGAGGCCAAGGCTCAGCTCAACAGGGAGGTGAAGAGTCGTCTACCGGCGCCGGACCCTGCACAGGATCCCCTGCGCCAGAGACTGGAGACTCCATCCCCCTTACCCGACACCAGAGGTGAACCCTCTGGCACCAGGGGCAGGGAGGACACGCTTCCCAGAGGGCTTCCCAAAGGGACCGTTCCTCACCCGCATTGGGAGGATTCTTTCTCTTCTACGTCAGAGACCTCTGTTTCGGACTCAGGGGTGTGCTTCGATCCAGATGACAAGCCTCGTACTCCTGAATGACCCACGCCAAGTACTCCTCTGAAGTCTCCTCCAGAGGATCCTTCTTTTCTGGAGTTACTGAGAAAGATCCAGGAAGTTCATTAGTGGCAATCTCTGGAGCCAGATCCACAGCGTAAAAAGCTTGCTACCCACTTGAATCTGCCCGAGACCACTCCTACATTGATTCCACCCTGGACAGAGCCTCACGCGGATCTTGTTTCCACTATTTGGAAACAACCATCCGCTTTAGCCCCCCTTCCGAGGAAGGCAGATTGGCTATATCAGGCTCCTGAGGGAGTAGATTCTCTGAATATACACCCTAAGGCAGACTCGGTTGTGATCAGCACCGCTCACGGCCGCTCCGCTAACCCCAAACATCTTAGCTCGTCTCCGCCTGACAAGGAGTAACGGCTTCTAGACCAGTATGGGAAGAAGGTTTATGTGTCTTCTACCCTGGTTATTAGGGCCCTGAATTATGTAGCACATATGGGGAACTACCAGAAGACCATCCTGAGTCAGGTGGAATCTAAATTGGACTCCCTTCCTGAGTCTCAGATGAAACAACGTGGCTGACCTCGTCTGGTCTGCTCGTTCGGCCAGTTGGCACATGCTTCATGCCACTTACGATGCAGTGGATGCAGCTGGACGGAGTTCCACTTTCACCGTAGGTCTTTGGTGTCATGCCTGGCTCAGGGTGTCAGATTTGGTCCCTGAAGTGCAATCCACTATTCAGGATGCACCCTTCAGGAGTTTGGTGCTGTTTGGCAGTGATGTCAAGGACATCATAACCGATCTGCAAGAGAAGGACACTGCACTTAAGTCGGTGGACTCTCTGTACAGACCCCCTCAAGGACAGCGACACCGTTTTCGTCGAAGTAATCAGCAGAAAGCTAAACCACAGGGCAAGTGGGCCAACAAGCGTCGGGGGCCCCTCCAGCAACCAAGACTCCCCCTCCCAAAAAGGTCGCAGGAGCCTCGGCCGCTGCACTTCCCCAGACCTCCTGACTCCTCGCCTCTCCCACGGCCTCTGGACATACCAGAGGAACCAGTAGGAAGGAGATTCTCTTTCCATCTACTGGGTTGGGAGAGGATAACATCAGATGCTTGGGTGCTCCAGCTGATCGCAGCAGGACACTCAGTAGAGTTTCTCCAGAAACCACCCCGAAGGTCACCCCCAAAGTCATCTTACTCTCTGGAACATCTTTCTCTGGTTCTGGAAGAAATCTCCTCCCTTCTCTCGAAGGCAGTGATAGAGCCAGTTCCCAACCACCTTTGGGGGACGGGTTACTATTCCCATTTTTTTCTAGTTCCAAAGAAATCTGGAGACGTGAGACCTATCTTAGATCTCAGTTCCCTGAACATGTTCATGGAGTACAGACGCTTCAGAATGTTCTCCCTGCAGAGCCTTCTGCCTCTTCTTTGGCCGGGACTGTGGCTGTGCGCTTTGGATATGCAGGATGCCTACTTGCACGTCCCCTTTCACCCTTCCCACCACAAATTCCTTCGGTTTTGTTTTCAGGGTGACCACTACCAATTCAGGGCCCTTCCATTTGGGCTTTCCTCGGCCCCCCGAGTATTTACCAAATGCCTATCTGTGGTAGTGGCCCACCTACGTACCCAGGCAGTGCAGGTATTCCTGTACCTGGACGATTGGATCCTGGCAGGCCCCGTCCAGGGAGGAGCTCCTACACTCTTTCCCTCACCCTGCAGGTTTTTACCAGCTTGGGTATCACCATCAACCAGGCAAAGTCCCATTTGGTCCCTTGCCAAAGACTCCAGTTCATAGGGTCGATCCTGGACACGACCATTAGCAAGGTCTTTTTGCCTCCGGACAGGGTGGACACCATACAGACTCAGGCGTGTCTGCTGTCCAATCGCAGAAGGTCAGTGCAAGGTCAGTCTTTCGCCTCTTCGAGCTAAAGGTGGCTGCTATCCCGACAGTCCCACGCACTTAGCTCCATATGAGGATCTCTCAATGGACACTTCGGTCTCAGTGGGACCAAACACTGGACGATCTAGACCAGGAGGTTCTAGTCTCTGATCCCATGGTCAGGGACTTGCAATGGTGGATGGTTCCAGAGAACCTTTCTCGGGGTGTTCACTTCAATCTCGAACCCCCCTCCCAGACATTGACACCAGATGCCTCAGGAGAGGGCTGGGGAGCCCATCTAGGGTCTCACAAGACTCAGGGTAGCTGGTCCATGCTCGAGCAGAATCTGCACATAAATGTGCTCAAACTCTGAGCAGTCCTGTATGCCCTCCAGGCCCTGCACTCCTCCATTCTTCACAGTCATCTAACCATCCAGACAGACAATGTGTGTGGTCTGGTACATCAACAAGCAGGGAGGAACTCCTTCCTACTCTCTGTGCAGGGAAGCAATGAGAATTTGGAGTTGGGCTATCCAGCACAACCTTCACCTGACGGCAGTTCACGTTCCGGGAATAGAGAACACGCTGGCAGACCACCTCAGTCGGTCTTCAGCCAGAGGCCACGAATGGGAACTGGATCAAGAGGTAGTAGACAACATCTTTCTGCTCTGGGGAACCCCTCAGGTAGACCTGTTCGCGTCTCCTCAAAACACAAAACTTCCTGCCTTCTGCTCACTTGCTCCAGGGCGAGACATTTTCTGGCGGGACACTCTGTCTCTCGACTGGAGGGACAGATTCGTCTATGCCTTCCCTCCAATTCCCTTAATTCCGAGGGTCTTGCACAAGCTCAGAACAGAAGATGCCCGGATGATCCTCATTGCTCCATTCTGGCCCAGGCAAGTTTGGTTCTCTCTTCTGCAACAAAATTCAGAGGAACCTCTGCTTCCGCTTCCTCTGTCACAACACTTGTTGACCCAGGATCCGGAACCCTCATTCATCCAGGTCTCAGATCCCTTCAGTTGCATGCGTGACTCCTGCAGACATAGCTCAAGTCTGGTTCAGGGTTTCTCCGCTTGTAGCAGATATTCTGGTGGAGGCTAGAAAGCCTTCCACCTGGTCCACCTAAGCCATGAAGTGGAAACGATTCTCTATTTGGGCCTCATCAAAGGACTTTGAGCCTTTCTGTTGCCCAGTTGAAAGAGTCCTGAACTACAATCGTAATCTCTTCGATCTGGGTCTCAGCCATTCCTCTTTGAAGGTCCACATGGCAGTAATTTCGGCCTACCATGTCCCCTTTGGAGACAGGACTTTCGCTCAGTTGGAAGTCTCTAAGACATTCCTCAGAGGGGTTCTCCATTTGAGACCCCCCATCCGCATTCCTGCTCCACCTTGAGATCTGAATTTTGTTCTTGAAAAGCTTCCTCTGCCTCCTTTTGAGTCGGCAGCCTCAGCAGATTTGAAGTTCCTCTCTTGGAAGACGCTTTTCCTAGTGGCCATTACTTCAGCTCAATGGATTTCTGAGCTTCAGACCTTGATGTGCAAAATCCCGTATTTGATTTTTCACAAGGAACGTGTGGCTCTGCGCACCAACCCTAGGTTTCTCCCTAAGGTGGTAGCGGAATCTATGCTGAATCAATCCATTGAGCTACCTGCTTTCTTTACGCAACACTCCAGTCATGGGGAGTACCTCTTGCATACTTTGGATGTTCATAGAATACTGAGATTCTGTACCACTAGGACTGAGGATCTCAGGAAATCTGATCAGCTTTTTGTCTCTTTTGCTGACAAAAGAGAGAGCAGTGCAGTTTCCAAGCAATGCCTATCTAAATGGTTGGCTCATTGTATCACTTTCTGTTACGACAAGTACAAGACGACCCTGCTGGGTTAAGTCAGAGGTCACGCCACCAGAGGTGTAGCTGCCTCTGCGACTTGTTTCAAGAATGTGTCAGCGGCAGACATCTGCGCAGCTGCAACTTGGACTTCTGCCCATACCTTTATGAAACACTACAGTTTGGATATTGCCTCTCGTCGTAGAACAGGCATCGGGTTGGCTGTACTCAGGGGTCGAAATAAGGTTTTGAAAATGAGGAGCCAGGAGTAGTTCCTGGGTATCGGCACTTTCTGGCTGACCAGGAGCTACTCTGGCAAAACCAGGAGCCGACATCTAAATATTGTAAAAACATGAAGGAGGCAGTGTGGTTTACTAGATGCATTTAAAAAAAAATTACACTGCTTGCCCATTTGATACTTTTAAACCTTTTATGGGGGAGAAAAATTTATTAAATTATTTGAATAAACCTGTGGATAGGTTAGGCTGTCTGCTTTTTATAACACAAAGGCTCAGCTTAGTCAGCACTCTACAAACTGACACAAACATTATTGGCATCTAGCAGCTCTGACACATGCAAACCATGGCACGTGCAAACCCTAATATGCTGGCAGTACTGCATTAAAGATAGCTGTATAGCCCATCAGGACCTGGCAGGGTCAGTAAAAGAAAACTGACAGGCAGAAAAAGAGTTAAGCTATAAACACACTGACACAGGAAATGGAGATTTTTGAGATACTATATGAAAGGGCTAACTGAAACAGGGGAAAAAAAGAGGGATTTTGCTGCAAGTGAAAAACTGAAGGACTTTCTTAAGTTAAACCACAGCCACTATCTGCCCTTTTCCGTTATACTGCTTCACTTGAATTAAGCTGGGAAGCACATTAAACACAGGAACATGAGATTTTGGAGAAAGGGCAAATTGAAACAGGGAGGAGGGTTTTGCTGAAAGGCTCTCTTAAAATTAAACCACAGCCACTATCTGCCTTTCTCCGTTATGCTGCTTCACTCGAGTTATGCTAGGAAAAACATTGACACAGGAACGGTAGATTTTGGAGAAAGGGCAAGCTGAAACAGGAACAGAAGAATCTGGAGAAAGGGCAAACTGAAACAGGGAGGTGGGTTTTGCTGAAAGGCTCTCTTAAATTAAACCAAAGCTGTTATCTGCCTTTCTCCGTAACGCTGCTTCACTCGTTATGCTAGGAAACACATTGACACAGGAACGGGAGATTCTGGAGATAATAAAGGGAAAAATGAAACAGGGAGAAAGGAGGATTTTGCTGAAAGACTCTTCTAAATCAAATCACAGCCCCTCTTTGCCCTTCTCATATTACGCTGCTTCACTCACAGTAGAATAACAGCCTCAACCCACAAATATGTCAGGCATACTTGACTCACCATTATCACGGTAACAAGGTCATGAAAGACATCACTCGTGCCACAGCCCTTTCTAATCTGTTTATCCGTTGCCCTCAGAAGCAAGTTGGTGCAGGCTTCTCTAAAATGGCAACTAGCACAGCGCTCCTAACCCGCCACTGTAGTGCTGAAGTAAAGCGTGTCTGTTCTGACATGCACTCAAGGTGGGGGCGTGCCTTAATGGAAAATTGCAGGCATGCTCTTCGTGTCCTTGCCCCCGCTTATTCAAGGTTCTTCCAGATCAGACACAGTTTTAGGCACGCGCCCTTCTCTGCTGTCTTTCCCGTCCTTTCCCTGCCCTCCATGTCATTTCCCCGCCCTCAGACTAGTAACGCTGAAAGTCAGCGCCACAAGTAGCGCCTCTGCTTCTCAATGAATGGGGGAATCAGGTGCTGAATGCATGGATAGGAGCGCGATTTAGCGCTCAGCGCCCCCTTATTTCGAGCCCTGCTGTACTCCAAGGTCTTCTTTCATAAGATCCGTTCAGCCAGAGGTTCCATTAGTTGGATTGTTTTCCTCCTCCCGAGTGCTTTTCCTTTTTCCAGACTGCTTGGGATTCAGTCCTATATGTAATTACCTACTGCAAGAGCCCTCTCGAAGTAAGACAGTACAGTTACTTAAGAACTTACAGTAACAGTAGATCTTCAAGAGAGGCTCTTGCAGTTGGTAATGCCTTCCTGCCCTCCATCCCAATTAGCTTTTTCAGCTCCTTTTCCGGGAAGGGAAACATCCGCTTCTCTCTCGTCTTGCCTTTTTTGGCCCTTGGCGGGAAAGAACTGGAAGGCGGGCGTGGGGGACTGCCCCTTTATACTGATGTTGCGTGATGTCAGTCACCTGATGTGGGGGAGGTCCCCTGCCAGAGACTGCTAGCTAGAAATTTTTCCGTGGGGTCCTGATGCCTGCCGGCTCAGTCCTATATGTAATTACCTACTGCAAGAGCCTCTCTCGAAGATCTACTGTTAAGGTGAGTTCTTACGTAACCGTACTTTCTGGAGGCCGCATCTCCAGAAGGACATAGGCAGAGTAGAAGTGGTTCAGAGAAGGGTGACAAAAATGATGCAGGGGCTGCACCAAAAGTCATATGAGGGGAAACTGGAGGATCTCAATATGTATTTTGGGGGTATGATGGAGACTTTCAAATACCTCAAAGATGTAAATAAGGTACAAGAGGGTATAGTATTTTGCAAAGAAAAAAAAAAGATGTTTAAAAACAAGGGGCTACGATATGAAAATAGAGGAGGGCAGACTTTGGGGTAATGTAAGAAAGTACTTTTTTACAGAAAGGGTGGTGGATTCATGGAACAGCCTCCCAGCAGAGGTTGTAGGGTTAAAAACGGTAGCGGAATTAAAAAACGCATGAGACAGACATGAAGGAACTCTAGCGATAGGAAAGAGAGGGTAAGTTTCAGATCATTTAGGATCTGTGGTATAAGAAACAGGTATGGAAAATGGGCAGACTAAGTTGGCCAAGCGGTCCATATCTGCCATCAAATTATATGTTTCTACGTAAGATCATACTGCCTCCTGGCAAATTTTTTCTTTATTTAGTCCACGAGTTTACACATGCAGGAGGAAAGTTTACCTCAATTTAGCAACTTTTTAAATTTGTTTTATTTTTATTTAGAGTTTCTGCACACCAGTATATCCACGTTAAGGCATAGTTTTCAAGAGGGTCCCATGGGGACAGAGACAGCAGCAGGGTGCTAAGCAGATTACATAATAGGCAAGTTTGTGCAGGTTACAAATTAAAAAATGTCAAAATGATGCATGTTGTGAAAATACAAACAACTGAAACTGTACTACTACTAAAATATTATGCAATATAAAGATATTTACAGAGTATAGGTGATGTAGAGTTTGTTTAGTGAACAGAGAGAATGGGTGGCTAGGTAGCAGGTGCAGGTTTGGATATGGATCTCGGGTGATTACAGGGATACAGAGATGGTTAAACATGGCACTCCTAAAGTTGGTTCTTTTTTGATGCTAGTGAGGAGGGTGTTCTGCAGCTGTTGCAAAGGCTTTAGATCAGTGGACCTGCAGGTTTTTGGTACTTAGAGGAGGCCATTATTTTGTGATCATGGTGTATACAATAATTTCAGCAATTGTAAAAGCTGCTGAGGTCCATGTGGTATGTACCATGAAGACATTTGTAAATCATTGAGGACAAAAAGGTGCTTAGGCCGCTCAAGCCAAAAACAGGCCACCACACCAAAGTTATTCACAAGATTTCAGTGTTTATTTGCCAGCCCTGATATTTTGCCTATTAGGCTTCTTCTGGGGAACCTAATCTGCCTTAAATATTCTCTTTACCTACTCACAGTACTTATGGGCTGCCAGTGCCTTATGGCATTGACCTGTAATCTGCTGTTGTAGCTCTGTCGCATTCTTACAGCAGACTGACCAATAAAGGCCGGATCAGTGGTCTCCAGAAGAAGCCTAATATTAATAAGCAAAATGTTGGGGCTGGCAAATAAGCACTGGATCTTGTCAATAACTTTAGTGAGGTAGCTTGTTTTTATTCCTGAGCAACCCAGGCACCTTTATGGTTAGTAGGAGCTCCTCATGGGTGTGCTGCACTGAGAAACCACCAATACTGTGATTTCCCACAAGGGTCCCCTTTTATGTACAAATCAACGAGGCCCATCTTAGCTCACACCTCGTTTCTGCTGCAGGAAGGCCGTGGTTATTGTAGAGAGGACAGTGTTCAGTTGTTTTGCTACAGGCCTGCGCAGATCTACAGATACTGTTAAATGCTGTGGTCATTTGTTTGCTGTGAAAAGGTAGGTTAGTCCTATAAATTTACTGTCATATTACAGAACTGTGAGAATCCACTATCTTGTGCTTGGCAGGATGCAGATGCAGACTAGTTTCTCACCCCAGGAGTACTCCAATATTCCTAACTCTTCCTCAGTATACCTTTAAGGTCAGATCTGCCTGGAGATGGAATGCTGTGCAAATGATGGAATCATTAGCATGAGCCACTTTTCAAATGCTGCCACCTATCAACTGCCTACATTCTAACCATCAGATTTCTCTCTCCGCCTGTCAAGTCCAGACGCCTGGAGATTTCCTCCTCAACATCTAGTCAAAGAAGCCTTGATTATTCATAAATACTTAAGTATTTCTTGTTTATTTTCTTTTTTTTTTGTCAATATAGTTTTTATTGAAAGATTTTACCTTTTACCAGCCACATTATACATTACTGAAACCAATTATCACAGACAGGGTTACAGATTCATTCTTAGATCAAATTCATTCATCTTGTATGCAACTTCAGGGAAGTTCAGAATTATGCCTTATTTGGAATGAGAGAGCTCATACCACTGGCCCCATTAATCCAGTTTTCATTAATACAGTGACCTTATTCTCAGGACTCCCTTACCAGACTCCACATGGTACTTTGTCTACTGGAATCATAATCTCCAACTAGAGCTTAAAGCCCAGGGGAATAGGACTGGATATTCAGGGAACGAATGATGGGTCTTTAGACATAATGTATAAAATCCATCTATTCCACGTAATAGAACAGGCCTCAACTCTATCATTTAAGGAGTATGTGAGCTTCTCCGATCTATATATGTGGTTGACTATTTCTCTCCACTCCAGGACTGAAGGAGTTACTGCAGTGAGCCAGCGCTTAGTTATTACTTTTTTCGCTGCGAGCAGCAAAATTCCCAGTAAATACTGGTGATGGGGGCTACGAAAGTCCCGGGGCAAAACATGCAGGACAAAGAGCTCCCCAGTAAAAGGGGGCGCTGAACCAAATAGCTCCACAAACTCCTGCTGCAGATCCTGAAGGAAAGGTTGAAGTCTTGGGCAGGACCAGAGTATGTGTGAGAGGTGAGGAACACCCTCTCCACACTGCCTCCAGCAGACCGCAGCACTTCGATTGTTATAGTGGGCTGTTACTACTGGGGTCTGAAAGAACGTATTAGTATCTGCCATGCAAACAAACGCCATGAATGGGAGCTGATGACTTTCGCAATCAGCTGGCACACTGTGTCCCATTGTTGTGAGGATATATGCGAACCTAATTCCCTATTCCACTTCTCTCTTAGAGCATCTATATTCCCTTCTAACGTTTGCATCAGGGATTTATATAGCACCGAGACGAGGTGAGATATATTCTTGGCTTTAATAACTTGCTGGAGGGTTAGAATCAAATGAGGACACTTCTCCGGAGACCTGACGTCTGGGGGTAGAGCCTCGTAATAATGTCTTAGTTGCAAGAGGCGGAAAAAATCCTACTGGCGTAGTTGGAATTCCCTCCGTAGTGACATAAACTCTTTGAAAGAGGGCCCATCCAAGAGTTGGGAAAAACTTGTGAGATGGAGGTGTCTCCAGGCCCGAAAAGTGTGGTCCTGTAAAACTGGGAGGAAGTTCTCCAGTAGAGCTATTGGGCAAATCAACACTAGAAAGGGGGAGAGTTTAAGTGCTCTGCGCGCAGAGTACCAGGCCTTAAGTTGCTGTGCAATCCATGGGATCAGGGATAGATGTCTCAGCAATGGGGGGTTTTTATATATTACAAGCCTTTGGTAGTCATGTAGTGGGAGAATGGAGTCCTCAATTTCGTCCCACCGTGAGCAGGGCTTTCCCATCAAACGCTGCGGTATAAAGGACAAATGTGATGCCCAATAATATTGTTTAAGGTTAGGGAGTGCGAGGCCTCCCTGCGCTCTAGGCAGGAATAAGGTGCTCAGTTTAATCCTGGGGCGTCTGCCTGCCCAAACAAATCTACTAATAACTTTATTCCAGATTTGAAATAGTTTATTAGGTAACTTAAGCAGGACATTCTGGAATAAGCAGAGGGCCCTTGGGAGGATCACCATTCTCACCACTTCTATTCTCTGAAACATGTTCAGAGGGAGGACATTCCATCTCTCAAGGTCATGCCTCAGCTGGGCTGTAAAAGGTTGGAAATTATTATTCAAGGCATCCTCTAATCTATGGGAGAGAGAGATGCCGAGGTATTTTAATTTGGACAGGGCCCACCGGAAGGGGTATCGCTTCTTGAGAGCTTCAGATAGTGTAAAGTGAAATGTAAGGGCATCTGTCTTACTAGTGTTAAGCCGATACCCTGAGTGCACTCCAAATTCCTCCAAGATGTGGAACACTGAAGGAATAGACTGTGTGGGGTTGGTGAGATATAATAGGACATCATCCACGTATAGAGCTATGTGGTGTTCTGATTCCTCTATTTGAACTCCTGAAATCTCGGGGACAATCTAATTGCCTGAGCCAAGGGCTCAATGAAAATAGCAAACAGACCTGGGGATAAAGGACACCCCTGACGCGTTCCCATGTGCAGCGGGAAGTACCCAGAGTGATGCCCCGAGACCTTCACGCATGCCCGGGGGGCAGAATGTATTGCTCTGAGTACAGTGACAAAAGAGGCCGGGAAGCCCATCACTGCGAGGGTGGAAAAAAGAAAGGGCCAGCAAACCCTATTAACGCCTTCTCAGCATCTAGGCTGAGAAGGACTGCCGGCTGTTGACGGGTTTGCATTACATTCACCAGATGCAGGGCTCTTCGGGTATTGTCTGAGGTAGATCTAGACCTCACGAACCCTGTCTGATCCAAGTTTATCAATGTCGGGAGTATTACATCCATCCTACTTGCCAAAATGGACATAAAGTACTTATAGTCCGTATTAAGTACAGAGATTGGTCTATAGGAGCCACATTGTAAGAGATCCTTATCTGGCTTGGGAATAAGTGAAATTGTTGCATACGACCAACTGGGTGGTGGGGCCTCTCCCATTAGGATGTCATTAAATGTATTTCACAATAGCTGGCCGATTGACTGCACTGACCCCTTGTAAAATTCTGCCCCAAATCTGTCTGGGCCCGGCGCCTTCTGTGTTTTAGACTTAGCAATAGCTCTCCTCAATTCCTCAGAGCTAATCGGGCACATCAAGCTGTCCTGCTGGACCCGACTCAGTCTAGGAAGTCCCAGGGCTGACAGAAAAGCATCGGAGCGAGACAGATCAGGAGAATGATCTATAGTGTAAAGGGACTTGTAATATTGACAAAAAGCTTGAGTTATATTTTTAAGTCTAGTATGATGCTGACCTGTATTAGGGTCTTTTATTGCCAAGATAGTGGACATCTTACGCTGTTGCCGTGAGCGGTAAGCTAAAAGGCACGAGGCTCTGGGGCCTATCTCACCATAACGTTGCATCAGGTATGCCAGTGCCAACTCAAGTTTGTTGGATACACAAGTTATCCAAGTCCTTCTTGGTCTGCTTGATCTGGGCCAAAACTGCATGGTCCCCTTGCTGATGAGCCAGGTGGAGAAATTGTAGTGTCTGCTCTAGACGTGTTTGTCTATCCTTACGCCCCTTAGCCAGGGAGGATGTATACTTAATCAAGTGGCCCCTTAAGACTGCCTTCAAGGTGTCCCATTGAATTGGGACGAAATTCCCTGGGTGGCATTATCTTGGATAATTCCTGAATTTTCTCTTTCAAGAAGTTTTAAAGAAATCACTTTTCATGTGAGAAGGATTAAATCTCCATCTGGTGTTGCGCCTCTCAGGCCATCTTCCAGGTGGTTATTAGTCAGGGCATGATCTGGTGAGCTATTGTGCCCAATGTGGAGCTGATTAAGGAGTCCTGACATTCCTTCTGCGTGTAACAATGATCAATCCTTGTATACGTCCCATGAACTGACGAGTAATAGGAATA
Source organism: Neoceratodus forsteri (assembly GCA_016271365.2). NCBI lineage: Eukaryota > Metazoa > Chordata > Ceratodontiformes > Ceratodontidae > Neoceratodus > Neoceratodus forsteri. The sequence continues at coordinate 790,254,206 of CM057454.1, forward strand.
CCCCCTGTCCCTGGGATGTAGGTATCGCCACACATCAAGCCACCCTACCTCTCCAATGAATTGTTTAAAGAATCTATGTGGGGTCGGCTGCCTTCCCCTCGTGGCCCTGGTAGAGTCCATAGATGTGTTGGGGGCGATATTAAAATCCCCTGCCAGTATCAGGGTTCCCCTAGAGAGCTCTACAACCTTACCCAGCAGATACCGGATCGCTGGGGTATTTGAGGCTGGAGGAAGGTATATATTAGCCTGAGTTACCTCCTGATCCAACAGATTCCCCTGGACCACCACCAAACGTCCCTCGGGATCAGACCATTCTTTTACCATCTGGAAGGGAGTGTGGCTCAAGATTAGTATGGCGACCCCCTTTTTCCTGCCGCCTTCCCTTGCTGAGGAGAAGACCTGTGAGAAACCCCTCCCTTTTAATTTCTTATGTTCCACAGATGTCATGTCAGTTTCCTGCAAATACACAATATCAGGTGCGGACCTCTTAACCATCGATATAATTCTAGATCTCATAATTGGGCTACTCAGTCCATTCACATTCAAAGAATATACTTTTAAATGTTTACCTGCCATTTAGAATGTAAATCATGTCTATGAATTTTAACCTTATGTCGCAAAACCTAGAAATTGTAGCCTCTGTCTGCTGGGCTGTACCTGTGTGACTGTAACCTATGTGTCTAGTGACAATGAGTCTCAACCTTTCTCGGGGCCATACAAGACCCTTAACAAAAAAACTGTAGGCTGGAAACTCCAGCCTGCCCAAAAACTAGTACTAAACCCCTAAACATGCTGAAGGGGAAAACCCTATTTCCCACCCGCAGCCCGAGTAATAAACCCATAAGCTGAGACAGCTGACCTTTCTGTATCTGTAGGGAGTAAAGGCCTCCCATGTCTCGGAGGGGGTAAAGGAATTCTAAGGCCAACAGGGCCGACAACATCACTGTAAACCTCCACATCACTGTGGTACTTCCAACATACTGGCCATAAGCCATGACCCGAAGAAGGCTCAAGGCCTATCTTCTATGTCCCCAAACCACCAGGGGACCCTTGACACTATCCGTGTCTGAGATTGGGGGGGAATTAGAATATAAAATAAAAAAAACAAAATAGGCTAAAGAGAGATAGCCAATCTAGCAAAAGGATGATAGAAAACTATAGGTTTTAGGGACGTCCTGGCGACCATTCTACCCCTGTATTTGAATCATGCTGTAAAAAGAAAAAGAGCGGGTGAATGCCTACATATCTTGGTGCGGGAGACGAAAGCAGCTTGGTGCGTCAGTCCCCTGTCTAAGCAAAATGTGATGATCATCAGACCCCCAAGTTAGCAGGGGAAGGGGGTTCAAGACTCGCGCAGCAGGACCCACACTCCTCCGACCAGCATGGAGAGGAAAAGAGGGTCATGAGGGACCCCCCCGACCCTGCCACCCCATGGGATAGGGAGGAGGGGGGGCACCCCAGGACCGTCCCCCAGAGCGCATATATTCTGGAGTGTCCTTTGCATCTACTACACTAAACTACCCTCAGGACACTACACCCCACACTGAAATCATTCCCCCATCCCCCGCCCGCAGTTTCCCAGCATAGATTAGATGATAGCGGAGTTAGTTGGGGGAGGAAGTCCCAGCCAGATAGAGAAGGAAAAAAGAAAAGAGGGGGTGCGTAGATCCGAGGAACTCATCTTGTGCATAGCAGCTCCCTCTGCTGTCTCTTCAATCGCCCCCCAGACCTCCTTGTCTAAGACACTTCAGCGTATTCGTATCAACCTCCTCCACGAGGGGGGGAAAGCAGGGCGGATGGAGAATGGAAGAAGAAGGTGGAAGGAGAGAAGGGGCAATATATAGCATGTGTTAGTAGCAGACTAGATACTAGAAGAGCAAAGATTTGTTAAAACGTATGGAATCAGGAGTGTTATTTTTGACTGGGACTTATCTGAGTACGCAGCATCATTCCATCTCCCTTCATAGAGTCTCTGGTTAGCAGAAAATGTGTGTCCAGTGTAGTCCAGCTAACAATCATGAGTGTTCCAGTCTCACAAACAGTCAAGCTGCTCCCACCAACCGGGATCTCCCTGTAACTTCGCGTGAATGAAACAACACGAGCATAGAAAAAAAGCTCAATGCGGGGGTCTGGAATTGGGGTTGGGATTTTTCGGGGAGAGCTGCGTAGATCCAGGCTGCTGGTCCTGAGCACTGAGTAGGTTGGTTATCCTCTTGATGGCGTCTCTGCCCTGTTTCCTCCTAGATTTGCACTGATTACTGCTCCACAGCTGTTGTGCCAGTTTGGATGCAATTGAGGCTTTCAGTGGTCTCTGCTCCGATGGAACTTCAAAATTACATCTTTTCAGCTCCTCCGTCGCCTCCACTACACTGTTGAAGGTCTGAGACCCTCAAGTGAAGAACCGTAAGCTTAGCTGGGTAGGGGTCCTGAACTTAATTCCCTTGACCTTCAAGCGTTTTCATTAGGGGATATATTGCCTCCGATGGGTCATTACTTCAGGGGCATAGTCATTTTCGAAAAAAAGCCTGTGTGTGCGGTAAGTAACTGAACCTTGTCTCCAGGCCGCATGAAGTACCGACTCCTTCTCTTGAAATTTTAGGAATCGAACCAAGATCACTCGAGGGCGCTCCATCTGCGGGTCTGGGGCCTAGCGTTCGGTGAGCCCTCTCCAGCTCCAGCGAAAGATTCTCTGGTAGTTTAACAACCTCCCTCAATAGCTCCTGAGCAAATTGCAGCGTATTTGAGCCCTCTGGAACTCCGGAGATTCGTATATTATTCCTCCTATTCCAGCTCTCGGCATCCTCTGCCCTTGCCTGTAGCTCCTGGATGTTGTCATGGAGGTGTACAATAGCTTGCTCTGCGCTATCGACCCGCTGCTCCACATTCGCTGTTTGCTGTTCCAACGCTTCATGGTGCTTCTCTAACTTGGAGATATCCGTTCGTAGTGCCGAAGTTGTTAACCTCATTTCTTTCCTGAAGTCTCGTAATTCGTTTAAGACCAGGGACATCTGCCTTTGGATTGTAGATAACGATAGGTGTTGTGCCGAGAGCCGCCCTGGCCTTGAGGAGATCGAGACCTGAGACCTACTTCCGAATCTCCCTCCGATAATCCCCGTCATCTCGCTCCATATACGATTTTTTAGCCGATTGGTCACCCTTCCTAGGCATAACTGTAGTCCTCGGTGTGGAAAACAATGAAATGTTCGGCTGAAAAAAGCTATAATGTCGAGGATTTAGAAGGGGTAGATGGTGGCTCAAGAAACTAAGCGGCCATTAGGCGCGTGATGTCTCCGGAAGTCCCCTCTTGTTTATTTTCAGTTGCTGCCAAGGTGAGTCTATAGAGCCTGCGTCTCTCCTGAACAGGAGTTTGGCTCTCCTCCCAGGACCACTGAATATTATTCTTCCCATTTTTCCTTCATTAGGAAAACTGATGATGCCTTAGACATCCCTACCACTGAAACTGTAGAAAATGAGGAGGAGGCTAAATATATGGACATGATGGGGCTGACTCCTACTAAAAAGCTCTCACTCCCCATCAATAAGTTCTTCAAAAGGGATATCTTAAAACTGCTCCAGGCTCCTGGGTCTGCCCCTCCTTTGAACAAGAGAGTGGACAAAAAGTATCAGCTTGACAGAACAGGGGCTGAATTCTTGTTTTCACACCCTGACCACCAGGGGGTGGTGCAAGCTGCAGCTTGTGATAAGGCTAAAGTCCCTCTGGCCTGTCACCCTCCAGAGAAGGACTCTATAAAAATTGAAAGCATGGCCAAGAAAGGTTACCTGTCAGCCTCTCTGGCCATTAGGCAAGCAAATTATCAGGCCTATGCAGCTCAGTACCAGAAGGCTCTTTGGCAGTCTGTCCTGGACATGGCTGAAAAAGCATCTTCTCCTCTTTCGGCAGACCTAGCTGAAACAGCTGGGTTTGGCCTGGAAGCTGCCAAATACCAGTTCCAGATGGCAGCAGACAGCAATGAGACTGCTGCAAGGTGGATGGCAAATACCATGGCATAGAGAAGGTTTGCTTGGTTAAGAGCCACAAACCTCACACAGGATACCCAGAATAAGACTCTGGATTTTCCTATGGAGGGCACTTCACTATTTGACTGCCATACAGAGGCCTACATGAAGAAGGTGATAAGTATAAGGCCACCTTCCGTAGTAATTCTACAAAAGAAAGACTCTCCACCTCCTCTAGACCTTTCAGTAGGGGAGGCAGGGGCAGACAGTTTCATACCAGGCCTTTTTACCAAGCCATGGTACTCCCTCAAGCACCCCAATAACCACAGCAGGGGTACTTTAGGGGTAGGGGCAGAAGAGGTGCCAGGCGTGGTACCCAGTCTCCGCCCCAATCTAAGCAGGATCCCTGACTTCATCGTTCAGGCTGCCTCTCTTTTACCAGTAAGGGGCAGGCTGACACATTTTCTCCACAGCTGGAAAACTATCACCACAGACAAGTGGGTTCTGGAGATAGTGGGTCATGGCCTGTCTCTAAACTTCAAGTCCTCCTCTGTTCAAAGAAACAGGGCTTTCAAACCAGCTTCCCATCTAGAAAGCAAAAGACTGGAAGAAGAGGTGAAACACATTCTTTCACTAAAGGCGGTGAAACCAGTGCCTCTGCATCAAAGGGGAAAAGGACTTTATTCAAGGTATTTTCTCACACCAAAGAAAAATGGAGAGCTGCGGCCTATATTGGATCTCAGGGTCCTCAACAAGTTCCTAACAAAACCAAAGTTCAAAATGGTAACTTTATCTCTGATTCTGCCAGCAATCTGAAAAGGGGATTGGCTGACATCATTGGACCTAAAAGATGCCTATTTCCACATTCCCATAAGGGAGTCTCACAGAAAGTTTCTCAGGTTCAGACTCCTATCAGGTCAGTATCAGTTCTCAGCTCTTCCCTTCTGTCTCACTTCAGCACCAAGGGTGTTCACAAAGTGTCTGGCTGTGGTAGTAGCACACTTGCAAAGACAAGGTGTCTCAGTATTCCCTTATCTAGACAACTGGTTGGTGGTGGTGGAAGGGGACTCACCACAACAGCTAACCGAGCACCTCCAACTCACTCAACAGCTGCTGGAGTCTCTGGGGTTCATTTTAAACTTTGAAAAATCAGTTATAATTCCTTCTCAAATTCTGCAGTTCATAGGAGCAGAATTGAATGCCAAAGTGGGCAGACCATTCCTGCCCAGAGACAGGGCAAAAAGCATCCTGCAGTTGGCAGCCTCTTTCAAGCTCAGTATCCCAAGGCCAGCAAGGCAGTTTCTTCAAGTCCTGGGTCACATGGCAACTGCAACAGGTACAGTGCTGGGATCCAGGTTTCAGATGAGGGACATCCAGTTTCATTTAAGAACTTATTGGTGCCAACGGAAGGACTCCCTTTCAAGCTTGTTCCTGTAACAAAAACATATATCCAAGCTATTCAGTGGTGGAAAGAGGAAGCCAACCTTAGAGAAGGGGTTCCTTTCCAAAAAGAGCTCCCTTCAGTGATCCTCACAACAGATGCATCCCTCCTGGGCTGGGGGGCTCATCTAGCAGAGCACACTACCCAGGGCATTTGGTCAAGTGCAGAGACTCTTCTACACATAAATTTGTTGGAGCTCAGGGCACTGTTTCTGGCAATGCAAGCTTTCAAACCACTGATACAGGGAAAGGTAGTGCAAGTCCAGACAGACAACAGTACCACCATTTACTACATAAACATGCAAGGGGGGGTGGACAGGATCAAGCCTCCTTTGCACAGAAGCTATGAAAATCTGGACCCTAGCTTACTCACTGGGCTCCTCACTACAGGCCATTCATCTGCCAGGCAAAGACAATGTTCTGGCAGATACCCTGAGTCGAATCAGCCAGGACCATCATGAATGGTACTTGAACAGGCAAGTGGTACAGACCTTATTCAGGAGGTGGGACACCCCAGAAATAGATATCTTTGCCTCTCATCAGAGTCACCACTTACCTCAGTTCTGTTGCAGACCTCCAGTAGTGGTCACGATTCCTCTAGATGCCCTTGTCCTGGATTGGTCAGGGAAATTCCTGTATGCATTCACCCCATTTCCCCTGGTATGCAGGGTGCTGTTGAAACTCGGGTCTCAGCCAGCAACGATGATCCTCATAGCCCCAGACTGGGCCAGGCAGCCATGGTATTCCTTGTTGCTGTCCATGTCAGTGGAAAAACCAATACACCTTCCCAGGAGGCACAATCTTCTGACCTCCAATCAGGGGAGGCTCCTGTATTTGAACCTCAGGTCACTCAGGCTCAAAGCTTGGCTCTTGAGGACCTAGAGTATGCTGGTTTACATCTTCCGGAGTCTGTTATGGATGTTTTAAGAGGATATAGAAAATCCTCTACTGAAAAACCTATGCTGCAAAATGGAAGAGGTTTTCTGTTTGGTGCTCTAACAGGAGTATAGTGCCAACCCAGGAAGGAGTGCCAGGGTTGCTGGACTACCTAGTCTATTTACATTCCTTAGGTTTACAGCCTTCTACACTGAAAGTTCATTTAGCTTCAGTCTCTGCCTATGCTTCGGCAGGGAAGCCTGTTTTCTTAGCATCAAACCCAATTTTTAAAAGGTTTTTCAAAGACTTCTCACATATGTATCCACTGGTAAGAGAACTGGTGCCAGCTTGGGACCTCAATATTTGCATTACTCAGCTCATGGCTCCCCCCCCTTTGAGCCTATGTTTTCAGGACCCCTGGAGTATGTCACTTGGAAAACAGTGTTTCTAGTGGCCATCACTTCAACTAGAAGAATTAGTGAGCTTCAGGCCTTATGTATTGAAAAGGACTACATTGCTTTCCACAGGGATAAGGTAGTCCTTCAAACAAATAGGAAATTTCTTCCCAAAGTGGTCTCAGATTTCCATTTGAACCAGTCCATTACTTTGCCAGTGTTTTTCACTGACGAGTCTTCTTCTGGTGGGCGTAGGCTACATAGTCTGGATGTCAAGAGAGCTTTGAGCTACTACATGACCGCCATTAAGTCCCATAGGCAGGACAGGACACAGCTTTTCCTCACTTATGGGGATGTGGGAAAGGATAACCCAGCATCTAAAAGGTCCATTTCTCGCTGGATTGTTCAGTGCATCCAATTTTGCTATTCTAAGGTGGGGAAGGAAGCTCCAGCAGGGCTTAGAGCCCACTCCAAAAGGGGTGCAGCCGCAACACTGGCAGCTGCAAGGGATGTACCCTTGGTGGATATTTGTAAAGCAGCAACCTGGCGAAGAGTACACACATTTGTCAAGCATTACAACTTGGATATGCAGGCAAGGGCTGATACCAGGTTTGGTACAGCTGTACTGCAGAGCCTGTTTCCAAAATAGGTTCTTCCCGCCTCCTAAGGTACTGCTTTTTAGTCTGCAGAAGAGTTAGGAATATTGGACTATTCCTGGGATGAGAAGAAAAAGTTGCTTACCATAGTAACCTTGTTTCTCCCAGGGGATACTCCAGTATTCATAACTCTCCCTCCCTGTCTTCCCGTTTTAAGAACCAGTGGCCTCTGTATTCCATGCTGTACCATAGTGTTTGCATGCCACACTTTTACTTTTATTAAAACTTGTTTGCATTTTTTCTCCTTTTTCAGGTGATTCTGACATAAGGGGTTTGTGGGGACTTTTCTTAATAAGTTTTTTCTCTTCATGTTTTCCTCCAGTTGGAGTTTTTTTGGGTAGGGGATTTTAAATTAGAATTTGATATATTTAAATTTTCAGGCCCTGTCTTGCAGGCGTCCATGAAATCTGAGGGTTAGAATGTAGGCAGTTGATAGGTGGCAGCATTTGAAAAGTGGCTCATGCTGATGATTCCAACATTTGCATAGCATTCCATCACCGGGCAGATCTGACCTTACAGTAAAGGTATACTGCAGAAGAGTTACGAATGTTGGAGTATCCCCTGGGAGAAACAAGGTTACTATGGTAAGTAACTTTTTCTTTTGATATACACTTAATATTTTTAAGTTATGCAGTCTGTGAAGTTGAGTTTTGGGTCTAGTGATAGCCCAAGGTACTTAAATGTCTGCACTGACAACAGTGGTTGGCCCGTGGGAGGTGGGACATGGATGTGCTGTGGTTGTTGGGCGTTCCAAATGAAAGTTGTAACCTTTTTATGTTTGCTTGTGCAAGAAACATGTGACAGCTGGTTGGAGAAGCAGGTTTTGGAGGTGTGGTCATGTTGTGGCCAGTGCCACCACTGCTTTTGGGGGCTTGTGTCTATGGCACCACTAAATGAGCATGCTGTCTATGACAGCAGCTCAGAAGTGTGCCACCAACTTGAAACAATTTCACCGCTGCAGTGAGGGAGCGCCCCCTCATTGCAGGGCGTGCCTTGCCTGCTGTTGCATTTCAGTAAACATGATGGCGGCTGTCGCTGTCCACCTCTCACAGTCCCCAGGAAAGCTGACGGGGGTGGGCGTGCCCAATCCCCCTGTCAGCGTAACCCCTCCCCAGTTCATTTGCCGACGGGGCTCAATCCCGTCTGCATAATGTCCCCCCATAATTTGTCTGCCGAGAGGGGTACCCTATCCCCCTCGGCATCATGCACCCTTCCCCAAACACAGATCCTTTTTCTTTGCTGACGGGGTGCCCAGTCCCCATCGGCTCCAGTCCCCCCTCACCAAAAATACGGGTGGCACAGTGGGAGCCCACCTCAGCATATCAAATGGACCTGTAACACAAGAAAACCTTCCCACAAATTTTTTTTTTAAACCTGTAAACAAGAAAACGGTCCCCCATTGTCTGCGGTGCCCCTCTCCCTAACCTGCACCCACCTCACCTCACCCCATACTTACCTCCGGAGCCCGGTGCGACGATCTTCAGTGGAGCAGGAACACGTCTACACTCTTCAAAGCCGACCGTGAACTGAAGAAATGCCAGTAAGCTGTATAATGGCATAAATGGGGGGTTTTCAACTTAGGTGGATATCTCGGCCATTTTTGTGACTTTTAGCACCAAATTTTCAACATGGGGTTCTTGAGACCCCACCTCATGAACTCAGTCAATGTCATGTCATTATTAGGTCCCAAAAGGTGATTTCGTGATCACTGCGCAGAATCACCTTCTGGGCCTGATTAACCAAATGACAGTGTCACTGTTCATGAGGTGGGCTCCCAAAAACCTATGTTGCAAATTAAGTGAAAAAATTCAAAAATGAGTGCATCTCAGCGTGCATTGTGCAGTTTCTATGCATGCTTGTAACTTTGAGAATTTTTATATTTTTACTCCAGATTTTCAACATTGTCATTTTGCACTGCCTGATGAACAGTACAGCTGTCGTTTTCACATCCTGCCGAAACATGTTTTGGCACCTGTGGCACACAATGGGCGCAGTCGCTGTGTGAAATCAACGTTCAGGACAGATTAAGAAAATCACAGTGCCGCTGTTCATGAGCGGAGGTCCCAAAATGCCTATGTTGAAAATCTGGTGTAAAAAATCCCCAAAATAGTTGTATTACGGGTGTGCATTGCACAGTTTCTACGCACGCGCACGACTTCACCAATTTTGTTATATTTTCACTCCAGATTTTCAACATTATCATTTTTTTTACACTTCCTCATGAACAGCACAGCTGTCATTTTTCACATCCTGTTCGAAATGTGTTTTTGCACCTCTGGTGCCAAATGGCACAGTCGTTGTGCAAAATCATCTTTCGGCTAACAAACTGATAGTGTCACTGTTCATGCAGTGGGGTCACAAAAAGCCCATGTTGAAAACTTGGAGTGAAAATACCAAGAAATGCCCAGGGCGTTAGCGTTTCCGACCATAGCGCCCTATCCTATAGGGACTGACAGGTGTCAGAGGTGTGACTTGGGATTATTGACAATAATGCTCACGCCATTCCACCTCCCCCACACCCTGCAGCCAGTGACAGACATCGAGGTGTGCCTTGATCTCTTCAGCTCCAAAGTTCACCCCATTCTCCTATACAGCACCCATTTCAGCGTATTTCCTTATGAAATGGGGTGAGTGTAAAGCCCGAACACCCCAAGGCACACCTTGAAACTTGTTGGTGTCTGCAGGGTAGGGTGAGGTGAAATGGCATGAGTGTTATGGACGACAAACCAAAGGCACATCTCAATGCCTGTCCATCTGCAGGGTGGGGGTGGTGTTGGTGTCACTTCAGTACTTCACTGCCATTACTATTCTGCATCTGTCTAACTCCTGCACTCCCAATGCTAATGCCTGCAAGCAAATGTTCAGCATTGACAAATGGTTTTCCATTTATAATTCAGAAATAATTTATTTTGAGTCCATCCATGGCTGGATTTCGTTGAAAGCTGCCTGGCATGTTTTAGTTGAGGTCAGTGATGGACTGAGATTTGGGGTAGATGATGGTGTCCTCCACATATACCTGTAGGTATATGTCACGGTTGGAGCAAGTAGGGGGAGGTCATTCACCAACAGGCTAAAGAGCAGAGTTCCAGTTAAATATGGAGCCTTGTGGGACCTTTAGGCTGAAGGAACATGAGGAGAGACCTCACCATTGACCTTGACTAGCTGGGATCTGTTGGTTAGGTTGGACTTGAACCAAGGTACTTTGCAAGGTGCCAGGCCCATGTTTAGAAGTTTGCAAGGAGACTGTCATGATCCATAGTATTGAAGGCCTTAGCCAGGTGTAAGAATGTTGCCCCTACACAGAGTCTGGACTCACTGGCTGACGCTTCATTGGGGACCTTAAATAGTGCGATCTGGGTGGTGTGATTCAGCTGAAAGCTGGATTGTGCTTTTTTGAGAAGAAGGTTATGAAGGATGTGTTCCATCTGCTGCCTGTGTTCTGCCTTTTTCAGTACTTTACTGAGAGCAGATAGTATGAAATTTGGTTGATAGTTATTTGGGTCTTATAACATGGGTTGCTGAAAATGTTGAACCCCATTGTTCACTCGGTATGCCAGGCCATGCATTAAGCCACAATATCAGCACAGTTGATGTGAGCAGTCCTGGCAGCATGATCCCTGTTCACAACCCACACTTGTTTACTGGCTAGGCAGAGCAACAGTCAGCGGCAGCCATTTAATTCCCTCGCTAAGTGTGAGTAGCGAGAGGGAGAGTGTGGTACTGCATGTTTCAGCAACCCATGTTATAACAGAAGTGAGTGTACGCACAGCACTACATGATGTCCCTCATATCCGGCCTGCAGATCTGCTACGTTTTCCTCTAATATCAACTGCCCCCCACCGAGTGAGCAAGCGAGAGGTGGGGGGGAGATATCCCACCCACCTGGCCCATGGATTTCCTACTTTCCCCATAGTGTAAACTGTTCCCCATACAGTGAGCAAGCGAGAGATACAGTGAGAGAGATGTCTCACCCACTTGCCCCGCGGGCTTCCTGCTTACCCCATACTGTCAAGTGTTCCCCCGCAAAGTGAGCAAGTGAGAGGTACAGGGAGAGAGACATGTGCCACCCATCTGCCCCGTAGATCTCCTACTTTCCCTGTAGTGTCAACTGTTCCCCACACATTGAGCAAGTGAGAGGTACGGGGAGAGAGAGAAAGTGAGATGTCCCACTCACCTGCCCCATGGATCTCCTACTTTTCCCCGTAGGTTTCTCTCTACCCACCCATCTGCCCCATGGACCTCCGTGGCCCAAGCCCACAGTGAAGCCAGACTTCACAGGAGCAAAGTGAACGGCAGGCGGTGTGCCACACATCAAATGTTTCTTGTGTCTCCCCCCCCCCCCAAAGTGTCTGGTGTCGGAGAACCTTGTGTGTCAGTCTGTCCACAGTGTCCACAGGGCTGAATGCTTCCTGGTGTCCCCTCCCATGTGTGGTCCTGGAGATCCTTCTGTGTCACTCTGCTGTTGAATCTCTGCCGCGACTTCTACATTCCCACACACCCGCTGGCACATGAATGGAAAGCACAGAATTCACAGCTGCAGGACACTGTGTGCATCCGACAACAGCAGTCGTGTGCAGTCCTCCCCTGCTCCCCTGCCAGTGTCCGGTCCCCATCCTGCACTCACCAACAGTGCTGGAGACGCATCCAGCTGTTCTGGCTGAAACTGTCGGTGCTGTGGGAGCAGTGCGAATGGGTCTGTAGAGTGGCTGGTGCTTGTGCAAGGTTGTGGAGAGACAGAGAGTGAGATGTACAGGAGGCAGTCATGTCGGTCGGGTTGAAGATTGAGTTTATATATATATATATATATATATAATTTTTTTTTCCCCCAAAGGCAAGGGACAGGGGGAGAGCAAGCGGGAGCAAATTGCTGCAGTGTCCTGTGAGAGAGAGACCCAGTGACAGTGGGTGGAGAGTGGCAGTTGTCCGCAGTTGTGTTTGAGCCGCAAGGGAGAGAGAGAGACAGCGAGTGGGAGCAAATTGCTGTCAGGACCAGCTGGTGGGAAGTGGCGGTTGTCACCAGTACTGTCACCTGATCAGTGTACAGAGGGTGTGTGAGAGAGCAGTGTTGTCTCTAACTGAACCCCCTTGAGTGCAAGAGCATGCCAGATGACAAATCCTTTTGTCTGTATGGGAGGTGTAGTCGGTATTCAGAGGGACAGGAGAAATGCAAGTCCTGGTGTGTGCGGGGGGGGCAAAGGCAATGTTGTAGGCACAGTCCCAGAGCATATTATGCACAAGAAGTGTCACAGAGTATGTGACTACTGTACGTGTGACATGTCTATGTGCATAATTTTAATGAAATGTGCAGTTTTTGTGAGGGACTATTTTGCAAGGTGGCAGGATGCAGTACTTTTTTGGCTGTTTAAACAGCTAAAAAAAACACCTTTTCTGATATTTTTTTGTTGTTGTTTAAACATAACCTATGTTATAAGCACAATAACCCACTCCAGGGTGTGCTGTTATTGAGGATTCAAACAACATGAAGTCTTGCTGTATTCTGACAATATGCAGTTAGCCTCAGCACTTGAACTGCTTTGGAGAGTAAGGGGTTAATTCTACACCAAGGCATAGAACGTTGAGCTCGAGCTCGGTTTTCAGACCTCTGTCTCTGGTACATCTCAGTAGAACCATCAGATTCTTTACTCCGCCTAACTGTGAAGACGCTCCGGAGATTTCTCCTTCACTCCGGTTCGGTAAAGTTTGAATCGGTTTGTTAAACCTATTTTCTTGTGTTTTTGGTATCAGATCTCTGTCTTCGGTACAGGATAGTGTAAGTAGATGGATAGTGAACTGTATCTGAATTTTCTTGTGGAAATAGTTTTTCTCTGGTTTCCTATCGGTCGGTCCGGTTGGGAACCAAAACAATCTCTTATTTCTGTTTTTCTGGGATTTTAGTAGTTGTGTCCAGTTCTTATCGGTTTCAAAAAAACAAGATTTTCTTTGTTTTGTTCCACAGCCCGTGACACAGTTGTTAACCGATAAGGGTGTATTACCTGGCTTAAAAGCTGTTAAGGGTAATTTGTAGGTTAAGGCAATGTCTGAGAAACCCAAGAAGAAAACCAGTCCCACTGGGTTTCAGCACTGTACTGAGTGTGGGGAGGCTTTTGCTAAAGCTGATCCCCACCTCATTTGTTTATTGTCTGGGGTTTGACCACCTCAAATCAAACTGCCAAATATGTAAAAACTTTCCCAAAGCCACTTTAGATAAGAGATTAAGTAGGCTGAAGGAAAGGGAGGCCGAGAAGTCCGCTGAACCGGATGGCCAGCCCGGTTTGGTTCTGACCAAACCTGAGGGGGTGCCTGCTGACACGGGTGATACACCCTCAGGCAAAAGGAGATCCCACTCTGAGGGGTCTGTTCGGTCCCAAAGAAAAAGGAAGTTGGCTGGTTCGGATCCTGAACCGCAAGTTCCAACCGCCGCTTAAATAGCCAAAGCGATAAGCATTGTGCATTTGCTTTGTCCAGTTCCTTCTGAACCGATCCATCTGACTAAGCGGTCGGTTCTGTCAGACCCAACTCCATCTGATTATGATGCTCAATTGTTTTATGATGGTGGAGTGGGAGGGAGACGAAGAGGAGGAAGAGGATTTTGAGGATACTGAATTTGGAGGTCTAGATGAGCCTATAGAGCGTGACATCTCCCCAGACAGGACTTCCAAGGTCTCCCCTCCCAGGCTTCTGTTTTACAGAAAAGTGTACGACACTCTCCAGCTTCCAGTGGTGGAAGCTGCTGATGAGGAAGAAGAGCCTGACTATATAGAAATGATGGACGTCCCAGAGTCCTTGGGGAAACAGACAAGGAAAATTTTGCAAATTCCTAACTCTTTACCTCCTGTGGATAATAAAATGGACAGGAGATACACTCTGTCAGGCTCAGGTATGGAATTTTTGTACAACCATTGCAGCCATATTTGGGTAGTGCAGGCTGCAGCCTGTGACAGGGCTAACATTCCTTTGGCTTCATCCCCCCCCAAGATAAAGATTCCAGGAAGGTGGATGCCATGGCAAAAAAAACAGTACTTGGCATCTTACTTGGGACTCAGGCAGGCAACCCACATGGCCTACACAGCTAGGTACCAGAAGTCCAGGTGGGACACAGTAATGGAACTAGCAAAGAAGGCCTCCCCCAGCTAGCCAAAGAGCTGGAGGAGATGAGATGACTGCTGACGGAATAGAGGCATCGAAAGTGCAATTTCATGCTGCTGTCTACTCTAATGATGTGGCACCTAGAGTCATGGCTACATCTGTGTCTCTCAGGAGATTTGCTTGGCTCAGATGTACTAGCCTACCTCAGGATACCCAGGCTTAGGCCATGGATTTCCCTGTGGTTGGTAATTCTCTGTTTGGGGAGCAGACAGAGGCTTACATGAAGAAAATGGATGAATACAGGACCACCTACAGGAGTGCTCAGGCCAAAGAGAGGCAAGCCACTCCTCCGAGGAGTCTAGGGGTGGGGCAGGCCTTTTCACAGGTCTTTTTACCAAGCCCAGGCCTCCTCTTCCTTCCCACAGAGGGAGTTCTTCCGAGGGAGAGGTAGGAGGGGGTTGAGCAGGGCTGCATTCTCTTCCCAGTCCAAGACTCCTGCCAAACAGACACCCTGATAACATTGCCTTAGAGGCAGAGGTTTCTTCCCTGTTAGCTCTCAATGCTCTGGAACAAGTTCCTTCACAACACAGGGGCAAAGGGCTGTACTCCAGGTACCTCCTTACCCCCAAAAAAGACAGGGGAGTGGCGACCCATCCTAGACTTAAGATATCTGAACAAACATATCACAAAACCAAAGTTCAAAATGGTGACTCTGTGAGTAATCCTCCACTGTCTGAGGCGAGGGGATTAGCAGGCATCCCTGGACCTCAAGGATGCCTATTTCCACATTCCTATCAGGTGCTCCCTCAGAAAGTACCTCAGGTTTGAGTTGCCCTCAGGCCATTACCAATTCAGAGCCATGCCCTTCGACCTCACTTCAGCTCCAAGGGTATTTACAAAGTGCCTTGCAGTAGTAGTGGCCTTCCTCAGAAGGCAGTGTATCTCAGTCTTCCCTTATCTGGACGACTGGCTCATTGTAGGCCAGTCCTCAGACCAAGTCAAGTCAGCTCTGGAAGTTTCTCAGAATCTGCTCAGTTCCCTAGGATTCATCCTCAGTCTTACCAAGTCGGTTCTCGAACCTCTGCAACTTTTATAGGAGTAGCATTAGATACAGTACAGGCAAGGGTAACCGCCTTTACAGATCTGGCCTTCTCTTTTTGGCCTCTGGTCTCTCGACCAGCCAGGCACTTTCTCCAACTCCTAGGCTACATGGCAGCTTCGACTGCTGTGGTACAAGGGGCCAGGTTTCAGATGAGGGACATTCAGTTCCACTTAAGGTCGTTTTGGTCTCAGAAGAAAGATTCTCTCACTAAACTGATTCCAGTGACTTGGACTCTGGTCCAGGCTCTCCAGTGGTGGCTGAATCAGGACAATCTCAGACAGGGTGTCTCATTTCTCAGTCAAGCCCCCTCAGTGGTTTTAACCACAGATGCCTCTCTTCTGGGTTGGGGAGCCCATCTCAGGACTCTCACTGCACAGGAAATTTGGTCACAGCAAGAGTCTCTGCTTCACATCAATTTCCTGGAATTCAGAGCTGTGTTTATGGCCCTCCAGGCTTTCTTGGAGTCAGGCAAAGTGGTGCAAGTCAGGACAGATAACACCACCACAATGTGGTACATAAACAAGCAGGGAGGCACTCGGTCTATGGTCTTGTGCACAGAAGCCATAAAACTGTGGTCTCTAGCTTACTCTCTCCAAGCTTCCCTGACAGCAGTTCATCTTCCAGGGAAGGACAATGTGCGGCAGGTTTCTTTATGCCTTTCCTCTACTATTCAGAGTCCTGATCAAGATCAGGTCTCAACCCTGCACAGTGATTCTAGTGGCCCCAGACTGGGCCAGACAACCCTGGTATCCTCCTTTGTTATCTCTAGCAGCATCACTCCCCCTGTCTCTACCCAGGAGACACAATTTGTTAACCTCTTCTCAAAGGAGGATTTGGTATCCCTATCTCCAGTCTCTCATTCTCAAAGCCTGCATATGCCAGATGTTAACTGCAGCACCTTTGCTGCAGCCACATCCAAGAGCAGGGCCATTCTCAATGCCCTACAGGGGGCATGCCTCAGACAGCTAGTTTTGGAACCCATTTGGGAAGGAGCAATCTTAGACCTACTACTCTCAAATGGGGATGGAGAGAGGATCTCTGATCTTGAAGTGGGTAGCCATCTGGGAACAAACGACCACCAAACAGTGTGTTTCACAATAAACTTAGCTGTAGAGTCAAGTCACACAAAAGCGAAGGTACTGGACTTCAGGAGGGCTGATTTTGTCAAAATGTGAGAGTGCCTCAGAAAAGCACTAGCAAACAGGCAAGAAGGTGGAGTGGCGCAACAATGGGGAAACATTAAAACCGCCATCACAGAGGCAACAAGCCTTTGTGTGAAGCAAATAAATCAAAACGAAAGAAGAAACCTCTATGGTTCTCAAAAGAAGTAGCAGGGAAGGTAAGGGAGAAAGAGATAGCATTCAGGAAGTATAAGGAAACACAGAAGGAGCAGGACAAAGAACTGTACCAGTTAAAGCAGAGGGAAGCGGGGAAGGCAGTCAAAATAGCAAAGGCCCAAACTGAGGAAAAGATAGCCCACTCGTTTAAGAAGGGGGATAAAACCTTTTATAGGTACATTAGGGAGCAAAGAAAGACTAAAGCAGGGATACTGAGGCTGAATAAAGAGGAAGGTGGTTGGGCAGAGAGCGACAGTGGAAAAAACAGGGATACTGAATGAATACTTTTGTTCAGTATTCACAATGGAAGAGCAGGGGCAGATACCTAATCCAGTCAATAGAAGCCCTCTGGATAGGGGGGTTGATATTAGTCCTTTCACAGAAGAAAGGGTTCTGAAAGAACTCTTAAAACTGAAGGTGGCTAAAGCACTGGGGCCTGATTGGATTCACCCCAGAATTCTAAAAGAACTAAGGGAAGAACTAGTAACACCACTGACTACCCTTTTTAATAAATCATGGGAGGATGGTGTGGTACCTCAGGACTGGAGGAGGGCAGATGTGATTCCCCTTCACAAAAGTGGGAGCAAGACAGAGGCAGGAAACTACAGACCTGTCAGTTTGACCTCAGTGGTAGGTAAAATGATGGAATCACTGCTGAAGTAAAGAATTGTTGAGTACCTAGAGGCCAGTGGGGCACAGAACCCAAGGCAGCATGGATTCACAGCAGGATGGTCATGTCAGACAAATCTAATTGATTTCTTTGACTGGGTGACCAAAGTAGTAGACCAGGGAGGGGCTGTGGACATGACCTACCTAGACTTTAGCAAGGCATTTGACTCAGTCCCCCACAAAAGATTAATAAACAAATTAGTCAGCCTGGGAGTGGGTCCCAGGGTGGTAGCCTGGGCAATACAGTGGCTGGACAACAGGACACAGTGGGTAATAGTAAATGGAGTCCACAGTGAAGAAAGGAGGGTTACCGAAGGGGTCAGTACTGGGGCCGGTCCTTTTTAATGTCTTTATAAGTGACATTACAGAGGGACTAGAAGGGAAAGTATGTCTCTTTGCAGATGACACAAAGATCTGCAACAGGGCTGATACGCAAGGTGGGGTGGAATGGATGAAAAGGGACTTGGAAAGGTTGGAGGAATGGTCAAATGTATGGCAGCTTAGATTCAACACAAAGAATGCAAAGTAATGTACCTGGGAAACAAAAACCCAGGGGAAGAGTACACAATGGGGGGGTGAGATGCTGACAACAACAAAAATGGAAAGGGACCTGGGGTAGTCATATCAGATGACTTAAAGGTGGGCCAGCAATGTGAGAAGGCAGTAAGGAGGGCTGGGGGGATACTGGGATGCATAGGGAGAGGCATCACCAGTAGAAAACAGGAAGTTGTTGGCCCTCTGTACAGACAGTTGGTAAGACCACATCATCTGGAGTACTGTGTACAGTTCTGGAGACCCCATCTCCACAAAGACATAGACAGGGTGGAGGCTGTCCAGAGGAGGGCAACCAAAATGGTGCAGGGTCTGCACCAGAAGACACATGAAGAAAGACTAAAGGAGCTTAAGATGTATAGCCTCGAGGAAAGTAGGGAGAGGGAGAATATGATAGAAACTTTCAAATACCTCAAGGGACTCAACAAAGTCCAAGAGGGTAGCATCTTTCAGAAAAAGAAATGTGCAAGAACAAGGGGGCACAATTTGAAGATAGAGGGGAACAGCTCAGAGGTAATGTGAGGAAGTATTTCTTCACAGAGAGGGTTGTAAATGCATGGAACAGCCTTCTGGAGGAGGTCGTAGAGTCAAAAACAGTGGGGGAATTCAAGAATGCATGGGACAGACATAAGGCAGTTCTAGTGGGGGGTAGGAGGAAGTAGGCTGTTGGTTAACTAGGATCTGCAGTTTATCCGTTAGGTAGGGAAATGGGCAGACTAAGTGGGCCATGCGGTCCTTATCTGCTGTCAAATTCTATGTTTCTGTGGTTCTTGAAGAGTTAGAATATGCAGGCCTGCATCTTTCTCAGGGGGTCATGGATATTTTAAAGGTGTCTAGGAAACCTTCTACCAGGAAAACTTATCATTCCAAATGGAAAAGGTTCACCATTTGGTGTTCTCAGAGAGGTATACAGCTGGAGGCCGCAGGCATTGCCACGGCCTTGGATTATTTGGTTTATCTTAATAGATTAGGCCTTATGCCTATGACCCTTAAAGTTCATGTAGCAGCTGTGTCTGTTTTTCTTTTTGCAGCGAAGGGATATTCCCTGGCATCCCATCCTGTTTTCAGTAAGTTCTTCAAAGGCTTGGTCCACATTAACCCTCCTTTTAGAGAGCCTACTCCAGCTTGGGATCTGAATGTCTGCATTGCACAGCATATGCAGCCACCCTTTGAGCCTTTAGCTTCTGCCGAGCTTAAGTACTTGACTTGGAAAACCTGTGTTCCTGGTAGCTATTACTTCTACCAGGAGGATCAGTGAATTACAGGCCTTGTCGGTAGAACCTGACTTCATTTCCTTTCATAGGGACAAGGTGGTCCTCAGGACAAATAGAAAATTTCTACCTAAAGTGGTATCAGATTTTCATCTGAACCAGTCTATGTCTTTACCTGTGTTTTTCACTGACCATTCTTCCTCAGGGGAGAGAAGATTGCACAGTCTGGATGTGAAAAGCGCTCTTAGCTATTACATAGAGCATAGGAAGGATTGTCTTCAGCTATTTGTCACTTACGGAGAAGTGGGAAAAGGTAGACCTGCCACTAAAAGGACTGTTGCCAGGTGGATTGTCTCTTGTATCCAATTCTGCTATTCCAAATTGGGCAAGGAACCTCCTTCAGGCCTGAGGGCCCACTCGACTAGAGGTACAGCTGCCTCCCTTGTAGCTGCTAGGGATATCCCCTTGGTAGAAATATGTAAAGTAGCCTCCTGGAAAACATTCCATACATTCACCAAGCATTACTCTCAGGACATCCAGACTAGGAGTGATGCTCGGTTTGGTACAGCAGTGTTACGAAGCCTATTCCCAAAGTAAGGTTCTGTGTCCCCTCCTCCTGGGGGGATCTACTTGGTAGTCTGTATATAGTCAGAATACAGCAAGACTTCATGTTGTTCAAGAAAAATTACTCACCATAGTAATGTTGTTTCTTCTAATGAGTCTTGTCTGTTCCTCCCCGCCCCACCCGAACCTTGTTTTTGGGATGTGGGTTGGCAGATACAGTGTTGCACCTTAGGGGTGTAACTTGCACCCCTCCATTTACTTAGGGTGGGGTGGTGGTTGTTCTTTTGTTATTGTTACATATTTAATTCACTATCTACTCTGTTTGTTCTTGGGTTCTCGACTTGAGTCTTTTGGACTCAAGCTTTGTGGCCTTTTTGCGCCTAAAATTAAAACAATTTCCGTAATTCTAGTTAGTTTTTGCTCGTAAGAATCTGACGGTTACACTGAGATATACCAGAGACAGAGGTTTGAAAACCGAGTTCAAGCTCAACATTCTATGCCCTGGCATAGAATTAACCCCTTACTCTCTGGAGCAGTTCAAGTGCTGAGGCTAACTGCATATAGTCAGAATACAGCAAGACTCCATTAGAAGAAACAACATTACTATGATGAGTAATTTTTTCTTAACACACACCTGGGTGCTGTGAGGACACTCAGCCTGCGACCTCGTGCCTCACAACGCACCCAGGTGTGCATTAATCCCCAATAACAGTGGGTTATTGCTTACTTATGGTAGACCTGACTTAAGAAGCAGAGATATGATAACCACCTTTCAGGTCTCTAGGACCTGGCCAGTGCAGAGAGAGAGAGAGGTCAAAGAGGATTGTGATTGGTGGCACCAGCTTCATTACAGTAGTGTTTGACAGACGTGGTTTAATACTGTCATAACCAGCACTCTTTAAGATGTCAGGTTCTTAGTTTCAACTGTTCTCTTTGATTAACTTGAATTTTGCGTTTCTAGGTTTAGTAGTTGAAGGACTGAGGAGAAACACCAGCTTATGTCAGTTTGAGTGACTGAAATGTAAGGGATGTTGAGGTTTGTTAAGTGTTGGTTCAAAACTTCTGCAGCTTCTGCTGTGAATAAACTTCTGTTGCACATTAAATGAGATATTGACTGTGTTTGGCCTTTTCCAAGAAATACTGTATCTTGATTCCAGATCAGATCTTTTTTTTTTTTTTTTTTTGCTATTCCCCTGTATCCATTGTAATAATATGATGCGGCTTTTCTTTTTAAAAATACTTCCTGATTTCTGAGGTGTCTATACAGCTTCCAGTCACAGTTGGTAAGTGAAGCTTTGTATTGTTGGACAACCATCTTACCTTCCATAACATCTACGATCCTCTTCAATCAGGTTTTCGTAAGAGACACAGCACAGAGACTGCACTGGTTTGGGTCCTCAATGATCTCCTGATGGCGAGAGACCAGAAAAAACGGTCCATTTTGGTCCTTCTGGATTTGTCAGCAGCATTTGAGCGCGCCTGAGATACATCTGTGGGCTATCGGGCTTGGTGCACAGATGGTTTACCTCCTTCCTCACAGGTAGAACTCAGAGGGTGGTATCGGGGATTTTTTCCTCCGATCCTACTGCTCTGACCTGTGGGGTGCCTCAGGGCTCTGTGCTATCACCCATGTTGTTTGCGGTGTACATGCTTCCCCCTCGGAGACATTGTAAGACGATATGGGCTGGAGTTTCATTGTTATGCCGATGATACCCAGCTCTATCTGTCTTTTGTACCTGACCAGAATAGAGCACTCTCAGTGTTTAACAACTGTCTCAGGGAGATCCAAGATTGGATGAGGTCCAGCTGGTTGAAGTTGAACTCTGGGAAGACGGAGGTGTTGGTTGTTTATTCTGGCTGCCGGATTGAGGGTCCGGGCACGTCAAACCTCTGGTTTATTCCTGGGAGATGCGGAGCTCCATTTCTGAATGGGTGCGAGACCTGGGGTGATTCTTGATTTATCAGCTGACATTAGCGGCGCAAGTGTCGGCGGGTCGCTAAGACATCCTTTACCATCTTAGGAACATCGCCAGGATCAAGCACCTTGTTCCATCCGGCGACCTACCCATGCTGATCCACGCCTTTGTGACCTCGCGTCTGGACTACTGCAACTCCCTTTACTTTGGGCTGCCTGGGGTTGATATCGCGCTTAGCTTAGTGCAGAACTCGGCAGCCCGGTTGTTAACGGGACTCGTTCTCTCATATTACACCGGTGCTCGAGACCTGCACTGGCTGCCGATTCAGTGGCGGATCACCTTTAAAGTCGGTCTTCTGACTTACAAAGCCCTACACGGGTTGGGCCCGGATTACCTGAAAGAGCTGCTGGTGCCTTACCGACCGATGCAACCACTCCACTCAACCAACGAGGGGTTGCTAGAGATCCCGAGGGTCATTTTAAAATCTTCTGGCGCCCGAGCTTTTATGTTCACGGCGCCGACCCTCTGGAATTCTCTACCACGCTGGATTCGAGAGTGCATAACGGTGGAGGGTTTTAAAAAGGGCCTAAAGTTTTTTTTATGGAACAAGGCATTTTTAGATAATGTTGATGCCTATTAATTGCCCTGCTGTTAATTCAGTTATATGATGTTTTGGATGGTTTTAGTAAGTTTTTATCCTGTATTTTATTGTAATGCGCCTTGGTTTTAAGGAAGGCGTAGATAAATAAAGTTTATTATTATTATTATTGTGCCCATGCCCTGTTCCAGAATCTGCAGTGGTCCAATAGGTCTGGTGATATCGAATTGTGTTGCCTACCTCTGACTCTTAACAGAAGCAATTTGTCACAGACTGAGTTCAGTTCAGACTCAAAGTAGGCCCATGCTGCCTTCCTATCAGGGATGAGTCTAATCAGTCTCAGTTCACTTTGCTGAGTTCTAAGCTGAATAGATCTGGGCTCAGTATTTTGAGTGGTGTGGCTTTGATAAGTCAAGGGGCAGGGGGGCTTACTGGATTTGCATTTCCACTGTCAGTAGATGGGACCGTGATCACTCGGTGAATGGGGGTAGATGCTAGAGGAAGCTGTTTTATCAGGCCTATTTATTTGAAATTACTTCAGGATGCAGCATCTTGTTTTTATGGGGGTCCACAGAGTGGATAGCAGCAGTCAACAGGTTAACATCGTCCAGCAGGAACGGTTACATAAGGCTAAACTATTTTCAGGAAGAACACACTGTAAAGGTTGAATACATCCAAACAGTAACTAAAGTAAGCTAACAGATTGGGGAGCACAGCAAACAAAGAGCATAAACATTATTATGCAACATAATTATGATCAGGGGGATGGAGATTTGGGACCAAAACAGATACTGGAGTTCTAAGGTGGCTGGAAAGACTGGACTTGAAAACTTGCAAACTAGAAGCATTCCTGAGATATAGGGGCAGTTTGTTCCAGGTATCTGGTGCTGCAAATGCCTTTCTATCAAATGCGTACTTCATCCTGGGAACTGAGAAGGCAAATGCTGCTGTTGAATGGCGTGAGTAGGCACTTCTTGATGTGATGTGGGCTGGGTGATAATTAAGGGCTTTTCCTTGTGCACAGTTGTACAACAAAGAAAGCTAATGGTAGCCATGGCTTATTGAGGGACTTGGCCACTTAAGCTGGTCATAGAGCAGACAGTGATGGCTAGCTCATCCACAGGAGATGAACAACTTTTTGTATTATAGATCGAGGGAGCACTCTCGACCAGTTGGAGTGCTCCTTTCCCCTGTACGTGTGACAGTCTTTTTCCGTGAAGAGCATCTCACGCACAACTGCCCTGGAAATGGGCACATTCTGGGACAGTTTAAAAAAAGAAAACACAATATTGATAGCACTCGATCTAGAATATATTAATATGTTCCCCATCGCCACTCGTTAGAGGATAAGAGTGGTTTCACTTGTGTTCTGCTTTAGCCAGAATAGCTCAGCTTCACTTCGCTGTTCTCTCTCAAGCAGAACGCGCATGAAACCACTCTTATCCTGCAACGATTGGCTCTGGGGGACATATTAATACATACAAACAATCCAGCGGTATCAGAGTGGTTTTGTTTGTATAGCAGTATAGGATGTCTCCATAGTCAGTGGAGGGAAGCCAGAAGTGGGAGACCACCTGCTTTCATCAGCACTGAGACAGTGTTTTGACCTGTAGAGAAAGTTGAGCTGGGTCACACAGGTGTTAAGATATTTTTAGTGTGCCAACTGTATGTACGTGATACATCAGTTAATGAGGATCGAATCCATGCAGGTCCCAGTCATGGTTCTGGTGCTACATATCTAATGGAGGATATCAGCTGGCTTTAGTGATTCTCAGGTACCCAGTCCTGTGCAAACTTATCATTGGTATCTTTCAAACTGGTGTTGAAGTCATCTAACAATAGGATCTCTGCATTGATTGGATGTTTAGGGAGATGATGAGCTGAGGCCTTAGAGTATTCAGCGATCTGAATACACAGCTGATATACAGATCCTTGCGACCTATTTTAAGGTTTTAGTTGTAAGGTTTTCCAGTAGTTGTCCAGGTAGGAGTGCCAGTCCTGGGCTACAAGACATGCACTTTAGGTTTTGTTTGATGTAAAACACTACATCTCCACTACTCACTAAGGACTTTTCAAGTCTGATAATAGAATACCCATCAGTAAATATTTTGTTGTCAGAGATATGTAGTTGGAGCCAGGATTCTGTGATAATGAGAATATCCAGGTGATGCAATGTGGCCCATGCATGCAGAATGTCTACCTTTTGTAGCAGGCTTCTTACATTGATGCAGGCTATAAAGAGCGCTTTTACAGTGCTTGATGGTGCCATCTTTGCAGTCCAAGAGGATAGCCCAGATCAAGGATTTTGTTCCACATGGCCTGCAAGTAGTAACAGAAGAATGCAATGTCCTAGGAATCATGTGTAGGTAAGACACTGCCTGCTTCTTTGCAGGGTGGTGGTTGGTGGACAAGAAGGTTAGAGTCCAGGTCTGGATGCTCAATTGCAGGTAGGTGGGAATGATGGTGAGATCAGTAGGGGTTGAAGAAGGAAGTGACATCATTGCTGTGATGATGTGTGTAAGATCCCAAGGGAGTTGTTGACCACAGGCAGCAGAGAGTAGGCTTGAAGTACCGATGTGAGGGGAAGGGGATTAGAATGAGAAAGAGTGGAATGAGAAGAAGAGTTTTAAGGGCAAATCAGCTTGTTCCAATAGTGAAGTGTGTTTTATATATATATATATATATATATAATAATATATGGGATGGTGTACATTATGAGAATTTAATACACACCTGAGGTGTGTGATGCTACTTAAACCCCAAGAGGGAAGCTCAAGGGGTTTATCAAGCATCACACACAGAGGATGTGCATTAGATTTGAGTAATTACACCATCCCATGATTTATTTTGCATAATTAGTGGCCATCAATTTTTCTCTCCCTCCACCCACTTAAAAACAAACTGGCAGTCTGGCTGCACACCCAGAGAAAAATATGCTTCCATTAATAAAGTTAATGACTTACTAAAAAGAGAGTTAATGGCTTGATGAAATTTTTGACTTTTGGTTAGTGGAGGTCCATTGGGTAAATAACGTGCGTCCGGTTTTACAAATGAATACAAATAGAAATGTTTTGTTCTGGGGCATGGATACAGTTAACTATCCACTCCTTGGGAGTTCCACTGGAAGTGGTGATTCATCCACTTCCCACCACCCAGGCGGTATATCCTCCAGCTCCGCCCCTTGACACAGATCTTCCTTTCCACTGGAAGAGTTTGGTCTTCTCCTTTGCAACTCCATGCGTTGTAGGGTCTAAAATGCGCCATTGGTGATTTTCTTTCTTCTTAGGTTTCTTCAGTATTGCTTCATTCCTTGGTTCTGCCTCGGTGAGGGAAGATGAAACATAAAGAAGTGAAGCTGGCTCCTGGCTTCAAATTTTGCATCATGCGTCAACAGAAGATGTTGCTGACAGACACACATATGTTGAGCCTCTACTACCTGGTGACAGCACACAGTGTTTAAGGTTACAGCCTATACCAGAACAATGCTCCCCTCTTTCCTGGCAGATTGTGCAGCCCAGCTTCTCCTTTCCCAGCTGATAGGGACCTGAAACCATGGTCAAAAGGCCTCAAGAAGACTTCTGCTGCAGCAGGGTCAGCAGCTCAACTTATGGCCATGCAAGAGGAGGCAGCAACTGCTGCAGTGGGCACCCCATCAGCCTCAGCACTACTTCCAACTGGGGCCTGCATCAGAGTGTCCTTAATTGGTGAATTGCAAGATAGGTGTCAAGCCATTCAGGCCTTTGGAGACCGTCCTGCCTGCCACAGGAAGAAGCACAAGATACACCGTCATAAGTCATGGGACCAGGAGAGATCACCCTTCCTTGAGTCCCCCGACTGCTCAACTCCAATCGAGCCTTCTTTGGCCGAGGGCCAGGTTGCAAGCTCCATGGTGCCCCCATCAGGCTTGTCGACCTCGACACTGGCCAGTCAGGCAGTGAAGATTTTTCTTGATCCCATCAACCTGTTGTCAGAGAAGGTTGATAAGGAGTCAATCTCCAAGATCTCAGTGTTCCTGCTTCTCACCCAGGAGGACTTGAGTAGGTCAATGTCCTCGACGATGCCATTCGGGAACAGCTACCATCGGAGGTCATTCCTCCAAAGCTGTTGCACGTTATATACACTGCACCCCAGATGGCTGCACCTTGGCATCATCCCTTAGGGTGATGGCTGAGGTCATGATCGGGATGCCACTCTGTCTCACTGGACTGGTAGGCATCACCATTCCTCATCCTCCTTATCCTTGGATGAGGAGTGCCTCTGCTGTTGCATGCGGCAGTGCTATGAGGAACTCCTCTGACAGCAATGGGCCACGGCAGGGGAGGGTGTAGGGCTGTACCCCTGACCCCTCTGGTCGACTGGCCAGCACCAGTCAAGCCCATGCTGGTCCACCCAAGGCATTTGTGTCCGATAGCTGTCTCTCCACCCTTGCTGGTAGAGCTCCCTTCACTTCAACCTTTGACAGGGGCCCTCACCAAGGACTCTTGTGCTATGGCCAACTTGCCAGGATGGTTATTGCTGGAAATCACCCAGTTGAATAACTGTAGGGTTGTCCACAATAGCAAATGTTTGAGGGCCATTTTTGAGCCCTCAGATGACTTAGATTGGCTTATCTATGCAGCCATCGAGGACGCATACTTGCGACCGTGGGTTGGTCGAGGAGTTGACTACCGACCATGGGCTGTTACTATTCAAGGTCTAACCTGACTATTCTGGAGTTCATGTCTGTGTCCCCTGTGCAAAAAAGGGCTAAGTAGCCTTTCATCGACATCCTCGATAGGGACGAATCCCTGGGGATGTCTTCCCCATGGCTTAGTGCCATTTTGGGACTGGCCCTGGAGCTTTGGCAGCATCCGTCCTGGCACCTTTGGTCATATGGCCCGCAATTATGCACTCCCTGCTGGCTCTCTTTCTGGGTCCTCAGACCACCCATCGGCCAAGGGTCCGGTTTTGGATTCAGCATTTCAGAAACCATGGAGACATGGATAAGCCCCCTGACTAGAAGTAGAAGAAGCTTGACCACCTGGCCATGAAAGTCTGCACTGCTTCCTCTCTCGGTCTCCATCTGGCAAGTTGCACCTTGATGATGGCCAAACGTGATCACTCCCTGCTGGGAGTGCTTGATGATGTCCTTCTCTCCTCCCATCCCTGCTGACAAGTAGTTGTCAGTAAAGTTGGTCAGAGACAGGGTCAAGCACTGGCTCAAGACCAGCTCCAGACAGCCTAAGAAATGGATGACTCCTGTGTTCGTGCCATGGTAGCGGTCGATATGATGTGTTGCAGGGCTTTGTTGAGGGTCTCCACCTTTACAGCGGACACTCGTCGCAAACTGTCCAGTGTCCATTTCTTGGGCATCGACCTCCCTGGCCCAGGGGTGGAAGGTCACCTCACAAGCGCCGAGAAGTCCAGTGCCACCCTGGACTGTGTGACTTCATCCAAGAAGAACCTGAAGGCCCCGAAAACTAAAATGAAGGCATTTCAGTTTGGGTCCTTTCAGCCACAGCAGCCTCGGTAGCAACAGACCCAGCAGGGCAATACCGAGCCTAGCTCCCCAAAGCCAAGTTCTCTGGTCAGAGGCTCAAAAGAGGTGTGGGTAGGGGAAGTGGTGTCTCTCTGGCCCCAGTGGCCAGCACACCCTCTGAAGCTGCACAATGATGGGCTGGGGGTGTCTGCCTTCCGGCCGTCCAGTCCCTGACCCAGCTCCCTGTGGAGGGTCAGTTTTGCCACTTCTGGCAACATGGTTCATCATTGCTATGGACGAATGGGTTGTTGAGGTGGTAGGCAGAGGGTTGCTTCTCGACTTTGAGGCTCTCCCACCTTACCGATTGCACACTCTGAGGGAGTCCTTGGTGTCGCAGAACACGCAGTCCCCCCTCAGGGAGGACATTGCTCAGTTCCTTGCAAAGGGGACTATAGCCCATGTCCCAGATACTCTGGCAAGTCAGGGGTATGTGTCCAGGTACTTTCTGGTCCCAAAATGAATTGGGGGGGGGGGGGCTGGCACCCCATACCAGAGCTGCACGATCTCGATGAGTTCACGTGGAAGTGCAAGTTCCAGTTGGTCACTCTGAACTAGATAATACCATCCCTAGTGTAGGTATGTGATTCTGCTCCTTGGACCTCCAGGACATGTTCTTCAATGTCCCAGTCTTTCTGTCCCACTGGCAGTACCTTTGGTTCTGCACAGAAGGGGTTCTGTATCCATTCTAGGTCATGCCCTTTGGCCCCTCATTCACACCCAGGGTCATCACCATGTGCATGGCAATGGTGGCAGCCTTCCTGTGGCACCAGGGCATCAGGGTTTATCCCTGCCTGGAAGACTGGCTGATTGCCGGACTGTCCAAGGAGGCCATGGAGCAGTCTAGGGATCTGTCCCTCCAGACCTGCAGAGACTTGGGCCTTTTTGTCAGCCTGGCCAAGTCTGAACTGGTCCACTTGCAGGTGAGTCACTTTGTCAAGGCAGAGCTAGACTTCCTGCGTGGTAAGGCCCGCCACCCTGTGGACTGGGCACTGTATGTTACCTCCTTTGCCCGGTCATATCAGGTTGGGACTCGCACCCTACCTGGGACGTCCTGTGGCTGTTCGGGTACATGGCAACATGCATTAGCATGGTCTGGTGGACCCACTAATTGATGCAGCACCCACAGTGGGAGCTGGGCCGTTAGTGGTCCCTATGCCTAGGACATTTAGACCAGCTGGTCACAATGATCCAGCTGCTGTGGAATGCAAGTGGTGGCTGATCCCTGAACTTCTGCAGGAGGGAGTCCTGTTTGTCCACCCAGAACTCTCCGTCACTCTCATGACAGACATGTCTTTTGTGGGGTGGGGTGGGGATCGCACCTGGTGAACCACAGGACCCAAAGATCCTGGTTATCCAGGGAGTCCTATCACCACATCAGCCTGCTGGAGCTCTGTTCAGTGAGGTACGCTCTAACAGAATTCACTCCTTTGGTCAGGGCTTGGGTCATGCAAGTCCTGACAGACGGCACCTCAACCATGTTCTACCTGAACAAGCAAGGTGACACGCACTCCTTTTCCTTGTGTCAGGAGGCCCTCTGCACCTGGACCCACGTGTGCAGCCTGGGTGCAAATCTCCTGCGACTTTATATCGCTGGGGTAGACAGTCAGCTGGCAGACACTCTCAGCAGAGTGGGAGAGCTGTTGCACAAATGTTCTCTGCATCAGGAGGTGGTGAAACATCTGATCTTACTTTGAGAGGGTTCCTGCAGTAGGTCTTCACATATAGGACTGCGCCCCCTGGCATCAGGTTCGAACGGCAAACTTGTAGCTAGCAATCATCAGCGGGGACTGCCCCCGACGTCAGGTGACGTGACGTCAGCCCAACTATAAAAGGGGCGGTTCCGTGCCGGCCCACCAGTTCTTTCCCACCGTCGCTTCAGTTCATTCGACAGACGTGGTAGAACAGTGATCAGTCGCTCGCTTAGTATTCGACGATTTTCGTTTTATTCTGTATATTTTTCTCTGAGTTTTTCAAACGAGTGTATGTCATCTTGTCTTAAGAAGAAGTGCTCCAAGTGCAGCGCCCAAATCCCACATGGGGATGACCACCCCTGCTGCCTCCTCTGTCTGGGGTCTAAACGCAGCTCGACTGAGTGTACTATTTGCCAAGGGTTCAACCAGGCCACACAGACCCGACGCAAGCAGACCCTTGAGGCCCACCTTCCAACCCAACGGCTGGCTTCTATGGAAAAGGAGCTCCAGGAGCTGAGGGAGAGATCGTCGTCTCCGTCCCCAGAAAAAAGAAAGAAAAAGAAGGACAGGGAGACGCGCCGGGAGAGAAGCCCATCGCCGCAAGGGAGACCCTCCACTTCCAGAACCGTGAGTACCACTCTTACGGGCATTCCGTCTGCTGAACGCCTTCTCCCCCTCCTGCCGAGGTGTGCGGGCAGCCTGAGGGTTGCCTCTCTCTAGATATCTGTTAGGTCTCCCACTCCTAGCACCGCTGATAAGTCGCCCTGCCACTGGGCACCTGGCCTAGACTGATGAGCCTGACCGTGGTCCTTCTTCCGCAGCCAGCCCAGTCGCGACTGATAAGCCGGACGACAGACCCTCAGTCAACCGCACAGCCGCATCTACTCTCCCGTCAGGCTCCCTTGAGGACCCTGACGCTGGGACGAGTGTGCTCATGGTGAACACTTCATCCCTGCTGGTCTCTACCCCCAGGGATTCGCCACCCATTCCTGATCTTTCCCTTCCATCAGGATTGCTCCCAGATCTGTCGTTGGGGTCTCTTCCAGAGCTTCCCCCTTCATCTGGTTCTTTTCTGCCATTGGAGTCTCCTCCTCCTAGGGGTCTGTTGCCAGACCAGGATCTTTTAGGTATGGAGCCCCCCCCCCTTCGGGATCCTCGGGCCCTACGTCTGATCCCTAGCCGCTGCCCAGCAGCCCTTCGGCGCCTCCCCCGGCTGGGCCTTCAGCTCCTCCTGCGGGACCCTCTGGCAGTTTCCTGGGGCCTGACCCCCATGTTCCGCTGCCGGGCAGCCCTCCGCCGGACCCTTCTCATCTGACACCGAGCCTGGTTCCTCCGACGCCGGGATACCGATGCCCGGATACCCGATGCCTGGATATCCGCCGTTAGGTTATCCCTCAGGGTTTGCAGGGTACCAGTACCCCTATTGGCATCATCCTGCTTACCAGCCTTTGGCCGGGTGTCCCAGGTACCAACCTCCTCCTCCACCACCGCCGCCTGATCGCGAATCTGCCCTGGCATGGTGGTAGGATGCTAGGACACAACTCCTTACAGAACTTAGGCAGTCCCAGCCACTCGGAGGAATTCCTCTACCAAGAGCACTACCTCCTCCTCCTCCAGTTCCTTTGGGACATGCTGCGGGTTCTCTTCCAGTGGGCGACATTGGGATGGAATCTTCCCTTCCCAGTGGGTCGGAGCCCTCGGATTCTGATTCCAATATCGACCTCTCTGAACCTCGTTCACTGGTCGAACTTCATCCAAAAGAATACCCCCACCCCGGAGGATCCTTCTTTTGGGGATCTCTTGAGAACTATTCAAACAGCAGGGGGCTGGCCGTCCAAGGAGATAGATCCTCAGCAAAAAAGGCTGGCTGAACATTTTGACTTGTCCATCACAGACCCTCTACCCATCCCCCCTTGGATGGACCCGTACGAGAATCTACTTACTACAATAGGGCAACAGCCCTTTTCCATCGCAGCTGTTTCCAGGAAGGCTGATAGAACCTACTTCCCCCCCGGAAGGGATCTCTCATCTGACTTCACACCCAAAAGCCAACTCTATGGTCATCACGGCCACACATGGCCGCTCGGCTCAACCTAAACACTTGAGTTCTCCCCACCAGACAAGGACTCAAGACAACTTGACCAGTTCGGTAGGAAGATCTACTCGTCCACCTCCTGCGCCATCCGGATGCTGAACTACGTGTCCTACATGGTGGCTTTTCAGAAAGTCCTCTCTCACAGAACTGAAGAGGGACCTTCTGGACATCCCTGACGAAAACCTTAGGGCTAAACTGCTGGACAAGGTTCGCATGAATAAATCTTCCTGCCGTCACACACTCTGGGTCACTTATGATTCTGTGGACTCCGTGGCTCGGGCTGTAGCCTCGGGAATCTGCCTTCGGCACCTAGCATGGCTGCGCCTCGCAGGTTTAGCACAGGATGTTCAGTCATCCGTTTTGGACGCACGTATCAGGGGTTCCGTCCTCTTTGGCAGCGATACGGAAGACATTATTACAGGGCTGCAAGAGAGCGGTAGGTCTCTTAGAGACATGCGCTCCATGTATCGGACGGATCAAAAGAAACAGCACTTTCGTCGCCAGAGAAGATGGAACAAGAACCAGAACAAGTGTCATGGTAAAAGACGCACCATTGGTTCTGGAGCCCAAGCTCCTTAGGCTAAGTTCGCCAAAGCAGCCTCGAGTACCAAAGCTCCGCTCCCCTCGGCGTCCTGACTCGCTTCACCTCCTCCCGCTCCCTCCGTCCCCTTGGAGGAACCGGGAGGAGGGAGGGAGGGAGGTTCGGTCTCCACCTGGAAGGGCAGAAGTC
Organism: Neoceratodus forsteri; assembly: GCA_016271365.2. Classification (NCBI taxonomy): domain Eukaryota; kingdom Metazoa; phylum Chordata; order Ceratodontiformes; family Ceratodontidae; genus Neoceratodus; species Neoceratodus forsteri. The sequence goes on from CM057454.1 coordinate 790,286,599, forward strand.
CGTCACCACAAATGTATGGGTTCTTCAGCTCATACAAAGAGGTCACTCTAGGGGGCGCTGATGAGCAGCTAACAAGACAGACACGTCTTTTCGTCGCTCCATTCCGACGTCTGAAAATAATAGAATATAAAAGTTTTAAATACCTCATAATGGTTTCTATATAACAGCAGTCGGTGTTGGAAGGTGCCATGGATGAATTTCTAACCCCCAACCCAGCTAGAAGTCAGCTGCCTACGGGTAAAACTAATAAGAAGACAGTGGCAAGTGGCTCAGGAGAAAATGCAGGCCTTGTCTCACTATCTGCAGCAGAGGTCGCGCACTTGGCCAGGAGCTCACTGGTCAGGTCATAGCGGCTTTGGAACTGCGGTTAAGAAAGCTGGAAGATAAATTAGACTCCTGTTTGCAAGAAGTACTGGAACAACAGACCCAGCAGGGGAATCGCTTAGCTGAGGCTGAAGAAAGAATCTCTCATTTGGAGGACGATTTAACACCTATCCCTGGACAAGTTTTAACCTTACAGAAAGAGCTAGAAGAATTTAAGGAAGCCTTCTACTACCAAGAAAATTACCACAGGTGCCTTAATTTATGTCTCAGAGGGTTGCCAGAGGGTCAGGAAGGCAAAGGAGCTCTGGATTTTTGTGCTTGAGTGCTGCCGGAGCTGCTGGGATTGCAGCCTAAAAACGGTAAAATACAGCTGGAGCGCGCTCATCGAGCCGTAATGCTGCGGCCCCCGGCAGGCCAGCCACCGAGACAGCTCATCATGAGATTTCATCATTTTCAAGACCGGGAGATGGTCCTGAAGGCCTACAGAGAGAAGGGCATGCTTAACTATGAGGGCAACCATCTGTACATTTCTCAAGATTATTCGGTTTGTTTGCTTAAATGACGAAAGATGTTTAACCCCATCATGGCACAGCTGAGGGGACTGAAGGTGGAGAATTTTCTCGTGTATCTGGCCACCTTGAAAATTCGGCATGAGGGAGTGACTTTTTCATTCTGGAAAGTGGAGAAGGCCGAGGTATTTGTGAAGACCCTCAGACAGAAAGTGGGATGAAGAGCAGACTGGTACTGTGACATAGTGTTCTCTTGCTGTGGTTAATCGCAAGTTGTTTTTTCACTTCTATTAACTTTAAAGTTTGCAGGGCTGGCTCGTTCTTTGCCTCCCACCGTTTTATAATTGAATCCAAGAAGAAGGCCTACAGTTGTGTGGAGGGAATGGGGCCAAGCTATATGGTTGAGCTGAACCAAGTGTAATAATGTCTTCCAGTGGGGTAAATTGCAGCGATGACTCTGGTTGGAACTGAAGGAGAGATTATGGGAGTAAAAGGGCCTGAACGAGACACTTACAACGGGATTAAAATGTGCCTTGGTGGCTACCATCAGCCACGATGCAGATGTCTCGTCCAATATTTGGTCTTGTCCTCCTCTCGGGGTGTGGCGGCGGGAAAAAATGGGCTCTGCATGTGTGTTTAATGGCGCGGCCTGTCTGTCCTAAGTCTGCACGCTGCTGGGGGGATGGCATCTTTGACACCGAGCTGAAGCTGTGATGGACTTATTAGTGGAGGCATGTTACATGTACAGTATATTGTATACGCTTGGTTATGGATGGGATGGTAGCCACAGTTTCTGGGGGTGATGGTGGGGGGCTGGGAAAGCGAGGAGAGAAGAGGGTGAGGGCAAAGCAGGCAGAATAGCCATGAATAGAAGGAGGCTGGATGGTGGGCAACATGCCCTGCAGGATAACCAGTTGTATTCTGGTTTGGAGCGGGAGGTTGGGGTATGTCTGGTTGGGAAGGGGACATAGCCAAAGCTGTATCAAGTGGGGTATGCCAAAGATGGGTTACACATAAGAGGGCGCCCAGAGTGGGCGCTCGGCTGTTAGGGGTGGGGCGGCGATGCGTGGTTGTCATCTGGTGGGGATCATATTGACACTCGTGCTGGATCGGCAGTTAGTGTCGCGGAGAGAGAGAAGGCGTAATGAGGGCTTTGGATAGGGGAGCATTGGGGAAGTCAGTATTGTTCTGGGGGTGTGGGGAGGGAATGTACATGGTGGTAAAGATGAGTGTGGCCAGTGTGGGGAGGTGAAGGGGTGGTGGAGAGACACAGGAGGTGAGATGTATCGTGGGTTGGGGGCGGTGGTTCAGGGATGAGGGGAGGGAAATCAATATGTTTGCAAAACAAGGGAGGATAGAGGAAGAGGGACTGTTTGTGTTTCTAGTTTGATAGTTTTAATAGTTGTTTCTATGTTCACAGATGCAATGAATGTTGTGTGTCATAACTCTAAAATACAGTGTAAATAGGGTTCAGTGGCGCGGGCTGACTGCTCTGACATTCTGGATTGTGGTGCTTGGATGTTTAAAAGTGGAGGACACAGAGAAATACAAAGGGGAAATCATGGCTAATACACAAAATATTAATGTTATTTCATGGAATGTAAAGGAGATAGCAAGTCTGGTAAAGAGAACATCGCTCATGACTGCCCTTAAAAGAGTGGGGGCACAAGTGGCCCTGTTGTAAAAAACCCATCTCCCAGATGTGGAGCATGCTAAATTGGCACGGAATTGGGTGGGGAAATGTTATGCTGCCTCTTATTCTTCCCATAAGCGGGGGAGTGGCAATCCTCGTACACAAAAGCCTCCCCTTTGAAGTTAAAAAGGTAGTTAAAGACCCTGGGGATGGGAGGTACGTTTCTATTTCTGGAATCTTACGAGGGGAACAGATTACATTTGGATGTGTTTATGCTCCGGCAGTGCATGAGCCGCAGTTTTATGTGTCTTTGTTGGACTTGCTTATTAAGTAGCAATTTCCGGAGTTAATCCTAGGGGGAGATTTTAATTGGACAATGGATGCTAGTATGGACCATTTAGAGGGAAAGGGGAGAACATGTGAAACAATGTGCCAGTGGCAAATAGGGCTTGCGGACCTGGATTTGGTGGATGGCTGGCGTACAGCCAACCCAGGAGTCAGAGAATATACATTTTACTCTAATCCACACAAGACCTGGTCTCGCATTGATTATATATGCCTGGGAATTGGTGTGATAGAATCCAAGATGTCTCACATGGCCCTATCCACATATCTGACCATGCTATGGTGGTTTTGAAATGATGTAGTGGCAGGAGTAGGGAGGGGCTTCCACAATGGAAATTCCCCACGTAAATGGTTAAAAACAAAGAGTTTAAAGAATACCTGGAGGAGCAGAGGCGGTGTTACGTGGAGACAAATACTGACCCAGAAATATCTAAGGTTATTTTTTGGGAGGCTGGGAAAACTTTTATGAGGGGGGCTGTTGTGTAGTATATGGCTAGAGTGAAGAGGCAGAAATGGGAAAAGAGGGAGGACCCGGAGTGGCAGTTAAAAAGCATGGAGAAACGAGTGGCAGGAGGGGAGCAAGAAGCGGCAAGGTTACTGGCAACAGCAAGGGAAGCACTGAACGCATTGCTTAGAGAGGAGGTGGGAAGGAATTGGTTCTACTGCCAGCATCAGGTATTTGAATGGGAGAACAAGCCAGGTCCACTATTAATGTGATTAATGGGCGGGGGCAGATGTGCAACACGCATTCTGGGGGTCAGGGATAGGGAAGGGCTATTGTCTCAGGAGTCAAAGGATATTAGGGGTTGTTTCAAAACTTTCTATGAACAACTATACTGGGCAGAATATAAAGGTAAAGAGGCACAGATACAGGATTTCTTAGAGGGTCTATAGTTACCTCAAGTCTCAGAAACACAGAGGGAACAGTTGAGTCAACCAATTACTAGAGCAGAAATTCTAGGGGCTATTAAAGGAATAATGCACGACAGGGTGTGTGTCATGCTGGGATAACGTCACACCTGGGGTGATTGGACGCGAGGCCACAGGCCGAGTGTGATCAATCACCCCAGAAGTGACGTTATTCCAGCATGACACACACCCTGGAGTGCATTATTCTTATTATACAATGGCTTGTTTGTAAAAGAAAAAAAGAAAGAAAAAGAAAAAAAGTCATTTTAAATATATTTTTTTAATTTTGTTTCAATCTGTAGGGATACTAAGAAGAAAAGTAGGTCTGCTTATCTTGGCCACTAGGTGGAGCTCCTACGATTATTGTAGCTCTCACCCTCCAAACAGTCTATGGCTGTGGCTGTCCCACTGAAATGATCTGTCCATTGTGTGAACATTTGTTCTTTGTCCTAGTAATCCCTGCACCCCCACCCCACCCCATACATTTCTCAACCTGTTTCTGTAGCTGTTTCACTATTTGCTAGAAGTTGCATATGTTCTCGTCTCATAAGCCACTCCCCCCACAGTCGGAGCATTATAGTGGCACTTGGGGTATTTGTGTTGTTCTTCTGATACAGCTGCATTTTGTACCGGTAGAAGTAACAGAAAAGAAAGTGTGTAAACTGGAGCAACAGAAGCGCGCAGTCAGCTTCGTCAGTTCGGGCAGCGAGGAGAGCTGAAAAGTGAAGCCGTTTCTCAAAGCACATGGTCAGCTCAGTCAGTTCATGGCGTGCTGAAAAATGAAGACATGGCAGTAACGATGTTATTGGAATGTCCGCTGCATTCAGATGTTTTTCTTTTGTAAGTGAACATTTGTATAATGTTTCTAATTCACGTCTGTAAATGCCATGAGCAGGATCAAGTCTTTGCTTGGTGAAGCTGCTCGGTTCGGGGTGATGGGATAAATTCTTTGTCTGCCGCAGTGTTGATTTTTCTGTGGGAGACTGAGGTTCCGTAAAGTTATTGTTCAAGGTGCTTGTGAACTGGGGGGCGGTGTGTGAAGTCTGTGGCGAGGGTGGGCGGGTGCTGGAGTTGTTACTTTGTGCTGGTCTTTTGGAAAGCGAGTAATGCTGAAGCTGCTCGTAGGCAGCAGAATTATGTTTTTTTTCTTTTCAGTGCGGTCGTAAGTGTGCTGGCACTAGAGCCATGATGTTATGCCAGGATAACATCACGGCTCCAGTGCCAGGTTGACCAATCGGAGGCTAACATTTTTCTTTGCCATTGTATAATAGAAATTGAAGCAGGGGAAAGCTAGTGGCCCAGATGGCTTCCCAACTGAATATTATAAGGTGCTGGGGGGTCAGTTGGTGGATACATTATATGAGATCTTCACAAAGGAGGAGGGAGTGGAAATACCCAAACTACCTGAAACCTACTATGACTCCACTATATGCTTACTGCCCAAACCCGGAAAGGATGAGAATGGATGTGTAGTATATAGACCTATATCCCTGCTGAATAGTGACTTGAAAATACTAGCAAAAGTTTTGGCCACCAGGTTGGAGGGCGTTTTGCCGGATCTGATTCACCCAGACCAAACCGGCGTCATTAAAGTTCACCAATCGTATCATAACATGCGTAGGTTACTTAAAGTTATCTGAAAGGCCAGCCAAGGGCAGGAGAAGGTGGGAATTGTAACAGTGGATGCCAAAAAAGCATTTGACAGAGTGGAATGGGACTACCTATTCGAGGTGATGGCCCGGTTTGTTCTGGGTGACACTTATGTGGTATGGGTTAGGGCAATGTATGAGAAACCCAGAGTGAGAATTTTGGTGAACTGGGCCTATCAAAGCAATTCACTCTGGGAAGAGGGATGAGACAGGGGTCCCACTGTCATCCCTCCTGTTTGCCCTCGCGATTAAGCCACTGGCAGTTGCAGTGCGCTAACATGAGCGGGTGGAGGGGGTGGTGGGGGCACGGAGTTCCGTGCACAAAGTTGCTCTGTATGCAGACAACATGCTTTTGTTTGTTTGGAATCCGCAGAGATCCATGGTCCCACTGCTTTCCCTCATAGACGAATTTGCCAGTTTTTCTGGTTACAAGATCAACCTGGAGAAGTCTGAGATTATGTGTTTCCCAGAAGGAGGCAGAGAAGTGGAGCAATTAGGGCTCAAGATGGTACAGACCAGTTTCACATACTTAGGGGTACGCGTGAGTTGGGGACTTGGTGCCCTATATAATCTGAATTATCTCCCATTGATCAAGACCATCATGGCTGATCTTAAGAGATGGGCGCAGCTCCCGATCTCATGGTTAGGGAGGATCAGTCTGATTAAAATGAATATCCTCCACCGGATCCTGTATCCAGTGCAGATGCTGCACCTGGGACTAACTAAGGGGATATTAAAAGGGTGGAAAGAATGTTCTCAGAGTTTATATGGAGGGGGGAAAAGGCAGAGAATTAGTCTGCAAAGGCTAAAAACTGAAAGGAATAGAGGGGACCTAAATTTTCTGGATCTGGGCAACTATTACTTAGCAATCCAACAGCGGTACATGGCAGATTGGGACATTGACCTTTGGTGACTAGTTGGGTGAATCTAGAGCAGATGGGAGCCCCAGGGAGACTCAATGCATATTTACATAGCAAAGGGTTGAGGGCGTATAGAGCAGTGGATAACCACAATCCAATGGTGGAAGCAGTGTTGGAGGCCTGGGGATGGCTTAAAAGGCAAAGAGTGTTGGGCCAAGGGGAAACGCTACTGCCAGTGGCATTGAACCCATTCTTCTTACCTGGATTTAGAAGATTGAGGTTTCAAAGCGTGGGAGAAAAGGGGACTAAGCAGCGTAGGCCATTTAGTGGTAAAGGGAGCACTGTGCAACTTTGAGATGGTAAAACAAAGTCTCCAGTTAGAAGAGCAACATCTGTACAGATATATGCAGATATGTACAGATATAAAGCATTCGATACTGTTTAGCATCCTCTTTTGCTCTCCACCCTCGACCTAATAGGCTTTGCCTCAGGACCTGTTTCCTGGTGCACCAGCTATCTCTCCGCCCACTCCCAATGTGTGAAAGTCAACGGTACTCTCTCTGAAACATGCCCCATTCGCTCTGGGGTGCCGCAGGGCTCAATTCTTGGACCCCTACTATTCTCACTCTTTCTTAACTCCCTACCCAGCAGTTGTACGGGTAAGATGCTTCTCTATGCTGATGATGCTGTTCTCGTTGCCTCCCACAACGACCCCATGCTGCTACAGAACTCCCTCCAACTGGTCTTTGACTCTGCAGCTACCTGGTTCACTGAGCACCGACTTGTTATCAACCTTAAGAAAACAAAAATGATGTCTTCTCCCACCCCCAAATAAGTACAGCAAGTTTCTTTAGCTGTCCACTCCACACCAATCCGTCATTGACCAGGTGCAGTCCTATAAATATCTTGGTATAACCTTTGACCCTGCACTTTCATTCCATGGACATATATCTGCCCTAAATTCTGTCGCCAACTCACGGCTAGGCATTCTTTACCGGCACAAGAATGCCTCCCTCCTGATGCACTCTGCCTGGCTGTCACCTCCTCTGTCATGTCTCTCATTGACTATGGCCTTCCGTCTATGGCTCAGCAGATCAGACTGCCCTCAACAAGGTTCGCTTCACAGTTAATAAGGCCTGCAGACTTATCACTGGTGCTCCCAGACTCACTCACACATGTGAGCTGTACACCCTGGCTACCCTACTCAACCTGGAAGAGCGACTCATGTATCAGACATGCCAACTCACCTTTAAAGCCCTGTGTGGCCTATCCCCATAGGCCTATCCAACTCCATTCGCCGTACTGCACCGACCCTGATCACGCTCGTCAAAGAGCTACCTAGTTATTCAAGAGCCAGGACCTCTCTCAAGGTCAGAGGGCTGCCCCACCCGTGCGCCCACTGGTATAACTCCCTCCTGCCAGTGTCTCAAACTCACTAACCTTAGCTTGCTTTAAGCCCAGGCTCAGAAACTTCCTGCTTAGCTCTCGCAAATGCAACTGCCACTAGCCTAGTGTAAAAAAAAAAATGAAAAAATAAAATATATTCTCTGTTTGACAATGCTCACTGAGCGGCCCCCTTCCTTTCCCTACTAATTCCTCCTCCCTATCTCCTCCCTTCTACCCCCACCAGCTCTCCCCCGACCATAAGTTTTGCACCTTTTGTTATCTTTTGCTTCGTTGGAGATTGTATTCTATTGTAACAAAATTTTAATTGAACTGTAACTTTTTTGTTTGTAAGTACTGTGTCCCTTGTACTACTGTTCTGATGTCCTCTTTGTAACGAGGTACCTTTGTAAATGAGCCTCTGGCTCAAAGGTTTCTAAACTGATGTTTAACTAAATAAATAATATGCAGGTACGTGCCTTTGTGGGTAGACTGGATAGAAGGAATCATGATAGCCTTCAACCTGATCCAGTAGAACAGTTAGTGTACCAGGCAAAAAAAGATCCTAAGGGCTTCCTGGGAAAAGCTGCTAAGCAAGGTAAACAGGTGCTACCAGATATGACAGGAAATACAAAGGTTTTAAGGGAAAGAGACTTGAGGCAAAGTATATCTGAGGAGAATTGGAAGGTGGTGCTCCACATGCCAGAAGGTATAATGGTATGCAATAAGTTTAAAGAGGCCTGCTTTAAGTTTTTGCACAGGCTTTACTATCCCCCTACTTCTGTGCATAAAGCACAACCCCTGATTTCTCCCTTGTGTGGTCGGTGTGGGACAGAGCGGGGTACCTACATGCGTTGTTTCTGGACTTGTCCAATATTAATGAAATTCTGGGAGGATGTAGTGGGGGAGGTGGCCCAGATAGCAGGTAAACCATTAAGGAGCGACCCACTGCTGTGTCTGTTCGTGGTGGAGGTGGTAGAGGATGAGGAGTGGACCTCACTTCCCAGGTGGATGAGAACATTGTTTATAGTGGCACGCCACTGCATTCAGAACACATGGGTATCCCACATCAAGCCCACTGTGTTGCAGTGGCACCAGCTAACAATGCGCACTCTAGCCTTGGAAAGATTAACATTGGTTGTAAGAGACAGGGAGGGGGCATTCCTACGGGGATGGACCCCCTTTCTGGCCTCTCTAAGTGTGGCAGAGGAGATGATGCTGAGGACTGGTTTGGGCTTGTGATGTAGGGGATACTGCTTTCAAGTATTAGTTCCACTCATTGGAGAGCTAAAGCACTTAAATCTCCAGGTGGATGAAAGTGGTGATAGCTTATGAGAACCCCATGGTGATGATAATGTAATGTACTGTTAGGATATAGGGAGAAAATGGCTGGATTAACTGTATTCGATCGATTGCATCTGTATGTTTGCTCACTGTTTGTTTGTATATGTCTACCTGTTGTTGTGTGTACTATATACCTGAAAACTGAATAAAAAGATTATTCAAAAAAAAAAAAAAGAGGTCACTCTATCGAGTTCCTGGAGATTCCACCTTCAGACCCTACAGGAAGGTCATTTTACCCATCTGGTCAGATCCCCATCGTCCACCAAGAGATCCAGGCCCTGCTACAAAAAGCGGCCATAGAACCCGTTCCTCCAAATCAACTAGGAAGGGGATTCTACTCCCATTTCTTCCTAGTACCAAAAAAGACAGGGGATCTGCGACCTATCCTGGATCTCAGCACGCTCAACCTCTTTGTAGAGTACAAGAAGTTCCACATGCTGACTCTTCAGGGACTCTTGCTCCTGCTCCCGTCAAACACATGGCTGTGCTCCCTGGATATGCAGGATGCTTACCTTCATGTCCCCATCCTCCCAGCTCACCGCCGCTTCTTTCAATTCTTCTTTTTCCGGGAGAACCATTTCCAATTCAAGGCACTCCCCTTTGGCCTATACTCAGCACCCCGGTTTTCACTAACTGCCTAGTGGTGGTAGCGGCATTTCTTCGCCGCAGGGGCATATATGTGTTCCCATACCTGGACGACTGTCTCTTTTCAGCCCCATCCCCGGACAGCCTGAAAGAGTCTCTCTCCTTCACTCTGGATCTGTTTGCCCAGCTGGGCATCTCTGTCAATCTCCCCAAGTCTAAGCTAGTACCCTCTCAGCACCTCCAATTTATTGGAGTGGTACTGGATACAGTCCAGAGCAATGCCTTCTTACCATTGGATTGAGCCAAGACCTTGGCTTCCCAGGCCACTTTGGTGGCCAAAGCTCGATGGACCACAGCGCACTCGGTGCTCTGTCTTTTGGGTCTTATGGCAGCGGTCATTCCTTCCGTCCACTTGGCCAGACTGCACATGAGGGTTATCCAGTGGTCTCTTCGAGTCCAGTGGGATCAACGATAGGACAACATGAAACAACTGGTCATGATCTCCAGCAGCCTTCAGAAAGACCTCCTCTGGTGGCAGGACCTCACCAACTTGTTGGTGGGAGCCCCCTTTCACTCTCTGGCGCTCTCCCAGACCCTCACCTCGGATGCCTCCGATATGGGTTGGGGAGCCCATTTGGGGGATCACAGAACTCAAGGTTCGTGGTCTCCTCAGGAGCAACATCTTCATATCAACATCCTGGAGACCAGAGCAGTCCTTTGCGCTCTGTGCTCTCTGGGCCATCCAGTCGGTACTCCTCCTGGGAACACTTCTGGTCCAGACAGACAACATGACGACTGTCTGGTACCTCAACAAACAGGGAGGTATCCAGTCATACCCTCTTTGCAGGGAAGCAATGAAAGTATGGTATTGGGCTATTCATCACGGCCTGTTTCTGATAACAGTCCATGTACCAGGTATGCACAATGTCCTGGCGGACAGTCTCAGCCAATCAGTAGCCAGGGCTTACGAGTGGGAACTAAAGCAGGAGGTAGTCGAAGACTTGTTTCTTCGGTGGGGTCGGCCAGATCTAGATCTGTTCGCCTCCCCATTCTATGCAGAACTACCCAACATTTGCTCGCTCATTCACGGGCATGGTGCTTTTTGGTGAGATGCGCTGTCTCTCTCGGACAGGGAGGTTTCTGTATGTGTTTCCTTCCTTTCCTCTCATTCAGAAGGTTCTGTTGAAACTCCAGGCAGAAGGGGCCCACTTGATATTGATTGTCCCTCTGTGGCCCTGGCAGATTTGGTTCCCGCTGTTACAACAACTAGTTCTAGAACCGCTAGTCCTTCTGCCACTGTCTCACGACCTTCTCTCTCAGGAGCAGGGCACCCTGGTCCATCTGAGTCTTCAGTCTCTCCATCGTCATGCGTGAGACTGTCCTGTGGACATAGTGGTTTCTCGGTATGGAGTTTCCTCTTAGGTTGCTCAGGTCCTGGTGGAAGCCAGAAAACCCTCTACCAGATCCACCTACACCGTGAAGTGGAAGAGAATTTCTATCTGGGCCACAGCTAAATGCTTGGACCCTTTTCTTGCTCAGCTTCCCAGGTGTTAGAGTACTGCTTACATCTTTCTGAGTCGGACCTTAGTTATTCCTCTATTAAAGTCCATCTTTCTGCGGTGTTGACCTATCACCTTCTGGTGGAGGGCAAAACCCTAGCACAACTAGAGGTTTCCAAAACTTTCTTGAAGGGTATCCTTCACATTAAACCTCCCGTCCGGAACCCCTGTCCTCCCTGGGATTATAATTTTATGTTGGAGAAACTTACTTTGCCCCCTTTTGAACCGGCAGCAAATTGTGATATGCGCTTCTTGTCGTGGAAGACACTGTTTTTGGTTGCAGTTACTTCAGCTTGAAGGGTCTCAGAGCTTCAGGCCTTTGTTTGCAGAGAGCCTTGTTTGATTTTCCACTGAGGACTAATCCTTCTTTTCTTCCGAAAGTGGTTTTGGAGATGACTTTCAACCAGAGTGTTGAACTGCTGGTCTATTTTCCTCAGCATTCCAACAGGAAGGAATATCTTTTGCACATCCTCGATGTGCATCGGATTTTGAGGTACTTTACCTCCCGGACTAAGGAGGTTTGAAAGTCAAGCCAACTCTTTGTGGCCTTTGACTCCCAGTGCCAGGGTAAGGCCATCTCTAAAAAGACTATTTCTAAGTGGTTGGTGAACTGTATTCACTACACTTACCAGAAATACGGAAGAACCCTTCTGTGGGCAGTTAAAGGCCACTCCGCCAGAAGCGTGGCCACTTCCACAGCTTTTTTCAGGAATGTGTGCACTGTAGAGATCTGTGCAGCGGCCACTTGGTCTTCCTTCCACACCTTCACTAAGCACTACAGTCTGGACATTGCCTCTAGGTGTCGAGCTGGTTTCAGCCTTGCGGTTTTGCAAAGTCTTCTGTCTTAAGGCAGATCCTTAGTTGGCAGACATCTTCCTCCTCCCGGAAACTTGTTTCTGACTCCTTCTTTTTGTTAGACTGCTTGGAATTCAGTCCTATATGTGAAAACCTACTACAGGAACCCTCTCGAAGTAAGATATAGCAGTTACCTAAGAACTTGCCGAACAGTAGATCTTCGAGAGAGGTTCCTGCAGTAGGTCTAGTTTCCCACCCACCTTCCCCCAGCTTCTGGAAATGTTCCTTTTTTATTCTGTCTAGTCCCCCGGTCTAGCCAGGGCACAGGGTTCCAGGAGTTGTTACTCCTTTCTTTCTGCTATCCTCTCTCTAGGTCTCCAGTGGAAAAAAAACTGGAGCAGGCACGAGACCACCCTTTTATAGTCTGGCTGACGTTGCTTCACCTGACTGGGGGGGCAGTCCCCATTGATGATTGCTAGCTACAAGTTTGTGTTCTAACCTGATGCCAGGGGGCACAGTCCTATATGTGAAGACCTACTGCAGGAATCTCTCTCTCGATCGACTGTTACGGTAAGTTCTTACGTAACTGCTATTTCTCCCTTTGGCACACATCTGTGGTGGACATGCTTGCCTCTTGGGAGAACACAAAACTGAGGCTGTTATGTCCCCACGCCCCACAGTCTGAGACACTGTTGGGGGGGCCCTGGACTCCAGGCTTTGTGTACACCTTTTCTCCCTTCCCACTGATCCACAGTGTTAGTAGTCTAGGCCCGAAAAGGCAAGGTGGGGAAGATCCAGATCACTCCAGACTGGCCCTGGCAGTTCAGGTACCTGAATCTCCTCAGCCTCAGTAACAGGCCTCCGTGGTAGTTTCCTCCTCACCCAGACCTGCTGACCAGACAACTGGAGAAGGTCCTGCACCTGGACCTTCGGTCTCTGAACCTCACTGCTTTGTTCCTGAGTGGCTAGAGTTCCAGGTTTTGGGTCTTTCGGAGGATGTGCTCCACATTGTTGAGGCCTCACGAAAAGAGTTGACTTGCTGGTGCTATGCCTTTAAATGGAAAAGGTTTTCCATTTCATGTCAGGGCAAGGAGCTTGATACTCTTACCTGTCCTGTGGCTTGTATTCTTGAGTGCCTCTGGTCCACCTCTCAGCTTGGGCTGCAAGCAGCAACCCTCAAGATGCATCTGGCAGCCATCTCTGTGTATGGGACATGGACTGGCATGTTGAAGGTGGAGCAGGAGAAGGTTGTGAGGTGCTTGTTCAAAAGACAGTCCATAGTTGCCAAACACTCGCAGGTATAGGTTCAGGTGGATAAACGATGCAGCCAACTCCAAATTCCAGTACTGGAAAAAAATGAATTCTAGGGACATGGATGTGTTGTTCTATCCACGCTATCTGGCAGTCCTTTCCCCTTCAAGAAGTGCCAGAAGGTCTTCAAACTGGCTTCTCCCACCCATCCGGGTGATACATATCTTGGCTGTGCCCCATGATGCCAGATCTTCCTTTCCGCTGGAAGAAGCATGTTCCCTTCTTTGTACTCCCGCATTGTAGGCCGTAGAACTTTCTAATGCTTTTGGATTGCTTCAAAGCTTTCACAACTTTTTCAGTTTTCGTCTTCGAGCTTGATTTTCGACCAAACCTCTATGGATAAGTCCACGCCCGGATTTTGACGGTGCCCGTGTGGGCAGAAGATGTCACGTACCGACCCCCATGCCATGTGCGTATACTGTCAGCCATGAACATGATACCCAGGCCTGTGATTTCTGTCGGTCATTTCATGTGACAGTCCTCGAGGACAGTCTTGCCTGCCTCAAATTGGGCTGCCCCGGAGAAACAACACCCACCAGTCAAATCTAAGGGTGCCCAATGGGTAGTCTCCGCGGCTGCGGGGTCTGCTAAACAGCAAGACCTGCTTGCGGCCTTCGAGGAGGAGGTGGCCCGGGCTGCCGCTCACTCCTCTTCGGCTTCTGCTTTCGTGCCGCTTCAGTTGGGCTCCACTTTAATGGGCTCCTTCAAAGAGCTGTGCCAATCCCTCCTGATGAAGGGTTAGGGTCCTTCTGAAAAACACAGCTCTAGATCTCTAAAGGAGTCGTCGTCGTAAAAAGAGAAGACTCATCGTCATCGCTTGTGGGACTGGGAGCGTTCTTGGTCGAGCGCTTCGGATTCTTGTAACTCTCCAGTTTTGACTATGGTCAAAACTGCTGTCTTGGCCGGTAGCTTCACGGAGACCCCGTAGGCCCAGTTGGTCAAGACGCCAGCCGATGATGTGGCCGAGATCTTTCTCCACCCAATTAACTGGTTGTCATCCAAAGAGGCTGATAACTCTTTATTCAGGACTCCGGTCCTGCCTGTGACCGTAGAAGGGGCTGCTTAGTCCATTGACCAGAACCCGTCAGTCACCGACCCAGACCAGGAGGAGCTCCGGCACTCCCCTGGCTCCCTCCGAGATCGCCCGTCGACCCCTTGGCAGCTGAGATTGAGGTCTCAGTCCCCATCCAGTGGGTCGAGTGGTTCCCGCCATCATCGGCGCTCCTGCTGTCAGCGCCATGGGAAGCGGCGCCACCGCTATTCCTCATCTTCGTCCTCCTTAGGTGAGGAGAGGCTTTGGTGCTATGAAGATCGTATGTGGCAACAGTTTGTGCTAGCTGGTACTAAACCGACCCCAGTTTCCACACTGGCTAGCACTTTGGTGTCGCCCGAAAGACTGACACCAACTCCTCCTGTGTGGTCAGTCAAGACCGTTCCTCCCCCAGTGGAGCCAGTCAGAACCATTCCAGTTCAGCGGAAGCCAGCCTCTCCGCCAGTTGTGATGGAGCTGCTGCCCAAGCAGCTGCCGATCGGTGCTCGACCAAGGAGTCTCGGACGGCCAAGGGATTTCCTCATTGGCTGTCGGTCACCATCACACCTGACCATCCGCGGAGGATTGAAGGTGACTCAGGCGGTCGGCCACTTTATGTGGACTCCTCGGAGTCAGAAGATTCCTCCCTGCTCTCCTGTTCGGTCAACGAGGAGTCCGTGGGGGACCTATCAACGGAGGAGGAGTCCTCTTCCTTCATGGGCATCATCCATCTCATCTCCGAGTCCATGGAGATTAAAATGGAGCCCGTTCAGAAGCTGGCTCGCTATCCCCTTACAGAGATTCTGGACAAAGGGGACTCTCTGATGGAGGCTTTTCCAGTGGCCCGAGGCCATTGTTGGCCCAGCCCTGGGGCTCTGACAGTGCCCCACATCCTGCCCTGTACCCTCTGCCTGGTTGGCTCGCAATTATGTGGTGTCCATCGGTACCCTCTTTGGTTTCATGGAACACCCCTCAGCTGAAGGGTTGTTGGCCGACTCCGTGTTTCAGTTCCTGGGCACTATCGAGGACATCGACAAGCAACTGGACAAGGAGTCCAAGAAATTGGACCATGTGGCTCCTGTGGGGGGCCAGCTCTGCCATTTCCTTTCTGCCTGGTCCGCTATCAGTACAGACAGGTGGGTTCTAGAAGTGGTGGGTCAGGGTCTGCCTCTGGAATTCATGCTGTCCTTACCGAGCCCGTGCCCCATGGGAGGACTTGGTATCCGCAGACACTCAGTCAGCTGTTCGAGAAAAACATAGCCCCTCTCCTCCGCAAGGAGGTCATGGACAGAGTAATGGATCCTCCGGAACTCCCAGGGTTTTTCTCCAGGTACTTCCTGGTGCCAAAACGGACGGGGCGCTGGTGCATCATTATAAATCTGTATGACCTGAACAAGTTCCTCAGGTCGTGCATCTTCAGGATGGTAACTCTGTCTCAGATCATACCATTTATAGAGCAAAACATGTGGTTCTGCTCCCTGGATCTTCAGAACATGTTCTTTTATGTCCCGATCCATCCATCCCACTGAAGGTTCTTCTGCTTTCGAGCCAAGGGAACCCTCAACGAATTCCAGGCCATGCCATTCGGCCTCTCCTCGGCCCCCAGGGTCTTCGCCAAAAGCATGGCAATGGTAGCAGCTTACCTGAGACGCCGAGGGATCCAGGTGTACCCCTACCTGGATGACTGGCTGATCACAGGTCCCTCCAGGCAGGAGGTGGAGTGGTCCAGGGACCTGGCCTTCCAGACCTACACCTCCCTTGGCCTCCTGGTCAACGAGGACAAGTTGGAACTCATGCCCTTGCAGACGATCAGCTTTATTGCAGCAGAGCTCGACTCTTGCCGAGCCAGAGCCTGGCTCCCAGCGGACAGGGTGGAGGTCCTCTCCTCCTTTGCCCGATCATTTCGGGTTGGTTAATTGCACCCTGCCCGGGACTTCCTGCACCTTCTGGGTTACATTGCAGCCTGCACCAGCATGGTCTGATGGGCCCATTGGAATATGCGCTCCCTGCAGTGGAAGCTGGACAGCCAGTGGTCTCAGTGCATAGGTCACTTCGACCAGCTTGTCACTGTGACCCAGAAGATGTGGGATGCCCTCCAGTGGTGGCTAGTCCCAGAGCATCTGCAGAAAAGGATCCCGTTTGACCGCCCCAAGCCGACAGTCATCCTGACAACTGACGTCTCTCATATGGGCTGGGGTGCTCATCTGGGGGAACACAGAGTTCATGGGCTCTGGACTCCCAAGGAGTCATGATGGCACATCAACCTGCTGGAGCTCCAGACAGTTCGGGTGGCACTGACTGCATTCGCTCTGCATAATCGGGTTCGGGTGGTCCAAGTCCAGATGGACAACACCACTACCATGTACTGCCTTAACAAACAGGGTGGGGCACACTCCCTGCCTTTGTGCAAGGAAGCTCTCCACATATGGACCCTCTTGCACAGCCTGGAGGAGGATCTCCCAGCCATCCATGTGATAGGAGCCTCCAGTCAGCTGGCGGATGCCATCAGTCTGGTAGGCGAGGTGTCTCACAAGCGGTCTTTCCGTCCGGAGGTAGTTCACAGCCTGTTCTCTCAGTAGAGTACCCCTCAGGTGGAGCTGTTCGCCTTCAGGGAGAACACAAAGCTGAGGCTGTTCTGTGCCTGCCCCCCTCAGCAGGGCTCACTGCAGGTGAATGCCTTCTCGAGGCCTTGGACCCCAGGCCTCTTCTGTGCCTTCCCTTGATCCGCAAGGTGCTGCTCAAGGCCAGGCAGGACAAGGCATGGGTGATGCTGGTGACCTGGACTGACCATGCCAGTTTTGGTACCCCGACCTCCTCAGCCTCAGCAACAGGCTCCTGAGGTGTCTACCATTCCGCCTGGACCTGCTCCCCATCAGTCAGGGGAAGGTACTCCACCTGGACCTTCAATTCCTGCACTTGACAGCCTGGTTCCTGAGTGCTAAAGCTCCAGGCTTTGGGTCTCTCCGAAGATCTCCTAACCATGGTGGAGGCATCTAGAAAGGAATCAACCAGAAAATGCTATGCCTTCAAATGGATGAGATTCTCCATTTGGTGTCAGGGCAAGGGGCTGGACCCCTTGACCTGTCTGGTGGCCAGCATTTTGGACTACCTGTGGTCCCTCTCCAAAGGGGGCCTTCGGTCGATGACCATTAAGGTGCACCTGGCAGCCATCTCTACTTACTGGACGCGGGCTGGTCAGCAGTCAGTTGCACAGGAGAAGGTGGTCTGGTGCTTTTTCAAAGGCTTAGATTATATTTCCCCTCTGGTGCATAAACCACCATCACCGTGGGACTTGTTGCTGGTTTTGGCAAAGCTCATGGGCAAGCCATTCAAACTAATGCACAGGTGTGACATATCTCACCTGTCGTGGAAGACCACCTTCTTGGTTGCTGTCACATCAGCCAGAAGGATTGGGTAGCTCCAGGTGCCTTCAGTGGAGTCTCCTTACTTGGTCTTCCACAGGGACAAGGTTGTCCTGTGCCTCAACCTGAAGTTCCTCCTGAAGGTTGTGTCAGAGTTCCACCTTAATCAGGTGATTCTTCCTGAGTCACATATCGGAGGTCGAGCACAGGCTCCATACTCAGGACCTGAGGTGAGTGCTCGCTTATTACATAGAGCACACGGATGGAGTTTAGGTAGAGGTTTGCCAGCTGTTTTGTCACCTACGCTGAAGCCGCACCTGGCAGACCTGCAGCCAAGCAGACGATTGGCAGGTGGATCACTTCCTGCATTGATATCTCCTATAGGTTAGCAGGTAGCGAGCCTCCCAGTGGTCTAAGGGCTCATTCCACCCGTGATATTGCTGCGTCGGTGGCTGCTTCTAGGGAAGTCCCTATTCAGGAAATCTGCAGGGCTGCTGCCTGGAAGTTGGCACACACCTTCATTTCCCATTACCACATTGACTTCGAGTCACACCGGGATGCTGGTTTTGGGGCCTCAGTTCTCCAATCTCTGTTTCCTAAATAGGGTGTGTGTGCCTTGCCTCCCTCCTCCCGGAGAACTGCTAGGAGTCTACCAGATAGTGTGGCTAGAACAATATATCCATGTCCCAAGAAACACAGGTTACTCAACTTTAACAGAAGGTCTTCCACGGAATGGTCTCTTGCAGTAAGTAATTACTTTTGGGAGTTCCCAGCAGAGGACGCTGTGACACGGCAGCTCTTTTTTTTTTTTTTTTTTGGTATAACATTTTTTTTAAGATTTTTCGTGTGTGACATAGCCAGACATATTTGTTACACAGTACAGGTGTATTTCCAGTGATGTTACAATTCATTTCTTGACAAATTGCCTACATATCAGATGACTATAACAATTTCTCAAAAATCTGTTCCTCTCCTTTCAGTTCTCACAGCATTTTATCATACCTGAAATGATTTCTGTAGTTCATGTTCACACATATAATAAACCAGAAGAAAAGAGTGCCATTTTTACAATTTAGTATTTCTTTTAAGGCAGTGTAAAAGTTTATCTCCTTGATTAACTAAAGAAGATAAAAAAGAAACCCAAAGAGAAGAAGGTAGAATGGTTTAAATATAAAGTGAATTATATATAACTATGTTAAGTCAAGTTAAATTAAGTTGATATCGTCTGTGCACTTTATTATCTAGAGGCATTTCAGATTTCAATTAATTGTGTTCTTTGTTATCTAGAGGCATCTAGGAGTTCAATAGTTATGTAGCATCTGTAGAAAGGAGATGTAATAAAGGAGTTTATGCTTTCTGATAAATGTCTCCTGTGTCTTTAATATTTTCATGTTAAACTTCCTTCTGTAGAACAACAGCCAACTGCCAGGGATATGGTATAGGAATCCCCCACCCCATGTATCCAGGAGTTCTCTTCCTTTCCCCTGAGGGAATATGTCAGCCTGTCAGTGGAGAGGTTCAATGGCTAAGTTTTTCCATTGGGACACTGTTGGGGTATGGTTCGTTATCCACAAGTTTTGTATTCCCTGTCTAGCAATGACCAGGAGGATTCTGATCCATCTGGGTATAAATTCTATTCTTCTTCTTCCTGATCAGAGATCCCCAGCAGCAGAGAGCATGAGGAGAATTTCACTGTTTCTCCCCACCTCCCCATTTTAATAAGTTCTCCCCATATGTCCTTCCAATATTGTTGGATTCCTGCGCAGTCCCAGTAGTAGTGGATAATTGTACCTCTGGCTTCCTCACATTTCCCACGAAGGGGAGAGATCCCCAGGCAAAAACTATGCACAATGCTCGGGGGACAATACAGTCTGTGTAATAACTTGTATTGTAGTTCTGTAAATGTGTTGCATAAGAGCAAGCCCACGTGAGTGCCAAGGATCATCTCCCAGTTCTCACTCGAGATCCCCAGCTGTAGGTCTTGTTCCCACTTATGTTTGACCTTTTGTGTTTCTCCCTGAAAGTAGGATCTATCAAATTTTGCTACCCTCCCAATAAGTCCTTTTTCATTGTTCCTTGCCCCCATAATTAGTATCTGTTTCCCACATAGAGGGTTCCAGGTCTATTGCTCTACCTAACTTTTTCCAGTAATTCCTTATATGAAAATATCTGAACAGGTGAGAAGAAGGGACATCTAAAGCATTTTGGATGGTTTGAAAAGTGCATAGCTCCCCTCTCTTTATTAAGTCACCTATACACCGAATCCCTTTTCTCTGCCACTCCACAAACCCCTCATCTTCTAACCCAGGCAAGAAATATGGATTGTTGGCTGTTGGCACAAGGAGAGTATTGACATGATTTATGTTTTGTCGTTTTTTTATCTCTCTCTCTCTCCATGCTTCCAAGCTGGTCACTACCAGTGGATTGGGGCTTACCAGAGCCTTATAAGCTCTTAGCCCATTCTCTCCTAGATACGCCAAAATTCTCCCTGGGCTGTCTTTTTCTTCTAAGTCTAGCCGGTTTGCCGCTTCACCTCTGTTGATCCAATTGTGGATATATCGAAATTGTGTGGCCAAATAATACCCTTTAATGTCCGGAAAATTTAATCCCCTTTCATGTTATTAGCCTTTTAATCTTGCTAGACTAATCATTGGCCTCCTGCCCTGCCAGATAAAGTCGGCAAATCCCCACACCAATTGTTTTAAGTCTTTTTTATTTAATCCCCAGGGTAACATTTGTGTTGCGTATAAAATTTATGGTAGCACATTCATTTTTATGTTGCTTCACACGCATGTGCAAAAAACATAGTGCCATCATCCGAGTTTTCGGAGGTGTGTCAGCCCGTCTTCCAATGCAGTCAGTGTGTTTGCAGGCGCGGCCCCAGTTCCCCAATCACTGCTGCAGCTGTCTATGACAAGCTGAAAATGCAGTGGCATACAGTTGAAAGGGAGAGCTCCGCTTGAGTGAGCAGAGCTCTCCCTCCCCCCCACACACACACACGCCGCACGCACGCACACTGCATGCTCATGCGCCTTCCCCTCACTGTACGGCCGACGGGGGTGCCCAATCCCCGTCGGCTCCACGCCCCCCCCAAAGCATCCAGGTGCCACGCTGGGAGCCCACCCCAGCGTGGCAAAATCATGTTATGGCCGACGGGGTGCCCAATCCCCCATCGGCTCCACTGTCTCTCCCAATGCTGTCACCGACGGGGTGCCCAATCCCCATCGGCTCCACTGTCTCTCCCCAGTACAGGGTGCCACGCTGGGAGCCCACCCCAGCGTGGCAACAGATGCCATGGCCGACGGGGTGCCCAATCCCCTGCGGCTCCACCCCCTCAGCCATCCTTCTGCCACGCTGGGAGCCCACCCCAGTGTGGCAAACATCCCGCATCATCATTTAAAAAACCTGTAAAGAAAAAATGGTCCACACAGTTTCCCTGCTCCCCCACAACCCGCACCCACCCACTGCTCATCCCGCCTCCCCACCCCCCCTCACCCCATACTTACCTCCAGAGTCTGGCGCGACGATCTTCGGTGGACCCGGAACACGTCTGCACTCTTCAAAGCCGACCGCGAACTGAGGTAATGCCGGTAAGCTGTATAATGGGGTAGATAGGGTTTTTTCAACTTTGTTGCATATCTCAGGCATTTTTTGAATTTTGCACCAAATTTTCAACATGGGATTTTTGGGACCCCTCCTCATGAATTCTTGCACTGTCATGGTTTTCACGGGCCGAAGGGTGATTTCACGAGCCACCGCAAAATCACCTTTCTGAACGAATTAATGAAACGACACTGCCAGTGTTCATAAGGTGGGCTCAAAAAGCCTATTTTGGAAAATTTGGTGGAAAAAATTCTTAAAAATGACTGTTTTACGAGCGTGCGTTGCACAGTTCCTATGCACGCTCGTAAGTTCGAGAATTTTCAATATTTTCACTCCAGATTTTGAGCATTGCCATTTTACCACACCTTCTTATGAGCAGTATACCTGTCATTTTTCACATCTCACTCAAAGTGTGTTTCCGCCTATGTAGCGCACAGTGGCGCAGTCGGTGTGCGAAATCAATGTACGGGACACATTAAGAAAATCACAGTGACACTGTTCATGAGCAGAGGTCTTAAAATGGTTATGTTGAAAATTTGGTGAAAAAATTCCTAAAAATGACTATTTTACGAGCGTGCATTGCGCAGTTCCTACGCACTCTCGTAAGTTCGCGAATTTTCAATATTTGCACTCCAGTGACTTCCAAATTCCTAAACAGCACATAGAAGCAAGCAACATTCGGCATTGACAAATGCTTGTTAGGAGATTAATCCTGCCCAGCTCTCCACCTGTGTAAGTCCTTAAGAATCATTTCTATAATTGGTATGTAGTTCAATTTATACATCCCCTGTAAGTCTCTGCCCGCCTTTATTCCCAGGTAAGTGAAGGCATCCTTCACAGTTCTTAAGCCCCATGATTTCTCCTCTCTTCCCTTATTTGTTTTTAAATGCATTATTTCTGATTTATTAATGTTAAGCTTGTAGCCAGAGAATTTGGCAAAAGCCTCTATAGTTTCAAGTATAGGGGGGATCGATTGCTCAGGGTGCGTCACCAACAGGAGGATGTGATCGGCATATAAAGTAATGACATGTGTCCTGCCTGCTCCTCCTGGTATTCCCCTAATCCTGGGGTCCTTCCTAAGTTTGATAGCCAGTGGTTCTGTAGCCATTGCAAAGAGCAGGGGGGGAGAGAGGGCAACCCTGTCGCATCCCCCTTTCTAGAGTGACCGCCTCAGATACTGACCCATTAATAAGGATTCTGGCAGTGGGTGTTCTATAAAAGGCTTCTACTAGTTGGATAAGTTTCTCCCCACCCCAAATTAAGCTAATATATTCATCGGGTATTCCCATTCAGTCCTGTCAAAGGCCTTTTCGGCATCCATAGACATAACACATGTTTGATCTTTTGCTTTAGAGCCCCAGTGAATTATATTCAGCAGTTGTCTGATGTTATAATAGGACATTCTGCCCTGTATGAAGCCTGTTTGATCTGTATGTATAATGGAGGGTAAGATTTCCTCTAGTCGAAACGCTAATATTTTAGTCATGATCTTAAAATCATAATTTAATAAAGAAATGGGTCATATGAGGTGCACTCTGTGTCATCTTTATTTGGTTTGGAGATAACGCAGATATTGGCTTCGCAGCAAGTTCTGGGTAGTCCTCTCTCCCCCTCCTCGCCTCCTCCAAAACATCTCTAAGGGGGGCAGCCACCTCCTTTCGGAGCTCTTTATTATAATCACTTCCTAACCTGTCTGGTCCTGCTGCTTTACCTCTCTTAAGCGTCCCAATTGCCTGCATCACCTCCTCAATCGTAATCTTGCTTCCCAGTCTAGCTCTCTGGTGTTCATTAAGCCGAGGTAGGGTTAGTCACTCCATAAATCTATCCATAGCATCTTTCGTGCCTTTACATTCAGCTTTATATAATGCTTCATAGAATTATTTAAAGCGTGCCTTTATGCCTCTCTCCTCATGTATTAAGATTCCTGTTCTATCTCTGATGGCTACTGTTCATTTTGTAGTTCTGCTTCCCTTCATTAATTTCACCAACAAGGTGCCGGGTTTGTTCCCCCCACTCATATATTCTCTGTTGTGCAAAGAATAATTTTCCCCGCGCTTCCTCCGTCACATTTAAATTTAGGGCATCTCTTACAGTATACAATTCTTTCTTAAGGGTGGAGTCTCCCGTCTGTGCTATTAATTTTTCTAATACCCTAACCCTCTCTAATTCCTGTTGTTTCTTTTTTCGGTCCCGTTTAATTCTTGCTGTATAGCCTATTATGACCCCCATATAAAGGCCTTACTGACTTCCCAGTATGTGCCTACTGAGTCAACCGATCCCTTGTTCATGGTTTCAAATTCCTTCCATTGTGTTTGGAGGAATTGCTTAAATTCTTGTTTGGCCAGTAGGTAAGTCGGGAATTGCCACGTCCCTCCTCCCTCCCCTTTGTGGACCAGGTCTACCTCCATTTGGACCATAGCATGATCCGATTAAAAAAAAAAATTGGACTATGGGTCACCTTCTTTACCCTAGGGTAAAATACAAATACGTAGTCCAATCTGGACCATGTACCATGAGGGTTCGAGTGAAACATGTACTCCCGAGTACCAGGATTTGCCACCCTCCAAGCATTGACTAGGTCAAGATCCCCCAGGCCCTGTTGTCACTGTTTTACAGAGGATCCCAATTCTCGTGCCTGAATAGTCCAACTTTGGGTCTATGACTTAGTTGAAATCCCCTGCAAGGATCAAATTAGGAAATTGTTCCTTGATCATCAGATCCAGCATCATTTGGTAGAACTCTGGATCAAGCACTGCCGGCACATAAACATTTCCCAACGTGACCTCCTTCCCCTGTATTTTCCCCACTACGAACACATAGCGTCCCTCCATTGGGTCTCTGACCGTGCGAATATGCTCAAAGGGAAGGCCTTTGTGCAGAAGAATCACCACTCCCCTCTTATGGGAGCTGTATGAGGACGCATGGCAGGCCTCAACCCACCCTCCAGCCAACTTTCCATGTTCTTTATGTGTCAGATGTGTTTCTTGTAGCATGGCTATCATCGCATTCTGTCTTTTGTGTGCTATCAAAATCTTAGCTCTCTTAGCAGGTGATGTAAAACCCCTTACGTTCCACGAAATGATGCTACAATGGTGGGGCCTAGCCATGGTCTCTTCCAACGGTCATCCTATATTGCCCCACATACCCATATTGGGTTAAATCCAGATTCCTCTCTCCTCTTAACTCTGTATATTGTTTAAAGCACAGCCTTGCAAAGTAAGAAAATATATCAAAAAACTTGATTGACATCCATGAACAATAACTATTCTGGGGCGAACATTAAGCCCAGCAATAACAAGTTAACAAATGAAACTACATGTGTATCCAGTTTTCAAGTTAAAGTAATTTAATGTACTGAAATTCGTATGTCAGAATCCCCGATGCCCCCCTCCCTCCTTACCCTCTTTCTTAATCCCTTTATATTTCCATTGCATTTGTAGTCAAAGTTCTCTTCCTCCATATTCTTTTTTCCTTTCACATTTATTCCCCGGTCATTGCTCAAAAACATCAAATCGCATTTCCTCATTGCAGGACATCGTGTCCAGAAGCATCCACTTCTATTCCGAGAGGCTTATATATCACTAAGAAAATACAAAGTCACACATGCCCCCACAATGCAAAGCATCATGGGCTGCATATGCAATCACCAACTTTAAGCAGAATTGCATGGTGCGAAAGGTGGTGATTTGCATATGCAACATATGATCTTTACGTAAGGCTATGTATGTTTCTTGAAACTGCTTCAACCAAATGCCCTTTGGGGTAACCCTTGCCTCAGTGTTTACGCACAGAGGTCCTTTGTCTTCTATATCCTTCAGCCCCCCCGCTCTATTCATGGGAGCAGCTGTGTCTCAGCACCCGATTCCATATGCATAAGTGATCTGCCTCCTCCCCCCCATCATTTAGGCAATCGCATTTAAAAAAAATAAAAAAATACCCGAAATATCCAGACTCCCCCAAATCAGCAGTTTTCAAGGCCTATGTTCAAGTATCAAGGCATATAGCCCCTGCTCCATCTTGGGAGAGTGCCACGAGGTTAGATTCATGGTATTTGGTGCTCGTATAATTTTGGTGCATTACACCTTCTTTTTTGAGCCCTGAAATTCCCAAGTTACATTCCCTTCATAAGATTAAGCACCCCTTCGTATGTCCATAAAGTCCATAATTCTGGTGATATGGCTACATGCACAGGAGAGGTTTCCTCCTTCGAATGTCAGAACAAACAGTTCCCCCCAGTGAGCTAGGGTAGGTCATGAGAAAAATAAATGAACAAATAAAAGTACCAGGAACACAGATCCATTCTGCATTGTGGCTCTTCTAGCAGTTTTGTACCAGGGACTGCCCACCGATGACATCATCTTCCTGCTTTCTCTATAAGTGTGGGTGGTCCCTGGTATACTCTGTTCATTTTTCCGCTATCTTCAGCTCGCACAGCAGCTAGAACAACTTCTGAAAACTGCAGTCATTGACGAGAAACATCGAAGATTCTACAAAACCGGGGGCTCATCCAACAAGTGCTCCCCCATCTACAGATCTACATTTGTAGACAAACATAGAGCAGGAGTACCCCTCCTCACCCTCTATGTCTTTCTTCCTCATCGACGGCCACCACACCATCAACGATGCCTCTGTATGTTGATGGCTTATAACCATCAACGATGCATCTATGCTCTCTTCGACGGCTACCACCGTCGACGGAGCATCTATATTCTCATCGTCGGCTACCATCATCGATGATGCATCTGTATTCTCATTGACTGATACCACCGTTGACAGTGCATCTATATTTCCATTGATGGCTACCACCGCCAACAATGCATCTATGCTCTCATTGATGGCTGCAGTCGACGATGCCTCTGTTTTCTCATTGACGGCTTCCATCGTCAACAATGCATCTATACTTTAATTTTCACGTTCTCATCGATAGCTAGCTCCGTCGACGATGCATCTCTATTACCATTACCGATGCAACCCTCTTGCTCGTCAGCGGCTGTCCCCCATCAACGGTGCCTCATTATTCTGCCTACTTATTACATTTGCACTCCCTCATTAATTATGCTTCCAGCATTATAAAAAGGTCATACATAAATAACCCTTTCTGGGTTCCATTACTGTCACAGAGCGGGAGAGACCTCCTCAACCTCTGTACTTTACACCTCATCGCGGCCACTGCTCCAGGTGCCCTCTGTCGACAGCGCGCCCTCATATTCATTCTTAGTAAATGGGGCTTCATTAAAAAAAAAAAAAAAAACAGTCGCTTATACCATGTTTCCACCACTCCACCCTCTTAGGTGGACAATCACAGGGGTCAGGTGGCCAGAGATCTGGACCCTGGTTTTCACCACCCAGTGGCAAGACCTGCTCAGGCTGCACGTCCACCCGCCTCTTTGTATTTCCCACACTCCCCCCACCTTCTCAGAAGGAACTGAACGTCTTCACTGTAGTATGACACGTCTTGCATGCCATAAGTCGCTCCCTGCCCTCCGATCCAGGGGGGGGGGCAGGCTGGCCCTCCGTGATCTCCTTCTCCTCCTGCCTATGACTCTACATGATGACCGGGTTCCATTCCCACCCTGGTTACATCCTCCTTAGGTGGAAGACTGTTTTTTCGGATAAACAGGAACTCCCAGTTAAACTTCACCGGTGACCTTGAACATGACGATTTCCAGGAGCTGGAATTTCTTTCTCAGTCTCCCTTTTTCGGAAATCTCTTCTTGGGATGTGTGCCTGCCTAAACTTCGCAGTAACCCCCTGATGACCCTTCATTCTACGAAATGATGATACAAGTATAGAAAGTCATGGGATTCTCTATCACAGAAACAAAGTAGGGATATGGCCCTGTTCTGCCGCTCATGATCGCATGAGTTCCTTACCACCTCATAAAGAATCCCAAAGACTTGACTTCCTGGAGAAACTGACTTTTTCTTTTCTTCTCCAGTTCCATGAATATCAGAATTCCAAATTATATAGGTCATATGATTAAAATACCACAATACCCATGTGTCATCGGCCATTGAGATATCACTCACCTCCCTCTTCTCCTGAACGGGGAGTGATTATTGTCTACTATATTAAACTAGTACTGCTAATTCAAACAACTTGAAGTCTTGCTGTATTCTGACATATGCAGTAAGGTCCTGCCTTTCAACTGCCCCGGAGAACAAAGAGTTAAACTTTCCACGGCCAGCATGGAATGTTCACAGCGAGCTCGGTTGAAGCCCCTGTTTGCTGTTGTTTAAACTCTAACCGTCAGATTCTTTACTCTGCCTCACTGAACAGTCGCTCCGGAGATTTCTCCTTTGCTCAGTTCAAAAAAGTTGGTTAAAGTGTCGTTTTTTCACTCAGTTTCTACCGAATTGCTGCTACTGATCTGTTGGTTTAAGTGTCTGTCTGTGGTACCGTGAGTACTAGATAGGTTTTCTATATAGTTTCTGTGTGGAACTTGTAAATTGTGGATCGGTTCGGCCGAACCGGTCAGTTTCAGGTAAAAAAAAGTTTGTGAATTTACTTAGAGTGTGGTAAGTGGTCCGTATCGGTTCTAAAAAAAAACAGATTTTTATTAGTTTTTTTTTTCCAAGACCTGTGACACGGTCAGGAACCGACAGCGGAGTCTTGCCTGGTGGATTGCCGAAAAAAAGGGTAAGTTTTGGTTAGGATTGGCCATGTCTGAGAAACCCAAGAAAAAAAACGGGCCCACTGGGTTTCAACACTGCAGTATTTGTGGGGAAGTCTTTGCCAAGGCTGATCCCCACACCACCTGTGTTTATTGTCTGGGGTTAGACCACCTCGATTCAGACTGCCAAATTTGTAAGAATTTTCCCAAATCTACCCTGGAAAAGAGATTATGTAGACTGAGGGAAAGGAAGGCTGAGAAGTCTGCTGACCTGGATGGCCAGCCCGGTTCGGTTCCGACCGAACCAGAAGGAGTGCCCTCTGACCAGGGCAATACT
Organism: Neoceratodus forsteri; assembly: GCA_016271365.2. NCBI lineage: Eukaryota > Metazoa > Chordata > Ceratodontiformes > Ceratodontidae > Neoceratodus > Neoceratodus forsteri. The sequence continues at coordinate 790,314,750 of CM057454.1, forward strand.
TCTTCGGGCGAAAGGAGAGCCGATTCTGAGGAGTCAGTTCTGGGAAAAAGAAAAGATAAATCATCCGGTTCGGACCCAGAAATTCATACTCCGACCGCCGATGAGATAGCCAAGGCGATAAGAATAGTGCAATCGCTTAGTTCGGTTCCGGCTGAACCGGCACCATCTGGCAGGGGTTCGGTTCAGTCGGTTTCCCTGGTTCCGGATTACACCTTGGAAGAATTTTATGAAACGGATGAGGAGTAGGGAGAGTATGAGGATGATGATGGTGATTACGAAAGTCTGGATGTGCCTATTGACCCGGACATCTCCCCAGACAGACCTTCATGTGTTTCTCCTCCTAGGCTTTCTGAGGCCCCTTCTCACTTTATGTTTTACAAAAAAGTGGCTGAAACCCTCCAGCTTCCTATGGAAGAAGCAGTAGAGGATCAGGAGGAGCCTGATTTTGTTGAAATGATGTACATCCCAGAGTCCAGGAGACTGTCTGTTCCCCTCCACAAATCCTTTGGGAAACAGACACATAAAATTTTTAAGACTTCTAATTCCATACCTCCTGTGGACAGACGAATGGAAAAGAGGTATACTCTTTCAGGCTCAGACACGGAGTTCCTTTCCCAGCAATGCAGCCATGTTGGGGTAGTGCAGGCTGCTGCCTGTGATAAGGTAAATATCCCCTTGGCATCACACCCCCCCCCCCGATAAGGACTCCAGGAGGATTGATGCCATGGCTAAGAAACAGTACATGGCAGCATATTTGGGACTCAGGCAGGCTAACTATATGGCCTACACAGCGAGATACCAGGAGTCCAGGTGGGACACTGTGCTGGCTCTGGCTAAACAGGCCCCTGACCAGCTTGCCAAGGAGCTGGAACAGGTGGCTGCAGATGGGATTGAGGCATCCAAAGTGAAATTTCATGCTGCTGTGGACTCCAGTGATGTTTCATCAAGAGTCATGGCTACATCTGTGGCTCTTCGGAGGATGTTGGCTTGCTCAGATGTACTAGCCTATCACAGGATACCCAGGCTAAGGCCATGGATTTCCCTGTTATTGGTAATTCTGTGTTTGGGGAGCAGACAGAGAACTACATGAAAAAGATGGACGAGTATAGGACCACTTACAGGAGTGCTCAGGCCAAAGAAAGGCAAACTACTCCTCAAAGGCAGCAGTCCAGGGGCAGGGGCAGGCCTTTCCAAAGGCCTTTTTACCAGGCTCAGGCCTCTTCTTCTTATTCTCAGAGGGAGTTCTTTAGAGGGAGAGGCAGACGGGATGAGCAGGCCTGCATCCACCCCGCAGCCTAAAGCCCCTGCCAAGCAGACACCCTGATGGGTCTGCCCGGGCCGATTCTCCAATACCAGTAGGGGGCAGGCTGGCTTACTTTGTCCAGGACTAGAAGTCTCTGACATCAGACAAGTGGGTCCTGGAAGTAGTAAGCCACAGACCGTTCTCAGCTTCAAAAATTTCCCAAGATGAGAACCAGATCCTTTCCACCTGCAAATCCATCAGAGACCCTTGCCTTAGAGGCAGAGGTTTCTTCCTCCAGCTCTCAGAGCTATAGAGAGGTTCCCCACCCTACAAGGGCAAAGATTGTACTCAGGTACTTCCTAACCCCAAAAAATACAGGAGAATGGCGGCCCATCCTGGACCCAAGATATCTGAACAAACACCTTTTAAAACCAAAGTTCAAAATGGTGACTCTGGGAATAATCCTTCCCTCTCTAAGGCCAGGGGACTGGCTAGCTTCCCTGGACCTCAAAGATGCCTGTTTTCACATTCCCATCAGGTGCTCCCACAGAAAGTACCTCAGGTTCGAGTTTCAGCCCCAAGGGTTTTCACAAAGTGCCTGGCAGTAGTGGTTGCTTTCCTAAGGAGAAAAAAGATCTCCATCTTCCCATACTTGGACGACGGGCTCATAGTAGGTCAGTCTCCAGACCAAGTCAAGTCACATTTGCAAATAACTCAGCAAGTGCTCACTTCCTTAGGATTCCTTCTCAACCTTCCAAAGTCAGTTCTCGAACCAGTACAGCTCCTCATATTCATAGGGGCGGAGCTGGATACAATAAGGGCAAGAGCCTTCCTTCTCCTGGACAGGGCAAGGACCCTTATGGAACTGGCCTCTTCATTCACCCTACAGGTGTCTCGACCAGCAAGGCATTTCCTTCAGCTTCTGGGCCACATGGCAGCTTCCACAACAGTGGTCCAGGGAGCAAGATTCCAGATGAGGGACATTTAGTTCCACTTAAAAGCCTTCTGGTCCCAAAGAAAGGATTCCCTTACCAAACTAGTCCCAGTGACTTGAACCCTAATCCAGGCTTTGCAATGGTGGCAGGATCAGGACAATTTGAGACAAGGAGTTCCTTTTGTCACTCAGTCTCATTCAGTGATACTCACCACAGATGCTTCCCTGCTGGGCTGGCCAGCCCATCTGGGGAATTTTACCACCCAAGGGCTGTGGTCACCTCAGAAATCTCTGCTTCACATCAATCTCTTGGAACTCAGAGCAGTGTTTCTGGCACTGCAAGCCTTTTCCAAATCTGTACAGAACCAGGTGGTCCAGGTCAGAACAGACAACACGACCACAATGTGGTACATCAACAAGCAGGGAGGCACTCGGTCTATGGCCTTGTGCACAGAAGAAATGAAGTTGTGGTCCCTGGCCTATTCCCTGCAAACCTCTCTGATAGCAGTTCACCTCCCAGGGAAGGACAATGTCCTAGCAGATGCTCTGAGCAGAATATCCCAGGGCCATCACGAATGGACCCTAGATCCCCTAGTTTTGAAAGTGATTTTCTCGAGATGGGGCACTCCAGAGATAGATCTTTTTGCAGCCCCAGACAATCACCAACTTCCTCTCTTTTGTTGCAGACCCCCACTCTTGGGCTCAGTCCCCCTGGATGCTCTGATCCTGAATTGGGAAGGGAAATTTCTGTGTGCTTTTCCCCCCCTTCCCTCTCCTGTTCAAAGTGTTAGTCAAGATGAGGTCACAACCATGCAAAGTGATTCTGATTGCTCCAGACTGGGCCAGACAGCCCTGGTACCACCCTGTTGCTGTCCTTAGCAGTCCACCTTCCACTGTCTCTTCCCAGGACTTACAACCTGTTGACATCCTCTCGGGGGAGGATTTGGTACTCAAACCTTCGGTCTCTCAATCTCAAGGCATGGTTCTTGAAGAGTTAGAGTTTGCTGACCTGCATCTTTCCCAAGGGGTTCTGGATATCCTTAATGCTTCTCGAAAGCCTTCCACCAGAAAGACTTACAATTCCAAATGGAAAAGGTTCACTATTTGGTGTTCTGAGAAGAATATTTCTCCAGATTCTGTTGGGTTGCCTACGGTTCTGGACTATATGGTCCATCTCAATGGCCTAGGCCTTAGGCCAGCTACACTTAAAGTGCATTTGGCAGCTGTTTCTGCTTTCCTGTCAGTAGGCAAGCCTTCCCCTCTGTCAGCCCATCCTGTGTTTTGTAAGTTCTTCAAGGGATTGCTGCACACCAATCCCCCCTTTAGGGACCCTGCTCCTGCTCGGGACCTTAATGTTTGCATTGCTCAGCTTATGCAACCCCTCTTTGAGCCTTTGTCCTCTGCAGAGCTTAAGTACTTGACTTGGAAAACTGTGTTTTTGGTGGCCATTCCCTCTGCCAGGCATATCAGTGAATTGCAAGCCCTGTCAGTGGAACCTGATTTCATCTCTTTCCGTAGAGATAAAGTGGTCCTAAGAACTAACAGGAAGTTTTTGCCTAAAGTGGTTTCAGATTTCCACCTCAACCAGTCTGTGTCTCTCCCTGTTTTCTTCACTGACCATTCCTCCTCTGGAGAGAGGAGGCTGCACAGCTTAGATGTTAAAAGGGCCCTTAGCTACTACATCGAGCACACCAAGGGTCACAGGTTTGAGTCCCCCCAGTTGTTCCTCACGTATGGAGAGGTCGGTAAGGGCGAACCTGCCACTAAGAGATCTGTTGCCAGGTGGATTGTTTCTTGTATACAATTCTGCTATGAGAAGCTGGGTAGAACTCCACCCTCAGACCTGAGGGCTCACTCTACTAGAGGTACAGCTGCTTCCCTGGCTGCTGCCAGGGATATTCCTATCTTAGAAATCGGTCAAGCAGCCACCTGGAAAACAGTCCATACATTCACCAAGCATTACTCTCTGGATATCCAGGCTAGGAGTGATGCTCGGTTTGGCACAGCAGTACTTCAGAGCCTGTTTCCAGAATAGGTTCTGTCCCTCCTCCATGGGGGTACTGCTTGGTAGTCTGCATATGTCAGAATACAGCAAGACTTCATGTTGTTTGAAGAAAAAATTACTCACCTTTGTAATGTTGTTGCTAATGGAGTCTTGCTGTATTCTGACCTCCCCACCTGCCTCCCCTCTCAGAACCTAGTTTTTGGGATGTGGGTGGGCAGGAGCAGTGTTGGCACCCTAGGGGTGTCCCTTTTTCACCCTCCTTTATTTTGGGTGAGTGTTGTGTTTTGGGATGTGTTTTGTTTTTTGGGTTTCCTGACTTGAGTCTTTGCTTTGAAACCAAAAACTTTTATGTAGATATAGTTGCCAGTTGGCTAGTTTTGAGTTTTACAGTTTCCACACACAACTTCTAGTGAGTATTGCTCATAAAGATCTGGCGGTTGGAGTTTAAACAACAGCAGACAGGGGCTTCAACCGAGCTTGCGGTGAACATTCCATGCTGGCCATGGAAAGTTTAATTCTTTGTTCTCCTGGGCAGTTGAAAGGCAGGACCTAACTGCATATGTCAGAATACAGCAAGACTGCATTAGAAGAAACAACATTACTAAGGTGAGTAATTTTTTCTTCTTTTCCCCTATCCAGGTTGGGATCTGGTGCCGGCGGCACCTCGGCCCGACTGTCAGCTATTGGCATTTCTTTGTGACGCCATACCTGGCTCCACTTTTCAGGACTTACAACTGATGTGCAACATATACCTAAGGCTCCCTTTTTTAACAAGTCCAAGTTCTTCAGGCTAGGTACTCAGATTTTGCTGGATGATTTACAGGCATCAGGCGGAACTCTACATACGGTTCATGGCATGTCCCATACTCCGCATATCTACCGTACTTGATCCTCTTCCTACTAGATAACCAATACCTCTAGAGGTTGTACTCATCCCACCTGAGGCAACTCCTCTGCTGCGCGTGTCTCCTGCCCCCACCCTCCCGGGGGGAGCTGGGCTGCCCAATGTCTAGTGACTGAATAAGATTTTTCTTTTTCCCACCCCTCCTTGACCCCGCTTCGGAGGCCATGGGAGGTCATCTTGCCCTCCATGCACACGATCACTTCATTGAATGGGTACTCCAGATTATACAGAGGGGGTCATACTCTGGAATTTCTCTCCAGGCCCCCTCGTCCTCCCCATCATACTCATTATAACCCTCAGAACTATATAACTATCTTTTCAGAGAATCTACTCTTGCTCTACTGGCGGCGCACACCAGTTCTCCAGTACCCCCTCACATGGGATGATATTCTCACTTCTTTTGGGTACCCAAATGACCTGGAGACCTCGGTCTAATACGGGACCTCAGAAATCTGAACCTTTCTGTCCAGTACAAATGGTTTTGCATGTTGACCTTGATGTCCATCATGCCTATACTGAAAACAGTAAGATTGACTTTGTGCCCTAGATACGAAGGGTGCCTGCCTGCATCCTTCCTGCTCATCATAGGTTTCTTCCTCTCTACCTGCTAGGTTAACAGTATCAGTTTCAAGCACTCAGGTTTGGCCTCTCCTCGGCCCTGAATGTGTTCACTAAATACCTAGAGGTAGTTGTAACAGCTTTAAGAGGTAAAGGGCACTTTCTAGGGACATGGATATGTTGTTCATCCACACTTATTGGCAGGTTCCTTGCCGCTTTAAATCTTGCCGGAAGGTCTTCAAGCTGGCTCCTCCCACCCACCCGGGTGGTAAAACTCTCAGCTCCGCCCCATGGCGCCAGATCTTCCTTACGGCCGGGCTCAGGTTCCCTCATAGCGTTGCACCAAGACTGGTTCCTAATTCTTGAGAAGTTCGAAATTGAAAGTTTTTGCAAAAGACTTCGGTCTTCTTCTCCTCGCAGCTGCAATGGACAAATCGACTCCCGGATTTCGGAGGTGCCCTTGTGGGCAGAAGATGTCTAGGACGGATCCGCACTCCACGTGCGTCTACTGCCTGGGCCTTGAGCACGACCCGCAGGCCTGCGACTTGTGCTCTTCCTTTTCGGCCTACGTCCTTGAAGACCGTGCTGCCCGATTACAACTGGGGCGCCCCAAGAAAAGAATTCCACCGGTGAAATCTAAAGAGGCCCGATTGGCGGTGTCCGATGATGGCCATTTCAGCGGATCAGCTTGAGCAGATGATCGCCCTCGAAGAAAGAGGCGGTAGCGGGCCGCTTCTACCTCGCTGCGGCATTTGTCCCGCTCTCTCTCGGTGCCTCTTACTCGGCTTCTTTTAAGGAGCTTTGTCTGACCCTCTCGACCAAAGGTGAGGGTCCAACTTCTTCGGGACCTTCTTCCAGGTCCAAAAAGAGCAAAAGTAAGTCTCTCCGTCGACGCGCTGGGGCGGAAAGATCCCCTCCCTTGTTGACAGTCGACCTGATCGACCTCAGCTCGGCCACTGGCTTCACGGTGTCCCCGTCAGGCCAGTTGGCCGAGACTCCCGTCGACGCGATCGAGATTTTTCCCGACCCGTTGGACGGGTTGTCGGCTGGAGAAGCTGAGAATCCCCTCTCCCCGGTTCCCCCGGTGGGAGTTGAGGATCCCGTCGGCTCGTCTGTGCCTCCGGTTCCGTAGCCTTTGGTGGGATCGTCCGAGCCGAGGGGAGTGCCGATTTCCAACACTTCTCCTCGCCTTCCTCAGCCTAGTCGAGACTCTCGGTCTCAGTCTCGGACATCCTCGCGGTCCAACCGATCCCGCCGTCATAGGCGGTCTCTGTCTCGGCACCGCGGCAAGCGGCGCTGCCGCTCTTCCTCTTCCTAACTAGGGAGGTCATGCAGTTGCGCTGGAGGTACGAGAACTTATGTGGCAACAGCTCCTTTTACCGGAATAAGCCACCCAGTCGTCTTCCCCAGCCATTAAGTGGCTGTCACCGAGCAGCCGAAACAACCCCTCATTGTAGTCAAGGGCCTGTTCTCAGGCGGTTGTTCGACCAATTCCAGCTCCCACCGATTCTGGTGGAACCTCCGCCCCACAGCCATTAGTTGGGGCTCCGACCAAAAATTCTCGGTCGGTTTGGGTTTGCCCCATAGGCTGTCGGTCACCCTCACTCCGATAAACCTCGGCAGGTGGAGGTGGCTCAGGGCGAGGTAGCTCTTTGAGGACTCTTCTGAGTCCGATGATGGTTCCTCCTCTTCTCCAGCGCATAGACTTGGAGTCCTCGGGAGGACAGTCAATGGACGATAGCACTCGTCCTTCTTAGGGTTGCTTGACTCATCTCGAGTCCACGGGATGAAGCTTCGAACCTGTTTCTAACGGGCCAGGTATCCCCTCACGGAGATTCTGGACCGAGGGATTCTCCTATGGAGGCTTTCCGTGGCCGAAGCCATAGTGGGTCCGGCCTTGGAACTTTGGCAGCGTCTGCTTCCTGCTTCCTGCCCTGCGCCCGGCCAGGTTTGGCCAGGAAGTATCACGGTCCCATCGTTCCCTGTCCGTTTTCGGAACACCCCTCGGCCGAGGGGTTGGTTACCGACAGCGTTTTCTGGCGTGCCGGGAATGCCAGGGATGTGGACAAACCTCCCGACAAGGAATCCAAGAAATTGGATTATGCCGGGCGAAAAGTCTATGCTGCGTCCTCTCTCGGCCTTCGTCAGGCCAGTTCGGCCGTCCTCATGGCACATTTTTCTCACGCCCTGTTGGGCTCCCTGGATGAGGTTGTCCCTCACCTTCCCGCAGATCTGCAGACTACCATCAGGCAGGTGCGGGACCAGGGCAGGGCAGTGGCTAAACAGCAGCTCCAGACTGCGTTAGACATTGGGGACTCATGTGCCAGGTCTGTGGCAGCCGCAGTGGCCATGCATCGTCGGGCTTGGCTGAGGATATCCACCTTTACTTCGGATACCCAGCACAAGTTGGCGGATGTTCCCTTTTTGGGGACTGACCTCTTCGGCCCTGGGGTGGAAGGTCACCTGCAGAGGATCGAGAAGTCCAATGCTACCTTGGACTCGGTCTCTTCCGCTCAGAAGGACAAAGGCCGCAAGCCACAGCCTAAGCCCTTTCGTCCTTCTGCGCCTGCGGCGCGCCCGGCCCAGCAACGTCAGGGCCAGCAGGCTCGACCTTGGTATCCCAAGCCCGCCGTGGCTTCCTCCAACAGGAAGCAGGGAGGTAAAGGCCCAGGAGGTTCCTCGGCCGGTCCTCCTCCAAGCCTGCCCAGTGACGGGCTGAGGGGTGTCGCCCTCATCCCTGTCACCTCACCCCTGGTTCCCCCCGTGGGGGGACGGCTCAGACACTTCCTTTCCGCCTGGTCCACTGTTACCACGGACAGGTGGGTACTGGAGGTGGTGGGAAAAGGCCTACCTCTGGAATTCGAGCAGGCCCCGCCCTTCAGAGCCGTCGCACCTCGGGGGGCCTCGGGGTCCGCAGCCTCACTGGCGGCTCACCGAGCCGACATCGCTCTCCTCCTCCAAAAGGAGGTGATCACGGAGGTGGAGGACCCCCCTTCAGACCCGGGGTTCGTGTTCAGGTATTTCCTGGTTCCGAAATGGACGGGGGGCTGGCGCCCCATTCTCGACCTACACGACCTGAACAAGTTCCTAAGGTCTCGAACCTTCAGAATGGTCACTCTGGCACAGATAATACCATCTCTGGAACACGGCGTGTGGTTCTGCTCTCTGGACCTACAGGACACGTTCTTTCACGTCCCTATCCGTCCGTCACATCGGAGATTCCTCCGCTTTCGAGCGGAGGGATCCCTCTTCGAGTTCCGAGCCATGCCCTTCGGCTTATCTCCAGCTCCCAGGGTCTTCACCAAATGCATGGCAGTGGTGACAGCATTCCTGCGGCGCCGAGGGGTCCGGGTGTACCCTTACCTGGATGATTGGCTGATAGCAGCCTCCTCCAGACGGGAGGTGGAGCGGTCCAGAGATCTGGCCTCCAGGTTTGCTCTCGAGTTGGCCTTCTCATCAACGAGGCCAAGTCGAACTCGAGCCAAAGCAGGTGATCCTGTTCATCGGGGCAGAGCTCGACTCTCTTCGAGCCAGAGCACGGCTCCCGGCGGACAGGGCCGAGGTTCTTACCTCCTTTGCCCAATCATTTCTGGTTGGGCAATCGCGCCTTGCCCGGGACTTCCTGAGCCTTCTGGGTCTCATGGCGGCCTGTACCAGCGTGGTCCGTTGGGCCCGCTGGCACATGCGCCCCCTTCAGTGGGGACTGGCCAGCCAGTGGTCACAACGCTGCGATCCTTTGGACCAGCTAGTGATAGTGACCCAGGAGATGTGGAACGCTCTCCAGTGGTGGACCGTTCCATTCCATCTGCAGGAGGGCATCCCGTTTGTCCGCCCCGAGCCGACGGTCTCTCCATCGACCGATGCCTCTCTGATGGGTTGGGGTGCCCATCTGGGGAACACTGTGTGCACGGCCTCTGGTCCCTCAGGGAGTCCCGCACATCAACCTGCTGGAGCTCCGGCGGTCCACCTAGCTCTCACCGCCTTTGCTCCTTCTCCGGGGTCAAGTGGTCCGAGTCCAGATGGACAATACCACGACCATGTACTACCTGAACCGCCAGGCGGATCGCTCCATGCTTCTATGCAAGGAAGCTCTCCGCAGTTGGTCACTTGAGCGAGCCTGGAGGTGGATCTCCTAGCCATTCATGTGGCAGGAGCCTCCAACACCCTGGCCGATGCCCTGAGCCGGATAGGGCTGCATCTCACGAATGGTCTCCTGCCGGAGGTAGTACAAGATCTGTTCTCCCACTGTGGCACACCTCAGGTGGACCTGTTTGCCTCCAGGAGAACGCAGCTGAGGTTGTTTCATGCCCCGCCTCAGCAGGGCTCGCTGCAGGGGATGCCTTCTCGAGGCTGTGGACCCGGCCTCTTCTACGCCTTTCCCCCATTTCCCTTGATTCACAAGGTGCTTCTCAAAGCAAGGAGGGACAAGGCGCAGGTGATCCTGATAGCCCCAGACTGACCCCGCTAGTTCTGGTACCCAGATCTCCTCAGCCTCAGCTCCAGGCTCCCGAGGCAGCTTCCAGCTCGCCCGGACCTGCTCTCAGTCAATCAGGGGAAGGTGTTCCATCCGTACCTTCAATCCCTGCACCTGACGGCCTGGTTCCTGAGCGGCTAGAGTTCCAGGCCTTGGGTCTTTCCAACGAGGTCCTCAATGTTGTTGAGGTGTCCCGTAAGGAGTCGACCAGAAAATGCTACGCCTTCAAATGGAAGAGATTCTCCATTTGGTGTCAGGGCAAGGGCTTGGACCCTTCCTCCTGTTCTGTGGCAAGCATTTTGGACTATTTATGGTCCCTTTCTAGTCAAGGGCTTAGGTCGACGACCCTAGAGGTGCACCTGGCAGCCATCTCTGCTTACCGGGCGCGGGCCAGGAAGCAGTCGGTGGCACAGGAAAAGGTGGTCGGGCGCTTTTTCAAAGGCCTTGATCACATTTCCCCTCCAGTGCAAGAACCTCCACCTCCGTGGGATTTACTGCTGGTACTGACAAAGCTCCTGGGCAAGCCATTCGAACCAATGCACAGGTGTGATCTCTCTCACCTGTCGTGGAAGACCGCCTTCTTGGTGGCTATCACGTCAGCCAGAAGGATGGGAGAGCTCCAGGAGCTTTGCATCGAGTCTCCTTACCTGGTCTTCCACAGGGACAAGGTTGTCCTGCGCCCCCACCCGAAATTCCTTCCAAAGGTGGTGTCGGAGTTTCACCTTAACCAGGTGCTGACTCTGCCGGTGTTCTACCCCAATCACACCTCGGAGGCCGAATATAGGCTCCATACTCTGGACCCTAGAAGGGCGCTCGCTTATTATAAGGAGCGCACGGCTGAAATTCAGGGAGAGGTTCGCCAGCTGTTTGTCACCTACGCTGAAGCCGCACCTGGCAGACCTGCAGCCAAGCGGACGATAGGCAGGTGGGTCACCTCCTGCATAGATCGCTGCTATAAGTTGGCGGGCATGGAACCTCCCAGAGGGATAAGAGCTCATTCTACCCATCATACTGCTGCATCGGTGGCTGCTTCCAGGGACGTCCCTATCCAGGAAATCTGCGGGGCTGCTACCTGGAAGTCAGCACACACCTTTATTACCCATTACCACATGACCTTGAGTCACGCCGGGATGCTGGTTTTGGGACCTCGTTCTCAGTCCTTATTTCCCAAGTAAGTATTGGGGGTGTCTTGCCTCCCTCCTCCCGGAGAACTGCTAGGAGTCTGCCAATAAGTGTGGATGAACAACATATCCATGTCCCTAGAATACAGGTTACTCACTGTAGCAGGAGTTCTAGGAATGAGTATATATTGTTCATCCTGCCGACCTCGACTTCTCGGCCCGGCCTTTAACCTGAGCTTCCAGTGGGCCAGATCTGGCGCCATGGGGCAGAGCCGAGTTTTACCACCCGGGTGGGTGGGAGGAGCCAGCTTGAAGACCTTCCGCCAAAATTTAAAGCGGCAAGGAACCTGCCAATAAGTGTGGATGAACAACATATACCATTCCTAGAACTCCTGTTACAGGTGAGTAACCTGTATTTATCTTCCCATAGCTAGATAGCTGGCCTATCAAAGCAGAACAGATTTGCTTTCTCACCTAGGGGCTACCCTGCAAATATTTTCACACTCTAGGGATCACAGTCAATTGGCCATAGTCCACACTGACTGACTCTGTCTCCAACACATTGGAGCCATCCTAGATACAGTCTCAGCCAGAACTCACCGGCCAGCCGTCTGGCATGCCATACACTTGTCTCTGGCATCATGCATCCAGACTTAGAAAGTAGTCACAGCTAGATAACTGCTATGCCTTCTGGGTCACATGCTTGCTACCCTCCCTACGGTAGCCCTCGCCAGTCTTCACATGGGACCTCTTCAGTGAATCCTCCAGAATCTACTTTCTCAAACAGCAAGAAAAATTTTAAGGTTACTTCAGAGTCACTCCCTCCCTACCATCTGGCTCTGCCTTGATGGTCAATCGAAACCAATTAATGAACAGGGAATGCTTTTTTGGTCCCTCCTTCCCACACAGACGTCCACCTCAAATGCTTCCCTGACAGGAGGGAGCGCACCTCTGATTCTTTATCGGACACAGGACCTGCAGACCACTTCTTTCCCTCAACCTCACATCAGTCACCTAGAGCTGAGGGCATTCCGCTTAGCCCTTTTGGCATTCCAACCTTTTTGACTCTAGACTGTTGCTGATCCAGTTAGACAACACTGCAGTGGTGTTCTACCTCAACAATCAAGAAGGTGCTCCAATCTTCAACCTCTTGACTAAAAATTAAAGAACCCTGTTACATCCCGACCTGACGGCCCTCTGCCTTCACACGGGATCCCTGTGGGCATTTTCATAACTGGTATACCAATGTCCTCTCCTGGTGCCTATATTCTCCTGGCCTCCCGTAAGCCAGCACCCAGAGCAACATACAATTCCAAATGGAAACGCTTTTTCATGTGGTCTACCTCTCGATCTTTGGACCCTTACTCTTGTCCACCGATGAAGGTTCTGGACTATCTGGCTTCACTGTCTGAGTCCTGTTTAAGTTATTCTTCCATCAAAGTCCACTCTGCCATCATCTTGGCCTTCCATGAACCGCTGGATGACGTGTTACTGTTCCAACATCATCTAGCTAAAGGTGTTTTGAAAAGAATGTTACATATTAAGCTTCGTATTAGAAGACCTACTCCTCAGTGGACCCTCAATTTTATGATAGAAAAAATTGACCCTTAAGCCTTTTGAGCCAGCAGCAACTTGTGAACTCTGTTTTCTTTCATGGAAAAACCTATTTCTGGTGGCTGTCACTTCCTCTCAACATATTTCCGAGCTTCAGGCCCTAATGTTTAGGGAACCTTACTTGAATTTCCTCGAGGATGGGGTGGCCCTTCGTACCGGCCCTTCCTTCCTTCCTAAAGTAGTCTCCGAACATAGTTTAAATCAGTCCTTGGAGCTTTCGGTCTAGTATCCTGACTACTCCAATCAGGATGAACATCTATTACATACTTTAGATGTCCATCGTATACTATGCTATTACAATACTCTTACCCAGTCGATTAGGTAAACATCTCAATTATTCGTCACCTTTGCCTCTGGCAGAGAAGGGCTTCCTATTGCTAAACGAACCCTTTCTTCGTGGTTGGCAAATTGTATTACATTTTGTTACAAAAAATACAACAAGAATTTACCTGGACCTGTCCAATCCCATTCCACTAGAACTATGGCCACTACTGCGGCTTGCTTTACAGGAGCCTCCATTTCAGATATCTTCAGTATAGCTACCTGGTCCACAATCCATACTTTCATAAGGCATTACAATCTGGATTTTGCCTCAGGACGTCAGATGGCCTTTGGCTGTGCAGTCCTACAAGGTCTCCCATCGTACTTGTCCTCCCACATGGACATAACTGCTTGGGATTCTCCCAAAAGTAATGACTTACTGTAAGAGACCATTCCGTGGAAGATAGTACAGTTACATAACATCTTACCGTAACAGCAGATCTTTGAGGAATGTCTCTTGCAGTAATTACGATCCCACCCTCCGTCCTGCTCCTTCTCTAAGAGAATAAATTCTGGTCCAATGACTTTGGGTTGGGACTCCTTGGTACCTTGGCTTCCCTGCGGTCCTTGCTTTTGCAAGCTAAGGATACCAGTGAACGCCCACACATATAGGAAGCAGGAAGGTGATGTCATCAGTGGGCGGTCTCTTGTACAAAACTGCTAGAAAAGCTACCGTGTCACAGCACTCTCTGCTGGGAACTCCCAAAAGTAATGACTTACTTCAAGAGACATTCCTGGAAGATCTGCTGTTACGGTGAGGTTTTACATAACTGTACTTTCTAGGAGTGCTATATGTTGTTCATCCACACAGATCCACCCGACCTCCCCTGGCTTAGGTGCAGAACCTCTGTTTCCAGTGGGCAAGATCTGGCGTCATGGGGCGGAACTGATGGATATACCACCCAGGTGGGTGGGAGGAGCCAGCTTGAAGACGTTCCCGCACTTCTTAAAGAGGAAAGGACTCTGCCAGATAGTGTGGATGAACAACATATGCCACTCCTAGAACTACTGTTACGGGTGAGTAACCTGTGTTTTTATTCCAACTAAAACAGCAAGTGAGAACAATGGTGTGAAACTAATGTTAGCTACATTAACACCCCAGAGCTTTGACTATAGTCTTCATCGGGGGTGGATTTAATCTGAGCAAAGCAAAGCAGCCACATAGTGAAGTGTAATACAGCCATCAATGGGGGGCAAGTTTACAAATTTCATTAAAAAACAGTGGCTCTGGGGAGCTTTGAACCTGTGAACTACACATGTTCAGGTGTAAATAAGAAGTAAACAATACAAAGAAATACAAAAATCAAGCATTAGTTAAAAGCTGTCACTATTGAGTTGCAATTCTAGCCATGAATTATGGAAGGTATTGCTATTAATTTTAAATGCCAATGAAACTAAAGTAATCTATTCCAAATGTGTAATCTGTGTATTTGTGTAATGCTTGTTCAAAAGGGAAGCATTGGTCACATTAACTCTATCCAGGAGATCTGCAGGGCTGCTCCCTGGGAGTCAGCACACACCTTCATTTCCCATTACAGCATCGACCTTGAATCTTGTTGGGATACTGCAGTTGGAACCTCAGTTCTCCAATCTGTGTTCACCAAGTAAGGGTGCATGCCTTTCCCTCTCCTCCCAGAGAACTGCTGGAAGTCTGCCAATGTGTGGATAGTGAACTATATCAATGCCCCTAGAAAACAGGTTACCCACCTGTAACTTGGACCTAATAATAAGCTTGCAAGCAGGATATACTTTGAGACAGTGGTGAAAAAGAGAGAGACACAATTTATAAAGTAAAGTGAGGAAATGAGCATTTGAATAGCATGGAAAAAGGAATAAAAATTTTTGTAAACGGCATATTACTGTGTTTTAAACTTGAGGACCTCCATGAACTACGAAGAATAAATATGACATAAAGCTTTCAAGGATTAGAAAGTACACCATATCATCCTTGAAGAAGCCCCTAAAGAGGGTGAAATGTCGGGTCCTCACTGAGGACATGGTGATCTACATGTGATCCTGATTATGAAATAAAGCACATTGAAAAGAGATGACTTTGGAGTTGGCAGAGTTCCTACATTCTCTGGTACTCACCTATAACCCTAGCTCTTTTCTTTGTCAGTCTTCACCATTCACCATTCATCACTGACTGGATGATCGCTGGTGGTGCAGCACTTCGTGGGAGCTTTTTTCTTCTTAGGGGAGTCGACACGGGCCGGTACCGCCGTTGTGGTCAGCGCATTGTTTGGTGCTCTCAGGTTGGCCAATAACGGTAGTCAACTCCTCCTCCACGCCAGTTCTGCTTCTACTGCCATCAAGAGCAAAGTACCTTGCTTCACTGGAAGAAATTCAACTGCAGCATCACGGCCTGCCTTCAGTTCGATGCCGCTGTCAATGCCGGTCGCCAATTACTTTTGCTGTCTGGTCAACTCTACGCCATTGCTGATTCTAGCTGGTAAGACCTTTACATTCTTTAGCGGCGCCGAGTCTTTTTGCTTGTTTTATTTTAAGTTTGCAGCGAGTCATGCCGGTTTCGCCTGGGGACAAGAAAAAGCGCTCTTCTAAGATGGGCCGGCCTCCTGTGTGTCAGTGTCCTTGCAGTTGGCAGATATCCGTCACAGACTGGCATACCTGTTTTCTAACCTGCCTGGGTCCATCTCATGATATGGACAGTTGCAACGCGTGCTTTTCCATGGACCGCCGAGTTCTTGTGTTTAAAGTCAGCCGTGCTTTGCCGACTTTTGGAGGGCAGCGTCGTACAAGGGACAAAAAGTGCAGGTCTCTCTGCCCTTCCTCCGGGTCCCCTCCCAGTTCTATATGGACCAGTGAGCAGGGAGCTTCCTCCCCTTCTAGCCTTGCCAGGGAGGAGGCCTCTTCCACAGTTCCAGAGGAACAGTCCGGCCTCTTGGGGGCCGGGGTGGGAGCATCGCATAGACAGTCACCTCCTCGAAGGGCTGGCTCCCCCAGTGTCATGGCCCACGCCTGCTGGGCCCGGCACAGGTGACTCCTCGGCGTCGCCCCTCTGCACAAATCCAGATCTCGGAGCCGTTTGTGGCTCCCATGATCGGGACAGCACAAGGAGCAGTACTGGGCCCGCCCAGCGGCGCCAAGGGTGGGAGATCCTTTGAGGTTGCTCGTCTGGAGGTCTTTTGGATGTCCTTCTCTCCAGAGCCAGATGATCGAGAGTCTGATCTGGACTGGCAGCCTGACTCCCCGGAGTCAGATAGCTCTACGGTGCCCAGTACCTTTGCACCCTCCCATGTTCCCCTTCCCTCGGCTCCAGAGGTTGCGACTGGTGCTGGCTCCCGCGCCATGGGTGGCGCTGGGAGCGGGTTGGCCGATAATGAGCTTCAGTCTGGGGGGACAGTGGTTCTGGCCTTTGGAGTTCGGATGGCTGCCAGCCCCGGTGCCGTTCATTCCTCCGGGGCCAGAACAGGGACTCCCTCTTCTGCATCCTACCTCGGGGGGGGGGGGTGAGGACTGCAGGATTGGAGCAGTCCCTAGCTCTGGGAGTGAGGAGGAGGGTCGGCCTCAGAGTCTATGGGATTGAGAGGGGTGAGGCGAGTTGCGACAACCTGCCCCGGGGATCCTTCAGGGTTCCGGGAGGAGTCAGAGCGCCGAGCCTTCCTTCTCTCCTTCATCCCCTTTGAGGGAGACCTCACTGATTGGGGTTGGGGTTTGCCCTTCTGGATCCACCCAGCCCCAGTCTCCTCACAGGGGTTTTTCTCCTTCAGGGCTCAGTATGACCACTTTGGACTGGTTAAGGGGTCAGTCACTGTGCAGACCCGCGGATCTCCAGGAGGTCTGAGATCGCCAGCAAGGTCCCCTAGCCCTGGCAGAGGTCACTGCCTTGCCTCTGCAACCCCCCCCTCTCATTTCCAGGGTCATGTGGGTCCTTCAGGGCCTTTGACCTTGGAGCTGTACAGAGCCACTGCTGTCGCCTTCCCCAGGTTCATCAGGGCCATGGACGAGCAGGTCTTTCGCCTGTCTGCCCCACAGCAGCTGGACTCAGACTCCTCAGATTTGTCAGCCTCCTCGTCTTCCTCCTTTGAGGAAGAGGATACTTCCATCCACCTGTCCTGAGATGCTGATCAGACAGAGTATCAGCGCTTCCTTGCAGGGCTGGTCGGTGATCTGTACCTTTCCCACATCGCAAGATGCAATCCTGAACGGATGATGCGTGTTTTCCTCAGTGAATCCAGCGCTGACCATCTAGTGGTCCCTTGACCGATCCTTTTCCAGGAGGCATCATACCATACCTGGCAGTGTCCTTCCATCCCAGCTCCAGCCGCAGTGGACTGCCAGTGCAGGTATTGCGCACCCCAGGGTTCTCCAGATGCCTTACCTCATCCCACTTTGGGAGTGGGATTGCTGGACACCCCTTCTGGGTATAGACACCTGGTATGTGACCGGCTCCGGATGCAGACTCTGCAGAGTTCGATTGTTGGGGGTGAAGAGTGTTTTCCTCTGCGCATATTGTGCTTGGCATCTCAGTTCATCAGGTGCACCACGCTGCCTACAGTAGACATCTGAGTTCAATGCTAGGCCAGGTGCTGACATTGCTGCCTGATTCAGAGGCAACCAGACAGGCCATTGCCCTCTCCGCGCAGGGCCTGGAGCTCGCAAGGCACCAGGCAAGGGTGTCTTACGACGCCAACAAGGTAGCTTCTAGGCTAGCAGGGACTGTGATCTACATTAGGCAGACAGCGTGGCTTTATCTGTCAAGGTTGTCACCCTTGGCCTGGCCTAGGGTGCTTGCCTCCGCTTTCTGGGGAACCAGCCTCCCTCTCCTCCAGGGCAAGGCGAGAACTGCAGGGGTGACTTCCGTCTCCCAGGTCATGGGAGATCCCGCTTCACCTTGCCGAGTCACAGGTCTAACTGGCTTGTATGGATCTCCTCCTCCTCCCGTAGTTCTCTCCGATGGGGGGGCTGAGGGACCCGCGTCCCTCATGGCAGTGCTGGACCGCCCTTCGGGGGGGCTCAGTACTCACCTAGTCAGTGATGAATGGTAAAGATTGACACAGGGAAGAAAAGAAAATTACGTACCTACCATAATTCTTGATCTTCCTTTGTATTGTCATCATTCATCACTGAAACCCGCCCACTTTCCCCTCTTGGGCTTCAGTCTCTGGGCGATGCCTTCTCTGTACTTGCCCTCTCCCTCCTTGAAGCCAATTGTGAGCGGAGTCCTGCTGGTACCTCTGAGTCCTCTGTTACCTTCTTAAGCGACAGAGGCCCACCCTGAGGGAGAGGGCAAGTCGGCTGGCTCTTGTAGACCCAGAGTCCTTCCCTTCTCATCAGGTGGGTTCTCTGGGATTCAGTCTGGTTCTCAGAGACATGGTTGATTCCCTTGGTGGGGGTCCCTTCCCTTGATGGGAAGGGAGGAGAGGCCCACGGGACTTTTTCTCTCTCTTTCTCCATATAATTTTTCCTTCCTCTCTTTTCTCCCCCCTTTCCTTGGTGGGGGGAGGTTATCCTGCACAGGATCCCCTCCTGAACCCTTGGGTTCTCCCTCTGGGACATCGGTAACCGGGGGAGAGTCCTGTACTGGGGTGGCTCTCCCACACTGGACAAGTGGCGGCAGGGGAGACCTTCTTCACTCATGGTCTGAGAGGGTCTTGATGCTGAAGCCTTCTGTCTGAACTTTGTACAGTCCCATCTAGAGTCTCCGGCTTGAATTTCACCCTGTATGTGCCCAAGCTCAGCTGACCTCGAAAGCCAAGTAGAGTCGGGCCTGCTTCCCTTGCATGGGTGGCCTCCTGGAAATTCCAGGTAATTTAGGCATGTGGACTAATTCAGGCTTGGTGACCTCGCTAGATGTCTTGCTACATCTCTCTCTGAGTTCCTCCTTATTGCGTGGTGTGGGGTGACGTCTTTCTCTCTCTCCGCCCCCCTCATCTTTCCTCCCTTTCACTTTTATCTCTCTCTCTCTCTCTCTCTCTCACCCTCTTCTTTCTGTTTCTCTCTTAGCCGCCAAGGGGCTGGGGCCAAAGACCACACCTGTAAGTCCTCCTCCACTGTCCTCTGTCTGACGCATCCTTTTTCAGTTTATGTCCTTTCCATTTGTTATCCTTTGGGCTCCTTTGCCCCACCCTTGTCTTTTCTCTATCCATCTATTTTTCCATCTATTTTCCTCTCTCTCCGGCAAGCAGAACTGATGCAGAGGAGGAGCTGACGACTGTTACTGGCCAACCAGCGAGCGCCATGCAACGCATCAGCCTCGAGGGTGGTGCCTCCTCCAGCTTCGACTCCTTCCCCTAGTGAAAAAATAAGCTCCCATGGGGTGATGTGCCTCCGACAATCACCCAGTCAGTGATGAATGGTGACATTACACAGGAAGATCAAGAATTACGGTAATTACGTAATTTTCATTTCTGGTAGTGCTATATAGTTCACATCCACAATAACTACCCGGCATCCCCTGGCAAATGGCATGCAGATTCCTGCTTCCAGCATGCACAATCTGATTTTATGAGGTGGAGCTGGAAGATGTACCACCCTGGTGGTGGGAGGAGCTAAGCTTAAAGATGTTCTGACGAATCAGTGCTTCCAGTGGTAACTGCCAGTGTGTGGATGTGAACTATATCCCACTCCTAGAATTATTGTTGCGGGTAAATAACCTAATTTTAGTGGAGGTCTGTCGGGCAAAGTACATGCATCTGGTTTTACCATTTGACAGTTGGATTTCAGTTTGAGTGGTTCTGTGTATGTGGGTGTGTGTTGTTTTTTGTTTTTTTTTTTTGGAGGGGATGAGAAACAAGCTGCAGAGTTGGGCTCTCTGTGTGAAAATGAAAGCGTATGTTACGAGGAGATGCCACACTCAACACAGACAGTCAAGCATGTCTTGACAGTGATAGGTGTCACAGGTCATGCTGGTGCAGCGATTGTTGGAGCTTTTAGTTTTACATTTTTGTGTTTTTTTTGTGTCTGGCTTTTATTTACTGTGGTTGCTGCAGGGCTGCTGTTTAGGATGGCTGCAGGGTGAGTTCTCGGAAAGCTTCAGTTTCTTTGTACTACGCTTGAGAGAGTGACAGTCTCCAGCGCATGTTTGTCATAGTAAGCGGCCAATTATGACAAATATATCTGGTCATCATCATCATTGAAAAAATTGGTGGCTGCTGCTTATAGCACAATAATATTGATATCAGTAGTACAATATTAGATAGATATTTTATTTATAAAGGTGCCCATTTCCCAAGGATTCTGGGCGCTGTACAATAAAACAAGCAACGTAATAATATACGGTAATGTACAACTATGTACTTCATTCAACTGGGAGCGACATTAAAATTCATCTGTCTATCATTAACAAACCACTAGTCAGGCAATAAAAGCCTGCTGGAACAGATAGGTTTTTAACCCCTTTTTAAAGGCTTCTACTGAGGGAGCCTCCCTCACATAAGCAGGAAATGAGTTCCACAGAGTAGGCGTGGCCACTGAGAATGCCCTGTCCCCCGAATGCCACAGCCTCACCCTGGGAACCCTAAGGAGGCCTCCCCCGGTAGAAGGAGTGCCCAGGGTGGATGGTAGGGGACAAGGAGATCTTGCAGATAGACAGGTCCCCAATCGTGCAGGGTCTTGTAAGTCAAAAGCCCTACTTTGAAGACAATCCTCCACCTGACCATCAGCCAGTGCAGTCCGCGGAGAATCTGGGTGATATGTTCACATCTTCTTGCCTCCAGATAGCCCAGATATTAAGATCCTTAGATCTTTTTGCACACCAAGGCTTTGAAATGAGTGGTAAATAGGAGGAAGGCTAAAACAATACAGTAATACTGTAGTAATATCGATAAAATTAGGAACCTAAGACCCTTTTGCTCACCAGGGATTAGTTAAATTTCTTCTGGAGTGAGGACTGTAGATTAATCATGCAGACAATGATTCAGTTTCGTTCCTCAAGGGTAGGCACTCAGTACAGTAAGAACAGAGTCTGCAGTAGGAGAACAGTTCACTCAATAATGTATACATCATAACACACAATGTTACTAAATTTGTACAAGTCTCGTTTATAGATGAGCTCTGGGAAAGGAATATGGGTAAAAGGAGGTGGGGTGCTAGAGAGCTGATCTCCAGGCAGGAAGCTCTTCCCACCAGCTCTGCACTTTGACTCAGCAAACTTCTTAAATATTGCAGTTTTTACCAAATAGACTGGCATTGCTTTACTGGCATTGAATTCCGGAAGTTATTTGCTATCGACTGATATAAAAATCAACATGGGTAAACAAAAAAAGCTGGCTCCAGGGCCTTCTAAACCTCCAGTTCAGAAATCGGTAAAGGCCGGAAAGTCCTCAAGCCATGAAGTAGATGGGACATCTGAACCTTCCCCGCATCCGCCATGGCACTAGCTGAGCATTACCATGCAATTAGTGGATACTAAAATGGCGAAAACATTATCCAAGTTGGAACAGCATGATGCAGCTCTTAAGGAACTAACCTCTACAGTTGTGGAGAGTGACAAACGCTCTATCAATAGACAAGCTGCTGTTACTGCCCTAATGCAAGAAAATACACAGCTCCATGGCTGGCTCGAAGCCTTGGAGAATGAAGTTTGAGCAGGAAATCTCTGGCTGATTGGAGTTCTAGAAGGAGCAGAGGGCTTGAATTTGTTGGATTTTTCTCAAGAATTGGATGCAAGCCTCTATCCAGAAGATTTTGACTGGGGTATGCTGTGGCAAGCCTACCAAGTGAATCCTAGATTGCAGCCTGCTGTTACAAATCAGTCCCACGCAGTGCTTGTTAAGACTTCTGGAGCTGAGATTCGAGATCTGCTCTTATCATGACGAGGGCGCTGTATCCGGTCCCCATCCACAAGATGGATGTAAAAGGTTTTCTGGACTTGTCTTTCCAAACCTCGGCCAGATGCAAGAGATTTGATGGGGTCAGACAAAGGCTTTGGGCTCTAGGGGTTATCCGCTCGTTTCTGTTACCATCTCGATTGAAGATTATTTACAGTGGCAAAACATGGCAGTTTACAGACCCAAAGGATGCAGGATGCCGGCTGGAAAAAACAGAAAAAGAATTTGCAGCAAAACATAGAAACACAGAATTTGACGGCAGATAAGGACCGCTTGGCCCACCCAGTCTGCCCATTTCCTTACCTACTGAATAAGCTGCAGATCCTAGTTAACCAGCAGCCTACTTCTTCCTACCCCCACCCCTAGATTTGCCTTATGACTGTCCCATGCATGTGAATTCCACCACTGTTTTGACTCGCACCTCCTCGGAGGCGTTCCACACATCCACAACCTCTGAAAAAAAAAATTACCTCAATTACTTTGCCTCTATCTTCAAATTGTGCCCCCTTGTTCTTGCACACCTCTTTTTTTGAAAGATGCTACCCTCTTGGACTTTGTTGATTCCCTTGAGGTACTTGAAAGTTTCTATCATGTCCCCCCTCTCCCTCCTTTCCTCGAGGCTATACATATTAAGCGCCTTAAGTCTGTCTTCATATGTCTTCCGGTGCAGACCCTGCACCATT
Organism: Neoceratodus forsteri; assembly: GCA_016271365.2. NCBI lineage: Eukaryota > Metazoa > Chordata > Ceratodontiformes > Ceratodontidae > Neoceratodus > Neoceratodus forsteri. Next base: position 790,337,399 of record CM057454.1, read on the forward strand.
TTAGTTGCCCTCCTCTGGACAGCTTCCATCCTGTCTATGTCTTTGTGGAGATTGGGTCTCCAGAACTGCACACAGTACTCCAGATGGGGTCTCACCAGCTGTCTGTACAGAGGGATAACAACTTCCTGTTTTCTACTGGTGATGCCTCTCCCTATGCATCCCAGTATCCCCCAACCCTGCTTACTGCCCTCTCACATTGCTTGCCCACCTTTAGGTCATCTGATATAACTACCCCCAGGTCCCTTTCCATTTTTGTTGTTGTTAGTATCTCACCCCCCATTGTGTACTCTTCCCCTGGGTTTTTGTTTCCCAGGTGCATTACCTTGCACTTCTTAGCATTGAATCGAAGCTGCCATACATTTGACCATTCCTCTAACCTTGCCAAGTCCCTTCTCATCCTTTCCACCCCACCTTGTGCATCAGCTCTGTTGCAGATCTGTGTGTCATCTGCAAAGAGACATACTTTTCATGGTATAATATTGGACAATGAGACTTTCTGAATTTTTTCACAGAAGGCTATTGTTTGCATTTCTTTATCTGTTAAGTTCCCTGTTAATGCTAATTTCCCTCCTTGAAGACTTGCAGAGATGTTTGGTAAATTTTAATTCTGTGGAAGGTTTCTGGTTGTGCTCATGGTGGTTGTCACCAGTTCTGTTTTTCTCTGCCGTCAGGGGAGCGGGGATAATGCATCGGTCCATCTTCTGTAGATTATTAATGTTTCTAATGTTTACATGTTTCAAATGTTTAACTTCAGGTTAATATTTGTGCTTAGTTTTCTACGTGCCTGTAATGTGTATGATAAACTGATATTTTTCAAGGTACAGGAGTGTTATGGAGGGGTGCTATTTTCTTATGTTATTTCCGTTGTGGACGTGGATACATAGCAATCCATGGTGATTGCACATAACCTTTTACTATAAATTCTACCTATTCTTGTACAGTCCAAGCCACTGAGATGGTTAGCAACTCAGGACTTTTATCTTTGTTCTAATTTACAGTTAGGGTATCCCCTACTCCAGTTGTATGAGATTACAAGGGAGAGATGTGCATATCAACTAAATACGATTATTTGTCTTTAGATAATGGATGAAAACAAACTAGCTTCCTGATTGGCTAGCACACCCTGCCACCCGGGCTGTTATTTTTCAACGGCCCGCTGAAAAACAAGTACCTCCTGCCAGCATGCATCACTACCTCATATCCCTCTGCCAACATTCCATCACCATTTCTTTCTGCGTCCAACTAGCGAGACACTGATCGCGGGCCTTCCGCCCCTCCCCAGCGCCGTCATTCCTGCAATCACCGGTCGCCCACCTGCTCTCACAGCATTATAGTAACACCACAGAAATGTATTTTCCTTTTTTTTTTTTCTTACTTACTACATAGCACAGCTGCGAGCACTCCCACCCTCCGCTCACCACTCGCTGTCACAGCCGACGCTACCCGGCAGCGTGACTCCAACTCCGGCATTGATTTCAGAGAAGTCCTGCTTCTCTCTTGCCCTGACCATACTGAAATCCCGAACAACAGTAGCACTGAAAACAAAAACCTTCCATCTGACCACAACCATATCTCCACGTCAACAAGTTTTCAACTGTAATTTAAATAAAAATGCCTTCTTTTTTCACCAGCACACTTCATCAGCCGAATGGACTTCTACAATTGCGCCTAACACCATTCTCGTTACACTACTGCTGCTCCTTCGCTCCCCGGTCAGTCTCAAAACAAAAACAATTTTTTTGCAATACAAAACAATATTTAACAGTAGCCTGATGGGAAAACTCATGGGGGCGCGGGGGTACTGAAAAGTAAAAGAAATATTTACCACTAGCCACGTAAGCGAGACACTCCACTGCAGTATAATAAAATATAAGACATTCTCATAACCAACAGCACCCTCTAGTGGCACTAAATGGACTATTTTACAGAAAGTGCCATTTCTGTTCATTTTTATTCATATTTCACCCTTTTTTATCAATTTTATTACTAAAAAAATAATTTTACCCATTATCTAAGTGTAATAATACCCTCCAGGGTGGGCGTTATGGGATATAACGGACCTTCCAGGAGCTATAAGGCCCTCCGCCTGCGGTGTTGGGCCTCATTACACCCTTGGGCGGTCCATTATATCCCAATAATGCTCACCTTGTCTGGTACTATTACTAACATAATGTGTGGTAGAACGTTGTTATACTGTAAAATCCATCTTTTTATAACATTGTTATACCATTGATGTGACATCACTATGTTGTTAACCCATCAATTGGTACATCACATCAATGGTATAACAACGTGGATCACTCTGCGCATGCATGCTTCTTGAACAGACCGCCTTCTTGAAATGGACATGGCGGTGAAAGCATGACCCAGAGCCGAGTGATGGTGACTGAAATGACGGTGCGGCTGACAATAGTGAGGATCCTGCTTCATTATTTTAATCTTTCTATGTACCTTACACTGTAAAATATAATGTATGGTACATCGATCGGTAACCAGTTTATGAAACCATCTGGAGGTTGCCATAGCGATGTAAACCTCTCGAACTTCACTCACAAGGTTTACATGGTCGCCCTGGCAACCCCTCGATGGTTAACAAACCAGTTACCAATCGATGACCATACATTATCCTCAATATGTACCTAGTATTGCCTTGTATGAGGAATACACATAAGGAGACAGAAGAACTGTGGGTCACCCTGGAAACAGGAAGTGGGACAGCCATATGAATTGGGGTTGTCTGCAGGCCTCCAGACCAGGAGGAGGACATAGACACATTACTGTTAGAAGATATACAAAACATGATAGTTAAAGGGGAGGTTCTGCTAATGGGATACTTCAACATGCCAAATACAGATTGGTCAATACCAGTCAGAACAACTGCCAGAACTAAGCGCATAGTGGATTCCCTGCAGGGGGAGGGCCTCAAACAATTGGCACAACAACCCACAAGAGGCAGGGTTATCCTGGATCTAGTACTGACTAATGGGGAAAGGATCACAGCTCTCTAGGTAGAAGGTCACCTGGGGGCCAGTGACCATCACATGGTATGGTTCAATTTGGCCACTAGAACTAAATCATCCCATTCCAAGGCAAAAATATGTGACTTCAGAGGAGCTGACTTTGATAAGATGGCCAACAGAGTTAAGCTAGTCCTGGCAAGAGGAAGTACAGGTGAGGGGGTACAGGCAAAGTGTGCAAGTATTAAGAATGCAATACTTGAAGCAACATCTCATTGTGTTAGGGAGAAAAGCAAGAGCAAAAGAAGAAGGAAACCACTTTGGTTCTCAAACACAGTAGCAGAAAATGTCAGAGCCAAAAGATTGGCCTTCAGGAAATATAAGGGAATGCAGCGGGACGAAAATAGAGAGGCATACCAAACTTCCCTAAGGGAAGCAGGGAAGGCAGTAAGGCAGGCAAAGGCCCAAAAATGAGGAAACACTATCACAAACAGTAAAAGAAGGGGACAAGATTTTCTATAGATACATTAGTGAAAGGAGAAAGTCCAGAGGGGGTATTGCTAAGATCAAAGGGGATATAGGGAAGTGTGTGGAGGAGGACCAAGGAAAAGCATCTATCCTAAATAGATACTTCTTAGTATTTGCTGAGCAGAAGGTAGGGCAGACCCACAGCTGAGCACCATGGACATGGGGGAGGGAGGTGTGCATTAGTCCCTTCACAAAAGAAAAGGTCCTACAAGAACTCGTTAAGCTCAGCATGGACAAGGCAATGGGACCTGATGACATACATCCCAGGGTACTAAAGGAGCTAAGGATGGAACTAGCAGAGCCATTAGAAGAACTGTTTAGTGAGTCTCTGAGCACAGGAAAGGTCCCAGAAGACTGGAGAAGTGCTCATGTGATCCCGCTCCACAGTAGTGGCAGCAGGGAGGAGGCAGAGAACTACAGACCAGTTGGTCTTACCTCAGTAGTGGGCAAGATTATGGAGGCACTCCTTAAGGAAAGGATAGTGCAATGCCTGGAATCCATAGGAGCACAGGATCCAAGACAGCATGGGTTTTACAACAGGATGGTCCTGTCAAACTAATCTCATAGATATCTTTGACTGGGTAACCTGAGTGGTAGACCAAAGGGGTGCAGTTGATGTCACCTACCTTGATTTCAGCAAAGCTTTCGATACTGTTTTACATAGAAGATTGATTAATAAGCTAGGTAGGCTCGGGTTGGGTCAGAAGTTGGTCAACTGGGTGGCAAACTGGTTGGCGGGCAGAAAACAGAGAGTGGTGGTAAATGGTATACAGTCAGAGATGCAAATCATAAGTGGAGTACCTCAGAGATCAGTCCTGGGGCCAGTACTCTTCAATGTCTTCATCAGTGATATTACAGATGGACTGGAGGGTAAGGTTTGCCTGTTTGCAGATGACACCAAGATCTGCAACAGAGTAGATGATCCAGATGGGGTGGGCAGAATGAGAAGAGATCTGGGAAAAACTGGCAAAATGGTCTGAGGAGTGGTAACTGGGGTTTAACATAAAGAAGTGCAAGATCATGCACATAGGGAAGAGAAACCTTGAAGCCACCTATAGGTTGGGAGGGGAGTTGCTGACAATCATGAGGTAAGACAGAGACTTGGGCATCATCATCATCACAGATGACCTGAAATCATCCAAGCAAACCACTAAAGCAGTAGGTAGAACTAGAGGGATATTAGCGTGTATTAGTAGGGATATCACAAGTCGTAAGAGGGAGGTAATAAATAATCCCTCTTTCTAACCCCATGTATTCTTCTCATATTCATAACTCTCTGCAGTTAGCCTGCTCAGTAGAACTGCCTGGAGAATGGAACTGTATGCTAATGATGGAATCACTGGCACGTGACAACATTCAAACTGCTGCCCTCATCTGCTGTGCATTCTATCAGCGTCTCAGATTTCTTATTCCGCTTCACAAGTCTAGACGCCCAGGAGATCCCTCAGGTCATTGTTGGCTTATTGTGAAGTATAATTTCTTAATTATACATTATCTTCTTTCTGCTGCCTTCATTTATTGTTTAATTTTACTCTAACATCTAGTTTGTCTTAGTTTAGTTAGATTTAGCGTTTATTTCTCGGTTCCTCATGGTTCGGTATAACCGTTGAGAAACAGAGTAATTTATTATTAGTTGCGGACTTTTTCTGCTTTATTTTCTCTATTTTTATTAAAAAATATTTACTGTGTTAAGTTTTATGTGTTTTTGTTGAAACTGCTAACCCGGTTTCTTTATAACCGCTAACCCGGTTACTGTGAACAGTTGTATTGGTTTTAAGAACTGCTGACCTAGTTCCGAATTCACTAAATTTATCGGTTCTTTTGGGGCCTAATCGGTTCCTGAATTGACCAAAAAAAAAAAAAAAAAGATAAAATCTTTGCGGTTAAGGTTTTTTCTCCTGAAAATGGAGCACTCTGAAAAACCTAAGAAAAAGACTGGTCCCCCAGGTTTTAAAAACTGTGTGAAGTGTGGGGAAGTGTTTGCCAAGGCTGACAATCATGACAGTTGTGTGTTCTGCCTGGGAACTGATCATTTGAATTCTGACTGTGAAATTTGTAAATCTTTCCCACAGAAACTGTGGAAAAAAGGATGGAGAGGTTGAGCAAAAAGTTAGGAGGTGCTTCAGGCTCTAACCAGCCAACACCCTCCAAATCAGTGGGTGAAACCACAGTTTCTTCTTTTACCACCCCTGATAAGGGTGAATCAACCTCTTTAAAGAGACTGAGTGGGCCGGCTGACTCTCTGGCCCCCTCCAAAAAGTCAAAGAATACCAAGCACGTCGAACCCCAAGCAAAACCCACAGGGTATTCTTCTGTGCCTCACAGTCTGCCTACTGCTGAGGAAATTTCCAGGGCTATCAAAGTTATTGAGACAGTTCATTGGTTTATACCTTCTCCAACTCCTCCTCCTTCAAGGGTTCAGGAGATTACTCCCTGCTCGGACCCCCAGTCTCAGGAAATGGATACTGGGGAGTATGATTTACCAGAGCAAGATGAAGGTGAGCCCACTGAGCCGGAAATCTCACCTGAGCAGGAATTTGGCTCTCCTCCTAGGCCTGAGGATTTTTCCTCTCACTTTTTCTTTGTGAGGAAAATAGTAGATGCCCTTGACCTGGCTACCACCGAGGTCATTGAGGATGAGGCAGAATACATGGAAATGATGGGGTTAACGCCCACTAAAAAGATTTTTCTGCCCATCAATAAATTCTTCAAGAAGGATTTATTCACAGTCCTGCAGAACCCTAACTCTGTCACACCTTTGGATAAGAAGATTCCTTTATTCTCACCCTGCTCATGAGGGTATAGTCCAGCAGGCAGCCTGTGAGAAGGCAAGGGTTCCTTTATCCTCTCACCCACCTGAGAAAGATTCAAGGAAAATGGGCAGTATGTCTAAAGAAAGGGTATTTAGCTGTCTCTCTGTGGGTCAGACAAGCTAATTACCAGGCCTACACTGCACAGTATCAAAAGATACTGTGGCAGTCTGTTTTGGCCATGTCAGAGAAGGTTCCCTCTCCTATCTCTGATGACCTAGCAGAAACAGCCAGATTTGGACTGGAAGCATCCAAATACCAGTTCTAGATGGCAGCAGATGCCAGTGATAACGCTGCTAGGATTATGGCTCTGACTGTAGCCCTGAGAAGGTTTGCTTGGCCATGGGCTACAAATCTAACACAGGATACCCAGGCCAAGGTAATGGATTTCCCTGTTCAGGATCATTCTCTCTTTGGCAAACAGACTGAAGAGTATATGAAAAAGGTGGATGAATACAAAACTGCCTATAAGAGTAATTCATCCAAGGACAGGCCTTCTACTTCTTATAGGCCTTATGGAAGGGGAGGTAGAGGAAGGTCCTATGGCAGGCCCTTCTATCGGCCTCGAGCTGTTTCACAGCTGCAGCCATACCCACAGCAGACTGGGTATTATAGGGCCAGAGGCAGGAGGGGCTCCAGGATGGGTTCCCAATCCGCCCAGGCTCGGGCCCCGTCTAAACAAAATCCCTGACTCTTTTGCCAAGGTCGCCTCCCCTATACCAGTAGGGGGCAGACTGGCTCACTTCTTTCAGGCCTGGCAGGACATAAACACAGACAAGTGGGTACTGGAAGTAGTGGGCCAGGGACTTTCCCTGGGTTTCATGTCCTTCCCTCCTCTGAAGTCAAGGCTATTCAAACCAGCCTCCCTTCTCGAAGAACAGCTCCTGGAAAAGGAGGTTCAAACCCTGCTCGGTATAAAGGCAGTAGAGCAGGTGCCAATCCTTCAGAGGGGCAGAGGGTTTTACTCCCGGTATTTTCTTACTGAGAAGAAAATTGGGGAGTGGCGGCCTATTCTGGACCTAAGACATCTGAACAAACACCTGGCAAAGCCAAAATTCAAGATGGTGACGTGACCTTTAATTTTACCTGTCATTTAGCAGGGAGATTGGCTGGCATCTCTAGACTTAAAAGATGCCTATTTCCACATCCCCATAAGAAAGTCTCACAGAAAATATCTCAGGTTCAGACTCCTTACAGGTCATTACCAGTTCTCTGCCCTGCCCTTCGGTCTAACCTCAGCACCAAGGGTATTCACAAAATGCCTGGCAGTGGTAGTGGCATTCCTACGAAAACTAGGAATTAGTTTTTTCCTATCTCGATGACTGGCTAATAGTGGGAGTCATTTCAGCAGGTGAAAACACACCTAGAAATAACAAAATATTTATTGCAGTCTCTGGGCTTCCTGCTAAACCAGGAAAAGTCCATCCTTACACCGGTTCAAGTGCTGCATTTCTTAGGAGCAGAACTGAATACCTCAAAGGGAAGAGCTTTTCTTCCAGAGTACAGAGTTCAGTCCATACTGAAACTGATTGCCTCATTCAAATTGGGAAAATCATGTCTTGCGAGAAGATACTTGCAAATACTGGGACATAGGGCTGCAGCAACAGGAGTGGTCTTGGGAGCAAGACTTCAAATGAGAAACATACAGTTTCATCTACAGACATACTGGTGCCAAAGAAAAGACCATATGTCAAAACTGATCCCTGTAACAAGGTCAGTGATCCAGTCCCTGCAATGGTGGACAGATATCCACAATCTAAGGACAGGAGTTCCTTTTCAAAGGGAAAATCCCTCAGTCATCCTTACAACAGATGCTTCTCTGTTAAGATGGGATGCTCATATAGGAGAGCACACTACCTGTGGCACTTGGTCAAGCATGGAGTCTCTCCTCCACATAAATCTGCTGGAGCTCAGAGCAGTGTTTCTGGCTCTAAAAAAGTTTTTCCCAGTTAATACAGGGCAAGGTGGTGCAGGTCACAACAGACACCAGCACTACAGTGTTTTACATAAACAAGGAAGGGGGAACAAGGTCGGATCCCCTGTGCACAGAGGCCATGAAAATTTGGGAACTTGCTTACTCTCTGAAAGTTTCCTTGCAAGCCATTCATGTACCAGGCAAGGACAATACCCTTGCAGATGCTTTAAGCAGGATCAACTAGGCACATCACAAATGGTCTCTGAACAGATAGGTATTGGACTCAGTGTTCAGACGATGGGGCACTCCAGAGATGGATCTCTTTGCCTCTCATGAGAATCACATGTTACCCCTATTCTGTTGCAGGCCACCAGTCTGGGGCACAATTTCCCTGGGTGCTCTGGCCTTGGACTGGTCAGGAAAGCATCTATATGCCTTTCCTCCCTTCCCTCTCATCTTCAGAGTGTTACTCAAACTCGTGTCACAGCCTGCATCCATGATTCTGATAGCACCAGACCGGGCCAGACAGCCATGGTATCCCATCCTGCTGTCAATGTCAGTGTCCACACCAATCCTCCTACCCCGGAGGCACAACCTATTAACTTCCCACCAAGGGAAGATCCTGTATCCGAACCTCAGGTCACTCAGACTCAAGGCCTGGCTCTTGAGGACTTAGAGTTTGCAAATTTGCAGCTTTCCCAGGCTGTTCTGGATATCCTAAAAGGATATAGAAAACCTTCTACTAAGAAAACCTATAATGCAAAAAGGAAAAGGTTTTCTGTCTGGTGTGATGCCAAACATGTTTCTCCTTCTCTGGCAGAGATTCCACTATTATTGGAATATCTTACTGAACTGCACTCTCAAGGCCTCAAACATACATCCCTGAAGGTGCACTTGGCGTCAATTTCAGCTTTTATCTCAGCAGGGAAAACTGTTTCCTTTGCATCTAACCCTATTTTCAAAAAATTCTTTAAAGGATTAGCCCACTTACATCCTCCTATTAATGAACCAGTCCCAGTATGGGATCTGAATATTTGCATTGCTCAGCTTATGAAACCTCCATTTGACCCAGTGTCATCAGCACATTTGCAATATGTCACATGGAAAACTGTGTTTTTAGTAGCAATCACTTCTGCTAGAAGAATAAGTGAGTTGCAAGCATTGTGTGTGGAAAAGGATTATTTATATTTTCATAATGATAAAGTAGTACTTCGTACTAACAGAAGGTTTCTCCCTAAGGTGGTTTAGATTTCCACTTGAATCAGTCCATGACACTGCCAGTCTTCTTCACAGAACATGCCAGTTCAGGAGAGCGTAGGCTCCACAGTCTGGATGTTAAAAGAGCATTGTGTTGTTATCTGACTCACACCAAAGATCACAGAGCTGATAAACGGCAGCTTTTTCTCACTTATGGGGATGTGGGAAAGGGCACCCCAGCCTCTAAGAGATCAATCTCTCGCTGGATAGTTCAGTGCATTCAGTTTTGTTACACAAAATCTGGAAAACAGGCCCCAGCAGGCCTCAGGGCCCACTCTACTAGGGGCACAGCTGCTTCTATAGCAGCTTCTAGGGATATCCCCTTGCTGGAGATCTGTAAAGCAGCTACCTGGAGGTCAGTACACACCTTTACTAGACGTTATAGTTTGGACTTGCAGTCCAGAAGTGATGCCAGGTTTGGCAGAGCAGTCCTGCAGAGCCTCTTTCCTAAGTAGGTTCTGTGCCCACCTCCAAAGGTACTGCTTTGAAGTCTGCAGAGAGTTATGAATATGAGAAGAATACATGAGGTTAGAAGAAATAATTACTCACTTTAGCAATCTTGATTCTTCCAATGTATTCTTCCATATTCATAACTCTCCCTCCCTACCTCCCCTTCCAGAACCAGAGCCTCTGAATGGTCTTCTTACTTGACAGCCCCAAACACGGCACACTTACTTTAATCCTGTGGGGTTGTTTCTTTATACTTACCTTTCTTTTTCCCAGGTGATTCTGGGTGTTTCAGGTAGGTCTGATACCACTATCATTAGTATCAGTGGTAGGGGTATTTATAGAACAGAGTTGTCTATATCAAGCAGTTTTTTAGCTTGAGTCACTTAGTTAGGTTGCCTTGTGATCTTCCTAGAAATCTGAGATGTTGAAAGAATGTACAGCAGATGAGGGCAGCAGTTTGAATGTTATCACGAGCCAATGATTCCGTCATTAGCATATAGTTCCATTCTACGGGCAGTTCTACTGAGCAGGCTAACTGCAGAGAGTTATGAATATGGAAGAATACATTGGAAGAAACAAGATTACTAAGGTGAGTAATTTTTTCTTACAAGATACTGGTTAGGCCCCATCTGGAGTACTACGTGGAGTACTAGAGACTGCACCTGCATAAGGACATTAACAAAATGGAGGTAATCCAGAGAAGGGCAACCAAAATGATGCAGGGACTACATCAGAAAACATATGACAACAGATTAACGGAGCTCAATGTGCATACCCTAGAGCAAGGGAGGGAGAGAGATGATATGATCGAAACATTCAAACATCTTAAGGGCATTAACAAGGTGAAAGAGTCTAACATGTTTCAATATAAGAAAAATAGCAGGACAAAAGGACACAGCATGAGATTAGAGGGAGACCGATTAAGGGGTAATGTGAGGAAGTTCTTTTTCACAGAAAGGGTGGTGGATTCATGAAACGGCCTACCTCAGGAAGTGGTGGATATGAATACAGTGCTGGGATTCAAACAGGCATGGGATAGGCATAAGGGAGCAATACAGATGAGTATGAATAATTAGGCCATTGACAAGAGTAAAGGCCTATGGCACATTTATAAGGTAGAAAAAATGGGCAGACTGGGTGGGCCTTGCGGTCCTTATCTGCCATCAACTTCTATGTTTCAGATCACTGTAGATACTGACGCTCATTCACTCTCTTTTACTAGATTTTAATTTTTTTTTTATATAAAGTAAATTAAAATTTGTACTGGAACACTTATTTGGCAGAACCACTCCTTGGCACTCACTCTCTCTCCTGCTTTCTGTACTGGTGCTCGGCACCACTCCAGTTCCCCGAACAGAACCATGTAATATAAAAAATAAAATATGGGTGACCATAAACAACTCGCCTTGTGTTTCCATCTTAGAGTAGAGATAACAGCATGGACCTCTAGAGCTTCATTGTTGAGGTCCATATGTTGTCAATTCCCTTGGATGGAAACATTAGGTTTGCTTATGGTCATCTACATTATTCCTTATGTAACAAAATGTACAGCCAAGGAACATACATACAGCCGTGCACCAGTATATAGTATGAAAATATACTTGATTACAGGCATTGAGAGGATGTCTGAAATGCAGGGAAAGGTTTATTTATTTACTATATTTGAATTCGGGCAGGCCGGTATGGATACATTTAAAGAGCCAGTAGTACCAAAAAAAGCCAACAGAAAATGTGATTAATTTACAAAATTTGCCAGTAGTTTTTATTTCTATTTTATTTCTTAAGTATTTTCATTTTCCTTTTGCTCATTGAAAGGTTTCCTACCTAATAGTTCAAGTATTAGGTGTGATGTGCCCGCTGTAGTTCCTTTCTTGGAGGCACATGTACACAGTTACTGGTTGTGTTCCTCTTCATACTTCGTCTGCTTTGTTATTTCACACTTGTGATATCACAAGTTACTAGTCTGGTAGAAAGTGAGTGGCTGTTCTTGGTCACTTATGGTGTCGCAGTCTGACATTGCAGTGATGATGAGGAATGTAGGTGACTAAAACAAGATATTTCAGCCTCCAGGTAGACTACTGTTCCACACTTTACACACAATACTGTCAGGTGGGAAACCTAATAAACCAAAGGGAAAAGGAAGGGTACTTCAGATATAAAGGTACTGTAACCGTGTATTTCTTTTAAAAGTTAATATTAACTTTGGGCAGTGCTCCAGATCTTTTAACACCTTTCATTTCCAGCTGTGACCTTTGGATGAGGGATTAGAACTCAGTACAGTAAAGAGCAGCAGTCAACACAAACACAAGCAGCAAGAAAAGCTCAAGCCCTGTATGTGCTAATGTATCTAACTATTGTGGTTGCAGAGGTAAACCGGATTGTAAGTACCTCATCAAACACTAATGCCACTTGTCCTGTTTTTTTTTTCAGCGTAGCAGAAAAAAATGCAGAAAATGTGTTCTAGGGACATGGATATGTTGTTCATCCACACTCATTGGCAGTATCCTTGCCGCTTTAAATCTTGCCGGAAGGTCTTCAAGCTTGCTCCTCCCACCCACCCGGGTGGTATAACTCTCGGCTCCGCCCCATGACGCCAGATCTTCCTTACCGCTTGGAAGCTCAGGTTCCTCCTTACAGCTCTCGTTTTGGCTAGTTCCTATTTCTCCGTTTGTAGTTTAAAATAATATTTTGCAAAGACTTCAGTCTTGATCCTCGCTGACTCACGTGGATAAATCGACTCGGTTGAGGAGATGCCCATCGGTGAAGATGTCAGACGGATCCACACTCACGTGTGTCTACCATAGGCCTTGAGCACGACCCGCGGGCTTAGAGCCTGTGCTCATCTTTCTCGGCCTACGTCCTCGAAGACCGTGCTGCCCGATTGCAACTGGGCGTCCGAAGCGTTCCCTCGGTGAAGTCCAAGAGGCCGGTTGGCGGTGTCGCGGGCGGGCTCGGCGGATCAGCTCGAAGCGGATGGTAGCCCTCGAAGAGGCGGCGGCGCGGGCCGTATCTTCCTCGGCGGCATTTATCCGCTCTCTGGGTTCTTCCTACGGCTTCCTTTAAGGAGCTTTGTCTGTCCTCTCCACTAAAGGAGAAGGGCCTGCGTCTGCTGGACCTTTTCTCGGTCCAAAAGAGGGACAAAGGTAAGTCCCTCCGTCGACGCTCTTGGGAGCGGGAAAGGTCCCTCTCCCCGGGCCGTCGTCCGTCGGCTTCGGTCGACCGCTCGGCCTCGGCCACTGGCCTCACGGTGTCCCCGTCAGGTCAGTTGACCGAGACTCCCACTGATGAAGTCGAGATTTTCTGACCCATTGACAGGCTGTCGCCTTTAGCAGCGAGATTCCTCTCCCGGTTCCCCGGGAGGAGTTGAGGATCCATGGGCTCGCCTGTGCCTCGGTTCGGAGCCCTCGGATGGACCTTCCGAGCGAGAAGAATTATCGGTTCCGGCCGACACCTCCCTGCACCACCGACCGGAAATTCGGGACTCTCGGTCTCGGTCTCGGACCTCTTCAGCGGTCCAGCCGTTCCCACCGTCATAGCGGTCTCGGTCTCGGCACGGCGATGGCCGGCGTCGCCCGCTCGTCCTCGTCCTCCTCCTCGGATGAGGGAGGCTTACGGTATCAGTCGTCGGCAGTGCGAGACCTTATGTTTTCAACAGCTCCTCCTGGCGGGGAATAAGCCGACTCCGGCGCCTTCCCGACCATTAAGTAACTGTCACGGGCGGCCGACACAACCCTCGACTTGCCGAGGCCTATACCCAGGCGGTTGTTCGGCCAAAACCAGCTGCTCCACCGATTGCGGTGGAACCTCCGCCTCACAGCCACCAATTGGGGCTCCGACCAAGATTCTCGGTCGGCTAAGGGTTTTACCCCATCGGCTGTCAGTTACCCTCACTCCCGACCGACCTCGGCAGGTGAAGGGTGGCTCAGGCCAGAGGCAGCTCTTCGAGGACTCTTCGGTCGAAGATGATTCCTCCTTCTTCTCCAGCGACTGGACTTGGAGTCTTCGGAGGATCAGCCAATGGGCGATAGCCCGTCGTCCTTCCTAGGACTGCTTGGCTCATCTCGGAGTCTACGGGATGGAGCTGAACCCGTTCCAAGCGGGCCAGGTATCCCCTCACGGAGATTCTGGACGGCAGGATTCTCGACGGAGGCCTTTCCGGTGGCGAGGCCATAGTGGGTCCAGCACTGGAACTTTGGCAGCGCCCTGCTTCCTGCCCTGCGCCTTGCCAGGATGGCCAGGAAGTATCACGGTCCCACGGTTCCTTGTCGGTTTTGAACACCCCTCTGCTGAGGGGTTGGTTACCGACAGCGTTTTCGGCGCCCGGCTGCGCCAGGGATGTGGACAAACCTCCTGACAAGGGTCCAAGAAAGTGGACTATGTCGGGCGAAAAGTCTCGCTTCGTCCTCTCTCGGCCTTCGTCAGGCCAGTTCGGCCCGTCCTCATGGCACATTTTCTCATGCCCTGTTGGGCTCCCTGGATGAGGTCATCCCTCATCTTCCGCCCGATCTGCAGACTACGGTTAAGCAGGTGCGGGACCAGGGCAGGCAGTGGCCAAACAGCAGCTCCAGACTGCTTTGGATGTAGGGACTCATGTGCCAGATCGGTGGCGGCCGCGCGTGTGCTATCGTCGGCGGGCTTGGCTGAGATATCCACCTTTACTTCGGATACCCAGCACAAGTTGGCGGATGTTCCCTTTTGGGGACTGACCTCTTGACCCTGGGTGGAAGGTCACCTGCAGAGGATCGAGAAGTCCAATGCCACCTTGGACTCGGTCTCTTCCGCTCAGAAGGACAAAGGCGCAAACCACAGCCTAAGCCCTTCGTCCTTCTGTGCCGTTGGCCTTGACCCAGCAACGTCAGGGCCAGCAGGCTCGACCTTGGCATCCCAAACCCAAGCCGCGGCTTCCTCTAACAGGAGGCAGGAGGAAAGGGCCCAGGAGGTCCCTCGGCCGGTCCCTCCTCCAAGCCTGCCCAGTGACGGGCTGAGGTGTGCCCCCATCCCGTCACACCCCTAGGTCCCCCGTGGGGCGGCTCCCGGCACTTCCGTTCCGCCTGGTCCGCTGTTACCACGGACAGGTGGGTCTTGGAGGTGGTGGGAAGAGGCCTGCCTCTGGAGTCGAGCAGGCACCACCCTTCAGAGCCGTGCCCCTCGGAAGCGCCGGGATCCCCAGCCTCACTGGCGGCTCGTCGAGCCGACATCACTCTCCTCCTCCAGAAGGAGGTGGTAAAGAGGTGGTGGACCTCCTTCAGACCCAGGGTTTGTGTCCAGGTACTTCCTGGTTCCGAAGCAGACGGGGGCTGGCGCCCATTCTAAACCTACCACGACCTAAACAAGTTCCTAAGGTCTCGAACCTTCAGGATGGTCACTCTGGCTCAGATAATACCATCCTTGGAGCGGCGTGTGGTTCTGCTCTCTGGACTTGCAGGGCCAGCGTTTTTTCACGTCCCTATCCGTCCGTCTCACAGAGATTCCTTCCGCTTCGGCGGAAGGATCTCTCTTGAGTTCCAAGCCATGCCCTTGGCTTGTCTCCAGCTCCAGGGTCTTCACCAAATGCATGGCAGTGGTGACAGCATTCCTCTTGGCGCCGAGGGTCGGGTGTACCCTTACCTGGACGACTGGCTGATAGCAGCTCCCTCCAGGAAGGAGGCGGAGTGGTCAGAGATCTGGCCTCCAGGTCTGCTCTCAACTGGGCCTCCTTGTCCATGAGGCCAGAGTCGAACTCGAGCGAAGCAGGTGATTTTATTCATGGGCGCAGCTCGGCTCTCTCCAGAGCCAGGCGCGGCTCCCGGCGGACAGGGCGAGTTCTTTCCTCCTTTGCCCGATCATTTCTGGTTGGGCAGTGCGCCTGCCGGGACTTCCTCGCCTCCTGGGTCTCATGGCGGCCTGTACCAGCGTGGTCCGTTGGGCCCTGGAACATCGTCCCCTTCAGTGGGGACTGGCCAGCCAGTGGTCAACGCCTGCGATCCCTTGGACCAGCTTGTGTCGGTGACACAGGGGATGTGGAATGCTCTCCAGTGGTGGACCGTTCCAGATCAATTGCAGGAGGGCATCCGTTCGTCCGCCCGAGCGCGGTCTCTCTGTCGACCGATGCCTCTCTGATGGGTTGGGGTGCCCATCTGGGGAACACCGGGCTCATGGCCTCTGGTCCCCCGGAGTCCCGATGCCACATCAACCTGCTGGAGCTCCGAGCGGTCCGCCTAGCTCTCACCGCCTTTGCTCCGTTCCTCCGAGGTCAAGTGGTCCGAGTCCAGGCGGACAATACCACGACCATGTACTATCTAAACCGCCCAGGGCGGGGCCGCCTCCATGCTTCTATGCAAGGAAGCTCTCCGCATTTGGTCACTCGTGCGCAGCCTGGAGGCGGATCTCCTAGCCATTCACGTGGCAGGAGCCTCCAACACCCTGGCCGATGCCCTGAGGCGGATAGGGGCTGCATCCACAGTGGTCTCTCCTGCGGAGGTAGTACAGCATCTGTTCTCCCTTTGGGGCACACCTCAGGTGGACCTGTTTGCCTCCACGAGGAACGCGAAGCTGAGTCTGTTCCATGCCCGCCCCCCTCAGCAGGGCTCGCTGCAGGGGGATGCCTTCTCGAGGCAATGGACCCCGGGCCTCTTTTACGCCTTTCCCCCATTTCCCTTGATCCACAAGGTGCTTCTCAAGGCGAGGAGGGACAAGGCGCAGGTGATTCTGATAGCCCCAGACTGGCCTCGCCAGTTCTGGTACCCAGATCTCCTCAGTCTCAGCTCCAGGACTCCGCGGCAGCTTCCAGCTCGCCCGGACCTGCTCTCAGTCAATCAGGGGAAGGTGTTCCATCCGGACCTTCAATCCCTGCACCTGGGCCTGGTTCCTGGCGGCTAGAGTTCCAGGCTTTGGGTCTTTCGACGAGGTCCTCAATGTAGTTGAGGCGTCCGTAGAGTCGACCAGAAAATGCTATGCCTTCAAATGGAAAAGGTTTTCCATTTGGTGTCAGAGGCAAGGGCTTGGACCCTTCCTCCTGTTCCTTGGCAAGCATCTTGGACTATTTATGGTCCCTTTCTAGTCAAGGGCTTAGGTCGGCGACCTAAGGGTGCACCTGGCAGCCATCTCTTAGCGGCGCGGGCGGGAAGCAGTCGATGGCACAGGAGGAGAAGGTGGTCTGGCGCTTTTCAAAGGCCTCGATCACATTTCCCCCAGTACGGGAACCCCCACCTCCGTGGGATCTACTGCTGGTACTGGCAAAGCTCATGGGCAAGCCATTCGAACCTATGCACAGGTGTGCTCTCTCTCACCTGTCGTGGAAGACCGCCTTCTTGGTGGCTATCCGTCAGCCAGAAGGATGGGAGAGCTCCAGGCGCTTTCCATCGAGTCTCCTTACCTGGTCTTCCACAGGGACAAGGTTGTCCTGCGCCCCCACCCGAAATTCCTTCGAAGGTGGTGTCGGAGTTTCACCTTAACCAGGTGTTGACTCTGCGGTGTTTCTACCCCAATCACACCTCGGAGGCCGAATGGGCTCCATACTCTGGATCCTAGAAGGCGCTCGCTTGATTATAAGGGCGCCTGGCTGAAGTCGGGGAGAGGTTCGCCAGCTGTTTGTCACCTACGCTGAAGCCGCATCTGGCAGACCTGCAGCCAGCGGACGATAAGCAGGTGGGTAACCTCCTGCATAGATCTCTGCTATAAGTTAGCGGGCATGGAGCCTCCCAGAGGGATAAAAGCTCATTCTACCGCCATACTGCTGCAGCGGTGGCTGCTTCCAGGGGCGTCCCTATCCAGGAAATCTGCAGGGCTGCTACCTGGAAGTCAGCAAACACCTTCATTACCCACTACCACATCGACCTTGAGTCACGCCGGGATGCTGGTTTTGGGGCCTCGGTTCTCCAGTCTCTCTTTCCCAAGTAAGTATATGGGGGTGTGCGTCTTGCCTCCCTCCTCCCGGAAACTGCTAGAGTCTGCCAATGAGTGTGGATGAACAACATATCCATGTCCTGAAATACAGGTTACTCACCTGTAACAGGAGTTCTAGGAATGGTATATGTTGTTCATCCACGACTCACCGACTTCTCCCGGCCCGGCCTTTAGCCTGAGCTTCCAGCGGGCAGATCTGGCGTCATGGGGGCGGGCAGGAGTTATACCACCCGGGTGGGTGGGAGGAGCAAGCTTGAAGACCTTCCGGCAAGATTTAAAGCGGCAAGGATACTGCCAATGAGTGTGGATGAACAACATATACCATTCCTAGAACTCCTGTTACAGGTGAGTAACCTGTATTTTCTTACCAATGCAGAATACTGCAGAAGTCATCAAAAACAAGCATTTAGGTTATTACAACTGAAAAATGCATGGGAAGTTGGATATTTTATTTATCTGTAATTTTTTCACCAGGAAAGGTACCTAAGCTGTGACAGCTTTTTTCTTAATGGGGGAGTATTAGCATTGGCACGAGTGGAAGTTCTACTACTTTTCATTCATAAGTACACTGGGATCTTTTACTTCTACCTGGACAGTGACCAGAGATGAGCAGAAGAGACCTCTGTTTAACGTCTCATCGAAAGGACAGTGCCTCAGCATTGCAGTGCCTCCCTCATACTGCACTACACTGTCAGTTATGGGTAGTTTCCCAAGTACCTGGTGTGGGACTAGAACCAGTACAGAAAAACAAATGAGATTGGAGGGTTCAGATATTCTGTAGAGCTTCTGTACTCCCATGCAGTTTCACATCATCAGTTTTGTTATAAAGCCATCTGACAGCAACAAAATAACTATTGTGGAAAAATGTGATATTTATCTGTGAATATTGAAAAATAACACCACAGAGGTTTAGAATATGTTGTGCAGATTAAGTGAAATGTGTCAGACACCCGCTGCATGTGAGTAAATAAGGATCCAGGCTGTACTCAAGGAAATATAACTTGACACTGCCCTCTTGGTAAGCTACTGGCCGGTCTCCAACCTAACTGTTGAGCAAGGTTCTGGAAAAAATGCTTGCAGAACACTGTATGAGTCATCTTGAAGGTTTTCAAGGGGGTTCATGTTTAACTTTTTTTTTTGACTGGTTCTTGTCTGCACGTGATGTAATAATTCTCTGCTTATGAATAAGTGTTGGTCGCTCAGCTGTCAGACAAGTTATCACAGAACTCAGTCACACTGTGCTATCGGTTCTCACAACCCTTCAGTCGCCTGAATGGTCACCCAATATGTTTGCCCTACCTAGCTTGACTCTCACCTGTGGTATCTTTAGGTCATAGACCCACCACAGTCACTGCTCACACTGTGCAGTGACCTTTACTGAAGGGCAAATGATTATTCACAGCTAAGAATACTTTGCTTTGGACAGTTTAATAGACTTTCTCTTGGGAAACTGATCACAGACTTGCTAAACCTTTAAAAACTCAGTCATAGAGAGCATGAAGTATGTAAAAATGATATTTAATACTCCACAGTATTCACGTGTGTTACATGATTATATACTCTAAAGACTGAGGGAATACAGTACACTACAGAAATGGAAAACAGAACATTCGAACAAGATAGGATTCACACAGTAACCTTACTAAGATAACTCATAGGTACATAGTTAAGTTTGTTCCAGCTGGGATCTGTAGAGCATTTGCAGACTGGACTGCGATGGTGAGCCTTCCGCATGGCAATATAAGACTGATTTTCATAAGAGAATACCAGGTAGTAATACGTATGGCAGGCCAACTCTTTTGCCCTCATCATCTGACCAGCCTCTTTGACATCACATCCTGGACGTTCCTTTTGATATATGAGGCCTCCACAACAGAACCAGTATGAGCTGGTTATGTGTATTTGGACTCTACTTCCTTTGTTTTACATAGCTGCCAGCCATTTGCTTACATCCAAAATATTGCCTCCTTTAAATGAAAAGGGCTTAGCCCTTTGTTGTTTCCCAAAACATTGAGTATTTTAGATCAAAAGAGCTCAGCTATCCATGCCCAGCTTGCTCTTAAATTGGAAACAGCAAATCTGAAAGAAAACGTAATTTCAGTTCCCTACATACCTCATGATGTCACGGGCAAGATTGTGGCATAATTTGTACATAAACAGCAGGAGCAGATAAAGTACAAAGGGCTAGGATCCTGTTTCTTTTTTCTATAAACATTTTTAAATTTTCCCTTTTTTACCCCCAACTTGGGACCCCGGCAGACACGCACGTGCGTCGAGGTGCACGCTGGGCACCGGCTTGGTCCCTTCTGACATTATTGCCACTGTTCCCCCTCACCTATGCTTCCCATCGGTCCTCCACCCGGTTTGAGCGGAACTATGGGAGGAGTGGACAGCCACCCCCGGAAGGGGAGAGCTGCCTACTGCAGCTCAATCCCACTCTGACCCTCCCCCCCAATGCCAGCTCCCTGGCGACCCGAGGATGTTCCCAAACCCGGGTCACCAGCATAGGGTGAGGTAAGGTGTCCAGCACCTCAGTCCTCAGTGCCACCAGGCAGGCTCCTAGGATCCAGTTTCTGTACAAATTCCCTTAGCTGTAGAGACACAGGGAGGGAGGGATAGAAGCAGGAAATACAGGAGATACAAGTAGAGTACACTTTCCAGCACTGTCTCAGAGGCACAAACAGGCTCTTTAAAGAGAGCTCAGCTCTTCAGCATGCACTTTCACAAACATAATGTTTCATCTCTTACAGTTTACCAGAGGATATATTTTTAGGTCTTAATCTTTCCTTTTTAGGGTTTACACCACAACTTGTGAGCTTATGTGAAAAGTATTTGACCTTATAGTGCCTTTATGACATCATAGTGCTCTCCTTGACAACAGACTGCAATGTCACAGCAGTTGTGAGATAAGTAGGGAGAAGAGTCTTTTTTGAAAGGCACAGTGACATGAGAACTGCACTACCTGAAATACTTAACAGGCCCATAACAGGAGAAATAAATAAAAAATAAAACACAAAGCTAGAAAACTCTGAAGATAGTTGTTGTACAGTAAATATAATGGTTTAAAACACTTTAGTTTAGTAGAGGCTTGCTCTTTAAAGATCCCATGACCCATTTTGAAAGAATATGGGAGTTCTCCCAATGTCTTTGCTAATGTTTTTAAGCAGTATGACTTGTGGTATTGGTATGCAATATGACACACCAGGGTGTATAGTTATGAAAAAATAATCACACGCCTCAAGTGTGTTTCAGGCCAATGAGTGTATTTAAACACATTCAGAGTGTGATTATTGACCATAATTACACATCCATTTGTGTGTCATACTGTATTTAAGAAATGGGGCCCTTACACAAATCTGTCTTTGTTCCAGTTGTGACCTGCCATGGGGGAAGCGGGAGTGTTAGAGCTATTGGCGGTGGTCTTTTTATTTTGTTTCATGTAGCTTTTTGCCTTGTGGTGTGCAGGCAGGTTTGTCCGCCCCATTCCCGCAGCCCCAGGCTGACCGACAGCCATCTCCAGTGGGAACATGCCTTGACTGCAGGTCCTCAATGACTTTCCCCTCATGGCAGGACTAAGAGAGGAAGGGCAATTCCCCCGTACATAATTCAAATGACGGGTGACGGCTCCCAGGTGATACCTTGGGTTGAGAGAAGTGCATAGGGCATCATGAGCCTGCACTGCTTTCTCCTTGTTCTGGTTCCACCCATCCCACCTGCTGACAGACAGTAGTGTGTGCCTTGTTATGCAGTAAGCCAAAGTGGTGGCCCTTCCCATATGTGCCACTTTAGCCTTCACTGTCACCAGGCCTTCACGTGGGGGCAGTCGACTGCAGGGCTAGCAAGCCTCCCCTCCCACGCCCACCCCACAGGAGAAGAGAATAGTCCAGCAGATGCTCAGTCAACTCGAGTCCGTTCCTGAATCCGGATCACACACATGGAAGGCAGTAGCTGTATCACTGCATCACAGGCCAACCTCTATCAGTGGTGTTTGAAATGTGCTTAAGCTGCCTGTGAGTTGTCCCCAAAAAAAAACACACACACTCTCTTTGTTTCACACCTCTCTTTGTTTCACACACACACACACTCACTCTACAGAGGTTTTACTGTTTTATCTTGAGTACCTTATTTTTTGTTACTTAACTTGTTTTTGTAGAAGGGTTTGCAGAGGAGGTTTGGAATTTTGATGACAGCTGGCTGTTGTGATAGGCGCAGGCAGGAAGTGACAGTCAAGGGGCGTTGTTCTACAGCGAGAGCAGCTAAGAAAAGATAGACTATGTGCTGGACGAAATCACAACAAAAACAAGTATTTTACAGATTGAAAATACATCTGCAAGACAAATTAACTGAGTAGTGTACTGTTTTAACTGCTGTTTATTATATTGAAAATACACAAGACAAATGTTCTTTTAGCTAATCAGGTGGCATAATTTTTCATAACCATTTTATTATCTGCTTACTTAATTGTGGCTACATGTATACTACATACACTCCCAGTGCTACCATTGTTTGAAAATACTTTGGGATATGATGTGAAAACAAAAAAGGATAGGAAGCTCACACATGAAACATTGGTTTTGTGCACTTATATACTAGGAATGCTATTACTAATTGAAAACATATGAACCCACTCTGTATGAAGCAGGTCAGCACCAAAATGAACACTGGCAACACAGAAGCTGGCAAAATCAGCCTTATTTTATTGTGGGTCCAAACAAAGTGCTAAGTGCAAGTTGTAAACCATATAAAAACTCAGTATTGAAAATGGTTCCCCAGATAGTATATGTGCTTCAAGCTGGCATCGGCTCAGATTAAAACTTCAGAAGACTTCTTATGCATAAATGACAGCAAAAAACGCAACGTAGTGCAGGGAGCCGAATGTAAAGACTCAGATTGCGCTCACAGTTCAGGCAGGAATATATTTCCTTAAATTCCAACAGCTCCAGAAAAATAACAAACCAGAGAGAAAAATAAACAGGAGGTGCCCTCATATATATATAAGAACAGCCAACCAGTGCCTTGGCAGTTGTACCTTGCTAACGTTTCAGTGTCAAGTTGACGTCATCTTCAGAGCGTGACTAGAGAGTGTGGAAGAGTGCAATTTAAATGGATAATTTAAAGAAACAGTACTCTATAGCATTTGCAGTGCAAAGAGGTGAAGTGCCAGAAGTGCATGTATTAGTGCCAGTTATGCAATGCAATAGAAACTTTATACACCTGAAAACAAAGGGGAGGGGGGGTAAGACAGAAAAGTCTGTGTGTCTGTGTCCTTCTGTCTGTCTGTGTCTATGTGTGGGGGTAGGGTAGGACAAAGGGGAGACAAGGGGCAACATGTAAAATCTAGCAGAAAAATTGATCCAAGGTCTATTATGGATAAGTATGAAGATGACTATCATCATTAAGTCTTTGAGGAGTAAGAATGTTCAAAGTTGATATCCAGAAGGCTTGTGTCTGGTGGAATTTCTTCACCATATCTCCACCTTTTATTCTTAAGTCCACTTTTTTCCATTCCTACAAATCGGAGAGTAGCAGCTCATCTGTTGCTGGCATCCAGATAATGTTTTGCCAAAGTGTATTGTGTGTTTCCAACACGTATTGCTGTTTTATGGTCATTAATACTTGTTTTAAGGGCACGTTTTTTGTGTCCCAGGAAGTTCATTCCACAAGGGCATGTCAATAAATAAATCATTCTGGTTGTACTACAATTATTAGATTGATTTATTTCAAACTTTTTTCCAGACTTGGGATGATTAAAAGGTTTTAGTGTTGTACGTATTCGATTGTAGTACCCCAAAGTTTTTTGGAGAGGGGGGCAGCACAACAAAGAAATGAGGACTCTTTCCCTGTCGTAAAATTCTGTTTTCTAGGGACATGGATATGTTGTTCATCCACACTGTCTGGCAGGTTCCTTGCCACTTTAAATCTTGCAGGAAGGTCTTCAAGCTGGCTCCTCCCACCCACCCGGGTGGTAAAACTCTCGGCTCCACCCCATGACGCCAGATCCTCCTTACTGCTTGGAAGCTCAGGTTCAGACAACATGAAGTCTTGCTGTATTCTGACTATTGCAGTTAGGTCCTGCCTTTCAACTGCCCCGGAGAACAAAGAGTTAACTTTCCATGGCCAGCATGGAACGTGCAGCGCGAGCTTGGTTGAAGCCCCTGTCTGCTGTTGTTTAAACTCCAACTGTCAGATTCTTTACTCCGCCTCACTGAACAGTCGTCTGGGGATTTCTCCTTCGCTCAGTTCAAAAAAGTCAAAGTGTCGTTTTTCGCTCGGTTTCTACCGAATTTCTGCTACTGAATCTGTCGGTTTAAGTCTCTGTCTGTGGTACTGTGAGTACTAGATAGGTTTTACATTTAGTTTCTTTGTGGAACTTGTAAATTTCGAATCGGTTTGGTTTGAACCGATCACTTTAGTCTTAAAAAGTTTGTGAATTTACTTAGAGTGTGGTAACCGGTCCGTATCGGTTCTAAAAAAACGGATTTAATTATATTTTTTTCCAAGACCCATAACACGGTCAGGAACAGATAGGGGAGTCTTGCCTGGTGGATTGCCGAAAAAAGGGTAAGTTTTGGATAGGATTGGCCATCTCTGAGAAACCCAAGAAAAAAACCAGGCCCACTGGGTTTCAACACTGCAGTGTGTGTGGGGAAGCCTTTGCTAAGGCTGATCCCCACACCACCTGTGTTTATTGTCTGGGGTTTGACCACCTCGATTCAGACTGCCAAATTTGTAAGAGTTTTCCCAAAGCTACCCTGGATAAGAGAGTAGGTAGACTGAGGGAAAGGGAGGCCGAGAAGTCCGCTGACCCGGATGGCCAGCCCAGTTCGGTTCCGACCGAACCAGAAGGAGTGCCCTCTGACCAGGATGAAACTTCGGGCAAAAGGAGAGCCGATTCTGAGGAGTTGGTTCCGGTTAAAAGGAAGAGAAGAGAAAAATCATCCGGTTCGGATCCACAAATTCATTCTCCGACCGCTGATGAGATAACCAAGCGATAAGGATAGTGCAGTAGCTAACTTGATTCGGCTGAACCGGCACCATCTGGCAGAAGGCTCGATTGGTCAGTTTCCCAGTTCGGATTACACTTCAGAAGAATTTTATGAACCGGAGGAGAGTATGAGGATGATGATGGTGATTATGAAAGTCTGGATGTGCCTATTGACCCGGACATCTCCCAGACAGACCTTCAGGTGTTTCTCCTCCTAGGCTTTCTGAGTCCCTTCCCACTTTATGTTTTACAAAAAGTGGCTGAAACCCTCCAGCTTCCAATGGAAGAAGCAGTAGAGGATCAGGAGGAGCCTGATTTTGTTGAAATGATGGACATCCCAGAGTCCAGGAGACTATCTATTCCCTCCATAAATCTTTTGAAACAGACAATTAAAATTCTAAAGACTCCTAACTCCATACCTCCTGTGGACAGATGAATGAACAAGAGGTACACCCTTTCAGGCTCGGACACGGAGTTCCTTTCTCAGCAATGTAGCCATGTTGGGGTAGTGCAGGCTGCTGCCTGTGATAAGGCAAATATTCCCTTGGCATCATACCCCCCAGAGAAGGACTCCAGGAGGATTGATGCTATGGCAAAGAAGCAGTACATGGCAGCATGTTTGGAACTCAGGCAGGCTAACTATATGGCCTATACAGCTAGATACCAGAAGTCCAGGTGGGATACTGTTCTGGCTCTGGCTAAACAGGCCCCTGACCAGCTTGCCAAGGAGCTGGAGCAGGTGGCTGCAGATGGGATTGAGGCTTCCCAGGTGCAATTTCATGCTGCTGTGGACTCCAGTGATGTTTCATCTAGAGTCATGGCTACATCTGTGGCCCTTCGGAAGATGGCTTGGCTCAGATGTACTAGCCTATAACAGGATACCCAGGCTAAGGCCATGGATTTCCCTGTCATTGGTAATTCTCTGTTTGGAGAGCAGACAGAGAACTACATGAAAAAGATGGACGAGTACAGGACCACCTACAGGAGTGCTCAGGCCAAAGAAAGGCAAGCCACTCCTCAAAGGCAGCAGTCCAGGGACAGGGGAAGGCCCTTTCAAAGGCCTTTTTACCAAGCCCAGGCCTCCTCTTCTTCCTATGCTCAGAGGGGGTTCTTCAGAGGGAGAGGCAAACGGGGAATGAGCAGGCCTGCTTCCATCCCTTAACCTAAAGCCCCTGCCAAGCAGACACCCTGATGGGTCTGCCCGGGCCGATTCTCCAGTACCTGTAGGGGGCAAGCTGGCTTACTTTGTCCAGGACTGGAAGTCTCTGACATCAAACAAGTGGGTCCTGGAAGTAGTAAGCCAGGGACTGGTTTTCAGCTTCAAAAAATTTCCCAAGATGAGAACCAGATCCTTTCTACCTGCAAATCCATCAGAGACCCTTGCCCTAAAGGCAGAGGTTTCTTCCCTCCTGGCTCTCAGAGCCATAGAAAGGGTTCCTACCCTACACAAGGGCAAAGGATTGTACTCCAGGTACTGCCTAACTCCCCAAAAAACAGGAGAATGGCGGCCTATCCTGGATCTAAGATATCTGAACAAGCACCTTTTAAAACCAAAGTTCAAAATGGTGACTCTGGGAATAATTCTGCCCTCTCTAAGGCCAGGGGACTGGCTAGCCTCCCTGGACCTCAAAGATGCCAACTTTCACATTCCTATCAGGTGCTCCTACAGAAAGTACCTCAGATTTGAGTTGCCCTCAGGCCACTATCAATTCAGAGCTATGCCCTTTGGCCTAACATCATCCCCAAGGGTGTTCACAAAGTACCTGGCAGTAGTGGTTGCTTTCCTACGGAGAAAAAAGATTTCCATCTTTCCATATTTGGATGACTGGCTCATAGTGGGTCAGTCTCCAGACCAAGTCAAGTCACATCTGCAAATAACTCATCAAGTGCTCACTTCCTTAGGTTTCCTTCTCGACCTTCCAAAGTCAGTTCTTGAGCCAGTAGAGCTCCTCACCTTCATAGGGGCGGAGCTGGATACAGTAAGGGCAAGAGCCTTCCTTCCCCTGGACAGGGCAAGGGCCCTTATGGAACTGGCCTCTTCATTCACCCTACAGGTGTCTTAACCAGCAAGGCATTTCCTGCAGCTTCTGGGCCACATGGCAGCTTCCACAGTAGTGGTCCAGGGAGCAAGATTCCAAATGAGGGACATTCAGTTCCACTTAAGAGCCTTCTGGTCCCAAAGAAAGGATTCCCTTACCAAACTAGTCCCAGTGACTCGAACCCTGATTCAGGCTTTGCAGTGGTGGTGGGATCAGAACAATTTGAGACAAGGAGTTCCTTTTGTCACTCAGTCTCATTCAGTGATACTCACCACAGATGCCTCCCTGCTGGGCTGGGGAGCCCACATGGGGGATCTTACCACCCAAGGGCTGTATCACCTCAAGAATCTCTGCTTCACATCAGTCCCTTGGAACTCAGAGCAGTGTTTCTGGCACTGCAAGCATTTTCCAGATATGTACAGCACAAGGTGGTCCAGATCAGAACAGACAACACCACCACCATGTGATACATCAGCAAGCACGGAGGCACTCGGTCTACACGGCCTTGTGCACAGAGGCAATGAAGTTGTGGTCCCTGGCCTATTCCCTGCAAACCTCTCTGATAGCATTTCACCTCCCAGGGAAGGACAATGTCCTAGCAGATGCTCTCAGCAGGATATCCCAGGGCCATCACGAATGGACCCTAGATCCCCTAGTTTTGAAAGTGATTTTCTCGAGATGGGGCACTCCACAGATAGATCTTTTTGCAGCCCGAGACAATCACCAACTTTCTCTCTTTTGTTGTAGACCCCCACTGATCCTGAATTGGGAAGGGAAATTTCTGTATGCTTTTCCCCCCTTCCCTCTCCTGTTCAAGGTGTTAGTCAAGATAAGGTCACAACCATGCAGAGTGATTCTGATTGCTCCGGACTGGGCCAGACAGCCCTGGTATGCCCTGTTGCTGTCCTTAGCAGTCCACCTTCCCCTGTCTCTTCCCAGGAATTACAACCTATTGACATCCTCTCGGGGGAGGATTTGGTACCTGGACTTCAGGTCTCTCAATCTCAAGGCATGACTCTTGAAGAGTTAGAGTTTGCTGATCTGCATCTTTCCCAAGGGGTCCTGGATATCCTTAAGGCTTCTTGAAAGCCTTCCACTAGAAAGACTTACAATTCCAAATGGAAAAGGTTCACTTTTTTGGTGTTCTAATAAGAATATTTCTCCAGAATCTGCTGGGTTGCCTTCGGTTCTGGACTGTATGGTCCATCTCAGCTGTTTCTGCCTTCCTGTCAGTAGGCAAGCCCTCTCCTCTGTCAGCTCATCCTGTGTTTTGTAAGTTCTTCAAGGGATTGCTGCACACCAGTCCCCCCTTTAGTGACCCTGCTCCTGCTTGGGACCTTAATGTTTGCATTGCTCAGTTTATGCAACCTCCCTTTGAGCCTTTGTCCTCTGCAAAGCTTAAGTACTTGACTTGGAAAACTGTGTTTTTGGTAGCCATTACTTCTGCCAGGTGTATCAGTGAATTGCAAGCCCTGTCAGTGGAGCCTGATTTCATCTCTTTCCACAGAGATAAAGTAGTCCTAAGAACTAACAGGAAGTTTTTGCCTAAGGTGGTTTCAGATTTCCACCTTAATCAGTCTATGTCTCTCCCTGTTTTCTTCACTGATCATTCCTCCTCAGGAGAGAGGAGGCTGCACAGCTTGGATGTTAAAAGGGCCCTCAGCTACTACATAGAGTGCACCAAGGGTCACAGGTTTGAGTCCCTCCAGTTGTTCCTCACGTTTGGAGAGGTCGGTAAGGGCAAAACTGCCACTAAGAGATCTATTGCCAGCTGGATTGTCTCTTGTATACAATTCTGCTATGAAAAACTGGGTAGAACCCCACCCTCAGGCCTGAGGGCTCACTCTACTAGAGGTACAGCTTCTTCCCTGGCTGCTGCCAGGGATATTCCTATCCTAGAAATTTGTCAAGCAGCCACCTGGAAAACAGTCCATACATTCACCAAGCATTACTCTCTGGATATCCAGGCTAGGAGTGATGCTCAGTTTGGCACAGCAGTACTTGAGAGCCTATTCCCAAAGTAGGTTCTGTCCCTCCTCCATGGAGGTACTGCTTGGCAGCCTGCAATAGTCAGAATACAGCAAGACTTCATGTTGTTTGAAGAAAAAATTACTCACCTTAGTAATGTTGTTTCTTCTAATGGAGTATTGCTGTATTCTGACCTCCCCCCTGCCTCCCCTCTCAGAACCTGGTTTTTGGGAAGTGGGTGGGCAGGTGCAGTGCTGCAACCCAGAGGTGCTTCTTGCACACCTTCCTTTTTATTTGGGTGTTTTGTTGTATTGTTATCCTTATTTTGGATTGGTTTTTGGTTTTGGGTTTCCTGACTTGAGTCTTCCTTGGGAATCCAAAACTCTCTGTTGCCAGTTGGCTAGTTTAAAAATGTTACAATTTCCACATCGTATAGTTAGTGAGTTTTTGCTCGTACGAATCTGACGGTTGGGTTTCAAAGGGCTGCAGACAGAGGCCTCAACCAAGCTCGAGCTCAACGTTCTATGCACTGCATAGAAATTTAACCCTATGTTCTCCGGGGCAGTTTAAAGGTTGGAGCTAACTGCAGTTTGTCAGAATACAGCAAGACTCCATTAGAAGAAACACAATTACTAAGGTGAGTAATTTTTTCTTTTCTAGTTTCAGAGATTGGGGCCCCTAACCAATCCTCCTTAGTCTTCAAACTTCTTCTGTCCTGTCAGTCGTTTATTTCTCCTTTTAGTTTTTATGTCTTTTCCTTTGTCTGTCCCTTGGACTTCCTCGTCCCACCCTCTTAGCCCTTCTTCCAACCTCTGTGTGACTCAGAACTTGTGGGAGGGTGGAGTCGACAACATTTAACAGCCAACCCGCGAGCGCCATGCAGTGCGTCGGCCTCGAGGGTGGCGCTGATGGTGCGTCGACTCCGCCCATCCAAAAAAAGAACGCTCCCGTGTGAGGTGATGAATGGTGAAGATACACAGAAAGATCAGAATTACGGTAGGTACGTAATTTCCATTTTTCGAGGAGTCCTTGGATGACTCGAACCATGAATCCATGGCCTCCTCTGGGACTCCCTTCCTCGACCAGAGATCAGTCAGGGAGCTGTCCACCAAGCATGGCCCAGTGTCCTTCGATGCAGTTCTCTGCCTAATATTGAATTCCACATGAGATTTTCTACAGCCAGTTCAAAAAAGGGCTGAGTATCGTTTTATGGATATTTTGTATAGGGATGACTCCCTATGGGTTGCCATTCCTTTGGTGAAGCCATTTTGGGACTGGCTGTGGAGCGGTGACGGCATCCAGCCTGTCACCTCAACTCATATGGTCCGCAAGCATACGATCCCTTTCTGGGTTCTCAGACCACCTCTCTGCAGAGGGTTGGTAACTGATTTGGTGTTCCTCAAGTGAGGACACCAGGGGGACATGGACAAGCCTCCTGATAAGGAGTCACATAAGACTGACCATGCTGCTAGAAAGGTGAACATTGTGGCATCCTTGGGTCTCCCATCAGGCTATCAGTGCCACGGTGATGGCCAATTTTGGTCACTGCCTGATGGGAGTTTCTGATTCCGTCCTCTCTCACCTCCTGGCTGATCAGCAGTGATAGTAATCGGAGCTAAACACCAGCTGCCGATGGCCTTGGATGTGGGCGATTTATGTACCTGTGCCAAGGTAATGGCTGTCTCAGTACATCGCAAGGCCTGGCTGCGTCTGTCCACCTTCACGGCAAACACCCAGCACAAGCTAGCTGATGACCCCTTTTTAGGCACTGACCTATTTGGCCCTGGGGTGGAAGGACATCTCACTCATATTGAGAAGTCCAGTGCCACCCTGGATTCTGTGGCATTGTGCCAGAAGGACACGAAAAAGAAGCCTAAGAAACCGGCTTTCCGGTATCTGCCCTTTCCCCTTGGGGGAAGATGGCTGCCAGGCTGGGCTGCTATCTGGCTGAGCACGTGTAAAAACCCATTTCGTTCTCCTTTAAATTCTTATGTTGAACTTAGGAATTAAAGAGAAAGGAGAATCCTGAGTTTAGTCAGTTCACAGGTTAAGTTTTTTCAGTGAATGTTGAGTTTTTAATTTGTGCTAATTTTACTGTTCCTAAGTAAGTTTAGTGATGAGATGTGTAAGGACCCGAGTTTAGATATGGTCACGTAGTAAGTTAGAGTTAGTAGTTAGCTTTATTATTTTTAGAATACCTTGGCATCCTGCAGGGGAGTCCGACTTTCCATTGGCCACTGACAGTGGTGTCGTAGCTGAGAAGGCACTCCTTTCCCAGACCAGAGGGGAGTGGGAGCCACACGAGAAGCCTAACTGGAACTATGGAAAGATTGGGCTGTTGCCAGAAGAGGCAGCTTGAGGAGAGGGAGTGGTGCTGCTTTGCTGCCGGAGAGTTACCATCCAGGGAGTCGTGGAGGAGGTGGAGACCAGAGTCAGTCTGACATCAATTGGAGGGCTTTGTGTCTAAAGAGACTTCTTGGAGCAAGGAACTGGTGTTGACTGGGACAGCTGCTTTTCTTGTGAGGTGGTTCACCTCTGATTACTTGGGTCGGTATATGAGAAGTGCTACTGCCGTGGAGCAGGTGGTGGGAGCCCCACTCTATGAAAATGTGGCAACGCTCCTCAAATCAGAATTGTAACTTGCTTGCTCTGCAGTTGGCAGAAGGTGTCAGACAAAAGCGCAGCAGACTCCCAGGCGTCAGTTCAAATGCAGGGCATCCAACACTGCTGCCACCCCTCCAGCCAAAACCCAGAGGGTTTCAGGGGCGGTCCTCCCTAACCCCCACTCCCACTCCTGACTCGCTGCCCACCCTCTCTCCTACTCGTCTTGCGGAGGAACAGGTGGTCGGAAGGTTTGCAAAGGCATCTGGGAGACTGGGAGTACATTACCACCGATGCCTGGGTACTTCAGCTAATAAAGTTAGGTCACACACTAGAGTTTAAAAAAAAAAAAAGCTAACCTCCAGGGTTTTCCCACTGCCCAAAGGCACACATCCCTCAGTTAGGGTAGGAGATCACGGCTCTACTTCAGAAAGAAGCCATAGAACTAGTGCTGGCAAATCAGATAGGTAAGGGATTTTACTCCCACTTCTTTCTGGTTCCAAAGAAGATGGGAGATCTGCGCCTGATCCTAGACCTCAGTACCCTAACCCTCTGCATAGAACACAAGAAGTTTCAGATGCTGACGCTGCAAAGTCTGCTGCCTCTACTGTCCCAGGGAGAGTGGCTTTGCCCTGGACATGCAGTATGCATACCTGCACATCCCTGTCTTCCATCTTCATCGCAGATTCCTCAGGTTCTCTTTCCAGGGGGAGCATTACCAATTCAAAGCCCTCCCCTTTGGCCTGTCCTCCACCCCACAGGTTTTTACCAAATGCCTAGCGGTGGTGGCAGGGACCCTGAGGAATCAAGGGCACTATGTCTTTCCCTACCTCGATGATTGCCTACTGGCAGCCCCATCGAAGGAGGGGTTGGAGGCTTCCCTATTGGCTACCCTGCACTCTTTTGAGCGCTTGGGTATTACAATCAGCTACCCCAGATTGCAGCTCGTTCCTTCCCATCGCTTGCAATTTATTGGGGCGGTTCTGGACACAGTCCAGGGTTTGGTCTTCATCCCCCTAGACAGAGCAGAAACTCTGCAGAGGTAGGCCCGGCTGGTAGCCTCTAACAGACACATTTCAGCCAGAGCGGTTCTTCGCCTTCTCAGTCTCATGGCAGCGGCTATCCCCATGGTTCCCTTGGCCAGGCTCCACATGCACATTTCGGAGTGGACTCTCAGGTCTCGATGGGATCAGCGGGAGAACGATTTGGACAGTCTGGACCTAGTCTCCGACCTGATGCAGAAAGACCTGCAGTGGTGGCAGAACTCCGGCAACCTTGCAGGGGTTCCTTTCCAAGCCTCTCCTTACTCACAGATCCTGACCACGGATGCATCAGGTACAGGATGGGGAGCCCATCTACGATTCACAGGACCCAGGGCCTGTGGTCACCTGCCGAACTACACTTGCACATAAATGTGCTCAAGATGAGAGCGGTTCTTTATGCTCTTCAGACTTTCCAGCACATGCTTCAGAAGGACACATTGTTGATCCAGTAAGACAACATGTGTGTAGTGTGGTATATTAACAAGCAGGGGGGCACTTGCTCATATCCCCTTTGAAGGGAAGCAATGCGGGTCTGGAATTGGGCTGTCCTGAATGGGGTTCGCCTTCTGGCAATTCATGTGTCAGGCATGCAGAACGTTCTTTGGACAGTCTCAGCCGCACTAGGGTAAGAGCGCATGAGTAGGAACTAAAGCAGGAGATCATGGATCACGTCTTTGACCTTTGGTGTTGTCCAGACGTGGATCTGTTTACAGCCCCATCGAATGCAGAACTTTCCAAGTTTTGCACGCTCGATCCTGTGCATGGTGCTTTCTGGCAAGACACGCTGTCACTTTGTTGGACAGGGAGGTTTCTGTACGCTTTCCAGTTTTACAGAGAGTGCTGATCAAGCTACAAACAGGAGGAGCCCGAATGATTGTGATAGTTCTTTTTTGGCCTCGATAAATCTGGTTTCCGCTGCTTCAGCAGCTGGCAGTGGCACTCCCAGTCCCTCTAACACTTTGTCGCGATCACCTGACCCAGGAAGAGGACATGCTGGTTCATCCAGGGCTGAAATCGCTTCATCTACATGCGTGGCTCCTAAAGACATAATCACTTCTAGGTTTGGAGTTTCCTCTAGGGTAGCTCAGGTTTTGGTAGAGGCCAAAAAGCCTTCTACCAGAACTTACATTTGCCATGAAGTGGAAACATTTCTCCATTTGGGCCACCTCGAAGGGTTGGGACTCTCTTTCATGTGCTGTTACTCAGGTATTGGAGTATCTTTTTCACCTTTTGGACTTGGGCTTGAGCTGTTCCTAACTGAAGGTGCATCTAGCGGCCATCTCTGTCTACCATATTTTACTGGAGGGCAAGACTCTAGCTCAGTTGGATGTGTCAGAAACCTTCCTAAAAGGAATCCTGCATCTGAAACCCCCGGTGTGTATCCCCACTCCACCGTGGGACCTTCATTTTATTTTGGAAAAATTTATCTTGCCTCCATTTGAACCAGCAAGCACATGTGAAATGTGTTTTTTGTCCTGGAAAATGCTTTTTTTAGTTGCAGTTACTTCGGCTCGAAGAATTTCCGAGTTTCTGGCCCTGATGTGTAAGGAGCCTTATTTGATTTTCCACAGAGACAGGGTGGTTCTGCGTACTAAGCCTAAGTTTCTGCCACAAGTTGTTTCAGAAGACCACCTTGAATCAGTCTCTTCAGTTGCGGGTATATTACCTTGAGTATTCTAATCAGGGGGAGGCAATTCTGCATATGTTAGACATTCACAGACTTTTACATTATTACACAAACAGGACAAAAGATGTCTGAAAATCGGACCAGCTTTTTGTTTCTTTCATACCAGAGAGAGAGAGGGTGTGGCAGTTTTCAAACAACGCCTTTCTATATGGTTGGCTAACTGCATTTGTTTTTGTTACCAGAAGTATGGTAAGGTCCTTCTGGGGCAGGTTAAAGGACACTCTACCAGGGGTATGGCTGCCTTGACAGCCTATTTCAGGAATGTATCTGCCGCAGAGATTTGCGCGGCTGCTGCTTGGATTTCTGTCCACACTTTCACCAGACATTACAGTTTGGACATTGCCTATAGGTGCAGGACTGGTTTCAGACTAGTGGTCCTTCAGGGACTCCTGTCCTAGGTTTGGGGCCAATTTTAGCCTGTCAGTTCCTGCCTCCTGTAAGTTTCTTTTTCTGTCCCATGTATTTTACTGCTTGGGACTCAGTCCTGCAAGTAATTGCCTACTGCAAGAGCCCTCTTGAAGTAAGATAGTGCAGTTACATAAGTAGTTACTGTAACAGTAGATCTTCGAGAGAGGCTCTTGCAGTAGGTAACATTTTTCCCTTCCCCCTTTTTCGTCCTTAGCTCCTTTTCCTTTAAGCTTTTTCAGGACTTCAGGGCCTCTTCCTTTCTCCTGTCACGACTCTTAGAGGGTCTCCAGCAGGAGAACTGGAGGGCGGACGTGGGGACCGCCCACTATATAGGGTCACGCTGACTTCCATCACGTAATGTTGGGTGGACGGTCCCCTGTCAGGCACTGCTAGCAAAAGTTTCCATGTGGTCCAGACGCCAGGGGGCACAGTTCTACAAGTCATTCAAACACCATGAAGTCTTGCTATATTAGGACTTATTGCAGTTAGCCACTGCACTTGAACTGCCCCGGAGAGGAAAGAGAAAGCGCGAGGGCGCTATACCAAAGCTCTATCTGGGCAGTTTCAAATGAAACTGTTAGATTCTTTACTCCGCTTCACTGAACAGTCGTTCCGGAGATCAGCTCCTTCAGCTCGGTCGGTCAAGCGAGTATTTTCGGTTCATTTGAACCGCCTAAAAGTAATTATTTTACCGCATTTGATTAAAGCTCTATCTGATAAACCGTAAGTACAAAATGAAAAGTCTGTGTGGAAATTTAGTTATCGGTTCGGTTTTGAACCGATCGGTTTGCTTATTTTAACGTTTAAAGTTTTGGGCTTTTAGAGTGCGGTACCGTTCTTATCGGTTCTAAAAACCTTGATTTTAAATAGGGTTTTTCAAATACCTGTAAACGGTTAGGAACCGATAAGGGTGTCTTGCCTGTACGGCCATAAAAGGGCAGATTTTTGGTTAGGCTGGCATTATGTCTAGGAAACCAAAAGAAAACCGGGCCCACTGGGTTTCAACACTGTGATGCTGTGGGAAGCCTTTGCCAAGCTATCCACACACCACTTGTGTTTATTGTCTGGGGGCTTGACCACCTCCTGTCAGACTGCCAGGTGTTTAAAATTTCTCTGCAGCCACCCTGAAAAGAGATAGGGCCGGCTCAGGGAACTATTGGGCAAAAAGTCCGCTGACCCAGATGGCCAGCCCGGTCCAGTACCCACTGGACCAGAGGGTGCCCTCTGACCAGGGCTAGACTTCCTCGGGCAAAAGGATGGTTCAGAGGAACCAGTTTAAAAAAAAGAAATAAGAATATGACAGAGAAATCAGTAGGTTTGGAGTCCAAGATTGTCTCTCCAACTGCTGCAGAAGTAGTTAAGCCATACAGATAGTCCAGTCACTGTTTCTAGGTCCTGTCGAACCATCTACAGTTGGTAAAGGTGGCTCGTTCAGTTCCAGTGGTTCAGGTTTATGATGTTGAGAATTGTTATGAACCACAGGGTGGGAGGAGGAAAATTGATCAATACATGTGTGGCTGGTAGGGTCTGGGCGTGCCCATTAGCGGACATTTCTCCAGACAGACTTTTAGAATCTCCTCCTATTCTGTCTGAGTCCCTTTCTCAGTTTATGTTTTACAAAAGCTTGCAGAATCCCCAGCTTCCTTTAGAGGCTATGGATGAGTAAAGGGAGCCTGATTATGTAGGAATGATGGGCTGGAGGTTGTCTTTCCTTTGCATAAGTCATTTAGGAAGTAAACAACTAAGATTTTATAAGATTCTTCTTTCTGTCCTCCTGTAAGATAAAAAATGGACAGAAGGCGTATTTCGTCAGGCTCTGTTACAGACTTCCTCACTGAGCAGTGTAGTCATGTAGGTGTGGTACAAGCTGCAGCCTGTGTCAGGCTAGTTCCCTGGCCTCACATCCTCCTGAATAGGATTCCAGGAGGATTGATGCCATGAAAAAAAAATATATGGCAGCTTCTGTGGGACTCAGACAGGCAAGTTGTATGGCTTATGTGGCTGATTTGGAAATCTAGGTGGGACGCAGTATTGCAGTTAGCCAAGCAGGCCCATGGCCAGCTGGCTAGCGGGTTGGAACAGGTGGCTGCTAATGGCACTGAAGCCTCTAAGTTCAAGTTCATACTGCTGTTGGTGTTAATCTTGTTTTCTCTAGGGTCATGACCACTTCTGTAGCTTTCCGTAGGTTGGCATGGCTCAGATGCACTAATCTGTCCCAAGATACTCTGTCAAAGTCTATGGATTTGTTTCTTGTTGTGGGTAATTCTCTGTTTGAGGAACAAACAGAAAGCCATGGATGATTACCTACAAAAGTGCCCAGGTAGAGGCTCAGGCCTCCTCTGCTTTCGCCATAGGGGTCTCTTCAGAGGCAGAGATAGACGGGGCACAAGTAAACCGTCCCCTCCCTTAGCCTAAGACTATTGCCAAGCAGGCACCCTGATGGGGTGCCAGGGCACGTCTCCTATACCAGTGGGCAGGTTGGTTTTATTTCAGCCAGAACTGTGTGTCCCTAACTTTCGGACAAGTGGGTTCTGGAAGTAATAGGTCTGGTTCTCAGCTTCAAACAGTTTCCAAAGATGAGAGCCAGACAGGTCCTACAAATCCTTGAATCCTTGCTTTGGGAGCAGAGGTTTCTTCTCCTCTGAACTGCAAAGCAGTAGAAAAGGTCCCTCCTTGCCACGGGGGCAGGGGCTGTGCTCATGATACTTTCTTAACCTATAGAAGGCAGGAGATTGGCGGCCCATCTCAGATTTAAGGTACCTGAACCAGCATCTTTTGAAAACAAAGTTAAAATGTTAACTCTGGCTGAGGCCAGGGGACTGCTAGCTTTCCTGGACCTCAAGGATGCCTATTTTTCATGTCTTGATCAGGCCTTCTCACCGAAAGTACCTCAAGTTACCCTCAGGCCACTACCAGTTCAGGCAATGCCCTTCGGCCTTACCTCTGCGCCAAGGGTATTCAAGAAATTCTAGCTGTGGTAGTGGCTCTTTTAAGAAGGCAAGGATTGCTTGTTTCCTTTCCTGGATGACTGGCTCTTAGTGGTCAGTCTCCAGATCAAGTAAATCCACTTGCAAGTCACCCAGCAGCTTCTCACCTTTCTGGGATTCCTGCTGAATTTACCAAAGTCAGTTCTCGAACCAGTTCAGGTACTAACTTTCATAGGTGCAGAGTTGAACACAAAGTTAGCCAGGGCATTTCTCCCTCTAAAGGGTAGGCAGTCTCTTGCCCTGGCATCTTCCATTACTCTGCGAGTCTCTTGACCAGCAAAGCATTTGCTACAACTACTGGGGCATGGCTGCTTCCACAGCTGTAGTGCAGGAGCAAGATTCCAGATGAGGACATTCAGTTCCATCTGAGGGCCTATTGGTCCCAAGGAGGATGCCCTTTCCAAATTGGTTCTAGTGACCAATCCCTGATCCTGGCCTTACACTGTGGCAGGATCAAAGCAATCTAAAACTAGGGGTCCTCTTCATTCCCTCACCACGGATGCTCCTGTGTTGGGGTGAGGAGCTCGCTTAGGCGACCTGTCCACTAGGGAGTGTGGTCTCCCTAGGAATCTCTGCTCCACATCAATTTTGGAACTCAGAGCTGTCTTCTAGCTCTTAGGAGTTTTCAGCTTCTGTCCAGAACAAGGTAGTTCAAGTCAGGACAGACAACACCACAATAATGTGGTACATCAACAGGCAGGGGCACTCAGTCATCAGCCTTGTGCACCGAAGCAATGAAGTGGTGGTCTCTGGCTTACTCCCTGAACACCTCCCTGATAGCAGTTCACCTCCCAGGGAAGGACAATGCCCTGGCAAATGCCCTCAACAGGATTCTCAGGGCCATCACGATTGGGCTCTGAATCCTCAGGTGCTGGGTTCAGTCCTTGCCAGATGGGGCTCATTTTCAGATAGATCTTTTCGCAGCCCCAGATAACCACTAACTCTCTCTGTTTTGTTGAGGCCTCCAGTGCTGGGATCAGCCACCTGGGCGCTTTTCACTTGGATTGGAAGGAAGTTTCTGTTCACCTTTCCTCCCTTTTCCCTTTCTTTCCGGGTACTAGTAAAATCAGATCTCAGCCCTGCAAAGCGATTCTGATTGTTCAAGCTGGGCCAGACAGCCCTGGTACCCGTGTCTCTGTCCTTGACAGTCCCACCTACCCTGAGCTTGCCCAGAGTCCACGACTTACTGGCCTTTGCACAAGGGAGAGTGTGGTATCCAGACCTCAAATTCCTCCTTCTCAAGGCAGCTCTTGAGGAGTTAGAATTCTGATTTACCTTTTTCAAGGTGTATGCGGATATTTTAAAGGCTTCAAGGAAGCTTTTTCACTGGTGCCACTTACAATTCTAAGTGGAACAGGTTTTCAGTCTG
Source organism: Neoceratodus forsteri (assembly GCA_016271365.2). Lineage (NCBI taxonomy): Eukaryota > Metazoa > Chordata > Ceratodontiformes > Ceratodontidae > Neoceratodus > Neoceratodus forsteri. The sequence continues at coordinate 790,376,287 of CM057454.1, forward strand.
AGTGCGCTGAGAAGCAGATTATACCACAGTCTGCTTATCTGCCCATTTTCTGGACTTTTGGTCCATTTTAAATTCTTTAGGTCTTAGGCCAGCTACCTTAAGGGTTCCTTTGGCAGCTGTCTCTGTTTTTTCTAGCAAGGGAAGCCTGCTTCCTTTTCTTCTCATCCTGTGTTTTCCAAGTTTTTGAGGGGTTGCTTCACACCAACCCTCCTTTTAGGAACCAGCTCCTGCATGGAGCCGAATGTTTACATTGCTCAGTTAATGCAAACCCTTTGAACCTCTATCCCAGCAGAGCTCAAGCTTCTCACTTGGAAAATTTTTTTCTGGTGGTTTCACTTCTGCCAGGCGCATAAGTGAACTACAGAGCCCTGGCAGTGGAAGAAGATTTTTCTCTCCACACAGGGATAAGACAGTCCTAGGACTAACACAGGGTTTGTCCTAAGTGGTTTCAGGTTTCCACCTGAACCAATCCATCTCTCTCCCAGGATTTTTCACTGAGCATTCTTCCTCAGGTGAGAGGAGACTGCACAGCTTGGACGTCAAAGAGCCTTATGCTACTATTTGTAGCACCAAGGGTCACAGGTTTGAATCCTCCAACTCTTCCTTACCTAGGGCGAGGTTGGCAAGGGAACCTGCCACTAAGAGGACAATTGCAAGGTGGATTGTCTCTTGTATCCATTTTGTTATCAAAGACTAGGTAGGAGGCCCCCTCAGGACTGAGGGCTCACTCCACCAGGTGTACAGCTGCATCTCTAGCGGCTGCTAGAGATATTCCCATTCTGAAATCTGTCGAGCTGTTGCTTGGAAGACAGTTCACACTTTTACCAAGCATTATTCCTGGATTTCAGTCCAGGAGAGATGCTTCGTTTTGCACAGCTGTGCTTCAGAGCCTATTTCTTAAGTAGGTTCTGACCCTCCTCCATGGAGGTACTGCTGTGTAATCTGCAGTAAGTCCTAATATAGCAAGACTTCATGGTGTTTGAAGAAAAAATTACTCACCTTAGTAATTGCTTTTCTTCTCATGGAGTCTTGCTATATTAGGACCACCCCCCAACCTGCCCCTCTCAGAACTTCTACTGGGGTGGGGGTGGCAAATTAGTGCAAGCACTGTGTCATGCCATTGTAGTTCTTCCCTTCACCCTCTTTTATTTAGGGTTAGGGAACTAGGGTTTTCTGGTTGAGTGATTTGTTGGCCCCCTTCCTGGACTTGAGTCTTTGGGGAAGGGGGTTCCTAATAGTGCTTGTCAGGGGAAAACTAATAATACCATTATTCATTCTTATTATTGTTGTTTCTATTGTTGTTTCTATTGTTGTTATTACTACTAGTAGGTAGCCATTTGGCTAGTGTAGAGCTTTCCACACAGACTTGTTTTAGTGTTAGCTTCGTAAGATCTGACAGTTTCATTTGAAACTGCCCAGATAAAGCTTTGGTATAGCGCCTCGCTTTAGAACTCAGATTCTCTGGGTTAACTCTTTCCTCTCCGGGGCAGTTCAAGTGCAGTGGCTAACTGCAATAAGTCCTAATATAGCAAGACTCCATGAGAAGAAAAGCAATTACTAAGGTGAGTAATTTTTTCTTACCTACTGCAAGAGCCTCTCTCGAAGATTTACTGTTATGGTAAGTTCTTACATAACTGTACTTTCCGAGGGCCAGGTTGAAAACCTTGGGAGACCGTGCTTTTGAGGTGGACAGCCCTGCCCTCTGGAACTAGCTCTCCAGATCTCTGAGGGAGACCCCGCCAGTGGAGGCTTTTAAGAGGGATCTTAAGGCACACCTTTTTAAAAAAGCTTTCTTTAGCTAGCTGTAGCACTGTTTTTTTTATTATTTATTGTTGATTTTAAACTGTTTGGTATTTGTTACTGACCCTTGAATTTTCGTTTATGGAGAATGTAAATTTGTATGTTCTAGGGACATGGATATGTTGTTCATCCACACTCATTGGCAGGTATCCTTGCCGCTTTAAATCTTGCCGGAAGGTCTTCAAGCTTGCTCCTCCCACCAACCCGGGTGGTATAACTCTCGGCTCCGCCCCATGACGCCAGATCTTCCTTACCGCTTGGAAGCTCAGGTTCCTCCTTAACGCTCTGCGTTTGAGACTGGTTCCTATTTCTCCGTTTTGATTTAAAATAAATTTTGCGAAAAAGACTTTGAGTCTTGATCCTCATGCTGCGATGGACAAATCGACTCCCGGTTGGAGATGCCCATGCGGGCGAAGATGTCTCGGACGGATCCACACTCGCGTGTGTGTATACTGCTTAGCCTTGAGCGCGACCATGAGGCTGCGACCTGTGCTCATCTAAAGCCTCGTCCTCGAAGACCCGTGCTGCCCGATTGCAACTGGGCCGTCCGAAAACGTTTCCCTCGGTGAAGTCCAAAGGCCCGGTTGGCGGTGTCATGACGTGAGCGGATCAGCTCGGCGGATGATCGCCCTCGAAGAGGCGGCGGAGCGTATCTTCCTCGGCGGCATTTATCCGCTCTCTCTGGGTTCTTCCTACGGCTTCTTTTAAGGGCTTTGTCTGTCCCTCTCCACTAAGGGAAGGGCCCTCGTCTGCTGGACCTTATTCTCGGTCAAAAAGAAGGACAGGGGTAAGTCCCTCCGTCGGCGCTCTTGGGAGGCGGAAAGGTCCCTCTCCCGAGTCGTCGACCGTGACTTCGATCCGACCGCTGACCGGCCACTGGCCTCACGGTGTCCCCATCAGGTCAGTTGACGAGACTCCCACCCGGCAATCGAGATTTTCTCGACCCGTTGGAACGAGCTGTCGCCTTTAGCGGCGAGATTCCCCTCTCCCGGTTCCCCGGGAGAGTTGGGGATCCCGTGGGCTCGCCTGTGCCTCGGTTCCGGGCCTCGGATGGACCATCCGAGCGAAGGAGTGCCAGTTCCGGCCGACACCTCCCGCACCGACCTCGGAAATTCCGGGACTCTTGGTCTCGGACCTCTTACGTGGTCCAGCCGATTCCGTCGCAAAGGCGGTCTCGGTCTCGGCACCGCTGATGGCGGCGTCGCCGCTTCGTCCCTCGTCCTCCTCCTCGGACGAGGAAGCTTCGGCGTAAATTACGTCGGCGAATGCGAGACCTTATGTTGCAACAGCTCCTCCTGGCGGGAAGTAAGCCGACCCGTAGCCTTCCCGGCCATTAAATATTTCTGTCACGGAGGCGGCCGACACAACCCCTCGACTTATCCGAGGGCCTATACCAGGCGGTTGTTCGGCCAAAACCAGCTACTCCACCGATTCGGTGGAACCTCCGCCTCCACAGCCACCAATTGGGGCTCCGACCAGAGATTCTCGGTCGGCTGAGGTCTACCCCATCGGCTGTCAGATTACCCTCACTCCCGACCGACCTCGGCAGGTGAAGGGTGGCTCAGGCCAGAGGCAGCTCTTGCGAGGACTCTTCCGAGTCGAAGATGATTCCTCCTTTTCTCCAAGCGACTGGACTTGGAGTCTTCAGGAGGTCAGTCAATGGGCGATAGCCGTCGTCCTTCCTAGGACTGCCTGGCTCATCTCGAGTCCACGGGATGGAGCTCGAACCCGTTCAAAGCAGGCCAGGTATCCCCTCACGGAGATTCTGGACCGAGGATTCTCCGCGGAGGCCTTTCCGGTGGCGAGGCCATAGTGGGTCGGCACTGGAGCTTTGGCAGCGCCCTGCTTCCTGCCCTCGCCTTCGGCCAGGATGGCCAGGAAGTATCACGGTCCCTACGGTTCCTTATCCGGTTTTGGGAACGCACCCCTCTGCTGAGGTTGGCGTTACCGACAGCGTTTTCGGTAGCGGCATGCGCATCAGGATGTGGACAAACCTCCTGACAAGGAGTCAAGAAATTGGACTATGGCGAGGCGAAAAGTCTCGCTGCATCTCTCTCGGCCTTCGTCAGGCCAGTTCGGCCGTCCTCATGGCACATTTTTCTCATGCCCTGTTGGGCTCCTGGATGAGGTCATCCCTCATCTTCCCGCCGATCTGCAGGCTATGGTTAAGCAGGTGCGGGACCAGGGCAGGGCAGTGGCCAAACAGCAGCTCAGACTGCTTTGGATATAGGGGACTCATGTGCCAGATCGGTGGCGGCCGCGAATGGCTATCGTCGCGAGCTTGGCTGAGGATATCCACCTTTACTTGGATACCCAGCACAAGTTGGCGGATGTTCCCTTTTTGGGGACTGACCTCTTCGGCCCTGGGGTGGAAGGTCACCTGCAGAGGATCGAGAAGTCCAATGCTACCTTGGACTCGGTCTCTTCTGCTCAGAAGGACAAAGGCTGCAAACCACAGCCTAAGCCCTTTCGTCCTTCTGTGCCCCCAGCGCGCCTGGCCCAGCAACATCAGGGCCAGCAGGCTCGGCCTTGGCATCCCAAACACAAGCCGCCGGCTTCCTCTAACAGGAGGCAGGGAGGAAAGGCCCAGGAGGTCCCTCGGCCGGTCCCTCCTCCAAGCCTGCCCAGTGGCGGGCTGAGGTGTAGCCCCATCCCTGTCACCTGCCCCTGGGTCCCCCCGTGGGGGGACGGCTCCGGCACTTCCGTTCCGCCTGGTCCGCTGTTACCACGGACAGGTGGGTCTTGGAGGTGGTGGGAAGAGGCCTGCCTCTGGAATTCGAGCAGGCACCACCCTTCAGAGCCGTCGCCCCTCGGGGGGCTTCGGGGTCCCCAGCCTCACTGGCGGCTCGTCGAGCCGACATCGCTCTCCTCCTCCAGAAGGAGGTGATAAGAGAGGTGGCGGACCCTTCTTCAGACCCAGGGTTTGTGTCCAGGTACTTCCTGGTTCAGCAACGGACGGGGGGCTGGCGCCCCATTCTCGACCTACACGACCTAAACAAGTTCGTAAGGTCTCGAACCTTCAGGATGGTCACTCTGGCTCAGATAATACCATCCTTGGAGCAGCGTGTGGTTCTGCTCTCTGGACTTGCAGGACACGTTTTCACGTCCTATCCGTCCGTCTCACCAGAGATTCCTTCGCTTCGGCGGAAGAATCCCTTTCGAGTTCAAGCCATGCCCTTGGCTTGTCTCCAGCTCCCAGGGTCTTCACCAAATGCATGGCAGTGGTGACAGCATTCCTCTTGGGCCGAGGGTCGGGTGTACCCTTACCTGGATGACTGGCTGATAGCAGCTCCCTCCAGGAAGGAGGCGGAGTGGTCCAGAGATCTGGCCCTCCAGGTCTGCTCTCAACTGGGCCTCCTTATCAACGAGGCCAAGTCGGAACTCGAGCCGAAGCAGGTGATTCTATTAATCGGGCGCAGCTCGACTCTCTTGAGCCAGGCGCGGCTCCAGCGGACAGGGCGGGGTTCTTTCCTCCTTTGCCGATCATTTCTGGTTGGGCAATTGCCCCTGCCGGGACTTCCCTGCGCCTCCTGGGTCTCATGGCGGCCTGCACCAGCGTGGTCCGTTGGGCCCGCTGGAACATGCTTCCCTTCAATGGGGACTGGCCAGCCAGTGGTCTAGCCTGCGATCCTTTGGACCAGCTTGTATCCGGTGACTCAGGGGATGTGGAGCTCTCCAGTGGTGGACCGTTCCAGATCATTTGCAGGAGGGCATCCGTTACGTCCGCCCGAGCAGCGGTCTCTATCGACCGATGCCTCTCTGATGGGTTGGGGTGCCCATCTGGGGAACACCGGGCTCATGGCCTCTGGTCCCAGCAGGAGTCCCGATGCCACATCAACCTGCTGGAGCTCCGAGGCGGTCTGCCCTAGCTCTCACCGCCTTTGCTCCGTTCCTCCGGGGTCAAGTGGTCCGAGTCCAGGACGGACAATACCACGACCATGTTCTATCTAAACCGCCGAGGCGGGGCCGCTCCATGCTTCTATGCAAGAAGCTCTCCGCATTTGGTCACTCGTCGCAGCCTGGAGGCGGATCTCCTAGCCATTCATGTGGCAGGAGCCTCCAACACCCTGGCCGATGCCCTGAGCCGGATAGGGGCTGCATCCCACAGTGGTCTCTCCTGCCGGAGGTAGTACAGCATCTGTTCTCCCATTGGGGCACACCTCAGGTGGACCTGTTCGCCTCCAGGAGCAGCGAAGGCTGAGACTGTTCCATGCCCCCCCCTCAGCAGGGCTCGCTGCAGGGGATGCCTTCTCGAGGCAGTGGACCCCGGGCCTCTTTCGCCTTTCCCCATTTCCCTTGATCCACAAGGTGCTTCTCAAGGCGAGGAGGGACAAGGCAGGGTGATTCTGATAGCCCCAGACTGGCCTCGCCAGTTCTGGTACCAGATCTCCTCAGTCTCAGCTCCAGGACTCAGCGGCAGCTTCCAGCTCGCCTGGACCTGCTCTCAGTCAATCAGGGAAGGTGTTCCATCCGGACCTTCAGTCCCTGCACCTGACGCCTGGTTCCTGGCTAGAGTTCAGGCCTTGGGTCTTTCCGACGAGGTCCTCAATGTAGTTGGGCGTCCCGTGAAGTCGACCAGAAAATGCTATGCCTTCAAATGGAAAAGGTTTTCCATTTGGTGTCAGGAACAAGGGCTTGGACCCTTCCTCCTGTTCCTTGGCAAGCATCTTGGACTATTTATGGTCCCTTTCTAATCAAGGGCTTAGGTCGGCGACCCTAAAGGTGCACCTGGCAGCCATCTCTGCTTACGGGCGCGGGCCGGGAAGCAGTCGATTAGCGGGGAGAAAGGTGGTCTGGTGCTTTTCAAAGGCCTTGATCACATTTCCCTCCAGTGCGGGAACCCCACCTTCGTGGGATCTACTGCTGGTACTGGCAAAGCTCATGGGCAAGCCATTCGAACCTATGCACAGGTGTGCTCTCTCTCACCTGTCGTGGAAGACCTCCTTCTTGGTGGCTATCACGTCAGCCAGAAGGATGGGAGAGCTCCAGGCGCTTTCCATCGAGTCTCCTTACCTGGTCTTCCACAGGGACAAGGTTGTCCTGCGCCCCCACCCGAAATTCCTTCCGAAGGTGGTGTCGGAGTTTCACCTTAACCAGGTGTTGACTCTGCCGGTGTTCTACCCCAATCACACCTCGGAGGCCGAATATAGGCTCCATACTTTGGACCCTAGAAGAGCGCTCGCCTATTACAAGGAGCGCCTGCAGCTGAAGTGGAAGAGGTTACGCCAGCTGTTTGTCACCTACGCTGAAGCCGCATCTGGCAGACCTGCAGCCAAGCGGACGATAAGCAGGTGGGTCACTTCCTGCATAGATCTTTGCTATAAGTTGGCGGGCATGGAGCCTCTCAGAGGATAAGAGCTCATTCTACCGCCATACTGCTGCAGTGGCTGCTTCCAGGGACGTCCCTATCCAGAAATCTGCAGGGCTGCTACCTGGAAGTCAGCAAACACCTTCATTACCCATTACCACATCGACCTTGAGTCACGCCGGGATGCTGGTTTGGGGCCTCGGTTCTCCAGTCTCTCTTTCCCAAGTAAGTATTGGGGGTGTCGTCTTGCCTCCCTCCTCCCGGAGAACTGCTAGGAGTCTGCCAATGAGTGTGGATGAACAACATATCCATGTCCCTAGAAATACAGGTTACTCACCTGTAACAGGAGTTCTAGGAATGGTATATGTTGTTCATCCCTACATTCCTGTTCTCCCGGCTGACGCACAACCTGAGCTTCCAGCGGGCCAGATCTGGTGTCATGGGGCGGAGCCGAGAGTTATACCACCCGGGTGGGTGGGAGGAGCAAGCTTGAAGACCTTCCGGCAAGATTTAAAGCGGCAAGGATACCTGCCAATGAGTGTGGATGAACAACATATACCATTCCTAGAACTCCTGTTACAGGTGAGTAACCTGTATTTCTTGCACTTCTCTGTAAAGCACCCAGAGCCTCTGGAATTGGTCGTAGGATAAGTAAAAGTTTACTTACTTTCAGCCACAGCCTCCTCAGCAGCAGTACCAGGCCTGGCACCCCATGCCCAAATCTGGTGGCCGGGGTCATAAAAAAGGTAGGGGGCAGGAGTGGTGGTGCCCCCTAGCTGCAGCTGCTTGTGCCCCTGCCAAAGCTGCCCAGTGACTGGTTGGAGGTGTCATTCCTCCACCTGTGTGGTCCCTGTCTGCACTCCCCATAGGAGGTTGGTTACATCACTTCTTGCCATGTTGGTATGCTGTCACAACAGACAGGTGGGTGTTGAGGTGGCAGAGGGTTGCCTCTGGACTTAAGGGCTCTCCCACTTTACCGCCTCTACATGCCTCAGAGTCCAGAGCAACGTAGGACACACTGTCCACCCTTCAGGAGGATATTGGGACAATAGCCCATGTCCTGGAAGCCCTGGCCAGTCATTGTTACATGTCCAGGTGTTTTTTTGTCCCAAAAAGGATGGGGACTGGCATCCCATATTGGATCTGCACGATCTGAACCAGTTCATGCTGAAACGCAAGTTCCAGATGACCACTCAGAATCAGATAATTCTGTTGCTGGAGCAGAACTTGTGGTTTTGCTCCCCTCAACCTCCAGGATGCGTTTTTCCACATCCCATTCCACCAGTCCCATGACCAGTACCTCCAGTTCCAAGTGGAAGGGGTCCTGTTCAGTTCCAGGTCATGCCCTTGAGCCCCTCCTCTGCACCCAGGGTCTTCTCCAGGTTCATGACAATGGTGGCAGCATACCTGCAGCACCTAGGTGTCGGGTTGTATTCCTTCCTGATAACTTGCTGCCATCCAGTTCATCCAGAGAGGCCGTGAAGAGGTCCAGTGATCTGGCTGTCCAGACCTGCCAAGACTTGGGCCTGTTGGTCAACCCAGACAGTTCTGAACTGGTACCCATGGCAGCTGGTCAGGTTCACTGGGGCAGAACAAGACTGCTTGTGGGCCAAGGCCCACCTCTCCATGGACCGCGCACTGGATTTTATCTCCTTTGCTCTATCATTTCAGGTTGTGCTCTCACATCTTGCCCAGGAGCTGGGGTACATGGCATCCTGCATCAGCATGGTCCTTTGGACCCACTGGCAGATGCAACTCCTCCAGATATAGTTGGGCTGTAAGTGGTCCTAGCTCCTAGACAACTTGGGCCAGCTGTTTACAATGACCCAGACAATGTGGGATGCCATCCAGTGGTGGCTTATCCCAGAATACCTGGAGGAAGGAATTCCGGTTGTCCATCCACAACTGACTGTCACACTCATGACAAATGCGTCTATGGCGGGTTGGGGAGCACACCTGGGAGACCACAGAGCCCACAGATTCTGGTTACCCTGGGAGTCCTGTCACCACATAAACCTGCTGAAGCTCCATGCAATGTGACTTGCGCAGTGAAAAAATGAATATCCTATCCTGGTCGTCTAGTGGACCCCTTCCACACCACAGGTAGTGCCTCACCACCCCGCTTCCCCCATTCCGAAACCAAGCTGGCAACCAACACAGCCCTCAGCTCTCCACCATGGTCGGCTGCCGACTGAGTTGTCCCTGAGCACGTACTGTATACAGTATGCGCTCGTTGAATGGCAACTCAATGAGTGTGTACTGTATACGATGCACTCAGTGACAGCCAAGTCGGTGGGTCGCTGCGCGGTGGGAGAGCAGAGGCTGTTTGGACGCCAGCTCAGTTACAGAACCGGGTGGGTGGGGGAACTACCAGGGTTGGAGGGGCAGGGGGTCCACTTGACCACCAGGGATAGGATATTCATTTTTTTAGTGAGGATTGCGGATAGGGAGCGGGGTCCACTGGATCACCAGGGAAGGCATATTCATTTATTTACTGAGGATCGGTGATTGGGGTGGGGAGGTCCATGAAACCACCAGGGGATATTGATTCCTATTCATATACAGGGGATCAGGTGGGGGGAGGGACCGCCATCCCCATGGAGACAAACTTTTTTTTCCTCTGGTCAGTGGTCAGCGAATGGTGGCTGGGGGGACACTAGCCACCAGGGAGAGGGGATGATGAACCACTAGCTACCAGGTGACTTTTTTTTTTCTCGGGCTGACAATTGGCGGGGGCTGGGGGACCACTAGATGCCAGGGATAACCTCTTGGTGGTGTGGAGCTGGTGATCAGCGGGAGGTAGCTGCAACAGTATCGCTGCCAACCACTAGGATTACACGGGTTTGAGGCAAGGTCTTGGTCGGCAGTATTTGCTCTGCGCAGGGGGGGCCCCGCAAAAGGTCCTTGCACAGAGCAAATGCTTTGTGAATTGGACAGTGCCGATATTCACATCCCATCCCCTTCATTTTCATTGTGGCCCCCGCCACACTTTGCCCTAGTGTAAACTCTGCACAAATCCGGGTTTACGCCAGGGCAAAGTTTTGTGAATCTAACCCCAAGACTTTGTGTGCAACAGCAGTGTAGTGCAAAATACAGTTCAAGCTATAGAAAGTATTGTATTGAGTCTGTAGTCTACTCCACCATACATTTATGGAAAGTTGTATGTTGCAGTGTCTTTTCTGGCAGATCTGTAACATCCTTTGGCTGCTTCACCACAAAACAGTCCTTATCTTCTTAATAGTTAGCAGTGAGTTCAGAGTCTGTAGAGTGCTGGGTGCAATCTCCAGCCATTTTCTTGGCTTTACCTTGAAACCCTTTGGCACCTTCTGCCCTCCTACCTCTCTCATCTTCCTCCTCCTGTTGCCTGTCCTCCTCCTCTCCCTCTGAATACCATAGGCTGTCTCAAGCTACTTGTCTCCTTGCTGCTTATGGTAGCAAGTGATGTTGGGCTTAATCCTGGCCCAGCCTCAATATCTCCTTCTCTTCTCCTCAAAGGACTGAGAGTTGCTCTTCTCAACATCAGCAGTCTCCACCCCAAGATGGATCCAATTGCTACCACTAAATCTCGAATCAGATGTGCTAGTTATCTTGAAATCTTGGCTGTCCCCCAGGATCCCTGATGTCTCAGTTGCTATCCAAGGCTTCACCATCGTCATGCAGGCTCGAACTAAGAAGGGCTATGGAGTAGTACTCTACCTTTCCATTAGCATCTAATCTGAGCCTGTGCACACTGCCTCCTCTGCCTGTGAGTTGCTCCTTTTCAAACTCTTCCTGCCCTTCCCTGTTTCCAGGTTTGCTGCAGGAGATCACTGCTGTCCTGGGTTGTCCCCCTGCATCAGTCACTGAGCACCATTCCACCAACTCCTTCTCTGGAGAGTTGTTAATATTTCGTCAGAATATAAAATCCCTCCAGCTCTCCCAGCTAATCTCTTACTCCACCCATCTCAATCATAAATCCCTAAGCCACTCCTTCCTTTACTGGGTCCTCTCTTCCCATCCCCATCGTATTGTGGATGCTGGCACCCTCCCTGATGCCTTCAGTGACCACCATTAGGTCATGTGTGTGTGTGTGTGTAGAATTTACTGTCCCAAATTTCCCCCTAAATTCGTACAGATTTGGTCCTTCAGGCTGGTGGACACGTGCTCCCTATACTGACCTGCTTGGAACTGACTGGTTTCCCATATTATCAGCCAGCATCAATTCTTTCCTCCAACTCTTCCATTCCAAATTCGTGCCTTTCATTCCCCCCCCCGGAAAACCAGCAAGAAAGGTAGGTTTTACCTAGTGCCACATAATAAAAACCTGCTCAACTTTCATTGATTGTTGTACAGAATTGTTTAAATGGTTGCAGAGTTGCTTCACACAATGTTTTGTCAAAGTGCTTCATATATGTCTCTTACTGACTCTCATGTTTTGCATCACAACAATTTCAGTGGCATATTTTTAAACACATTTTCTCTGTAAAACCTACTTCACAGTACACGTTTACCTTTATTGTTTCACAGGCTTGGTGTACTATTTAACTGAAAATGTCAAATTATAGGAAGTTACAACACTATTAATTCTGTATTTTGAATACTGTATTGCAGATCCCTCACTAACCTGCACAAACTAGAAGAACTTGATTTAGGAAACAATGAACTTTATCATTTGGTAAGAACTCTTTATCATCTTTTGGTGCATTTGTAGGTGAGAGCCGGAATAAAAAGTGAGTCTGTATTGTTGTATTCGAATTATAAGGAATGACTGCTAACCTTGTGAACAGAAGCATTTTTTTAAATAGTTGGCCTATAATTCATTATGTTTGGAATTTAACACTATTACATAATTATCCTTTTTTATTTGGTAGAATGATGTTTTGTTTTTTTCCAGGGTAATGCTTTAATTACCTCAGCACAAATCTCAATTACACTTCATTAATATACTGTTATATAAAGTTTAGTATCTTAAGATTATAGGGTAAACCGTATCTTGAGATTCACTAATTACTCTACACGCCTAGTAGTGTAGAGTGAGAGTCCTGGTATATTTACCGACTCTTATTGCTCTGCATTTCATAAAAGTTTCAAATTAATATTCTTGTTACTGAGTTTATACTAACGTTTGTTGGTTCTAATGTTTAATTACTTGATATTCTTATCTCTATACTCTCCCTCTAGAGACAAAATGAATACAAATACTCAATCATCTCGAACCCATACAAGTTAAGGGCCCTGCATACATTTGTTTATTATATATATTTACCTTTTGAATCTGTGACATCCTCCAAATTAATGGTATTGAGTCCCTCATTCCTATTTGTAACTAATTACCTTATATCCTAGTACCATGAGTGATCTAATCTTACATTCATGGAATGTCAAGGGACTCAACTCGCCTTGTAAACGTAAGCAAGTACTTACCTATCTTAAAAAGCATAAAACACATATTGCTTTCTTACAAGAAACTAAACTTTTATCAGAGGATGTCGACAGACTTAAAAGGGACTGGGTCGGTCAAGTATATGCGTCATCTTCTCCAAACATAGGGTTGCTATTTTAATACATAAATCTCTTAATTGGCCCCCCATAAAAAATCATTAGAGACCCGGATGGTAGGTGGATTATAACCCTATTAAACACCACAGCAGGTCCGCTTATGTTTGTGAATGTATATGCACCCAACTTTGATTCACCCATTTTCTTCCATAATCTATCCCAACAAATTATGATTAATAATAAAAATAATTCACCTATTCTTATTGGTGGTGACTTTAACTTAGCACTACAAGCATATTTAGACAGAAGTAACTCATCACTTGATGCCCACCCCCGTAGTATTAATGCTCTATCAATGCTTATGATGGATTTAGGTCTCTCTGACATTTGGAGACTACATCATCCCAGACAACGAGATTACACCTTTTATTCCTCTTTACATAAATCATATAGTAGGATTGATTATTGGTTCTCTTCTCCCCTCATTACTGAAAAAATTATTGATACATCGATTCTCCCTATTGTTATATCTGATCATTCCCCTATCAGTTTGCATTTACTCTGGGGTCCACCTTCTTCCAAATCCCCATCTTGGCGTTTAGACCCACTTTTACTCAGAGACCCTGAATTCACTCCTTGGATTAAAACCCAGATTCAAGATTTTCTTTCTATTAACTATACTCCAGATATGTCTCAAGGTACTATCTGGGAAGCATTAAAAGCCACTATTAGAGGTAAACTTATTAGTTATGCAGCGCATAGAAAGAAATTAAGAGAACAACAATTAGCTAATTTAGAAAAATCCCTTAAAGAAAAAGAAACCCAATACTATAAATTAAATAAACCCAATCATAATTCACAGCTTCATCTGGAAATTCTACAATTAAGAATTAAAATTAACGAGTTGATATCCAGGAAAGCTGAACTTGCCCTTTTTAGGATTAAACACGGTTATTGGGAACAAGGGGATAAATGCGGAAAGTTGCTCTCTTACCAGCTAAAAACTCAACAGATGCAGAGACATATAGCAGGTCTAAAAGATCCATCAGGTCAGACACACACAGACAACCTTTCAATCAGTCGTATTATGCAATCCTTTTACCATCAACTATACTATGACCTAATACTACAAATCCCAACCTAATACAACATTTTCTGGAAGAATTGAATCTACCCACTATCCCTCAGGACAAAGCTGTGCTTGATAAACCAATCACTTTACAGAAATCCAAACTGCTTTATCATCATTAAAAGCGGTAAAGCACCTGGCAGTGATGGGTTCCTATTGATTTTATAAAACCCTATCTGACACTCTTTGTCCTGTATTAGTCAATGTATTCCAAAGCAACCTTAATAAAGAAACTCCATGCACAATGACCGAAGCCATCATAACAGTCTTACAAAAAAGACAAAGACCCTTTACTTCCTTCAAACTATAGACCGATCTCACTTCTTAATACTGATGGAAAAATCTTTGCCAAATTATTAACTCTCCGCTTAGAATCTTTAATGACTAAACTCATCCATACTTCTCAATCAGGATTTATCAAAAATAGAAACAGTTCCGATCATCTTCGCTCATTACTCAATTTAATTCACAAAGCAAAAACTCTTAAAACCCCTGCAGCTGCAATAGCCATTGACTTTGAGAAAGCATTTGACTCTCTCAATTGGGAATATCTATATCAGGTGCTATCTCATTTTGGCTTTACAAATAATTTTTGTGCTTGGATTCAATTATTGTATACCTCCCCTTCAGCTCGAGTTCTCACGAACTCTGTTTTGTCCCCCTCCTTTTACTTAGCAAGAGGCACCAGACAAGGATGCCCCTTATCGCCTTCATTGTTTATACTTGCCATGGAACCTCTTTCTGCGTCCCTACGTCAATCCGGTACAATTAAAGGCATTACTATTGGTAACTCTCACTATACTTCACTTTCATATGCAGATGATCTCCTTATTTTACTCGAAAACCTCGAAAGTTCTGGGCAACCTTTAGTTAAACTACTGAATGACTTCACCTCCCACTCCGGACTAGCTCTAAACCTTAACAAATCGCGCTACCACTGAATAACCTTTGTAGTCCCTCATGAACAACTCATTAGGCTTTCGTTGGGCCCCCAAGGTATATCTTATCTTGGCATTCGGATCACCCGACATTGAATAAATTATGGGATGCTAATCTTTCCCTCTGTTAACCAGTATCCAAACAACACTTGATAGATGGAAGCTACTTAAACTTTCTTTTAATGGTAAAATTTCCGCCATTAAAATGTCAATAACTCCTAAAATATTATACCTATTTTCCAATATCCTTTGATACTTCCCTCTAGTTTTCTTACCAAAATTGACAAAATTATCGCAGCTTCATTTGGGAAGGCAAAATACCTAGATTTAGTAGTAATAAACTTAGATCCCATTGGTCAAAGGTGGCTTTGGCCTTCCTTGGTTCAAGCCTACTTATGGGCTTTCCGTGCATCTCAAACAATTAAATGGTTTAACAAACCCAACATCCAGTCTCCTTTATGGGTCAATATGGAAACATCCTTATGTCCTGGTAATGTGGTGACTTCTTTCCTTTATAACACCCTTACCTCTTCTTTAAAGTCTCACCCTACCATAGCTGCTTCTATATTCTATTGGAAAATCATTCACAAGCATATTAAATCTAACCCCAAACCCTTAGCTTACCCCCCCCTTCTGGGGTAACCACCATATATCTCTTGATAATCACCCCATTTTTTGTCGTACCTGGAAAAATAAGGGTATTCTCTTTTTGCAGGATATACTTGAACCCAAGTCATTAAAGTTAAAATCTTACACCGACCTACGAGGCATATGGAATCTTCCCCATCAGGATTTTGGAAATATCTACAGCTTCGTACGCATGCAACTCTTACCTCACCCTTCTCTATCAATTCTCTGTATGATAAGCACATCTCTAAATGGATAAAAACAACATCCAATTTAAATAGCACTGTTTACAAAGATATTTGTGATATCCTTCCTGACTACTCTGTCAATGCTAAAAACAGATGGAGTACTTTGCTACAATATAATATCACCAATGCACAATGGTCCAGATGTTGGCTCTCCTGTCACAAATCTTTTAATGATAAACGCAGTTCCCTCATTCAAACCAAGATCCTTCATTTGCGGTACAGAACTCCTGTTGTATTACAAAAAATGGGTTTATTGAACAATAACAATTGCTGGCTGCAGTTCCCCCAATGGGGATTTATTGCATATCTTATGGCACTGTCCTCATACAAAGATTTGGCACTGTACTCACAGATTTGCAATGAAAGTGGTAGGTCAACCTTTTACACTAGACCCTAAACATTGCATTCTTGGTATTTTAATCACCGTTCTTATAAAATTTCATATTCATGAGCAGATGGTTAAATATACTCTTCCTTCAAGTTAACGCACAATCCTCATGCATTGGAGATCCAACATAATCCCTACCCTTCGGTATCATTAACCAACTATTGCAATATGCCTCTCTGGACCGTATGACATATATCTTGTCTGACCGACTCATGTTATATAACAATTGTTGGCAGGGCTTTTAATTTTGGAATCAACTAAATCTTCCAACACCAATGTATGGACTTAATATATATGGATTTTCCCTTTTACTGTTACATCATTGTAGTCTCGCTTTTTCCCTTTTTATAGTTTCCCTGTCTCTCTTCTTAACTTTCTTATATATCTTTTCTTTCTATACTCTGTTCTCAATCATTCTTTATTACTCCACAATCCTTTTACGAATGTACTTTTTTCCCTTTTGCAGCATCATATATAATTATGTAACATTTTAATATAAACCGTATCTAATCATACTATCCGCTTTAAGTTCACTACAAATGTCAAGTATATGTTAATTACATGACCTGTATTGTTTACTATATTTTAAACCAAAAGCTCCTTGTATTATTGTAGCAATGTTCTTATTATATGCTGCCTCAAATTTCTTTAAAAAAAAAAAATCCTCACATTGTACTGTAAGAGGTTTGTCTGTATATCTTATGAAAAATTAATAAAAAAGTTTAACTGCAAAAGAAAGTATTTAAGACCAAAAATAGCTGAACAAAAAATAAATAAATAAATAAATAAATAAATAGTTGGCCTAATATTGAGTTGGGGAATCAAACTGACTCATTGGCTAATAATCCTATATGTTACCATAGTACAAAATCACATTGTTAGTGCACTCACCTCTATGCCAGAAGGTCATTCAAGTCCCATGCTCTGGATGTGAGCTCCTACTCACAAGTCTGTATTTTTTTTTTTTGTAAATTTTTTTGTGCCCTTAAAAAGGGCCTTGAAGACTGAAGTTCTCTGGTTAACCATGCAGCAGGTACCTTACAGTACAGGAAGAGACAGTGCCGATTCACACACCTTGTTCCTGCAGTGCGCCTCATCATAGAGTGAGCCCTAGTGGGTGAGAGTATGGTTCAGACAACATTTTAATTCAGTTACTGAACTATCTGTGACTGCCAACAAGGGTGTCGGTTGTGGTGGTGGTTTTGTACTGGACTGCAACCACTACAACTCATTTCACATAGGTCATCCAACAGCCATTGGAATTACACATACTTTGAGTCATTACGTAATGGGGCCAGTGCTGAATTAGTATCTAGAGTTGAAAGAGACTGTAACCCATGGACAATCCTGTGAACCATCCTGCTCCCCCAGTGCTACTCATGCTTACATAGCAGTGCATTACAAAGGGGTGCTGCACCACAGTGCAGTGCTGTTGGATACTGCACCGCAGTGTGGTGCAAGGGGATGCTGCTGCACTGCAGCTCAGTGCTGTTGGATGCTGCACTGCAGTGTGCAAGGGGATGCTGCTGGTGCTAGTGGTGCTACACTGCAGCGCTGCTGGATGCTGCACTGTAGTGTGGTGCAAGGCGATGCTGTTGCTAGTGGTACTGCACTGCAGTGCATTGGTGCTGGTGCGTTGCTGGTGGATGCTGCACTGCAATGTGGCGCAAGGGGTTGGGGATGCTGCTGGTGCTAGTGGTGCTACACTGTGGTGCAATGCTGTTGGATGCTACACCGCAGTGTGGTGCAAGGGGATGCGGCTGCTGCTAGTGGTTCTGCACTGTAGTGCATTGCTACACCACAGTGTGGTGCAAGGGGATGCTGCTGGTGCTGCAGTGCAGTGCTGTTGCATGCTGCTGTGTAGTGTGGTGCAAGGGGATGCTGCTGGTGCTAGTGGTGTTGCGCTGCAGTACGTTGCTGGTGGGTGCTGCACTGCATTGTTGGTGCTGCAACTGCTGGAGGTGCCATCATTTGAAAATAGAAGTTAAACCGGGTCCCCTTAACCCACTCTCTGGGGGTTATTCTGGTGACAGTTAAGGATCCCACGACTTTATTTAGAATTTCAGAATCTTAATATCAGATGCCTATGAATGCCATACTTCTTGCAACACAAATGTCCTTTCTGCCTTTTCTGATTGTTGTTCAGGTATACGTTTAAAGGACACCAAAACACTATTTTTTAATGGGGCGCACTGTTCTTGAAATCCTCCTATGGCAGTATAGCAGACAGGGAAAGGTGTTGAGGAGTAATATAAGTACCATAAAATCTGGAGTTTAATATGTTTTCGGTGAGTTTTTTCACATCGTCGAAACCAGGAAGCATTTTAAAACCACCGTGCCGATCAGAGACTAAGGTTTCTGGGAATGTGCAGCGTGATGTTGTAATCTTCACAAGTCTTCTCGTCCCTGTAGTACTCAATCCCTATGGAGCCTTCTATATAGTGTGTAACATTAGTGTTATATGTGTACCTTGTCATCTTTATCATTATTTAACATGTACTGTAGAGCATTGCAACAGCTGGAGAATGAAGACCAAGCCATCTACCTTTTTGCAGACTTATTTTTCACTACTCATGTGAGATGCAAGACATTTGATGGTATCTGATCATGTCTATGCAGTTTAGGAGGGGTTCATTGCAACTTCTTTTTTTTGTGTGGTGCAGGCATCTAACAGCCCCATCCCCCAACTAGCAACCACCTTCCCGGGACATACCTTTACCCCCTGAGTTCCCTTAAGGATAAGCTCCCCCTTTGCAGGGTCAGGAGAGTAAGGGCCAGCTCTCTGTACATGAACATATCCGGGGGTCTTGTCCCGGTAATGGAGCAGGTCAAGCGTGCTGGGCTAGACAAGGCCAGCACCACATTTTCCATTTTCTTTCCTTGTCCTCCTGCCATTGCGTGAATGACTGAATATGTCATGTGGAGGCACACGCGTCCTGCGGCACCCTCCCTACTGCGTCACCCATGCCACCAAACCTCACTTGGTGGCAGTTGACAGCAGGTCGGTGTGCCACCTCTCCCTGGAAGAGAGGAGCTGTGAGATCCTCTCTCCCCAGCCATCTCCCAGCAACCAGAGTCTGTTCAGCATGGGTTGCCAGCATGGCGGCAGGTGAGGCATCCAGTGCCTTAGTATTCCACGCCATTGGGCTGGCTCGTCAGCCCCACTTCTCATCAATAAAAACATTTTAAAAAGGCTCATTCCCTATTGGCACCTGCACAACTCTGGATTAAGTATGGTGGCAAGACCTATCAGTATACACATCCTAAGGAAACCATTAAGTGGGTTTAAAAGAAGAATGTGGAGTTTTGTTGAAGAGAGAGATGACTTGATCGCTCTAAGTATAGTGTTTTTATGCACCAGTGGTGAACTTTGTCATTAGTTTTGGACATTGACTTTGTGAAGAATAAGGTGATCAGACAAGATGCTCGGTTTGGGCAAGGCAGATGTAACTTGCGCTTTCAAACAACATGGAGTCTTGCTGTATTCTGACTATTGCAGTTAGGTCCTGCCTTTCAACTGCCCTGGAGAACAAAGAGTTAACTTTCCATGGCCAGCATGGAACGTTCAGCGCGAGCTTGGTTGAAGCCCCTGTGTGCTGCTGTTTAAACTCCAACCATCAGATTCTTTACTCCGCCTCACTGAACAGTCGCTCCGGAGAGTTCTCCTTTGCTCGGTTCAAAAAAGTCGGTTAAAGTGTCGTTTTTTCGCTCAGTTTCTACCGAATTTCTGCTACCGAATCTGTCGGTTTAAGTCTCTGTCTGTGGTACCGTGAGTACTAGATAGGTTTTACATTTAGTTTCTGTGTGGAACTTGTAAATTTGGGATCGGTTCGGTTTGAACCGATCAGATTGGTCTTAAAAGTTTTGAATTTATTAGAGTGTGGTAACCGGTCCGTGTCGGTTCTAAAAAGCAGTTCATCCGTTTTTCCAAGACCTATAACGGTCGGAACCGATAAGGGTGTCTTGCCTGGCGGATTGCCGAAAAAGGATGAGTTTTGGATAGGATTGGCCATGTCTAAGAAACCCAAGAAAAAACAGGCCCACTGGGTTTCAACACTGCAGTTTGTGTGGGAAGCCTTTGCTAAGGCTGATCCCCACCACCTGAGGTTTGACCACCTCGATTCAGACTGCCACATTTGTAAAGTTTTCCCAAAGCTACCCTGGATAAAGAGTAGGTAGACTGAGGAAAGGAGGCAGAGAAGTCCGCTGACCCGGATGGCCAGCCGGTTCGGTTCGACCGACACCAGGAGGAGTGCCCTCTGACCAAGGCGAAACTTCCTTGGGCAAAAGGAGAGCCGATTCTGAGGAGTCGGTTCGGTAAAAGAAAGAGAATAGAAAAATCATCTGGTTCGGATCCACAAATTCTTTCTCCGACCGCTGATGAAATAGCCAAAGCGACAAGGATAGTTCAATCGCGAACTTCGGTTCCAGCTGAACCGGCACCATCTGGCAGGGGCTTGGTTTGGTCGGTTCCCCCGGTTCCGGATTATACTTTGGAAGAATTTTATGAACCGGAGAAGGAGGAGGGAGAGTATGAGGATAATGATGATGTTGGTGATTATGAAAGTCTGGATGTGCCTATTGACCCGGACATCTCCCCAGACAGACCTTCAAGTGTTTCTCCTCCCAGGCTTGCTGAGTCCCCTTCCCACTTTATGTTTTACAAGAAAGTGGCTGAAACCCTCCAGGTTCCAATGGAAGAAACAGTGGAGGATCAGGAGGAGCCTGATTTTGTCGAAATGATGGACATCCCAGAGTCCAGAAGACTGTCTATTCCCCTCCATAAATCTTTTGGGAAACAGACATTTAAAATTCTAAAGACTCCTAACTCCATACCTCCTGTGGACAGACGAATGGACAAGAGGTATACCCTTTCAGGCTCGGACACGGAGTTCCTTACTTAGCAATGCAGCCATGTTGGGGTAGTGCAGGTTGCTGCCTGTGATAAGGCATATATTCCCTTGGCATCACACCCCCCTGATAAGGACTCCAGGAAGATTGATGCCATGGCAAAGAAACAGTACATGGCAGCATCTTTGGGACTCAGGCAGGATAACTATATGGCCTACACAGCTAGATAGCAGAAGTCCAGGTGGGACACTGTGCTGGCTCTGGCTAAACAGGCCCCTGACCAGTTTGCCAAGGAGCTGGAGCAGGTGGCTGCGGATGGGATTGAGGCATCCAAGGTGCAATTTCATGCTGCTGTGGACTCCAGTGATGTTTCATCTAGAGTCATGGCTACATATGTGGCCCTTCAGAGGATGGGATGGCTTGGCTCAGATGTACTAGCCTATCACAGGATACCCAGGCTAAGGCCATGGATTTCCATGTCATTGGTAATTCTCTGTTTGGGGAGCAGACAGAGAATTACATGAAAAAGATGGATGAGTACAGGACCACCTACAGGAGTGCTCAGGCCAAAGAAAGGCAAGCCACTCCTCAGAGCCGGCCCTTTCAAGGCCTTTTTACCAAGCCCAGGCCTCCTCTTCTGCTTATGCTCAGAGGGGGTTCTTCTTAGGGAGAGGCAGATGGGGAATGAGCAGGCCTGCTTCCACCCCTCAGCCTAAAGCCCCTGCCAAGCAGGCACCCTGATGGGTCTGCCCGGGCCGATTCTCCACTACCTGTAGGGGGCAGGCTGGCTTACTTTGTCCAGGACTGGAAGTCTCACATCAGACAAGTGGATCCTGGAAGTAGTAAGCCAGGGACTGGTTCTCAGCTTCAAAAGATTTCCCAAGATGAGAACCAGATCCTTTCCACCTGCAAATCCATCAGAGACCCTTGCCCTGGAGGCAGAGGTTTCTTCCCTCCTGGCTCTCAGAGCCATAGAAAGGGTTCCAACCCTACACAAGGGCAAAGGATTGTACTCCAGGCACTTCCTAACCTCCAAAAAAACAGGAGAATGGCAGCCCATCCTGGATCCAAGATATCTGAACAAGCACCTTTTAAAATCAAAGTTCAAAATGGTGACTCTGGGAATAATTCTGCCCTTTATAAGGCCAGGGGACTGGCTAGCCTCCCTTGACCTCAACAATGCCTATTTTCACATTCCCATCAGGTGCTCCCACAGAAAGTACCTCAGGTTCGAGTTGCCCTCAGGCCACTATCAATTCAGAGCAATGCCCTTTGGCCTAACATCAGCCCCAAGGGTGTTCACAAAGTGCCTGGCAGTAGTGGTTGCTTTCCTAAGGAGAAAAAAGATCTCCATCTTTCCCTACTTGGACGACTGGATCATAGTGGGTCAGTCTCCAGACCAAGTCAAGTCACATCTGCAAATAACTCAGCAAGTGCTCACTTCCTTAGGATTCCTCCTCAACCTTCCAAAGTCAGTTCTCGAGCCAGTACAGCTCCTCACCTTCATAGGGGTGGAGCTGGATACAATAAGGGCAAGAGCCTTCCTTCCCCTGGACAGGGCAAGGACCCTTATGGAACTGGCCTCTTCATTCACACTTCAGTTGTCTCGACCAGCAAGGCACTTCCTGCAGCTCCTGGGCCACATGGCAGCCTCTACAGCAGTGGTCCAGGGAGCAAGATTTCAGATGAGGGACATTCAGTTCCACTTAAGAGCCTTCTGGTCCCAAAGAAAGAAAGAATTCCCTTACCAAACTGGTCCCAGTGACTCAAACCCTGATCCAGGCTTTGTAATGGTGGCAGGATCTGGACAATTTGAGACAAGGAGTTCCTTTTGTCACTCAGTCTCATTCAGTGATACTCACCACAGATGCCTCCCTGCTGGGCTGGGGAGCCCACCTGGGGGATCTTACCACCCAAGGGCTGTGGTCACCTCAAGAATCTCTGCTTCACATCAATCTCTTGGAACTCAGAGCAGTGTTTCTGGCACTGCAAGCCTTTTCCAAATCTGTACAGAACAAGGTGGTCCAGATTAGAACAGACAATACCACTACAGTGTGGTACATCAACAAGCAAGGAGGCACTCGGTCTACGGCCTTGTGCACAGAAGCAGTGAAGTTGTGGTCCCTGGCCTATTCCCTGCAAACCTCTCTGATAGCAGTTCACCTCCCAGGGAACGACAATGTCTTAGCAGATGCTCTCAGCAGGATATCCCAGGGCCATCACGAATGGACCCTAGATCCCCTAGTTTTGAAAGTGATTTTCTCGAGATGAGGCACTCCACAGATAGATCTTTTTGCAGCTCCAGACAATCACCAACTTCCTCTCTTTTGTTGCAGACCCCCAGTCTTGGGCTCAGTCCCCCTGGATGCTCTGATTCTGAATTGGGAAGGGAGAGTTCTGTATGCTTTTCCCCCTTCCTCTCCTGTTCAAAGTGTTAGTCAAGATCAGGTCTCAACCATGCAAAGTGATTCTGATTGCTCCAGACTGGGCCAGACAGCCCTGGTACCCACTGTTGCTGTCCTAGTAGTCCACCTTCCCTGTCTCTTCCAGGAATTACAACCTGTTGACATCCTCTCAGGGAGAATTTGGTATCCGAACCTCAAATCTCTCAATCTCAAGGCCTGGCTCTTGAAGAGTTAGAGTTGCTGATCTGCACCTCTCTCAAGGGGTTCTGGATATCCTTAAGGCTTCTCAAAGCCTTCCACCAGAAAGACTTACAACTCCAAATGGAAAAGGTTCACTATTTGGTGCTCTAATAAACATATTTCTCCAGAATCTGCTGGGTTGCCTACAGTCCTGGACTATATGGTTCATCTTAATGGCTTAGGACTTGGGCGGCTACATAAAGTGCATCTGGCAGCTGTTTCTGCCTTCTTGTCAGTAGGCAAGCCCTCTCCTCTGTCAGCCCATCCTGTGTTTTGTAAGTTCTTCAAGGGATTGCTGCACACCAATCCCCCCTTTTGGGACCCTGCTCCTGCTTGGGACCTTAATGTTTGCATTGCTCAGCTTATGCAACCACCCTTTGAGCCTTTGGCCTCTGCAGAGCTTAAGTACTTGACTTGGAAAACTGTGTTTCTAGGGACTTGGATATGTTGTTCATCCACACTCTCTGGCAGGTATCCTTGCCGCTTTAATTCTTGCCAGAAGGTCTTTAAGCTGGCTCCTCCCACCCATCCGGGTGGTAAAACTCTCGGCTCCGCCCCATGACGCCAGTTCTTCCTTACCGCTTGGAAGCTCAGATTCCCTCCTTAGCGCTCTGCGTTTTAGACTGGATCCTAATTCTTTGGTTCGTCTGAAATTGGTTTTGAAATTTTCTAAGCTTCGGTCTTCATCTTCCCTCGCGGCTGCGATGGACAGATCTGTTCCCGGCTTTCGGAGGTGCCCTTGTGGGCAGAAAATGTCCAGACGGATCCGCACTCCACGTGCATCTACTGCTTAGGCCTAGATCACGACCCGCAGGCTTGCGAGTTGTGCTGCTCTTTCTCGGCCAACGTTCTGGATGATCGCGCTGCCTGTTTGAAGCTCGGGTGCCCCGAGAAACGTTTCCCGCCAGTGAAATCCAAAGAGGCTTGGTGAGCAGCTCTAGCAGATGATTGCCCTCAAGGAGGAGGCGGCCCAGGCCGCATCTTCCTCCTCCTTGGCCACGGCATTTATCCCACTCTCTCTGAGTTTTTCTTATACAGCTTAGTTCAAGGAGCTTTGCCAGTCCCTTTCCACGAAAGGAGAGGGGCCTTTGGGACATTTTTCTCGGCCCAAGAAAAGGGAGTCGAAAGGTAAGTCCCACCGTCGGCATTAGGGAGGCGGGAGGTCCCCTTCCCGCAGGCCTGGCAACATCAACTGGTCATGGTTGGCTGAGGGCCACTGGCATCACGGTGCCCCGTCAGGCCAGCCTGCCAAGACTCCCGTCGATGAAGTCGAGATTTTTCTTGATCCGTAAGATGGGCTGTTGACTGGAGAAGCCGACAACCCTACTTCACCGGTTCCCCCAGTGGATACAGAGGATCTGCCTGCTCCTTGGGACCGCGGTCCCGGTTAAAGTTCGAGCGAGGGAAGGCGGGTATCCCCGCCCCTACCCGAACCCACCTCGGTCCCCGGTCTTGGTCTCTGACCTCTTCTGGTCCAGCCATTCCCGCCAACATCGGCGGTCTCGGTCTCGTTACCGAAGTAAGCGGCGACGCCGTTCTTCCTCGTCCTCCTCCTCGGGCAAGGAGAGGCTGCGGCGCAAGTTACGCCGGTGCTACGAGGATCTTATGTGGCAGCAGTTGCTGTTATCCAGGCCTAAGCCTACCCCGGCCAAGACCCCGGCCATCAAGTGGCTGTCGCCTGAACACCCGAAGCAGCCACTCGTTCCAGTCGAGTTGCCCGCTCCAGGGCCGGTTGCTAAGCCGAAACCAGCTGGTCCACCGATTGTGGTGGAACCTCCGCCTCCACAACTGAAGTCGGGGGCACCGACCAAGAATTCTCGGTCGGGTCATGGCCTGCCCCACAGGTTGTCGGTCACCCTCACTCCCGACCGTCCTCGGCAGGTGGAGGGTGGCTCAGGGCCGAGGCAGCTCTTCGCAGACTCTTCGGAATCCGATGATGATTCCTCCCTGTTCTCCAGGCAGTGCAATCTGGAGTCCTCCGGGGGCCAGTCAGTGGACGATAGCCCATCGTCCTTCTTGGGTCTGCTTCAACTCATCTGGGAGTCCACTGGGATGCAGCTCGAGCCCGTGTCCAAACGGGCCAAGTATCCCCTGACGGAGATTCTGGACCTCGGGGATTCTCCCACAGAGGCCTTTCCGGTGGCTGAGGCCATTGTCGGCCCAGCCTTGGAGCTTTGGCAGTGGCCTGCTTCCTGTCCTACGCCCTCGGCCAGGATAGCCAGGAAGTATGCGGTCCCTACTGGCTCTTTGCCCGGTTTCTCGGAACACCCCTCTGCCGAGGGGTTAGTCACTGACAGCGTTTTCCGGTGTTCCGGTAACACTCGGGATGTGGACAAGCCCTCGACAAAGAGTCCAAAAAGCTGGACTTTGCCGGTCACAAGGTGTACGCTGCATCCTCCCTCGGCCTTCGACAGGCCAGCTCGGCCGTGCTGATGGCACACTTCTCCCACGCCCTCATGGGCTCCCTGGATGAGGTTGTTTCTCATCTCCCGCCTGACCTGCAGACCACGGTCCGCCAGGTGCGGGACCAGGGTAGGGCGGTGGCGAAGCAGCAGCTCCAGACTGCTCTGGACATAGGAGATTCCTGTGCCAGGTCAGTAGTGGCCGCGGTGGCCATGCGATGCAGGGCGTGGCTGAGGATATCCACCTTCACGGTGGATACCCAGCACAAGTTGGTGGACGTCCCCTTCCTGGGGACTGACCTCTTCAGCCCTGGAGTGGAGGGACACCTCCAGCAGATCGAGAAGTCCAGTGCCACTCTGGACTCGGTCACCTCCGCTCCCAGAGGGACAAAGGCCGCCATCAGCAGCAGAAGTCCTTTCGCCCTTCGGTCCCTGCTTCTCGACCGGCCCAGCAGCACCAGCAACAGGGCAGCAGGCTGCGCTAGGCGTCCCAAACCCAAGCGGTGGCTTCTCCAACAGGAAGCAAGGAGGTAAGGCCGGAGGTCCCTTGGCGGTTCTTCCTCCAAGCCTGCCCAGTGACGGGTTGAGGGGTGCCGCCCCAAACCTCGTCACTCCCCCCTGGGTTCCCCCCGTGGCGGGATGGCTCTGCCACTTCCTTTCCGCCTGGTCCGCTATCACCACGGACCGCTGGGTGTTGGAGGTGGTAGGAAAAGGCCTGCCTCTGGAGTTCGAGCAGGTTCCACCTTTTCGAGCGGTCGCCCCTCGGGGGGCCACGGGGTCCGCAGCCTCGCTGTCGGCCCTCCGGGCCGATATTGCCCTGCTCCTCGAAAAAGAGGTAATCAGGAAGGTGGCGGATCCTTCTCCAGACCCGGGGTTTGTGTCCAGGTACTTCCTGGTCCCAAAACGGATGGGGGGCTGGCGCCCCATCC
Source organism: Neoceratodus forsteri (assembly GCA_016271365.2). Lineage (NCBI taxonomy): Eukaryota > Metazoa > Chordata > Ceratodontiformes > Ceratodontidae > Neoceratodus > Neoceratodus forsteri. Next base: position 790,403,030 of record CM057454.1, read on the forward strand.
TCGACCTGCACGACCTGAACAAGTTCCTAAGGTCTCGGACCTTCAGGATGGTCACTCTGGCTCAGATAATCCCATCCTTGGAACGAGGCATGTGGTTCTGCTCCCTGGACCTCCAGGATGCGTTCTTTCACGTCCCAATCCGTCCGTCCCATCAGAGGTTCCTCCGCTTCAGAGCGAAGGGATCCCTATACGAGTTCCGGGCCATGCCCTTTGGCCTCTCCCTAGCTCCCAGGGTCTTCACCAAATGCATGGCAGTGGTGACAGCATTCCTGCGGCGCTGAGGGGTCCGGGTGTACCCTTACCTGGATGATTGGCTGATAGCAGCCCCTTCCAGACTGGAGGTGGAGCAGTCCAGAGATATGGCCCTCCAGGTTTGCTCTCAGGTTGGCCTCCTCATCCACGAGGCCAAGTCGGAACTTGTGCCAAAGCAGGTGATTCTGTTCCATCGGGCAGAGCTCGACGCTCTGCCGAGCCAGAGCACGGCTCCTGGCGGACAGGGCCGAGGTTCTTTCCTCCTTTGCCCAATCATTTCTGGTTGGGCAATGCGCCTCGCCTGACTTCCTGCGCCTCATGGCGGCTCAGCACCAGCGTGGTCCGCTGGGGCTCCTGGTACATGCGCCCCTTCAATGGGGACTGCCAGCCAATGGTCTCTGGACCGCTCGTGACAGTGACCCAGGAGATGGGGAAGCTCTCCAATGGTGGATCGTTCCAGCTCATCTGCAGGAGGATATCCGTTAGTCCGCCCGAGCCGCGGTCCCTCTCTCTCGACCGACGATCTCTGATGGGTTGGGGTGCCCATCTGGGGAACACGGCGCACGGCCTCTGGTCCCTCGAGTCCCTGATGCCACATCAACCTGCTGGAGCTCCGAGCGGTCCGTCAGCTCTCACCGCCCGCCCGCTTCACGAGGTCAAGTGGTTCAGGTCCAGACGGACAGCACCACAACCATGTACTATCTGAACCGCCAGGGCGGGATGCGCTCCATGCTGTTATGCAAGGAAGCTCTCTGCATTTGGTCCCTAGTGCGCAACCTGGAGGCGGATCTCCTAGCCATTCATGTGGCAGGAGCCTCCAACACCCTGGCCGATGCCCTAAGCCGGATAGGGGCTGCGTCTCACGAGTGGTCTCTCCTGCCGGAGGTAGTGCAAGATCTCTTCTCCCACTGGGGCACCCTCAGGTGGACCTGTTTGCCTCCAGGGAGAATGTGAAGCTGAGTCTGTTCCATGCCCGCCCCCCTCAGCAGGGCTCGCTGCAGGGGGATGCCTTCTCGAGGCCGTGGACCCTGGGCCTCTTCTACGCCTTTCCCCCATTTCCCTTGATCCACAAGGTGCTTCTCAAGGCGAGGAGGGACAAGGCGCAGGTGATTCTGGTAGCCCCAGACTGGCCTCGCCAGTTCTGGTATCCAGATCTCCTCAGCCTCAGCTCCAGGCTCCCGAGTCGGCTTCCAGCCCGCCTGGACCTGATCTCAGTCAATCAGGGGAAGGTATTCCATCTGAACCTTTAATCCCTGCACCTGACGGCCTGGTTCCTGAGCGGCTAGAGTTCCAGGCTTTGGGTCCTTCTGACGAGGTCCTCAACGTCGTTGAGGCGTCCCGTAAGGAGTCGACCAAGAAATGCTATGCCTTCAAATGGAAGAGGTTTTCCATTTGGTGTCAGGGGAAGGGCTTGGACCCTTCCGACTGCCCCTTGGCAAGCATTCTGGACTACCTGTGGTCCCTTTCTCAGCAAGGGCTTCGGTCAACGACCCTTAAGGTGCACCTGGCAGCCATCTCTGCTTACCGGGCGTGGGCCGGCAAGCAGTCGGTGGCACAGGAGAAGGTGGTCGGGCGCTTTTTCAAAGGCCTTGACCACAGTTCCCCTCCAGTGTGAGAGCCTCCACCTCCGTGGGATCTACTGCTGATATTGGCTAAGCTCATGGGCAAGCCATTCGAACCAATGCACAGGTGTGATCTTTCACACCTGTCGTGGAAGACCACCTTCTTGGTGGCTATCACGTCAGCCAGAAGGATGGGAGAGCTCCAGGCGCTTTCCATTGAGCCTCCCTATGTGGTTTTCCACTGGGACAAGGTTGTTCTGCGCCCCCACCCGAAATTCCTTCCAAAGGTGGTGTCGGAGTTTCACCTTAACCAGGTGTTGACTCTGCCGGTGTTCTACCCCAATCACACCTCGGAGGCTGAGTATGGGCTCCATACTTTGGACCCTAGACGAGCGCTCGCTTACTATAAGGAGCGGACGGCTGAAGTTCGGGGAGAGGTTCACCAGCTGTTTGTCACCTACGCTGAAGCCGCACCTGGCAGACCTGCAGCAAAGCGGACGATAGGCAGGTGGATCACCTCCTGCATAGAGCTCTGCTACAGGTTGGTGGGCATGTAGCCTCCCAGAGGGATAAGAGCTCATTCTACCCGCCATACCGCTGCATCGGTAGCTGCTTCCAGGGACGTCCCTATCCAGGATATCTGCAGGGCTGCTACCTGGAAGTCGGCACATACCTTTATTACCCACTACCACATCGACCTCGAGTCACGCCGGGATGCTGGTTTTGGGGCGTCGGTTCTCCAGTCTCTCTTTCTCAAGTAAGTTTCGGGGCGCCTTGCCTCTCTCCTCCCGGAGAACTGCTAGGAGTCTGCCAGAGAGTGTGGATGAACAACATATCCATGTCCCTAGAAATACAGGTTACTCACCTGTAACAGGAGTTCTAGAAATGGTATATGTTGTTCATCCACACGACCCACCCGACCTCCCCGGCTTCGACGCACAACCTGAGCTTCCAGCGGGCCAGATCTGGCGTCATGGGGCAGAGCCGAGAGTTTTACCACCCGGGTGGGTGGAAGGAGCCAGCTTGAAGACCTTCCGGCAAGAATTAAAGCGGCAAGGATACCTGCCAGAGTGTGTGGATGAACAACATATACCATTCCTAGAACTCCTGTTACAGGTGAGTAACCTGTATTTTTCCCTCTGTACAGACAGTTGGTGAGACCTCATCTGGAGTAGTGCGTCCAGTTCTGGAGACTCCATCTCCGCAAGGACATAGACAGGATGAAGGCAGTCCAGAGGAAGGCAACTAAAATGGTGCCGGGTCTGCAAGAGACTCCATATGAGGAGAGACTGAAGGAGCTTAATATGTATACCCTTGAGGAAAGGGGGGGGGCATGATAGAAACTTTTAAGTACCTCAGTGGAATCAACAAAGTCCAAGAGGGTAGCATCTCTCAGAAAAAGAGATGTGCAAGAACAAGGGGACACAATTTGAAGATAGAGGGGGAACGGCTCAGGGGCAATATGAGGAAGTATTTTTTCACAGAGAGGGTGGTGGATGCATGGAACAGCCTTCCTGAGGAGGTTGTGGGGTCTAAAACTGTGGGAGAATTCAAGAATGCATGGGACAGACATAAAGCAATTTTTGTGGGGGATAGGAAGAAATAGGCTGTTGGTTAACTAGGATCTGCAGCTTATCCTGTAGGTAGGGAAATGGGCAGACTAGGTGGGCCAATTGGTCCGTATCTGCCATCAAAGTCTATGCTTCCTAACCCAGTAAAGGGTGACCGCGCATGCGCTAGCGTCTTGGTTTCGTTTTTATTTCCTGCACCTGTCACCAGGCGTTGGTTTAGGATAACACAATTTCAGGCAGACCACAAGTCAGGTGCATAAAAATGTATGGTTGCATTTATCATTTTATTTTCATCAAGTGAAAATTACAGAAAATAATAAAAATTGGTTAGACAAAATAAATCAGATGGCAACTGCTTTGTTTCAGCATTGTCCAAGGCTGTTTCTTCAGCCTAACGGTGTGATAGCACACACTACAGGAGGTCTTTCACCTTCCTCAGTCTCAGTCTAAAAGAACACTAACCCCTTTCAGCTTTTTGTATTCTTTCTGGGAATTGGGAAAATTCCATTCAACAGATAACATAAAATTAGTCACTAGGGGCCACTGTTGCTCCATAGAGAACAGTTCAATTGGCAGCTGCAGGCTAGTTTACAGCACTGGGAAAGGTCAGACTCGAAGTCAGAACATTGTATACTCTCCTGCAGGGACATTTTGTCTGCTGTAAAAGACATCCTAGCAGTTTTATACATAATAATATGGGGCAGCAGGGAAACTTTAAAAACACAGACACAAGCTTTTGCTATTCCCATATGACAGCAGTTTTGTTTCAGCCAGCCAAGTGGGATGTTGGGCATTATAGAAAACATATTATCTGCTTGGGACATAGTTCCAACTTATCCCAGGCGTGTCCACTATGACAGGAGTCACCCTGTCACACATCTCCCGCATAAGAGGGCAACTGTCATACAGTTGTCCAGATCTTAACTCACACCCTGGAAGGGTGTGGAGTTTCTGCTCACCTTCACCTGAAGCATTGTCTCAGGGCCCCTTTCAAAAATATATTTGTAAAGCATCCTTTTCATAACAATGCAAACATCTTGAGACATTTTATAAGTTTACTACATTAGTAAACTACAAAACATTGCATATACCAGGAGAAAGAACTATCAACAGTAGTTTTATACCATCATCTGACTTTCCCAGACCAGATACATTTGAATGGGTGGAACATCTAGCACCCAGCAGAACTGCCTTCGGGAGGAGAACTATCTTGCTCCATTCCCACTTAGACATTTAAAGGTAGGCTAGTAACATACCACGCTATATGCCCAACAGCCTGTCCCTAACCTCTGGGTTTATGTATCAAATCTTATACACTTCTAGTGGTGTTGGCCACCACCTTGCCCTTCCTTTCAGTGGTGTTGGCCACCACCTTGCCCTTCTGTTCCATGTGGGAGTCTCCCCCTTCTCCAAGGGTGCCACCTCTTGTTTTTCACCCTCTGGGTTACTTCTCCCATATTCCTTCCAGGTACCTCTACCTATTTGGCCTTACAACAGGTCTTATGGTATGCTGCTACCTGCCTGTACATGCCTGACCAATAGAAAATACGGGGTTAGTCTAGCCAAAACTTTCCAATGGCTCAGATGCCCCGAGTGACTGGAGTGCGCATCCTCCATCACCTTTTTCCCTATATGCCATAGGCACCACTACCTGGGCATCCACTTGCTTCGTCTGGGGGTTGTACCTAATATGATATAGAACTTCCTTCCTAAGTTAATACCACCATAATCTGTCCCCCACGCCACCATTAAACTGTCTCCCATCCTTGATTTTTACATACTCCCTTAACTGGGTTACTTCAGGATCCCCCACCTGCAACTTTCCCCAGTCAACATCAGGAGAACAATTTTTCATAAGAGGAGGTTTAACACATGCCAAAGTCCTCTCAGCCAAAATGGCTCATTTCATCTTGCTTGAAGTCTTCTCCCCCAGTATCACATCGCCAGTCAGAATCTTACCTGGGTTCTCCTCATCTCGTGCGCCGTCCTCCACCAAGTAGTAGCCCGGAAAAATGGGCAAAAACAGAATCTCCAATATGGCTGGTCACAAATGCTCCATCAGGGGGATCCTCCTCCTCCAGAGTCCATGGATCCTCCACCACCTATTCTTCCTCGACATCCTCCAAGTGGAACCTCTGGAGTAGCTCTTGGCATCTGCGCTCCGCCTCTCTCCGGCGTCGATCAGCCTCCGGCCATCTCCCACTTATCCAGTGAAGAAGACATATCAGGGTCTCCATTTGGCCATCGGGTCCGTCTCGTCCCATCCATGGTGCCTCGCCCAGGTCACCATCTCCAGCAGGTGCTGTCCTTGTTTCACCTGGCATCATGCACCTCTGCCGTGTATCCTCGGTACCAGGTCTGGCACCAACTGACTGGACTCCCCGTTTCCTTGGATGTCCAGACAGATCCCACTTCGGACACCATATGTCACCAGGCGTGGATTTAGGATAACACAGTTTGAGGCAGATCACAAGTCAGGTGCATAAAAAATGCATGGTTGCATTTATTTTATTTTCATCAAGTAAAGATTACAGAAAATAAGAAAATTGGTTAGACAAAATAAATCTGATAACTGCTTTGCTTCGGCATTGTCCAAGGCTCTTTCTTCAGCCTAATAATGTGACAGCACACACTTCCAGGAGGTCTGTCACCTTCCTCAGTCTCAGTCTAAAAGAACACTAACCCCTTTCAGCTTTTTGTAGTCTCTCTGGGCATTAGGAAAATTCCATTCAACAGATAACATAAAATTAGTCACTAGGGGCCACTGTTGCTCTATAGAGAACAGTCCAAATGGCAGCTGCAGACTTGTTTACAGCATTGAGAAAGGTCAGCCCCAAAGTCGGAACATTCTATACTCTCCTGCAGGGACATTTTGTCTGCTGTAAAAGACATCCTAGCAGTTTTATACATAATAATATGGGGCAGCAGGGAAACTTCTTAAAGTCAGTCATGACATATGAGGCTTCCTTTCACATTATAGAACAACTTTGCAGGCATGTAACTATTAATTCCCAACTCTGGGAAATCTGGAAATCTGTTACTCATCTTACTAGCTTTATCTGACCTGGACATAATGGTAGCCACTTAATTTCAGGGGGTGGTGCTGATTGCAAGCTATGAGTAATTGAGTGCGGGATAGCATTGCAAATAATACAGCAGAACAGCGCACATAAAACTGATTTAGGAACTAGCCTACAAATTTAATACTTTATGAAAGAAAATGACAGTCTTCCAGAATGTGCCCGCGTGTGTGTGTGTGTGTGTGTGTGTGTGTGAAAACCAAAATTAAGTGGCTGCCATTGTGTCCAGGTCAGATAAAGCTAGTAAGATGAGTAACAGATTTCAAGTCTGTGTAAATAATTTATTTTGAGAGTCAGGAATTACTAGTTATATGCCTGCAAAGGTATTCTATAATGTGAAAGGATCCCTCATGTGCCATGACAGAATTATGTCAGAAGTCAGCTGTTCCAACAACAGTACTTCTTCTGAAGCTGGTGTGAAGTCACTGAGCTGGAACAGCTGCTGATCCTGTGACAACATCATGAACTTACAAATCTTGCAGTATGCATATCAGTCAGTGCATCCGCATTATCATCTAGCGTGTGAAGCCCGAGACTGTTTACCATAAGTAATGTCAGGGAGACAAAATGTGCAGCAGAGCAGTTGTTTTTATTTTAAATTTTCATTTCCGCATGTAGCGGTCTCATCAGGCAGCTCATTCTGAGGTCAGAAAATTAAAAGAACTGCACCCGCCCGGTAACGCTGAGGGTTGAGGTGCTGGACGCCACACCTTGCGCCATGCTGGTGACCCTGGGTCGGGGGTGACCTTGGGTCACCGGGGGTCAGCAGTGGAGGGAGAGGATTGAGTGTCTGATGGATGGCTTGCCTCTCCCAGGAAGGGGAGGGTTGTTGTCCCATGCCTTGGCTGACCCCTGGTGGAGGCCGGGGGACAATGTCATAGTCTGGGAGACACAGGACCATGGAGACGTGCCTCCACACGTGCATGTTCATGCCACAAAGGGGGAGAGGGGTGTATGGAGAAAAAGCAAAAATTGGAAGTGGGAGGCTCCCCGTTGCCAGCTCGCCGGCTCCTTCATTATGCTTTCGGGGGGAGGCTCCTTCCTTCAGCCCCGCCGTGGGGTACAATTCATGGGAGTTCTTGCCGGAATGGGGGTGGCTGGGTTCAGAAGACAAGCCTTCCAAGGGGGGCCCATAGCCACCTGCCAGATACGCGAGCTGGAAAAAATGATGATGGAAAAAAGAAAACTAAAAAAAACACATCAGGCACAGGTTTCAGACACATTTTAATTAAAACACTGTGCCAAAAAGTGAACAGAAAACCACATGTTTTAACTAACTACCTGCTCTTTAATGGTCTCATGAACGTGCTTAGCCATCGATGAACAGGAAGCCCAATACAGATATAAAGCAGCATGGAGAGGCAGAGAGCAGGAAACAGAGGAGGAGACAAATTTACTGTGGCTCTACAATACAAGTACACTTTTCTAAAAATAAAACAAAATATACATCGTATCTTAAAAAATTCAGGCAGACTTGCAAATTAGAATTCAAACTGCACAGGTAGGGGGGGTATGGCCAAGCTGACAGGCAAGAAAGGTGTGTGCCAGCTCTGCTTCTCGTGATACTAGCATATTAACCTTTTTTCATATATCTAACTGAAAATTTCTTCGAACTTCTGGCATCATTATTAAATACAAAATGGCATCCTTGCAGCAGAAAGTAACAAAAAAAAAAAGCTACACTTCAATTTGAAGGTGTCACAAAGCAACAAAATATTCCAGCAAAGGCCCATACAGGACCGTAGCAGATGGTAGGGGAATCTGGTACCAGTAAAGGACAACAAGTTGCAACTATGGCAGCGCTACCAGGTCTAATAGAAAATCTGCAAAATGAAGTACCATTGGGTTTTACAGTTGTTACAGCGCAAATCGCCCATATACAGAGGACTATCACGGACTTGGCAGAGTCATCAGCATCACATGCTGCCAAGATAGAGGAGGCTGAAAAGCGTATGGGAGAACTCAGACAAGATATGTGATCTGGACAGAGGTAATACAATCCTTAAATCCCAAGTGGAAAAATTAATGATGAGGGCTGAGGACCAAGAAAAACAGAGCCCGTCGCTCTTAAGATCTGCATAGCCGGTTTACCGGAGGGCATTGAAGGAAAGGAGGGGGTGAAGTGCAGTTCATTCATGGCTGGTTAAAAAGATAGGGCTATCTGAGGAAATCAGAGAGAGTGAAATTCAGAGAGCCCATAAAACTGGACCGCAGCCTCAACCTGGAGAAAGAGCCTGACATTATCCAATTAAATTTTTACGGTTTCCTGACAAAGAAAGAGTGCTGCATTCTGCTAGAACGTATGGCCCTATAACTGTTGATGGAGGGAGGGTCTCAGTATTTCAAGATTATACATGAGACCTACAGCAGCAGTGACAAAAATTCTTGGGAGTCAAAACTATATTGCAACAGAGAGGATGGGACTTCGCACTTCTCTACCCAGCCAAAGTCAAGGTCACTTAACCGGGATGCCCACCTCCATATTTTAGCAAACCGAAGGAAGCAGATGAATTTGCAAATAGGAAGTGGCGACAATGGGGAGATCAAGGGCATGAAAGGCACCCCCTATGTGCTAAAAGTGGTGCCAACCTCATGCCATCTTTAAACTTGCTAGATGATGCACCCTGTCTCTGGTGATTATCGGAGGAGCTGGAGGACACCAACATGAACTATGTATAAATTACATACTGCACCGAAAGAGCAGAAAATAGTTATTTTAATATAAATCTTTTTCTTATCTATTTTACCGCTACAGTGATCAAACTCACCACCCCCAAGTCTAAATGGTACAGTGGAAGTTAAGAAGACCAACATGGGTGGTGGGGAAAAAGAGCATTGGCTGGTGGGTCAAACTGAACTGCTGTCTGTAACAGGGGCACATTTAAATCTCAATATAACACTTCATTCAAGGTTGCCTGTGCCCGATGGTGACAGCCTGTTTCATAAATTAAAAGATGGACCCTTGGGTGGCTGTTAGAAACAGCATGTGAAATGACAAGCTTCGTGGGTCTGTAAATTACTGTCACAATTTGAAATCTACCAAGCAGGCATTTCTACCTGGCTAATGGGTTAGTATGATGAAAGATAACCTGCATGCGTACAGCTAGGATAATGAGCTGTCATGCCTAGTAGGACAAGCCGCCATTGAGGGGCTAAACAAAATTGTTTAAAATTCTGCTAAGACAAATGAGGCTCAACGTGATAACTTCAAATGCCACTAGGACTGAAGTAAAGGTTTTACAGAAAGGCAGACGTGTTGGTGATGAAATATACCCACCGCTCCTCTGCGATATGTCTGATTCTACTCTTAAGACTCAAATACACGCCCTGTCATTGCTGGGCTGGTGGCGTAGAGGACTGAGGCGCTGGACACCTTACTTCATGCCATGCCAGCTACCCGGGTTCAGGAACGAGCCAGGGTCATTGGAGGGACGGCTGGGTGGGGGGGCAGGATTGAGCAGCTGTAATGCCAGTTCTCCTCTACCAGGGAGGATCTCCATGCCTCCCCCCCCCCATAGTTCTGCAGCCATCGGGTGGAGGTCTGATGGACAGTGTAGGGGGGCGGCAAGTAGCGGGAGGGCATATGCCTTCACAGTGAACGACTGAGGTATGGGGGGAGGTGACAACGGGGAAAAAACTCGGGCATAAAAATCTATATAGAAAAAAAAAAATACACAGCCTGTTTTACCGGACCACCGATCCAGGAATCGTTGAGGAACTGTACCTCGGTGATCGATGGATGGCTGCACGGTGGTGCGAATGTCTTCAGCGAGAGAGCGGACAGCGACTTGCAGTCTAAACAGCTCATCAGAACCCGACAAGGAGGAGCACACTGTGCAGTATGTTATCAGGTGTCCAGCTTCGGAGTTCAGCTATGTGGTTGGCTCAGGTAGACAAAGAGCCTTTATCCTGTTCCTTACTGGCTTTAATTTTTTAAAATGAGGTGGACTTAGCTGAGTGCTGGGCTGCATTGTTATGAGCAGCACAATCACATCTGTTCTAATCCCGCCTGGTTCACTGAAATTTAATCAAAAGACGAGGGATGTAGATACAATGGGAGGCAAAAGCTACTGTGCTAGGATGTAAATCCCACATCAAAAGAAAATACAGAGGGGGTCATGTTGAGTTAACTTTAATCTCAATGTCAGTTGGGCTCCTGAAGCTGTCTAAAATCCTGGAGCCTCTGGGAATTGCATCCCCCCCCCCAACCATGGCATGGGTCATGCGTAACAATGGGGGGACGGGGCTCAGTGTGGCACTTGACTTGTATTTCCATGAGAAATCTCTTGTCATAATGGTCACGGATAACACTGACATGTGGGGGCAGGATGTCGTCAACCTGTTACATTCCTGACTAGGGCTGTGGGTACTAGCAGGAATGGGGACAAAATAAGTTGAGTGGAATAAGGTTGAAGCATCATAAACACTATCTCTTATCAAAGTCATTTTCAATATATGTGTATATTCAACTCAAATGAGGGCGTAGATGTCACTACTGGATGTTCGATTTCTCACAGTAATGTTTAGTCCACTCACCATGGTGGGTAAGACTTGACCCACTCAGGGCAGTCCCAGTCCGTATGGGATAAGGGTCCCCCAGCAGGCAAATTACTCCATGGCAAAGCTCCTGACGCTTGGAAGGGGAGGAGAGAGCGGTGCTCCCCCCCTTTCCAGCACAGAGAGCTGCCAGAGACAACCAGATTGCAAGGTTATCTAGTCAGTGTAAGGTTGTAAATTCAGTTAATAAGAGAGAGATCTGTTCACCTTCTCGGGATCCTTTACTTTTTTGGGGAAGGGGCAGACAATAATTAGTAATGAATTAAATTCTTTTACTACAGATCATTCACTCTATAAGAACTATACTTACGCACTGAAAAGCTATTGTGTGCCAGACTGGTCGTAGGTAAAAGAACTTTACCCTAGAGGTATGGTTGGGTAAGGGAGGGGACGGGGGTTAATGGGGAGGGATGATTTGCTAAAAGTGGATACAGGGAGTTCATTTATATTTGGAGCTGGCGTAGTTATGGATTTTATGCCAGATCCATCAATTCATTGTTAACAGGATGTTTATTATTTTTAAATTGTATACATGTTTTTTTACTTTTGGTTGCTGCTTAAAAAGCTTCAGCATGTCAGAATTAGAAAATCTATTTATCTACAGTCATTCAACTTGGAGGGTATTTTACTACAGTCTCAAAATAGTTAATGAACTAAACAGATGCTCTTGGAATATAAATTGTCTTAAGACACACTAAATGAAAAAAAAATACTGGATAAGGTAAAACAATTGAGGGTGGATATTCTTTGCTTATAAGAAACATAATATGACATTGAAAGAATGTTTACATGTATCAAAGCATTGGGGGGGGTGAGCATGATATGCAGCAAACTTTACTTCTAAAGCTAGGGGTGCAGCTGTATGGCTCGGGCCTAGATTTTCTGAGGTGGTGGAACACTCTGTTGTTGACACTGCGGGCGATAGGTATGCATTGGTACAGGTGCTGATGAACTCAGGGCAGATGCTGGCTTTTGGTTCAGTGTGTGGCCCTAATATTGAAGTCCCAGAATTTTTTATAAGATTGGCCATGGAGATGTCCACATTTGAGGGCCTGTGGATTCTGTGCGGGGATTTTAACTGTGTGCTTGACAACATAATGGACCGCACATCCAGAGCTGGGGACATTGATTCAAGACCATAGACTAATAGATACCTGGAGGTAGCAAAACCCCAGTGGTAGAGAATATACGCACTATTCACATTTCTGCTAAAACCTATTTATTTATTAAAAGTGTCGGAATTACAAACCTGTGAGTCAGAGACTCTTTTGCAAAGGCTCCATGTCAGGGAGGTACAAAACAGTGAAACAAGATGACAAGCAAATTTGGTACAAATAAGGCATAATAATTATGCAGGATAAAAACTAGCCAGGGTCAGTTAAACACAATTTTAAAATCAGTCAAATAAAGAACATGATAGGAATTATGTAAATAGTTCCAAACCTAGCTGGTACTAGGAGAGGCAGGGTAAAGTGTAAAACTTGGAAGGGGTGGGGGAGTAGAGAGGGGGAGGTTGGAGAGATAAAGAAGAGGAATTGAGTTAAGCATGAAGGAAGGTTAGAAGCAGTCACAGGAGCTGGAGGAGAGGATATGATCCCTGAGGAAAGTTTTGAATGGGCCGATTATGGATACAGTTGAAGAGGCAGCCGATAGGGAGTTTAGCCAAAGGGGAGCCCTATAGTAGAAGGCTCGCTGTCCAAGGGAGGTCCTGCAGTGGGGAACCAGCATGGGGTCTTTGGAAGAATTTCTTGTGGGTCTTTGCGAGGGAGAGGTCTGAAGGAGATTTAGGAGCCCGGGAGGGAAAAGGCAGAGTGCGATCTTTTTGGCAAGCAGGCAGGTCTGATATTTTAGCCTGCCATCAAAGTTCAGCCATTTAGACAGATTGTAGAGTCACAAGTATGGGTGCGCTTGTTACAGCCCGTGACAAGTCGACAGGCTTTGTTCAGAGACACTTTAATCCTATGGAGGGCAGTTTGATCCACTGCTCCATAGATCTTAATCCCATAGTCCACAAGAGAGAAGACAGAGGATGAGACAGCAAGGTGAAGTGTGTTGGGGGGATATAGCGTCTCTGATGGTACAGAAGCCCAATTCTATTGTTTATAGTAGCGCTACGTAGATGGATATGTTTGTAGAAAGTAAAGGCAGAATCAAGTGCGACTCCAAGATATTTAAAGGAATTAACTTGGGCAAGGTAGGAATTATGGTGGTTGCAGATTTGCAGTGGGGGCGCCATTATGTTTATTCTGGTGATGAGAGAAGACCATGACCTTTGTTTTTTGGAGTTAAGTATACATTTGTGGGCAGAGAACCAGGTTTCAGCCTCAGTGAATACATTCTGGAGGGCTTGTTGGAGAGATGTAGGGTCCGGGTGGCTGCTGAAGAGTGCGGCATCATCTGCATAGAGTAGAAGTTTTCCAGAACTGGCCTTGGGAAGAGAGTTTAACAACAAACTGAAAAGTATTGGTCCAAGGATAGAGTCTTGGGGAACCCCGGACCTCACAGGGAGGCAAGAGGAGAGGGTATTGTTAATACGGACTTGCTGGGTCCTATTACTTAGTCAGAAAACCAAGAGGAGGAATCATGTGAGAGCCCCAGAGAGAGGAGGGACCTGATGAGGAGGGAGTGTTTTACAGTAGCAAATGTCTTAGTCAGGTCTATGTACAGTCGTGGCCAAAAATATTGGCGCCCTTGCACTTTTCAAATAACTCACAATTTCCTCTAAACATAAGTTGAAATTAACAACAGTACAGTATTTGGTCTCCACAATTCTTTATTTCTCTGTTAATATTACATAACCTTTGTTTTTGATTCAGAATTTAATATATCGTTTTAAATCAGAAAATGAAAAGAAATGGCATTGACAAAATTATTGACACCCTAGACTTAATATTTGGTAGCACAGCCTTTGGTCAAAATAACTGCAATCAACCGCTTCCTATAGCCATGGATGAGCTTCCTGCACCTCTCTACTGGAAGTTTGGCCCACTCTTCTTGTGCAAACTGCTCCAGTTCTCCCAGATTTTAAGGTGCCTTCTCCCAACTGCTGTTTTCAGATCTCTCCACAGGTTTTCAATGGGATTTAGATCTGGACTCATTGCTGGCCACTTCAGAACAGTCCAGCGTCTTGTCTTGAACCATTCCTGGGTGCTTTTTGAAGTGTGTTTGGGGTCATTGTCCTGCTGGAAGACCCATGACCTTCGACAGAGACCCAGCTTTCTGACACTGGGTTCAACATTGCACTCCAGAATGGCCTGGTAATCTCCAGATTTCATGATGCCATGCACACGTTCAAGGCACCCAGTGCCAGAGGCAGCACAGCAACCCCAAAACATCACTGAACCTCCTCCATGTTTGACTGTAGGGAAGGTGTTCTTTTCTTTGAAGGCTTCATTTTGTTTTCTGTAAACATAGAGATGGTGTGCTTTACCAAAAAGCTCTAATTTGGTCTCATCTGTCCATAGGACAGTCTTCCAGAAGGATTTTGGCTTGTTCAGGTGAGTTTTGGCAAATCCCAGTCGGGCTTTCTTATGTCTCTGTCTCTCAGCAGTGGGGTCCTCCTGGGCCTCCTACCATATAACCCCCTTTCATTGAGTTGGCGACGGATGGTGCGAGTTGAAACTGTCATACCTTGTGTCTGAAGGTCAGCTTGAATCTGTTTGGCAGTTGATCGAGGTGCTTTCTCCACCATTCGAACAATCCTGCGCTGCAATCTTCGATCAAGTTTTCTCTGCAGCCCAGGAGGTTGGCTACAGTGCCATGGGCCTTAAACATTCTGATAACATTACGCACGGTGGAAACAGGAACATCAAGGTCTCTGGAGATTGATTTGTAGCCTTGAGATTGTCCATGCTTGGCTACAATCTTCTGTCTGACCTCCTCAGACAATTCTCTGGCTGTCTTTCTTTCTCCATGCTCATTGTGGTACACACAGTGACACAAAACAGGAGAATGAGTCCTTTTCTCTTTTCAAACTGGTTGAATGAGTGATTTCTATATTGCAGGCACCTGCAACTCACCACAGGTGAGTTCACTTCCAAAGTGAAGGAGAATCACCTGCTTGAAATCTAATTATTTCTAACTACTTCTGAAAGGTGCCAATAATTTTGTCTGGGCCATTTAAGGATTTCTGTGTGGAATAAGCCAAGACTTAGTAAATTTTTCTGCTATTTGTGTTTTATTCCACTGCAAACCAAAGAAATACATATGTGAATACCAAAATATTTTTTAATTTCAACAATTTTCTGGAAGGAATGGTGCATTATTAGAAAAAACTGCAAGGGCGCCAATATTTTTGGCCACGACTGTACACAGACCCAACTATAGGTGCACGGCATAAATTAGTGTTGGAGACTTGATTAGTGGCCTTCACTAATCAATGTAAAAAATTATTAGAAATTGACCGAAGTTGATTAGCAATGACCAAAAATTGATATTTTTGCTCAAAACCCAATAAAATCTACTTATCTTGCTCTCTAGTGATAAAATTCACATTGTACACATGTTTCTAAGACTGATACTGTTTTATTTAGCCATCCGAGTCGGAATACAGCAATTGTGCAGCAGCAAATACAGTTTAAGAGTCATAAAGGATGATGTCTGCCAAAGCAGACCGTGAATTCGTGAATTATCTTGACATGATCGTGAGTCGTAACAATTAAAATGAACTGCCTCCATGCCCCATAAAAACTGCTACTCCACCTGGGACAGTAATTGACCATAAACTGCAACATAGAACTATTTTGCTACTCTCCTCCACCAGGCATGTAGCCAGTTATTCTGGCATGTTTTTGGGGGAGGGACCAGGGGATGATCCACCATTCACAGCTGCCAAATCACTAGGACGTCTTAGTTTAGCACTAAAAAATATGTCTACGCCCTGTCTGGGTTGAATTCATCTGGAGGGGGTTCTGCTTTTTAATGCAAATCAGTGTTTCTACAGTATTCTCTGCCAGACTTGCTCTCCAGTCAGTTTTTACCTTGTTCATAGTTGGAAAAACACCTTTCTACTGTTGCATTAGACACAGGAAATACTCTCAACACATTGACAAGCTTCAACAGATTTGGATAAGAATTTTGGAAATCACATGCCAGCTTTGACCAGATAGCAGAGACAGACATATTATTGATGAAATTGGTTTGAGCAAAATTTTTTAACTCTTGCCATTCTGCAAGCACTTGATTGGTGTCACAGTCAGGCTGCAAAAGAGCTGAAAAATGGTCAGCTACTTCAGTGATGTCACTGTTACCATACAGCTCCAGTTCTTTTCGGTCTGTTGGCCAAAGTCTGGTATCTAACACTTTTGCACAGATATAGATACTACTTTCATCATTCAAACCAAACCTTTGTTCACAGCAGTTCTCAATATTTGTAATGTATTTCTTACATTGCTGTTTAAAAGTTTCAATAGATTGAGCGCTTAGATGTGTTAATTTTACACTCTTGTAAGTGATTTCAGGACATGCTCCTGAAAGAATGTCAGACCTATTTTTTAAGAGAATGTCAAGTTCACTGCCACCTATGGGGTCACTCTGCTTAGCATGGTCAGGAGTGTTTCTCAAAGTTTCATCAGTGCTAAGTAGCTCTGGCATTTCAACAACTTCTTTTTGAAGTGCTAGTGAGAACCTGGCAAGTGGCTGGAGCAACTGTTCAAAATACAAAAGGTGTGCAACCATTTGGAATTTAGTCAAAATCTGCAGCACTCCCTTGGCTTTGGCCTGATCATGATTTGGGTCTGCAGCCATAGATTCTAAATGGGCAGCGATTACGGGGAATGATTTGGTAACAGCCCGGGTGGCAAGAAGTTTATGCTATGCCGAACGAGTGTCATGGGTCTTTTTGGGCTTTTCAGCTGACATCTCCATGGCCTGGGCAAGGGACCACAACTCTCGAAGTCGCTTAGGACTTATCTGATAGAGATAAAACAGCTGGGTCAGAAAGTTTGAAACTTCATTGAAAAAGGTATTATCCAAAGCATCTTTCACGGCCAGTTCTAATCTGTGTGAGAAACAATGGACAGCAACCACCCACTGTAGGTCTTCCCTTAAAAGGGCAGCAAGACCCCATCTTACACCCATGTTGACAGCTGCCCCATCAGCCCCAAACCCAACCATTTTTTTTGTTTTACATTAAGGCCACTCTCTGCAAGAATGTCTGAGGAGATTTCTGAGTCCCTCACTTGTGCCATCTGATACTTCTTTCATTTGTAAAAATTTAGTCCCCATCTGACCATTGCTGGGATTAACATAAATTATGTAAACTAGTTCCTTTTCAGTTACACCACTATCGGTACTACCATCCATAATAACTAAAAAATTTAAATTTTTTACAGTTGCCAGCAGGTTTTCCTCTAGGTTCTTGCCAATGCACATTGTCAGTTCTTCCCCACTAACAGCGTTAATGTATTTATTGCCCAAATTAACTCCATGGCACTTATCTTGTTCTGCTGTCGTTTCAAACTTTTTAATAGGGATGTCCTCTTTGGCCATCGTATACAGGATCTCCATCAGCCTGCCTAGAACTGTTCTATGCTGTTCCTCTGCATTACCGAAAGCTCTCCCTGCAAATAAATTAAAACTATTTAGCTCTGGGTCCAATCCCCCCCCCCCCGATTACATTAAATTTACCAATTGTGGTATGGTGATATATTTCAAGTGGTGACCATGTTTTACCAAATTTCAAAATGTTAAGAGCGTTCTTGTGCTGCTGTGTCTGAAGATGTTTCCAGATGGTGTCAGCGTTTAGCTAGGGGCCTGTTTTCCGTGCAATTAATGCCTCACTGAAATTCCCCAGCCCACGTAGCTCATCTTTATACTGACAGCACAATTTGCAACTAGCATGCACTGCACAGTCTCCCTCACTGCTTATCTGTAGCCAGTTTTTGCCTGGATCATATTGTTTGCGCCACCATTCTGCAGTTGCTGATTTTACTTCGCCAGCTATGTTGGACTGCAGTTATTAAAAAGGTTGAAGTTAAAAAAACAAGACTCTGTCAAACTGTGCAGTTAAAAATTAGCACATCAGGTTACTGTAATCTGGCTAACTCTCTGTATTGAAAAAAAAAAAAGATAATGGCAGCTACAGATTTGCTTGTGAACCCCTGAGCCCCCCCACAGTTAAATTGTTTACTTGTCCCCATCTCTGCCATAGGCAGGGCACACACTTAAGGTTCCAGAGTTGTGAACAGAACACGTCCCCAAAGTTCACTGCCTCAGGAAAGCTGGCAGCAGGGCATAGTCTTATGTTAACTTGTCCCTGATCTCTGCCATAGACAGGGCACACACTTATTAAAGTTTCAGAGTTGTGAACAGAGCACTTCCCCAAAGTTCACTACCCCAGGAAAACTGGCAGCAGGGCATAGTCTTGTGTTAACTTGTCCCCGATGTCTGCCATAGGCAGGGCACACACTTAGTTTCAGAGTTGTGAACAGAACACTTCCCCAAAGTCCACTGCTGCAGCAAAGCTGGCAGCAGGGCATTAGTCTTATGTTAACTTGTCCCTGATCTGTGCCATAGAAAGAGCACACACTTGAAAGTTTCAGAGTTGTGAACAGAACAAAGTTCCCCAAAGTTCACTGCTGCAGCAAAGCTGGCACTGGCAGCAGGGCATAGTCCTACTTGTCCCCGATCTCTGCCATAGGCAGGGCACACACTTGAAAGTTTCCAGAGCCTTAAGTTCCCCAAAGTTCACTGCTGCAGCAAAGCTCTAGCTGGCAGCAGGGCTAGTGTCTTAATTTGTAATGTCCCCTCAGGTCCGATGGGCAGGGCACACAAGAGTTACAACTTCCCCAGTACAACAGAGCAAGCAGATGTATTTTTGTTTTTGTCCCCTTTATCTCTGCCAAGCAGGGCACTGATACAGTTTTTTTTCGTTTTCGTTTCTTCTCCCCTGAGAACTCTGGAAAAACCAGGGCACAGTTCTTATCATTGCTGCCAAAAATGGCTGGCTGGGCACAAAATAAAGCAGGCAAGGTGGGCATGACCACTCATTGTCTTCTTCATCTCTGCCAGAAGCAGGGTACATTTACTTAAATGTCAGAAATGTTTATTTTGTTTCCTCTCCTTCATAGAACTCTCTGGAATAAACTAAGGCACAATTCTTAGTCTGTTCTGTTCCCAGAAATGTTCTGCTCCTTGCAAGTCAATACAGTTTGTTTGCTTAATCCCCCATCATCATTGCTGCAATAAGGGTAGGGTGCATTTTAAAGCTGGGCATGACTGTTTAACCACTGTTGTCCCTTCATCTCTGCCAAAAGCAGGGCACATTTATTCACACAAGTTACTTTTCCCTTTTTGTTTCATCTCCCCTTAGAACTCTCTGGAAAAAACAGGGCACAATTCTTATTTGTTTTCTGTTCCCAAACAGTTTGCAAGAGCACAGTAAAGTTTGATATTTTCCCCCATCGGATCAGTCACTGGCATTGGGCTGGGCACAAACTCAAAACTGTTTACTCCACTCTATTCATCTCTGCCAAGCAGGGTAATAGTTCACATCTACCTTCTTCTTGTTTCTTCTCCCCGATTCCTCTCCTTTTTGCCCACAGTTCAGGCCCATCCCTCGAGGTGCCCGACTTGCCCTGACTGCCCCCCAGTCATGCCACTGCCCTGCCGCGTCCCTCCCATTGAGCTCACTCCTCCAGGCTCCCTGGACAATAAATTGAAAATTTTGTACTTGTTTTTTTTTTTTGTAGAGACTCCACTGATTGTCTGCTCAGCTGCACACTGTTCCTCCGCAAGTTGCTTGGTCAAATCTGCATCATGCTGCCTGCTTGCCCCACCACGATGCTTCGCGTGGCTCTCCTCTGGTCATGGTCCCGTCTCACGCTGTCTCGGCCTCCTCATCTCCCCTGCTCCTCAGTGCGGCTCCTCCCTGCAAGCACAGAAAGAAATTCATTACCAGACACCACCAACGAGCTAAAAAAAATAGAATAAAAAAAAAAGGAAACTAGAACTTACCTTGCTTATATTTTGCTCTGGCTGGAGCTTCTGGTCCTGCTTGCGCTTTTCCTGGGGTCACACTGCGAGAAGACTCTGTATTATTTCTCCCGCACAGAGACTGGGTGGGGGAGGGAGAGATAGCTGGCCAGTCAGGAGGGGCGCGGGGGAAGAGGACAGAAAAATAAAATTAAAGAAACATGGCCCAAAATGCCAAAAGGGCATTTTTAAAAGACCCAGGGCCAGTTCAGAATGATTAGCAATGACTGCTAATCATTCCAAAAGTTGACTCGCTTTTCTCCGATCTTGGCTCGCAAAGTGAGATGCGAACCCACTTATTTGATGCCTTGAGGTGTCCTCTGTGTAGTGCCTGGTGAGTGAAAGTGGAGTATTCCAGGAGGGCCGAGGTAGTACTGTGGCCCTTCTGGAAACCATGCTATTCAGGACAAAGAAGGTTATGTTTAGTTAGGTAGTCGGAGAGCTGTTCAGCAGCAGTTTTTTCGAGAACCTTGGAAAGTGGAGGGAGGATAGAGATGGGTTGGTAATTTCCTGGAAGGGTGCGGTCACCACCTTTAAAGATAGGAGTGATAACAGCAGATTTCCAACGAGAGGGAAACTGACCAAGACAAAGGGAAAGATTGAAGATTTTTGTAATAGGACAGAGGACTGCATCAGTGGTCATATGAAGGAGCTTAAGATCTAGGGAATCACCACTATGACGAGTTTTATCTAGAACCTTGGACAGAAAACATTTAGCTTCATGGGTAGCAGTAGTTCTGAAGCGGAAGGTGGGCTGGTTGGGGGGAAAGGAGAGTCGAAGAAGTCATGGAAGAGGACGCTGCTGAGGTCCGAGAAAGCAGTGTTTAGAGAGTCAGCAGTGACCAGTAGAACCATCAATGTTAAGCAGGGATGGAGGAGGGGACATGAAGATCCCAATAAGTTCCTTCACGTTATTCCAGAATTTGCGTCCCGAACCCCATGTGGATGTGAGGGTTTCTTGGTGGTAGGTGGCCTTGGCCTGTCATATCTCCCTGGTGCATAGATTAGTGGCAGTCCTATACAACTGCCTGTCCAAGGGTCGGCCAGAATCAAAGGCCTTATACCAGAGGTTATCCTAGTGGTGCATCCTATCCAGGAGGGCCTTAGATACCCGCGGTGAGTCCCGGACTTTAACAATACTCATTGTGAGGCTGGATAGGATTCTAGTTTCCTAGTCTTTACCAGCTGAGCTGAAGGTTGTAACCCATGGGGCATTGGCAATTATGGATCACGTCCCAGTCCACCTGATCTTTACTGGCATGGGATCAATGGTAGCAGGTGGGACTTGGAGACTGGCTCCAACCCTATTAAAGAAGGAGGACTTATAGCAATATGTAGTCCAACAAATAAAAAAATATTTATTCAATAACCCAAAGGGATAAACCTCTGCCGCTGTAAGGTGGCACACCTTAAAGGCTGTCCTGAGGGGTGCTATAATTTCATTTGCAGCACATAAAAAACGTTTCAAGGAAGGAAACATAGAATTTGATGGCAGATAAGGACCGCTTGGCCCACATAGTCTGCCCATTTCCCTACCTGATGGATAAGCTGCAGATTCTAGTTAATCAACAGCTTACTTCCTCCTACCCACCTCTTGAATTGCCTTATGCCTGTCCCATGTATTCTTGAATTCTCCCACTATTCCTGACTCCACAACCTCCTCAGGAAGGCTTTTCCATGCATCCACAACCCTCTCTGTGAAAAAAATACTTTCTAACATTACCTTTGAGCTGCCCCCCCTCTATCTTCAAAATGTGCCCCCTTGTTCTTGCACATCTTTTCTTCTGAAAGATGCTACCCTCTTGTACTTTAATTCCCTTGAGATACTTGAAAGTTTCTATCAAGGAAGGAAGGAAGAATTGGAAAATAAAATAACAAAACTAGTGCAAGAGCATATCAATAAACCCTCACCAGCCAGCCCAGTGGCACTGAGGACTGAGGCGCTGGATGCCACACCTCGTGCCATGCTGACAACCCCAGTTCAGGAGCGAGCTTGGGGTTGGCAGGGAGGGAGATGGATCGAGCACCTGCAGGGCTGCTCTCCTCTCTCAGGGAGAGGGCATGGGATTGCTTGGCACTCTGGCAGCCCTTGGTGGAGACCAGGGGCACCACAGAGTGCCTGGGCTGCATGTAAGGAGCGTGGCTGGACACAGACAAGGTTGTGTGCACCACATCGCTGACATGCACCATGCGGGCGGGGAGCCCGGCACCTGGCAGGAGGAGAAGAAGAGAAATACTTTTCCAGCTCAGATAGGCAACAGCCCAGCTAGTGTCACTGCCACATGTCCAATGCTGGTTCCCCATTTCCCCCTGCAGTCTCTCCGGGTTGCCGTCCCCCGACCCTGGGAACCGAGATGAACTTGAAGATGGCGGGGGAACACAGCAGGCTGTAGAGCGAGTCGGCGAGAGCAGTGGTCTGAGAGTGTTCTGAGCTGGAGGGCCAGAAAAAATAATTAAATAAATAAACCCTCACCAGAATTATGCAATCGGTTGCAGAAACTGAAATGGGAATATAACACTATTCACAGTATCAGGATAGAAAGAGCCCTGGCTATTGAGCCAAGCAGGTGAATATTTTGAAGGAGATGCCGGGGGCAAGTGTTTAGCCTGGCAACTAGAGAGTAGGGAGGGGACTAGGAATTTATTTATTAGAATCTTGGAATTATAGCTTTTGAGTCGGAGACTCATTTACAAATGCTCCATGTCGGAAGTACAAAGAGACAAATACAATGAAAAACAGCAATTACATAATGTGTGATAAAACATGGTACAGCAGATCGGTCGAGAGCAGGTATAATAAGGATACAGCATCACATGGTGTATATGCATCTAGTAGGGGATAAGCATGGCAACACTAAAATAACAGTAGTAAGAATGTAGCAGCAATTTAGAAACCGGGTGGGGGAATAGTCCAAGAGGATAGTTTTAAAGAATTGTAGGAGGGTCTCTTCACCTCCAAGGTAGCACTCCCAATTCAACAAGTAGAGCAGTTTTTGGATAAAGCAAATTTACCCACCATAATGGAAATAGAAGTACAAAACTCAGAAATTCCAATTTCATGGGAAGAATTGGAGGAGGCAGTAAAACACCTTAAAGGTGGTAAGGCTCCTGGCCCAGATGGATTTCAGATAGATTTTTACAAAGCATTTCATACGTATCTCTGAGAGCCATTGATGGGTGTGATAGAGGGAGAATCTGAGAGTAGGGGAGCTGCTGCCTTCTATGTGCTCTGCAACCATAGTAGTGCTCCCTAAGCCTGGGAAGGATCTTCAGTTATGTTCTTCATATCGCCCCATTTCACTGTGAACAGCTGATTATAAAATATTGGCTAGGGTGCTAGCAGGATGCATTGAGGAATTTCTATTGAATATCATGCATCCAGATCAGTCAGGCTTTGTAAAAGGTAGGCAGGGTAAACATAATGTTTGCAGAACCCTGAATATTGTGTGGAAATATGCAGCCACATCAGTGCGGGAAAGGGCTGTTGTGCTGAGACTTTTCATGCTGAAAAGGCATTTGATAGGGTGGAGTGGTCGTATATGTTCGGTGCACTTAAAAAGTTAGGAATTGGGGACAGCCTCTCTAAATGGATACAGACACTATACATGAAACCCACAGCGCAAATTTTAGTAAACTGAGTGATGTCCCTGTATTTCCAACTTGAACGCTGGATGAGACAGGGCTGTCCACTCTCACCCTTGCTATATGTGATGGCACTGGAACCTCTGGCTGTAGTAATCTGACTGGATAAAAAGATAAATAGGGTTATGGCTGGGGGTGGAGAATACAAAACAGCTCTATTTTCAGATGACTTACTGGTATATATGACAGATCCCAAAACCAGTATGGGTCCCCTCCAAAATATACTAATTGAATACGGGGCAATTTCCAGTCACAGGATACATTGGTCTAAAAGCGAAATCTTACCCCTTTGGCCTGGAACAGTGGACTTACCAACCAGTCTGGAGCTGCGGCCAAGGGTTGTAACATCACTAATACATTTGGCATCAATAATCCAAACAAACCTAGACAGATATATGGTACTAACTATAATGAATTGTTGGACAGTATAAAAAAAGATTGTGAAAAATGGTCGGGCCTTCCTCTTAGCTTAATTGGTAGAGTTAATACAGTGAAAGTGAATATTTTACCTAGTAAGATGTAATCAAGAGGAGGTACCCTGTTGTATATCTTTTGAAACTGCCCCCAAAGTGGCTTCCTTGTGGACTCAAATCCAACAAAAAGCAGACCCACTTCTAGGTTTGGCTGATCTTTACTCAGCTGATATTTGCCTGCTAGGGGACTTTTAGACAATTTCTGTGTTAAATCGTGAGTTTTATTTGGCACTGATTGCTATGTCAGTTAAAAAGATAGTGCTGAAGCATTGGAAAGATGCTATAGAACTTACACAGAATGGCTTCAGGAATTTCTAGCTAATCTTCGTACAGAGAAAACTATAGCAATTCGCCACAACATGACCAAAATATTTAACCGGATATGGGGAGCGCTACAAACTCTCTATTCTGTTTAACTGGTAATGTACTATATAACTAGGTAATGTACACGAACCATCACCAGTTTTCTCTGCAAGGTGTGGAAGGGAGAGCAGTAAGAGGGATGTGGAAAGGGGGGTAAGAATGGATGGTTAACCTTCAATTATTTAAACTGTCTGGTGTCTGTGTACCACAAATCTATTCTCTGTATTGAAAATGTTTAATAAACTTTCAATTTCAAAAAAGAAAATATTTCACCTAAATGTATGTACTTGTTTAAGTGTTTACTGGTTAGAGTACCTGAATATTTTTTCAAGACAATAAACAGCATTATAAATGGACTTTTTGTGGGGTGGAAAAACAGCTAAAATTAAATGGAGCATATTGCAGCTACCATTGAGCAAGGGGGGCCTAGCACTACCCCATTTCAAATTTTATTAGTGGGCAGTGTAGCTCTCTGCCCTACACTACTCACACAATACCAAAAAAACAGCCTGGATGAGTACAGAAGAGGAGCAACTCACTGTAGGAATACTGCAGGGTCTAATTTTCCCCAACCTAAAAGAACCAAACCTCAGAAGATAAAATATCCCTTTACCCATGAAGTTGCATAGATTTGGAGGGGTGCCAACCAGATCATAGGACATCCCAAGGGGCTTTCCTACATCTCAGTGATATTAGTCAATATAAGAAATAGAAAAGGATATAGTTTGTTCCTGCATCAGGCTCTTCTGCGATAGGAAAGAGAGGTTTTAAGGTGTATTTATGATCTTGCCTGTATCAGTCTTCACCATTCATCACTGGTGGGTACTATGCCGGAGGTGCTAGGACCCTGCTTTTTTGCTTAAAAAGCTTTTCTCCTAGGAGGAGGGGTGACATTGGGGACAGCGCCACTCTTGAGGCTGACTAATTGCGTGGTACCCGCGGGTTGGCCAGTAACCATCCTCTCCACTACCTAAGTTCTGTTTTTCCCGTCATCAAGGCTGCAGCTCGGACTTCGTGGGACAGCAAGAAGTTTACACAATGCTCCTCAACTACCTATTTCTGCTCATCTGACCATATACTCGACGTCGAACTTGTCGACTCCGCATTTGGCATTGTTTTGTTATTTTCTTAACTAGTGTTTTTATCGTGTCAAGTCTCTTTCTTCTTTTCCGCTAAGATAAGTTCCTTGGGCCCGTCCCCCAGGCCTCCCCCAGCTGCTATTCGCACTGGGGGAGAGCAGGCCTCCATCGGTTCAGGTCTTCTGAGCCCGGATGCCTGGTTGAGCATTTGGGGGAGGGGTCGACCTCCTCCAGAGTGCTGGCCGTGGATTGCTCGGGATCCGGTTCCCATCTGAGAACCGGTCAACCCTGGTGTCGAGGCCTCAGCTATTTGCAGGGCCTGCATCGGCGGTCCCTTCGAGGGCTTGGGGGGGGTGCGGCCTCAGCTTCTGGCATCGGTTCAGGTGTCAGTGAGTGAGGCTGGCCCTCTGATACCTTGGGAGTCCCCTCCCGACACTGCTGTCGGTGCCAGGACAGGTAGAGTGGCTGGGTTGCCTCTCTTGGGATTGACATGCCCTCCTCTTCAGATTTGGAGAATGATTTAGTTGCTCGGATTGGCAACCGAACTCTCCAGAGCAAGGGTCACTCCCCAGGATCCACTTGAGGTCATCGTCAGGTTCCCATCTTAGGAATGACTCTGTTTGCAGCGTGGTCCTTTCCTCGCTCTGCGCGCAGGGGACTCCAGTGCTGTTGGTGTCGTCATCTTGGATGACAGTGCTACAGACAGTGCCATGATTGATGACGCCATGTTCGGCATCACATCTGGTGATGGCACAATCGGCGCCACACTTGCTGTTGGTCCTAGAGACTGTGCAGTTTCAAGGGTCAGTACTGCGGTAGACACTGTCCTCAGGGTTGGTGCCGCCCCTGTTAGTGCCGAGGTCGGTGTCAGTATCGATGGTGGTGCCGTTTCTGGGGATGGCGTTCAAGTCGGCGCTATGGGCAGCTCTGGTGCAGCGGTTGGTGCTGCTTCGATGATGGCACCGCTTGGGTTCCATTTCCATGTAGGAGACTAATTTTGGTGCTGGGTCACTCTTTGATGCCGGCATGGAGATGGTGGGGGATCATAGGCTGACCCTGGTGCCAGCTTTTCTGCTCCCCTCTTCCTTGGGACAATTTCCTTCGTGGGACCTCACTTGGGGGGGGCGGGATCCAGTCTGTCTCCGCTTTGCTCAGGTGGCCTTGGTCACTCTGGGCTAAAGTCTGAGTGCTGGTCCGGGCTCCTCCACTGGGGGATGGAGTCCTGCAACAGGTAGGTACAGGAGCCACCCTGCTGGGTTTGCTCAGCTTCGGTGTCCCCACCAGGGGTCTTCTCCCCGTGAGCTTCCCCCTGCTGGCTTGGGGAGGTTTGAGCAGCAGGTGGGATCTGGGCAGTGCATCCCCCTTGCTTCAGAGGGGCCCCTGCTTGTTCCCACAGCCTTGGCAGAGAGGGCCCAGTCTCCCCGGACCATTCTGCCCATCCTTCTTGATCTCTGCCTCCACCTCCCCCTCTCTTCTGAGTTTTTCTGTCCTCTTGGGCTTATCACCTGGGAGCAGTATAGGGCCGTGACAAGTGCTTTCCCCATGTTTTACGTTACAGGGCCATGGATGAGATGGTGCTCACATCTCCTCTTCCTGCACTGTCGTTCCCTATACACAGCCCTTCCACTTCATCAGCTTCCTCCTCAGAGGAAGGGGACTCCACCTGGTGACGACGTGGAGGAGTTCAGTCTTATCCCAGTAACTGAATGCAATCCTGCATGTGCAACTATGGTGTTTCTTGGAGAGTACACCAGGAATCTGTAGTGATCCTTCCATGGCCTCGGTCCTATATGGAGGAGTCGCAGAGCGCCGGACAGTTGCCCACTCCACTTCCCCAGCCCCTGGGGACTGCCAGCACAGGTATTGCACTCCCTTGGGGTCTCCAGGGTCTTTGCCCCACCCCACATCAAGCTTGGAGTGACTGAACACCTCTTCTGGGCGTCAGCACCTGTCATGAGACCGTCCCCCGGACACAGACTCTGCGGAGTTCGACTACTGGGACAGGAGAGTTTTCACCTCAGCATGTCTCTTGTTATCCACATCAGGCACACTTGGGGGCCTACGAGAGGAATCTGTGGGCTGTGTTGGGGCAGGGAAATCATAGCGGCCTTGCCTGATTGCAAAGCAACCAGGCGAGCGTTAGCCATTTCCACAAGGGGCTTGGGGCTTGCGAGATGCCAGGCATAGGCATCGTGTAATACCAGTGCAGTAGCCACCATGATTGTGGGATCTGCGGTCTTCATTAGGTGGATGGCATTGATTCTCCTCTCCCGGTTGTCACTCTTGACCTGGCATTGGGTGACTGCCTCTTCATTCGGGGGAGCCGGTTTTTCTCCCACAGAGCCAGACAGGACCTATCAGGGCACCCTCCCTATCCTGCAGGTCAGGAGCCCCATCCAAGCTCTTAGCAGTAGCGAGTCTGGCCAGACCCGTGATGGTCCCTCTCCCCTCGTGAGTTTCACGTGAGGGTCTGATGACTATCCAGTCTTCAGGGAGGTACTGGTCCACCTTGTGGGTCTGTTACTCACCCACCAGTGATGAATGGTGAAGATTGATACATGTAAGATATGAAAATTACCTACATACCATAATTCTTGATCTTCCTGTACATCTTCACCATTCATCACTGCTTCCTGCCCACCTTCCCCTCTTACATAGATGCATAGATTCATAGACAGTGTCGGCAGATGAGGGCCTATGGCCCACCCAGTCTGCCCATTTGAGCTTGTATGTTCAGTTTATGTTTTCCTAGAAGTCTGTTGCCCCTTACCCCTGACCTCCAGAATTCCTTTATGTCTATCCATGCATTCTTAAATCCGTAATTGTTTCAGCCCCACCACTTCTTCTGGCAGGGTGTTCCACTTGTCCACCACCCGTTCTGTGAAGAAATTCTTCCTCATGTTTCCTCTGAATAGTCCTCCCTCCAACTTCATCCCATGCCCTCTAGTCCTGGAACATCTTTTCACTTAAAAATAGTGTTTCCTGCACCCTGTTCCTCCCTGTGAGATACTTGTATGTCTCTATCATCCCCTCTCTCCTCCTCTCCTCCAGGAGTACATGTTCAGTTCCTTCAACCTGTCTTCATAGGACTTGTGATGCAATCCATGCACCATCTTTGTTGCCCTCCTCTGAACCTTCTCTACCCTGTCTATGTCCTTATATAGGTATGGTCTCCAGAACTGTACACTGTACTCCAGGTGGGGCCTCACTAGTGTCTTGTATAGCGGAATTATGACCTCCCTTTTCCTGCTGGTGATGCCCCTGCCTATACATCCCAGCATCCTATTTGCTTTACCTGCTGCCTTGTCACTGTTTCCTACCTTGAGGTCATCAGGATGATAACCCCAACATCCCTTTCCTGCTTGGTGCATGCTATATCCTCACCCCCAACTGATATATTGTGCCAGGGTATTTGTGCCCCATATGCATTATCTTGCACTTCTTTGCATTGAATTTCAACTGCCAAACCCCTGATCATTCTTCAAGTTTCTGCAGGTCCCTTCTCATTCTGTCTACACCCTCTGGTGTGTCTACTGTGTTACAGAGCTTTGTGTCATCACCGAACAGTGAAATTCTGCCTTCTAGGTCCTGTGCAATGTCACTGATGAAGATGTTGAATAGGACCGGTCCCAGCACTGATCCCTGTGGTACCCCACTGGTCACTCTTCCCTCTGTGGAGTGACAGCCATTTACCACCACCCTCTGTGTCCTACCATCCAGCCAGTTACTTACCCACCACACTACTGTCCTGCCCACACCCATATTCCCCAGTTTGTATAATAGTCTTCTATGTGGCACAGTGTCAAAGGCCTTGCTGAAGTCCAAATAGGCCATGTCCACTGCCCTCCCCTGATCCACCTCCCTAGTCACCCAGTCAAAAAATTCAACGAGATTGGTCTGACATGACCTCCCCCTTGTGAAACCATGCTGCCTTGGGTCCTGTAGTCCATTGACAACCAGATGTTCCACCAATCTCTCCTTCAGTAGTGCTTCCATGATCTTCCCCACTACCGAGGTGAGGCTGATTGGTCTGTAGTTCCCTGCTTCCTCTTTGTTCCCACTTTTGTATAAAGGGACTACATCTGCTGTCCTCCAGTCTTTGGGTACCTCCCCTGTTTCCAGTGATCAGCTAAACAGGATAGCCAGAGGTTCAGCCACCACCTCTCTTAGTTCTTTAAGGACCCTGGGGTGCACCCCATCTGGCCCCATTGCTTTATCAACTCTTATTACTTCCAGTTCCTTCCAGGACCCTTTCGGTAAAGGGACTTGTGTCCATTTCTGCACCATTCTCACCCTTGTCCTCCCTTCAGACCCATTACCTCCTCTTCCTCAGTAAAGACTGAGCATAAATACCTATTCAATATGTCAGCTTTACTGTTGTCATCTCTCCGTGGCCCCATCCTCCCCCTTCAGTCTCACTATCCCTCCCTTCGTCTTTCTTTTTTCACTTATGTACCTGTAAAAGGTTTTGTCCCCTCTACCCACCGATTTTGCAATGTGTTCTTCTGTCTGAGCTTTGGCTTCCTTACTGACCTCCTGCCTTCCTTTGCTTCTCCGGTACTTCTCCCTATCCCTTCTGCCTGTGTCTTTTGTATTGCCTGAATGCAATCTTTTGGCTTTCACTTTCTTTGCCTTCTTTGGAAAACCATAATGGTCTCCTCTTCCTTTTCCTTTTGCTAACTTGCTTAATGCATAATTCTGTTGTTCTTGTAATCCCCATTTTAAATACTGCCTACTGTTCCTCAACCCCTGATTCCTGTCCGATTCCCCTTAATGCCTCTTTCAAGTATCTCCCCATTTTCCCAAAGTCTGCCCCCCTAAAATCCAGGATACGTGTTTTTTGTGTGGTTTGGTTCTGCTCTTTCTGTGATTTCAAGTCACAATGACTGATGGTCACTGTTCCCCAGGTGCTCCCCCACTGTTACCCCCATCTCACTGTCCCTGTTTGTGAGCACAAGGTCCAGTATTGCCTTCTGCCGAGTTGGTTCCATGACCAGTTGCTTGAGGAAGGCACCCTGAAGGGAGTCCAGGATAAATCTGCTCCTAGTTGATGTTGCTGCTGGGATGCTCCAGTCCACATCTGGAATATTGAGTCTCCAACCAGTACTACCTCACCCTTGTCTGCCATCCTCTTGGATGGCTAGCATCAGCTCCCTATCTGTTTCTTCCTCCTGGGCTGGTGGTCTATAGACCACACCTGTGCGATGGCTGTCCTCATTTTCCTTTCCAGCTTAACCCACAGTATCTCTCCCCATTTTGTTCCTCCTGGATCTCTGTGGCCCTTATGTAATTTTTCACATACAGTGCCTCCTCCCCTTCCTGCCTGCTCTGTCTCTTCTGGAATATGCTGTAGCCAGGTATGGCCATCTCCCAGTCGTGGTTATCATTACACCAGGTTTCAGTGATGGCCACAATGTCCAGGTCTGACTGCACCATGACAGCCTCCAGATCTTCCATCTTGTTGCTAAGGCTCCTGGCATTTGCACACATGGCTTTCCATGATTTGTCCTCCCTAGACTGTTTCGCTGTTCTACTCCATCCCCTTCCTTGGTTGTCCTTTATCCCTGGTTCTCCTTGCTGTCTGCCCTTCTGATGAATTTTGCCCCTTTTCTGCCTATCCACCTCTTGGGCACTAATCTCCATCTTTTGCACACTGCTTTGCAGAGATAGCCACTCCTCTGGTTCACTGGTTCCACTGCGCTGTGGGGTGAGCAAGTAGGTGCCCTCCTTGCTGGCCTGCCACCCCTTTGCTAGTTTAAATGCTTGTCAATGTAGCATTTAAACTATCATTGAGTGCTTGGATTCCCTCCAGGATGGATGCAGGCCGTCAGGCTTGAACAAGCCTCCATCCCTCCAGGTGGGTCCTCAGTCACCAATGAATCCAAACCCTTCCTCACAGCACCAGTTCTTCAACCATGAGTTAAAGTTCCTGGTGCATGCACTCCTATGCGCTCCCTTGCCTCTTGCAGGTAGTACTTCTGAGAAAGTGACAGAAGTAGCTACTTGCTTGGGCCTCAACTTCTGGGCAGTGCCTCCTCCCTGATTGCCCTTTCCCCAATTGAGGCCAGTTTTGAGCAAAGTCCCACTGGTACCTCCGGACTCAGTGACACTTCTTTGAGGCACCAGGGACCCTCTCTAGAGGGATAGGACAAGCAAGAACTCTTGCCCTCTTTTTCCTTGGCTCCCCAGGCCCCTCTTCTCAGTAAGGGGGGTCCATCTGGGAGTTCTGCCTCGGGATACCCTTGAGGGTCCCGCCTTCATCTGTACCTCTCTGTTGAGGTTAGGGTGCCGGGGACCCTCTCTGTTTCACTTTCTCCAAATTGCAAGAGACTCCCTCCTGGGTCACTTGTTTGCTTAAAGTCCCTTTGGACTTCATGGCTCAGGAACCTCCTTGAGGTCCTCTTCCCTTTTACGTCACCTCCCCGGTGAAGCTAAATATAGGGTTTTACCGTCTTACACCCTGGGACTTCACCCCTTGGGCACTGGGATGAAGTCCGTCTGGAAGACGGGTTCTCTCCCGTCTTCCGACTTAGAAGAAGGGGGAGAAGGAGCATCTGTCCAAATGTTCTTTCCCTAGTGGACTTGTGGTTAGCTTGATATGTCAAGTATTTCTCCTGTTTGATCCCTCTTGTTATCTGGACTATCGCCTAGTCTCAGGTTCTTCAAAAAAAAAAAAGGGAAGTTTTTCTTCCTTAACAAGAGGATGCAGAAAGCTGACTTTTAGTCTCCCTTGGTCCACAGAGATTCTGGAATGTGGGGGGCATGCAGTCTCATCCTCTCACCTCTTCTCCTTCTCCTTCTTCTCTTCTTTCTCCTTTAGCCTGTGCACGGGTTGGGTTCCTCATCCCAGAACCAACTATGCCCCAACCTATTTTTCCTATCTGGTCAGCTTATTCCTTTCAGTCTTTATCCTTTCCTCTCACTGCCCCTTGGGCCCGCTTGCCCCACCCTCCACCCTCCACCTTCTCTATGCCTGTTTCCTCTCCGGTGAGCAGAACTGAGGTAATGGAGGGGATGATGACTGTTACTGACCAACCCGCGAGCACCACGCAGTGCGTTGGCTTCAAGGGCAGAGCTGTCCCCAACGTCACCCCTCCTCCTAGGAGAAAAGCTTTTTAAGCTAAAAAGCTTCCCATGGGGTCCTAGTGCCTCTGGTGTAGTACCCACTAGTCAGGAATGGTGAATATATACAGGAAGATCAAGAACTACATTAGGTATGTAATTTTCATGGCTGTACTATGGAGGTACTGCATTATGAAGCAATATTGTGAATTAAGGGAGCAATATGGGCTTCAGCCTGGAGACTTCTTCACTTCATTACGAATTAGAGGCTGAGTGGAGAAACTCTGCGTATGTCTCCCATTGAAGAGGCAATCAGTGGTAGTAGTAAAAAACATTGTTATTTATACAGGCTTATGTAGACCACTACCATCAGCCTCAGTACTCACAACATTGTATAAATTGCTGCTTGGGGCTCTCGCGGACCCAGTTATAATGGACAGAAAAGATTGGGAACAGACACCCCTGTAGATGGTGAGACCTGGAGAGCAGCCATTAGCAAATTCAGCTGTGTGCCAGGTCAAATAAACTACTTAGGATACAGCTCAATTTTGTCTGTAGAACTTACTTAACACCTTTCAAGCTTATTTATTTTTTATTTAGTTTTTGTTTACCGGGTAAGTGCACTAGACAAGAAACTTTGCCTATTTTCAGGCATGACCTGGGAGAGTTACATATAGAGTTACAGTTATATACAGAGTTACATACAGAGGCAATAGCAAGTCAGGAGACAAATAACATCACATGATTTAATGCAAGGAAACTACACTATAATAGATATCTCAGGTATTACAGTATCACAGCTAGCAAGACAGTTACAAACAGGGGAAGCAATAAATGAGGAAGAAATCATACAATGTGAGTTCTAGTGCGGGGGTTAGCAGCATATGGGGTCAATATGGCAACAGATCAGGTAGTGCAGGTCCCCCTGAGAAACAGATGGTCACAACCAGAGAGAATAAACCTTACCACATTAGAATGTGGCATACAGTTAAGGAAAGTACTTTAGATTTGGGAGAGCTATACAAGGCGGGTGCTCCAGTGATTAGGGTGCATGCGCATCTATAAGTGCCCACAAGGTAGGCACGTAGGTCATTTTGAACACCTAGTGCGATTTGGGGAGCCTGATAGATGAGGGCAGGGTGTTCCAAAGCTTGGGAACTGATGCTGAAAAGGCTTGTTCACCCATTTTCATGGGACATGTAGGTATACTCAGGCAAGTCTTTTCTGCTGACCTAAGTGGATATGCTTGTTTTGTTTGATGTAACAGGCAGGCCAGCACCTCCGGTGTGCCAGATCTAATGATGGAATCAACTGTACATCCTGCAGTGTAAGCACAATATGAGATAGGGGAGAGCCAACCTAGACTTGACTACAGTATACACCTGTGGGTCCACCTGGGGACCGATAAGGCAATGTGGCAGATGTTATTGTAGCAAGTGTCCCACATTTGCAGTACCGCTTTGTTTGTATCATGGAAGGTTGCTATGCCATAGATGAGGCTGGGTCTAAGAATTCCCTGTGCAGTGGCCAGTTCATAAGTCGATACGGCTTGGTCACTTCCCAGCCTAGTCTTTCCAAGGACGCGCTTGATGTACTTGATTGTCTCAGCCCTGGTGATTTGTTTAAAGTAGAACAGTGGAGTCCCAGTTCTTGATGTTGTGGGTTGGGCATGATTTGGTGATGGAGTAGTAGTCGGATTGAGATAATTGGCTGGTAGTACACCTGAGAGATCAGTAAAGGCTGAGTTGAACTCATTGGCTATGCCTACAGGTTCCTGGAGTGTCTCTGTGGAGGTTGTAATCAGGTCTGGTGGGGCTCTGGGGGCCCTGCCCGTGAGGGTTTTCATGGAGTTCCAGAAATCCTTAACTGAGCCCCAGCATTTGGTAAAAAGGTCTTTATAGTATGCGGCTTTAGCTGATCGGATGAGACTGGTGGAGTAGTTTCTAGCTGTTCTATATGCAGTAACATCAGCTTGTGTCCCGGATGACTTGGCCTTATACCACAGATTGTCATGGTTACGCATTAGATCAGCTAATGATCTGGAGCGCCATGGGTTGATGGTTCCTTTCACTTTTTTTTGGTTTTGAAGGGTGCAAATATGCCACAGGCTCAATTGAAAGTCACGACTAGGTAGTTCAGGGCTTGGTTACCCTCAGTGGCTCTGTCAAGTGGTGACCAGTCAATCTGCTTTAGGTATTGCTTGAAGGTGTCCAGTAGCCCTGGTCTCAGTGCTCTATTTCTAGAGACCTTGGGTGGGCATTTGGAGAACTTATTGGCCTAGTAGAACTGGAGTGGTGAGTGGTCACTAAGGCTGTCTGGCAAGACAGATACTCCAGATATGTGCTCAGGGTGGGAGGAGAGGAGCCAGTCGTTGAGGGTACTGGTACCAGTTTTGTAGTTAATCCTGGTGGCATGTGACCAGTTGGGTGAGGTACAGACTGGATATGAGGTCTCTGGTCTGAGATTGCTTCAGAGACTGCCAGTTGGTGTTGAAGTCTCCAACAATGACTTGCTCCCAGTTTGTGCCCAGCTGTTGCCGATTGCTTACAAATAACTTGAGGCTAGCGTCATATTTATTTGGTGGTATGTACATGGTGGTGAACAATAGGACCTTATTGTGTTGCCCTATGGAGAGTTTTAGATTGAGGATTTGGGCCTCATTGGCATGCAGGCTGTTGTCCAGGGTCTGAACTTTAATGTGTTCTCTAATGTAGA
This sequence comes from Neoceratodus forsteri, assembly GCA_016271365.2. NCBI lineage: Eukaryota > Metazoa > Chordata > Ceratodontiformes > Ceratodontidae > Neoceratodus > Neoceratodus forsteri. Next base: position 790,438,359 of record CM057454.1, read on the forward strand.
CAAGGCACCCCCCCCACGTTTCGTTAGCCTCTCCTGTCGGTAGGTGTTGTAGCCATCTATCGAGACGGAGGCATCCAAGTTTTTTGCTGAGAGCCAGATTTCGGTGAGGGCTGTTAAGTCTGGTTTGGTCGTCTTCACCCAAGCCTGGAACTGGGGGAACGTGTGCAGGAGGCTATGGATGTTAAGAGAGATGATCTTGAGGAGTCTGTTTCCTTCAGAGGTCCTGCGGGGGGCCTGGGTTGGGATGAACATTTGCCAGATAGGAGTAGTATCATGAGTATCAGGTTACGAAGGAACCGGGACCAGGTATTCTTGATTAAGCGGCTAGGCTGAGCCTCCAGGTGCCTGTAATCTGCATTAAATGCTATGTAATAGTTTCAGCATAGTAGAGCGGCGATGGGGGGGCCCACTGGGACCCTGCTTGGTATTGTTTAGTGTGGTGGTGAGGGGTGTTCGCAACCAAGGGAGCTCAGTGGACATACCCCTTCTGTCTGGAACCACTAACCTCAGTTCAACAGTGGGGATTGTAGGTGCCCTAGCTGGTCCTTCTGTTTCTCTCCTGTCATTAACCCTATGCCAGGTAAGCAGAATGAGCAGGAGGGCTAGCTTGGTGTAAAAGGCCATTTTAAGGCGAGTATGCTGTGACAGATGATTTGTGTTGTCAGATTTCCTGTAGGTGGGTTGCTAGTCAGCTCTCAGGATCAGCAGTCAGCTATAGGTGAAGCCTTTTAGCACGAGTAGGACTGGGGTCTGATTGCTTCTGGGTCAGGATGCTGCAAGGTTTTCAGGGATATGTAATATAATAACTTGTCCAAGGCACCAGGAGACAAATGATGAAGAATAATCAAATCCACAGGTAATGGTGAACTACTGGAGACCAGTAAACACTTGTTACTGTAGATCAAAGACCCAGAATGTGTTAAATTCCTGAAGGTGATGAGCATTGGCTTGGGGCATATGCAGGATATAAAAATCTGTTGTTAGTGTCTTCCCTTTGTTCTCCAAAATGGTTGTGAATAGATCTCAAAGACAAACACAGATCCTTTAGGAACAGGTCAGACAGAAATTTGGATTCAGTGCAGCACTCCACAACTCAGAGCTTGTAGAACAGATTTGCTGAACTTACTGTTGCTTTTGGTGGCTTCCAAAAAAGTTGATTTATGATGACAATGCCAATAACTGGTGGTAATGTTTTGCAGTTTTTTAGTCCAGGAAACTTTCATAGATGCCATGTCCAAGAACGGTCTAGTTCCTCCAAGCAGAAACACAAGAAAATTCACAAAACTAAACTACTGACAGAGACAAACACAAACAGCCAGCCACACAGCCCATGGAGGTTAGTCTCCCCCATACCCCTCTAGAGCTCATGTTGGGGGCTGAAAGTAGACCAACTTGGAAGTCAGAAGTGAGTAGGCTTTGGGATTTAGCTCTAGTAAATGCTAGAAAGACCATTGCTCAACATTGGATCAGCGATATCCCCCGTATAACACATTGGGGGGTGCCGTCTCCATCAAACAGTTACATTTTTTAATTATTTTTTATGTTTTTTTGCAAGCGACCTGAATGGAATGAAAATTAAAGAGCAGCTGACACCTTCAGGAGAACTTTAACAACACATAATATTTAGACACAGTTTAGCTTGTTTTTCACATTAGGTTTGTTTTTCTTCTCCCCATTATTTATTACTGAGATCACTTGCAGAAAAATTGGATCTTTACTCCTGAAGGCTTTATCTATTCCTGTTGCTTTCTCCCTACCGGAGGTTATAATGCACTCCTTGTGACATCACAATTACTCTCATGGCAACTGATTGTGATGTCACAACGGAGGATTATGACTTGAAGCAGGGAGCCAGCTATAGAGGCAGATGGACTCTAAAGGAACTCTTAAGTGATAAATATTACATAGTCCTGCAGATTTCCACAGTAATACATAAAATGGAGGAGAAATCTAAGGGATATAAATGGAATGCAAGTAGAATTGTATCTAATTATCATTTTTTTTTAAAGTTTTCCTTGTGGTGTCAGTAGCTCTTTAACATGGCCAAATTTGGTGTTATTCGGGGAGAGGGATGAAGACCCTCCCATCAGATTTGTGGCTGCATGCCTGCCTGCCCCACCCATAAAAGAGACACTCCAGTTTCTATTAGATCTCTGCTGCGGTCTGTTTTATGTTTAGTGCCAGAGTGGCTGGAGTGCATGCACCAAGTGGTGTGTACTGGGAATAGCTGGCATTTGGTATAATCAGTTCTGGTGATGCGTGCAGACAGCCATGAGGCGGTAAGGGATTGAGCGGCTATGTTAGCGAGTGGCGAGGTAGAGCTGAGTTTGGTTTTAAACTTGCAAAAGAAATGAGACAAACCCCAAAGAGGACTGGAGGCTAGCGTGTAGGGCAGGGGGAGCCTCTGGAGAGGAAAGTGCAGGGGAGCTGTGCTGCCGAAGGCACCAGAGCTGGCTCACTGTGACACGGGAGGGATGGGGGTCAGCAACAGCCAGGACTTGCTGAGTCCAGATAGAAACATAGAAGTTGATGGCAGATAAGGACCGCAAGTCCCATCCAGTCTGCCCATTTCCCTACCTACAGATAGGATCAGGGAGAGGACAAGGTCCAAAGGGATAGCATGAAGGGCGACAGGATGTATCGGACCATCGTGGAGTTGCAGTCGAGGAGAGGTTTCTTAACACCATCGGTGCAGGGCTGTGCAGTGAGTGGCCTGGTAGTCAGTTGGAAAAGTCAACAGAGATCCATGGAGAGCGGGGACTGGAATGGTGGCAGTAAAGTAAAAGTACCCATTACCAGTCTTGAATACCCACTACCACTCTGGAACTCTTTCCCCTCTGAAATTCGCCACTCTTCCTCTATCTGCTCACTATTCTATACCCTTGCCAACCACTGCTCAGTAAGCAGTTAACTCTCCAATCTATTCTACCTCAGACACTCCTATGTTTGTTCTCCCAGTAGGCCTAATGGTGCTACTTCGCTAACCACACCCAACTACTGCACTTGATCCCAACTTTTGAGCTAGCTAGCTTGCACTTACCCCAATCTCATTATATACCACAACCCAATACCTTAGCAGGATTTCCTCATTGTAACTGTTACTCTCGACTATTAGGGTATGTGTATTAATCCACACTCACCTATTCCTGTCAAACATATGCAGCTATATTATCTAATTATATGTTTTCACGGTATAAAGCATGACTTTCCCATGTAATTGCTACTATACTATAAGTAAGGGTAAATTGTCATCTACTCCCAACTGTTTCTGTCAAATGTTTTCAACTGTATTGTAATTGTGTGTGTGTGTGTGTGTATATATATATATTTTATTTATTTAGTTTTTGTTGACCGGGTAAGTGCACTAGACAAATCCGGCCTATTTTCAGGCACGACCCGGGGGAGGGGGGATACAGATGAATGCCAACTGACCTTGAACCAGATTAAGCTGTTGGTGGTATTTTTTTTTTGTGAATGAGGGAAGTTTGGCCAGGACACCGGAGAAGTTCCCCTACTGGCTGCCTGGTTGCCATCAGTAGGGAGTTGTGTTGACGTCACGCTGCATGATGGCAGCAGTCCAGCAACCTGCGTTGGAGATGGAGGATGACCAGAGAGGAGTTCCAGTGCTAGAGATTACACCGAATATACAAAGCTTACCTGAGGTAATTATGGAGGCTCCCTGCTTGGAAACAGCACCGGAGGGGAAAAGCGAGTGTCCTGGGTGGCTGGCGATATTCCAGCAGGCGGGGAGATGCGTCGATGGAAGGTATGGTGGAGGAACAGTCTTCCGTTTTGCAGCAGAGAGAAACACGGTAACAGGAGGTGGAAACGCAATGGAAAGCGCACAGGAGGAACAAAAATACCGGAAGTGATGCAACAGGGACGGATATTGAGAACGGACAAAGAGTGTCACAGTTAATGTGCGCCGGTGTTTTGGACTAAAAGAAAAGGCCCCACAGGAGTTTTCCATAGACTGGTCGGAAGATGCGGCTTTGCAAGGAGCAGGATGGTGCAAAACAGACTCCGGAAGATGGATTCCTGATCCAGAGTGGACGGACTTTTCAGCGGACTCGTCGGGGAATAAGCATGCCACCGATTCAACATTACTGGGCCCAGGTACTCGTAATAAATCTCCTAAAAGTGCTGTATTCACTGAGGGTGGGGAGAGTGTTTTGGTTTCTTTGAAACCAACCACCTCCTTTAATATTGCAGGGGTGTGAGAGAAAATTTTGAAAGGCCATCACAGGTAGGGGGTGCGCGGACTCTCAAAATAGGCCTCCTATGTCAGAACTCTTTAAAAAATAAATTAGAACAGGCTCCAAGACGAAATGCAGTTAGGATTAGATATAAAGGTGGTCTCGCTGAACATCCAGACAGGTACTATGTGTTTAAACAGTTATTGAAGTTCTCTATGGGATTTTCTGCTGCAGACATATATGCATTAATACACATTTCAGGTGAGGATTCATTTGATGTGAGTTTTCAGTCCCACACCTTGCTAGACAAATTTTGGGATAAGTACACCACTCTTAAAACCACCCCAATATGGACTCCTTTTTTTGTTATATCCCTCACTAGACCCCAAATCCGTTATGTGACAATTATGTTTCGAAATGAGGGGGTAAATGTTAGTGATATTTATCACTGTTGCAATCTAAATGCGATATTTTGAGTCCACCAGAAGCTTTATTAGACTCAGAAGGCATCTGGACTGGAAGTTGGAAGTTTAAAGTGAAACTCTTTTTGGTTAATTCTGAGATAATACATCTTCCAATAGTTTCTTTTAGGGAAAGATAGGGAGTTTGTTTTACTGAGGGGCAACCAGGGCCTGCTATAAATGTGGAGCAAGAACTCATTTAAGCAGTGTATGCGACATGTTGAAATGCCCTTTGTCACGGAAGTTTCGGACATTCAGTAGATATGTGTACCAATATTTTCAGTGCAACCTCTGCAATGAAAAGACGCAGCTTTTCATCAGTGTCCCTGGGCCCTGAAATTGCACTGAAGGGTGGGACCAAGGCGAGTTATTAAGGAAGGCCCAGGCAAAAAAGCATGGGCCTGTTGAAAGAAATGCCTCTGTGATTCCACCTACCTTAGGGGCAGAACATAGAGCAACCACAAAGACGGCAGGGCCGGCTGTTAAGGAGTCTCAGACCTCTGCAGCTAGCCACATTGTTTCTAAACCTTCTGCCCCTAGTAAACCTACTGACTTTTCCATGCCCCCCCCATTTGAAACAGTTAAAAGTAGAAGACTGACTAGGGCATCCACAAAGCAAGTTACTGTAACCCCTTTACATATTGAAAATTTCTTTTCCCCCCTTCAAGAAGACCCTAGGGAATCTGACCTGGAATCTGATACCTCCCATGTATCAGAGCTAATTACAGAAGATGATGAAACTAAATCAACAGAACTAGCTAAAGAGAAGAAAGGGAAGAAAGGGAAAAAGAGGAAAGTTAGTCCGAAAAATAGTCCCTAAACTTTCTCTGATTTTTCATGTCCATACTAAAGCTAGCCTAAAACAATGTTTGCAGTATGAAAGCGTTCCAAAGACAGTTACCCGTTTTAATGTATTTGGGGACTCTGAATTTGGATATAATTCTTTTGCAAGAGACAAGGGTAAAGTCTCTCTTTTAAGTCACTCAAGTACAAAGGAAATGGATTTGGGGCCCTTCCTTCTGGACATTTGGTTCAGATGCGGCAGATGGGCTGGGGGTGCTATTTGGAAATACAGCATTTAAAATTTCAGGGGTTATTGACCTTAAACCTGGTCGAGTGCTCATATTAGATTTTTCTTTTGGAGAGTTCTCCTTTCGTTTGGTGAATTTGTATGCCCCACAAACAAAGTCATCTCGGATAGAGATCTTTGAAGAAATTAAACCATATTTATTAACCAGAAAGCACATTATTTGGGGGGGAGATTTTAATTGTTCCCTAGATAATCATTTAAACAGACCACTGACAAGAAAAGTATATTGTGACTCTAACTATCTTCACAAATTAATACAGGATACAGGCCTTAAAGATGTATATAGAAGTTTACACTCACGGGGAGGAGAAACATATTTTAGACATACCTTTTCAACACGTATAGATATGTTTTTTGTCTCTAAGTACCTTTTTCCAAAAGATTGTTTAGTTCGGCCTACTGAATTTTCAGACCACAATATGCTGTTAAGTAATCTTTCTTTAGACGATAATTTCCATTTTACCCTCTTTACATAGCAGATGGGCTAAATACTTCCTTCTTGCAGGATGAAAATTATTATTCTAAGCTAGAAGGTTTTTTCCTGCTAAATACTCTACCATGGGTCTTTTTGATAATTATTATGACTGGTGGGTACAGCTGAAAATGGAGATAAAAACTATGTTTATTTCGTGGGGTAAATTAAAAGTTAACTCAGATTACCTTCAATATCTATTATATAGAAATAAATTGTATAAATTAATGTCCTTGCCACCTAAAGATCGTGCTTTATTCCATTCTCAAATTCTAGAAACCAAAAAATTAATGAAAGAATTTCAATATGACAGGGCAAAATCTCTAGAACTAGAATTTAAATATGGGATAAAGCATAGTCCGACGTCTGACCCCTTTCAGGCATGTAAAACCAGGATTGCTAATACAGTAATGACAGGCCTTGTTAACCCTCAGGGGGAATTAGTCACTAACGAGATTGGGATATTATCAATTGTTCAACAGTATGTGCAAGATTGTTTTTCGGATTCAGATACAGTACCTATGGAGACATTCCCACTTAACAAATTCCCTAACACTCCTAAACTCCCAGAAAACATTTTACAATTATTGGTACTCCCTATCACTTCCCATGAAGTGGCAGAAGTAATAAAACATTTGAAGTCTGGAACCGCTCCAGGTTTGGACGGTATACCATATGAGTTTTATAAAATCTGTTCCAAATATATGGAATTTTTCTTGCCGCCAGTTTTCAATTCAGTTTTGAATACTCCGCCTGTTAAAACCTGGTCAGCTTCACTTATGACATTCATATATAAAAAAGGTGACAAAAAACAAATATCTAACTGGAGACCAATTAGTTTATTAAACACAGATTATAAAATATTAACTAAAATATTACATAACCGACTAATAAAGGCCGCAGAAATTTTAATTCACCCAGCTCAAACGTGTTCTATACCCACTAGAACTATACAACATAATTTATATTTGGTAAGAGATATTTTTTCTATGGCGCCAAATAATTCTCCAGGCTCAGACATTATAGTAGCCTTAGATCAAACCAGAGCTTTTGACACGGTGTGCCATTCATTTTTATATTCTACCTTAATACATTATGGTATCCCGGAATTATTTGTAAAATGGATAACTAACCTGTACAGTCAATCAGTGACAGTTCCACTAGTTAATGGATTAATGGGATCCGAAATTGAAATTAAGAAAGGGGTAAGACAAGGATGTCCTTTAAGTCCTCTATTATATACCTTCAGTTTAGACCCAGTTATCAGAAATATTATCTTTGACCACCAGATTTTGGGACTTTCTCCTTCCCCTGGGTTAGACAAAGTTAAAATCACAGCTTTTGCTGATGATGTTACTCTGCTATTAGCTAATACTACATCACTACAGAAAGCATTAGATATTTTTTCTTTTTTTGGGAAATTCTCGGGTGGATCTTTAAATATAGGGAAATGTTTTGTAATACCCCTACAAAAGATTTCTTCAACAATCACTTCTTATTTGGATATCCCGGTAGCACATCTCCCTCAAAAAATATTAGGGATACGGTTTGGGGTTGAGGATATGGCCCTATATAATTGGGAAAAAAGACTAGAGATTGGAGAAGCAAAGATAAATATATGGAAAAGTTGGACTTTCGGTAAGTTAAAAAGAGTGGCAATCATTAAACAGTTTTTATTGCCTCAGTTCACATTCCTAAGCCATGTTTTTCCTCCCCCTATCTCGGTAGAGACTAGGTTATACAGCATCTTTTTTCAGATGCTCTGGGGAAATAGACTTAACCCAATAAAAAGAGACTTTACGTATCTTCCCAAAAAAGAGGGAGGTCTTGATAAGATCAATCCAGTTATTTTTTTTCACGCTAATTTTTTATTTTCATCATTTTCATTTCTCTGGTCTGGACCATCATTAACTTGGCACTTCTGGGTTCAGTCGATCTGGCACAAATTTTTCTTTAAGTGGTCTTTACTTCCACTTAAAATTGTTGCATCTGATTCTTTACCCAAATATGGACTGGCTACTCTCAAGAAACTTTATCAATGGAAAATCCCACTACAGAAATTATTGACATTGTCACGGAAATCTTTCTATGCTTATATTGTATACGATGTTCAGAAGGTTACATTGCTTTTACCTCAGTGTTCCCCTACTAAAATGATTTTAACATTACATAAATTAACAGATTATAGACTTCCCAGTAAAAACTTGGGATGTAATCTGGATGTCAGCTCATGGCAGATTAGGGGTTAGGGGAAATATGAAATATAAACCCTTGGATGAGAGATACTGTTTAAGGTCACAATGTGTTAACATAGAAGATAGTCAACAGCACTTTTTTATAGATTGTTTAAACAGTCAGGCTTTCTGGTCACAGGCAGCACTGTATTGGAAAATGCCACATCTTAAGTCATTGCCTTATAACACTCTTATTTTGGGAGATTATACTGGAGTTTGGAAAAACTATCATAAAAGTACCTTAAATGCCTTTTTTTGCTTTGCTACAGTATTTTTTATGGCAAGCCAGATGCAAATTTGTGTTACAACAGCAACAGATATCCTTTTCAGTTATTATTGAATCAGTGCATAATGAATTACTTTCTTTATATACAAGTGATAGAAAGCGTTTCTCGAATGATAAAATGTCTGCCTTTTGGAAATATTTCTCTGTATTGTAAAATTTCCTTTTCCTTTTTCTTTGGTTTCTTGTAATACTTCATAATGTATGTATTTTGAATAATTTTAATTTATGTCTTGTTTTTTATTTTTTTTTGTTTGTGATGTAATGTTTTTCTCAATAAAAACTTCCCCTACTCTTTTCGATAAGTGCCATGGGATCTTTAACATCCACCTGAACTACCACCAATCCAGGCAGATGGGACCTCGGTTTAACGTCTCATCCGAAAGACGGCACCTCAGAAGTGCAGCACCCCTCTCATGCTGCACTACAGTGTCAGTACTGGCATATTAACCCAAGTGCCAGATGTGGGAACTGAATCCACAGCCCTCTGATCTCCCGGCATCAGAGGCGAGTGTGCTACCTACTGAGCCACTGACACTGCCAATATATATATATGTCAGGACCTGGTCTACCCTTGTCCTGTTCCCCACTGTACCCCTCCCCCAAGGTCACACCAGGAGACGAGCAGCTTTTCCTGGTGAAACAATTTCAGTAAATAAATAAATAGGGCCTGCAGGTCAGTGACTGCAGAGAGAGGGATCAGCAGCCAGCCAGCTTGGGGTGGGGGGCAGTGCAGGCCTAGCAGGAGGAACAGCCCAGATTTGGCTGTGTGGAGGAGACTGGCAGTCCACCCACCCCACCCCGGCTTCCCAGAAGAGGAGATTTTTATCCCAGACTCGGGCCAGAGGAAAAAACAACTGCCTATTGTTGGAGTCAGGGGGTCCAGCAGGGTCTACTGAGTATATCTGGTCATGGACTGGTGGCAGTCGTGTTGTTTCCTGAGGGTCAGTCAGATCAGCAGAGCAGCAATTTGGCAAGAGGAGGACCATTATGTCTAACAAGGTCACTGACAGACTGAGTGATGATTCTGAAGTGATGCAGCCAGTCAGCTGAGCTAAAACAAAAAATTGCAATTTTCTGACATTTTGTTTCTTGTTCCTGAACTTCCTGGACTGTGGACCCTCAACCCCAGTTCTGACTTGCCCCAGTTCCCCCATGGTGGAAATGCTGTGCAGTATAAGATGATTATGTAGTACTTTGTTGTGTAAAATAAATTAAAGCCACCTGTGCCATGTAGCAAGACCCAGTTGAGGTGCTGTATCGGTCCCTGCCTGGTAGAAAGAGGGAAGGAAAAAAAAAACACATTTTTTTTTCCTGGTATGGTTGCTGTCAGAAGGCTTATTATCTGCAGCAAACTTGGCCTAAAACAAAATGCAAACTCTTGCAGGCAAGTTGCAGTTGCATTTCAGTAAACACAAATGGGCACTAACTAGCCTGCTGAATCTAGTTGGGATTAAAGAATGTAGTGTTTTGTGGCTGAATTGTTAAAGGAAAAATATGTGTTGCTGAGGTACAGGTTTTCCACCGTTTGGGTCTGTGACATTTTTTTATAACCATATATATTCATTGTGAAATAATTCCCCCCTCCCACCCACTTTAGTGTCTACGACACCCTTGAAAGATAACAGAACTTTGTTTTGTCTTCAACGTAAGCCTTAAAATGCACCAAAAAGCACCTAAAACCCCAGCGCTTCTGGTGGCTTACCGGCCCCCAGACTCCTGGCTTTTTACAAACATTTTTCGCACATTATGTGTGCAATATACCTTTACCACTCCGTAAAAGACCCCCCCCAAACCGGAAAAATCCAGGTAACTGGCCTGTCAGGAGGGGCGCCACTTGCAAGTTCGCTTAGTGGCGCACATACCCTAAGGCCGGCCCTGGTTCCTAAATGCAGTAGAGGAGGGTCTAATAAGTGTATGCATTATCTACTGAGGACAGAGTGAGAAATTATACTGTAATGTGAAGTAAAATAGAATATAAGACCTTAGATAATGAAATGTTGAAATGACTAGCAGCTTTATCACGTATGTACATGTTGTAAAATTGTGTACTGCAATATTAATAATATGACTGTATGTACTGTATGTCTGGTGAAGCATTTCAGTATGTCTACAAAAAAAAACTGCACAGGTACAGGAAAAAGAAATTACTGAAAAAACGTCCTGGTTAAATAGTGCTGCTGCTTTAACCAGCTATCTATCCATTGGGCTTTACTTCTGATAATTCACGATTTCCTCAGCTACAGAACCAACATCTGAATTGCATTTCTGTGCATTGTGCTTTGTTTTTGCATTGTTCTCTTTTCTTTTTCCCATCCCTCTAAGGTGCATCTGGAAAGGAGCGGATATCAGCTCAGTATGACTCTCGTGGTAAAACTTATGAAATAAATAAACAGATGAGGAACCATGCCGTGTCATGGTGTACATAGTACTCCATTCTGGGCGAGACATTCTTATGTCCCTCGCACATATTCCTCAGTTGTGGGTTTAAATGCATGCTATAAGGGGATGTTCGCTTTACGCCAGACCAGCTGTAACAGTATTTTATATCTGAATGTTATTTCATGTATTAAATTGCTTTTACTACGGTACACCAGTATTTTCTTTCTCTGAGTGCTGCATTCGAAAATAGGGATTTTTCTGTCTTCATTGATTTTTTTTCTTTGTCAAAATACCCTTCACTAATGATACAGGAAAATATATTTCAAACAACATGAAGTCTTGCTGTATTCTGTCTATTGCAGTTAGCTCCTGCCTTTCAACTGCCCCGGAGAACAAAGAGTTAACTTTCCATAGCCAGCATGGAACGTTCAGCGCGAGCTCGGTTGAAGCATCTGTCTGCTGTTGTTTAAACTCCAACTGTCAGATTCTTTACTCCGCCTCACTGAACAGTCGCTCCGGAGATTTCTCCTTTGCTCGGTTCAGAAAAATTGGTAAAGTGTCGTTTTTTCGCTTGGTTTCTACCGAATTTCTGCTACTGAACCTGTTGGTTTAAGTCTCTGTCTGTGGTACCGTGAGTACTAGATAGGTTTGCATTTAGTTTCTATGTGGAACTTGTAAAATTAGAGTGTGGTAACCGGTCCATATCGGTTCTAAAAAAAAGCGGATTTAATTATGTTTTTTTCCAAGACCAGTAACACAGTCAGGAACCGATAGGGGTGTCTTGCCTGGCGGATTGCCGAAAAAAGGTTAAGTTTTGGATAGGTTTAGCCATGTCTGAGAAACCCAAGAAAAAAACCGGGCCCACTGGGTTTCAACACTGTAGTGTGTGTGGCGAAGCCTTTGCTAAGGCTGATCCCCACACCACCTGTGTTTATTGTCTGGGGTTTGACCACCTCGATTCAGACTGACAAATTTGTAAATGTTTTCCCAAAGCTACCCTGGATAAGAGAGTAGGTAGACTGAGGGAAAGGGAGGTCGAGAAGTCCGCTGACCCAGATGACCAACCCGGTTCAGTTCCGACCGAACCAGAAGGAGTGCTGTCTGACCAGGGCACAACTTCTTCGGGCAAAAGAGAGCCAATTTTGAGGAGTCGATTCCAGTTAAAAGAAAGAGAAGAGAAAAATCATCCGGTTTGGATCCACAAATTCTTTCTCCGACCACTGATGAAACAGCCAAAGCGGTAAGGATAGTTCAATCGCTAGCTTTGGTTCCGGCCGAACTGGCACCATCTGTCAGGGGCTCGGTTCAGTCGGTTCCCCCGGTTCTGGATTATACTTTAGAAGAATTTTATGAACCGGAGAAGGAGGAGGGAGAGTATGAGGATAATGATGATGATGGTGATTATGAAAGTCTGGATGTGCCTATTGACCCGGACATCTCCCCAGACAGGCCTTCAGGTGTTTCTCCTCCTAGGCTTTCTGAGTCCCCTTCTCACTTTATGTTTTTCAAGAAAGTGGCTGAAACCCTCCAGCTTCCAATGGAAGAAGCAGTAGAGGATCAGGAGGAGCCTGATTTTGTTGAGATGATGGACATCCCAGAGTCCAGGAGATTGTCTATTCCCCTCCATAAATCTTTTGGGAAACAGACATTTCAAATTTTAAAGACTCCGAATTCCATACCTCATGTGGACAGAAGAATGGACAAGAGGTATACCCTTTCAGGCTCGGACACGGAGTTCCTTTCCCAGCAATGCAGCCATGTTGGGGTAGTGCAGGCTGCTGCCTGTGATAAGGCAAATATTCCCTTGGCTTCACACCCCCCAGTTAAGGACTCCAGGAAGATTGATGCCATGGCAAAGAAGCAGTACATGGCAGCATCTTTGGGACTCAGGCAGGCTAACTATATGGCCTACACAGCTAGATACCAGAAGTCCAGGTGGGACACTGTGCTGGCTCTGGCTAAACAGGCCCCTGACCAGCTTGCCAAGGAGCTGGAGCAGGTGGCTGCGGATGGGATTGAGGCATCCAAGGTGCAGTTTCATGCTGCTGTGGACTCCAGTGATGTTTCATCTAGAGTCATGGCTACATCTGTGGCCCTTCGGAGGATGGCTTGGCTCAGATATACTAGCATATCACAGGATACCCAGGCTAAGGCCATGGATTTCGCTGTCATTGGTAATTCTCTGTTTGGGGAGCAGACAGAGAACTACATGAAGAAGATGGACGAGTACAGGACCACCTACAGGAGTGCTCAGGCCAAAGAAAGGCAAGCCACTCCTCAGAGACAGCATCCCAGGGGCAGGGGCAGGCCCTTTCAAATGCCTTTTTACCAAGCCCAGGCCTCCTCTTCTGTTTATGCTCGGAGGGGGTTCTTCAGAGGGAGAGGCAGATGGGGAATGAGCAGGCCTGCTTCCACCCCTCAGCCTAAAGCCCCTGCCAAGCAGACACCCTGATGGGTCTGCCCAGGCCGATTCTCCAATACCTGTAGGGGGCAGGCTGGCTTACTTTGTCCAGGACTGGAAGTCTTTGACATCAGACAAGTGGGTCCTGGAAGTAGTAGCCAGGGACTGGTTCTCAGCTTCAAAAATTTCCCAAGATGAGAACCAGATCCTTCCACCTGCAAGTCAATCAAGACCCTTGCCCTAGAGGCAGAGGTTTCTTCCCTGCTGGCTCTCAGAGCCATAGAAAAGGTTCCTACCCTACACAGGGGCAAAGGATTGTACTCCAGGTACTTCCTAACCCCCAAAAAGACAGGAGAATGGCGTCCCATCCTGGATTTAAGATATCTGAACAAGCACCTTTTAAAACCAAAATTCAAAATGGTGACTCTGGGAGTAATGCTGCCCTCTCTAAGGCCAGGGGACTGGCTAGCCTCCCTGGACCTCAAAGATGCCTATTTTCACATTCCCATTAGGTGCTCCCACAGAAAGTACCTCAGGTTCGAGTTGCCCTCAGGCCACTATCAATTCAGAGCAATGCCCTTTGGCCTAACATCAGCCCCAAGGGTGTTCACAAAGTGCCTGGCAGTAGTGGTTGCTTTCCTAAGGAGAAAAAAGATCTCCTCCTCCTTTCCACACTTGGACAACTGGCTCATAGTTGGTCAGTCTCCAGACCAGGTCAAGTCACATCTGCAAATAACTCAGCAGATGCTCACTTCCTTAGGATTCCTCCTCAACCTTCCAAAGTCAGTTCTCAAGCCAGTACAGCTCCTCACCTTTCTAGGGGCAGAGCTGGATACAATAAGAGCAAAAGCCTTCCTTCCCTGGACAGGGTAAGGACCCTTATAGAACTGGCCTCTTCATTCACCCTTCAGGTGTCTCGACCAGCAAGGCATTTCTTGCAGTTCCTGGGCCACATGGCAGCCTCTACAGCAGTGGTCCATGAGGCAAGGTTCCAGATGAGGGACATTCAGTTCCACTTAAGAGCCTTCTGGTCCGAAAGAAAGGATTCCCTTACCAAACTAGTCCCAGTGACTCGAACTCTGATCCAGGCTCTGCAGTGGTGGCAGGATCAGGACAATTTGAGACAAGGAGTTCCTTTTGTCACTCAGTCTCATTCATTGATACTCACCACAGATGCCTCCCTGCTGGGCTGGGGAGCCCACTTGGGGGATCTTACCTCCCAAGGACTGTAGTCACCTCAAGAATCTCTGCTTCACATCAATCTCTTGGAACTCAGAGCAGTGTTTCTGGCACTGCAAGCCTTTTCCAAATCTGTACAGAACAAGGTAGTCCAGCGCAGAACAGACCATACCACCGCAATGTGGTACATCAACAAGCAAGGAGGCACTCGGTCTACGGCCTTGTGCACAGAAGCAATGAGGTTATAGTCTCTGGCCTATTCCCTGCAAACCTCTCTGATAGCAGTTCACCTCCCAGGGAAGGACAATGTCCTAGCAGATGCTCTCAGCAGAATATCCCAGGGCCATCACAAATGGACCCTAGATCCCCTAGTTTTGGAAGTGATTTTCTCGAGATGGGGCACTCCACAGATATATCTTTTTGCAGCCCCAGGCAATCACCAATCTCCTCTCTTTTATTGCAGACCCCCAGTCTTGGGCTCAGTCCCCCTGGATGCTCTGGTTCTAAATTGAGAAGGAAAGTTCCTGTACGCTTTTCCCCCCTTCCCTCTCCTGTTCAAGGTGCTAGTCAAGATCATGGCTCAATCATGCAAAGTGATTCTGATTGCTCCAGATTGGGCCAGACAGCCCTGGTACCCACTGTTGCTGTCCTTAGCAGTCCACCTTCTCCTGTCTCTTCCCAGGAATTACAACCTGTTGACATCCTCTCAGGGGAGGATTTGATATCCGAACCTCAAGTCTCTCAATCTCAAGGCATGGCTCTTGAAGAGTTAGAGTTTGCTGATTTACACCTTTCTCAAGGGGTTCTGGATATCCTTAAGGCTTCTTGAAAGCCTTCCACCAGAAAGACTTACAACTCCAAATGGAAAAGGTTCACTATTTGGTGCTCTAATAAGCATATTTCTCCAGAATCTGCTGGGTTGCCTACAGTTCTGGACTATATGGTTCATCTTAATGGCTTAGACTTAGGCCAGCTACACTTAAAGTGCATCTGGCAGCTGTTTCTGCCTTCTTGTCAGTAGGCAAGCCCTCTCCTCTGTCAGCCCATCCTGTGTTCTGTAAGTTCTTCAAGGGATTGCTGCACACCAGTCCCCCTAGGGACCCTGCTCCTGCTTGGGACCTTAATGTTTGCATTGCTCAGCTTATGCAACCACCCTTTGAGCCTTTGTCCTCTGCAGAGCTTAAGTACTTGACTTGGAAAACTGTGTTTTTGGTAGCTATTACCTCTGCCAGGCATATCAGTGAATTGCAAGCCCTGTCAGTGGAGCCTGATTTCATCTCTTTCCATAGAGATAAAGTGATCCTAAGAACTAACAGGACGTTTTTGCCCAAGGTGGTTTCAGATTTCCACCTTAATCAGTCTATGTCTCTCCCGGTTTTCTTCACTGACCATTCCTCCTCTGGAGAGAGGAGGTTGCACAGCTTGGATGTTAAAAGGGCCCTCAGCTACTACATAGAGTGCACCAAGGGTCACAGGTTTGAGCTCCTCCATTTGTTCCTCACATATGGAGAGGTCGGTAAGGGCAAACCTGCCACTAAAAGGTCTATTGCCAGGTGGATTGTCTCTTGTATACAATTCTGCTATGAAAAACTGGGTAGAACTCCACCCTCAGGCCTGAGGGCTCACTCTACTAGAGTACTGCTGCTTCCCTGGCTGCTGCCAGGGATATTCCATCTTAGAAATTTGTCAAGCAGTTACCTGGAAAACAGTCCATACATTCACCAAGCATTACTCTCTGGATATCCAGGCTAGGAGTGATGCTCGGTTTGCACAGACAGTACTTCTGAGCCTATTCCCAAAGTAGTTTCTGTCCCTCCTCCATGGAGGTACTGCTTTGTAGTTGTAATAGTCAGAATACAGCAAGACTTCATGTTGTTTGAAGAAAAAATTACTCACCTTAGTAATGTTGTTTCTTCTAATGGAGTCTTGCTGTATTCTGACCTCCTCCCCGCCTCCCCTCTCAGAACCTGGTTTTTGGGATGTGGGTGGGCAGGAGCAGTGTTGGCACCCTAGAGGTGCCCTTTTTCACCCTCCTTCATTTTGGGTGTGTGGTGTGTTTTGTTTTTTGGGTTTCCTGACTTGAGTCTTTGCTTTGAAACTAAAAAACCTTTTCTTAATAAATTTAGTTGCCAGTTGCCTAGTGTGAGTCTTACAGTTTCCACACAGAACTTGTAGTGAGTATTGCTCGTAAAGATCTGACGGTTGGAGTTTAAACAACAGCAGACAGAGGCTTCAACTGAGTTCGCGGTGAACGTTCCATGCTGGCCATGGAAAGTTAACTCTTTGTTCTCCGGGGCAGTTGAAAGGCAGGACCTAACTGCAATAGTCAAAATACAGCAAGACTGCACTAGAAGAAACAACGTTACTAAGGTGAGTAATTTTTTTCTTTTCACCCGTTACTTTTGATTTATGAGCCTGTTTGTTTATTGTTTTCTAGCCAGAAACAATTGGATCACTTTTAAACCTCAAAGACCTGTGGTTGGACGGGAACCAGCTGGCAGAGTTGCCAGGGGTAAGTTGGGTTTCATTTTTCATTAGTTTGTTTTTTGTGAAGAAAGAATAATTAAGTGGCGGGGAGCCCTCGTGAAGGCAAAGCACTGGACAACATGGATCTTAGACTAGCAAATTATGAACGTGAGTCTAGATAGTAATGTCACAGTATATACGTTTAGAAATGTGCACCAAATAGATTCATCTGCATTATACTGTATATTGGGACACTTCACTTAGTGCGTCTTTTATGGGAATAACATTGTCTCCACTCATGTTCCTTGCGTAAGAGAACTGCATACTGAAGGTAATCAGGTCTGGCATCCAGCATTGAAACTGCACATTATGAGCTGTGGGAGCCATGGGGGCCCATGAAGGTCCTCTCCTTACAATGAGCCCCCTTTCCCCATTGTAAGTCAATGGCAGTGATGCATGAACTACCAGGGATCACTTCAGACCTATAGCAGTTAAGCTCTGGCAATCACCCGCCCCCCAATTCCAACACTGCTGGCATCCTAAGGACACCAGAGGTGTGTCCCCCTTCTACCCATTAGAGGCATAGAAACATAGAATGTGATGAAAGATTAGCCACCCAGTTTGCCCTTTTTTTTTTTTTTTTTAATATATTTACTGTACTTTTTGCTGCATCACCAGTGACGGTACCTCGGCCCGGTCATAGACCTGGCTACTCCCACTCGGGCCAAGCTCCCCGATACCTGGCTTGCCCCCAGGGGCGGGGTTGGCTTTTTGACCCCTAAATGCCTAAATAACAGGATAGGTCGGGAGCCGCCTGAAGC
Organism: Neoceratodus forsteri; assembly: GCA_016271365.2. Taxonomy (NCBI): domain Eukaryota; kingdom Metazoa; phylum Chordata; order Ceratodontiformes; family Ceratodontidae; genus Neoceratodus; species Neoceratodus forsteri. Next base: position 790,456,344 of record CM057454.1, read on the forward strand.
TAATCAGAGCGCGAGGTGGGTGTCATCTAGGCGGAGGCAGCTGCAGTTTTTCCCCAGTATTTGGGGGCGGGGATGTACCAGGCCAGCGTCCGCCCCAAATGTGTCGTGTCGTGCCGTGCAGTACACGAGTCTCCGCTAGATGTCCATAGCGCCGAACACTCTGCCACCCCGGCGAAGGAGAGCAGTCACAGGATGCTCAGTCCTTCTCCCCCCGGCCAGCCCTCAGACATCCCGGGTTCATTCCCGAACCCGGGTTGCCGGTGTTACAGGTTAGCACCCTGCCCTTGTGCCAGTGGGCCGGCTCAGTTTGCCCATTTTTGTTAACCTTCATTTTTTGGCTGCAGACCCTACCTGACCCTATGTCACAATCTCTTCCATTCCTTTCCTCACCCCCACAATTCCCTCATGCCAGTCTCAGGCATTTTTGAATCTCACCACTGTTTTCACCCTCACTACCTCCGCTGGAAGGCTGTACCAGGTGTCCACTACCCATTCCGTGAAGAAGTACTTCCTCACATCCATCCTGAATTTACAATTCCTGCCCCCCCTCCCAGCCAGCTTCATATCATGCCCCCTTGTTTTGGAGCACCTTTTTCTTTGAAAAATAACCCCCCACCTTATTTACACCGTGGGGTTTTTAAAGGTTTCTATCATATCCCCTTCCCCCACTTCTCCACACGGGTGTACATATTTAGATCCTTCAGCCTCTCTTCATATGGTTTTTGATGCAGACCCAGAACAATTTTGGTAACCCTTTCTGGACTGCCTTCACTCTGTGTCCTTCCTGAGATATAGTCTTCAAAACCGGACACAGTACTCAAGGTGGGGTCTTACCATTGTCTAGGCGTATGAATCAGTTTTTGAGTCATGTATAATATATTAAAGTAATCTTGTTGTCTTAAAATAAAATGTAAAAAAAAAACTTCATGTTTTTGACCGTGGACTATTTAGTTAAGCTCTCCGTGGGAGGACTTCTTAGGGTTGTACATTGCTGTTATGCACAGCCCAATCATTGCACTAATTGGTCAAAGTAGTGCCAATGACCTCTAATTATCTTTGATTGCCTCCTTCCAAGTATACTTTTTTCATTGCATCAGCTTGCTTTCTGACGACACACGTGAAGCCTTTGGTGCCAAGATGTTTGATGCAAAGGATTATGGTTAAAACTTGTAAGTCTCCACACATAATAGATCTTTCAAAGTTGGAGGCAGTCAGTAGTCAAAAGCGTCCAGGTCCATTAGTAAGGGATAAGATTAACTGCCACAGTTTTAATTTGGACACTGCAAGCCATATACCACTATTCTGTGTGCTGATGACCCTTAAGCTAACTGTAAGTATCCATTTATTTGACTAAAACTTTTTATGCTGTTTTAGTTTCAGGCACTGTTTGTTACTCTGTAAACTACACTATTGTTTTTTTGGTGGCCTCTTCTGTTTCTTGTTTGCCTTGTAAATGTTGCCTCTGTAAAACAGTTTGTAATCTCCGAGGTAGTGCCTAAAAATAGGCATTTTTTTAGGGGTGTTGATAGTGCACTTTCCGCACTTTGGCAGTCTTCCTTCCTCTTTAATTCCTACTGAAACATCTTCAGCTAAGCTCCTCCCACTCACCCTGGTGATATCCTTTTCGGCTCGTCCCAATGACATCAGATCTTCCTTTCCACTGGAAGAGTCAGGTCTACTCCTTCGCAGCTGTTTGTGTGCAGTGTAGGCCCATCTTTCTTCTTCTTGCATCTTCAGGCATAATTTGGTTTCTTTGGGTTTTTTTCTGTTTCAGTGGCATGCAACAAACCCAGAACTTGCCCGGTTTTTAAGTGATGCCTCATGTGCAACCAAAAGATGTTGTGTATCGACCCACATGCCTCATGTATTTATTGTCTGGGGCAGAGCTTGACCTACAGGCTTGTGGCCTCTGTAAGGCTCTGCTCCTTTCCTCTCTTGTGGACCATTACTCCCACCTCTGGTCCAAGAATGCCCACAAGGCCATTTCATCGGTGGTGGGTTCAGCCTCTCAGCTGGCCACTCTTGAAGAGTCATCGACCCAGGCCACAGCAACCTCCTCATCTGCTGTGACACTGCTCTTGGTGGGCGCCAATATGGGGGGGTTTCCTTTTCTGGATCATTCCAGGCCATGTCAGTCCCTACAGACCCTTGGGAAAGGCCCTGCCAGAGGGGACAGATCTACAAAATTAAAAAAGAACCATTGCAGGTTGTGGGATCAAGAATGGGCATGCTTTTCCCACTTTTGTGACTCCTTTGATTGCGCGACAGCTGTTGAGCTTTTGGCTTCAGCCAATCTTCCCTGGGCAGAAGGGCAGGCTACCAGCTCCATAGTGGCCCTGTTGGGCTTGCCGGCAAAAGATGGGGGCAGACCAGCTGGCCAGGATTTTTCTCAACCCGGTCAACCGGTTGTTAGATGAGTTGGGAAGATGACTCACCCTCCTAAACTCCACTCCTCTCGGCCCTCTCCTTTGGGGGTCCCACTGCAGGACCTGGTCTGTGTGGAATACTCGGCCCCTCCTCCCTCATCTCCTCAACGTCATTTGAGATCCAGGTTGAGGACCCAGTCCCAATCTCAGACTCTTGTTGTTCCCGCCCTTAACTTTCCAGGAAGCACCACCGATGCTTCTCTTCCTCAGATAATGAGGCCCGTCTGCAGGTTGTGGTGATTAACAAAAGAGGTCAATGTGGCAGCAATGGGTCCTCAGGCAGGTTGGTGTCTCCCACAGGTCCAGCACTCCCCTCTTCTCCTCCGGTGAGGCCCATCCTGGTTCCACCATCTGGGGAAAACACTTTGCCTCTCACACGTTCCTGGTGGAGCCTCCACTAAGCGCTTTTGCAGAGCCCCATTCAAGGCTGCTCACCCAGCTATCAGCCTTCCTGGCTGACTCGCTGTCCAGATAACCCACTCCAATTAATCCAGAGTGGTCCGTAGGTGCAGAGGGCTCAGGGTGGTGTTCAAGGAGTCGTTGGAAACTGTCTGCTCCTCTTTGCCTTCCTCTAAGACCCTGGGCTTCAACCAGGAGTCATCTGAAGAGCTTGCTTCTGACCACGGTCCTGTCTATTTTGAGGCCTTTATCCTTCTTATCTCTGAGTCCTCTGGAGGTGGTCCAGAAGATGGCAAAGTACCCCGACGGAAATCCTTGACTGGGATGATTCCCCAGGTGTAGCCTTTCCAGTGGTGGAAGCTATTGTGTGTCCCGACTTTGAGTTGTGGCAGCATCCAGCTTCTTGTGCTGTGCCTTCTGCTCATATGGTCTGCAAGTATATGGTCCTAATGGAGTTCTCTCCCCGGCTTCCCAGATCATCCATCAGCCTAGGGGTTAGTGCAAGATTCCATCTTCCACAGGATGGGCAGTGTTGGGGATGTTGACGAGCCCCCCGACCAGGAATCTTAAGAAGCTCGACCACACAGCAGAGAAAGTTTATGCTGCGTCATCCCTGGGTCTTAGGCAGGTGAGCTCCATCATTATGATGGCCAGCATTGGCCATGCTCTTAGGGGGGTCCTGGACTATGTCGTTCCCTACCTTTCTGCAGACTTGCAGTCGGCAGTAAGAGAGGTCCGAGACCAGGACTACGCTGTTGCCATGCGCCAACTACAGACAGCCTTGGAGATCAGCAACTCTTGTGCCCAGTCCGTGGTGGCAGTGGTGACTACATGCTGTAGAGCCAGGCTTAAGATAGAAACATAGATTTTGATGGCAGATAAGGACTGCTTGGCCCACCCAGTCTGCCCATTTTCCTACCTAATGGATAAGCTGCAGATCCTAGTTAACCAGCAGCCTACTTCTTCCTACCCCCCCCCCCCCAGAATTGCCTTATGACTGTCCCATGTGTGCTTGAATTCCACCACTATTTTGACTCCACAACTCCTCCGAAGGCCGCTCCATGCATCCACAACCTCTCTGTGAAAAATACTTCTTAAATTACCTCTACCCCTTCTATCTTCAAATTCAGCCCCTTGTTCTTGCACACCTCTTTTTTTGAAAGATGCTACCCTCTTGGACTTTGTTGATTCCCTCGAGGTATTTGAAAGTTTCTATCATGTCCTCCCTCTCCCTTCTTTCTTCGAGGCTATACATATTCAGCTCCTTAAGTCTCTCTTCATATGTCTTCCGGTGCAGACCCTGAAACATAGAAACATAGAAGTTGACGGCAGATAAGGACCGCAAGGCCCATCCAGTCTGCCCATTTCTTTTTCTACCTTATAAATGTGCCATCGGCCTTTGCTCTGTCAGTGACCTATCTATTCATAGTCATTTGTATTGCTCCCTTATGCCTATCCCATGCCTGTTTGAAGCCCTGCACTGTATTCATAGCCACCACTTCTTGTGGTAAGCCATTCCATGCATCTACCACCCTTTCTGTGAAAGAATTTCCTCACATTCCCCTTAATCGGCCTCCCTCTGATCTCATGCTGTGTCCTCTTGTCCTGCTATTTTCTTATATTTAAACATGTTAGACTCTTTCACCTTGTTTATGCCCTTAAGGTGTTTAAATGTCTCGATCATATCACTCTCCCTCCTTTGCTCAAGGGTATACATATTGAGCTCCGTTAATCTGTCCTCATATGTCTTCTGATGCAGTCCCTGCACCATTTTGTTGCCCTTCTCTGGACTGCCTCAATTTGGTTAATGTCCTTGTGAAGGTGTGGCCTCCAATACTGCATGCAGTACTCAGATGGGGCCTAACCAGTATCTTGTACAGAGGATTATTACCTCCCTCTTCACGACTTGTAGTCCCTATAATACACTAACACCCCCCTACCTTACCTACTGCTTTAGAGGTCTGCTTTGATGATTTTAGGTCATCAGTGATGATGATGCCCAAGTCTCTTTCTTCCTTTGTGACTGCTAGCAACTCCTCCCAGCCTATAAGTGGCTTCAGGGTTTCTCTTCCCTATATGCATGATTTTGCACTTTTGCATTAAATCCCAGTTGCCACTCTTCTGACCATTCTGCTAGTTTATCCAGATCTCTTCTCATTCTGCCCACCCCATCTGGATCATCTACTCTGTTGCAGATCTTGGTGTCATCTGCAAACAGACAAGCCTTACCCTCTAGTCCATCTGCGAGGTCACCTCCTGCACCATTTTAGTTGCCTTCCTCTGGACAGCCTCCTTCCTGTCTATGTCTTTGCGGAGATTGGGTCTCCAGAACTGCACGCAGTACTCCAGATGGGGTCTCACCAACTGTCTGTACAGAGGGATAATAACTTCCTGTTTTCTACTGGTGATGCCTCTCCCTATGCATCCCAGTATCCCCCCAGCCCTCCTTGCTGCCCTCTCACATTGCTTGCCCACCTTTAGGTCATCTGATATGACTACCCCCAGGTCCCTTTCCATTTTTGTTGTTGTTAGTATCTCACCCCCCATTGTGTACTATTCCCTTGGGTTTTTGTTTCCCAGGTGCATTACCTTGCACCTCTTAGCATTGAATCTAAGCTGCCATACATTTGACCATTCCTCTAACCTTGCCAAGTCCCTTCTCATCCTTTCCACCCCACCTTGTGCATCAACTCTGTTGCAGATCTTTGTGTCATCTACAAAGAGACATACTTTCCTTCCAGTCCCCTGCAGTGTTGCTTATAAAGACATTGAAGAGAACCGTCCTAATACTGAACCCGCGGGTACCCCACTAGTAACCCCTCTTCAGAGTGGACTTCCATTTATTACCTCTGTGTCCTATTCTCCAGCCACCCCTTTACCCAGGCTGTCATCTTGGGACCCACTCCAGGCTGGCTAACTTGTATATTAATCTTTTGTGTGGACTGTGTCAAATGCCTTGCTAAAGTCTAGGTAGGCCATGTCCACAGCCCCTCCCTGATCTACTACTTTGATCACCCAGTCAAAGAAATCTATCAGATTTGTCTGGCATGACCTTCCCGCTGTGAATCCATGCTGCCTTGGGTCCTGAGCCCCTCTGGCCTCTAGATACTCAACAATTCTTCCACTGAGGTTAAACTAACAGGTCTGTAGTTTTCTGCTTCTGCCTTGCTCCCACTTTTGTGAAGGGGAATCACATCTGCCCTTCTCCAGTCCTCTGGTACCACCCCATCCTCCCATGATTTGTTAAAAAGGGTAGTCAGTGGTGTCACTAGTTCTACCCTTAGTTCTTTTAGAATTCTGGGATGAATCCCATCAGGCCCCATTGCTTTGTCCACCTTCAGTTTTAAGAGTTCTTTCAGAACCTTTTCTTCTGTAAATGGGCTGGTATCAACTTCTGTATCAGAGTGTTTCTACTGTTTGTTTTAGGTACCTCCCCACTTCCTTTGTAAATACTGAGCAAAATATTTTGTTTAGTATCTCTGCCTTTTCACAGTCACCCACTGCCCACCCTCCTCCTCTTTATTAAGCCTCACTAACCCTCCCTTGGTCTTCTTTCGCTCCCTGATGTACCTATAAAAGGTTTTATCCCCCTTAACTGAGTTGGCTATCTTTTCCTCGGTTTGGGCCTTTGCTGTTCTGACTGCCTTCCCAACTTTCTTTTGCTTTAACTGATACAGTTCTCTGTCCTGCTCCTTCTGTGATTCCTTGATCTCCACCTTAACTGCAAATACCCAGCATATGCTGGTGGTTTTCCCCTTCTTGGGTACTGATCTCTTTGGGCCAGGGGTGGAGGGGCACCTCACAAGTACTGAGAAGTCCAATGCCACCCTGGACTCCATCACATCCTCCCAAAAGGAACCAAGAGTCAGAAGTCAAAAAATAAGCTGTTTTTACTTTGGCCATTTCAGCCACAGCAGACTAAGCCACAGCATCCCCAGTTGGGGCAGTCCCAGGTGTGGTGGCCCAAGTCTAACTGAACAAACCAGGGCTCAAAGAAGAGCAGAGTCCGGAGCAACGGTGCTCCCCCAGTGGCAGTGGCCAGGTCCTATTTCTCCAGGACTGCCCAATGATGGGTCAGAAGGCATCTGCCTCCCGGCGGTCATGTCTCTGCCTCAGTTCCCTGTGGGTGGTCGACTTCTTGCACGCCTGGTCCGCTATCACTGTGGACAAATGGGTGTTGGACGTTGTGGGTTGAGTTTTGCCTCTCAATTGCAAGGCTCTCCTGCCCTACCATGTCCATGCCCCACAGGAAGTCCGTGGCTTCCCTGGACATGCTGTCCACCCTCAGGGAGGACATCTCCCAGCTCCTCAAGAAGGGCGCTCTGGCCTATGTTCCAGACGCTACGGCTAGCCAGGGTTTTATGTCCGGATACTTCCTGGTCCCCAGATGAACGGGGGGTTGGCATCCCATACTGGATTTAAACAGTCTGAACCAGTTCCTGAGGAGGCACAAGTTCCAGGTGGTCACACTGAATCAGATAATTCCATCTCTGGAGCAGGGCATGTAGTTCTGCTCTCTGGACCTCCAGGATGCTTTCTTTCACATCCCAGTCTTTCCCACTGGCGATACCTTTGGTTCTGTTTAGAGGGGGTGCTGTACAAATTCTGGGTCATGCCTTTTGGACTCTCCTTGGGCCCCAGGTCTTCACCAAGGGCATCACAGTCATGGTAGCATTCCTGAGGCACCACAGGGTCCAGTTATATCTGTACCTGGATGACTGGCTGATTGCCAGTCCAATCCAGGAGGCGGTGGAGTGGTTCAGGGATCTGGCCCTCCAGGCTTGCTCGACTTTGGGTCTGCTCATCAAACTGGCCAACTGGGAACTCAGCCCCTTGCAGATCCTCCAGTTAATCGGGGCAGAGCTAGACTCCCTCCAGGTCAGGGCCCAACTCCCAGTAGATCGGGCAGTGAACCTTACCTCCTTTGTCTGATCATTTCCGGTTGGGCACTAACAGCCTGCCCAGGACTTCCTATAGCTGCTGGAGTACATGGCATCCTGGTCCAGTAGGCCCATTGGCAAATGCACCCCCTGCAGTGGGAGCTGTCCCTTCAGTGGTCTTGGTGCCTTGGTCACCTGGACCAGTTGGTCGTGGTGACGCAGCCAATGTGGGATGTCATCTAGTGGTGTCTTGTCCCGGAACATCTGCAGGAAGGAGTCCTGTTGTTTGGCCCGGATCCGACAGTCTTTCTGACGACCGGCACATCTCTGGTGTGTTGGGGAGCCCGGTTGGGAGACCACAGGGCCCATGGGTACTGGACCCCTAAGGAGTCCCGATGCAACATCAGCCTGCTGGAGCGCCATGCAGTGCATTTGGCTCTGATGGCATTTGCTCTTTAAGTTCAGGGTCAGGTTGTGCAGGTTCAGACGGACAGTACCATGTACTACCTCAACTGGCAGGTATAATGCAATCCCTCCAGCTGTGTCGGGAAGCCCACTGCACCTGGATCCTTGTGCACAGTCTGGATGCCGATCTTCTGGTGAGCCACATGGTTGGAGCCTCCAAACAGTTGGCAGATGTCCTCAGCTGGGTGGGTGAGGCATCTCACAAGTGGTCTCTTCATCAGGAGATGGTGAACCATCTGATCTCCCAGTGAGGCATTCTGGTCAACCTGTTTGCCTCCTGGGAGAACATGAAACAGGCTGTTCTGTGCCCACCCCCCACGCTGATGGGGGATGCCTTAGCGAAGTCCTGGTCCCTGGGTCTCTTTTACTCTCCCCTCCCTTTTCCCCTGCTCCATCGCTGGTCAGGGCATAGAGGGACAAGGTGCAGGTGATCATGGTAGCCCCAGACTGGTTGCATCAGTTCAGGAACCCAAATCTCCTTAGTCTCAGCAGCTGGCCTCTGTGATGCTTGCCTCTATGTCCAGATCTGCTTTCCTGTCACAAGGGAAGGTCTTTCACCCGGACCTTTGGTCCCTGCACCTGACAGCCTGGTTCCTGAGCGGCTAGAGTTATAGACTTTGGGTCACTCCGAGGAGGTTCTCTACATTGTGGAAGCCTCCTGGAAGGAGTCAACCCACCAGTGCTGTGCCTTCAGTTGGAAGCACTTTTCTATTTGGTGCCAGGGCAGGGAGCTAGACCGCTTGTTGTTCCCCCTGGCTAGCATTCTTGACTACCTGTTGTCCTTCTCTCAGTTGGGCCTGAGGTTGACAGCCTTCAAGATACACCTGGCAGCCATCTGTGCATACCCGACACAGGCTGGTATGCCGATGGTGGCACAGGAGAAGGTGGTCGGCAGATTCTTTAAGGGTCTGGACCACCTGTCCCTGTCGGTGCATGAACCACCCTCAGTGTGGGACCTGTCGCTGGTCTTGACAGTGCTCATGGGCAAGCCATTCAAACCAGTGCACGGGTGTGGCATCTCTCACCTGTCATGGAAGACCACCTTCTTGGTGGCTGTCACTCCGCCAGAAGGATCAGTGAGCTCCCGGCACTGTCACTGGAGTCTCCTTACTTGGTGTTCCACCTGGACAAGGTTGTCATCTGCCCTAACCCAAAGTTCCTTTCAAAAGTTGTTTCGGAGTTTCACCTGAACCAGGTGATCGATCTCCCAGTGTATTTCACCAATCCAACCTTGGGAGGCTGAGCACAGACTCCATACTTTGGACCTGAGTCTTATTATACAATGCACAAGGCTGGAGTTTGGGGAGAGGTTCACCAGCTCTTTGTCAGCTATGCTGAAGTTGTACCTGGCAGACTGGCAACTAAGCAGACGAGTGGCAGATGGATTGTTTCCTGCATCGATCTCTGCTATAGGTTGGCGGGTATGGAGCCTCCCATAGGGCTTAGGGCTCATTCCACCAAACATACCGCAGCCTTGGTGGCTACTTCCAGGGATGTCCCTATCCAGGAGATCTACAGGACTCCTACCTGGAAGTTGGCACACCCCTTTATCTCCCATTACCACACTGACCTTTAGTTACGCTGGGATGCTGGTTTTGGGGCCTCAGTTCTCCAATCCCTTTTTCCTAACTAGGGGTGTACTGCTTGCCCCCTACTCCCAGAGAACTTCTAGGAGTCTGCCAACGTGTGGATAGTGCACCATATCCATGTCCCTAGAAATGAGGTTTACTGTTCTGTAACCATAACTCTTCCAGTAGGTAATACTTTTGGGTATCCAGCCGAGGTTGCTGTGGCACACAGCAGCTCTTCTAGTAGTTTTTCACCAGGGACCGCCCACACATGACATCAGCTTCCTGTTTCCTATATAAGAGTGGGTGTTCCCTGGTATCCTCAGTTCATTTTCCCTCCATCTTCAGCTCATGCAGCAGCTAGTGCAACTTCTATGTAGCAGTCATCGACGAGAAATTTGGAACTAAGATGAATGTCTACAGATTCTTCAACAAAGCAAGCATTATTTTATTCCTGCCATTGCGGTAGGATGATATTCCACTCTGACAACCACACACTTTGTGTAAGGTGTCTGGGACCCACACACGACACCAGTTCCTGCACTTTGTCAGGAATTTAATTGGGCAACTCGTCGACGATGGTTGCTTGAAATCAGACTTTTGATGGAGCAGAAAATGTCTCTCTTATAGAACCAAGGGGCTCGTACAGAGGACTCCCCCTCTACTGGTTCTCATTCCAGGCAGAAAAAGAAGGAGAAACCCTCCTCACACTCCCTACCTCGTCGCCCGTTGTCGGCCACCATTTCAGGTGTCCCTCTGTCGACGTGGTGTGCTCTAAACACTTTTTCATCAACGGGGACTCATACCCTCTCATTGACGGCGCTTTCCAGCGCTTTAAATGCAGTTCAAATTGTAACTGCTCCATCAACAGAGGCTTATACCCTCTTGTTGACCACGCTTTCCAGCGCTTTACATGCAGCTAAATATACAGCTGCTCTGTCGATGGGGGCTCCTCTACCGTCGATGGCGTCTGACAGTTTAAGTGAAAATAACGCTTTTTTTCCCCCCTGCGGGCCCGTCGACGAGACCCTGCATTCCTCAGGGGAAGCCTATGGCTTATGCCTTATTGACTGTCCCTCTGCCTTCACAGGTGCCTTCTATAGGGGTCAGGCGGACAGAGATTGGGACCCTGGTCTGTACCACCCGGGGCAATACCTGCTCATGCTGCTCATCCCATCTTCTTTATTACCCCACTTGTGTCCCAACACCCTCCTTCTTCTCAAGAAAGGGACATCACCAGTGTAGTATGACATGTCTTTCATGCCATGCGGCACTCCCAGCCCTCCGAAGAGCTGGGTGATCCTCCCCGATCTCCTCCTTCTCTGCCTAACACATTCCATACTGACAGGGATACCATGCCACTATGGTCTCCTTTTCTTTTCATAGAGGACTATTTGTCAGATGACCAAGAATTACCGCCTGATTTTCCCAGTGATCTTGAGGATGAAGAGATCCAAGATCTGGATTTTCCCAATCCTGAATCTCCCTGTTTGGAAATCTCTTCTCTGGATGAGGACCTGCATATACCTGCTGCAGCCTCTCCCTCAGATGACCCGACTTTTAGTGAGATGATGGATCAAATACAAAAGGTCATGGAATTCTTGACTACTGAACATGACAAACAACGTAAGGATATGGCAGAATACCATGAATTACCTGAGGAGCCATTTTAGTGGTTCCCCCACTAATATCAACTTACCAGAATGCCATGCTGGCTGCTTGGCATCAGCCTTCAGCTATTACAGCTGTTTCCTGCAAAGCAGATCGTCTATACCAGGCTCCTCTGGACCACCCCTTTCTGTCTACTGTTCCTGAGGTAGATTCTGTGGTCATTGCTGCTGCTTATGACCGTACCAAAAAACCCAAGCACATGAGCTCCTTACCCCCTGATAAGGAATCCCGAAGAATAGACTATCTGGGGAAAAAGGTATTTTCCTCAGGTGCTATGAATATCGGAATCTTGAACTATATGGGTCACATGATTAAATATCAGCATACACTTGGGTCCTCTGCCATTGAGCTTATCAATAAACTGCCTCCCTCACAGGAAAGGGATAAATTATTGGCTACAGTGACAACTAGTAATTCTATATCCCATCACTTTCTCAGGTCGGGTTATGATACCATAGATACCTCAGCCCGACTCTCAGCCACTGGTATCGACTTGCGTCGCCATGCTTGACTTTGCACCTGACATACAACATAAAGTAGCTAATGCTCCCTTTAATGGGGCCAAGCTGTTTGGGCCAGGTACTAAAACTCTCCTGGATGACTTACAGGCATCAGGCAGAACCCTCCGTACGGGCCATGGCATGTATCATACTCCATCTACAGCCTACTGTACTCAACAGTCCTCTTATTCCAAAAGAGGTGGAAGATACAAAGGTAATGATAAAGGTGGCTTAAGAGGTCATGCTCAATCCACCAGAGGCAACCTCTGCCGCCTGGGTGCCTGCTCCCACTCTTCCAGTGGAACTGCACAGACCGTCTCTCAGTGACTCACTAGGGCTCTCCCGCCTCCTTGACTGGGCCTCGGAGGCTGTGGGGGGTAGTTTTGCCATTCATCTGGAGGTCTGGTGAACGATCACTTCAAACAAATGGGTACTTCAGATTATACAGAAGGGTCATACTCTAGAGTTCCTCTCCACCCCATGCCCTTGCCCTCCATGGAAGATTCACTATCCTCCAGATCATATACCCATGTTACAGGAGGAATTGACGGCCCTTTTGACCAAACAGGCTGTTGTCCCAGTGCCCCTTCTGGAACATCAAACAGGATTTTACTCCCACTTCTTTCTGGTGCCCAAACGAATTGGAGACCTCAGACTAATACTGGATCTAAGATAACTGAATCTTTACATTCAGTACAAACATTTTCGCATGATCACCCTACCTGCTATCATGCTGATCCTAAAACAGGGCGATTGACTTTGCACCCTAGACATGAAGGATGCCTATTTACATATCCCCATCCATCCTGCCCACTACAAATTTTTGCAATTCCACCTACTGGGACAAAATTACCAGTTTCAAACAGTCCCTTCCGGCCTCTCATCAGCCCTCAGAGTGTTCACAAAGTGCCTAGTGGTGGTGGCAGCAGTCTTCCGAAAAAAATGGCACATCATCTTTTCATATCCAGATGATCGGCTAATCAAAGCAGATTCCAAGGTAGCTCTGCTTGCCTCCCTAGATACTACCCTGAACATGTTTGCAGATCTGGGGATCACAGTAAATTGTCCAAAGTCAAGTCCAAATCCGACACAGTCTCTCCAATACATTGGGGCTGTCCTAGATACAATTACAGGCAGAGCTTACCTTCCGCCTGCCTGCAGGACACACACATATCTCTGGCGTCACACATACAGACTCAGAAAATAGTCACAGCCTGACAAATGCTGTGCCTTCTGGGTCTCATATCCGCTGCCATCCCTATGGTGGCATTCGCCTGTCTCCACATGAGGTCTGTCCAATGGACCCTCCAGAATCAGTGGTCCCATAAAACAGGACAGTTCAAAATCAAAATCAGGGTCACTCCCTCTCTGAAGTCTTCCCTAATGTGGTGGACAGTCAGAATCAATCTGAATCAAGGAATGCCTTTCCAGCCCCCGCCCCATGCAAACATTAACCACGGATGCTTCCCCACAGCGCTGGGGTGCATACTTCAGTCCTTATCAGACTCAAGGCCGGTGGCCTGCTTCTCCCCATCAGTCTCACATCAATCTCCTAAAGATGCAAGCAGTCCGTCCAGCCCTTCAGGCATTCCGGCCCTACCTCACCCCAGGCTCATTACTGATCCAATCAGACAACACTGCGGTAGTGTTCTACCTCAACAAACAAGAGGATACAAAATCTCACACCCTATGAAAGGAGACCCTTGCGGTTTGGCAAGAAGCCATCCGGCAACACTTGATGCTAACTGCTGTCCACTTACCGGGACATTGCAACCAGTTAGCCGACCGACCTGCTGAGTCACCAGTCCACAACTCACGAATGGACACTTCATGAGCAAGTGGTCCAAGAAATCTTCAACCTATGGGGCACTCCACAGCTGAATCTGTTTGCCTCCCCAGTGAATTACCATCTTCCCAGGTATTTTTTCATTATCCTGAACAAAAAGGGACGGTGTATAGATGCCCTGTCCCAACCATGGAAAAGACTCTTCTTATATTCTCCCACGCCCCTCTCCTACAATGGCCCCAAATGAAACTAGAACCAGCCACAGTGATACTCATACCCCCAATGCGGCCTCACCAGACATGGTTTCCCCCCCCACTCCTGCAGCTGTCAGTATGGGACCCCGTTCCGTTGCCAGTCAGACCGGACCTTTTGACTCAGAGTCTAGGGTCTCTCCTACATCCCAACCTGAAGGCTTTACACCTTCACGTTTGGCTCCTGAAGATGCTTTCATAACTAGACTACAAGTGTCCTCTCCTGTTGCTAGTATTCTCTTGGCCTCCCGTCAGCCAGCAAAAAGAGTAACATTCAATTCCAAATGGAAACTCTCTTCCATATGGTCAGCCTCTCGATCTTTGGACTATTACTGCTGTCCACTGGTGAAGGTTCTGGACTACCTGGCCTCATTACTTGAGTCCGGTTTAAGTTACTCTTCCATCAAAGTCCACTTGGCTGCCATCTCGGCTTTCCATGAACCTCTGGGTGGCAGATAGCTGTACCAAAATCATCTAGCGAAGATGTTTTTGAAAAGAATGTTACATACTAAACCTCCTATTGGAAGACCCACTGCTCCATGGGATCTCAATTTTATGATAGAAAAATTGACCCTTGATCCTTTTGAACCAGCAGCCACTTGTGATCTTCATTTTATATCATGGAAAACCTTATTTCTGGTGGCTGTCCCTTCCGCTTGATGTATTTCTAAGCTTCATGCCCTCATATGTAAGGAGTCTTACTTGATTTTCCACAAAGACTGGGTGGTCCTTCGTACCAACCCTTCCTTCCTAAAGTAGTCTCTGACCATACTTTAAATCAGTCCTTGGAGCTTCCAGTCTACTATCCTGACTACTCCAATCAGGGTAAACTTCTACTATATTCCTTAGATGTCCATTATATAGTACGCTACTATCCTAATCAGGCAAAATTGATTAGAAAAATGTCTTAACTGTTCGTCTCTTTTGCCCTAGGTCGCGACGGCCTCCCGGTTGCTAAACGTACTCTTTCATCCTGGTAGGCAAATTGTATTACATTTTGTTACAAAAAATACAACAAGCCTTTACCTGGACCTGTCCAAGCCCACTCTACTAGAGCTGTGGCCACCACTGCAGCTTGCTTTAAGGGAATATCCATTCCAGATATCTGCAATGCAGCTACCTGGTCCATGATTCATACATTTACAAGGCACTACAACCTAGATATTGCCTCACAACGTAGGGCAGCCTTCGGCCGTGTGGTCCTACAAGGTCTCCTACCATAACTGTCCTCCCACATGGGCTTTACTGCTTGGGATTCATCCCCAAAGTATTACCTACTGCAAGAGACCACTCCGTGGAAGATAGTACAGTTATGTAAAAACTTATCGTGACAGTAGATTTTGAGGAGTGTCTCTTGCAGTAGGTTTGTTCCCACCCTCCGTCCCCCTCCTTCTCTTAGAGAGCAAAATTCTGGTCAAATGACTTTGGGTTAGGACTCCTTTGGTACCTTGGCTTCCAATCGGTCCTCGCTTTGCGAGCTGAATCCGGTGGGGGAAGTGAGGATACCAGGGACTGACCACTCTTAATAGGAAACAGGAAGCTGATGTCATGTGTGGCCGGCCCCTGGTGAAAAACTGCTAGAAGAGCTGCCATGTGCCACAGCAACCTCTGCTGGATACCCAAAAGTATTACCTACTGCAAGAGACACTTCTCAAAGATCTACTGTTACGGTAAGTTTTTACATAACTGTACTTTCTAAGAGTGGTATATGGTGCACATCAACTCAACCGACCAGATCTGCCCTGGCAAGTGGCACACGGATCCCTGCTTCTAGCGTGCAAGATCTGACATCATGGGGTGGTACTGAGGAGGATACCACGTGGGTGGGTGGGAGGAACTTAACTTGAAGATGTTCCAGCTGGATTTAAAGGGAAAGGAAGACTGCCATGTGGATGTGCGCCTTATGCAACTGGAGCTACGGTTACAGTTGAATAACCCTCTTTTTCTCAGCAGCACCTCCTGATAAAGATTCCATAAAAATGACCTAATGGCTAAAAAGGTATAGGCTACTTCCATCCTGTTGTTAATGCAGGTAGGCAAGCCTATCTGTGTTACTCTGCACATATACCTACAGGCTCAGAGGAATACAGTTCTGCTACTGTGTTAGAGCTTGCATCCCAAAAGCAGCTTCACCTTGTACATACAGGGAAAGCTGCTCTCAAAGCTGCTAAATACTAGTTTCAAATGGCTGTTGATGTAAATGACACTGCACTTAGGATTCTTGCTGATTCAGTGTCTTCTAGAACATTTGCATGGCTTAGAACAACTGGAATGTCACAGTACATGCAAAGTCAGACCGCTTATTTCTGCACTGAGGTAAGTAGGGCAGGTTATAAAGACAGCAGCAGGGTCCAAGGAGGTGCTGGTGGTAGTAGACTTTAATATGCCAGACGTGGAGAAGAAGATCCCAGTCACAGAAAGTGCAAGGAACCATCTCCAGGTAGAAGCATGCCAGGAGGCTTTCATTACACAGTTGTGTCAGGTCTCTACAAGGGAGGGAACCTTGCTGGACCTGGTACTCCAAAACTGTGTGTGGGTACACAGTGAAGCAGTCCAGGATCTGCTTGGGTTGAATGACCACAGGATGGTGTAGATGGTAGTTCTCTTGGAAGCTAACAAGGGAGGGGCCAAGCTAAGGTATTGGACTTTAGAAAAGCAGATTTTATTAGGATGTGAGAACTGTTAGTGGATAGTATGAGGGGACTAGCAGAGACTGAGGAAGTCAAGGGGAAATGCGAACATACGAAATTTGCCAGCAGATAAAGGCCTAGAGGTCTATCAAGTCTGCTCGAATGTGCAGCTAGCACCCCTTATTCTGCAGCTGCCCCTCCCTTCCACCCTTCCCCTTCATTAACCCTCCCTTGTCCTGTCCCATCCTCGTTTGAAGCAGTCCACTGTTCTACTGCATACCACTTCAGCAGGAAACGCATTCCACCCAGCCACCACCCTCTCTGTAAAAAAGTGTCTCCTAATTTCTCTCCTGAACCTTCCTCGCTCCAGTCTCATATCATGGCCCCTGGTGGCCCTCCCTTCCCTTACTTTGAACAGCCCCCTGTACCCGTCTTGTGTATTCCTTTCATGTATTTAAAGGTTTCAATCATGTCACCCCTGTCTCTCCTCTCCTCCAGTGAGTACATGTTCAACTCCTTCAACCTCCTCTCGTATGATAAGTCCCCCAGCCCCTTGATCATCTTTGTCGCTCTGCACTGCACCCCCTCCAGTAACTTAATGTCCCTCTTCAGATACGGATGCCAGTACTGCACACAGTACTCCAGGTGTGGTCTAACTAATGACCTATCCAGTGGCAGAATCACCTCCTCCCTCCTCGAGGATATACCCCTTGCAATACAACCCAGCATTTTGTTGGCCTTTGCAGCTGCCTTCCTACATTGTGCCAAGTTGTTCGTTGACCCTGTAATGAGCACACCCAGATCCTTCTCCTCCTCTGTCTGGGCTAGCTGCAGTCCCCCTAGCTGGTAACTCCTCCTTGGGTTCTTCATCCCAAAATGCAGCACCTGCACTTTTGGCATTAAAGCCCAGTTGCCAGGTGTCTGACCAGGTTTCAAGCTTTGCCAGATCATCCTGCAACCCTGCCATCCCCTAGGTCATCCACCACGCTACCTTGGTATCATCAGCAAACAGACTGATCTTGCTCTTGATGTCCCATGATATGTCTGCAATGAATATCCCAAACAACACTGGTCCCAACACCGAGCCCTGTGGAACACCGCCCGTCACTGCCCTTGGGTGTGAGAGCTCCCACCCACCACCACCCTCTGTTGTCTTCCTGCAGCCAGTTCTCTACCCATCTCACCAGCTTTGCACCCGCCCCTGTGCCTCCTAACTTCCTTCCCAGCCTCATGGCACTGAGCTCTAATGCCTTACTGAAGTTCAGATACAGGGACATCCACTGCATGGCCCCTGTCCAGCTGCCTAGTTACCCAGTCATAGAACTCGACCAGGTTGGTTTGGCAAGATCTGCCACATATGAAGCCATGCTGTCTGTTGTCCTGTAGTCCTTGGCCTCTAGGAGGGCCACCAGCCTCTCCTTCAGGATAGTCTCCATTAGCTTACCCACGATGGATGTGAGGCTCACTGGTCTGTAGTTTCCCGGTTCATCCTTGGGGCCACTCTTGTGGAGGGCACCACATGAGCCATCCTCCAGTCCTGAGGTACACACCCCGAATGTAGTGAGGCATTAAATAGGTCTGCCAAAGGTCCTTCAAGGACCTCTGCCAGCTCCTTCAGTACCCTGGGGTGGATGCCATCTGGGCCTGGCGCCTTGTCCACCCTCAGTGCCTTCAAACCCTCTCGAACTCTGCTCTCCATGATTTCCCCATCTGTCACCACCTCCCACCCTGCTTCTGCCATTTCTCCCACCTTGGGTGTCACCCCCCTCCTCTCTTTAGTAAATACTGAGCAGAAGTACTCATTTAGTGCTTCCACCTTAGCGTACCCTGCTTCCACCCAACCCCCCTCTTCCTAATCTTACTATGTGGTCCTTACAGCTCCTTTTCTCCCTGATGTACTTAAAAAGTCCTTCTCCCCTTCTTAATGCCTTGTGCCAGCCTGAGTTCGTGGATGCTTTGGCTCCTCTACGCCCTTTGTCACCTCCTCTCGATTCTGTCAGTACTCCTCCCTGTCCTCCTCCCTGTTTTCTTGTACTTCCTAAAGGCAGCTCTTTTACTCCTTACCTTTCCATGACCTCCTTGCTCAACCAGATCAGTTTCTTAGCCCTAGCTTTCTTGCTCTGGGCTTTGCAGCAGTTTTGGTTGCCTCCACTATCCCCAGCTTTATGAGCTCCCACCTCTGGTTAGTGTCCATACTAGATTGAATTCTGCCAGGTACCCTTTACCACTTCCCCATCCTCCCAAAGTCGGCCCTCCTGAAGTCCAGCACTATTGTGCCAGATTCCACCCTTCCTTGCCCATATCCAATGTGAGCTATACTGAGTGGTGGTCACTCCTGACAGCGGTTCCTCCACTGTAAGTTCTCTCTCACAAAGTCCCCATTTGCCAGCGCAAGGTCAAGGGTATTCCCTAACCTGGTTGGTTCACTGACCATTTGCAGCAGGAAGCTGTCCTGAAGGCATCCAGCAGTACCTGCTCCCTTCTGTTCCTGGTTGTTGGGGTGCTCCAGTCCACTCCTGGCATGTTGAAGTCCCCACAATCACCACACTACCCTTCTCACAGGTCCTCCTGATCTGTCCCGCTAGTTCCTGTCAGCTCCTCCGCCTGAGATGGTGGCCTGTACACCACTCCCATTCTAAGAATCCTATTCTTGAAATCCTGGATTTGCATCCAAAGTGACTCCATACTACCTCCTCCCTTCCTCCCTTACACACTTCAGTCCTTCCTTCATATAGTGCCCCCCCTCCTTTCCCAATCACCCTGTCCCTCGAAATAACCTGTACCCTGGTACAGACAGGTCCCAGTCATTGTATTGGTGGCCCATGTTTCCGTGAATGGCTGCAATGTCCACTCTCCTCTGCCATGAGAACCTGTAACTCTGCAGTTTTCCTCCCAAGGCTCCTAGCATTAAGGGTAACCACCTTCCACCCTCTCCCCCATCCTGCCCTCCTTTCCTAGCATCACCAACAGTACTTGCCATTTGTCCTTTGTCACTGTTATGGGGGGTAAGCTCATATGGTTTCCCAACCTGTGGTCTCTGCATATCTCTTCCCCAACTGCCACCCCCCCCACTCCTAGTTTAAATTCCCAACTTCCTCTATGTACTCCTTCATCCTCTGTTTCAACACTTTCTTTCCCTCCTCACTCAAGTGTAGTCTGTCCTTGGCATAGAGACTACTGTCCTCCCAGGAAATGGGAAGCATTCAAGAAAAGTGTTGCAGAAGCTGCGGCCTTTTGCATTGGGAAGGTAATTAAGGTGAAGAGGGCCACTGTGCTTCACACCAGAGGTGAAGAAAGCAAGCAGTGAGAGGGAAAACAGATAGTGGATGACAGAGAGCCATACCTGAGGGCAGCAAGGGACATTAGCAAGGTGGTCAAAAATGCAAAGGCCAGTGCAGAGTAGTGAATAACTGACGGGGCAAAGCTGGAGAACAAGGCGTTCATTGAATACATTTGGGAGAAATGCAGAGTTAAGGGATGGTATATTAGGGCTAAATATGGGGGGAGGGATGGGAGGAAGGTATCGTAAAAGATTATATCATGGAGTATGTCCAGAAAACAGACATTATGAATCCAGTACAGCATGGATTTACTGCTGGGAGATCTTGCCAGAGTAATCTTCTGGAGTTTTATGGAAGGGTCAGTAGGGGCCATAGGGGAGGGGCAGCCTCTAGATGTGGTGTACCTGGACTTTTCAAAGGCCTCCGATAAGGTGCCGCACAGGGAACTGATTGATGCATTAATAGCACATGGTTTAGATGGGAAAATAACTAAATGAGTAGAAGCATGGCTTAAATTCAGAACATAATCTCTTAGTGTAAATGGGACTAACGCTGCTTGGGCTGAGGTGACTAGTGGGGTGCCCCAGGGATTTGTGTTGGGGCCCTAATTATTTAATATATATATTGCCTCAATGTGTGTCAGCTGTGGAGTTTGGGTATCTAAGTTTGTTGATGACACCAGGTTATGGTATCCCGTGAATAACCAGGAAGATGCTAAAAGACTTCAGGAAGCACTAAATGCATTGGAAACGTGGGCATTGGATAACAAATTTCTTTTCAGTGTGGATGAATGTTGTGTTATGCACTTCGGGAGATTAAACAAACACTGGTCTTATACACTTGGAGGACAAATACTGAACATGGTGGAGCAACAGAGTGACCTGGGCATTATGGTTACAAATGATTCATCATTCAAAACACACTGTAACTCGGTTATTAAAAAATTAAGCAGTATACTACACTGCATTAATAAGCACATTACATCAAGAAGTAAGGAGGTCTTGCTACCACTTTACACATCCTTGGTGAGACCGCACCTGGACTACTGCACACAGTTTTGGTCACCAAGTGGAAGAACAGAGATCTGGAAAAAGTCCAGCGGAGACCAACCCAACATATACAGGAGGCAAAAGGGCAAGATTATCAAAGGAGGCTGAATACCTTGGGCTTATATTCCCTGGAGTTGAGACAGTTAAGAGGGGATATGTGCTTGATTTATAAATCACTTACTGACCCAGATCTACGGGAGCTTCTGGGATTGAGATTTAGGGAATCATTGTGCAATGCTAGGGCACATCCTCTACAGTTGATAGTGGACTGTCCCAAAACAAATAAAAGGAAATCCTGGCTCACCCTAAGGGTAACTAACGTCTGGAATAAACTACCTTTAGAAGTAGTAGCCAGTGATAGTATGAATATCTTTAAGAACAGATTGGATAATTTCCTTATCGCACATAAGATTCAGGGGGTATTGGTAAACTGGTGAAGAGGTATGGCTGTGGCATGTTTCCAAGCTTCGGGAACAGAGGCAAGGGAGAAGGAGATGTTTAGAAGGGAGGTGACAAGTAGGTTGATGGCAGGGGCAGATAGAGGAGTTTAGGGTTGAGCCCATCAGGGCTCGTGTGCATGAGACTGTTGAGAGCTAGGATGGCTTTGAGGGTGTCTGCTGCTGAGATAGTAGAGAAGGATAAGGGAGAGGATGAGGTGGGGAGGAAGGGAGGAGAGAGGGGACGAGGCTCAGGAGGAGAAGAAAACATTGAATTCAGAGGGAATTTGGGGGGGGGGTCAGAGATGGTGATGTCTCTCACCTTGAGGACCAGGGCAGAGAACTGGTGGAGGATGAGGTGGAGTTCTTGGACATGATGGGTCTAACCCCAAGTAAGAGGTTGTTCCTTCCGATGTATAAACCCCTTAAGAAGGTAACTTGTAAACTGTTGAAGACTCCAGCCTCCACCCCTGGCATTGACCAGCTCGATAAGCAAGATGCTGAGTACCTCTATTCCCATCCTGACCATGATGGAGTCATGCAGACTGCAGCCTGCAGTAAGGCTAAGGTTCCCCTCTCTACCCAGCTCCCAGACAAAGACTCCAGAACCTGGATAATATAGGGAAGAAGGTTTATACTTCTGTCTCCCTGCTCCTTGTGACAGGATTCAATAAGGCCCTGCCCCCTTTGTTATGCAGAAAGAGTTTAAATGCAAGGGTCTGTTCTATCCTCTTTTCTGTCTCGTCTGTCTGGTTGCGCAACCAAATTTTCTCGTGAGACCTAGGAACTGATCACTCTGATGGTTTTGCAAATCTCCACCTCTCACTATCTCTCTACCTTCCCTTGCTGTTTCTGTCTTTTCTTCCCCCTTACAGATCTGCAGGTATAAAAATATATGCAAGTCTTTATGTGAAAGTGTCACTGATACTGGGACCCCTTTGTTTAAAACTGTATATAGTTATACTGTTGAAATGATTTTAACGCTATTTAGAACTCAAGGGGTTAACCTGGGATGCAGTTTTTAAGCCTTTCTAGAGTTGTCAGTAATAGGTCAGTTCTGTGATACCATGTACTGTTTTGCTGCACCTGCAGGGAACGAAACTGGCAAGAACATTCTGCAAACTTACAAGAACATTCAAACAACATGAAGTCTTGCTGTATTCTGACAATTGCGGTTAGCCCCAGCCTTTAAACTGCCCCGGAGAACATAGGGTTAACTCTTCTATGCATGGCATAGAATGTTCATCTCGAGCTTGGTTGAAGCCTCTGCCTGTTGTTATTCAAACTGCAACTGCTAGATTCTTTACTCCGCCTCACTAAACAGTCGCTCCGGAGATTTCTGCTGCTGTTTGGTTCAAAGTCGGTTAAAGTGTCGGTTTTTCTACCGAAATTGTTGTTTCCGCATAGTCGGTTCAAGTCTCTGTCTGTGGTACCGTGAGTACTAGATAGGTTTTGTTCTATTTTCTGTGTGGAACTTGTAAAAGTGTGGGTCGGTTCGGCTGAACCGATCATTTTGAGGTAAAATTTGTACTTTAGTGTGTGGTTACCGGTCCGTATCGGTTCTAATAAAACTGGGTTTTAGTACGTTTTTTTCCAAGACCCGTGACACGGTCAGGAACCGATAGGGGAGTCTTGCCTGGCAGTTGCCGAAAAAAGGGTAAGTTTGGTTAGGTTGGCCATGTTTGAGAAACCCAAGAAAAAAAATGGGCCCACTGGGTTTCAACACTGCAGTGTGTGTGGGGAGGTCTTCGCTAAGGCTGATCCCCACACCACCTGTATTTATTGTCTGGGGTTTGGCCACCTCGATTCAGACTGCCAAATTTGCAACAATTTTCCCAAATCTACCCTGGAAAAGAGATTAGGTATACTGAGGGAAAGGGGGGCCGAGAAGTCCGCTGATCCGGATGGCCAGCCCAGTTCGGTTCCGACCGAACTAGGGTGCCCTCTGACCAGGCGTGCTACTGCCGAACGGGAGGCGATTCCCAAGGAATCGGTTCTGACAAAAGAAAAGAAAAGACAAGTCGACTGGTTCGGATCCAGAATCTCATACTCCAGCCGCCGATGAAATAGCCAAAGCGATTCATATTGTGGAATCGCTTCGATTGGTTCCAACAGATCCAGCACCTTTTGGCAGGGGCTCGGTTTGGTCGGTTCCCCCAGTTCCAGTTTATACCCTGGAAGAATTTTATGAACTGGAGTTTGAGGAGGAAGGAGAGTTGGAAGATGATTATGGTGATGGTGAAAGTCTGGATGTGCCTATTGACCCGGACATCTCCCCAGACAGACCTTCAGGTGTTTCTCCTCCTAGGCTTTCTGAGTCCCCTTCACACTTAATGTTTTACAGAAAGGTGGCTGGTACTTTCCAGCTTCCTGTGGAGGAGGCAGCAGAGGATCAGGAAGAGCCTGACTATGTAGAGATGATGGACATCCCAGAGTCCAGGAGACTGTCTATTCCCCTCCACAAATCTTTTGGGAAACAGACACAAAAAATTCTTAAGTCTCACCAATTCCATACCTCCTGTGGACAGAAGAATGGACAAGAGGTATACTCCTTCAGGCTCAGATACAGAGTTCCTTTATTAGCAATGCAGCCATGTTGGGGTTGTACAGGCTGCTGCCTGTGATAAGGCAAGCATTCCCTTGGCATCACCCCCCCCCAGTCAAGGACTCCAGGAAGATTGATGCCATGGCAAAGAAGCAGTACATGGCATCATCCTTGGGACTCAGGCAGGCTAATTATATGGCCTATGCAACCAGGTACCAGAAGTCCAGGTGGGACACTGTACTGGCACTGGCTAAACAGGCTGCCCCCCAGCTTGCCAAGGAGCTGGAGAAGGTGGCTGCAGATGGGACTGAGGCATCGAAAGTTCAGTTTCATGCTGCTGTAGACTCCAGTGATGTATCATCAAGAGTCATGGCTACGTCTGTGGCTCTTCTGAGGATGGCTTGGCTCAGATGTACTAGCCTCTCACAGGATACCCAGGCTAAAGCCATGGATTTTCCTGTAGTGGGTACTTCTCTGTTTGGGGAGCAGACAGGGAATTACATGAAGAAAATGGATGAATACAGGACCACTTACAGGAGTGCTCAGGCCAAGGAAAGGCAAGCAACTCCTCAAAGGCAGCAGTCCAGGGGCAGGGGCAGGCCTTTCCAAAGGCCTTTTACCAAGCACAGGCCTCTTACGTCCTTTCACAGAGGGGGTTCTTCAGAGGAGAGGCAGAAGGGGATGAGCAGGCCTGCATCTACCCCTCAGCCTAGCCCCTGCCAAGCAGACACCCTGATGGGTCTGCCCGGTCGATTCTCCTATCCCAGTAGGGGGCAGGCTGGCTTACTTTGTCCAGAACTGGATGTCTCTTACATCAGACAAGTGGGTCCTGGAAGTAGTAAGCCAGGGTCTGGTTCTCAGCTTCAAAAAATTTCCCAAGCTGAGAGCCAGATCTTTTCCACCTGCAAATCTCTCATAAACCCTTGCCCTAGAGGCAGAGGTTTCTTCTCTCCTAGCTCTACAAGCTATAGAGAGAGTACCTACCCTACACTGGGGCAGAGGATTGTACTCCAGGTACTTCCTAACCCCCCAAAAGACAGGAGAGTGGCGACCCATCCTGGACCTAAGATACCTGAACAAATATCTTTTAAAGCCAAAGTTCAAGATGGTAACTCTGGGAATTATCCTTCCCTCTCTAAGGCCAGGGGACTGGCTAGCCTCCTGGACCTCAAAGATGCCTATTTTCACATTCCCATCAGGTGCTCCCACAGAACCTCAGGTTCAAGTTGCCCTCAGGACACTATCAGTTCAGAGCAATGCCTTTGGCCTAACATCAGCCCCAAGGGTCTTCACAGTGCCTGGCAGTAGTTGTTGCCTTCCTAAGAAGACAAAGATTTCCATTTTTCCATATTTGGACGACTGGCTCATAGTGGCCAGTCCCCAGGACCAAGTCAAGTCACACCTGCAAGTGACCCAGCAAGTGCTCACTTTTAGGATTTCATCTCAACCTACCAAAGTCAGTTTCATGAACCAGTGCAGCTCCTCACCTTCATAGGGGCAGAGTTGGATATGGTAAAAGCAAGAGCCTTCCTTCCCCTGGAAAGAGCAAGGGCCCTCATGGAACTGGCCTCTTCATTCAGCCTTCAGGTGTCTCGACCAGCAAGGCATTTCCTTCAGCTACTGGGCCACATGGCAGCTTCTACAGCAGTGGTCCAAGGCACAAGATTCCAAATGAGGGACATTCAGTTCCACTTAAGAGCTTTTTGGTCCCAAAGAAAGGATTCCCTTACCAAACTAATTCCAGTGACTCGAACTATGATCCAAGCCCTGCAATGGTGGCAGGATCAGGACAGTTTGAGGCAAGGGGGTTCCATTTGTCACGCAGTCTCATTCAGTGGTCCTCACCATAGATGCTTCCCTGCTGGGCTGGGGAGCCCATTTGGGGGGAACTTACCACCCAGGGACTGTGGTTGCCTCAGGAATCTCTTCCACACATCAATTTCTTGGAACTCAGAGCAGTATTTCTGGCACTGCAAGCTTTTTCCAAATCAGTACGGAACAAGGTAGTTCAGGTCAGAACAGACACCACCACCACCATGTGGTACATCAACAAGCAAGGAGGCACTCGGTCTACAGCCTTGTGCACAGAAGCAATGAAGTTGTGGTCCCTTGCCTATTCCCTCTCAGACCTCTCTGATAGCAGTTCACCTTCCAGGGAAGGACAATGTTCTAGCAGTTGCACTGAGCAGAATATCCCAGGGCCATCACGAATGGGTCCTAGATCCTCTTGTGTTGAAGGTGATTTTCTCAAGATGGGGCACTCCAGAGATAGATCTTTTTGCAGCCCCAGACAGTCACCAACTTCCTCTTTTTTGTTGCAGACCCCCAGTCTTGGGCTCGGTCCCCCTGGTTGCTCTGATTCTGAACTGGGAAGGGAAATTTCTGTATGCTTTTCCCCCCTTCCCTCTCCTGTTCAAAGTGTTAGTCAAGATAAGGTCACAACCATGCAAAGTGATTCTGATTGCTCCAGACTGGGCCAGGCAGTCATGGTATCCCTGTTGCTGTCCCTAGCAGTCCATCTTCCCTGTCTCTTCCCAAGAATTACAACCTGTTAACATCCTCTTAGGGAGGATTTGGTACCGAATCTTCAGTCTCTCAATCTCAAGGCTTGGCTCTTGAAGAGTTAGAGTTTGCAGATCTGCATCTTTCCCAAGGGGTTCTGGATATCCTTAAGGCATCTCGAAAGCCCTCTACCAGAAAGACTTACAACTCCAAATGGAAAAGATTAAGCATTTGGTGTTCTAAGAATATTTCTCCAGACTCTGCTGAATTGCCTACGGTTCTGGATTATATGGTCCATCTCAATGGCCTAGGTCTCAGACCAGCTACTCTCAAGGTACACTTGGCAGCTGTTTCTGCTTTCCTGTCAGTGGGCAAGTCTTCCTCACTGTCATCCAACCCTGTATTCTATAAGTTTTTCAAGGGATTGCTGCACACCAATCCCCCCTTTGGGGATCCTACTCCTGCTTGGGATCTTAATGTTTGCATTGCTCAGCTTATGCAACCCCCTTTTGAGCCTTTGTCCTCAGCAGAGCTTAAGTACTTGACTTGGAAAACTGTTTTTTTGGTAGCCATTACTTCTGCTAGACGTATCAGTGAATTGCAAGCCCTGTCAGTGGAACCTGATTTCATCTCTTTTCACAGAGATAACGTGGTCCTTAGAACTAACAGAAAGTTCTTGCCTAAAGTAGTTTCAGATTTCCACCTGAATCAGTCTATATCTCTCCCTGTTTTCTTCACTGATCATCCTTCCTCGGGAGAGAGGAGGCTACACAGTTTGGATGTTAAAAGAGCCCTTAGCTACTACATAGAGCATACCAGGGGTCACAGGTTTGACTCCCTCCAGTTGTTGCTCACTTATGGAGAAGTTGGGAAGGGCAAACCTGCCACCAAGAGATCTATTGCCAGATTGATTGTTTCTTGTATACAATTCTATGAAATACTGGGTAAAACTCCACCCTCAGGCCTGAGGGCTCATTCCACAAGAGGTATAGCAGCTTCCCTGGCTGCTGCCAGGGATATCCCTCTTTTAGAAATTTGTCAAGCAGCCACCTGGAAAACAGTCCATACTTTTACCAAGCATTACTCTCTGGATATCCAGGCTAGGAGTGATGCTCGGTTTGGCACAGCAGTACTTTAGAGCCTATTCTCAAAGTAGGTTCTGTCCCTCTTCCATGGAGGTACTGCTTGGTAGTCTGCAATTGTCAGAATACAGCAAGACTTCATGTTGTTTGAAGAAAAAATTACCTTAGTAATTATGTTTCTTCTAGTGGAGTCTTGCTGTATTCTGACCCGCCTCCCCTCTCAGAACATAGATTTTTGGGATGTAGGTGGGCAGGAACAGTGTTGGCACCCTAGATGTACCACCTTTTTACACCCTCTCTTCTTTTTGGGTGGAATGTCATTTCATTTGATTGTTTTTTTGTTTTTGGGTTTCCTGACTTGAGTCTTCCTTTGAGAACCCAAAACAGAATTTTTCTGCCAGTTGGCTAGTTAAAAATTTTACAGTTTCCACACAGAACACCTAGTGAGTTTTGCTCATAAAGATCTGACCATTGCAGTTGGAATAACAATAGGCAGAGGCTTCAACGAAGCTCGAGATGAACATTCTATGCCATGCATAGAAAAGTTAATCCTATATTTTCCGGGGCAGTTTAAAGGCTGGGGCTAACTGCAATTGTCAGAATACAGCAAGACTCCACTAGACGAAACATAATTACTAAGGTGAGTAATTTTTTCTTCTGAGAGAAGCAGGCTCCCTTAATGAGTTCCCAGACAAAAACTTATAAAAAGAGCAGCAGCAATGCTTCTGCTAGAGAGAGAGAGAGAGAGAGAGAGAGACCAAGACTGAAACTTGGAATTAGAGATATCTTCAGATGAAGGACTTTGTTTTCTGTGTTTATACGGCCTCTGTAAATAGTTATACTGAGCAATTTTTTATTTATTTTGCAGTTATTGAGAAAAATAAAACATTATTTTCAAATTTTGAAACTGCTTCTGGTTTTCCTATGCTTCCTGATCTGCACCTCGACAACAGATGGTGTAAGTCCAAGTGGGCTATATACTGTGCATACTCCAGGAGTTTTGTGTGTGGGTACTAGACCTGGTACCAGGAAAGCATAGAAGAAAGGTGCAGATTCTGCAGCAGCAAGTCCAGGAGTGATTACCAGAAGAGTGGCAGCCAAACTGAAACTGTACAGCCAGCACCAGTCATGAAAAAAATATTTGTTCAGTATAATGATTTACAAAGGCAGTACAATCACAGAAAACAGTCCTTTATCTGAGGATATCTCTAATTTCAAGTTTCAGTATTGCTCTCTCTCTCTCTCTCTCTGTCTGTCTAGCAGAAACATTGCTGCTCTTTTTATAAGTCTTTGTCTGGGAACTCGTTAAGAGAGGCTGCTTCTCACAGAATGTTCTTGTAAATTTACAGAATGTTCTTGTCAGTTTCATTCCTTGCAAAGACAAGTTTATTTAAAAAGACGCCCAATCCCGAAGGCTCTGGGCGCCGCACAAAACTTTACAGCATTTCATACCGCAGAAATATATAGATTAAAATTAATACATTCAGATAATCAGCATTACACCCCAAAAGCTTGCAGAAATAGGAAAGTCTTCAGGCGAGTCTTAAAGGCAGTTATAGTGGGAGCCTCCCTAACTACAGTTGGTAAGGAGTTCCAGAGAGCGGGATCGGCAACACTAAAAGCTCGGTCGCCTGCAGATTTTAATCTCGCTCTTGGAACAGTTAGGAGGCCGCCACTAGAAGAGCGGAGATTACTGGTAGAGGAGGAAGGTACCAGGAGAACTGACAGGTAACCAGGGCCCTGCCCGTGTAGGGCCTTATAGGTGAGAAAATCCACCTTGAAGAGTACTCTCCATCTGACAGGCAGCCAGTGCAATTCGCGCGAAAGAGGTGTAATATGACAAAATTTACTTTGCCCGGTCAAAAGCCTGGCAGCAGCGTTTTGCACTAGCTGCAGTCTACGAAGAGAACCCCCAGAGACCTCGAGATAGAGGGCATTATAGTAGTCAAGCCTAGAAGTGACTAAGGCATGTATCAGGGTAGGGAGGTCCAGAGATGGAACAACGGGCTTAATCCTGGCAATGTTTCTAAGATGGAAAAAACAGGAACGAACCACAGAAGATATTTGAACCTCCATGGACAGGTTCCTGTCAAGAATCACACCAAGGTTTCGCACCCAAGGGGAGGCCATCAATGATGCAGCTCCCAGCACAAGTCCAGTTGCAGAGTCAGAGGCCATCCCATCACGAACTCTGTTCGACTCCACTACCAGTACCTCAGTCTTGTCAGGGTTCATTCGTAGCCAGCTGGAGGCCATCCAGTCATTAATCTCAGCCAGACAGATATTTAACACATCCACTGCGTTTGATGTTCCTGGGGCAAAGGATAAGTATAGCTGAGTGTCATCAGCATAGCAATGAAAACTCAGACCATACTTCCTAATACCAGGCAGTATATATATCATGCACAACATTGGGGCCAATGCCAACCCTGGGGATCCACAAAAGGAGGCAGGGTGTAGATGAGAAATTTCCCATCACAGCCCGTTGCCTCCTATTGGTGAGAAAGGACTCAAACCACTTGATGACAATACCGGTGAGTCCACATAGCTCCCTCAGGTGGAGAAGCAACACACAATGGCCCACAGTATCAAATGCTGAAGAGAGATCGAGGAGAACAAGAATTGTCCTGTCCCCTCGGTCTCTAGCCCTGAGGAGGTCATTCTGTACCCGAACTAACGCAGTTTCAGTGCTATGTCTGGCCGAAAAGCCGTCTGGAAGGGATCGTACAACTTGTGAGTCATGAGATGTTCCTCCAACTGAAGCGATACCACCTTCTCAACAATCTTCTCCAAAAATGGGAGATTGGAGATGGGACGGTAATTTTCCCTGATCTCCGGGTCCAAAGAAGATTTCTTTAAAAGGGGTCTTACCAGAGCCTCCTTCAAGGCATCTGGAAAGACACCCTGACTCAAGGAGCACCGACAATCAGGGCAAACACCAGGCCAACAGAGTCAATGCATCTCATTAAGAAACGCGTTGGCACTGGGTCCAGTTCACAAAAGGTATGCTTCAGATTGACTGGCACCTCAATAACCTCACGAACCTGCACTGGCCTAAACTCTCCCCAACTAGGCGGAGTGCACTCAGAACACAACTGGCGACCACTGTCAGCAATGGTATTGCTGGCTGAAGAAACCTCCCTTCGGATCAAAGACACCCTGTCCGAGAAAAACGAGCAAAATCCTCACAATCCTCATTTGAGGAAACTCTTCCGGGCTGGAGACAGACAGGATGAAGAAGTCTATCAACAGTCCGGAAGAGTGAGGCTGGTCGGTTTCTCCCGGCAGCAATCTCCCGAGACAAAAATATTGTCTTCTTTCAGTTGATTGCCTCCTGATATGTGCAATAATGCGCACGCAGGACCAGTTTGTCCATCTCCAGACGGGACTTCCTCCAGCGGCGCTCTAATCTCCGACCCATCTTCTTCATTTCCCTAAGATCTCCATCATACCAAGGAGACCTCAGGTACGAAGTTCTGGGTCGTACACGGATAGGTGCGAGGGAGGTGGAACAAAACAGTACATGGTGTCCCAGAACTGACCTTTGCTGACAATTCTGCAGAGGCTTAAAAACTGCATCTCAGGTTAACCCCTTGATTTCCAAATAGCTTTGCAATCATTTCAACAGTGTAACTATATACAGTTTTAAACAAAGGAATCCCAGTACTTGGTGACATTTCCACATAGAGATTCACATACATTTTTATACCTGCAGATATTCAAAGGGGAAGAAAAGAGAAATAGCAAGGGAAGGCAGAGAGATAGCGAGAGGCAGAGAATTGTGAAACCATTGGAGTGATCAGTTCCTAGGTCTCACGAGAAAATTTGGTTGCACAACCAGACAGACAAGAGACAGAAAACAAGATGATAGAACCAGACCTTTGCATTTAAACTCTTTCTGCATAACAAATGGGGCAGGGCCTCATTCAACCCTGTCACACTACTGAGGCAGGTGACCTATATGACTTAAACTGCCCAGTACCAGAGAGCTGTCTGGAGCTCTAGCCTGGCCATGAGTGACAAAGCTTATGAGGATCTGGCACAGGATTTAGCAGATACTGCAAAATCAGCCCTGGACGCGGCTAAGTACCAGCTTCATGTGGCATTAGATACCAGTGACACTGCCTCCCCGCTCGCAAAACCACTCCACCCTTGACTGGATTGCCACAAATCGAGTTGACCAAATTCTCCAGGCATGTACCATGGATGACTCAAAAAGCGACCATTCCCCCCACTTATATCATACTGTCCACAAAATCTAGTAGCCCTCCTCCCAGACTTCTGTCTTTTGGGAGGTTCAGTAGCCATGATCAGGACTTGGTTCTTAGGGAAGCAAGGTCCATACGTTGGTCTGACCTCTATCAGTACAACAGTGTTTCTTTAGCTGTTTCATTCTTCATGGACACCCTTCGTATATTGCAGCATAAGCTTTTCCCCTCCACTACCAGAAGAGTTAGGGATAGATGCGCCTGCTGGGTGTCCAAGGAGCTACTTGCAAAAATGAAGGAAAGAGACATAACATGGAAGGCCCTACAAGGTGTCTCCTTCCCCTCAATTAAAGAATGTCTACAGACAGCTACGTAACTCCTGTAAGCAGACTGCCAGAGCACTTAAACGCAAATATTACATCAACCAGCAAAACAGTGCCCGCGGTAACCCTCGTAGTTTCTGGGCCTCCATTGGGTCCCTCCTAAATCCCAAATCCAACAAGCAAATTACAGAGCTTGCATTAGCCTCGGGTCTCATTTCTGACCCTGTAACAATAGCTAATATTTTCAATACTGTGTTCACAGACCTTACCCCCAACCTAAGCAAGCTGCCTCCCTCTCACCAGGATAACCTTCTCCGCTACTCCCAGTCATCAGCTAACAGCAACTCTTCCCCCCTTGTTCTATTTTAGGGCCTTTGGTCACAGTGCTACCATCAAACTATTGAAGACACTCCCCGCCTGAAGTATCCCTGGAAGCAATGGGCTTTACCCAACATTCCTGAAACTCATCTCTCTTGCCGTTGTCAAACCCCTGACTTTTATAACCTCACCCTCTCATCGTCTACAGTGCCTAACTCATGCAAGCATGCACATATGGTACCTATCTTCAAAGGTGGAGACCCCCTCACCCCTGAAAACTACGGACCCATCTCCTACCTCCCTCACCTCAGCACATTATTGGAAAAAATTATCCAGTACCAGCTCTCAGAGCATCTGGAAAAATAAAACCTTTTGTGTCCAATCCAACATGGTTTCCACAAACATAGCACCTCTTCCACTCTCGCCATTTTCTCTGACCATGTCCTGAGAAATATGGATATAGGCAAGGCCACTGATGCAGTATTTGTTGTCTTATCAAAAGCCTTTGACTTGGTTCACCATCGCCTTCTCCACTCCACCTTGCACCACTTTGGTTGTTCCCCTGACACTGCTGCATGGTTCTGCAGCTATCTATCAAATAGGTCCCAATCTGTTCTCATAGGAAATGCGCCCTGTGCCTCCCTACCTACACACACTGGAGTGTCATAGGGCTCCATACTTGGTCCTTTACTTTTCTCTATGTTCATAAACTCTCTCCATGCCGAAAGCATCCACTGCAAGGCTCTCCTCTACGCTGATCATTTGGTACTGTATCACAACGACAGATCCCTTGAATCAATCTTGTCCACCCTTACAGTGAATTACAGTACCACCCATGGCTGGTTTATCTCCAGGAAACTGGTCGTTAATGAAAAAAAAAAAACAAACAAAGCCATGCTATTTGGCTCAAAACCTTTTCTAGCCAAGGTCACCAAATCTAACTCATCCCTACTTGTACACTCCCCAGCAGGCCCCCCTCTTGACACAGTCTCCTTTTTCAAATGCCTAGGTGTGACTATAGATCCTTCCCTGACTTTCAGTGAACACATATCAAATATGGTAATTAAAATATACCAAAAACTATGTGCAGCTTACAGAACTAAACTATTTCTGTCTCCAGATGCCCGCCTCGCCACAGCGCAAGGAAACCTTCTGCTGCTCCCCTGTCTGCTCCTTCGCCACCTCCTCCTCACTTCACTCTTGCCTCAATACAACCTACAACTCCATCTGCCGCTTCGTTTTCCAGGAACACGACTCATCACTGCACACTTTACAAAACCCTCGGGTGGCCCAATCTTCAGGGATGTTTTGACTATGCCATGGGCAGCCTTATTGACAAATGTCTCAGAGAACACTGGCTGTCCCCTTTCTCCTCGCTGCTCATAGATAGGGTGGTCCCTAGAAGCCTTAGGGCTTCCTCCATTCTCCCTCTGGAAGGCCCATGCTCCCATACTGTCATGGGTAGTAAAGCCTTCTCTGTATCTGCCCCCTCGTCTGGAACAGGCTCCCACTATCAATCCGCTCTTCCCCCTCCCAGTCCCTTAAAAACAACCTACAAGCCTGGCTCCTGGCTGAATCCTACAACTGTTCCCTAGACAGTGCTTCGGCCCATGATCCTCCCTAGCCACCCCACTCTTCCCACCCTTGATAGCAAGTTGTTATTACTGCCCTACCTCTATCTCTTATCTTCTCCTTTGTCAGCATTCATCCCTGACTCCCCAGTCCTGTTCACACTCATATAAATCTCTGTTGTCTTTCCTCTCCTTATCTTCTGACATATCAGGGCAGTCCTGGTAGTAAAACTGCTGTGCTTTTGTATAGATTTATTTTCTCTCTGAAAAAACCCTGTACTGTAATTAATCCACTGCATCCAATATATTTGTTTTTTCAAACTTTATTAACCCCTTGGTGAACTCTGTCCAGCATCCTCCTGAACCCCCGGTCTCTACCTCTCGTCGTGCCCGCCTTTCTTCGCACCCTCTAGCCCGGCACATCCCCCGGGTCTGAACCCTCCAGGGAAGGTCCGCCCAGGCTGCTCCATCTATAGGGTTGAGCTCCGGGCTTGTGGGGGGGGGGGCATCGGGGAGGCGTAGCCGACATCGGGAGTATGGACCAGAGGGGGAGGAGCCTTCGCCTATCACTGACGAAGAGGTGTTTTCCGTAATTTTTGCCCTCCCCTGAGCTCGGACGTGCAATGGCGTGTAGAGATGCCCACCACAGGTTTGCCCCATGACTTTGCTGCCTTGACATGTGCAGTGCCTCCAGTCTTCACCGGGGGTCGCTGCAGTGCCGGGCAAGCCTGGATCCCTCCCCAGAAAGCGGAGAGCTGTCCTCCAGATGCTCGATCCTCTCTCTCTCTCCCCTGCCGTCCCCCAGTGACCTGGCCTCATTCCCGAACCTGGGCCGCTGGCGTGGCATGAGGTGTGGCGTCCAGTGCCTCAGCCTTCGGTGCCACTGGTTCAGCTTGCATCCAGTGTATTTGGCTGTAATTAATTAATATATACAGTGTGTATCTATATATATATATATATATATATATATATATATATAATCCACTGTCTGTGTGTGTAAATACTGTTTTTGCTCTGTATAGTAAGTACTACAAATTATCTAGATCTACCTCTCTGTATCCTTTTGTGTTTCATTTGCATGTACCTGTACTTGTATTATTGCTTGGCTATGCTCTATTGTAAAACTGCTGCTATTCTCTTTGTTGCCGCTTTGACGCCCGGGTCATGGCTGAAATCTGTCCCTTGGATCAGCCCACCAGCCCAGTTATCAAAGACATAAATAAATAAATGGTCGATGCTATATTCTTAAGAAGGTTTGCCTGGCTCAGGACTACAGACCTGTCCCAAGACACCCAGATGAAGGTCATTGATCTTAGCTGTGCCAGTCTTCACCATTCATCGCTATTGGCATACCTGGTCAGAAGCCAGGACCTTGCGGAGGTGGTTTTTTTTTTTTTTTTTAGTGCGGCCTAGTTTCCAATCAGCCTAGTTGTGGTCAAAAAGTCCGGTCAGTTCTGTTTGCCACACCGCTGCTCATCGCCGCTGAGTCCCTGGTAAGATACTTACATAGACAGTGTCGGCAGATAAGGGCCTATGGCCCACCCAGTCTGCCCATTTAAGTTTGTAAGTTCAGTTTATGTTTTCCAGGAAGTCTGTTGCCCCTTACCCCTGACCTCCAGAATTCCTTTATGTCTATCCCATGCATTCTTAAATCCCGTGATTGTTTCAGCCCCCACCACTTCCTCTGGCAGGGTGTTCCACTTGTCCACCACCCGTTCCTTTTATTCTTTTATTTCCAGTGACATTGAGTACTGTGTTTATTTGATTTTCCGGTAGATAATGTCTGGTTCAAGAGTTAAAAAGTTGTCTAAGATGGGGCGGTCTCCTATGTGTCGGTGCCCCTGTGGCCGGCGTTACTCCGTCACGGACCTTCATGATCGGTGTCTCATCTGCCTTGGCCCAACCCACGATATGGATAACTGTGACGCCTGCTTCACCATGGACCGCCGTGTCATTGAGTTGCGTGTGTATAAAGTTGGGCGCACGCCACCGACTTTTGGGGGACGAGTGCACAGTCGAAAGGCCACGGTACGGATGCTTGACCCTTACTCCAGGTCCTTCCCGAGTCTATGTGGACCACGGAGGAGGGGGCCTCGGCCTCTCTTTGCCTTTCCGCGGCAGGGGCTTCTTCTGTGATGCAGGAGTCCCAGCCCATCCCTTTTGGAGGTCAGGCAGGAGGCACCTCCCTGGCAGTCACCTGCTCGGAGGTGAGGGCTCTCCCGATGTCACATCCCAGGACCTACGGGTCCGGGCCAGCACCATCCTCGATGCTGTCCGCATTTGAGCATCGGCACCTGGCCGTCTCTCTGCGCCGTTTCTCCTGTTGGCGCTGTTCGCAGTGCCGATGATGGGAGTAGTGTCGTGGGTGGTGCACCTCTGGTTTGTGGGACTGTCTCTGGTCCTGGCGCCATTGTCAGCGCCGAGACTGAGGACAGTGCCATCTCCAGCTCTGTTCATGGTGCCGGGAAGGGGGACAGTGCCACAGTCAGCACCATCAGTGGCTCCAGCGCCATACACAGTGCCAGGGGGAGTTGGGAGCCGTTGTCGGCGCCATCTCTGGCTCCGGTGCTGTTCGTGGTGCTGGGGAGGAGGATGACGCCGTGGCCGGTGCCAACTCTGGCTTTGGCACCATGGTTGGTGCCGCCTCCGACTCTGGTGCTGTTCATGGCGCTGAGGTTGGCACCTTTCGCAGCCCTGGAACAGGCAGGGGTCGGAGGGTGGTCTGGCATCGGACCTCGGTTTCCACCTCCTCCTCCTCGGAGGATTCTGGGTCGGATCCAAACTGGCTCCCGGACTCCTCAGAGTCTTCTGACCCCTCAGTGGTTACCGCTTTGGCCCCCACTTGGCCTCCCTGTGGGGAGCGGGCAGCTCTTCCTGACTCTGGGGTCAGTGGCACTGACCATCTAGCAGTGGTCCAGGTGGCCACTGCTGCGCAGCCTGGAGTCAGGAGGTTGTCTGTCCCTTCAGCTGGGACACCCCCTTCTTTGGCATGCCTGGACAGTCCGCGTTTGGGACAGCCTGGAGCACCCCTGGAAGGGGAGGGTGCTGCACTCTGGGTGGTCTCCTTGGAGCCCACACAGAGTTGCCAGCTGCCTAGGCTGGTGGTTATGAGGCAGAGGGCTCTGTCAGAGTCCGAAGGGTCGAAGGGCTTGAGTTCTGTGTGGTGGCCTCTCCTTGGGACCCACCCGGCTTCGAGGAGGAGCCATAGTGTGGATCCTTGCCCTTCCCCTTCTCTCTCCTCAGGAGGCCAGGGACCATCCTTCTGGACTCTCACAGTCCTGGTCGCCTCACAGAGGGGAATCTTCCTTAGGGCACAATCTTAGCAGTTCCAGTAAGGTTGATCAGTTGTTGGCTGCTGGGCTTTCCAGGTCTCCTTCCCAGTTGGTAGCATCCGCTAGGCCCTCTTGCCCCGGCAGAGGACGTTCTTCTTCTCTGAAGGATTTGGCCCCATTCCTCTGTCTCCATACCCCTCTCTCCCTGGTATTGCCGGTTCTAAGGGACCTCTGACCTGGGAACAGTTCAGGGGATCGGCTGCTCACTTTCCAATATATGTTAGGGCCATGGACGAAAGGGCGTTCCACCCTTCTTCCGAACAGCCATCCCTTGAATCTCAGGATTTGTCTGCTTCCTCATCTCCCCCACCGCTGCCGATCTTTCTTCATCAGCGCCTCGTGAGGATGATGGACAGTCTCCGGATCATCCCTGGCTCGGAAAGCAATACTGAGCACGTGATGCGCACCTTCTTAGGCGAGTTCAGTATGGCCAACCTGGTGGTTCCCACCTGGCCTTTCCCCTTTTGGGAAGCGTCACTGTGTTTCTGGCAGCGTCCCTTTTCCAGTGTTCCAGCCCTAAGGGATTTGCGCCAGAAGTATTGCACTCCCCTGGAGTCTCCAGGTTGCATGCCTCACCCACTTGCAGGTTTGACGCAGTTGGGCACTCCTCCTGGGCTTCACACCCCTCACCATGACCAGTCCCCAGATTTAGACTCTTCCAATTTTGATTTCTGGGGTAGGAGGGTTTTCTACTCGGCACGGATCTTCTTATCCATCACATCTCATCAGGCCCACTATGCATCCTATGACAGGTTCTTGTGGTCCAGGCTAGGTCAGCTCCTAGCCTCTCTGCCTGATGCGGAAGTAACCAGACTGGCCATCGCGCTCTCTGCTCAGGGCCTGGAGCTAGCAAGGCACCAAGCGAGGGCATCCTATGATGCCAGTGAGGTAGCTTCCAGAGTCGTAGGGACAGTGATCTGCATTAGGCGGATGGCATGGCTTCATCTTTCCCAGTTGTCACCCGTGGCCCGGCATAGAGTCATTAACTCTGCCTACCGGAGAACCCACCTTTTCTCCCATAAGGTGAGACGGCACCTATCGGGCTTCTTCCTTTCCCCGTCTCGGGGCCGCCAGCCTACTTCAGACCAGTCTCGGCCTCATCAGGCTCAGAGGTTCTCCCTCCAGTGTAACCCCCACTAGAGGCTAAGGAGCTTAGTCCCTTAGGGTTCTTGGGCCCCCCTTCAGGGGACTCGGTACTCACCAGCAGTGATGAATGGTGAAGATTGACACAGGTAAGATATGAAAATTGTGTACCTACTGTAATTCTTGATCTTTCTGTGCATCTTCACCATTCATCGCTAAATCCCACCTTCCATCCCCCTGGGGTCTCTGTGTGCCTCTCTCCTCCCCTCAGGCCAGGAGTTGGGGGGACCTTGGAGACATACAGGGGAATCCGGCTCCACAGCTTAGAGGCTTGGGGTAGAAGAAGGATTTCTCCTTATCACCTAGCAGCTTTCCACCCCTCCTTAGGGGTGGGGGTGCTGGAGTTAGAGCCCCTCTTTCCCCCTTCTCCTTTGTCCTTCAGGACTAACCCAATTCTGTTATTTTGGGGGAGGCTCTTCTTTT
Organism: Neoceratodus forsteri; assembly: GCA_016271365.2. Classification (NCBI taxonomy): domain Eukaryota; kingdom Metazoa; phylum Chordata; order Ceratodontiformes; family Ceratodontidae; genus Neoceratodus; species Neoceratodus forsteri. The sequence goes on from CM057454.1 coordinate 790,495,134, forward strand.
GAAGTTCCTTCCCCTTTTTTTCCTTTGGATAGGGGAGGGGACATGCCTCGGCTCCTAGACTCCTTTAGCTGTTCCTATCAAGTCTCATGACTAATCCCTTGGGATAGTCGTCCTCGGCCAGGGGTTCCCAAGTCTATAGTTACTTTGCTGGCCTTACCAGGTTTCTTGTTTACTCAGCTCCTCATGGGCAGAAGGTCTGAACTTGTTTCAGTCTTAACTTTTGGGGGGTCCAGACCGCAGGGTCAGTTGGCACTGCCCTCTCCCACCAAGAAAATTTCTCCTTCCCTTCTTCCTTCCTTTCTCTTCTTTCCCAGAGATTGGGGCTCCTCCCAATCCCTTAGGTTCCTCTTCCTCTTTCTTCTGTCCTCTCAGCCGCTTATTCCTCCTTTTGTTTTGTATATCTTTTCCTTTTATCTATCCCTTGGACTCCCTTGTCCCAACCTCCTTCCCTATTTCTCACTCTACAGTGACTCAGAACTGACAAAGGCGGGCGCCAATGACAGTTGACGACCAACCTGCAAGCACCACAGTACCACGTCAGCCTCAAAGTGGAGCCATCACTATGTCGGCTCTGCCCATGAGAAAGAGAGGAAAAAAAAAGCTCCCATGGGGTCCTGGCTTTCGGCCAGGTACCTCAATAGTGATGAATGGTGAAGATACACAGAAAGATCAAGAATTATGGTAGGTACATAATTTTCATATTTCCCCTGTGAGGGTAGCTCCTTATTTGGTGACAAAACATAGGCATGCATGAAAAAAGTGGAGGAGTACAAAGCCACCTATAAAAGCAATACTGAAAAGGAAAAGGAGACGTGCTCTACACTGGGGCCTCGCCAGGGGTCACGTGCCCTAAGAAAAATGCTGTGCCCCAGTTGGTGCCCCATATGGTGCAGAGCTTCCCCCATAGTGACAATACATCAGTGCCCTGGCTGCCATCTGTTGTGCCCCAGCTGTGCCCTGGTAACCATTTGTGGCTGGAGCCGCTAGTGGGAAAAGGCCTCCACTTCCTGTAGGCCCCTTGGGAGATGGGGTAAGGGGTTATTTTCTCTGTGGTTTCCTACCTTACGGCTTCTCTCAGATGAGAGGATCTTCCCTTGTCAGTCTTCATCATTCATTACTGTAGGGTGTAAGCCGGAGGTGCGCACCCACCATAGGAGCTTTTTGGGGGGGGGGGGTCAGCACCAGTGGGACCGCCTACATTGCCGACACACTGTGTGGAGCATGCAGGTTGGTAGTTAGGCACCGTAGACTCCTCTATCCCAGTTCTGTTGGGCCAGAGAGGCCAAAATTCAGGTTCCAGAGAAAGAGGATGAGGCAAGAGAGCCAAAGGATAGAAAAAGGAAAGGATATAAACTGAAAAACATATAAGATGATTAGAGGACAGGAGAAGAGAACCCTACTCGTGGCCATAGGGCATCAATCCTTGGGCGGTCTCGGGGAAAGGAGGAGGAGGCAAAAGATAGAAGAAAGAAAGATAGAGGAGATGGAAATAAGGGATAAAGAGGGGGAGAAGAACGGCTGACTGCCACGATAAATTGTAAGACCACTGGCTTGAGAGTTTCAAACCCTTGCGGGATTAAAGACAAGGGAGCAAGGATCCTGCCCTCATCAAACCAAGGTCTGAAGGAGATCAATGGCTTTGTCAGACTTGGTGAAGGCAGACCTTTCCTCATCCTGTTTATCCATAATGTTATGAAGTCCTAAAGCCTAAGTCTCACAGACAGTCTCATAGAGGGGAATCAGTCCTGCTCAGAAGAGGTGTGAGACCTGACTTACATGTAGGGAAAGAATTCTGGTAGAAATTTTCCAGCAGAAGTACTGGCGTAGTCCCCACTTCAGGAGAAGAGAACCATGGGACATCCGTGCCAAAAGGAGAGGGAGAAAATTCCCACGGACTCTCTTAGGACTGTACTGAAAAAAAGACAGGACTTCCGGTGACGTCACCATAATGGTGGGAGGCTGAGACCAAAAGCTCTCCAGCGGCTACCCTCTAATCACTTGGAATCCTCAAAGAAAAGACAAGATTATCAACAAAAAAGTATATTGCCTGAAAGCTCAAGATGGCAGGCAAACCCCCAAAAACAAAGGGCTCGAAACAGACGCACACTAGAGGTAAAATGAGGTAAACACTGCTGAGCCGACCGCAAGAGGGCCTGACAAATCTACCCACGCGGAGACACTATCCCTCCGACTCCTCGGTAGAGTTAGATCCAGAAGAGACAGATCCCACTGAGGGTACAAAATACATATTGCAGAAGATACTGTCTACGGTGAACAAAATAGACAGTGATTTGGCAGATTTAAGGCAGGATATGCGCATTCTGGATAAGAAAGTCACTAAAAATGACTCTCGCTTGGAGGAAATGGCTGAGATGCAAGAAAGTAACGACCACCTCTTGTTATATTTAATGCAAAGAGACCACGAAACTCATGCTAAGCTTGAAGACCTAGAGAACAGGTCCCGCCGTAATAATTTCAGAATTCACGGAATTCCAGAAGGAGCAGAAGAAGGTTTTGCTACAACTGCAGATTTTATCCAACATGTAGTGCGATCCTTGTTTGAGATACCATCGGACCTCGATTTGGTGATTGACAGAGCACATAGGTCCTTAGTGCCTAAGCCAGCAGACCCAGCAGTGAGACCCAGATCATTCATGATCAGAATGCTATATTTCCAAACTAAAGAGTGGATACTGAGAGAAGCCTGACGGCACCGAGATTTAAAATATAAGGAGGCAGTAATTTATTTTGATCAAGATTTCTCAACAGCCCTTCAAGCAGAACGGCAACGAGTCAGAGGGATAATTAAAGAGCTACGAGAAAAAAAAGAAATCAAGGCGCAACTACTATTCCCAGCCAGATTAAAGGTACACACAGAGAATGGTGCAGAGATCTTCCCTGCGCTATTGGATGCAGTACCCTTCCTGAAGAATTTAGAAATCTCAGCTCCGGACCTGGCATATGAGACCCTTGAAAAACAACTAAGAGCGAGTGCCTGGAGTGTGGTCACCAGAGGTAAGAATAAGAATCGAGGAGCATCAGCATCACTCCCGAGGTCAGCGCTGGAGGACATTGTAAAACTTCTGCAGAGAGCAGACAGAAGAGATCAGTCTACAATGTCGGGTAAAGGAGACTCCTTGCTACCGAAGGATTGACTATAAATGCAGGTCATGGTCTGTCTTCTACTTTTTCTTACTTCGGTTGAAAGTTTTTGGAGGAGGTAACCTGGACTGTAAATGCACGAAGGGGGACTTTGGACTGTACAGGATTGTAAAAACCACGGAACTAAAAAGTGACAGTTCTTGGTACCGAAATAGAGTGGGAAAATACTGAGACACCATATAATCCTCACGATGATGCTTGAAGGGGTGAACCAGTGGAAAGGGTTATGGACTTAGTGCTGGTCGAGAAGATGTTGGGGAGAGGAATTTATTCATATGTAATCTAAGAGTAACTATAAACTTGGAGCAAAGCAGGTTATGCCTGAAAGATAGTAAACAAAGAGGGAAATTTGAAGGATATACATTTAAATGCAGAGAAAAGGGGTAGACCACTGGGGAGCAGGGTTTACAATTCCTCTCACTAAAGAGACGCTTTATTTTTAGAGTTGTAAGCAAACTACACAAAAGTGTACTAGCTACAACGCCTTTGACATCTTTTGGGCTTAATAATTAGTCACAAGAGTGACTTAGACTTTTCTTGGAGGTCAAAAGTGTGAGTAGTTAAAATAGTTAAACTGTTGAACTGGTTTCATATTACAAGAAAAATGTTTCATTCTTCGTTTGGCAAGTTCGATGTGATTTTCGATGTGGATCTTTATACAAAGAGAAGGATTGTGAAAACTTGGAAGACGTTGGGGGTGGCATCACAGTCTGGCATAGTGCTTGACAATCAGAATAATAGATAGATACACTGTTTTAGAATAGCTTTACTAAAAATAGTTTCATACAATGTCAACGGTATTAATTCTCCAGTGAAAAGAACTAAATTGTTGATGGAGCTTAAGAGGCTAGACTGTGATGTAGCTCTCCTTCAAGAGACCCATCTCTCAGATTCAGAACATTTAAAGCTTAGAAGAGCTTGGGTAGGGAGAGTGGAAGCTGCATCATACATAGGAGCTAAAAAAGCAGGAGTAGCAATTCTGGTGAAGAGAAGCTGTCCACTAGTAGGACAAGAAATAGAGAAAGCCTTTGAAGGGAGATATATTAGGATTACAAGCCTAGTACAGGATCAAATAGTACACATAATTAACATATATGCCCCTAACATAGGAACAGACAAATTCCACAAAGAGGTTTTCCAAAAGATAGCTGGCCTTTCGAAAGGGATATTGATATTGGGAGGAGATTTTAATGCAACCCCCTGCTCATCATTAGACCGATCAGTGGGCCAAATAGGCTCCCCAAGATCAGTGGATAGGAAACTTAAAGCTATAATGGAAGAGAGTGGGATGGTGGATAGCTGGAGGTTACAGCATCCGGGAGAGAGGGACTATACATGTTACTCTGCAGCTAACAAATCTTATTCACAGATAGATCTGTTGATGACCCATAAGACCACTACCCATTATTTTATATCCTCTAAAATTGGCCCACTTACTTTATCGGATCACGCGGCAATTACTATGACGATAACATGGGGAGCCGAAATTAGACACACGAGCTGGAGATTGAATGTATCCCTGCTTAGTGATGAGAATTTTGTACAGCAAATACAACAAACTATCTGTAACTTAACGGTGGACTCCCCGATGAAAGATAGCTCCCCATTACTATGGTGGGATACAATGAAAGCAGTAGTAAGGGGACAAATAATTAGTTTGGCTTCAGCTAAAAAGAAACTAGGGGGAAAAAAAGAAAGGCATTAATAGAAACTTTGGAAAAAACACATAAAGAACAATCAAAGGGACAAGGAGAAGGAATCCTAAAAGAGCTAAATAAAAAGCGGGCAGAGCTGGGGGCACTGGATAATGAAAAGGCAGAAGGTATTTTAAGATTCATGAACCAAAAGTATTATGAGGGAGGAGGGAAGACAATTAAACTGTTAGCATTCCGATTAAAAAAGAACAAGCAAACAGATATGTCCCTTGGGTATCAGATAAAAGGAAAGAAGAAGGGAAGAAAGTGAAACCAAGTGAGATAGCCACAGCATTTAGAGAGTACTATAGTACCCTATATACAGAGAACAAGGATCCACAAGAAGTTAAAAAAGATGTAGTAGAATTCCTGAAGACTTTAAAGATCCCCAAACTAACTATAGAAATGCAGAAAGAACTCTCGTCCCCAATAACTGATAAGGAGGTTCAGGGGGTTATTGCAAATCTCCCAGTTGGTAAGTTACCGGGCCCCGACGGACTCCTCACAGAATTCTATAAAAAACTTAAAAAAACTGTAGCCCCGAAGCGTACCACGGTCATGAATGCCATTTTAGAGGAAAAACGACTGCCAGAATCCTGGCAAGAAGCAATAATTACAGTAATCCCCAAACCAGGTAAACCCTCTATGTTTTGTGAGTCATACCGACCCATATCTTTATTAAATCAAGATCTTAAAATTTTGACAAAGATGTTGGCTAACCGAGTGCAGAAATATATCGAGTTCTTGATCCATCCAGATCAAACTGGATTTATTCCCCATAGACACATGTCGGATAACATTAGAAGACTGCTTAATATAATTAGTAATGAAGTCAAACCACCAAATCCACAAGTGGCAATTTTCTTAGACACTGAAAAGGCCTTCGATCGGCTGAACTTGACTTATTTGCAGGAAGTACTTCATTATATGGGTTTCGAGGGCTCATTTATGCAATGTATCACAGCGGTTTACTGAAACCCCACGGCTCCGGTGCGAGTCAATGGCACAATCTCAGAAAGGTTTGCAATAGAGAGGGGTACCAGACAAGGATGCCCCTTATCCCCACTGTTAATTGCCATGCCGATGGAACCATTAGCCCAAGCAATTAGATCAAGAAAAGAGATTAAGGGGATCCAAGTTCAAGGAGCTATAAACAAGATATCATTATATGCGGATGATACGTTGATTTATCTATCAGACCCAGAGACATCCATCCCCCCATTATTAGAATTGCTCACACAGTTTGGTGAAATCTCTGGTTTTAAAATTAATGAAGACAAATCGGAGATATTACCACTAGGGGGAGCCTCGCCAATAGTAACTCAAAGGAAAATCCCCTTTAAATGGGTGAAAGATAAAACTAGATATTTAGGAATACAGATCCCAGTCAAAGTCTCCAAGATATACCAATTTAATTATGGACTATTTCAAAAGAAAGTCTTTGAAGACATTAATAGATGGCAAATACTCCCCCTGACCTTTACAAATAGGATAGATGCGATTAAAGTAAATGTGCTACCCAGGTATTTATTCCTTTTTACAAACTTGCCTATTCCTTTTCCATACAAAGCATGGAAGGAGCTTAAACATAAAATATCAAGATTTATCTGGGCTGGCAGAAAGCCAAGGAAAAGATGGGAACTACTCACAGTAATAAGGGTAAAGGAGGGAGGGGGATACCCTACTTTTATAATTACTATAGAGCAGCTCAAATTCTACCAATCTTAAAAATTCTAAGCTCCGAGGGTAGTGGAGGCGGGTACTCAATGGAAAAAGAGGCACACCCTACGGTACCCCTGAAAATACTACCATGGGTAGCTACACAGATGGATGTTAAGCTAATCAAAAATAAATGGACCAAACAAACGATAAAACTTTGGATTGATACAAGACAATGGTGGGAAATTCCTACACCAGTCTGGGAATATATCCCGCTTAATCATCTACCGAAATTTCCCACCAACCAATGGGATAGTTGTTTCCATAGGTGGAAGGGAAAAAGTTTAAATAATCTCACTCAGTTTATTAAGGGCGATGGAGTAAAGTCCTTTATAGAAATGCAGAAGGAATTTAATTTGCATAAAACAGATTTTTTTAAATACCTGCAATGCAGGCATTATATTACCACCAGGGTAGGAGAAGAGGCCTTAAGGGCTCGGCCCGTACCCTCGATAGTAGCCACTTACCAAAAAGGCCGTATGGGTGACTTGAAAGGATACATATCACTTATATATAAGGCATTACAGGAAGAAGTAGGGAGAATATATGTTCTAAAGATAGAGAAGGATTGGCAAGCTGAGTTGAACACAACACTCTCAGATATGGATTGGTGCAGAATCTGGGATGGAATCTCCAAGACAACGAACTCTCCAGGATGGAGAGAATTCAGGTGGAAGGTAACATCCAGATATTTCATTACCCCTGTAATCTCCACTTATTACACTAAACCTCCTACAGACAAATGTTGGAGAGGTTGCGGAAGTAGAGGTACATACGTACATATCTTTTGGGACTGTCCACAGGTAGGGGATTTCTGGCAGGAAGTTAAGCAAGCTCTGCAAGATATCTTCCAACTGCAAGAAAATCTCACAGTGGTGAATATATTACTAGCACTAACTCCTAAGGAAATTAAAACAAACAATCAAAAATACTTATTTTACATACTGATAATAGCAGCTCTTAAAGTAATCACCCAACATTGGCTGCAACGAAGTTTATTGACCAAAGATATGTGGAGAAGTAATATAAACACAATTAAAACTATGGAAGCTATCACTGCCCGATTAAATTTAAAAGTGGAGCAATATAATACTAAGTGGCTTCCATATTATGATTACATTGAGGACATTGAAGGAACCCCAGTGTTGGATCAATTACTGCAGAGCTGAAAGGGTTAAGCTGAGAGATGGGTCACATATTGAAAGCAAAGAGACAGGGATGATGAAACGCAGAAAAAATATGAGAACCAAGTAAGGAAATTAGGACCTGAAATAAAACCTAGGCGTTCACAAAATAAATGTAGAGAAATGGAATCCACATCGAATAGAACACTATTAGTTATTGTTGTTTATAATAGATAGTATGAGGAGTTGATTACCCTCTAACACGATATTATAATAACATTATAGTTTTATGTATTAGAATAAGAGACATTTCTTGAAGGCAGCTCACTGAAAGCTTTTTTAGGTTACGGGAAAGGAATATTGTAAAAATGAACATGATGTTTAACTGCTATAACATGCATTTATACATGTCTTGTAATACTGCCTAAAATGTAATGGAATGATAAACTATAAATAAAAAATCATTTAAGTTCAAAAAAAAAAAAAAAAAACAGCCAGTGGGTGACAAAAGCCAGAGTATTATTCAAGTTCCAAGCAGGTGACACCCCAGTGTAGTGAAGACAATCCGAGGGAGTTCCCTCAGAGGCTAGGACAGAAGACCCTACTCGCCGTCCTCCAGGTTGAACGCTGTGTGACTTTTTTTTTTTTTTAAAGAAGGAACAGAGAGCTCTGAGGTACCAGGGGGACTCTGCCCCTAGTTGGCCTCTAGGAGGGGGGGGGAGGTGAGCAGGGTGGAGGCGGCGCCCAAGAACTGAGGCCCAAGAGGGGAAGGTGGCTGGGAATCAGTAATGAATGGTGAAGATACAAGAGAAGATCAAGAATTACGGTAGGTATGTAATTTTCATATCTTCCCTTGTCAGTCTTCACCATTCATTACTGCTGGGTGAGTACTAGCACCCCCGCCCAGAGGGGAACCTGGCACAGCCCTGAGGGAACAAACCTTCAGACTCCTGTGAGGGAAGCGCAGGAGGGGGAGACCCTAGAGCCGTAGTAGACTCACAAGGCCTGAGGCTGGTCAGGGCAAGGAGGTGTCCTCCATGGCTGGGAGGATGGGAAGCACCCCTGTAAGATTCTCTTCGCTCTGCGAGAAAAGTGACGGGTCGCCCGGAAGGCGGAGGAGATCACCCTACGCCGGGCAACGGGTGGCAACCTGGACAGGTGAAGCCATGACGTCTGCATGATGCAGATTGCTGTCCCTGTCAGTCTGTAGGCCACCTCATTGGTGTCATAAAATGCACTTGCTTGGTGCCTTTCAAGTTCCAGCATCGATCACAGGTGCCTCTTGTAGGCAGTATGGTGCGCCTGATGTGAGCTGATGCAAAGCAGCACACGAGCTGAAGAGAAAACTCTCCTACCCCATCGATTGAATTCTGTGGAATCCGGATCCAGTGGTCGGTCGTGTGCCGGGTGCTGAAGCCCAGAAGGCGTGCCTAAGGCCATCAACCTCGAAGGTGGGTGAGGGAGAGATCCAAGAGACTCCTGGGGAGCGCAGTACCTCCTCCTGCAGTCCGCTGGGGCTGGGGATAGAAACATGGAATTTGATGGCAGATAAGGACTGCTTGGCCCACCTAGTCTGCCCATTTCCCTACCTAACAGATAAGCTGCAGATCCTAGTTAACCAACAGCCTACTTTCTCCTATCCCCCACTAGAATTGCCTTATGTCTGTCCAATGCATTCTTGAATTCCCCAACTGTTTTTGACTCCACACCTCCTCAGGAAGGCTGTTTCATGCATCCACAACCCTCTCCATGAAAAAAATACTTCCTCACATTACCTCTGAGCCATCCCCCCCCTCTATCTTCAGATTGTGCACCCTTGTTCTTTCACATCTCTTTTTGTGAAAGATGCTAACCTCTTGGACTCTGTTGATTCCCTTGAGGTACTTGAAAGTTTCTATCATGTCCCCCCTCTCCCTCTGTTCCTTGAGGGGGTAGGGGGTAGGGACAGGAAAGGCTCCAGACGCGCTGATCTAACTCCAGCCCCCAAGGTTCAGCCCAGGCAGAACCCCTGATAAGTCAGACCAGGTCACCCATATATTACTAGTGGGGGGAAGGCTGGCTCACTTCTTCCACAAGTCAGACATCACCACAGACAGTTGAGTACTGGAAGTAGTGCGCAAGGGGCTCACAGTGCAGTTCAGAAAGTTCCCCATACTGTGGGTTTGCAGAAACTTCACGCCTCTCAGTCCAACAGAAAAGATCCTGCTAGAGTTAGAGGTCAAAATGTTGCTGCAGGCAAAAGCAGCAGGAAGAGTTCCCCTTCTTGGGGCAAAGGCCCTTTACTCGATGTACTTCCTCACCCTCAAGAAAAATGAGGAGAGGTGACCCGTTTTGGATCTCTGAACAAACCCTTAAAAAAGGGAAAAGTTTAACATGGTAACCCTGGCTGCAGTGATACCAACCCTTCAACAAGGGGACTGGCTGGGTTCTCTAGACCTGAAAGATGCATATTTTCATGTTCCATTCAGATCCAGTCACTACCAGATCTTCCTGGACATTAAGTCTCCATCACTCATTCACACTAATAGGAACTACGCCGGAGGTGCTAGGACCCAGCGGGAGCAAACATTTTGCAGGAAGGCTGGTGCCAGAGATGGAGCCGCGAGCCTCTGCTCGTGCGGCACTGACTGTCTCGGCGTTGACCCTCCAACCGCCTCAGTTCCTTTTTTCCCTGCCGTCGAGTGCGCTTCAGTGACGACGTCGCGCGTCGCCAGAGTCAAACTTCAAACTGGCAGCAAAGTTTTCAGTTTTTAATTTTGTAGTATTTTTCGAATAAAGTACCGCTTAAGATAATTTATTCTTATTAAAGAAACAAGTCTCAGCCTACATTGACGGAGTTGATCATGAGCGGGTCAGGCGACGGTAGGGAGACTTCGTATGAAAGCTGTTCAGTCAGCCAGGCTGGGTCTGGTCCGCCACCTTCTCCGGGGGAGGGGGGGTCTGACAACAGATGGTCCGGTGCCCGAGGGGAAGGGCAGTTCCCCCAGAAGCATAAAAGAAAACTGTCGCATTCTTGGCACCGTTCGGCCTCGAGCTCTTCTTTGGCCCGTAGGTCAAAAAGAAGGCATCACTCAAGATCGCCTTCTGATATGTCTGGCAGCCGGTATCGGTCGGTCATTGGGCTGCTCGTCTCCTCATTCAGAGTCACCGGTTTCTGTTTCTGGTCACTGACCTCTTCGACATCGGAGCCCTTTTCCGCCTTCTGGTAGGGCTTCCGATGAACAGTTTCATCAGTGGTCCGTTCTTTTTTTTAAATTATTTTATTTTCCTCCCAAGCTGCCTGCCGCCCGGTACTATCTGCCCGCCAGTCACGACCATGAGCTTCCACTTCCTCAATCGCAGCGAGCCTCCGAGCCACTGTGGGCTTGCCCCCCACGGCGGGGCTGCGGCACTCCCTCTTTGCATGCCGCAGACATCGGGATAGGTCGGAGGGCTGGCCTAAGGAGCTAATTGAAGCTGTGGCGGGCTTCATGGAAGGCAGCAGGCAGCTGTCTTCTTTTTCCGTTTTCTGGGGAGGCGGGGTCGTGCAATGACGCCCAGCGTCTGCCCCGCCTCCTGAACGTGCCAGCCCCGGTAGCTGCGCGACTTCCCGGCCTCCGCCAGGGGTCGCCAATGCCCCGGGCACTTTCCCCACCCTCCCCCCGGAGAAGGAGAGCAGTCCATGGGACGCTCTATCCATCTCCCCCGGCCGGCCCTCCAGTGCCCCCAAGTCCGCTCCCAACCCGGTCGCTACGCCGCATGCGGAAATCCAACCGCTGCGCCCGACGGGCTGGCTCAGTGGTCCGCTCTATGGAGCAGTGGCTCGGAGGTTGGTCCAGCTGCCTGGCCCAATCACTCCGGGGACTTTAGGTTCTTCAGGAGATCGGGCAGGGGCGATTGGGCAGCTTCCTGGTGGCATGGCTGTCCTCTTGATGCTGTCGCTCACGCTCAGGTGTTTTCCCTCACGGCTGCGCGCGGGGCCACACCGATGCTCTGTCTCCTGGTATTCTTTCCTCAAATCCGAATTTTTGGGGCCCTGGGTTAGTGTCGGCATCGTGGGTCACTGCGCCAATCAGCTCTGTCGGCACCGTCCCTTGGTGCTGTGTGGTTTTCGTGCCGTTGAGTTTCTCGCACCATGTGCCCTTTTGGCGCCGTCTTTGGCGCCATGCGGCTTTTTGGCGCCGTCTGCTTTGTCAGCGTTGTGCAGCCTTCCGGCACCGTGTTCTTTGGTGCCGAGGCCGGGCTTTTCATCAGCCAATCTTCAGGGCTTCTCCTCCCGGAATTCTTTTCCTTCCTCTTTTCCTGCTGATTTTCATTCCTTTCCTGTCCATACAGTCCCTCCTGGACTGTCAGGAGATGATATTGAGCCTGACCCAGATCTTAGACTGGGTGATGACGTGGAAGGAGTGGGACCTAATCCTGTTACAGAGCCTGTCATCGAAGATCTGTCTTTTAAGTCTCTGTTGAGCAATTTGAATTCCACTCTTTCTCTCCAGACTATGGACATCGATCCTGGGAAGCTTTTAAGACTCCAATACCTTCATGTTCCGGACATCTCTATGGATTTAACTCCCCCGGTACAGCCCTCCTTTGAGACGCTGTCTCAAATGGTATGGAATAATCCTGCTCTCATTCCTTCTGTGGCTAAATCCATAGATGAGAAGTATGCCTCCCAAGGATCGATCTATTTTGTCTTCCCAAGCTTTTGCGGATCCTATTGTAGTCTTGGCAGAGAATAAGTTCGTCCTTCCTCAGACTACTACAGCTCGACCTATAAACAAAGAATCTCATAAGATAGATACTTTAGGTAAGAGAGTCTTTGCTGCATCCACCCTGGGTATGCGTAGTGCCAGCCTCACTACCAGGGCTATTTCTCTCAATATGAGTATTGATATTATCATCCTAACTGAGACCTGGCTAAAACCTAGTCTACCCGATAATAATTTTGCTATTCCAGGGTTTAACATTATACGGCAAGACCGGCCTTCCAGAGGCGGTGGGGTGGCTATCTACATCAGTTCAGCCCTCCACTTCACTGTCACCATTACAAAAACCATACCCAAAGCTTACGAGCTTCTGATGGTAAAACTGTCCCCCCCCTCCTCACTACCCATCTTTGTGGCTGGCATTTACTGCTGCCCAGGCACATCAACCACATTAGTCACCGACCTTCTGGGCCAGCTCACATCCCTTGCCCAGTCGGGTGAACTATATGCTATGGGTGACTTTAACCACAACTGGCTAGCACCCACCTTTACCAAAACCCAAACTGAGTTAACTGCTCTTAACCTCTGTCAAACCATTACTGAACCCACTCGCTCAAACCTTAAGTCCGGTAATCACTCACTCCTTGACTGGGCGCTTACCTCCCACCCACACTGCGTCGTCAGCTCTGGTCTTCTCCCCGATTCTATTAGTGACCACCACCTAATCTACTTAGTCCGCAAAATCCACAGAGTTAAATCCCCTCCCAAATTTATATTCCAGCGTTCGTACAAATCCCTCAGTCTCTCCCCCCTCTTGGATGATCTTTACCACTCTAATTGGGTCCCAAGCACAAACCGCTCTAATATGGATTCGGCCCTTATGCACTTCCAGAACACCTTCCTCTCCGCATGGGACAAACACGCCCCACGCCCAGGCTAGAGTCCGTGGCTCCCACCTACCCTGGATCACTCCCGAAGCTAATTGCTTGCCAACAAGCCCGTGATAAGGCCTGGCACCTTCAAATCCTCCTCCTCCGCGACTAACCCTCCTATCGCATGTCTGCAATAGGTGTACTAAGGCCATCTGCCTAGCTAAGTCTGAATATTTTAACAACACACTTAATGCAAACCTTGGAAGACCTTCCAAATTCTGGAAAGTCATTAACTCCCTTTTCTCCCCCAAAACAGCTAACCCTCTACCCCTTCTCCTTGCCCAAGGTACTCTCCTTTCTGACCCCCAGGAAGTCGCCTCCAAGTTTAATTCCTATTTCACTACCTGTGCTCAGGCCCTCCTTGAAGCCGTTCCGCCTGCAAACACCCCATCTCCTCAGTCTCCTATCCCCCAACCATCCGGCATGAACCCCTTCTCCTTTAGACACATTTCCCCCTCTGAAACCTTAGATGCCCTTTGCGCCTAAACCTCCAAAGGCAATCCCCGGACGGTCTTGACAACAAACCTCTTCTTATCTGCCCCCACCATCGCTACCCCTTGCAGCCCTACTAAACCTTCCTTAGTACCGAGTCACCCTCCGTATGGAAGCATGCCACTGTTCTACCCTCCCAAAGGCAGTGACTGTACCTCTACATCCAATTACCGCCCCATCTCCCTCCTCCCCACCCTCGCAAAACTCCCAAGAACACCTGGTGCTATCCCAACTCTCTCACTTCCTCACAGAAACTAACTTCTTCACCCCTTTCCAGTCAGGGTTCAGAAAACACCACTCCACTACCTCCTCTCTGCTCAGACCACATCCTCACTGGGATGGATAAAGGGCTAATCACTGCTGCCATTTTCATCGACCTAGCAAAAGCCTTCGACACCGTATCCCACTCTGTCCTACTTTCCTGCCTTTCCGGAGCTGGGTTAGCTGCACCATACAAACTGGTTCAGTGCCTACCTTCTAAATAGAACCCAATCTACTAAAATAGCTGACCACATCTCCCCCATCACCTCTGGCGCATCGGGCTCAGTACTCGGCCCCATCCTCTTCTCCATCCTCCTAAACGACCTGCCAAACGCCTGCTCCTCTTCCGCCATCCACATGTATGCAGACGACACAGTCCTCTTCTCCTCTGGCCGGTCCCACGCAGAAGTTGCCTCTAATCTTCAGTCTGACTTCAATAAAATCCAACTCTGGTTCAATAGCAACCAACTCTCCCTAAATGCTAAGAAAACCAACTCTATGACTTTCGGCACCAGACAGCGCCTAGCCAAACTCACCTCCCCCCTGAGATTCCACACCCTAAATAACACCATCCTCGAAGACGTACCCTCCTTCAGGTATCTCGGGGTTTGGCTTGACTGCCACCTTTCCTTCTCCACTCACGTCGATGCCATCATTTCCAAACTGCGCCCAAAACTTGGTGCCCTCTATAGAAACCGCACTAGTCTCCCTCTTCCTATCAGACGCGAAATTGTTCAGAAAATGATTCTGCCCTCCTTCGACTACTGTGATGTAGTTTACAGCTCCGCTGCACAATCCACCCTTGCTAGACTAGACCCCCTCTACAATGGATTTTGCCGATTCGCCTCAATGCCCCTACTGATCACATCACTGCACGCTTTATCGCTCCCCCTGTCCCTACCTTCTAAGTAACCGCTGCCTCAATTCATAGCGCTAAATGCAATTAACTTCTGGCTCGCCTCCCTCCTCATCTCGCCTCCACTCTATCCTCCCCACCTACCCCTCTCATGCCCTCAGATCCACTGGACCCCAGACTACTATTCATCCTCACCGTAGGACCACCACCGCCAGTCCGCATTCTTACCTCTTCCCTAAACTCTGAAACGACCTGCCCACCCAGATTCATCATTCTTCATCCAAACTCTCCCTATCCTATGCCTCTCTAACTTCCTCACACCTAATTGCTACTGCTCCTGACCACCCTCCCGCTAGCTCCTCCCCGCCTCCCCTGGCCTGACCAGTGACCTGCCATCGCCGAATTGTCTGGCTTATATACTACCGCCACTTATGCCTCTCCATTACCTACCGCACTCTCAATTTCCCTCCCCTTCCTAATCAATCTAAGCCCCCAGCCCCACCCTCCCCCTCCTCACCTAACCCCTCCCTTATACACCCACGTTTCATCACCCCTCATCCCCACCCCCCTCTTGCTCTCCAAATCCTTCCTTTCTGCTTGATGCTCCTCCCTGAAGCTCAACCTCCGCTACTGGCACTCAAGTTCTGTATTACTACCTCTGCTCTGTTACGGGCACTTATTTATTTCATGTTTTGCCTCGATGTGTACCCTTGTTTTGTATACCATCCCCTTACGTTCTTGTTCCATACTGTTCCTACCTAGTTGGTTAACCACAATTTGTATAACCTGTACTTGCTGAGCCTGTGCCGTGCTGAACGGCACTGCCTATGTAATTTGTTCAAATGTATCCTTCCCAACTATGTTCATTTTCCATATTGTGCTACTGTAATTTCAACTTTTGTATATATACCTGCCTCCTCTGTAATCCCCCAGGTCGCACCATGAGATGAGCATCTTTGCTCAGTGTGCCTTCCTGATGCAACATTTTCAATAAATAAATAAATAAATATTCTTTGGCATTCGCTCAAACAAATGGTTGAAGCTCTACCAGACTCGGATGCTAATTCAGAGCTTCTTGAAGCCATAACCAAGGGTATTGAGTCCAGCAACCAGCAGGTTAAAGCAGCTATGGACGTCTTCGATACGGCCGCACGAGCAGCGGGCATTTGTACCTGCCGCCATTCCTGGCTGCACACTTCAGGTTTCATGAATGATGCCCAGCAACAGGTCATGGCGTTGCCCTTCGATGGTGTGTATCTCTTTGGCCCTCAAGTAGAACAGGCTCTAGAGGCCACACAAAAGACTAGGTCAGCCATTAAATTGGCTCGATTTCCTCCCATCCCCTCTCAAGGGGGAGTTAACAAACGCCAGTTTCATAACCGTCAATCCTTTCGAGGCAAAGGCCGGGGTTTCAATTAAAACCAAGCCCCTCACCTCAAAAGAAAATGCAGCAGAAGGTGCAAGGACCCAAAGCGCCCAGTGCCGTCTTCTGAGTTTCTGGCCCAAGTCCCACCTCAGCTGCCCGAGGGGGACTTTTCCTCAGCGGTGGGAGGTCATCTGACTCAATTCTACAATTGGTGGAAGTCCATAACATCGGACAAATGAGTCCTACGGATAATCCGCGAGGGGAATTCCCTCAGTCTTTTCGAGACCCCTCCAGATCGTTCCCCCAAACGACAACCCAGGTTGTCAGTACTTAAGTCAGAACTTCACGCCTCCGAGATACAAGGCCTTCTGACCAACAGGTCAGTGAAAGTAGTTCTGCTGGATCAACGGAACACATGGTTCTACTCCCATTACTTCCTGGTTCCAAAGAAAACCGGGGGCATGCACCCCATTTTGGACCTCAGAAAATTAAACAAATTTCTTCCCAAAGAGAAATTCAAAATGATATCGCTAGGAACCCTGTTACCTTTGCTTCATCAACACGACTGGTTAGCCTCCCTGGACATGCAGGATGCTTACCAACATATCCCTATTCACCCAAGGCATCAAAAATACCTAAGGTTCATGGCTTTGGGCCAGCATTATCAGTTCAGAGTCCTGCCCTTTGGGCTGTCCTTGGCGCCTCGAGTTTTTACAAAGTGTTATGCAATACTCGCAGTGCATCTCAGAAAAATAGGAATACAAGTGTTCCCATACCTGGATGACTGGCTTCTAACAAGCCCTTCCAGGCAGAGGAACCCTCGACGCCGTTGCCACGGGCTCAGACTTTCTCACATCCATGGGGGTGCTGCTAGAAAATCAAGAAATCACATCTGCAGCCCTCCCAGAGGCTCCTTTTCATAGGAACTCTTCTGGACACCTCCTGCGCGAAAGCTTTTCTACCAGAGGACAGAAGGACCAATATCCTGCAGATGGCCCGATACATCAGAGAGAACAGCTCAGTACGAGCTATCTCGATGCAGCAGATGCTAGGTCTCATGGCATCCTCGGTGTTCACTGTATCCCTAGCATGCCTGTACATGAGAACCTGTCAGTGGATGCTCAGTACTCAGTGGTTTCCTACCACTCACCCTCAGTCCTTTCTCATCAAGGTGACAGAACCTCTGAAGAAGTCACTCACCTGGTGGTCACAAGAGGACAACCTTCTGAAAGGGTATCCCTTTGCTCCTCTCAAACATCAGATTTCCATTACCATGGACGTGTCCCTGATGGGGTGGGGTCACTGTCAGACTCTCCACACTCAAGGTACATGGACTCACGAAGAGTCCCAGCTTCACATAAATGTCCTAGAAATGAGGGCCGTCCTTTATGCAGTCCAGGCTTTGAAGGACATTCTCTGTCACAAGAACATTCTCCTTCAAATGGACAACAAAGCAGTTATGTATTACATCAACAAGCAGGGCGTGTTCACTCTTACCCCTTATGCAGGGAAGCGTTGAGAGTGTGGGAATGGTGCTTGGAGCACAAGGCTCTAATTCAGACGGTCTACCTGCCGGGAGTGCAGAACGAACTGGCAGACTGTCTCAGCAGAACAGAGACAGATCCTCACGAATGGTCTCTCGACTCAACCGTAGTTCAAGTCACTATTTGCAGAGTGGGGGAACTGGAGATCTGGACCTTTCTGCATCCCCACTCAACACAACAAAACGGCCTCTCTTCTGCTCCAGAAATCCAGGGCCTGGCATTTTCTGTCAGGATGCGTTCAGGCTGCAGTGGACAAAATGCTTTCTATATGCCTTTCCGCCTCTTCCTCTAATTCAGAGGGCACTTCTCAAGTTCGAGTCCCAGGGGCACAAAATGATCCTCATTGCTCCCTTCTGGCCTCGACAAATATGGTTTCTGTTACTCAACAGTATGTCGGTAACCCCTCCGAAAGCACTTCCCCTTCAAACGAATTTTCTGACTCAGGCCTGTGGTCCATCCCAATCTGAGGTCACTTCACCTTCATGCTTGGCTCCTGAAGAGATAGAAGTGAACAGGTTCAACGTCTCTTGCAGAGTTTCAGATATCCTTCTGGCTGCATGCAAGCCAGCCAGTAGGAAAACTTACACAACCAAATGGAAGTGTTTTTCGCTCTGGTGTGCAAAATCCTCTTTGAATCCCTTTTCGTGCCCACCAAATAAAGTTCTAGAGTACCGTTTAGACCTCTCAAATTCAGGTCTGCAATACTCTATAGTCAGGGTTCGTCTTTGTGCCATTTCAGCTCATCATGAGCCAGTACTTTCCTTGTCACTGGCTCAGTTACCTGTGGTTAAGAGGTTTCTTAAGGGTATTCTGCATACCAGACCTCCTGTCAGACGTCCAGTCGCAGCCTGGGACATTAATCTTGTGCTAGACATGCTCACTCAAACCTTTCGAGCCTCTAGCTACCTGTGAGTTGAAATTTCTCACTTGGAATAAGGCCTTCCTGGTGGCCATTACTTTGGCCCTCAGGGTCTCTGAGATACATACCTTGGTCACAGACCCCCCCGTATACTGTGTTTCATAAAGACAAAGTAGTTCTTAGGACCCATCCTAAGTTTCTCCCTAAGGTTGTTTCAGAATTCCATCTAAACCAACCTTTGGTCCTTCCTACTTACTTTGTGAACTTCCAAAATGAAGGGGAGCGTTCTCTCTTTCTTCCCCCCCCCAATTGTTTAACCAGATGAGACATACTAAACTGAAAGCTTGTTTACAGGTGCAACCTGGGAGCACAGGGAAGTTAAGTGACTTCCTCAGGATTACACAGTATGCAAGCGGGGGCTGTGGGATTCAAACCCAGGTCTCCAGATTTGCAGCTCAGAGCCTTTTCATTCTTTAGACACCAAAAGAGCTTTGTGTTTCTATTTAGATAGAAAGAAAGACTAACTGTTTGTTTCCTTCAGCGAGACCCGGCTGGGTCAGCCTGTTGCTATCAGATGCATTTCAGCATGGTTGGTGGTATGCCTCCACCACTGTTATTCCATGGCACAGGTTAAGCTGGATGGCAGTGTGTACGCTCACTCTACTAGAGTGGTCGCGGCATCCCTGGCGGAAATCCACAACGTGCCCATTGCAGATATTTGCAATGCGGCTACCTGGAGCTCAGTGCATACTTTTGTCAAACACTATGCCCTGGATGTCCATGCCAGGTGACATATTTCGTTTGGCAGAACCATGCTTAATGGACTTCTGTCCTAAATTTGTGAGCTCTTGGTCTCTCCTGTGCGCCCTCTCGAAGATTATTAGCTCGTACTTTCCATTGAGTGTGAATGAGTGGTGGAGACTTAATGTCCAGGAAGATATGGAAATTGCGTACCTACCATAATTCTTGATCTTCTTGGACGAAGTCTCTACCACTCATTCACACGCCCACCCTCCATCCCCCGAGCTCACCTCTGTTGTTGGTCTTCACTCCCTCAATCTTTAGGCTGTGAAGACTTCTCTCTTGACCCTTCTTATACGGGTCTTCCGGACTATCTTATGTCCAGTTTTTGCTAGGCTATCCTTCTAGGTTAGTTACGCTTCACCTCCTTGGAAAAAAAAGTACTGAGGTGGTTGGAGGGTCGATGCCGAGATAGTCATTGCCACACGAGCAGAGGCTCGCGGCGCCTCTCCTCTTGGATCCATCTCTGGCGCTGGCCCTCCTGCAGAAAGTTTGCTCCCGCTGGGTCCTGGCACCTCCATCCTTAATGGACTACTGTCCTAAATTTGTGAGCTCTTGGTCTCTCCTGCCACCTTCTTGGGGATTATTAGCTTGGTACTCTCCCGTTAGTGTGAATGAGTGGTGGAGACTTAATGTCCAGGAAGATATGGAAATTATGTACCTACCATAATTCTTGATCTTCTTGGACGAAGTCTCCGCCACTCATTCACACGCCCACCCACCATCACCCGAGCTCACCTCTGTTGTTGGTCTTCACTCCCTTAATCTTTAGGCTGTGAATACTTCTTTCTTGACCCTTCTTATACGGGTCTTCCGGACTATCTTATGTCCAGTTTTTGTTAGGCTATCCTTCTAGGTTAGTTACGCTGCAGCTCCTCGGAAAAAAAGGTACTGAGGCGGTTGGAGGGTTGACGCCGAGACAGTCATTGCCGCACGAGCAGAGGCTACCGGCGCCGGTCCTCGCGGCTCCATCTCTGGCGCCAGCCTTCCTGCAAAAAGTTTGCTTCCGCTGGGTCCTAGCGCCTCTGGCATAGTTTCCATTAGTATGAATGAGTGGTGGAGACTTCGTCCAAGAAGATCAAGAATTACGCTAGGTACGTAATTTCCATTTCTCAGCCCTCCCCTTTGGTCTTTCCTCAGTTCCCAACTGCTTAGTCGTAGTGTCAGCACAGTTCAGAAGGCAGGCAGTATAGGTTCCCCTCACCTAGATGACTGGCTGGTTGCAGGAAAATCACACTTGCATGCTAAGGCCGCTCTCTTCCTTGCCCAGAGCACCCTGGAGGGGCTGGGGTTTCTCATAAATACCTAAAAGTCCCAGACAGAGCCAGTTCAAGTTCTGAAGTTCACGGGGCAGAGTTGGATGCCCTCTGAGGGAGGGCCTTCCTGCCTCAGGACAGAGTGGAAGGTCTTATAAATCTGGCAAAGTCCTTTGTCAGCCCAGGCCAACAAGAGACTTCCTCCAGCTGTTAGGCCATATGTCCTCCTCCACAGCTCTGGTGGCATGGGCCACATTTCAAATGAGAGACATTCAGTACCACTTAAGTGCCCACTGGTCCAAAAAATGAGACCCCTTGTCAAGGCTGGTGCCTGTGAAAAAGACTCTCTTAAAAGCACAGAACTAGTGGAAAGAAGAGGGAAACCTCAGGGAGGGAGTGCCCATCCAGCAGCGGTTTCCCACAGCTGTTCTAACAACAGATGCCTCCCTCAGGCTGGGGATCTCACCTGGGTGACCTGACAGTAAGTGGAATATGGTCCCCCTCAGAATCCCAGGAGCATATAAATGTCCTGGAGTTCAGGGCAGTCTTCCTGGCTCTTAAGTCTTTTGCTCCCTAGGTCAGGGGTCAGTCAGTCCAGGTCAGGACAGACACCACGATCATGTATTACATAAACAAATAGGGAGGCACAAGATCCTCAAAGCTTTGTGCAGAAGCAGTGAAGATCTGGAATCTGGCTTACTCCATGTAGGTGCCGCTTTCCAGGGAAGGACAATATCTTGGTGGATTCCCTCAGCAGGATCAGCCAGGGACATTATGAATGGACCCTTAACAAGCAGGTAATGGACACAGTATTCAGAAGATGGGGTACACCAGAGATAGATCTGTTCGCTTCCAGGGAGAATCACCAGCTTCTTCTTTATTGCAGGCCTCCAGCAGTGGGCTCGGTCCCAGTGGATGCCCTGACTCTGGACTGGTCAGGAAGGTTTCCTGTACACCTTCCCTTGCTTCCCTCTCTTGCTGAGAGTGTTGTTGAAGCTGAGGAGCCAGTCTGCCACCATGATACTGGTGGCACCAGATTGGGCCAGGCAGGTTTGATATTCCCTCCTCCTGTCCCTTTCTATTAAACAGCCCATCCATCTCCCACTGAGGCACAACCTGCTGCCCATGTCCCAAACCTCAGGCTGCTGTACCTCAAGGCATGGTTCTTGAAAGTCCTCAGGGTCTCTAGGAAGCAAGCTACTAGGAAAACCTATGCAACCAAATGGAAAAGGTTCTCTCTCTGTGGTGTGCCCCTAAGCAGCTCGATCCTCTACAGGCTGACCTGTCTGCACTTCCGGATTACTTGGTGCACCTTCAGGCTTTGGGCCTCAGGCCTTCAACCCTTGAAGTACATCTGGCTACTATACCTGCATATGTCTCAGGAGGTAATAACAAAACTGTGGCTTCACACCCCATTTTCAGGAGATTCTTTAAAGGGCTCCTGCACCTGCTTCCTCCGGTTAGGGACCCAGTCCCTTCCTGAGATTTTAAACTTATGCACAGCAAAGCTCAGGAACTCCCTTTTTGAGCCCATGGCTACTGCTGATTTGAAGTATGTCACCTGGAAGACAGTATTATTGGTTGCCATAACTTGTGCCAGCAGGGTGTAGGTAGGATTACCTGATTTTGGGACTCCAGAAGAGGACCCTTAGTCCCTCGTCCAACGAGCCCTTGTGCCCGATGCTGAGTAAATAGGTTTAAAGCCTCCACTACCTTTGCAGCTGATTTACAAGGAGGTCCTGGGTAGGACAGTAAAAAAAATAATAATACAGGATAGAGAAGGTGCATAAAGAATATCTGGCACAATTCTTAGCTGGAAAAGAGGTCATGTCCTGGTAATAGAGGACATCTGGTAACCCTAGGTGTAGGAGCTGCAGGCCCTCTATAAAGACCCAAATTATATCATCTTCCACAGGGACAAGGTAGTCCTAAGGACTAGCAGGATGTTTCTCCCTAAGATGGTGTCCAAGTTTCACCTGAACCAGTCCATCATCCTTCCAGTGTTCTTCACAGCAAAATCCAGCTCTGGAGAGCACAGACTCCACAGCCTGGATGTTACTTAGTTACTACCTGGTTTGCACTAAGGATCTAAGATCTTCCCACTGAGAGCTGTTCCTCACTTATGGTGAAGTGAGAAAGGGTAGGCCAGCCTCCAAGAAAACTGTTGCTTGTTGTATAGTTTCTTGCATACATTTCTGTTACAGCAGAGCTGGCAAACTGCCACCACAAGGTCTCAGGGCACACTCCACCTGTGGTACGTCTGCTTCTGTGGCAGCTGCAAGGGGCACTGCTTTATAGTCTGCAGCAGTAAGCATAGTGAAGATTTTTTTCTGGGGTTTGAAGAAAACATTATTTGCCATAGTAAT
The DNA here is from genome assembly GCA_016271365.2 of Neoceratodus forsteri. Lineage (NCBI taxonomy): Eukaryota > Metazoa > Chordata > Ceratodontiformes > Ceratodontidae > Neoceratodus > Neoceratodus forsteri. The sequence goes on from CM057454.1 coordinate 790,518,251, forward strand.
ATTGTGTCTTCCAATAAGTCCCTCACTATGCTTAACATTCCCACTCTACCTCCTCTTCCAGAACCTGGAAAAGGTTCTCAAAGAATCCGTTATTGTTTTCAGTCTTCTGTTTTGCTTGAACATTAATTCTTGTAGTGCCTATTTTTGATACATAACCTTAGTTTGCCTTAGCTTGCCCTGTGGGACCAATGTTTTGGAGTTTTTTTCCATATATTTTTTCCTTAGGGTTTGATTAGTGACCTTGGTGGTCATTGCTTGCCTGGCTATTGAAATAAATCGGACGTTGAAGAGAAGGGTTGAATGCCATCATGTGGCAGAGATTTAAATTTCATTCCATGTGTGACAGAAAAGGGGACCAAAGCCATGTATTTCTTTGATTCATGTGTTCTTTTCTAAACATGCATCTGCTTCAGGTACAAGATGGTTACCAGATCACATGAGCAAGTAGTATATGACAGCTTATATCTGCCAGAGTTGAAGGTTTGATGTTCTCATGGGAAAGTTAACAGGAAAGCTAGGGAGCAGGCAATAAACCCAGTGGGGTGTTCTTCCTGGAGATGTTCACGTTGAACAAAGCACCCAAGTGGATGTCATTATGGTAGCAAGGAGGTGCTGAAGGGTGGGTGGAGACACACACACACACACACATACACACATTTTCTTTCTCTCTCAAAGAGGGCTGGGGCAACATGGAACTGTCACTCAAAGTGAGTGAGACCCCCTCCCCACATGGAAAAAGAAATATACTGAGGAGCTGTACGCAGGCTCTTTCTCTTAGGCTTGGAACATCTGACAATGCTAGAGCCCTGCCGGTAGAAGTCTAGTAAGAAAAAATGGCTTGGGGAACGGTGTTTTCTTCAGAGAGCAGCAGGTAAACAGATAGGTTAAAGTGAGAATAACTCAGATTTCTTCTATTTGCAACCTGTCTTCTATAACTTCCATTTATTTCTAGTAAACTGTAATCCTTTTTTTCTGACTGTACATAACTCCTGTTGTAAATACTTATAGTATTTTAGTAAACATTCTATTTTTATAGAATCATTGAGTGCTTGTTTTATTTAAAAGGGTCATTTTACTATTTCTGCTGGATTCTGTTTGCAGTCCGCCTCCGAAGTGGCACTCTACCCACCGTTATTGTGTTGACCTTCCTAACCTTTAGCAAGGAGGAGGTAAAAACAGGTTTCCTGGTTCCTGTTGGTAAAAACCTGGTGGTGGCGGTGAAATTGAAGTTCCTGGTGAGAAGGATTTTTGCCACACCATGGTTCCCTAATTCACATAAAATTCCACTCAACGGGGCAGCTCAGACCTGCAGACAGATTACAACAGTAAGCATAGTGAGGGATCCCTTGGAAGAAACAATATTACTATGGGAAGTAATTGTTTTCTTTTGAAACATAGCTAAGGTAAGAATAAAAAAATATACAATTAATGACTTTGGAATGTGAAGGGAGAGCAGGGCATGAGAGAAAGTGGGTGGGATTAAAAATGAAGCCGTTCTTTTTCTAACCAAAGAGCCAAAAATAAAAATACCTGGTTTTATTTTTGGTATACACTATAAAAATACTGGATGAGCAACGTTCTTCACAACCAATGTGTTCTGCAACCTCGGGGTGATTCCCACAGACCTCTCAAGCTTTGCTGTCGAAGTCAGAGAGAATCAGAACCCCTCTGTAGCAGAACACACACTGGCTGTGCATAGTTGCCTATCCAGTATTCTCTACAGTGCAGCTAGATGTACTGATGCATCATATTTCATGTAATTGCGTATTGCATTGTAGTACTGTTTCAGTGCAGTACCAGAAAGTATCTTTGCTCCTTGTTTTGAGACTTTCTTTGTTACAAATAACAAAATAATGGCTGCAACTCTGCCACAAGAACAAGCCCAACGCTAGGGCACGTTTCACATCCTTAGATGCTATATCAAGACATCTAAGGATGTGAAATGTAGGTTGGGGGGGTGCTACTTTGTATCTCAATAAAAGTTATATTTTTTAACGTGCCCTAGCACTGGGCTTGTTCTTGGGGCAGAGTGGCCGCTGTTACTTTGTGATTTGTATTCATTTCGATTTTCGGCTCCTCTCTTGGGTTCTTTAGCCGCCGTGTCTTGTGTATGTAGACTTTCTTTGTTACAGCAGAAATATTACTTGGGTGAGGGAGCACTTCACGTTCATAAGGTGATCTCAGTGCAGATTGGATACCAGAAATGCCATAGCGATGCTTCTGTAGATGAGGTGTTCCAATACAGGGAGCTTTATTCCTTTAGAAGCATTTTGAATAAATGAACTTGGTGTACCTGTTGCATGGTGTAACAATCCATGTGCATCAGATAACAGTGGGGACCTCCCTTTTCACTGACATTTCCATTTTTGTTATTCTTCAAAATCAAACCATGGTTTTGATGTGGTCAGGAAAGAACTAGCTGCTTAACCATTCCAGCTGAAACACACAGCATCGGATTTCCCCTTTGCTTTGCAGGGGAATGCCCCCATAGTTTAAATATAATCTGCTTACTAAACACATGGTAGTGTTGCTTGGCTAGGCATGACTTTTGTGTTCTTTAATTAAATTTAGGAGATTGGGAACCTGAAGAACCTCCTGTGTTTGGATGTGTCTGAAAACAAATTAGAAAGACTGCCTGAAGAGATCAGTGGACTGGGCTCTTTATCAGACCTGCTTATTTCCCAAAACCTACTGGAGATCCTACCTGAAGGCATTGGTACGTGCACATTGGGGAAGGGGGTACTAAGATTTACACAGAGGGTGGACAACCCAAGTCAGCAACATGCTTCCCGATATTGCTGTTCGTCAATTACCAATTTAAGTAAACTATTTAATGCCCTCAGGCTTGCACTGGCAATTGCCCTTGGCACCAAAAATGTTTTTTTACCTAAGTTCAGTGATTTTAAATTAAAAAAAAAAATGTTGGCAAGCACAAGGCAAAACATCTTTGAAAGGTTTTTGCTTTGTGGTAGCATGCCCCCACCAAGTGATGAAAAATATGTTTTTTTGGTTGAAGGGACTGAAGCAAAAAAAAAAAAAAAACAATGAGCCCTGTCAGGCCATTTGCTCCCACAGTGCCAGCCTCAAAGTGCGATAGTGTGAACAGGGGACCGACAGGGTAACCCTCCTGTCTGTTTTGGGTCCGAATCACCTATTAGCCTCTAGTCCTGGGGGTCAAAATGTGAACCTTATGCTAGCATACCCCGTTAACAGGCTCAGATATATATTCTCTTCGGAGAACTGCAATATAATCTTTCGCCCAGCGGCACCTAGCCAGGTTTCCAAAATGTACCCTTACGACTCAATATGATACAGAGGTATATTCTTACGTTTTTCAAGATTAGTAACACATTCAAGCCCTTAACAGCTGTCAGAATTAACCACTGATTCAGCATTCACATATGAACGAAAACTGAGCAGAGATAGGCAGTATTTTAAGAAAAGTATTGTTTACTAAAAATTGTAAAACGGGTAAAATCAAACACAAAACAATTATATCAATAACTTACAGTCACATAAAATAAATGGGAAGTTACAGAACACAAATACGCCTACCCCAAATACTTAAAAGTTCTTGCCTAGCTAGATGTTACCATAAAGTGGCTTGTTACCAGTCCACAGACTAAGTGTGTCTTTGCTTTTCAGGGAGTCCTTCTGCCCCAAACTTCCCTTGTAAGCAATATTCAAAAGTCAGTTCTTTCCACCTCCTGGTGATGCCACCCATGAGGTCACTGTTAGAACCTCCCATAGATTTAATTTCTGCTGTGGAAATCAACAGTCAGCAATTTTTAAAATATGAGTCTTTCATCAAAACATCCCCTTTGATGTCTCCCTGCTGATTTCCTGTTTTGCTAGAGTGATCTCAGGTTTTTATGGTTTTTCACAAGAGTCTGTAACCAAATGGTCTGTTCCTGCAGGAATCATAACATTTTATGAGGTCCTATCTCCTGGCAGATGGCCAGAAGGCTTTAATTAAGACAGAACAGGAAACTTTTAATTAGGGTTTCTTCACTGGTCAATTTAACATCTCTGCTGTTTCAGCCCCACTGAAACCTTGGAGGTCAAAGGTCAAGTCTCTCACACACTGCTAACTTGTGGGATAGAATCACATACCATTTATTTATAATACAAATATTATACAATAATAACATTACAGGGTTTATCACGCTACAAGCCCTGCTGCTGCACTGTATGAACTGAAACAATATGTAGCTGCTCCATGACATTCATAAGAGGGTAGCAGCAGCTTTTGAGGATGAAAACGAAGGTCATTGTTGACATGGGTTCATATGTACCAGCTCTCTGGTAAATAAAATCAGCTTCAACTTTATCAGCAGCTTGCTCTTCTTTGTAGAAGAGGCCCAGAACTGAATGATGCCTCCCCCCCCCCAACATATGGTAATAAAATATAGTAATGATAAGAAAACCGCTGTCTTGGTTTACAGCAGTGATTCAGACTTGAGTGATGAACCAAAAAATCTTCATCAAGGATCTTGCATCAGGCCACACCTATGGAACTATAGCTGGCAGGCACTTGGACCACACAGAAACTTTCTAACTAGCAGTCATTCAGGGGCCGCCCACAACGACAACATCAGCCAACAACATCGCTCCCTTATAAATGAAGGCGGCCCCATGCCCGCCTCAGTTCATTTCCCTTTGTCAACCATCGCACATCGCACTCATCAGAGCATCGCCATTTCAGTCGACCTCAAAAATTTTCTACTTTTAATTTTTTTTTCTTTCTCACCCTAGTTCACCAGTCGCTTTATTTTTTAAGTTAATTTTTGCTGTCGTTTAGGTTGATGGACCCTAGGAAACTCTTCAGACACTGTGGGTGTGATAAGAAGATCAGTGACAAGGACGAACACAATGCTTGCATCTGCTTCCTTGGCGCCAACCACAGCATTAAGGCCTACAAAGTTTACCGCGGATTCAACAAGGCCACCCGGCATCATCGTCAGAAGGCCCTCAAGTCCTTCCTTCTAGAACAGAAGGTCTGCCAAATGGAGAAGGAGCTACAGGGAAGGAGCTCCTCTGCCTCACCAGTTTCATCCATGGGCTCCCATTCCTCCAAAGCCCAGGACAATCAGCTAAGCACAAGCACTGGAAAAAGGAGATGACTGAGGAGAAGGCCTCTCCAATGTGCTCTCGGTCGCTGCTTCGAGCACCTGCCACTGCTGGGTTGTCAGACGCCTCAGCGGTGACCCCCACTGTCACCCACACCCTTTCCTGCACAGGGTTGGTGGAGACAGCGTTGCCCACTGGTTCCTCCTTGGTCAGTGCTGGCACATCGACGTCAGGCCTCCTAATGACCCTGCCAACATTCCAACCCCTGTCCTTCAGACCCCTTCTGGCTCAGGGGCAACAGGCAGGGAGTTCTGCCAGATTTGCTTTGGCCAGTGTTGGCCTCTTGATGCCATGACTCCTGCCTCCTCCGTTGATGCCTTTGACTATCCAGTTAACGTCAGGGCTTCAGCTTCCCCCGTCGATGCCTCAAATATTCATACCAACACCAGGGCCCCAGCCACTCACTATGATGTTGCAGGTTGGGCTGCCAATGCCTCAGCCTCCTGCTTCGACACTGCAGGCCATGCTACTGAAACCGGGGATCCAGCCCTCCCCATGGACACTGCAAGGGACACAGCCAGCATCGATTACAATCGACGCCCAGATTGTTTTCCTCCTTTTGGGAGATCTTACTTCGAGAGGGCTCTTGCAGTAGGTGATAACCATTAGGACTAGAGCCGTCAGGCACTAGGACCACACAGAAAACTTTAGCAGTGTTTTGCGGGGTACCACCCACCCGGTGTCATGTGACAGACGTCAACATGACACTAAATAGTGGACGGTCCCCATACCCGCCCTCCAGTTCTTTCCCGCCGACTACCTGCGCACGTCAGACCTCACAGAGAACACTGCTTCAGTCAGCCGCCATTTTCAGTATTTCACTGCTTTTAATTCTATAAATCTTAGAAAAGTATCAACCATTTTTTGTGTATGTCTTCTCTGACACCTTCTGAGTCGCATAAGAACAAGTGCGATTCCTGTGGCACTCAGCTTCCTCACAGGGACGGCCATTCACTCTGCCTCTTCTGCCTGGAACCAGAGCACAAGACCGAGGACTGTGAGGCCTGCCAGAATTTCAACCAGGTCACACGGAAACTCCCCCCACAGGCCCTGGAAGCCCATGTTCTTAAACTAAGGATGGTGTCCATGGAGAAGGAGCTGCAGAAGCTGCGGGGATCGTCCTCCTTTCCGGGGGGGGCTCTTCAGACTCCCATAAGAAGAAGGACAAGGAGAAGCACTGGGACGGTGATTGGTCTCCTTTCTGCCTACGGCCTCTTCCGGGACCGCGAGGCACCTAGGCAACCTCCTGCTGGCATGGCACCGCTCTTCTGATCAAGCCTGCCCTCCCGGGAGGAGCCCTTGGTCCCCACCTGAGCTGGCACAGTTCAGGTGGGCGCCCGATCTGTTGGAGACTCCCACCACCCTTAGGCCCCTCAAAACCCGGGCCTAAGTCAGATGCGTGACTGATAAGTGGTTGTCAGCCCCTCTTATGAACATCCGGCCCCGGCTGATAAGTCACACACCAGCTCCTCTGGCGTCCGCCAAGCCTCTGCGCTTGCGTCGGCCCCTGATAACAGGCTCGACACGATCCTCTGGATCAGCGCATGCTGCTTCTCCTGCCGCAGCCCTCCCCAAAGGGTTCTCCCTCTCGGGATCCTTCTTCGCCACCATTAACATGAACACCTCTTCTCCAGACAAGGAGTCACAGTAAATAGACCAGTTTGGATGCACGGTTTATTCCTCCTCCACTCTGGCCCTCAGAGCTTTGAACTGCCTGGCACATATGATTGATAACCAGAAATCTGTCCTGGGACAGTTGAAGTCAGAATTTGAGGCTTTACCCGATTCCAAGGCTAACCCAAAATTTCGCAGACTGTCATGACTGCAGAAATACCCTGCCGTCATTCCCACAGAGCGACATATGATGCAGTGGACGCCACTAGCCGGAGTACTGCCATGGCTGTTGGCATGCACCAGTACTTCTGGCTGCGGGTTTCCAGATTGGCCCAAGTCATCCAGTCAGCCTTTCAGAGGACCAGTCCTTTTCAGAGGTGATGTCAAGAACATAATCACTGAGCTTCAGGACAGTGGCAAGGCACTGCACTCTGTCCAGTTTATGTACCACTCTAACACTAAGCTAAAACAGCCATTTCATCGCCAGCAATGGTGCCAGAATAGGCAATAGCCAGCCCAACGTCAGCACAATTCTCTGGCTCCGTCGGCAGGAACCACTCCTCCAGTCAAGTCCCAAAGGGCTGCCGGGGTGGTGCTCCCTCACACCCCCTCCTCCTCCTCCTGACTTGTGGCAGGGCCTCCAGCCTCCGTCACCAGCTCCAGAGGAACCAGTAGGGGGCAAATATGCCAGCCACCTAGCCGTGTGGGAGGCGACCACCTCAGACATGTTGGTCCTTCAGCTCATCGCTCAAGGCCACACCATCTAATTCACAGAGAGCCCTCCAAGAAATCCTCCAGGTCTCTCTCACTACCCAGTAGGCCACATTCCTCTCATAAGGGAAGAGAGAGATCCAGGTTCTTCTGACAAAATCAGCCATAGAGCCCGTTCCTTGGACCCAGGAAGGAAAAGGATATTATTCCCACTTCTTTCTGGTCCCCAAAAAGACAGAGGACCTCCATCCGATCCTGGACCTCAGCACGCTAAACCTGTGCGTAGAGTACAAGAGGATCTTACTTCAAGAGGGTTCCTTCAGTAGGTCATCACATATAGGACTAGCACCATCTGGCGTCTGGGCCGCATGGCAGACTTTTCCAGCAATTCCTGACAGGGGACCACCCACCCAAAGTCACGTGACTGACATCAGCATGACCACATATAGTGGGCGGCCCTCATGCCCGCCCTCCAGTTCTTTCCTGCCGTCGCCTCCTGTCAGTTGCATCGGTAGACTCACTCAGCGATCGTTGCAGAAAGTGTTTTCCTTCGGTATACCGAATAATTCCTCATATTTTCGATTTGTACCTTCTGTGTCTTCTCCAAAGAAGTGTCAGTTGTGTAGCACTCAAATCCCATGTAAAGACGGACACATGAAGTGCGTGATTTGTTTGGGCCCGAACCATCCTACTTCATCCTGCCCAGATTGCCAACCTTTTAACCAGGCCATGCGCAAAAGGAGTCAGCAGGCTCTGGAGGCCCATCTCTTGAAGACCCGGCTGGTGTCTCTAGAGAAACAAATGGAGCGTATTCGCGATTCTTCTTCATCTTCCCCTTCAAAACATCGGAAAGAGAAGCACAGGGTGTGGGACTGCTCCACAGAGAGTTCCCAGGCCGAAGCCTCTAGGCCCCCTACTAGCAAGGCCTCTTCCCAGCCACTGCGTAAGGAGAAATCGCCAGCAGGGGACCCAGGTAAGCCTGGTAAAATCTCCACCGTGGGTAAGTCAGCTGCACCGCCATGGCCGCTAAGTTGAATTGGCTCCCCAGCCTTCGGGGACCCAGCTGGCCTTAGCCATTAAGTCGGGTGGGGGCTCCTCCCCCTCCTCCCACCCGGCTCCGTCTGGTCAGTCGACCGACTCCGGTGGGCGCTCAGACACAGCTCTCCTGTCGGGGCCTAACGGCAGCACACCGACATCCGGACGAGCCCAGGGGAGACTGCTCCTCTCCCCCACAAGTAGCCTCCTTTTCTTCTTCCGTTACCCTGGGTGATGACAGTGTGAGGCCCCTAGAAGTTGAACACACTTCTGGGTCCATCCCTCACTCCCCCGATGGGGTTGCTGGGATGGAGGTCCCTCCTCAGCCGTCCGGCCTTACTCAGGAGGCCCCTCCTATCCCTTCTGGCGGGAGTGCTCCTTCTCCGGTGCCTGCTCCGGACAACATCCCTCCGTTGGATCTGGTGCGACCGCTGCCCATGCTGGACCCTCGAACGAAGGTCTCCGAGCCAGGGCCTATTCGTCTGCCTCCGCCACCGGCTCCTATGCCGAATGAGTCTCTTCCGTTGGAGCCCCTCTGTCGGATCCCAACGCTGGCTCTTCGATGCGAACCCTTTTCTGGCATTGGATCGGTGATGCCGGCTCTGGCGGCCTACCACCAATTTACATGGCGCAGGCCCTACATGGGTTCCCCACCATCAGGCCTGACGTTGGGTCTTTATTCGCGACCCTGGACTCTCCTGCATTTCCCCTTGGGGTACCCTATGGACCATCCCCCGGCTGGTCCCCTTCCAGATTGGAGCGGAGTGGGACATTATTTTTCCAGATACACTCCGTACCCCGGCTATGGCTATCTTGGATACCAGGGGTATAATTTCCCTCCTCCCCCTCCTCCTCCTGCTCCGGCCCAACCGGACTTCAAGACGTTTATTCAGTCTTGGTGGCAGGAGGCGCGCACGAAGTTGGTGTCGGACCTAGAGAGCAGAATCTACCCCCCTCCCAACTCTCCTAGGTCTCTATCTCTGGGTAGTTTGTCCCCTTCTACCCTTCACATCTTGGGGACCACACTCAAGGGCATCATACTCCCGGATCTTGGAGACCATCTGGACATGGGAGATAATGAGGATGACAAATCATCAGAGGAGCCCTCGGATCACGAATCTTAGGTCCCGATGGGCAAAGGTTTCTCCCAAATCACATCTGGAGGATCCTTCCTTTTCGGACCTCCTGAGATCCATTCAATGCCACTTTGACTGGGAGTCGGAGGAACAGGATCCAATGTGCTAGAGACTCACCGAACATTTGGACCTTGAGTCTCTGTCTCCAATCCCTGTTCCTCCATGGATTGGACCTCGCCAAGACCTCACCACCATGGTCTAGCAGATGCCTCACTCAATCCCAGCTGTCCCTAAGAGAGCGGACAGGGTCTGCCGGGTGCCTAAGGATGCCCTTTTCCTTAATCTGCATCCGAAGGCGGACTTTGTCATAATTTCATCTGTTCATGACCGCTCCTCTGCACCTAAGCACATGAGCACCCCTCCTCCTGACAAGGAGTCAAGGCAGATGGACCAGTTCGGGAAGAAGGTCTTCTCATTGGCCACATGTGCGCTGTGGTCCCTTAATTATGTGACCCATATGGTGTCTCACCAGAAAGCTACCTTGGCGAGGCTCGAGGCCAGAGTCCAAGCTATGGACCCTTCTGACAATAAGGAGGAGCTCACCAGAGATCTTCGCCTGTCCCGGATCTCTTGCAGGCTTGCGTTGCGGGCTACATATGACCGTCAGTTCTGTAGCCCGCACCTCGGCGACTGCCGTCTCGCTTTGACAACAGACCTGGCTTTGCATCTCTGGCCTCGCCAATGAGGTCCAGACTGCGATTCATGATGCCCCCTGTCGGGGTTCAGTTCATTTTGGTGGAGACACCAAAGATATCACCGGCCTACAGGACCAAGGTCAGGCCCTGAGGTCAGTGCAGTCCATGTACCGATTGGGTACCCATCAGCATTCCTTTCAGAAAAGGACCTGGAGGCAGAGAAAGTGACCCCCGGTGCAGCGCCAGGGCAAGCGTAAGTTCACGGCTACCACCACTCCTCCCGCCTCCAAGAACCAGAGACGTTCAGGGGGTCCTCCCCCTGCCTGTCCTGCCACCTCCTGACTCCCTCGCCCAACCCCCCCTCCTCAGCCTCAGTGCGAGGAGCCGGTGGGGTGAAGGTTTGCTTGCTACGTGCAGGAGTGGCAGAGCATTACCTCCAACGCGTGGGTCCTGCAACTGATATCCCTAGGTCACACCATAGAGTTTTTGGAGATCCCTCCAGAGTCTCCTCCAAAAAAGTCGACCTATTCTCGAGACTAGGCTCTTCTAGTCAGGGAAGAAATTCGAACTCTCTTGCTAAAAGAAGCCATAGAGAGTGTACCCTTCCAGCAAATGGGAAGGGGGTTCTACTCCCACTTTTTCCTGGTTCCAAAAAAGACAGGCGACCTGTGACCCATTCTTGACTTGAGCAGTCTAAATCTGTTCGTCTAGTACAAAAGGTTCCGCATGCTGACTCTTCAAAGCCTACTCCCTCTCCTCCTAGAGAACCAGTGGCTTTACGCCCTGGATATGCAGGATGCCTACCTGCACATCCTGATCTTCCCCAACCACTGCCAGTTCCTGCGGTTTTGTTTCCAGGGGGAGCTCTTCCAGTTTTGGGCCCTCCCCTTTGGCACCTCAGGTTTTTACCAAGTGCCTTGCGGTGGTGGCGGCTTTCCTTCGACACCAGGGATAGCAGTTTTCCCTTACCTGGATGATTGGCTGATTTCAGCCTCGTCCAGAGAAGCTCTCACGGAGGCTCTGACTTCTATTCTGGACTTGTTTTCCAGACTGGGGATTACGGTCAGTATCTCCAAGTCATCCCTTGTCCTGACCTAGAGACTGCAGTTCATTGGGGCAGTCTTGAATACTATCCAGAGCAGGGCCTTCCTTCCCCCAAGACAGGATGGAAACCCTTATCCGTCAGGCTTCGTTAGTGACCTCGGCTTGATGGCGGCTCCATCATGACCATTTCCCTGGCAAAGCTCCACATGAGAATCTCTCAGTGGTCCTTGCGGGTGCAATGGGGTCAACTCCTGGACAACCTGGATCATCCTGTTCTGGTGTCGTCTGCGGTTCAGAGAGACCTGAACTGGTGGATGGATCCCTGCAATCTTTCCTTGGGTCTCCCCTTCAGGAGGCCAGCCCCATCGGCGTCTCTAACTACAGATGCCTTGAATTTGGGATGGGGTGCACTTTTAGGGGAACACCGAGCTCAGGGACTCTAGTTCTGCTTGGAGATGTCATTGCACATCAACGTCTTGGAAATGAAAGCGGTCTTGTATGCTTTACAAGCGTTCCAGATGCTTGTTCCCAGAGGATCAGTGCTTGTCCAGATGGACAATATGTTGGTAGTCTGGTACACCAACAAACAAGGAGGAACTCTCTTGTACCCCCTTTGCAGGGAGGCGATGAGAGTGTGGAACTGGGCAATCCAACACAATCTGTTCTTAACATCCATGCACATTCCGGGAGTTCAAAACATCCTGGCGGACAGTCTCAGCAGGTCTCAGACCCTCAGCCAAGAATGGGAACTAAGTCAGGAAGTGGCAGAGTCTCGCTTCCTAAGGTGGGGGCATCCGGAACTAGACGTATTCGCCTCCCACTACAACACAAAACTTCACAGTTTTTGCTTGCTTGTTCCAGGCCATGGTGCTTTCTGTCACGACGTGCTTTCTGTCTCTTGGACAGGGAAATTTTTGTATGCCTTCCCTCCGTTTCTCATTCTCCAGAGGGTTCTACTCAAGCTCCAGGCAGAGACGGCACGAATGATTCTCATCGCCCCTTCCCCCCGGCCTAGACAGATTTGGTTCCCACTCCTGCAGCAGTTAGAAGAGGAACTACTACAAGTTCCACTTCCATTGACACACAACCTTTTGACACAGAATCAGGATCGGCTCGTGCATCCGGGACTCCGGACCCTGCACCTGCATGCGTGGCTCCTGCGGACACAGCGATCTCTCACTTCAGGGTCTCCACTCGAGTCGCTCAAGTTCTTGTTGAGGCTAGGAAGCCTTCTACCCGCTCCACTTATACTATGAAGTGGAAGCGTTTTCATTTCGGCAGCTTCCATACATTGGAACCCCTTTTCCTGCTCTGCCCTACAAGCCATGGAATACCTCTTCCATCTTTCAGATTCGGGCCTTTTTTATTCCTCTAAGAAGGTCCACCTTTCGGCCATTTCGGCGTACCACAAGCTGGTGGATGGCAAAACCGTAGCTCAGTTGGAAGCCTCAAAAACCTTTCTGAAAGGGATTCTCCATCTGAATGCCCCCATCTGCAGCCCTACACCACCTTGGGATTTAAATTTTGTTTTGGAGAAGCTCACCCTCCCACCTTTTGAACCAGCGATGAGCTATGATTTGTACTACCTTTCGTGGAAAGCACTGTTTTTGGTTGCAGTTACTTCTGCTCGAAGGATTTCAGAGCTTCAGGCTCTAGAGGCCTGAAGGAACCTCTCTCGAAGATCTACTGTTACAGTAAGTTCTTACATAACTGTACTGTCTTACTTCGAGAGGGTTCCTTTAGTAGGTCACCACATATAGGACTGAATCCCAAGCAGTCCTTCCTAAGAGAGACCGAGAGAAACACAGGTGGAGGAAAAACTCCCAACAACTCTGGCTCTGGATTCCTGGCTAATTGAGGACAAAATGGTCCTCAACACTACCAAAACCAAGGCCATGCTGTTTGGACCAAGATCCCTTGGCCAAGACAGAACACAAGCCCTACAACTCACCTCGGCCTCTGGCAATGGAATTGAAGTGGTGGCCTCCCTCAAATACCTAGGCCTCACACTCGACCAAGGCTTCACCTTAAAAAACCACGTCGACCAAGTGGCCAAAACCATTCACAGCAAACTTGGTTCCCTGTACCGCCTCAAGGACCAGCTTATCCCACAAGCCAGGATCTTGGTTGCCCAAAGTGTGCTCCTACCTATACTGACATATGCTGCCCCTGTCATGCACGGCTTGGGCAAGCTCGAGATCAGCAGACTGGAGGTCTTGTATAATAAGGTGGCTCACTTTGCTACTCTGGCTCATTTCAGAAGCCACCACTGTGACATCCTAGCAACTCAAAACTGGCCCTCTCTGGATTCCTGACTCCAGTACCAATTGCTCATCCTAGCACATAAGTTTCTGAGCCCATCCTCACCACCCAGTCTCACTAGGCTCATTGCACAACCCACGGATCCTCCGGACCTCTAGCAGAACCCTTCTCAAGGTACCTAAAGCAAGGACCAAGACTGGTGGAAAGTCCTTCTCCTACATGGCCCCACTTCTATGGGATAAACTTCCTCCTACGGTGCAGGAAACCCCCTCAACTAAAACCATCCGCACCAGACTCAATGCCCACATGCTTGTACCAAACATATGACACTACCAGGGCACCTGACATCCCTCCCCCACTCTCCCCTACCCTAACTACAGCTAGGCAACCTTACCTTGGGTTGTCTCTCCTCATCTTGAACTCCACTCTCCTTCCTTGTTCTCCCTACTCCTAAAAATGGGTGCTTATATCGCATCACTATGTGCCTTTCTGTCAGTCTTGTAAAATGTCGATGATAATACCTGTAATTGCTATGTATCTACTCTATTATGTATCTACTCTGTAATGTATAATTGTGTTATAATTACTGGTGACCCCCTTTATCAACCCGTTTTCAAATACCTCTCAAATGCCGTAACAACCCCAAATCAGGCTATTACTACATTTGAGTAGCTCAGAGTCACTTACAGTTTGCTCGAGCGGGACTCTGAGCTCGAGACAGCTCCAGCACTTTCTTATTTTTCTCGCAAGCGTAACCATAGCAACTCTTCCCGATTGCTCAGAAAACGGTCACCAGGAAGTTATAAACTTATCAATATTTCTTAGTTTGGATTATTTTAAACACGTTCTTACAGATTTATATTCCTAAACTAAACTTACACTGTTGTTTGCGTGGTATTTCTCGAAGGATGAAACTGGACTTGATCGGACTTCTGAAACCGCAGTTCTGGTGTTTATCCCAATGATACAGTTCATGTTAACTAAAAACTTAGCCAGTTCAAGTTGTCTTTCTTTTTTTCTGTTAAGTTGTCTCTTAAATGCACCTCCTAAATTCAAAGCAAAACGTTAAATGAACAATATGCTGTATAACAAGTGCATTTTTTTTTCCATGTGACAAAAACACTGGCTGGGACTCCTTGCATCAGCAATTATAAAAAATAACTTTTAGGCAAGTGTGCGTTATGAATTTTTTTTTCACACACAAGGTGTGTGATGACCCATAAACCTCGAGAGGTTTATGTGGGCATCACACACCAAGGGTTATTCCATTATTCTCTATGTATCTACCCTGTAATGTTACCCGAGTCGCCCCTGAAAAAGGGACCTCTGGAGCTCAGTGGGCCTACCTGGTCATAAAAAGTTAATTAATAAATAAATAAATAGTGTGTAAAGAGCCTTATTTAATTTTCCATAGGGTCCAAGCGGTCCTGAGGACAAATCCTAAGTTCCTATCCAAGGTGGTGTCTGAGGTCACACTGAACCAATCAGTGGAGCTCCCAGTTTTCTTTCCGCCCCCTGCAAAGCAGGATGAGGCACTTCTGCACATTACCAAAGATTTTCGTAAGGATGACCAACTCTTTGTTTCCTTCACTTCCAAATCCTTGGGCAAGGCTATTTCCAAACAGGGCCTATTCAAATGGTTGGGCAATTGAATCCGCTTCTGTTACTAGAATTATGACAAGCCTCTGCCGGGGGCCATCAGAGGTCATTCTACCAGGGGCATGGCTGCTTCTGCAGCCTTTTTGCGTAATGTGTCTGCAGCAGATATTTGCGCAGCTGCAACTTGGAGTTCCGTCCATACCTTTACCAAGCATTACAGTCTGGACATTGCTTCCAGGCGGAGGGCAGGTTTCGGCCTAGCTGTGCTTCAGGGCCTTTTGTCCTAGGCTGGTTCCTCTCTGTCTTTTCTGTTGTTGGAGTTTGTCCTCCTCCTGTGTTTCTCTCGGTCTCTCTTAGGAGGGACTGCTTGGGATTCAGTTCTACATTTGATGACCTACTAAAGGAACCCTCTCGAAGAAAGATAGTACCATTACGTAAGAACTTACGTAACAGTAATTCTTCGAGAGAGGTTCCTTCAGTAGGTCATATTTTCCCTCCCTCCTTCCCCCTTTTTTATTTAGGGACTCCAGACTCTGTTTCCTCCTACTGTCAGACCTCTTCCAGGCTCCATCGGGAGAACTGGAGGGCGGGCGTGGGGACCACCCACTATATAGGGTCACACTGACGTCAGTCACGTGATGTTGGGTGGGCGATCCCCTGTCAGGTGTTGCTGGAAAAGTCTGCCATGCAGCTCAGACGCCAGATGGCGCTAGTCCTGTATGTGATGACTCACTGAAGGAACCTCTCTCGAAGATCTACTGTTACGGTAAGTTCTTAAGTAACTTTACTTTTCGCATGCTGACCCTCCCGGGTCTGCTTCCTCTTCTGCACCAGGATCATTGACTTTGTGCTCTGAATGTGCAGGATGCATACCTGCATATCCCAATTTTTCCTCTCCCACTACCGCTTCCTATGCTTTACCTTCCAACGGGAATACTTCCAGTTGAAAGCGCTCCCCTTTGGCCTCTCCTCAGCACCCAGAGTGTTTACCAAGTGCCTAGCAGTGGTGGTGGTGGCTTTACATCACCAGGGAATATATGTGTTCCTGTACCTTGACGACTAGCTTCTGTCAGCCCCATCGAGGGACAGCCTGGTGGCCTCCCTGATTACTATCCTGAATCTATTTGGGCAAGTGAGGATCATGGTGACTCACCCCAAATCACACCTTGTTCCTTCACAATGCCTCCAATTTATTGGAGCGGTGCTGGATACTGTTCAGGTTCAAGCTTTCCTCCCTTTGGACTAAGCGGAAACCTTGTGTCAGCAGGCCATCCAAGTGGCAACCAGCTGGTGGGCCCTGTCCTGTTTGGTCTTACGCCTTCTGGGCCTGATGGCATCGGCTATTCACACTGTCCCCCTAGTCAGGCTCCACATGCGGATTATGCAGTGCACCCTTTGGGTCCAGTGGGACCAGAAATCAGATGACCTGGATCACAGTATTCTGGTGTCCAGCCCCATGCGTCGGGACCTCCTGCGGTAGCAGGATCTGTCCAACCTCACCAGAGGAGTTCCTTTTCAGACGCTCCCTCCGGCTCAGACCCTGACAATGGTTGCTTCCTGTCAGGGTTGGGGCGCCCATCTGGGTGACCACAGGATACAAGGATCCTGTTCTCAGCAGGAGCTATCTCTGCACATCAGTGTGCAAGAGATGTGGGCTGTACTATATGCCCTTCAAGCTTTTCAGCACCTACTCTTCCCTGGGCCCCTACTGATATAGACAGACAACATGTGCGTGGTCTGGTACCTAAACAAACAGGGAGGCATGTGGTTGTGTCCACTGTGCAGGGAAGCGATGCACATGTGGCATTGGGTGATACAACACAACCTGCAGCTCACGGCAGTGCATGTCCCTGGCATTAAAAATGTCCTGGTGGACACCCTGAGCCACACTGAGGCAGTCAGTAGTCGAAGACATCTTCGATCAGTGGGGTCGCCCAGATCTCTATCTGTTCCCTTCCCCATCCAACGCCAAATTACCCAGTTTCTGCTTGCTCGTTCTCGGGCGTGGTGTTTTCTGGTGAGACGCACTGTCTCTCTACTGGGCAGGGAGGTTCTTGTATGCCTTCCCTCCTTTTCTACTGTTGCAGAGGGTGCTTCTGAAACTACAGCAAGACGAAGCCCGCATGATCCTCATAGCCCCTTATTGGCCTCTCCAAGTGTGGTTTCCTCTGCTTCAGCAGTTGAGAGTGGAACCTCCAGTTCCCCTGCCTCTCTGCCAGAATCTGCTGACTCAGGACCAGGGCAGGCTGGTCCATCCAGGCCTCAAGTCCCTTCACCCTCACGCGTGGCACCTGCTGACATAGCTGTTGCACGCTTTCGGGTCTCTTCCAGAGTGGCTCAAGTCCTTGTGGAGGCCCGAAAGCCATCCACAAGAACCACATATGCTATGAAATGGAAAAGGTTTTCTGTTTGGGCAACCGACAAGGGATGGGACCCTTTCTCTTGCCCTGTCCCTCAGGTCATGAAATACCTGCTGCATCTCACACTATCCATTAACACTGGTGTCCCTCAGGGCTCAGTGATTGTTCCTGTACTGTTCTCCATTTTCCTTTATGATCTTCCCACAGCCTGCTCATCCTCTTCTATCCACATGTACGCTGACGATACTGTTTTGTACAGTTCTGGCAAAAACCCTGCTGCTGTGCAAACCAGCTTACAGCATGACTTTGACCAAGTTCAGCTCTGGTTTACTTCTCACCAGCTTTTTCTAAACGCCAAGAAGACAGTCTCAATTATCTTTGGCACCAGGCAGACTCTTTAGGCTCCTGGCCCTACCCAACTTCCACACCCTTGATGGGACGATCTTGGAGGACACCTCCTCATTTAGATATCTGGGGGTTTGGCTGGACCAGCACTTCAGCTTCTCTGTGCATATCAATGCTATCCTCAAGAAACTGCACCCCAAGCTTGGTGCTCTGTACAGGAATCGTAGTTGCATCCCGCTGACTACTAGGTGCGAAATTGTCCAGAAAATGATGCTCCCCATCTTTGACTACTGTGACATAGTCCATGGTGCTGCTCCCTAATCTTCCCTGATCAAGTTGGACACTCTTTTTAACTCCTTCTGCCATTTTGCTATCGACTCCCCTTCCCACTCCCACCACTGTGAACTCTGTCGCTCTCTAACCTTTCTTCCACTATCTCACAGACGCATCTCTCACTGTGCCAAACTAACCTCCAAATGTTGGTTTGGCGGACTCCCTTCGTAGCTCTCATCCTCTCTCTCCACTCCACCTCCACCCACCCACTCTCTCAGATCAAATGATGCCCGCACCTTGGCGGTCACTCGCCGCTCCACCCTCGTCGGTCAGACTGGTGTCACCCATCGTTTCCCTAAAATCTGGAATTCCTTCCCCCCTGAAATACGACACTCCTCCTCCCTTATCTCTGCCCTACACAATTACCTTTCCCTCAGCTGTTTCTGTTTTAACCCACCTTAATACCTATCCCCAGTTTCTGCCTTCCTACCATGACCCCCCCCCACCAGCAGAGTTCTTAACATCCTGAAGGGGGAAATCAGGAAGTGGCTACCCTTTCTCCTCATATTCACTTCTTGCCTCTCCCCCTCTCTTCTCCACCTGCCCTTCTGGGTCACCAGTGTGCACAACCTAACCCCATCCTTTTTACTCCAACAGCACTTGCGTACTACTTTGAGCCTGCTCCCGGTATACTCATGCATTATAAATGATTCTGTCGCATTATTACTGTTTTGTACATTTCTATATTCTTTTGTATGATTTTGGACATGTATTGTAATTTACCCAATATTCCACTACTGTATATTGTGCAATACCTTGTGTTCCAATTGTTGCACAATCTTACAATGTAGTATTGTTTGTACTACCCACATACTGTTGTAACTGATCATCCTTCACAACCCTATGTAACCCCTCCCCCCAGGTTGCACCGTGAGACGAGCAACTTGTTGTTCAGTGTGCCCTCCTGGTGAAACATTTCAATAAATAAATAAATAAAATCTCTCTGACATTGGCCTTAGTTATTCTTCGCTGAAGGTCCACTTGTCTGCCATTTCTGCCTACCACACTCTGGTGGATGGCAAAACTTTGGTGCGGTTGGAGGTTTCCAAAACCTTTCTGAAAGGAATTCTCCATTTGAAACCCCCCTGGTCAGGAACCCTGTTCCTCCGTGGGATTTGAACTTCATCCTTGAGAAACTCCCTTTGCCTCCCTTTGAACTGTCTGCGAGTTGTGACCTGTGCTACTTTTCCTGGAAAGCATTCTTTCTAGTTGTCATTACTTCGGCTCGAAGGATTTCTGAGCCTCAGGCCCTAATGTGTAAGGAGCCTTATTTGATTTTCTACTGAGACCAGGTGGCTCTGCGTACAAATCCTAAGTTTTTACCTGAGGTGGTGTCTGAGTTTACTTTGAATTTGACCATACACTTGCCAGTGTATTACCCTGAGCATTCTAATCAAGGGGAGGCCATTCTGCACATACTCGATGTGCACAGAGCCTTGCGTTATTACTCAAACCAGATGAAGTCGGTCCGTAAAACAGAACAGCTTTTAATTTCTTTTGCGCCCAAGAGAGAGGGCACGGCAGTTCCAGAACAATACTTATCCAAAATGGTTAGCAAACTGCATTTTGTTTTGTCATCAGAAGTATAACAAGCCCCTTCCGGGGGAAGTAAAGGGGCATTTAGCCAGAGGCATGGCTGCATCTACTGCTTGTTTCAGGAATGTTTCTGCTGTGGACATTTGTGTGGCAACCACTTGGAGCTCTGTCCACACCTTTACCAAACATTACAGTCTGGATATTGCCTCTTGGCGCAGGGCAGGCTTCGAACTAGCAGTCCTTCAGGGCCTCTTGTCATAATCTGGTACCTGCTGCAGACCTTTCCTACCTCCTGTGCTTCAGCCTTTGTCTGAATTACACTGCTTGGGACTCAGTCCTAATGGTTATTACCTACTACAAGAGCTCTCTCGAAGTAAGATGATACAGTTACATAAGAACTTACTCTAACAGTAGATCTTAGAGAGAGGCTCTTGCAGTAGGTACCTTTTTCCCTCCCATATTCCCCCTGCTTCTGTGGCTACTTTCTGGCCTTTCTTTTGGCTCCAGGAACCCACTCCTTCTCCTGTTGCACCTCTTAGGTTTCCGTCAGGAGAACTGGAGGGCGGGTGTGAGGACCGCCCACTATATTGTGTCATGCTGAAGTCCGTCATGTGACGCCTGGTGGGAGGTTCCCCGCCAGGCACTGCTAGCTAAAGTTTTCCATGTGGTCCTAGTGCCTGACAGCTCTAGTCTTAATGGTTATTACCTACTGCAAGCACCCCCCCCGAAGATCTACTGTTACGGTAAGTTCTTATGTCACTGTACTTTTATCGCCACATTGCTCCTCTTCGAGCCCACCCGATGCTGGGACCTATAAAGGGCGACTCCCGCACTGTCTTCCTTCTGATGCTTGAGCTTTCAGCCATAGTCATCATGCATCCTATGTGCCTCTTTCATAGCCAATAGATAGGATGAGTTTCATACTGACCTCCTGCCTCTGGGGTATGAAGAGGATAAAGAAAAGGGGGGGGTTGAGAGTCCTTCCGATTCTATCGCCACTATTTCCTCATGGGATGAGGACGCCACCAAATATACTCCAAGGTCCCCCCGATGACCTCTCTTTCATCGCAGTAATAAAGCAGCTGCAAGCAGCCATGGGCTTTGAATCTTGGGAGCAGGACAATACCAGGGGAAGTCTGGCTGAATATCTGGAACTACCTGATTCTCCCCCCTGATCAACTCCCCTCTCCCATATGCTGCTTGCATATGAGGATGCCACCATGGCTGTCTGGCACAGGCCAAATATGATTTCTGCGGTGCCCACAGAGGCTGACAAGTTGTACCAGGCTCCTTCTGAGAAGCCGTTTCTTACAGAGCAACCAGAGGAAGACTCAGTGTGGCCCATGACAGGTCCAAGTGGCCTTAGTACTCTGCTCCCTCCAGACAAGGAGTTGAGAAAGCTGGACCTCATGTGCAAAAGGACCTATGCCTCCTCCATGCTTGCCCTTAGTATTAGTAATTACATGGGCTATATAGTAAAATGCCACAACACTGTGGAAAAGGGCCGAAACTGCTGACCTGGCACTTCTAGAGGGCCCCCAAAGACAGGAGCTCCTTGAAGCCCTCCCATCCAGGGTGAATGTGGGTGAGCACCTTTCGAGATGGGCATATGATGTAACAGATGCCTCTGCTGGAGCAGCTGCGGTTGGTATCTGCCTAAGGAGGCATTCCTGTCTCAGTGTATCTGACTGCTTTGGATGTACAACAGCCCATCCTGAATGCCCCCTTTAAAGTCTGTAAGCTCTTTGGGCGGATGTGCAGGACATACTTTTGGACCGTCAGGCTTCAGGCAGGACCCTGCTGTCGGTCCATTCCCTGTACCATACCTAACCAAGGAGTGGGCAGAAGGTGCCCTTTCATTGGGCCTTACATAAGCCCAAGCCAAGTTCCTGGCCAGCTGGGAAGCGCAGAGCAGGAACAGCACTGCCTACTCCTTCCTCCACTTCAGGGATGTTCCCCAAAGGGGAGGAGCAGCCCCGACTGCTGGCTCAACCTCAGCCCGACTCCTTGCCTGGTCCACACTCTCCAGTACTGCAGGATGGGGTGGTAGGGGGTTGTTTCCCCCTGCATCTAGACCAGTGGAGGAAAATCACAACAGATGCTTGGGTCCTACAGCTTATCGAATAAGGCCACAGTTTAGAACTTCTAGATTGGCCTCCATATCGACCTCCAGTTCTTTCCAGTTACCCTCCCAGTCACATTCTAGTGCTGCAGGAGGAAATATGTATCCTGCTGCAGAAAAGGGCCATAGAGCCAGTCCCCGAAGAGCAGAGGAACAGAGGGGTCTACTCCCACTTCCTAGTTCCCAAATCCACAAGGGATTTGCAGCCCATCCTAGACCTATGGAGCCTGAACTCCTATATCCAATACAAGAGGTTCAGGATGGTGATGCTGCAAGGCCTGCTGCCTCTTCTGCACAAAGGAGGCCGAATATGCTCCCTAAACATGCAAGATGCATACCTGCATATAAAGATTTATGCCCCCTGCTGGCAGTACCTCAGGTTCCTGTTCAAGGGGGACTGCTACCAATTCAGAGCATTGCCCTTTAGCTTGTCCTCTGCGTCATAGGTCTTTACCAAATGCTTAATGGTGGTGCCAGCAGCCCTCAGGAGGGAGGGAGGGACTATATGTCTTCCCATACCTGGACGACTGGTTGCTCAAAGCTCAGTCCCAGGAGCAACTCTCTCATACACTAGTGTGCAGCAGGCAACTATTCCACACCCTAGGGATTACAATCAACCTGTCAGTCAGTCTTGACCCCATGCATGCGTCTCCAGTACATTGGAGCCATTCTGCACATTTGTCAGTGTGCGGCCTTTCTGCCCCAGGACAGGGCAGCACGCCTGATGGCTTGGGCCTAGCTGCTTTACAGCAACCGATGTGTCACAGCCAGGACATTCCTGCATCTATTAGGTCTGATGGCGGCAGCCATTACCACAGTTCCCCTGGCCAGACTGCACATGCGAATCCCTCAGTGGACACTGAGTGTCTAATGGGATTGGCGCACTGACGATCTATAACAGAGGGCTCTAGTCTCTTCGTCAGTAAAGAATGTGCTTCAGTGGTGGATGAACCCTGCAGTTTGCAAAAAAGGATTCCCATCACAGTCCCTTCCTCTCATCAGATCTGCACCATGAGTGCTTTGGGGCTGGGCTGGGGGGAACATCTAGGACCTCACCAGACCCAAGGCACCTGGACGGCGGTGGAACATTCTTTCCACATAAATGTCTTCAAGATGAGGGTAGTTCTTTATAGCCTGCAGGCTCTCCATTCTTTCCTCTCCCCAGGGCCTCTTCTGGTACGGATGGACAACACAAGCGTAGTCCACTATATCAACAAGCAAGGAGGGACTCATTCGTACCCCCCTGTGCAGAGAGGCGATGATGGTTTGGTACTGGGCTCTGGAACACAGTCTAGAACTGTCGACAGTACATGTTCTAGGCATCCAAAATGCATCCAAAACTCCCTAGCAGACAGGTTAAGCAGGTCACAGTCCAGAATATACGAATGGGACCTGCTGCCCTCGGTGGAAAAAGATCTGTTCGACAGGTGGTGTAATCCAGAGTTGGGCCTTTTTGCATCCCAACTTAACGCAGAACTGCCGCATTTCTGCTCTCTTGCCTCAGGGCCTGGAGTTTTCTGGCAAGATGCGTTGTCCCTCTCCTGGAAAAGGAGGTTCCTCTAAGCCTTTCCTCTGATTCAGAGGGTGCTAATCAAACTTCAGACGGAAGGAGTGGCTCTCCTTCTTGCCTCATCAGATTGGGTTCCTCTTACTGCAGCAGTTGGCAGTGGAACCTCCTGTACCCCTACACTTGTGCAAAGGCTTGCTTTCCCAGGAATAGGGCATTATGGTCCATCCAGACCTCAGGTTACTACACTTTGCCTTCTGAAGATGTAGCCATAGCCAGATTGGGGTTATCCCAAAAGGTAGCTAATGTACTGGTGGCTGCCAGGAAGCCCTCTACCAGGGCCATTTATTCCATAAAGTGGAAACGCATTGCACTATGGATGGCTGTCCATCAGCTGGATCCTTTCACCTGTCCAGTGAATCAGATTCTGGAGTACTTACTGTCCTTCTCAGATTCTGGCCTGCAGTACTCCTCAATTAAAGTACAACTGGCTATTGTTTCAGCCTTCCATGTGCCTGTTGATGACCGTATGGTGGCACAACTGGAGGCATTCTGTATATTTCTGAGGGTCATCCTTCACTTAATACCCCCTGTCTGCAATCTAGTCCCTCCATGGGACTTGAATTTTGTATTAGAGAAACTTAATTTGGCTCCTTTTAAGCTGGCCATGACATGCGAGCTACACTTTCTGACATGGAAAGTGTTATTTTTGGTTGCCACTACTTCTGCTCAAAGGATTTCCAAGCTTCAGGCTCTAATGTATGAGTCTTCTAATTTGTTTTTTCTCAAAGACAGAGTGTCTGCATACCAGTCTTTAGTTTTTACCAAAGGTGGTGTCTGACTTTACTCTGAATCAGTCCATCCACCTGCCTGTTTATTATTTAGAGCATGCCAATCCAGGGGAAGCATTGCTCCACACTTTAGATGTGCATAGAATACTCTGATATTACATTCACCGTACAAAGGACTGCAGAAAGTCCAAACAGCTTTTTGTTTGCTCCGGGGAAAGAGGGTGTGCCTGTTTCTAAATGGTGTCCATCCAAATGCCTGGCTAACTGTATTACTTTCTGTTACAGAAAGTACGGTAAGGAACCTCCTGGTGTTTTACCTGGTCACTCCACAAGAGGAATGGCCACTTCAGTTGCCTGTTTCAGAAATGTGTCTGTCGCTGACGTCTGTGTAGCTGCCACTTGGAGTACTGTCCACACTTTCACTAAGCACTACAGTCTGGACATTGCCTCTAGGAGAAGGGCAGGCTTCAGTCTGGCTGTGCTTCAAGGCCTCCTGTCATAGGTTTCTAGACTCCAGCCTCCCAGACTGTCTGTGTCAGTACTGCTTGGGACTCGTTCCATAGGTGTGGTCTTATGCAAGAGATATCCTTGATAAAGATAGTACAGTTATGTAACAACTCACCATAACAGTAGATCTTCAGGGGTATCTTAGTCATCAAGTCACACCATAGGAACGTCGCCACCAGAGAAGCAGGATCTACACGGAAGATTTTCAGCAACACAACTGGGGCTACCTACACCGACATCACCAACCCTATATAGGTGTGAGCGACCCTGCTCCCATCTCAGTTCTTTCGGTCATCGACTTGGTCTGCATGGGTCTCCGTGGAAGCTCTGATGCAGTTTCACACTTTTTTTGCCTACGATTTTCGATTTCTTAGTTTCAGAATCTTTTCTTTAGAGATTCCTCTTTTGAGAGTATCCTTTTTTCTCTTTTCCCCATTGCCGTTGCAGTAGGCAGAATTTTGCCTCTTCAGAGGTATTTTCATCCCTTTTTTTTTTTTTTTTTGTGTCTGTTGTCTTGGGCCTGACCTCATCATCTGGGACTGCGAACCTCGGTGGAAGGTTATTCTACTTGCCTTCCAGCAGGGAGAAGGCTGTTCAACGCCCTTGCATGGAGCAGTTCTGGGCAGGGACACTCTGGGGTTCCTCCCTCCCCATCGCCAGTGGGTTCTTCGAGCTCACAGAACATCAAGGCCCCAGACCAGACCTTAGGGATCTGTCACTTGGCTGCCGTGTCCGCTTCCCCCGGTGTTCCCAGCCCTGAGGGCTCCTTCTTCTTCAGGGGGTTCCTCATCAATGGCTCTGGCCTTGTCAAGGGTCACTGTCCAGGTCTTTGCCCTTACCAGACCCATACCGACAGTGCTGTCGCCTGCTTTGGTGGGCGTCAGGTAGCAGACCCTCAGAATTGTTCCCCCCAGCCCCAGTGGCTCCTTCTGATGGCTCTGGCCTTGTTGAGGGCCACTGTCCAGGTCTTTGCCTTGACAAGACCCACATTGACAGCGTGGTTGCCCACTTTACCAGGCGACAGGTCGCAGACTCTCGTGTTGGTGACCCCGGCTCCATCAACGACTGCCTCATCAGCTGCAGGCCTGATGCCTTTCCAGGCCCCAGCTTCCACCCTTCAATCAGGTTGTGCTCTGTGCCATCGACCCATCTGCCATAGATGACGCCTTTTTTTATTGTCCCATTGTGGGCAGTCATTCCTCCAGGCCCAGGGCTTTTGGGCTCTTTTGACCCATCGAAGGGGAAATCATACTTGGACCACCGACTCCGTTGCCATCGACGATGCATTCTACCATCGTCAACCTTAATGGTACCTATTCTGTTGATGCCTGGCTCGTCAACACCGGCCCTCCTGTTGTGGCCTAATGTCCCTCTAGGCCCAGGGCTTCGGGCTTTTTGAGCCCTCAGGACCCGTCGACAGGTCATCATGCCCTGTACCTTCGACACCTCTGCCATCGGTGATGCCTTTCTATTGTTGCCGACCTTATGTGTTCCAGCCCAGTCGATGACTGGCTCATCGACAGCTCTCCAGTTATGGCCTGATGCTTTTTCCAGGCTTCAGCCTTTCGAATTCTCTAATCCCATCGACAGTGGTCATGTACCGCACCCCTCCACCGTCATCAACATTCTGACGTCGTCGACCTTGTTGATAGTCCTGGTCAACTTTTCCAGGACCATGGTCTGTCAACTGGCGCGTTGCATCCTGGTTCGTTCGTGCCATCGACAGGTTATTCCCAGTGGGCTGCCATCGACACCTTGCTCTTGGATGATCCCGAGCACAGTGATGATGTGGTGGACTACCCTCTGGACCTCTTGATACCGATGGAAGAAGATGAGATGGAAACCCCCTCTTCTGCCAAGTCCACTGCATCCTCAATGGGGGAGGACTCAGTTGAGCACACTCCTGGGTCTCCTTCTGAGGACTTTGCCTTCTTTTCTATGCCGCCCAGGCAGTGTCTGAGGCTGTGGCCATTTAGACAGCTCATGAGCAGTCTAAGGTGCCTAGGCACCTCCGTTTTCCCCCACCCCAGCAAGGCATCCTGCAGGCAGGACCTTGGGGATAAGAGAGTTTCTGCTTCTTCTGCCTTTGGGGCTGAGGATTACCCATTCTCTCTCTCTCTCTCTCTCTCTCTCTCTCTCACTGGGTAGTTTGTCAGTAGGGTGTGGCTCTCCAGCCCTTCCTGTTTTCCCTCAAGATGAAGGGGTTCTTAGGTGCTTGCCAAGGGCAGAGGTTTGTAGCACGTAGCCCCTCAGGGCACTTTGCTGACTCTTTGATAAAAGTGCCAGGGCGACTCCCTCAGTCTTGCCTGATGAGGCACTGCTGGTTGTGGTCTCTGATATCTGGGATGATGTCCAATAGAGTGTGTCTTACACCCTTTTTAACAGCTCCAATTTATTGAACCAGCTGTTGAGGACATCGTTAACCTGCTGCAGGCATCAGGCAGGGCCCTCAGGGCTGTCCCTCTCATCCGGTATCCCAACATCCGGAGCATCCTACAGATTTAGTAGTAAAAATCTTTAGTTTTATACGGGATTGATGGTGGTACAAATACACCATTAAGACCAAGGTCTTATTTTCAAGGTGGTCCTGTTAGCAAGTCAGATGTTAGATTATAGAAAGGGGTCACACGTTGGAGTTTGTAGAGACCCCCTTCCCCCAAGAACTCTCCACTTGCTACTTGACGGGATATACATCCATCACTGGGTTTAAGATCTCAAAGGGTACATCTGGTACAATAAGCTCCATATGGTCACCATGCCGGGCTCGCTGTCCTTTCTCAAGCCGGAGTCCTTACATAGTGCATAGCAGCAGTAGCTGCGGCACTCAGCAAGGAGGGACTGTACGTTCTCCTCTTTCTGTCCATGGGTTCTGAACTCAAATGATATGGAGAGTCTGGGATCGATTTCCTCCCCAGTCTGCTAGGTACTCCTGTGGTGGATGGACCCTCTCATTCTCCTCAGAGAGGTCCTCCTTTGATCTTCTCTCCCCAGCAGATCCTCGCAGTGGACGCTACAGGCTCAGGCTGCAGGGTGCATTTGGGTTCCACCCAGATTCAGGGCTCTTGTACCTGATGGAACCCTCTCTTCATATGAACGTCCTGGAGATGCAGATGGTTCCATGCACAACGCAGGCCTTTCAGACACATCTTCTCCAGGGGCAGCTGACGATCCAGGTGGTCCACTTTATCACAGTTTCATCTTCCTGGTGGACTGCATCCCGGTATGTGACACTCTTTGGCCATCAGCTTCTGCAGGACTAAGTCCAGCATGCCCGAGTGGGAGATCCATCACTGCCCTACTTTCACCAGATGGGGTGGTCCAGAGTTGGGACTCTTTTCTATGTCCCTACACAACGCAAACTGCACAGTTTCTGCTTGCTAGAGCCAGGGCTTGGAGGTCTCTAGCTAGAAGTGTTGTCCCTCTCCTGGAACGGGTGGTTCCTTTATGCCTTTCCTCCATTTCAGTGGGTGCTAACTAAGCTCCACATCGAGGAGACCACCTTGATCCTGGTACTGCTGTAATGCCTATGGCAGATTTGGTTTCTGACACTGCTATAGCAGGCATGAGATTCTCTGGTCCCTCCGCTTCTCTGCAGGGGCCTGTTAGCGCAAGATCCGGGAACCCAGGTCTTTCCTAATTTCAAGTCCTGCATCTGTCTGCTTGGCTCCTGAAGTCTTAGCACTCACCCGGCTGGGCATGTCAGGGAGGACAGCGGGCATTCTCATTGCAGCTCAAAGCCCTTCACTAGGACCAGTTTTGAATGCAGTGGTAAAGGTTTGCCTTCTGGGTGGTCAGACATCAAATGGACCTCTTTTCCTGTCCAGTGAACCAGGTTCTGCACTACTTAGTGGCCCTTCCTGGCTCTAGTCTTTAGTACTCCCCCATCAAGGTGTACCTCTTGGCTGTCAGCCTTTCTTGAGCCAGTGGGTTACCGCACTATTTGGCTTAGTTGGAGGTGTCCCATACTTTCTCAGGGACATTCTGCATTTGAAGCCTGTGACGGGGTTGAATAGGACCCTGTCCAAGTTGTTATGGAGAGTTTGAATGCAAGGATCTGTTCTGTTCTTTCCTTTCCAGTCTCTTGTGTGTCTGGTTGCACAACCAGATTTTCCTGTGAGATCTAGGATTTGATCACCCTGACAGTCTTGCAATTCTCTGCCTCTTACTTTCTCTCTACCCTCGCTTGCTGTTATGTTTTTCCACCCTTGCATATCTGTTGGTATAAAAATATATGCAAATCATTATGTGGAAATGTAACTGATATTGGGATCCCTTTGTTTAGAAATGATATAGTGTACTGTTGAAATGTATATAATTATAGTTTGAGATGGTTGCAAAAAGCTATTGGGAACTCAAGGGGTTAACCTGAGAGCAGTTTTTAAGCCCTTTTTTCAGAGCAGTGTACAAGGGGCCTCAGTTCTGGGATATTGTGTTCTAGCCGCACCTGCCTGAAACTTACAAGAACATTTTAGAAAAAAACAGGATGCTTGTTAAGGAGGGGGATTGCAAAGACTTATAAGAGAGAGATGTAGTGTTTTGAGACGCAGAGATTGAAGGAAAACTCGTATCTTCCCTGTTTATCTTGCCTTTGTAAATAGTTATACTCAACAATTTTATTTTTTTATTTTGTTATTCATAATAAAACTCTTGTTGCAAATGTTACAGCTGCTGCTGGCTTTCCTATGCTTCCTGACCTGTGCCTCGATGACAAAGCCCCAGTCTGTTTCTTCTTCTGGCTTGGGATCAGAGTCTTGCTTTGGGAAAAATTGACCTTGTCTCTCTCCGAGCCAGCCCCAAATTGTGAGCTACGCTTTCTTTCTTGGAAAGCATTCATTTTAGGGAACATTACCTCTATTTGGAGATTCTCTGAGCTTCTGGCTCTATGGTGTGAAGAGCCCTCTTTCATTCTCCACGAAGGTCTTTGTGCACAGGCCCCAAGTCCCTTCCAGCGGTGGTGTCTGGCCTAATCTGACCCAACCCCTCCACCGGCCAGTCTATTCCCGAGAATGCCAATTACTGGGGAAGCACTTCAGTCCGCTGGGTACTCCTAGGGTACCTAGTGGCAACTCTTTATCATTCTCATTGAAGCAAAATACAGTAGAGGCATGTGCAGATGTTTGAAGTATATTCTGTTTCGGACTCAAAAGCACAGAAAATCAAAGCAACTTTTCACTCCTTTCGCCCCAGGTAGAAAGGGCGCTCAGGGTTCTGCAGTGTTTGTCCAAATGGTGGTACCTTTGTATTGTATCTTGTTTCAACAAGAATGACAGTTGCTGGGGACGGTGTCAGCCTAATCCATTAGGGGTATGGCTGCCTGTGTGGCCTGTTTTATAGAGGTATCAACTGCTGCCATTTGCAGTGCCATCCATACTTTCCCAAGCACTACAGTCTGGACAAAGGCCAGTACAGTTTCAGCAAGGCCGTGTTGCTGGGCCTATTACCCTAAGTTTCAGTTGGCCTTCCCCCTGGACTGTTTCCTTGCACTGGTAACTGCTTGGGACTCGTTCCTATGATGTGATCTGATGAATGATAACAGTTGCGTAAGAACTTAGCATAACAGTAGATCTTCGAGGGAATCTCGGTCATCAGGTCTGCTTTCCCTCCCTCCATCCCCCTTTGTATAGGGTTCTACTCATAGAATTGGTTATCTGGTGTTTCCAGCCTTTTACTTTGGCCTGGGCACCTCTCTCTCTCTCTCTCCTCTGTTCCCCATGGCACATGTGTGCTCCCTTAGTCTCTGGGGGAAAGAACTGAAGAGGAGCGGGGCCGCTTACACCTATATAGTGTTGTTGACATCGACGTATGATGTCGGGCTGGGTGGTCCCAGTTGTACTGCTGAAAACCGTGTGGATCCTGCTTCACTGGCAGTGAAGTTCCTGCGGTGTGACCTAATGACTGAGATCCCCTTGAAGATCTACTATTACGGTAAGTTCTTACGTAACTGTTCTGTCTTGGAGAGAATCTCTCGCATCAGGCTGTGCTGTCCCACCCTCCATCCCCCTTGGCTTTCAAGCTTTCTTTTTCCCATTTTGTCCAGGATGGTTCACCTTCTGTTTCACCTGGCTCAGTGGCGGGAACCTTTGGCTGTCCCTTGGTTCCCCGGAAGGAGATCCTCTGTTTCAAACTACATGAAGTCTTGCTGTATTCTGACCATCTGCAGTTAGCTCCTGCCTTTAAACTGTCCCAGAGAGTATAGGGTTAATTTTCTATACAGTGCATAGAACGTTGAGCTCGAGCTCGGTAGAGGTCTCTGTCTGCAGCCCTTTGAAACCCAACCGTCAGATTCTTTACTCCGCCTCACTGAACAGTCACTCCGGAGATTTCTCCTTGAGCTTGGTTCAAAAGTCGGTTAAAGTGTCGGTTTTAAGCCAAAATTGTTCCAAAATTGTTCCACATTGTCAGTTCAGGCTCTGTCTGCGGTACCGTGAGTACTAGATAATTATTTTTGATTACTTTGTGGAAATTGTAAGTTTGTTCGATTGGTTTGGCTGAACCGAGCCTATATAATGAATCCTTGTACTTTGCTTTACTGTGTGGTTACCAGTCCTTATCGGTTCTAAAAAAAAAACGTGTTTTAAACGTTTTTTTTTCCAATACCTGACATGGTTAGGAACCGATAAGGAGTCTTGCCTGGCGTGTTACCGAAAAAGGTGGTTTGGGTAGGTTGGCCATGTCTGAGAAACCCAAGAAAAAAAACAGGCCCACTGGGTTTCAACACTGCAGAGAGTGTGGGGAAGTCTTTGCTAAGGCCGATCCCTACACCACCTGTGTTTACTGTCTGGGGTTTGAACACCTCGATACAGACCGCCAAATTTGTAAAAATTTTCCTAAGTCTATCCTGGAAAAGAGATTAGGTAGACTTAGAGAAAAGGAGGCAGTGAAGTCCGCTGACCCGGATGGCCAGCCCGGTTCGGTTCCGACCGAACCAGAAGGAGTGCCCTGACCAGGGCGATACTGGCAGGAGAGCCGATCCTGGAGGGATCGATCCTGCAAAAAGGAAAAGGAAAGACAAATCAGCCGGTTCAGATCCAGAGGTTCATGTTCCGACCGCTGATGAGATTGCCCGAGTGATTCGGATTGTTGAATCACTTGGCCCGGTTCCGCCCGATCCGGCTCCGTTGGCTAGGGGCTCGGTTCGGTCGGTTCCACCGGTTCAGGAATATGCCCCTGAAGATTTTTATGAACCGGAATTTGAGGAGGAGGGGGATTATGAACAAGATGATGATTATGATGGAGCAGAAAGTCTGGATGTGCCCATTGAACTGGACAGCTCCCCAGACAGACCTTCTGGTGTTTCCCCTCCTAGGCTCTCTGAGTCCCTTCCCCACTATATGTTTTACAGGAAAGTGGCTGAAACTCTTCAGCGCCTTGTGGAGGAAGCTACAGAGGATCAAGAGGAGCCTGATTTTGTAGAGATGATGGACATCCCAGAGTCCAGGAGGCTGTCTATTCCCTTGCACAAATCTTTTGGGAAACAGACACAAAAAATTTTAAAGTCTCCTAATTCTGTACCTCCTGTTGATAGAAGAATGGATAAGAAGTACACTTTATCAGGCTCAGACACAGAGTTTTTCTACCAGCAATGCAGCCATATTGGGGTCATGCAGGCTGCAGCCTGTGACAGGGCTAATGTCCCCTTGGCTTCATACCCCCTAGATAAAGACTCCAGGATGACGGATGCCTTGGCAAGAAGCAATACATGGCATCCTCTTTGGGCTTCAGGCAAGCTAATTATATGGCCTATACAGCCAGGTACCAGAAGTCCAGGTGGGACACTGTACTGGCACTGGCTAAACAGGCCTCCCCCAGCTGGCCAAGGAGCTGGAGGAGGTGGCTGCGGATGGGATTGAGGCATCTAAGGTACAGTTCCATGCTGCTATGGACTCCAGTGATGTGTCATCAAGAGTCATGGCTACATCTGTGGCTCTTCGGAGAATGGCTTGGCTCAGATGTACTAGCCTCTCACAGGACACCCAGACTAAGGCCATGGATTTCCCTGTGGAAGGTAATTCTCTGTTTGGGGAGCAGACAGAGAATTACATGAAGAAGATGGAGGAATATAGGACCACTTATAGGAGTGCATAGGCCAAGCAGAGGCAGGCAACTCCTCAAAGGCAGCATTCTAGGGGCAGGAGCAGGCCTTTTCATAGGCCTTTCTACCAAGCACAGGTCTCTTCTCCCTTTTCGCAGAGGGGGATGAGCAGGGCTGCATCCACTCCTCAGCCTAAGGCCCCTGCCAAGCAGACACCCTGATGGGCTTGCCCGGGTTGACTCTCCTATCCCTGTAGGGGGCAGGCTGGCTTACTTCGTCCAGGACTGGGTGTCTGTTACTTCAGACAAGTGGGCCCTGGAAGTAGTAAGCCAGGGTCTGGTTCTCAGCTTCAAAAAATTTCCGAAGATGAGAGCCTGATCTTTTCACCTGCAAGTCTCTCCGAAACCCTTGCCCTAGATGCAGAGGTTTCATCTCTTCTGGCCTTAGGAGCCATAGAGAGAGTTCCTACCCTACACTGGGGCAAAGGTCTGTACTCCAGGTACTTCCTTACCCCAAAAAAGACAGGGGAGTGGTGACCCATCCTAGATCTAGGATACCTGAACAAACATCTTTTAAAACCAAGGTTCAAGATGGTGACTCTGTGAATAATTTTTCCCTCTCCAAGGCCAAGGGACTGGCTAGCCTCCCTGGACCTCAAAGATGCCTACTTTCACATTCCCATCAGGTGCTCCCACAGAAAGTACTTCAGGTTCAAGTTGCCCTCAGGCCATTACCAGTTCAAAGCAATGCCCTTTGGCCTAACATCAGCTCCAAGGGTTTTTACAAAGTGCCTGGCAGTAGTAGTGGCCTTTATAAGAAGGCAGAAGATTTCCATTTTTCCATATCTGGACGACTGGCTCATTGTGGGTCAGTCTCCAGACCAAGTCAAGTCAGACCTGCAAGGGACCCAGCAAGTGCTCTCTTCCCTGGGGTTTCTTCTCAACCTCCCCAAGTCAGTCCTCGAACCAGTGTAGCTTCTTACGTTTATAGGGGCAGAGCTAAATACTGTCAAAGCAAGAACCTTTCTTCCCCTGGAAAGGGCAAGAGTTCTTATAGAACTGGCTTCTTCCTTCAGCCTTCAGGTGCCCGACCACAAGGCACTTCCTTCAGCTCTTGGGCCACATGGCAGCTTCTATAGCAGTGGTCCAAGGGGCAAGATTCCAGATGAGGGACATTCAGTTCCATCTGAGGGCCTTTTGGTCCCAAAAGAAGGACCCTCTTACCAAGCTGATTTCCAGTGATTCTGACACTGATCCAAGCTCTTCAGTGGTGGCAGGATCAGGACAGTTTAAGGCAAGGGGTCCCATTTGTCACTCAGTCTCATTCGGTGGTCCTTACCACTAATGCTTCCCTTTTGGGCCGGGGAGCTCATCTAGGGGCTCTTGCAGCCCAGGGACTGTGGTCCACTCAGGAGTCCTTTCTTCATATCAATCTCCTGGAACTTAGGGCAGTTTTTCTGGCCCTGCAAGCTTTCTCTCAGTCTGTGCTGAACAAGGTAGTTCAGGTCAGAGCAGACACCACCACCACCATGTGGTACATCAACAAGCAGGGAGGCACTCGATCTACAGCCTTGTGCACAGAGGCCATGAAATTGTGGTCTCTGTCTTATTCCCTGCAGACCTCTCTGATAGCAGTCCACCTTCCAGGAAAAGACAATGTGCTAGCAGATGCACTGAGCAGGATCTCCCAGGGCCATCATGAATGGTCCCTGGACCCCCTAGTGTTGAAAGTAATTTTCTCAAGGTGGGGCACTCCAGAGATAGATCTCTCTGCAGCCCCAGACAGTCATCAACTTCCTCTGTTTTGTTGTAGACCCCCAGTCCTGGCCTCAGTCCCTCTGGATGCTCTGATTTTGAACTGGGAAGGGAAATTTCTGTATGCCTTCCCTCCTTTTCCCCTACTGTTCAAAGTTCTAGTCAAGATAAGGTCACAACCTTGCAAAGTGATTCTGATTGCTCTAGACTGGGCCAGACAGCCTTGGTATCCCCTGTTACTGTCTCTAGCAGTCCATCTTCCCCTGTCTCTTCCCAGGAATTACAACCTGTTAACCTTCTCTCAGGGGAGGATTTGGTACCCCAGTCTTCGGTCTCTCAGTCTCAAGGCATGGCTCTTTAAGAGTTAGAGTATGCAGATTTGCATCTTTCTCAGGGGGTTCTGGATATTCTCAAAGCTTCTCAAAAGCCCCCGACCAGAAAGACTTATAACTCCAAATGGAAAAGATTCAGTATTTGGTATTCCAAGAAGCATATTTCTCCAGATACTGCTGAATTGCCTACAGTTCTGGATTATATGGTCCATCTTAATGGCCTAGGCCTCAGACCAGCTACTCTCGAGGTACACCTGTCAGCTGTTTCTGCTTTTCTGTCAGTGGGGAAGTCTTCCTCACTATCATCTCATCCTGTGTTCTGTAAATTTTTCAAGGGATTGCTTCATACCAATCCTCCCTTTAGGGATCCTGCCCCTGCCTAGGACTTAAATGTTTGCATTGCTCAACTTATGCAACCTCCTTTTGAGCCTATGTCCTCAGCAGAGCTTAAGTACTTGACTTGGAAAACTGTGTTTTTAGTAGCCATTACCTCTGCCAGACATACCAGTGAACTGCAAGCCCTGTCAGTGGAACCTGATTTTATCTCCTTTCATAGAGATAAAGTGGTCCTTAGAACCAATAGGAAGTTCTTGCCCAAAGTGGTTTCAGACTTCCACTTGGATCAGTCTGTGTCTCTTCCTGTCTTCACTGATCATTCTTCATCAGGAGAGAGGAGGCTACACAGTTTAGATGTTAAAGGAGCCCTTAGCTATTACATAGAGGGTACCAAGGCTCACAAGTTTGATTCCCTCCAGTTGTTCCTCACTTATGGGGAAGTGGGAAATGGCAAACCTGCCACCAAGAGAACTATTGCCAGGTGGATTTTGTCTTGTATACAATTCTGCTATGAGAAACTGGGAAAGATTCCACCCTCAGGCCTGAGGACTCACTCTACAAGAGGTACAGCTGCTTCCCTGGCTGCTGCCAGGGATATCCCTCTGTTAGAAATTTGTCAAGCAGCTACCTGGAAAACAGTCCATACCTTTGCCAAGCATTACTCTCTAGATATCCAGTCTAGGAGTGATGCTCGGTTTGGCACAGCAGTACTTCAGAGCCTATTCCCAAAGTAGGTTCTCTCCCTCCTCCATGGAGGTACTGCTTGGTAGTCTGCACTTGTCAGAATACAGCAAGACTTCATGTTGTTTGAAGAAAAAATTACTCATCTTAGTAATTGTGTTTCTTCTAATGGAGTCTTGCTCTATTCTGACCTCCTTCCCTGCCTCCCCTCTCAGAACCTGGTTTTTGGGAAGTGGGTTGGCAGGTGCAGTGCTGCACCCCAGGGGTGCTTCTTGCACATTCTCCTTTTTATTTGGGTGTTTTTTTTGTGTTGTTATCCTTATTTGGATTGGTTTTTGGTTTTGGGTTTCCTGACTTGAGTCTTCCTTTGGGAATCCAAAACTTTCTATTGCCAGTTGGCTAGTTAAAAATGTTACAATTTCCACATAGTATAGTTAGTGAGTCTTTGCTCGTAAGAATCTGACGGTTGGGTTTCAAAGGGCTGCAGACAGAGACCTCAACTGAGCTCGAGCTCAACGTTCCATGCACTGCATAGAAAATTGACCCTATACTCTCCGGGGCAGTTTAAAGGCTGGAGCGAACTGCCGATGGTCAGAATACAGCAAGACTCCATTAGAAGAAACACAATTACTAAGGTGAGTAATTTTTTCATATGGTCTCCGGTGGGAGAACTGAGGAGGGCGTGGGGCCACCTGCGTTTAAATAGGAGGGACATCATTGGTTGATGTTGTCATCGTGGGTGGCCCTGGAAGACTACTAGCTAGAAAGTTTCTGTGTGGTCCTAGTGCCTGGTGGCTATGGTTCCATAGGTGTGGCCTGATGCAAGAGATTCTCTCGAAGATCTACTGTTACGGTAAGTTCTTACGTAACTGTACATTTCAGTATCTACTGCTTTAAAATGCTGGTTTTGGCATAAAATGCAGTATTTATTTTTCTGTATAGATGCCTAGTAAAACACACTGTAATGCTCAATCTTCCTGGACTAAGTCTCCATCACTCATTCACACTAGTGGGATAGCGCCGGAGGTGCTAGGACCAAGCGGGAGCCTAAAGTTTTCAGAAGGGTCGGCGCCGAGAGAGGACCACGCATGTGCAGCACTGCGAGACTAGCTCGTGCCTGTGTAGGCTGTCTCGGCGTCGACCCTCCAACCGCCGTAGTTCTTTTTCTCCCGCTGCCGAGTGCGCTTGGATGTCGACATCGCTCGTCTGCCGGAGTTGAAGTTTTCGTCTATACGAGAACAGCTCTTAATGTTTTAATATGTTAAAGTAGTTATTTATTTTAGGAACAAGAAGAAGATTATGAAGAAGAAGAAAAATAAATTATTTCCTGCTATCAACGGAGTCGTCCTAAGCGGTAACAGTGACGGTAGGAGGACTTCGTTTGAAAGTTTTTATGGCAGAGGGGCTGTGTCCAGTCCGCCACCCTTAATTAACGGGAAGGGGA
Source organism: Neoceratodus forsteri (assembly GCA_016271365.2). Taxonomy (NCBI): domain Eukaryota; kingdom Metazoa; phylum Chordata; order Ceratodontiformes; family Ceratodontidae; genus Neoceratodus; species Neoceratodus forsteri. The sequence goes on from CM057454.1 coordinate 790,555,497, forward strand.
GGGTCTGACTACGGACAGTCCTGTGCTTGGGGGGGGGGGTAGGACAGTCCTCCGAAGCACAAATCTAACGGTTCCAGTGATCTGGCTCCGCTTGACCTCGAGCTCCTCTTCATTCGAGGAAGAAGAATCGGTGCCGCTCGAGGTTGCCCGTTGGTATGTCTGCACGAGGAATGTTAGTCGGGAAGGGCGATGGGCCCGAACCAACTTTGGTGAGTTCCTCTTGGCCCTGCTCCTAACGGCTGCTTTCTCGACTCCGAGCTCCATCTCTGTCTTCGCTGGAGCTTCGGTGGGCAGTTTCCCCTCTGGGCCGCTCCTATGGAGCAGGGGGTTCTACTTTCCAGTTTTGCTTGCTCTGTTCCTGATTTCGAGACCTCTGGGCCTCGGAGCCGTTGGACTGGAGCCAGGTCGATTGGATCACATATGGCGAGGTGCCCTATGGGTGCCTTTGCCATCGTGTCGACCCCTCGTGCCTACCCCCTTCTCCCTTTTTCATGCAGGGGCCGGCACGGGCACCACCTTTTTCCTTCTGCCCTTCTCAGGATTTCCATTGGCATTTTCCTTCGGCGCCATGGCTCGGTGCCTTGGTCGGCGCCGTGCCTTGGAGCCGTGGCTGGGCAGTGCCGTGGTTCAGCGCTTTGGTCGGTGCCGTGGTTCAGCGCCTTGGTCGACGCCGTGCCTTAGTCGGCGCCGTGGGTTGGCTCCGTCACTCTGTGCGGCGCCATGGGTGCTCTCTTTGCTGCCGCTGGTTGTTGGGGCTGTCAGTGGTGCTGTGCACCCACGGGCGGCACCGAGCACCCACGGGTGGCACCGGTGCCTTGGGTGCCTTGGGTGCCAGGGATGACAGGGGTGGCACAGGAGCACCCATGGGTGCCGCAGGTGACGCTGTGGGTGCCCATGGGTTCCATGGATGCTTCAGGTGCCATGGGTGCCACTGGTGCCTAGGGTACCAGGGGTGACACCCGTGGGTGCCGCGAGTGACACTGCAGGTGTCCATGGATGCCACTGGTGCCTTTAGGTGCCATGGGTGCCACTGGTGCCCTCGGTGCCATGGGTGCCATTGTGCTATCGGTGCCTTGGGCGTTGAAGGTGCCCTCATGTGCCATTGCTACATGGGTGCCGGGAGTATCTGCGGATACTGCCGTGGCTGCCCACGGGTATCGCCTAGGTTGGCATAGGCACTGCTTGGTGCCCTCCTGTGCCATGAGTGGTGCTGATGTCACACGGGTGCTAGTGGGTGCTGTATGGCAGAATTAGTGACACATTTTTCCTTTCAGACTCCTTACCACAGAACTTGTGGCGGGATGTTGACCTCAGAATGAACTCCTGTTCTGCGGATTATTTTTTCCACAGATTTTAGTGAGTGGTAGTCTATGTGGGATCTTGTGTCATCCAGCAGTTTTCTTCTATGGAACTCTGCTGTACTGTTCTGCCAGTGGAATCTCATTCTGCTTAGCACTTTCTCTGCTCCCTACGTGGTACCAAGCTCCTCAGCATCTTTTCTGATAGCGGAGTCTCTAATGGCTCTGACCTAGACCTCTCTTGGAGGTCCTTCTGGGGTAGAAGTTCATCTGGATGGGTTTTTCCCTGTCCTTCTGGTCAGTAACACAGCGGACAGCTCATTTTATATACTGGAGGGCACGTCCTCTCTATCATCAGAGTCCGTGATGGAAAATCCTTTCAGTAGTTCCTCAGTAATGGGGTCTACTATAGTATTTCACACTGCGTTCGTGGACCATACTCTTCTGCGTCTAGACTTTTTCAATTGTCAAGACAGTTACACTCTGTGGAACATTTTAATTTAATAGTCGGGAGCTGCTCTGACTCTTCTGCTCCTTTGATAGGGGTATATAGCCCCCTTATGATATTGCCTCTTCGGTGGCTTCTTCGGCACAGGTGGTTAACTTCTCTCCAGCTGTGATTGTTAGTCCGGTCATGATTTCAGTATGGACACTCAGGCTCTTTCCGCACTCAGATGGAAAACACCTTCGTCCTTTTGTATCAAGACAATCCTCAAAATAGCAGCCTGAAGGCCTTGTTAGGCTCGGACTAAAAAAAAAAAATATATCAGTATAGTTTTTATCACAGCACAGGGCCTAGTCGAAATTACCCGGTGCGCCCCCCCTTTTCTTTTTTTTGGGGATCTGGTCAGATTCCTCCTCAGCCCCTGAGGCGCTCATCTCCGGGATACGGTAAAGAGTACCTGATTTCTTCTTCCCCTATGGGGAGTCCGATCCAGCAACGATATGGGTCATCTCTTTATCTGAGAGATTTCTCTCATTCAGAGACATTTCCTAGACCTAGGCGACCGCTCAGTCTGTTAATTCCTTTTCTTTTTATCAGGCTTTCTTCTCTTGAACAGAGCCTTATAGCAGCAGAAGCAACTGTCCACCGAGTCGGAACTCAGGTTCCTGCTTCCTAGCTTGCTTAATTTAATAGGCGATTTTCTCCTTCTTGACGGATGGTCAAGTAGGTCCCTTTTTCTGAGGAAGCTTCTCAAATATTCACATCTTCGGTTCCTGCGCTCTGATCCATGCCAGTCGCTCACGAAGCTATCCTCTTCAAGTGCGAGAGGGAGTGGTGATGTTTCTTTTTCAGCAAACAAACTAGAATCCTTTCCTACTCCTGTCAGGAAAGCCAGAGTGGGTAGTGCCTCACTACATTGAGTCACTGCCTCTTTTAGTCACTTCAACAAATGGGTTAGCCCTAACTTGGTCCTGCTGTGTCCCTCCTCGACGCACATCTGCCTCTTTTGACCTTAGAAATCCAGCCCGTTTTTCTCTGTCGGAATGTTTTTTTCTGCAGTGGACACGTCCTCCTGTACACCTTTTTCCTTTCTTCCCTGAGTTCAGAGACTGCTGCTACAGTTGTACACACAGGGACAGGATTATTCCTCTTGGAATATGCAGTGGGTAGGATCTGGTTTTACTAGACCACCACGAGAGGCTTCTAAGTCGTGCTTGGCCTTCCATCAGGAAGATCCTCTGACTAAGTGGAGACCATTCTCCTTGATGGGCTAACCCCACCTGGACCCCCTTGCTCACCTAGTAAGGGGTTCAAGTGCTTCTGGACCTGTTGTTTACAGGTCAACCATTCTGGGTAGTGGGGGTTTCCATCAGCACTTTCCGGTCTACCCTGAACCAGTAGACTTTACCTCCGACTCTTTCAGTTCCTGAGGTCCATTTATGTTACATTAGTTCATGTCTTTGACACTATTAATTTTGGTCCTAGATCAAATTGTGAGGCCAGGTTCTTGCCGCTCTCCTAGAGTGGTTGCGGCTGCCTGGCACACTTTCATTTTGTGCCCATTGCAGTCGTCGGCATGGTGACGAGTTACAACTCGAGCGCTTATCTTGTAGGCACTATGTTCTTGATGCCCTTACAAGACGGCTCTTTTTATTAACAGGACAGTCCTTGGCTGTCCTTTCTGAGTGAACCTTATCTCTTACCACCCTACTCAGGGTTATTGGTTTTAGCTTGGTACTCTCCCATTATTGTGAATGAGTAATGGAGACTTAGTCCAGTAAGATATGGAAATTACGTACTTACCGTAATTATTGATCTTCTTGGACAGTCTCCATCATTCATTCACACGCCCACCCACCACCGCCTGGGTTCACTCATTTTCTGTCCTGGTCTTCATGGTCCTATGATTCAGACTGTGAGGACATTACTCTTTAGCCTTTCTTGCAAAGGCCATCTGGGCCCTCTCAGGCCCAGAAACTCAGGATGAGTTATTCTCATTAGTTACGCTGCACATCCTCGGTCGAAAAGGTACTGAGGCGGTTGGAGGGTTGACGCAGAGATCGCCTACTCAGGTGCGAGCTAGTCTCGCGGTGCCGCACATGCGTGGTCCTCTTTCGGCGCGGACCCTTCTGAAAACTTTAGGCTTCCGCTTGGTCCTAGCACCTCCAGCGCTATCCCACTAGTGCGAATGAGTGATGGAGACTGTCCAAGAAGATCAATAATTACAGTAAGTACGTAATTTCCATTTTTACATACAGTATCTTGTAGATGTTACTTTGTTCGACTGCCTAGATTTAGTTCACTACCCACATTTAGACAGTCTTCCACTGAGCATGCTGCATCCCCAGAAACAGTATACAAGCTTGAATCCTCCTACCACCCAACATTGTGGTCTTCTGGCTCCACCCCCACTGCCCTTGGGTCTTTTCTTCCACTGGAAAGAGCAGGTGTCCTCATTCACAGCTCCTGTTAGTGAATTAGGACTTTGCAAGTTTTCAGGCCTTTTCAAGAAAGTTTTCAAAGTTTTTGCTTTTCCATTGTATGCACAGTACTTGACTGTGTCTTATTGCTCAGTCGAATGTGATCATGGAACAGAAGAGGAAGCCAGGATGCAAGAAGTGCAAGGTTTGCAGGTTCACCATGTCCATTACTGACAGCCATGATGCCTGCATTCATTGTTCAGGTATTTCTCGTGATGTGGGCAGCTGCCATTGGTGCCAGAGGATGCTTCTGCAGGTAATAGAGAATCATCCACTGCAGCTGGATCATTCGTGCAGTAGGAGGCCATGGAGCAGGGTGTGCAATTCCCAAGACTGCAAAGCTGTTTGAGCTCTCCCTCCACAGACCAGCAGGTGGGCTTGGGTCAGCTTCTGCCTCCTCCTCTATATTCACTGGTCCAGTGGTGAAACCTGCTTTTGTAAAATAGTGGACAGTGTTCTCTTGATGCTGCCCTATGCCTGTTTCAAGAGGCTTACAGCATTTTTTTTTTCAGTATAAATTTTCGTTCCTCGCAATTGCCATCCTACCAGAGATATACCCTTTTTACGCTGATGTACAGATACTGTATATAGACAGCTGGTAGCCCCCCCCCACCCGGATTTTCACCCCTTGCTTCCTCCCTCCTCACCTGGCTTGAGTGGTGCCCTGCAGCCTTGAATGTGCAGCATACCCCTGTGGGAGTAGTGAGATCCTAGGCGCACCCACAGGGGTCAGTGATACACCAGAACCCATCACCAACCTCCCCAGCCAAGGTGCACTGCATTTTGGCAGCTGTCTACCGCCTGGCTTGCCTCCGAATATGGCGAACAATATCGACTCCTGAATTCTGGTTGCCTACATGGCAGCACAGTGCACTGACGCTTTGCCATCAAGGTGCCCTGAGGCAGACAACATCTGACATCTGTTTCGCACAGGCAGCTGTAGATAGATCCTCAGTGCCATCTATGAGCCTTAGATCATTTTGATCTCGTGGAACGAGCAGAGAGTCTTCCAAAGGCATAGATCACACCGTGATCTAGTTATGTTTCTCAGCCCATTCACCTGGAGCTGATTGATAAATTTGTCTAAGAGCAGGGTGATTTCAATTTTTTTTGTCCTGACTGCATTTTATATTTTCACTCGTGCAGCCCCACAGTAGTAATCTGGCCCTTCATTGAGGCTGATCTGTTTCTTCGATATGTGAAGGACAAGTGGTGGACACCTTGAAAGCACCTGGACTGTGCGGCTTTGTACATCACAACCACTTCTGTCTTTTTGATGCCTGCCATGTTACAGCAATATAGCACAGGAAGCCTCTCCTTTGCCTTCTTGCAACCGATTTGTGTCTTGGACTTAAAGATCAGGGTGCCATAACCAATTAAATTAAAAAAAAAAAAAGAAAAACTGTCTTATCGCAAGTAAAAACCTCTAATGAGCTATAGCCACTGAGCACACCCAGTAAGACTTCCTTCAGCTACAGTGTTGCACTGGCCATAACAGTGCATTGTTTCTTACTATTTTTTTTACCTGTAGCCTGTGTTGCTTCTTCTCCTTTTCTATTGGAATCACCCCTCTTAATGGTGCAGAGCTAGGCTTCCCAATGGCCTCTGCCACCTGAATCCCTCTCTGTAGTAAAAATATCTTGACCTGCCTGCCCCAGCATGGCTGAACCATTATAAAAGTACCTCTTTTATTTTGCTGCCTTTGGTATCACGTTTGCCTTTGTGAAGTGGGTTATCATTACTGTGTCACTCAGCCATTTACTTTTTTTATTCCTAGGTAAATAAAACTGCATAGACTTAGGCACCGATAAATGTACAGCAGGGTCACACATACTCATTTTTGGCAGCTTCTTGTACTCTTTCAAAATCCCTGCTTTTGGGGACAGAGTGAGGCCATTATATTTCAAACAACATGAAGTCTTGCTATATTATGACAGTAGCAGTTTGATCCAGCTCTAGAACTGCTCCGGAGGTGAAATGGTTAATACCATTCCAAAATAGAACTTTGAGCACGAGCTCTAAGAAGCAGCTTTATCTGTGTAATTTCAAACCTGAACTGTCAGATTCTTTACTCCGCCTCAGTGAACCGTCGCTCCGGAGATTTCTCCTACTGCTCAGTTCATTTCTCGGTTTAAACAGTGTTTTCTCGGTCGATTCAACCGAGAATAGTTTTATTTTAACCGCAAAACCGTTCAGTTCAAGCTCTGTCTGTGGTAATCGTAAGTAAATTAAAGGTTTTGTCTGTGTGGAACTTGTAAGTTTATCGGTTCGGTTTTGAACCGATCAGCTGGGTTTAAAACTCATTAATTTTAAAGTTTAACATTTTAGAGTGCGGTTCGGTTCTTATCGGTTCTAAAAAGCGGATTTTATTCGGTTTTTTACCCATGACACGGTTGGGAACCGATAAGGGTGTCTTACCTGGCACTGCCGTTTAAAAGGCAAGTTTTCTGGTTAGGCTGGCATTATGTCTGAGAAACCCAAAGAAAACGGACCCACTGGTTTCAACACTGTGATGTCTGTGGGGAAGCCTTGCCAAGGCTGACCCACACACCACATGTGTCTATTGTCTGGGGTTTGACCACCTCCAGTCAGACTGCCAGATATGTAAGAATTTCCCTGCAGCCACCCTGGAAAAGAGATTGGGCAGGCTCAGGGATCGAGAGGCCAAAAAGTCCGCTGACCCGGATGGCCAGCCTGGTTCGGTGCCCTCTGACCAGGGCGAGACTTCCTCGGGCAAAAGAAAAGCTGGTTCTGAGGAACCAGTTCCAGTAAAGAAAACAAGAAAGTCAGCAGGTTTGGAGTCCAAAATCCCTTCTCCAACTGCTGCAGAGATAGCAAAAGCCATACAAATTGTCCAGTCACTGTCTCAGGTTCCGTCCGAACCGCCACTATCTGGCAAAAGGTCAGTTACGTCCAGTTCCAGTGGTTCAGGAATATGATGTTGAGGAGTTTATGAACCAGAGGAGGGAGGATGATTATGAACAGTATGAATGTGGCTGGGAAGGTCTGGTGTGCCCATTGAACCGACATTTCCCCAGACAGACCTTTAGAATCTCCCTATGCTATCTGAGTCCCCATCTCATTTTATGTTTTACAAAAAGTTATTGAAACCTCCAGCTTCCCTTGAAGAAGCTGTGGATGAGCAAGAGAAGCCTGATTTTGTAGAAATGATGGATATTCCAGAGTCTAGAGATTGTCTATTCCTTTACATAAGTCTTTTAGGAAGCAAACAATAAAAATTTTAAAGCTCCTAATTCTGTGCCTCCTGTAGATAAAAGATGGACAGAAGGTACACATTGTCAGGTCCTGATACAGAATTCCTTTCTCAGCAATGCAGTCATGTTGGGGTAGTTCAGGCTGCAGCCTGTGATAAAGCTAATATTCCCCTGGCTTCACATCCTCCTGACAAGGATTCCAGGAAGATTGATGCCATGGCGAAAAAACAGTATATGGCAGCCTCTCTGGGACTCAGGCAAGCAAATTATATGGCTTATGTAGCTAGGTATCAGAAATCTAGATGGGATACTGTTATGGAATTAGCCAAGCAAGCCCATGGCCAGCTGGCTAGCGAACTAGAACAGGTGGCTGCTGATGGCATTGAGGCTTCTAAGGTACAGTTTCATGCTGCTGTGGATGTTAATGATGTTTCCTCTAGGGTCATGGCCACATCTGTAGCTTTTAAATGGTTGGCCTGGCTCAGGTGTACTAGCCTGTCACAGGATACCCAGACTAAGGCTATGGATTTTCCTGTGGTGGGAAATTCTCTGTTTGGGGAGCAGACAGAGAATTACATGAAAAAGATGGATGAATATAGGACTACTTACAAAAGTGCCCAAGCTAAGGAGCAGCAAGCCACTCCCCAGAGGCATACCCCCAGGGGTAGGGGTAGGCCTTTTCACAGGCCTTTTTATCAGACTCAGGCCTCCTCTGCCTATGCTCAGAGGGGCTTCTTCAGAGGCAGAGGCAGACGAGGGATGGGCAGGCCTGCTCCCACCCCTCAGCCTAAAGCACCTGCTAAGCAGGCACCCTGATGGGGTGCCCAGGGCCGATTCTCCTTTACCGGTAGGGGGCAGGCTGGCTTACTTCAGTCAGAACTGGGCTTCTTTAACCTCAGACAAGTGGGTTCTGGAAGTAGTAAGCCAGGGTCTGGTTCTCAGCTTCAAAAGTTTCCCAAGTTGAGAACCAGATTTTTCTACCAAGTGCTTCAGAGACCCTTGCTCTAGAAGCAGAGGTCTCAACCCTGTTGGCTCTCAGAGCAGTGGAAAGGGTTCCTCCCCTGCACCAGGGCAGGGGTCTGTATTCCAGATACTTCCTTACCCCAAAAAAGACAGGAGAATGGTGGCCCATATTAGACCTCAGATATCTGAACAAGCATCTTTTGAAACCAAAGTTCAAAATGGTAACTCTGGCAATGATTTTACCCTCCCTAAGGCCAGGGGACTGGTTAGCCTCCCTGGACCTCAAGGATGCCTATTTCCACGTCCTAATCAGAAGCTCCCATCGAAAGTATCTGAGATTCGAACTACCCTGAGGTCATTACCAGTTCAGAGCAATGCCCTTCGGCCTCACCTCTGCCCCAAGGGTATTCACAAAGTGTCTGGCAGTGGCAGTGGCCTACTTAAGGAGGCAAAGGATTGCTGTTTTTCCCTATCTAGACGATTGGTTCATTGTAGGCCAGTCCCCAGAACAGGTAAAATCTCACCTGCAAGTCACCCAGCAGCTTCTCACCTCCCTGGGCTTTCTGCTAAATCTGCCAAAGTCGGTTCTGGAACCAGTCCAGGTACTCACCTTTATAGGGGCAGAGTTGGACACAAAGCTAGCCAGAGCTTTTCTTCCTTAGAAAGGGTGGCAATTTAGTGGCTCTGGCCTCCTCCTTCACTCTGCAGGTCTCTCGACCAGCAAGACACTTTCTGCAGCTCCTGGGGCACATGGCTGCATCCACAGCTGTTGTGCAGGGAGCAAGATTTCAGATGAGAGACATTCAGTTTCACTTGAGAACCTATTGGTCTCAGAAGAGAGACCCCTTTCCAAGTTGGTCCCAGTGACTGAACCTTGATCCAGGCCTCCAGTGGTGGCAGGATCAGAGCAATTTAAGATTGGGGGTCCCTTCATTTCCGCTCTCACAATTTGACTCTCACTACAGATGCTTCCCTTCTGGGTTGGGAGCCCACATGGGCCACCTTTCCACTCAGGAGTGTGGTCCCCCCAGGAATCTCTGCTCCACATCAATTTGCTGGAACTCAGAGCTGTCTTTTTAGCTCTTCAAGCATTTTCTGCATCTGTCCACAACAAGGTGATACAAGTTAGAACAGACAACACCACAACAATGTGGTATATCAACAAACAGGGGGCACTCGGTCTTCGGCCTTGTGCACCGAGGCAATGAAGTTGTGGTCTCTGGCCTATTCCCTGAACACTTCCCTCATAGCAGTTCATCTTCCAGGGAAGGACAGCGTCTAGCAGATGCTCTCAGCAGGATTTCCCAGGGCCATCGCATTATGGTCCCTGGATCCTCAAGTGCTGGGGATAGTCTTTGCCAGATGGGGCACCCTCAGATAGATCTTTTGCAGCCCCAGACAATCACCAACTTCCTCTGTTCTGTTGCAGGCCTCCAGTGCTGGGCTCAGTCCCCTGGATGCCCTTCTCCTGGATTGGCGGGAAGTTTCTTTATGCTTTCCCCTTCCCCTCTCCTATTCAAAGTATTAGTCAAAATCAGATCTCAGCCTTGCAGGGTGATTCTGATTGCCCCGGATTGGGCCAGGCAGCCCTGGTACCCACTCCTTCTGTCACTGACAATCCATCTTCCCCTTTGCCTCCCCAGGAATCACAACCTAACTTGTGCCCAGGGAAGGGTTTGGTATCCGGACCTCAAATCCCTCGACCTCAAGGCCTGGCTCTTGAGGAGTTAGAGTTTGCTGATTTACACCTCTCTCAGGGTGTTCTTGAAATCCTAAAGGCTTCCAGAAAGCCTTCCACTAGGGCTACTTATAGTTCTAAATGGAAAAGGTTTTCCATTTGGTGTGCTGGGAAAAATGTTTCCAGAATCTGCTGATTTGCCCATTGTATTAGATTACATGGTCCATCTTAATTCCTTGGGTCTCAGACCAGCTACCCTGAGAGTCCATTTGGCAGCTGTATCTGCTTTTGTTTCAGCAGGAAAGTCATCCCTCTTTCCACTCACCCCTGTGTTTTCCAAGTTTTTAAGGGATTACTCCATACTAATCCACCCTTTAGGAACCGGCCCTGCCTAGGACCTTAATGTTTGTATTGCCCAGTTAATGCAACCCCTTTTGAACCTCTGTTTTCTGCAGAGCTTAAGTATCTAACTTGGAAAACTGTTTTTCTGATGGCTATCACTCTGCTAGACGATAAGTGAGTTGCAAGCCTTGTCAGTAGAAACTGACTTATTTCTTTCCACAGGGATAAGGTAGTCCTTAGGACTAATAGGAAGTTTTTACCTAAGGTGGTTTCAGATTTCCATCTTAACCAATCTATCTCCCTTCCAGTATTTTCACTGATCACCCTCTTCTGGTGAGAGGAGGTTGCACAGTCTGGATGTTAGGAGAGCTCTTAGTTACTATATAGGCGTACCAAAGGTCACAGGTTGAATCCCTCCAACTTTTCCTTACCTATGGTGAAGTTGGGAAAGGCAAACCTGCCACTAAGAGATCAATTGCCAGGTGGATTGTCTCTTGTATCCAATTTTGTTATCAGAAACTGGGCAGAAATCCCCCCTCTGGCTAGAGGGCTCACTCTACCAGGGGTACAGCTGCGTCTCTAGCTGCTGCCAGAGACATCCCTATATTAGAGATATGCCAGGCTGCTACTTGGAAAATGGTACACTTTCACCAAGCATTACTCCCTGGATGTCCAGGCCAGGAGATGCTCGGTTTGGCACAAGCTGTTCTTCAGAGCCTATTCCCTAAGTAGGTTCTGCCCTCCTCCATGGAGGTACTGCTGTGTAGTCTGCTACTGTTGTAATATAGCAAGACTTCATGTTGTTTGAAGAAAAAATTACTCACCTTAGTAATGTTGTTGCTTCTAATGGAGTCTTGCTATATTATGACCCCCCCCCCCAGCCTGCCCCTCTCAGAACTTCTACTTGGGTGGGGTGCGGGCAACCTAGTGTGGGCACTGTTTTGTGCCCTTTTAGCGTTTCTCCCCCTTTTGGGGGTTTGGGGTGTGTTTTATTATACTGTTGTTTTATTCTCATGTTGTTAGAATTGTATTAGTAGTTCTGGTCCCCTGACTTGAGTCTTGGGTGTTGGGACCAGCAATGGTTGTTAGTATTTAGGTAGCCATTTGGCTAGTGTGGTTACAGCTTCACACAGACCTTAGTGAGTTTTGCTCGTAAAGATCTGACAGTTCAGGTTTGAAATTACACAGATAGAGCTGCTTTAGAGCTCGTGCTCAAAGTATTTTGGAACGTTATTAACCATTTCACCTCCGGAGCAGTTCTAGAGCCGGATCAAACTGCTACTGTCATAATATAGCAAGACTCCATTAGAAGAAACAACATTACTAAGGTGAGTAATTTTTTCTTCTGTGCCATGATGCTGCACTCTCAGCAATCAAAGGATGAGTGATCATAAACCAGAGAGTATAAGCAGTTGGAAATTGTCCAGTTAACGTAATTCACACCCACCAGCTGCTGCTGACAACCAAACATGTTGTTCACTATAGCTGGCAGTGCTAATTCGCTATATTCATCTAGTTTTGTATTGCATACAAGTTATCTGTGTTTGGGCAAGAAGGAAGTGTCCGCTAAGTACCAGTATATAGAATAATATGGATATAGGATAATAAGGGATGTAATTTTGTCACAGATCATTTTTGAAAAGTCATGGGTTGGTCATGTTAAAATGATAAAAATTCATGGCATTGTCACAGATGCTACTTTTTAATGCACAGCATAGGCAAAAATGCATTTTTATGCTCTTCTGCTAAACTTCATGTGATTATCAAGATACAGAATGGATAAATATATATTTCTACTTTATTATTTCACTTACAGACTTCATATTTTACTATTTTTAACCTGTATGAAAAGTAAATGAAAGCAGGCACTCATTTTCTAAAAGTGACTGAAATGTCCTTTTCCAGCTTCCGCTCCACCCAGACCTGCTGACAAGACAAGGAGGAATGGCAGTGCACCCAGACCTTTAATATGTGCACCTCTTGGCCTTGTACCTGAACAACTAGAGTTCCAGACCTTGGGCCTTTTGTAAAACATTCTCTACATTTTGGAAGTGTTCTGAAAGGAGTCGACTCGTAAAATATACACGTTTAAGTGGAAGAGGTTCTTGCTCTGGTATTAGGGCAAGGATATTGATGATCTTGCATTTTTCAGTGGCACAGATCCTCGACTGCCTTTGGCCCCTATTTCAGTTACCAGCCATGACCCTCAAGGTGCATCTGGCGGCCATCTCTGCTTACCATGTGCGGGACAGTATGCTAACAGTGATGCATTAGAATGTGGGCAGGCACTTTTTCAAAGGCCTGGACCACTTGTTCCTCTGGTGCACAAACCACCACCTCTGTGAGACCTACTGCTGGTATTTGTGATGCTTATGGGTAAATTATTTGAGCCAGTGCAAAAGTGTGAGATGTCACACTTGTGAAAGTCCGCCTTCTTTGTCACTGTTACCTCAGTCAGAAGACTGAGTAACCTTCAGGTGCTCTCAGTGGAGTCTCCATAACTGTTTGTTCCAAGGACAAGGTTGTCCATCTCCCTACCTCCTCTTAATACATCGCGGTATGCATATCCCCAGTTATACATTCTTGTTCAGATTTCAAAAGCTCTACCTTGATGAACTGGTCATATCTTTACTGTGCTCCAAAATACTGTCATGTTCTGTAGGCTATCCTTAATTCTAGATTTCATATGAGAATTAAAAACAGATCTTATTTCTTTGACAAAGCATTTTCTCAGTTTTCTGTAGCGAGCCTACTCACTGACCAAGTCTGACCTGCTGTCTCCATCTCAAGTAGCATCCCTTTCATGTAATGTAAACCGAGAAGAATGATACCAAGGAGCAGTATTTCCTGTTACTTTCCTCTTCCAACAGCATCAGTGTTTCCATCTGCTCACTACCTCAGCAGATAGCCTGCAGGCATGCTTTGCCCCAGTGGATTTAAACCAGCATAAAACATTGCTCTTGCCTTGAGACCCCCACACATTAACTTCCAGATAATTTTTTAATGCAGTTGGAAGTTTGGACATGCGTGAAGTTCGTTTAATACCCCCAGTGCAATGTGTCTTGTGTTTGTTTGAAAATTGTATTATTTTTTTTTCCTCATTTAGGGTCCGTTTTTTATGCAGCCTTTTTCCACTCAGTATGTAAGCAATAAGACACAACAGGGATAGCACTGAACAGATCTGATTGCATGACCGGGGCACACAGCCTATGAAAGTGCAGTCACATCTGTTCGATGTGCACCTGTGTGTGTCTTATTGTGCTTAGAAAAGGTAACCAGTGATATAGATGAATGAAAAAGAGTGAGTGAATTTGGGTGACGTCAAAATGACGATTGTAAAATGGGCTATGTGTACTTAATAGCCCATGGAAAGGATAGCAAGATTGCGTGGTAGGGAGGAGGAGTTATGCGGTATACAGTGTATGTTGGGTGAGCCAGTCCCGAGCTGGCCATCTGGTGTAGTGGTTAGAGACACTGCTTGTGTCTCTGACGGACCTGTGTTTGGGACTGGCTATAGGTTTTTTTTTGTTCAGAGTATAGCCCTCTTCCTGAGTTTCCCCTTTCCCCCACTGGCAAGCCCCCCAAGTTGATTATATTATAAATGAGGGATGCGGGGGGAGTTACCCCTGCAAAGGGGGTGTGTGAGGGGCACAGCCCCCCGCATGAAATGTACAATATACTGTAGTGCTGTAGAGTTGATGAGAGCGAGTCACGGATTGTGGAGGTCAGCTCGCTCTTTTGACTTGCCGATATGTACTCACCGTTTTGTTGAGTGCTGTTTTTGTTGCCACTATCACATGGCACCCTTATAAAATTAGCATTTAAAAAAAATGTGTTTAAAGTTAAAATAAACATGTTTTAAGTTGTAGAAATGTAATATTTTATGTTGATTTTTTGTGAAAATAGTCCTTCCTTCTAGCAGTTTCTATTTATCCATAGTTGTAGTTTTATCTACTGCTGTAGTTTGTAGCCTCGCGCGCGCGCCCCCCCCCCCAAACTATGCTGATAAATGCTGTCGTAGATTAGGAGCAGTGTAGAAGCTGAGAAAATGTACTGTAATGCAGAGAGATGGCTTTTTCTTGTGTGGCAAGTGAGAGAGAGAACGACACAGCTCCATTAATGAGGTACTGGAACACAGAGACGCTGTTGAAACTTGCCACTGAGTGAGTAAAAATGCTGCAAGTACTCACTTATTCTGACAGTGCATTTGTATTAAATCTGTCAGTGGTGTAAAACTGGTATAATGAAAATGAGAGTGACACAAGCTGTGCTTGGCTGAGTGGCTGAGGTTGAGCATCGGAGACTGAGGAGAGTTTCAGTGTGACCATGATCTTGTCAGCAGCGAGTTTGCAGCACATCTGCGAGCTTGTGAGCTGTTTTGTGGTTTAAAATACAGTAAATCTCAGGTGATCTCACACGTTTTTAAAGTATAGATGCAGTACAGTAGGAGGCATTTGGTGTGTTTTATTGCCCCCTTTTTTTTTTTTTAAGTCTAGGATTACAAATACCTATGAGCCAAGGCTCTTTTACAAAGGTTCCACGTCAGAGAAATACAAATTATGGGGAACATCAAGACAGATATTATAGCAATGTGGACATTGCAAACAGATTACAGATTAATACAATTCAAGGGTAGCATTGTAAGCAAGGCAGCCAGCGGCATTTGTCAGAGAAAACAGACAAGAGATGAGAAGTGCCAGAGTCATAGGGAGAGGGAAGAGGGGAAAGATGATTTGTGGCCTCATGAGACTCAAACCCTGAACTCCATGGAGTAGAAGTTAAGATGAGAATCTCACTGAGCCACTGGCATTTGGCCTATAACTTTTTATATTGAATTTAGATGGGCTAATAAGTTGTTTCATTTTCCTCGATAAGGGGTAAAAAATGGCAGAGTTTCAAAATGAACATTCAAAGTGGCACCTTGATTTTTTTTTCTTTGGTACTGCATCCTGAATTGGAGGAATGTGTTATTACTTGTGCATCAGATGGCTCTGATGTTCAAGTAACAGCCAGTCAGGATGCAGTGTTTTCTTTGCCCATTTTATAAAAAATTATAATAATTCCTTTGAGTTCCGGAACTCGGTGACAACAGTTGAGTACAAACGTAGTGTGAGGCTTTCCAGGCAGGGCTTCTGCTCAGCTGTTGTCACCAGGTTCCAGAACGGAAAAGTAATTAAAAAAATTTATATTGTCCAGTGAAAAGGTAACATTAGTAAAGAATTCTAAATATGAAAAAAGACGTTTTCATAACACTACACTGGGGATATTAAATGGAATCCACATATGCCCAAATTTCCAATTATATTACAAAATGTAAAAACAAAGTTTTGTTGTCTTTGATTAGTTCACTGTGAATTTTTTTTAATCTTTATCTTTAGTTCCTTGGAACTTCAGATTAAAAAATTTGATCTTCACTTCTTTTAAAAGACTTTCTTCCCTATTAGTTGGAAACATCAAGAATTGTCTGCAGATATTTTTTAAGCAGCCACTTCATCTGCAGTTGGTATGAAAATAGGGAAAAAAAAAGGTATGCCATTGCTAGGGAGGGAGGAGATTTTTGTTTGTGCGTCATTCTTCTAAAGGTTTTTGTTCAAATTGCAGCCTGTGAAAAATCCTGGTCTGTACTATTTGCTGCACCTTCTGAGAGTATGAGAAAGATGGATTTTGGGGAAAACAAATCAAATTCCACAGACACCTTGGACAGTCCTCTCAGATGTACTATACTGTACAGCAAATTATCAACCTTTATTAAGGTCTTCTGTTTTGCTTCTGTGTGATGCCTTGCCAGAAAAAGAAATAACTCAGTTGTATTGTAAGAGTTGGGTTAGAAGGCTTCTAAGCAACCAACCGCTCCAAATGGTGAATGACACTGCAACCAGAAGGGTAGCTAATAGAGTCACCAGGAGGTTTGCTTGGCTAAGAGCACTATTACATATATCTATAAATTGTAAGAGCATTTTTACATATATCTATAAATTATGAGTAAAAACAACTTCAGGGCAGCTGTCACTGAGGATCTGTTGTAGCCTGTCACATTGGGTATTGTCCCATATGGTCCATCAGATGTTTTCAAGATCTGTGAAAAACATTAGGAAATCAGTGTTTTTAAAAGTTATGTATGTGACCAATTTTGGAGGACACCGAACTTTGGCATGCTTCCTTTTACAAACAGTAATACTGTGAGGACTGAATATATCTGGCAGAAAAGCTGTTCCCAAAAAGTAGTCAAACCTCAAAAGATCAAAAGACATCTAATACAATGAAATGAAGGCTAAAGAATTGTGGATATTTATTCTGGCCATTGACTTAGTTGTGTCAGGCCCTGATTCTCAGCTGAGGCTTTAAGTCGTTTTGATTATTTGTCAACTTAGTTTCAAACCCCAGGAGTCCCTTACTATGCTTACTAATGCAATCAGCCTAAAGGGTTGAGCTGCCCTGGAGCGAGTGGAATGTATGTAAATTATGGAACTCAGAATGCAAGTGGAATGTATGTAAACTGTGGAACTCAGAATGCAAGTGGAATGTATGTAAACTATGGAACTCTGAATGTATTTTCAAATCTCTGCCACGTGGTGGTGTTCTACCCTGCTCTCCAACATCAGATTTATTTCTCTGAGGAAGCAAGTCACCTTGAAGAGCTCTCTTCATTTGAATCAAGTTTTTCGGCTTTATTTTCAAGTTTTATAAGTATTTTAACTTTTTCCTCTCTTATTTCTTTTTTTAATTCAATAAACTTTATTGAGTTTTCCATTTTAACATGAAAACCACCAAAAGATGGATGACAATCTGGCAGCCAAGAGGTTCACCCCACAATACATTATATTCCATTCTAATACAGTAAACTTACTCTAAATAAGAACAATAAGATGGAAAGCAAAAGGAAACCAATGATGGGGATGAACTCCCCTTCCCCGCCTCCCCCCCACCATTAACTTTATTTCCTTCCCTAACCCACCCTGAGCCAAGTGTTATTCTCTCTTATTTCTAAATTGTCTTTCATTTTGAACTATTTGTGCTTCAGTTTCTGATTTTAAGGAACCAAGGTACATTTCTTGTATTTTGTTGATTTTCTGAAGAAAATTTTTTGGTTAAGAACATAAGAAAACACCGGCAGAAAAGGGCCCATAGGCTCATCAAGTCTGCCTGAGTGTGCAGATCGCAGTCTTCTTTTCCTACAGCTGCCCCCCCAGTCCCTTCCCATCATCCCTACCCTTCAGATCCCCCCCCATGTTCTTACCTGTACTTACCCTCCCTTTGACTCTGTCCCACCCCCTTTTAAAACTGCCCACTATCTTCAATGCAATCAACTCTTCCAACAGTTCTTTCCACCCAGCCACCACCCTTGGTGAAGTAGTGCCTCCTTATCTCCCGCCTGAATCTGCCCCCTTCCGACTTCAGACTGTGCCCCCTCGTGACCATCCCTTCCTTTAAGTGGAACAATTCTCCCATTTTGACCCTGTTTATGCCTTTGAAGTATTTGAATGTCCCCCTTTTAGTTTAAAAAAAAAAATTAAAAACTTCTTTTGTTAGCGGTTCACCCTTTTTAGGGAACTGGACCTCAAATTGTATTTTTCTTTATTGTGAGCCCGGTTTTTTAGGTTTTTCTTCAAAATTGGCATGTCTGACCGACCCAGAAAGAAAACAGGACCCACAGGCTTCAAAAATTGTGTTAAAAGCTACAGTTTCTTGGGGAAGGAAGACTGCCATGAGTCGTGTTTAAGGTACCTAGTTCCTGATCATTCCCTAACTAATTGTGAACTTTCTCAGTCTGTCTCTACATCATCTAAGCACACTGATGAGGGCACTTCCTCCCATGGTAAACAGAAGGGAAGGTCTGTTAAAGATGTATCTGATACTAAGGTCACTGAAAAAGGGAACTCATAGGTAGTCAAGCATAAAAGACCCCCTGAGCAGGTTCCAGAGTTGGTTCCTACAAAAAGAAAACAAAAAGAAAAACATAACACTGTCCCTCCTGAAGAAGGAGAGGAGATGTTAGTGGACAGAACAAAAATGCCCTCTGTGGAGGGCATGGCTAAAGCTTCACAGATTTTCCAGGCTTTCCAAGCCATGGGCTCGTTAATAGATACGTCAGTTCCTCCTCCAGTCCTCTGCCCTACTCCCGGTTCTTGAGGGCCAGGGGTCTGAGTTTTATGAGGAGGAGGAGTATGAAGGGGAACCCATTGAACCCATTGGTTCCCCTCCCTGGGGTCAAGAGGATTTTTCTTCCCATTATGCCTTTGTCAGCAAATGATGAATACCCTCAACCTGTCCACCCAGAAAACTGTGGATGAGGATGAGGTGGAGGTTGTTTTTGATGATATGGGGTTAATGTCAACCAAGAGGTTGCTTCTACCAGTATGCAGACCCCTCAAGCAATCTGCGAATTACTGCAGACCCCTACGTCCACTCCTGGGATCGACAAAAAGATTGAGAAGTACCACCACCTGGACAGATGTGATACTGAGTACCTCTGCTCACATCCAGATCATAAAGGGGTGGTCCAGGCTGCTGCCTGCAACAAGGCCAATGTTCCCTTCTCTACCCAGCCTCCAGACAAAGATTCCAGGAAGCTGGACAGTATGGGGGAAAAAGATTTATGCCTGTGCCTCCCTGCTGCTGAGGCAGGCTGCCTATGTGCCCTATGCTGCCCAGTACCAGAAAGCCCCCTTGAACTCTGCACTGGCCATGAGTGATTAGGCCTTGGGGATCTGGTACAAGATTTATTAGATACAACCAAATCTGCCCTTGATGCAACCAAATAACATTTCCCTTGATGCAACCAAATAACAGTTCCATATGGCAGTGGATACCAATGACACTGCTTCTAGGGTCATGGCCCATACCATATCTTTAAGGAGATTTGCCTAGCTCAAGACCACTAATCTGTCCCAAGACACCCAGGCAAAGGCCATGGATTTTCCTGTGTGAGAATAATTCTTTATTTGGTGAGAAGACAGAAGCATACATGAAAAAGGTGGAAGAGTACAAAGCCACCTACAAAAGCAACACTGAGAAGGAAAAAGCCTCCACTTCCTATAGGCCTAATGGAAGGGGAGGTAGGGGAAGGTGTTATTTTCCCCATGACTTTCTGCCCTATGACTTCTCTCAGATGAGAGGTTTCTTCAGAGGCAGGGGCAGAAGAAGTTCCAGACTGGCTGACCCAACCCCGGCACCTAAGGCTTAGCCCAAGCAGAACCTCTGATGAGTTGGTCCAGGTCGCCCATCCTTTGCCAGTGGGAGGAAGGCTGACTCAATTCTTCCAGGGATGGAAAAACATCACCACAGACAAGTGGGTCCTGGAAGTGGTGAGCTAGGGGCTCACACTGCAGTTCAAAAGACCAAGGCCCAGCTCGTGCCAGAGCTGGATAGCCGTCAACCCCCCCCCGGGAGGTTCCCCAGAGTCTGGTGATCCAGCCATCCATGCGTTCCCCTGTGCCGGACACATGTCATCTGATGCCAGGCCCTCAGAAAGAGCCTTCATCAGGGCAGACACAAGACAGAGGGTCCCCTGACACCCGGAAACCTTCCCGGCCTGATGTCCCATTCTGTGACTCGGATCAGGACTCAGATTCCGACTCTTCTTCCTCAGCAGTGTCAGGGTTCGAGACCCCTCTCATGGAGGAATCTCGACCTAAGGAGTTGACAAAATCCTCACTTTAGGACCCTTCTTTCACAGACCTGCTCAGGAAAATAGCAGAGGTCTATGACTGGAAGTCCGATGCTCAGGACCCTAAGTGCCAAAGGCTAGTGGAGCATTTGGACATAAAGGAGGCAGCTCCTGTTCTCACTCCCCCTGGTTGGAACCACACGAGGACCTGGCATCCACTGTCTGGATGCTGCCCTCCTCGATACCAGTGGTAGCCAGAAAGGCCAACCGGATGCCAGAGGGGAAGGACCCCCTTAACGTCCATCCTAAGGTGAACTCTGTGGTCATTGCAGCGGCCTATGATAGGTCGTCCAAGTGGAGGCATATGAGCACCTCTCCTCCTGACAAGGAGTTGAGACAGCTGGACCAGTTTGGGAGGAAATTTTATTCCTCATCAGCATTGGCCATGTGTGCCTCAAACTATGTAGCCCATATGCTGGTCTACCAAAAATCCCTTTTTGCCCAGCAGGAGCCAGTCATCAAGGTGCTGCCTGACTCAGAGTCAGAATCCATTTTGACAGACTCCATTAGGTCTGCAAAAGTGGCATGCAGGCATTCTTCGAGGGCCACCTGTGATGCAGTGGACTCCTCGGCCAGGGGTGCCGCTATGGCAGTTAGCCTCAGGAGATTCTCCTGGTCAAGGGTATCTGGTTTGGCGCCGGATGTGCAGGCAGCCATCCAGGATGCTTTCTTCAGGGGTTCAGACCTCTTCAGGGGTGATGCCCAGCTTGCAGGATAAGGGCAAGGCCCTTAGGTTGGTCCACACTAAGTACCGCCCTAAGTTTCAAGCCAAAATGCCTTTTCATCATCAAACAAAATGACAGACGAAACAGCAGCAGATGGCCAGACATCAGCCCAAATGTCAGTCTCCAAGGCCATAGCTACCCCTCCTGCAAAGGCCAAAGAGCTTCAGTGCACTTCTACCCCCCACACACACAGACACACTTGACTCGCGGTCCACCCTCCCTCCTCCTTGTCCCTCGGAGGAACCAGTGGGCGGAAGGTTCGTCAGTCATCTGCCAGGGTGGCGGGCAGTAACAATCTACTTATGGGCACTTCAGTTGATGAGACAGGGCCACACCCTGAAGTTTCTGGAAAAACCTCCAGAC
The DNA here is from genome assembly GCA_016271365.2 of Neoceratodus forsteri. Taxonomy (NCBI): domain Eukaryota; kingdom Metazoa; phylum Chordata; order Ceratodontiformes; family Ceratodontidae; genus Neoceratodus; species Neoceratodus forsteri. The sequence goes on from CM057454.1 coordinate 790,576,673, forward strand.
AGGCCCCCAGTAGTGTCCCACTACCCAAAGGTGCACATCCCTCTGCTGAGAGAGGAAATTGAGGCTTTGTTACGAAAGAAAGCAATAGAGCCTGTTCTGTCCAACCAGGTAGGAAAGAGGGTATTATTCTCACTTCTTCCTGGTCCCCAAAAAGACGTGAGACTTGCGTCCCATTTTGGACCTCAGTGCTCTAAACCTGTACATAGAGTACAAGTGGTTTCAAATGCTGACCCTTCCAGGTCTGCTGCCCCTCTTGCACGAGGGGCAGTGGTTCTGCGCTCTACATATGCAGGATGCCTATAAGCATATACCAGTCTGTCAGGCCCATTGCCACTACCTCCGATTTGCCTTTCGGGGGAGCATTACCAATTCAAGGCCCTTCCCTTTGGCCTATCCTTGGCACCTCTGTTTTTTATGAAGTGCTTGGCGGTACTGGTGGCAGCACTGAGGCGCCAGGGCCACTGTGTGTTCCCCTACCTTGATGACTGGCTTCTGTCAGCCCAGTCAAGGGAGCAGCTGGAACTTTCTCTCTCAGCTACCCTGGACCTTTTTTCGCAGGTTGGGATCACTGTGAACCTCCCAAAATCCCATCTTGCCCCTTCCCAGCATCTCCAATTTATTGGAGCTGTGATGGATACAGTACAGGGTATGGCTTTCCTCCCTTTAGACAGGGCAGAAACTTTGCAGAGGCAGGCTTGTTTAGTAGCCTCCAGCAGGAGTATCTTGGCCAGGTCGATTCTTCAACTGCTGGGCCTCATGACAGAAAGGTGCAGCAGTTTCTAAACAATATTTATCCAAGTGGTTGGCAAACTGCATTGTTTTCTGTTACCAGAAGCATGGAAAAGCACTCCTGGGGGAGGTTAAGGAGCATTCCACCAGAAGCATGGCTGCCTCTACTTCTTGTTTCAGGAATGTGTCAGCCGCTGACATCTGTGCCGCGGCTACTTGCAGTTCTGTCCACACTTTCACAAAGCATTACAGTCTGGTCATTTTCTCTAGGCTCAGGGCAGGCTTTGGTCTAGCTGTACTCCAGGGTCTCCTGTTCTGATTTTAATGCCTTCTGCAGATTGATTCCTGCCTCCCGTGTTTCAATTTTTCCTCTGATTCACACTGCTTGGGACTCTGTCCTCACGGTAATTAACTACTGCAAGAGCCCTCTTGAAGTAAGATGGTACAGTTCTAGGATCATGGATATGTTGTTCATCCACACTTATTGGCATGTCCCCTTTCCGTTTAAGGATCCATCGGAAGTCTTCAGGCTGGCTCCTCCCACCCACCCAGGTGGTATATACCTCTGCTCTGCCCCATGACGCCAGATCTTCCTTTCTGCTGGAAGATTCAGGTTGCCTTCCTCGTGCTCACGCATTTCATAGGCCCTGGCTTTAAAAACTTCAGTTTAACCGAAATTAAAACTCATTCGAGTTAGCGATCGCTCCTTTGCGTCTTTGATTATGGAGGAAAAATCTTCCCCCAGATGTCGCGCACTGATCCCCATCTCACGTGTGTCTACTGCCTAGGTGTCAGCCATGACACTTCGTCCTGCAACTTTTGCTTGACCTTCCATCCCAGCGTTCTGGATGACCGCCTGGCACGCTTAAAGTTGGGAAGAAAAGGAACTCTCCGCTGAAGTCCAAGGAGGCTAGGTGGGCGGTTTCCACGGCTGCGGGCACTGCCGAACAATTGGAACCCATGCAGGCATTCAAGGAAGTAGCGGCTCGTGTTGCCAACACATGGGGCTTCTTCGTTCCTCTCAACCTAGGCTCTACTTTCTTGGGCTCCTTCCGGGAGTTGTGCCAGTCTCTTCCCACCCGGGGAGAGGCACCTGCGAGCTCGCACTCATCCCGATCCCGTAAACTGTAGATGGAACTGAGTAGGCCTTCATCTCAGCGAAGGCACTCTTGGGACCTGGAGAGGTCCCAGTCCCAAAAGCATGTGGTCTCAACTTTGGTCGAGATCGCTTCTTTGGCTGCTGGCTCTTCGGACCTTCCATCGGGCCAGATGACTGAAGATGCAGTCGACGTGGTCGAGATTGTCATTGACCCCATTGACCCACTGTCGCCGTCTCCGGCCGACGACTCCTTGGAAAGGACTCTGGTCCTTGTCTTCCCCGATGAGGAGACCCAGCCCACTGATGTTCCCATCGAGGACCTGGTTCTGGACCCCCGGAAGTCACCAGTCCCGCCATTGTCTCTGGAGTGACCGAGTCAGCCTACCCGATCTCGGTCGAAGTCTAGAACCTCCTCGACTGAAGGGCCGAGGAAGAGCCATAAGCGCTCTAAGAAGAGACGACACCATCAGTCGTCCTCCTCGTATGAGGAGATGCTCCGGCAGAAACTCCGTCGGCGCTACAAGGACCTCATGTGGCAACAGCTGATCTTGTCCAGGCAGAAGCCTACTCCGGCTCCTTCCCCAGCCATTACTTGGCTTTCGCCTCCTATGCCGAAGCCGACCCCTCTGGAGCCGAAATCTTTGGTTCCCCTGCCCGCAGGGCCGGCAAATCCACTTCTTCGGCCTAAACCAGTCTCTCCACCCATCGTGGTGGAACCACCGCCTAAGCAGCCTGTGGGAGGGGCTCCTTCAAAAGAAGACAGACTGGACACCGGGCTTCCCCAGTGTTTATCAGTCACTATCACCCCAAACTGCCTTCGGTGTGTTGAGGGTGATTTGGGCGGTAGGTCGCTGTATCCCAACTCCTCGGATTTGGATGTCACCGGGCTTCACTGTCATCCTGAGGATGAGTCATCATCCGTTGGCCTAGGGATGGAGGAAGATCCTTCCTCCTTCCAAGGGATCCTTTGCCTCATCTCTGGGTCCACAGGGATGCCCCTGAAACCCATCCAGAAAAAGGCGGAGTACCCTTTTACGGACATCCATAAGAGAGGGGATACCCCAACGGAGGCCTTTCCTGTGGCCGAGGCCATTGTTGGTCTGGCACTCGAACTCTGGCAGCACCCTGCCTCTTGTCCAGCCCCGTCTGCCCGCGTGGCCCGCAAGTATGCAGTACCCATGGGGTCCCTTGCGGGGTTCACAGAACACCCTTCAGCCGAGAGCCTGGTGACCGCGTCTGTGTTCAGACGTACTGGCAGTTCTGCTGACACGGACCGACCTCCCAACAAAGAGTCCAAGCCCTTGGACCGTTCGGTGAGGAAAGTCTATGCTGCTTCCTCCTTGGGCCTTCATCAGGCAAATTTGGCCGTCATCATGGCACACTTCTCTCACGTCCTTCTCATGTCGTTAGACAAAGTCCTCCCCATGGACATGCAGACCATGGTCAAGCAGGTCTGAGACCATGGCCGAGCTGTTGCCAAACAACAGCTCCAGACGGCCCTGGACTTTGGGGACTCTTGTGCCCGCTCGATGGCTGCTGCAGTTGCGCCTCGCTACAGGGCTTGGCTGAGGCTCTTCTCCTTCCTGGTGGATACTTGGCACAAATTAGCTGATGTGCCCTTCCTTGAAACCAATTTGTTCGGCCCAGGAGTGGCCAGTCACATTCAGCGTATAGAACAGTCCAGTGCCACCTTGGACACCACTTCTGCCATGGGTTCCTCAGGCAAGAACCAGCAGAAGAAGAAGAAGCCCTTTCAGCACTCTTCCCCTGCGGCTCAGCTGTCCTCCTTCCAAGGGGGGACAGCAGCACCAGCATCAACAGCAGGCTCAAGCTTGGCACCCTTGGTGCAAGCCTGGACCCCAACAGGCCCGTAAAGGAGGCAGAGGCTCAGGTCCTGGAGCCGCCGCCTCCTCCAAGCCTGCTCAGTGATGAGGTGGGGGCTGCCACCCCTACTCCTGTCATGACAGCTCTAGGTCCTCCAATGGTGGGTCGGCTCCACCACTTCCTTTCCGCCTGGTCCGCTGTCACTTCGGACAGGTGGGTTCTCGAAGTGGTCGGTCAGGGACTGCCTCTAGAGTTCGACCAGTACCCTCCCAGTCGAGCCCATGCCCCTCGGGAGGAACAGATATCCGCTCACACCCAGTCGGCTCTTCGAGACAACGTTGCTCAGATTCTCCTCAAGGAGGCAATAACTTCTGTGGTGGATCCTCCAGCAGACCCAGGCTTTGTTTCCAGGTACTTCCTGGTGCCCAAGTAGATGGGGGGCTGGCGCCCCATTCTAGATCTCCCACGACCTGAATCAATATCCCATTTCTCACACCTTTCAGATGGACACACTGTCCCAGATCATTCCATCCTTGGAGCAAAACATGTGTTCTAGGAGCGTGGATATGTTGTTCATCCACACTGATTGGCATTGTCCCTTTCCCCTTTAAATCTTGCCGGAAGTCTTCAAGCTGGCTCCTCCCACCCACCTGGGTGGTAAATACCTCGGCTCCGCCCCATGACACCAGATCTTACTTTCTGCTGGAAGATAAAGGTTCCCTCGTGCTACTTTGCAGTACCATAGGCCCTGGAGTCAAATCGCCCTAACTACACCTCGGATGCCAAGTACAGGCTCCATACTCTGGACCTCAGACGTGCTCTCTCCTACTATAAGGAGAGGACGGAGGAAATCCGGGGAGAGGTTCGCCAGCTGTTTGTCACCTACGCTGAAGGCGCTTCTGGCAGACCTGCAGCCAAGCAGACTATTGCAAGATGGATCACATCAAACATAAGTCTGTGTTATGAATTGGCGGGCAAGGAGCCTCTCAGAGGGATAAGAGCTCATTCTACCCACCATACTGCTGCTTCGGTGGCTGCTTCCAGGGACATCCCTATCCAGGAAATCTGTCGGGCTGCTACCTGGAAGTCAGCGAACACCTTTATTACCCATTACCACATCGACCTTGAGTCACGACGTGATGCTGGTTTTGGGGCCTCGGTTCTCCAATCTCTTTTTCCTAAGTAGGGGGTGTGCACCTTGCCTCCCTCCTCCCGGAGAACTACTAGGAGTCTGCAAGTCACTGTGGATGAACAACATATCCACGCTCCTAGAAAAACAGGTTACTCACTTGTAACAGTAGTTCTAGGAGTGGTATATGTTGTTCATCCACACGCACCCACCCGACCTCCCTGGCTTAAGGTGCACAACCTGCTTCCAAGCGGCTAGGTCTAGCCATGGGGCGGAGCCGAGGTATTTACCACCCGGGTGGGTGGGAGGAGCCAGCTTGAAGACTTCCGGCAAGATTTAAAAGAGAAAGGGACAATGCCAGTCAGTGTGGATGAACAACATATACCACTCCTAGAACTACTGTTACAGGTGAGTAACCTGTTTTTTTTTTTTCACTGTATCTGCAGGATGCGTTCTTTCACATCCCAATCCATCCATCCCATCAGCGGTTTCTCCACTTCAGGGTCAAGGGGACCCTTTACAAGTTCCGAGCCATGCCGTTCAGCCTGTCATCAGCCCCACAGGTCTTCACCCAATGCACTGCAGTGGTGACAGCCCATCTACGGCATCGGGGATCAGAATTTACCCCTACCTTGACGACAGGCTTCTGGCAGGTCACTCCCTACAGGAGGTGGAGTGGTCCAGGGATCTGACCCTCCAGACCTGCTCCCAATTTGGCCTCCTAATCAACAAGGCCAAGTCGGAACTCATGCCTTCTCAGGTGATGGGCTTTATCGGGGCAGAGCTCGACTCTTGTCAAGCCTGAGCTCGGCTCCCAACGGACAGGGCGGAGGTTCCTTCCTCCTTTGCCCAGTCATTTCTGGTTGGGCAGTTGCGCCCTGCCCAAAACTTTCTAAGCCTTTTGGGTTACATGGTAGCGTGCACCTCGGTGGTCCGTTGGGCCCGGTGGCACACGCGCCCCTTCCAATGGGAGCTGGCGGCCCAGAGGACTCAGCGCCATGGTCAATTCGACCAGCTGATCACTGTAACCCCGAAGATGTGGGATACTCTCCAGTGGTGGACTGCCCCAGGTTGCAGGAAGGGATCCCATTTGCCTGTCCTGAGCCGACTGTCGTTCTTACAACTGATGCCTCTTTCATGTGCTGGGGAGCCCACATGGGGGGGCAAAAGGGCCCACTGGCTCTGGACCTCCGAGGAGTCCCAATACCACATCAGCCTATTGGAGCTCAGATCAGTCAGACTGGCACTGTCAGCTTTCGCTCCTCAGCTCCGGGGACAAGTGGTTCAAGTCCAGACGGACAACACCACGACCATGTACTACCTCAGCAAACAGGGCAGCACACACTTCTGTCTGCTGTGCAAGGAGGTGCTCCACATCTGGACCCTCGTGGGCCGACTGGAGGTGGATCTCCTAGCCATCTATGTGGCAGGAGCCTCGAACCATCTGGCGGATGCTCTCAGCTGTCTAGGCCAGATATCCCACGAGTGGTCTCTTCATCCAGAGGTAGTTTACAGCCTGTTCTCCCATTGGGGCAAACTGATGGTGGACCTGTTGCCTCCAGGGAAAACACCAAGCTGAGGCTGTTTCATGCCTGCCCCTCTCAGCAGGGCTTGCTGCAGGGGGATGCCTTTTCGAGGCCGTGGACCCCAGGCCTCCTTTACACCTTCCCTCCATTTCCCTTGACCCACAAGGTCTTACTCAAGGTAAGGAAGGACAAGGTGAAGGTGATTCTGGTAGCCCCAGACTGGCCGCGCCAGTTGTGGTATCCAGATCTCCTCAGCCTCAGCTGCAGGCTCCTGGACCTGATATCACTCAGTCAGGGGAAGGTATTCTATCCGGACCTTCAGTCCCTGCACCCCACAGCCTGGTACCTGAGCGGCTGGATTTCCAGGCTCTGGGTCTTTCTGAAGATGCCTACACTGTGGCATCTAGAAAGGAATCAACCAGGAAATGTTATGCCTTCAAGTGGAAAAGGTTTTCCATTTGGTGTCAGGACAAGGGCCTGGACCCTCTGTCCTGCCCCATGGCAAACATTCTCGACTACCTTTGGTCTCTCTCCAAAGAGGGTCTACGGTCATTGACCCTTAGGGTGCACCTGGCAGCCATCTCTGCATACCAGGCGCAGGCCGGTCAGCCGATGTTGGCGCAGGAGACAGTGGTCGGGCGCTTTTTCAAAGGCCTGGATCCCATATCCCCTCCGGTGCGTGAATCTCCACCTCCGTGGGATTTACTGTTGGTACTGGCAAAGCTCATGGGCAAGTCATTCAAACCCATGCACAAGTGTGAGTTGTCACACTTGTCATTCAAGACGGCCTTCCTGGTGGCAATCACGTCAGCTAGAAGGACAGGGGAGCTCCAGGTGCTTTTGGTGGACTCCCCTTATCTGGTCTTCCACAGGGACAAAGTTGTCCTGCACCCCCACCTGAAATTCCTTCCGAAGGTGGTGTCAGAGTTTCACCTTAACCAGGTGTTAACTCTGCCGGTTTCCTAACCCAGCCTATGCCTCGGAGGCCAAGTACAGGCTGTATTCCTTGGACCTGCGATGTGCTCTCTCCTACTAAAAGGAGAGGACGGCGAAAATTCAGGGAGAGGTTCGCCAGCTGTTTGTCACCTATGCTGAAGCCGCTTCTGGCAGACCTGCAGTGAAGCAGACCATTGCTAGATGAATTACATCATGCATAAGTCTGTGTTATGAGTTGGTGGGCAAGGAGCCTCCCAGAGGGAAAAGAGCTCATTCTACCCGCCATAGTGCTGCATCTGTGGCTGCTTCCAGGGACATCCCTATCCAGGAAATCTGCTGGGCTGCTACCTGGAAGTCAGCAGACACCTTCATCACCCGCTACCGTATCGACCTTGAGTCACACCAGCATGCAGGTTTTGGGGCCTCAGTTCTCCAATCTCTGTTCCATAAGTAGGGGGTTTGCGCCTTGCCTTTCTCCTCCCAGAGAACTGCTAGGAGTCTGCCAGTAAATGTGGATAAACAACATATCCACGATCCTAGAAGAACAGGTTACTCACCTGTAACAGTTCTAGGAGTGGTTTATGTTGTTCATCCACACGGACCCACCCGACCTCCCCAGCTGCAGAAGCACAACACCTCGCTTCCAGCGGGTTAAGATCTGGCGTCATGGGGTGGAGCCGAGATATATACCACCCGGGTCTGTGGGAGGAGCCAGCTTGAAGACTTCCGGTGGATCCTTAAAGGGAAAGGGGACATGCCAATAAGTGTGGATGAACAACATATACCACTCCTAGAACTACTGTTACAGGTGAGTAACCTGTTCTTACATAAGAACTTACCATAACAGTAGATCTTCGAGAGAGGTTCTTGCAGTAGGTAACCTTTTTTCCTCCTCCCTCCATCCCATAGTTTTTTTCTTTGATGTTCTTTTTCCATGAGCTCATTCTGGGCTCCAGGAACCTTTTTCCCATTCTCCTGTCACTCCTTCTTGGAGGTCTCCGGCGGGAGAACTGGAAGGCGGGCATGGGGACCTCCCACTATATAGGGTCACGCTGACGTCCGTCACGTGACATCGAGTGGGCGGTCCCCCATCAGACTACGCTAGCTAAAGTTTCTGTGTGGTCCTGACGCCAGGGGGCGCAGTCCTCAAGATAATTAGCTACTGCAGGGGCCTCTTTCGATGATCTACTGTTAACGGTAAGTTCTTACGAAACTACTTTCTTTAAGCTTCTTTTTTTCTGAAAAATCATCATTCATTGTAAGGAAAGGGAAGTGTGTTCATGCATTTCACTTGACATCTATCCTGTCAATAAATCCCAGTTCCACATCTTTTTTTTTAGTTTTCAACATATACTGTGTATTATCCATCAAGCTGTGTCTGAGTGCTTGGAACACGTTTATTTAAGCAAGTTTTAATAATAACCAAAAATGTTTGAATTATTTTGCTTAACCCAGTCCTTCTGTCAGTCAGGCTTTGGAGTAGGGGCGCAAACTTGTACTTGTAGTATTACTATGTACAAAGGATAAGCCCTGGGTAAATATCTAGTGCCCATATTTATGTGCAAGAGCAGTGACTGCAGGACCGCGGATTGCATCCACTCATGTCCTGACATTGAAGTAACCAACCCTGTTTGTACCGTTAGATAATTTTCAGCAGCAGATGTTGCATGTTGTGTAGCCTGATAACCCGACCTTTCACTGTGTTTTGTGTAGGAGCCCCATTCATAAGTCAAAGGATGACATTATCATAGTGCTCACTGTGACAACAGCCTGTAGTATATCAGACACAATTGTGAGGTCTGTTGGGGACAGTTAGATGCTTTTCGAAAGATGCAGTGAAATAAGTACTGCATTATCAGAAATATTCTGGAGATCAAAATGGAAAGAGTGCAAAAAAAAGAACACATAGAAAATACTAACTCTGCATGTTTTTTTGTAAATATGATAGTTTTAAGTCTTTTATTTTAGAGTTTGCCTGCTATTTAAAGAACAGAGAACATTCATTAAGGTTTCCATCATCACCAGTTCCAGTGTAGTATGGTGCTTTCCTCTTTTTGTTGACAAGCTTTTGTCCCCCCTATCTTGAGAGCAAATAAAAAAGTAAGAAATGGAACATAAAAGATAAGCTCATTATTCACAGAGTACAAAATGTAAGTGGTAACCACTTTGCTTTTCATTTTTCGTGTTATAGGAAAGTTAAAGCAGCTATCCATTCTCAAGGTGGACCAGAACCGTCTCATTCAACTCACGGAGGCAGTTGGAGAATGTGAAAACCTTACGGAATTAGTGCTTACAGAAAACCAGCTACTGGTTAGTATGCTAGTGGTAGCACTCCAGTAATCCTGAACTACTGTCAAATACAAGAAATACTTGCTGTATTTAACGTACACATTGCTGTTTGATATATGCACAGTTGAGTTAATAACTCACATTTTATGGCCTCATCAGTGAATTATTGACTAGCTTTCGATAAATCTATTTTTTTTGTTTGATGTTTCTTGAAACAAAAGGAATTTGTTTGTCCCTAAAATGGCATTTACACGTGTGTTTTTTCTAGACCTTGCCAAGAAGCATTGGAAAACTAAAGAAACTAGTCAATCTCAATGCAGACAGAAATAAACTGGTGTCTTTACCAAAAGAGGTAAGTACCATACACGAGTTACAGTAGTGCAGATGGCAGTTTATCAGGCACTATTAAGGACATAGAGCATAGGATGCTATGTAGGTTACACATCATGAACATCATAAAACGTAACCAAGCAATATTCAGAACAAAAGGACATTTATTTTGCATACATTTGCCATCTTGGGTAGTGGCTTGAAAAGGCATGTTCCTTTTCAATAGCACAGGGAGGAGCATTATCATTATTTTTTAAAATAAACCACAATCTGAACTCATAGTGTGTCACGCTCCACAGCACCAACCCGGCGCTGTTCAAGTACACCAACTACTGTATGTTCGTGAGGCCCTTGACAGGGGTGACCTAGTCAGAGCTATACATATTGACCTTACTAAAACATAGAAACATAGACGTTGCCGGCAGATAAGGGCCTTCGGCCCACCGAGTCTGCCCTGTCATCCCTAAGAAATGTGCTTTTTCAAATTCTGCTGGTAATAGGTTGTCCCCTTCCGCCGCCTACCAGCAGCCTGCTATGCCTATCCCAAACTTTTTTTAAACCTGTAATCGTTTCTGCCTCCACGACCTCTGCTGGAAAGGTGTTCGGTTTGTCCACCACCCTGTCTGTTAAGAAGTACTTCCTCATGTTCCCCCTGAACCTTCCTCCTTCCAGTTTCATCTTGTGCCCCTTATCCTTGAGCATCTTTTTATTTGAAAAATTGTATTCCCCTGCACTATATTTATCCCTCTGAGATATTTAAATGTCTCAATCACATACCCCCTCTCACTCCTCTCCTCCAGAGAATGCATAACTGACTGGTTCCACAGCTACTGTATCTCTTCAGTTGTTCCAGAGGGTGAAGAGAGATTAATCCTTGTACAACATTTGGGGAGTGTCTGTTGCTTTCACCCAGGGCTCCATCTTTGGCCCACTCCTTTTGGCCTCTTCATAAATCAACTGCCTGATGCTTGTCAGACAGCTAACATACTCCTCTGTGCCAATTACGCAGTCATCTCTTCAAAAAATCTGAACTTGACAGCCTTACTGCCACTCTCCAAAGTAACTTTAGGTCACTCAAAAGCTGGTTTTTCCACATCAAACTGGTCCTCAATTAAAAAAACCAAAAAACAAAGACTATGCTCTTCTCTAACCTTCCACAGAACAGGAAAGTTCCACTCTTTGTCATCCTAAATGGCCAACATCAAAACCTTCAACAGGTGGATACCTTCAATTAGCTTGGAGTAACTCTGGATGACACCTTATCTTTTGTACCCCATGTTGACAGTCTGGTGACGATAGTTAACAGAAGGCTGGGTGTCTAGTACAGTAACAGAACAATCTCACTGGGGATGCTAGATGCCTTATTGTGGCCAGTTCCTATCTGCCACTTAGAGAATATGGTCTCTCTGTCTACACTGCTTCCTGTGACATGGTGCTAAACAGAGTAAAGCTGATCTGTAATAAGGTGTGCCGGTTTGTACATGGTGCAGATAACCGCATTCGCAGTTATATTCTTTACGTACTCATTAACCGGCTACCTTTACCAAGCAGAATAAAGCTCCACTCCCAGGGTTCAATTTTAACATTGTTTTACTAGCATAAGACCTAGTGCAAATTGACCAGGGCTAGTGCAGCTTAGGCCCTGTCCACACTGATCTCTCTTTGACAGAACATTTTTAAAAACGTTTTGTGTTCCATTTTCGAGCACAGTTGCTGGTGCGTCCACACTGCGATCCAACAACCGTGCCTGCCCACGTCCGTTCCCAGGCATGCTTGCAGCAATGCCGGGCACTACAATGCATGCTGGGATACTTGCGAACTGGCACAGTGACAGATCGGGGCACAAGTTGTATTGTTCGAATCAGGAGCTCTGCATGAGGTCGGGGATGTAAGTTATATTATCCCCTTTTGTTCTGGGCAGCAGTACAAATATCACATAGGTTGGAGGAGGTTGCCATAAACTGTGTTAAAACATGGTTGGCATCCATCCGCACTATAATTAACACAGTTTAAGGCAACCATTTTGGTCTGAAACCGTGCTTGAAACCTGCTCCCATCAAGTTTCGAGTACAGTTTTGGAACGTGGTTTGTAGCATGGTTTTACAATGCTACAGTGCGGATGTGAACCGTGTTTACTGGTCTTGTAATGTTACGGACTACCGGTAACGTTACAAGACCGCAAGTGTGGACATGGCTTAACTCTCTACTTGTCCGTTTTGACTAGTGCAGGTTTTCAATGGCTGTTAATGAAGTTAAAAAAGTGCGTACTTTATCAGGCTCTAGTCTTCATGCTGATCCCTCTCAATGTTCCAGATAGCCTGGTGTGATTAACAGCTCATTAACAGCTGCAATTATCTGGCAGTTCAAGAGGGGGATCCCACAAAAAACTCAGTGTTAGTCATTATCACTCCACTGCTATGACTTTCAGCTAGTGTCCAGGGAGTGATCAAAGGTAGAGTGCTGTTAAGTCACTAACTTCCAGTTTTCTGAATGAGTCCATAGGTGTAGTTTGACTTTGACATTTGGGGGTGCAGGGGACGGGGCTCAGTAGTGTGCGTCTGCCATTCCCTGCTGCCACCCGCATGGTGCACCACAGACTGATTTATTTTCCTCTCAGTCAGGCTGAAATTAGGATGTTGCTGGATAAATAAAACATAAAAAATGTAGAACAAGCCTAGAACTAAGGAATTTTATTTTTTGTCTTTTTGCTTGCTTTTTTTTAATCGGATCCAGATGAAGATGGCTGCAAAAAGCAAAATTTGAAAAAGCAGGAAGCTGAGGCTGAGTTCCAGCCCCCCCCCACTGACAGACACCACTTATGCACGCTGCAGGGCTTGATAAATACAATTTATAGTATATTTGGTTTTTTAATTCAAATAAATGAGAAGGTTTAATTTTCTAATTGGCAATTCACAAGTTCTTGAACCGCAAATAATATCAGATGAAGTCAAAGACAGATAAGATAGCTGCCTGAAAAAGCAGCAAGCTGCTGCTGAGCTCCAGCCTACCCCCCTTCCCCCCACACGGCCACACCACGTTTGCACACAGGACTGGATTTGAAAATATAATGTATATTTCGTTTTTAGTCAAATTGAGGTGGTTTTCGTTTTCTATATGCACGCAGTTGGAAAAAAAAGATGTAAAATAACAACCGGTCCGACACCCCGGTCTTAGCCTTCTGCTCCGCTCCACACCACACCCAGACGTAGAACCTCTCCTAATCAGTTCAGCGCCACAACACAACTGCTGGTGAGGACAGAAGGGACAGTACTTACAGTTACATGATGTGTGATCCTTATTGGCTGTCCTGTTCTGCCTGTCAGCATTGTGCCCTGGCATTGGATCTCTCCTTTCACGCCATAGTCATGAGGAGGAGAAATGCATACACAATGTCATCATGTGATGTAAGTGGGAGCCCTGAAACCGGCATCATGTGATTTACATTTCACAGGATGCGCTAGTTTCCCACTTACATCATGTAAACAAACGTTGCAGAAATATACTGTGTCCTAGCGGGCGGCTGGTAGTAATGTGCATGAACGGACGGACGCCCAGATGCACACTGGCTACAGCTAGGCAGTGGCATAGCTTTAAAGTCGCAGCAGCACTTACTATAACGGAAGGCAGCAAAGTAAAAAAAAAGTTTTGTGTCTGGCCATGACCACAGTGACAGAAATTAAACATGTGGACAAATTTGAGGGGGGCAACGCCCTCCCCAATCTCCGCTCATGAATGTGTCTCTGTCTGATGATTTGTCCCATATTATTAAGACCAGTACCCTCATTTTCCTACATTTTGAGTGTCTGGGTCCAACATTTCAGTCACAAAATGCTAAGAGGTATACAGGGTCTGCCTTGCAGGTTGTGGGTTTTATCCCAGCCTCGCCATAGCTGCTTTCTCTCCCCTCGAAATCTCTTAACTCTGTACTTTCCCTGGATGCCACTGCAGACCAGACTCTGAAATGGCCTTCCATAGATCCATTGCTGCCATTACTAGCAAGTGCAGGGGGTTACCAACACTTCTAAATAAGAACATACAAAATTGCCAGCGGATAACGGCCCTAAGAACTATCAAGTCTGCTCGATTGTGCAGCTAGCAGCCTTTAAATTGCAGCTGCTCCTTCCTCCCAGGACTCTCCCACTTACCCTGTCCCATCCCCTTTTGAAGCAGCCCACTGTTCTACAAGATACCACTTCCTTTGGTAATGCATGCCACCCAGACAGCACCCTCTCCCTAAAGAAGTGTCTCCTCATTTCCCTCCTGAACCTACCCCCTTGTAATCTCAGATCATGCCCTTGAGTGTCCCTCCCTCCCTTTAATTTGAAAAGCTCCTCCGTGCCTGCCTTATTTATTCCTTTCAAATACTTGAATGTTTCAGTCATGTTCCCCCATCCCTCCTCTCCTCCAGGGAGTACATGTTCAGCTCCCTCAGCCTGCTCTGGTAGGGTATGTCCCCTAGCCCCTGGATCATCTTCGTTGGCCTGCGCTGCACCCCCTCCGGTAACCTAATGTCCTTCTTCAGGTACGGTTGCCAGTACTGCACGCAGTATGTCGGGTGTAGTCTAACTAGTGACCTATATAGTGGTAGGATCACCTCCCCCCTCCTGGAGGATATGCCCCTGGCAATACAATCCAGCAACCTGTTGGCCTTGGCAACAGCTTTTCTGCGCTGTGCTGAGTTATTCATTGCACCTGTTATGATCACCCCCAGATCCCTCTCCTCCTCCATCTTGGCTGGTTAAATCCCCCCTAGATGGTAGCTCCTCCTTGAGTTCTTTGTGCTGAAATGTAGCACCTTACACTTCTTGGCACTGAACCCCAGATGCCAATTGTCCGACTAGGCCTCCAGTTTTGTCAGATCATCCTGCAACCCTTCCAAGTCATCCAGTACTTCTCCCTTCTTGGTATCCTCTGCAAACAGACTGACCTTGCTCTTGATGCCAGTTAAGATGTCCACTGTGAAGATCCCAAACAACACTGGCCCCAGTACAGAGCCCTGTGGTATCCCGCTTGTCACCACCCTTGTTGATGAGAGCTCCTCCCACCACCCTCTGCTGTCTCCCCTGCAGCCAGTTCACCACCCATCTCACCATCTTCACCCATGCCCTTGTGCCTTCCAGCTTACTTCCTAGCCTCCTATGTGGCACTGAATCGAATGCCTTACCGAAGTCCAGGTACAGGACATACACTGCATGGCCCCTGTCTAACTGCCTAGTTACCCAGTCATAGTACTCCACCAGGTTGGTCTGACAGGATCAGTCTGGGACAAACCTATGCTATTTACTGTCCTGCAGCCCATTCACCTCCAGGAGGGAAACCAGCCTCTCCTTCAGGATTGTCTCCATCAGCTTTCCCATGATGGATGTGAGGCTTACCGTTCTGTAGTTCCCTGGCTCATCTTTGGGCTGCTCTTGTGGAGGGGTACCACGTGCACCATCCTCCAGTCCTGAGGTACCTTCCCTGAGTCCAGGGATGCGTTGAACAGGTCTGCCAAGGGTTCTGCCAGGACTGCTGCCAGCTCCTTCAGCACCCTGGGGTGTATGCCATCTGGCCCAGATGCCTTGTCCACCCTCAACGCCCCCTAGTACTCTGCCCACTGGGATTTCCCCATCTGTCACCACCTGCCCCCTATGTCTACCTTCCCACCCCCTTGGGTACAGCCCCCCTTTAGTAAATGGACTATGACAGCCAACACCATCCATACAGTACCATACTTATCCCACCCAGGATGCCTTTACATCCTAAAAGCAAAGCTTTGGGGCATGTATGTTACAAAAATAAACCTTAATAAAATACGTAATTTGAAAGGTTAAAATAGGCATTCTTTGGATGCATAAATTACCCTATATAGAAATAGAGGTAGTATAGCATCATGCCTGTGTACTGTGTCCCCTGGGCTGATGAAAGGACAATGTTTAAAAAAAAAAATTTTTTTTTGAGGCAGAGCATGTTAAAATCAGTTCTTTTAAAAATAAAAATGTCATAATATTTTGTATTTCCCAAGCCCCTTAGGTTTGTGTAGCCCCCTCCCCAAAGAAATCCTAGATGTGCTCCTGGCTCACCTGACACTAATGAAAGCTTACAGAAGTGCAGGTCTCTAGTTGATCACAGGGTGGGGGCTGAGAGGGCTTTTCTCTGCCTGACTGTGTTCATAGCCCTGTGGTGATGTGCTTGATGTGTCAGCTATTGTGTGTGTAGAGCTAAGACTGATTGATTGAACATTTGCTGTTGTGGTATCTTCTGGTTTGGTTGAGTGGACATAGAAAAAGGAAGAGAGGATACCATGATACAAAGCAATGGAGTGCCTCACTGTGTGTGATGGCACTGCAGTCTTTTTTTTTTTTTCTGCTGGGACAGGAAGCAATGTGGGAGCGTGATAAACGTGCAATAATCAGAGTATTTCTTGGCTTGCATTTTTTCCTGTACAAGTCATCAAAATTTAATTCTGGGCTAGTTCAACCATCTGCGGACTAGTGCAGTTTTGAATCAACTTGTCCTGCTGGCTAGTGCAAAAAAAAAAAAAAAAAGGATAAGGTTGACCCTGTTGTCAGGGTATCAAGCCCTTCTTAGGTTCTTGATGGTAATAAACCAACAAAAGAAACAGACAAGCGTCATATGCTGTAATAAACTTGTTTATTACACAAAAGCAGACTTATGCCCTAAAAAGAGAGTCTTACCAAATAGACACTGGGAGCCAGAGTTTCCCAATATCCCAGGGTATGAAGACGGTCTCAGTGAGAATATGTAATACAGTAACTTGTATGTGGTGATAATGACCATGGTAACTTACTTTCATAGGTAAGTTAGATATACAAATCAAGCCCTATTGGCCAAAAGTTAGGTGGCTCCACGGTGTCATCTATAGATATACAAAATGTGTAAAATCAGCTAAAATGAGAACAAAGACTTGCACATAAAACAGAAATAAGTGCAGTGTTGCATAAATCCGCATGATGGCAATGTAGGGTATACAATGACTTCTTAGAAGAATATACGGGGGCTGATGAACAGCTAGCAGGATAGATGTGCCTGGTTGCTGCTCCGTTATAATGGTTGATAAAAGTTAGAAAAGAACCCTTTAAAAATATACTTTACATGCAGTGTTCGGTAGAAACATATGCCGGAAGGAGCTATGGAGGAGTATTTGACACCAAACCCAGGGAAAAGTCAGAGTCTGGCTGGTAAAACCCCGAAGAAGTCAGGGGCCACGCCAGTGAGTGAAAGCGTGGGTACTATATCGTTCTCAATGGCTGAGATGAGTATGTTAGGCCGTGAGGTGACTGGGCAAGTAATTGCGGTGATGGAACCTCGATTGCTGAAGTTGGAGAGTAAAACTGAGTCGAAATTGCAAGAAAGTCCTAGAGCAACAAACGCTGCACAACAGTAGAATTGGAGGGGTGGAGGATCGAATATCCAGACTGGAAGACGAGACCATGGAGGTTCCTGGGTAAGTGGCACTGCTGCAAAAAGAGCTGGATGACTTGAAGGAGTCATTTGACTATCAGGAAAACTATCACAGGCGCCTCAATCTGTGCCTGAGGGGTCTCCCAGAGGGTGCAGAAAAGGGGGATGAGTTGAAATGTTGTGCCCAAACTCTCCCGGAATTGCTGGAACTGCACTTAAAGAATGGGCGACTGAAGTTAGAGCGAGCCCATAGAACTATGATGCCTCGACCCCCAGTTGGTCAGCCTCCAAGGCAAGTGATTATGCGATTTCATGCATTTCAAGATCGGGAAGCGATTTTAAAAGCCTACCGAGAGAAAGGATCTTTGGAATTTGTGGGTGTCAGGTTATATCTATCGCAAGATTACTCACTCCGACTCCTTAAGAAGCGTAAGATGTTTAACCCATTAATGGCTCAACTGAGAAGTCTTAAGTAGAGACTTTCCTGATATATCTGGCTGTTCTTAAAATACGGCATGAGGAAGCGACATTCTCCTTTTGGGAGTTCCCTAAAGCTGAACAATTTGTGAAAGAATTACAAAAGAAACTGGCTAAATAAAGAAATGGGCTTGGGCTCGGTGGTGGAGCTGTTTTTTCCGAACTGCGGATGAACACTATGGCCTATAAAGTGGTTTAATACCTTTAAAGTTATCTGTTTTTTCTTCCCACTCTTATTATGTTTTTTCCCCCCTCCAGCGTTCTTATATTAGTGTGTCGTTGTTTTTGACTTTGAGGGATGGGGGGATGCAGTAACACCCTGCAATGGGAGTCTGAGGGTACCCAGCAGAAGAGAGTGCGACATCGACGAACCGGCCTCAGTAGACTGGATAATCTTGGGGCTGTCTCAGGGAGAAGAGACATGTCTGCTGGTTCTAAATATATGGAATAGGAGGTGAATTTCGGCAAGGACTTATATGGAGGCGCCTGTGATAATGAGCCAAAAGACAGACGAGCTGGGGGGGTGCTTAGCTCGTGGATTGTTGGCATGGCCTGCTTCCCTCCTCAAGCTGGTTGGAACCTCCAAAGCTTCTGGATGCATACGCCTTCTGGAGAGATTAATGGCGGATGCTTGAAGGGAATATGTGAGGGGGAGAGGGTTTGGGGAATGCTGAATTATGTGACATGAAGCTATTTTGGGTTATGCAGATTGTGTTTATGGGCCAAAGGTGGAGGGTTGAAGGGTTCTTTACAATATACAATTTTCAGATTTTTTTTTGAGAAGGGGTAAATGCAGGGGCCGACCGTTGGAGCAGCAGGGCAGTTTGTCCATGGAGGGTTTACTGACACGCATGCTAGGACAGCACATGGCGTCGACAATAAGGGGTTATTTGGGGGAATGTTTTCTTGTTTTGTCTGTGTGGAGGGAAGAGGGGGGGTGGGACACTTTTAATCAAGTTGGAGACGAAATGAGGAGGGATGGGGAAAGGGGGACAATGTTTGCATTCACATACTGTTTATAGTTCGTTGTTGTTTTATGTATGATGCATTCTATGGTGGACACAGATCTTTGCAGAGTCCAGATCACATTTATGGGCTGGAATCCCGGGTATGCGAGGTGGAGGATGGGGATCGTGACAGGATACAGCATGGCTAATACACAAGAGCTGAAGGTGGTCTCCTGGAACGTGTGGGGGGAGGGTTAACAACCCGGTCAAATGCACAACACTGTTAGCGGCATTTAAAAGAAAGGGGTCACAGGTTGTGTTGCTCCAGGAGACCCATTTGTCAGATGTGGAACATGCTAAGCTGGTGCGTGGCTGGGTAGGCAAGTGCTTTGCTGCCTCGTACTGTACTCGCAAAAGAGGAGTTGCCATTCTTTTACATAGGCAGTTACCAATGGAAATCACAAGAGTGGTGAAAGATCACCGAAATAGGCGATATGTTTTCATAGTGGGGCAATTAAATGGGGAATTAATTACTTTTGGTAGTGTATATGCCCCTGCTGTATATGACCCTGGGTTTTTCCTTGAACTCCTGGATTTACTTACTAAAGAACAGTTTCCGGGGTTAATTATGGGTGGGGATCTGAATAGTACAATGGATCCGGTACTGGACCATTCTGAAAGCAGGGGGAGGAGGACGGGGGTACTGGGTCAGTGGCATGAGGGAGTGGCGGATATGGATCTGGTTGATAGTTGGAGGATGTTGAACCCAGGGGCTAGAGAGTATACCTTTTTCTCTAATCCTCACTGGACATGGTCCAGGATCGACTACATTTTCCTGCCGCAGGGTTGGCATAACAGAGTGGTGAATATAGCCCATAGCCCTGTTCATGTGTCGGACCATGCTATGGTTATAGGGAGGGTTCAGATGCAGGTAGTTAGAGACTCCCTTCCCCAATGGAAATTCCCATCATACATGCTCTCAGACCAGGAGTTTAGGGAATACCTGGCAGATCAATGGCAAGGGTACAAGGAAACTAATGGAGGAACTGTGGTATCAAAAGCTGTATACTGGGACGTGGGCAAGGCCTTCATGAGAGGTGCTGTTATAGCATATATAGCTAAACACAGGCGGGAGAAACATGAAAAGAGGCAGGGACTGGAGAAAAAGCTTAAAGATTTAGAAAAAAGGCAGCCCGGGGAGAGCGGGGGGTGGGTTGATGCAATTATTAACGACTACCAGGGAGGCATTGAATGCTTTGGTTAGAAGTGAGGCTAGGACATCCTGGTTTTACTGCAAACGACAAATGTTTGAATGGTCTAATAAACCTGGGCCCCTTTTAGTGTGACTTATGAAGGGAGGTAAATGCCCTACCCAGATAATAGATATAAGGGGGCAGGGAGGGGTAGTGCATAGAGAACCCCAGAGGATAAGGAGTACTTTCCGGAATTATTATAAGCAACTATATAAGGCTGGCTGCCAGGGCAAGGGACAAGAGATGATGGACTTTCTGGATAAGGTGAAACTCCCCAGGCTGTCGTCCACCCAGAGAGAAAAATTAAATCAGCCTATAAAGAATGAAGAAGTAATTAAAGCTATAGGGAGGTTACAGATGGGGAAGGCAAGTGGTCCTGATGGATTCCCTGTGGAATACTACAGAACTCTGGCGGGGCAGACAGCGGAGGTGTTGTGTGGGTTGATGCAGGTGGAAAAGGAAGGGGAGTGCCCACAACTGCCCACTACCTGCTTTGATGCCCTGATTTGTCTGGTACCTAAGCCAGGCAAAGATGAGTTGGCATGTGCCTCTTGTAGGCCGATATCACTTTTAAATTGTGATCTTAAAATTATAGCTAAGGTGCTGGCCATGAGGCTCGAGGATTACCTGTCTGTGCTGATTCACCCAGGCCAGACCAGCTTCATAAAGGGGAGATTCTCCTATCATAATATGAGAAGGCTGCTTAATGTGTTGTGGAGAGCAGGACAAACAGATGAAAAGACGTATATCATTTCTGTGGATGCTGAAAAAGCATTTGATAGGGTGGAGTGGAAATACCTCTTTGAGGTGTTGGGCAGGTTTGGTCTGGGTGAGTCTTATGTACAGTGGGTACGAGGTATGTATTGGGTCCCTAGGGCTCGGGTTTTGGTTAATGGAGTGCCCACGAATGCTTTGGATTTGGAAAGAGGGACAAGGCAGGGTTGCCCCCTCTCTCCTCTGCTGTTTGCATTGGTGTTAGAACCACTGGCTATAGCGCTTCGTCAGAGCTTGGAGTTTCATGGGGTGGAGGGGGCTGGGGTACTATGCATAAAGTGGCTCTTTATGCGGATGACATGCTTTTATTTGTCAAGTACCCACAGGTTACTATGCCACCTTTGTTGAACATAATAGATACCTTTCCAGAGTTCTCTAGTTATAAAATAAACCTTAATAAATCGCAATTACTGTGCTTTCCTAAAAAGGAGAAGGAGGATGAACGGTGGGGGTTACAGGCGAAGTCTAAGACTATCACTTATCTGGGTATAATGGTGGGCAGGACAATTGGGACATTGTATGGGTTAAATTATATGCCCTTACTTAAAAAAGTGGAGGCAGATCTGAGGCGTTGGATGCAGCTTCCCATCTCATGGTTGGGTCGTATCAATCTGATAAAAATGAACGTCCTGCCAAGAATGTTATATCCCATGCAGATGATACCCGGAGGGTCTGCTAAGAAGGGATATTCAGATGGAGAAAGCATTTACTAAATTTATATGGAGAGAAAAGCATCCGAGGGCTTGCCTACAGAGACTGAAAGCTTCAACAAGTGCGGGGGGGCTAAATTTTCCAGATTTGGGGAATTACTATCTATCAATACAGCAACATTATGTGGCGGATTGGGTACATAGACCTGCTGTGGCTAGTTGGGTGGATTTAGAGCAATGGGGGTGCCAGGCGTGTCTCTCGGCATATTTGCATAGTAGGGGCCTCAGGGCATTCTCTGCTCAGGTTGGGGGTAATCCATTGGCAAAGTCAGTGTTAGAGGCCTGGAATTATCTCAGGAAAAAAAGAGGGATTGTTAGAGGGGAGACCCTGCTCCTGCCTGTGGTGGATAACCCTTTTTTTCTACCTGGACTGGAGGATGGAGGTTTCAAAGAGTGGGAGAATAAGGGAGTCCAGAGTATAGGGGATTTGGTTAAGCAGGGAACCCTGTGCCCGTTGGAAGAGATTGTCCAAAGGCTTAGGTTACAGAGGCAACAGGTATTTCGATACCTTCAGCTTAGGGCCTTTGTGTCAGAAATGGATAGGGGAGGAGAGCCGGTACAGAAATGGTGGGCGATGGAGTCATTGGTATATCTTGCGCAGAAAGACCCCAAGGGTTTTGTTAGAAAGGCTATGAAAATAGGGAAACAGGACTACCCAGACCATACCCAGAAAACAAGAATATTGTGGGAAAGAGACCTAGGGGGTGACATCACAGAGGGTAATTAGCAAAAGCTGTTAGAAGGACATACAGGGCTCCTAGTGTGCAATAGATTCAAAGAAGCCTTCTATACATTTTTGCATAGGCTTTATTATCCCCCGGTGGTGGTACATAGGGCACACCCAAATATATCCCCTCTATGTGGTAGGTGTGGCAGAGAGAGAGGGACGTATATGTACTGTTTCTGGGCGTGCAGAGTTCTACAGACCTTTTGGAGGGGGGGGGAGTCATTGGGGAAGTAAGTCAAATGGCAGGCTGCCCTCTATGGGTAGAACCATAGAAAATAATTGGGTTACATGCGTAACACCGTCTATTGCGCAGTGGCGTAGACTTATCCTGCAGGCACTAGCCTTTGAAAGATTG
Organism: Neoceratodus forsteri; assembly: GCA_016271365.2. Taxonomy (NCBI): domain Eukaryota; kingdom Metazoa; phylum Chordata; order Ceratodontiformes; family Ceratodontidae; genus Neoceratodus; species Neoceratodus forsteri. Next base: position 790,599,182 of record CM057454.1, read on the forward strand.
ACCCTGATTCTTAAGGACAGGGGAAAATTCTTTTATGGGGAATGGGCTCTCTTCCTGGCATCACTTAGTGGAGAAGAGGAAATTACATTACGGATGGGATTGGGATAGTAAAATACAGGATGATTAGAGACATATAAATTAATGGCTGCAGATAAATTTGGGGAAGAATGGAATGGAAATGTAAAAGAAATGGCACATGGTAGAAATGGGATGGGGTAAATATAATTAATGTATTGTTAGTTTATTAATAATTCTGTTTGTAATATTATATGGAATGCATCTGTCTGTTGTATGTCTGTTAAACATGTTGTTGTGTATTTTTTTAAATACTTTTCGAAATTAATAAAAAGATTATGCAAAAAAAAAAAGAATATACAAAGAACACAGACATGTATTCTCATCACGTTACATATGCATTACCATAATAAGCATAGTAGTAATAATATTGGCAATAATCACAATTATGTCCCTGGTAGCTTACTCTTATACAGTAAGTGCCAGCGCCCTAAATGTTAGTACTGATTATATATCATAATAGATATTGTCAGTGGTGCACAGTGGGTTGCCAGTAAGGATGTGGGGACCAAGTGTAACATTCCCCCTCTTATTGCCTTACTGAAAAAGCAACAACACTATGGGTAAGTAGTGGGAGCAAAAGACATTGTTTACAGACCCAATGCACGAGCCTTGTAAAGGAATTTGAGTTGTTCACGGTGCTGTTTTAGAGTGCTCCGTAGATAGCACAGAGTTAATAACAAAAAAATAATCAAAAACAGTTGTATAATAATAAAACCTTTAAAAGTTAACTCTAACCATGTGTTAGAAAGTGCGGTGCTGAAGTCACCATCATGGATAAGGGTGTTAAGGGCTTCTCCAGCTTTGGAGATGATATTGCTGATGTAGATGAGATGGTGTCCTTTCTATCTAAAAGTGTCTTAAGAGACAAGGTCAGGGGATCAATGTGGACATTGAAAATAGGTAAATACTGAGACAGAGCAAGCAAATATTCAGGATCGGTATTAATAACATCTGGTCCTGGGATGGGAACAGGAGTAATAATTGTATGACCAATCACAGTAGTTTGGTGAGGAATAAAACAGAAATTAGGAAACTGTATGTCACAAGTTTTAGACCCTTATGAGAAAGATATATGATTAGTAGCCACGAAGTACTGCCCATCAAAATTATATGACACTGTCACTGTCATTGTAGGAATCATCCATTTATGCAGGTGAATTGAGCAGGTAAAAGATTGATTCATGAGTCTTTTAGTGAAGTGATGAACCTCTTCTGTGTAGTTCTGATAGAGATGTCCAGTGTTGCCCACTGGTGATGATGTAGTTGATGTTGAAGGTGCTGTTGCCCTAGGGGTACCAGTTTTATTTGAGGAAATATCCAAGTCCAAAGTAAAAGACCAACCAATGCTGTCCGGTGAGTATCTACAAACCAGCTTTACGACGTTGAATACATCACAGCGACATAAGTAGTGGTATCCCTTTTTGGCACAACAGTCTGTATGAGGCACTACCCGAGCATCCAGGGTGGGATGAAAGACCAGAAGAGGTGGAAGGTCGATCCTTTTTCAGTAGATGTCCTCGTCGAGATGCCCAATGGAATGTATGGAGGCCAGTCTTTCAAAAATGGCAGTCTCTGGATGAAAGCATGGCAGAGAGAGAGTGAAAGTAATAAACATGGTGTCATGGATGGTGCAGCGTTTGGCAGTGCAGCATGCACCCCTGTTGGGATGGCGTGTGACATGAATGAAAATTACGTACCTTACCATAATTCTTGATCTTTCTGTGTATCTTCAGCATCCATCACTGGTGGGTGTCAGCCGGAGGCGCAGCAGCTGCAGAAGCTTTTTATTTCTTACACCTTCAGGGAGAGGAGTCTGCACCATGGTGCCGCCCACGAGGCAGATGCATGGCGTCGCACTCTCGGGTTGGCTATAACAGGTGCCTGCTCCTCCCCATCTTAGTTCCGCACACCAGTGAGAGAGAAGTAAAGGCTGGGGCAAGAGAGCCCAAGGAACAGAAAAAGGAAAGGAATGAACTTAAAAAGGAATATGTCGACCAGATGACAGAGGCAGAGGATGACCCATGGGTGTGGATTTGGTCCCAGCCCCTGGACTGCCAGCCAGAGCGCTGAAGAGAAGAGAGTGAAGAAGAGAAAGAGGAGTCAAGGGGGAGACCCCAGCACAGTGCCGTGTCCCTCCTGCTCAGGGGGTTTTATGAGATTTAGGCTAAGTGGTCTGATACTGCATAAGTGGCCCAACCACAGAGGTGGTGTGGGACTCAGACCCCTTAAGGAACTCTGCTCAGGGTATCAGCAGCAGCTAGCTCAGAAGATTTAGGTACAACCAAGGTTCCCCCCTCCCCCCCTTGTATGGTATGGGTGAAGACACCCTTGAACAGGGTTCCTCCCCACCTTCCTGGTTGCTGCTTCTCCCATGGGCTCAAGGGAGAGAAAAAAGGGAGGGCCGTCCAGAGAACCACGTCCTTGTCCCTCCTCCTGGGGAGGAGGAAAAAGGAGGTGACCGAAGAAAGAAAGAGGGATCCCTGTGTGCTCCCTTGTGACAGGGTTGAATATGGCCCTGTCCCAGTTGTTATGGAGAAAGAGTTTAAATGTAAGGGTCTGTTCTGTCCTCTCGTTTTCTGTCTGGTTGTGCACCAACATTTTCTCATGAGACCTAGGACGTGATCACCCCGGCAGTCTTGCAATTCTCTGCCTCTCGCTATCTCTCTACCCTCACTTGCTTTTCTGTTTTTTCTCCTCCCTTGCATAGCTGCTGGTATAAAAAAATACATGTGAATCTTTTTTGTGGAAATGTAATTGATACTGGGATCCCTTTGTTTAGAACTGTATATAAGTTAGAATGTTGAAATGGTTGCAGAGCTGTTTGGAATTCAAGGGGTTAACCTGAGATGCAATTTTTAAGCATTTTGCAGAAGATGTAAACAAGAGGTCAGTTCTATGTCACAGTGTTCTTTTTGCTGCACCTGCTGAAACTGCCAAGAACATTGGAAACTTAAAAGAACACTGTGTGAGAAGCATGCTGTTTTTCTTAATGAGCTCCTGCACAGACTTGTAAAACAGAGCTGTAGTGTTCTGCAAAAGAGAGAGACAGAGATTGAGATTGGAAATTGAGAAGAAAAACTAAGAAGGACTCCGTTTTCCTATGTTTCTACTGCCATTGTAAATAGTTATTCTATATTTTATTTTACTGTTAATAATAAAACTCTTGTTGTGAATTTTACAACTGCTCCTGGTTTTCCTATGCTTCCTAATCTGTACCTTGACGACACCACTCCCCTGCCACCCCGTCCTGCGAATTTCCCTCCTCCCCAGGAGTCTGACCCAACCCAGTGGGCCTGGGCCCAGCCTGGGGGAGAACCCCTCCTACGAGACAGGGAGAGGAGCTACAGGGAGAACCCCTTAAGGCCAAGGCGCAGACCCCACTCGCCCTCCCCCAGCATGGGCCCCTCATTTCCCTGGAAGGACCCAAACCGGGGAGACTTAGCCTAACCCAGCAAGAAGGGAGGAGGGCGAGCGGGGAGGAGGACTGCCCAGGGACTGAGGCCTTGAGGGGAAGGAGGGTGGGATTCAGTCATGAATGGTGAAAATATACAGGATGATCAAGAATTACGGTAGGTATGTCATTTTCCGTATCTTCCCTGTGTCAGTCTTCACCATTCATCACTGGTGGGTGAGTACCGACCCCCCCCCCCCCGAAGGGGGCCCAGCATTTCCCTGAGGGACGGGAAAACTACAGGGGGGAGAGGACCTTCACAGGCCATTGTGGCCTGAGACTGGTCAGGGCGAACAGGGGGTCTCCCAATGGCTGGGAGAAGGAAGGTGCCCCTGAAGTGCCCTCCTTGCCCTACAGGAAAACAGGTGGGTCCACCGGAAAGTGGAGGCAAGCACCCGACGCCAGGCCAAGGGTGACAACCATGACAGACAAAGACACGCTGTCCGCCTGATGCAGATTGCTGTCCCTGCAAGTCTGGAGGCTACATCATTGATATCGTAAGATGCCCTTTGCTTGGTGTCTTGCAAGCTCCAGGCCCTGAGCAGAGAGGGCAATGGCTTGTCTGGTCAGCTCCAAATCATGCAGCTGCGCTAGTACCTGGCCAAGCAGCAACCACAGATGCCTTTTATAAGCAGCGTGGTGTGCCTGATGTGAGGAGATGCACAACATAATGCACACTGAGGAGAAGACTCTCCGTCCCCAGCGATCAAACTCTGCAGAGTCCGCATCCAGTGGTCGGCTGTACATTGGGCATCTATGCCCAGAGGGAGTGTCCAAGATCTCAACCCCTGAAGGGTGAGACATAGTTCCTGGAGATCCCTGGGGTGCGCAGTACCTGCACTGGCAGTCTTTGATGGCAGGATCTGGGGAGGAAGGACACAGCCAGGTGCGGAACAGCTCTTCCCGGAAAGGCATCGGCCAAGGGGGGAACACAAGGTGGTCCATGCTGAATTCACTTAGGAATGCCAGAATCATCCGCTCAGGATTGCATCTTGCCAAATGCAATAGGTGAAGCTCATCCACCAGCCTTGCAAGGAAGTGCTGATATCCCATCTGGTCAACATCAGAGGACAGATGGACCGTAGATTCCCATTCCACAGGGGAAGAAGGTGAGGAGTCAGATGAGCCTGAAGATTCAGAGTCTCACTTCTGCGGGAGAGACAGGTGGAAGACCCTCTCATCCGTGGCAGCACATAATGGGGAAGACAGCAGCAGTGGCCCTGAATGTTCCCAAGTCAAAAGCCCCATAGTGCCAACATGACCTGGGAGCTGAGGGTGAGGATGCAGAGGTAAGGGACATTTCTGCACACGACCTCTGCCGGGGCTTGGAGACCTAACAGGTGACCTCACACCTCTTGGAGGTCCGTGGGTCTGCACAGCTGCTGGCCGCCCAACTAGCTCGAACCAGTTGGGGCTGAGGCCTTATGGGGAAGCTCCCCTGTGAGGAGACTGAGTCAACGTAGATCTAGAAGGGCTGGCCCCAGCCCCACCCAATGAGTTCCCCCCCCCCAAAGGATATGAGGGAGAGAAACTGGGCTCAAGGCTTCAGCTCCACCCCAGGCCCGGAAGGGCCCAACGGGGGAACAGTCGTCCCGCTCCCTCAACCCCTTCGACTCTGAGGCTGACCTCTTCCTCACTTCCAGGGATGGGGGCACTTCCAATCCCTCAGGCCCCCCCCGAAGGGGGCCAATGGAGAGGAGGCCCCTGCCTCTGTCCCCACCTCAGGACCCCGGGTAGCACCAGCACCAGAGTCGGCATCCACCCTGGACTCCAAGGCTGCGACCACCACCCCTAGAGCCTTGGAGTCGCCATTGGTCCCTGGAGACCCGGCACCTACCCCTGTGCTGGGCCCGGAGCTGACTGCAACCGCCGGGGCCATCTTTGGGGGGGGGGACCTTAGAGAGCACGGTGGCACTGAGCACGTGAGGGCCCTCTGACTCTGAAGAGTCAGGCTGCCAGTCGGGATCGGCCTCCCGATCATGTGGCTCCGGAGAACTCGAAATGAATTAGACCTCCACCCTGGCAACACCAGGGGCCCTCCCACCCATGGTGCTGTGAGCGGTGCTGCAGGCAGGCCCGGTGCCACGAGCAGTGCCTTCTTGATCAGTACAGAGGATGTCACCGGCATCTGAGATGGTGCCATCGGGTGGCACTGAGGAGCCACCCGTGTGTGGCCCAACTACTGTAGGCCACAACACCAGTGGAGCCTTTGCCTCCGAGGAGGCGACTGCCGATGCATTGCTCTCGGCCCCGAACAGGGCCGGACCGACCCTCCAGCACCATGGAAGGAGCCCCCACCGTGGCAAGGCTGGAAAGGGCAGAGGCCCCTTCCTTCGCGGCCTGTATAGAGCTGGGAGGGGACCTGGAGGAAGGGCGAAGGGACCTGCGCTTAGCATCCCTGGTGCAACAGCGTCCTCCAAGAGTTGGCGGTAGGCGGCTAACTTTGAATTCGCGGTGCTCTAAAACTCTAAGGTCCATCGAGAAGCACGCATCGCACTGGTCTGTATCGTGTTGGGGACCCAGGCGGGTTAAAGAATGGTCATGTCAGTCCATAACGGACATCTGTTAGCCACAGGGACACTAACGCACAGGGGCCTGACCCACTTAAAAGCACTTCTTCTTGTCCCTGGATGGACCTGCCATGACTGTCAACTAAAAACAATTTACAGTGAATGTAACCCAGCGCTGCTTTAAAGTAAAAGGAAAGCTCTTACTGGTAATCCGTAAAATGGCTCTGAGTAGTTCAGTAGATGGCAGAACTGAGATGGCGGCATCAAAGTTCAGCGTCGAGAAAAGGTAGGCGGCGATGGCGCACTTCTGGAGCATGAGCTGGCGAGGTGCTGCACTCTCAATGGCAGGAGAAGTAGAACTGAGGCGGTGGAGGAGCCGGCGCCTGTTATAGCCAACCCGCGCGTGCGACGCTGCACAGCCACCTCGTGGACGGCACCGTGGTGCCGACTCCTTCCCCCTGAAGGCATAAGAAAGAAAAAGCTCCTGCGGGGTGCTGTGCCTCCGTCTGACACCCACCAGTGATGAATGTTGAAGACTGACACAGGGAAGATCCTAGATTTCTAGTAGTAGACAGTGGTATAGCAACGGATCTGGACATACACAATGTAATACAAGCAGTGGACCTGCAATGTGGGCAGTACCATTTAGCAAGTCTTCTATCATGGATAATATCTGGAATATGCTCAGATTTCAAATCCTGGAAGAGATTATTGGTAGTGGTTATGACATAAGAGGCATAAGCAGACCATAAAAGTTCCCAGGCAATATATTGCTTGTCTGCCTCCTTGTTATTTTGGAAGACAAGTTCATTGATTTTATTTTTAGTGTCATTAAAACTTTTTGCAATGTTATACACAGTGTATCTCTTTTCCTGACTAAGCCCATCTACACCTTGCAATAAATGTGGTAAAACATCATGTTTCATGCCAGTCTAGAATTTAACTATTTGGCTTTTTTTTTTTTCCAAACTCTATTTTTGTCTCCTACTCCCCCAAACTCTCTTGGGCTGCCCTAGCTCACTGGACCGCTCTACTGCCCACCGTGGTCCTCTGTTCCTCATATATATTACTGCCTCTCATCGGACCCACACCAGACAAGGTCCCCCGACTCTGAGCCCCTCGGGGCAGGGCCGCCAGCCACTCTCGGCGCTCTGTCTATAATCCAGATCACCTGGCTGGGACGATGAGAGGCTGAAGGGGCAGAGAGAAGACCTGGTATTGGGTGTATGACAGCCAGCCCTGTAGGGAGCCAGCGCCTCGGAGGAGAGGGGCTTTTCTTGTTACACCCTCCCTTCCTCCCTCCCCTCAGAACCCAAGCATGCAGTTACACCAGGAACGTCTGTCGCGGCTCTGCATCCCACTACTTGGCCCTGAGCGTCGCAATGCCTCCAGTCTCCCCCCGGGGGCCACTGCGATGCCGGGCTATCTTGGATCCCTCCCCGAGAGAGGAGAGCAGTTCTCCGGACACTCAGTCCTCTCTCTCCCCCCCACCCTGCAGACCCCTGGCAGCCCAGGCTCATTCCCAAACCCCGGTCTTTGGCGTGGTATGAGGTGTGGCATCCAGCACCTCAACCCTCCACGCCACCAGGCCGGCTAACTATTTGGCTTTTAATGGCAGCAATGTCTGCCCTGTTGCAGATGGACATGCCAGATCCAAAGAGTCCAAATATGGTGCCAGTTGCATCAGTGACATCAGCAGTGGCACACCTCCTGCATGATGAGGAAGTTTTCTTATTGTTGGGATTAGGTCTAGGCCTGAATAATCCTAAATATTCAGTAGTGTGTGGACCAGCCACAGGGTCTTGTGTGCGTGTCTGGTATGCAGCAAGACTATCTAATAACATGGTCCTGAAAAACTAGAAGTGTTCGTTTTAGAACACATACCAAATTCAGCCATATTCCAATGTGCAAGATTAAAAAATGACAGGAATGTGCATAAATTGTACGTTGTTTACAAGTGTATCTGGAAGTGAGCTGGCAGTGAGACCACTAGGTGGGCCAGGTTCCTGTGTAGGGCAGTCTGTAAGTTCTGCTTCAGTAGGGGGTACTGCAGACAGAAACATAGCTGCTGTAGCCATGTAATTGTGAACACAAAAGTCTCTTGCAGAGTCTTCTGAGTATTTATCACAAAAAGTGGGATCAATCAAAGCAGTAAGATTGTATAAACCAGAATGTCTGTAATTAGCTTGGCGGATGGATGGGGTGCCATTTGGGGCGATTCTGGTATTAGGCCAGCCTTGGAAAGTGTCTTTGTAAAGGCAGGAAACAGGAAGTGTCTGTCCATGATTGTCAGTTTGCCTTTCAGTTTGGAGTGATGATTTGTCAGATGTGCCATTCAGTTTGGAGGGACGATTTGTCAGGTGCCACAACCATGGTGGTCAGATAGGCGTCTGTGCCTTCCTGAAAAGTGATCAGTTTGTTGGGAACATCTTTGCTAACTTCTTCAGGGATGGTGGTGGGTTTGTTTTGTGGGGTCATGTGTCTTCCCTTAGGATGATCAAGAAGTGGAACGAGTCAGACTTCCGGGTGAGCGCTCCTCTAACAAAGTGGCTCACTAGAACCCCTCTCCTAAATCCTCACTAAACATAAAGAAACGATAGCTAGCAAGAGCAAAAATAATAAAATAGTGGGGAATTCAACGACTGACATCGGGAGATAAGTTAAATGTACCTCCGTCAAAATAAAGCAACGCGGCAATGTCTGCGCAAGAGGCCTCTGATTCTGGGCACTCCATGGCTCCTACAGACAATACAGAACAACCGAGTGGTGCATGGAATAAAAATAAAAATAAACAAATTAAACTGGATACAATATACAAAGAGCTGCTCTCCTTTCGAGTGGAGATTAAGGATCTATACGGGGGAACTTCGGAAAGATGTAATTAATCTGGAACAACATTCGGATGCATCAGAGCGGCAGATTACCGTAGTAGAGAATTGGGTAGATGACCTAGAGATGGTAGTACAGGACCTACATGAGCAATGTGTTCAACTACAGGCTAAACAGGAGGATGCAGAGAATCGGGCCTGTCGTAACAATCTACGGGTATATTGTATCCCAGAGGGCTCGGAGGGACAAGATACCACTGACTTAATAACTACCCTTCTAAAGACTGCTTTAGAACTTCCACCAGATTTACATATTGAATTTGAGAGGGTCCACAGGGCTCTCGGCCCACGACCAACAGACCCTAATATTAGACCTTGGTCGATTGTGTTGCGCTTCCTCAGTTATGCAGTGAAAGAAAAGGTCCTGTCTACAGCATGGTGCAAAGGTAAGATCTCTTATGGCCAAACCTGGATCTACATCGATAACGATTATGCCCCACAAACCCTGCAGAATCGAAGGGCATACGCCGACATACTCCCAGCACTAAAGGAGGCAAAGATTAAATTTACCACTCCCTACCTGGCCCGCCTTATGGTTCAACTTTCTTCAGGTTGCAGGGAGTTTCAGTCTGCAGATGAGGCTAGAGAAGAGCTGATTAAGGAGGGCATCCAGTTCCGGAAGAGGCCACAGCAGTCCACAGTGCAACCAGGTCCCCACTGCTGGCAAAAAGGACCAGGATCAGGAAATCAGCGGAGGGACTCCCCTTCTAAACCACCGATTGTTTCTAATAGGCTGGCGGCATTTTGTCGTCCTGATCGGGGGAGGACCTGACTGGTAGGCCACTTCTAATTCAAGGACATAGACTAGGAGGAGCATCTGCACATGACTGTGTTTGGGCCCTAGATGACCGCGAGGTCGATTCCTTGGATCTGCACTGGACTAGCTAAGTGAAAGCAGCATGTTATAAAAGTACATTACTTGTCAAATAACTAAGAATCAGTTGATTTATGCTATTCGTTATTGAGGAATTATTTTAATAGGAGGTTTGTACTGTTTTGCAATGAAGAAACTACAATAACAGATAAAAACAAAATGGGGGGAGGACTCGCTTCTGCTATTGTTGTAGGAAGCTCATGTTTGCAAAAAAAAGGGGCAGCTTTTATGTTTTTTATTTCACTCAATTTGGTTAATATGCTATCTGCCCAGCATTTATTTGTTTATTATGGGGTATTATCACCCCCGGGGCCCAGAAGTGTAGTACGACCGGATTTCCCCCAGTGCTTCCACAGAGTATGGAAACGAACATACGAAATTTGCCAGCAGGTAAAGGCCTAGAGGTCTATCAAGTCTGCTCGAATGTGCAGCTAGCACCCCTCATTCTGCAGCTGCCCCTCCTTTCCACCCTTCCCCTTCATTGACCCTCCCCCTTGTCCTGTCCCATCCCCTTTTGATGCAGTCCACTGTTCTACTGGATACCACTTCTGCAGGTAACACATTCCACCCAGCTACCACCCTCTCTGTAAAAAAGTGTCTCCTCATCTCCCTCCTGAACCTTCCTCCCTCCCTCCAGTCTCATATCATGGCCCCTGGTGTTCCTCCCTTCCCTTACTTTGAACAGCCCCTCTGTACCTGGCTTGTTTATTCCTTTCATGTATGATGAGATATCAAATTATAGACCAATTAGCTTGACCAGTGTTTTAGGAAAGATCTTTGAATCTCTGCTTAAAACTAAATTGGATATAGATTTGGAGGAAAAGGGTTTAATTGATCATACTCAGCACGGCTTTAAAAAAAATAGGTCCTGTTTAACTGGAAACTTGGTTTTCTATGAAAATATTAGCAGGATGTTAGAAAATAACATTCCGGTGGATGTGATCTTTTTAGATTTTTGCAAGGCTTTTGACAAAGTACCACATGACATCCTAATAAGCAAAGTGAGGAGACAGAAAATAAATAACATCATTGTTAATTGGGTGGAAGAATGACTACAAGGTTGCACTCAAAGAGTGTCAATTAGGGGACATTCTTCTGATTTAAGTCCAGTGAGTAATGGAGTGCCCCAGGGGTCGGTATTGGGCCCAACACTGTTTTCAATCTTTATTTCAGATCTAGCTGAGAATATTAACAGTTTTATTATCAAGTTTGCTGATGACACTAAATTAGCAGCCCAAGTTAAAAACGAAGAAGGAGCCAAACTCACCAAAGACCTTAAAACAGTAGAAAATTGGGCAAAGCAAAATCAAATGTCTTTTAATACTAGCAAGTGTGTCATAATGCATTTAGGTTTAACAAACAAACAGTATCAGTTTTCATTAAATAAACAAGTTCTTACAACTGTAATACAACATAATGACTTGGGCACATTAATCTCTCATGATTCATCCAGCCCAAAACACTGTAACTTTGCTATAAACAAAGCAAACAGAATAGTGGGATGTATAAAAAGGGGCTTCACTTCGAGAGACAGGGGGTGTATATTACCATTGTATAAGGCATATGTGAGACCACATTTGGATTATTGTTCGCCCTTGTGGAGCCCCTATCTCATGAGGGATGTAACCAGACTGGAGGGTGGGTAGAGGAGAGTGACCAAGATGGTTATAAATATGTATAACAAAAATTATGAGACAAGACTCGACAAATTAAATCTATATTCAGTTGAACAACGTAGAATTAGAGACCTTCTCCTAATGCATAAACTAGTAACCGATAGTACACTAATGGCAGATTTAGGAATGACACTAGGTCAGCGGGAATCTCAGGAGTCATAATTGTCAATTGCTGCTGACCTATCCAAAAAATAATGAGGCGTTTTTTCTACACCCAAAGAATAATTCCTCTGTGGAACTCCCTACTGAGTAGAATAGTAAGCGCAACAAGTCATATAGATTTTAAACATAAATTGGATCAGTACTTACTAAACAAGAGATGAAATGCCAGCATGGCTGGGGATACACATTTATGGGCATTGACCTTCTGTGTATCTGATCTTCTTAGTATGAAACTTAGTAAAGGTTTCAATCATGTCCCCCCCCGTCCCTCCTCTCCTCCAGCGAGTACATGTTCAACTCCCTCAGCCTCCTCTCGTATGATAAGTCCCCCAGCCCCTTGATCATCTTTGTTGCCCTGCGCTGCACCCCCTCCAGTAATTTAATGTCCCTCTTCGGATACGGGCACCAGTACTGCAGGCAGTACTCCAGGTGCGGTCTAACTAATGACCTATACAGTGGCAGAATCACCTCCTACCTGCTCGAGGATATACCCCTTGCAGTGCAACCCAGCATGTTTTTGGCCTTTGCAGCTGCCTTCCTACATTGTGCTGAGTTGTTCATTGACCCTGTAATGAGCACCCCCAGGTCCTTCTCGTTCTCCTCTGTCAGGGCTAGCTGCACTCCCCCCAGCTGGTAACTCCTCCTTGGGTTCTTCACCCCAAAATGCAGCACCTTACACTTTTTGGCATTAAACCCCAGTTGCTAGGTGTCTGACCAGTTTTCAAGTTTTGCGAGATCATCCTGCAACCTCTGCCATCCCCCTAGGTCGTCCACCACCGCTCCCTTCTTAGTATCATCAGCAAACAGACTGATCTTGCTCTTGATGTCCAATGATATGTCTGCACAGTAAAAGAAGGTGACAAGACTTTCTATAGATACATTAGTGAAAGGAGAAAGTCCAGAGGGGGTTATTGCTAAGCTTAATGGAGAAAAGGGAGCATGTGAGGAGGAGGACCCTGTAAAGGCATCTATCCTAAATAGATACTTTTGCTCAGTATTTACTGAAGAGAAGGTAGGGCAGGGCCCACAGCTCAGCATCATGGACACAGGGGGGAGGGAGGTGAGCACTACTCCCTTCACAAAAGAAAGGGTCCTACAAGAGCTTGCTAAGCTCAGGGTGGATAAGGCAATGGGACCTGATGGCATACATCCCAGGGTACTTAAGGAGCTAAAGGAGGAACTAGCAGAGCCATTAGCAGAATTGTTTAGTGAGTCTCTGAGCACAGGAGATGTCCCAGAAGACTGGAGAGGGCTCATGTGATCCCGCTCCACAAGAGTGGTAGCAGGGAGGAGGTGGGAACTACAGACCGGTCAGTCTTACCTCAGTAGTGGGCAAGATTATGGAGGCACTCCTTAAGGAAAGGATAGTGCAACACCTGGAATCCATAGGGGCACAGGATCCAAGACAGCATGGGTTTACAAAGGAAGGTCCTGTCAAACTAATCTCATAGATTTCTTTGACTGGGTAACCAGAGTGGTGGACCAAGGGGAGCAGTTGATGTCGCTACCTTGACTTCAGCAAAGCTTTTGACACTGTTCCACATAGAAGATTGATAAATAAGCTGGGTAGGCTCGGGTGGGTCAAGTTGGTCAACTGGGTGGCAAACTGGTTGTGGGCAGAAAACGAGAGTGGTGGTAAATGGTATACAGTCAGAAGAGATGCAAGTCACAAGTGGGGTACCTCAGGGATCAGTCCTGGGGCCAGTCCTCTTCAACATCTTCATTAGTGACCTTGCAGATGGACTAGAGGGTAAGGCTTGTCTGTTTGCAGATGACACCAAGATCTGCAACAAAGTAGATGATCCAGATGGGGTGGGCAGAATGAGAAGAGATCTGGATAAACTAGCAGAATGGTCAGAAGAGTGGCAACTGGGATTTAATGCAAAGAAGTGCAAAATCATGCACATAGGGAAGAGAAACCCTGAAGCCACCTATAGGCTGGGAAGGGAGTTGCTAGCAGTCACAAAGGAAGAAAGAGACTTGGGCATCATCATCACTGATGACCTAAAATCATCCAAGCAGACCTCTAAAGCAGTAGGTAAGGCTAGGGGAGTGTTAGGGTGTATTAGTAGGGGTATCACAAGCGTGGAGGGAGAATAATCCCTCTGTGAAGACACTGGTTAGGCCCCATCTGGAGTACTGCGTGCAGTATTGGAGCCACACCTTCACAAGGACATTAACCAAATTGAGGCAGTCCAGAGAAGGGCAACCAAAATGGTGCAGGGACTGCATCAGAAGACATATGAGGACAGATTAACGGAGCTCAATATGTATACCCTTGAGCAAAGGAGGAGAGAGGTGATATGATCGAGGCATTCAAACACCTTAAGGGCATAAACAAGGTGAAAGAGTCTAACATGTTTAAATATAAGAAAAATAGCAGGACAAGAGGACACAGCATAGAGATTAGGGGAGGCCGATTAAGGGGAATGTGAGAAATTCTTTTTCACAGAAAGTGTGGTGGATGCATGGAATGGCTTACCACAAAGTGGTGGCTATGAATACAGTGCAGGGCTTCAAACAGGCATGGGATAGGCATAAGGGAGCAATACAAATGACTATGAATAGATAGACCACTGACAGAGCAAAGGCCGATGGCACATTTATAAGGTAGAAAAAGAAATGGGCAGACTGGATGGGCCTTGCGGTCCTTATCTGCCGTCAACTTCTATGTTTCTATCCCAAACAACACTGGTCCCAGCACCGAGCCCCGTGGAACACCGCTCGTCAATACCCTTGGGTGTGAGAGCTCCCAACCCACCACCACCCTCTGTTGCCTTCCCTGAAGCCAGTTCCCTACCCATCTCACCAGCTTTGTACCAGCCTTGTGCCTTCTAAGTTACTTCCCAGCCTCCCATGTGGCACCGAGTCGAATGCCTTACTGAAGTCCAGATACAGGGCATCCACTACATGGCCCCTGTCCAGGTGCCTAGTTACCCAGTCATAGAACTTCACTAGGTTGGTTTGGCAAGATCTGCCACACATGAAACCATGCTGTCTGCTGTCCTGTAGTCCTTTGGCCTCTAGGAGGGCCACCAGCCTCTCCTTCAGGATAGTCTCTTACCAGCTTACCCACGATGGATGTGAGGCTCTCTGGTCTGTAGTTCCCCGATTCATCCTTGAGGCCACTCTTGTAGAGGGGCACCAAATGAACCATCCTCCAGTCCTGAGGTATACACCCTGAATGTAGTGAGACATTAAATAGGTCTGCCAAAGGTCCCTCAAGGATCTCTGCCAGCTCCTTCAGTACCCTGGGGTGGATGCCATCTGGGCCTGGCGCTTTCTCCACCCTCAGTGCCTTCAAACCCTCCCGAACTCTGCCCTCCATGATTTCCCCATCTGTCACACACACCCCGTTTCTGCCATTCCTTCCCCCCTTGAGTATCACCCCCTCTTCTCCTTTATAAATACCGAGCAGAAATAATCATTTAGTGCTTCTGCTTTATCGCACTCTGCTTCCATCCAAACCCCCTCCTTCCTAATCCTTACTGTGTGGTCCTTACAGCTCATTTTCTCCCTGATGTACCTAAAGAAGTGCTTCTCCCCCTTAATGCCTTGTGCCAGCCTGAGCTCCGTAGATGCCTTGGCTCCCCTTACTGCCCGTGTCACCTCCTTCGATACTGTCAGGTACTCCTCCCTGTCCTCCCCCTCCGTTTTCTTGTACCTCCTAAAGGCAGCTCTTTTCCTCCTTACCTTTTCCATGACCTCCTTGCTCAACCAGCTCGGTTTCTTAGACCTAGCCTTCTTGCTCAGGGCCTTGCAGCATGTTTTGGTTGCCTCCACTATCCCCAGCTTTATGAGCTCCCACCTCTGGTTAGTGCCCATACTAGGTTGAATTCTGGCCAGATACCCTTTTACCACTTCCCTCATCCTTCCAAAGTCGGCCCTCCTGAAGTCCAGCACTCTTGTGCCGGATTCCACTCCTTCCTTGCCCATATCCAGTGTGAGCCATACTGAGTGGTGGTCACTCCTGACAACAGTTCTTCCTCTGTAAGTTCTCTCACAAAGTCCCCATTTGCCGGCACAAGGTCAAAGGTATTCCCTAACCTGATTGGTTCACTGACCATTTGCAGCAGGAAGCTGTCCTGGAAGGCATCCAGCAGTACCTGCTCCTTTCTATTCCTGGTTGTTGGTGTACTCCAGTCCACTCCCTGGCATGTTGAAGTCCCCCACAGTCACCACACTACCCTTCTCGCAGGTCCTCCTGATCTGTCCCGCTAGTTCCCTGTCTAACTCCTCCATCTGAGAGGGTGGCCTGTATACCACTCCCATTCTGAGAATCCCATTCTTGGAATCCTAGATTTGCATCCAAAGTGACTCTATACTACCCTCCTCCCTTACAAACTTCAGTCCTTCCTTCACATATAGTGCCACCCCCCCATCCCAATCACCCTGTCCCTACAAAATAACCTGTACCCTGGTACAGACTGGTCCCAGTCATTGTATTGGATGGCCCATGTTTCTGTGATGGCTGCAATGTCCACCTCTCCCTCTGCCTCTGCCATGAGCACCTGTAACTCTGCAGTTTTTCTTCCAAGGCTCCTAGCATTAAAGGGTAACCACCTTCCACCCTTCCCCCCATCCTGCCCTCCTTTACTAGCATCACCAATAGTACTTGCCATTTGTCCTTTGTCACTGTTATGGGTGGTAAGCTCATATGGTTTCCCAACCTGTGGTCTCTGAATGTCTTTTGCCCACTTGCCACCCCCCCACCCTGACTCCCTCAAGTGTAGTCTGTCCTTGGCATAGAGACTGCTGTCCTCCCAGGTCCCTCCCCATCCCCCAACAGCCCATACCCTTTAGCATGACACCAGGCTCTTAGCCATCCATTAAATTCCTCTATTCTCAGCTTTCTTGTTGTGCTTGCCTTGGGCACTGGAAGTATCTCTGAAAAAGTTACTGATCTTCCTGCCCCCTCACATAATTGTCCTAGTTCCTCAAACCTCCTCTGTACTATACCTACTGTCTTGTCAGCCAGGTTGTTCATCCCAAGATGTATAATTAAATGAGGCTTGTCCCTACCCATTCTAGCATATTTTAGAACAGATTGTCCCACCCTTTCCACAGTCATTCCTGGCATGGCCTCCACCGAAATGCGACTGTGCCTCTCCCCCTTGCTACCCCACCTGACTCCTCTTAGTATTGAGTCCCCCAACACTAAGATTCCACCCCTCTTGCTCCCTGCTTGCTTCCATTCATCTCTGTCTCTCATTCCCGGCTCCTCTTCTTCCTCCTGCACATTATTTCCCCCTGTTGCAATTCTCCCAGCAGAACTTCCCCCCCGCTCCAGTTTGGTCCAGGCATTTATCAACTACTCCTCCAGTTGCATCACTTCCCTCCTCCTTCTTCCCCTCTAGCAGTGTAAAACTATTTTCTGAAGACCCTTCACAAATGCCCACTTCCTCTCTCTTCATAGTAACCTGTTCCCTCCTTTCCACTCCATGACTGTTGCCACTTCTTCTCCTCCCTTCACAAGTCCCTGTCTCCTCCTTCCGTTTGTCTTTTGTCTCCTGACCTGGTTTCCCCAGCAATCGTTCTTCCTGGCCTGGGCCCGTTTATCTCTGCTTCCCTTCTTCTGACCCTCTCCTCACCACTGTTGACTCAAATTTCCCTCCCTCATCTCCCCTCTTCCCTCCGTCCAGTACTGGGCTAAACCTGCCTCCAGTCTGCCTTGCCTGTCTTAGTTCCTCCTGCAGACCCTCGATCTCCTTTCTAAGTTTCTCTGTGTGGGTGTACACTAAACATCCCCCCACCCTCCAGGCAATTTTTAGAAAGATTGGTGCACCGCAGTTATTGCAGCCTAGCACTCTACCCATTGCTCTCGTTGCCCACCAGTGACCCTCCACCCTTCCAGATGAAGGATACCAAACACTCCCCCAAGTCTCCCCTCTCTATCAGTTCAAAACATTCTTCTCATTTTCTTAATGTCCCTTACCCCCTTTGTTGTACACGTCTAGATAGATTGAGCAACTGCTTTTTACATCCCTATCCTTCCTGTCCACACCCAAAAAGAGACTTTAAGTAACTATTGCACAACCTTCTTCAAACTCCTACTCTCCGCAATGCAATAGCAATGCAAAGAAGTAACAATGAAAGCTCCTTGATTTGCAGTTACTTCCCTTCCACTGAGATAGCAGTCACTCTTCACTCACTGCTTCACCTTTCCTGGATGTCTGCTTCTGCCTATGACAGGTGCATGCCCTTTGCCCGTTTGGGAAAGTGATGTCAGAACCCTTGGTATTAAAGGAAATCATGGACCAGGGGCAGGTGGGGTGGAACCAATCCGTGCCTTCCTGAAACAATCAGGTAGCTTAGGCCCCTGGTCAGACCATTAGCACCCTTCCCCAACTGTACACTAAACTTTGCAGCTAGTGAAGCCAGCAAAAAGCAATCACAGTTCCACTCAAAGCACAAAGAATAGGTTTGCTACCAAAAGAAACAGGTCTCCAATTCAAACAGCCTCACCAACAATATGTCAAAATAGGCTTGAAATTAGAAGATATAGATCTCCAATTCAAAGAAACAGCCCTAATAAAATCACACCAATAGGTTTTAAATTAGAAGAAATAGGCTTCCACAAACGCAGCCTGCTACACAGTGAAACATCAAACAAATGAGCCCACTTATAGCCACCACAATAGGTTTCAGAATTCCAACAGCCCCAAAACCAATACCCTGCTAGCCCCTTAGAAGTGGTAAGAAAGAAAGGAAATAACCTTCTACCAAGTGAAATCCACAAGAAACAATATAAAAACAGCAAGAAGCTACTGTACTGGAACTGATCTGATCCCTTCCCCCCTTTTGGGAGAACATTTCTGATCTACTCTGCCTTGGAAGTGTTTAAGAGTGTACATAGTTCTAGAGAAGAGAACCAGTATGCATTTAACCTGGAACTCTCTTGGGTAGAAAAGTTGACCTGGTTCAAGCTTATTAGTTTGAAAAATGTAATTGTTTTAATAACTTTCCAGTATCAGTTACAGCTGCAACAGAGCTCTACATTACAACCTAGAGATGCAGTGTTTGATCAGCAGGATATTTTAGAGAATCAGAAGAGACTGATTTATAGAATAAGTTTACAGTTGACTCACCATGTTAAACAGAGAAGAAATAAAAAAGTTGAAGAGGGTGGGGGGGTTGAAAGGTGGGTATGGGGAAGGGAGAATATAAATCGAAAAGTTTGGGAGATGACTAATTTATGATGGCGATACAAATGGTGAGGGCTCTCTCTCTTAATGTTAATGGATTAAATAACCCTGTTAAGAGATCCCACCTATTTCAATATATTAAAAAACATCTTAGTGATGTGATATATATCTCCAAGAAATGCACCTAAATGACAAAGAACATGCAAAATTAGCTTGAGGGGGGGTTATAAGGTTTTTTCCTCATCCTACCTGAAGGGGAAATGTAGAGGGGTAGCAATATTAATCCCTACAACTTCACTTTTTCAATTAGACTCACAGTTTGTAGACCCTCAGGGTTGCTTTATTATATTAAAAGGAACATTGCTGGGAAAACCAGTGACTTTAATGAATGTATACTTCCCACCCTTGTCTACAGCCCTATACATGAACATATTTTTTTAGCAAAACTACTTGATAATATGCATTGGTGGTTAATTATGGATGGATATTAATTTAATGCGACAATTTATTTAGATTTATCAACCCTTATGCGACATCAGAATTCTCGGCACAGAAAGCATTTAGCTTAACTGGCCTCATTGGGGTTGACTGATATTTGGAGACACTTTTTCCCCTCCTCCAGAGAATATAGCCTTGCTTGTAGAGCAGAAAGCAGCTAACTAAAAGAAGCTACACTTTCTTATTGATTTAACACTTATATCTCAGCAGGAGTCAGTGTCTGTTGAGATTAAGCAGACAGATACTTTATTAGAAGTAGAAGGGGTCTTAGGGTTAAAATAAAAAAGAAAGAAAAGAAAGAATGTCAATGTTGTGTTCTGTGCTGGGAAGGGTACTGTATCAACTTACTTTGCTAAACCAGTAGGAGGAGAGAGAGCTTAATTAGGGGCGTGGCTTAGACACTATAAAAGCAGGTGACTCAAATTACAACTTCCTGTTGCTAGCCGTGCTTTTAGAGCAGAAAGCAGCTAACTGAAAGCAGCTGCATTTTCTTATTAATTTAACACTTATATCTCAGCAGGATTCAGTGTCTGTTGAGATTAAGCATACAGATACTTTATTAGAAGTAGAAGGGGTCTTATTTAGGGTTAAAATAAAAAAGAAAGAATAGAAAGAAAGTCAGTGTGTGTTCTGTGCTGGGAAGGGTACTGTATCAACTTACTTTGCTAAACCAGTAGGAGGAGAGAGAGCTTAATTGGGGGTGTGGCTTAGACACTATAAAAGCAGGTGACTCGAATTACAACTTCCTGTTGTTAGCCTTTTTTCTTACAAATTGCCCTCCATCCCACCCACCCTAAGCCAGTACTACTTTTATAGGCATTGGATTTGACTGTCAACAGGAACTTCCTGTTTGGCAGTAGGAAGGGAAGGATCATAGAGAAACATTGGTTTCGTCAACCCTAAAGGGAAAAAAGTAGGTCACTCCTCCCCAGCTGCTGGTGGTCTGACACTGAGCAAGGAAGAAGGAGGCTACTGAAGAATATAGGAAGTTGCTGTCGCAGAACAGGAAGGGTGAGAGTTGTAAGGAGAGGAGAGAGTAAGCATACAGAGAAACAGGAGAGGGGACACAAAATAAGACATGATAGGAGTGGTGCAGTGCAATGGCTGTGGGGCGGCAGTGTTCCGGGAGACATTCTGGAAGCTGTGATGCTGCCCTATTTGCAGGCACCTCTCTGGTCTGAGGGAGGAGGTTGCCGTCTCCAGGCTGACCTGACTAGGATTCGTGAAACCTCCTCCCCCACCCAGGGACCACCAGGGCCATTGCAACTACCTCAGAGGTTGCCAAGAAAGAGGAGAGGCTGGACCAGGGTGGGCTCAGAGAGGGAGAGGGTGGTGGAACAGAGTTGCATCCCTCCAGCTGTACCTCTCCACAGTTCATTTGCTCTTAGGGTGGATAGTGGTTCCTCTATGGAGGCACCTGCAGTGGAGACCAAGGAGGATGGTGGGAACCTTCACAAAGGAGACTGACAGGAGGGTGGCATGAGACCCCACAGGGGAAGGAAACAACTCCTGGTGGGGGACTCAATCATTAGGGGGGTAGAAATGGTGGAGGAAGGGGAGAGGGAGGTAAGGTGCCTGCCTGGTGCCACGGCTTGGAGGGACAGGAAGCGAATCCTCAGGATCGTGGGAGCTGGATGTCATTGTCCACCTAGGGACAAATGATCTGGCTAGAAATGGGATCAGAGCAGTGCAAGAGGAGTTTGTAGAGTTGGGAAGGGGCCTTAGACAAGTAGCGCATACGGTAACCTTCTCCTAGGCACTGCCTGTCTATGGCAAAGGTGATGCTAGGGTACTCCTCACCAGGGAATTAAATGAATGGTTGAAAAACTGGTGTGGAGCTCAGGGCTTTGGCTTCATTGGGGACTGGGGAGCCACCTGGAGGGATGCAGACCTATACTGGTGCGATGGTCTGCATCTGTCGGGGGGGGGGGACCAGGATCCTAGGTGAGAGGTTTAAATGCTTCATTGGCAAGCATTTAAACTAGCCAAGGGGGGGAGGCACTGAAACGGAGCTGAGAAATTCCAGCCTTCCCCCACAAAACACGGTAATTAGTGAGGTAAACACGAAGGTAGAGAAGTCATTCGGGAGCAGGACAGAGGTAAATGTAAAAAAAGGCAGTAAGGACAGGAATGGGGCTAAAAGGGGTAAGGCCATCAAAAAGTGGAAGGTGATGAGTACCGATGCCCATAGTCTGTGTAACAAGTTCCCTGAACTAGTGGCCTTGATGGAAGAGGGTTGCCTGGATATTGTGGCAGTCACAGAAACATGGTACACAGAGAAGCATGACTGGGATGTCAACATACCAGGATACACAATCTACAGGAGGGACAGGGAGGAGGAGGAGTAGCTCTCTATGTAAAGGAAGGGATCAAAGCAACAGAACTAAAGAGTAAACAGGGAGCAGATGAGGCACTCTGGGTCACCCTGGAGACAGGAAATGGCACCACAATCCTCATGGAGGTTGTATACAGACCCCCCATCTCAGGGGAAGGGAATGGACAAAGAAATGATAGAAGACTTCCTTAGAATGGCAGAAAAAGGGGATATATTGTTGATGGAGGACCTGAATATGCCAGATGTTAACTGGAGCACCTTTGCAGCAGGCACATCCAAGAGAGGGTCATTCTTGATGCCCTACAGGGGGCATGCCTCAGACAGCTAGTATTGGAACCCACTCAGGAGGGAGCAATCTTAGACCTGGTACTGTCAAATGGGGACGGAGAAAGATTCTCTGATTTAGTGGGTAGCCATCCGGGAACAAGCGACCACCAAACAGTATGGTTCACAATAAACGCAGCCATACAAAAGCAAGAGTATTGGACTTTAGGAGGGCTGACTTTGGGAAAATGAGAAAGTGCCTCAGAAAAGCACTAGCAAACAGGCAAGAAGGAGGGGTGGAGGAACAGTGGGGAGTAATCAAAACAGCCATCACAGAGGCAACAAGCCTTTGTGTAAAGCAAATCAATAAAACACAACAAAGGAAAAAACGCTATGGTTCTCAAAAGAAGTGGCAGGGAAGGTTAAGGAGAAAAGGATAGCATTCAGGAAATACAAGGAAACACAGAAGGAGCAGGACAGAGAACTTTATCAGTTAAAGCAGAAAGAGGCTGGGAAGGCAGTCAGAATAGCAAGGCCAAACCGAGGAAAGGATAGCCAACTCACCGTTAAGAAGGATAAAACTTTATAGTACATTAGGGAGGCGAAGAAAGACCAAAGGAGGGATACTGAGGGCTTAATAAGCGGAGGGAAAGTGGGTAGAGGGTGACAGTGAAAAGCAGGGATACTGAACGAATATTTCTGCTCAGTATTCACAAAGGAAGAGGAGGGGGAGGTACCTAAACCAAACAAGAGAAACACTCTGAAGACGGGGGTCCATTTACAGAAGAAAGGGTTCTGAAAGAACTAATAAAATTGAAGGTGGACAAAGCAATGGGGCCTGATGGGATTCACCCAAGAATTGTAAAAGCACTAAGGGTAGAACTAGTGATACCGCTGACTACTCTCGTTAACAAATCATGGGAGGATGGGTGGTACCTGAGGACTGGAGGAGGGCGGATGTGATTCCTCTTCACAAAAGTGGGAGTAGGACAGAGGCAGGAAGCTACAGTCCAGTTAGTTTGACCTCAGTGGTAGGGAAAATGATGGAATCACTTCTGAAGGAAAGAATTGTTGAGTACCAAGAGGCCAGTGGGGCACAGGACCCAAGGCAGCATGGATTCACGATGGGAAGGTTATGTCAGACGAATCTAATAGATTTCTTTGACTGGGTGACCAAAGTAGTAGACCAGGGAGGGGCTGTGGACATGGCCTACCTATATTTTAGGAAGGCATTTGATACAGTCCCACACAAAAGATTAATACACAAGTTAGCCAGCCTTGGAGTGGGTCCCAAGGTAGTAGCCTGGATAAAAAATGGGTTAGACAACAGGACGCAAAGGGTAGTAGTAAATGGAGTCCACTGAAGAAAGGAGGGTTACCAGAGGGTAAACTGTGAGGGTCTTCAGTACTGGACCGGTCCTTTTCAATGTCTTATAAGGACATTGCAGAAGAACTGGAAGGAAAAGTATGTCTCTTTGCAGATGACACAAAGATCTGCAACAGGGTTGATACACAAGATGGAGTGGAAAGGATGAGAAGGGACTTGGCAAGGTTGGAGGAATGGTCAAATGTATGGCAGCTCAGATTCAGTGCAAAGAAGTGCAAGGTAATGCACCTGGGAAACAAAAACCCAGGGGAAGAGTACACAGTGGGGGGTGAGATACTGACAACGGTAAAAATGGAAAGGGACCTGGGGGTAATTATATCAGATGACCTAAAGGTGGGCAAGCAATGTGAGAAGGCAGTAGGAAGGCTGGTGGGATACCGGGATGCATAGGGAGAGGCATCAATAGTAGAAAACAGGAAGTTGTTATCCCTCTGTATAGACAGTTGGTGAGACCCCATCTGGAGTAGTGTGCAGTTCTGGAGACCCCATCTCCGCAAAGACATAGAGTGGAGGCTGTCCAGAGGAGGGCAACCAAAATGGTGCATGGTCTGCACCAGAAGACAAACGAGGAGAGACTAAAAGAGCTTAATATGTATACCCTTGAGGAAAGAAGGGAGAGAGGAGACATGATTGAAACTTTCAAGTATCTCAAGGGAATCAACAAAGTCCAAGAGGGTAGCATCTTTCAGAAAAAGAGGTGTGCAAGAACAAGGGGGCACAATTTGAAGATACAGCGGGGACGGCTCACAGGTAATGTGAGGAAGTATTTTTTCACAGAGAGGGTTGTGGATGCATGGAACGGGCTCCCTGAGGAGGTCGTGGAGTCAAGAACAGTGGGGAATTCAAGAATGCATGAGACAGACATAAGGCAGTCCTAGTGGGGGGGTAGGAGGAAGTAAGTAAGCTGTTGGTTAACTAAGATCTGCAGCTTATCTGTTAGGTAGGAAAATGGGCAGACTAGGTGGGCCAAGCGGTCCTTATCTGCCATCAAATTCTGTGTTTCTGTATACGTACCACTCACCCAGGCATGATTCATATTCAAGATTAAATTATTTTTTCATCTCAAAAGAACACACAGATTATTTACAGGACCTATCAGTAGGCCCTAGATTTCTCTCAGACCACTCGCTCTTATTTTTAAAGCTGGACTACAAAATTCTTAGGAAGTCCACTGGGTGGCACCTGAACACCACCTTTCTGAAAGATAAGTCCTTTATAGAGACTTTCAAAAATAAAATCTCCCAGGTTTTGACAGAAAACTCTCCCCTAGAGGCCTCGGAAGCGATAATATAGGACACCTTGAAAGCGGTGTTACGGGGCCAAATAATTGCCTGTGCTGCGCACAAGAAGAAATTATGGGCGAGGCAGTATAAACAAATACAAGATGAACTAAAAGAATTACAGCAGAATCTTGACCAATCTGATACGGCAATCAAAACCCAGATTAGTCATAAAAAAGCTGAGTTGCAAAATATATTAGATGAGAAGACACAACAGGCCCTATCCTATCTTAAGATCTATAGATATGAGGGGGGTCCGAAGGGGGCAAGGAATTTAGCTCGGAGACTCAGAGGGCACAGAACAGCTACATATGTCACCCACCTTCTGGACACCACACATACTTTTAGAGCCACTATCACTATGCAAGTGATGGAGGCATACAAGAATAATTATTCTCATTTATATAGTGCACCCTTCCCTCCTAAATCGACTGATCTGGAAGAGTTTTTGCTTCCGTTATGGTTACCGAAACTCTCTCAGGATATGACAGAGTGATTACGGGTGCCAATTAGAATGGAAGAGGTTGCCGGGGTGGTGAAGAGAAGCAAAGCATTAAAAACTCCAGGTCCTGATGGGCTGTCCTCCGAGAGGTACAAAGCCTTTCATAAACAATTGACCCCTATACTGTTAAAAGTACTGAGAGATACAGGAGGGAGGGACCCCTCCACCCTCTTGGGTATATACTAATATTTCTCCCATAAAGCCCAGAAAATCCCCAGATCTAACTACTTCATATAGACCAATATCCATTTTAAATATGGATTATAAATTTTTTATGTCCCTCTGGGCCCACAGGATGAAGGATATGATGCCTCAGATAGTGGACCCTGATCAGTCTGGGTTCATTAGAGCTAGGCAGACTACTGACAAAATTCAAAGGACCATTCACTTACTGGACCATGTTAACCAGAGACAAATACCGGCAGTCTTTGTCAGCCTTGATGCTGACAAAGCTTTTAACCAGGTTGATTGGTAATTCTTGTGGGCTACACTAGCCACACTGGGATTTCCTCAGGAATTGATCGAAGTCTTTCAGAGACTTTATGCTACACCTAAGGCATATAAAAAAGTGAATGGCCAGCTCTCCTCAGTGATTTTACTGAATAGGGGAACTAGACAAGGATGCCCCTTATCCCCACTATTACTTGCCCTTATATAGATCCACTAGTGGCAGCTATAAGACAGCATCCAGATGTTCAGGGAATTCCCGGTGTCTATTATCTCATTATATGCAGATGATATTTTATTAACATCATTAGACCCAGAAACAACTCGCTGTATAGTATTGAAAATAATAGCAGCGTTTTTTTGCAATAGCAGGATATAAAATAAATATACAAAAAACAGAAAGCCTCCCACTAAACTACCTCCCCACTCAATCTTTAAGGGATCAGCTCCCATTAAAGTGGAGAAATAATAAAATAAAATGCTTAGGAGTCATTATTCCCCAAAAGATAGATCACCTGGAACTCTTTAACCGGGAACACCTTACATTAAACATTAAAAGACTATTAGGGTCCTGGACGAATCTCTTTCTTTTTCTTTACAAATACAAACAATACGAATGACCATTTTTCCAAAAATATTATACTTTTTTCAGACTTTACCGTTCACCCCATATAAATTTTATTTTTGTTCCCGGGATAGAGTGTTATCTAGGTTTGTTTGGGCCGGAAAAAGGCCAAGAATTAGATGGTCAATACTTCAGTTGTCAGTAGCCAAAGGAGGGTTAAACCTTCCAAATTTAAGAGAATACCATAGAGCAGTGAGCTGTAAGATTGTACTGACCTGGCTTAATAAACACGTAGATACTACATGGAAATTTATAGAATTTGTACTGAATGATTTACTTGATTCTTTTCCCATTATCTTCGCCCCATTACATTCTTTACCAAACCTTAGGGACTATACATATGGGACCAGTAACACTTTAAAAGTATGGCATGAAATTCGGACACTCCCAAGAATGGAGGGCATATTAGCTTATTTTAAGCTCTTAGCATTGGAACAGGAAGTTAAGGCAGCCAAACTTGATTATATATTTAGGGAGTGGAGGAGGTGGGGACTGGCACTGGCCTACCAATTTTTGGACTCGCATGGAGTTCTGCCTTTTGCTGTTTTACAAGCTAGGTTCAGTCTCCCCTCCACTCACTACTTCAGATATTTGCAGGTAAGAACATATTTACAGGAGAGAGATGTAAGTAGAATGGTTATCCCAAACCCAATCCCATCATTGATGAACCTATTACTAGAGGCCATAGAGGGAAAGGGGCAAGCCCATTTGATTGGCCTGATTTTATAAATCTCTCAGAGATCTATGGCAGGAGTCCACTAAAAGTATTTTAGCCCATTGGAATAGGGAATTAAATACCCGAATCACATATGAGAAATGGCTGGAACCTATTCAATATTCAATGACTGCACTTCAGGCATCATTTTGGTCAGAATATATATGGAAATGCTGTGTTAGATATTTTATTACTCCAGATAAGTTAATTAAATACCTACCAGGTAGCTATGGCGTGTGCTGGAGGAAATGTGGGGAAATAGAGGCAACTTTTACACACATTATCTGCTCCTGCCCTAGTGTAATGCCTTATTGGCAGGATATAACTAAAAGCCTAAGGCAATTACTAGATTTGGAATCAGAATTAACACCTCAAATGATAACGCTTTATATTGGTACGGAGGGACAGATACCCCCCCAAAAGAGTATGCTGTATCTATATATAGCGGTCGCCAAGAAGGCCATAATGCGGTTGTGGCATACGACTACAGTACCCACACTATCCCACTGGCACAAAGCTATGATAGAAGTTTATTTGATGGAAAGGTCAGTCGCAAATAATCTGGCACGAACAGCTTCATTTGAGATTAAATGGAGACCATGGATTTTCTATATAACTCCTCTAGACGCATCATTTGTCCCATGACCTGTTGAAGAAACAACATGTTAAATTAAATAGTGGTTGTGAGGGTGTATATTCTCATAGGATATATATGATTACTGTTTACAATGATTTCACTATATTCTCTCTGGTAAGCTGTAGAGCTGTAGTAATGAATAAGGCTTTCTACTATGAAGTTCTACTGTATGTATGTATGTATATATGTATGGAAAAGAAAATAAAGAATATTAAAAAAAAAAAAAGTGAAAGGAGTCACCTTAGACGTGTGTTTTAGTTGGATATAGTTCTCATATCCTTGCCATGGACAAAGGGGAGTGTTCCTAGAAGGAGGATCAAATGCAAGATAGCCATCTTGTGCAGATACCTGTAAGGGAGAAAGGGAAGGTCAGTAAATACAGTTCCGCTCAATGGGGTTAGGAAAAGTAATTATTCTCCTTTGTACAATTTGAGCTGATTAGCATGCAGCCGTTTATCAGGTTTTTTCTGGTGGATGATTCTAACTTGGTATGCTGCGGGACTGAGCTTGTTAATGATGGGGTAGGGTGCTTCCCATTTATTGGAGAAGAGATGAGTAGGTTGTGCAAATCTGAGTACCGTTACCTGGTTTCCGACTTGCTAATCCACCTCTTGTACATGTTTGTCAAAGTGAATCTTGGATTGCTGTTGGGCCTCGCCCATGGGATGTGAAGCATACAAGTGGGTCTTGATGATGTCATCTTTCAGTTTTGTGACATATGTGTCCACGGACACTCTGTCTGCAGTGGGTGTGTTCAGATCAATCAACAGGTGACAATCTCATGGTTCTGCCAGTCATCACCGTGAAGGGTGTGCACTGGGTGGTGGCTGAAGGAGTACGCTAATTGCCATAAGGAGTAAAGGCAAAAGGGAATACCAATCCTTGGGATTGTCTTTGATGAATTTGGATAGCATTTTCTTTATCCTGCTGTTGCTCTTTCCACCTGACCTAAAGAGTGAAGATGGTAAGGAATGTGAAACTTCTGGTGTACACCAAGAAGTTTGAATGTTTTTTGCATCAACTCACCAGTAAAGCTGGTTCCTAGATCAGTCAACCTTAAGAGGTAGACCCCACCTGGAGAACAATTGTTCTACCAGGACTCTTGCAGTTGCCTTCGCTGTGCATTGTCAAGTCGGAAAAGCTTTGACCTGTTTGGAGAATAGGTCAGTGACCACCATGGCAGGATTAACCTGTATGCCAATTACGCCATGGCATAGGGCCCCCACTGTTAACCTATTTACAGTTACTTTCTTTAATCCTGGCTGTACTGGGTGACCGCCGATGGGCCAAACTGCCCAAAAAGCACCCACCTTCTTGGAGTCAGTCAGCCCCCACCCGCCCCACTGAGTCAGCCTAATGAGTGATGACCCCTCCCCCCGCAGCCACTCTGAACAAGCAAGCCTCTCAGTCTCTCCAACAGGCAGCTCCGACTTCACCTGTGATCCACCCTGACCCCACAACACACAACCAATCATGTCCATCAGAGGTCCTCTGGCGGTGTGACAACTGGGGAGCAGAAATCTGTGCGTTCGTGTGCATGGCGTCAGAATGTGTGGCCAGGCAGCGATGAGGAGTAGAGTAGGAAAACGAGAAAGAGCTGTGGTGGTCAGTTGCTGGTGCTGGTGGCTGGTCTCATCTATCAAAGAAGAAGAGTCTCTGCCTAAAGACAGAAGTAGAGAGAAAGAGTCTGAGCAGGCTGCAGGGGGTCACCTAGAGTTGGATTCGGCTTCAGTGCAGCGTCGTATGCTGCTGGTGTTTTCCATGTAGCCACTAGCCAGGATCAGTTAGTGATGCTTCTGGTTGGGCCTTTGGTCCTGCTGTGACTGTGAGGAGTCCTCCCATGCCGGGCTGCACTGCAGGGCCGAGTCGTTACCGTCACTTCCGCCTGCGTGATCTTGAGGAAACGATCAAGAGGATAGACTGGACTTATTACATTCACATTCACATCAGTCATGCCACAACAGGTATGTTGTGTTTACTAGTCGTCTGTGTTCTGCAGTGTCCAAGCCAATTGTGATGCAGAAATAACTCGTTTTATTGCACTGGAGAAACAAACTAAGTTGTGGTTGCCTCTGGTCATGGTCTGTCTGTGAGTGTTCAGTAACCTTAGTAGTGTACTGATGAGTCTTTAATAAGATTTGAAGTTTGGCACTGAGTGGACCATGGGGTGCTGATAAGTCACCTGAGGGGAACTAACTTGTGGGACTTGCTCTTGCTGGCACAGTTTTGACTTGGTTTGATTTGAGTCATATACATTACTGGGAAGTTGCAGGAGGTTGCTCTAGGAAGCTTAATTTCCGAAGTGACTGCAATCAACACCTGCAGGTCCTGCAGGGTTCTTAAGGCTCAGTCTTCTTGGCACAACTCTCTTTAGCTGCTTTGGCATCAATGACTTGGAGGGGGGGCAAGGATGTGGCAACTCAGCATTGGCAGCAAAGCAACTTTTAAGCTGACAAAACTATAAATGACAAAGGAGATGGAGGAGAGGAGACAGTGGGAGAACAGACAGAATTGAGATCAAAGGTAGCTGCACAGAGGGTGATAGTGGCAGATGCATTGCGGAGGCAAGGAGCTTGAGCATATCTCAGGTTTGGAGCTCGAAGGAATCTTGAGCAGGGGAATGATGCGAGGGAGCTGTGAGCCCCATTAACTGCTTCAATACACGTTCAGTTTTTTGGTTTTAACAGAGAGAAAATGTATTTAAGGAAGCATGAGCAGGAAGATTGTGGCAACTACTATCCCTTTTTTTATTAAATTATTTATGTGGAATTTGAATTTGATATCTGGGAAGGCAGGGCACACTAATCGAAGTCTAATGCCCAGGTGTGTCTCGGAGGAGAGACGAAAAGAGGAAGAAAAGAGGATCCATAATTAATAATTAATCCATAATTATTAATAAAAATAGTTACAAGGTACATACAGTAGTGACAAGGGAAAAACAAGACAAGTTATAGGCAACTAAAAAGTGAAAATTTACAAAATGTTAATACTGTACTGATAAAATATTTCTTTATGCAGTAATTGGCCATTCTGAATTGTGTTGTTTATAATCAAGGGCATGTGACCTGTCAAGTCATGTGGCATAACACAGCATTATAAGCCACATCCTGCTTGAGTACCCTGGTCATTCCAGCCTTGCCAGCCCGGCACTGTAGAAGAGTGGGATGTTGGTGTTTAGGGGCCCCAAGGCCACAAAATATGACTTGGAGTAGGGCCCCCACTTCCATTAATCTGGCTATGGTGACCACAAGGGCGTGCTTGTTGTCCCTGCTGGTGGTGGTCAGACAGCCAGTGAAATCAACTTGAATCGCATGCCAGGGACCAGTTTGTCTCTGGGAAAGTAACTTGGTATTTCTTTTGGTTGGGGCAGGATTGTTCTGTGCACAGACTAAACACTTTTGGATGTAATGTTTAACATCTGTAGTGACGCCAGACCACCAAACCACAGATCTTGTCTGTGTCAGTCTTCACCATTCATCACATTTGGGTTAGTGGCCGGAGGTCACGACCCTGCGTTTTTTTGGGGGGGATGGGTGGAGTCAATGCACCGATGGCGCCGCCCTCGAGGCTGACGCACTGAGTGACGCTCGCGGGTTGCCGTTGGGTGTTGTCGACTCCACCCTTCTGCCAGTTCTTCGTCTCCCGCCACAGAAGTCTCACCTCGTGAGGAGCTCCAAGCAACTACGTCTGGTCTAGTCTTCGTCTGTCGATGCCGAGTCTACCTGCCGGTTCCGTTTCGCCCTACTCAACACCGCTGTTTGGTAAGACTGTTCCCTTAAAATTTTCAACGACGTCAAGTCTGTTTTTTCATTGTTTTCCATCGATCATGTCTAGGTCAGAGGGCAAAAAGTCGCTGAAAGCAGGGCGGCCCCCTGTGCGTCGGTGCACGTACGGCTGCAAGTACTCCGTTACCGACCAGCATGATCATTACCTTGGCCCGCTTCATGACATGGATTCGTGCGACGCCTGTTTCTCTGTGGATCGTCGTGTCCTGGAACAGCACACGTAGAAAGTTGGACGAGCTCCGCCGACTTTCAGGTGATGGGTGTGCACTTGTCGGGCCAAGCCGCGGTCTCTTGGCCTTTCCTCCGGGTCCCCTCCCGGTTCTATATGGACCATGGAGGAGGGGACTTCTGCTTCTTGTAGCTTCACTGTGGCAGAAGCCCCTTCCGTGGTGCAGGAGTCCCAGTCTGTTCCCCAAGGGGGGGCAGGCAGGAGGCACTACTCTGGCAGTCGCCCTTTCAGGGGCGAAGGCTCCCCCGGTGTCGTTTCCTTGGGCCGGAAAGTCTGGGTCTGCACCATCCTTGACACCGTCTGTCGGTGCCATTTTGGACCTCGGTGCCGTTTACGGCACTGTGGGCCTTGATGGCGCCATGGTCGGTGCTGGTCCACGGCTCGGCACCGTCTCTGGTATCGATGCCATTCGTGGCGCCAATAGCACTGGCAGCGCCATGGAAAGTTCTACGGCGCTGTCTTTGATTGTTTCTCATCTCTGGGGCCATGTCTAGCTCCAGCACCACTTGCAGCACCGAGTGAAGACACAGCACCATGGGAGATGTTGCTCGTGGCACTGAAGGAGCTGTCAGTGTCGCTGTCGGTGCCATCCCTGACTCCCATGCTGTTCATGGCGCCGTGGGGGGGGGGATAGCGCCGTGGCGGACATTGACTCCCGTTCTGCTGCCGCTCTCTGTGCCGTCTCTTCCTTGGGCACCGTTCACTGTGCCATGGGGGAGTTCGGTGCCTGCTTTGGTGCGGACACCCGGACTTGCACCTCTCTCGGTCCAGACAGGAGCGGGCATTCACATATGGTCTGGCACCATACTTCGGACTCTAACTCTACCTCTTCGGAGGTAGACTAAGAGTCTGGTTCAGACAAGCCGTCCAACTCTTTGGAGTTGGTAGCCCACGTGGACGCCCTGGTGGTTACTTCGGCTGACCGGAACCAGCCTCCCTCTGAGGAGCGGGCGGTAGCCCCGGGTCAGGGGTACTGACCACCAGGTGGTGGTCCAAGCAACTATTGCCCTGCAGCCTAGGCTTGGAGGATTTTCTGCCCCCTCAGTTGAATTACCCCCTCATGTGGTGTGCCTGGATCGCCCAACTTTAGGGCCGACCAGAGCGTCCTCGGGAGGGGAGGGTGCTACTCCCTGGGTGGTCTACTTGGGGACTGACCAGGGATGTCAGCTGCCCAGGCTGGTGTTTGCGAGGTGAAGGGCTCTATTGGACTCTGAGGGGTCAGGGTTAGATGAGGCAACCCTTTTCTGGGACCCACCGGGTTTGGGGAGGAGTCACAGTGCGGACCCCCGCCCTTCCTTCTCAGTATCCTCGAGAGGGCCCTAGTCTTTGGAGGGAAGGGACCATCCTTCTGGGTTTACACGGTCCCGGTCACCTCACGGGGGTATTCTTCAGGGCATGGCCTAGGCAATTCCAGCGTGGTTGATCAGCTGTCAGCTGTTGGGTTTTCCGGAGTTCCTCCTTCCCTTGAGACTTCTGGTGTGCTCTCTTGCCTGGACAGAGGATGGTCCCCCTTCTGTTGTGGACTTAGCCCCCATTCCTCTGTCGCCATCTCCTGCTCTCCCAGGCATTCGTGGTCCTATGGGACCTCTCTCCTGGGAACAATTCAGGGGTGCGGCTGCTAACTTCCCTACTTATGTCAGGGTCATGGACGAGCGGGTGTTCCACCCTCCCCCTGAGCAGCCAACCTCTGGATCTCCGAGGTCTTCCCCTTCCTCATCCTCCTCTTCTGGGGGAGCGGAGCCTTCCATCCACATCTCCTCTGCTGCTGATCTCGCTGAGTATCAGCATTTCCTCATGAGGATGATGGAAGACCTTCGTTGTCACCCCACCCACTCAGCACAATCTGGAGCATTTGACGCATGCCTTCTTGGGCGACTTCAGTGCGGCAACCCTTGTGGTGCCCGCCTGGCCTGGTCCTTTCTAGGAGGTGTCATTGCGGTTCTGGCAAAGACCCTTTTCCAGAGTCCCAGCCTCTAGGGATCTGAGCCAGAGATATTGTGGCTCCCGAGTCTCCAGGTCGTAAGCCTCATCCTCAGTCAGGACTGACACAGCTGGACACTCCTGATAGGCTTTGTGCCCTCCACCATGACCGGCCCCCAGATCAAAATTCAGTGGATTTTGACTTCTGGGGGAGGAGGACCTTCTACTCTGCACGGTTGTTACTTTCGATTTCTGCTCATCAGGCCCACTATGCTTCCTGTGATAGGTTCTTTTGGTCCAAGCTAGGTCAACTGCTAGCCTCCTTGCCTGATTCAGAGGTAACGAGACAAGCCATTGCACTCTCTGCATGTGGCCTGGAGCTAGCAAGGCACCAAGCGAGAGCATCTTACGACGCCAATGAGATAGCTTCCAGGGTTGTAGGGACAGTGATCTGCACTAGGCGGACAGCATGGCTAAGACTTCCCTGGTTGTCACACTTGGCCTGGCGCAGGGTGATTTCCTCTGCTTACCAGAGAACCCACCTTTTCTCCCATAGAGTGAGGCGGCGTCTGTCGGGGCAACCTTCTGCCCCCTCCGGGGGGTCCCCGTCTCACTCTCCCCAGTCTTGGGCCTCACCAGGCCCGTAAAGGTTCTCCCTCTGTGTTTCCCCCACTGGGAGCTATGGGACTTAGTCCTTTAGGGTCTCGGGCCCACTTTGGGGGGCTCAGTACTCACCCAAATGTGATGAATGGTGAAGATTGACACAGATAAGATATGAAAATTACGTACCTACCGTAATTCTTGATCTTTCTGTGTATCTTCACCATTCATCACAAATCCCACCCTCCATCCCCCTGGGGCCTCAGTCTCTGGGTCCCCCTACCTCTGTGTTCCCCCACTTCCTTTCTGCTGGTCAGGAGCAGTGTGACCTTGGGCACACAGAGATTTTTCCTTCGCCTTCTGGTGGTGGGGGGGAGGAATCAGGGGAGTGGGGCTCCCTCCTCAATGCCTTGGCTCCACCCCTTAGGGGTGGGATTTGGTGGCTGCCCTCTCTCTTTCTCTCCACCTCTGTCTTCCTCCATCCTTGTCCTTAGGGACTTATCCCTCATTTTTTAATTAGAGAGACTTGTTTTTCTCCACTATTCCAATTTGGTTTTGGGGAGGACAACCCTGGATTCCTGTCCCCTTCTGTCCGATGATAACCTCTACTGCTGCTGCTGGAGTTAGTTGCCAGTAATTCTGTGCCTTGAATTCTGGCAATATAGCCTTGTGGCTACTCCTTGGCAGTTCTTAAACTCTGTTTGGGAACAGTTTGTGAGTCCAGGGTATGTCCTCTCCCCTCCCACTTCTTGTGTCCCTCCCTCCTTCCCTTTCCTTTTCTGATTTCAGAGATTGGGGCCCCTTCCCAATCCCCTTAGTTTTTCTCCATCTCCTGTCTGTTCTCTCCATCATTTATTTCTCCTTTTAGTTCGTATATCTTTTCATTTGTCTGTCCCTTGGACTTCCTTGTGGCCCCCCCCAACCCTTATTTACTCTACAGCAACTCAGAACTGGCGGGAGGGTGAGGTCGATGACACCTAAAGGCCAACCCGCAAGCCCCATACAGTGCAGTGCATCAGCCTCGAGGGCTGTGCTGTTGGCCGACCCCCCCATCCCCCAAAAAAGAGCTGCCGGGTTGTGACATACGCCACATACCCAAATGTGATGAATGGTGAAGAAGATACAGAAAGATCAAGAATTAAGGTAGGTACATAATTTTCATATTTCAGTCTCTGGACTGTATTTTCCACCCCCTGGTGTCCACCAGTTGGGGTGTCATGGACCTGATGGATGAACTCAGTATGCTATGATTCAAACAACATGAAGTCTTGCTGTATTCTGACTATGTGCAGTGATCTCCAACCTTTGAACTGCCCCGGAGAGGAAAGAGTTAACTTTCCATGCAAGGCATGGAACGCTGAGCTCGAGCTCGGTTGAGCCTCTGTCTGTTGTTGTTGTTTGACCCCAACCACCAGATTCTTTACTCCGCCTCACTGAACAGTCGCTCCGGAGATTTCTCCTTCGCTCGGTTCAAATAAGTCGGTTAAAGTGTCGTTTTTCTCTCGGTTCCAACCGAATTTCTTCAATCTAACCTGTCGGTTAAGTCTCTGTCTGTGGTACTGTGAGTGCTAGATAGGTTTCTGTATTAGTTTTCTGTGTGGAACTTGTAAACATTGGATCAGTTCAGTTTGAACCAATCAGGTTTGTGAAAAAGTTTTTTTCTGATTTATGAGAGTGTGGTAACCGGTCCATATTGGTTCTAAAAAAAACGGATTTCATTATGGTTTTTTCCAAGACCCGTAACACGGTCAGGAACCGATAGGGATGTCTTGCCTGGCGGATTGCCGAAAAAAGGGTAAGTTTGGTTAGGACTGGGCATGTCTGGAAAACCCAAGAAAAAAACCGGGCCCACTGGGTTTCAACACTGTAGTGTATGTGGGGAAGCCTTTGCTAAGGCTGATCCCCACACCACCTGTGTTTATTGTCTGGGGTTTGACCACCTCGATTCAGACTGCCAGATTTGCAAAAGTTTTCCCAAAGCTACCCTGGATAAGAGAGTAGGTAGACTGAGGGAAAGGGAGGCCGAGAAGTCTGCTGACCCGATGGCCAGCCCGGTTCGGTTCGACCGAACTAGAAGAGTGCCCTCTGACCAGGGCGAGACTTCTTGACGAAGGAGAACCGACTCTGAGAGTCGGTTCGGTTAAAAGAAAAAGAAGGGATAAGTCAGTCGGTTCAGATCCACAAGTTCTTTCTCCGACAGCTGATGAAATAGCCAAAGCGATAAGGATTGTTCAGTCACTAACTGCGGTTCCGACTGAACTGGCACCATCAGTTAGGGGCGCTGTTCGGTTGGTTCCCCCAGTTCCGGATTATAATTTAGAGGAATTTTATGAACCAGAGGAGGAGGAGGGAGAGTATTTAGATAGTGATGGTGATTATGAAAGTCTGGATATGCCCATTGACCCGGACATCTCCCCAGACAGACCTTCAGGTGTTTCTCCTCCTAGGCTTTCTGAGTCCCCTTCCCACGTTATGTTTTATAAAAAAGTGGCTGAAACCCTCCAGCTTCCTATGGAAGAAGCAGTAGAGGATCAAGAGGAGCCTGATTACGTTGAGATGATGGACATCCCAGAGTCCAGGAGATTGTCTTTTCCCCTCCATAAGTCTTTTGGGAAACAGACATTTAAAAATTCTAAAAACTCCTAATTCCATACCTCCTGTGGGCAGAAGAATGGACAAGAGGTATACTCTTTCAGGCTCAGATACGGAGTTCCTTTCCCAGAAGTGCAGCCATGTTGGGGTAGTGCAGGCTGCTGCCTGTGATAAGGCAAATATACCATTGGCTTCACACCCCCCAGATAAGGACTCCAGGAGGATTGATGCCATGGCAAAGAAACAGTACATGGCAGCATCTTTGGGACTCAGGCAGGCTAATTATATGGCCTACACAGCTAGATATCAGAAGTCCAGGTGGGACACTGTGATGGCTCTAGCTAAACAGGTCCCTGACCAGCTTGCCAAGGAGCTGGAGCAGGTGGCTGCAGATGGGATTGAGGCATCCAAAGTGCAATTTCATGCTGCTGTGGACTCCAATGTTGTTTCATCTAGAGTCATGGCTACATCTGTGGCCCTTCGAAGGATGGCTTGGCTCAGATGTACTAGCCTGTCACAGGATACCCAGACTAAGGCCATGGATTTTCCTGTCACTGGTAATTCTCTGTTTGGGGAGCGGACAGAGAACTACATGAAGAAAATGGATGAGTACAGGACCACCTACAGGAGTGCTCAGGCCAAAGAAAGGCGAGCCACTCCCCAGAGGCAGCGGCAGGCCTTTTCATAGGCCTTTTTACCAAGCCCAGGCCTCCTCTTCTGCCTTTGCTCAGAGGGGGTTCTTTAGAGGGAGAGGCAGACGGGGTATGAGCAGGCCTGCTTCCACCCCTCAGCCTAAAGCCCCTGCCAAGCAGACACCCTGATGTGTCTGCTCGGGCTGATTCTCCACTACCAGTAGGGGGCAGGCTGGCTTACTTTGTCCAGGACTGGAAGTCTTTAACATCAGACAAGTGGGTCCTGGAAGTAGTAAGCCAGGGACTGGTTCTCAGTTTCAAAAAATTCCCCAAGATGAGAACCAGATCTTTTCCACCTGCAAATCCTTCAGAGGCCCTTGCCCTAGAGGCAGAGGTCTCTTCCCTCTTGGATCTCAGAGCCATAGAAAAGGTTCCACCCTTACACAGGGGAAAGGGTTTGTACTCCAGGTACTTCCTAAACCCCTAAAAGACAGGAGAATGGCGGCCCATCCTGGATCTAAGATATTTAAACAAGCACCTTTTAAAGCCCAAATTCAAAATGGTGACTCTGGGAATAATTCTGCCCTCTCTAAGGCCAGGGGTCTGGCTAGTCTCCCTGGACCTCAAGGATGCCTATTTTCACATTCCCATCTGGTGCTCCCACAGAAAATACCTCAGGTTCGAGTTGCTCTCAGGCCACTATCAATTCAGAGCAATGCCCTTTGGCCTAACATCAGCCCCAAGGGTGTTCATAAAATGCCTGGCAGTAGTGGTTGCTTTCCTAAGGAGAAAAAAGATCTCCGTCTTTCCATACCTGGACGACTGGCTCATAGTGGGTCAGTCTCCAGA
Organism: Neoceratodus forsteri; assembly: GCA_016271365.2. Lineage (NCBI taxonomy): Eukaryota > Metazoa > Chordata > Ceratodontiformes > Ceratodontidae > Neoceratodus > Neoceratodus forsteri. The sequence continues at coordinate 790,637,263 of CM057454.1, forward strand.
CCAAGTCAGGTTACATCTCCAGATAACTCAGCAATTGCTCACTTCCTTAGGATTCCTCCTAAATCTTTCAAAGTCAGTTCTTGAGCCAGTGCAGCTCCTCACCTTTATAGGGGCAGAACTGGATACATTAAGGGCAAGAGCATTCCTTCCCCTGGACAGGGCAAGGACCCTTATGAAACTGGCCTCTTCATTCACCCTTCCAGTGTCTCGACCAGCAAGGCACTTTTTGCAGCTCCTGGGCCACATGGCAGCCTCTATGGCAGTGGTCCAGGGAGCAAGGTTTCAGATGAGGGACATTCAGTTCCACTTAAGAGCTTTCTGGTCCCAGAGAAAGGATTCTCTGACCAAACTAGTCCCTGTGACTCGAACCCTGATCCAGGCTCTGCAATGGTGGCAGGATCAGGACAATCTAAGGCAAGGAGTTCCTTTGTCACCAATCTCATTCCTCATCCTTACCACAGATGCCTCCTCTTGGGCTGGGGAGCCCACTTGGGGGATCTGACCACCCAGGGACTATGGTCACCTCAAGAATCTCTGCTTCACATCAGTCTCTTGGAACTCAGAGCAGTGTTTCTGGCACTGCAAGTTTTTTCCAAGTCTGTTCAGGACAAAAAAGTCCAGATCAGAACAGACAATACCACCACAATGTGGTACATCAACAATCAAGGGGGCACTCGGTCTACGGCCTTGTGCACTGAAGCATTGAAGTTGTGGTCTCTGGCCTATTCCCTGCAAACCTCTCTGATAGCAGTGCACCTCCCAGGGAAGGACAATGTCCTGGCAGATGCTCTCAGCAGGATATCTCGGGGCCATCATGAGTGGTCCCTAGATCCCCTAGTTTTGAAGGTGATTTTCTCGAGATGGGGCACTCCACAGATAGATCTTTTTGCAGCCCCAGACAATCACCTACTCCCCCTTTTTTGCTGCAGACCCCCAGTATTGGGCTTTGTCCCCCTGGATGTCTATTTTCAATTGGGAAGGGAAGTTTGCTCTCCCTCCCTCTCCTGTTCAAGGTACTAGTCAAAATCAGGTCTCAACCCCAGTAAGTGATTCTGATTGCTCCAGACTGGGCCAGACAGCCCTGGTACCCACTGTTGCTGTCCTTGGCAGTCCACCTTCCCCTGTCTCTTCCCAGGAATTACAACCGGTTGACATCCTCTCAGGGGAGAGTTTTGTATCCGAATCTCAAATCTCTCTATCTCAAGGCCTGGCTATTAAAGAGCTAGAGTTTGCTGATCTGCATCTCTCTCAAGGTGTTCTGGATATTCTAAAGGCTTCTCGGAAGCCTTCCACCAGAAAGACTTACAATTCCAAGTGGAAAAGGTTCACTATTTGGTGCTCTGGTAGACATATTTCTCCAGAGTCTGCTGGGTTGCCTACAGTTCTGGACTATATGGTTCATCTCAATAGCTTGGGGCTCAGACCAGCTACACTCAAAGTACATTTAGCAGCTGTATCTGCTTTTTTGTCAATAGGTAAGCCCTCTTCTCTGTCAGCTCATCCTGTATTCTGTAAATTCTTCAAGGGTTTGTTGCACACCAATCCTCCCTTCAGGGACCCTGCTCCTGCTTGGGACCTAAATGTTTGCATTGCTCAGCTTATGCAACCCCCTTTTGAGCCTCTGTCCTCAGCAGAGCTTAAGTACGTGACTTGGAAAACTGTGTTCTTGGTAGCCATTACTTCTGCCAGACGCATCAGTGAGTTACAGGCCCTATCAGTGGAGCCTGATTTGATCTCTTTTCATAGAGATAAGGTGGTCCTAAGAACTAATAGGAAGTTTTTGCCTAAGGTGGTCTCAGATTTCCACCTTAACCAGTCTATGTCTCTTCCTGTTTTCTTCACTGACCATTCCTCCTCTGGAGAGAGGAGGCTGCACAGCCTGGACGTGAAAAGGGCCCTTAGCTACTACATAGAGCGTACCAAGGGTCACAGGTTTGACTCCCTCCAATTGTTCCTCACTTATGGTGAGGTCGGTAACTGCCACTAAAAGATCTATTGCCAGGTGGATTGTCTCTTGTATACAATTCTGCCATGAAAAATTGGGTAGTACTCCGCCCTCAGGCCTGAGGGCTCACTCTACTAGAGGTACAGCTGCTTCCCTGGCTGCTGCCAGGGATATTCCTATCTTAGAGATATGTCAAGCAGCCACCTGGAAAGCAGTCCATACTTTTGCCAAGCATTACTCTCTGGATATCCAGGCTAGGAGTGATGCTCGTGTTTGGCACAGCAGTACTCAGAGCCTGTTCCCAAAGTAGGTTCTGTCCCTCCTCCATGGAGGTACTGCTTGGTAGTCTGCACATAGTCAGAATACAGCAAGACTTCATGTTGTTTGAAGAAAAAATTACTCACCTTAGTAATGTTATTTCTTCTAATGGAGTCTTGCTATATTCTGACCCCCCCCCGCCTCCCCTCTCAGAACCTGGTTTTTGGGATGTGGGTGGGCAGGAGCAGTGTTGGCACCCCAGAGGTGTCTCCTTTTCTCACCCTCTTAATTTTTGGGTGTGTGTTATGTTTTTGTTTTTTGGGTTTCCTGACTTAAGTCTCTGCTTTGAAACCAAAAAACCCTTTTTATTAAATTTAGTTGCCAGTTGGCTAGTGTGAGTTTACATTTTCACACAGGATGCCCAGTGAGTATAGCTCGTAAAGATCTGGTGGTTGGGGTTCAAACAACAACAGACAGAGGCTCAACCGAGCTCGAGCTCAGCATTCCATGCCTTGCATGGAAGGTTAACTCTTTCCTCTCCGGGGCAGTTCAAAGGTTGGAGATCACTGCACATAGTCAGAATACAGCAAGACTCCATTAGAAGAAACAACATTACTAAGGTGAGTAATTTTTTCTTCTGGAACTATCCACGACCTGTGGTTCAGGTCGTCAGGCTTGATACCATATCAACTTGTTGTCATATGATAGATGGAGTTTGCATGTCTTTTGTAGGGATTGTTGGTCGGCAGTTCTTGTTCAGTTCCTTTGTCTAGGTATTTGAACACTTCTTTCAGCTGAGGATAAGATTTTTGTGCTGTGGACAAGTCCAGTGGCACAAGGCATTCAGTTTTCTTCTGTCTTGTGGCAACTATTTGTACAGCTGCCAGAGCAGCAGAGTGAGCCATATCCCATGTCTCCCTCTCCCTTGAGCACCTTCTTTTGAAAGAGTGTCTGCTTGATCATTGACGACATAATATGGATCAGATTTTGAGTGGGCCTTCACCTTGTGAATGAACAGCTTGTATTTAAACTGTTGAGTCATATTGTGAATGTATAGAAATAGTGATTTGTATTTCACAGGGGTCCCATCAGAAGATGTGAAGTTCTTCTTCTCCTAGAACATTAAGAATTCAGTTAATGAGCAACAGACCCAGTTAGAGTCTGTGAAAATGATGGTATCTGTGGTACCATGGTGTATTAGTTCAAGAGCACAGGCCACAGCTGCCAGTTTTGCATACTGGCCGTAGCTGTCAGTTTTGCATACTGAGAAGATGCAACACTGCAGCATTTGGATGCATGGACAGTGTTACCATTAGATTATATGATGAGCACTCCAAATCCAGCTATCTGTTCTCCTTCCTAGTATGAGGCAGAGTCATCAGTAAAGACATGACACGGAAGTGTCAGCAAAGAGTTTTGGAGTAGCAGGAAGAAACGGGTCTGGATCAGGCAAATCAAGAGGCTGGAGTGAACAATCATGCGGGTCTCCTTGGTACAGAAGACCATGGGCTAAAATTAAGGGCATTTTGGCAGTGTGGATCTGTATGTCACGGTCCTGGAGAAGAAGAGACCAGTGAGTCAGTCTGGTATTAGACACGAAGCCATCCTTCACGCTGTCTGACAGCAGAAAGTTTGTGGGGGTCTGAGTGGTGTGCAAAATGATGGGTGACTACCCAATGATGTACAGAAAGTGCTTAACAGCCCAGTAGTTGGACAGAAGTGTCTTTCACAAAGACTGTATTTCTGTTCCACTGGGACAGCATCTGGAAAGCATAGGAACTAGGTCTCAGAATGCCATTAACTTTTTGAGCAAGTACTGCAGACATGGCAATGTCTGCAGTAGTAGATTCCAGATGAAAGGGTAAAGCTGGATTGGGGTTAACCAATGCTGGAGCAGAGGTCAGAGCCTGTTTGAAAAGGGTCATGGCATTGGTGTGAATGGGACCCCAATTCCAGTGGACATCCTTTTTCAAGAACTCATACAGAGGGGCGGCCTTCTGTGCAAAGTCACAAATGAAATCCCTGGAATAGTTGACCATTCCCAGGAAATGTCTGAGTGTTGCCACATTGGTAGGAAGTGGCAGATCTTGTAGGCCTTGGATCTTCTTCCAAGATGGGCTTCTGCCTTGTTCTGTGATGTGCAGACCAAGGAAGATAACCTCTTTCTGGCACAATTGTGCTTTTGCAGGGCTGCACTTGAGGCCTGCTCTCTGTGAGAGAGTCAATAACTCGTCAAGGAGGTCAAAATGTCGCTCCTTAGTGGCGGTTGTCAGGAGTAAGTCATCCACATACTGCAGAAGGCATTGTGGGGCAGAAAAACCCTGTAAGGTGTCCATCATGTGTAGATGGAAGAGGGAGGGATGTTATGAAAGCCCTGCAGCAGGCAGGTCTCAAGTGTCCTGACAACCCTCAAAGGTGAAAGTAAACTTGTATTGGCTTTCCTGAGCCATGGGCAGTGACCAAAGCCCACTAGAGATGTCAAGGGCTCTAAACCACTTATGATCTGGTGTTAGCAATTTGAGCACATCTGGTGTTGAGGCCACTGTAGGGGAACAGCTAGGAGTGACCCGATTTAAGTCTCCAGTAGTGAGCCTCCAAGAGTTTTGTGCTTTTTCACTGGCCAGGTGGACAAGTTGGCGGTCGAGACACAAGGCCTGATCACACCTTGCTGAAGAATTGACTGAATAGTTTCTCTGAGTGATGGTAAGGCCTCTGGAGGAAAAGAATATTGTCTTTGCCTGTCATGTTCAGGGCCTGGAACGTCAATGTAGTTTTTCATTCTCCCACAGTCATGTTTGTGTGTGGTGAAAACATCAAGGTGCTTCTGCAGAATGGGTAACAGTTCTTAAAAGAATTCATGTGTCTGGAATATAGCTATGACGTCAAATTCCTTGTCATTGACCGCAGTGGCAGCAACCACGTCTGAATCAGGAACCATGAACATATGGTATTGTCCTCTGATTTGGGTCAAGAGCCAATTGGCTAAATCTACTACACAGCCATGTAGTGCTAGGAAATCAATTCCTAGGATGCTTGGGTGGTGACGTAATACCATGAGGTCAAAAGTGTAATTCATGTTGAGGGTACCCAACACCACAGAGAGTACAATAGAATGGTAGGTAGACAATCTAGTGCCTTCAACACCTTGAGCACTGGTCCTCCATCCAGTGAACCAAGAGGAATTTGCTGGATCCTCATCATGTAGTACAGACACAGCCATGCCTGTATCAAGCAGTACAACAGTCTGGTAGCGCCCCGACCATGGCCTGAGTACAAGGCCTTCCATTTGTGTCAATAGTAATATTGTTCACAATACAGACTGGGGCCTGTAATTGTCAATCTGAACTAGTACTGGCGACTTAAGGTGGTTCCTGAAAATGCAGGCCTGCAGGATCTCACCTGGTCTCTTCCAGGTCCTGCATAGGATACAGGGAAGTCTGGGTACTAGTAGTGGCTGCATTAGACAAGGCTTCAGGATTTGAGCCTGCTGCAGCCTTGCCAGAGGAGGTTCCTGTGTCTTCTTGGCCTAGTAGAGACTGGGTTACCAGAGCTAATGCTGCAGCGGTCTGTCTTGGGATGGCCTCAGCCACTGATCGGACCTTCCCAAGGAGTGTGCGGAGGTTATTATTCTCTGCCACTACATCGTAGTAAGAAGGGCCTTGTTGATATTCGATTGCCCCTGTTGTCATTCTGATCGGAATTAGGGTTATTCCAATTTCTTTGTCTGTTCCTGTTTCTGTTGTGGTTTCCCCCCATCTTATAGGCCTGTTTGTCATCGGAGGGCACAGCCTTGTTGTCCTGGGCCTTGTCCTCCACTGTGTAGTGGGTTGTGGGCTCACTGGTAGATTGTGTGACGGCCACCTTGGCTTTTGAGCAAGAATTAAAATCTCGGAGGTAGAGCTGGTAGACACGCTCTGTCCTTGTGAGAATGTCTGAAAATGTATTGGTTCTGAGGAAAACTGCCGGCTCGACCTTGTCACACATGGCCAGAATCATATTCCGAATAAACAAGGTTTTGTATTCAGTTTGGTCTCTGTCTGCTATCTCTTGTGAGAGCACTTTGCCAGCACGGTAGGCCAGCCATAACCTCTGGTGGTTTGATGTTGGACTTTTCTTGGCATACTGTTTGACAGGATGGGCCAACATAACGCTAACCATGCCTGGGGAGCGTGCAGCAATGAGTTCTGCAGCAGCGTCATCAAAAGTTGCATCCGCGGCTTGGCGAACGTCCTCTGAGAGTTTTGCCCAGAGCCCGGGTCTACAGTTTGCTGGAGGATCTGTATCTGGTAGCCTGCCAGTAGACTGAGCATCTTGCATGTGGAACAAACTTTTTCCAAATGACAGATGAGATTGTCATTGGGAGTCATGCGGCCTACTCTGTCAGTGATCTGCTGTACAGAGTGAGCTGCCTGAAGGGGAGTGTTCTGAATTGCGCGACACTAATCAGGGAAAGGCTTGTGTTATTGTGCACCATGAAGGGTGGCCTCCGCACCAACATCAGCCACAGAGCAGACAAGCGACTGCTGAGTAGCGACTTCTCTCAGCGTTTTCCATGTGTTCCCAGAAGATCTGCCTTTTGCTCCTCAGTCATCTGTGTCCTAGCGAGGGCTGCCTTGATCATCTGATCGATCTCCGATCTCTCCTCCTTTTTCAGGATGACGAACGTAAGGGCTAGGCCTCGACCTCCCGTCCTATTATGGGAGTCACCATCTTGGCATCACTCATGATGCTTGTCATATTTCTCATGACGTAGGATCGTGCTGGTACATAGTAGGGTGCCGCCGTCTTGTGAGTGGCGGCGGGGGGAAGCACCATATTGAGGGTGTGGCTGGGCGCCATCTTGGCTGCTGTCGTCCCAAGAATCGTCGTGTAATGAAACCTGCCCATCGTTTTGACGTGACCAGCCAACACCTCTCACTGATGATGCAATTTCGCCATCTTAGCTCTGCACTGTGTGATTAACTTTTGCATTGTTCTGCCCAACACCTTTTGAAACCTTTTTCTGTAACACGCTATACGCGGCAGTCAGTTCGCAGTTGTCCCTAAGCTCTCTGACTTACCATTTCAGGTCTTCTTGTAACTTCTCATCCTCCTCCTCTCACAAAGATTCATTCATCTGCAAAACCTGCTTCTCATCCTGCTTCAACCTATCACAATCCTCTCTCAACATGCGTAACTCTCAATCATTATTCTGTATAGTACAATGCAAAAGATTCTCGTTCTTACTATGCAGGGACTGAAGTTCTTCTTCCAGTTGCTGCTCTTTCCCAAGATGTCTGCAAGCCCATCTCTTTCTTAAGAGCCAAGTGTTGCAGTTCAGGGGAATGAAACCTCGCCTCAGAGGCTTCTATAGCAGTATAGAGAGCCACAACTAACAGCCCTTTAGAATCATGCTTTTTGGCTGTTAGTCTCGCCTCCGAGTACTGGGTTGAGATCCCGAGTACAGGGTTATGAGTTTTTCGCATCCAGCTCGAAGGCTGTCCAGCCTGCTTGGAAAGAGTAGAAGTTAGAGACATCTAGTTTCAGATCTGTGAAGATATTGAACATTGTAGAAAAGGTTGGGAAATGCAAAAGGATCAGTCAGTGGTTACCCTGCTGTGTATCGAGCCACAGTGGTTGAACCAAACAGATGGTCGGGAGTCTGCACTCACGCAATCCTGCAACTCAAAACTGCCATTGAACAAGGTGAGACTGCATCAACCTTGCCCAGTAGGCAGCCATACTTCACATGATGCTACGGAGTGGAAAACATGGGCGAGGTTGTACGGGTGTGCACACCTACTTACTACCAGCATGGGAAAACCCAGCAAACAGTGAATCTTTGCTAGTTTAGACCACCTGCATGCATTCGCCAATAATGTTGGGGTGTAAAGCCCTTCTCAGGTTCTTGGTAGTAACAAACCAACAGAAGAAACAACAGACAAGCGGCATGTGCGGTAATAAACTTGTTTATTACATAAAATCAGATATATGCCCTAAAACAGCCTTACCAAATAGACACTGGGAGCCAGAGTTTCCCACTACCCCAGGGTATGAAGACGGTTTCAGTGAGAAAAGGTAATACAGTAACTTATATATGGTGATAATCACTATACTTTCGTAGGTAAGTTAGATATACAAAACCAGCCCTATTGGCCAAAAGTTAGATGGCTCCAGCCTCCACAATGTCATCTGTAGATATACAAAATGTGTAAAATCAGCTAAAATGAGAACAAAGACTTACCAGTATATATAAAACAAAAAAATAAGTGCGGAGTTACATAAATCTGCATGATGGCAGTGTAGGCTATACAGTGACTTCTCAGAAGAATATACAAAGAACACAGACATCTATTCTCGGCATGTTACTTATGCGTTACTGTAATAAGCATAGTAATAATATTGGCAGTAATCACAATGATGTCCCTGGTAACTTAGTCTTATACGGTAACTGCCAACGCCCTAAATGTTAATACTGATTATATATCATAATAGATATAGTCTGTGGTGCACAGTGGGTTGCCAGTAAGGATGTGGGGACCAAGTGTAACACTGTCCACTCCTGTTTGCTAGCCAAAAAGGCGCTCTTGGGCCTAACACCCCCTGCTTTACAAATTGCTTCCACATAATTTCCAACCAGTGCAGCACCAGGAACATGGCCAGGAATGCCCCTAAGCCTCCTTTCCAGCGTACTCAGCTGGGAAGCGGTCATTTGCTGTCATGGCCGCTAATTGATTAAACAAATTGCTCCTGAAGTTTAATCACTTTAAGAGAGTTTTGCTGTCTGCCTTTGCATTATGCCCATTGAAGTTTTATTCGATTTCTCGCTGTACATAACCTGTGACGTTTTATACAATGGTCCATATTGATTTATTTAAAACTGTATGTAATTGCTCTGCCCTAAGGGCTTGGAGCCAGACTTGACTGCATTTCCACTAGAACTGCTTACTGTACTTGTAATGTTTTTTTGTGACTGTGTATTTGATGTGGAACCTTTGTAAATGAGCACTTGTGCTCAAAGGTAAATAACTTTTCAGTAAACAAATAAAAAAAGTGATTTTATAATGGCTACTTTGCAGGGCTTCAAAAGTCACACAAAATGTTAATAAAGAATGGTTTTGCTTTCTTGGTTTAAAATGGTGGGGGGATACTAAGTCCAAGTTAAGTAACACAGTTCGGGGGTTTACAGATTAGTCTTTTATAGTTCCTTTGTGTTTGTAAGTGTATGTGTGTGGTGGGGATAGCAGATAGTAGAAAATGGATGAACGTAACTATAGTCTATAAGAAATTTGTTTTGCAGTTTATGCCTTATGCTTGCAGAGGATACTGAAAATACAGCCCCTGAACATTTAATATTTTTAAATAGTATTTATTTGGCAACTGGGATAGGCACATCGAGCTGAAGCTCATTTCCAGGTGCGACCATGGGAAGGGGAAGCAAGGGTGAGAAAAAATTAGAGTGCAACAAGTTGACAACTATAGCATACATCAAGACAAGTGGAAAATATAGTTAGTATGGTTACACAAGGAAGAATACAGGTCAGGAGCACCATAAATATGGAGAATACACACACATCTAAGGATGTGTGAAAATTCCAAGAAAATATCAAAAGGAAAATGTATGACAGATACAGTGCAATAAATAGTGTGCATCATGAGGCCTGGGAATGGCAATTAAAGCAAAAAGTTAGGAATTAAAACACAGCCACCTCGATAACCCTTGGCCTCCCAGGCTCGGGAGCGAACTCACGTTGCTGTGTCGGGTGGCAGGCCGGAGGCAAGACTAAGGTAGCTGACAGGCAGCAACATGCCTCAGTCGGGGAATGTTGATAGCAGGTTCTGGCCCAAGAGCGACCCCTGCATCCAGCCCAGGAAGCTTTGGTATCATAGGCCGTAAGGTATGATCCACACCAAGGGGAGGAGGGAGAACAGTGGGAAGAAACTGGAGAACACCCCCCACCCCCCCAAGTCAGCTACATGACGGCAGTCTGCCTGAGATTTTTTTGAGAAAAGGTAGGCAGATTGGATCGGCCTGGCAGTCCTTATCTGTTGTCACATTCTATTTTGCTATGCCTGAATAGGGTATATCCCTGATAATGGTGGAGGGAGGTGCATAAACACCTTGATATAAAAAATTAAAAAAAATTTTAAATGTAAAGATTACCCAAGCGTAGATCACAGTCATGCTGGGGATGAGGAGAGAAGGGCAGAGACTATGTTGGAGGAAAGACTAAAGCAGAGGAGATGGAGGGGAGAAGGTAAGTAGAGATTTTCAGTGAGGGATAGAAAAGGAGGGGGCATCAGAGGAGAAGTAGTATGGGAAGTAATGGAGGGTGAGAGGAAGGTGGATAGTTAGAAGGGGACTAAGGAGAAAAGACAGATGGGAGAGCACTGAAAGGATGAGTAAAGATGTGGGAAGTGTCGAGAAATATTGTAGGCATGGCAGATGTCCTTAACAACTTTTCAGTTGTGTGCTGACAAAAGAGGCCTCAACCCCCCCCCCCCAAATCCCTGACAGCAATGTAAAACTCAGAGGTCCCTCGAAACTCAGGTTAGAGATTGGGGGCAGTTTCTGTGGAAAGGATGACCAAAGGACTACAAAATCCAAATATAAATATATTTCCTAAACTGGATGGGATTCTCCAAAGTGTGCTGAAAGAAACTAGCCAGGCTTTGACAGCAGCCCTAGCAGAACTGTTCAGCAGTTCCTTAGAAATAGAAAGTTCCAAGAGATTGGAAGTTAGCAGATGTGGTGCCTTCTTACAGGGGGTTATGGGGAGGATTGGAAGGACCTGAAAAACTACGGATCAGTGGACCTGTTTTGCATAGTAGGGAAGTCATTGGAAGCTGTTGTGAAGGAGCACATCAGTGGATTTCCTGGAAGCAAATGGACTGCAGGGCCGAGTCACCATGAGTTGTGAGGGACAACTGTCAAAAAAATCGAATTGATTTCTGCAGTTTGGTGACAAATGATGGACAAGGGCCATGCGGTAGATACACTTTAAAAACTGAGAATTCAGTGCACAATCTCCCCACCATGGTAAATTGTGCAAAAGTAATATTTTTTCTGTCTGAAATGGCCACTTAATAGGAGTGAGGGTCTTTTGGTATTCACCTCAGGGCCCTGCTGGTAAGTTGTTCATCTACCATACATCAAGGTAGACCATCCATCGGCTGTTTCCCTTCTCAAAAAATTCAGTTGCTTGGATAGGCTTCCTTTATATAAGGTGCACTGCCTAAATTGACTTCCTTTTAATTAAGGTGCAGTCCCCAACCAGTGGGTAGGTACCTAGTGAGTAGCTAACTAATGAGAGCGCCATACGTCTCCCAAACACAAAATTAGCTGCTCAACACTTGCTCATTCACAAACTCTAAATGGCTTTTTATTTACGGGTGCTGCTGTTCATAGCATACATATGTAAAAACCGAGAATTCAGTGCCCCCTGGCCAATTTTGCAAATATTTTTTTTCTGCCTGAAAATAGGATTGGGGGTGTTTTGGTATCCAGACATCAAGGTAGACCACCCATCAGCTGGGTCCCTACTCTAAAGTGCAGCTGCCTGAATTGACTTTGCTCATATAAGGTGCATTGCCTAAATTGGCTTTCTTTAATTAATAAGTGCAGTCCCCAACCAATGGGAGCTAACTAATGAGAGAGCCATATGTCTCCCAAGCACAAAAACACAAAATTAGCTTTTCAGCCCTTGCTCATTCACAAACTCTAAATTGCTTTTTATTTAGGGGTGCTACTGTTAATGGCATACAAAGTAAAAATGGAGACTTCAGTGCACCCCCATGGCAAATTTACAAATATAGTATTTTTTCTGCCTGAATTGGCCACTTACTTGTCTGCAGTAGGCATGGGGAAATTTTGGTATTCACCTCAAGGCCTTGCTGTGAAGTTACCCAGCTACCAGATGTCAAGGTAGACCACCCATCAGCTGGGTCCCTGTTCTAAAATGCAACTGCCTGAATTTACTTCCTTTCTATAAGGTGCACTGCCTAAGTTGGCTTCCTTTAATTAAAGTGCAGTCCCTAATTAATTGGTAAGTAACATAGAAACATAGACATTGACAGCAGCTAAGGACCGCTAGGCCCATTCAGTCTGCCAGTAAGCCCTAAGCTTTTTTGCGTCCTCTCACCCTATCTGGCCAGCGGCTTTTCCCCCCTTCTTCCCACCTCTAAGATTCCCTTATTCCTGTCCCAGGCATGTTTAAATCCCTTCACTAAGGTTTCCTGCACACATGAATCCAAAAAGGGACGCCGCAACATAATAGTGCAAAAAATGTTTAATTTATTACATTAAAAGGCAGACAGTCCAATTCCTAGGTATAGGCGTTGGGCTGTCTGCCTTTTAATGTAATAAATTACAAATTTTTTGCACTATTATGTTGCGGCGTCCCTTTTTGGATTTGTGTGTGCAGGAGACCTTATTGATGGGATTCGGTGAGGTTCCTAGCACCACGTCCTAGTGCATACTCTATGGTAATATATGTTTAAATCCCTCCACTGTGCTCGCTCCCAACACCTCCTGTGACAGACCATTCCATTTGTCCACCACCCTCTCCGTGAAGAAAAAATTCTTCACATTTCCCCTTAACCTGCCACCTTCCAATTTCATATCATGCCCTCTCGTTCTTGTACTCCCCCTATACTGGAAGATGTCTCCCCCCTGCACCTTGTTTATGCCCTTAAGGTACTAGAAAGTTTCTATCATGTCCCCCCGATCCCTCCTTTCCTCCAGCAAGTACATATTGAGGTCCTTTAATCTCTCCTCATATGTTTTCTGATGCAAGCCCTGTACCACCTTAGTCACCCTTTTCTGGACCATCTCCACCCTATCAATATCCTTATGAAGGTGCAACCTCCAGAACTGCACACAGTACTCTAGGTGATGCCTCATTAGTGTTGTATACATTGGCATCACTGCCTCCCGCTAATGATACCTCTGGCTGCACACCCCAGCTTGCCACTGGCCCTCCATGTAGCATTTGTACTCTGCTTAGACACCTTTAGGTCATCTGAAATGATAACCCCCAGATCCCTTTCTTCCTTGGTGATTGTCAGCAGTCCCCCTGCCCCATCCTGTAGGTCTCCCCAGTGTTCTCTTGTCCCAGGTACATTATTTTGCACTTCTTTGAATTAAACCTCAGCTGCCACACCTCTGACCATTTTTCAAGCTTCCTCAGGTCCCTTCTCATTCTCTCCACCCCTTCTGGAGTATCCACCCTGTTGCCGATCTTGGCGTCATCTGCAAACAGGCAGACCTTTCCCTCCAGCCCTTCCACAACGTCGCTGATGAAGACATTAAACAGGACTGACCCTAGGACTGATCCCTGAGGTACTAAGTACTTAGTGAGGAGCTAATTAATGAGAGAGCTAAACATCTCCCAAGCACAAAACTAGCTACTCAAATCTTGCTCATTCACAGACTCTAAATGGCTTTTTTATTTAAGGGCGCTATTGTTTATGGCATACTCAGGTAAAAACAGAGAATTCAGTGTACCCCCCCCCCAACACACACACACGGCAGATTTGACAAATATTTTTTCTGTCTGAATTGGCCACTTAGGCAGCATACCTTATACTGTATAAAAGAAGCCATTTCAGGCTGTTGCATTTTAGAGTAGGGGCCTAGATGATGGATGGTCTTCCTTGATGTCTGGTAGCTGGGCAACTTCACAGCGGGGCCCTAAGGTGAATACCAAAAGACCCCTCGCTCCTGTTGCAGATAAAATATTTGGCCAGTTCAGGCAGTAGATATCCTTTATCTGGATTTCACTAAGGCATGCGATTCTGTTCCACATAAGAGGTTGGTAAGGAAGGTGATATATATTGGGCTAGGAGATAAACTTATTAGGTAGATCGGAACTGGTTGGAGGGCAAGACTCAGAGGGTGGTCCTAAATTGTAAGTTCTCTGGGGTAGAGAAGGTTACCAGTGGCACACCACAGAGTTATGTTTTGGGCTCCACGCTCTTCAGCATATACATCAGTGACATAGATGGAGGGTTGCATATAGGGCAAGTTGTGTCTTTTTGTAGATGATGCTAAACTGTGCTATAGGGAGGAAAACATGAAGGGTGTAAATAATATGAAAGAGGATGCAGAGAGGCTGGAAAAGTGGTCTACCATATAGCAATTGAAATTCAGTGCTAAGAATTGCAAGGTTGTGCGCATTGGTAACAGAAATCCAAAAGCACAGTATTGGATCAGTGGTGTGAACGTGCAGCAGTGAAGGGAAGAAAAGGACTTAGGGATAATCGTCAGTGGCAGTATGACAGCCATCTCTCAATGCAACAAGGCATATGGAAAAGCCAGCAGAATACTGGGTGTATAGGGTTGAGCTTAACCAGCTGCAGGAAGGGGGTGATTTTGCAACATTATAAATCTTGTTGAGGCAAAATCACCTCCTTCCTGCAACTGGTAAAGCAAGAAGGAGATTTATCAGCCACAGGATGGAGATGATTTTGCCTCACCAGAGACCTTGATGGAGGTGAAGTGCCACTTTATAGGTCTCAGGTTAGGCCTCACCTGGAGTACTGTGTTCAGTTCTGGATTCCGCATCCCAAAAAAGGATAAAGATAGGCTGGAGACCGTCCAGCACAGTACTACTAAAATGTTTCTGGGGCAACAAGGAAAATCACATGAGGAAAGATTGAAGAGCCCTTATATGTACTCTCTGGAGGCAGAAGGAAGAGGAGGCATATGACTGAGACCTACGTGTTCTGGCAGGATACAGTAAGGTCAACTGCAAGGGAGCATAACCTGACAGAGACCTTCCAAGTTTTTGCAAGAATACCATAAAGTCAAGCACTCTGAACTTTTTCAGGTCACAGATAGTTTAACTATAAGAGACCATTACTTTAAACTGGTGGTAGCAAATTCAAAAAGGATACAGGGAAGTTCTCTTCATGGATAGTGTGGTGGATAACTGGAACGGCTTGCATAGTGCAGTGGTCTGTGTGAGCACTAGTGCCAGGTTTAAAGGTGGCTGTGATAGTTACCAAGGTCTTATTAAAGGGTAAGCATGGGGGAGGGATAAAAGTGTAGTACTTTCAACTCAGGATTCCAGAGCAGACTGGATGGACTATGTTACTTTATTTGTTCATAAATTTATATGTTCTGTGGGTGTGGATATAGTTTACTATACACACTCTGGCATTTCCACCAGAATTGCTGATTCGTTGGAGGGCTTTAAGCTGAGCTCCTCCCACCACCTGGGCGATATAGCCCCTAGCTCTGCACCGTGATGTCAGATCTTTCTTTCTACTGGAAGAACAGGTCACCTTCTTCGTGACTCCCACTTAGGATTAGTGCACCCTAAGTGAACCTTATTCATGAAGTTTTTCAACTTTAGAGACTCCATCCTTTGACTCAGTCAACTCCTCTGTTCAGTTCGATGATGGAGCATCAGAAGTCAGGTTTCTCGAGTTTTACGTTCAGCGCTAGAAGCAGATGTCAGTCACTGACCCACATGATACATGCCTGTTCTGCCTGGGTGGGCAGCATGACCTGGCCCGTTGTGGTCTCTGTATGTCAATGCTACTGAACCTCTGGAAGATAGGAAACATCGTCTCACCCTCGCCTCACCCCGGACAGTCCTTGGAAAGGGATCCTAAGGACCACTTGAGGGCCACAAGAAGGCCTTAGCAGCTATCGGGTCGGCTCAGCAGCTTGCAGCCCTTGTAGAGAAAGCACTGGCAGAAGGCACCTTCTTTGGTGTCTGCGTTGTTCCTGGCTGGGGCCAGCATCGGGGGGGGGGTCATTCATGGGGGAATTCCATGACATGTGTTTAGCGCTACATGTCTTGGGGGAGAGCCCTGTCCATGTAGCAGATGCTGGTGATGTAAGTCATGGGACCGGGAGAAAATGAGGTCCCCCCGCTTCCTTGACTCCACTGAGTGCTCTACCTTGCTCGAGACTGTCTTGATTGAGGGGAAGGTCAAGAGCTCCTCGATAGCATCATCAGGCTGATTGATGTCGGCTCCAGTCGAGCAAGCTGTGGAAAGTTTCCTTGAGCCTGTCCACCAGCTGTCAGAAGAGATAAAAGAGTTGATCTTTCAGAGCCTGGTGCTCCCAGTTCTCACTGAGGGCGACGTGTATCAGTCGGTGTCCCCGACGGGTTCCTTTTGGGAACAGCCTCCGCCAGCGGTCGAGCCCTCAAAGCCTGTCTGTGTTAATAAGGTGAGGCACGTGGTCATCCGTAACCAGCCAAAGGGCTCTCCTTGTTCTGGATCCTTGGGTCAATGGTCAAGGTCAAGAACTCGATCGAGGCATTCATGCTCTCAATCCCACTTGACTGGGGGATATCCTCCTCATCATTGGGAGAGGAGAGGTACCACTGCAAGATGTGCCAGTGCTATGAGGAGTTCCCCTGGCAACAGTGCACCATTGCAAGGTGCGATAGGACTCTACCTGTGGGACCTCCGGTCACCTGGAAACCACCAGTGGTGCCCTCGCTGGTTCATACCATGCAGGTGCTTCCTGCAACTGTTTCTCCACCCCTTCAGGTGGGGCTGCCACCTTCTTAGCCGAAAGTGGGTGCTCCGACAGAGGATGCCCATTCAGCCGCTAACTTGCCAGGTCGATAGTTGTTGCAGATTTCCCCGGTGAGGATACGGGGGTGGTCTATGGCAAGAAACAACTGAGGGCCATATATGAGGAGTCCTCGGATGAGTCTGATCTCGAGTCCATGGGCTCCTGTTGGGACTCTCCACTTTGACCAAGGCTTAATCGAGGAACTGACCACAGAGCATGGCCCAGTGTCTTTCAGAGCACTTCTCCACTTAATCTCGAAGTCCATGTCTGTCCCACTTGAGCCAGTCCAGAAAAGGGCCAGATACAGAGACGACTCCCTGGGGGTGCCTTTCCCATGGCTGAGGCCGTTTTGGGACCGGCTCTGGAGCTTTGGCAGCATCCAGCATCCTACCAGGCACCCTCCTCCCATATGGTCCTCAAGTATTTGGTCCCTACCGGTTCTCTATCTGGGTTTTCAAACCACCCTTCGGCCAAAGGACTTGAGTCTGACTTGGCCTTCTGAACCTCCAGGGACCAGGGAGATGTAGACAAGCCTCCAGACAAGGAGTCCAGAAAGATTGACCTTGCTGCAAAAAAAGGTGTACGATACGGCATCCTTGGGTCTCCGCCAGGCAAGCTATGCCATAATGATGGCCACGCCAGGCAAGCTACGCCATAATGATGGCCAACTTTGATCACGTCCTGATGGGAACTTTTGACACAATCTTCCCTCACCTCCCTGCTGGCCAGGAATCAGCGGTGAAGGTCATCTGAGACCAGGGTCAATCGGTTAAACACCAGCTCACAACAGCCGTGGACACGATCGATTCCTCTGCCTCTGCCATGGCAGCAGCTGTCTCCATGCATCGCAGGACCTGGCTCTGCCTGGCAACCTTCACAGTGGACACCCAACATAAGCTGGCCAAGGTCCCTTTCTTGAGCACTGACCTCTTTGGCCCTGGGCTGGAGGGACATTTCACACACATTGAAAAGTCCAGTGCCACCCTTGACTCGGTGGCATGGTCCCAGAAGGACCTGAAGGAGAAGCCTAACAAACAGGCTTTTCAATATTGGTCCTTTCAGCCACAGCCTCCTTGGCAACAGCCCTAGCAGAAGCAGTACCAGGCCAGGGGTCTAAAGATAATTTCAGGACCCTGGGTCATAAGAAATGTGGGGGCAGGGATGGTGTTGCCCCTCCAGCTGCAGTGGACTGTGCCCCCACAAAAGCTGTCCAGTGTCAGAATGGGCAATGTCACCCCTCTTCCCATCCTGTCCTTGTCTATGCTTCTAGTTGGGGATTGGCTAAGTCACTTCATGCCACTTTGGTCTGCTGTCACAACAGACAAGTGGATGTTTGAAGTAATAGGCAGAGGGCTGCCTTTGGACTTCCGAGTCTCTCCCACCTTACCAACTCCATGCTCCTTGGGAGTCTGAGTTGTTACAGGACACACTGTCTACCCTTAGGGAGGACATTGCTGAGCTCTTTGTAAAAGGAGCCATAGCCCATGTCTCAGATGCCCTGGCCAGTCAGGGTTACATGTCCATGTATATCTGGTTCTGAAACAGATGGGTGGGAGCTGGTGCCCCATTCTGGATCTGCAAGATCTGAACCAGTTCATGAGGAAGCACAGGGTCTTCTTCAGTTGAATCTCAATCATAAGGGTACACCGTAGGAACATCACCATCTGTTAATGGGGAATCTACATGAAAGATTTCCAGCAGTACAACTGGGCACACCCACGCCGTCGACGTCGCCAAACCTATAAAAGCGCAGGCCGGCCTATGCCCTCCTCAGTTCTTTCCTGCTGTCAACTTGCTAGCACAGTCTCCGCAGAAGAGCCGTCGCAGTGTTAGCGCCTTTTTGTAGCCTATGACCTTTTTTCTCCACAGCCCTCACAAATCTCTTTTCAGAGATTTATTCTGTTTTTTCTTTTATATCAAGAGTTAAACCTTCAGCTTCTCTCTTCCATCACTGCCGCTGCGGAAAGAAGATTGCCTCCCAATGACGAACACTCTGTGTGTGTTTGCTGTCTTGGGCCTGATCATGACACCTTGGACTGTGAGCTCTGCCAGCAGTTTAACCAAACCACCCTTAGCCAATGCAGAAAGCCTCTTCATACCTTCGTGGAACAGCAGATAGCCAGCTCCAAGCAGGGGTCTTCTGGGGCGCTGACCAGCCAGTTGCTGTCTCGGTCCAAGAGCTCCAAGACCTCCCAGGCCAAAGACAGATCCTTGGGGAAAAGTCATAAAAAAGACCATGATTGCAACTGCTACCCCTGGCAGCCATCCCATTCCCATTGGCCTCTCCTTCTGGGGGCTCTTCATTGGTGGCAGCTGCCCCGAGGAAGAGACCTGCTGTCCGGGTCCGGGTTCACTCCAGACCCATGCCGACAGCCTTTCTACCCGACTCTCAGGGCGCTTGGCCATCATCCTCTGGGTCGTTGGCGATGGCCTCCTTGAGACCTGACCCTTCCCAGTCGAAGGCTACGGGCTCATTAGGTGTGCAGTTAGGTCCGACTATGTCAGTGCTGTTGACCCCTCCTCCGGTGACCATGGACTTGGAACAAAGTTCCAGTCCACTTCACTAATGTGATTGTCGAGCAGTTTGTGTCCTTTAATAGGCCTTCGTCGCCGATGCCTTCACCGTCGATGCCGATTTATCGGCTCCAGTAGCCAGTCCGAGGACCGTCGACGGCACTTCCAGTGCCAGGCCCTGATGAAGAGGTCGACGTCAAGGAGGAATACCACCCTGACCTCTTACTTCCAGATGAGGTAGAGGAGGTAGGCAAGGAAGAGCAGTATTACACTTCAGATAAGTCCACTGCCTCCTCTTATCAGTGAAGAATCTGTCAAGCATACCCCCAGATTTCCACCTGAGGATGCTTCATTCTTCAGCATTATGAAGCAACTGTCTTCCACTATTGGGTTTCAGACAGAGGGGGAGGATGCCACCAGGAAGGACCTGGTAGATTAACTGGAGAGCCCTGAATCTCCCCCAAAGATTATTCCTCCCATGCTTCCAACCCTTAGGAATGGCACCACGACAGCTTGGCACAGACCATATATGTTGCCAGCTATGCTCTGCAGCACTGATAAGCTGTACAATGCCCCTGAGGGCATTCCTTACTTGGCTGCCCATCCGGCAACTGACTTAGTGGTCATCAAGGCGGCACATGACAGGTCTAAGGTGCCCAAGCACCTTAGTTCCTTGCTCCTGAACAAAGAATCCCACAGGATAAGTCTTTGGGGCAAAAGGACATATGCTTCCTCTACCCTTGGCCTTAGGTTGGCTAATTACCTGTCTCGTGGTGAAATTCCAAAACACCAATACCAGAAAGGGCAAGAAGGGCTGCCCAAGCCCTTCCTGATGGTGCCCCAAAACAGGAATTGCTCCAATGCTTCCAAACCGCAGAGGATGTTGGGAGGCATCTTCTAAGAGCCATCTACAATTTATCTGATACTACTGCCAGGGCAGCGGCCACTGGCATCTGCCTCCGTAGGCATTCATGCCTCAGGGTTTCTGGGTTTGCTGTTGATGCGCAAAACAAGGTGCTGAATGCCCCTTTTAATAGCACTAAACTCTTTGGTCCAGATATCTAGGACATCATTAACAATCTGCAGGCCTCTGGTACGGCCATTAAGTCCGTCCATTCCCTCTACTACACTCAACAATGTGGTAGGGGGCACCCTACATTTTGTAAGCAAGTTAACAGACATGGCTCCAGCTCCCGTCCTCGGGGCAAACGCGGAGCCCAGCCCTCCTTGCCTGCCTCCTCCCATGCTAGAGTGGCAACCAAGCATCCCAAGACTGAGGGTCCAGCCTCCTCCACTAGCCCCACCTCAGCTTGACTCCTTGCCAGACCCTCCTTCTCTAATCCAGGCCCAAGAGGTAGTGATCAGAGGTTCGTTCTCCCTCCATTTGATTCAGTGGAGAACCATAACATCAGGTGCCTGGATCCTGCAGATCACAGAGTGTGGTCATACTGTGGAGCTCATCCAGCAACCTCTAGATACCCCCCACCTCCCTCAAATTACCCCCGGTCCATTTGTCTGTTCTCCGGGAGGAAGTGCAGTCTCTCCTGCGCAAGCAGGCGATCGAATTGGTGCCAAAGAGGCAGAGAAATCAGGGATCTTACTTCGAGAGGGCTCTTGCAGTTGGTATTCACATACAAGACTAAGCCGCCAGGCATCAGGACCCATAGGAACATTTTTAGCTAGCAGTCTCTGGTGGGGACCACCCCGTCATGCTGGCTGACGATGCGTCTGACGTCGGTATAAAGGCAGTCCTCATTTCGCCTCGGCCGGCTTGTGAAAGTTCCCCACGGTAGAACAGTGCTCTGTTTTTCGACTTTTCTTAAAAAATTGCTGTGTATGTCGTCCCCAACACCCTCCAAATCGCATAAGAACAAGTGCAACTCGTGTGGTTCCCAACTTCCACACAAGGATGGCCACTCCTTGTGCCTCTTCTGTCTGGGCCCAGACCACCCTGTGGAGAAGTGCCAGCACTGCCAGAAGTTCAACTCGTTACCTGCAAGAGAAGGCAGCAGTCCCTGGAAGCCCATATCCTCAAAAAGAAAATGGCCTCCGTGGAAAAAGAGTTAAAACAGCTTAGGCAGGCGTCTGCTTCCCCCGAAGGTCAAAAGAAAAAGTGTGCAAAGGAGAAGCACCTGGAGCGGGAATCTGCTTCCATAGCAGCCGCTACTTCGGCTGGAGTCAAGATAAGATCCCCTCTGGGGGATCGCTCCATGTCGGCCATCTTGTTGGTTGCCAAGAAGGCGTCGCCCCTGCCATCCGGCTCGCGCTCGGGCCCTTCGGAAGCCTCCGGGGCAAAGGGGGCCTCTGCTCCCGTTAGGGCCACTCCTCCCTCACAGCCTTCCGGTTAGAGCGGGTCCGGTAAGTCGGACGTTGGTTCCACCGACGCACGCCCGGACAAGGCTCCTAAGCCACTTACCTCTTCAGGTGAATGCCCAGCCAAAATCCCTGCCGACAAGGCCGCCTCTCCTGCGCGGTCTTCCTTGGATAGGGAATCCGATAAGTTGGACGCCATCTCCTCCGACGTCCGTCCGGACACTGGCGATAAGTCGGACGCCGGTTCCACCGACAACCGCCCAGCCCAGAAGCCTGTGCCAGACCCTATCAATCAGTCTGATGCCCCAGGCTCTCTGCAACATCTCACCACATTGCCCACTGAGGTCCCTGCGTCCCCATGACTGACTACTGGGGATTTTAACCCCCCTTCCCCGGTTGTCACCGAGGACATTGTGACACTGCCATCAGGGCTTCCTCCTCCACCAGACCCCCTGATGTCGGATCCTCAGATGCCAGTCCTGTCGCCGGCCGATCTGACGCCATCCGGCATCCTTTTGCCTTACTGAAGTCCTATTCCTCCGTCAGGTCCATCGGATCCACTTGACGGTATACCCATGCCAGGCCCGACGCCCACGGGGCCAAAGTTTCCACCATCTGGCCCGCCAGTAGGGCCTCTGCCAGGTCCCTCTGCTCCATCAGAGCACCTGGCGCCTGGGCACCCAACACCACAATACCTGGTGCTGCAGTACCCGGCCCCTCAGTATCCGGCATCGCAGTACCTGTCGTCGCAATATCCAGCGCTGCAGTACCCGACGCCAGGTTACCCGCCGTCGGGTTACGGATACTCCTTTTACGGTTACCCTCAATATCCATACCCCCCACCTCCTCCACCTCCGCCGCCCACTCCTCAGCCAGCGGCGGATCTGAAGGAGACCTTGGCCTTCTGGTGGGCTGAGGCCAAGGCTCAACTCACCAGGGAGGTCGAGAGTCTTCTCCCGACGCCTGACCCGATACTGGATCCCCTACGTCTGAGACGGGGAAACTCCCTCCCTCCTGCCTGACACCAGAGGAGAGCCCTCTGGTGCCCGAGGCGGGAAGGATTCATGCCTCCGGGAACTCCCCAAAGTGGTCGTCCCTCCCCCTCCTAGGGAGGAGTCTTTTTCCTCTTCATCATCTTCGGACTCTGAGTCCGTCCACTCTGACCCAGAAGACGAGCCCCATACTACGAAATGCCCCAGGCCGAGGGATCCCCCTAAGTCCCTTCCGGAGGACCCTTCTTTTTCTGGAGTTATTGAGGAAAATCCAGGAAGTTCATCAGTGGCAATCAGTGGAGCCAGATCCACAGCGTAAAAAACTTACTGACCATCTGGATCTGCCCGAGACCGCTCCTACGCTGATCCCACCCTGGATAGAGCCTCACGCAGATCTTGTTTCCACCACTTGGAAACAACCCTCTGCATTAGCCCCCCTTCCAAGAAAGGCGGACAGGTTATACCAGGCTCCTAAGGGTGTAGACTTTCTTAGCTTTCACTCCAAGGCGGATTTGGTCGTCATCAGCGCCGCTCGCGGCTGCTCCGCCAATCCTAAACACCTCAGCTCGTCTCCATCTGATAAGGAATCCCGGCTTCTGGACCAGTATGGGAAGAAAATATATTCCTCTTCTACCCTAGGCATCAGGGCCCTGAACTGTGTTGCACATATGGGGGATTTCCAGAAGACCATCCTTAGCCAGATGGAATCTAAATTGGACTCCCTTCCTGAGTCACAGACTAAACAGGAAGTGGGTGACCATGTCCGTTCCACTCGCTTGGCCTGTCGGCACATGCTACATGCCACTTACGGTGCCGTGGACACAGCTGGAAGGAGCTCGGCCTTCGATGTAGGCCTACGGCGTCATGCCTGGCTCTGCGTGTCAAGTTTGGTCCCTGAGGTACAATCCGCTATACAGGATGCTCTCTTCAGGGGTTCGGTGCTGTTCGGGGGTGATGTCAAGGACATCATTACCGAACAGCAGGAGTAGGGTACTGTACTCAAGTCTGTCCAGACTATGTACAGGCACTCTCAAGGGCAGTGGCGTCCTTTTCATTGCCAAAACCGACAAAGACAAAAGCTGCAGGGCAAACGTGACAACCAACGGCGGGCCCCTCCAGCAACCAGGATTCCCCCCATCAAAAAAGTCACGGGAGCCTCGGCTGCTGCGCTGCCCCACACCTCCTGACTCTCTGCCTCTCCCACTGCCTCTGGAGGTTCCAGAAGAACCAGTAGGGGAAGATTCTCCTCCCAGCTCCCGAGTTAGGAGAGGATAACGTCAGACGCTTGGGTGCTCCAGTTGATATCTGCAGGACACTAAATAGAGTTTCTGCAGAAACCACCCCGAAGACACCCCCCCCTCCCCCAGTCGTCTTACTCCCTGCAGCATCTTCCTTTGGTCCTAGAGGAAATCGTCTCCCTTCTCTCGAAGGTGGCAATAGAGCCAGTTCCCACTCATCTTTGGGGAACAGGTTACTATTCCCATTTCTTCCTAGTTCCAAAGAAGATGGGAGATCTGAAGCCCATCCTAGACCTCGGCTCCCTGAACATGTTCGTGGAGTACAGATGCTTCAGAATGCTGTCTTTGCAGAGCCTTCTACCACTACTTTGGCCAGGACAGTGGCTTATGCGCTCTGGACATGCAGGATGCCTACCTGCATATCCCCATATGCCCTTCCCACCTCAAATTCCTTTGGTTTTGTTTTCAGGGCGACCACTGCCAATTCAAGGCCTTCCCATTTGGTCTTTCCTCAGCCCCCGAGTGTTTACCAAATGCTTTTCGATGGTAGCGGCCCACCTGCGTACCCAGGGAGCACAGGTATTCCTGTACCTGGATGATTGGCTCCTGGTGGCCTCGTCCAGGGAGGAACTCCTGCACTCCCTTTCCCTTACCCTGCAGGTTTTTACCAGCCTGGGTATCACCATCAACCAGGTCAAGTCCCACTTGGTCCCATGCCAATGCCTCCAATTTATAGGGGCAATTCTGGACACGACTGCCAGCAAAGCCTTCTTGCCCTGGACAGGGTAGACACCCTTCAGAATCAGGCTCGTCTTGTGTCTGGCTGCAGGAGGGTCGGAGCCAGGTCAGTCCTCCGCCTCCTCAGGCTAATGGCGGCTGCCATTCCGATGGTCCTGTTCGCTCTGCTCCATATGAGGATCTCTCAGTGGACGCTTTGGTCACAATGGGACTAGATCAAGAGGTACTAGTATCAGATCCCATGATCAGAGACTTGCATTGGTGGATGGTTCAGGAGAACCTGTGCCTGGGAGTTCACTTCTGCATCGATCCGCCCTCCCAGACGTTGACAACGGATGCGTTGGGGAAGGTTGGGGTGCCCATCTAAGGTGTCACAGGACTCAGGGCAGCTGGTCCAAGTTTGAACAAAACCCACACATAAATGTGCTTGAACTGAGAGCAGTCCTTTATGCCCTTTAGGCTCTACTCAGAGGCACTGGTGCTGGCCTATAACATGGCCATTACGGCGGCCCTGGATCTTATTGCTCCTATTCATGAGCGCCCCCTATCCCTTCACCCCAGGTCCCCTTGGTTTGATGGGACACTGAGGGAGTTGCGGAGACAGGGGCGAAGGTTAGAGCGTTGTTGGCGCAAGTCGGCCCTTGATGCCGACCACCTTAGATTGATGGAACATTATTCTATCTATCAATCTGCAATCACCCATAAGAAGGCATAATTCCTGTCCAGGGAGATTGCAGTTGCACAGAATCGACTGGCTCAGTTGTTTCGGACTGTAGACAGACTGTGCAACCCAGCTTGTCTACAAGTTCAAAAAGCTTTTTCGCAATTAGAGTGCGAGGAGCTCGCTCGTTTCTTTGCAACTGAGGTGGCTGACATCAGGGCGGACTTGCGTCCGACAATCTTGATGGGTGATGTTGTGGAACAGTGTGAGTTCACAGTACCTCAGTTCTCTTGGAGTTCCTTTTGCTGACCTGAGTTCGTAGATATTATGAGGATCATCCATAGTGTGCGGCCCACAAGCTGTGGTTTGGACCCTGGACCGACCTCCCTAATTTTGGGCTGTTCTGAGATCATCGGTCCAGTTCTGGTACAAATAGTCTGGTGCTCCTTAGAGTCAGGTGAGTTTCCTAACTCCCTGAAAGAGGCGGTGGTGATACCCCTCTTGAAGAAAGCTATTTTGGACCCAGACTGTTTCTCAAACTACAGACCTATCTCTAACCTTCCCTTTATTGGGAAGGTTATTGAGAAGGTAATGTCAGCCCAATTGGAAGACCATTTAACCATCCATAATGTCTACGAATCCTTCCAATCTGATTTTCGTAAAAGAGATGGCACCGAGACTGCGCTGGTTCAGGTGCTTAATGATCTTCTGAGGGCGAGGTGTCAGAAGAGACATTCCATTCTAGTTCTCCTTGATCTCTTGTCAGCTTTTGACACTGTGGATCACCTGGTGGTGTTAGCACACCTGTGGCTAATTTGTGGGATGTCGGGAACTGTTTTAAAATGGTTCACTTCATTCCTCACTGGGAGATCACAAAGAGTTGTGTCGGGGGGTTATTCCTCTGGCCCAACCTCTTTGTTGTGCGGGGTGCCTCAGGGTTCAGTGCTGTCACCCATGTTATTTGCAGTGTATATGCTGCCCCTCAGAGACATTATAAGATGGTATGGGCTGAGGTTTCACTGCTATGCAGATGATACCCAGCTATACTTGTCTTTTGCACCCGACCAGGATGGAGCTCTCTCGGTGTTTAATAACTATCTGGAAGAAATCCAAGGTTGGATGGATTCTAGTTGGTTAAAGTTGAACTCAGAGAAGACAGAGGTTTTGGTGGTGGACTCAGGTGGTCAGATAGAGAGGTCGCATGATGGCACGCCCTCTGGAATTTTTCTTGGCGGCGTGTCACTTCCGACCTCTGAATGGGTGCGCAACCTTGGGATTGTCCTAGACGACAGGCTGACCCTTCAATCTCAAGTGTCGGCCGTTGTGAGGACTTCCTTTTACCATCTCAGGAATATTGCCAGGGTGCGCCACCTTGTTCCGTCTGACTCTTTGCCAACGTTGGTCCACGCCTTTGTGTCCTCGCGCTTGGACTACTGCAATGCCCTTTACCTTGGGCTTTCTGGGATTGAAATCCGTCACCTACAGCTGGTGCAGAACGCTGCAGCCCGGGTTTTGACTGGGACAAGGAGATCCAGTCATATTACCCTGGTACTGCGTGAACTACACTGGCTTCCTGTACGGTGGCGGATCACCTTTAAAGTCATTTTATTGACTTTCAAAGCCCTTCACGATCAGGGTCCGACCTATCTGAAAGAACTTCTGGTGCTTTACTGCCCCGGCCGATTGCTCAGTTCAGCCGACAAAGAGATGATAGAGATTCAAGAGTGAGTTTAAAATCTTCCGGCAGTAGAGCATTTTCTTATGCTGCACCCACTCTTTGGAATTCTCTACCACGCCAGTTAAGGAGTGCACCTCCGTGGAGGTATTCAAGAAAAACTTAAAAACCTACCTGTGGCACATGGCCTTCTTGGAGGATTAATGTAATTTGAATGTAAATATTGTGTTTTGATTTTATGGGATATTTTGTTGTTTGATTTTAATATGTGATGTTATTACGAAATCATTTTATTTATATGTTTCATTAATTGGTACTGTATGTTGTGGTTTTGATATGTCCAGCGCCTTGATACATTGCAAGGCGCTTTAAAAATAAAATTATTCTTATTATTACTCTTCTTCATCCTTCCTGATCATCTCCTTATATAATCGGACAAAGTGTGCATAGTCTGGTACCTCAACAAGTAGGGAGAAACACATTCCTACCCTCTGTGCCGGGAAGCGATGACAGTCTGGCATTGGGCAGCCCAACATCACCTCACTTGACCGCGGTTCACGTTCCAGGAGTGGAAAACACACTGGCAGACGAACTCAGTCAGTCCTCAGCCAGGTCCCACGAATGGGAGTTAGATCAACAAGTCATAAATGACATCTTTTAGCGATGGGGAACACCTCAGATAGACCTCTTTACCTCTCCCCAAAACACAAAACTTCCTGCCTTCTGCTCGCGCGCTCCAGGGCGAGACATTTTTAGGCAGCACGCTCTGTCTCTCGGCTAGAGGGACAGATTCGTTTACGCCTTCCCTCCCATTCCTGTAATTCCGAGGGTCCTGAACAAACACAGATTGGAGGGAGCTCGAATGATTCTTATTGCTGCCTTCTGGTCCAGGTAAGTTTGGTTCTCTCTTCTGCAACAGTTTTCAGAGGAACCTCCACTTCCTCTTCCTCTGTCGCAACAATTGTTGACCCAGGATCAGGGGACCCTTGTTCATCCAGGTCTCAGATCCCTTCATCTCTATGCATGGCTCCTGCAAACGTAGCTAAAGCCCGCTTTGGAGTCTCTCCTCTCGTAGTGGACATTTTGGTAGAGGTCAGGAAGCCTTTCACCAGGTCCACCTATGCCATGAAGTGGAAACAATTTTCTATTTGGGCAAACTCGCAAGACTTCAAGCCTTTCTCGTGCCCAGTCAGTAAAGTCCTGGACTACAGTGGCGTGAAAAAGTATTTGCCCCCTTCCTGATTTTCTCTATTATTGCATATTTGTCATACTGGATGTTTTCAGGTCTTTAGAGAAAATGTAATATTAGATAAAGGGAACCTGAGTGAACAAATAACACTTGTTTTTTTTTTTTAATTTCACTTATTTAATGAAAAAAAGTTAACCAACACCAACTGGCACTGTGTGAAAAGTAATTGCCCCTTACTTAATAACTGGTTATGCCATATTTAGCTACAATGACTGCAACCAAACACTTCCTATAATTCAATATCAGTCTTTCACATAGCTGTGGAGGAATTTTAACCACTCTTCCTCTAGAACTGCTTTAATTCAGTAACATTTGGTAGGTTTTCGAGCATGAACTGCTCATTTCAGGTCCTGCCACAGCATCTCTATTGGGTTTAAGTCTGGACTTTGACTAGGCCACTCCAAAACTTTAATTTTACTTCTTTTTAGCCATTCTGATGTGGACTTGCTTTTGTGTTTTGGATCATTGTCTTGCTGCATGACCCAACTACGCTTCAGCTTCAGCTGACAGAAGGATGACTGGACATTCTCCTTAAGAATTTTCTGGTACAGAGCAGAATTCATGGTTTCTTTAATTATGGCAAGTCATCCAGGTCCTTAGGCAGCAAGCATCCCACACCATCACACTACCACCACCATGTTTGACTGTTGGTATGGTGTTCTTACTGTGGAATGCTGTGTTTGCTTCATGAGACATTATGGGATCCATGTTGTCCAAAAGTTCCACTTTGGACTCATCTGTCCATAGAACATTTTCCCAAAAGGCTTGTGGATCATCCAGGTGCTTCTTGGCAAATGAGAGACTGAGCATTTATGTTCTTCTTGGTTAGCAGTGGTTTCCGCCTTGCTACCTCTCATGAAGCCCATTTTTGCCCAGTCTCTTTCTGATTGTGGAGTCATGAACACTGACCTTAGCTGAGGCAAGAGAAGCCTGCAGTTCTTTGGATGTTGTTTTAGGATCCTTTGAGACTTCTTGGATGATTTTACACTGCGCCCTTGGAGTAATTTTGGCAGGCCGCCCACTCCTGGGAAGGTTCACTACTGTTCCAAGTGTTCTCCATTTGGAGATTATGGCTCTCACTGTGGTTCGATGGAGTCTCAGAGCCTTAGAAATAGCTTTGTAACCCTTTCCAGACTGATAGAGGGCAACAAATTTTTTTCTGATCTTTTCAGGAACTTCCTTTGATCATGGCATAATGTGCTTGTTGAATCTTTGTGCTGGCAATGTGACTCTGATGGTAAGGGCCAAAATAAGTGAGGTTTATATTGAGCAGGGCTGGCTGTAATCAAGCCTGGCTGTGTTCAATCAGCTGACTCTAATTATCCCTTTAATTGGGTTGATTTAACTAGGGGCAATTACTTTTCACACAGTGCCAGTTGGTGTTGGTTAACTTTTCATTAAATAAATGAAATAAGTAAAAAAAAAAAAGTGTTATTTGTTCACTCAGGTTCCCTTTATCTAATATTATATTTTGTCTAAAGACCTGAAAACATCCAGTGTGACAAATATGCAATAATAGAGAAAATCAGGAAGGGGGCAAATACTTTTTCACGCCACTGTACATGCATCACCTCTTCAATCTGGGTCTCAGTCATTCCTCATTGAAAGTACACATAGAAGCTATCTCAGCCTACCATATTCCCTTCGGAGACCGGACTTTTGCTCAGTTAGAAGTCTCTAAGACTTTTCTCAGAGGGGTTCTCCATTTGAGACCCCCCATCCGCATTCCTGCCCCCCAATGGGACCTGAATTTCATCCTGGAGAAGCTCACACTGCCTCTCTTCGAGCCAGCAACATCAGCTGATTTGAAGTTCCTTTCTTGGAAGACACTCTTCCTAGTGCCCATCACTTCTGCTCGGCGCACTTCCAAACTTCAGGCCTTGATGTGTAAACCCCGTACTTGATCTTCCACAAGGAACGTGTGGCTGTACGCACCAACCCAAAGTTTCTCTCTAAGGCGATGGCTGAATCAATCTATTGAGCTACCTGCTTTCTTTACGCAACACTCCAGTCAAGGGGAGTACCTCTTGCATACTTTGGATGTTCATAGAATCCGGAGATACTACACCAATCGGACTAAGCATCTTAGGAAGACTGATCAGCTTTTTGTCTCTTGCTCACAAAAGAGAAGGCAATGCTGTTTCTAAGCAATGCCTATCAAAATGGTTGGCTCATTGAATCACTTTCTGTTATGACAAGTACAACAAGACTCTAACGGGTTAAGCCAGAGGTCACTCCACCAGAGGTGTAGCTGCCTCTGCAGCTTGTTTCAAGAATGTGTCAGCGGCAGACATCTGTGCAGCCGCAACTTGGACTTCTGTCCATTCCTTTATGAAACACTATAGTTCGGACATTGCCTCTTGCTGTAGAGCAGGCTTCAGGTTGGCTGTCCTACAAGGTCTCCTTTTATGAGACCCGTTCAGCCTGAGGTTCCATGCTATGGATGACAGTCCTCCTCCCGAGTGCTTTTTCCGTGTTCCAGACTGCTTGGGACTCAGTCCTGTATGTGAATACCTACTGCAAGAGCCCTCTCGAAGTAAGACAGTACAGTTACGTTAGAACTTACCATAACAGTAGATCTTCGAGAGAGGCTCTTGCAGTAGGTATTGCCTAACCTCGCCCTCTGGCCCCCTAAGTTTTCGTACTTTATTTCCATGGGGGGAACTATCCTCTTCTCTCTCGTCTTGCCTCTTTTGGCCTTTGGCTAGAAAAAGAACTGAAGACGAGCGTGGGGACCGCTCCTTTATACCGACATCGTATGACGTCGGTCACCTGACGTGGGGGTGGTCCCCCGCCAGAGACTGCTAGCTAGAAATTTTACTGTGGGGTCCTGACGCCTGGCAGCATTGTCCTATATGTGAATACCTACTGCAAGAGTCTCTCTTGAAGATCTACTTTTACGGTAAGTTCTTACATAACTGTACATTTCTATTCAAAATTCTTCCTGGTTCCCAAAAAGGCTGGAGATCTGAGGCCAGACTTGGATCTGAAAGACCTCAGTCTTAATGTCCAGTACAAAAAGTTCCAAATGGTAACCTTACTAGGCCTGTTCCCCCTCCTCAAGTCCGGGGACTGACTCTGCTCACTGGACATGCAGGATGCCTACCTGCATATCGCGGTCTTACCACCTCACAGGAGGCTTCTCCGCTTCGTCTTTCAGGAAGAACATTACCAGTTCAAGGTACAGTATAACTTCATTTATCCGAATGAGCTGGGGGACAACGAAATTGTTTGGATAAATACGGTTTGGGATAACTGAGAGCATTTTACAATGAAGTCTATTAAGCTGGGAGACACATCACAGTTTTGGATAACTGAGAGTTTTAGTTAACTGAGGTTTGAATAACTGGGGTTTTACTGTATTGCCCTTTGGCATATCTTCTGCGCCATGTGTCATTACCAAGTGCTTAGCAGCCCTCAGTAGAGAGGGACTGTATGTCTTTCCATACCTGGATGACTGGCTTCTCGAGGCCTCGTCCAGGGAGCAGCTGTTGTCCACTCTGGAGCATACTCTTCAGCTTTTTCAGTCTCTGGGCATAACAGTCAACCTGCCCAAATCTGTGCTTGTTCCGTCCCAAAGACTACAGTACATTGGGGTGGTCCTGGACTCTGGGCAGGGGGCCTTCCTACCCCAGAGCAGGGCAGAATGTCTCATATCCCAAGCGCAGGAGGTCACCCAGAGTTGGTACATTCTTGTCAGGTTGTATCTGTGGCTCCTAGGACTCATGACCATAGTCATTTGTACAGTTCTGCTAGCCAGACTCCACTTGTGCACCCTGCAGTGCACCCTCAGGGTGCAGTCGGACCAGCAGATGGATGAGTTGGACCAACTAGTCCTTGTCTCCTCCCCAGTAAGGAAGGTACTTCAGTGGTGGATGGTCCCCTCGAACCTTCTTCAAGGGGTCCCTTTCCAGCTTTCCTCCACGAGTCAGAGCCTAACCACGGATGCGTCTGGGCTGGGGAGCACACCTGGGTCCCTTCCAAACTCTGGGATCCTGGTCCCAGTGAGAAGCCACCCTGCATATCAGTGTCCTGGAAATGAGAGTGGTGCTCTATGCCCTGCAGGCCTTCCAGGATCATCTGGTCCCAGGCCAGCTCTTGGTGCAGTCTGACAATCTGAGTGTTGTCTACTGTATCAACAAGCAGGGCAGGACTCACTCATACCTCCTTTGCAGGGAGCCATGAGAGTGTGGCATTGGTTCTCCCTCCATTTGAATTCTCCTCCATCTTGGGTCCGGGGGAGAATTCCTGCAGGAGGAGGCGGACTTCATCATTGGCCAGGTGTTGGAGTCCCCCACATGTTTAATCTTGGGGGACTTCAGTGCCTGAATCAATGAAGAATCCTCGCATTGCGGTTACGACCTCCTTCAGTTGATGTCTTCACTGGGCTTGGCACAAGTTGTTGCTTCTGCAGCCCATCAGAACGGCCACACACTTGATCTGGTGTTCCAGCTGGGTCTTGGGATTGACAACCTCGAGATTAAGCGGGTCTCTTGGTCTGATCACTGCACCTTGAGGTTCATGTTCAGGCCCCCCAAGTCACTGCCCTCTGGAGATGGCCAGCTGCTGCCCTTTAAGGGGCTTGCAGCCAGAGGAATTACTGGCATTGGCTGACCTATCTAGAGTTGAAGCGGCATGTGGAATTGGCACGGGAGAGGCAGCGGCCACCTATAACAGGCTGGTTTCGGAAGCTCTGGATGTAATAATTCCAGTCCATGTACGACCCAGATCCTCTCACTTGAGATCCCTTTGGTTTGATAGGGATCTCAAGGTGATGAAGATCAGGGATCAGAAGTTGGAGAGTTGCTGGTGGAAGACCCAGCTGGAGGCCGACAGGCTGGCTCTGCATGCCCACTATGGTGAGTACCAGGGGGCAATCTACCATAAGAAGGCAGAATTTCTGTCCAAGGAAGTTGCTGCAGGGAAAAACAGACCTACTCAGTTTTTTTCGGACTGTGGACAGGCTTCTCCATCCTGCCTGTCTACAGCTGAAGAAAACGTTTTCATCCACCTTGTGTTAAGAGTTTGCTCTGTTTTTCTCTGACAGAGTGTCATCTATCTGGTCAGGGGTCCCATCAGGGAGGCAACAGCCTCACAGTGGTGGGGCCTGGAGGTTCAGAGGCACTCCATCTGTCTGGGAGGAATTTCGGCCAGTGGAGGCGTCTGAAGTGACTAAGGTGATCTTAGAGTTGAAGCACACTTATTGTGAACTGGACGTAGCCCCAACACGTTTCTTAATGGGGTGTTCCGAGGCTTTTGGCCCGGTGTTTGCCAGGATTGCCTGTTGCTTGATGGTGGAGGGGGTGTTCCCGTGGCTTTGAAAGAAGCACTGGTGAGACTCCTTGAGAAATCTTCCCTCTACCCAGACGACCTGGCGAATTACCATCTGCTCTCCAACCTGCCGTTTTTGAGCAAGGTTGTTGAGAAGTTAGTGGCCCAACAGCTCAAGGATCGCCTGGTGTCCTCGAACATCTGTGAGCCATTCCAGTCGGGTTTTCAGGCCAGACATAGCACAGAAACGACTCTAGTTAGAGTGCATAATGATCTGCTTTGCACTAGAGATGGAGGAGAGAGGTCAGTTTTTTGTGCTCCTCGATCTCTCCTCAGCATTTGATACTGTGGACCACGTCGTGCTTCTTGATCAGCTCAGTGAGTTTTGTGGACTCGCCGGAACTGTCATCAGGTGGTTTGAGTCCTCTCTCTCGGATAGGGTGCAGCAGGCAGTGATGGCGAATTTCTCCTCCTCCTCCTCCCCAATGCCTCTTTCTTGTGGAGTACCACAGGGTTCGATCTTGTCGCTGATGTTGTTCGCAGTGTATATGCTACCCCTGGGTGAGGTTATTTGACAATACAGCACAGAGTTTGACTGCTATGCAGATGACACCCAGCTGTATTTGTCTTTTGCAACCGAAACACCCGGACCTGTCGACGTGCTTAACAACTGTCTGGCTAATATTAATGACTGGATGGCTTCCAGCTGGCTGAGACTTAACCCAGATACGACAGAGGTATTGGTGATTGAGCCAGGTCACGGGCATGATGAGTTGCCACCGGGTGGCAGACACAGGCATGGTCCTGGGGTCCATTCCATCGGTGGCTTCCCTGAGGGTGCAAAATCTAAGTGTGATCCTTTTACAGCAAACTGACTTTTGAAGATCAGGTGTCGTCTGTTGTTAAAAGTGGTTTCTACCACTTGCGGAACATTGCCCGGATTAAGCCCCTCGTTCCACCCGAGGATCTGCAGACACTGGTACATGCCTTTGTTATCTCCAGGGTCGACTACTGCAACTCTCTATACTTTGCGGTCACAGGTGGGACCCTCCACAGACTGCAGCTAGTGCAGAACACGGTGGCCCAGTTGCTGATGGGCCTTTCGAGGTCCAGTCATGTAACTCCGGTCCTGCGTGCTCTGCACTGGCTGCCTGTCAGTTGGAGGGTTCTTTTCAAGGTGGGCTTGCTCACCTATAAGGCCCTATACGGACTGGGTCCTGGCTACCTGTCAGAACTCCTGACATCGGTGACCTCTGCTCGCTCCCTCCGGTCCTCTTCGAGGCGCCTCCTGGACGTTCCCAAGGTTCGGCTCTGGAAATCGGACGATCGCGCATTCAGTGTCATGGGGCCGACCCTGTGGAACTCGTTTCCACCTGCGGTCTGGGAGGCTCCCTTAGTTGAGGTGTTCAAGCTGAGGCTGAAGGCTCACCTCTTCTGCCAGGCTTTTAAAGCCTGCTGATTTGGGTCCGGGCCATCAGTTTGTTTCCCCAGCAATCAGAAGCATACTGTAAAAAGAAAAAAGGTTCTGCTAACTGACTGAACTTTTTTGTTTCAATTTTACTGTATTTTTAATCTTTGTATTTGTGGTTGTTAGGCACCCTGAGCCTCTGGGAATGGGCGCCTTATAAATAGAATTGCCATGCCTTGTCTGTCTGCCGTACATGTGCCAGGTGTTCTAAACACCCTGGCGGAAAGCCTCAGCAGAACTCAGTTCAGCATGCGTGAATGGGAGCTTCTCTCCTCTGTAGCAGAAGATCTGTTCGACAGATGGGGTCGCCTAGAGTTGGACCTTTTTGCATCCCCACACAACGCAATACTGCCCAATTTCTGCTCACTAGATCCAGTGCCTGGAGTTTTCTGGCGAGACGCGTTGTCCCTGTCTTGGAGCGTGAGATTTCTGTATGCATTCCCCCCGTTCCCACTAATACTGAGGGTGATGATCAAATTGCAGATGGAAGGGGCCAGCATGATTCTAGTAGCTTCATTCTGGCCTCGCCAAATATGGTTTCCTCTGCTTCAGCAGCTGGCAGAGGAACCTCTGGTCCCTCTGCCCCTTTGCAGGAATCTGCTGACCCAGGATCGGGGGACCCTGATCCATCCCAGTCTGACGTCCCTTCATCTGCATGTGTGACTCCTGAGGACGTAGCCATCTTCAGGTTTGACATCTCCAGCAGGGTGGCAGATGTCCTAGTGGCTGCTCGCAAGCCCTCCACTCATGCCACTTTATGCCATGAAGTGGAAACGGTTTGCCATCTGTGCTGCCAGACATTCCCTTGAACCCTTTACCTGCCCGGTGAAGCATGTCCTGGACTACCTGATCTCTCTGTGTGACTCAGGCCTCCAGTATTCCTCCCTCAAGGTCCCCCTTTCGGCTATTTCTGCCTTCCATGAGCCTGTGGGTGACTGCAGTATTGCTCAGCTGGATGTCTTTCGTACCTTCCTCCAGGGTATCCTACATCTGAAATCCCCAATCTGTTCTCCTGTTCCAGCTTGGTACTTGAATTTTATTTGGGAAAAATTGACCCTGTCTTCTTTTGAGCCAGTCGCTTTGCGATTTGTGCTTTCTCTCTTGGAAAATGCTCTTTTTTTGTTGCAATTACTTCTGCTCAAAGAATTTCAGAGCTTCAGGCCCTCTGGTGCAAGGAGCCGTATTTGATTTTTCACAAAGACAGCGTGTCTTTGCGCACAAATCCTAAGTTTCTTTCTAAGGTGGTTTCTGAGTTTACAGTCAGTCAATCCACCTTCCTGTTTATTTTCCAGAGCGTGCCAATCCAGGGGAAGCCCTGTTCCATACTTTAGATGTCCACAGAACTTCGAATTACTACCTGCTCAGGACTAATGAGTCCAAAAAGTCTAAAGAGTTGTTTGTTTCTTTCGCCCCAGGCAGAGAGGGTGCTTCAGTTTCTAAGCAGTGTTTATCCAGATGGTTGGCAAATTGCATTGTGTTCTACTATAATAAGTATGGCAAAGAATTGTCTGGTGCTGTCAAAGATCACTGCACCAGAGGCATGGCTTGTTTCAAAGTGGTCTCGGCCGCTGACGTTTGCGCTGCTGCCACCTGGAGTACAGTCCACATCTTCACCAAGCATTAGATTTTTTTTTCTTTTCAATTCAATTTCTTTATTGGTTTTAAGTTATAAACATAGTAATATTCATAACAAGTATGATACATAGATGTAACCATCCGCTTAGCATATATTATGGAAAGCCAATGAAAAAGAGAAAGGAAACCTTCCCCATCCCATTCTCCCTCCCGCCCGAGTGTGCCAATACATATAGTACAATACTTGAAAGAACTATTTGGTGCATAGAAATATTTTGAGACGGACCTGGAAAAATTAAATGTTAATAACCTCAGTGCAGATATAAGATGTACAGTTTGCCCCATTTTTTATCAAATGATGCCAGGTTATTACAGGAGCCAGCAATCAAGTGCCCTATCCTGAAGTAGGCTGAGAGGTCTTTTAGCCATTCATTATAGGAGATAGGTAATTGATCCAACCAGTGTTTGAGCACTAGTTTCTTTACCACAATGGAAATTAATGCCATGTGATATTTCCGTTCTTTAATCTGGATAGTGGTGTAAATCCCTAGGATACAGATCTCCACAG
This sequence comes from Neoceratodus forsteri, assembly GCA_016271365.2. NCBI lineage: Eukaryota > Metazoa > Chordata > Ceratodontiformes > Ceratodontidae > Neoceratodus > Neoceratodus forsteri. The sequence continues at coordinate 790,674,246 of CM057454.1, forward strand.
TGAAGAGGTCCCCTAGACCAAGTATTGGGTCCAATTTGGATTGAATCGACAGCCACAAGGGGGCAATTTTAGCACAGTCCCAGAATATATGTACTAAATTTCCTTCACCTTTACCATATCTGGAGCAATTAGAGTTGGGCAGGTGGCCGATTTTGGCTAATTTTACTGGTGTGTAATATAGGTTATGTAGTATATGGTATTGGGTAAGTCGCAGTTTGTCTTGGGAGATGTATGTATATAAATCTTGCCAGACTTTTGACCATTCAATGACTGTTTCTGGAAGAAGAGAGGACCAGATTTTGGAACCGGGTACAGGATCAGTGTGTCCAATGGAGAGGATATAGTTGTGTAAGAGGGACAAGCAGTGTGGCTTGGAAGATAGATCATGGAAGCCTTCCAATATAGGTTGAAGCTTAGATTCTAGGGAAGCAGTACCAAATACTTGTGCTATTAGGTGTCTCAACTGAAAGATCTTAAAATTATGAGACGCATTTAGGCCAAATTTATGTCTGATTTCGGAAAAGGAGAGAAAGAGACGAGGAGGAGTAGAGATCTGTTACTTTAGCATTTTGTAGAGGAGGTAACCGAGTATGTGTAAGGAGAGTGCCACCTACCTTAATACTGGGGTTGAAGATGAGAGGTTGTGCAAAGTCTTTTTTCTAGGGACATGGATATGTTGTTCATCCACACTCATTGGCAGTATCCTTGCCGCTTTAAATCTTGCCGGAAGGTCTTCAAGCTTGCTCCTCCCACCCACCCGGGTGGTATAACTCTCGGCTCCGCCCCATGACGCCAGATCTTCCACCGCTTGGAAGCTCAGGTTCCTCCTTAACGCCTGCGCTTGCGACTGGTTCCTATTTCTCCGCTTATGGATTTTAAAATAAAAATTTGCAAAAGACTTCAGTCTTCGATCCTCAGCGTCGCGATGGACAAATCGACTCCGGATTTGGAGATGCCCATGCGGGAGAAGATGTCTCGGACGGATCCACACTCACGTGTGTCTACCTTAGGCCCTGAGCACGACCGCAGGCTTGCGACCTGTGCTCATCTTTCTCGGCCTCGTCCTCGAAGACCGTGCTGCCCGATTGCAACTGGGCCGTCCGAAGCGTTTCCCTCGGTGAAGTCCAAGGAGGCCCGGTTGGCGGTGTCCTGCGGCGGCGCTCGGCGGATCAGCTCGGCGGATGGTCGCCCTCGAAGAGGCAGGCGCGGGCGTATCTTCCTCGGCGCGGCATTTATCCGCTCTCTGGGTTCTTCCTACACGGCTTCTTTAGGAGCTTTGTCTGTCCCTCTCCACTAAAGAGAGGGCCTGCGTCTGCTGGACCTTATTCTCGGTCAAAAGAGGGACAGAGGTAAGTCCCTCGTCGGCGCTCTTGGGAGCGGGAAGGTCCCTCTCCCGGGCCGTCGTCCGTCGGCTTGATCGACCGCTCGGCTTGCCACTGGCCTCACGGTGTCCCCGTCAGGTCAGTTGACGAGACTCCCACTGATGAAGTCGAGATTTTCTCGACCCATTGACAGGCTGTCGCCTTTAGCAGCGAATTCCCTCTCCCGTTCCCCGGGAGGAGTTGAGGATCCCGTGGGCTCGCCTGTGCCTCCGGTTCCGGAGCCCTCGGATGGACCTTCCGAGCCGAAGGGAGTGCCGGTTCGGCCGACACCTCCCCGCACCGACCCCGGAAATTCCGGGACTCTCGGTCTCGGTCTCGGACCTCTTCGCGGTCCAGCCGTTCCCACCGTCATAGGCGGTCTCGGTCTCGGCACCGCAGTAAGCGGCGTCGCCGCTCGTCCTCGTCCTCCTCCTCGGATGAGGAGGCTTGGCGTAAGTGCGTCGGCAGTGCGAGACCTTATGTTGCAACAGCTCCTCCTGGCGGGAATAAGCCGACTCCGGCGCCTTCCCGGCCATTAAGTAGCTGTCACGGGCGGCCGACACAACCCCTCGACTTGTCCGAGGCCTATACCCAGGCGGTTGTTCGGCCAAAACCAGCTGCTCCACCGATTCGGTGGAACCTCCGCCTCCACAGCCACCAATTGGGGCTCCGACCAGGATTCTCGGTCGGCTGAGGGTTTTACCCATCGGCTGTCAGTTACCCTCACTCCCGACCGACCTCGGCAGGTGAAGGTGGCTCAGGCCAGAGGCAGCTCTTGAGGACTCTTCAGAGTCCGAAGATGATTCCTCCTTCTTCTCCAGCGACTGGACTTGGAGTCTTCAGGAGGTCAGTCAATGGGCGATACGCCGTCGTCCTTCCTAGGACTGCTTGGCTCATCTGGAGTCTACGGGATGGGCTCGAACCCGTTCCAAGCGGGCCAGGTATCCCCTCACGGAGATTCTGGACGAGTGTTCTCCGGCGGAGGCCTTTCCGGTGGCGAGGCCATAGTGGGTCCGGCACTGGAACTTTGGCAGCGCCCTGCTTCCTGCCCTGCGCCTTGGCCAGGATGGCCAGGAAGTATCTCGGTCCCTACGGTTCCTTGTCCGGTTTTGAACACCCTCTGCTGAGGGTTGGTTACCGACAGCGTTTTCGGCCGCGGCTAGCGCCAGGGATGTGGACAAACCTCCTGACAAGGGTCAAGAAATTGGACTATGTCGGGCGAAAGTCTCGCTGCGTCCTCTCTCGGCTCCGTCAGGCCAGTTCGGCCGTCCTCATGGCACATTTTTCTCATGCCCTGTTGGGCTCCTGGATGAGGTCATCCCTCATCTTCCCGCCGATCTGCAGACTACGGTTAAGCAGGTGCGGGACCAGGGCAGGGCAGTGGCCAAACAGCAGCTCAGACTGCTTTGGATATAGGGACTCATGTGCCAGATCGGTGGCGGCCGCGGTGGCTGATCGTCGGCGGGCTTGGCTGAGGATATCCACCTTTACCCGGATACAGCACAAGTTGGCGGATGTTCCCTTTTGAGGACTGACCTCTTGACCCTGGGGTGGAAGGTCACCTGCAGAGGATCGAGAAGTCCAATGCCACCTTGGACTCGGTCTCTTCCGCTCAGAAGGACAAGGCCGCAAACCACAGCCTAAGCCCTTTCGTCCTTCTGTGCCTTTGGCCTTGACCCAGCAATGTCAGGGCCAGCAGGCTCGGCCTTGGCATCCCAAACCCAAGCATCGGCTTCCTCTAACAGGAGGCAGGAGGAAAGGGCCCAGGAGGTCCCTCGGCGGTCCCTCCTCCAAGCCTGCCCAGTAGCGGGCTGAGGGGTGTCGCCCCATCCCGTCACCTTACCCCTAGGTCCCCGTGGGGGCGGCTCCAGCACTTCCGTTCCACCTGGTCGCTGTTACCACGGACAGGTGGGTCTTGGAGGTGGTGGGAAGAGGCCTGCCTCTGGAATTCGAGCAGGCACCACCCTTCAGGCCGTGTGCGCCCTCGAGAGCTGGGATCCCCAGCCTCACTGGCGGCTCGTCGAGCCGACGCCGCTCTCCTCCTCCAGAAGGAGGTGGTAGAGAGGTGGTGGACCCTCCTTCAGACCCAGGGTTTGTGTCCAGGTACTTCCTGGTTCAAGCGGACGGGGCTGGCGCCCATTCTCGACCTACCACGACCTAAACAAGTTCTAAGGTCTCGAACCTTCAGGATGGTCACTCTGGCTCAGATAATACCATCCTTGGAGCAGCGTGTGGTTCTGCTCTCTGGACTTGCAGGCAGCGTTTTTCCGTCCCTATCCGTCCTCTCACCAGAATTCCCGCTTCGGCGGAAGGATCTCTCTTGATTCAAGCCATGCCCTTGACTTGTCTCCAGCTCCCAGGGTCTTCACCAAATGCATGGCAGTGGTGACAGCATTCCTCGGCGCCGAGGGTCGGGTGTACCCTTACCTGGACGACTGGCTGATAGCAGCTCCTCCAGGAAGGAGGCGGAGTGGTCCAGAGATCTGGCCCTCCAGGTCTGCTCTCAACTGGGCCTCCTTATCAACGAGGCCAAGTCGAACTCGAGCAAGCAGGTGATTCTATTCATCGGGCAGCTCGACTCTCTTGAGCCAGAGCGCGGCTCCCGGCGGACAGGGCGAGGTTCTTTCCTCCTTTGCCCGATCATTTCTGGTTGGGCAATTGCGCCTGCGGGACTTCCTCGCCTCCTGGGTCTCATGGCGGCCTGTACCAGCGTGGTCCGTTGGGCCGCTGGAACATACGTCCCCTTCAGTGGGGACTGGCCAGCCAGTGGTCTGGCGCTGCGATCCCTTGGACCAGCGCTTCGGTGACACAGGGATGTGGGCAGCTCTCCAGTGGTGGACCGTTCCAGATCATTTGCAGGAGGGCATCCCGTTAGTCCGCCTGAGCCGGCGGTCTCTCTGCCGACCGATGCCTCTCTGATGGGTTGGGGTGCCCATCTGGGGGAACACCGGGCTCATGGCCTCTGGTCCCTCGAGGTCGATGCCACATCAACCTGCTGGAGCTCCGGCGGTCCGCCTAGCTCTCACCGCCTTTGCTCCGTTCCTCCGGGTCAAGTGGTCCGAGTCAGGCGGACAATACCACGACCATGTACTATCTAACCGCCCGGGGCGGACGCGCTCCATGCTTCTATGCAAGGAAGCTCTCCGCATTTGGTCACTCGTGCGCGAGCCTGGAGGCGGATCTCCTAGCCATTCACGTGGCAGGAGCCTCCAACACCCTGGCCGATGCCCTGAGCGGATAGGGCTGCATCCACGAGTGGTCTCTCCTGCCGGAGGTAGTACAGCATCTGTTCTCCTTTGGGGCACACCTCAGGTGGACCTGTTTGCCTCCATGGAGGCAGCAGGCTGAGTCTGTTCCATGCCCGCCCCCTCAGCAGGGCTCGCTGCAGGGGATGCCTTCTCGAGGCAGTGGACCCCGGGCCTCTTTCGCCTTTCCCCATTTCCCTTGATCCACAAGGTGCTTCTCAAGGCGAGGAGGACAAGGCAGGTGATTCTGATAGCCCCAGACTGGCCTCGCCAGTTCTGGTACCAGATCTCCTCAGTCTCAGCTCCAGGACTCCGGCAGCTTCCAGCTCGCCCGGACCTGCTCTCAGTCAATCAGGGAAGGTGTTCCATCCGGACCTTCAATCCCTGCACCTGGCGGCCTGGTTCCTGGCGGCTAGAGTTCCAGGCTTTGGGTCTTTCCGACGAGGTCCTCAATGTAGTTGAGGCGTCCCGTGGAGTCGACCAGAAAATGCTATGCCTTCAAATGGAAAGGTTTTCCATTTGGTGTCGAAACAAGGGCTTGGACCCTTCCTCTGTTCCTTGGCAAGCATCTTGGACTATTATGGTCCCTTTCTAGTCAGGGGCTTGGGTCGAGCGACCCTAAGGGTGCACCTGGCAGCCATCTCTGCCGCGGAGCGGGCGGGAAGCAGTCGGTGGCACAGGAGAAGGTGGTCTGGCGCTTTTCAAAGGCCTTGATCACATTCCCCTCCAGTCATGGGAACCCCCACCTCCGTGGGATCTACTGCTGGTACTGGCAAAGCTCATGGGCAAGCCATTCGAACCTATGCAGGTGTGCTCTCTCTCACCTGTCGTGGAAGACCGCCTTCTTGGTGGCTATCACATCAGCCAGAAGGATGGGAGAGCTCCAGGCGCTCCATCGAGTCTCCTACCTGGTCTTCCACAGGGACAAGGTTGTCCTGCGCCCCAACCCGAAATTCCTTCCGAAGGTGGTGTCGGAGTTTCACCTTAACCAGGTGTTGACTCTGCCGGTGTTCTACCCCAATCACACCTCGGAGGCCGAATATAGGCTCCATACTCTGGACCCTAGAAGGGCGCTCGCTTATTATAAGGAGCGCACGGCTGAAATTGGGAGAGAGTTCGCCAGCTGTTTGTCACCTACGCTGAAGCCGCATCTGGCAGACCTGCAGCCAAGCGGACGATAAGCAGGTGGGTAACCTCCTGCATAGATCTCTGCTATAAGTTGGCGGGCATGGAGCCTCCCAGAGGGATAAGAGCTCATTCTACCCGCCATACTGCTGCAACGGTGGCTGCTTCCAGGGACGTCCCTATCCAGGAAATCTGCAGGGCTGCTACCTGGAAGTCAGCAAACACCTTCATTACCCACTACCACATCGACCTTGAGTCACGCCGGGATGCTGGTTTTGGGGCCTCGGTTCTCAGTCTCTCTTTCCCAAGTAAGTATATGGGGTGTCGTCTTGCCTCCCTCCTCCCGGAGAACTGCTAGGAGTCTGCCAATGAGTGTGGATGAACAACATATCCATGTCCTAAGATACAGGTTACTCACCTGTAACAGGAGTTCTAGGAATGGTATATGTTGTTCATCCTACGTTTCCTGTCTCCCCGGCCCCGGCCTTTAAGCCTGGCTTCCAGCGGGCCAGATCTGGCGTCATGGGGAGCGAGAGTTATACCACCCGGTGGGTGGGAGGAGCAAGCTTGAAGACCTTCCGGCAAGATTTAAAGCGGCAAGGATACTGCCAATGAGTGTGGATGAACAACATATACCATTCCTAGAACTCCTGTTACAGGTGAGTAACCTGTATTTTTTTTACATTTATCTTACTTTTTGCCTCTTCCTCCGCCGTTCATCGTGGCTCTGCCCTGGTCACAGTGCCCCCGAGACTCCACCACCTTATGAGCCCCTCACTCTCCCGGTCACTCCCGGCTTACCCCCCCGGGAGGTGGTGCTCGGCACTGCAGTAGGAACCAGTGCCATGGGTCCGTATCTGGTTGGGGGAGCCCTCGGCCAGGTGGCTAATTGAGTCCGGGGGCAGGGTGTCATGGAGACGTTCGGCCGAGAGGGATTTTATCCCTATAGGCTGGGGCTGGACGTGCAATGACGCCAGCGTCTGTCCCGCTCCAGAGCCCCTTGACTGTGCTTCAGTGCTGTGGGTGATGTGCCTTGCTGCCTCAAGGCGCCACTCATGTGCCGACTGCAGGAACCCCCCAGAGAAATAGAGCAGTCCTTAGGACGCTCAATCCTTCTTCTCTGGCGGGCCCTCGGCGACCTGGGCTCGTTCGAACCTGGTTTGCTGGCGTCATAGCGGAAATAACAGCTCGCCGTGACCAGTCCAGGAGTGCTGTGCGAAGTCTTGAGGCGAAAATTGTAAGAGGAGCAAAACTGAGAAAAAACTTTCAGGGAGATCCCAATTACTGAGTGGCCAATTGGGTCCGGCAACTTCTTCAGGGGAATATAGTAAATGGCAGGGGAAAGCAAGTGGTGGTGGTGTAAGATCTGGGTTTCTGTTTGCAGCCAAATAGGAGAGGCTTCATCTAAGCCATTTGCCGGTTCTAGAGAAGTGGCTTGCCCAATAATAAAGTAGAAAATTAGGGAGGCGAAGACCCCCTGATGCTTTGGGGAGACTCAGTTTAATAAAGGATTTTCTGGGTTGTTTATGTAGCCATATAAAGCCAGAGATGAGAGAGTCCAAGCATTACAGTCTTGACATAGCTTCTAGAGCCCGTGCAGGATTTGGCAGGGCTGTTCTGCAGGGACTCCTGTCTTAAGTTTATGGAGTTCCTTGATTGGTTCAATTTTCAAGGTCTTCTGTCTTAAAGATGAAATGCACTGTTTTTTTCCATATGTTTAATAAAAGCTTGAATTCAGGTCCCTGTGTCATGATTAGAGTTTCCTGAAAATATCATGCTGTTTGGTTTATTGGTTTTCTTTAAATCAGCATTTGTTAAATCTGTTAATGTGCTCTGCAGTAACTGAAAACAGTGAAGATTTTTCTATCCCTGTCAGTGAGCGATAACATAATTCTTGTCTATCCTGCTGATTCAGCAATCAGTCCCTGATTGACTGAAGAAGCTGCTGTAGTTCCCAGTTAGTGCAGTATGTAGAGCTAATTGTTTTCACTCAGAGTTTACTAACCCATCTGGTTTGTGTTTAAATTGATTAGCTTAAAATCAATCATTCTGTTCTCATAAATAGTTGTTTAGTTGAGTTTCAGTGCTGAACTGAAGTGGTATGAATGAATGTCTGCAAGAAATCACCTTGTCTACAGTATATCACAGCTGTGAGTTCTTCCTCATCAAAACTTTGCATTGTTTTCTGGCTATTTAACACAGCATTGTTTAAAGGTCATCGGGTACACATGATCACCCAAATGACAATGCAACGGCAACAGGATAGCCAGGGGGATCCATATGAAGAGACTGGAAGACCAGACTGCAGAAGGAAGTTCCTGCAAAAGAAAGAGAGAGACACATAAAGAGAAATCAGACCATTATCTGTAACCTCTATATTTTTTCAGCAAAAACGGTTTAAGGTCCCATTGTTCATTTAAACCTAATGGCTTCACACTCTTTAATGTGTAAATCCAGAAGCTTTACACATTAAAGAGTGTGAAGCCATTAGGGCTTAAATGAACAATGGTACCTTAATCCGGTTTGCAGGAAATTCTTTCTGCACCCTGGTCTTCCAGATCCCTACATATGGCTATCCTGTTGCTGTTGCTTCATCATTTGGGTGATCATGTGTACATGAGGACTTTTCTTTCTTCTTCTGAGGTGTTTCACATCCAATTTGTGCTACAAGATTACTGTAATATTTGCTTAAATAACGATATTAGGATCTTGAAAGGTTTAGCTTAATTTTGCCTTGTTTGAGTAGTCCTGGCATTTCATTATACTGTATACTGAGAATTACCAGTTTTGTGAATTATTTTTTTTGTAATATTTGCGATAAATATTTTATTTCCAATTTTTTAGTTTAAATAAATAGATTTGTAATATGTTACGTTTTACACATAAGAACAGGTTTCAGTTAGATACCCCTTCCTAAAAAAATGTGTATATATGTTGAGGAAGAAGGTCAAAAGGTCATGACTTTAAAAATTTGTGAATGTAATTAGTTGTGATGTCATGTAAAACTGCCTACTTATTCTCAGTGTTTCTCTCTGGGCTCACGCCCCCTTTGAAGGCTGGGAGAGCTGAAGGGCAGGGACAGGGAGCTACAGTTTGAGCTCTGAGCAATAAAGCTTTTGGAAATTGATTTGCAGTCTCGTTTGATGATTTACCGCTTTGGGTCTAGCCACCCGTATTGTGGAGGCACCACCCACACCGTTCTGTCATAGCTGAAACTTTGTTTGGATCTGTCACCGCATAAACCTGCTGGAGCTCCATGAAGTACGGCTGGCCCTGACAGAATTTGCTCCTCTAGTCCTCAGTCAGATCATGCAGGTGCAGATGAACAATGACATGACCACATGTCCTGCCTAAACAGGCAGGGTGGAAACACATTCCCTTCCCCTGTGTCAGGAGGCCCTCCTCACCTGAACCCTCATGCACAGTCTGGGGGCAGATCTCTTGGGGATCCATGTTGCAGGAGTGAACAGCCAGCTGACAGACACTTTCAGTGGGGTGGGAGAGATGTCGCATGAGTGATCCCTGCATCAGGAGGTGGTGTACCACCTGATCTTCTTCGAGGATATCTCTTTTGTCAGGTCACACCTATGGAACTTGTAGCCTTTAGGCACTAGGACCACACAGAAATTTTTGCAAGCAGTCAGCCAGGGACCGCATACGGCGACCGTCAAACATTGGCTCATACATAAGCTTGGGTGACCCCTCCTCTCCTCAGTTCTTTTTCTGCTGTTGATCAGACTCATCAGACCATTGACAGAAACACTGCCGCAATAGCTGCCATTTTTTATTTTCCTGTATTAAAAGTAATCACTTTTACAAAGATTTTCAGCGATCTGTATGTTGTTAAAAGAACCACTGTGACAATTTAGATATTGGGAGTGTGGAGATAAGATCTACACTGGCAACTCCCACGATATCTGTGTCTGCCGCCTAGGCCTGGATCACAATGTGAAAGCCTGCATAATCTGCCAAAGTTTCAGTTCTTTGACCAGGCGATGCCGTAAGGGGGCCCTCTAGGAGCATCTCGTTGAGTGAAAAGTAGCCAGCATCTCGTAGAGCGAAAAGTAACCAGAATGGAGCAGGAGCTCCAACAGAAGGGTGCAGTGTCACCGGCCCCATCAGCTGAATTAATTTCATCCAAATCCCGGAACAAGGCGTCAGAGAGTCACAGACACAAGCACTGAGATAAGGACAAGGAGAAGACCTCCCTGGTGCGTTCCAGGTTGCCCCTTTGCTCTGCAGGTATGACCTCTTCAGCGCTGTCATCCACTCCAGAGGTGATGCAGCTCATTCCCCCCAATGTTGACGCAACACCAAGCTCACGGCTTGGTGCAAGCCCCGCCAGGCCTACCATGGCTGGTACGTCGATGTCGGGGACTCGACCTCCCCGTCAGCTTCTCTATTTGCCCCCGTTAACTATACCGGGGGGGGTGATGACGCTTAGGTGATCCTATCATCATTTTCAGACATGATTAGACACTCTTTTCAGGCTCCCAGGTTCCATGGGGTCCGTTGATGAACCCTACCACTAGACCCCCATTGACACAGCAAGGTCCACCCTTGCCACAGTCTCCTCTTAGGGTGGTGCTGCGTACATTGTTGGCATGCTGTCTTCTCCCTGTTGACCCACTTGACAATGAGTACAAATACAATCCTGACTTGATAATGGAGGAGGAGGAGGCTGAGGACTATTCCGAAAGCCACTATGACCATGACACCAGCTCCATCGTCGAAACCTGCAGTGAGGACTCTGTGATAAGCACACCAGGGCCCCCTCCAGAGGATCCCACTTTCCTCACCATGATGCAACAGTTGCAAGCTACCACGAGTGTTGATCTGGAGGAACAAGACACCACTAAAAATAATTTAATAGAGTTCCTGAAACTTCTAGAATCTCATGCAATTGTGATGCCACCTCTCTTCCTGCTTTAGAGGATGCAACTGTTGCTGCTTGTTACAGAGCGAACCTAATTTCTGCTGTTCCCAGGAAGCAGACGAAATGTATGCCACCTTCTGGGAAGCCTTTCTATGCCACACAGCCTGAGACAGATTCAGTGGTGATTAATGCTGCCCATGATAGGTCAAGGGCACCTAAACACCTTAGCGCTCTCTCTCCTGATAGAGTCCAGGAGTCTGGATATCTTAGGTAAAAGGACATTTACCTCAGCATCATTTAGCCTTCATATTGTCAGCTACCAAGCCCACATGATGAAGTGCCACAACACCCTCTGGAGGAACACAAAACAGCTGCACAAGCCTTGCCTGAGGGTACCCCAAAACAGGAGCTGTTAAAAATTCTTACTGCTGGGGCTGATGTGGGCAAGTATTTGCTTCGCACAGCCTATGATGTCTCAGATGGCTTCTGCCAGGGCTGCTGCCTCTGGTTTCTGTCTCAGGAGATATTCCTGGCTTAGAGTGGCAGGCTTTGCAAATGATGTGCAACAGTACATTCTCAGTGCCCCATTTTGAGGGCACAAGCTGTTTGGTCCTAAGGTCCAAGATATTTTTTCAAATCTTCAAGAATCAGGCAGGACTCTGAAGTCTGTGTATTTCCTCTACCATACCCAGCCTAGGGGTTTGAGCAGGGGTCCTTTTCGTCTGGCTAGTGTCAGACAGCACCCAGTCACCAGACAGTAGCACAGGAGCCTTGCCAGTCCCCAGTACCACCCCAGGTGCCCATTCAAAAGCCCCTAAAGGTAGTGGTGCAGGATGAGCTGCCCCAGCCGGCTCCACATGACTCCTTCTACACCCCCAGACCACATTTACCCCCGGGGTGGTTATAGGGGGTCAACTCTCCCTCCACTTAAATCAGTGGAAAGAGGTGACTACGGATGCATGGGTTCTGGAGATCGTAAAACTGGATCATGCTCTCGAACTTCTGGACACATCTCCAGATCATCCCCCATTTGTGACAAACTGTCCTCCATAGCACCTACCTCTGCTACTGGAGGAAGTGCAGACTTTGTTTCAAAAGTGGGTCATAAAACCTGTACTCTCAGAACAAAGGAACACAGGTTTTTACTCCCGGTACTTCCTTGTCCTAGAGTGGACGGGAGACCTAAGGCCTATTCTGGATCTCACAGAGCTAAACTTCTTCACAGAGTACAAGAAGATCTTACTTCGAGGATAGCTCCTGCAGCAGGCAACACCAGTAGGACTAAGCCGCCAGGCGCAAGGACCCCACGAAAAACTTCTAGCTAGCGATATACAGCGGCGGACCGCCCCCTGACATTTGCCTATGGTATAAAAGGGGCAGTCCCTCAGCCCTACCTCAGTTCTTTTTCTGCCATCGACCCATACACATTGGCTCCAAGGATGCCTTTTGCTCACAGTCGACCGCCATTTTTGCGGTTAGCCGAGCTTTTTTCTTTTATTTCCTTTCAGTGAAATTTTGTTTCTGCATGCCTTCTTCATCTCCTTCCTCATCTCCAGAGTGATGGATGAACAAGTGTACCTCTAGCAAGCAAATTCTTCACTCTGACGGCCATTGGGCCTGCTTGTTTTGCTTGGACCCTACCCATGACACTGAGGCCTGCCAGCACTGCCGGAATTTCAACTACCGGACTAGGATCCACCGCCTCAGGCCCTTAAGAGCTATTTGCTCAGACGACAGTTGGCCTCCATGGAATCTTCTTCAGCTTGGTCATCAAAAGCTGCAATGACATCATCTTCCTCGACCAAGTACAGGGAGAAGAAGTACCACGGGAAGCACTCTCACCAGGATAAGGTAAAGGAGCGGTCCTGCTCGAGCTCCTGTCCTCGGTCCCCACACCATGTGGCGACCACATCAATTTCCTCCTCCCACGGGAGCTTGGACTCCACCCCTCCGGCCACCCTCTCTTCTTCTGGGTTGCCGCTGGTTAGGCCCTTTACCCTGGGGCTGATGTCCGGCGGGGGGTCCTCGGGGCAAGGGTCTTCCTTGGTCCTTACCCACCCTGTGTGCCTTAAGTCTTATGTTCACCACACTGGGCCTAAGCCAGGGGGCTCAGCCAGTGCTGCTTCTTTGGGTGGAGGGTCTTTGCCTGCTGCCTGTCTGGGGCGTCTGCCCCTTTGCAACAGATGTCAGGGTCCAACGGCACTCCCCTGTGCCAGAAGCGTGACGAGCTGGACGTCTGCTCCCCTAGGCGGTCACCGCTTCAGCTGATGCCAGCCAGTACCCTGGTCCGGGTACAGCAGATGCCCATCACTTTGTTGCTGGACTCAAACCAAGCAACTCCCCTTGCGTCGCCCGACACTTGGTCTTCACCAGCCGGTCCTTCCACACCCGCGAGGCCAGCGTCCGGGGAACAGCCACCTACAGACCAGTCGGTTCTCAGTCATCCCAACACCAGCTAATGTGTCACCAGGCTCTTCCGGGCCGTCAGGCCCAGTGCAGCCTTCTAACCCAATGCCGGACCCGTCAGGAAATGTCCCTCATGCTCCAGGGATCCCCCGATCCCCTTATCAGAAGTGGGGGCCCTCTTTGACTCATTTTGGAACACCATAAAGAAAGACTTGCTGCCTGCTGGGCCTGGAACTCCCCCTGCGGGTCCATGTGACAGGATTGAATAGGGCCCTGCCCCATTTCTTATGCAGAAAGAGTTTAAACACAAGAGTCGTTCCATCGTCTCCTTTTCTGTCTCTTCTCTGGTTGCGCAACCAAATGTTCTTGTGAGACCTGGGAACTGATCACTCTGATGGTTTCACAGTTCTCCGCCTCTCACTATCTCTCTGCTGTCCCTTGCTATTTCTGTTTTTTCTTCCCCCTTGCATATCTGCAGGTATACAAATATATGTGAATCTTTATGTAGAAATGTCACTAATACTGGGATCCCATTGTTTAAAACTGTATATAGTTACACTGTTGAAATGATTGCAAAAAGTTATTTGGAACTCAAGGGGTTAACTTAAGATGCAGTTTTTAAGCTTTTTGCAGAGCTGTAAACAAGAGGTCAGTTCTGGGACACCATGTATTGCTTTGCTGCACCTGCAAGGAATGAAACTTACAAGAACATTCTGTGAGAAGCATGCTCTCTTAATGAGTTCCCAGGCAAAGACGTATAAAAAGAGCAGCAGTGCTTTTGCTAGAGAGACGAGGAGAATGAGAGACTGAAACTTGGAATTCAGAGATACTCCTAGAAGGATGACTTAGTTTTCTGTTTGTAAAGCCTTTGTAAATAGTTATAATGAATAATTTTTAGTTTTTTTTATTTTGCTGTTACTGAGAAAAATAAAACACTATTTATGAATTTTGAAACTGCTCCTGGTTTTCCTATGCTTCCTGACCTGTGCCTCGACGACAGGCCACAGTCAGCATCTACTCCTCTGCCTCAGGAGCCGACCCCTCCGAAGAAGCCCTCGCCTCAGCCGGAACCCAGGGAGCCTCGGTTCCCTCAGGGGTAGGAAGAGACATTCCTCCTGTAGATCCACCTCTAGATGCCGATACAACTCACATAACCATCGGCATCACAGATCCTCTTCCAGGTCCTCAGTTTCTGGGAGCTACAGTGGAAGCTCCCATTATGACTCTGAGTCTTCAGAGGATGGCTTTTAACCTGCCCTGGTCCATCCTCAAGACACGCCTCAGTCGCATCCTGATGACCAGACCTTTAAGGATGTAGTGAGGCACTTCCAGGTACTCAACAGCTGGGATACTGAGGACCTGAACCCCCCCCCCACCCGGTTCCTTCCTACCAGGTTGTTACCATGTTGGCATGGAAGCATCCCTCTTTGGCCTCCATCATCCCTAAAAAGTCCGACATGCTCTATAAAGCTCCTAAGAATGAGCATTTCTTGGCAGAACATTCTCGGGCCGATCCCATGGTTTTCACTACAGCCCAGACACCTTAGTGCCCAGCCCGTGGACAAGGAGTCCAAGCGGCTGGATCAGATGGGTCACAAGATATATTCCTCGGCCACATGCAGCATATATTCACTTAACCTCTTGGCCCACATGGTGAAGTACCAGAGTACCTTGTGGAAAAAGACCATAGAGCTGGCCAAAGCTCAACCTAAGTCTCCTCAGATTTTGGAGTTACTGAATATCCTACTGCCTGGGGCTGATGTGGGCAAATACGTTTTGCAGTGCGCCTACTATACCACTGACACTTCGGCTCAGACTGCTGCTATGGGTATCTGTCTGCACCGCTACTTGTGGCTTCAAGTATCCAGCTGCCATCAGGATCTGCAGGAGGGAATTTTAGATGCCCCCTTTCAAGGTCTGGTGCACTTCGGGGAGCCTGCTGAGATCATCATCCTCCTCTGACTCCAGGATTCTGGCAAAGCGGTCCAGTCTGTCTACCGAATGTTCAGATTGGAACTGGCTTCCAATAAACTTCGCCCCTTTCATCGCTCAAGGGGCCACCAATCCCAGGGTCAACAACCCAGGGGTACCTTCAGGCGGAAGACTGCCTCTCAGCTGAGAGGAGGCTCTGGGCTTAGAACCAATTAGACTCCCCAGCCTCCCCTCCCCATCCCCAGTGCCTCTGCCTGACTTCTTGCTCGACCCCCCCCCCACAGCAGATCATCTGGGGGAGTCAGTAGGGAGTCACGTCTCACTCTACCTCGATGGGTGGAGAAGCATCACTTCAGATCAGTGGATACTACAACTAATCAAGCCAGGGCCATGTTCTAGAAGTCACTGAGGTCCCACGGGACAATCCTCCGGTGTCCTCTCTGTCCAAATAGGCCATAGAACCCGTTCCTCCGGAACAGACGGGAAAGAGCTACTACTCGCACTTTTTCCTAGCCCCCAAGAAAACAGGGAACCTACGACCAATTCTGGACCTAAGTCAGCTGAACAAATTTGTGGAGTACTAACAGTTCCGAATGGTCACCCTTCCAGGCCTGCTCTACCTCCTCTATCAGGGGGATTGGCTTCGTTGTCTGGACCTGCAAGATGCATATCTACATATACAGGTCTTCCAGCCCCACATGCGGTTTCTGTGGTTCTGCTTCCAGGAGGCCCATTATCAGTTCTGAGCCCTCCCCTTCTGTCAGTCCTCAGCTCATTTTTTTCACCAGGTGCCTAGCAGTGGTGGCTGCAGCCCTGAATCGGAAGGGACACTGTGTCTTTCCTTACCTAGGTGACTGGCTGCTGGCAGCTCCCACAAGGGACCAGCTGCTAAGGACTCTAGCGGATACCTTTACCCTCTTCAGGACTCTGGGCATCACCTCAAACCTCCCAAAGTCCTCTCCATGGCCCAGCTGCAGACTGCAGTACATAGGAGCCATTCTGGACACCGAACAGGAAAAGGCTGTTCTACCAGAGGCCAGGGCAGAAAGACTTCAGTCCTTAGCCCGCTTAGTCTCCTCATCTCACCGGACTCCTGGCAGAGCTTGCCTCAGACTTCTGGGCCACATGGTGGCCATCATACCCACAGTCCCTCTGGCGCGTCTTCACATTAGAGTACCCCCAGTGGGCCCTTCGTGGTCAATGGGACCAGCACTCCAATGACCAGGATCAGCACATGCTTGTTTTGGAGGCAGTCCAGTGGCGCTCAGATGGCGGCTTAAACTGCCCAACCTTGTCAAGGGGGTCCCTTTTTGCAAGGATTCACCCTCTCGGAATCTGACCACGGATGCATCGGGCCAGGGCTGGAGAGCCCACTTGGCCGACAAGCAGACTCGGGATGTGGTCTCTGCTGGAGCTGGACCTCCACATCAGTGTGTTGGAGAAGAGGGCGATCCTGTATGCCATGCAGGCCCTTCTTTCAGCCAGATCTCCTCCCCAGTCCCCTGTTGATACAGGTGGACAACATGTCCGTAGATTTCTGCATCAACAAACGGGGGAGTGGGGCACCCACTCGTATCCCCTTTGCAGGGAGGTCATGAGAGTCTGGTACTGGGCCATAGATCATGGTCTGGAACTGACAGCCATCCATGTTCCAGTCATCAGAAACACCTTTTCTGACAGCCTAAGCCAGTCTTGGTCCAAGGCTAATGAGTGGGAACTTCTGCAGGCAGTTGCAGACAAATTCTTCAACAGGTGGGGACGTCCAGAGTTGGACCTTTTTGCATCCCCACTCAATGCCAAACTGCCCAGTTCTAGAGACGTGGATATGTTGTTCTATCCACACTATCTAGGAGAGTCCTTCCCCTTTAAGAAGTGCCAGAAAGTCTTCAGGCTGGCTCTTCTCACCCACCCGGGTGGTATATCCCTCAGCTCCGCCCCATGATGCCAGATCTTCCTTTCCACTGGAAGAAGCAGGTTCCCTCCTTCGCGCTCCCGCGTTGTAGGCTCTAGCGCTTTCTGATCCTTTTGGATTGCTTCAAAACTTTCACAACCTTTTCAGTTTTCATCTTCTAGCTCGATTTTCGACCCGACCGCAATGGATGACAAGTCTATGCCCGGATTTCACCGGTGCCTGTGTGGCCAGAAGATGTTGTGTACCGACCCCCACGCCACATGCGTATACTGTCTGGGCCACAAACATGATACCCAGGCCTGCAATTTCTGTCGGTTGTTTCACGCGATGGTCCTTGAGGACCGTCTCGCCCACCTCAAGTTGGGCCAGCCGGAGAAATGGCATCCGCCAGTCAAATCTAATGATTCCCGATGGGTGGTCTCCGTGGCCGCAGGGTCCGCTGAACAGCAAGAACAGCTCTTGGCCTTCAAGGAGCAGGCGGCTGGGGTCGCCTCTCACTCCTCTTCGGCTTCTGCCTTTGTACCATTCCAATTGGGTTCCACTATTACTGGCTCCTTCAAGGAGCTGTGCCAGTCCCTTCAGACGGAGGGTCAGGGTCCTTCTGAAAAACACAGCTCTAGCCCTTGAAAGGAGAAAGAGTCAAAAAATAGAAGACTCGTCGTCATTCATGGGACAGGGAGCGCTCTCAGTCGAGAGCTTTAGATTCTCATGACTGTCTAGTATTGACTATGGTCGAAACCACAGCCTTGGCCGCTGGCTTGATGGAGACCCTGTCGGGCCAGTTGGTTGAGACGCTGGCCGATGATGAAGCCAAGATCTTTCTCAATCCAGTTGACCAGTTGTCATCCGAAGATGCCGATAACTCTCTCTTCAGGACTCCTCTACTGCCCATGACCGTAGAAGGTGCTGCTCAGTCCATTGACCAAAACCCATCAGTCACCGACCCAGACCAGGAGGAGCCCCAGCACTCCCTGGCTCCTTCCGAGATCCCCCGTCAGCCCCCCCCCCGGTGGCCAAGGTCAAGGTCTTGGTCCTCATCCAGTGGGTCGGTAGTCCCACCGTCATTTGGCGTTCCTAAGCGCCGCTGCTATTCCTCATCTTCTTCTTCCTCGGGTGAGGAGAGGCTTTGGCGCAAGTTGTGTCGGCACTGCGAAGATCTTATGTGGCAACAGTTGGTGCTGGCCAGAACTAAACCGACCCCGGTTTCCACACCAGCCATCACTTGGCTGTCGCCCGAAAGGCCGACACCGACGACTCCTGTGAAGGTCGGTTAAGACCTTTCCTCCCCCAGTGGAGCCAGTAAAAACCATTCTGGTACGGCCGAAGCCAGCCTCTCCACCAGTAGTGGTGGAGACGCTGCTCAAGCAGCCGTTGCCCGGCACTCCGACCAAGGAGTCTCGGCCATCCAAGGGACGTCCCCATCGGCTGTCTGTCACCATCACACCTGACTGCCTGTGGAAGGTTGAAGGTGACTCGGGTGGTCGGCCGCTTTATGCGGACTCCTCGGAGTCCGAAGATTCCTCCCTGCATTCCTGTCTGGTCGACGAGGAGTCCGTGGGAGCCTTACTGATGGAGAAGGGGCCCTCTTCCTTCATGGGCATCCTCCGCCTCATATGTGGGTCCACAGGGATGAAAATGGAGCCCGTTCAGAAGTATGCTTGCTACCCCCTTACAGAGATTCTGGACAAAGGGGACTCTCCGACAGAGGCTTTTCCAGTCTGAGGCCATTGTCAGCCCAGCTCCGGAGCTCTGGCAGTACCCCGCGTCCTGCCCAGCGCTCTCTGTCTGAATGACCCTCAAGTATGCATCTCGGGTTTCACGGAACACCCCTCGGACGAGGGGTTGTTGGCTGACTCAGTGTTTTGTCGCTCAGGCAATATCGGGGGCGTCGACAAGTCACCAGACAAGAGTCCAAGAAATTGGACCATGTAGCTAAAAAAAGTGTTCTAGGAGTGTGGATATGTTGTTCATCCACACTCTTTGGCATGTCCCCTTCCACTTTAAATCTCACCGGAAGTCTTCAAGCTGGCACCTCCCACCCAGCTGGGTGGTATTTACCTTGGCTCTGCCCCATGACGCCAGATCTTCCTTTCCACTGGAAGATTCAGGTTGCCTCCCTCGTGCTGACGCATCTTGTAGGCCCTGGCTTTCAAACCTTCGATTATGGGCCAGCCCGGTGGCGCTGAGGGTTGAGGCACTGGACGCCACGGTGCCAGCAACCCGGGTTCGGTAGCGAGCTCGGGTGCTGGGGGTCGGCAGGGGTGGGATCAGATTGAGCGCCCGTTGGGCTGCTCTCCTATCAGGGGGAGGGCTCTGGGGGTCCAGTGCACCAGCAACCCCTGGTGGAGACCGTGGGGTGCTGCCGTGCACTAGACAGCACGTGATCATTGTAGCCCGACGTCGGCAGGGTTGCTGTGCGCCAATTGGGATGTGCACCACACAGGGGAGGGAGGGGAAGGAGCACAGAGACTAAGGGAAAAAAGCCCCTCCCGCCGGATAGGCAATGGCTCCTCCAGTGCCACTGCCGCCACACGTCCAGCGCTGGTTCTCCCCACTGCCCCTTGATCCCTCCGGGGCTAGAGCCCCCTGTGACCCTGGGGAGTTGTAATGTCCTTGAAGATGGCGGGGAACACAGCAGGTGGTAGAGCGGACACGCCGAGTGATGTAGCCTGAGGGAGTTCCGGATGGGAGGCGAGGAAAAAAAAAGAGTTGACAAACCTTCGATTATTCAGAAAATTCGCATTGTTCACGTTAGTGATTGCAAGTTTGTGTCTTCGATTATGGAAGACAAGCCTTCCCCAGGATTTCATCGGTGCCCTTGCAGCCAGAAAATGTCACGCACCGATCCCCACACCGCGTGCGTCTACTACCTCGGTGTCGACCGTGACACCTCGAAATGCAACCTGTGTCTCACCTTTCATCCCAATGTCCTCTACGACCATCTCACATGCCTGAAGCTGGGGAGGCCGGAGAAGAAGAACCCTCTGGTGAAATCCAAGGAGGTTAGGTGGGCGGTTTCCGCGGCTGCGGGATCCGTCAAATAATTGGAACGCATGCAGGTCTTCAAGGAGGAAGCGGCTCATGCTGCTTAATCTTCTCAGAGCTTCTTTGTTGCGCTCAACCTGGGCTCCACCTTCTCAGGTTCCGAGAGTTGTGCCAGTCTCTCCCAAGCAAGGGAGAGGCGCCTGCGGGCTCGCACTCCTCTCGATCCCGTAAGCGGAAGAAGGACCCGGGAGCGTCAGTCTCGACAGAGACGTTCTTGAGAACGGGAGAGATCTCGGTCTGGGAGCACGTGTCTCGATTTAGTCAAGATCGTCGTCAGCTGGCTTTTCAGCTTTGCCGTCTGGTCAGTCGACCGAATTATCTATCGACGAGGTCGAAATTGTGATCGATCCGATATCGCTGACTCTGGTCGACGATTCCCTCAATCGAACCCCTAATCTGGTCTTTCCAGATGAGACCCAGGCTGCTGGGACTCCAGTTGAAGAAGTGGTCCCTGATCCCAGGAACTCATCGGTCCCGCCGGTGTCTCCCGAGCAACCGAGTCGGCCCGCCCGATCTCGATTGAGGTCTCGGACCCCCTCATCCGACAGGCCGAGGAAGAGCCATAAATGCTCTAAAAAGAGGTAGCGTCATTGGTCGTCCTCATCCTCATCCTCCTCGGATGAGGAGAGGCTGCAGTGGAAACTCCGGCGCTATGAGGACCTTATGTGGCAACAGCTAATTTTAACCGGGCACAAGCCCACTCCGACTTCTACACCAGCCATTACCTGGCTTTTGCCTCCTAGGCCGAAGCAGACTCCTTCGGAGCAGATTAAATCGGTTCCTCAGCCTGCGGAGCTGGCAAAACCACCTGTTCGGCCCAAAATGGTCTCTTCACCAATTGTGGTGGAACCACCGCCCAAACAGCCTGTGGGAGGGGCTCCTTCCAAGGAAGACAAACCAGACACCGGGCTTCCCAGGGCAGTTGTCGGTCACGGGCACCCCGCACCACCCTCGGCGAGTCGAAGGTGACCTGGGAGGTAGGCCATTATATCTGGATTCCTCAGATTTGGACGTGACCGGCTTGCATTCACATCCAGGTGATGATGAATCGACCGTTAGCCTGGAGACAGAGGAAGATCCCTCGTCTTTTTAAGGGATCCTTCGCTTCATCTCTGAATCTTCAGGGATGCCCCTGGAGCCAGTCCAGAAAAAGGCGGAGTACCCTCTTACGGACATCCTTAACAGAGGGGATACTCCAACGGAGGCCTTTCAAACAACATGAAGTCTTGCTATATTATAGACATTAGCAGTTTGTTCCAGCTCTAGAACTGCCCCGGAGTGAAATGGTTAAAACCATTCCAAAATAGAATTTTGGACGAGGCAGCTCTATCTCTGTCATTTCAAACTTGAACTGTCAGATTCTTTACTCGCTTCAGTGAACAGTCGCTCGGAGATTTCTCCTTCTGCTCGGTTCATTTCTCGGTTTAAAAGTGTTTTCTCGGTTGGATTTAACGAGAATAGTTTTATTTTAACTTCAAAACCGTTTGGTTCAAGCTCTGTCTGTGGTAACCGTAAGTAAATGAAGGTTTTGTCTGTGTGGAACTTGTAAGTTATCGGTTCGGTTTTGAACCGATCAGTGGGTTTAAAACTCATTTAAAACTAAAAGTTACTATTTTAGAGTGCGGTTCCCGGTTCTTATCGGTTCTAAAAAAACAGGATTTATTACGTTTTTTTCCAATACCCGTGACACGGTTAGGAACCGATAAGGGTGTCTTGCCTGGCACTGCCGTTAAAAGGGCAAGTTTTTGGTTAGGCTGGCATTATGTCTGAGAAACCCAAAAGAAAAACCGGGCCCACTGGGTTTCAACACTGTGATGTTTGTGGGGAAGTCTTTGCCAAGGCTGACCCACACACCACATGTGTTTATTGTCTGGGGTTTGACCACCTCCAGTCAGACTGCCAGGTATGTAGAATTTCCCTGCAGCCACCCTGGAAAAAGATTGGGCAGGCTCAGGGAGCAGAGGCAAAAAGTCTGCTGACCCGGATGGCCAGCCCGGTTCGGTGCCAACGGACCAGAGGATGCCCTCTGACCAGGGCCAGACTTCCTCGGCAAAGAAAAGCTGGTTCTGAGGAACCAATTCCAGTAAAGAAAACAAGAAAATCAGCAGGTCTGGAGTCAAAATTCCTTCTCCAACTGCTGCAGAGATAACAAAAGCCATACAAATTGTCCAGTCACTGTCTCAGGGTCCGTCCGAACCACCACTATCTGGTAAAGGTTGGTTCGTCCGGTCCCAGTGGTTCAGGATTATGATATTGAGAATTTTATGAACCAGAGGAGGGAGGAGGATTATGAACAGTATGAATGTGGCTGGGAAGGTCTGGGTGTGCCCATTGAACCGGACATCTCCCCAGACAGACCTTTAGAATCTCCCTATGCTGTCTGAGTCCCCATCTCATTTTATGTTTTATAAAAAGTTGAAACCCTCCAGCTTCCTTTAGAAGAGGCTGTGGATGAGCAAGAGAGCCTGATTTTGTAGAAATGATGGATATTCCAGAGTCTAGGAGATTGTCTATTCCTTTACATAAGTCTTTTAGGAAACAAACAATTAAAATTTTAAAAGCTCCTAATTCTGTGCCTCCTGTAGATAAAAGATGGACAGAAGGTATACATTGTCAGGCCCTGATACAGAATTCCTTTCTCAGCAATGCAGTCATGTAGGGGTAGTTCAGGCTGCTGCCTGTGATAAAGCTAATATTCCTTGGCTTCACATCCTCCAGACAAGGATTCCAGGAAGATTGATGCCATGGCAAAAAACAGTATATGGCAGCCTCTCTGGGACTCAGGCAAGCAAATTATATGGCTTATGTAGCTAGGTATCAGAAATCTAGATGGGATACTGTTATGCAATGGCCAAGCAGGCCCATGGCCAGCTGGCTAGTGAACTAGAACAGGTGGCTGCTGATGGCATTGAAGCCTCTAAGGTTCAGTTTCATGCTGCTGTGGATGTTAATGATGTTTCCTCTAGGGTCATGGCCACATCTGTAGCTTTTCATAGGTTGGCCTGGCTCAGGTGTACTAGTTTGCTGGGATACCCAGACTAAGGCTATGGATTTTCCTATGGTGGGAAATTCTCTGTTTGGAGAGCAGACAGAGAATTACATGAAGAAGATGGATGAATATAGGACTACTTACAAGAGTGCCCAGGCTAAGGAGGCGGCAAGCCACTCCTCAAAGGCATGCCCCAGGGTAGGTGGAGGCCTTCAGGCCTTTCTACCAGACTCAGGCCTCCTCTGCCTTTGCTCAGAGGGGCTTCTTCAGAGCAGGGGCAGGCGAGGGTGGGCAGACCTGCTCCCACCCCAGCCTAAAGCTCCTGAAACAGGCACCCTGATGGGGTGCCCAGGGCCGATTCTCCTGTACCAGTGGGGCAGGCTGGCTTACTTCAGTCAGAATTGGGCTTCTTTAACCTCAGACAAGTGGGTTCTGGAAGTAGTAAGCCAGGGTCTGGTTCTCAGCTTCAAAAGTTTCCCAAGTTGAGAAGCAGACTTTTTACCTGCAAGTGCTTCAGAGACCCTCGCTCTGAAACAGAGGTCTCATCCCTGTTAGCTCTCAGAGCAGTAGAAAGGGTTCCTCTCCTGCATCGGGGCAGGGGTCTGTATTCCAGATACTTCCTTACCCCAAAAAAGACAGGAGAATGGCGGCCCATTTTAGATCTCAGATATCTGAACAAGCATCTTCTGAAACCAAAGTTCAAAATGGTAACTCTGGCAATGATTTTACCTTCCCTAAGGCCAGGGGACTGGCTAGCCTCCCTGGACCTCAAGGATGCCTATTTCCATGTCCTAATCAGAAGATCCCATCGAATGTACCTCAGATTCGAACTGCCTCAGGTCATTACCAGTTCAGAGCAATGCCCTTGGCCTTACCTCTGCTCCAAGGGTATTCACAAAGTGTCTAGCAGTGGCAGTGGCCACTTAAGGAGGCAGAGGATTGCTGTTTTCCCTATCTAGACGACTGGCTCATTGTAGGCCAGTCCCAGAACAGGTAAAATCTCACCTGCAGGTCACCCAGCAGCTTCTCACCTCCCTGGGTTTTCTGCTAAACCTACCAAAGTCGGTTCTGGAACCAGTCCAGGTACTCACCTTTATAGGGGCAGAATTGGACAAAGCTAGCCAGAGCCTTTCTTCCCCAGAAAGGTGAAGGAATTTAGTGGCTCTGGCCTCTTCCTTCACTCTGCAGGTCTCTAGACCAGCAAGACACTTTCTGCAGCTCCTGGGGCACATGGCTGCATCCACAGCTGTTGTGCAGGAGCCAGATTTCAGATGTGAGACATTCAGTTTCACTTGAGAACCTTTGGTCTCAGAGAAGAGACCCCTTTCCAAGTTGGTCCCAGTGACTCGAACCTTGATCCTAGCTCTCCAGTGGTGGCAGGATCAGAGCAATTAAGAGCGGGGTCCCTTCATTTCCCCTTCTCACGACTTGACTCTCACTACAGATGCTTCCCTTCTGGGTTGGGAGCCCACATGGTGACCTTTCCACTCAGGAGTTTGGTCCCCCAGGAATCTCTGCTCCACATCAATTTGCTGGAACTCAGAGCTGTCTTTTAGCTCTTCAAGCTTTTCTGCATCTGTCCACGACAAGGTGATACAAGTCAGAACAGACAACACCACAACAATGTGGTACATCAACAAACAGGGGGGCACTCGGTCTTCGGCCTTGTGCACTGAGGCAGTGAATTTGTGGTCTCTGGCCTATTCCCCGAACACTTCCCTCATAGCAGTTCATCTTCCAGGGAAGGACAATGTCCTAGCGGATGCCCTCAGCAGGATTTCCCAGGGCCATCATGAATGGTCCCTGGATCCTCAAGTGCTGGGGATAGTTTTTGCCAGGTGGGGCATCCCTCAGATAGATCTTTTTGCAGCCCCAGACAATCACAAACTTCCTCTGTTCTGTTGCAGGCCTCCAGTGCTGGGCTCAGTTCCCCTGGATGCCCTTCTTCTGGATTGGGAGGGGAAGTTCCTCTATGCCCCCTTCCTCTCCTATTCAAAGTACTAGTCAAAATCAGATCTCAGCCTTGCAGGGTGATTCTGATTGCCCGGATTGGGCCAGGCAGCCCTGGTACCCTCCTTCTGTCTCTGACAGTCCATCTTCCCCTGTGCCTCCCCAGGAATCACATCTGTTGACTTGTGCCCAGGAAGGGTTTGGTATCCGGACCTCAAATCCCTCAACCTCAAGGCCTGGCTCTTGAGGAGTTAAGATTTGCTGATTTACACCTCTCTCAGGGTGTTCTTGAGATCCCAAAGGCTTCCAGAAAGCCTTCCACTAGAGCTACTTATAGTTCTAAATGGAAAAGGTTTTCCATTTGGTGTGCTGGAAGAATATTTCCCAGAATCTGCTGAATTGCCCATTTTGTTAGATTACATGGTACATCTTAATTCCTTGGGTCTCAGACCAGCTACCCTGAGAGTTCATTTGGCAGCTGTGTCTGCTTTTGTGTCAACAGGAAAGTCATCCCTCTTCCTCTCATCCTGTGTTTTCCAAGTTTTTTAAGGGATTACTCCATACTAATCCTCCCTTTCGAACCGCCCCTGCTTGGGACCTTAATGTTTGCATTGCCCAGTTAATGCAACCCCCTTTTGAACATCTGTCTTCTGCAGAGCTTAAGTACCTAACTTGGAAAACTGTTTTTCTAGTGGCTATCACTTCTGCCAGACGCATAAGTGAATTGCAAGCCTTGTCAGTGGAGACTGACTTTATTTCTTCCACAGGATAAGGTGGTCCTTAGGACTAATAGGAAGTTTTGCCTAAGGTGGTTTCAGATTTCCATCTTAATCAATCTATCTCCTTCCAGTATTTTCACTGATCACTCCTCTTGGGTGAGAGGAGGTTGCACAACCTGGATGTTAAGAAAGACTCTTAGTTATTATATAGGCGTACCAAGGTCACTGAGTTCGAATCCTCCAACTTTTCCTTACCTATGGTAAGTTGGGAAAGGCAAACCTGCCACTATGAGATCAGTAGCCAGGTGGATTGTCTCTTGTATCCAATTTTGTTATCAGAAGTGGGCAGAGCCCCGGTTTGAGGGCTCATTCTACCAGGGTACAGCTGCGTCTCTAGCTGCTGCAGAGATATCCCTTTATTAGAGATTTGCCAGGCTGCTACTTGGAAAATGGTACACACTTTTACAAGCATTACTCCCTGGATGTCCAGGCCAGGAGAGATGCTTGGTTTAGCTAACTGTTCTTCAGAGCCTATTCCTAAGTAGGTTCTGCCCTCCTCCATGGAGGTACTGCTGTGTATTCTGCTAATGTCTATAATATAGCAAGACTTCATGTTGTTTTGAAGAAAAAATTACTCACCTTAGTAATGTTGTTTCTTGTAATGGAGTCTTGCTATATTATGAACCTCCCCAACCTGCCCCTCTCAGAACCTCTACTTGGTGGGGTGCGGGCAACTAGTAGTGTAGGCACTACTTATGTCCTGTTAGCATTTGTCCCTTTGGGACTTTGGGGTGTGTGTGTATGCAGCGTGTGTGTGTTTTATTATACTTATGTTCCATTTTCATATTATTAGAATGGTGTTAGTATTTCTGGTCCCCTGACTTGAGTCTTGGGTGTTGGGACCATCAATGGTTGTTATTATTTAGGTAGCCATTTGGCTAGTGTAGGTTACAACTTCCACACAGACCTTAGTGAGTTTGGCTCGTAAAGATCTGACAGTTCAAGTTTGAAATGACACAGATAGAGCTGCTCTCGTGCCAAAATTCTATTTTGGAATGGTTTTAACCATTTCACTCCGGGGCAGTTCTAGAGCTGGATCAAACTGCTAATGTCTATAATATAGCAAGACTCCATTAGAAGAAACAACATTACTAAGGTGAGTAATTTTTTCTTCCTGTGGCTGAGGCTATTGTCGGCCTGGCCCTCGAACTTTGGCAGTGTCCTGACTCTTGTCCATCTCCGTCTGCCCGCATAGCCCACAAGTACGTGGTGCCCATGGGGTCCCTAGCGGGGTTCACAGAGCACCCTTCGGCTGAGAGCCTGGTGACCGCCTCTGTGTTCAGGCGCACTGGCAGTTCTGCCAACACCGACCAACCTCCTGATAAAGATTTCAATATTCTTGACCTTTCAGCCAGGAAAGTCTATGCGGCTTCCTCCTTGGTCCTTCGCCAGGCAAGTTCGGCCATCATCATGGCACACTTCTCTCACACCCTTCTAGGGTCGCTGGATGAAATCCTCCCACATCTCTATGCGGACATGCAGACCACGGTCAAGCAGGTCCGGGATCAGCGCCGAGCTGCTGCCATACAGCAGCTTCAGATGGCCCTGGACCTTGGGTATTCTTGTGCCCGCTCGATGGCTGCTGCAGTTGCCTCTCGTTGCAGGGCTTGGCTGAGGCTCTCCTCCTTTCCAGCAGATACTCAGCACAAACAAGCTGACGTGCCCTTCTTTGGGATTGACTTGTTCGGCCCAGGAGTGGCCGGTCACCTTCAGTGCATTGAGCAGTCCAGTGCCACCTTGGATGCTACTTTTGCCAAGAGTTCTTTGGGCAAGAACCAGCAGAAGAAAAAGAAGAAGCCTTTTCGGCATTCTTCTCCTCTGGCTCAGCATTCCTCCTTTCAAGGTGGACAGCAGCACCAGCATCAGCAGCAGTCCTGGAACCTCCTCCTCCAAGACTGCTCAGTGATGGGGCGAGGGATGTCAACCACTCTCCCATCACATCAGCTCTGGGTCCTCCCGTGGGGGGCCGGCTCTGCCACTTCCTTTCCGTCTGGTCCGTTGTCACTTCGGACAGTTGGGTTTTTGAAGTGGTTGGTCAGGGACTGCCTCTGGAATTCGAGCAGTACCCTCCAAGCTGAGCCCGTGCCCCATGGGAGGAATGAGTATCCGCTCAGACCCAGTCGGCTCTCAGAGACAACTTCGCTCAGCTCCTCCTCAAGGAGGCAGTAGCTCCAGTGGTGGATCCTCCAGCAGACCCAGGCTTTGTCTCTAGGTACTTCCTGGTGCCCAAGCGGACGGGGGTCTGGTGCCCCATTCTAGAGCTGCATGACCTGAACCAATATCTCAGGTCATGCACCTTTCGGATGGTCACTCTGTCCCAGATCATACCATCCTTGGAGCGTAACATGTGATTCTGTTCACTGTATCTGCAATACGCGTTCTTTCACGTCCCAATCCGTCCGTCCCATCAGCGGTTCCTCTGCTTCCAGATCGAAGGGACCCCCTACGAGTTCCGAGCCATGCCGTTCGGCCTGTCATTGGCCCCACGGGTCTTCACCAAATGCATTGCAGTGGAGGCAGCCCATCTCCGGTGTCGGGGGTCAGGATTTATCCTTACCTCGACGATTGGCTCCTAGCAGGTTCCCCCCAACAGGAAGTGGAGAGGTCCAGGGACCTGGCCCTCTAGACCTGCTCTCAGCTCGGCCTCCTGATCAACGAGGCTAAGTCAGAACTTGTGCCTTCTCAGGTGATGAGCTTCATTGGGGCAGAGCTTGACTCTTGTCAAGCCAGAGCTCAGCTCCCGGTGGACAGGACGGAGGTTCTTTCCTCCTTTGCCCA
This sequence comes from Neoceratodus forsteri, assembly GCA_016271365.2. Taxonomy (NCBI): domain Eukaryota; kingdom Metazoa; phylum Chordata; order Ceratodontiformes; family Ceratodontidae; genus Neoceratodus; species Neoceratodus forsteri. Next base: position 790,702,644 of record CM057454.1, read on the forward strand.
ATCATTTCTTATTGGGCAGTTGCGCCCTGCCCTGGACTTTCTTCACCTTCTGGGTTACATGGCAGCATGCACCTCAGTGGTCCATTGGGCCCGGTTCCACATGTGCCCCCTCCAATGGGAGCTGACCGCCCATGTGGACTCAGTGTCATGGTCATTTCAACCAGCTGATCACTGTGACCTAGAATATATGGGACACTCTCCAGTGGTGGACCGCCCCAGACCGGTTGCAGGAAAGGATCCCATTTGTCCGCTCCGAGCTGATGGTCATCCTCATGACCAATGCCTCTCTCATGGGCTGGGGAGCCCACAAGGGGGACGAAAGGGCCCATGGGCTCTGGACCACCAAGGAGTCCCGATTCCACATCAACCTGTGGGAGCTCAGAGCAGTCAGACTGGTACTGTCAGCTTTCACTCCTCAGCTCCGGGGTCCAGTGGTTCAAGTCCAGACGGACAGTACCACGCCCATGTACTACCTTAACAAATAGGGCGGCACACACTCCCATCTGCTGTGCAGGGAGGCGCTCCACATTTGGACCCTGGTGAGCCAATTAGAGGCAGATCTCCCAGCCATCCATGTGGCAGGAGCCTCGAACCATGTGGTGGAAGCTCTCAGCCACTTAGGCCAGACATTCCACAAGTGGTCTCTCCATCCGGAGGTAGCTTACAGTCTGTTCTCCCACTGGGGCAAACCAGTGGCGGACCTGTTTGCCTCAAGGGAAAACATCAAGCTGAAGCTGTTTCATGCCGGCCCCCCTCAGCAGGACTCACTGGGGGGGGATGCCTTCTCGAGGCCATGGACCCTAGGCCTTCTCTACGCTTTCCCTACATTTCTCTTGATCCACAAGGTGCTCTTAAAGGTGAGGAGGGACAAGGGGAAGGTGATCCTGGTAGCCCCAGACTGGCCGCGCCAGTTCTGGTATCCAGATCTCTTCAGCCTCATCTACAGGCACTCGGAGTGGCTTCCAGCATGCTCGGACCTGATATTACTCAGCCAGGGGAAGGTATTCCATCTGGACCTTCAATTCCTGCACCTTACAGCCTGGTACCTGAGCGGCTCGAGTTCCAGGCTTTGGGTCTTTCCAAAGATGTCTACACCATGGTGGAGGCATCCAGAAAGGAATCAACCAGTATGCCTTCAAATGGAAATGGTTTTCCATATGGTGTCAGGGCCTGGACCCTTTATCCTGTTCAGTGGCTAACATGCTTGACTACCTTTGGTCTCTTTCCAAAGGAGTTCTCTGGTCATCGACCCTTAGGGTGCACCTGGCAGCCATCTCTGCTTACCGGGCATGGGCCAATCAGCAGACTGTGGCGCAGGAGACAGTGGTCGGGCGCTTTTTCAAAGGTCTGGATCACATATCTCCTCTAGTGCATGAACCTCCACCTCCGTGGGATTTACTGCTGGTACTGGCAAAGCCCATGGGCAAGCCATTCGAACCATTGTACAAGTGTGAGTTGTCACACTTGGCATTGAAGGCAGCCTTCCTGGTGGCTATCACGTCTGCCAGAGGGACAGGGGAGCTCCAGGCACTTTCGGTGGACTCCCTCTATCTGGTCTTCCACATGGGGCAAGGTTGTCCTACGCCCTCACCCAAAATTCCTTCCGAAGGCCGTGTCAGAGTTTCACCTTAACCAGGTGTTAACTCTTCCGGTATACTACCCTAATTATACCTCAGTGGCCTAGTACAGTCTCCATACTTTGGACCTGAGATGTGCTCTCTCCTATTACAAGGAGAGGACGGCGTAAATTCGGGGAGAGGTTCGTCAGCTGTTTGTCACATACGCTGAAGCCGCTTCTGGCAGACCAGCAGCCAAATGGACTATTGCAAGATGGATCACATCATGCATAGGTCTGTGCTACGAGTTGGCAGGCAAGGAGCCTCCCAGAGGGATAAGAGCTCATTCTACCCGCCGGACTGCTGCATCGGTGGCTGCTTTCAGGGACATCCCTATCCAGGAAATCTGTTGGGCTGCTACCTGGAAGTCAGCAAACACCTTCATCACCCACTACCACATCGACCTTGAGTCACGCTGGGATGCTGGTTTTGGGCCCTCAGTTCTCCAATCTCTGTTCCCTAAGTAGGGGGTGCGTGCCTTGCCTCCATCCTTCTGGATAACTGTTAGGAGTCTGCCAAAGAGTGTGGATGAACAACATATCCACGCTCCTAGAAAAACAGGTTGCTCACCTGTAACAGTAATTCTAGGAGTGGTATATGTTGTTTATCCACACGGACCCACCCTACCTCCCCGGCTGCAGACCCAGATAACCTGGCTTCCAGCGGGCTACCATCTGGCGTCATGGGGCAGACCCAAGGTATATACCACCCGGATGGGTGGGAGGAGCCAGCTTGAAGACTTCCAGTGAGATTTAAAGCGGAAGGGGACATGCCAAAGAGTGTGGATGAACAACATGTACCACTCCTAGAACTACTGTTACAGGTGATTAACCTGTTTTTTGCTGCCTCCTCGCTCAGTCTCCGACAGGTGAGATCAGCCATCTTGATGGCACTCTTCTCCCACGCCCTCTTGGGCTCTTTTGATGAGGTGATTCCTCACTTGCCTGTGGACCTACAGACCACTGTCAAACAGGTCTGAGATCAGGGCCAGGCTGTGGGCAAGCAGCAGCTTCAAATGGCTCTGGATCTGGGAGATTCCTGTGCCCGCTCGGTGGCGGCCACAGTAGCCATGTGCTGTGGGGTTTGGGTGTGTATCTCGACCTTCACAGCAAACACTCCGCACTAGCTGGCGGATGTTCCTTTCTTGGGCACCGACCTGTTTGGGCCTGGTGTGGAGGGTCACCTCTAGCGCATTGGGAAGTCCAGTGCACTTTGGACTCTGTAACATCTGCACAGAAGGATCCCAGGGCCTCCAGGCAACAGAAACGAAAGTCCTTTTGGTCCTCCACTCCTGCAGCAAAACCAGCCCAGCATCAGGCTGGCCAACAGGCTCAGTCCTGGCGACCCCGGCCCAAGTCAGTGGCCCATAAGCCCAGAGGGAAGGGGTCTGGTGGCACCTCAGCCGGGCCCTCCTCCTCCAAGCCTGTCCAGTGATGGGATGGCAGGTGCCACCCTCATGCCCGTCACACACCCCCTGGGTCCTCCTGTGGGGACCCGGCTCCACCACTTCCTTTCTGCCTGATCCGCTGTCATCACGGACAGGTGGGTTCTAGAATTGGTCGGTCACGGTCTGCCTCTGGAATTCGGGAAGTATCCTCCTTGCCAAGCCCGTGCCCCATGGGAGGACTTGGTATCCACGGACAGTCCGTCGGCTCTTTGAGACGATATAGCCCAGCTCCTCTGCAAGGAGGTCGTGGTCAGAGTAGTGGATCCTCCAGAACATCCAGGGTTTGTCTCCGGGTACTTCCTGGTGCCAGAATGGATGGGGGGCTGGTGATCCATTCTAGATTTGCAGGACCTGAACAAGTTCCTCAGATCGCGCACCTTCAGGATAGTAACTGTGTCTCAGATCATACCATCTCTAGAGCAAATCATGTGGCTTTGCTCCCCGGATCTTCAGGACACGTTCTTTCATGTCCCGATCCGTCCGTCCCACCACAGATTCCTCCACTTTTGAGCCGAGGGAACCGTCTACGAGCTCTAGGCCATGCCATTTGGCCTCTCCTTAACCCCCAGGGTCTTCACCAAATGCATGCCAGTGGTAGCAGCTTGCCTAGGGATCTTGGGATACCCTTACCTGGACAACTGGCTGATCGCACGTCCCTCCAGGCAGGAGGTGGAGTGGTCCAGGGAACCTGGCCTTCCAGACCTGCACCTCCCTTGGCCTCCTTGTCAATGAGGCCAAGTTGAAATTCGTGCTTTCGCAGGTAATCAGCTTTATCAGGGCAGAGCTCGACTTTTGCCGAGCCAGAGCCCAGTTCTCTGCGGACAGGGCGGAGGTTCTCTCCTCCTTTGCATGATCATTTCGGGTTGGGCAATTGCAACCTGCCCGGGACTTCCTGCGCCTTCCAGGTTATATGGTGGCCTACACCATCATGGTCCGATGGGCCCGTTGGAATATGCGCTCCCTGCACTGGGAGCTGGCGAGCCAGTGGTCTCAGCACAAAAGTCACTTCAACCAGCTGGTCACTGTGACCCAGAAGATGTGGGTGTTGTCGAGGCACAGGTCAGGAAGCATAAGGAAAAACCAGGAGCAGTTGTAAAATTCATAACAAGAGTGTTACTATGAATACTAATAAAATAAAATAAAATTGATCAGAATAACTATTTACAAAGGCCAAATAAACAGAGAAGATCCATCTGAGTTTTCCTTCAATTTCTGTGTCCCCTGCAAGCAATTGCAGCTCTCTTTCTTGTAAGTCTTTGCAAACCCTCTTCTTAACAAGCATCCTGTTTTTATCTAAAATGTTCTGGTGTATATCAGGCAGGTGCAGCTACAACACAATGTCCCAGAACTGAGGCCCCTTTTCCACAGCTTCTGCAAAAAGCTTAAAAATTGCATTTCAGGTTAACCCCCTGAGTTCCCAATAGCTTTTTGCAATCATCTCAAAATATAATTATATACATTTCAACAGTAACACTATATAATTTCTAAACAAAGAGATCCCAATATCAGTTACATTTCCACATAATGGTTTGCATATATTTTTATACCAGCAGATACACAAGAGAAAAATAGACAGAATAGCAAGGGAAGACTGAGAGACAGTGAGAGGCAAAGAACTACGAGACTGTCGGGGTGATCAAATCCTAGCTTTCACAGGAAAATTTGGTTGCACAATCAGACAGATGAGACAGGAAAGGACAGAACAGATCCCTGCATTCAAACTCTCCATAACAACTAGGACAGGGTCCTATTCAACCCTGTCACAGTGGGGATGCCCTCCAGTGATGGCTAGTCCCAGAGTATCTGCAGGAAGGGATCCCATGTGTCCACCCCAAGCCGATGGTCATCCTGATGACCAATGCCTCTCTCAAGAACTGGGGTTCCCATTTGGGGGAACACAGAGTCCACGGGCTGGCACTGACTGCATGCGCTGCGCATATTCGGGTTCGGGTGGTCCAAGTCCAGATGGAGAACCCCACGGCTATGTACTACCTCAACAAACAGGGTGGGATGCACACCCTGCCTTTGTGCAAGGAAACTCTCCACATATAGACCCTCGTGTGCAGCCTGGAGGCGGATCTTCTAGCCATCCATGTGGCAGGAGCCTCCAGTCAGCTGGCGGACGCCCTCTGCCAGGTAGGCAAGGCGTCTCACGATTGGTCTCTCCATCCAGAGGTAGTTCACAGCCTGTTCTCCCAGTGGGGCACCCCTCAGGTGGACCTGTTTGCCTCCAGGGAGAATGCAAAGCTGAGGCTGTTCTTTGTCCACCCCCCTCATCAGGGCTCACTGCAGGGATATGCCTTCTCGAGGCCTCGGACTCCAGGCCTCTTCTGTGCCTTCCCTCCACTTCCCTTGATCCACAAGGTGTTGCTCAAGGTCAGGCAGAACAAGGTACGGGTGATCATGGGGGCTCTGGACTGACCACATCAGTTTTGGTACCCTGATGTCCTCATTTTCAGCAACAGGCTCCTGAGGCATCTACCACTCTGCCTGGACCTGCTTTCCATCAGTCAGGGGCAGGTACTCCACCCAGACCTTCAGTCCCTGCACCTGGCATCCTGGTTCCTGAGCAGCTAGAGTTCCAGGCTTTGGGTGTCTCCGAAGATGTCCTCACCGTGATGGAGGCACCTAAAAAGGAATTGACCAGAAAATGCTGTTCCTTCAAATGGAAGAGATTCTCCATTTGGTGTCAGGGCAAGGGGCTGGATCCCTTGACCTGTCCGGTGGCCAGCATTTTGGACTACCTGTGGTCCCTCTCCAAAGGGGGCTTTCGGTCGATGACCATTAAGGTGCATCTGGCAGCCATCTCTGCTTACCATGCGCTGGCTGGTCAGCAGTCAGTGACAAAGGAAAACGTGTTCTGGCGCTGTTTCAAAGGCCTTGATCACATTTCCCCTCTGTTGCATGAACCACCACCACCTTAGGACTTGTTGCTGGTTTTGGCAAAGATCATGGGCAAGCCATTCAAACCGTTGCACAGGTGTGACGTGTCTCACTTGTTGTGGAAGACCACCTTCTTGGTGGCTATCACATCAGCCAGAAGGATTGGGGAGCTCCAGGCACTTTTAGTGGAGCCTCCTTACTTGGTCTTTCACAGGGACAAGGTTGTCCTGTGCCCCAACCTGAAGTTCCACCCGAAGGTTGTGTTGGAGTTTCATCTTAATCAGGTGATTACTCTTCTGGTGTTCTTCCCGAGTCACACCTCCATGCTCCATACTCTGGATCTGAGGCGAACACTCGCTTATTACAAAGGGCGCACAGTTGGAGTTCGGGGAGAGGTTCACCAGCTGTTTGTCACCTACGCTGAAGCCGCACCTGGCAGGCCTGCAGCCAAGCAGACGATTGGCAGGTGGATCACTTCCTGCATTGATCTCTGTTATAGGTTAGCGGGTAGAGAGCCTCCCAATGGGCTAAGGGCTCATTCCACCTGTCTTACCGCTGTGTTGGTGGCTGCTTCTAGGGATGTTCCTATCCAGGAAATCTGCAGGGCTGATACCTGGAAGTCTGCACACACCTTCATTTCCCATTACCACACTGACCTCGAGTCATGCCAGGATGCTTGTTTTGGGGCCTAAGTTCTCAAATGTCTGTTTCCTAAATACAAGGTATGTGCTTTGCCTTCCTCCTCCTGGAGAACTGCTAGGAGTCTGCCAGATAGTGTGGATAGAACAACATATCCACGTTCCTAGAAACACAGGTTATCTCCTGTAACAGTAGTTCCAGGAGTGGTATATGTTCATCCACACGGACCCACCCGATGTCTCTTGGCTTAGGTGCACAACCTCTGCTTCCAGCGAGCAAGATCTGGCGTCATGGGGCGAAGCCAAGGGATTTACCACCCGGTTGGGTGGGTGGGAGGAGCTAGCTTGGGGTGGGTGGGAAGAGCTAGCTTGAAGACTTTCTGGCATTTCTTAAAGGGGAGAGGACTCTGCTAGATAGTGTGGATGAACAACATATACCACTCCTAGAACTACTGTTACAGGTGAGTAACCTGTGTTTTCTGCTTGCTCGATCTAGGGCCTGGTGTTTTCTGGCGAGATGCTTTGTCCCTCTGCTGAACATGGAGGTTTCTCTATGCCTTCCCTCCCTTCCCACTGCTGCAGAGGGTTCTTCTCAAGCTGTAGGCAGAAGGAGCAGACATGATCCTCATTGCTCCTTTTTGGCCACGTCATATTTGGTTTCCCCTGCTCCAGCAGCTGGCAGCAGAACCTCCAGTCCCCCTGCCCCTGATCTCGCACTTGCTCTCCCAGGACAGTGGCACCTTTGTCCATCTGGATCTCAGTTCACTACATCTGCATGCATAGTTCCTGCAGACTTAGCGGTCTCCGGTTTTTGGGTTTCCCTGAGAGTAGCTGAGGTCCTGGTGGCTGCTAGAAAGCCTTCCTCCAGAGCTACCTATGGTATGAAGTGGAAACGGTTTTGTTTGTGGGCCTCCACACGTTCACTTGATCCTTTCACCTGTCTGGTGACCTCGGTTTTGGAGTACCTCCTTTCCTTGTCGGATTCGGGCCTGGGTTACTTCTACATCAAGGTGCATTTGTCTGCCATCTCTTCATATCATGCACCTATCGAGGTCAAGACCCTTGCCCAACTGGACCTGTCTCATACTTTTTTACGTGGCATTCTGCATCTGAAACCTCCCATTCAGGACCCCGTTGCTCCATGGAAACTTTTGTTTATGTTAGAGAAACTTACTTTGCCTTCGTTCGAACCAGCCACAGATTGCAAGCTACACTTTCTGTCATGGAGTGCGTTATTTTTAGTTGCTGTTACTTCTGCTCGAAGGATTTCGGAGCTTCAGGCTCTCGTGTAAGGAGCCTTATTTAGAAGGAGCCTTATTCAATTTTCCACAAGGGCAGGGTGTCCTTGCGGACCAATCCTATGTTTCTGCCTAAAGTGGTGTCCGAATTTACACTGAGCCAGGACACCCACTTGCCTGTTTATGACCCAGAGTACTCAAATCGAGGGGAGGCCTTACATCATACTCTGAATGGTCCATTGGGTGCTCCAGTATTATCAAAACTGCACCCAGTCTATCAGGAAATCTTATCAGTTTGTCTCTTTTGCCCTGAAGACCTTAGGGGCTCCAGTTTCTTAGCAGACGTTGTCCAAGTGGTTGGTTAACTGCATTGTTTTCTGTTACCAGAAATATGATAAGCCTTTACCGGGCCCTGGTAAAGGCCATTCCATAAGAGGAGTGTCTACCTCCTTCATTTCGCTTCGGAGGGTTTCAGTGGCAGATATTTGTGTAGCTGCCACCTAGAGTTCCATCCACACTTTCATCAAGCACTACAGTCTGGACATTGCTTCCAGGCACAGGACAGGCTTTGGCTTTGCTGTCCTTCAGGGTCTCCTTTCCTCCTCTCTTTTAACCCTTAGGCTGCTGGAAGATTTAGAATGCATAGGTTTTTAGGACAAGATATTATGTTGGCTGCAGCCCGTCCTGTGCCTGGAAACAACGTCCAAACTGTAGTACTTGATGGAAGTGTGGATGGAACTCCAGGTGGCAGCTGCACAAATATCTGCCACTGAAACGCTCCGCAGCGAAGTGAAGGAGGTAGACACTCCCCTTATGGAATGGCCTTTAACAGGGCCTGGTAAAGGCTTATCATATATTTCTGGGGGTTCTTCCTTGCACTGCTTGGGACTCAGTCTTACTGGTGTTGCCTGCTGCAGGAGCTACTGTATCCTCAAAGTAAGATAGTACAGTTACATTAGAACTTAACGGGTCGCATCTGGAATCGAGCAATCCTTGCTCAGCATGCCTTCCTGGTTAAACTCGTAAATAAATAAATAAATAAACTTACCATAACAATAGATCTTCGAGAGAAGCTCCTGCAGCAGGCACTGCCTTCTCTCCCTCCCTCCTCCGTGTTTGTTCTTTTCTCTATACCCTCCTCAGTCTCCTCCTTGTGCTTGCCGGGTCTCCGGTGGGAGAACTGACGTAGGGCTTGGGGACCACCCCTTTTATACCATAGGCCTACGTGGGGGGGGTAGGCCAATGTCAGTGGGCAGTCTCCCTCTGTATATTGCTAGCTAGAAGTTTTCCTTGGGGTCCTAGCACCTGGCAGCTTAGTCCTACCGGTGTTGCCTGCTGCAGGAGCTTCTCTCAGAGATCTACTGTTACGGTAGGTTCTTGTGTAACTGTACTTTCTGAATGGTTACCCTGCAAGGCCTTCTGCCACTGCTGCAAGCAGGGGATTGGATATGTTCCCTTGACATGGAGGATGCATACTTTTGTATCAAAATCTGGAAGCCTTGCAGAAAGTACTTGTGGTTCCTGTTTCAAGAGGAAATTGCCAATTCAGTGTTGGCCTTTGGCTTTTCTTCTGTGCCATGGTTCTTCACCAAATGTTTGGCAGTAGTGGTAGCAGCCTTTTGCAGGGAAGGCCTCTATGTTTCCCCTTACATGGATGACTGGTTGTTGAAAGCTCACTCCAGGGACCAGCTTCTGAAGGCCTTAGCTGAAACCAGACAGCAGTTTGGTGCTCTGGAGATGACTGTCAGCATACCATAATCAGTGTTGACATCCTGCCAGTGACTGTAGTACATAGGAACAGTCTTGAACATGGCCCAGGGCTCAACTTTTCTGCCTTTGGACAGGGTCAACTGCCTGGTTGCCCAAGCACAAGTAGTGCACGACAGCCGATATGTCTCCACAAGGTTGTTCCTATGCATGTTGGGTCTCATGCCAGCGGCCATTGTCACAGTATCACTGGCCAGACTGCACATGTGGATTCCCCAGTGGCCCCTCAGAGTCCAGTGGGATCAGCTCACAGACAGTCTCAAACAGATCGTTCTAGTCACGTCCCTTGTACACAAAGTGCTTTAGTGGTTGATGGAACCCAACAATCTCTTAAAGGGGGTTCCATTCCTGATCCCTTCCCCAGTACAGATTCTCACCACAGATGCTTCAGGGATGCACTAGGGAGTGTACTTGGGCCCTCATCAGGCACAGGGCACATGGACTCTGGTGGAGAGCACCTTGCACATACATATTTTAGAAATGTGTCCTTCCAGAACCACTTGTCCCCAGGTCCTTTGCTAATACAGATGGACAGTGTCAATGTGATGCAGTACATCAGCACACAAAAGGGACTCATTCTTATCCACTGTGCAGGGACACAATGAGGGTTTGGTATTAGGCTCTGGAACACAGTCTAGAACTATCAGCAATATATGTTCCAGGTGCCCAAAACCTCTCGGCAGACAGGCTAAGTAGGTCACAGTCCAAGATGCAAGAGTAAGAACTGCTAACCTCGGTGGTGGACGACCTATTCGAAAGATGGGGGTCATCCAGAGTAAGACCTTTCTGCATCCTCACACAGTGCAAAACTGACGGTTTTCTTCTCGCTGCAGGGCCTTGAGTTTTCTGACGAAATGCATTGTTCCTCTCTTGGAAAAGGAGGTTCATGTGTGCCTTCCCTCCATTCCTTCTAGTTCAGAGAATGCTACTCAAGTTGCGAATGGAGGGGACAACTGATACTCATTGCTCCCCTATGGCCTTGACAGATCTGGTTTCTCCTGCTGCAACAGCTTGTTATGGAACTTCCCGTGCCTCTGCATCTGTACAAGGGTCTGCTGTCACAGGAACCCTGGTCCATCCAAAGCTGAAGTCTCCATCTGCATGCATGGCTCCTGAAAACAGCAATTGCTCGATTTTCCTGGACATAAAGTCTTCACCACTCATTCACACTGATGGGACTATGCCTGAGGCGCTAGGACCCAGCAGGAGCCAAAAATCTTCAGGAGGGCCTGCGCCATGGTAGGACCGTGCATGTGAGACGCCGCGAGACTGGCTCACGCCATATAGGCCACCTTAGCATCGACCCTCCAGCCACCTCAGTTCCTTTTTTCCCGCCGTCTGTTGCGCTTCAGTGTCGATGTCGCTCGCCCACTGGGAGTCAAATCTTCACGTCTACAGTATATGACAGCAGCTGTAGTCGTTTTAGTATTTGATTAGATTATTGTTTTATTATTCAGTTAAAAAAAAAGTGAAATATTTTTCTCAAGAAGTCTTTAGCCATCCTTACACGGAGTCGATCATGAATGGGGCAGGTGGTGGTAGGAGACGATGACAGCTGTGTTGTCAGCAGGGCTGGGTCTGGTCCGCTGCCCTCTACGGGTGGGGGGTCTGACTACTGGCAGTCCAGTGCTTGGGGGGGGGGGATGGGTAGTCCTTCCGAAAGCACAAAAAGAAGCAGTCCCATTCTCAGTCTTCGTCGAGGACTCAGCACAGTTTGACCTAGAGTTCTTCTTCGGCCTCCTGGTCGAAAAAGAAAAGGTACTGCTCAAGGTCGCCTTCTGGTACATGTGCACATCTATCATCGGTTACCGGTGGCAGGGGCCTGACTCCATCTCTACTGGGGTTTCCTCCAGCCCCGTTTCTGGTGACTGGCATCCTCGACTCTGGAGTCCCTTCCGGCCCCCTGGGGGGTGCTCCAGTGAGCAGTTTCACCATTAGGCCGCTCTTATGGAGCAGTGGGTTCGGCAGTTGTCCCGTCTGCCTGAGCTGGTGAGACTGTCTCTTGGGCCTTTGGCCGTATCGGTTTCGGACCCGTAGGCAGGGCGGTTGGGGCTTCCTAGTCACACGGTGCCTTCTCCGGTGTTTTTCCCCCTCATATGGCTGTGGCCGCAGAGGTCTACACTGGTGCATTTATCTCCTGCTGAATTTCTCAGACATTCCTCCGTGGGTAGGGGTTTTGGAACCTCTGGTTCGATGGTGCCAGATGTGGCACCGCGCCCTGTGCCAGTACCACAGTCCTTCTCTGTGCCGCCTTCTATTCCGGCTCCACCGGGGTTTTTGACTCCAATTCGCGGAGCTCTTCGTCCTCCTCCTTTTTCACCCTTTCCCATATATTGTGTCCCTCCAGGAGTAGTAGGAGATGATTTTAAGCCTGATCCCAATCTTCGAATGGGTGTCGACTTTGACGACGATTCCTCCCTAGGGGTGGTAAATAAACCTTCTCTTACAGCAGAGCTTCTGGTTGAGGACCTTTCCTTTTAAGTCTCTGCTTAAAAACTTGAATACCACTCTCCCCCTCTCTCTGTCTAGATTTCAGAGATCGATCCTGGGAAATTGCTGCGTCTGCAGTACCTGCACGTTCCAGACATTCCTGTGGAATTGACTCCTCCCATACAACCCTCTTTTGAGACTCTCTCACAGATGGTGTGGAATAATCCGGTGCTTATTCCCTCTGGCTAAGTCCATTGATAGGAAATACACCCCTCCCAAGGATTGTCCTAGTCTGGCCTCGCAAGCCTTTGCTGATGCCATAGTTGTCCTGGCAGAGAATGACAAAGACATTTTTCCTCAAGAATCTATGGCACGTCCAGTAAACAAGGAATCTCACAAAATCGACACTTTGGGAAAGCGAGTCTTTGCCGCTTCCACCCTGGGCATGCATATTGCAAGCTACCAGGGTTATTTCTCGCAGTATGAGTATACACTCTGGCATTCGCTTAAGGCCATGGTAGAAGCTCTCCCAGATTTGAAAGTTAACACAGAGCTCCTTCAGACCATTACTAGAAGCACTGAATCCAATAATCAGCAGCTTAAAGCCGCTATGGATGCCTTTGACACTGCTTCCAGAGCAGCAGCGGCTGGTATGTGCAACCAATGTCACTCTTGATTGCACACGTTAGGATTCACGAATGATGCCCAGCAGAGAGTTATGAGTTTGCCTTTTGATGGTACTTACCTGTTTGGTCTTCAGGTCGAGCAGGCGCTAGAGGCGACACAGAAAATTAGAATGGCTATCAAAACGGCCAGACCACCATCTGCAGCCCCTCAAAAGGGTGGGAACCGGCGGCAGTTTCTAACCCCAGGAATCCACTAATATTATTACTCTTTGCAGTGCCCCTTTAAGTCAGTACTGCCCTGGAGCCAAATAGAATGCTATGCTAATTATGGAATGTTTAGCTCATGCATTCATTTTCAAACTGCCCTATTCTAACTGCCTGGATTCTACCTCAGATTTTCTGTCTCAGCTGGAAAGTTCAGACGCCCTGGAGATCTCTCTCTCTCTCTCTCTCTTATCAAAATCATCTAAATTGTGCATAAGAACAAAAGAAACATAAGTATTTTGTCTTATTTTTTCATTACTGCCTTATTTGACACTGTAAATCACCATATGCTCTTAAGCTCTCTCCTCTCTGTTGGCATATCACAAGAGGCCACTGGCTGGTTCAACAACTATCTCAACAGCCGAAAACAGCAAGTTAAAATAAATAACACCCTTTCTGTGAGCCTACCTGTCCGATCAGGTGTTCCTCAAGGGTCCATCCTCGTTCCACTCCTCTTCTCACTGTACCTAAACTCCCTCCCTATGGCCATCACTGGGCATCTCCTCCTCTATGCTGGTGACGCAGTGATCTCTAGTCGGCACCCTGACCCTTCCTAGCTCCAAACATCCCTACAGGCCTCCTTCACAGAAATTGAGTCATGATTTGCCTCCCACAAACTTGTCCTCAACTATTAAAAAAACAAACAAAAAAAAACCATACTTTTCACCCACCAGCAACATAAACACAAATCGACCATACTGGCTATACAAAATTCCCAGGGCACCAGACTGGAACCAGTTGGCAGCTTCAAATATCTTTGTGTTACCCTCAAGTCGGCCTTCACCTTTTGTGAGCATATAGCATCAACATGCTCTGCAGTTAACATCAGAATTGGTCTACTTTATAGACTTAGGTCCTGTCTCCCACCTGATGCCCTCCGACTAGCTATTTCTTGCTCCATCATCTCCCTGGTAGACTATGCAATAGTCATCTATGGAGCTGCATCAGACACTGCCCTGACTACCATTAAACGCACCCTCAATAAGGCCTGCCGGCTGGCCAGGCAATGAGCAGCCTTCACGCACCTGTGACCTCTACCAGCAGGCGTCATGTCTTAACTTTCAAGGGCGTTTATTCTCACATGCCTCCTGTCCAAAACAATCCTGCTAGGTCTTGCTCCCCCAGGCTGCCTGCTGGTACTCCAGCCAAACTTGCCAAGGAGGGCCGCAAGGCAGGCTGACACTGCAACCTTCCACATCCCACTTGTAAAGACCAGTATGGGCCAATGGTCCTTTCGCTATAGGGCTCCACTCTGGATGAACTCAATCCCTGGACCCACCCTATCTATTCCCAGGCTGGGGCCTTTCAAAACTGAGCTGCGTGACTATATCTTAACCAGCTCCCACTGTGACTGCAGATAACCCCTTGTTCCTCTGCTATATATGTACCTGACTCTATTTTGATTGTACCATACACACCTCTGAATCACTTAATGTAGTAGTACTGTACAATGACACTGTATTTAATCTATGTACTGTCAACCTCTGTACCTGTCGTTGTTCTTTGTGTGACGTGGAGCCTTTGTAAATGAGTCCCTGACTCAAAGGGTTGTAATTCCTAGACTTTAAATAAATAAAAATAAAAAAATTCTTATTGTGTTTTAGTAATTTTACCTCGTATATAGGTTCTTTAGTGTTTTTATTGGTACTTCGCGGCTTCTTTGAACCGAGGGGCAACCAACCGATTGTTTGGTGAATTTCAAAAGGAAACTTTTAGATAAGTTTCTGAGTGTTTTTCTTTAAAAAAACATTTAATTTTACTAATTTTGAACCAAGGTGTTCCTGTTCTAATAACGGTTCTCGGTTCCTGAACCGATCAGAACTGCGGTTCTGTTTAAAAATTGTCGGTTTCTGAACCGATCGCTTTATTACCAAAACCGACCGCTAAATCTTTAATACCTTCATATTTTAGCAGGTTTTTTTAGTCCTGTTTCCTACAATGATGAATAAACTTAAAAAGAACACAGGACCTACAGGTTTTAAGAATTGTTTTAAATGTGCAGAGGTATTTGCAAGAGCTGACAAGCATGACCTCTGTCTGCTCTGTCTTGGTGTAAAGCATTTCAGTGAAGATTGTGAGATTTGCAAGTCTTTCCCTGAAAAAAACTGTGGAGACGCGCAGGGAGAGACTGAAGGGAAGGCTTGAAGAGGGGTCCCTGGGCTCTGACCAATCCACCCCCTCAAAAAATGTGGCAATTCCTTCTAGAGCCTCCAGATCCACCCCTGATATGGGTGAGGGCTCTAGTAAGAGAGGCAGTCAGCCGGCTGACTCTCTGGTGCCTGCCAAGAAACTAAGAAAAAGTAAGCACACTGACACCCCGGCTGAAACACCTCAAGGGGTCCCTCAGGTGCCCTTACATACTCCCTCTCCTGCTGACATTTCACAAGCCCTGGCTTTGTTACAGGTGCTGCATGGCCTGCTTCCTACCCAGCAACCTGTAACTGCTCCATCTGATAAATCTGCTGCTACCCCTCTGGTGCCTGTTTCCACTATGGGTGGTGATGTTGATGAGGAGGAGGAAGAAGGAATGGAGCCTGAGGTGTCACCGGAGCAAGACTTTGGTTCTCCCCCTAGGCCTTCAGAGGATTTTTCCTCCATTTTTCTTTCATTAAGAAAATGGTGGAAACACTGGACCTCAGACAGATGGGAAGTACAGGATGAAGAAGAGGTTCAATATATGGAACTAATGGAGCTAACACCCTCAAAACGACTTCTCCTTCCTCTTTATGAATTTTTCAGAAAAGACATTCTGGAAATATTAAAAGCTCCTCAGACTGTCACACCTATTGATAAAAAATGTGACAAAAAGTACCAACTAGAAAGATCTGGTGCTGAGTTTTTATTCAGCCACCCTGATCATCAGGGCATTGTGCAGCTGACAGCCTGTGAGAAGGCCAAAACCCCCTTGTCTTCTCATCCACCTGAAAAGACTCCAGAAAGCTGGATAGTATGGCTAAGAGGGGATACCTCTTAGCATCCCTTGCTATCAGGCAAGCCACTTATCAGGCCTATGCTGCCCTCTACCAAAAGGCTTTATGGCAGTATGTGGTAGTGGCAGTCACAGAAACATGGTACACACAAAACCATGACTGGGACGTAGACATACCAGGATACACTATCTATAGGAGGGACAGGGAGGGTAAAAAAGGAGGAGGAGTAGCTCTTTACATAAGGGAAGGAATAAAAGCAACAGAACAAAAGGGTAAACAGGGAGGAGAAGAAGCACTGTGGGTAGAATTTGGAGACAGGCAATGGCACCACAGTCCGCGCAGGGTTATACAGACCCCCTTCTCAGGAGGAAATGGACAAGGAAATGATAGAAAGTATACTTAGAATGGCAGAAAAGGGGAGATATTGCTGATGGGTGATCTGAATGCACAGATGTTAACTGGAATGCAGTTGCAGCAGCCACTGAAGGTGAGGTTATTCTAGATGCTCTACAGGGGCATGCCTTAGACAACTAGTATTGGAGCCCACTCGAGAGGGAGCAATCTTAGACCTGGTTCTCTCAAATGGAGATGGAGAGAGGATCACAGATGTAGAAGTGGGTAGCCATCTGGGAACTAGCGACCATCCGAACAGTATGTTTCAGATAAACACAGCAATAGAGTCAAAGCCATACAAAGGCAAAAGTACTGGACTTTAGGAGGGCTGACTTTGCCAAAATGGGTGAATGCCTAAGGAATGCACCTAGCAAGTGGGCAGGAAGGAGGTGGAAGAACAATGGGGAATAATAAAACTGCCATCACAGAGGTAACGAGCCTTTGTGTGAAGCAAATAAACAAAACAAAACTATGTAAGAAACCACTATGGTTCTCAAAGGAAGTGGCAGTGAAGGTTCAAGAGAATAAGAAAGCATTCAGGAAGTACAAGGAATCGCAGAAGGAGCAGGACAGGGAACTGTATCAGTTAAAGCAAAAGGAGGCTGGGAAGGCAGTCAGAGCGGCAAAGGCCCAAACTGAGGAAAAGACAACCAACTCAGTTAAAAGGAGATAAAACCTTTTATAGGTACATCAGGGAGTGAAGGAAGACCAAGGGAGGATAGTGAGGCTTAATAAAGGGAGGGAGGGTGGGCAGAGGAGACTGTGAAAGGCAGAGATACTAAACAAATATTTTTGCTCAGTATTTACAAATGAAGAGGGGGAGGTACCTAAAACAAACAGTAGAAACACTCTGGATACAGAAGTTGATATCAGCCCATTTACAGAAGAAAGGGTTCTGAAAGAACGCTTAAAACTGAAGGTGGACAAAGCAATGGGGCCTGATGGGATTCATCCCAGAATTCTAAAAGAACTAAGGGTAGAACTAGTGACACCACTGACTACCCTTTTTAAAAAATCATGGGAGGATGGGGTGGTACCCGAGGACTGGAGGAGGGCAGATGTGATTCCCCTTCACAAAAGTGGGAGCAAGGCAGAAGCAGGAAACTACAGACCTGTTAGTTTAACCTCAGTGATAGGGAAAATGATGGAATCACTTCTGAAGGAAAGAATTGTCGGTATCTAGAGGCCAGAGGGCACAGGACCCCAGGCAGCATGGATTCACAGCGGGAAGGTCATGCCAGACAATCTGATAGAATTTCTTTGACTGGGTGACCAAAGTAGTAGATCAGGGAGGGCTGTGGACATGGCCTCCTAGACTTTACAAGGCATTTGACACAGTCCCACACAAAGATTAATATACAAGTTAGCCAGCCTGGGGTGGGTCCCAAGATGACAGCCTGGGTAAAGAATTGGCTGGAGAATAGGACACAGAGAGTAATAGTAAATGGAGTCCACTCAGAAGAAAGGAGGGTTACTAGTGGGGTACGCGGGTTCAGTATTAGGACGGTCCTCTTCAATGTCTTTATAGCGACATTGCAGAGGGACTGGAAGAATGACACAAAGATCTGCAACAGAGTTGATGCACAGGGTGGGGTGGAAAGGATAAGAAGGGACTTGGCAAGGTTAGAGGAATGGTCAAATGTATGGCAGCTTAGAGTCAGTGCTAGAAGTGCAAGGTAATGCACTGGGAAACAAAAACCCAGGGGAAGAGTACACAATGGGGGGTGAGATACTAACAACAACAAAAATGGAAAGGGACCTGGGGGTAGTCATATCAGATGACCTAAAGGTGGGCAAGCAATGTGAGAGGGCAGCAAGGAGGGCTTGGGGGATACTGGGATGCATAGGGAGAGGCATCACCAGTAGAAAACAGGAAGTTATTATCCCTCTGTACAGACAGCTGGTGAGACCCCATCTGGAGTACTGTGTGCAGTTCTGGAGACCCAATCTTCGCAAAGACATAGACAGGATGGAAGCTGTCCAGAGGAGGGCAACTAAAATGGTGCAGGGTCTGCACCGGAAGACATATGAAGAGAGACGAAAGGAGCTTGATATGTATAGCCTCGAGGAAAGGAGAGAGAGGGATGACATGATAGAAACGTTCAAGTACCTCAAGGGAATCAACAAAGTCCAAGAGGTAGCATCTTTCAAAAAGAGATGTGCAAGAACAAGAGGCACAATTTGTGATGGGGGGCGGCTCAGAGTAATTTAAGGAAGTATTTTTTTCACAGAGAGGGTTGTGGATGCATGGAACGGCCTTCCGGAGGAGGTTGTGGAGTCAAAATCAGTGGTGGAATTCAAGCATGCATGGGACAGTCATAAGGCCATTCTAGGGGGTGGGGGTAGGAAGAAGTAGGCTGCTGGTTAACTAGGATCTGCAGATTATCCAGTAGGTAGGGAAATGGGCAGACTGGGTGGGCCAAGTGGTCCTTATCTGCTATCAAATTCTATGTTTCTATGTGGTGAATAATGCAGAGGCAAACCCCTCTCTCACTGTTTCTGAATTATTAGAGACAGCCAAATTGGGTTTGGAGGCTTCCAAATACCAATTTCAGATAGCAGCAGATACAAATGACATTGCTACCAGGTGGATGGCTGGTACTATAGTCATGAGAAGGTTTGCTTGGCTGAGGGCTACTAACCTCACCCAGGGCACTCAAAAAAAAGCAATGGATTTCCCAGTTGAGAGCCATTCACTTTTTGGTGCACAAACTGAAGCCTACATGAAGAAAGTAGACGAATACAAGACTGCTTTCAGAAGTAATTCCACCATGGACAAACCTCCCTCCAAATCTTATTCTAGGGGAGGCAGGGGCAGGTCTACCTTTAGAAGACCTTTCTTTCAGTTGCAGGCTGTTCTGCAGATACAGTACCAACCCCAGCAGATGGGTTTCTACAGGGGCAGAAGGGGCTTCCGCAGAGGGTCCCATTCTACCCAACCTCAATAACAGCAAAAGCAGAATCCCTGACTCTTCCCATCAGGCTGCCTCTCCACATCCAGTAGGGGGCAGACTTTCCCACTATTTTCAGGACTGGTCAAAAATAACATCAGATAGATGGTTCCTGGAAATAGTGGGTCAGGGTCTCTCCCTTTGTTTCAGGTCCCTTCCCCCTCTAAGGGTAAAACGTTTTGCATCAGTTCCTCCCTCACAAAGAGAACTGCTGGAGCAGGAGATAAAAAATGTATTATTGGTAAAAGCAGACACGCCTGTTCCACTCTATCAAAGAGGGCAAGGGTTCTACTCCAGCTATTTCCTAACAACAAAAAAGACTGGAAAGTGGCGGCCTATACTAGACCTCAGAAGTCTAAACAAGTATTTGGTCAAACCTAAATTCAAAATGGTCACAATGGCAATAATTCTGCCAACACTACAAAAAGGGGACTGGTTGGCCTCTCTGGATTTAAAAGATGCATATTTTCACATCCCTGTCAGAGAATTACACAGAAGATATCTCGGGTTCTCTCTCCCCTCAGGCCACTACCAGTTCTCAACACTTCCTTTCGGCCTTACTTCTGCACCAAGGGTGTTCACAAAGTGCATAACAGTAGTAGTGGCACATCTCAGAAAACTGGGTGTCATAGTTTTTCCATATCTGGACGACTGGCTGATTGTGGGAAAATCCCAACAACAAGTGTCAAAACACTTACTGCTAGCTCAGAGTGTTCTCTCCTCCCTGGAGTTTCTTCTAAATGTCAAGAAATCTGTTCTCACCCCAGTCCAAGTGTTGCAGTTCACAGGGGCAGAACTCAGTACAATTCTGGGAAAGACCTTCCTACCCTTGGAAAGGGTACAGGCCATTCAGCTTCTAGCAAGCTCATTCGTCCTGGGCAGGCCAAAACCAGCAACTCAGTTTTTACAGCTGTTAGGCCACATGGCCGCAGCAGCAAGCACAGTCAGGGGTGCCAGATTCCAAGTGAGGGACACTGAGTTTCACCTCAGGGCCCATTGGTCCCAGAGACAAGATCCACTTTCAAAACTAATCCCTGTAACAAAAACTCTGCAACAGGCCCTCCAGTGGTGGAAGGAGCCAGACAACCTAAGGGATGGGTGCCTTTCCCGCAGGAGCCTCCCTTCTTGGTGCTCACAACAGATGCCTCCCTCCTAGGATGGGGTGCCCAGCTAGGGGACCACACAGTTCATGGCTCCTGGAGTGCTGCAGAGTCACTTCTGCACATAAATCTCTTGGAGTTAAGAGCAGTGTACCTAGCCATTCAGGCTTTCACTCATCTTATAAAGGGAAAAGTGGTTCAGGTCAGAACAGACAATACCACTACAATGTACTATATCAACAAACAAGGAGGGACAAGATCCACTCCACTATGCACAGAGGCAATGAAAATATGGAGCCTGATTTACTCCATAAATGCCTCCATACAAGCAATTCGTCCGCCAGGGAAGGACAATACACTGGCAGATGCCTTGAGCAGGATAAGCCAGGCCCATCACGAATGGGCACTGAACAGCCAAGTAGTACAGGTCCTATTCAGGTGGTGGGGAACCCCAGAGCTGGATCTTTTTGCTTCCCACCAGGATCACCATTTACCCCTTTTTTGCTGCAGGGCTCCAGTGAAAGGAACTGTCCCAGTGGATGTCCTGATTCTCGATTGGACAGGAAAATACCTTTATGCCTTTCCTCCTTTTCCTTTGATTCTCAGAGTACTCATCAAGCTCAGGTCACAGCCAGCCTCAATGATTCTGATAGCACCAGACTGGCCAAGACAGCCTTGGTACTCCCTGTTACTCTCAATGTCAGTGAGCGAACCGATCTACCTCCCTCAGAGGCACAATCTGCTGACTTCCTTCCAAGGCAGGGTGGTATATCCCAATCTCGGGTCTCTCAGACTCAAAGCTTGGCTCTTGAGGACTCACAGTATCCAGACTCCCAATACTCTCAAACAGTTTTAGAAGTCCTTAGAAGTTTATAGAAAGCCTTCTACTAAGAAAACTTATGCTTCAAAATGGAAAAGATTTTCTATTTGTGTACAGAAAAGGGATTAATCCCAGCACAGGCTGGCATTCCAACCCTCCTAGATTATTTGTCTCATCTGCATTCCCTGGGGTTGAAGGATTCAACCCTAAAAGTTCATCTTGCTTCACTTTCAGCTTATCTCTCTGTAGGGAAAGAGGTATCACTAGCCTCGAACCCCATATTTAGAAGGTTCTTTAAGAGCTTGTTACCCCTGTTTTCCCCTCATAGGGAACTATTGCCCAGCTTGTGCTCCCACCATTTGAACCCCTGGCTACTGCAGAGCTAAAATTCCTTACCTGGAAGGTAGTTTTCCTTGTGGCACTTAGCTCTACTAGGAGGATAAGTGAGTTACAAGCCCTATGTGTGGAAAAGGACTATATTTCTTTCCACAATGATAAGGTGGTGTTGAGAACTAATAGAAAATTCCTTCCCAAAGTAGTTTCTGACTTTCATTTAAATCAGTCCATTACCCTACCAGTATTCTTTACAGCACACACCAGTTCTGGTGAGCGTAGGCTGCATAGTTTGGATGTGAAAAGAGCATTGCGCTAATACCAATACTAGCCAATACCAAGGATCATAGGCAGGACAGGCAACAATTGTTCCTTACCTATGGGGAAGTAGGTAAGGGATCTTCTGCTTCAAAGAAGACTATATCTCGATGGATAGTCCAGTGTATTGGGTTTTGCTATACAAAGGTGGGCAAGGTCCCTCCTTCAGGTTTTAGGGCCCATTCCACAAGGGGCACAGCTGCCAGCATTGCAGCTGCCAGAGATGTTCCTCTTTTGGAGATTTGTAAAGCAGCTACCTGGAGATCAGTCCACCCCTTTACTAAGCAGTACAGCCTGGATACCCAGGCCAGGAGTGATGCAAATTTTGGAAGGGCTGTTTTGCAGAGTCTTTTTCCTAAATAGATTCTGCCCACCTCCTAGAGGTACTGCTACATAGTCTGCAAAGAGTAATAATATTAGTGGATTCCTGGGGTTAGAAGAACAAATTACTTGCCTGTAGTAATTTTATTTCTTCCCAGGGATCCACTAATATTATTACTCCCCACCCCTGGTCCTCTCCTTGGAATCTGAGAAAAATGCTCTGTACAGCTGAGATGTCTCTCAGTATGATGGGCATGTCATCTACTGGCACATTCTCTAATACTTAGCTGGTAGGTTCTTTTCTAAGGGTACATCTGGCTCAGAAAAGAGAACTCATTCTTTAATGTTTTTGTTGGCCCTTCCTTGGCCTATTACTACTTTTTATAGCCCTGTTGGCCATTAGCTTTATAATTATTCATTGTTATATATATATATATATATATATATATATATATATATATATATATATATATATCGTGTGTGTATGTATATATATATATTATGGCCTCTTTGCAGGCTTCACAGAAATCTGAAGTAGAATCCAGGCAGTTAGAATAGGGCAGTTTGAAAATGAATGCACGAGCTAAACATTCCATAATTAGCGTAGCATTCTATTTGGCTCCGGGGCAGTGCTGACTTAAAGGGTCACTGCAAAGAGTAATAATATTAGTGGACCCCTGGGAAGAAATAAGATCGCTACAGGTGAGTAATTTTTTCTTCATAACCATCAGTCCTTTCGTGGTAAAGGCAAAGGGGGCTTCAACAGAAACCAAGCCCTTCAGCTGCAAAAGAAAATGCAGCAGAAGGCACAGAGCCCCAAAGCGCCTAGTGCAGCCCTCTGAGATTATGGCCCAAGTCCCACCTCAGCTGTCCAAGGGGGACTCTTCCTCAGCAGTAGGAGGGCATCTGACTCAGTTTTATGACCAGTGGAAGTGAATCACATCAGACAAGTGGGTACTCTGGATAATCCGCGAGGGGTACTCTGTAAATCTTTCCAAAACCCCTTCGTGTCACCCACCCAAACGACAGCCCAAGCTGTCTGTCTCTCAGTCAGACCTTCTTGCTTCTGATATTCAAGGCCTTATAAACAACAGGGCAGTAGAAGTAGTCCTGCTGGATCAGCGGAACACAGGTTTCTACTCCCATTACTTCCTAGTTCCAAAGAAAACAGGCGGAATGTGCCCAATTCTTGATCTGAGGAAGTTAAGCAAATTCCTTTACAAGGAAAAGCTAAAGATGATATCTCTTGGTACACGTTTACCTCTGATTCATCAAAACGATTGGCTGGCCTCCCTGGACATGCAGGACTCCTATCAGCATGTTCTCATAAACCCAAACCACCACAGATACCTCAGACTTGTGGCACTGGGTCAACACTACCAATTCAGAGTCCTGCCCTTTGGGCTATCCTCGTCCCCTCGAGTCTTTACAGAGTGCTTTGCAGTTCTCACAGCACATCTTAGGAAGCTCGGAGTATTCCGGTTTCTGGACAATTGGCTTCTAGCAAGTCCCTCCAGACAAGAGACTCAGGGAGCCGTGGCTATGGCTTCAAAATTCCTCATGTCCATGGGAGTCCTGCTAAATTTGGGAAAGTTGCAGCAACAGCCCTCACAACGGCTCCCTTCATATGAGCCTTTCTGGATACCTCCAGCGCAAAAGCCTTTCTTTCGGAGGACAGAAGGAACGATGTCTTTCAGATGGCCCACTTCATCAGGGAGAATGACTCGGTTCAAGCTCTCTTGATGCAGCGAATGCTGGATCTCATGGCATCCTTGGTGTTCATCGTGCCCCTGGCTCGTCTTCACATGAAGACTGTCCAGTGGATGCTCAGCACTCAGTGGTCACTGACCACACACCCACAGTCGTTTCACATCAAGGTGACGGAACCCTGAAATGGTCACTCACCTGGTGGACTCAGGAAGACAACCTTCTGGAAGGTCATCCCTTTGCCCCTCTAGAATCACAGATCTCCATCACCACAGATGCATCCCTACTTGGATGGGGAGCTCACTGCCAGGATCTCCACACCCAAGGTTGATGGAATCGGGACGAGTCTCTGCTTCACATAAATGCTCTAGAAATGATAGCCATCCTGTATGCAGTCCGAGTCTTGAGGGACATACTCTGTCACAAGATCATTCTCCTTCAAACAGACAACAAAGCAGTGATGTACTACATCAACAAGCAGGGCGGAGCACACGCTTATCCCTTATGCAGGGAAGCGATGAGAGTGTGGGAGTGGTGCCTGGAGCACAAAGCAGTGATCCAGGTGGTCTACCTGCTAGGGGCGCAGAATGATCTGTCGGATTGTCTCAGCAGAACGGAAACAGATTCTCATGAGTGGTCTCTCGACACAAACGTCATGCAATTGCTCTTCGAAGAGTGGGGAACTCCAGACCGGGACCTTTTTGTGTCCTCACTCAACGCAAAACTGCCTCTCTTCTGCTCCAGAAATCCAGAGCGTGGTGTTTTCTGTCAGAATGCATTCAGACTGCGGTGGACAAGATGCTTTCTGTACACATTTCCTCCTCTTCCCCTAGCTCAGAGGGTGCTGCTCAAACTGGAGGCGCAAGGGGGGGCAAAGTGGTCCACATCACCCCATTCTGGCCTCATCAGATCTGGTTTCCATTAATCAACAGATTATCGGAAACTTCGAGACAGCTGACACTTCATACAAACGTGCTGACCCAGGGCCCTGTGGTCCATCCCAACCTGAAGTCCCTTCACCTCCATGCCTTGCTTCTGAAGAGATAGTGGTGAATAGGTTTAACGTTTCACGTAGGGTCTCAGATATTGTGTTAGCTGCACGCAAGCCAGCTACTCGAAAAACTTGCATTGCTACATGGAAGCGGTTCTCCATCTGGTGTGCAAAATCCTCTAGGAATCCTTTCCCTTCCCACCAAACAAAAGTTCTAGAGTATCTTCTAGATCTGTCGAACACAGGCCTGCAATACTCAACCGTGAAGGTTCACCTTTGCGCGATCTCAGCGTACCATGAGCCAATACACTCCGTGTCTCTGGCTCAGTTATCTGTGGTCAGGCGGTTCCTCAAGGGCATACTGCATATCAGGCCACCAGTCAGATGACCTGTAGCCGCCTGGGACATTAATTTTGTGCTAGATATGCTCACCCGTAAACCTTTCAAGACCCTAACTACTTGTGAGCTGAAGTTTCTGACTTCAAAGACCGCCTTCCTGGTAGCCATTACCTCCGCTCGCAGTGTGTCTGAAATACTTGCTTTGGTCACAGATCATCCATATACTGTATTTCACAAAGACAAGGTGGTTCTTAGGACTCACCCTAAGTTTCTCCCCAAGGTTGTCCTCAGAATTCCATCTGAATCAGCTCTTCGTCCTCCAAACCTACTTCCCAAACTTCCAGAATGAAGGGGAGCGTACCCTGCATTCTCTGGATGTTGAGAGCTTTGTGGTTCTGTTTAGACAGAACTAAAGAAATCTGCATGTCAAAACAACTATTTGTCTCCTTCAGCAGGGCCCGGCTGGGTCAGCCTGTTGCTATCAGATGCATTTCAGCATGGCTAGTGGCACATCTTCGTCACTGCTACTCCATGGCACAGGTTAAGCTGAAAGGCAGAGTATACGCACATTCTACCAGAGCAGTCACGGCATCTCTGGCAGAAATCTGAAACGTGCCTATTGCGGACATCAGAAGTGCGGCCACTTGGAGCTCCTTGCACACTTTGTAAAGCACTATGCTTTGGATATCCATGCCAGGCAGCATCAGTCCTTTGGCAGGACAGTCCTTAATGGACTTCTGTCCTGAGTGAGCTCCTCTCTTCTTCTGCCCATCTCGGGGGATTATTTTATATATTTTTTGAAATTGCATTTATTCTCCCCCAGCCTCCATCCCCGACCCATCGGGAGAGCCAGGGCAGACATCCCACTGCCACACACCCTACCCGAGTGGCCTTGGAGACCCTGTGGAGTCACAAGCTGTACCCCCTAGCGGGGACGAGGTGGGGCCTGAATACCCCGAAACTTACATTGTGTCAGTCCTGGAGCCATCTGGCAGGTGGAGGCACATCGTGGTCACGTCTCCAGCTCTCCATCTCCCTGGAGATGGCAGGCTCTTTTTCCGTTTTTCTCATGGATGTTGCACTTGCCCAGACATCTAGGTGTGACCGCCGACATCTGCAGCGCCCTCCCCCTAGCTGCCTACGAGTGTCATTGAGCCCCAGACCTTCGTCCAGGGGCCAATCAGACACCGAGGCGCTCAGTGTATTTCTACACCCCTAGCATCCACCAGGGGTCGGCAGACACTGAGCTGCTTCCCCACCCTCCTTTTGGAACAGGTGAGCTGCCAATGGATGCTTCAGCCTCCTCCTTCCGGCCAGCCCTCCGGCGAGCCGAGCTCACTCCCGAACCCAGGTCGCCGGTGTCTCAAGCTGAAATCCAACCGCTGTGCCCATGGTCTGGCCTCGGGGGATTATTTTAACTCAATACTCACCTATCAGTGTGAATGAGTGGTGGAGACTTTATGTCCAGGAAGATATGGAAATGACGTACCTACCATAATTCTTGATCTTCTTGGACGAAGTCTCCGCCACTCATTCTCACGCCCACCCACCATCCCCCAGGCTCACTCATCCTGTTTTTGGCCTTCACCCCCTCGTTGTTTGTACTGTGAAGAGACTGTTGAGTTGACCCTTCTTACATGGGTCATGCATACTATTTAAGTCCGGAATAGGTTAGTTTATGCTGCACCTCCTTGGTAAAAAAGGTACTGAGGTGGTTGGAGGGTTGACGTCGAGGTAGCTTATATGGCGCGAGCCAGTCTTGCGGCACCGCTCATGCGCGGTCCTACCCCGGCACCAGTTCTCCTAAAGAATTTTGGCTCCCACTGGGTCCTAGCGCTTCCAGCATAGTCCCATCAGTGTGAATGAGTGTTGGAGACTTCATCCAAGAAGATCAAGAATTACGGTAGGTATGTAATTTCCATTTGGGGGATTTCCCAAAAAGTGGCAGATGTTCTGGTGACTGCTAGAAAGTCGTCCACCAGGTCCTCTCATGCTATGAAGTGAAAGCGATTTGCTTTATGTGCCACTTTTCACCACCTGGATCCATTCACTCTGTTCAGTTAATCGGGTTCTAGAGTACCTGCTGTATTTATCAGATTCAGGTATGCAGTATTCATCTAGCAAAGTGCACCTGGCTGCTATATCCACTTTCCATGTGCCTATAGAGGGACGTACAGTTTCTAAGCTGGAGGTAGCCCATATGTTCCTGAGAGGCATTCTACATCTGAAGCCTCCCATCCATAATCTAGTCCCAGTCTGGGACCTGAATTTTATTTTGGAAAAGCATACTTTGACTCTTTTTGAGCCAGCTGTGTCTTGTGGCTCACGCTTTCTTTCTTGGAAAGCGTTCTTTATAGCTGCAATCACTTCTGCTCAAAGGATCTCATAGGTATAGGCTCTAATGTGTGAACCTCCTTATTTGATTTTCCACAGACAGGGTGTCTTTTCGTACTAATCCTAAGTTTCTACCAAAGATGGTGTCTAAGTTTACTTTAAATCAAACCATCCACCTGACAGTTTATTATTCTGAACATGCCAATCTAGGGGAAGCATTGCTCCATACTCTAAAATGTACACAGAATACTCAGGTACTGTATACACCACACGAAGGACTGCCGAAAGTTCTCACAGCTTTTTGTTTCATTCGCCCCTGGAAAGAAGGGTGCCCCAGTTTTGAAACTGTGCTTGTCCATATGGCTAGCCAACTGTATTATTTTTTTTGTTACAGGAAGTGTATGGTAAGGAACTTCCTGGCGGTGGCTCATGGTCCTTTCTGAAGCCTGTAGGCTCCAGCGACCCACACTCTTTACTGTCAGTACTGCTTGGTACTCATTCCATAGGTGTAGCCTGATGAAAGCGATATCCTTTAAGATAGAACAGTTGTGTACTTACTGTAACAGGTAGATCTTCGAGAAGATCTCTCTTATCAGGCCATGCTGTCCCTCCCTCCTTCCCCCTCATGGGCCTGCAACTTGATTTTGCTGCTCTCATCTCCATTCTATTCCCTTCATAGCCCTCTGCCTCGCCTGGTTTGAAGAGTGCTGGGTTCTCTTCTGGTTCCCCACAGAGAGGTCCTTCAAGCATGATCTCCGGCAGAGAGCTGAGGAGGGGCCACCCAAGTATATATATGAGTCGATGTCTGACATCATCGTGGGAGGCCCTGGCTGACTGCTGCAAAGGTTTTCATGTGGTTCTAGTACCTGGCAGCTATAAGTTCCATAGGTATGGCCTAATGAAAGAGATTCTCTTAAGGATCTACTGTTATGGTAAGCACATAAATATTCTTTATCCCTGTGGGGCACGCCCCTGTTGAATCTGTTTGTCTCCTGGGAGAATGCGAAACTGAGGCTATTTTGTGCATGCCCCCAATAGTCTGGGACACTGTTGGGAGATGCCTGATGTGTGCCTTCCCTTCCTTCCCCTTGATCCAAAAAAGGTGGTGGTCAAGGCCCAGAAGGACAAGGCACAGATGATCCTGAAACTGTAGTCTGGCAGAGGCAGTTATGTTACCTGGATCTCTTCGACCTCAACAGCAGACCTCTGTGGTGGTTGCCTTTTCACTTGGATCTGCTGTTCAGATAACAGGGGATGGTACTGCACCTGATCTGAAATCCCTGCATGTCTCTGCCTGGTTTTTGAGCTGCTAGAGTTTCAGTCCTTGGGTCTTTCGGAAGATGAGTTCCATATTGTGGAGGCATCTGGGGAGGAGTCACTAGTTGATGATGCTGTGCATTCAGATGGAAGAGGTTTTCCATATGGGGCCAGGGCAGGGAACTTGATTCCCTTGCTTGCCTTGTGGTGACCATCCTGGAGTATCTCTGGTCCCACTCTCAACTGTGGCTGAAAGTGACGACCATTGAGGTGCACCTGACAGCCATCTCTGTTTACTGAGCTTGGGCTGGTAAGTCGACTGTGGCCTTGGAGAGGATGGTCAGGCGCTTTTCCAAAGGCCTGGATCACCTATCCCCTCCTGTGCGTGAACCACCACCACCATGAGACTTACTGCTAGTGCTGGCTACGCTCATGAACAAGACGTTCGAGTCTGTGCACAGATGTGAGATGTCAGGCCTGTCATGGAAGATTGCCTTCCTAGTGGCTATTTTGTCAACTAGAAGGATTGTGGAGCTCCAAGCGCTTTCAGTGTAGTCCTCTTACCTGGTCTTCCATAGGGACAAAGTCGCGCTTGCCCAACCTGATGTTCCTTCCGAAGGTACTATTGGCATTTCACCTGAACTAGGTGATTAACTTACGGTATCATACTAGGAATCATACTAGGAAAATATAAATGTACAGAAGGCTGAGTAGCCCATTTATACTGTATACATCTCCTGCTGTAGCAGATTTATTCCCATCCTCCTGGATTTAGTAGAAAGTTTTCAATTTTGTTCTTAAAACAGTTGAAGGAATCGACTTCTACAATGTCCCTGGGAAGAGTATTCCAAATGGGGATAATTCGTTGGGTATAAAAATTTCATCTTAGCTGACTTTTGGGGTTTGTAAGTTTTAATTGACTACTGTGACTTCTCAATATAAAGTCCCTTTGGACCCGAATAAAGCCTAAATCAGGTAATAATAATGGATCCCTTAATATTTTATACATTAATAAAAGGTCTCCTCTTTGTCTCCTCATTTCCAAGGGATAAAGATTTAAAGAATGTAGCCTATAACCATAATCAGCTCTATGAAGTCCATGAACCATTTTAGTGATCCTCTTCTGGACCCTCTCAATCTTCTTGACATCCTTGCGTAAGAAGGGGTTCCACAAGGCTGAACAATAGTCCAATATGGGCTTCATATAAGCCTTATATAAGGGGATGAAACAAGCTCTACTTACAGAAGTAACAGAGCGTCTGATATAACCAATAAGTTTATTAGCTTTTTTGGTTAATTCTGTACAGTGAGTACGAAATTTAAGATCACTTGAAATAATAATCCTAAGATCCCTTTCATTTTCTATGGATTTTAATGGTTGACCAGATAATATATATTTATGACATGGGTTATAATTTCCCAAATGAATCACAACACTTTTGTCCAGATTAAACTTCATACCATTACTATCAGCCCAACGCTCCATTTTTAAAAGGTTGTTACAAAGTTTTTGATACCCATCCTTGCTAGTTACATCTATAGCAATTTTGGTGTCGTTGGCAAACTTAACTGTAGATCCATTTAAGTCCTTATCCATATCTGAGACAAAGATAGAAAATAATGAAGGGCCTAACACAGACCCCTGGGGCACCTCACTTGTCACCCTCCCCCTATTAAAACATAACCTCTAATTTTAACAGCTTGCTGTCTATTCCTTAGCCATTCATTTACCCATCTAATAATAAAACTATTAATCTGAAGTTTCAACATTTTCTCTATCAGGGTTGAATGAGGAATCTTATCAAAGGCTTTACAAAGATCCAAGAAAACAATATCAACTGATTTTTTTTTTTATCCACCAGGAGATTACTAACAGTTTCATAAAAGCACAGATTTGCAGTTAGGCATGGCCTATGAGATTTAAAGCCATGTTGAGATCTATCTAGAAAGTGTCTCAATTCAAGATCAAAAAATAGTTTGTCCTTAATAATGGACTCCATTGTTTTTCCAAGGATACAAGTAAGGTAATCGGCCTATAATTCACAGTGTTACCATGGTCCCCTTTTTTATGTTGGTGCGCTTGCGCAGCCAACATCGTGGGACAGTGGAGCTTTGGAGCGGGGAGTCGCTGTTGGGCGAATGCAGGGCCGCACCAGTGGAGTCGTCCATTCCCAATCAACCTCATGCGGCGCCACACCATGTACATAATAATGGCGAGCACATCTAAGAAAAGGTCTGCTGCAATCCGAGTAAAGCTCGTCATACTCAGCGGTCCTTTTCTTGCCATTCTCGCCGCCATTATGTGCATGGTCGGCAAGCGGGCGGCTGCCTAACTACTGCCGACTTTGGGGGTGCCCAATCCCCCGGTCGGTTAACCCCCACGCTTTCTTTGCGTGCCGACGGGGGAGCCCACTCCCCGTCGGCATAGGGTAGTAGGCTGCTGCCTGTGATAAGGCAACTATCCCCTTGGCATCACACCCCCACAGATAAGGACTCCAGGAGGATTGATGCCATGGCAAAGAAACAGTACATGGCAGCATCTTTGGGACTCAGGCAGGCTAACTGTATGGCCTACACAGCTAAATACCAGAAGTCCAGGTGGGACACTGTGCTGGCTCTGGCTAAACAGGCCCCTGACTAGCTTGCCAAGGAGCTGGAGCAGGTGGCTGCAGATGGGATTGAGGCATCCAAAGTGCAGTTTCATGCTGCTGTGGACTCTCAGTGATGTTTCATCAAGAGTCATGGCTAAGGCCATGGATTTCCCTGTTATTGGTAATTCTCTGTTTGGGGAGCAGACAGAGAACTACATGAAAAAGATGGACGAGTACAGGACCACTTACAGGAGTGCTCAGGCCAAAGAAAGGCAAGCTACTCCTCAAAGGCAGCAGTCCAGGGGCAGGGGCAGGCCTTTCCAAAGGCCTTTTTACCAAGCTCAGGCCTCCTCCTCTTCCTCTCAGAGGGGATTCTTTAGAGGGAGAGGCAGACGAGGGATGAGCAGGCCTGCATCCACCCCTCAGCCTAAAGCCCCTGCCAAGCAGATACCTTGATGGGTTTGCCGGGGCCGATTCTCCAATACCAGTAGGGGGCAGGCTGGCTTACTTTGTCCAGGACTGGAAGTCTCTGACATCAGACAAGTGGGTCCTGGAAGTAGTAAGCCAGGGACTGGTTCTCAACTTCAAAACATTTCCCAAGATGAGAACCAGATCCTTTCCACCTGCAAATCCATCAGAGACCCTTGCCTTAGAGGCAGAGGTTTCTTCCCTCCTAGCTCTCAGAGCTATAGAGAGGGTTCCCACCCTACACAGGGGCAAAGGATTGTACTCCAGGTACTTCCTAACCCCCAAAAAGACAGGAGAATGGCGGCCCATCCTGGACCTAAGATATCTGAACAAACACCTTTTAAAACCAAAGTTCAAAATGGTGACTCTGGGAATAATCCTTCCCTCTCTAAGCCAAGGGGACTGGCTAGCCTCCCTGGACCTCAAAGATGCTTATTTTCACATTCCCATAAGGTGCTCCCACAGAAAGTACCTCAGGTTCGAGTTGCCCTCAGGCCACTATCAATTCAGAGCAATGCCCTTTGCCCTAACATCAGCCCCAAGGGTTTTCACAAAGTGCCTGGCAGTAGTGGTTGCTTTCCTAAGGAGAAAAAAGATCTCCATCTTCCAATGCTTGGACGACTGGCTCATGGTAGGTCAGTCTCCAGACCAAGTCAAGTCACATTTGCAAATAACTCAGCAATGCTCACTTTCTTAGGATTCCTTCTCAATCTTCCAAAGTCAGTTCTCGAACCAGTACAGCTCCTCACCTTCATGGGGCAGAGCTGGATACAATAAGGGCAAGAGCCTTCCTTCCCCTGGACAGGGCAAGGACCCTTATGGAACTGGCCTCTTCATTCACCCTGCAGGTGTCTCGACCAGCAAGGCATTTCCTTCAGCTTCTGGGCCACATGGCAGCTTCCACAGCAGTGGTCCAGGGAGCAAGATTCCAGATGAGGGACATTCAGTTCCCCTTAAGAGCCTTCTGGTCCCAAAGAAAGGATTCCCTTACCAAACTAGTCCCAGTGACTCAAACCCTGATCCAGGCCTTGCAATGGTGGCAGGATCAGGACAATTTGAGACAAGGAGTTCCTTTTGTCACTCAGTCTCATTCAGTGATACTCACCACAGATGCTTCCCTGCTGGGCTGGGGAGCCCATCTGGGGTATCTTGCCACCCAAGGGCTGTGGTCACCTCATGAATCTCTGCTTCCCATCAGTCTCTTGGAACTCAGAGCAGTGTTTTTGGCACTGCAAGCCTTTTGCAAATCTGTGCAGAACAAGGTGATCCAGGTCAGAACAGACAACGCCACCACCATGTGGTACATCAACAAGCAGGGAGGCACTCGGTTTACGGCCTTGTGCACAGAAGCAATGAAGTTGTGGTCCCTGGCCTATTCTCTGCAAACTTCTCTGATAGCAGTTCACCTCCCAGGGAAGGACAATGTCCTAGCAGATGCTCTGAGCAGAATATCCCAGGGCCATCGCGAATGGACCCTAGATCCCCTAGTTTTGAAGGTGATTTTCTCGAGATGGGGCACTCCACAGATAGATCTTTTTGCAGCCCCAGACAATCACCATCTTCCTCTCTTTTGTTGCAGACCCCCAGTCTTGGGCTCAGTCCCCCTGGATGCTCTGATCCTGAATTGGGAAGGGAAAGTTCTGTATGCTTTCCCCTTCCCTCTCCTGTTCAAAGTGTTAGTCAAGATAAGGTCACAACCATGCAAAGTGATTCTGATTGCTCCAGACTGGGCCAGACAGCCCTGGTATCCCCTGTTGCTGTCCCTAGCAGTCCACCTTCCCCTGAGTCTTCCCAGGAATTACAACTTGTTGACATCCTCTCAAGGGAGGATTTTGGTACCCGAACCTTCGGTCTCTCAATCTCAAGGCATGGCTCTTGAAGAGTTAGAGTTTGCTGACCTGCATCTTTCCCAAGGGGTTCTGGATATCCTTAAGGCTTCTCGAAAGCCTTCCACCAGAAAGACTTACAATTCCAAATGGAAAAGATTCACTATTTGGTGTTCTAAGAAGAATATTTCTACAGATTCTGCTGGGTTGCCTACGGTTCCGGACTATATGGTCCATCTCAATGGCCTAGGCCTTAGGCCAGCTACACTTAAAGTGCATTTGGCAGCTGTTTCTGCTTTCCTGTCAGTAGGCAAGCCATCCCCTCTGTCAGCCCATCCTGTGTTTTGTAAGTTCTTCAAGGGATTGCTGCACACAGTCCCCTTTAGGGACCCTGCTCCTGCTTGGGACCTTAATGTTTGCATTGCTCAGCTTATGCAACCACCCTTTCAGCCTTTGTCCTCTGCAGAGCTTAAGTACTTGACTTGGAAAACTGTGTTTTTGGTGGCCATTACCTCTGCCAGGCGTATCGGTGAATTGCAAGCCCTGTCAGTGGAACCTGATTTCATCTCTTTCCATAGAGATAAAGTGGTCCTAAGAACTAACAGGAAGTTTTTGCCTAAAGTGGTGTCAGATTTCCACCTCAACCAGTCTGTGTCTCTTCCTGTTTTCTTCACTGACCATTCCTCCCCTGGAGAGAGGAGGCTGCACAGCTTAGATGTTAAAAGGGCCCTCAGCTACTACATAGAGCGCACCAAGGGTCACAGGTTTGAGTTCCTCCAGTTGTTCCTCACATATGGAGAGGTTGGTAAGGGCAAACCTGCCACTAAAAGATCTGTTGCCAGGTGGATTGTTTCTTGTATACAATTCTTACATGAGGAACTGGGTAGAACTCCACCCTCAGGCCTGAGGGCTCACTCTATTAGAGGTACAGCTGCTTCCCTGGCTGCTGCCAGGGATATTCCTATCTTAGAAATCTGTCAAGCAGCCATCTGGAAAACAGTCCATACATTCACCAAGCATTACTCTCTGGATATCCAGGCTAGGAGTGATGCTCGGTTTGGCACAGCAGTACTTCAGAGCCTGTTTCCAAAGTAGATTCTGTCCCTCCTCCATGGAGGTACTGCTTGGTAGTCTGCATATGTCAGAATACAGCAAGGCTTCATGTTATTTGAAGAAAAAATTACTCACCTTAGTAATGTTGTTTCTTCTAATGAAGTCTTGCTGTATTCTGACCTCCCCACCTCCCCTCTCAGAACCTAGTTTTTGGGATGTGGGTGGGCAGGAGCAGTGTTGGCACCCTAGGGGTGTCCCTTTTTTCACCCTCCTTTATTTTGGGTGAGTGTTGTGTTTTGGGATGTGTGTTGTTTTTTGGGTTTCCTGACTTGAGTCTTTTCTTTGAAACCAAAAAACCCTTTTATATAGATATAGTTGCCAGTTGGCTAGTTTTGAGTTTTACAGATTCCACACAGAACTTCTAGTGAGTATTGCTTGTAAAGATCTGATGGTTGGAGTTTAAACAACAGCAGACAGGGGCTTCAACCGAGCTCGCGGTGAACATTCCATGCTGGTCATGGAAAGTTTAACTCTTTGTTCTCTGGGGCAGTTGAAAGGCAGGACCTAACTGCATATGTCAGAATACAGCAAGACTCCATTAGAAGAAACAACATTACTAAGGTGAGTAATTTTTTCTTCTTTGACTGGGTGACCAAAGTAGTAGACCATGGAGGGGCTGTGGACATGGCCTACCTAGACTTTAGCAAGGCATTTGACACAGTCCCACACACAAGATTAATATACAAGTTAGCTAGCCTTGGAGTGGGTCCTAAAGTGATAGCCTGGGTAAAAAATTGGCTGGACAGCAGGACGCAGATGGTAATAGTAAACAGAGTTCACTCTGAAGAAAGGGGGATTACTAGCGGGGTACCGCAGGGTTCAGTACTGGGACCAGTCCTCTTTAATGTCTTTATAAGTGACATTGCAGAGGGACTGGAAGGAAAAGTATGTCTCTTTGCAGATGACACAAAGATCTGCAACAGGGTTGATACAGAAGGTGGGGTGGAAAGAATAGAAAGGGGCTTGGCAAAGTTGGACGAATGGTCAAATGTATGGCAGTTTAGATTCAGTCAAAGAAGTGCAAAGTAATGCACCTGGGAAACAAAAACCCAGGGGAAGAGTACACAATGGGGGGGGATACTAACAACAACAAAAATGGAAAGGGAACTGGGGGTAGTCACATCAGATGACCTTAAGGTGGACAGGCAATGTGACAAGGCAGTAAGGAGCGTTGGCGGGATACTGGGATGCATGGGGAGAAGCATAACCAGTAGAAAACAGGAAGTTGTTATCCCTCTGTGCAGACAATTGGTGAGACCCCATCTGGAGTACTGTGTGCAGTTCTGGAGACCCCATCTCCCCAAGGACATAGATAGAATGGAGGCTGTCCAGAGGAGGGCAACTAAAATGGTGCAGGGTCTGCACCAGAAGACATTCGAAGAGAGATTAAAGGAGTTTAATATCTATACCCTTGAGGAGAGGAGGGAGAGTGGGGACATGATAGAAACTTTCAAGTACCTCAAGGGGATCAACAAAGTCCAAGACGGTAGCATCTTTCAGAAAAAGAGATGTACAAGAACAAGGGGGCACAATTTGAAGATAGAGGGGGGATGGTTCAGAAGCAATGTGAGGAAGTATTTTTTCTCTGAGAGGGTTGTGGATACATGGAGCAGCTTTCCTGAAGAGGTAGTGGAGTCGAAAACAGTGGGGGCATTCAAGAATGCAAGGGACAAACATAAGGCAATTCTAGTGGTGGGTAGGAGGAAGTAGGCTGTCGGTTAACTAGGATCTGCAGCTTATCCATTAGGTAAGGAAATGGGCAGACTAGGTGGACCAAGCGGTCCTTATCTGCCATCAAATTCTGTGTTTCTAATAGAAACACAGAATTTGATGGAAAAGAAGGCCCACTTGGGCCGCTTAGTCAACCATTCTCCTACCTACACTATTATATAAGACCATGCCCAGTCTACAGCTTTTTCTCCCTCTCCACCCCCTTCCTTTCCACTATGATTCCTTTGTGCTTATTCCATGCATACTTGAACCCCACAGCTGTTTTCACCCCACCACCTCCGCTGGTAGGCTGTTCCAGAAATCCACCACTCTTTCTGTAAAGAAGTATTTCTTCACATTGCTCCTGGATTTACCCCCTCTCCAACTTCAAAGCATGTCCCCTTATTCTTTAGGACTGTTGTTCTGAAAAATACTCCCCTTCTGTACCTTATTTACCCTGTGAGGTATATAAAGGTCTCTATCATATCTTCCCTCTTGCTCCTGTGTTCCAGGGTGTACATATTGAGGTCCTTCAGTCTCTCCTTATAGGTCTTTTGATGCAGACCCAGCATCATTTTAGTTGCCCTCCTCTGGACTGCCTCCACTCTGTGTTCTTCCGGAGATGTGGTCTCCAGAACTGGACACAATACTCTAGGGTGGGGTCTTACCAGCAATCTATACAGAGGCAACACCACCTCCCTGTTTCTGCTGGTGATGCACAGAAACATAGACTTTGACGGCAGATAAGGACCGCTTGGCCCACCCAGTCTGCCCATTTCCCTACCTATTAGATAAGTTGCAGATCATAGTTAACCAACAGCTTACTTCCTCCTACCCTTCACCAGAATTGCCTTATGTCTGTCCCATGCATTCTTGAATTCCCCCACTGTTTTTGACCCCACGACCTCCTCCGGAAGGCAGTTCCGCGTGTCCACCCTCCTGGAAACAGTACTTCCTCACGTTGCCCCTGAGCAATCCCCCCATCTTCAAATTATGCCCCCTTGTTCTTGCACACCTCTCTTTCTGAAAGATGCTCCCCTCTTGGACTTTGTTGATTCCCTTGAGGTACTTCAAAGTTTCTATCATGCACCCCCTTTCCTCAAGGGTATACATATTAAGCTCTTTTAGTCTCTCTTTGTATGGCTTCTGTTGCAGACCCTGCACCATTTTAGTTGCCCTCCTCTGGACTGTCTCCATCCTGTCTATGTCCTTGCGGAGATGGGGTCTCCAGAACTGCACACAGTACTCCAGATGGGGTCTTACCAACTGTCTGTACAGAGGAATAACAACTTCCTGTTTCTGCTTCTGATGCCTCTCCCTATCCATCCTAGTATCCCCCCAGTCCTCTTTATTGCCTTCTCACATTGCTTGCCTACCTTAAGGTCGTCTGATATGACTACCCCCAGGTCTCTTTCCATTTTTGTTGTTGTTAGTACCTCCCCTCCATTGTGTACTTTTCCCCTGGATTTTTGTTTCCCAGGTGCATTACTTTCCACTTCTTTGCATTGAATCTAAGCTGCCATACTTTTGACCATTCCTCCAACCTTGCCAAGTCCCTTCTCATCCTTTCCACTTCCCCTCGTCTATCAACCCTCTTGCAGATCTTTGTGTCGTCTGCAAAGAGACATACTTTTCCTTCCAGACCCTCCGCAGTGTCTCCTATAAAGACATTAAAGAGGATCTGTCCCAGTACTGAACTCTGTGGTGCCCAACTTGTAACCACCTTTTCTTCAGAGTGTACTCTGTTCACTATTACCCTCTGCATCCTGTTGTTCAGCCAATTTTTTACCCAGACTACCACCCTGGGACCCACTCTTAGGCTGGCTAACTTGTTTATTAATCTTTTGTGTGGGACTGTGTCAAATGCCTTGCTAAAGTCTAGGTAGACCATGTCCACAGCCCCTCCCTGGTCTAAAACTTTGGTCACCCAGTCAAAGAAATCTGAGGTTTGTCTGACGTGACCTTCCCACTATGAATCCATGCTGCCTTGAGTCCTGTGCTCCGCTGGCTTCTAGGTATTCAACAGTTCTTTCCTTCAGAAGTGATTCTGTCATTTTCCCTACCACTGAGGTCAAACTAACAGGTCTGTGGTGTCAAACATGAAGTCTTGCTGTATTGTGACAAAATGCAGCTAGCCCCAGCACTTGAACTGCCCCGGAGAGAAAAGGGTTAACTCTATGCCAGAGCATAGAACGTTGAGTTCGAGCTCGGTTTTCAAACCTCTGTCCCTGGTACATTCCAGTGTAACAGTCAGATTCTTCACTCCGCCTAACTGTGAAGACGCTCCAGGGATTTCTCCTGGCTGCTTCGGTTCGGTAGTAAAAATCATTCGGTTTTTCCAACCATTGTCGTTTTCCGATCATCAAATCTTTGTCTACAGTACAGGTAGTGTAGTTAGTAGATAGTGGTAAGAAATTATTTCTTTTGGTTCTTCGTTGGTCCAGTGTAGAACCAAATACTTGGTTTAACGGTCTTGCCAATGATACTATCAATACCACTGGGGTAGGGGCCTTCAAATCCAGGCTCCGAAACACCCTGGTTGCTTCCAGCATCTGCAACTGTCATGGATAATGTCTATGCAGCACCGCTCCACTACCGCTCTTCCTATTTCTAGCTCCTTACATAACGCACTTGCCCTAGCTTGGCCTCTGCCCCATCCTCGCTACAGCACCTGACAATGCCACCTTCCTGGCTGCTTCACCCCACCCCCCCACTCCATATCCTTACCTACCCCCCCACCTTTCCTCTCTTCTCACTTTCTTACCTCACGCCTTGCCCCTCCTATTTCTTTCTACCACCCCCCTTGTCCTCTTCCTTACCACTTTACCCTCTCCCTGTGTGTTTGAAATTAATTTGATTCCTTTACCCTTATTTGTGTAACAATTTTGTCTATTGTCATGTGCTACCAGTGTCTTGCCGTGGAACCTTTGTAAAAGAGCCCTGGGCTCAAAGGTAATTGTAATCCTAGAATTGAAATAAATAAATAAATTGTAAGGTTTTTCTCTGGTAGTGGGTTCCAGTATCTTTCGGTTTCAAAAAACGAGTTTTTTTTTTTTCCATTGTTTTTTTTCCACAACCCTTGATCCAGTTGGTGACCGAAAGATTTGGTGTTACTCGACTTGAACGCCTTCATAGAGTAACTTGGCAGAAACAAAAAAGCACAATGTCTGAGAAACCCAAGAAGAAAACCGGTCCCACTGGGTTTCAGCACTGCACAGAGTGTGGGGAGCCTTTTGCTAAAGCTGATCCCCACCTTGTCTGTGTTTATTGTCTGGGGTTTGACCACCTGAAATCAGACTGCCAAATTTGTGCAAGTTTTCCTAAAGCCATGCTGGGTAAGCAATTGAACCAGCTGAAGGAAAAAGCGGCCAAAAAATCTGCTGACCCGGATGGCCAGCCTGGTTCGGTTCCAGCTGAACCTGAGGAGGTGCCTTCTAACCAGCATGATACCTCCTCGGACAAAAGGAAAGCCGATTCTGAGGGATTGGTTCTGGCAAAAGGAAAAAGAAAGTCACCCGTCTCAGATCCGAATCCACAGATCCCAACCCCTGAGGAGATTGCGAAAGCGATAAGAATAGTACAGTCGCTGCAATATGTTCCGACCAAACCAACAACTTCTACAAGACGGTCGGTTGCGTCACTTCAGGTGCAATCCAAATATGATCCGGAGGCCTTTTATGAATGAGGCTGGGAGGGAGAAGAGGAGGAAGAAAATTTTGAAGGCCTACAGTAGATGAGCCAGTGGAGCCCGGCATCTCGCCAGACAGGCCTAATTCGGTTTCTCCTCCCAGACTTTCGGAGTCCCCTTCCCACTTTTTGTTCTATGAAAAGGTGGCAGAAACCCTTCAGCTTCCCACTGTGGTAGCCTCTGAAGAGGAAGAGGAACCTGACTTTGTGGAGATGATGGATGTCCCAGAGTCAAAGAGACTGTTTGTTCCCTTGCATAAATCTTTGGGGAAACAGACACAAAAAATTCTTCAGTTACCCACCTCTATATCTCCTGTGGATAGAAAGATGGACAGGAGGTATATGTTGTCAGGTTCTGGGATGGAATTCCTTAATAATCATTGCAGCCATGTTGGGGTAGTGCAGGCTGCAACCTGTGACAAGGCTAATATCCCTTTGCCTTCACACACCCCAGATAAGGGTTCCAGGAAGCTGGATGCCATGGCTAAGAAGCAGTACCTAGTATCCTCCTTGGGACTCAGGCAGGCCTCCTATATGGCTTATGTGGCTAGGTACCAGAAGTCTAGGTAGGATACTGTTCTGGATCTAGCAAAGAATGCCTTTCCCCAGCTGGCCAAGGAGCTGGAACAGGTGGCTGCAGACGGGGTTGAGGCTTCCAAGATTCAGTTTCATGCTGCAGTGGACTCTAATGATGTTTCATCATGAGTCATGGGTACATCTGTCTCCATGAGGAGATTTGCTTGGCTCAGATGTACCAGCCTTTCTCAGGATACCCAGGCTAAGGCCATGGATTTTCCTGTGGTACAGAACTCTCTGTTTGGGGAGCAGACAGAGATGTATATGAAGAAAATGGATGAATACAGGACCACCTATAGGAGTGCAGTGGCCAAGGAAAGGTCTGCTACTCCTCAGAAACAGCAGTCTAGGTCTGGCATAGGTAGGTCTTTTCAGAGGCATTTTTACCAAGCACAGGCCTCCTCTACCTTTCAGCAGAGGGGTTTCTTCAGAGGTAGAGGCAAAAGGGGGATGAGCAGGGCTGCATCCACCTCCCAGCCTAGAACCTCTGCCAAGCAGACACCTGGATGTGTCTGACCGGGTCACCTCTCCTATTCCAGTAGGGGGCGGTGCAGGGAGCATTCCCGGTGTCCTGGCCAGAATTCCCTTTCCCATAAACCGGTTCATGCAATTATCCAGGCTGTGTGTGGGTGATGATGGGCGATATGGCCGCCACCACACATTCAGTCACTTCACTACCAGTCTAGTATTGCTTGTTAAGTGCTTTGGGATACTGTGTATGAAAAGCGCTATACAAATGCTGATTCTTCTTCTTCTTCTTCTTCTTCATTCTGGCTCATTTCTCCCAGGCCTGGAAGTCTCTTACGTCAGACAAATGGGTCCTGGAAGTTGTGAGCCAGGGGCTTGCTCTCAGTTTCAAACAATTCCCTAAATTCAGAGCAAGGTCCTTCAAGCCTGCCACACCTTTGGAAACAGCTGCCTTAGAGGCAGAGGTTTCTTCTTTGTTGCTTCAAAAAGCTGTGAAGCAAGTTGCATAAAGGAAAAGGGTTGTACTCAAGGTACTTCCTTACCCCCAAAATGACGGGAGTGGTAGCCCATCCTAGACTTAAGATACCTGAACAGACATCTTACAAAACCAAAATTGAAAATGGTGACTCTGGGAATTATTCTTCCCTCTCTGAGGCCAGGAGACTGGCAAGTCTCTCTGGACCTCAAGGATGCCTATTTTCACATACCAATCAGATGCTCCCACAGAAAGTACCTCAGGTTCCAGTTGCCCTCAGGTCATTATCAGTTCAGAGCCATGCCTTTCGGCCTCTCCTCTGCCCCCTGAGTTCTTACAGAATGCCTGGCAGTAGTGGTAGCCTTCCTCAGGAGGCAAGGCATCCCTGTGTTCCCCTATCCAGACAACTGGCTCATTGTAGGCCAGTCTCCAGATCAAGTACAGTCAGCTTTGGCCATTACCCAGAGGCTTCAGGGTTCCCTAGAATTTCTTCTCAGTCTCTTCAAGTCAGTGCTGGAACCAGTCCAGCTTCTCATCTTCATAGGGGCAGAACTAGATACTATTGTAGCAAAGGCCTTTCTTCCCCTTCAGAGGGTACGGGCCCTAACAGATCTGACAGCCTCTTTCAGACCTCAGGTCTCTCATCCAGCCAGGCACTTTCTCCAGCTTCTAGACCACATGATAGCTTCCACTGTAGTGGTCCAGGAGCCAGGTTCCAAATGAGGGACATCTCAGTTTCATCTCAGTTTCACCTCAGGTCCTTCTGGTCTCAGAAAAAGCATTTGCTTACCAAGTTAATTCCAGTAACTCAAACTTTTGTCCAGGCTCTCCAGTGGTGGTTGGAGGAGGACAGTCTCAGGCAGGGGGTTCCCTTCTTTCCCCAGTCACTGTCAGTGATTCTCACCACAGACTCATCCCTTCTGGGTTGGGGAACTCACTTGGGGAGCCTCACTGCTCAAGGCACATGGTCACAGCAGGAGTCTCTCCTTCAAATCAACGTACTGGAACTCAGGGCTGTGCTTCTAGCCCTTCAGGCATTTTCAGAATTGGTACAGGGAAAGGTGGTGCAGGTCAGGACCGACAACACCACCACTATGCACTACATAAACAAGCAAGGGGGCACTCGGTCCACAGCCCTGTGCACAGAAGCCATGAAGGTTTGGACTCTGGATTACTCTCTCCAGACCTCCCTGGTAGCAGTGCATCTCCCAGAGAAGGACAATGTACTGGCAGATGCTCTCAGCAGGATTTCTCTGGATCACCACAAGTGGTTCCTAAATCACCAAGTTGTTCAAATCATTTTCAAGAGGTGGGAGACTCCAGAGATGGATCTCTTTGCAGCCCCAGACAATCATCAGCTGCCCTTGTTCTGCTGCAGACCTCCACTCCTGGGGTCTGTTCCTCAGGATGCTATACTGTTGGATTGGACAAACAAGGATCTTCCTGGACTCAAGTCTCCACCATTCATTCACATTAGTGGGATAGTGCCAGAGGCGCTAGGACCAAACAGGAGCCAAAAATTTTCTCAAGGGTCGGCGCGAGAACAGGAACACACATGCATGCCTCGCCACGAGACTGGCTACGTGCCTGGTACTAGGTTCGACCCTCCAACTACCTCAGTTCCTTTTCTGTCATCACGAGTGCGCTTTGGATGTCGACGCTGCTCGTCTGCCGGAGTCAAAGTTTTTGTCTATACGACAGCAGCTTTTAGCCATTTAGTATTCGCTTAAATTTTTGTAGTATTTTCTTATTTTAAGAAGAAGAAAAGAATTCTCACCTGCCATCAACGGAGTCATCCTTAGATGATAGCAGTGACAGTAGGAAGGCTTCGTTTGAAAGTTGTTATGGCAGAGGGGCTGTGTCCGGTCCACCGCCCCTTTGCTAAAGGGGGGGGGGTCTGACTATGGACAGTCCTGTGCTCGGGGGCAGTTTACCGAAGCACAAATCTGGCGGTTCCTGGGATCCGGCTCCGCTTAACCTCGAGTTCTTCTTCCTTGTTGGGGGATGAAGAATCGGTGCCGCTCGAAGCGTCTGCATGGGGATTGTCGGTTGGGAGGGGCAGTAGGCCTGAACTGACTTTGGTGGGTTCCCCTTGGCCCCGCTCTTAACGGCCACATTCTTCAACTCCGGTCTCCATTTCTGTCCTCGATGGAGTTCCGGTGAGTAGTTTCATCTCTGTACTGCTCCTGTGGAACAGGGGGTTCAACTTCTTTCCAGTTTTCCTGGCCAGTGTTCCCGATTTCGGGGCCTCAGAGCTGCTGCTGCTGGGGCCAGGTCGATTGGATCAGGATGTGTGTGGTGCCGTCTTGGTGTCTTCACCATCGCGTCGACCCCTCGTGCCTACCCCCCTCCCTCTTTCCATGCAAGGGCTGGCACGGGCACCACTTTTTCCTTCTCCCCTTCTCCTCAGGATTTCTTCATCGGCATTCTCCACAGTGCTGCTGTTCCTGGCCCAACGGTTGACACCATGGGTGATGCCGCAGGTCCAGCACCGTGGAGTGGCGCTGTGGCAGTGCCACTGGAATTGGCGTTGGTGCCATAGGAGGCACCGCTGGTGTTGGTGTCGGCGCTGTGGGTCTGCACCGTGGGTGGCGCCGTTACTACCATGCGGCGACGTGGGTGCTGTTAGTGCTGCATGGCTTCATGGGTGCTATTGTTGGTGCTGATGGTTCCTGGCACCGCTGGCAGCACCGCTGGTGTCTCGTGGCACCACGAGCACCCATGGGTGCTGCGGATGTGATGGGTGCCAGGGGTGCCTGCAGGTACTGCCGTAGGTGCCCATGTGTGCCATTGGTGCTGGGGGTGCCTGTGGGTACCGCCGCGGGTGCCCTCGGGTGTCGCCCAGGATGGCATAGGCACTGCTTGGTGCCATCCTGTGCCACGAGTGATGCTGGTGCACCGGGGGGGTGCCAGTTGGTGCTGTCTGTCAGAACTGGTGGCGGATTTTTCCTTCTGCAGTCCTCTTCTTCCGCGGAACTTGTGGTGCGATGTTTTCTGCAGAATGAAGTCCTGTTCTGCAGA
The DNA here is from genome assembly GCA_016271365.2 of Neoceratodus forsteri. Classification (NCBI taxonomy): domain Eukaryota; kingdom Metazoa; phylum Chordata; order Ceratodontiformes; family Ceratodontidae; genus Neoceratodus; species Neoceratodus forsteri. Next base: position 790,747,282 of record CM057454.1, read on the forward strand.
TTATTTTTCCACAGATCTTAGTGAGTGGCGGTCTGTGTGGGATCTTATGACATCCAGCGGTTTCCCACTGATGGAACTCTTCTGTGCTGTTCTGCCAGCGGAATCCCTCATTCCGCTCACCACTTTCTCGGCTCCTTACGTGGTGCCGAGCTCCTCGACATCCTTACTGGTGGCAGAATCTCTAATGGCTCTGACCTAGACCTCCCTTTAGGGGTCCTTCTGGGGTAGAAGTGCATCTGGATGAGTCTCTCCCTGTCCTACTTGTCGGTGATACAGCGGATGTGTAATTTTATAGACTGGATGGCAAGCCTTCTCTCTCAACAGAGTCCGTAATGGAAGATCTTCTCAGTTGTTCCTCAGTGATGGGGTCCCCTAAAGTATTTCAGACTGCATCTGTGGACCAAATGCTTCTACGTCTAGACTCTTTTCAGTCGTCAGGACATTTACACTCTGTGGAACATTATAATTCAATGGTCGGGAGCCGTACAGGCTCTTCCGCTCCTTTGATAGGGGTATTTAGCCTCCTTGTGATACTGCCCTTTCAGTGGCTTCATCGGCAACAGGTGGTTAACATCTCTTCGGCTGTGATTATTGGTCCGGTCACGATTCCGGTTATCGATGCTCAGGCTCCTCCTGCCCCTCAGATGGATGACATCTTCGTCATTTTTGTATCAGGCAATCCTTGCGAGATAGCAGCCTGAAAGCCTTGTCAGGCTCGGACTAATGGTGTAAAAAAAAAAAAAAAAGAAAAGAAAATCATCACAGCACAGGGCCTAGCCGGAAATTACCCGGTACCATCCTTTTGGATCCTGCCAGGTTCCGCCTCAGCCCCTGAGGCAGTCGTCTCTAAACTGCGGTGAAGAGTACCCAACTTCTTCTACCCCTAGGGGAAGTCCGATCCAGTGGAGGTATGGGTCATCTCATTTTTCCAAGAGAGATTTCTCTTATTCAGAGATATTCCCTAGGCCTAGGCGGCTGCCCAGTCTGTTGGTTTCTCTTTTTTTATCAGGTTTTCTTCTCTTGATCAGAGCCTCAGAGCAACAGAAGTGACTCTCCAGCAAGTTGGAACTCAGGTTCCTAATTCCTTGCGTGCTTCAAGTTAACAGATGGCATGCTCCTTTCTTGACTGTAGGTCAATTAGTTTTTTTTTTCTTTCAGAGATGGCATCTCAATATTCATACCTTTGTTTCCTGCACACTGGTTCCGTGCCAGTCACTCACAAAGTTACCCACTTTGAGTGGGCGACGAAACTGAGATGTTTGTTTTTCACCAGCAAGTGAACTGGAGTCCTTCCTACTCCCTTTCAGGAAGGCCGGAGTTATAGGTGCCTCACCGCATTGAGTCACTTCTGCCATTATTTAGTCACTTTCAATGAATGGGTTAGCCCGAACTTGGTCCTGCTGCGTCCCCTCTCGATGCACATCTGCCTCCATTTGGCTTAGAAATCCAGACCCTGTTTTTTTCTGTCAGAATGTTTTTCCGCAGTGGATACATCCTCCTGTACACTTTCCCTCTCTTCCCTTAGTTCAGAGACTGCTGGTACAGTTGTAGGCGCACACAGGGGCAGGTTGATTCCTTTTGCAATATGAAGTGGATAGGATCTGGTTCTACTAGACCACCACAAGAGGCTTCTAAGTCGTGCTTGGCCTTCCACCACGAAGGTTTCAATGACTAAGTGGAAACCGTTCTCTTTGATGGGCTAAACCCACCTGGACCCCCTGTTTGCTCACCAAGTAAGGGGTTCAAGTGCTCCTGGACCTGTTGTTCACAGGTCAGCCATACTTGGTAGTAGGGGTTTCCATCTGCGCTTTCAAACAACATGAAGTCTTGCTGTATTCTGACTATTGCAGTTAGGTCCTGCCTTTCAACTGCCCCGGAGAACAAAGAATTAACTTTCCATGGCCAGCATGGAACATTCAGCGTGAGCTCGGTTGAAGCCTCTGTCTGCTGTTGTTTAAACTTCAGCCATCAGATTGTTTACTTCTCCTCACTGAACAGTCGCTCCGGAGATTTCTCCTTTGCTCGGTTCAAAAAAAAGTCTGTTAAAGTGTAGTTTTTTCGCTCGGTTTCTACCGAATTTCTGCTACTGAAACCTGTCTATTTAAGTCTCTGTCTGTGGTACCATGAGTACTAGATAGGTTTTGCATTTAGTTTCTGTGTGGAACTTGTAAACATTGGATCGGTTCGGTTTGAACCGATCAGATTGGTTTTTAAAAAACTTTTGAATGTATTAGAGTGTGGTAACCAGTCCGTGTCTGTTCTAAAAAAGACGGATGTAGTTACGTTTTTTTCCAAGACCCGTAACACGGTCAGGAACCGATAGGGGTGTCTTGCCTGGCGGATTGCCAAAAAAAGGGTACGTTTTGAATAGGATTGGCCATGTCTGAGAAACCCAAGAAAAAAAGAAAAAAAACGGACCCACTGGGTTTCAACACTGTAGTGTGTGTGGGGAAGCCTTTGCTAAGGCTGATCCCCACACCACCTGTGTTTATTGTCTGGGGTTTGACCACCTCGATTCAAACTGCCAAATTTGTAAAAGTTTTCCCAGAGCTACCCTGGATAAGAGAGTAGGTAGACTGAGGGAAAGGGAGGCCGAGAAGTCCGCTGACCCGGATGGCCAGCCTGGTTCGATTCCGACCGAACCAGGAGGAGTCCCCTTTGACCAGGGCGAAACTTCTTCGGGCAATAGGAGAGCCGTTTCTGAGGAGTCGGTTCCGGTTAAAAGAAAGAGAAGGGAAAAATCATCTGGTTCAGATCCACAAATTCTTTCTCCGACCGCTGATGAAATAGCCAAAGCGATAAGGATAGTTCAATCTCTGACTTCGGTTCTGGCCGAACTGGCACCATCTGTCAGGGGCTCGGTTCGGTCGGTTCCCACGGTTCCGGATTATACTTTAGAAGAATTTTATGAACTGGAGGAGGAGGAGGAGGGAGAGTATGAGGATAATGATGATGTTGGTGATTATGAAAGTCTGGATGTGCCTATTGACCCGGACATCTCCCCAGACAGACCTTCAGGTGTTTCTCCTCCTAGGCTTTCTGAGTCCCCTTCCTACTTTATGTTTTACAAAAAAGTGGCTGAAACCTTCCAGCTTCCAATGGAAGAAGCAGTAGAGGATCAGGGGAGCCTGATTTTGTGGAGATGATGGACATCCCAGAGTCCAGGAGATTGTCTATTCCCCTCCATAAATCTTTTGGGAAACAGACATTTAAAATTCTAAAAACTCCTAATTCCATACCTCCTGTGGACAGAAGAGTGGACAAGAGCTATACCCTTTCAGGCTCAGACACGGAGTTCCTTTCCCAGCAATGCAGCCATGTTGGGGTAGTGCAGGCTGCTGCCTATGATAAGGCAAATATTCCCTTGGCTTCACACCCCCAGATAAGGACTCCAGGAGGATTGATGCCATGGCAAAGAAGCAGTACATGTCAGCATCTTTGGGACTCAGGCAGGCTAACTATATGGCCTACACAGCTAAATACCAGAAGTCCAGGTGGGACACTGTGCTGGCGCTGGCTAAACAGGCCCCTGACAAGCTTGCCAAGGAGCTGGAGCAGGTGGCTGCAGATGGGATTGAGGCATCCAAGGTGCAATTTCATGCTGCTCTGGACTCCAGTGATGTTTCATCTAGAGTCATGGCTACATCTGTGGCCCTTCGGAGGATGGCTTGACTCAGATGTACTAGCCTATCACAGGATACCTAGGCTAAGGCCATGGATTTCCCTGTCATTGGTAATTCTCTGTTTGGGGAGCAGACAGAGAACTACATGAAGAAGATGGATGAGTACAGGACCACCTACAGGAGCGGTCAGGCCAAAGAAAGGCAAGCCGCACCTCAGAGACAGCATTCCAGGGGCAGGGGCAGGCCCTTTCAAAGGCCTTTTACCAGGCTCAGGCCTCCTCTTCTGCTTATGCTTAGAGGGGGTTCTTCAGAGGGAGAGGCAGATGGGGAATGAGCAGGCCTGCTTCCACCCCTCAGCCTAAAGCCCCTGCCAAGCAGACACCCTGATGGGTCTGCTGGGCGGATTCTCCAATACCTGTAGGGGGCAGACTGGCTTACTTTGTCCAGGACTGGAAGTCTTTGACATCAGACAAGTGGGTCCTGGAAGTAGTAAGCCAGGGACTGGTTCTCAGCTTCAAAAATTTCCCGATGAGAACCAGATCCTTTCCACAAATCCATCAGAGACCCTTGCCCTAGAGGCAGAAGTTTCTTCCGTCCTGGCTCTCAGAGCTATAGAAAGGGTTCCTACCCTACACAGGGGCAAAGGATTGTACTCCAGGTACTTCCTAACCCCCAAAAAGACAGGAGAATGGTGGCCCATCCTGGATTTAAGATATCTGAACAAGCACCTTTTAAAACCAAAATTCAAAATGGTGACTCTGAGAATAATTCTGCCCTCTCTAAGGCCAGGGGACTGGCTAGCCTCCCTGGACCTCAAAGATGCCTATTTTCACATTCCCATCAGGTGCTCCCACAGAAAGTACCTCAGGTTCGAGTTGCCCTCAGGCCACTATCAATTCAAAGCAATGCCCTTTGGCCTAACATCAGCCCCAAGGGTGTTCACAAAGTGCCTGGCAGTAGTGGTTGCTTTCCTAAGGAGAAAAAAGATCTCCATCTTTCCATACTTGGACGACTGGCTCCTAGTGGGTCGGTCTCCAGACCAAGTCAGGTCACATCTGCAAATAACTCAGCAAGTGCTCACTTCCTTAGGATTCCTCCTCAGTCTTCCAAAGTCAGTTCTCAAACCAGTGCAGCTCCTCAACTTTATAGGGGCAGAGCTGGATACAATAAGAGCAAAAACCTTCCTTCCTTCCCCTGGACAGGGCAAGGACCCTTATAGAACTGGCCTCTTCATTCACCCTTCAGGTGTCTCGACCAGCAAGGCATTTCTTGCAGCTCCTGGGCCACATGGCAGCCTCTACAGCAGTGGTCCAGGGGGCAAGATTCCAGATGAGGGACATTAATTTCCACTTAAGAGCCTTCTGGTCCCAAAGAAAGGATTCCCTTACCAAACTAGTCCCAGTGACTCGAACCTGATCCAGGCTTTGCAGTGGCGGCAGGATCAGGACAATTTGCGACAGGGAGTTCCTTTTGTCACTCAGTGTCATTCAGTGATACTTACCACAGATGCCTCCCTGCTGGGCTGGGGAGCCCACTTGGGGGATCTTACCACCCAAGGACTGTGGTCACCTCAAGAATCTCTGCTTCACATCGATCTCTTGGAACTCAGAACAGTGTTTCTGGCACTGCAAGCCTTTTCCAAATCTGTACAGAACAAGGTAGTCCAGATCAGAACAGACAATACCACCACAATGTGGTACATCAACAAGCAAGGAGGCACTCGGTCTACGGCCTTGTGCACAGAAGCAATGAGGTTATGGTCTCTGGCCTATTCCCTGCAAACCTCTCTGATAGCAGTTCACCTCCCAGGGAAGGACAGTGTCCTAGCAGATGCTCTCAGCAGGATATCCCAGGGTCATCACGAATGGACCCTAGATCCCTTAGTTTTGGAAGTGATTTTCTGGAGATGGGGCACTCCACAGATAGATGTTTTTGCAGCCCCAGACAATCAAAAACTTCCTCTCTTTTGTTGCAGACCCCCAGTCTTGGGCTCAGTCCCCCTGGATGCTCTGATTCTGAATTGGGAAGGGAAATTCCTGTATGCTTCCCCCCCCCCTTCCTCTCTCCTGTTCAAAGTGCTAGTCAAGATCAGGTCTCAACCATGCAAAGTGATTCTGATTGCTCCAGACTGGGCCAGACAGCCCTGGTACCCACTGTTGCTGTCTTTAACAGTCCACCTTCCCCTGTCTCTTCCCAGGAATTACAATCTGTTGACATCCTCTCAGGGGAGGATTTGGTATCCGAACCTCAAATCTCTCAATCTCAAGACATGGCTCTTGAAGAGTTAGAGTTTGCTGAATTACACCTTTCTCAAGGGGTTCTGGATATCCTTAAGGCTTCTCGAAAGCCTTCCACCAGAAAGACTTACAACTCCAAATGGACAAGGTTCACAATTTGGTGCTCTAATAAGCATATTTCTCCAGAATCTGCTGGGTTGCCTACAGTCCTGGACTATATGGTTCATCTTAACGGCTTGGGACTTAGGCCAGCTATACTTAAAGTGCATCTGGCAGCTGTTTCTGCCTTCTTGTCAGTATTCAAGCCCTCTCCTCTGTCAGCGCATCCTGTGTTCTGTAAGTTCTTCAAGGGGCTGCTGCACACCAATCCCCCCCTTTAGGGACCCTGCTCCTGCTTGGGACCTTAATGTTTGCATTGCTCAGCTTATGCAACCACCCTTTGAGCCTTTGTCCTCTGCAGAGCTTAAGTACTTGACTTGGAAAACTGTGTTTTTGGTAGCCATTACCTCTGCCACGCATATCAGTGAATTGCAAGCCCTGTCAGTGGAGCCTGATTTCATCTCTTTCCATAGAGATAAAGTGGTCCTAAGAACTAACAGGAAGTTTTTGCTTAAGGTGGTTTCAGATTTCCACCTTAATCAGTCTGTGTCTCTCCCTGTTTTCTTCACTGACCATTCCTCCTTTGGAGAGAGGAGGTTTTACAGCTTGGATGTTAAAAGGGCCCTTAGCTACTACATAGAGCACACCAAGGGTCACAGGTTTGAGTCCCTCCAATTGTTCCTCACATATGGAGAGGTCGGTAAGGGCAAACCTGCCACTAAAAGATCTGTTGCCAGGTGGATTGTCTCTTGTATACAATTCTGCTATGAAAAACTGGGTAGAACACCACCTTCAGGTCTGGTGGCTCACTCTACTAGAGGTACAGCTGCTTCCCTGGCTGCTGCCAGGGATATTCCTATCTTAGAAATTTGTCAAGCAGCCACCTGGAAAACAGTCCATACATTAACCAAGCATTACTGTCTGGATATCCAGGCTAGGAGTGATGCTCGGTTTGGCACAGCAGTACTTCAGAGCCTATTCCCAAAGTAGGTTCTGTCCCTCATCCATGGAGGTACTGCTTGGTAGTCTGCAATAGTCAGAATACAGCAAGACTTCATGTTGTTTGAAGAAAAAATTACTCACCTTAGTAATGTTGTTTCTTCTAGTGGAGTGTTGCTGTATTCTGACCCCCCCCCCACCTCCCCTCTCAGAACCTGGTTTTTTGGATGTGGGTGGGCTGGAGCAGTGTTGGCACCCTAGAGGTGCCCTTTTTCACCCTCCTTTACTTTGGGGGTGTGTTGTGTTTTTTTTTTTTTTTTTTTTTGGTTTCCCGACTTGAGTCTTTGCTTTGAAACCAAAAAACCCTTTCTCAATAAATTTAGTTGCCAGTTGGCTAGTGTGAGTCTTACAGTTTCTACACAGAACTTCTAGTAAGTATTGCTGGTAAAGATCTGATGGTTGGAGTTTAAACAGCAGACAGAGGCTTCAACCAAGCTCGCACTGAACATTCCATGCTGGCCATGGAAAGTTAACTCTTTGTTCTCCGGGACAGTTGAAAGGCAGGACCTAACTGCAATAGTCAGCATATAGCAAGACTCCATTAGAAGAAACAACATTACTAAGGTGAGTAATTTTTTCTTCCAGTCTACCCTGAACCAGCAGACTTTACCTCCGGCTCTTTCAGTTCCTGAGGTCCTTTTATGTTAGATTAGTACACATCTTTGATGCCATTAATTTTTGTCCTAGGCCAAATGATGGGGCCGGGTTCTCACCGCTCACCTAGAGTGGGTGCGGCCTCCTGGTAGAGTTTCATTTTGTGTCCATTGCGGTTTTCTGCACAGTGGTGAGTTAGAACTCAAGCGCTTATCTTGTGAGCGCTATGTCCTAGATGATCTTTCCAAGACAGTTCTTTTTATTAGCAGGACAGTCCTTGGCCATCCTTTCTGGGTGAGCCCTATCTCCTACCACCCTACTCAGGGTTGTTGGTTTTAGCTTGGTATTCTCCACTAGTGTGAATGAGTGGTGGAGACTTGAGTCCAGGAAGATATGGAAATTACGTACTTACCGTAATTGTTGATCTTCTTGGATACAGTCTCCATCACTCATTTACGCACCCACCCTCCATTCCCTGAGCTCACTCGTTTTCTTTCCTGATCTTCACGGTCCTATGGTTCAGGCTGTGAAGACATTGTTCTTTGACCCTTCTTGCAAGGGCCATCTGGGCCCTCTCAGGCCCAGAAAGTCAGGATAAGTTATTTTCATTAGTTACGCTGCACCTCCTCGGTCGAAAAGGTGCTGAGGCGGTTGGAGGGTCAACACCGAGATAGCCTACACAGGCGTAAGCTTGTCTTGTGGTGCTGCGCATGTGTGGTCCTGTCTCAGCACCGCCCCTTCAGAAATTTTTGCCTCCCATTTGGTCCTAGCACCTCTGGCGCTATCCACTAGTGTGAATGAGTGATGGAGACTGTGTCCAAGAAGATCAACAATTACAGTAAGTACGTAATTTCCATTTCCTGTGTGCCCCGATATTCAGAGTACTGATAAAATCATGTCTCAGCCCTGTACAGTGATATTGGTGGCACTGGATTGGCCAGGCACAACATGGTACCCTTTGTTACTGTCCCTAGCAGTCACAATTCCCCTCTGCCTCCCCAGGAGGCACAACCTCCTGACCTCCTCTCAGGGGACGATTTGGTATCCCAGTCTCATTTCTAGCAGGCTCAAGGCCTGGCTCTTGAAGAGTTAGAGTATGCAGGACTGCATCTCTCACAAGGTGTCTTGGATGTTCTGAAGGTCTCTAGGAAGCCTTCCACCAGAAAGACTTACAATTCTAGGTGGAAGAGATTCAGCCTTTGGCACTCTCAGAGAAATATGCAGCCAGATTCGGCTGGTCTATCCACAACTCTGGACTATTTGGTCCATTTGAATGGCCTAGGCCTTAGGCCTGCCACTCTCAAGGTTCATTTAGCAGCTGTTTCTGCTTTTCCTTCTGCAGTGAAGGGATCTTCCCTTGCATCTCACCCTTTCCTTAGTGAATTCTTCAAAGGTTTGGTACATCTTAATCCTCCTTTTAAGGAACCAACTCCAGCTTGGGATCTGAATATCTGTATTGTACAGCTTATGCAGCCCCCCTTTGAACCACTGGCTTCAGCTAAGCTAAAATACTTGACTTGGAAGACTGTCTTCCTGGTGGCCATTACCTCTGCCAGGAGGATCAGTGAGTTACAGGCCCTGTCTATAGACCATGTCTTAAATCGCCTTTCACAAGGATAAAGTGGTGCTCAGGGCAAAAAATAAATTTTTCCCCAAAGTGGTTTCAGATTTTCATCTTAACCAGTCTGTGTCCCTACCAGTATTTTTCACCGATCATTTTTCTTCAGGTGAGAGAAGGCTGCACAGTCTGGATGTAAAAGGGGCATTAAGCTATTATATGGACCATACTAAGGCCCATAAAAAATGATTGTTCTCAGTTTCTCACTTATGGAGAAGTGGGAAAGGGTAAACCTGCCACCAAGAGAACAGTAGCCAGGTGGTTTGTCTCTTGCATTCAGTTCTGTTACACAAAATTTGGCAAGGAGCCTCCCTCAGGCTTGAGGGCTCACTCGACCAGGGGTACAGCTGCCTCTGTGGCAGCAGCTAGAGATATTCCCCTTATGGAAATTTGTAAAGCAGCCACCTGGAAAACTGTTCACGCATTTACCAAGCATTACTGTCTGGATACTCAAGCCAGAAGTGATGCTAGGTTTGGCACAGCAGTACTGCAGAGCCTTTTTCCAAAGTAGGTTCTGTAGATCCCTCCTCCAGGGGGGTATTGCTTGGTAGTCTGCATTTTGTCAGAAACAGCACGACTTCATGTTGTTTGAAGAAAAAAATTACTCATCATAGTAATGTTGTTTCTTCTAATGGAATCTTGCTGTATTCTGACCTCCCTCCCTCCCTGCCTCCCCTCTCAGAACCTTCTTTTTGGGATGTGGGCGTTGGCAGGCAAAGTGCTGCACCCCAGAGATGTTCCTCTTTGATTTCATCCTGGCCAGCATGAATGTTATTAATACTTTTAAACTGATTATTATTAATATAGTTATTACCACTGTCTGGATAAATGTTTTGTTCTTAGGTTCTCGGCTTGAATCTTGTTGGCCTGTGGCTTAATTTTTCAAAATTTTAGAGCTAATCTAGTTAGCATTGGTGCACGTTAGAATCTTGATGGTTACATTAGAATGTACCAGGGACAGAGGTTTGAAAACCGAGCTCAAGCTCAACGTTCTATGCTCTGGCATAGAGTTAAAAACCCTTTTCTCTCCGGGGCAGTTCCAGTGCTTGGGCTAACTACATTTTGTCAGAATATAGCAAGACTCCATTAGAAGAAACAACATTACTACGGTGAGTAATTTTTTCTTCCTGCCTCTGCCTTGCTCCCACTTTTGTGAAGGGGAATCACATCTACCCTCCTCCAGTTCTCAGGTACCACACCATCCTCCTTTGATTTGTTAAAAAGAGTAGTCGGTGGTGTCACTAGTTTTCCCCTTGGTTCTTTTAGAATTCTGGGGTGAATCCTGTCAGGCCCCATTGCCTTGTCCACTTTCAATTTTAGGAGTTCTTTCAGGACCCTTTCTTCTGCAAATGGGCTGGTATCAACCCCCCTATCCAGAGTGCTTCTATTGATTGGTTTAGGTACCTACCCCTCATTTTCTTTTGTGAAAACTGAGCAGAAGTATTCGTTCAGTATCCCTCCTTTTTTTTACTGTCTCCCACTGCCCACCCCCTCCCCTTTATTAAGCCTCACTATCCATCCCTTGGTCTTTCTTTGCTCCCTAATGTACCTATAAAAGGTTTTATCCCCCTTCTTAACTGAGTTGGCTACCTTTTCCTCGGTTTGGGCCTACCCTTCCCTATGCACCCCAGCATTCCACTCGTCTTCCCTACTGTCTTTTCACACTGCCTGGTCACCTTTAGGTCATCCCATATGATTACCCCAGGTCTCTTTCCTGCTTGGTGGTCGTCAGTACCACTCCTCCCATTTTGTACTCTGCTCTTAGATTTCTATGCCCTAAGTGCATTATTTTGCACCTTTTCACATTGAAACTCAGCTGCCATACCCTTGACCACTCATGTCATTTTCTCAGATCTTCTTCAGGGATATCTCTGACATCAGGTCACACCTATGAAACGTAGCAGTCAGGCACTAGGATCCCATGGAAGCTTTTCTGCAGCAGTCTAGCAGGGGCTGCCCATGCTGACATCAGGCTACACAGCCCTACATAAGCATGGGTGGCCCTGCTCCCTCCTTAGTTCCTTCCCGCTGCCGACCATTAGTGCACGGGCTCTGCGGAAGCTTCATCACTCATTTCGACTGCCAAAATCTCTACTTGCCTGCTATATACAGCCTTTGAATCTCTTTATTTTCAAGTGATTCCTTTTATTTTTGTATGTTGAGCAGTACTACTTCATCAGCTCTTTTCCATCGCTGCCGTCTTCAACCAACAACTACGAACTCTGTGTCTACTGTCTCGGGCCTGGTTACAATGCTCTTGCCTGCGAGCTTTGCCTGAAGTTCAACCTTACCACCTGGTGACAATGCAAGAAAGCCCTGAAGAAATTCCTCATGGAGCAACAGGCAGCCAGTGGAGAGCAGGGGTCTTCCAGTACCCTCCCCCCTTTCCCAGTCAAAGGTGTCTTCTTCGGGCTCTCAGACCGCCAAGGCCTAGGACAAGTCCTTGGGGAAACACTCTCTTCGGGATGAGGACCAGCCTAAGGACTGTTCCCCTCTCCCCCCCCAACAGTGATCTCGATCCCCCTTAGATTTCTCCTTCTGTTCTCCTGTGATGGCACCACTGAATGCCTTGGCGCCTTGCTCCATGCAGGCCTTGGCTCCTGTCAGGCCCCCCATGGAGGAGAGTTCTCCCAGCCTTCTCAGGGCTGCGGAGGGGCCATCAGCCTCTGGGTCATCAGCCCCAGCCCTGCCGTCGAGACCTCTTGAATCGCGAGGTCCACCGGCGCTGTGTTCCACTGCCTCTACTACGGCTAGTGAGAGTTCGTCGGAGCTGGGCTCTTCACCCTGTCTGTCGATACCTGTGTCGATGATGCTTCGTTATCCTGCCATCAGCCTTAATGCTATTCTTACTTCCATAACCTCAGCTCTCATACAGTAGTTTGTTCCATGGCCTGGGCCTTCATTGCCCTTGCCATCACGCACTGCTTCAGTGTCGACGCCAGTTCAACCTCTTTGCCTTGCACCCTCTAAGGAGTTGTCGATTCTCAGGCCATCGGTCCCTGCTGCTGAACAGGCCGATATAGAGGAGGAATATCACCCTGATCTCATCCTCCCTTAGGAAGAGGATGAGGAGGAAGACATTGAGGTTGACTCCTCTGACAGGTCTACTGTCTCCTGCAGGAGCGAGGACTGAGACTAATACACCCCAAGGACCCCTCTTTATTTAATATTATGAAACAGCTCTCCTCCACTGTAGGGTTCCAGACTGAAGAAGAGGATGTCACCAGGAGGAACCTGGTGGATTTATTGGAGATCCCAGAATCTCCACCCAAAGTTATTCCTCCTCTGCTTCCAGCATTGAATGATGCTGCCAGTGCCGTCTAGCATAGGCCCAACCTGGTACCTGCCATGCCCAGAAAGACTGATATGCTTTACCAGGCACCTTTGAGATTGCCTTTTTATGCAGCCCAGCCAGAAACTGACTTGGTGGTCATCAAGGCCGCTCATGACAGGTCCAAGGCACCCAAGCACATTAGATCTCACTTCGAGAGGGCTCCTGCAGCAGGTCATAACATGTAGGTCTGCGCCCTCTGGCATCAGGACTGCACGGCAAACTTTTGCTAGCAATGTCTGGCGGGGGACTGCCCACCTGACGTCACATGACTGATATCATTGTGACCCTGTAAATGGGCGGTCCCCACACCCGCCTTCCAGTTCTTTCCCGCTGTCAACCTGCACAAGGACTTCGCGGTGAACATTGCCCCAGTCAGTCGCCATTTTGATGAGTATAATTCTTCTGTTTATAGTTTGTTCTTATTTTTTATGTCTTCCCCATCGGACCTTCTGAAGACCAAGAAGAAGTGGGAGAAGTGTGGCTCGCAGATCCCTCATAAAGACAACCACAAGCTCTGCCTCTTCTGCCTAGGCCAGGCCCACGACATCGAGGCCTGCCCAGATTGCAAGCCCTTCAACCAGGCCACGCGCAGACGCAGGTAGCAAGCCTTAGAAGCCCATCTTTTAAAATCCAGTGTGGCCTCTTTAGAACAAGAAATGCAGAAGCTGAGGGACTCCACTTCTTCAGAGGTTAAGAAGAAAAAGAAAGAAAAAGAGAAGCACCAGGCGCGGGAGCGTCTGGAGGACCGAGAGTGGCCCTGTACTAGCAAGGTCACAGGACTTAAACCTATGGACAAGACCGCGCCCCAGCTACCTCCCCTGGTGACTGTCCAGGCCTCATTGTCCGGTTCCTCTGCCTTTCTTAAGCCCATCAAGATGGGCTTCAAATCCGAATCCTCGACCAGCAAATCACCCGCCGGGACCTCCGGTGGACTCCCGGTCATTACAGGTAAGTCGGACTCTGGCCCTTCCGGAAGACGCCCGGTTGTCGATAAGTTGAGTTCCAACCCAGAGGGATCCTGTCTGACATCTGCTGATAAGCCAGTCGGGGGCTCCTCCCCCATCCGCCCGGCTCTTCCGCCTTCGACAGATAAGTCGGATGCTAGCGACTCTGGCACCCGCCCAGTCGAAGCTCCCCTGTCGGGGGCTGACGCAGACACGCCCAACGTCTGGTTGAGTATGCTGACCTCCCAAGGCCAGCCCTCCTGTCAGGTTTCCCCTGTCGGGGAGCCTTCCCCTCCACCTTTACTGGTGGAACCTACCGTGCCTGACCCTTTACTTGGGACAGAGGGGGAAGTGGGTCACCTGGAAGTGGTTCTTTCCTCTCCCACTCCAGCATTGGGAACCCTACAGACCCCCGTGGATAATCCTCCAGGGGCTCTCACGTCAGAGTCAGTACCTCCGCTGTCTACTAGGGACCTTCCTACCCCGTGGGGCACTTCCTCAGCCCTGACGCTAGGGATCCCTACATCGGGCTCAGAGCCTCTGACGTCAGGTCTATTGGCCCAACTTCCGTCAGAGCTTCCATCAGGCCTCTCAAGTATGACGCCAGCCGTTCTGACGCCTGAGAATCAGACACCAGGCTTCCCTGCGACGTCTCTGACACCAGAGAACCTGATGCTGGGACTCCCGGCACCAGATAACCTCCCAGGTCCCTCTGTTCCACCTCCTTCGAGGCCCTCAGGGGCACCCTGGGACCATCAGGGTATTCACCAGTGTCCGACATGGGCTACCCTCATTATCCAGGCCAGCCAACGTCAAGCCCAATGTCGACTCACTTTTCCCATGATTTTTACCATGGATATCAGACGCCGGGCTATGGGGCCCCTTTCCAGGCTCCAAGTTACACCCCCCCCCAATTATCTAGGGGCGGGTTACCAATACTACCAACCTCCGCTTCAGCCAGACTTCCATGCCATGTTCCAGACCTGGTGGCAGGAGGCCAGATCCGAGTTAGTAGCAGATTTGGACAAGAGACTGCCGGCCCCGGTGGCATCTCCCACCCCACGTTCTTTGTCATCTGTGAGTTTTCATAGGTCTGGCTGTTCCATGGCACATAATTCTGGGACGATATTCCAGAGGTCCCTCTAACTGAGACAAAGGCTCTGAGAAGGAGAATCCTCGGACTCTGGGGGCTGATTCTCTGACTGACCTCTGAAAACCTTTCGTAAATCACGTTGTCTAAGGGTGAGGAGTCTCCTATGTCTCCACCCGAAGACCCTTCCTTCACAGAACTCCTTCGCATCCTCCAGCAAGCCAATGGTTGGAATGCAGAGGAACTTGGTTTTGAAAGGCGCTATAGCAATAAAGATGGATTGGATTAGAACAGGACCCAAAACTCAAGCGTTTGGCAGAACATTTGGACCTATCTGAGCCGTCACCCATACTGATTCCCACCACCATGGACAGAGCCACACGAGGATCTCACCTCCAGTATTTGGCAGATGCCTCACTCCATCATGGCCGTCCCCAAGATAATGGATCTGGCTTACCATTCACCTGAGAGTGCTCCTTATCTATGCTCCCACCCGAAGGCAGACTCCATCGTGATCGCTGCGGCTGACAACCGGACTGCAAAACCTAAACATATGAGCACCTCCCCTCCTGACAAGGAGTCGAGGCAGTTGGATCAGTTTGGCCGTAAGATCTACTTCTGTTCTGCATGTGCCTTACGTTCCTTAAACTATGTGGCACACATGATTTCATACCAGAAAGATACCATGGCTCAACTTGAAGCCAGGCTAGAAAGGGTGGAGGACTCAGACCTTAAGTCAGCGCTCACTAAGGCCCTGAGGCTGTCTAAAATTTCTTGTAGGCATGCACTAAGAGCTGCCTACGACTCTGTAGATTCCATGGCTCGCTGTTCAGCTACAGCAGTCTGCCTCAGGCATCATGCCCGGCTCTGCATTGCTGGTCTCTCTCAAGATGTTCAGGCAGCCATACAGGACGCCCCCTTCCAAGGATCCGTCTTCTTTGGGGGTGATACCAAAGATATCATCATGGGCCTCCAGGATAGTGGGCAGGCCCTAAGATCAGTAAAGTCCATGTACAAGGCGGGCTTTAAGCCTAAGCAGCCCTTTCAGTGCTAGCAAAAGCACCAAGGCAAGCTGCCGGTCAACAGGCATCAAAATAAGAGGAGAGCATCGCACCTCGTTACTCTTCCCCACAGAAATCAATGAGCTGCAGGCGTACCTTCCCGCCTGCCTCCACCTCCTGACTCCTTCAGTCCTCCTCCTCCTCCACCTCCAGACAGTGTGGAGCCAGAGGGGGGAAGATTTGCCCTCCATCTATCAGAGTAGCAGAGCATCACATCGGATTCCTGGGTCATTCAGGGTCATAGCAAGAGGTCACACCATCGAGTTTCTGGAAGAACCTACAGACTCTCCTCCAAGACAATCTCATCATCCCTTAGACCACGTAACACTGGTAAGGGAAGAGATCAAGGCTCTATTCCAAACATCTGCGATACAGCCAGTTCCCTGGGCACAAAGGAGAAAAGGGTATTACTCCCATTTCTTCCTCGTCCCCAAAAAGACGGGCGATCTCGGACCCATCTTAGACCTCAGCCATCTGCACCTTTATGTAGAATACAAAAGGTTCCACATGCTGATGTGCCAGGAACTCCTGCCCATGCTTCAGACAGACCATTGGCTCTGTGCACTGGATATGTAGGACGTGTACCTGCACTTACCGGTTTTCCTGGGCCATCGCCACTTCCTGCGATTTTCTTTCCAAGGGGAGCACTTCCAATTCATAGCCCTCCCCTTTGGCCTTTCTTCGGCACCCAGAGTCTTTACCAAGTGCCTAGTAGTGGTGGCATCGGCATTTTGTCACCAGAGAATTTATGTGTTCCCGTACCTGGACGATTGGCTCATAGCAACACCGTCCAGGAGCAGCCTGGAGCATTCCCTATTTTCCACTGTGGACCTCTTTGCACAACTGGGTATTTACCGTCAACTACCCCAAGTTGTCTCTGGTCCCATCTCAACGCCTCCAATTTATTGGGGCGATTCTGGACACGGTTCAGGGCAAGGCCTTCCTCCCGGAGAACAGAGTGGATACTTTGCAGGAGCAGACCAAACTGGTAGCCTCCTCCAGCCGTGCCTCAGCCAGGGCATTTTTACACCTTCTCAGCCTGATGGCCACAGCCATTCCGACCGTACCTCTGGCCAGGCTGCACGAGTCACCCAATGGACCCTACGAGTCCAATGGGATCAGGGTACCAATGACCTGGACTATCCTATTCTGGTGTCCAGTGCATTCAAAAAGGATCTCTTGTGGTGGCAGGACCCTCTGAACTTGTCCCGAGGGACACCGTTCAGACCCTCCCCGCTGTCTTGGACCCTCACCACAGACACATTGAGTCTGGGTTGGGGAGCTTATCTGGAAGACCACCAAACCCAGGGAAAATGGTCCCAGTTAGAATCCTCGCTCCTCATAAACATTCTGGAGATGAGGGCGGTCCTGTACACCCTTCTGACAATGGGAACATTGTTGATACAGACTGACAACATGTCAGTGGTCTGGAACATCAGCAAGCAAGGAGGCACGCAGTTGTATCCCCTGTGCATGGAGGCAATGCGGGTCTGGTACTGGGCAGTCCATCACGACTTACATTTCAGAGCCGTGCACGTTCCAGGAGTGTACAACATCCTGGTGAACAGCCTCAGCCATTCCTTGGCTCTAGCTCATGAGTGGGAACTACACCAGGAAGTGGCAGAAAATCTGTTCTGCCGCTGGGGGTGTCCAGAGTTAGATCTTATCACCTCCCCATTCAACACAAAGCTTCCCAAGCTCTGCTCGCTCGTTCAAGGGCCCGGTTTTATTTGGCTAGACGCATTATCTCTCTGTTGGATAGGGAGATACTTGTACGCCTATCCTCCATTTCCTGTTTTGCAGAAGGTTCTGCTGAAACCTCAAGCAGAGGGAACACAACTGTTGCTGATCTCCCCCGGTCCAGGCAAATTTGGTTCCACTCCTACAGCAGTTGGCTGTGGAACCCCCAGTACCTCTGCCTCTTCAGTGTGACCTGTTGATGCAGGATCAGGGAAGACTGGTGCATCCGGGCCTCAGGTCCCTGCACCTCCATGTATCGTTCCTTCGACATAATCGCTAACCATTTTGGAGTCTCTGACATGGTTGCCCAAGTTCAGGTGGAGGCTAGAAATCCTTCCACTAGAGCTACGTACGCTATGTAATGGAAACGGGTTTTCCATTTGGGCAGCCTCGAAAGAGAGGGACCCTCTTTCTTGCCCAGTGCCCCAGGTGATGGAGTACCTCTTACACCTGTATGACTCAGGACTTAGCTACTCTTCATTAAAAGTCCACTTTTCAGCTGTCTCTGCCTACCACTCCTTGGTAGACGGGAAGACAATTTCTTAGTTGGAGGTATACAAAACATTTCTGAGAGGGATCCTCCATCTGAAACCACCGATACGTAACCCCACTCCACCTTGGGATTTGAATTTTATGTTGGGAAAGCTCACTTTACCTCCCTTTGAACCAGCGATAACCTGTGAGATGCACTATCTCACTTGGAAGGCACTCTTTTTAGTTGCCATTACTTCTGCTCGAAGGATCTCCGAGCTCCAGGCCTTGATGTTAAAGTAGCCTTATCTGATTTTCCACAGAGACTGGGTGGCTCTGCCTACAAATCCTAAGTTTCTTCCCAAGGTGGTTTCTGAGTTCACTTTGAACCAAACTGTCGATCTCCCTGTTTATTATCCGGCTTACTCTAACAGGGGTGAGGCGCTCCTGCACACTCTAGATGTGCACAGGATATTGCGATATTACATCAACAGGACCAAGGAAGTCCATAAAGATGATCAACTTTTTGTTTCCTTTACCCCCAAGACACTGGGGTCAGCAGTCTGTAAGCACTGCTTGTCCAAATGGTTGGCCAGCTGCATTAATTTCTGCTACCAGAAGTATGACAAGCCTCTTCCGGGAGAGGCAAAAGGTCATTCCACCAGAGGTGTGGCTGCCTCAACTGCATTTTTCAGGAATGTGTCTGCAGCAGAGATTTGTGCTGTAGCCACTTGGAGTTCAGTCCATACCTTCACTAAACATTACAGTCTGGACGTTGCCTCGAGGCGTAGGGCAGGTTTTGGCCTAGCCATCCTGTAGGGCCTTCTATCATAGACCTGCTCAGGTCTTTTGAAGACCTCCCTTCCTCCCGTGCTTCAGTTTTTGTCCTGATCAGTTTATTGCTTGGGAATCAGTCCTACACGTTATGACCTTCTGCAGGAACCCTCTCGAAGTAAGACAGTACAGTTACGCAAGAACTTACCATAACAGTAGATCTTCGAGAGAGGTTCCTGCAGTGGGCCATCTTTCTCCTTCCCTCCTTCCCCCAATCTTCTGTTTGCTCTTGCAAGCCTCTTTGGATTGGGCTCCAGGGATGATATCCTTTTCTTCTGTTGGGTATCCAGTGGGAGAACTGAAAGGCAGGCGTGGGGACCGCCCATTTATAGGGTCACACTGACGTCAGTCATGTGACGTCAGGTGGATGGTCCCCCACCAGACATTACTAGCAAAAGTTTGCTGTGTGGCCCTTATGCCAGAGGGCACAGTCCTACGTTATGACCTACTGCAGGAACACCTCTCGAAGATCTACTGTTACAGTAAGTTCTTACGTAACTGTACTTTCCCTCCCCTCGATTGTGAATCTCGGAGAATTGATGCGTAGGGCCACAGAATTGCCAGCTAATAGGCTCATATGATTAAGTACCAGAATACCCTCTAGAATAAGGGCAAGACTGCTGCTCAGGCCTTTCCTGAAAGCTCCCAGAGATAAGAGATTTTCAAAATTCTCCAGACCTCAGAAGATGTCTGTAGACGTCTCCTCAGAGCCACCTGTGATATAACTGGTACTACAGCCAGGGCAGCTACCATTGGCATTTGCCTCAGAATGCGCCCTTGGCTTAGAGTCTCTGGCTTTGCAGCTGATGTCCAACAGAAAGTGTTGAATGCCCCTTTTGTGGGTCACAATCCTTTTGGTCCTGATGTGCAGGATATTATTAATGACCTTCAGGCATCTGGCAGGGCTATTTGGTCTGTCCACTCCCTTTATCATACCCAGCGCAGGAGCAGACCGAGGCCCTCCTTTAGTTAGAGCTCTCAAAACTCTGGCTCAGGAACCAAGCTTCAGGGCAAACGCAGGGCTAGCTCTGCCTTGCCTGCCTCTTTCTCCACCCCTGGTCCCTCTGCTAAGCACTCCGGGGGAGGTGGAGCAGGTCTGCCACTGGTTCTGCCTCAGCCTGACTCCTTGTCAGACGACTCCCCCCCCTTGTTCCAAGCCAGGAGGTGGTGGTTGGAGGTTGGTTCTCCCTCCATCTGCCCCCCAGTGGAGTTCCATTACCACAGACACTTGGATCCTGCACATAATCCAACAAGGCCATGTTCTAGAATGTCTGGAACAACCTTCCGATGTTCCTCAGTTCCCACCTTTTATCCTCTGGACCACACAGTGGTGCTTCAGGAGAAGGCGTTTACCTTGATGTGCAAAGGGGTCATAGAACCAGTGCCCAGGTGGCAAAGGAACAAAGGGTTCTACTCCCAGTTCTTCCTGGTTCCCAAGAGAACTAAGAACTTGAGGCCCATTCTAGACCTCAAGGATCTGAATATTTTCATCCAGTATAGAAAGTTCCGGATGGTAACCCTACATGGCCTCCTTTCTCTGCTCAAGCTGGGTGACTGGCTATGCTCCTTTGACATGCAGGATGCCTGTCTGCATATCATGGTTTGCCCCCCTCATGGGCAGCACCTGCGGTTCCTCTTCAAGGGGGAGCATTACCAGTTCAGGGTGTTGCCCTTTGGCTTATCCTCTGCGCCACAAGTATATACCAAGTGCTTAGTAGCTGTAGCAGCAGCCCTGCAGCACGAAGGCCTTTATGTGTTCCCATATTTGGATGACTGGTTGCTGAAAACCCAGTCCAGGGAACTTCTGTTGCTGACTGTAGAACACACCTTGCAGTTGTTCCAGTCCTTGGACAGCACTGTTAATTTACCCAAGTCTGTGCTGACCTTATCCCAGTGGTTGCAGTACAAAGGGGCAGTTCTGGACTCTACTCAGGGTAAGGTCTTCCTACCACAGGATAGGGCAGACTGCCTCATAGTTCAGGTCCAGGCAGTGGCTTAGTGCCGATATGTCTCAGCCAGGGAGTTCTTGAGGCCGATAGGCTTAATGGTCATGGCCATTGTGACGATCCCCTTGGTCAGGTTACACATGAGGATCCCACAGTGTACCCTTGGGGTCCAGTGGGATCAACGCATAGACTATCTGGATCAGCTGATCCTTATCTCCTCCCCAGTTGGGGCTGGCAGTATAGCCTAGAGGTTAAAGTAATGAGCTGTGAATGAGCCTGGTACATCCAGCAGACATAGCTGGGTTTGATTCTCTCAACTTCCACTTGCATACTGGCTGATTCTGAGCAAGTCACTTAACCTCCCCAGTGCTCCCAGGTCACCCCTGAAAACAGGCACTTGTGCCTAGTGGGACTTGCCAGGTAACCAAATACTTAAATAGAAATAAAAAAATATGCAAGGTGCTTCAGTGGTGGATGGACCCAGACAATCTCTTAAAGGGGTCCCCTTTCTTATCCCTGTCCCTTACCAGATCCTCACCACGGATGCTTCAGGTCTGGTTTGGGGAACACAGCTAGGCCCTTATCGGACCAAGGGGATATGGTCCCAGTGGGAGACTTTCCTCCACATAAACGTTATAGAGATGCCGGCAGTTCTGTATGCCTTCCAGGGCTTCCAGAACCATCTCTCTCCTGGCCCACTGTTGGTACAGTCGGACAACCTCAGTGTGGTGTATTACATCAGAAAGCAAGGGGAGACCCATTCCTACCCCACGTGCCAGGAGGCGATGAGGATCTGGTACTGGGTTCTAGATCATAGTCTAGAACTGTCAGGTGTCCATGTGCCACACCCAAAATGCCTTGACAGACAGCCTCAGTCAATCACAGTCCAGAATACATGAGTGGGAACTGCTGACCTCTGTCGTAGAAGACCTGTTCAACAGATGGGGTCATCCAGAGTTGGACCTTTTTGCATCTGCACTCAACACAAAACTGCCGTGTTTCTGCTCACTATATCCAGGACTTGGAGTTTTCTGGCAAGATGCATTGTCCCTCTCCTGGAAAGGGAGGTTTCTTTACGCCTTTCCACCCTTTCCTCTGATTCAGAGGGTGCTCATCAAGCTGCAGGTGTAGGGTGCCACCTTAATTCTGGTGGCTCCATTCTGGCCTCATCAGATATGGTTTCCATTACTGCAGCAATTGGTTGTGGAACCTCCAGTTCCTCTGCCCCTTTGCAGGGACCTGTTGACACAGGCTGAGGTGACCCTGGTCCATCCAGACCTCAAGTCCCTCCATCTGCATGCATGGCTGCTGAGGACATAGCCATTTCCTGCTTTAGGGTGTCTCAGCTGGTGGCTGCCAGGAAACCTTCCACCAGGGCTACTTACTTGATGAAGTGGAAGCGCTTTGCTATATGGACCGCTTCCCATCACCTGGACCCTTTCACTTGTCCGGTCTGCCAAGTTCTAGAGTATCTCCTGTCCTTATCAGATGCAGGATTTTAGTATTCATCTATTAAGGTGCACCTGTCTGCTATTTCAGTCTTTCATGTGCCTGTTGATGTCCATACACAGTGGCCCAATTGGATGTGACCTGTACTTTTCTAAGAGGCATTCTACACTTGAAGCCTCCTATCTGGAATTTGGTCCTGGCTTGGGACCTCAGTTTTGTGCTCGAGAAGCTGACCCTGCCTCCTTTTGAGCCAGTCGCGTCTTGCGAGCTACGCTTTTTGTTGTGGAAAACGTTATTTTTAGATCTTACTCCGAGTGGTATCTCTTGCAGCAGGCTATTACAATTAAGACTAACGCTGCAGGCATTAGGACCCACCGGAAAACTTCTCTGCCAGCAGTACCCAGCAGGGACCGCCTCTAATGGCTGCCCTGGTATAAAAGGGGGCGGACCGAGCTCCACCACAGTTCTTTTCCCGACGCAACCCGCGCTCGTGAAGAGTTCTTGGCTTGCCAGCCTCCAGCAAAAAACTCAGTTTTTTCGCCCTTTTCTTCCACTTTTTCGACGGTTTTCTTCAGTACCGACGTATGTCGTCCCCGTCCTTGGTATCCTCATCGGGACCCCATCACAACAAGTGTAGCTGCGGCTGTCAAATTCCAGCCACATACTGCCATACCAAGTGTATCTTCTGCCTGGGGCCTAAACATGACACTGCGGCCTGTTCCACCTGCCAGGGCTTTACAACTAGGACCAGGATCCGCCGTCTCAAGGCATACCTACTTGAATAGAAGATGGACCTACACACCTCCGGGGAGAAGGCCAAACATTCCAGTAAAGAAAAATCCAAGCGGTCCCGCGACAAGGACCGTAGTCGGTCCTGACACCGGTCCAGGTCCCACTCACTCCCGCTCGTGGCCCTTTCCCAAGAAAGCCCGCTCTTCTCCAGGCTCAGGTGAGCACCCTAAGTCTTCTAAGAAGCAGGCTAAAGCTGTTCCATCAGGGGAGAAACCAGCCAAGCCCAGGGTGACTTCGCTAAGAGTCACTACTAAGTCCTCGAAGGCACAAGCTTTGGCCCTGCTTTCCAAGGCCATGGCATCGCCCGATGAGGGTACACCCCTGGAGTCCAGGGGCACGCCAGTGCCCCCCCCCCCGCGTTCAGCCATCATCGGTCCCGGTACCGACGCTGGTAAAAGGGACGAAGGATCCTGGCACTGCCGGCGAGGGCACAGCGTCTCTTTTTTTGAACTTGCATAATTTTTATTAGGAGTTTAAAAGAACTTCCATGAATTCAGTGTACAGTGTACATTCCATTGAAGGATTACTATGCATCTAATAGTCATTATTTAAAAAGCACTTCAAACTCTCTCTGCAAGCGTACAACTTTCAATATGACTCCAAGGAGTATTTCCCTTTTGTCTCTACCCTAACTTATAGTACAACCATCTCAGTAGCACTCAAACAGTACCATGGAGAAATACATTCCCATTACCCCTACCCTTTCAATCCTTCTTTGTATAAACTGTTTTAAACTATATAACAGTTACATAAGCTCTACTTGATTAACCATATTTATAATGATCCAATCTCAGTTATTTGATTTCTCCATAAGTGCTCTAAACACATTCTCACAGAAATAATAAAGCCAAAACCAAAGTAGAAAGAGCAAAGGAAGAAAAAAAAAGGAAAGGAAAAAAAGATTTTTTAAAAACTTTCTGGTCGACATGGGTGCAAAGTGTCTCAAGGTAGCAGATATTGAGCTAGTATGGGAGTGCCCTCCAGATTCTCGATGTATTCATAAAATGGAAGCCATCTAGCATTGAATTGATCTGTTTGTATTCTTAACCGGGCCATTATGGCTTTCATCTCTTTAATTCTGTTAATATTGGCCCTCCACATGGAAAGAGATAACTGGTCCAAACTTAACCAGTGTTGGGTAATCACTTTTAGTGCAGCTGCCATTAATATGTAGTATAAATATCTCTGGTTTTTGGTCCTCCCCTCACTAGGTAGAAGACCCAGGATCATATGGGAGCTAGTTAGCACACAACTCCATTGAAAGATGCTCTGTAATGCCTGAGCCACCTGTTCCCAGTAATTATTTATCTGAGGGCAATCCCAAAATATGTGGGCATAAGAACCGACTCCTCCGCATCTCCTCCAACATTCCTGGGACTTACCCTTTGAATAATGAGCTGAAACCACTGGGGGAATAAAGTACCTAGTAACCACTCTCCACCTAAAATCCCCCCAACTTGGAGAGCTAGAGGTGCTAGGGATCCCTGCCCAAACTCTCGCCCATTCCTCTTCTGCAAGATGCAAACCTAGCTCCTCTTCCCATTTTTGTTCAGTTTGTTGAGTCAGTACCTTACCCACCTCCCCCTGAAGTGACTTGTAAATAAAGGATATGTAGCCCCTCGAGTCTGTCCCCTTACTTTTGAAGAAGGTGGTTCTCACTGGGACCGGCGAGTCTGCTAGAATCTCCCCCACTATCACATTTGTTAAGATGTAGTATCGGCATTGTAGGTATCTATCAAAATCCTGTCTTGGAAGGTTATATTCACCCTGCATTTCCAAAAAGGATTTCATTGTGTCCCTTTGAAAAAATTGGGTAAGGAACAACAATCCTTTTTCCTGCCACCTCCTGAAACAAGGGTCCCCTGAGGAGGCCAGAAATCCCGGCAGAGAACAAAGGGGAATATACCTCCAGACCGGGGTCTATACCCCCCAGTGTAGCCGTACCTCCAGCCATATTTTAAGGGTATGTTTAGTCCATCTGTTATTGACTAGTTTAAGATCCGAGTGTGTGGCAACCCAGGGTAGCAACCTCAATGGTATGTTTTGATGTGCTCCTTGCTCCATCAGAAACCAACCTCCCCTCTGACCTGGATTTAATATGCTTAGGATAGGCACCACTTGAGCAGCTTTATAATAACTATATAAATCGGGGACTCCCCTGCCCCCCCCTAGTCTTTGTCTCTGTGAGAAGATCCCACCGCTTTCTAGGTTTTCTTCCCGCTCAAATGAATCTTGAGATTTTCTGTTTTAAGTCTTTCCATTCCCTTCTAGAGAAAGCCAAGGGCAAGTTAGTGAACAAAAAAAGGTATCTAGGGAGCACGTTCATCTTCACTGTGTCTATCCTGTGAGTAAAAGTAAGGGGTAGAGTGTGCCATTTGTTTATGTCTGCAAAAACCGCTTTCTGGAGTGCGCCATAGTTAACTTGATATAGTCTTGATAATTTGATTGGAATCTGAATACCCAAGTACCTTACCTTCTCTCTGACCCAGTTAACCGGGATCAGCTCACGCAAACTCTGTGTAATTCTCCCCTTTATTAGTAGAATCTCAGATTTATCCCTATTGATTTTAAAGCCTGAGATCTTCCCAAACTGGTCCAAAAGGGCCATCAGTGGTGGGATCGACCTCCCAGGGTCCTGCATATATATCGCCGTGTCGTCTGCATAGAGTGACACTTTATTCTGAGCCTGAGCTATGTTATTGCCCTGTATTTTGCTTTCCTCCCTTATGGCCTGGGCAAAGGGTTCCAGGGCTAATGTGAAAAGCAAGGGCGACAGGGGGCATCCCTGCCTAGTGCCCCTCCTAATTGGAAAGGCCTCTAACAAAGTCCCATTAACCCTGACCCTAGCCGAAGGGTTCTGATAGGCCAAAGTGGCCCACTGTAAAACGGCACCTTCATACCCCATCCTTGTGAGAACTGCTTTTAGGTATGACCAACTTAGCCTATCAAAGGCCTTTTCCGCATCCAAAAAAAATAGCAGCTTGGATACTCTGTGAGGCATTCTTGTAATCCAAGATATTTAGCAAATGCCTGATGTTATTAGACATATGTCTGTTTGGTATGAATCCAGTTTGATCCGGATGTATCAGATTTTCAATATGCTTTTGTAGTCAGTTAGCTAGGATTTTTGTGAGGATTTTATAATCTTGGTTTAACAGGGAGATGGGCCTGTATGATTCACAAAGCTCTGGGGATTTCCCCTGTTTTGGAATGACCGTGATCATAGCCTTACTCCAGGAACCTGGGGGTTTATTATTCTCTAGCAGGGTTTTAAATAATTGATTAGCAGTTTTTTCTTGGGACTATACTAACTGTACAGAAAGTATTTATATAGATTTTCTAGAAGTGCTGTGTTTGTTAAACACAGTGAGGCAAGAACTATGCATTTTCACAAAGATTTAGCACTTTTATGAGCAAAACGCTAATCAATTTTTAGAGTTAAATAAATCCTTGTCTAGGATAGCATTCAGCACCATAGCCAACTTGGGTGCTAGTGTTTTTTTTAATTTTTTATAGAACTCTGCCGGGTAGCCATCAGGACCCAGGGACTTACCTGAAGGAAGCTTGTCTATAACTGCTGCTATTTCCTTCTCTGTAATGGGGGCGGACAGCTCCTGCTGTATTCCTGGGGAGAGCTTGGGCAGCTTCAGGGTCCGTAGAAAGGATTCTGCATTCTTTTGTACCTCTTCTGAATCTCTCCTTTCACTATATAATTCCCTGTAATAATTTTTAAAAGCCTTGGCTATTTCTCTAGGTTTCTCTATCCGGGGTGCATTCCCTTTTCCACCTTGGAGAGATGAGACATATCTGCCTGCTTGTTCCTTTCTCAATCTCATGGCGAGGGGCTTTAAGGCCCTACCCCCCCTCCCAATAATATTTATAATTTGTGTAACGCAGCATCCACTCCGCTTTGTCCACTTCTAACTTATTGAGTTCCTTCCTGCTTTCCAATAAGTCCCTCCAGATTTTCTCCTTACGTTTTGGATTACTTTTATGTTCCTGTTCTAACCCTCTTATCTTAGTTTGCAGTGCTTCTATCTTTTTGTTCTTCAGTTTCTTCCTGGCTGATGCTAGACTGATTAATTGTCCCCTTAGAACAGCCTTCATTGTGTCCCACCACACCATTGGGGTCCTGTCCGAGACAGCGGAATCTTTCACAAGATTTTTTATATCCTCTGTAATTTGTCATATGATATTTTTAGCATTAAGTAATGAGATATTCAATCTCCAATTCGTTGTCCTAGGTTCCCTCTCCCAAATAAAATCTACTGAGATTGGGGCATGGTCGGAGATAGTCATTGGGTAGATTACTGAATTGGAAAATAGGTGGACATCTGTGGTATATGTTATGAAAAAATCTATACGAGAGTATGATTTCTGGGGGACTGAGTAGAATGTATAATCTTTCTTTTTTGTGATATAGTCTCCAAATGTCCCCAAACCCCCCTCCTGCATTAATGTATTCAAACACTTTGTGACCTGTTTAGAAGTCTCCAACTTTCCAGATGATCGGTCCAAAACTGGGCACAATGTGGTATTAAAGTCACTTCCAAGTATTAACCGACCCCTGGGAAGCGAGACCACCCTCTGAAAGACCTCCTGATAGAAGGTGGCTGCCCCACTATTGGGGGCGTAAACATTTACCACATGGATTAGGTTACGCTGAATTAACCCTGAGACCCTAATGCACCTACGCTGGAGTATAACCTCTACCTCCTGAATACAGAACGGGGAATTTTTTTTTAATTAATATCACCCTTCGGCCTTTTTTGCCTCTTTGCCTGAGGTAAATAACACTCTACCCACCCACTGCCGTCTTAGTTTCATGTGCTCCACCTCAGAGAGGTGGGTTTCCTGGAGGAGCACTATGTCACAGCCCCTCCTATTAAGTTCCGTTAGAATTTTGGCTCTTTTAATGGATGAATTAAACCCATTAACATTATAAGAAATAATCCTTAGGCGCATAGACATAATCTATCCCTGTAAGCTATCTTCTTATTCATACTATCCCCCAGGAATACCCATCCCGACCCTATAGGCTCACCAGAACCAATCCTGATCCCTCTTTCCCGTTTGAACCCACGTCTACTTAATATGACCAGAAACATTGAAAACTGATGAGCTAATAACACCAATCAATTAACTGAAAAAATCAGATCCCACCTGGATCCACAATAAAAACCTTTTTTCGAATCAAAACAAGTGTCTGTTAGATTGACTTCCTAGGAAAAGTAACTCTGGTAGTCAAGGGCCACTCAGAGTTGTCACACATGTGACAAAATAACCCTTTGATGTTTAGGGGCATTGTCGCCTTGGCTAGCTAAGTGACTTCCCGGGCTGACAACGGTTAGTCTAATAGTCGTCACTCTGTGTATGTGGAAAGAGCCACCCAAACCCCACCCTCTTATGCTTTACTATGTCCTCCAATAAAGATCCCTCTGTGACTCACCAGTCATTTCCTCTTACCCCGCCCCAAAAAAGGGAGGGAAAGGAGCAAGAAAAAGGAAGGAAGGGAGTAAAAAGAGAGTGGTCCTCCCACAAAATCACCCCCAAAGGGGGAAATTAAAGCCCCCACCAAACATTTATATTCAATGTAGCCCTTTACTGCCCCTAATGGTTCCAACACATCATTACCTATTCCATGCCAGTACCTAATAGGACTAACTATGTAGAAAAAAGGAAAAAAATATAGAGGGAACCCCCCCCAAGCCCAGTGTCCCCTTAAGAGAAAGATGTATTCATGGACCAAGGATAAATAGTCTGTATAAAGTCACTGTCCTTAGATCTCCTCAATCAGTCCATATTGACGATCCACTTGTGGAACCACTGGTAAGTTCGCATAGACGTCCACCGATTCCTCTTCAAGCACCAACATTTATTCTGCAAAACATTCTCTGTGTGTTAGTAAACTCAGCCTTTTGAGGATGGTGAGGTCGGTCTCTCATCATTCTGGGTCCTGTTACTTTTCTCCACGCAAAGCAGCAGCTTAGCAATGTCCCCCACATTCGCCATCGCGATGGATCCTGGCAGGCCTCGTTTCCTCGTCTGGTTGCGAGATACTACGTTCCAGGCTCCCCCTCAATTTTTTCTCTAAAATCTCCTGCTCCAAATCTGGCACTGCAACCTGAAGCTCTTTTAAAGTGGCACTCGCCTCGACCAGGGATGGGAAGGTCTTAATTCCTGATTCCAGGTGAATGCTCAGCCTCGCAGGGAAAAGCAACTGTGCCTTTATTTCTTTCTGCAGCCTAAGCCGACGATTCTGAGGGGTGCCTTCTACGTTGTGGTAGAGCCGTTAGGCTCTCCTGCAGCCTACTCAAAGTTGTTTGCTTCATTTTACTTGTCGAAGACAAAGGTAATCGGTTTCCTTTTGCCTTTTGTGACTTCCCTGCCATGTATAGTATCAGCCTCGCTGTTGAAAAAGTTGTATTGGAGTGTTTTCCGTGCTGAATTTTCAGGATTAGGGTGAGGCAGTCGGGGAGCCCTTAGAGTTAGCTACCCACCATGTCCATGATGTCACCAGAAGTCCGGGCAGAGCGTCTCTATCCCCCAAGTCCTCCTCCCCCCGGGGCTCTCCAGGTGGCTCTCCTTCCAGGCCGGATACTTCAGCAGTCCCTTTCCCGGGGACAGCAACCTCAGTGTTCATGAAGGACGAGCTACAGGATCTCTTTTCCTTTTGGTGGGGTCAGGTCCAAAAGCAGAGCCCCCCCCCCGCCGAAGCCGGCCCCGTCACTGGTACCGGACCCATTGGTGAACCCCAGCCAGAGGATTTCTCTTCACTGCAGAAGACCCCCGAGAGGCTGCCACCTTGACCACCCTCCAAGGCCCATTCCCGATCTCGGTCCGCAGACCAACGCCGGCGCTCACCACGGTCTGGTAGCTGTCACTGGGTCAGGTCTCACACCAGGAGCCGATCCCATTCTGATAGGCGGGCCCGCTCCCGACGTTGGTCCTCTGACCGACTTCAGTCGTCGGTCCCATGACCGGCATCGGTCCTTGGACCGTTGTCGGTCGATGAGCCACCGACGTTCGAGTGGGGCCAGTCACAGGAACAGGTCCGGCTACTCGACACCTAGTAGCCGGTCCACCTCTTCCTCTTCTATCTTATGAATTGGGGGTTCTCCAGGAGAAAAGGACCAGCCCCACTCGCCTCCTGATGATCCAACCTTCATGGACGTCATGAGGCACATCCAGGCCTCTAGTGAATGGGACACGGAGGACCTGGATCCGGAACGCCGTCAACTGGCCAAGTACCTGAGGCAGAAGGAGCCCAAACCTCTTGTGGTGCCTCCTTTGGTGGACACCTTCCAGTATCTCACCCGGATCACCTGGAAGCGTCCAGCTTCAGTCCGGGCAGTTCTGAAGAAATCGGATCGGCTGTACAGAGCCCCGAGGGATGAACCTTTTCTGGCTGAACATCCTCAGGCGGATCCTTCCGTGATTGACTGCCCATGATAAAGCCAAGCAGCCCAAGCACCTTAGCTCACAGTCTCCCGACCCTGAGACTCGCTATTTGGACCAGGTGTGCAAGAAGGTCTATCCTGCCTTCACCTGCTCCATTAAGTCCCTAAATTTCCTGACTCATATGGTTCAGTACCAGAATGCCCTCTGGGAGCGGGGACAAGAGCTAGTGAATGCCTTGCCAGACTCCGCACAGAAGACAGAGATTCTGGATGTCCTTAAGTCGGGCTCGGACGTAGGCACACGTGTTGCGTGCCTCGTATGACACTGCAGATACGTCAGCTGGAGCGGCAACGTAGGGGTCTGTCTTCGGCGCCACGCTTGGTTGAGGGTCTCAAGCTTTCACCAAGATCTGCAGTGGACCTCCCGTTCCAGGGTACCGTTTTGTTTGGGAAGGAGACAGAGTCACTCATCTCTCATCTCCAGGAGTCAGGGAAATCCATCTGGTCTGTCCATCAGATGTGCAGAGGAGACCAAGGAAATAGCCATTTCGTAAGCCCTCAGGTGCCCAAGCCCGTGGCAGCCAACAGGGCCAGAGAGGTGGCTTTCAAAGGAGAGCCAGCAACCAGCAGCCTGGAGGCGCTCCTTCCCATGGCCCCAAGTCCCCCCAGGCCCCTCTGCCCACTCCTGGCTCTGCCCAATGACTCCCTCCAGACCCCCCTCTTCCGGCGGAGGTTTCAGGGGAGGTGGTTGGGGGTCGCTTCTCCCTTTATCTGAAGGGATGGAGCTCTATAACTGCGGAGCACTGGGTCCTTGATATCATAAGGAGAGGACATACTCTAGAGTTCACAGAGATTCCTCCAGACACCCCACCAAGGTCTTCAAGATATCCTCCTTCTCACATTCCGCTCATAGAAGGAAAGATACAGGCCCTCTTGCGCAAAAGGGCAATAGAAGCAGTTCCCCTGCAGCAACGGGGGAAGGGGTATTATTCCCACTTCTTCCTGGTCCCAAAAAGACACAACCTTTGTCCCATTCTGGATCTCAGTTCTTTAAACTTTTACATAGAGTTCAGAAGGTTCTGGGTGGTGACTCTTCCAGGACTGCTTCCTCTGCTGCACCTGGCTCTATTCCTTAGACATGCAAGATGCGTATATGCACATCGGGGTCTTTCCCCCTCACTGGAAGTACCTGAGGTTCCACATCCAGGGAGAGCATTATCAGTTTCGGGTTCTCCCGTTTGGCCTCTCGTCCACTCCTCGAGTCTTCACAAAATGCTTGGCAGTAGTGGCTGCGGTTCTAAGGCACCAGGGACATTATATCTTCCCTTACCTAGACAATTGGCTGCTTGTGGCCCCATCAAGGTCACGCCTTCTTCAAGCTCTCGGAGACACCTATACTCTGTTCCAAGATCTGGGGATCACCCTGAACCTCCCAAAGTCTTCCCCAGAGCCCAGCCAAAGACTCGTATTTATAGGAGCAGTCCTGGATTCGGTCCAGGGCATGGCTTTTCTACCCCCAGAGAGGGGCGATCACTTGCGGGAGATTGCCAAATCGGTCCTAGTAACCCCTCAGGTCCAAGGCATGGACCTTCCTCAGACTTCTGGGGCATATGGCGGTGGCCATTCCCGTCACCCCTCTGGCCCGCCTCCACATGTGAATCCCACAGTGGATGCTCAAGGTGCAGTGGGATCAATGCTCAGACGAACTAGACCACATGGTCAGGGTCACAGAGCCAGTAAAAAAAGGACACTTCTTTGGTGGTTGGACCCACTAAATTTGGAAAAAGGAGTCCTCTTCCGTCTGGAGCCCCCGAATCAGACTCTTACAATGGATGCCTCAGATTTGGGTTGGGGATCGCATCTGGGGGCATGCCAAACACAGGGTACCTGGACCCCCATGGAGCGCAAACTCCACATCAACGTCCTGGAGATGCGAGCGGTCCTCAGTGCGCTACACACCTTTCAAGAGGACCTCGTTCCAGGCTCTCTTCTTGTTCAAATGGACAACATGGTGGTCGTCTTCTATATCAACAAGCAAGGGGGAGCTCACTCTTACCCCCTATGCAGGGGAGGCGATGAGAGTCTGGTATTGGGCACTGGAGCGACACACCTTCCTGTCTGCAGTGCACGTTCCAGGAGTCCTAAATGACCTGGCCGACAGCCTAAGCAGGTCTCAGTCCAAGGTGCACTAGTGGGAACTACTGCAATCAGTAGCAGACCAGCTCTTCGACACATGGGGTCATCCAGAGCTGGACCTCTTTGCATCACCACGCAATGCCAAACTGCCAGTTTTCTGCTCACCAGAGCCCGCGCCTGGTGTTTTCTGGCCAGATGCATTTTCCCTTTTGTTGGGCAGGGAGGTTTCTTTATGCCTTCCCTCCCTTTCCTCTCATCCAGAGAGTTCTTCTGAAGTTACAGGCCGAGAGGGCTCGGATGATTCTAATCGACCCACTGTGGCCTCAGCAGATTTGGTTCCCACTACTTCAGTGGTTGTCCAGGAAACCTTTAATCCTGCTG
This sequence comes from Neoceratodus forsteri, assembly GCA_016271365.2. NCBI lineage: Eukaryota > Metazoa > Chordata > Ceratodontiformes > Ceratodontidae > Neoceratodus > Neoceratodus forsteri. Next base: position 790,780,030 of record CM057454.1, read on the forward strand.
CCAATATGCTCGCAGTTGCTGTCCCAGAAGTTGTTATCCCTCTGCACAGACAGTTGGTGAGACCCCATCTGGAGTACTGCGCCCAGTTCTGGAGACCCTTTCTCCGCAAGGACATAGACAGGATAGAGGCAGTCCAGAGGAGGGCAACTAAAATGGTGCAGGGTCTGCAAGAGAAGCCATACGAGGATAGACTAAAGGAGCTTAATATGTATACCCTTGAGGAAAGGAGAGAGAGGGGGGGACATGGTAGAAACGTGTAAGTACCTCAGTGGAATCAACAAAGTCCAAGAGGCTAGCATCTTTCAGAAAAAGAGATGTGCAAGAACAAGGAGACACAATTTGAAGATAGTGGGGGTGGTTCAGGGGCAATGTGAGGAAGTATTCTTTCACAGAGAGGGTGGTGGACGCATGGAACAGCCTTCCTGAGGAGGCTGTGGGGTCTAAAACTGTGGGAGAATTCAAGAACGCATGGGACAGACATAAGGCAATTTTTGTGGGGGGGGTAGGAAGAAATAGGCTGTTGGTTAACTAGGATCTGCAGCTTGTCCTGAAGGTAGGGCAGTGGGCAGACTAGGTGGACCAAGCGGTCCTTATCTGCCATCAAAGTCTATGTTTATTGGATCAGGGCTCGCTGGTCCATCCCGATCTCTGGTCTTTGCACCTTCATGCTTGGCTTCTTCGGACGTAGCAAAGTCCAGGTATGGGGTATCTCAAGAGGTGGCTGATGTACTCGTTTCAGCGAGGAAACCCTCTACACGCTCCACTTATGCTATGAAGTGGAAGCGTTTCTGCTTATGGGTGTCGTCTCACTGTCTGGACCCCCTTACCTGTCCGGTGAGCTCAGCATTGCAGAATCTCCTCTCCTTATACCAACAAAACTTGAGCTACTCCTCCATAAAGATGCACATGTGGGCCATCTCTGCTTATCACACCCTTTTGGGAGACAGAACCTTAGCCCAGTTGGATGTGGCCCGCACCTTTTTACGGGGGATTCTACACATGAGACCTCCCATTCGGGATCCTATCCATCCCTGGGACCTCCTATTTGTGTTGGAGAAGCTTACTCTTCCTCCGTTTGAACCTGCAGCTGACTGTGAGCTGCATTACCTTTCCTGGAAGGTTTGTTTTTAAGTTGCCATTACTTCAGCTCGAAGAGTTCCCGAGCTCCAGGCTCTGATGTATAAAGAGTCATATTTACTTTTTCATAGGGAAAGGGTTTCCCTAAGAACGAATCCTAGGTTCCTTCCTAAAGTGGTCTCTGAGTTGACCCTCAACCAGTCGGTTGACCTTTCAGTTTATTTCTCTTCTCCCTCTAATAGAGGAGAAGCTCTCTTTCACACTTTGGACGTCCACAGGACGCTGAGATATTACCTTAAGCGCACAGCTACTCACAGTAAACCGGAGCAACTGTTTGTGGCATTTGCGCCACAACACTTGGGTAAACCGGTGTCCAAGCAGACCATTTCCAAGTGGATTGTCCACTGCATTACGTTTTGCTATGAGAAGCACAATAAACCCCTTCCAGGACCGGTTAGGGGTCACTCCACCAGAGGAGTGTCTGCGTCCTTCGCCGCTCTGTGGAATGTCTCCATTAGGGACATATGCGCAGCTGCTACCTGGAACTCTGTGCATACTTTCGTAAAGCACTATAACTTAGACATTGCATCCAGATGCCGTTCCGGCCTCGGCCTGGCAGTCCTCCAGGGACTCTTGTCTTGACTTGCTGTTTCCAGCTTATTATCTTCCACCTCCCGGGATTAGATACCTCCTTGGCGAGGGACTGCTTGGGATTCAGTCCTAATTGTAATAGCCTGCTGCAAGGCTCCCACTCGAAGTAAGATGGTAGGTACAGAACTTACGTAACGGTAGATCTTCAAGAGGAGCTCTTGCAGCAGGTATTCCCTGAACTCCATCCTCAAATGAGATGTGCAGATCGTTATCTTCAAGCTTCATCTCCTTCTCTTGTCAGGGCCCGTTGGTCTGGTCTTGGCCGAGGAGCTAGGGTGGGCTAGGTCCTCCCCTTTTATACCAAGGCCGAAGTCGGGGTGGAACCGACGTCGGGGGCGGTCCCTGCTGGGTACTGCTGGCTGAGAAATTTTTCGGTGGGTCCTAATGCCTGCAGCGTTAGTCCTAATTGTAGTAGCCTGCTGCAAGAGCTCCTCTCGAAGATCTACTGTTACGGTACGTTCTTACGTAACTGTACTTTGCTATTACTTCTGCTCAAAGAATTTCAGAGCTATAGCCCCGTGTGTGAGCAGCCTTATTTGATTTTTCACAAAGATAGGGTCTCTTTGTGTACTAATTCTAAGTTTCTTCCTAAGGTTGTGTCTGAGTTTACTCTGAATGAATCCATCCACCTGCCTGTTTATTTTCCAGAGCATGCCAGTCCAGGGGAAGCATTGCTTCATACTTTGGATGTGTATAGAATTCTCAGATACTATACACTCCATACTTAGGACTGCAGAAAATACTATGTTTGTTTTTTTCGCCCCTGGCAGAGAGGGCACTCCAGTATCTTAACAGTACTTATCCAAATGGTTGGCCAACTGTATTACTTTTTGTTATAGAAATTACGTTAAGGAACTTCCTAGTGTGGTTCATGGCCATTCAACCAGAGGCATGGCCACTTACAGTATGTTGCCTGTTTCAAGAATGTGTCAGCTGCAGAAATTTGTGCTGCTGACACTTGGAGTACTGTCCACATTTTCACCAAGCACTACAGTCTGGACATTGCCTCCAGAGGAAGGGCAGGTTTTGGCCTAGCGGTGCTTCAAGGCCTTCTTTCTTAGGCCTCTGGCCTCCTGTCACCCAGACTGTCTTGTGCCGAGCACTGCTTGGGACTTGTTCCATTGGTGTGACCTGATGACAGAGATGTCCCCGAAGATGATAGAATAGTTACATAAGAACTTACTTTAACAGTAGATCTTCAAGGGAATCTCTGTCATCAGGTCATGCCCTCCCTTCCTCCATCCTCCTTTCTCTCTCCAGCTTGACTGCCTGGTTGCTCCGGCCTTTTGCTAGCTGGGCATCTTCTGTCTCTCCTCAGTTCCCTGGTTGGGACTCCTGTCTCCTATGGCCTCCAGCTAGGGAAAGAGCTGAGGAGGGAGTGGGGACGCCCATGCTTATATAGGGCTGTGACATCAGAGCCTGACGTCGGCATGGGAGGCCTCTGCTAGACTGCCACAGAAAAGCTTCCATGGGATCCTAGTGCCTGATGGCTAAATTCCATAGGTGTGACCTGATGACAGAGATTCCCTCGAAGATCTACTGTTATGGTGAGTTCTTACATGACTGTTCTGTCTCTGCTTATTCTTACTACCTCCTCGAAGTGTCCACCCTATTGCAGATTTTGGTGTTCTCCACAAAGAGGCAGACCTTCCCTTCCAGCTCCTGTGCAGTGTCACTTATAAAGACATTTGGAGCTTAGACAGGTATCCCTGTGCTAGGAGAAGCAGCAGATTTATCCATTGTTAGGCTCCAAAGGGTTAAAGAGGACTAGTCCCAGCACTGATCCCTGAGGCACCCTGCTGGTCACCCTCCCTTCCTTAGAGTGAACTCTGTTTACCACCACCCTTATTTCGCCTATCCCCTAACCAATTTCTTATCCAGTTTACCACCTTTGGATCCACTCCTAAGCTACCCAGCTTGATTATTAGCCTCCTATGTGGAACAGTGTTGAAAGCCTTACTGAAATCTAGGTAGACCACATCCAGCACTCCTCCCGCATCGAGTTCCTTGGTCACCCATTCAAAGAAATCTATCAGATTCGTTTGACATGACCTCTCCACCATCCCCCGTGAAACCATGCTGCCTTGGGTCTTGTAACCCACTGGATTCAAGATATTCCCAGTCCTTTCTTTCAGAAGTGATTCCATTAACTTTCCCACCACCAATATCAGGCTTACTGGCGTACAATTGCCAGCCTGCTTCTTGCTACCACTTTTGTGTAGTGGGACTACATCTGCCCTCCTCCCGTTCTCTGGAACCACTTTTGTTGCCAGTAAGCTGTTAAATAGAACTGTCAGAGGTGCAGCCAATATTTCCCTGAGCTCCCTCAGTACCATTGAATGCACCCCATCTGTGGTCCATTGCTTTGTCCACCTTCAGATTAGCAAGTCCCTTCAGGACTCTCTCCAAAGCTTTTGTTACTTCTTTGTGGCCCTTCCCCTTCTCCTTCCTCTGTGAACACTGAACAAAAGTATTTTTTCAGGATGTCTGCCTTTTCCTGGTCCTCCTCTGTACAGTCCCTCCTTTCCCTTTTTAACTTTACAATCCTTTCCCTGGTCTTCCTCTTTTCACTTACATATCTAAAAAGCGACTTGTTCCCTTTCGTTACCTCCTGGGCTCTTCTGTCTTCAGTTTGTGCCTTTTCGCTCCTTACTTCTTTCCCTGTTTCCCCCCAGTACACCTCCCTATCCTTCTCCCTCTGCATCTCCCAATACCTTCTGATTGCTACCCTTTTGACTTTTACCTTTTCACCCACCTCTTTCGAGAACCATTGCAGTCTCTTTTTTTTCTCTTGCTTTTGCTCACTTGTTTGATGAAGAGGTCTGTTGCCTTTACTATGCTCCCTTTTATCTTCGCCCACTGTTCCTCCACCCCACCCAGGTCACCCACTCTGCTAGGTCATCCCTGAGGCATTCACCTATCTTTTTAAAATCTTCCCTCGATCCTTCACTCTTGTGTGGTTTGATTCTGCAGCTGTCCTTATACTGAACCACACCATACGGTGATCACTGTGACTCACAGTGCCATAGTAGTTTGGGTTCATGAGGTTATAACTGGGCTTGGCAAAAATCCAAGCTACTTTAGGGTTTTTGTTAGTATACTGAGAAGAAATACTATACTTTTTTTTTTTTTTTTAACGCCCCCTTCCCACCCTGCATCTGAACTCCTTCCAGACTCATCAAGGCACACCCGCTTTGTCCCCCTTACCTGTGGACTGGTCTTTTCCCCATGGACCCTTGATTTATGCCCCCCCCCAGGCAGGGATGAGGTGGAGAGGTTTACCCTCTAGCTTCTAGTTTCGTCAGGGAGCATGAGCAGCAGGTCAAGCAGGGGGACGCTCAGTCCTCCTCCTTCCCCCGGCCAGCTTCCGACAACCCAAGCTCATATCCGAACTCGGGTCGCCAGCATTGCAAGCGGTAGCACTTCCACTGTGCTGTCGGGCTGGCCCTAGCACTTTTAATTTATTTATTTTTTTTTTTTTATGAAGATGTTGCTTCAGTTGAAGCCACCTAATCAAGATGTGGATATTTGGGCTGTCTGCTTTATTGGGACGTCCCATAGAGAACTGATTTTGGTGGACTTAACGTCCATTTAGTGGGGACTGAGGGGTCAGATAATTGAGACAGTTTAGTCCTTACTGCCCACATTGATTGGCCTTGATGAGCTGTCAAGTAAGTGTGAACTGGATTATCTCACATTGTTGCCACTTCTTGTTTCTTAGTTCTTGAAAGTAATGACCCCCCTCTCCCCAATGCTGAAAAAAATAAACAGCACTATATTCTCACAACCACATTGCTATTCTTTTCAACTTCTTTACTCCAATGCCGCTTCTCTCCTTCAGTGCCGCTCCTGTAGTATTTCTGTTTCAACATGGTTTACTCCCTAGCTCGTAAACCAGGACCTCTGACAGACTGAGATGTGGCCTGGCAGATACGGGGCGCATCGAGAGACTGACCCCAAAAAACTGCTTGTTTCCACGCTTTTTACTCCTTGCTTGGAAACGTTGACAGTCTGAAGTATTTGGTACAAGGGGGCAGAGAGAGAGAGAGAGAACATAACACTGTAAGTTTCACTCTGTGGGTAGTAAATGAATATGTTTGTTGGATCAGCTGCACTGTACAGCACAACACTATCTCTCTCTCTCTGCGGGACCGTCACCAAACCAAAGTGGCAGTAGTGGAAGAGTGAGACAGTCTGAGGTGATTTCTCAGTGTTCTGGACAGACATGGATGAAATTATCAGCCTGCCTTGCAATGCTGGACATAATTCAGTAACTGAGCAACAGGGGAGGGTTAAAGGAGAGTTTCAGTGGCAGTAAAAATAGGACTTTGCGATTGAAACAAGTACAGTTTCGGATATTTGGGATGGACGCTTAATCGCGACAAACCCTTAGGCCCTATGGTGTCCCAGTAAAGCGACTTCTACTGTACTGCCATTTTTGGGCAACAAGGAATAAAGAGAAGTTCAGGATAGGTTTGTTCTTTAGAAATCAACCATATGTATGTTATAGCTAATTAGCATATTTCCTTCGTTTTCATCAGCTCATTCACCTATCTACTTATGAGTGACTGTGCTCTGATAGCTGTACAGCAACTCTGTGTTATAATTGGCTGATACTGTACCTGTTTTTCACAGTATAATGCTTTCTACTGCTTGTTTGCCACTTGATGTATTTTTAGCTGGAGGAATTATCTGAAAACAATCACTTTTTTGTGTTGTTTTTATATAGCTTGGTGGATGCTGCAGCGTTAATGTTTTTAGTGTACGAGATAACCGACTGACGCGACTTCCCTCTGAAATTTCACAAGCCAGTGAGCTTCATGTCCTGGATGTAGCAGGAAACAGGTGAGAGTTTCAGTAGTTATTGCAGTGCATATATGGTGGCAAACCACTGGAAATGTTTGAAGAACTTAATTACTGTAGCCTGTGTAATGTTACTTGTGTCATTAGGATGCTTGCCTGTTAAAAAAAAAAAAAAACATCCCAGTAGGATCTAAAACAGACTGAGAGAACAAGGCTTGTTGTTGAGTGGGGCTAGTGGGAAATATTTTGATGCTTCCAAATCATTTTAAAGAGCAGCTGACATGATCCGGGCAGGCAGCTTATACCCAGGAGATCATCTTAGAATCAATCTTGTCCACCAATCCCACTTACATGTCTGGGCTGGAGGTACTAGGACCCCGCAGGAGCAAATCTTTTGACCAAGAGGCCGGCAGTGGCTCTGCCTGTGGTACCTGCATGACACTGCATGGTGCTGCATGCCTACCGGTAACCGTTGCCAGCTCTGTAACCTCCCTCAGTTCTGTTTTTCCTGCTGTTGAGTGCATACCTTGGGATTTCGTTATTGTCACGGTTTGCTGTGTTGCTGTTCCTTCTGGAATTTGCTTCTTCCTTTTTTCACATTATTTTCTGTGATGTCTGATAAGTCGAGAAAGGGGAGGAAAAATTCCCCCATCTTTCGTCGGTGCCCTTGTGGCAAGAAGATTTAGTTCAATGACTGTCATGAGCTCCGCTTTTCGTGCCTTGTGCCTAGTGACACCTACTTCTCCATGGATTTCCACACCATAGAAATCTGCACATTTTAACAGGAGTCATTAGACTCCTACCCTCGGAGACAGAGGTCAAACAAGGGTGTCCATTGTGAGGAAACTGGGCCCTTCACCTGGGTCTCTTCCAGGACTGTCATGGTCCTCAGAAGTACAGGGTCCTTCTCGACCTCAGTGACCTAAGGTATTGGAGACCCTGGTAGCTATGTCTGGTGGAGAACTGATTCCTTTTGGGCAGTCGACTGAGAACCTGTTACAGTCTGTTAGCTTTGTGCAGCAGGTGTCCCTGGAGTTGGAGCTACAGTTATATGCCCATTCTAGTGGACACCTCAGCACTGTCCTCTGGCTCTGTCTTTGCTGTTGTCATCATTCAGTGGTGACACTGGAGACAGAGCTGGGGAAAGCACCAAGCCTCTCCTCTACACTGTTTGCTGTGTCAGGGAGATCCTGACTCTGAGGCCGGTGTTGGTGTTGGAGCCAATTTGTAGCCTGTCCCTGACCACAGTGTCACTGGTGACACTGAGGGTGGACAACTCAGAGTCTGACTCCACACTGATCATGGTATCAGTTCTGGGTCTTTCACCAAGCACAGCACAGGCAAAGATGTTGGCTGGTGCTTGTTCCCTACATTGGTGTCGACCATAGCATTGGCGAGGGAGACAGCTTTGAGAATGGTGTCAGTGTCAAGGATGATGTAGACAATGATGCTGAGATGCACCCTGGTCTCAAGGACATTGCCAGCCCTGATGCCATTTCCAGAGTTGGCGCCAACTCTGAGGACGGTGATGACCAGGACCCTGGGATCTCACTTTGAGGGGGAGCTCTTGCAGCAGGTTACACTATAAGGACTGAAGCCAGCAGGCGCCAGGACCCCTCAGAAAACTTGTAGCTAGCAGTCTTCAGTGGAGGGACCTCCCCCAATGTCGGCCCGCCCCTGACGTCACCTGTGGTATAAAGGGGGGCGGTCCCCTAGCACCACCTCAGTTCTTTTCCCGCCGCCAACCTGCGAACATTGGCTCCATGGATGCCTTCTGCTTCAGTCGACCGCCATATTGATCGCATTTGAGTGCCTTTTTAATTTTTTTTTAGTCTGCTTTTCTCTGCATGTCTATTTCCCCGTCATCATCCATCGAACGGCACCAGTCACCAGCCATTCAGCCTGCCTCTTCTTCCTGGGCCCGGAACACAACACCGAGGCCTGCCAGCATTGCCAGAAGTTCAACAGCAGGACCAGGATTCACCACCAAAATGCCTTAAAATCCTTCTTATTAGAGAAGAAAATGACAGACATGCAGAAGGAGATCAAGGGGAAGGGTTATTCTTCTTCTCCCTCTGGGACTTCGACTTCCTCAGATCACCATAAGAAGTCGTCTGGGAAGCATCACCACAAGGTGAAGCATAAGAATAAGGACTCCCGGGGGAGACACGTGGTGCAGGTTTCATGGTGGCTGCCTGATTGTACTGTTCCAGCCTCCTGCTCCATTACAAGCCTTTTATATACTGCCAAGAAGGAGCTATACCAAGTGTGATCGCTAACTTGTGTACCTGAATACTGCCAGAGCACCCTGCAAGGTTTTCAAGCGCTGATGGATGCAGAGATGAGAAAACCCCCGCCGAAACATACCCCGCCGGCGTCCCCGGCCAATGCCTTGTTGAAAAAAGCCAGAACCTCTCCGCAGGCAGGAGGCCTAGAAAGTGAAAGCTGCAATTCAGAAAAGGAGCCCCTGACGCTGGCGCAATTTCTAGCAGAGTTCAAGCCTTTCCGTACCGAGCTGTGCTCAGTGACCAAAGAAATGAAAGCAGTGACACAGGCTTTGGAGGATTTATCTCGTCGAACGGGAGACACGGAAGTCGTCACCTCACTAGAGAAACGGATGGAGAAACAAGAGCCTGAGCTAATTCAACTGAAACAAAAAATTAATAAAATGGAACTAAAAATTGAGGATCTGGAGGGAAGAAGCAGGTAACAACATGATAATAATTGGTCTCCCTGAAAAGGAAGAGGGACCCGGCAATCACGTTTACAAAGTTCCTCCATCAGTTGCTGGCCCCGCCCTTGGTGACAACTACACGATAGAGAGGGCTCCTCGGCATTAAGGCCTATGCCTCCTGCCAGTTCTCCACCTTGTATATTGATTTTCCGCTTCCTAAACTTCCAAGAGAGCGGTATGTTCTATCAAAATTAAAGATCTCAAAAGTAAGGTGGGAGGTACTTTGCTGAGAATGCCCAGGATCTCCCACTAACTTGTCGCCAAGGAGAGCGGAATACCATCAGGTGGTCACTAAGTTGATAGCTGCAGGCATTCGGTTCCGAATGGGGTAACCAGCGCGATTGCAGGTGGCCCTGTCTGGCCAGTGGTCCAGCTTTGAAAATGCTCATGCTGCGGCAAAAGGGTTGCAGGAGGCCCTTCCGAACCTGTTCAAACAAAAGTAAAGACTGAGCCTATGCCTTATAATAGTCTCGTCTCGGAGGCCAAAAAAGAATAATACAGTAGCATGAAGAGGAGAGAATGATGCACCCACCAGGAAGAGTGCAGGAAGTCGCAGGGATATATTATTAGATGTTGGATCCCAAAATAGACAGTTTTACTGGAGAGATGCGGTTCGCTCAAGAGTACCTCAAACTGTACCCCTATGTATGGCTTTTTGCTTTGTGACTTTTGGAGAAGGAGCAAGAAAGCGGACTCCGGGAGCTGGTTGGGATCTTAGGGTATTTTTGGAAACCGCGAGCCAATCAGAAGGTAGCAGTCACTAAATGCCACACCTCAAGAAGCTCTACTATATCACCGGAGCGTTTTGCGGTGACTTGCTCTAATCATCATGCGCTCACTGGAAACTTGGAGTCAGTCCTTATATCGCTTCCAATGACCCCATATCCCATGTCAAAACCTGGCACTTTTCAACATGCGCCTTGCTCCTAAGCAAGGTAACGTCTCCCATCTTGGCAAGTATCCTCAGGGATTGTTTCAGTTGCTGCTCGGATACATGGGAGAGAGTTCGGGGGAGTGTGTTCCTGTTATTGTCAGCAGCATCGCCCGATGGACTGGAGCCGGGTTGGAGGGGGCTCCGCTCACAGAGTTTTGCAGCTCGTGGCATTTTTGTGCAGTTTCCATGGCAGTTAAGCAATGTCGTCCTGAACATCAGCCACTAGAGGGAGCTCCAGTATTACATTCACCGTTGAGAGCCCTCTGCTAGGGGGCTTTGAAAGTCTAATCGATCCTGCATCCCCTGGTTTTTGCAAGCTGCAATCTTGCTGCTTCTCTCTCCCTTGGTTATACTTTTTCCTTTTTTGTGCTGTTGCTTGATTATCCCCAATATAGGGGCCCGGAGAGCAGTTGCATTGCTTTTTCTTCTTTTTTGAAGAGTCAGACTCTTTGGGGAGCATACAAATTATGCCGTGTGTTTTTCTCCCATTAGTCGTGAGTATTCAGACTAAACGGACACGATCTTCTGGACAATTTCCACATGGAATCTATTATTTAAGTTGTTGATGAGCTGTGTAATATGTGGGGTTGCTTAAATGATTGTTAAAAATTGCTGAATGACTCGAAGCTCAGACTTAGGGGAAATTGTTGGGTGAATGCAGGGTATCTGGGGCAGTGTCTTCTTTCCCTAGGCTACAAGGAGGAATTATCCTTTTTTTTTTAATTTTAAAATGCCTGGGAAGGTTCAAATTCTTAAGTACCTTACTCTGAAGAGCAACAGACCTTATGTAAAGTTGTCCCAGGAAGAGTCATTCTGGGATGTTGTGTAGTTCTTTCTAGGTGAAGTGTCACGCCTTCTTGGCTCGGGGGAGTTTAGTTAAAGGGTTTGTAATAGGTTAGGCTTTCTTCTGACAAGAAATTGTTTATGCTGTCAGCGGGAGGGGTAGGCTGGAGGGGAATCGGGAGCTTTGGAACTTGCGAACTCATGGGCCGGGAGGCGGTTTTGTTGTGGGAGGGAGGTGGGAATCTTTATCAACCAAAGTTAAGGATTAAGGTAATCGATGTAGGAGGGACAGGGGGTAAAGAGTAGTAATTTGGAGGTCAGAGAAGGATAGGAAAACAAGGGGGTCGGGTTGAAATAGGGTTTAAAGGTAACTGCTCGGAGGATCTGCTCATAAGGAAGGCCAGGTGTAGAAGTAAGAACTGAGTGCAGTCAAATATATGGATTCAAATGGAATTTAGGGATAATGGGTAGTACACATGAGTTTATCACATGGAATATTAAAGGGGCTAGGAAGGAATTAAAGCGTTACAAGGCTCTGAGACACTTGCAATTGCAGAAGGCCCAGATAATATGTTTGCAAGAAACACACTTATTGGAGAGGGAATCTAAGGTTCTGAGATGTCAGTTTGTGGGTCAGGTATACGCTGCGCGCGATAGTACCGCCAGTAAGGGGGTAGCCGTCTTAATAGCCAGGAATATTCCCTTTGTATGTGAGGAAAAACTGGCAGATCCTGAGGGTCGGCATATATAGTAGTGAGGTGTATAAATCAAACAAGGATGGTGATAGGTAGCATATATGGCCCAAATGGGATTCACCCTGGTTTTTACAGATCTACCAAAAGCCTTGTCCCCCTTTCTTCATCTCCCTATGTTGTTAGGTGGCGATTGGAACCTTGCATTTAATGCAGAATAGGATAGGGAAGGCAGGCGAGATAGGGGCCTCTCTCCTGCTCAAAGAGCCATTAGGGATCTCACAGACAATTTGGGCATGTGTGACCCGTGGAGGGTCTTGTGTCCCTCTAAGAGGAAATACACATTCCTATCGGAGGTCCACAAAACCAGGTCTCAAATTGATTACTTTTTGATGCGTCAGAGCATGCTCCCTGGCCTGATAGATTGTAAAATTGCTCCAGGGGTCATCTCGGATCATTCCATGGTCCGATGCTCCCTTAATCTTGTATTCAACACCCCCAAGCAAACCATCTGGAAATTAAACAACCAGCTTCTCAGCGCTCCGGAGATTAGACATAGTATAAGCCAGAGAATAGTACAATACGAGCAGGAAAACTGCAACACGATGGGTAGGGGCAATATAGAATGGAGTGCGCTAAAATGTGTGTTAAGGGGGGAGCTCATCAAGATAGCTGCTGCTAGGAAGAAAAAGAGAGAGAGTTTGGCCAGACAATTGCTGACCCAGATCAGAGATATAGAGAATATTCTTTCAAAGGCTACTCCAGTGGTAACTAGGGAAAAGTTGGTCAGGCTCCGGTACCAATATGATGATATTCTGAGAGAAAAGGCAGAGTATACCATTAATAAAACGAAAGACCTATATTTAGATCAAGGGGAGAAAGCGGGTCATCTCCTCGCCATGCGACTTAAAGCAGCCGAAGCATCCAGAATCATTCAAAGTATATCCTCCCTCACAGACGGATCCATCAAAACCACCCCCCACGAAATTGTTAAAGAATTTGAGGATCACTACAGGGAATTATATAGCCCTATGCCCAATAGACCAAGTGGTGAGGAAGTCAGGGTTTATCTATCCACGTGTAATTTACCTTGGATAATGGAGGATCAGAAGGAAATGCTTTCCTCCCCGATATCAGAGTCTGAAATCCTAAATGCGATTCAGATGCTCCCGGCCGACAAAGCTCCCGGACCGGATGGGTTCTCTCCGAATTTTTATAAATGTTTCAGGAGACAGTTATGCCCAGGGTTAAAAAGACTATTTCATAGTATATTTACTTCCGAAACTATTGATAGTCACCTTTTTGAGTCCCTGATAGTGCTTATCCCCAAAGAGGGGAAAGATGGAGATAAGGTCCCGAACTATAGGCCCATAGCCTTAATTAATTATGATGTAAAAATTTTAGCGAAAGTACTAGCAGCCCGCCTAGCTAAGGTCCTTCCTAGGTTAATCCACCAGGATCAGGTGGGATTCATGAGCGGTAGACTAGCATCAGATCATCTCCGTAAATTATCCCACATCTTCTCAGCATCCAAGGATAGTAAAATCCCATGTGGTTTGATGTCTGTCGATGCTGAGAAAGCATTGACAGAGTAGATTGGAGGTTTCTGTCTTTGACCATGGAGCATTTCGGTTTCCCAGCTCACTTTATTAACATGGTGTTTGCGTTATATAGATCACCATCTGCAAAATATACTGTAAGGGTATTTTCGGCAAGCCTACCCTTGTTATCGGGCACTAAGGGGTTGTCCTTTATCCCCTTTTGTTCAACTTATACTTAGAGCCACTGTTGTGTAGTATCAGACAGGATCCCAAGATTAAGGGATAAAATTGGGTCGCTGGAACTTAAGATCTCAGCATTTGCGGACTGTACATTCTACTCCATATTAGCCACCCCGAACCTCAGTGCCAGCGGTGCTCAAAGTCATTATGTCCCTATGTAAGCTATCCAACTATAAAGTTAACATAGGAAAACTCAGTTTTTCCTCTTAATGTGAAAGTTTATAAGTTGGATATTTCGAACTGGGGATACATTGGGCCCTCTCACCCTGAAATATCTTGGCATTGTTTTAGCCAGTTCAGAGGCCAAAATGGTGAAACTTAATTTGGACGCCCTTAAGGTAACTATAAAACAAGATCTGGAAAGATGGGGCAGACTTCCGCTCTCTCTCTGGGGAAGGGTCAACATAATAAAGATGAATGTGTTGCCAAGAATTTTTTACCCTCTAAATATGCTTAATGTATGGTTACCCCTAAAATGGCACAAAGCACTGCATTCAATTATCTCAGAGTTTATCTGGGGAAAGAAATCACCCCGTAGAGCTTATCATAAATTTGCCACCCCCAAGGAGAAAGCTGGTTTAAGATTGCCGCATTTCAGGTTATATCACTGGGCAAGTAGTCTCTGTAAATATTTACGCTGGCTCCTGCCCCTCAGGGATTTGGAACTATTACCGTATGTTCCTCCCTGGGTTGAACTGGAAACAGAGTTAATAAAGGAGGCTGGTGTAGATCCGAAGGCTCTCCTTTTCATTCCATTAAAATCTCTTCCCTCTAGTCTAGCAGCCACCCCAATTAAACTTTCCTTACGTACACACATTCAACTATGTGCTTCCTCTCATACTCCTCGCGGTGCAGATAGATATCAGCCAATATGTTATAACCCTAATCTGCGGATTGGGGGGAAAATGATAAAGGAGTCCTGGCTTCCCTTTCTGAAAGGGTTAAAGGTGGCAGATATCATGCAAGGGGAAAGGTGCCTATCAGTTGCAGAAGTTCTAACAAAGTATAATATAGGGCCTAACCAATCTTTTGAAGTATATCAACTCACACACTTGTTGGAGAATTTCAAGACTAAATTAAAAGAGAAAAAGATCAATGGGGCATGGTTTGAACTCCTGACCTGGGCTAAGTTTTGGAGCCGCGACGTTTCTAAGGTCTACAAGGCACTATTCGAGCAAGTTTATGCAGACACTGTCAACAGGCCGAGATTCTGGTTGGACCGCTTGGGGATCAGGACGGAACTGGGATCTTATTTGGCGGCACATGTACCAGTATATCACCCAGGATAGATTACATATCATGCAATACCATTTTTAAATAACTTGTTCTGGACTCCTTCAAATTATATAAGGTTGGACGTGAGCCCAGGCCAGCGTTATGTATTCGATGTCAGCAAGCTGAGGGAGACCTATTTCACATTTTCTGGGAATGTCCATCGGTAAAAGGGTTGTGGGACCAAATTAAGCACAAGGCGGATTCGTTATTGGGCATTGAACATTGCTTTACCCCAGAAATCTGTCTGATAGGTGACTATACTGGTATTGCTGTAAAGTCCCGAAGATACTATATGGCCTTGATCTCATCCTCGGTCAAGAAAATAGTGTTAAGGCACTGGTTGGATAACACCTCACCCAGTTATGTGGAATGGCTACAAGAATTACTCTTTAACTTAAATATGGAAAAATTTGGGGCTATGAGGAGGGGTAGCTCTTCGAAATTTGATCGAGTTTGGGGCCCCTTCCAAACTCTTTACTTGCTCCATTCATAATCAGCCATTGCAGGACAAGTCGACCCTGGTTCGTTCCCTTATGAGCAGATCTATCTCAACCTTCGTAGCTCTGGGGGGTGGGTGGGTGGGTATGGGAGGTTAGGTGGGGTAGTTAAATCGGGGGGGGGGTTAACACCAGAAAATTGTCGTGTTCATTTTCTAATGGTACGTTGTAAGTGGCACTGTGCTGTCACAGATTATCTTCTGTAAGGCTTTGTCTTTCATCTGAGTGCCGATAGAATGTCAATAAACTTGAATTTAAAAAAAAAAAAGAATAAGGACTCCCACTCCCAGTCCCCACACAAGTCTGGTTCCAGTTTCTCCCACTGAAGGATGGACCCATCTTATCAGGCCGCTCACCTCCTCCAGGCTTCCTGTGCTAAAGCCCCCACCCCACCCGGGTGCTCTCTCAATTTGGCCTCAGGCAAAATTTCACTGAAGTCACTTTTTCTTGTGACAGTGTTGAGTTTTGGGTAAATAACACTGTTTTATTATATTTTTCACGGTTTTAGCGGTTCTAGTAGGTTCTCGTTGACCGCGTATTCCCCGCTCAGTTATTGTGAGGTAAAATATATTGTGTCTTTAGTGTTTTCGATGGTATTCTATTTTATTTATTTTGCAGTTCCTGTTTTGCAGTGGGAACCATCAATCTTCCCTGTGTCAGTCTTCACCATTTATCACTGGTGTGTGTCAGCCGGAGGTGCAGCACCCTGTGGGAGTTCTTTTTTTTTTTTTCATTCACCCATGAGGCGGACACACAGCGTCACACTCGTGGGTTGGCCATAACTACCACCGGCTCCTCCCCCACCTCAGTTCTGTTTCTCCCACCATCGAGAGTGCAGCACCTCGCATCCAGCTTGTGCTATCAGTGTCACTGTGGCCTAGTCCGGCTTGTGTTTTTTGTCGAACTTCGACATAGTCGACGCCGCCGTCTCAGTTCTGCCGTCCACTTGGTGCTATTTGAGTTATGGTAAGATCTTTCCTATTTATTTGGTAAACGGCATGGGTCTTTTCTGTTTAGAGTTTAGTTGCCGTCGGTCATGTCAGGTCCATCCAGGGACAAGAAGAAACGTTCCAAAGCAGGTCGGGCCCATATGTGTCTGTGTTCCTGCGGCCGACAAATGTCCACAATGGATCAACACAACCAGTGTTTAACCTGCCTGGGTCCACAGCATGATATGGATGGGTGCGACACATGTTTTTCTGTGGACTAAAGAGGTTTAGAATACCACGCGTTTAAAGTCAGCCATCCGCCGACGACTTTTGGAGGACGCCGTCGCACCAGAGACACCAAGCGCAAGTCCCTCTGCCCTTCTTCAGGTCCCTTCCCCGCTCTATATGGGCTGAAGAGGAGGGGGCCTCCACCTTTCTAGCTTTGCCGCGGTGGGGGCTTCTTCCACAGTGCCGGAGGGTCGGTCCTATTCCATTCAGGGCTGGGCCGAGAGCACCACATCGGCAGTCGTCTCTTGGAAGATGAAGGCTCCACCAGTGTCACGGCCCACGGCTGCTGGGCCCAACACAGGTGACTCCTCAGCGCTGTCTGCTGGCACCGTCTGGTCCCGGCGCAGGTGATGAAGGTGACACCGGGCCTGCCCACAGCACCGTGGGTGGGAAGGCCTCTGGGGTCACAAGGGTGGAGGTCTACTTCATCTCCAGCTCTCCAGAGCCGAATGATCCTGTAGCGGACCCCGACTGGCAGCCTGACTCTTCAGAGTCTGAGGGGCTTTCCGAGCTCTGTGCCTCCGCACCCTCCCAGATTCCCTCCCCAGAGGCTTCAGTTGTTGCGGTTGGTTCCGGGCCTGACACAGGGGTAGGTGCTGGATCCCGGGGGGGGGGGCAACAGCAACTCCGGGACTGCAGGGGTGGTGGTCTCGGCCTTAGAGTCCAGGGTGGAGGCTGACCCTGGCATTGGTGCCATCCATGATTCAGAGGTAGGGACAAGGGCAAGGGTCTCCTCTCCCTCAGTCCTGTTCAGGGGGCCTGAGGGGGTTGGAAGTGCCTCTGTTGCTTGGAGTAAGAAAGAGGTTGGCCTCTTGAGTCGATGGGGTTGAGGGAACAGGGTGCTAAGCGACGGTTCCCCCGAAGCCTGAGCTCAGTTTGTCTCCGTCGTCACCTTGAGAGCCTCATTAGAGTGGGGCTGTAGCCCTTCTGGATCCATGTGGCCCCGGTCTCCTCATAGGGGAGCATCCCCTTCAGGGCTTAGCCCCGACTGCTTCGAAATGGTTGAGTGGTCGCTGGCTGCACAGACTCACAGATCTCCACGATGTGTGCAGTCTCCTGTTAGGTCTTCTAGCCCTGGCAGAGGCTGTGTGCCGAGATGCCTTCCCCCCCTTGCCTCTGCATCCTCCCCCTCAGCTCCCAGGTCACATTGGTCCTACAGGTCCTTTAACTTGGGAGCAGTTCAGATCCTCTGCTGCTGCTTTTCCCCGTTATATGTATGCCATGGATGAGAGGGTCTTCCACCTTTCTCCCCCCGCAGCAGTCAGATCCTGAATCCTCTGGCTCATCTGCCTCCTCGACTTCCTCCCCTCAGGAAAGAGATTCTTAAGTCCATCTGTCCTTTGACGCTGACCAGATGGGGTAGCAGCGGTTCCTTACAAGACTGGTAGACGAGCTTCACCTCTCCCATCTGGCAAGATGCAATCCTGAACGGGTGACTCGCGCTTTCCTTAGCAAATTCAGTACGGATCACCTCGTGGTCCCCCCTTGCTGGTGCCTTTCCCGGGAAGAGTCATTCTCACCTCAGGAATTCTTTAGCATCTATTGACAGCTGCAGTATGCCAGCTAGGTTCAGCTGCCCCGGAGAGGAGGAGTCAATGCAAATGTAGAAGGCATTGGCCAATCAGGATACAGTTAGAGTAGAGTGCTGCCTGCAGTCAGCCTGAGGGACCTTAGAACTGTTTCTCCACTGAACTGGCAACACTGCCCTGGAGCTCTCCTCTTCAGAGATCTTCCTGTGCCATTTTCTTTATTTTTGAGTGTTGCTTTTAAGGTATTTTGTATATTTTCTTCATGTTATCTATTTTTACCACATCTGCACTGGGTTCCGTGCAGTTGCAGGATTTTTTTCGCGTTTTCCCACTTCAGCGTTTTTTTCTGAAGTAAATTTTGCCCGCATATGCAATAATTTGCGTCGTTTTTATTTAATTGCTTAGTTTTTAGTATTTATCAGTGTTTTTAACGCTTTTTCGCTAAAATCCTTGATTTGTTTTTTCACACGCGTGCGCATTTTTTCCGTTGCGCACCAGTGCGAATCCTTGGAACCCTTTTTTCTCTAATTAAATTCAAAATGATTGATAGTTGAAGGGTAATCCCCTCTCTTTTGGGGTGAGACTCTTGTTTATTGTGCAGTGGGCTTTGTTGACAAGAGGTGTGGAGGTGGTTCTGTTTTCTCCTATTTGTGAAAAAAAAAATCTCAAAGTTGATTTTGATTTGTTTAAGCTTTGGCCTAACTACTGTTTTCTGGGCTTTCAGTCTACCGCCCCCTCCTCTAAAAGCACTGAGGAGGGTACCTCAAGTTAACACATAAGAAATGACAAGTCCGGTTCTGTAGTAGTTGTTTCTCTGTCCAAGCCTTTAATTTGAAAATATGCAGGGTGCCCTCTTCCCTGCTCAAAGATTGAGATTAATCTCGTCTGACCCTCCTTCCTGAAGGACTTAGGGAGTCATCAGGGGTCGATAAAATTATGCCCTCTGTAATTGAATTGCTGAGAGCTTGGCAGTTTTTCCAGACTTTATATTTCTGGGCATGTTCTTAGCTCTTTCGGGTCCAAGTATTCCTCTCCTTGTTATTCCTTATGCCAAAGAATATTATTAGTAGCAGTAGTAGTAATTTGGGAGAGGATTTTCCTTCATGAACTCCTCTCGGGGCTCGTTAATTCCAGTCAGTCACCCTGAGGTTGATTCAGGTTTTGGTATAATGAGGCAATTATATTCAACCGGTGGACTCCCTGGACTTTTCCCTCCAGGATGACACCGATAAAGAGGTTGAGGACGATGACTTCATAGATCAGGTGGTTGCTCTCCTCCAAAGATGTTGACAACTCTCTGAAGACACCGACAGGTAGTTTCTGGAAACCCCTCCTTCTCTTTTGGAGTTGACAGAAGCATTCAATGAAATACCAGCTCGGTAAGTGTTCTACTGTTTTTATCTGTACACTTTCAGACTAAAGAGAATTACTGCAAACAGCAACCTGCCTCTCAGCCTTGGGTCACTGTCTGTTTTCCCTCCAGAGATAAACTCTAGATAATCATATATCATGTGTAAGATATTTTACGTGATGCCTCCTACCTTCATAGCATATGCTATCATATATTAAGAGTTTTTTTATGTATTCTATCCTTGCCATAGTGCGACAGCTCTGGAGCACTATTCACAAGGAGGTTTGCCGTAATACCCAAGTGGCATATAGTAGCACTATGCTCTTATAGCCTTAAGTCATAATGTTTCAGCTTCTAGAGTCTTGGCATAGGTCATTACCCTCAGGCTGGCATGTCTTAAAAGTTCCAGCCTTTTGGGTTATGCTTTGGTGCAAATTTTGGTTTGTCTTTATGGCAAACTGAAGCCGACAGGCACGTATGGACAAGTTTAACTCTCCTAGTACTCAGTTAAAGATAAGCGTTCCTTTCCCAGAAGTCTCAGGATATGGGGGGCTTCGGGTAGGAATTATTCTCTCTTTAACCCTTTTTTCCCTATGTTAACACGTTAGGAATTTTCAAAATGTCAAGTTTTCTAGGGGTATAGGCAGGAATGCTCTTTTCATTCCCGGTAATCCCTTTTTTCTTCAGTTACTTTTCTTCTTGCTTCAAGTTTTAACCCCTTCTGTGGTTGGTGTAAAAAAAAAAAAATATATATATATATATAGAGAGAGCGAGAGATAGATAGATGTTTGCAGATATTGACATATAAATATATATATATATATATTTATGTACGTAAGTTAATAAATAACTAAAGTTTACCTCCAAATGCTGAATTCTCTGTTTTTCTCCAGTAGCATCTCAGCAGTGAGAACTGGAGCACTAGAACCTTGTGAGGTTCAAAGTCATGAAAGGGTTCCCTTCTTGGGAGTTGGACCTCTTTTACGGGCTATTACCTGAATTTTAAAGGAAAATAAGGAACCGCAAATCATTATCAACTTTTACAACCTGGGGTCAGGATGCTTCCTTGACTCAGGTCTTTCTTTTGCAAATGCAGGGGATTTTCTTGTTTCGCTCGTTACATTCTATGTTCTCAGTTCCTTAGCCTGGGTTTTTTTCTCAGGTGGCTACCAGTTTTCATCCATGCCATTTAGACTGCCTCCAGAGTGTTCTCAGATACAGAGTAAAAATCAGGCTATTCTCCAGCTGTCTGGGTAGGTTGGCGGTTCTCACCTGAAGACAGTGAATCTCTGGTTTCCCTTCTCAGAGGCTTGGTCGTCCTTAGCCAATTCTCCGTGACTTTGGTTTTCAAGCCCTAAGTTTGACATGTTATTTCCTACAGTCTTGGGTTGCCTTGTACCTACCAGAAAAAAGTTCTCTAACCAACTAAATCTCGGCAATTCTTAAGCAACAATGCTCATCTCTTGTCAGGGGAAGTTCGTTCCCTGTATATGGTGCATAATTTGTCACTAGAGTCCCAGGGGCTAGACCTCTAGGTCAGATTCCAAATAATATAATTTTTCGTGAAGCCTGAACCCTGTTACAGTCTGGACTGGTTTAAGGAAACCGTGAACTTCACACCTCTCCCCTTCAGATCTTTTGTACAGAGGCTTCCTTCCGGTGGCACTTCCCTTCCGGGGGTTTCCATCATTGGGGCTTGGTTTCTGAGAGAGTCCTTCTTTCATCAGTCCCTGGAATTTCAGAGAATCCCTGTCAGGCCTGCATTTTTTCAGTCCTGAGGTCATTTAGTTCAGAGAGGACTGGATGATATTCCTTCCCTGTATCACACCAACGAACATTTGGGACACAAGGCTTCCAATCTCTCCGCAATAGCTATGTGTTTTGATCTGTAGCTGGCTTTTTTGTAGGTGTCTTAGTCTCTCATCCATCTGTCGAGCAAGGACAACACTTTGGCAGAGCTACCTCAAGTGGATCCTTTGGCAAATCCTCTAAGCCGCTTTAGTTAGGGCCACCTCAAGTGAGACCTTGGCACACAAGTCCTAGCCACATCGTTCAAGGGGTAAGGTCATGTCCAGATCTCAATTTTCGCCTCCAGCCCGAACCACCAGTTTTTTCCTTTTTCCTGTTGCAGGCCCCAGCTCGGGGTTACTTCCAACGGACTTTCTTATCTCAAGACTGGTCAGAGAAGTGTTTTCAAACAACATGAAGTCTTGCTGTATTCTGACATATTGCACTGATGTCCAACCTTTGAACTGCCCCGGAGATGAAAGAGTTAACTTTCCATGCCAGGCATGGAACGCTGAGCTCGAGCTCGGTTGAGACTCTGTCTGTTGCTGTTTGAACTCAGACCATCAGATTCTTCACTCCGCCTCACTGAATAGTCGCTCCGGAGATTTCTCCTTTGCTCGGTTCAAGTTTGTCGGTTAAAGTGCCATTCTTCTCGGTTTTCGACCGAATTTAATCCGTTAACCTGTCGGTTCAGTCTCTGTCTGTGGTATCGTGAGTACTAGATAGGTTTATTTTCTTGTTCTTCTGTGTGTAACTTGTAAACGTGGGATCGGTTCGGTTTGAACGATCAGTTATTCAAAAAAGTTTATTCTACTTTTGAGAGTGTGGTAACGGTCCTTATCAGTTCTAAAAAAGCAGTTTCATTACGTTTTTCACGACCATTACACGGTCAGGAACCGATAAGGGTGTCTTGCCTGGCAGATTGCCGAAAAAAGGGTAAGTTTTGTTAGGACTGGCCATGTCTGAGAAACCCAAAAGAAAAACTGGGCCCACTGGGTTTCAACACTGTAGTGTGTGTGGGGAAGCCTTTGCTAAGGCTGATCCCCACACCACCTGTGTTTATTGTCTGGGGTTTGACCACCTTGATTCAGACTGCCAGATTTGCAAGAATTTTCCTGCAGCTACCCTGGAAAAGAGAGTTGGTAGGCTCAGGGAAAGGGAGGCCAAGAAGTCCGCTGACCCAGATGGCCTGCCCTGTTCGGTTCCAACCGAACCAGAAGGAGTGCCCTCTGACCAGGGCGAAACTTCTTCAGGCAAAAGGAGAACCGACTCTGAGGAGTCAGTTCCCGTTAAAAGAAAAAGAAGGGATAAATCAGCCGGTGCGGATCCACAAATTCTTTCTTCGACTGCTGATGAAATAGCCAAGCGATAAGTTGTTCAGTCACTAACCGATCCACGAACCGGCACCATCAGAAAGGGGCTCGGTTGATTCGGTTCCCCTGTTCCAGATTATAATTTAGAAGATTTTTATGAACCGGAGGAGGAGGAGAGGTAGGAGATAGTGATGGTGATTACGAAGTCTGGATGTGCCTATTGACCCGGACATCTCCCCAGACAGACCTTCAGGAGTTTCTCCTCCTAGGCTTTCTGAGTCCCCTTCCCATTTTATGTTCTGCAAAAAAGTGGCTGAAACTCTTCAGCTTCCTATGGAAGAAGCTGTTGACGACCAGGAGGAGCCTGACTATGTTGAAATGATGGATATCCCAGAGTCCAGGAGGCTGTCTATTTCCCTTCATAAGTCCTTTGGGAAACAGACAATAACAATTTTAAAGACTCCTAATTCTCTACCTCCTGTGGACAAGAGAATGGACAAGAGGCTCAGATATGGAGTTCCTTACCCAGCAATGCAGCCATGTTGGGGTAGTGCAGGCTGCTGCCTGTGATAAGACAAATATACCCTTGGCTTCACACCCCCCAGATAAGGACTCCAGGAGGACTGATGCCATGGCAAAGAAACAGTACATGGCAGCATCCTTGGAACTCAGGCAGGCTAATTATATGGCCTATACAGCTAGATATCAGAAATCTAGATGGGACACTGTAATGGCTTTAGCTAAACAGGTCCTAGCCCAGCTTGCAGAGGCTGGAGCAGGTGGCTGCGGATGGTATGAGGCATCCAAGGTGCAATTCCATGCTGCAGTGGACTCCAATGATGTTTCATCTAGAGTCATGGCTACATCTGTGGCCCCTTAGTAGGATGGCTTGGCTCAGATGTACTAGCCTGTCTCAGGATACCCAGACTAAGGCCATGGATTTTCCTGTTGTGGGTAATTCTCTGTTTGGGAGCAAACAGAGAACTACATGAAGAAATGGATGAATACAGGACCACCTACAGGAGTGCTTAGGCCAAGGAAAGGCAAGCCACTCCCCAGAGGCAGACATTCCAGGGCAGGCCTTTTCATAGGCCTTTCTACCAAGCCCAGGCCTCTTCTGCTTATGCTCAGGGGTTCTTCAGAGGAGAGGCAGACGGGTACAAGCAGGCCTGCTTCCACCTCTCAGCCTAAAGCCCCTGCCAAACAGGCACCCGGATGGGTTTGCCAGGGCCGATTCTCCACCACCTGTAGGGGGCAGGCTGGCTTACTTTGTCCAGGACTGGATGCCTTTAACATCAGACAAATGGGTCCTGGAAGTAGTAAGCCAGGGACTGGTTCTCAGCTTCAAAAAATTTCCGAAGATGAGAACCAGATCTTTTCCACTTACAAATCCTTCAGAGGCACTTGCCCTAGAGGCAGAGGTCTCTTCCCTCTTGGCTCTGAGAGCCATAGAGAGGGTTCCACCCCTACGCAAAGGGAAAGGATTGTACTCCAGGTACTTCCTCACCCCCAAAAGGACAGGAGAATGGCAGCCCATCCTGGATCTCAGATATTTAAACAAGCACCTTTAAAGCCAAAGTTCAAAATGGTGACTCTGGGAATAATTCTACCCTCTCTAGGCCAGGGGACTGGCTAGTCTCCCTGGACCTCAAGGATGTCTATTTCCATATTCTCATCAGAAGCTCCCACCGAAAGTACCTCAGGTTCGAGCTGCCCTCAGGCCATTACCAATTCAGAGCAACGCCCTTCGGCCTAACTTCTGCTCCAAGGGTGTTCACAAAATGCCTGGCAGTAGTAGTTGCCTTCCTAAGGAGAAAAAAGATCTCCGTCTTTCCATACCTGGACGACTGGCTCATAGTAGGCCAGTCTCCAGACCAAGTCAAGTTACACCTACAGATAACTCAGCAACTGCTCACTTCTCTAGGTTTCCTTCTGAATCTTTCAAAGTCAGTTCTAGAGCCTGTGCAGCTCCTCACCTTCATAGAGGCAGAGCTGGATACAGTAAAGGCAAGAGCCTTCCTTCCTGTGGACAGGGTAAGGACCCTTATCTCACTGGCTTCTTCATTCACCCTCCAGGTGTCTCGACCAGCAAGGCATTTTCTGCAGCTCCTGGGACACATGGCTGCCTCTACAGCAGTGGTGCAGGGAGCAAGATTTCAAATGAGGGACATTCAGTTCCACTTGAGAGCCTTCTGGTCTCAGAAAAAGGACCCTCTGACCAAACTAATTCCAGTGACTCGAACCCTGATCCAGGCGTTACAGTGGTGGCAGGATCAGGACAATCTAAGACAGGGAGTTCCTTTTGTCACTCAGTCTCATTCTCTAATCCTTACTACAGATGCCTCCTTCTTGGGGTGGGGAGCCCATTTGGGGGACCTGACCACCCAAGGGTTGTGGTCTCCTCAGGGATCTCTGTTTCACATCAATCTATTAGAACTCAGAGCAGTGTTTGTAGCACTTCAAGCGTTTTCCAAGTCTGTTCAGAACAAAGTAGTTCAGATCAGGACAGACAATACCACCACAATGTGGTATATCAACAAGCAAGGGGGCACTTGGTCTATGGCCTTGTGCACAGAGGCAATGAAGTTATGGTCTCTGGCCTATTCCCTGAACACCTCTCTTACAGCAGTACACCTCCCAGGCAAGGACAATGTCCTGGCAGATGCTCTCAGCAGGATATCTCAGGGCCATCACGAATGGTCCCTGGATCCCCTGGTTTTGAAGGTGATCTTCTCCAGGTGGGGCACCCCACAGATAGATCTTTTTTGCAGCCCCAGACAATCACCAACTTCCTCTCTTTTGCTGCAGTCCCCCAGTGTTGGGCTCAGTCCCCCTGGATGCCCTAGTTCTCAATTGGGAAGGGAAGTTCCTGTATGCTTTCCCCCCTTCCCTCTCTTGTTCAAGGTGTTAGTCAAAATCAGGTCTCAACCCTGCAAGGTGATTCTGATTGCTCCAGACTGGGCCAGACAGCCCTGGTACCCTCTCTTGTTGTCCTTAGCAGTCCACCTTCCCCTGTCTCTTCCCAGGAATTACAACCTGTTAACATGTGCTCAGGGGAGGGTTTGGTATCCAAATCTCAATCTCAAGGCCTGGCTCTTGAAGAGTCAGAGTTTGCTGATTTGCACCTCTCTCAAGGTGTTCTGGGTATCTTAAAGGCTTCTCGAAAGCCTTCCACCAGAGACACTTACAACTCCAAGTGGAAAAAGATTTTCTATATGGTGCTCTGGGAAGCATATTTCTCCAGAGTCTGCTGGCCTGCCCACAGTCCTTGACTATATGGTTCATCTTAATAGCTTGGGACTCAGACCAGCTGCACTGAAAGTGCATCTGGCAGCTGTCTCTGCCTTCCTCTCAGCAGGCAGGCACTCTTCCCTTTCAGCTCATCCTGTATTTTCTAAATTTTTCAAGAGAGTGCTTCATACCAATCCTCCCTTCAGGGATCCTGCCCCTGCTTGGGACCTTAATGTTTGCATTGCTCAGCTTATGCAACCCCCTTTTGAGCCTTGTCCTCAGCTGAGCTTAAGTACTTGACCTGGAAAACTGTTTTCTTGGTGGCCATCACTTCTGCCAGACACATAAGTGAGTTACAGGCCCTGTCAGTGGAACCTGATTTTATCTCTTTCCATAGAGATAAGGTGCTCCTCAGGACTAATAGGAAGTTTTTGCCTAAGGTGGTTTCAGATTTCCGCCTTAACCAGTCTGTGTCTCTTCCTGTTTTCTTCACTGACCATTCCTCCTCTGGCGAGAGGAGGCTGCACAGTTTGGATGTGAAAAGGGCTCTTAGTTACTACATAGAGTGCACCAGGGTCACAGGTTTGACTCTCCAACTGTTCCTCACTTATGGTGAGGTTGGTGAGAAAACCTGCCACTAGGAGATCTATTGCCAGGTGGATTGTCTCTTGCATTCAATTTTGCTCACGAAAAACTAGGTAGGATCCCACCCTCAGGCCTGAGGGCTCACTCTGCCAGAGGTACAGCTGCTTCCCTGCTGCTGCCAGGGATATTCTAGCTCAGAGATTTGTCAAGCAGCCACCTGGAAAACAGTACACACTTTTACCAAGCATTACTCTCTGGATATCCAGGCTAGAAGTGATGCTCGGTTTGGCACAACAGTGCTTCAGAGCCTATTTTCTAAGTAGGTTCTCCCTCCTCCATGGAGATACTGCTTGGTAGTCTCAATATGTCAGAATACAGCAAGACTTCATGTTGTTTGAAGAAAAATTACTCACCTTAGTAATGTTGTTTCTTCTAATGGAGTGTTGCTGTATTCTGACCCCCTACCTCTCTCAGAACCTTGGTTTTGGGATGTGTGGGTGGGCGGTAGCAGTGTTGGCACTTGGGAGGTGCCCCAACCCCCTTCTTTTCTCACCCCTTTGGTTTGGGTGTTTGGGTGTTGTGTTTTGTTTTATTTTTTGGGTTTCCTGACTTGAGTCTTTGTTTTGGGACCAAACAATCTTTTTATTATATTTAGTAGCCAGTTGGCTAGTGTAAGTTTGCAGTTTCCACACAGGACACCCAGTTAGTTTAGCTCATAAAGATCTGACGGTTTGAGTTCAAACAGCAACAGACAGAGTCTCAACCGAGCTCGAGCTCAGCGTTCCATGCCTGGCATGGAAAGTTAACTCTTTCATCTCCGGGGCAGTTCAAAGGTGGACATCACTGCAATATGTCAGAATACAGCAAGACTCCATTAGAAGAAACAACATTACTAAGGTGAGTAATTTTTTCTTCTCTCCCATATATCCCTTGTTTCTTAAGTACCTCTTTAGTTAAGGAATCAGCCACCACGATCCCAGTGGCTCTGGACATCCTTGGTACTTTCTGATAAAAATGTTTCAGTTAAACAGCCTTCTGACTGCTTTCATTTCCACAAGCTACTCCTTTCTTGCACAGGAGTAATGTTTTCTCAACTCCGGTCTTTTCTCCTCAAGGCCGGGCTCTTTAAAGCTAAATCTCCTAGAGTTCCTGTAGCCAAATAAGGCCTGGAACATCTTGGGGAGTTTTACTACCACGAAAACCTAAGTTTCTTAGTGGAAGCAGTTTTTCTCCTTGGTACAAGGACAAGAGCCTACAGTTTTTCAACCCTCGTTGCTCTCATGGCTGGATTATTTAGTTCATATACAGGCTTTACTGTCTTGGTACACGGAACTAGTTTGGTCTTTGTGACTTGTTTCCTGCAAAAATATAAAGGTTTTTATTTTCTTGCCTACAGTAGGACAGTAGGCCTCTTTTATGGGAGTACACCTAGCGGTTACTTGGATTCGTTTTCTGTCGGGCTAGAGAAATCTGTCATTTCTCAGACCATTTCAAAGAATTCCACAAGGGGTGGTTTCATTTCCAGACCCTTCTAGGCACTGGAGTTTTTTACCCTTTGAACCTGTGACAATTCTGTCCTGAGGAGAGCAACATCGAAGACAACCTTTCTGCTTGTCTTTTCCTCGGTCAGATGGGTTTCAGAGTTTCAGGTTTTTCTTTTAGGCCTTACCCTCTCAGTGCCTTTAAGAACAATTTAGTCCTCTAGACGGATGGGAAATCCTTTTCCCAAGTGTGTACCATTTCCACCTTCATCAACCCCTTTTTCTCTGCCTGTACTGCTCTCAGGCAAGTCCTGTCGACGCTATCTCAAGCTGCTCGGATGGGGCATGAATTAGTCCTGCCATCCGGTGTGTGCGAGCGGTCCTAGCAGTTCAGCTTAAAGGGCACAGAGGCAGTAAGTAGGGAGAGCAGGAAAAAAAACACAGGAAAGAGTAAGGATTCCAAACAACAGTGAAGGGGCCAGAAATAAGACATGATGGGAGTGGTGCAGTGCAGTGGCTGTGGAGCAGCAGTCTTCCAGGAGACGTTCTGGAGGATGCGGTGTTGTCCCATCTGCAGGCACCTCTCTGGACTGAGGGAGGAGGTTGCTCATCTCCAGGCTGAGTTGGCCAGGATTTGTGGGACCTCTTTTTCCATCCAGGGACCACCAGGACCACTGCCGTTGCCTCAGAGGTTGCCAAGAAAGAGGAGCGGTTGGACCACAGTGGGCTCAGGGAGGGTGAGGGTGGTGGAACAGAGGCGCATCCCTCCAGTTGTACCTCTCCACAGTTCCTATGCCGTTCTGGCAAAGTGTGGTTCCTCTATGGAGGCACCCTCAGTGGAGACCAAGGAGGATGCTGGGAACCTCCACAGGGGAGACCCATAGAAGGATGGCATGGGACCCCACAGGGGAAGAAAACAATTCCTGTTGGGGAACTTCATTGTTAGGAAGGTAGAACTGGGGGAGGAAGGGGAGAGGGAGGTAAGGTGCCTGCCTGGCACCATGGCTTGGAGGAACAGGGAGCGAGTCCTCAGGATCGCCGGAGCAGCTGCACAGGGGAGGGAGCTGTATGTCATTGTCCACCTAGGGACAAATGACCTGGATAAGAAAGGGATCAGAGCAGTGCAGGAAGGGTTTGTGGAGTTGGGCAGGGGCCTTAGACAAGTAGCATGCACGGTAACCTTCTCGGAGGTGCTGCCTGTCTATGGCGTAGGTGAGGCTAGGGTGCTCCACACCATGGGATTCAGTCAGTGGTTAAAAAACTGGTGCAGAGCTCAGGGATTTGGCTTCACTGGGGACTGGCGGTCCACCTGGAGTGATGCAGGGCTATACTGGCATGATGGTCTACATCTGTCCAGGAGGGGAACCAGGATCCTAGGTGATAGGTTTAAATGCTTCATTGCAAGCATTTAAACTAGCCAAGGGGAGGCACTGGAAAGGAAGAGGGGAAATCCTAGCCCCAAAAAAAAGTTAGGGTAGTAAGTGAGGTAAACACCAAGATAGAGATGTCAATAGGGAGAAGGGCAGGGGTAAGTGGAAAAAGTGACAAAGGCAATAAGAAAAAATTACTCACTTTAGTAATGTTGTTTCTTCTAATGGAGTCTTGCTGTATTCTGATCCCCCGCCTCCCCCTCTCAGAACCTTGGTTTTTGGGATGGGTGGGCGGTAGCAGTGTTACACTAGGAGGTGCCCCCACCCCCTTCTTTTCTCACCCCTTTGGTTTGGGTGTTTGGGTGTTGTGTTTTGTTTTATTTTTTGGGTTTCCTGACTTGAGTCTTTGTTTTGGGACCAAACAATCTTTTTATTATATTTAGTAGCCAGTTGGCTAGTGTAAGTTTGCAGTTTCCACACAGGACACCCAGTTAGTTTAGCTCCAAAAGATCTGACGGTTTGAGTTCAAACAGCAACAGACAGAGTCTCCAACCGAGCTCGAGCTAGCGTTCCATGCCTGGCATGGAAAGTTAACCTTTCATCTCCGGGCAGTTCAAAGGTTGGACATCACTGCAGTATGTCAGAATACAGCAAGACTCCATTAGAAGAAACAACATTACTAAGGTGAGTAATTTTTTCTTCTCTCCCATATATCCCTTGTTTCTTAAGTACCTCTTTAGTTAAGGAATCAGCCACCACGATCCCAGTGGCTCTGGACATCCTTGGTACTTTCTGATAAAAAATGTTTCAGTTAAACAGCCTTCTGACTGCTTTCATTTCCACAAGCTACTCCTTTCTTGCACAGGAGTAATGTTTTCTCAGCTCCCGGTCTTTTCTCCTCGAGGCCGGGCTCTTTAAAAGCTAAATCTCCTAGAGTTCCTGTAGCCAAATAAGGCCTGGAACATCTTGGGGGGGAAAAAAAAAGTTTTACTACCACGAAAACCTAAGTTTCCTAGTGGAAGCAGTTTTTCTCCTTGGTACAAGGACAAGAGCCTACAGTTTTTCAACCCTCGTTGCTCTCATGGCTGGATTATTTAGTTCATATACAGGCTTTACGGTCTTGGTACACGGAACTAGTTTGGTCTTTGTGACTTGTTTCCTGCAAAAATATAAAGGTTTTTATTTTCTTGCCTACAGTAGGACAGTAGGCCTCTTTTTTGGGAGTACACCTAGCAGTTACTTGGATTCGTTTTCTGTCGGGCTAGAGAAATCTGTCATTTCTCAGACCATTTCAAAGAATTCCACAAGGGGTGGTTTCATTTCCAGACCCTTCTAGGCACCGGAGTTTTTTTCCCCTTTGAACCTGTGACAATTCTGTCCTGAGGAGAGCAACATCGAAGACAACCTTTCTGCTTGTCTTTTCCTCGATCAGATGGGTTTCAGAGTTTCAGGTTTTTCTTATAGGCCTTACCCTCTCAGTGCCTTTAAGAACAATTTAGTCCTCTAGACGGATGGGAACTCCTTTTCCCAAGTGTGTACCATTTCCACCTTCATCAACCCCTTTTTCTCTGCCTGTACTGCTCTCAGGCAAGTCCTGTCGACGCTATCTCAAGCTGCTCGGACGGGGCATGAATTAATCCTACCATCCGGTGTGTGCGAGCGGTCCTAGCAGTTCAGCTTAAAGGGCACAGAGGCAGTAAGTAGGGATAGCAGGAAAAAAAACACAGGAAAGAGTAAGGATTCCAAACAACAGTGAAGGGGCCAGAAATAAGACATGATGGGAGTGGTGCAGTGCAGTGGCTGTGGAGCAGCAGTCTTCCAGGAGACGTTCTGGAGGATGCGGTGTTGTCCCATCTGCAGGCACCTCTCTGGACTGAGGGAGGAGGTTGCTCATCTCCAGGCTGAGTTGGCCAGGATTTGTGGGACCTCTTTTTCCATCCAGGGACCACCAGGACCACTGCCGTTACCTCAGAGGTTGCCAAGAAAGAGGAGCGGTTGGACCACAGTGGGCTCAGGGAGGGTGAGGGTGGTGGAACAGAGGTGCATCCCTCCAGTTGTACCTCTCCACAGTTCCTATGCCGTTCTAGCAAAGTGTGGTTCCTCTATGGAGGCACCCTCAGTGGAGACCAAGGAGGATGCTGGGAACCTCCACAGGGGAGACCCACAGGAGGGTGGCATGGGACCCCACAGGGGAAGGAAATAATTCCTGGTGGGGAACTCCATTGTTAGGAAGGTAGAACTGGGGGAGGAAGGGGAGAGGGAGGTAAGGTGCCTGCCTGGCACCATGGCTTGGAGGAACAGGGAGCGAGTCCTCAGGATCGCCGGAGCAGCTGCACAGGGGAGGGAGCTGTATGTCATTGTCCACCTAGGGACAAATGACCTGGATAAGAAAGGGATCAGAGCAGTGCAGGAAGGGTTTGTGGAGTTGGGGAAGGGCCTTAGACAAGTAGCATGCACGGTAACCTTCTCGGAGGTGCTGCCTGTCTATGGCGTAGGTGAGGCTAGGGTGCTCCACACCATGGGATTCAGTCAGTGGTTAAAAAACTGGTGCAGAGCTCAGGGATTTGGCTTCACTGGGGACTGGCGGTCCACCTGGAGTGATGCAGGGCTATACTGACATGATGGTCTACATCTGTCCAGGAGGGGAACCAGGATCCTAGGTGATAGGTTTAAATGCTTCATTGCAAGCATTTAAACTAGCCAAGAGGGAGGCACTGGAAAGGAAGAGGGAAATCCTAGCCTTCCCCCCCAAAAAAAAAAGTCAGGGTAGTAAGTGAGGTAAACACCAAGATAGAGATGTCGATAGGGAGAAGGGCAGGGGTAAGTGGAAAAAGTGACAAAGGCAATAAGAAAAAATTACTCACCTTAGTAATGTTGTTTCTTCTAATGGAGTCTTGCTATATTATGACATATGCAGTATAACCCCAGGTTAGAACTGCTCCGGAGGTGAAAGAGTTAACTTCCATGCAGGGCATGGAATCTTGAGCGCGAGCTCGGTTAAACACTCTGTCTGTTGAAGCTCAAACTTAAACTGTCAGATCTTTACGAGCAAAAACTCACTAAGTTTCTGTGTGGAAGCCGTAAACCTACACTAGCCACTGGCTACTAACTTACAAAAACACCTTTTTGATCTTGATCCCAAAACAAAGACCCAAGTCGGGGGATTCAAGAAGAACTTAAGCATAACACCTATGCACCCTAGAAGGGTGAAAGAAAGTGGGCATCAAAGAAGTGCCAACATTGCACTGCCCACCCACATCCCAAAAACAGAGGTTCTGAGAGGGGCAGGCTGGGGGGGAGGTCATAATATAGCAAGACTCCATTAGAAGAAACAACATTACTAAGGTGAGTAATTTTTCTTCAAACAACATGAAAGTCTTGCTATAACATATGCAGACTACAGCAGTACCTCCATGGAGGAGGGACAGAACCTACTTGGAAATAGGTCTCAAGCACGGCTGTTGTTAAATCGAGCATCACTCCTAGCCTGAATATCCAGGGAGTAATGCTTAGTAAAGTGTGAACTGTTTTCCAGGTAACTGCTTGACATATCTCTAGGATAGAATGTCCTGGCAGCAGCCAGAGATGCAGCTGTACCTCTGTAGAGTGAGCCCTCAGGCCTGAGGGAGGAACCCCACCAGTTTTTGTAACAGAATTGGATACAAGAGACAATCCACTTGGCAATGGATCTTTAGTGGCAGGTTTCCTTTACCAACCTCACCATAGGTGAGGAACAATTGGAGGGATTCGAACCTGTGACCCTTGGTACGCTCTATATAGTAACTAAGGGCTCTTTTGACATCTAAACTGTGCAATCTCCTCTCACCAGAGGAGGAATGGTCAGTGAAGTACAAAGGAAGAGACATGGATTGATTAAGGTGAAAGTCAGAAACCACCTTAGGCAAAAACTTCCTGTTAGTCCTGAGGACTACCTTATCTCTATGAAAGGAGATGAAATCAGGCTCCACTGACAAGGCTTGTAGCTCACTTATGCGCCTGGCAGAGGTGATGGCTACCAGGAACACAGTTTTCCAAGTCAAGTACTTCAGCTCTGCTGAAGACAGTGGCTCAAAAGGGGGTTGCATAAGCTGAGCCGATGCAAATATTAAGATCCCAAGCAGGGGCAGGATCCCTGAACGGGGATTGGTGTGAAGCAACCCTTTAAAAACTTGGAGAACACAGGGTGAGCTGATAAAGAAGAGGGCTTACCTGTTGACAAGAAGACAGACACAGCTGCCAAGTGCACTTTTAGGGTAGCTGGTCTCAGCCCCAAGGAATTCAAATGCACCAAATAATCCAGGATCGGGCACACCAGCAGATTCTGGGAAATATGTTTACTAGCACACCATATGGAAAATCTTTTCCATTTTGAATTATAGGTAGCCCTGGTGGAAGGCTTCCTAGAGGCCTTCAAGATATCCAATACACCTTGAGAAAGGTGTAGATCAGCAAACTCTAACTCTTCAAGAGCCAAGCCTTGAGATTGAGAGATTTGAGGTTCGGATACCAAACTCTCCCCTGGGCACAGGTTAACAGATTGTGATTCCTGGGAAAGCATAGGGGAGGGTAGACTGCTAAGGACATGAGGAGTGGGTACCAGGGCTGTCTGGCCCAATCTGGAGCAATCAGGATCATCTTGCAGGATTGAGATCTGATTCTGACTAGCACTTTGAAAAGAAGAGGGAAGGGGGGAAAAGCATAGAGAAACTTCCCTTCCCAACTGAGAAGGAAGGCATCCAGAGGGACTGAGCCCAACACTGGGGGCCTGCAGCAAAAAAGGGGAAGTTGGTGATTGTCTGGGGCTGCAAAGAGATCTATTTGCGGAATGCCCCATCTGGCAAATATTACCTCCAGTACCAGGGGATTCAGTGCCCATTCGTGATGGTCCTGGGAAAGTCTGCTGAGAGCATCCGCTAGGACATTGTCCTTGCCTGGGAGGTGAACTGCCGTAAGGGAGGCGTTCAGAGAGTAAGCCAGAGACCACAACGTCATTGCTTCGGTGCACAAGGCCATAGACCGAGTGCCCCCTTGCTTGTTGATGTACCACATTGTAGTGGTATTGTCTGTTCTGACCTGAACTACCTTGTTTTGGACAGATGTGGAGAAAACCTGAAATGCTAGAAAAACTGCTCTGAGCTCCAGCAAATTGATGTGGAGCAGGGATTCCTGAGGGACCACAGCCCTTGGGTGGAAAGGTCGCCCATGTGAGCTCCCCACCCCAGGAGGGATGCATCTGTAGTAAGGGTCAAGGAATGAGACTGGGGGGTGAAGGGAACCCCTGTCTCAGATTGTTCTGATCCTGCCACCACTGAAGGGCCTGGGTCAGGGTTCGAGTCACTGGAATCAATTTGGTTAGGGGATCCGTCCCTTGAGACCAAAAGGCTCTCAAATGGAACTGAATGTCCCTCATCTGAAATCTCGCTCCCTGCACTACTGCTGTAGAAGCAGCCATGTGCCCCAGGAGCTGTAGGAAATGCCTTGCTGGTCGAGAGACCTGCAGTCTGAAAGAGGAGGCCAGAGACACCAGGGTCCTTGCTCTCTCCAGAGGAAGGAAGGCTCTGGCTTCTTTTGTGTTCAGTTCTGCGCCTATGAAGGTGAGAAGCTGGACAGGCTCCAGAACTGACTTTGGAAGATTGAGAAGGAAACCTAGAGATGTAAACAGCTGCTAGGTTACTTGCAAATGAAGTTTGACCTGTTCTGGAGACTGGCCTACAATGAGCCAGTCGTCCAGATAAGGGAAGATGGCAATCTTTTGCCTTCTTAGATGAGCAACTGCTACTGCCAGGCATTTTGTGAACACCCTTGGAGCCGAGGAGAGGCCGAAGTACATTGCTCTGAACTGGTAATGGCCTGAGGGCAGTTTCGAATCTGAGGTACTTTCGATGGGAGCTTCTGATGAGAACATGGAAGTAGGCATCCTTGAGGTCCAGGGAGGCTAGCCAGTCCCCTGGCCTTAGAGAAGGTAAAATAATCCCCAGGGTCACCATTTTGAACTTTGGTTTTAAAAGGTGCTTGTTTAGATACCTGAGATCCAGAATGGGCCGCCATTCTCCTGTCTTTTTTGGGGTAAGGAAGTATCTGGAGTACAACCCTTTGCCCTGGTGTATGGGTAGAACCCTTTCCACGGCTGTGAGAGCCAGGAGGGCAGAAACTTCTGCTTCCAGAGCAAGTGCCTCTGATGGGTTTGCAGGTGGAAAAGATCTGGCTCTCATCTTCGAAAATTTTTTGAAGCTGAGAACCAGTCCCTGGCTTACTACCTCCAGGACCCACTTGTCTGATGTTAAAGACTTCCAGTCCTGGACAAAGTAAGCCAGCCTGCCCCCTACCGGTAGTGGAGAATCGGCCCTGGCTACCCCATCAGGGAGCCTGTTTTGCAGGGGCTTTGGGTTGAGGGTAGAAGCAGGCTTACTAGAACCCCTTCTGCCCTTCCTCTAAAGAACCCCTCTGGGCATAAGCAGAGAAGAGGAGGCCTGGCTTGTAAAATGGCCTATGAAAAGGCCTGCCCCTGCCCCTGACATGCTGCCTTGAGGAGTGACTTGCCTTTCCTTGGCCTGTGCACTCCTATAGGTGGTCCTATACTCATCCATTTTCTTGTATAATTTTCTGTCTGCTCCCCAAACAGAGAATTTCCCACAACAGGAAAATCCATAGCCTTAGACTGGGTATCCTGAGACAGGGCAGTACTTCTGAGCCAGGCCATTCTCTGAAG
Organism: Neoceratodus forsteri; assembly: GCA_016271365.2. Classification (NCBI taxonomy): domain Eukaryota; kingdom Metazoa; phylum Chordata; order Ceratodontiformes; family Ceratodontidae; genus Neoceratodus; species Neoceratodus forsteri. The sequence goes on from CM057454.1 coordinate 790,815,831, forward strand.
AGACACAGATGTAGCCATAACTCTAGATGAAACATCATTAGAGTCTACAGCAGCATGAAATTGCACCTTGGATGCCCTCAATACCATCCGCAGCCACCCTGCTCCAGCTCCTGGCAAGCTGTTCAGGGGCCTGTTTTTGCTAGGGCCAGGACAGTATCCCACCTGGATTTCTGGTACCCAGCTGCTAGCCATATAATTTGCCTGCCCAGTCCCAAAGATGCTGCCATGTACTGCTTTTTTGCCATGGCATCCATCCTCCTGGAATCCTTTTCAGGAGGGTGAGAGGCTAGAGGAATATTAGCCTTGTCACAGGCTGCAGCCTGCACTACCCCCACAGGGCTGCACTGCTGAGATAGAAACTCCGTATCAGAGCCTGATAAAGCATACCTCTTGTCCATCCTTTTATCCACAGGGAGGATAGAATGAGGAGTTTTCAGAATTGTAACTGTCTGTTTCCTAAAAGATTTATGCAAGGGAATAGACAGTCTCCTAGACTCTGGAATATCCATCATTTCCACAAAATCAGGCTCTTCTTGATTTTTTTATTTTATTTTAGTTGTTTAACCAGGTATAGCACACTAAGCTGAAAGCTTTTTTACAGGAGCGACCTGGGAGCACAAGGAGGTTAAGTGACTTGCTCAGGGTCACACAGTATGCAAGTGTAAGCTGTGGGATTCAAACCCAGGTCTGGTCTGCTGGATGTCACCAAATTTGCAGCTCAGAGCCTTAGACCACTGCGCTATACTGCCTCCAAATCCACAGATCATCCACAGCTTCCTCAACAGGGAGCTGCAGAGTGTCAGCAACTTTCTTGTAAAACAAAAAATGAGAAGGGGGCTCAGATAGCCTGGGAGGGGATACTCCTGAAGGTCTGTCTGGAGAGATGTCCGGTTCAATGGGCACATCCAGACTGTCAAAATCACACTCACTCTCCTCGTGCCCCTCCTCCCTTCCCCTGGTTCATAAAATCTTCAAAATCATAGTCTTGAACCAAGGGAACCGACCAAACCGGGCACTTACCCAATGGTACCGGTTCGGACGGAACTGGGGAAAGAGACTGGACAATCTGAATAGCTTTGGCTATTTCCTCAGCGGTTGGAGAACAAACTTTTGGCCCCAAACTAGCTGACCTTCTAGCCCTTTAGTTGGAACCGCCTCAGAGCTGGCTCTTCGTTTGCCCGAGGAAGCATCGCCCTGGTCAGAGGGCACTTCCTCAGGTTCAGTTGGAACCAAACCGGCTGGCCATCCGGGTCAGCTGACCCTTTTTGGCCTCCCTTTCCCTGAGCCTACCAACTCTTTATCCACGGTGGCAGCAGGAAAATTTTTACAAATCTGGCAGTCTGCATTGAGGTGGTCAAACCCCAGACAATATACACATATGGTGTGTGGGTCAGCCTTGGCAAAGGCTTCCCCACAGAGGCCACAGTGCTGAAACCCAGTGGGAGCTTGAACCGACGATTGCGGTTAAATTTCGGTAAATAAACCGAGAAATTACACTTTAAAACCAACAAACAAACCGAGCAGCAGGAGGAATCTCCGGAGCGACTGTTCAGTGAGGCGGAGTAAAGAATCTGACAGTTTAATTTTGAGCTTCAACAGACAGAGTGTTTAACCGAGCTCACGCTCAAGATTCCATGCCCTGCATGGAAGTTAACTCTTTCACCTCCGGAGCAGTTCTAACCTGGGGTTATACTGCATATGTCTAATATAGCAAGACTTCATGTTGTTTGAAGGACAGGGATGGGGCAAAAAGGAGTAAGGCCATCAGGAAATGGAGGGTAATGAGTACTAATGCCCGTAGTCTGGACAACAAGCTCCCTGAACTGGTGGCCTTGATGGAAGAGGGATGCCTGGATATCGTAGCAGTCACAGAAACATGGTACACAGAGAACCATGACTGGGATGTTAACAGCCAGGGTACATAACCTACAGGAGAGACAGGGAGGGGAGAAGAGGGGGAGGAGTAGCTCTCTATGTAAAGGAATGGATAAGAGTAACTGAACAAAAAGAGTAAACAGGGAGGAGAGGAGGCACTGTGGGTCACCTTAGAGACTGGAAATGGCACCACAATCCGCACAGGGGTTGTATACAGACCCCCACGTCAGGGAAGGGAATGGACGAGGATATGCTAGAAGGAATTCTTAGGATGGCAGAGAAAGGGGAGATACTGTTGATGGGAGGCCTGAATATGCCAGATGTTAACTGGAGCACATTTGCTGCAGCCATATCCAAGAGCAGGGCCATTCTTGATGCCCTACAGGTGGCATGTCTCAGACAGCTAGTTTCGGAACCCACTTGTGAGGGAGCAGTCTTAGACTTCGTACTCTCAAATAGGGACAGTGAGAGAATCTCAGATCTAGAAGTGGGTTGCCATCTGGGAACAAGTGACCGCCAAACAGTGTGGTTCACGATAAACTCAGCTGTAGAGTCAAGCCATACAAAAGTGAGGGTACTGGACTTCAGAAGGGCTGACTTTGGCAAGATGGGAGAGTGCCTTAGAATAGCACTAGTAAACAGGCTGGGGGGGTGGAGAAACAATGGGGAAACATCAAAACTGCCATCACAGAGGCAACAAGCCTTTGTGTGAAGCAAATAAATCAAAACGACAGAGAAAGCCACTATGGTTCTCAAAAGAGGTGGCGGGGAAAGTCAGGGAGAAAAAGATAGCATTCAGGAAATATAAGGAAACACAGAAGGAGCAGTACCAATTAAGGCAGAAGGAAGCAGGGAGGAAAGTCAGAATAGCAAAGGCCCAAACTGAGGAAAATATAGCCAACTCGGTTAAGAAGGGGGATAAAACCTTTTATAGGTACATCAGGGAGCGAAGAAAGACAAAGGGAGGGATAGTGAGGCTGATAAGAATGGATGGTGGGTGGTCAGAGAGGGACAGTGAAAAAGCGGGGATATTGAACGAATATTTCTGCTCTGTATTCACAAAAGAGGAGGAGGGGGAGGTGCCTAATCCAGTTAACAGAAGCACTCTTGATAGGTGGGGTCGATCCCAGTCCTTTCACCGAAGAAAGGGTTCTGAAAGAACTCCTAAAACTGAAGGTGGACAAAGTAATGGCGCCTGATGGAATTCACCCCAGAATTCTAAAAGAATTAAGTGGAGAACTAGTGAAACCACTGACTACATTTTTAACAAAGCATGGGAGGATGGTGTGGTACCTGAGGACTGGAGAAGGGCGGATGTGATTCCCCTTCACAAAAGTGGGACCAAGACAGAGGCAGGAAACTACAGACCTGTCAGTTTGACCTCTGTGGTAGGGAAAGTGATGGAATCACTTCTGAAGGAAAGAAATGTTGAGTACCTAGAGGCCAGTGGGGCACAGGACCCAAGGCAGCATGGGTTCACAGTGAGAAGGTCATGTCAGACAAACCTAATTGATTTCTTTGACTGGGTGACCAAAGTAGTAGACCAGGGAAGGGCTGTGGACATGGCCTACCTAGACTTTAGCAAGGCATTTGACACAGTCCCACGCAAAAGATTAATAGTCAAATTAACCATCCTGGGAGTGGGTCCCAGGGTGGTAGCAATAAACATTGGCTGGACAACAGGACACAGAAGGTAATTGTAAATGGAGTCTACTCTGAAGAAAGAGGGTTTACTAGTGGGGTACCGCAGGGTTCAGTACTGGGTCCAGTCCTTTTTAATGTCTTTATAAGTTATAGTGCAGAGGACTGGAAGGAAAAGTATGCCTCTTTGCAGATGACACAAAAGATCTGCAACAGGGTTGATACACAAGGAGGCGTGGAAAGGATGAGAAGGACTTGGCAAGGTTGGAGGAATGGTCCGGCATGGCAGCTTGATTCAATGCAAAGAAGTGCTAATAATGCACCTGGGGAAACAGAAACCCAGGGAAGATTACACAATGGGGGGTAAAACAACAACAAAATGGAAAGGGACTTGGGGGTAATGACATCAGATGACCTTAAGGTTAGCAAGCAATGTGAGAAGGCAGTAGGGTGGGCTGGGGGTGTACTGGGATGTAGAGGGAGAGGCATCACCAGCAGAAAACAGGAAGTTGTTATCCCTCTGTACAGACAGTTGGTGAGACCCTACCTGGAGTACTGCATCCAGTTCTGGAGACCCCATCTCCGCAGGATAGAGGCAGTCCAGAGGAGGGCAACTAAAATGGTGCAGGATCTGCAAGAGAAGCCCTAGGAGGAGATACTAAAGCAGCTTAATATGTATACCCTTGAGGAAAGGAGGGAGAGGGAGGGCATGATAGAAACTTTGAAGTACCTCAGTGGAATCAACAAAGTCCAAGAGGGTAGCATCTTTCAGAAAACGAGATGTGCAAGAACAAGGGGACACAATTTAAAGATGGGGGGCAATGTGAGGAAGTATTTCTTCAAAGAGAAGGTGGTGGGCGCCTGGAACAGACATCCTGAGGAGGTTGTGAGGTCTAAAACTGTGAGAGAATTCAAGAATACATTGGAGAGACATAAGGCATTTCTTGTGGGGGGTAAGAAGAAATAGGCTGTTGGTTAACTAGGATCTGCAGCTTATCCTGTAAGTAGGGAAATGGGCAGACTGGGTTGGCCAAGCGGTCCTTATCTGCCGTCAAAGTCTGTGTTTCTGTGTTTCAGGTACTCTCATTATCATCCCTTCCTTTCCTGCAATTTTACAGAAAAGGAGAAACCAGTGACCAAGAGTAGTTTCCCACGGGACTGTGTTCCCGTATTACGGGTCTGGTACAGCAAGGCTGACATTCAGCCCTTCTCGTGCTTAGGACCTACTTCCTGGAGAACGACTGCCTCCTGGGCAGCATTCAAGGCGATATCCTTACTAGAAGTGTGCAGACCCTCTATTGGAAATTTGCTTCTCACATTCAATAAGATCTTTCTTGGATGTGTAGCCTGCTAGGACGCCAAATGTGGCAGGATGGTACTTCAGAGCCTCTTCTTGAAATAGGTTTCTGTGCCCTCCTCCCAACTACACTACTTCGAAGTCTGCATCTGTCAATAGATGCTAAAGAATTCCTGGGGTGAGAAGAAACAGTTACTCACCGAAGTAATATTACTTTTTCCAGGGTATTCTTTAGCATGATTGACACTCCCACCCTTGCTCCCCGGAAACCTTGTCTAAAGGCTCTGTTAGGGGATTTAGCCAAATTTGATGACTGTCATTCTTTCATGTGATTTAAAAAAAAAAAAATATATACTGTATATAATTTTTTCTTTATAGTGGGTTAGAATATATGGTGGGTTATTGCTAACAGTTTTTTTGCCCCTAGCGGGCACAGTTTTTTGCTCTTTTTCAGCTCTGAAATGCGTTCCGAGATCCCTCAGGCTGACTGCAGGCAGCACTCTACTCTAACTGCATCCTGATTAGCCAATGCCTTCGTCATTTGCATTGACCCCTCCTCTCCGGGGCAGCCGAACCCAGCTGGCATACTGCATCTGTCAATAATGCTAAAGAATACCCTGGCAGAAGTAATATTACTTAGGTGAGTAATTGTTTCTTCCATAGCTGGCAGTGTCCTTCCTCCCCAGATCCTGCCCCCAGGGACTGCCAGCGCAGGTATTGCACATCCCAGGAATCTCCAGGAGCTATGTTTCATCCTGCTTCTCGGATTGAGACCCTGGATACTCCTTCTGGGCATAGACGCCCAATGCACGACTGACCCCCGGATGCGGACTCTGCAGAGTTCGACCGCTGGGGATGGAGAATTTTCTCCTCGGCACACATTATGTTGTGCATCTCTTCTCATCAGACACACCACAGTGCCTATAATAGGCATTTGTGGTCTCTGTTTGGCCAGGTGCTAGCGCAGCTGCCTGATTTGGAGGTGACCAGACAAGCCATTGCCCTCTCTGCTCAGGGTCTGGAGCTTGCAAGGCACCAGGCAAGGGTGTGTTATGATGCCAATGAGATAGCCTCCAGACTTGCAGGGACGGCAGTCTGCATCAGGCGGACGGCATGGCTTCATCTATTACGGTTGTCGCCATTGGCCTGGCATAGGGTGCTTGCCTCTGCCTTTTCGGGGACCCGACTGTTTTCCCGCAGGGCGAGGAGGGCACTTCAGGGGCACCTTCTGTCTCCCAGCCATCGGGAGATCCCTCCTCACCCTGACCAGTCACAGGCCTAAATGGCCTGTGACGGTCCTTTCCCTTCTGTAGTCTTCCCCTACGAGGGGCTGAGGAATTTCGTCCCTCGGAATTACTCTGCCTCTGCCGAGCTAGCACTGACCCACCAGTGATGAATGGTGAAGACTGACACAGGGAAGATATGAAAATTACATACCTACCTTAAATCTTGATCTTCCTGTGTATCTTCACCATTCGTCATTGAATCCCACCCTCCTTACCCTCAAGGCCTCAGTCCCTTGGCAGTTCTCCTCCCCTCTTGCACTCCTCCCTCTGCTGGGTGGAATCTACCTTCTTAGTTTGCGCCCTTCCAGAATTGCCTGGGGGCTCTTGCCGGGAGGAAGGTGAGTGAGGTCTGTGCTCTGGCCCTGGGTGGGGCTTCCCCATAGACCCCCCCTTTGCCTGCCTCATCTTCCCCCTCCCCACGGTTCAGCTTGGATCCACTGGGTTCCGGCTGACCCCTTGGGTGGGGGTGACCCGGCTGGTGGGGAGGGGTGCACGGTGAGTCCCTCCTTATTATCTATTCTTCTTTCCCTTTCTTGTCTCCTTCCGCTGGGGGGGGGGGAAGGTGTGGTCCGTAGGATGGGGATTTCCCCCCTCCTTTTCTCTTCTCCATTAAGTCAGAAGAGGTGGCAACTGGCGTTGGGTGGGGAGCTCCATCCGAGGATATTGTCTCCTTCAAATCAGGGGAGGAGGAGGAGGAGGGGACCATAGCCATGCCTTATTGATCCAATGGCAGCTGTCCTCCTATCTGGAGCTGCAAACCTCTCAAGCTTGCATCACGGTTGTGGTGGGGCAAGGTTCTCTACCAAACAACTTAAAAACTTGGGTCTCTCCAGCTTCCCTGTTTAGGGGAGCTAGGGCATCGGGCTGGGGTCCCCTCCTTGGTGTCTCCCTTATTTCTTCTTCTTCTCTTATTCTTCCCTTTCTTTTCTCTCCTTCAGCGTTCAGGGGCTGGGGCCAACACCATTCCCTCTGGTCTTTCTCTGCCTCTGTCCTCTGGCTGGCATATTTCTTTTTCAGTTCATTCCTTTCCTTTTCTATCCCTTGGCTCTCTTGCCCCAGCTTCTTTTTCTCTATAACTCTGTTTTTCCTCTCTCCGGCATGCAGAACTGAGGTGGGGAGAAGCCAGCACCAGTTATGGCCAACCCGCGAGTGCGATGCTGTGCGTCCGCCTCGTAGGCGGCACTGTGGTGCTGACTCCTCCCCCTTTGGGTGATTGAAGAAAAAAAAAAGTTCCCGCAGGGTGCTGTGCCCCTGGCTGACAACCACCAGTGATGCGTGGTGAAGATGCACAGGAAGATCAAGAATTACAGTAGGTACATCATTTTCATTTTTTCCTAAGTTTAAGCTTCTTTTTACCTCAGAAAGTCGCAGTTCTTTACCACGAGGAAACCAACCACTAAATTTTGAATTCCCTATTTGGGAACCATTCTTTATGTCATTTTGGACAGTTTGGCCCAAGAAAAGGACTGGACCTACAGGTTTTAAAAAATTGTTAAAGTGTCAGAAGATTGTGGCTAAAACAGACAGCCATGACTTGTGTTGCTGTGTTTAGGTCCAGATCATTACTGTGTACTTTCCTCTAAATTTTGTCCAAAAATCTTGAGAAAGAGAGCCAAGAGATTGGAAATTATGGCTTTTCAGTCTGCTTCCCCCTCTACCAGAAATACTGAAGAGTGGTTCTCTTCTCAAGCTAAAACTAAAAATAAGTTCTCCAGGGACTTCTCTGAGAATAAGTCTGATAAACACAGAAACAATAAAAATGGTGACCAGCTAAAAAAGAGACAAGGGGAACAGGCCACTGATGAAGTGCCTGCAAAAAAGAAAAGAAAAGCATACCACTGCCCCTCCCGTGTCAAGGCAAGGGGAGATGTCAGTGGCACAAAAACATTAAGAAAAAGAAAAGCATGAAGAAAGTCAGCCACTTCAAGAATAGCAGAAAGTCTCTGACTTGGAAAAAAAAATACCACCTGTTGAAGAAATGGCTAAGGCTTGGCACCTTTACCAAACTATACAGAGTATGGGCAATATTTTTTCTGCCCCTCCTACTCCTGTGCACCATGGCACTTCTGTTAATCTTTTGGCCCAAATTATTACTATGACATGGGAGATGGGGATGATGATGATGGCGAAGAGTCACAGAGTCATCCCCTGGAACCAGATGTTTCTCCAGACCAAGGGGTTTGGTATCTCACCGAATGGCCAAGAGGACCTTTCTTCCCTGGTAACCTTTTTGCAGCACATGATAGACACTCTGGATCTCCCTACCCAGGAGACCACAGAGGATGAAGACTACTGGGAAATGATGCATCTTCTACCTCCAAAAAAGATAGTCTTACCCATTTTCAAGTCACTAAAGAGAACTACCATGAAGCTTCTTCAGACTCATACTTCTTTGACTGGAGTAGACAAAATGATTAACAGAAAGTATCAGCTAGCCAGGAATGATGCTGACTTTCTCTGTGCTCACCCTATCCATGAATGGGTGGTACACACGGCAGCATGCGATAAGGCTAAAGTCCCACTATCCTGTCAGCCTCCTGGGAAAGAGTCCAGAAGACTAGACTTTATGGCAAAAAAATCTTACACCACAGCTTCCTTACTTTTGCGCCTATCTGCTTACTTGGCATACCCTGCCAAGTACCAGAAGGCCTTGTGGAATTCTGTTTGATCATGTTAAACCAGAAACCAGATAAGATGGTACTGCTGGTATTGCTGAATCTGTGAAAACTGGACTAGAAGCCACTAAGTACCAGTTTCACATGGCTGTGGAAAATAGTAATGCAGCTACCAGAGTCATGGCCCAAGCCATTTCACTAAAGCGCCTGGCATGGTTAAGAACTACTAATCTGACGCAGGATACCCAGTCCAAAGCTATGGACTTCCCCTGTGAGAATAATGCCCTTTTCAGAGATAAGACTGAAGCATATATGAAAAAGGTAGAGGAGTATAAAACCACCTACGAGGGCAACGCTACAAATGAAAAAGTCTCTACTTCCCAAAAAGCCCATTATAGAGGAAATAGAGGCAGAGGATTTTATCCCAGGGCATATTTCTCTGCCAGTGCCCATGGATTATTCCCAAACAAGAGGTTTCTTTAGAGGAAGGGGCAGGAGGGGCCAGAGAAGAGCTGCCACCACTCTTTCACCTGCTTCACAGTCTAAGCCTTCACTTCAGCAACCAGGTCACCTCCCCAGACCTAGTAGGGGGCAGACTCTCCCACTACTTCCAGTCCTGGAACTACATTACTTCAGGCAAGTGGGTCCTGGAGGTAGTGGAAAAGGGCCTATCCCTTCAGTTCAAAATGTTTCTAACTCTCAGGGGTCCCTTCACATCAGACCCCCTAACTCCAACAGAAACACTTCTATTGGAATTGGAGGTAAAGAAATTGCTATCAGCAAAAGTAGTGGAGAGGGTACCCTCTTCCCAGATGGGAAAGGACCTCTACTCCAGATACTTCCTCACAGAAAAGAAGAATGTGGAGTGGCAACCCCTGTTCTCAACCTCAGGTACTTAAACAGGCACTTACTGAAACCAAAATGATCACTCTCAAAATGGTGATTCATTCTTTGCAACAGGAAGACTGGCTAGCCTTCCTAGATCTAAATGATGCCTATTTCCATACTCCAGTAAGGCAGTTCCACAGAAAGTCTCTGAGATTCAGATTGTCATCAGGACACTACCCAGTTTGCAGCCATGCCTTTCGACCTGACGTTGGTTCCAAGGGTGCTCATCAAGTGCCTAGCTGTAGTGGCAGCTTACCTAAGGAAACTGGGCATAGCAGTCTGTCCATACCTGGATGACTGGCTTCTGGTGGGAAACACCCCTCTGCAAGTCACAGAGACTCTCAGCTGCACAAACCAAACTCTACAGTCTCTGAGATTCCTTCAAGGGTGTAGGCAGGCATAAACACTGTACACATTTGTGTGCAGTTTTGCTGAATGCCCGTGCCAAATCATATACCTTTTTGTTAACATTATCATTCTAATCCGTACTGTTTAAGTTGTTATAGGCCACTGAGCAGTGTCTCTGTTTAAACTTCTGTTGTTTAGGGGGATAGATATGTATATAACCTGTTTAGAGATTAGATGAGTCATCTGACAACAATCTGATTTATGTGATCTTAGCTGTGTCAGTCTTCACCATTCATCACTGTTGGAGTGACTAGCCGGAGACAATCACACCATGGGAGATTTTTTTATTTTATTTTTTATTTTTTTGAGGGAGGCGCCAGCGCCATTGGCGCAACCCACGAGGCCGATGTATTGTGTGGCGCTCGTGGGTTGGCCAGTAACGGCCGTTGGATCCTCCTCAACCTCAGTTCTGCTTCTTCCTACATTGAGACAGCACCTCACTCGAGTTTTCTCTGCGTGGCCTAGTTTGATGTCAACGCCTCAGAGCTGTTCGATGCTGTTCTTCATTCTACACCACCACTCCGCCTCGGTTCTGCTGCCTACTTCACGCCGTTTTTCCAGATCGGTAAGATCTTTCTTTTCTATTAAGCAGCGTTGAGTCTTTTCCGGTTTGTATTTTAAGTTCTAACCCCAGGAATCCACTAATATTATTACTTCTTGCAGTGCTCCTTTAAGCCAGCATTGCCCCAGAACCAAATGGAATGTCATGCTAATGATGGAGTCTTTAGCTTGTGCATTCCATTCAGAAACTGCCCAGTGTAACTACCTACATTCTAACCTCAGATTTCTTCTCTCCCCTGCAAAGTCTAGATGCCCTGGAGAGCATCTCTCTATCAAGAGCGATTCCTGAAGCGTATTGAACAAAAAAGCTTAAGCATTTTTGTTTAATTTTTCATTAACTGCCTAGTTTAATTATTTTAGCTTTTTTTCCTCAGAGTTTAAATTTAGCTTAATCCGTCTCTTTTTTCCCAGTTCCTCGCGGTTCCTGTGAACCAAGGGGCAACCGATTCCCTTCTTTCCTAAATCGGAACCTTTTTATAGGGGTTCTGATTGTATTGCTGTTTTTTTTTCCGTAAAATTATCTCTTTTGAATCGACTTTTCTCAGTTCCCTGAGCTGTTCTTTGGTTCCGGATCCAATCAGGACCAATAGATTTGTTTTCTTCTCGGTTACTGAACCGACCGCAGATGGTTAACTTGCATATATTTTTGTCAGTTCCCGGTTCCTGTTTTCTTTTAAAATGTCAGATAAGTCTAAAAAGAAAACAGGACCTCCTGGGTTTTAAAATTGTTTGAAGTGTTTGCAAAGGCAGAGAAACATGATTTATGCTTGGTCTGCCTTGGGCAACAGTATTTTTCTGTGGATTGTGAGATGTGTAAGTCTTTCTCTGATAAAGCAATAGAAAAACATAGGGAAAGGCTGAAAAGAAAGTTGGAGGTGGGGTCCATGGGCTCTAACCAGTCCACTCCCTCTAAATCTTTGGCTATTCCTTTCAGGGCCTCAAAAACCACCCCTGATATGGCTGAGGGCTCTGGCAAGAGAGGCAATGAACCACCTGACTCTCCGGTACCTGCCAAAAAACTCAAGAAGACAAAATAAACTGACACGCCAACTGAAATGCCTCAAGGAGTCCCTCAGGTGCCTGTATCTGCTCCAATGCCTGATGAGCTAACCCATGCTCTGGCTTAACAACAAGTGCTGCAGGGATTACTACCCCCAAAGCAGCCTATGGCTACTCCAGTTGAAAAAAAAAAATTTGTCTGTCCTTTAGCTACTGACACAGTAGAATTTGAGGAGGATGTTCAGGCAGAGGTGGGTATTGAACCTGAGGTCTCGCCAGAACAGGAGTTTGGCTCTCCTCCCACACCTACAGAGGATTTCTCCTCTCATTTTTCCTTTGTCAGGAAGATGGTGGAAACCTTGGATCTACAAACTGCAGAAGAGATCCAGGATGTACTGTTGTATATGGAAAAATGTTTCTCTGACAAAGTACCAAAATATATCACAGAATGTTTGCAGGAAAGAACGATAAAATCAAGTCTTAGGTCAGCAAAAGGAATAGAATATTTGCCATTAAAGTGTAATACCAATTTGGGTAGAGGCCATTTCTTCCATAGAGGACCCTCTCTTTGGAGTTTATTACCAGTAGAGATTAGGATACAAAATGGTAAAAGAAGGGCAGGACAAATTAAGAGTTGGTTTGGGACAAAGAAGATAAAGGCACCTTAATGATAAATAAGGTTTTATATTTGTTTAGATGAAAGAGAAGTACTGCAATATTATATTGCATGTTGTATGTAATAGATAAACCACCCTGAGGTGTGTGGTCGGCATGTGTACATGCGCCTTGGTGGCCAACCATCCAAGGCAGTATGGTATCAGAGTGCACCGCACACCTCAGAGTGGTTTATCTATCTTATAAAATGTCAAAATTGTTTTAGAGGGGGTAAAAGTGCAGGTGTGTGGTCGCGCTCTGATATACGCACGGTCATGAGATGCTGGTGGTCCAATAAATGAGCATCAATTTCCCTACCCATTTTATAGTTGTGTATAGTTGTTGTTAGTTAATATTTCTTTAGTACATTTGATGTATGTTGATACCTTTTTTATATATAGATATTCAAAATGTATGTGGAACTGTAATTAATGTATGTGACATTTTATGGATCTCACCGGAAATGAGTTTCGACTCAGTTGAGTTACCAGTTCATTATTTATAATGAATACAATTTTTACTACTACTACTACAAGGATGAGGAAGAAGACCAATATATGGAGCTTATGGGGCTGACGCCCACTAGAAGGCTCCTTCTGCCTATGTATAAGTTTTTCAAGAAAAATGTCCTTGAAATTCTTAAGACTCCAAATACTGTCACACCCACTGATAAAAAACTGTGATAAAAAATGCCAACTTGAGAGGTCAGGGGCTGAGTTTTTATTTACTCGCCCTGACCACCAGGGGATTGTACAGCAGGCTGCCCGAGAAAAAGCAAAAACTCCCTAGTTCTCTCACCTCCCTGAGAAGGACTCAAGAAGGATAGATAGCATGACTAAAACAGGGTACCTTTCAGCTTCCCTGGCAGTTCGCCAAGCCAGCTACAAAGCCTATGCAGCCCTCTACCAGAAGGCTCTTAGGCAGTCCATCTTGGATAATGCGGAAGCTAACCCCTCCCTAACAGTTTTGGAATTAGTAGACACTGCAAAACTGGGCCTGGAGGCTTCCAAGTATCTGTTCCAAATGTCAGCTGATATGAACGACACAGCTGCTTGATGGATGGCAGGTACTATAGCCTTGAGAAGATTTGCTTGGCTGAGAGCCACTAATCTCACCCAGGACACCCATAGTAAGGCTGTGGGATTTCCCCATCAAGAGTCACTCACTCTTTGGTGCCCAGACTGAGGCATATATGAAGGAAGTAGATGAGTATAAAGCTACTTTCCGCAATCATTCTACCAGGGAGAGACCTTCGCCTTCCACTTCAGCATATGGAAGGGGAGGCAGGGGTAGGTCTTCTTTTAGGAGGTCTTTCTTTCAAGTGCAGGCTGTGCCACAACAGCAGTACCAGTCACAGCAGGGTGATTTTTCTAGAGGCAGAAGGAGTTCCAGGCGAGGATCCCAATCTGCACAACCCTAGCAACAAACAAAACAAATCCCCTGACTTTTCCTTCCAGGCTGCCTCTCCATCTCCTTTAGGGGCAGACTGACTCATTACTTTCAGGAATGGCTGAAAATCGCCACAGACAGGTGGGTTCAGGAAGTAGTGAGTCAGGGCCTAGCCCTATGTTTCAAATCCCTTTATACTCCAAGATCAAAAGTAGTTCCGAGCAGTTCCTTTCACAGAAAGAAAACTGCTGGAACAGGAGGTTCAGGCTTTACTTCTAGCAAGGACAGTAGAGTTTGTCCCCCGCAACCCCCAGCCAAAAAGGGCCAGGGTTTTATTCAAGATATTTTCTAACAAAAAAGAATGGGGAGTGGCGGCCTATACTAGACCTCAGACTGCTAAACAGGTACCTGGTAAAACCCAGGTTCAAGATGGTCACTTTGGCCATGATTCTGCCAACTCTGCAGAAAGGAGACTGGCTAGCCTCCTTAGACCTAAAGGACACATATTTCCATATTCCCATAAGGGAGTCGCACAGAAAATATCTGAGATTCAGACTTCCATCAGGCCACTATCAGTTCTCAACACTTCCCTTTGGGCTCACCTCAGCACCAAGGGTGTTTACCAAGTGCATGGCAGTAGTGTTGGCATACCTAAGAAAAATAGGTGTTTCAGTTTTTCCCTACCTGGATGATCGGCTGATCATGGGAAAGTCTCACCAGCAGGTGAGCAAGCACCTTCACGTAACCCAGGATCTGTCGCACTCCCTGGAATTCCTTCTCAACATCACAAAGTCAGTCCTGACTCCTCTGCAGGTACTGCAGTTCATAGGTGCAGAACTAAACACCATACTGGGAAGGGCTTTCCTCCCTCAGGAGAAGGCAGAAAGCATTCGACTTTTGGCAAGCTCATTTGTCCTGGGTAAGACTAAGCCAGCAAGACAGTTTCTACAATTGTTAGGCCACATGGCTTCAGCAACAGGCACAGTCATGGGTGCCAGGTTTCAAATGAGAGATGTTCAGTTCCACCTCAGGGCACACTGGTGCCAAAGGCAGGACTCTCTATCAAAACCCATACCAGTAACAAGGGTGTTACTACAAGCACTCCAACGGTGGATGGAGCCGGAAAACTTGAGAGACGAGGTTCCCTTCTTGCAAGAGTCCCCTTCATTGGTTCTCACGACAGATATTTCCCTGTTAGGGTGGGGGTGCTCACTTGGGGGAAGCACACCATTCATGGCACTTGGGAGAGTGCAGATTCCATCCAGCATATAAATTTGCTAGAGCTGAGAGCAGTTTACCTGTCCCTTCAGGCTTTCTCACATCTAATCCAGGGAAAGGTGGTACAAGTCAGAACAGGCAATACCACAACAGTATACTACATCAACAAGCAGGGAGGGACAAGGTCTACCCCACTTTGTACAGAGGCAATGAATATATGGCTCCTTGCTTACTCTCTAAACACCTCCCTACAGTCGATCCATCTGCCTGGCAAGGACAACACCCTGGCAGATGCCTTGAGAAGGATAAACCAGGCCCATCACGAATGGACACTGAACAAGCAAGTGGTGAACGTCCTATTCAGGAGGTGGGACACTCCAGAGATGGATCTTTTTGCATCCCACCAAAACCACCACCTGCCTCTGTATTGTTGCAGGGCCCCCGCCAAGGGAACAGTTCCCCTGGATGCCCTGATTCTGGATTGTACAGGGAGGCACCTTTATGCCTTCCCCCCTTTTCCTCTGAAGCTCAGATCACAGCCATCTTCAATGATACTGGTAGCCCTAAACTGGGCCAGACAGCCTTGGTACTCCATCCTGCTCTCTGTGTCAGTGGCCAAACCAATTTACCTCTCACAAAGGTACAACCTACTGATCTCCTTCCAAGGGAGGGTCATGTACCCCAATCTCAGGTCTCACAGACTCAAGGCATGGCTTTTGAGGACTTAGAATATGCTGGCTAGCAACTCTCTGAAGGGGTCCTGGCGGTCCTCAGAGGGTATAGGAAACCTTCTACTAAGAAAACCTATGCCTTGAAATGGAAAAGGTTCTCTATGTGGTGTAGGGATAAGGGTGTAGCCCCAGCTCAAGCTGGCATACCAACCTTGCTGGATTATCTGAGTCAGTCTGAATTTTGATTTCTCTGAAGCTGAGAACCTTGCTACACTGCAAAGAACAAACTATAACTCCATTTAGGAGCTGGAAACTTGGTAAGGCATAATATTGTAAAGCAGGGGAGCTAAGCTTTCTTCAAAAAGTTTCATTTTTTTTTTCCCTTATTGGCATTAAGCAGAGAATTGCAGGGTTCCATTAAAAGTGTAGTATTTTTATAACCAGAGGGAGTGAGATACAACTGAATTTGCTTGATTGTTGGGGTTGAGAACTAGGATTTGGAAGGATATTTTTGCAACATTTTAAACGTGTCCTGCTGGCTGAAAAGTTAAGTTTTTATCCCTGGTTTCACTGAAAGATTTTGTGTATTGGAATCAGACATAGCAGCCTGCCTACATCACAGGTGTCACTAGTCAGTCAATTGGCTTAATTCTTAAGATTTTCAGTGCAGGAAGAGTGTAAAGCACAGCTGACTTATTTTGGGGCTGACCGCTTTCAGAGCACAAACCACCAGGCTGTTTTGGGGCTGGGGAGGTTTATCTGTGTCTGACTTGGATGTCTGGATTTTTCTCTGTTTGATTAGCAGGGTATTTTCTCTGTCAAATTGTTGTGTAGGGCATCTTGCTGACAGGAAGGCACTCATTGCAGCGCTGGGTCAGAGCTTTTAGCTGATTGTTTAGTGAGGGCACAGTTTAGGCCCAACCTCTACCACCCTCACCCCACCCACCCCTGGAAATAGTTCCTTTATACCTGGGGTTCTGACATCATTCCTCAAGAGTGCAAGGTGCATATCACTGTCATATCCTCTCTAGCACACTGCACTGACAATATAAGCATACACATTGTATAATATATTTATTTCTATATAACAAACCAATCACACACACACACACACACACACACACAAAAAGAAAAAGTAGATAAACATGTGGGGAGTAGTACAATGTAATGGCTGTGGGGCAGCAGTCTTCGGGAGTCTTTCTGGAGGCTGAGATGCGCCTGTTGCAGAACAACTCTCTGCCCTGAGGGAGAGTTGCCGTCTTCAGGCCATGCTGGACAGTAGTAAGGGAACCTTCCCCAGGCCACACTGGACAGTAGGAAGGAAACTCCCCATCCAGGGAGCACCAGAGCCACCACCACTACCTCAGAGGTTGCGAAGAAAACACAGCAGTTGGACCACAGTGGGCTCAGGAAGGGTGAGGATGGTGGAACAGAGGCACACCCAGTCAGTTGTTCCACTCCACAATCCATACACCATTCTAGGGAGCATAGCTCCCTATGGATGCACCCAGAGGAGACTAAGGAGGCTGAGGACAGCTGTCACAAGGGAGGCCCACAGGAAGGAGACAGAGGACACCACAAGGAAAGGAAGCAGCTCCTGGTGGGGACCAATTATTAGAGGGATAGAACTGGGGGGAGCAGGGAAAACTGAAGTAAGGTGCCTGCCTGGTGCCATGGCTTGGAGGGACAGGAAGCGCATCCTCAGGATCACGAGAACAGCTGTACGGGAGTCTGAGCTGGACGTCATTGTCCACCTAGGTACAAATGACTTGGCTCATCATGAGATTACAGCAGTGCAGAAGGACTTTGTACAATTGGGGAGGGACCTAAGACAAGTAGCACACACAGTATCCTTCTCAGAGGTGCTGCCTGTCAATGGCATGAGTGAGGCGAGGGTACTTTGCACCATGCAGTTTAATGAATGGTTGAAAAAAAGGTGTGGAGCACAGGGTTTGGCTTCATTGGGACTGGGGTTCCACCTGGAGGACACCAGCCTATACTGGCAGGATGGTCTGCATCTGTCCAGGAAGAGAACAAGTCTTTTGAGCAATCGGTTTAAATGCTTCATTGGCAAGCTTTTAAACTAGTCAAGGGGAGGCACTGATAAGCAGCAGGAAAATACCAGCCTCTCCCTACAAAACAGGGTACTAAATGAGAAAAAGACCAAGGTAGAAAGGTCAGTGGGGGATGCTGCAACAGAAGGTAAAGCCATCAAGAAATGGAGAGCAATGAGTACCAATGCCCGTAGTCTGAGTAACAAGCTTCCTGAATTAGTGGCCTTGATGGAGGAGGAACATCTGGATATCGTGGCAGTCACAGAAACATGGTACAAACAAAACCATGACTGGGACGTAAACATACCAGGATACACTATCTAGGAGGGACAAGGAGGGTAAGCGGAGGAGGGTAGCTCTTTACATAAGGGAAGGAATCAAAGCAACAGAACAAAAGGGTAAACAGGGAGGAGAAGAAGCAATGTGGGTAAATTTGGAGACAGACAATGGCACCACAATCGCACAGGGTTGTATACAGACCTCTTCTCAGGGGAGGAAATGGACAAGGAAATTATAGAAAGTATACTTGAATGGCAGAAAAGGAGATATTGCTGATGGGTGATCTGAATATGCCAGATGTTAACTGGAGTGCAGTTGCAGCAGCCACTTCTAAGAGTGGGGTTATTCTAGATGCCCTACAGGGGGCATGCCTTAGACAACTAGTATTGGAGCCCACTCGAGAGGGAGCAATCTTAGACCTGGTTCTCTCAAATGGAGATGAAGAGAGGATCACAGATGTAGAAGTGGGTAGCCATCTGGGAACTAGCGACCATTGAACAGTATGATTCACAATAAACACAGCAATAGAGTCAAGCCATACAAAGACAAAAGGTACGGATTTTAGGAGGGCTGACTTTGTCAAATGGGTGAGTGCCTAAGGAATGCACTAGCAAATGGGCAGGAAGGAGGGTGGAAGAACAATGGGGAATAATAAAACTGCCATCACAGAGGTATCAAGCCTTTGTGTAAAGCAAATAAACAAAATGAAACGAGGTAAGAAGCCACTGTGGTTCTCAAAGGAAGTGGCAGTGAAGGTTCAAGAGAAAAAGAAAGAATTCAGGAAGTACAAGGAATCACAGAAGGAACATGACAGAGAACTGTATCAGCTAAAGCAAAAGGAAGCTGGGAAGGCAGTCAGAACAGCAAAGGCCCAAACCGAGGAAAAGATAGCCAACTCAGTTAAGAAGGGGGATAAAACCATTTATAGATACATCAGGGAGTGAAGGAAGACCAAGGGAGGGATAGTGAGGCTTAATAAAGGGAGGGAGGGTGGGCAGAGGTGACTGTGAAAAGGCAGAGATACTAAACAAATATTTTGCTCAGTATTTACAAAGGAAGAGGGAGGTACCTAAAACAAACAGTAGAAACACTCTGGATACAGAAGTTGATACCAGCCATTTACAGAAGAAAGGGTTCTGAAAGAACTCTTAAAACTGAAGGTGGACAAAGCAAGGGGCCTGATGGGATTCATCCCAGAATTCTAAAAGAACTAAGGGTAGAACTAGTGACACCACTGACTACCCTCTTTAACAAATCATGGGAGGATGGGGTGGTACCCGAGGACTGGAGGAGGGCAGATGTGATTCCCCTTCACAATAGTGGGAGCAAGGCAGAAGCAGGAAACTACAGACCTGTTAGTTTAACCTCAGTGGTAGGGAAAATGATGGAATCACTTCTGAAGGAAAGAATTGTTGAGTATCTAGAGGCCAGAGGGGCACAGGACCCAAGGCAGCATGGATTCACAGCGGGAAGGTCATGCAGACAAATCTGATAGATTTCTTTGACTGGGTGACCAAAGTAGTTGATCAGGGAGGGCTGTGGACATGGCCTACCTAGACTTTAGCAAGGCATTTGACAGTCCCACACAAAAGATTAATATACAAGTTAGCCAGCCTGGGAGTGGGTCCCAAGATGACAGCCTGGGTAAAGAATTGGCTGGAGAATAGGACACAGAGAGTAATAGTAAATGGAGTCACTCTGAAAGGGGGTTAGTAATTGGGTACGCATGAGTTCAGTATTAGAACTGGTCCTCTTCAATGTCTTTATAAGCGACATTGCAGAGGGGACTGGAAGGAAAAGTATGTCTCTTTGCAGATGACACAAAGATCTGCAACAGAGTTGATACACAAGGTGGGGTGGAAAGGATGAGAAGGGACTTGGCAAGGTTGGAGGAATGGTCAAATGTATGGCAGCTTAGATTCAATGCTAAGAAGTGCAAGGTAATGCACCTGGGAAACAAAAACCCAGGGGAAGAGTACACAATGGGGGGTGAGATACTAACAACAACAAAAATGGAAAGGGACCTGGGGGTAGTCATATCAGATGACCTAAAGGTGGGCAAGCAATGTGAGAGGGCAGCAAGGAGGGTGGGGGATACTGGGATGCATGGAGAGGCATCACCAGTAGAAAACAGGAAGTTATTATCCCTCTGTACAGACAGCTGGTGAGACCCCATCTGGAGTACTGCGTGCAGTTCTGGAGACCCAATCTCCAGAAAGACATAGACAGGATGGAAGCTGTCCAGAGGAGGGCAACTAAAATGATGCAGGGTCTACACCGAAGACATATGAGAGAGAGACTTAAGGAGCTTAATATGCATAGCCTCGAGGAAAGGAGGAGAGGGGGACATGATAGAAACTTTCAAGTACCTCAAGGAATCAACAAAGTCCAAGAGGTATCATCTTTCAAAAAGAGGTGTGCAGAACAAGGGGGCACAATTTGAAGATAGAAGGGGGGCGGCTCAGAGGTAATTTAAGGAAGTATTTTTTCACAGAGAGGGTTGTGGATGTATGGAACGGCCTTCCAGAGGAGGTTGTGGAGTCAAAAACTGTGATGGAATTCAAGCATGCATGGGACAGTCATAAGGCAATTCTAGGGGGTGGGGATAGGAAGAAGTTGGCTGCTGGTTAACTAGGATCTGCAGCTTATCCATTAGGTAGGGAAATGGGCAGACTGGGTGGGCCAAGTGGTCCTTATCTGCTGTCAGATTCTGTGTTTCTATGCTTCTATCTGACTCATCTGCATTCCCAAGGTTTGCAGCATTCAACCCTGAAGGTGCACCTGGCTTCGGTGTCAGCATACATTTCGGCTGGAAAGGACACCTCCTTAGCATCAAATGCTGTCTTCAGGAGGTTCTTCAAGGGACTGTCTCACCTGTTTCCCCGTCACAGGGAACCAGTGCCAGCTTGGGACCTGAAGATATGCATTGCTCAAATTATGCTTCCTCCCTTTGAGCCCATGGTCTCTGCAGATCTCAAGTTTGTTACTTGGAAGGTAGTCTTCCTGGTGGCAATCACTTCTGCCAGGAGGTTAAGTGAGCTTCAGGCCCTTTGTGTGGAAAAGGAATATATTTCCTTCCACAGGGACATGGTAATGTTGAGAACTAGTAGGAAGTTCCTCCCCAGAGTGGTCTCGGACTTCCACCTGAACCAGTCTATCACCTTGCCAGTTTTCTTCACTGAGCACTCTAGCTCAGGGGAGAGTAGACTCCACAGCCTTGATGTAAAAAGGGCTTTAAATTACTACATGACTCATACCAAGGACCATAGGCAGGACAGACAACAGCTTTTCCTTACTTATGGAGAGGTAGGTAAGGGGACACCTGCTTCAAAAAGAATTATCTCTCGATGGATAGTTCAGTGTATCCAGTTTTGCTACTCAAAAGCAGGTAGGGTACCCCCTGGTGGACTCTGTGCCCAGTCTACAAGGGGCACAGGTGCCACTATTGCAGCTACCCGAGAGGTGCCGTTGGTGGAAATCTGTAAAGCAGCTACCTGGAGGTCAGTCCACACCTTCACTAAGCATTATAGCCTGGACACCCAGTCCAGGAGTGATGCCATGTTTGGTACAGCAGTCCTGCAGAGTCTTTTTCCTAAGTAGATTCTTTACCCACCTCCGTAAAGTACTGCTGCATAGTCTGCAAGAAGTATTATAAAATGGCAAGAAAAAATCTAGAAATCTCATTGGCCAAGAGAGATCAGATGACCGTACATTAAATCTCTGTATATGCACAGTCATCCTGGTCCTAAACGACATTACACATAAGCAAATCAGTCCTTCTACAACCAGAACTATCTTTCATCAATCTCCCTCCAACCAGAACTGATCTTCCACCACAAACATGGCTGCTACCTTTACACTGTAGAAACTTTCAACTGGGCCCTAAAAATAAAACTACCTTAAATACAGGGGAGTAATTATAGGGGGAGCCGGGGGTTGCAAGTCTCCCCCCCCCCAACATTTTAGGTGAGCATATTTGTCACCCCCAACATTCAGGCCTGCTGCCTGCTGGTGAGCTGGGAGGGACACAGGAGCCTGCTGTTCTGTGGGCGAGGGGTTGGATTTTACTGGTGGGTTGGTCATATCCTGGGAGTGAGAGCCCCAAGAGAGTGCAGCGAGGTACGGCAGCCAGATAGATGGCGGGGGAGGGCGGGCCAGTGCTACGCCAGGGCCTTGGCCAAAACCAGGAGGAGAAGAGTGAATTGTAGCAGGGAGGGAGAAAGTGATGGACCACATCACACCTGGAAGTAGCATAAGCGCGTGCCACCATCAATAGCGAGGAGTGGATGGGAGACTGACTGCTCGCATCGAGGGGAAAAAACTGCGGTGCTACCATCGATGTGTTTGCCTGCTTGGTGCTGCTTCACTTCCCCTCGCCTCCTGACTGAGACTGTCATGTCCTGGGATTCCTGCTGCCGCATCTGCCCTCCGATGATGCCTGTGGAGGAGCTGCTGCTTTCTTTCCAGCCTGGGAGTTTGGGGGGGCGGGGTTTTATGGCCTGGGATCAAGCGGTTCAGGGCTGTGGGCACCAGTGAGTGACTGTGGGGGTCAGATGGTTGAATCAGTCGGGGCGCCAGTCAGTCTGAGCCTGCAGTGGAAGTTTGGAAGGCAGAGCAGAGCAGAGAATAGAGGAATATGGACTGCTGGAGGCTGCTGCAAGCAATGATGAAGCAACAACTTCCTGGGAGGTAGGACTAACTGGTGGTGCTGCAGTGCAGTGACTGTGGGTGAGTAGTGATTGGGAGGGCAGCAAGCCAGCAACATCTTATGCTGCAGGGGCATTTACTTACAATGCTGTATGCACAAATTTGCAGAACAAGACACTGGCAAACAAGCAGAGGAGGTGGGAAAGGGAATTCCAGTTTGCACAGGGCAGTTCTAAACTGGCAGTGGCCACACGCTATTGGCCATTTCATTTCTCACCAGTCAGGGTGAGGGAGTGCCTGGGAAAAGAAGCCTGTTGCAATCTGTGAGGCATTCTCTTTACTGTTGTGTCTGGAGTGGGCCAGTGGCTCTACCAGTAGACTGTGACCAACACAATCAGCAATCAGCACAAAACTGCTCAACTTGAGCTAACATGGCTCTAATAGTCTAGAAAAGGCAAAGGTAGGTGATGTTTCTTTTTAATTGTGTTTATTGGTGGTCTGTTCTGCTTTGCTGTGTTGGCTGTGTCTTTACTGTCTACAGTCAGTGTCTGATTTAAAATGCTGTGCTGGCTAGTGTCTCTCCTGTGTGCCACCTGAGCCTGACTGTTGCCTGCCTTGGTAGGGGCAGGGATCTTCTGGCTGGGGGTGGGGGTTATATGGTTAGTCTAGCATGCAACTCCAGTGTTTTCCTCTGTATTACCAAAGTTAAAGTAATTTCAGTGGGCTTGCACAACTGGATGAGATGAATGCTTGTGTGACCTCAATGCATTGTGGCTGTTCACCTCTCTATCCATGGGATATACCATCCTGTAGGGGTATGATGCAAGGAACCCTAGAGGAGGGTCCCCTCCCCATAGGTGCCATGGGAATAATTTCCTTGGCTAAAGGTAGCTTAGGAAAAAGCCCATGGGAAAGAGAGATGAGTCATTGGAGTAGGAGGGGTGGATGGTGGGGCGACAAAGAAAACAAATGAGGACTGGCCCAGAGGAGGGCCTTTTAAAGCCTGTTTGGGGAGTGGTTTGTTGCTCTGCCCATTGAACTCCGGCCAGCCCTCAGCCATCAGTTTCAATAGGCTTGCGCAAATGGATGAGATGTATGCTTGTATGACTTCGGTACATTGTGGTTGTTTGCCTCTCTATCCAAGGGATGTACCCCCCTGTAGGGGTATGATACAAGGAACCCTAGAGGAGGACCCCCCCATAGGTGCCACAGGAATAATTCCTTTGGCTAAAGGTAACTTAGGAAGAAGCCGAAAAAGAATGCCCAAAAGGGTGTCGAGCATCGAAGAGGCAAGAAATCAGAATATATCGAGACTGGAAATTAAGGTGATGGATGTAGATGGGAAGGACAGGAGAAGAATGAAATATGAAGAGGATGATGAATGAAATGAAAGCAGACAAGATGCAGAGAGGAAACAGCCATGGCCACCATCCATCTCCATCCAACAGCGGAAGTAAACTACGGCACCTAAGGAAACTCCAGCCCTATCTAATATTTTGACCATTGGCAAGGAGGAAAGGGAAAAAAACCCTTTGAGGAGGAGACTTCTGGAGATCCAAGCCTAGGTCGCCTTCTCTCCAGGCTGAAGGATGTTTTGATTAGTGACGGCTCAGCTACTGCAATTCAGAGTCGAGATTGAGTGAGAAGGAAAAAATTCCAATTTAGAGGAAGCTCTCGCTCTGTCCTTCTAAATGGACAACTGTTGAGGGTTACGAGTGATGTCTCTGCAACTAGATGCTCAGAAGCGAAAGAGGAGAGAGATGACTGCTAAGGCACTCGGCTGGCCAATGCAAACCTACGAAACAGACTAGGTGAACCAGAGGTGGTCCTGAAGGAGAATAGCATAGAGAGTGCCTCTGAACCCACTCCGGCAGCCAAAGGAGCTCTGATGATGACAGCCCCACCCCTCACAGCTGGATAGCATAAATTCTACATCCAGAGGTGTCACAGAGATGAGGGATGACTGAAGGTCCACCCAGAACGAAGACATTCTCACTATGGGCCAGGGAGAAGGACCCTACTCTGAGCTTTGCATGCTCTAGATGCAGACTTCGTGGGTGCAGAGCGAGACCATCGGCTACAGGTTAGCCCCGAGCCAAGGAGCAGTGCATACAGAAGGCACGTCTCCGAATGGAGAGCAGTTTGATGAGGTAGCATAAGACCCAATGAGAAGTATGCTCAGTTAATCGATGTGAATGAGTAGACCCTGAGATCGAACTGAGTGAAGGAGAACCAGACTCATGTCATGAGGAAGCTACCCGTGATTGGTAACTATGGGAGTGCTTGCCAACCCGGTTCATTGAGAGCCAAATTAAGGAACAAGTGCAGCCAGGTGAAGCTGGCAGCTGATGGTGAGGTAGGTAGTACCAGGAGGACATCTGAATAGGTTTGATTGGAATGAGGGCATAGGGTCTGAGGAGCAGATGAATTGGCAGGGCAATATGCTGGAGGGAATATTAGGCGATGTGAATGAGTAGGGTATGGTGGTATAGTGAGATGGCAGGATAGGAAAGCCCCCAAAAGAAAGCAGAGGTCAGAGAAAGAGAGGAATGGAGGATGAAGGGAATGGGAGAAGGAGGGCGAGCACCCACCATTGGGAAGCACAGTCAGGGATGAAATTAAGAAAGTGCATCATGGTGTAACCAAGCGCAATGAGTGGCAAAGGCCAGGGAGCGCAGGGGCAGGGACAAATGGCAAATCCCAGAGGAAGGCTACAGAGCACGCCAGCCAGGCATACAGTCCAGTCAGATTGATGGTCCTATGCTTTGAAACAGGATGGGTGGCAAACAGGTTGGGTTGAGGTTGAGGAAAGGAAGGGTAGGAGTATCAGGAAGAAAATGAGGTATAAGGGGAGACCAGATGAGAACCGACATTAGGAGTTGCAGTCCCCATAGAGAGCAACTGCCCCTTTAAAAGGGAGCCGGGAACCAATAAGGGAGATCAGGATCCGAACCACAGAGCAATAACAGTAGATGTGGTCCAAACATCAAGACAGGCCATCGAAAATGAAGTCCTGGAACAGGTACGAGAGGCCAGGAGGTGAGCATCGACCAGGGAGAGAACAGAAATAGAGAGGAGCAAAGTAGACACTGTCCCCCAGCTCACAGGAACAGCCGAGGAGCTCAACAGCACAGGAAGTCGCTAGAGAGTACTAAAGCAGAGGAGTGGGCATCCTCAGTAGCAGTGGGGATGAGCACAGTGGGCAAAAGGGACAGAGAGAGCAAAGGAAGACGGATCGAGGGAGAAGGAGAAGCGCGGAATGTACAAGGGAAAGCTGGGCAGTGGCAACACCAGCACAAACCCAGAAGAGGAAAGGCGAAAGAGACAGGATCAGCAAAAGGAGAGAGAGAGAGAAAGAGAAGGGGAAATGAAACCACAAAAACGGTACAGGGGAAACGGAGTGAGGAGGAGGGATGGGAGAACCAAGGAGTCACAGACAGCCACTGAGCAGCAAGACATGAGAAGGAGCACAGGCAACAGAAGGTGGGGGCTGCATAGACCCACAATGGGGAGGTAGAACTGGCAAAAGGGGCTACTCAGCATACTGGACCAGGATGGAGGTATGCAAGTGAGGAAAAATGAACACTGGACTGGAGGAGACATGGGGAATGGGGATCGGGTGGGAGGGAGAGAGAGCTGCAGGCCAGTGGCAGCAAGCAGTAGGATGAACAGCAGGGAAATGGAACAGAGCCGGTGGTCGGAAGTGCTGCTAAAATGCAGTAAACAAAGAACAGGCAAGAGAACAGGAGAAGAGGTATGAGGAGCAGCGCCGCTTGCCGCAACGAAGAAAACAAATGAGGACTGACCCGGGGGATGGCCTTTTAAGGCCTGGTTGGGGGAGTGGTTTGTTGCTTTGCCCATTGAACTCCAGCCAGCCCTCAGCCGTCAATAAAAAAAAAAAAATGAAACCCTTAACCCTGCAGGTGGGTCTGGGTGGATGGTTCAAAGGCGTCATTATGGAAAGAAAGGGGGAAGGGAGAAAGGGCTGTAGATCAAGTTGGGTCTACGGACCATGGTGATAATGTAGGTAGGGAAAAGTGGGCAGACTGGGGAAGTCAAGTGAAGCAGTCCTTATCTGCCATCAAATTTTATGTTTCTGTGTTAAAATGAATTAGCTGTGCAAAATGAAAAATAAGCATTTGTCACTGCCAAATGTTTGCCACTTGCATTGGTGTTGTGCTGGCGGGTCCTGCTAGCTTGTGCACATTTTTAGTATATATTTAACCAAAATAGACCAAATTAGATGTAATCTATGTCATTTGCAGTTGGGTTCTGATGTCTACTGCATTTCCCAGGATAGTAAAGGTGAGATGCAATGTCTCGGTTTTTTTTTTTTTATATTTATTTTTTGTTGACTGGGTGAGGCACACTAGCCATAGAGATGACTATTTGTAGGCACAACCTGGGAGGTTACAAAGTAGAGACTATACAATACAGAGAGAGTACAAAAAATGAGGTACATAATACAATTTCCCAAGATGGCAGAGACAAATGACATAATAGGAAATGCAGTCTTGACCTAGTTATACGATGTAATTCTTAGAAAAAAGCAGGCATGTAAAACATTGGAGAATAGCATTGAGGGTATAATGTTAGGTAAAAACAAACAGTAGCATGACTAGGAGGGATGGAGCAAAGGGAAGATATCCAGCTAAGCAAAAATACAATGATAAGTGCACACAGTAATGAATAATAAGGAATGAGTGGCAGTCTGGCAGAGTACGATTTTCAAATAGTAAGGGAACCAAACAATGACAGAGAGACACACAGTGGTTTAGTACCAGGTACATACAAGCAAAGAAAATGAGCAGAAGGATAAAAGGGAGAGGAACTATTCAGGTAAAGTCAAAATCAACAGAAAGTTTAAGGTAGGAGGACATGTCAGAGAAGCAAAATTAGAACAGGTTAGGTAATCTGGGTGAGGATAGGGCAGTAGTAAGTGGACTAGATAGAGGAGGACCAGGTGGGATCAAAGCACAAGCAAGGGACAGATTTGGTTAGGAAATTTTGCAGCTCCTTTTTAAATATAGCGTGAGTCAACGAGTGATGAAACCAAAATCGGAACAGTGGTGGATGGAGAGGAGGGATGGAAGCAGCTGCAGTGGGACCCAAGAAAGCTAGAGGAGTGGTCAGAGAGGATGCAGCTGGAGTTCAATGCAAAGAAGTATAAGGTTATGCACTTTGGAGTGAAGTACCCAAGGAGAGAATACTGGCTGGGAGGGGTTAAGCTGGGGATCACTGAGGAGGAGAAGGACGTGGGGGTGATGATAACAGGGACCATGAACAACACTGCCCAATGCAGGAGAGTGGCTGCAAATGTGAACAAAATGCTGGGGTGCATAGCAAGGGGCTTTTCGTCCAGGCAAAGAGAGGTGATCTTGTCCCTCTACAGGTCACTGGTAAGGCCGCACTTAGAGTGTTGTGCGCAATTTTGGAGGCCATACCTAAAGCATGATATCAGGCTACTGGAGGGGGTGCAGAGGAGGGCAACAAAGATGACATATGGAATGGAGGGGAGAGACTATGGCAGCAGGCTGGGAGACCTGAATATGTACACCCTGGAGGATAGAAGGGACGGGGGGATATGACAGAGACATTCAAGTATCTGAGGGGAATCAATAAGGATGGGGCAGATGGGGGTCTCTAAGTTAAGGAGGGAAGGGTCACCAGGGGACATGTGCTAAGAATAGAGGGGGGAAGATTTATGAAGTAAATCAGGAGACACTATTTCACAGAGAAGGTGGCAGCAAAATGGAATGCCCTACCAGAATTGGTGGTATCATGTAAATCTCTGAACAGCTTCAAAAGGGCATGAGACAGGGAACAGGGGAGAGTGAGGGTGGGGGTGGCAGTGGGATGACAAAGAGGAGGGGGGTGGGGCAGCTGCAAACTAGGGGTGTTAGCTGCACACTCGAGCAGACTTACATAGACCGGGTGGTTTGTTTCTGCTGGCACATTCGTATGTGACGGAAGGCAAGGGGAAGAGAGGTCCAGTGTTTCGAGGCAGCGTGAGAGAAAGCACAGGTACCCTTTGAGGTTTTACATTAGTGTTGTCCTGCTTATACAATGTATTTGTTTTCAAAGGTATGTTTATAGAAATAAATGCATTTTTCCATAGATAATGTACTTTTTGCTGGGTAACAGCTCTCGTGATCCAAGGCTGGCTGAGAGTGATGTTGTTCCCCCCAACCTTTATGCCAAAATTACTCCTCTGCTTAAATATAAAATAAAACAAATTAATTAAATGTTGTTTACCAGATCATCGCACTCTCCTTACACACATAAGCAAATTAGAAACATTAAGTACTGGCTATAGTTTTCATTACAACTGTTTCTTTGCTAACAGTGAAAAATCCCCCCCCTTCTATCTTTACCTGCTCATCAGGGAAATCTCTTCTGCTTTCCCTGACAAGTGAGATAATTGAATCTCTGGCTCTAAAACAGGCCGCTGTTGTCTGTGTGTACAGTATGTTAGTAGAAGAACATTCTGCTAGTAGAACTGAGCAGAATTTTGAATCCCTGTATTCCATGGTAAACATTCCATGATAAGCATTTGATTTCTTGAATGTGGGGAAAGTAAGCAATATTACAATATAAACAAAGAGAAAATGTGGTAAATGCCTCACCCTGCTGTTTATCTTTTAGTACAGAGCGAACAGTTCATGATGCTGTCAGTGAGTGTGGCAGTTTTGAGCCACGCTCATGCTTGCAGCACTGGGGAACTGAGAAACCCCTGTTATGGCTTCTTTTTAGTTTTGTCTACAGAGTGAGGAGAATGAAATAAAGTAAGGGGGCTATGTGTCATACTTAGAATGAGGAAAAACAGCATTTGTGAATAATTGTGGCTGGCAGGGGAATATAAAGCTTAAGTGGGCAGGGAGGCACATACTGCATAACACTACTTTAATCTAGCACCAATAATTGGAAGGACTATTTTATGTTAAAAGCACAGATTCACTTACATTTTTACTTATTTAAAAACGTGTTTCAGAATAAAAAAACTGCTTCTAAAAATAAAGGGCCATTTTATAAGTGCAGTAAGACACTATGGGGGTTGTGCATTACAGTGTGATAACCGCACTCCTAGGGACGACCGGCACTTGGCCTTCCACCTCAAGCCTAACTACGCCCCCAGGAGTGCGGTTATCACACTGTAATGCACACCCCATCGTGTCTTATTGCTTACATATTAGTGGATTCCTGGGGTTAGAAGAAAAAATTACTCACCTGTAGTAACCTTGTTTTCTTCCAGCGGGATCCTCTAACATTATTACTTCCCCACCCTTGCCTCCGCTGACAGAATCAGTAAAGGCCTCTCCAGTGCTGATTGTATAAATACTTGGAGTGGTATGCCATCTACTGGCACTTCTTAGTAATACTTTATAGCTTAGTAGGTCATTTCCCCCTTCTTAGATGAATCTTACATTTAGAAAAGGGGAACTTTTCTTTTTTCCCTGTGGTTTAATGATTACTAATTGCCCCAGTTGGTGCCTTTTTTCTATTGTTTATTCTAATTAAATGTTAGTGTGGCCTCTTTGCAGGCTCCTAAGAAATCTGAGGTTAGAATGTTGGTAGTTACACTGGGCAGTTTTTGAACTGAATGCACAAGCTAAATATTCTATCATTAGCATGACATTCCATTTGGCTCCAGGGCAATGCTGGCTTAAAGGAGCACTGCAAGAAGTAATAATATTAGTGGATCCCATTGGAAGAAATAAGATTACTACAGGCGAGTCATTTTTTCTTACCTTACGCATCATGCCTGCTCCTTGGGACAAGAAACGGTCGAAGAAAATGAGTCTGCCCCCCAATGTGTTGATGTCCCTGTGTCTGACAATTACTGACCAGCATGACATTAGCCTTTCCTGCCTTGGACCCCAGCACGACATGGATTCCTTTGATGCCTGCTTCTCAATGGACCGCTGAGTTCTGGAGCAGCACGTGTTAAAAGGTCAGCAGGGCTCCGCCGACTTTTGGGGGCGTCATCGCTCACGCCGGGTCCAAGGGGATGCCCGGCCCATCCTCCGGGTCCGCCTCAGGCCTACACAGTCCGTGAGAGGGGCCTCTTCATGCCATGCCATGAGGAGGTTCCTACTGTGCCAGAGGTCCAGTCCGCCCGCTCGGGCTTGGCTGGGAGCACTTCACTGGCAGTCACCTCTTTGGAGGTGCAGGCTCCATGTTGTCGGGGCCCACGGTTGCGGGGCGTTCCTCATTGCCACCCAGCGGTACCATCTCAGATCCCGGAGCCATCCTCCGCTCCGGTGATTGGGAGAGCGTCACGAGGGGTGCGGGGTAGGGTCATGGCACCGTGACTGGGGGAACCCCCGGGACAGCTGGACTGGAGCACTTCTTGATCATCTCCTCTTTGGAGCCGGATGATTTGGAGGCTGATCTGGACTGGAAGGTTGATTCTTTGGAGTCAGAGGGTTCTCCACGGCCTAGCACCCTTGCACCTCCCAGGTGCCCCCTCCAGCAGCTGCAGTGGCTGTGGCTTGTGCTGACTCTCGAGCTGATAGCGGTTCAGTGGGTCAGCTGCAGGTTATTGGTTCCACTCCTGCGGGAGTGGCGATCGGGATCCTGAGTGAGAGGGTGGCTGCCATCCCTCCTCTCAGAATCAAGATTGAGCTCCTCCCTTCTGCGGCCCCCCTGGGGGTCATCTGAGTTGGGGGGCTCTTTGGCACAGAGTGTAAGGAAGGGAGCTTCCTCAGAGTTGACGGGGTTGGGGAACAGGATGAAGGACATCGGCACACATCCATTTCCCTTCGGGGCTGGGGGAGGAGCCGTAGTGCTGAGCCCAATTTCCTCCCTTCGTCGTCTTCTAGGGAGGTCTTATTGGGTGGGGCTGGGGGCCACCCTTCTGGACCCTTGCTGCCCCGGTCCCCTCATAAGGTAGCTCACCCTACGGGGTTAAGTCCTGACCGATTTGTGTTTCTTAACAGGTCAGTGAATTTACAGACCTGCAGATTCCTGCTTATGCCAGATTCTCCTGTAGATTCCTCTAGCCTTGGCAGAGACACGTCACGTCAGATGGCGGGCTCATCCATGCATCTGTGCCTAGCTTCCCTTCTCCAGGCCACCGGGGTCCTCTGGGACCTTTGACCTGGGAACAGTTCAGATCTCGGGCTGCGGATTTCCCACAGTATGTTAGGGCCATGGACAAGCAGGTCTTCCTACCGGTTCCCCCTCTACAGCCAGCATCTGACTCTACAAGGTCCTTAGCCTCCTCGTCTTGCTCCACAGGGGAAGAGGAGCCCTCTGTCCATCTGTCCTCAAACGCTAATCAGGCCTGTATCAGTGCTTCCTAATGAGGCTGGTCAGGGACTTGCACATTTCACGTTATGCCCAAGACAGTACTGAGTGTGCAACGCAAGCATTCTTAGGCGAATATGGGGCACATCATTTGGTGGTCCCATCCTGGACAGTTACATTCCGCGAGGTGTCGTACAGCACTTGGCAGCTTCCATATTTCTCAGAAACCACCCCTATGGACTGCCGGAGAAGGTATTGTGCAACCTGAGGGTCTCCAGGCTCTTTGCCTCATCCATCTTCTGGACTGGTGCATCTGGACACCCCTTCTGGGCATAGATGCCTGGTCCTTGACCAGTCCCCTCATCCTGACTCTCGGGAGTTTGATCAGCTGAGGCGGAGAATTTTCTCCTCTGCGTGGATGATGCTATCATTTCACATCAGGCGCACCACGCTGCCTATAACGGGCATCTGTGGGCAATGCTGGGCCAGGCAGTAGCATCGCTGCCTGATTCAGAGGCTACCCGGCAAGCCATAGCCTTCTCTGCGATAGGCCTGGAGTTGGCAAGGCACCAATCAAGGGCATCTTATGACACCAGTGAAGTCACTTCACGGTTTGCGAGGACAGAGATCTGCATTAAGTGGACAGCATGGCTTCACCTTTTGAGGTTGTCACCTTTGACCCATTGTAGGGTTACTGGCCTCCTCCTTCCAGCGGATCCATCTCTTCTCCCGCAGGGCGAGATGGGAACTGCAGGGGTGCCTTCCTTCCCGTAGGGGTCAGGGGACCCCGCCTCGTCCTGGCCAGTCCCAGGCCTAACTGGCTAGTGGAGGCCCCTCGCCCCCTGTTTTTCCCCTCGGGAGAGCTGAGGGATGATATTTTCTCAGGTATTCTTGGGCCCCCTATGGGGGAGCTTGATACTCACCCAACAATGATGAATGGTGAAGATTGACACAGGTAAGATGTGAAAATTACGTACCTACCGTAATTCTTGATTTTCCTGTGTATCTTCACCATTCATCACTGAATCCTTCCCACCTTCTCCTCACAAGGCTTCAGTCTCTGTGCCGTACCAGTTCCCTTCTCGCCCCCTCCATGGATTATTTCCTCTCCTGTCTGACAGGCTGCCAAGAGGCCTCTGAGGAGGGTGTTAGAGGTGGGTGAGTAGGGCCCCTATGAGGGGTTTTCTTATGGTCTTCTGGTGGGCCCCTCCTCTATCCTGAACTGCTCTGTGGGCTGCAGCCATCCCATGAGTTTCCAACTCTCAGTCATCTAGGATGAGGAGGTTCTGGGGATGGCCATAACTTCCTTGCTCCTTGTTGTCGTTCTCTCTCTTACCCTCCCCCGTGGGGATGGTATTATTATTATTAGCAGGGGTTCCTTCTCTCCCCTCCACCCTCACTCTCAAAAACCTTGGTTTTCTACCTTCAGTAACTGAAGGGGGGAGGGAAGAGTGGAGATATTCCTCTCGGGAATTGGGATCAGAGCGAGGGAGAACCTTACCCTTTCAGGATTGTCCGAATCTTCAGAACCTCCCTTGAGACCATCTCTTAATGATCTTATGATCAGCTGATCTATCCTGATGGGTCTTGGCCTCCCTCTCTCACCCCGCTCTTCCTCAAACCTCGTCTCTGTCTCTCTTTTTCCCTTCCTACCTTTGGTTTTCCAGGGACTGGGGCCTTCTTGGCCCATAACCTCTAGGTCCTTCTCCTTCTCTGTCCTCTGGTCGGCTTTTTCTTTCTCAGTTGCTCCTTTTCCTTTTGCTGTCTCTTGGGCTGTCTTGCCCCACCCTTATTTTCTCTATACCTTCTTTTCTTCTGTCTCCCCAGTGTGCAGAACCAAGGGGGAGGAGGATCCATGGCTGTTTGTGGCCAACCCACGAGTTCCACACAAACGTCGGCCTTGTGGGTGGCACTGATGGCACCGGCTCCTCCCTCCAAAAAAAATAATAAAATCCCCCACAGGGTGCCTGTCTCCGGCCAGTCACCCCAACAGTGATGAATGGTGAAGATGCACAGGAAGATCAAGAATTACGGTAGGTACATAATTTTCATTTATGGGGGCAGCATTTAGATAGGATGTGCACATTTTTTAAAAAGGGGGCAGCAGTTGGAGAGTGTGTACACAAAACGGAAATTTCTGGCTACACCCCTGGGTTCCTTATCAACAAGAAGAAATCACATGTAAATCCAGCTCAGCTCCTTACCTTTATAGGAGCACAGTTGGATACACAACAGAGCAAAGCTTTCCTTCCATCAGACAGGATCCAAAATTTCCTGTCAGTGGTAAACTCTTTCGTCCTGAACCAGCCCTGGCTGGCAAGACATTTTCTAAGGCTCCTGGGACCCATGGCCTCTATGACAGCCGTTGTCCCAAGGATCAGATTCCAGATGAGGGACATACAGTACCACCTGCAGGCTCACTGGTTCCAAGGAAGGCATTCTTTGTCCAAGCTGGTTCCAGTAACAAAAACGCTACTACAAGCTCTGGACTGGTGGAAGTACAAAGCCAACCTATCAGTAGGCATTCCCTTCCAGCTTTCCTGCTGTTTTTGACAGAGGAGAACTTTGCTTTCAGAGCAAGAAACAGCAGTCTTGAACTACAGCTTTTTTACAGATAAATCACGTCTTTCTCAGCAGGAGTTGGTGCCTGTTTGGATTAAGCAAACAGATACTTTATTAGAAGAAGGGGGTCTCATTTAAGTAAAAAAAAAGTCACTGTGTGTTTCTCTGAGGAAGGGGGCTGCATCAGCTTAATTTACTGAGTCAGGAGCAGAGGGTGCATTTACTTGGGGGTGTGGATTAGGAGCTGGGAGTACAAAAGCAGGTGTCTCCAGTTATAGCTTCCTGCTGATTTTGACAGAGGAGAACTTTGCTTTCAGAGCAAGAAACAGCAGTCTAGAACTTCAGCTTTTTTACTGATAAATCACTTCTATCTCATCAGGAGTCTGTGCCCGTTTGGATTAAGCAGATACTTTATTAGAAGAAGGGGGTCTCATTTAAGTAAAAAAAAAAGTCACTGTGTGTTTCTCTGAGGAAGGGGGCTGTATCATCTTTATTTACTGAGTCAGGAGTAGAGGGTGAATGTAATTGGGGGTGTAGTTTAGGAGCTTGGGAGTACAAAAGCAGGTGTCTCCAATTGCAGCTTCCTGCTGTTTTTGACAGAGGAGAACTTTGCTTTCAGAGCAAGAAACAGTAGTCTAGAACTGCAGCTTTTTTACTAATTGCCCTCCTTCCCACCACTTCACCCTCCCACCCTAAGCCAGTTCTACTTTTATAGCCACTGGATTTGACTGACAACAGGAACTTCCTGTTTGGCAGTAGGAAGGGAAGGATCACTGATACACATTAGTTTCATCAACCTTGAAGAAACCTAAAAAATAACGTTTTCTCCCCCAGCTGCTGGAGCTGTGAATCCAAGCACAGAAGAAGGAGACTGCTGAAGACTACAGGAAGTTTCTGTCCCAGAACAGGAAGGGCGAGAGTTGTAAGGGCACATAGGCAGTAGGAAAGTAAGTGTAAAAATACATAGAGGGAGAAGACAGTAAACATACAAAGCAACAGGAGAGGGGACACAAAATAAGTCAGGATGGGAGTGGTGCAGTGCAGTGGCTGTGGGGCCGCAGTGTTCCGGGAGACATTCTGGAGGCTGCAGTGCTACCCTGTTTGCAGGCACCTCTCTGGTCTGAGGGAGGAGGTTGCCCATCTCCAGGCTGACCTAGCTAGGATTCGTGAAACCTTTTCCCCCACCCAGGGACCGCCAGGGTCACCACCGCTAACTCAGAGGTTGCCAAGAAAGAGGAGCTGTTGGACCAAGGTGGGCTCAGGGAGGGAGAGGGTGGTGGAACAGAGGTGCATCCCTCCAGTTGTAGCTCTCCACAATTCATATGCTGTTCTGGCAAAGAGTGGTTCCTCTATGGAGGCATCTGCAGTGGAGACCAAGGAGGATGCTCGGAACCTCCATAAAGTAGACCCACACACAAGAGGGTGGCACAAGACCCCACAGGGGAAGGAAACAACTCCTGGTGGGGGACTCGATCATTAGGGGGGGTAGAAGTGGGGGAGGAAGGGGATAGGAAGGTAAGGTGCCTGCCTGGCACCATGACTCGGAGGGACAGGAAGCGAATCCTCAGGATCGCAGGAGCAGCTGCACGAGGAAGGGAGCTAGATGCCATTGTCCATCTAGGGACAAATGATCTGGCTGTGAATGGGATCAGAGTGGTGCAAGAGTAGTTTGTAGAGTTGGGGAGGGGCCTTAGATAAGTAGTATGTTTGGTAGCCTTCTCGGAGGTGCTGCCTGTCTATGGCAAGGATGATGCTAGGGTATTCCGCCCCATAGGATTCAATGAATGGTTGAAAAACTGGTGTGGAGCTCAGGGTTTTGGCTTCATTGGGGACTGGAGAGTCACCTGGAGGGATGCAGGCTTATACTGGCATGATGGTCTGCATCTGTCCGGGGGAGGGGGGGGACCAGGATCCTAGGTGATAGGTTTAAATGCTTCATTGGCAAGCATTTAAATTAGCCAAAGGGGGAAACGCTGAAAAGGAGCAGGGAAATCCCAGCCTCCTCCCACAAAACACAGTAGTTAGAGAGGTAAACACCAAGGTAGAGAAGTCAGTGGGGAGCAGAACAGGGGTAAATGCAGAAAAAGGCAGTAAGGACAGGGATGGGGCTAAAAGGGCTAAGGCCATAAAAAGAAATGGAAGGTGATGAGTACCAATGCCTGCAGTCTGTGTAACAAGCTCCCTGAACTAGTGGCCTTGATGGAAGAGGGATGCCTGGATATTGTGGCAGTCACTGAAACATGGTAGACAGAGAACCATGACTGGGATGTCAACATACCAGGATACACAGTCTACAGGAGGGACATGGTGGGTAAAAGAGGAGGAGGAATAGCTCTCTATATAAGGGAAGGGATTAAAGCAACAGAACTAAAGTGTAAACAGGAAGTTGATGAGTCACTATGGGTCACTCTGGAGACAGGAAATGGCACCACAATCCGCATGGGGGTTTTGTACAGACCCCCACCTCAGGGAGAGGAAATGGACAATGAAATGATAGAAGGCATCCTTAAAATGGCAGAAAAAGGGGAGATATTGTTGATGGGTGACCTGAATATGCCAAATGTTAACTGGAGTACCAAGTGCAGGGTCATTCTTGATCCCCTACAGGGGACATGCCTCAGACAGCTAGTGTTGGAACCCACTCAGGAGGGAGCAATCTTAGACCTGGTACTCTCAAATGGGGAAGGAAAAATAATCTCAGATTTAGAAGTGGGTAGCCATCTGGGAACAAGTGACCACCAAACAGTGTGGTTCACAGTAAACACAGCCATAGAGTCAAGCCATACAAATACAAGAGTATTGGACTTTAGGAAGGCTGGCTTTGGGGAAAATGAGAGAGTGCCTCAGAAAAGCACTAGCAAATAGACAAGAAGGAGGGGTGGAGGAACAATGGGGAATAATCAAAACAGCCATTGCAAAGGCAACAAGCCTTTGTGTGAAGCAAATCGGCAAAACAAAATGAAGGAAAACAACACTATGGTTCTCAAAAGAGGCGGAAGGGAAGGTTAAGGAGAAAAAGATAGCATTCAGGAAATATAAGGAAACGCAGAAGGAGCAGGACAGAGAACTTTAAAACAGAAGTTAAAGCAGAAGGAAGCAGGGAAGGCAGTCAGAATAACAAAGGCACAAACTGAGGAAAAGATAGCCAACTCTGTTAAGAAGGGAAATAAAACCTTTTATAGGTACATTAGGGAGCGAAGAAAGACCAAGGAAGGGATACAGAGACTTAATAAAGGGGAGGGAATGTGGGCAGAGGGTGACAGTGAAAAGCAGGGATACTGAACGAATATTTCTGCTCAGTATTCACAACGGAGGAGGAGGGGAGGTATCTAAACCAAACAAGAGAGAAACCCTGAATAGGGGGGTCGATAGCAGTCCATTCACAGAAGAAAGGGTTTTGAAAGAACTCTTGA
This sequence comes from Neoceratodus forsteri, assembly GCA_016271365.2. NCBI lineage: Eukaryota > Metazoa > Chordata > Ceratodontiformes > Ceratodontidae > Neoceratodus > Neoceratodus forsteri. The sequence goes on from CM057454.1 coordinate 790,853,537, forward strand.
AACTGAGGGTGGACAAAGCAATGGGGCCTGATGGGATTCACCCAAGAATTCTAAAAGAACTAAGGGTAGAACTAGTAACACCACTGACTACTCTCTTTAACAAATCATGGGAGGATGGGGTGGTACCTGAGGACTAGAGGAGGGCAAATGTGATTCTACTTCACAAAAGTGGGAGCAGGGCAGAGGCAGGAAACTACAGACCAGTTAGTTTGACCTCAATGGTAGGGAGAATGATGGAATTATTTCTGAAGGAAAGAACTGTTGAGTACCTAGAGGCCAGTGGGGCACAGGACCCAAGGCAGCATGGTTTCACAGCAGGAAGGTCATGTCAGGCAAACCTAATAGATTTATTTGACTGGGTGACCAAAGTAGTAGACCAGGGAGGGGCTGTGGATATGGCCTACCTAGATTTTAGCAAGGCATTTGACACGGTCTCACACAAAAGATTAATATACAAGTTAGCCAGCCTTGGAGTGGGTCCCAAGGTGGTAGCCTGGATAAATAACTGGCTGGACAACAGGACGCAAAGGGTAATAGTAAACAGAGTCCACAGTGAAAAAAGGAGGGTAATTAGCAGGGTACCGCAGGATTCAGTACTGGGACCGGTCCTCTTTAATATCTTTATAAGTGACATTGGAGAGCACCTGGAAGGAAAGGTATGTCTCTTTGCAGATGACACAAAGATCTGTGACAGGGTTGATACACAAGGTGGGGTGGAAAGGACGAAAAAGGACTTGGCAAGGTTGGAGGAATGGTCAAATATGTGGCAGCTCAGATTCAGTGCAAAGAAATGCAAGGTAATGCATCTGGGAAACAAAAACCCAGGGGAAGAATACACAGTGGGGGTGAGTTCACAACAACAAAAATCGAAAGAGACCTAGGAGTAATTACTGTATATCAGATGACCTAAAGGTGGGCAAGCAATGTGAGAAGGCAGTACGGAGGGCTGCGGGGATACTGGGATGCATAGGGAGAGGCATCAGCACTAGAAAACAGGAAGTTGTTATCCCTCTGTGCAGACAGTTGGTGAGACCCTATCTGGAGTACTGTGTGCAATTCTGGAGACCCCACCTCCTCAAAGACATAGAGTGGAGGCTGTTCAGAGGAGAGCAGCAAAATGGTGCAGGGTCTGCACCAGAAGACATCTGAGGAGAGACTAAAACAGCTTAATATGTATACCCTTGAGGAAAGGGGGGCATGATAGAAACTTTCAAGTATCTCAAGGAATTAACAAAGTACAGAGGTAGTAACTTTCAAGAAGAGATGTGCAAGAACAAAGGGGTACAATTTGAAGATAGAGGGGGGACGTCTCAGAGGTAATGTTATAAAGTATTTTTTCACAGAGAGGGTTGTGGATGCATGGAACAGCCTTCCTGAGGAGGTTGTGGAGTCAGGAACAGTGGGAGAATTTAAGAATGCATGTGACAGGCATAAGCAATTCTAGTGGGGGGTAGAAGGATGTGAGCTGTTGATTAACTAGAATCTGCAGCTTATCCATCAGGTAGGGAAATGGGCAGACTAGGTGGGCCAAGCGGTCCTTGTCTGCCGTCAAATTCTATGGTTCTACACCCACAAAAATCATTACTACAGTTGCCTCCCTCCCAGGGTGGGGAACTCATCTGGGCAGTCACTCTCTAAGTGGCACGTGCTCTCCCATGGAATCCGTAAGCCACATCAACCTGCTAGAGCTCAGAGCCATCTACCTGGCCCTAAAAGCCTTTGCCTTTCCCTTTTGGGTAAAAGGCCAGTCAGTGCAAATCAGGACGTACAACACCACTGCCATGTTCTATATAAACAAGCAGGATGGCACAAGATCCTCAGTGCTTTGCACAGAGGCGGTGAGAATTTGGTCTCTGGCTTATTCTCTCGATGTGAGCCTGTCAGCTGTACGTCTTCCAGGCAAGGACAACACCCTGGCGGATGCCCAAAGTTGCATCAGCCAAGGGCACAACGAATGGACTCTGAACAAACAGGTCCTTGCCACAGTATTCAGGAGGTGGGGCACACCAGAAATAGATCTGTTTGCCTCTCACCTCAACCATCAACTTCCTCTGCACTGCTGTAGGCCCCCCACAATAGGGACTATCACAGGAGATGCTTTAACTCTGAACTGGACAGGCAAGTTTCTTTATGCCTTCCCTCCATTTCCTCTCATGCACAGGGTGTTGCTGAAGCTAAGAGCCCAGTCAGCAACAATGATGCTGGTGGCACCGGAGTGGCCAAGGCAACCTTGGTTCCCTCTCCTGGTAGCCCTGTCGCACAGCAAGCCTATTGGACTTTCCCTCAATCACTCTCTCCTGACTCTATCACCGCTATGAGTGACCTATCTGAATCTTCAGTCCCTTCACCTCAGGGCTTGGCTCTTGAGGCATTAAGAGTATCCAAATGCTCAGTATTCTGAACAGGTCTTTAAAATCCTAAGGATGTCCAAGAAGCCCAGTACCAAGAAAACTTACACAGCTAAATGGAATAGATTTTCTATCTGGTGCAAAGGGAAACATATAAATACTCTCAAAGCCCCATTCCCCAGCCTTTTGGATTATTTAGTCCATTTACAGACCTCAGGCTAAAGACCTCATCTTTAAAACTTCACCTAGCTGCAATTTCTGCTTATCTTTCCATAGGTAAGGACAAGTCAGTCATTTCATTGCCTGTTTCCAAAAGAGTTTTCAAAGGCCTACTCCACCTTCAGCCCCCAATTAGGGAACCTGTTCCCCCTTGGAGCCTTAATCTGTGCATTGCCAAACTCATGGAGCCACCTTTTGAGCCCATGGCTACAGCACACATAAAGTATGTTACCTGGAAAACAGTCTTCCTCGTCACCATCACCTCTGCAAAAAGAATCTCAGAGCTGCAGGCAGTATGTACTGAGCCCAACTACTTAATCCCTCACAGGGATAATGTAGACCTTAGAACTAATAGGAAATTCCTAATTAAGGTGGTGTCTGAATTTCACCTGAACCAGACCATTACCCTTCCTGTGTTCTTTACTGAAAAATCCACTCCTGGAGAACAGAGACTCCAAAACTTGGATGTGAAAAGAGCCATCTCTTACTATTTGGAACACACCAAACAGTTTAGAGGTTCCACGACCCAGCTTTTCCTCACCTATGGGGAGGCAGGTAGAAGAAGACCAACCACTAAGAGGACTATCTCTTGCTGGATAGTCTCCTGTATTCATTTTTGTTATGAAAAGGCTGGTAAACAGCCCCCTGAAGGCCTCAGGGCACATTCTACAAGGGGCACTGCTGCCACAGTGGCAGCTGCAAGGGATATTCCTTTACTTGATGTCTGCAAAGCAGCCACTTGGAAGACTGTACACAAGTTCACAAAACATTATTGCTTGGATCTACAGTCCAGATCTGATGCCAGATTTGGCAGGGCGGTCCTGCAGAGCGTCTTCCCCAAGTATGTTTTGTACCCGCCTCCCAACTACACTGCTTTGTAGTCTGCATATTGTTACTGATGCTAAAGGACCCCTGGGGTGAAAAGAAAAAATAACCAGTTTCACTTTTTTCCCATAGGGAAACCGTGGCGTTATTTTGCCGTAATAAAGGAGTGTTTATTATGGCAAACGCACACACGGTTTCCCTCGCTCTGCGCATGTGCCCAACGCAGTTCCTTGTTTCCCATTTCCCGGCTGCTCTCCTTCTCACAAAATCACTAGCTAACACACACACGGAACCACCACTTGGAGTTGGCGGTAAGTAAATAACATTTTTTGTTCCACAGGCAATAAAATTAACTATCGGCTGCTGCACCCCAAAAAAAAAAACCAACAACTGTGAAATACAGTATATGAAGAAAGGCGACTGCGGCCGCATGCTGTAACCTAAACGGACTGCGGCTACACAGCAACTTGCTTTTATTTTATATAATTGCTGAAGCAAAAAAAGGGAAACCCAACAATTATATAAAATAAAATATGGGTCGGTGTGTGTGAACTCGAAGAGCCTCTTCCCTAAGTAAGTTCTGTACCTGCCTCCCAACTACACTGCTTTGTAGTCTGCATATTGTTACTGATGCCAAAGGACCCCCTGGGATAAGAAGAAAAAAATTACTCACTGTAGTAATCTCGTTTCCTCCAAGGTGTCCTTTAGCATCAGTAAGCTTCCACCCTTCCTCCCCAAGAAACCTGACTGAGCAGGACCCTGCTTCCTCATTATTGACACATTTGTTTCCCAACTTTTGAATAGCTTTTAAAGCAAGGTTTACATGTTTTCCATTGTTCTTTGTTCATGCTATTGCATGATTTTTAAATCCTGTTGGTTCTCACTTAACATGGGCATTTTCCCATTCTAGTTTCGAAAAAAATTCTGGTGCCCCTTGGGCAAGCTCCACTTAGCACACCCTCAAGTTCTCTTCTGATTGGCTAATTCATTTTTTCATTAGCAGAAATGCCATGTCCAAAGCAGCTCAAACTAGTCCGCTTACAGCATATTGTTACTGATGCCGAAGGACACCTAGGAAGAAACACGATTATTACGGTGAGTAATTTTTTCTTTAGTAATATTATTACTAATAATGAATGAGATGTGTATCCTTCCTTTCTAGTAAGGATCTAAGATTCGGGGTACGTGGGTCGATATGCGCATAAAACACTGGTAAATATTGTTCTATAGCATTGACATAGTCAGGGTCACTATCTATGTAGTCAAGTTCTTGGGTGGGAACAGGGGTGATAACTGTATGGCCAGTGATAGTGTGCTTGTGTGGTACAGAACAGAAGTTGGGCATACCAACACCACAGGTAAGAGGTCCATAGGAGACGGTCTCATAGTTAGTCACAACGCAGTATTGTCCATCGCTGTTGTAGGTAACTCAAACTTGAGGAAAGCACCACTTCGTGAGTTGAACAGGGCAGGTGATGGAGGCATTCGTCATCTTGCTGGTGAGACATTGCATGGCTTCTTGTGAGGCATACAGTAAGTGATGTTCGGCTTCGGGAAAATCGATGTGACACTGGCAGTGTCATTGGCAAAGAGGTCATCGTCAAACGTATATGACCAGTCTATAGAGTTTGGTGAGTAACCACAGACAGGCATAGTTACATCAAAGACATCACATCTGCACAAGTAGTGGTAACCCCTTTTAGCACAACAGTCAGTATGTGGAGCTACCCAGGCATCCAGTTGAGGATTACCTAGTTGATCCATTCTCGGTAGATGATGCCCTCTAGATGACCCACGGAGTGGACTGACGCCAGCTTATCATAGACTGAAGAATCCTTGTCGAAGATCGGCAGAGACATAGTGAAAGTGACATACATTGTGTCCCTCCGAGTACACTGACCTGTGACAGCAGGGTCCTTGATTCGGGTGTGGCATGACATAACCCAAATTCCTAGCTGTGGCCAAAGAAAAGGACATATTCTAACCCCAGTAATACTTCAGTATGATTAACTATTGCAGTCAGCCTCCTGTGTTGAACTGCCCCAGTGAGAAATGGAACGTATGCAAATAATATAACACTCGGCTCATGCCACCATTCAAACTGCTGCCTTTACCAACTGCTGCATTCTGTAATGCTCAGATTAATTTCTCCACCTGCCTAAGTAAGATGCCTCGGAGATCGCTCCTTATCTGACTGAGTTTTGATTTATTTTCCATTGGAAAAGTAAACTGTTTTATTTCTAACATTATTCCTGCCCTTATTTTTAAGTTTTATTTAGTTGGCATTAGTTTTAGCTGATTTTTACTTCAGTGTGCTGTTCCTTAGCAGTTCAGTTTAACAATCGAGGAACTGGTAGTTCTTCTGTTTTATAAAATGGGCAAATGAAATCTTTAAACCTGATTGGCTGAAATGGCTTCAGAGCTGTGTCCTTATCAGCCGATAACTACTCAGCTGGCACTACCCACACCACCCTGACCCAACAACATCATATCAGTGTGCCACCTTCACAGAAAATCCTCTCAGCACTGGGCACACAGATTATCTCTCCTGCTGCAGAGCTAGTATACAGCCAAAGTGAAAGCACTGCCACCGAGACAGAAGTAACCATTTCCAGAGTGTCTCCCCTTCCTGTTTGACAGGAAAGTATTAAACTCATGCAATATAAATGTTTTCTACCAAACAGTGGTTGCTGCCCGCTTCTCCCACCTGAAGTCCTTGGCTCCCCGATCCGCTATTCCCACCACTGGTGGTAGAAACTGTCCGTTAGTTTCCTAACCTGTGTCCAGTAGTACCTTCCATCTGTTCGTGTGCAGTCCTCCGTAATTCTCTTCCTGAGAAAGGATAACTTTCTTACCCGTGCCATAGTGCAATACTGCTCTGATTTCAGAACCGTGAAGGAGGTAATGGCTCTGTACGCAGCCGGTAAGTGACACATTCACTCTTGATACTGCTGGTGACTTCACTACCTATGTTTATTTAAAAAACAACTCCATAAAAAGCAAACAACATAGACACTTTTTATTTCTGCCACTTTGTGATTCTGGATTTTTGGGGGTTACTGAGACGCAGCAACATTGGCAGACACTGCAGCTGTCAGTGAAAGTGCACGCACGGTGTCCAGAAAATGACCGCTTGCACCCATTTAAACATTGGAAAAACACCACAAAAAGCACAACGTGAGAGGAAGCTCTAAAGAAGTGAAAACAGCAATGACACACAGATATTCTCAGACCCCGTACTGCCAATGAAACATGTTTGAAAGTAACTTGATAGGGGGACTATTTCTTATTATTTGAAGTATTGAAATCTTTTTTTTTTTTTACTTTTTGACTTTTTTATGTTTTTTTTTTTTATCCATTAAATAATTAATTTATAAGCGCAATAACACACTCCAAGGTGTAGGTTTTCTCCTGATAAGAGCACACCCAGCTGCATAAGGCACTCAAGGCAAGTGCCTTGTGCCTCATAATGCACCTGGGCATGCTGTCACCAGGAGATAACCCACACCTCATGTGTCATTGCTTGCTTATTTTACTTTTTAGTGTGTTTTACTTATGTTTGGAACTGGGTCCTTCTTTTAGGTTGGTTTTCTAACAAGATTCCTGTCAGACTGCAGTTTATTTCCCACTGGGAACCAACTGTTTCCACTGTTGTGGGCTGACTGCAGTCGATCCTGTTTCTTTAAAAAATAAATTTCGGTTCGGGAACGGAATTTAAGTTCCCCACATTAGATTTAAAGTGGGTGTTGATTATGTCCAATAGGCCAAAAAAGAGAAGAGGGCCTACTGGTTTTAAAAATTGTCTGAAGTGTGGAGAGGTATTTGCTAAAGCAGACAAGCATGATTTGTGTTTATTTTATTTATGTGCTTCACACTTCAAAGCAGACTATGAAATCTGCAAAACCTTCCCTATTAAAACCATTGAGAAAAGACTTGAACTCCTTCAATTCCTGTGGTTTAGACTGTGGATGAACCAAGCCCTTCTTCCTCTAAAAAGGAAAAGACTAAGTAAAAGGAACCACTTTCTACCGATAAAGGTAAGTCTTTCAAACCTAAATGCACTGGGGAACCAACCGCGGAGTCAGTTCCAGTAAAGAAAAGCATGTCACCGCACCTCCTGCTGAAAAAGCAGAGGAGCTGCCGGTGAACAAACCGGCCATGCCATCAGCCAAAGCAGTTGCACAGGCTCTTCAGGTGTTACAAGCCTTGCAAACTGTCGCCTCACAAGGTCTTATTCCGGTTCCAGTGCAACCGGTACTGCCAGAACCCTTAGTCCCAGTTTCGGTTCCGTCTGCGGTTCCTTCCTCGGTTCTGCTTGTGGTTCCATTCTGCCAGGACCTCTCCTATGAAGAATATGTGGAGGAAGAAGAGGAGGAGGAGGAAGATATTGGGGGACCAATAGAACTGGAGATTTCTCCGATCAGGAGTTCAGTTCCCCTCCCAGGTTACCGGAGGATTATTCTTCCATTACACTTTTGTAAAACAAAGGATGGAAGCTCTGGACCTTTCTACCCACGAAACCGTGGAAGATGAGGAAGAATATTTGGGTATGATGGGGCTAGCACCTACCAAACAGTTACTGCTTCCCATAAATCTTTAAGGAAGCAAGTCCTGAAAGTTCTGGAGACTCCAAATTCTGTATTGCCCATAGATAAAAAGGCTGATAAGAAATACCAGCTAGACAGATCAGGTGCAGAGTTTCTCTTCTCCCATCCTGATCATGAAGAGGTGGTCCACCCTGCAGCTTGTGACAGGGCCAGAGTACCACTATCATCTCATCCACCAGAGAAAGACTCTAAGAAAATTGACAGCATGGCAAAGAAGGGGTATTTGGCTGCCTCACTAGTCATTAGGCAGGCAAATTACATTTTCTGTGCTGCCCAATAGTAGAAGACACTGTGGCATTCAGTGCTGGCAGTGGCAGATAAAGAACCTCAAGGACTGGCAGCTGACTTGGCAGAAACAGCCAGATGCGGATTAGAGGCCACAAAGTACCAGTTTCATTTGGCAGTGGATGCCAATGACACTGCTGCCAGATGGATGGTATTAACTGTGGTTCTGAGAAGACTTGCCTGGCTTAGGGCCACAAATTTTTCCTAGGACACTTAAACAAAAGCCATGGATTTCCCATGCAAAAACAATTCTCTGTTTGGGGATAAGACAGAGGCTAATATGAAAAAGATGGATGAGTACAAGACAACATACAAAAGTAATGCTACAAAGGAAAAAACATCCACCTTTTGTAGGCCACAAGGAAGGGGAGGAAGAGATAGGTCAACCTACAGCAGACCATTTTTCCAAGCGCAGGCTACCCCTGACTACAACAGCAGAGAGGGTATTTCAGGGATGGGGGCAAAAGGGGCTCTAGGCATGGAGACCTGACTTCCCAGGCTAAAGCCCAACCTAAACAGAACCCCTGATGTGCTTGCCAGGGTTGCCTCCCCAATACCTGTAGGGGGCAGGCTGGCTCACTACTTTCAGGCTTGTGAAAACATTACCATGGACAAGTGGGTACTGGAAGTAGTGAATCAGGGCTTAGCCCTCAGTTTCAAATCATTCCCAAATTAATGTCAAGAGTTTTCAGACCAGCTTCCTCAACAGAGAGGGCATTACTGGAGGCAGAAATGTCCACTCTCTTGCGGTCAAAAGCAGTGGAACACATGCCTCCCTTCCAAAAGGGGACAGGGTTCTACTCCATGTACTTCCTAACCTTAAAGAAAAATGGGGAGTGGCAGCCCATTTTAGATCTCAGAGCTCTGAACAAGCACTTAGCAAAGCCAAGGTTCGAGATGGTAACCTTGGCAATGGTCCTTCCCACTCTTCAGCAAGGAGACTGGCTGGCATCATTGGATCTGAAAGATGCCTCTTTCCACATTCCCATCAACGAATCCCACAGAAAGTACCTCAGGTTCCGGTTACCTTTAGGTCACTAACAGTTTGCAGCCCTGACATTTGGCCTAACCTGCACTCTAGTGGTATTCACAGAGTGCCTGGTGGCATACCTGAGAAGGCAGGGTATCACACTGTTCCCTTACCTAGATGACTGGCTACTCATGGGTCAGTCACCACAGCAAGTAAGGGATGCCCTATCCTTCACCTAGAACACCCTAGAGTCCCTGGGGTTCCTAATCAACACCCAAAAGTCAGCACTTCAGCCTGTTAAGGTATTAAACGTAATAGGAGCAGAGCTGGATACTCTGAGAGGAAGGGTCTTCCTCCCCCAGGACAGGGTAGACAGCATTCTGCAGATTGCAGGATCCTTCTGTCTCAAGGTACCCAGGCCGGCAAGGCACTTCCTGCAGTTACTAGGCCACATGGCTTCAGCTACAGGAACGGTGCTAGGGTCCAGATTCCAGATGAGGGACATTCAGTTTCATCTCCGAGCACATTGGTTCCAAAGGAGGGATTCACTGTCAAAACTGGTGCCGGTGACAAGGACTCTACTGCAGGCCCTGCAGTGGTGACAAGAAAGAGACAACCTCAGAGAAGGAGTCCTATTTCAGAAGGAGTCTCCCACGTTGGTCCTTACCACAGATTCTTCCCTCGTAGGGTGGGGGGCACATCTGGAGGCACACACAGTGCACGGCACCTGGTCCCATGCAGAGTCACTTCTGCACATAAACTTGTTGGAACTCAGGGCGGTGTTCCTGGCCCTGCAATCCTTTGCAGCTCTGGTAAAGGGAAAGGTGGTACAAGTCAGAACAGACACCACCACCACAATGTACTAAATCAACAAGCAAGGAGAGACAAGGTCCAACTTGTACACAGAAGCAATGAGGGTGTGGAGCCTAGATTACTCCCTGCAGGTGTCCATGCTAGCCATTCATCTACCAGGCAAAGACAGCACCCTGACGAATGCTCCCAGCAGAATCAGCCAGAACCACCACGAGTGGTCCCTCAGCAGACAGGTGCTGGAGGTGGTATTCTGGAGGTGGGGCACCCCAGAGATAGGCCTCTTTGCCTCACACGAGAACCACCAGTTACCCCAGATCTTACTTCAAGGAGAAGCTCTTGCAGCAGGTTTCACATTGAGGACTGGCGCCACCTGGTGGCAGTTCTGGCAACTTTTTCTCTAGTAGTACCGACGTGGGAACACCCCCCGCCGACGTCAGCTCCACCCCCGACGTCGCCCTATATAAGGGAGGAGTTCCCCACATGCTCCAGTTCTTTCCTGCCACACGGTCAGCGTTAGTTCACTTGTTTTGGCTTAGTACTGACCATTCTTTCTCCACCTAGAATTTTGTCCTTTTTTCTAATTTGAGTGCGCTTGTGGTCGACAGATACCTGTCAAAGAAGGACATTCGGCGTGCCTGTACTGCCTGGGGCCCGACCACAACATCGACGCCTGCCCTCATTGTCAGGCCTTTAACTCGCAGAGGCGAATCAGGCGCCAAAAGTCTCTCATGGCCTTTCTTGCCAAGACAAAACTAGCCGCCATGGAATGGGTCTCCTCCTCGGGAGAATCTGATCCTCAACTGCAGGTTCTTCCACGGCCGGTTGTGGTTCACCCGACGCCGGTTCACCCAGCGCTGGTCCTTTTGCCCACACCCGATGTCAGCTTGACACCCCCTCTCCAGGGTCGCCGGTCCGACTGATGCCGGACCCTAACGATGGTGGTGCTGATGCCACCCCGACATCCCCCCTTAGGCCGACGCCAGTCGGCAAGGGTACAGACCTGACACCGGTTCTCTCCCCCCCCCCAGATGACGGGGCTGATGCCAGTATGGGCTCGGGTGCTCCTCCACCTACGCCTGAGTCCCCCAGACTACACCTGTCTCAGGTGAAGGAGCTTTTCACCCACTGGTGGGATACAGTAAAGAAAGATCTGCCAGCGGGTGCACCTCCACCCACTCCGGTACCAGATCCAGTCAAACCAGATGGTGGGGGGGGGGGGAACAAGGTGCCCCTTCCGAAGAAACGCACCAAGAAGTCCAGGAGGGACAGGTCCAGTAGCTCCTCTCGCTCCCCCTCTCCTCCTCTGGACAAGAGGCGCAAAAGGAAGAGGCATAGCCCTTCCCCCTCTTCCTCTCCGGACTCCTGCGTAGACTCGGATTCTTCTTTCTCTGACGCCTACTCAGAGCCAGACCTAGGGGACATGGAGGGTCTACCTAAGTCCCCTCCAGATAACCCCAGCTTCATGGAGGTGATGAGGCACATCCAGGCCAACATGGGTTGGGACACTGAGGCCCTGGACCCCGAGCGACTGGCTAAATACCTCCGCCAAAAAGATCCAAAGCCGGTGGTCATCCCTCCCATGGTCGACACCTTTCAGGATGTCACCTGGGTGACCTGGAAGCGTCCTGATTCCTCCTCTGCTGTGCCCAAAAAGGCTCACCAGCTCTGCAGGGCACCTGCGGACCACCACTTTCTGGCCGAACCACCTGTTGTAGACTGTGTGGTGATTTCGGCAGCTCACGATCGTTTGCAGAGGCCCAAACATCTGAGCACCCAGCCGCCTGACAAGGAGTCAAAGCAGCTGGATTCCATGGCCCGTAAGGTGTACTGTACTGCAACCTGCAGCATCAGGAGTCTTAATTTCCTGATGCATATGGTCCAATTCCAGAACGCCCTTTGGGAACAAGGATTGGACATTGTGCAGAGCATGCCCGATTGTCCCCAGCGGACAGAGCTTGCTAGGTTGTTGCAGACCGGCTCAGATGTGGGCACCCACATTCTGCAGTCGGCTTACAACTCTGCAGACACCTCCTCCAGGGCGGCTGCCACTGGCATTTGCCTCCGACGCCATGCGTGGCTTCGAGTTTCTGGGTTCGATCCAGATGTCCAAACCAATCTTCTGGATGCTCCCTTTAAAGGTTCCATGCTCTTTGGCAAAGACACGGAGCGGATTATCACCAGGCTGCAGGACTCAGGAATGGCCATCCGTTCCGTGCAGTCCATATACCGCCTGAAACAGGGCAAGCTCGCAAGCTTCGTTTTCATGGCTATGGGGGACATCAGCCACAGCAACCTCATTTTCAGCAACACGCACAGCGTGGTGGCTTTGGTCGTAGAGGCAGAGCCAGAGGCAATGCGGTTTCAGCCTCTAGACCACCTAAAGCAGCTCCTGCCGCCCTCCCTCCCCCACCAAATGCCTGACTATCCAGGTGACCCCCCCCTCCCCTGCTCTTTCAACCAGAGGAGCTGGTCAGAGGCTGCTTTTCACTCTATGCGATGCGTGGGGGCAGGTGACCTTCGATCAGTGGGTACTGGTGCTCGTGGAGTTCAGGCACTCCATAGAGTTCGAATCCGTTCCTCTGGACAGACCACGGCCCCCATCCCAATACCCAAGGAAACACAGAGTTCTGATCCGGTGGGAGATTTCTTCCCTGCTGGACAAAAGGGCCATTGAGCCGATTCTACCGGCCGAATCAGGGAAGGGGTTCTTTTCCCACTTCTTCCTTGTTCTGAAGAAGTCCGGGGATCTCAGACCCATTCTGGACCTCAGCGATCTAAACATGTGTGTCTCCTACAAGAGATTCGGGATGGTTTCTCTTCCTACTTTCCTCCCTCTCGTATCGGCAGGAGATTGGCTAGTGTCTCTGGACATGCAGGACGCTTACCTGCATATTCCCGTCACCAGGAGCCATAGAAGGTTCCTGAGGTTCAGGTTCGAAGACGAGGACTATCAATTCCGAGTCCTCCCTTTCGGTCTTTCCTTGGCCCCCAGGGTCTTCGCCAAATGCCTGGCAGTCATGGCCGCGACACTTCGAAGATGGGGCCACTTTGTGTTTCCTTACCTGGATGACTGGCTTCTCCTGGCCCCTCCAGGTCTCGCCTGTCAGAAACTATCAGGGATTCCGTCTCACTTTTCCAGAGTCTCAGAATCACCATAAACAGGGACAAGTCTCACCTGTCCCCTACTCACATTTTCCAGTTCATCGGAACTCTTCTGGACACCACTCTCTGGAAGGTTTTCCTTCCCTCTGACAGAGCGAATCGCATTCGGATCATCGCGTTCCAGATCTCGTCAGCCTCAAAGGTGCTGGCTCGGCTTCTCCTCAGGCTGTTGGGACACGTGACCACTGCCATAGTCTCAGTCCCTCTGGCGTGTCTGCGCATGATGACCATCCAGTGATCCCTGTGAGTCCATGGGATCAAACTTCAGACAGCCTGGACACCTTTATCAGAATATCTGAGCCAGTCTGCCAAGAGCTTTGTTGGTGGATGTCGTCCGAAAATCTGCTGGGGGGCATACCCTTCCAATCCGGGGCGCTGTCCCAATCTCTGACCACGGACACCTCGTCCCAGGGATGGGGTGCACACTTGGGGAACCATCATACCCAGGGTTCCTGGTCTCCCACAGAAGCGAACCTGCACATCAGTGTCCTGTAAATGAGAGCTGTGCTCTACGCACTTCAAGCCCTGACCTCGGTGTTGACGCCTGACCATCTCTTGGTACAGACAGACAACACTTCGGTGATGTTCTACATCAACAAACAGAGCGGCATACATTCCTATCCCCTTTGCAGGGAAGCCATGTGGGTTTGGGACTGGGCCCTGGAACATCGTCTGTTCTTGACAGCAGTGCATGTTCCTGGGCTTCAAAACGTGTTAGCCAACATGCTCAGCGGAACACGATCGCAAGCCCACGAATGGGAATTGCTTCAAGAGGTCACAGATCGCATCTTCTGTCTGTGGGGGATGCCAGAGGCGGACCTTTTTGCATCACAATCCAACCCAAAACTGCCCAATATTTGCTCGCTAGGTCCAGAACCTGGAGCTTTTTGGCAAGACGCGTTGTCCCTCTGTTGGAGCGGGAGGTTCCCGTATGCCTTCCTCCTCCCCCCCCTCCTTCAGAAGGTCCTCCTCAAGGCTCAGTCGGAACCTTCCACCATTATCTTGATTGCTCTGCTATAGCCTCGTCAAATCTGGTTTCCATTACTATTGCGTCTAGTGCAGAGTCGACAATGCCTCTTCCTCTCTCCTCACACCTGCTACCACAAGACAAGGGGTCTCTGCTGCACCCAAACTTACATTCTCTTCACCTGTATACCTGACTCCTCAGGACTTAGCTAAGGTCCGTTTCGGAGTGTCTGATCAGGTCGCTCAGGTGTTGGTTGAGGCAAGGAAACCTGCCACCAGGGCCACTTACGCTATGAAGTGGAAATGCTTTTGCATTTGGGCCACAGCTAAGCGAGTGGATCCATTGGTCTGTCCAGTTAATACCATCCTAGAATACTTGCTTTCTCTCTATGAGAAAGGCCTCAGCTATTCCTCCATCAAGGTACACCTGGCCGCCATCTCTGCTTACCATTTATCTGTGTCAGGTAAGATGGTGGCTCAGATGGAGGTCTCCAAAGCTTTTTTGCACGTTATTCTCCACATCCGACCTCCCATCAGGGACCCTGTTCCTCCTTGGGATCTCCTGTTCATCCTGGAGAAGCTTCCTCTTCCCCCGTTCCAGCCGGCTATGAAGTCGGAGCTCCGTTTCCTTTCCTGGAAAACTCTGCTTTTGGTAACAATTACTTCGGCGAGGCGCATTTCAGAGCCTCAAGCACTCGTGTAAAGAACTCTACCTTGTTTTCCACAAGGACAGGGTTGATCTCCGCACTAATCCGAAGTTCTTACCGAAAGTGGTTTCGGAACTCATTTTGAATCAGTCGGTTCAGCTCCCGGTATATTTACCCGGAGCACTCCAGCAGGGGAGAGGCCCTGCTTTATTCCTTGGACATACACAGGGCTCTCATATGTTACCTAGCTAGAACCACGGTGGACAGGAAGTCTGATCGTCTCTTTGTGTCCTTTGCCCAATGGTCCGTAGGTCGCCCGGTCACCAAACAGACGCTTTCGTTCTGGTTGGTTCACTGCATTTCCTACTGTTATGAGAAGCATAATAGGTCGACATCGGGGGCAATTAAAGCTCACTCTACCAGAGCTATCGCTATGTCCTTTGCAGCGTTAAAGAGGGTACCGACAGCAGATATCTGTGCTGCCACTACCTGGAGTTTGGTCCATACCTTTGTCAGGCGCTATAGCCTCGGCATCATTTCCAGACGCAGAGCAGGGTTTGGCCTCATGGATCTGCAAGGCCTGGTTTCCTGAGGGATCTTCCCTTCTCTTACTGTCCTTTTCCTGCTGTTTTCTTCCCCCTCCCAGGGGTTGTTATTAGTTTATACTGCTTGGGACACAGTCCTCAATGTGAAACCTGCTGCAAGAGCTTCTTCTCATAGTAAGATAGTACAGTTACGTAAAAACTTACCGTAACAGTAGATCTTCGAGAGAAGCTCTTGCAGCAGGTATATTTCCCTCCCACCTTCCCCCAGGGATCAGGCCCTTTTCAGGCTGGTATTTTTCATCTTTGTCGGGTTGTTCATTGACAGTCGGTTCCTATTTTGACTGTTGTTTGCTTGCCTGATGGAGTGAGGGCTTTCAAGAACTGGAGCACATGGGGAACTCCTCCCTTATATAGGGCGATGTCGGAGTGGAGCAGGCGTCGGCGGGGAAGCGTTCCGTCAATTTACTAAAGAAAAAAGTTGCCGGAACCGCCGCCAGGTGGCGCCAGTCCTCAATGTGAAAATTGCTGCAAGAGCTTCTCTCGAAGATCTACTGTTACGGTAAGTTCTTGCGTAACTGTACTTTTTGCTGCAAGTCTCCAGCGAGGGGCACTGTGCCCGTGGATGCCTTGGTCTTAGACCAATTGTGGAGGACCCTACATGCATTTCCTCCATTTCCCTTGCTGTTCAGGGTCCTGATCAAGCTCAGGTCCCAACCAGCTACAATGATCCTGATAGCTCCAGACTGTGCCAGGCAACCATGGTATTCCCTTCTACTCTCTTTGTCAGTGGGTAAACCTATACACCTTCCTCACAGGTACAACCTCCTAACTTCCTCACACGGAGGATCCTGTACCTGAGCCTCAGATCCCTCAAGCTCAGAGTATGGCTCTTGAGGACCTAGAGTACGTTGATTTACACCTCTCAGAGAGTGTACTCAGGGTCCTTAGGGGTTCAAGAAAACCTTCCACAATGAAAACCTATGCCTCCAAGTGGAAGAGGTTTTCCATATGGTAGAAGGGTAACAGTGTGGTACCCTCTCAGGCTGGGTTACAAGTCTTGCTCGACTATCTCACCCACCTACATTCACTGGGCCTACAGCTCACTCACTACCCTTAAGATCCACTTGGCATCGGTCTCAGCCTGTATTTCTTCCGGTAAGGGTATCTCTATGGCCTCTAACCCCATATTCAAAAATATTTTTAAGGGATTGGCACATCTGCACCCTCCCCATAGAGAACTGGTGCCAGCATGGGACCTCACTGTCTGTATTGCCAAGCTCATAGAACCCCCATTTGGTCCCGTGGCTACAGCACATCTCAAATTCTGGACATGGAAAGCTGTCTTCCTAGTGGCTGTTACCTCAACCAGGAAGATTAGTGCTTTACAAGCCCTGTGCACAGAGTTAAACTACATCTCATTCCACAGGGATAAAGTGGTCCTCAGGATAAATAGGAGATTCCTTCCTAAAGTGACTTCCATGTGAACTATAAGTCACATTACCAGTCTTCTTCACCGAACACTCCAGTTCAGGTGAGCACAGGCTTCACAATCTGGATGTCAATAGAGCTGTGAGTTACTGTCTTGACCACACCAAGCCCCACAGGCAGGATAGGCAGCAGCTGTTCCTAACCTGTGGGAAGAGGAAGACCAGCTTCTAAAAGGACAGTTTCATGCTGGATAGTGACATGCATCCAGTTCTGCTACAGTAGAGCTGATAAGGAGCCCCCAGTGGGCCTGAGGGCCCACTCCACAAGGGGCACAGCTGCTATAATAGCAGTAGCCAAAGACATTCCTCTGTTGGAAATCTGTAAAGTAGCTACATGGAGAACAGTACGTACTTTTACAAAGCACTGTTTGGACACTCAGTCAAGAGGGGATGTCAGGTTTGACACAGCAGGGCTGCAGAGCCTGTTTCCAAAATAGGTTCTGTACCCTTCTCCAAAGGTACTGTTTTTGTAGTCTGCAATAGTTAATCATATTGAAGAATTTCTGGGATTAGAAGAAAAAATTACTCATCGTAGTAATCTTGTTTCTTCCAAGGTATTCTTCCACATGATTAAACCTCCCACCCTACCTCCCCTTCCAGAACCAGATGGCCTCTGCATAACAGATGGATTTACTATATGGATATGGGTCTATGCCTTAGTTGTGTTAACAAACTATTTCTGAAACCAGATGGGGGTTGTTGGTTTTGTTCTTCTGTTTCTTTGGTCCTATCTGACCTTAGCATATGGGACATGTTATAGGGGATTTGATGTTAATTCATTTTTTATTATTAGAATAGTTTAGCTTGGGGGTCTTACCCTGCAGGCTTCGTGAATCTGAGCATTATAGAATGCAGAAGTTGGTAAGGGTAACAGTTTGAATGGTGGCACGAGTCAGTGAGTGTTCCATCATTTGCATGTGTTCAATTTCTCTCCAGGGCAGTTCAACACAGGAAGCTGACTGCAATAGTCAGTCATATTGAAGAATACCTTGGAAGAAACAAGATTACTACGGTGAGTAATTTTTTTTTTGTCCTGGCCATGTACTTGGTAGTACATGTCAGGGTTTTACAGTATGGGCAGTACAATTTAGCCAAACATCTATCATGGATTAAATCTGGAATTCTACCTGACTCCAGATCCTAGAAGAGATTGGTAATAGTGTTTATGACAAAACTACCATAAGCTGAACAAATGACCTCCCTGCCTATGTGTTGCTCTTTGCTTCCTTATTATTAGAAAAGATCAATTCATTGATTTTGTTTTGGGTTTAATTAAATAAATGTGCAGCATTGTGCATGTTAAATACTGTGACTCTTTCCTCCTGGGATAAACCAGTAATACCGTGTAGCATGGTCTGTATGACCTCTTGACCTAGTTTACTATTAAAATGTTTGGCACAATGTTGAATTTTTGCCAAATCAGCTCTGTTCCAAATTGACATTCCTGATCTAAACATACCTGTAACAGTGTATGCTATGCCTGTTATGTCTGAAAATCCCATACTCCACTTAGGGCGCTTGGACCTGAACACTCCCCGGTGTTCAGTATTGTGTTGCCCAGCTACAGGGTCGTGTGTACGTGCCTGATATGCTGCATTGAGATCTAGTAACATAACAGCATGAAACTCAAGAGACATTAGTGTTTGCACAGTGACCGAATTCGGCCATATTCCAGTGCATTAAATTCAAAACCACAGGAACATATAAACTGAACATTATTAATCAAAGTTCCAGGAACAGAAGTAGCTGCCAAGCTACATGATAGTCTTGGCTCCATTAGCGGGCATTGTAAGGGTCCTTTGATGAAGCTGATATGACTATGAGGAAAAGAGCAGCTGTCGCAATGGATTGAGTCATACAGTCATGGAGCATGATGGTGTTAGGAAATTGGTCACAAAAGTCTGATCCCAACATTGCTGTGACATTGTATGGAGTTGATTAACTGAGCGTATGCACAAAGTTCCATTTAGGCAGAGATGGGTGTTGGGCCATCCTTGAAAAGTCCCTTTTGCAAGGCAGGCCACTGGTAGGCCCTGTTGAGTAGAGTTACCAGTTCTCCATTCAATTTGAACAGTAGAGTTGTCTGGGGAGATCACCATGACATTATGATAAGCATCTCTTCCTTCACACACAGTCACATGTGAAGATGGGAGGCGAATGGCCATGCCCCCATTGGAAGATGTGGAGACGAGGCTCTGTGGATGTGGTGGATCTAGATGATGGAGGAGTATCTGGAGGTTTTTCAGGGCTGTATCCAGTATACTTACTGCAGCATTCAGCAACACATAGATTCTGATTGATACCATTCTGAAAGATAAAAACACAGAAAGATAAACATTCCCCGTCCAGGAGAAGGAGCATTAATCACCTCTGTACAGTTTCAGCTGATTGTCATGGTATCACTTGTCCTCTGGTCTGTCAACCATACTTGGTAGACAGCAGGGCTCAATATATTGATGAAGTTGTAAGGGCTGGCCCACTTGCTTGTCAGAGGGTGAGCTGGTGTGGCAGATTTCAGTACCATGACCTGGTCACCTACCTGTCAATCGACTTCTTTGACATTCTTGTCAGAGTACATTTTGGACTGCTCCTGGGCCTTGCCTAGGTTGCAAGCAACAAAAAGATGAGTTTGGGAAAAACTAACCTTCAACTGTGCGACATATGTGTCTGTTGAGACACTGTCCACTATTAGGGTGTTGAGGTCTATCCACAAGTGTTCTGACAGTCTTATTTGCCAGCCTGTCATCACCTCAAAGGGTGTACTCTTGGTTGCTGCAGCAGCGGGGGTGGTGGCTCTAATTGCCATTAGGAGTAAGGGCAACAGTGTCTCCCAATTCTTAGCATTTTCTTTTGCAAACTTATACAGCATCAACTTGATCTGCCTGTTAGCCCTCTTTACCTGTCCAGAAGACTGAGGATGGTAAGCTATGTGAAATCTTTGGCTGACCCCTAATAATCCCAAACATTCCTGCATCAATGCCCCTGTAAAACTCATGCTTTTGTCAGAGTCCTTGTTTTATTTATGCTGCACCTCCTCGGTAAAAAAGGTACTGAGACGGTTGGAGTGTCGACGCTGAGGTAGCATACACAGGTGCCAGCTAATCTCATGGCGCCATGCATGCCCAGTTCTACCATGGCACTGGCCCTCCTGAAGATTTTTGGCTCCTGCAGGGTCCTTGCGCCTCTGGCTTGAACTCAGAAGTATGAATAAATGGTGAAAACTTGTCCAAGAAGATCAAGAATTACAGAAGGCAATTAATTTTCATTTTTTGCTGTCACTCTCCCTTCTTTCTATCTCTTATGCCTCTCTGGCTGTTGGGAACTCAGGCTTGGAAGGAAGGAAAAATACCCCCTCCCCCCCAAAAAAAAAACTTTTCTTGCCCTGGGTTCATCCCCACTGCCTTTGGTATATCTCTGTTATTTGCTGAATGCAACCTGTCACCCTCCTGGCTGTTAATGCATTCCTAACTACACTTGATAGTAGCCCTTTCACCATGTGGCAGCAGATTGAGTTCAGCCAGAGTACCCACCTCCATCTCAGGATACACCCCTGTACTAACTTGCAGGAACAAAATGTCAGTTGTCAACTGCTTTTTTTTGCTACCGTAGTTTTGCTTGACACATTTCCCATCTTGTTGTCTTCTCGACTTCTTGTTGCCATGATTTGATGTGTCCATGTGCTGTTTTCAGCATACTCTACAGAGTTAGAAGCAGCATGGGAGACTGGCACACTTACTCCTAAATGGGTCTTGTACCCTTATAGGCTCTGCAGTGTCACATACACACATAATTTATCTGTGCTCTGCCCCCATTCAGTGGAGAGCAGCTTGAATTTTTAAAAAGAAAGTCTTATTTTTTGCTGTCGGTATGATGGGTTGTGCTGTTACTTCATCTTACACTAGGTTGGGCACTTTTTTTGTGCCCACATTATTTGAAAGGGAGTCTCACCCTTGGCTAATCCCCCTACCTGCTAGCCAGATTCTGTCTGCGTGTAAGGCTGCTGTTTCTTCCCACTACCCTTTACCAGTCTGATGGGCTGTGTCACAAATGCCCTCTGCAGGTCAGGCCCTCTGCTCTCACAGTGCCAAACCTCAAAGTGCAATATGTGAACAGGAGACAAAAAGGGTAACCCTCCTGTCTGTTTTGGGTCTGAAAGACCTACTTGTCTTGAGTCTTGAGGTAAAATATGAATCCTTTTTCGCTAGCACGCCCAGTTAACAGGATCAAATATCACACCCTCTTCGGGGAAATGCAGTGCAGTACTTAACCCAGCAGGCACCCAGCCTGATTCACAATTCTCCCCTTTTGGACTCAATTGAGATCCAGGTATTTTCTTACCTTAGCAAGGTAGTAACACACTTTAAGCCCTTCACAGTTCTGTCAGCTATATCAACACTGTCTCAATAGTCACATGCAAAAATTAGAAGACTCAAGTGGAATTAAGGAAATCAAAATATTTACTAAAATTAAAACATGTAAATAATTAGAAAACACATAACATATATACACAAGTGTTTACAGTCCAAAATAAATGGAAATTTCAGAAACAAAAACACCTTGTACTTGAATTTCTAGTTCTACCTCAGTTTCAGTTTAGTGTTACCTATTTTGACATAAGTGCCTCTTAGTCCAGCGCACTGTGTATGTGTTCTCTTAGGAATCCAGAGATAGAAGATCAAACTCCTTTCAGCCAGATTGATAAAACGCCACAATGTCCTTCCCATCCTGTGAGGTCACAGCTCATGAGGTCACTGTTAGTCCTGTAATTATTTTGTAACATGACCAAGTATATCCCAAAGGGGTGTCATTTTACTGCTTGCTTGAAATCTGCAAAGATAGCAATATTAAATTATAACAGTCTCTTTTCTATCAGAGCATTCCCTTTGATCTTCAGAAACTCATCCTGACAGCTATTTTCTCCTAGTGGTGAGAAATGTAACAGGTATCTGTTAGAAATTGTTGCTTCCTAAGATGTCGTAAAAAATGCAGTCTTCAATGGCTTCCTGCACTTCTGAGTAAATTGATGGTTTACAATGTGTTGTAACGTGGTGTCCTTATTGTCCCAGGAAGTCTGTTTTACTACAGCCAACTCTTTCAGCAAGCAGATGCCTTTGGGGTCAAAAGGTCAGGTCCCCTTCAACAGCTAGTCTTTCCCATGGGCCTGCTGTCATATTTTCCCAGCAGACATTCACAGAACTTATATTGATATCACAAATGTGATGCAATATAATAAGTAGATGGGCGAAGTGTCACAGGCAGTAGGTGTTTTTGTTGAAGCTCTGGCTCAGATTCCTAGACTACGTCTTTCTTCCATGCTTTCTTAGGTGTTTCCCTTTCTCTTTTTTCTCTCTATGAATGTTGGTAGTGAAATATTATTTTATTTTTCCCTACATCGTTTGTCTTTCCCTTTGGGCTAGCTCATCACATGTGCCAGCTTGTGTTTTCTCATGCTTTTTGCTTCTCTCCTGGTAAACAGAACTGAGGTTGGCGAGGGAGCCGACAGCGGTTATTGGTAGGCGTGTGGCACCATGTGGTGCTGCGCAGGCACCGTTGCCAGCCAACTAGCCAAAAAATTTGCTCCTGCGGGGTTCAAGTGCCTCCAGTCCAGACCCATAAGTAGTACTCAATGAAGAAGATATTTTACAAGATAAACAATTATGGTAAGTTTGTAACTTCCATTTGCCTGCTTGAGGAGCTAATTTAGCCCTAAATTGAATTTTTTTTTACGAGTAGTAAAATATTTTACTTACATTGCAGAGCTTGTAGCTTCCATGTATGAGCCAAGTGGATGAGCAGCACTCCAGACCCACCCCTAAATTAAGCTTTTTGATGATGTGAAGTAGGGAACGGAGCTGCAGGTGCTATCTATATATATATATATATATATATATATATATAATCATGAGGGATGGAGGGGGCTGTCTAAAGATGCATATACTAACTTTGCAGGCAGTTCTACATCTGTGGGGCCATGATATATATTATATATTCTTGGTAAAACGTTGTTAATGCATCAGTTAGGGTTCTAGCGGCAAAAGTTTGGAAATGTGGTGTTAGGGTTTCCAACCTAACACCTACCCTGCACACAGAAACAAGCATGGGGAGTGCCTTGGGGTTGTCAGCCCTAACGCTCACCCCATTCCATGAGTAAATAAGTTGAGATGGGTACAGTATAGGAGAATGGTGTGAGCGTTAGGGCTGACAACCCCAAGGCACACACTCCATGCCTGTTGCTGCTTGCAGGGTGAGGGAACCCTAACACCACATTTCCAAACTTTTGTCGCTGGAACCCTAAGTGATGCATTTACAATTTTTTTTACCAAGAATTTCCTTTCTGTTTGATATGGTATATTCATAGCTTTATTTGCTCGTGGGAGAGCAGGGCCCTCTGGTCCCTGTGCTCCTACCATCCATAATTTTTGAGAGATTGTAATTGTATCCTTATTTCCTTGTGGGAGCGCAGGGCCCTCTGGAACCTGTGCTCCTATCAGTCCATAATAGTATCCGTATTTGCATGTGCGAGCGCAGGGCCCTCTGGGCCCTGCACTCCCATCCATGCATAGGTTTTGAGATAGTGTAGTGGTATCCTTATTTGCCTGTGGAGGGCCCTGCGCTCCCATCCGGTAGTATGCATCGCCTAAGAAAAACCTCACATTACAGTGTTCCCTGTAGAAAACACAACAAAATTTGAAACCTGTGTAACTTGACACCAAATGAATATATTTTTCATGAAACCAGCAAAAGGCACATCAGTGGGGCAAGCCCTTTATTGCCTGAAAATTTCAGAGCAAAATTGCAAACCATTTCTTCGCAGCAGTGACAAAGAAACAACTGCGTACACCTCACATTAGTATGTTATCCTACGGGAAACGAAGCAAAATTTAAACCCACAGAACTCCAGAGCAAAATTTCACCAAACCATCAATCGGCACATCTGTGGGTAAAGCCCTTTGTACCCTGAAAATGTCAAGCCAAAATCCCAAACCATTGGTTAGCTGTGAAGTGGCAAAGAAAATGCTATGTAAAAAATCCTCTTTCGCAAATTGCGAAAAAGTATCCTTTATCGTGCTTCCTTTATCACAATTTGCTACAAAAGATTCATCCTTTTCTACAAATCGCAAAACAGGATCCTTTTTCATGAAATGCTTTTTCGCAATTTGCGACAGAACCAAAAGTGTGACTCCAGAATCAAGGTCTAGACAACTGTTGCCACATTCCAAATCCAGGTATTTTTGAGGTTTTTTTTTCTCTTTTTATTCAGACTTTTATCCCTCCTGCACACTGGGGGCAGATCTTCGTTCCTGCACCGTCTGCCCTGCCCGACGCCCTGACCATCCCCGGAGACCCCCACGGATTACCTCCCATGGTGGGGAAGGGTGCTCCCCCCACCCCGGAGCACAATCCTAATCTGGAGGCGGTCACGTTATCGGGTCGACCAGGGCACCACAGGGGACTTCATAGAGCCCTCAGCCGCCATTTTCCACTTTTTCTCCCCTCCGGTGTACGGCAAGGACATGCGTGTGTGGGGGAACACGCATGCCACACCCACCAGTGACTTGTGTCCAAGTCAGCACCGCCCTCAGAGGGCGATCGACAGGCGGGGGAGCGATTCCTCCCTCTCAAAGAGAGGAGAGCAGTCCTCCAAACGCTTGATCTTCTCTTCCCTGACAGCCTGGGCTTGTTCCCGAAACCAGGTCGTCGGCGAGGTGTGGCGTCCAGTGCCTCAACCCTGAGCACCACCGGGCCAGCCTATTTTTTTTTTTTGCCACCACTAACTGAAAACAAGATGGCAGCAGCACAGTAAATGATTCTACATTTGCAGCAAAGGTTTCCACATTTGCAATAAAGAATCCTTTGTCGAGTGGGACATCTATCTGGTCCCATAGGAAATAATGGGAAATGTTGAAATTCAGTAACTTTTGAACAGAGTAATATTTTTTTCACCAAACTTTCAAAAGGCACCACACCAAAATTCCATACCATTTTCGCGCAGGGGCGTGACAATGAATTTTAACAAAAATTGTAAATTTCAAATTTTTTACCCCAGCCATCTCTACACCCATGCATCCAACTGGAACAAAACTTGCCACATCAAGAGATCTGTGGTCCCTGACGGTGCATGCAAAATGTCATGCAAATCACTTACACGGTTGTGAAGTTATTAAAGTGCAAGATTTCGAGTTTAACATAAAAGTGACTGCGCAGTCCTAACTATACTGATGCAGCCGCAGCAGTATAATTAGCCCCATACATATAGAATGGTCTGCAAAGTTAGTAGTTATGTATCTGCTGCTCGTCAAGTGTATTCTGTCTTCTCTCTCAATTATCTCAAGTCCTCTGCAGCGGACATTTTGTAAAAAGGTTACGCAGTGGTATGCTCGGACTTGTAAAAGCGCTACCAGAAACGGGTTAAGAACTTTAGCCAGCAGTAAAGAAAGTCACAGTTGTAATAAGCAGAGCTCAGTTACACAGCAGTTCAAACATTTTGAATTACAAGCCACTTCAGCTGGTATTGGCAGAAGATAACCCTGTATCTGCCATTATAGAATTCAAGGTGCTGGTGATATGTCGGTCTCTTGCCTTGCAAATTTTTTTTAACAAACCTGAGATACCTAATTTTATCAACAATTGGAAGTAGTGCACCACCGTGAAATGGTCTAAGCTTACCTTTTTTACTGTAAAATATTTTAAACATCTAGTTTCCTTTACTTGTATGACCCTGCTGTTTCATCAATGTTGTACATTTTTTAAACATTTTAATTCTAACCCCAGGAACCCCTCATTTAGGTTTACACTTTATACATCTAGCTCCACAGAGACAGATGCCTTAGAGATAGAACCTTATTATAATGATGGAATTTAGAATCTTGATTCAGACTCTGCATCCACGCTCCACTCTGGCAGTTGGTCAGATTTTTTTTCTCCACCTGAACAGAACAGCTGCCCCAAAGTCAGCTCCACTATTGCTGGTTCTCCATTCAGTTATTTGTTTTAAAACGTTTAATTTAAACTTTAATTATTATTGCTGTTTATCATTACTCTACTTTAGGTAGTTATATTTTTATACTAGGTCTCTCTGGTTACCGATTGATTCCCAGGAACAAGTGACTTCCCAAACTGGCTACCATTTAAAATTTTTAGCTACTGTACTATTTAAATTTAAACCACTTGTTTACTTTCGTAGTAGTTTCTTCTTTTTTCTATTTGCAGTTACAGGAAGTGGATTTCTTTCACTTTCTGTTCCTGTCGGCACCCTTTGACTTAGTTAGATCAGTTCCTGTTACAAAAACTGTGATTTGAGCTGTCACACATCTTTTTTAGTACACTAGCCATTTTTATCTCTTAGGCTTTTGTACTATCATGTTTATTTGGGAATCAATTTATTTTTTTAAACAGGGTTTCTATAAATTGATATGCCTAAGAGGCCTGGGGGACCAACAGGCTCTAAAACTGTAAAAGTGTTTTCAGCTCCTGGCAACAGTATGCTGTCACAAGCTCTGTATAACGTGCCTGTGTCTATACCATGACTTTATTATTTGCTAGTCCTGTCTTATATTTTGCCCTTAAACCTTAAAGGAAAGGGCTACAAAAATGAAAGAAATGATGGCTTCTCTGTCTGCCTTCTTGCCACCAAACAAAAATTAAAAAGGTTCTGAGAGAGTTCCACTGGTGATGGAAAGCATGCATCAGAAGGGTCCATCTCTTCATATACAGCAGCAATTACTATAAAAGGTGACAAGAAAAAAGATAAAGCTGCTCAGCCATGTGATAGGCATGGAAAAGATGGATCAGATACCAGGGTGTCCGAAAGGGGGAACCCTGAGTCCAGTGATGGCAAAAATTTAAATAAAAGTGCCGTACTCATCGAAGGATATACCGGAAATGTGACAATTTCTCCAGGCTAGCTAGGCTATGGGAAACTTTAATAATGTGACTACCACCCCTCCTCCCCAGGTCTAGGCTCCAACCTACAGTCAGAGCCAAAGACACGGTCAGATATTTCCTGAAATTTCTATGATATTTGTAGGGAAATCTCCTGCTTTCTGCATTCCACAGTGGGGGCAGCAGAGAGAAACTCTTCAGAAATTTTGCGAAATATCTGACCATGTGTGTATCTGCCTGTGGAGGAGGAGGGCGAAGGGTACTATGTAATGTACAAGTGGAGGAAGGTGACCCCATGGAATCAGAGGGTGAACCTGAATGAGACTTGGAGGACTGTTCTTCTTTTTCCTAGTTTGTCAGACAAACAGTTTGATACTCTTCGGCACCCTCCCCCCCCCCAAGAAACTGAGAAAGATGATAAGGATGCTGAATTTTTGGATATGATGGGCATGGGGGTAGTACCTGCAAGGAGGTTGCTGGTCCCCATACATGAATCCCTTCAGAAGGTCATATCAGAAACTTTTGTCTGTGCCTACTTCAGCTGTAGCCATTAATAGGAAAACTGAAAAAAAAAAATCAGGTGGACAGACAGGTAGTGGAATATACCTGTATGTCCATCCTTCCAGGCTACTGCTTGCACAAGAGTAAAAGTCTCCCTATCTACACATCCTCCTGAAAAGAACACCATAAAATTGGATGCTGTGGCGGCAAAGGTTTATACATCAACTCATCAGGCAGATGGCTTATTCAGCACATACTGCACAATACCAGTAAGCATTGTGGAATACAGTTCTGGTACTGGTGGATAAAGCAGATGGTGAACTGGCACAGGACCTAATTGCCACAGCAAGATCAGCCCTGGATGCCACTAAATACCATTTGCACACGACTATGGGCACTAGTGACACTGCTGTTAGAGTTTTAGCTCATGTCATGTCCTTAAGAAGATTTTCCTGGTTAAGAGCTACCATCCTTTCCCAGGACACTCAAACCAAATCTGTGGATTTGTCCTTTGGGGAAACTCATTTTTTGGTGACAAAACAGATGCATACATGAAAAAATGGATGAATACAAAACCACTTACAAGAGTAACAGTGAGAAAGAAAGGCCTCTACCCTCCTATAGGCCATATGGAAGGAGTGGCAGAGGCAGGGTATACTTCACAAGAGCCTAAACTCCATACACCCTGTGACAGGGTAGACTAGGACCCTGTCCCATTTGTTATGGAGAAAGTGTTTAAATGCAAGGATCTGTCCTTTTCTGTCTCTTCTCTATCTGGTTGTGCAACCCAATTTTACTGTGAGACTTCGGATTTGATCACCTCGACAATCTTGCAATCCTTTGCCTCTCACTGTCCCTCGGTTTTCCCTTACTGTCTGTTTTCCTCCCTTGCATATCTGCTAATATAAAAATATATGCAAATCATTGTATGGAAATGTAACTTATATTGAGATCCCTGGTGTTTAGAAAATATACAGTATTACTGTCAAAATGTATGTAATTATAATCTGAGATGACTGTAAAAGGCTAATGGAAAACTCCAGAGGTTACTTGAGTGCAAATGTTGAGCCTTTTCGCAAAAGCTGTAGGGGCCTCAAGAAGCACACTGTATTCTAGCAGCTCCTGAAACTTACAAGAACAGAACACTTACAAAAAAAACAGAATGCTTGCCAAGAGTGGGGGTTGAAAAGACTTGTAAGAGTTAAGCTGCAACTGCAGGAAAGATTAAGAGAACAAGGGACACAGAAACTGAAAGAAAACTTTATTTTATTTTGCCTTTGTAAATAGTTATACTGAACAAGTTTATTTTATGATACTGCTAGTGTAAATAAATATTTTTGGTAAATTCTACAACTGCTTCTGGTTTTCCCTATGCTTCCTGACATGAGCCTCAATGACACACCCCTTATGAATACCAGCCACAAACAGGCTACTGTAGGGGCAGGGACAGAAGGGGCTGCAAGCGTACTGCTGCTGCACCAGCTCCCAAGTCCCAGCCAGACCAAAAAAAAAACCCCTGACAATTCTGCCCAGGTCGCCCAACCATTGCCAGTGGAGGAAAGATTGTCCCACTGCTTCCAAGAATGGGTTAACGTTACCACAGACAAATGAGTTCTGAGGTAGTGGGCTGGGGTTTGTTTGTCCCTGTAGTTCAAATAAATTTCAAAAATTGCAGGAACACAAAAGCTTTCCAGTTCACTGTCCACAGAAAGACTTCTGCTGGAACTGGAAGTAAAAAAAAAATTGCTGATAGCAAAGGCTGTGGAAATGGTCCCTGCTACTCAGTGAGGCAAGGGTCTGTTCTCAAGGTACTTCTTGATCCGCAAGAAAAATGTGGAGTGGCGACCCATTTTAAATCTCAGATATCTGAACAAGCATATAAAAAAAGAGAAATTCAAGGTGGTCACACTAAGAATAGTGATACCATCTTTACAGTTATGCCTCTGATTGTGATCACTGGATCTGAAAGACGCCTATGATAAGATGTGGTGGGTTTTCCCTACCTGGATGACTGACTAGTCTCAGGGAAAATAGAACAAGAGACAGTGTGTTGCATTCAGACTGTAAAAAGCACCTTGGAGAATCTGGGATTCTTGACAAACCTGCAGAAGTCTCAAATAGAATCTGTCAGGTACTGGACTTCATAGGAGCAGAGCGAAACACCCTGCAGAGGAAAGCCTTCCTCCTGTAGGCCTGAGTGTCAGTTTTGATAACTGCAGCAGAGTCCTTCACAGCAAGCCAACAAAGACCTGCATGGGATTTCTTGCAGTTACTGGGATGCATAGCCGCATACACAGCTTTGGTTCCATGGGCCAGGTTCCAGATAAGAGATACCAAGTAACACTTAAGAAACAGTTGGTCTCAGGGGCCATGGTTACTGTCTTGGCTCAAACAGAGAGAAGAGTCAGGTTGGTACGGAATGGAGGGGGACCAACTTAAGGGCCAACCTTTGTGGACATTGGCTACGGGGAAAATTCCACGAACTATCTGGTCAAAGACTGACAACTCCTGAACTAAGCATACTGTTAGGTCTCTACTTACACTGCGACAACTATTAGATTCTCCCAATGATCTGGGTCCACTCTCACTGATAAGGCATCACATTGATTTTCTGCACCCCACCCTGGATAGGGGTTATGCATTTTGGGAAGGCCAAAGGCTGGTTTACTTCTCGCAGCTTTTTTCGCAAGGGGGATATATGAGTTTCGCCCAAATTAGGCAAAAATACAAGCTGCGGAATGGGGACTTTTTAAGATTTTTACAAGTGAGAAACTTTATTTTTAAAGAAGCCAATCAAGGGAAGATCCTTAGGCCTCAGTCAGAGTTGGAGGACTTTTTATTGGTGGGTTCATCTGTCAGTGAAAATGAAGCCAATATCCCAAATATATAACCTTATTTTAAAAAAGGACACCTTACATAATGAACAACTGCACTTAAGATGGGAATTGAAGATACAGGGTCCGGTCTCCAGGCCAGGTTGGTCCCAAAGGTTGGAGAAAGGTTGGGCAGTTACATCTTGCCCCTCACTTAGGGAATTAATTTGGAAAATATTAGTAAGGTTCTTTTTGACCCCTTCCCCCCATACAAGGCACTTCGGTCCCTCCAGCTCTGACCGTTGTTGGAGACAATGCACTCGCAAAGGTACACATCATCATATATTTTGGGGATGTCAGGTGTTGAAGCCATTTTGGCAACAAGTACATGTGCAGATTCAGGTCATTCTGGGATCCCTTTATCCTTGCACCTTTCAGGCTTTGGTCTTGGGGTAGGTGGAGTGTTGTCTAGGGCAGGGGGAAGTAATAAACTTTTTCATATTTTCAGAGTGGCTGTGCTTAAGTGCGTTACTATTAAATGGCTCTCACCAGACTCACCAACCCTCTCCCAGTGGTTTAAGAAGGTTGAGGAGTTCGGGGAGATGGAGAGACTGACTGTTTCGATTCACTTTCGCCTAGAAAGATTTTTATTAGACTGGGCATCATGGTTGGCCAGAGGTACCCCCCACAAATAGAAGTGACCCTGAGGCCTAGCAGAAAAAGAATCTGCAGAGGACCCCTTGCTAGAGGTTTAAGATAGCCCACAAATTGGGCTTGGGTACATTTGGAAACTAAGGATTAATTTGTAATGACCACGCATTGCACAGATTTGGTTCTAATAAATGATCATTTATTTTATTGATGTTCACAATATAGTTCATATTACTGAAGGCTGAATATTGTTTGGAAGTGCAGTACATGTGGTTGCAACCTTTTTCCCCAGGAAAGAGAAGATGGGGCCCCTTGGTGGGCTCAGACTGGATGGGACATTTCCGGGGGGCAATGCTGCAGCGTCCTCTGGAGTCACTCAACTGGTCCTTGCAGCTGAGAATGTTTACCG
The DNA here is from genome assembly GCA_016271365.2 of Neoceratodus forsteri. Classification (NCBI taxonomy): domain Eukaryota; kingdom Metazoa; phylum Chordata; order Ceratodontiformes; family Ceratodontidae; genus Neoceratodus; species Neoceratodus forsteri. The sequence continues at coordinate 790,884,667 of CM057454.1, forward strand.
CTCCTGGGAAGACAAGGATATTATTAAGTCTCAGACTTACATCTCTAAAGTAATCAATTGAACCTCTGTACTTCATACCTGTTAAGGAACCCGTGATGGGTAAATGTAATGATTCATTCCATGTTTAACAATGAGAAATAAAAAATAAGTTTAAAAAAAAAAGAGACAGTTGGTCTCAAAGATGGGACCCACTCTCAAAACTAGTGCCGGTGACAAAATCATTCGTAAGGTCACTAGAGTGGTGGAAGGAAGAAAGCAGCCTCAAGGAGGGCATTCTCTTCCTTCAACAATCACCAACAGGTATTCTTACTACAGATGCTTCACTCCTGACGTGGAGTGCTCACCTACAAAACCTTATGGTAAGTGGCACATGGAGCCAACAAGAGTCGCTGGAGCACATCAGCCTCCTGGAACTAAGGGCAGTGCTAATAGCAATGCAGTCATTCTCCTCTCAGCTGCAGGGCCAGACTTCCCAAATCAGATCAGGGAACACCACAACAATGTACTACGTAAACAAGCAGGGAGGGACAGGATCCTCAAAACTCAAAAGAAAGTGTGAGGATGTGGGACTGGCATACTTCTTAGAAGCAAACATTTCTGTGGTGCATCTGCCAGGCAAATACATTGTCCTGGCAGACTCCTAAAGCAGAATCAGTCAGGGAGATCACAAATGGGTCTTGAACCAACAGGTTCTAGCCACAGTTTTCAGAAGGTAGGACACACTCAAAACAGACCTGTTCGCCTCTTGGAAAAACAGTCAGCTCCTGTAGTTTTGTTGCAGACCACCAGCCAGAGAGACACTCCCAGAGGACGCCCTGGTGTTGGATTGGACAGTGATGTTCCTGTATTCCCTCCCACAATTTCCTCTCATACAGAAAACCCCCCTGAAGTTCAGGAGGGACCCTGCAACAGTGATCCTAATAGCCCAAGACTGGGCCAGATATGCCTGGTACTCCATACTCCTTGTCCTGTCCAGCAGGGCTGCAATCAGCCTGCCACTAAATCACAATCTGCTGACTCTTTTTCAGGGCAGATATTTTTCACAAACCACAGGACATCACACCAGAGGGCATCGTTCTAGAAGAGTTAGAATACTCTGGATTGAATCTCTCAGAGGAAGTCCTGAAGGTGCTTAAAGTTTCTAGGAAACTGGCAACCAGGAAAACATATTCTTCTAAGTGGAAGAGATTTCCATACTACTGTGCTCCCAGGAAGATAATCCAAGTAGAGGCAGGGTTACCCATAGTCCTGGAATACCTGGTACACTTGCAGTCTCTAGGCCTAATGCCTTCAACACTAAAGGTGCACCTACTGTAGCAGCTCTGTCAGCCTACATATCAGCAGACAAGGGATAGTCACTGGCCTCACAATCTATCTTCAAAAGGTTTTTTAAAGGCCTCAGTCACTTGTACCCACTGGTAAGGGATCTAGTCCCACAGTGGGATCTCAGTGAGTGCCTTACCCAGCTTTTGGAGGCTCCATTTGAGCCTGTGGACACTGCTGCTCTAAAGTATGTCACATGGAAAACACATATTCCTGATTACCATGACCTCTACAAGGAGGGTAATTAAGCTACAGGCCCTCTGCACAGAAACAAACATAATCTTCCATAGGGATAAGGTGGTCCTTAGAACCAGTGGGAAATTCCTACCTAAGTTGGTGTTTTCCACTTGAACCAGTCAGTAGCCCTTCCTGTGCTCTATCTGGAAGACTCCAGTCCAGATGAGCAAAATTGCACAGCCTTGACCTGAGAAGAGTACTGGGTATTTACACAGACCGGAAAAAAGATGTCGGGTCCCAGCACACTCATCTTGTTACCTGTGGTGAGGCTGGAAAAGGTAAACCAGCAACCAAGAGTTTTTTCTCTCATTGGATAGTCTCTTGCAATCAACTCAACTATGAAAAAAGCTGGAAGAGTGCCACCCAGAGGCTTAAGAGCACACTCAACAAGGAGTACCTCTGCCTCTGCGACATCCACAAGTGGCATCCCATTATTAGACACTTGCAAAGCAGCTACCTGGAAAACAGTGCACACCTTTCCATCTGGACATACAATCCAGTAGGGCTGCCAGCTTTGGAACTGTGGTTATGCAGTACCTTTTTCCTAAGTGGGTTCTGGACCCAGTCTCCCAAGGTACTGCTGCAGAATCTGCATATGGTGTAAACATTAAGTGAGGGATTCCTGGGATTAGAAGAAAAAATAACTCACCGTAGCAATAATCTTTCTTCTCAAGGATCCCTCTCTATGTTTACACTCCCTAACCCTGTCTCCCCCTTCCAGAACCTGGAACTAGGTTCACACAAGAATCGGATCTTCACGGATATAAAGTCTCCACCACTCATTCACACTAATGGGATCTACACTGGAGGCGCTAGGACCCAGCGGGAGCAAACTTTTTGAGAGGGTCAGCGCCAGAGATGGAGCCATGAGGAGCGGCACCACGAGCCATGGCTCATGCAGTAAAGACTACCTCGGCATCGACCCTCCAACTGCCTCAGTACCCCCCCCCGAGGAGGTGCAGAGTAACTAACCTATAGGTCTAACCTAACAAAATCGGACATAAGATAGTCCGAATGACCCGTGTAAGAAGGGTCAACAATAGAGTCTTCACAGCCCAACCACTGATGCGAGTGAAGACCAAAAACAGAGATGTGAGCTCGGGGGATGGCGGGTGGGCATGTGAATGAGTGGTGAAGACTTCGTCCAAGAAGATCAAGAATTACAGTAGGTATGTAATTTCCACATCTTCCTGGACATAAAGTCTCCACCACTCATTCACACTAATGGGAGAGTACTGAGCTAACGAACCCCCGAGATGGGCAGCAGGAGAAACTAAGAGCTCACATACTTAGGACAGAAGTCTGTTAAGAATAGTCCTACCAAACGACAGAAGTTGTCTGACATGGCCATCTAAAGCATAGTACTTAACGAAAGTATGCACTGAACTCCATGTAGCTGCATTGCAAATGTCTGCAATGGGCAATTGCGGATTTCCACCAGAGATGCCTCGACTGCTCTAGTAGAGTGAGCGTACACTCTGCCTTCTAGCATAACCTGTGCCATAGAATAGCAGTGGTGGAGGCATGCTACCAGCCATGCCGAAATGCACCTAATAGCGACAGGTTGACCCAGCTGGGTCTCGCTGAAGGAAACAAACAGTTGTTGAGCTTTGCGAATTTCTTTTGTTCTATCCAGATAGAATCACAGTGCTCTCTTAACATCCAAAAGACGAAGGGTACGTTCCCCTTCATCCTGGAACTTAGCAAAGTAGGTAGGTAGGACTAAAGGTTGGTTTAGATGAAATTCTGAGACAACCTTGGGAAGAAACTTAGGGTGAGTCCTAAGAATTACTTTGTCCTTGTGAAATACAGTGTACGGGGAGTCTGTGACCAGAGCATATATTTCAGAAACTCTACAGGCCGAAGTGAAGGCCACCAGGAAGGCCGTTTTCCAAGTGAGGAACTTCAACTCGCAGGTACCTAGAGGCTTGAAAGGTTTCCGAGTGAGCATGTCTAGCATAAGTTTAATGTTCCAGGCTGTGACTGGATGTCTGATAGGAGGTCTGGTATGCAGAATGCCCCTAAGAAACCTTTTAACTACAGGCAACTGAGCCAGAGACAAGAAATGTACCGGCTCATGATAAGTTGAAATAGCACAGAGATGAACTTTGACAGTAAAGTACTGCAGACCTGAATTTGAGAGGTCTAAAAGGTACTCCAAGACTTTATTTGGTGGGCAGGAAAAAAGGTTCGACGATGATTTTGCACACCAGAGAGAGAAACACCTCCATTTGGCTGTGTAGGTTTTTCTAGTGGCTGGTTTACGCGCAGCCAAGAGAATATCTGAAACCCTATGGGAAACATTGAATCTATTCACCTCTATCTCTTCAGGAGCCAAGTGTGAAGGTGAAGCACCTTCAGATTGAGATAGGCCACAGGCCCCTGGGTCAGAAGGTTTGTCTGAAGGGGAACTGCCTTCGGGAGGGTTGCCAATAGACTGCTGAGCAGCAGTAACCATATCTATCAAAGCCACAAGGGAGCAATGAGAATCATTCTGTTTCCCTGAGACTCGAATTTGAGAAGCACCCTCTGAATTAGAGGAAGAGGAGGAAAGACGTATAGAAAGTGTTTTGTTCACTGCAGCCTGAATGCATCCTGACAGAAAATGCCAGGTCCTAGATTTCTGGAGCAGAAGAGAGGCAGTTTTGCATTGAGTGAGGACGCAAAAAGGTCCAGGTCTGGAGTTCCCCACTTTTTGAAGAGTGACTGAGCGACGGTTGAGTCAAGAGGACACTCTGAGGATCTGTCTCCATTCTGCTGAGACGGTCTGCCAGTTTGTTCTGCATGCCTGGTAGGTAAACCACATAGTTTAGAGCCTTGTTCTCCATGCACCATTATCATATTCTCATAGCTTTCCTGCATAATGGGTACGAGTGTGCACCGCCCTGTTTGTTGGTGTAATACATCACTTCGTCCAAGAAGATCAAGAATTACGGTAGGTACATAATTTCCATTTCTTTTCATTAGGGTTGCTGGAGCGTTACTGTTGCAGTTAGTCTACAGTTGTGAAGTTTTTTTTGTTTGGTAAACATTTCTGTGATTCTTACATTTACATGTCTGCTTCAATTTGATTGGTGTTTTAAAACATTTAAGTTAAAATTTGTAGACATTTTTATTAGCCTTATAGCTAGTTCTGCTAGCCACTGCTGTACTCTAACTATGGAAACAAATATGACCAACTACCATACTGGAGCGTGGACAGGGTTTGAACCAGTAATCTAAATTCCATGATTAGAATAAGGTTCTAATCTCCGGAGTATTTGTCTCCATGGAGCTAGATGCATGAAGTGTAAACATAGTGGGGAATCCCTGAGAAGAAACAACATAACTGCAGTAATTTTTTCTTCTAGAGGCATGGAATATGGTTCACTTATCCACACTCCAGCAATTCCACTGAAATTTGGTGACAGCCAGAAGATCTTTAAGCTAAGCTGTTCCCACCTCTTAGGTGGATATACCACCCCCCCGACTCTGCCCCGTGACGTCAGATAGAACAGTTATGTAAGAACTTACCGTAACAGTAGATCTTCGCGGGAATCTCAGTCATCGGGTCACAATGTAGGAACTTCACCATCAATGAAGCAGGATCCCACCTGCCGACATCACCAACCCTATAAAGGCATGAGCGGCCCCGCTCTCTCCCAAGCTTTTTCCCCCCCGAGACTAAGTGAGCAAACTCCTGCCACGGTGACCGAGGAGAGAGAGAGAGAGAGAGTTGCCTAGGCCAAAATAACAGGCAGAATACATCAGTTAACCTGCAGTGGGAGCTGGCCAGCCAGTGGTCTCTGCTCAAGGGTCACTTAGACCAGCTGGTCACTGTGTCCCAGCAGATGTGGGATGCCCTCCAGTGGTGGCTGGTCCCAGAACATCTGCAGGAAGGGATACCATTTGTCTGCCCAGAACCAACGGTCACCCTGACAACTGATGCCTCCCCTGATTAGGATAATTTTCGGGGGGGAGGGGCTCTGGGGTAGTAAATTTTGCGCCTACATTAAACCATGTAATGGTCACTGAGTGCATCAGGTAGGATACCAGAGTCAATGATGCCCCATCACCGCTTTTCTTTTCTTCTATCTTCTAGTATAGCACCAGGTCCTGTTTTTGCTTGTTTTATTTTATTTATTTTGCTTAAAGTTCGGTCATGTCTGGTCAGGGGCCAAGAAGAAGACTGGAAAAGGAATGGAGTTTTCCCCCATGCGTCAGTGCCCCTGCAGGAAGAATATGTCTGTTCATGCCTGCTATGACCGGTGTTAGACTTGCCTGGGATCGGACCTCAAAATGGATCATTGCGATGCCTGCTTCAGCATGGACCTCCGCACTTTCGAGCTTCGCGGGATGATGTGGGAATGGGACTCCCTCCACCTTTGGAGGTCAGCGTTGTACCCGGGATTCCAGAGTTAGGCTCCTGGGCTCTTTCCCCGAGTCCCTTCCCGCTACTATACGTACCGAGGGAGACCAGGTGTCCTTACTCCTCATTTCGCTGAGACGGGAGGCCTGGGGGTAGGGGTCTGTGGGACAGCCATCTTTCTCTGGGGGGCTGGCTGTGCACCCCTCCCAGTCCGGTATCCCCTTGTAGGTCTGGACACCTCCGGTGGTGGCATCGGAGCTATATGCTGGGCCTGCATACTGCAGTCTGGTGCCGCTTTAGCTCCTGGCACTAAGGCCGGTGCTGGTGAGTAGGGTGATGCCATCCTTTTGGCCAGGTCCCCTTCTGTTGCTATTTGTGTCATCAGAAGAGGAAGGATCCTTGGGGTTTGTCAGCTGGAGATCTCCCTGATCTCGTTCTGTGATCAGGATGATCCTGACTGTCTTCCCGGCTCTGGGGAGTGCATGGACCCTTCTGGGCCTAGCCCTAGGCCTTTGGCATCGGTGGGGTTTTGGGAGTTTTCTTCCCGGCATTGGCTACAGCACCACCTCCCCTGTATCCCATGGTGCTGATTCTAGCACCTGAAGGGATGGCGACGCCAGGTTGGGGTCTGGTGTTGCTTTGTCGTCAAGGCACAGGTCAAGAAGTATAAGAAAACCAGGAGCAATTCGCAACAGGAATTTTATTATTAATAACAGTAAAATAAAAAATAAATTGTTGCTGGTCCGTCGGCGCAGCGGTTGGATTTCCGCTTGCGATGCCGGCGACCCGGGTTGAGCGGACCGGTCGTCGGAGGACCGGCGATGGAGGATTGAGCATCCTATGGAGCCTCTCCTTCCCTGGGGGAGGGCAGGGGCTGCAGCGGTATGACGACAACTAAGCGGAGGCTGGGTGCCGCTCCACATCGGGGCATAACAGAGCTCTCAGGATGGGGCGGACGCTGGTCGTCATTGCACATCCCCATCCTGCTTAAAGTGGGGGGGACAAAAAAAAAATCCCACACCTTGCGTCTCGGTGACGCTCTGCCCCTGGAAGCCCTGATTGACCACCGGAGCCGTTCCCCCAACCAGTCACAGTTCCACGGTCCGATATCTGGGGTCGGAGCCGCGGCCCCACTCTCTGGGGGGTAAGCCAGGGATGACTGGGGGAGACGGCAATATCCGGTGGTTGGGGCTCCAGGGGTCCGTGACCAGAGTTGATGGTCGACGAGAGGCGCTGAGGCAAAAATAAATAAATAAATTGTTCAGAACAACTATTTACAGCGGCAGTAGAAACATAGAAAATAGAGTCCTGAGTTTTTCTTCTCAATTTCTAATCTCAGTCTCTGTCTCTCTCTTTTGCAAAACATTGCAGCCCTTTTTTATAAGTCTGTGCAGGAGTTTATGCTTCTCTCACAGCGTTCTTGTCAGTTTCAGCAGGTGCAGCAAAAAGAATACTGTGACCCAGAACTGACCTCTTGTTTACATCTTCTGCAGAAGGCTTACAAATTGCATCTCAGGTTAACCCCTTGAGTTCCAAATAGCTTTGCAATCATTTCAACACTATAACTATATACAGTTTTAAACAAAGGGATCCCAGTATCAATTACATTTCCACAAAATGATTCACGTATATTTTTATACCTGCAGATATGCAAGGGGGAAGAAAAGACAGAACAGCAAGTGAGGGTAGTGAGCTAGCGAGAGGCAGAGAATTGCAAGACCGTCAGGGTGATCAAGTCCTAGGTCTCACAAGAAAATCTGGTTGCGCAACCAGACAGAGAAGAGACAGAAAAGGAGAGGATAGAACAGATCCTTGCATTTAAACTCTTTCTCCATAACAACTGGGACAGGGCCATATTCAACCTTGTCAGACGCTTCCGGCGCCAAGTCAGGTTCCAGCACCGTCCAGGGCCCGGGTCTGATTATGGTGCCGTTTGCGGTGCCAAGGGGGCTGCCAGCTCCCTTTTACTCGCTGTTTCTGACTCTGCTACTGCTGTTAGGCCTACTCCAAGGGGCATATCTCTCTCTCTCTGGTGAGGCTGGGGTTGTGAGGTCCTGGTTGGTGCTGCACTCCACGACCAGAGTGGCATGAGGCTGTGGCAGGAGTTGTCATCTCGGGTCTTCTGTCCCCTCTGGAACCATCTGGGCCTCCGGTAGGTGGGGAAAGGGGCCACCCTATGGGACCTATATGGCTCTGACCTCCCCACCACGGGGTCCCCACCCAAGGGCACCACCCCAGTCACCCCTCTACGGTTGGGCATTCCCGGGTTGCTAAGTTGTACTGCCCCTCCCCTCAGGTAAGGTTGTCTGTACACTCTCACAGCCCTGACAAGATCTAGTGTGGTCCTGCATGACCCTCCTCCTCTGCCTGCTCCACCGCTCTCCTGGGCATTTCTGGCCCTTCAGGGCCCCTGACCTGAGAGCAGTTCAGGGCATTAGCAAATGCTTTCCCTGTCTACCTGAGGGCACTTGACCAGGCCATACTTTGGCCTGAAACCGTAGCACCACCACCCCCTGAGTCTAGCTGTTCTTCATCTTCCTCTTCCGAGGAAGAGGATACTTCATCCCACTTCTCCTCCAGTGCTGGTTTCACCAGTTATCAATCTTTCCTTTTTAGGAATGAGGAGGGGCTGCATTTATCCCATTATTCAGGACACAACCCTGCCAACTCGACACTGTCCTTTCTTGGAAGAGTACCGTTATTATTCACTTGTCATACCTCATTGGCCCCAGCCTGTGACAGGGTGGAATAGGACCCTGTCCCAGTTGTTCTGAAAAAAGCTTGAATGCAGGGATCTGTTCTAGTCTCTTCTCTGTCTGATTGGGCAACCAAATTTTCCTGTGAGACCTAGGACTTGATCACCTCGACAGTCTCGCAGTTCTTTGCCTCTCACTGTCTCTGTCTTCCCTTGCAGTCTGTCTTTTTCTCCCTTGCATATCTACTGATATAAAAATATATGTAAATCATTATGTGGAAATGTAACTGATATTGGGATCCCTTTGTTTAAAAATTATATAGCGTTACTGTTGAAATGTATATAATTATAGTTTGAGATTATTGCAGAAAGCTATTAGAAACTCAAGAGGTTACCTGAGTACAAGTTTTAAGCATTTTTCAGAAGAGCTGAGAAAAAGGGGCCTCAGCTCAGGGACACTGTGTTCTGCCAGCACCTGCCTGAAACTTACAAGAAACAGGATGCTTGTTAAGAATGGGGGTTGGAAGGACTTATAAGAGAGCTGACCTGCAATTGCTTAAACTAGAAAAGGGACACAGAGATTGAAGGAAAACTCTGATGGATGTTCTCTATTTTATTTTGCCTTTATAAATAGTTATACTGAACAAGCTTATTTTTTTTAGGTTACTGCTAGTGTAAATGAATATTTTTGGTGAATTCTACAATTGCTCCTGGTTTTCCTATGCTTCCTGACCTGTGCCTGGATGACACAGCCAATTATGGAGGCATCGCAGAATGTCAGGTTTCATTCTTCTGCCCCCTCTACAGCCCCAAGGGACTGCCAGCGCATGTGTTGTGCACCCTTGGGGTCTCAAGGAGCCATGCCTCACCTCACTTTTGAGGTCCACATCCTGGACACCCTGTCCGGGTATCGCCGCCCAGAGTGCAACCATCCCACGGAGTCAGACTCAGTCAAGTTTGACCATTGGGGTCGTAGAGTTTTCTCGATGGCATGCACCCTGCTGTGCATTGCTGCACATCAGGAACACCAGGCATCCTATGGCAGGCACCTGTGGGCGACATTGCTACAGCTCCTGGTACCCTTGACGGATTGTGAGGGAACCAGACAGGCCATTCACCTTTCTGCCTAGGCTCTTGAGTTAGCATGAGACACCAGGCGAGGGTGTCCTATGGTGCCAACAAAGTAGCCTCCTGACTGGTTGGGACTGCAGTCTGCATTAGGTGGACGGCGTGGTTTAGTCTATCCCAGTTATCACCCTTGGCCCGGTACAGGGTGATTGCCTCACGGTACCAGGGGGCCCATTTCTTCTAACACAGGGCCAGGTGTGAGTTTGCAGGGTGCCTTCCTGCTCCCAGTCCATGGGAGCCTCCACCTGCTGCTGACCAGTCTCTGGCTTCGCCAGACCTGTGAGGGGCCCCCGCCTCTCTGTGTCTCCCCCACAATAGGCTGAGGGAGCAACCATTTCCCTCATGGTTTGCCAGTGCCACTGTTCAGTGCTGGCATGGTACTCTGACCCACCAGTGACGAATGGTGAAGATTTATTTTTGGAAGATATGAAAATTACATACTCACCCAAATTCTCAATTTTCCAGAATATCTTCACCACAGTGATGAATATCTTCATGACTGCAACCCTCCCACCTTATAGGTTCATAGGTGTTGTATGAGTTCGAAGGGCATGCCCATTATGTTAGGCGATAGTGAAATTTCTTCATTCCCGTGTAATTATCCAATCTGAGTTTAAATTGTGTCAAGCTATTGCTTGTGAAAACTTCTGGTAATGAATTCCATATAGGAGGCAATCGCTGGATATAAAAATTATTTATTTTCGACGTTTTCAAACAACATGAAGTCTTGCTGTATTCTGACTATATGCAGTTAACCCCAGCACTTGAACTGCTCCGGAGAGGAAAGGGTTAGCTCTATGCCAATGTATAGAACATTGAGCTCGAGCTCGGTTTTCAAACCTTTGTCCCAGGTACTCCTCAGTGTAACCGTCAGATTCTTTACTCCGCCTTACTGTGAAGTCGCTCCAGAGATCCTTTCCTTCACTTCGGTTCGGTTGTGGTAAAATTGGTTGGTTTAGTAAACCGCTTCTTTATTCTTTCGGTCATTACGTCTCTGTCCCGGTACAGTAAGTGTATTAGTAGGTAGTAGTGTGGTTTATAAAGAAATTGTTTTTATTTTCAGTTTCTTTCGGGTCGGTCAAGTTGGGAATCGAAGCAATTTATTTTCTGTTTCTACAGTCATTTTAGTGTGGTTTCCGGTATCTATCGTTTCCTGAAAAAAACATTGATTTCTCTGGTTTCTTCATCTGACCCGTGACGCGGTTGGAACCGATAGGTTTGTTAGTTGCCTGGCTTGAATGCTGGTAAAGGTGACTTTGTTATTAAGGCATTTCTGAGAAACGCAAAAAGAAAACCAGGCCCACTGGGTTTCAACACTGCACTGAGTGTGGGGAGGCCTTTGTCAAGGCTGATCTCCAACTCATCTGTGTTTATTGTCTGGGGTTTGATCCCCTCAAAGAAGACTGCCAAATCTGCAGAAACTTTCATGAGGTCACTTTGGATAAATGTTTAAGTAGGCTGAAGGAAAGGGAGGCCGAAAAATCTGCTGACCCGGATGGCCCGCCTGGTTGGTGATACCCCCTTGGGCAAGAGGAGAGCCGATTCTGCAGAGTCAGTTTCTGCAAAAAGAAAGCGCAAGTCAGCCAGTTCAGATCCCAGTTCCCATGGTCTGATTGCTGACGAGATAGCCAAAGCAATCGCTATTGTGCAGTCACTTCGCCCGGTTCCGACCGAACCAACACCGACGCAGAGATGGTTGGTTCGGTCGGACTTGTCTGCTTCTTAGTATGACCTCTTCCCCCAAAGCATTCTATGAGGGCGATTGGGAAGGAGACGAAGATGATGAAGATTATGAAGATCTAGATGAGCCTATTGAGCCTGACGTCTCCCCAGACAGGCCTTCTAATGTGTCTCCTCCCAAGCTTTCTGAGTCCTCCTCCCACTTCTTGTTTTACAAGAAGGTGGATGAGACTCTTCAGCTTCCAGTGGAAGAAGCTGAACAGGATCAGGAGGAGCCTGACTATGTTGAGATGATGGATGTCTCAGAGTCGAAAAGGGTGTCTGTCCCTCTGCACAAGTCCCTGGGGAAACAGACCCCAAAAATATTACAGTCTCCAACATTCATACCTCCTGTGAATAAGAAAATGGACAGGAGGTATGCTGTGTCAGGCCCTGGTACGGATTTCCTTGCTAACCATTGCAGCCATGTTGGGGTAGTGCAAGCTGCAGCCTTTGACAAGGCTGATATTCCCTGCATCTCCCCGATAAGGATTCTAGGAAAGTGGATGCCATGGCAAAGAAGCAGTACTTGGCATCCACTTTGGGACTCAGGCAGTCCAACTATATGGCATATACAGCCAGATACCAGAAGTCTAGGTGGGATATGGTTCTAAAGCTGGCTAAGAATGCCCCTCTCCAGCTGGCCAAGGAGCTGGAGCAGGTGGCTGTGGATGGCATTGAAGCTTAAAAGGTCCAGTTTCATGCTGCTGTGGACTTGAATGATGTTCATTCTAGGGTCATGGCTACATCTGTTTCCATGAGGAGATTTGCCTGACTCAGGTGTACCAGTTTATCTCAGGATACCCAGACCAAGGCCATGGATTTTCCTGTCACAATATTTTGGACACTCTAGGATTCGTTCTAAACTTGGAAAAGTCTGTTTTGGGACCAGTTCAGCTTCTCACATTTATAGGAGTGGATCTGGACACTTTTCAGGCCAAGGCCTTCCTTCCTTCCTCTTTCAAGGGTTCAATCCCTCATAACTCTGGCTACCTCTTTTCGTCCACTTGTGTCTCGGCCAGCCAGACACTTCTTGCAGCTGCTAGGCCGCATGGCAGCCTGTACTGCAGTAGTGCAAGGGGCAAGGTTTCAGATGAGGGATATTCAATTTCATCTAAGAGCCTTATGATCTCAGAGAAAAGATCCTCTCTCCAAGTTGGTTCCAGTGTCTCTAACTTTGGTTCAGGCCCTCCAGTGGTGGCTGGAAGAGGACAATCCTTTTGCCTTCCCCTTTTTACAAACAAAAAAAAGGGGGGAAAAGCATCAGGAGGCAAACTCCTAAGGGGACTCGTTCCCTGTCTCTGCCCCCCCCCCCCAAGTCAGGTTCCTGCAGTGATTCTCACCACAAACGCTTCCCTACTGGGATGGGGGGCCCATCTGGATCAGCATACTGCTCCGGGGATTTGGTCTCATCAGGAGTGTCTTCTACATATAAATCTTCTCGAACTCAGGGCTGTCTTTCTGGCACTTCAGATATTCTCGAATTTAATTCAGGGGAAAGTGGTGCAGATCAGGACAAAAAAACACCACAACTATGTGGTACATCAAGAAGCAGGGGGCACTCGGTCCTCGGCCTTGTGCACTGAGGCCATGAAAATATGGTCACTGGCTTATTCCCTGCAGGTTTCCCTGGTTGATGTGCATCTCCCAGGGAAAGACAATGTACTTGCAGATGCTCTCAGCAGGATTTCCTGAGGTCACCACGAATGGGCCCTGAATCCTCTCATTCTTCAGATCATTTTCAAGAGATGGGGCACTCCAGAGATAGATCTCTTTGTAGCCCCGGACAACCATCAGCTCCTTCTCTTCTGCTGCAGACCCCTCTGCTGGGGTCTGTTCCTCTAGATGCCCTCCTGTTGGACTGGACCAACAGGTTTCGCTATGCTTTTCCTCCTTTTCCTCTGACATTCAGAGTTCTTGTCAAGATCAGGTCCCAACCCTGCATTGTGATTCTGATAGCCCCGGACTGGGCCAGACAGCCTTACTGTCCTCTACTATTGGGCAGCAGTCAGCCTTCCACTAGAAAGTCCTATGATTCTAAATGGAAGAGGTTTGGGTTCTGGTGTTCCCAGAGGCACATCCAGCTGATATTGCCACTGCTTTAGATTATGTGACATATCTTAACAGTTTAGGTCTTTGACCTACCACTCTCAAGGTGCATTTGGCAGCTATTTCTGCTCTTCTTTTGGCTGGGAAGGTCTCCTCTCTAGCCTCCCACCCAGTTTTCAAGAAATTCTTCAAAGGCTTGGTCCATATCAATCCCCTCCTTCAGGGATCCTACTCCTCTGTGGGATCTGAATATCTGTATTGCACAGCTGATCCAGCCTCCCTTCCAACCACTTTCCTCAGCTGAGCTCAAATACCTGACTTGGAAAACTGTATTCCTGGTTGCTATTACTTCTGCCTGGAGAATCAGTGAGTTCTAGGGACATGGATATGTTGTTCATCCACACTTTCTGGCAGGTATCCTTGCCATTTTAATTCTTGCTGGAAGGTCTTCAAGCTGGCTCCTCCCACCCACCCGGGTGGTAAAACTCTCGGCTCCGCCCCATGACGCCAGATCTTCCTTACAGCTTGGAAGCTCAGGTTCCCTCCTTAGCGCTCTGCGTTTTAAACTGGATCCTAACTCTTCAGTTCGTCCGAAATTGGTTTTGAAGTTTTCTAAACTTCGGTCTTCTTTTTCCCTCGTGGCTGCGATGGACAAATCTGTTCCCAGCTTTCGGAGGTGCTCCTGTGGGCAGAAAATGTCCAGGACGGATCCGCACTCCACGTGCATCTACTGCTTAGACCTGGATCACGACCTGCAGGCTTGCGAGTTGTGCCGCTCTTTCTCATTAGCGTTCTGGATGATCGCGCTGCCCTTTGAAGCCAGGCGCGAGAAACGGCGTTCCACCGCGTAAAATCTAAAAGAGGCTCTGGGTGTGTCCGCGGGCGGTCGGCCAGGGCTGAAACAGCTGGAGCAGTTGATTGCCCTCAGGAGGAGGGCGGCCCAGGCCGCATCTTCCTCCTCCTCCTCGGCCGCGGCATTTATCCCGCTCTCTCTGAGTTCCTCATACACGGCTTCATTCAAGGAGCTTTGCCAGTCCCTTTCCACGAAAGGAGAGGGGCCTTCGGGACATTCTCCTCGGCCCAAGAAAAAGGAGTCGAAAGGTAAGTCCCACCGTCGGCATTCATGGGGCAGCCGACCGTCGACTTCGGTCGTGGTTGCGGCTGGGGCCGCTGGCTTCACGGTGCCCCTGTCAGGCCAGCTTGCCAAGACTCCCGTCAACGAAGTCGAGATTTTTCTCGATCCATTAGACGGACTGTCGACAGGAGAAGCCGACAACCTTTCTTCACCGGTCCCCCTGGTGGATACCAAGGATCTGCCGGCTTCTTCGGGACTGCAGTCCCTGGTTAAAGTTCCCGAGCCAAGGGAAGAGCGGGTGTCCCCACCCCTTCCCAGACCCACCCTCGGTCCCCCGAGGTCTCGGTCTCGGACCTCTTCTCGGTCCAGCCGTTCCCGCCGACATCGGCGGTCTCGATCTTATTACCAAAGTAAGTATAGCGCTGTTCTTCCTCGTCCTCTCCTCCTCGGGTGAGGAGGGCGCGTTGCGCCGATGCTACGAGGATCTTATGTGGCAGCAGTTGCTGTTAACCGGGCCTAAGCCTACCCCGGCCAAGACCCCGGCCATCAAGTGGCTGTCGCCTGAACGCCTGAAGCAACCACTCCTTCCAGTGGAGTTGCCCGCTCCAGGGCCGGTTGCTAAGCCGAAACCAGCTGGTCCATCGATTGTGGTGGAACCTCCGCCTTCACAACCAAAGTCGGGGGCACCGACCAAGAATTCTGGGTCGGGTCATGGCCTGCCCCACAGGTTGTCGGTCACCCTCACTCCCGACCATCCTCGGCAGGTGGAGGGTGGCTCAGGGCCGAGGCAGTTCTTCGCAGACTCTTCAGAATCCGACGACAATTCCTCCCTGTTCTCCGGGCAGTGCGATCTGGAGTCCTCCGGGGGCCAGTCAGTGGACGACAGCCCATCGTCCTTCTTGGGTCTGCTTCGACTCACCTCGGAGTCCACCGGGATGCAGCTCGAGCCCATGTCCAAGCAGTCGAAGTATCCCCTGACAGAGATTCTGGACCGAGGGGATTCCCCCACGGAGGCCTTTCCGGTGGCTGAGGCCATTGTCGGCCCAGCCTTGGAGCTTTGGCAGCGGCCTGCCTCCTGTCCTGCGCCCTCGGCCAGGATGGCCAGGAAGTGTGCGGTCCCTGCCGGCTCTTTGCCCGGTTTCTCGGAACACCCCTCTGCCGAGGGGTTAGTCACCGACAGCGGTTTCCGGCATTCCAGTAATGCTTGGGACGTGGACAAGCCCCCCGACAAAGAGTCCAAAAAGCTGGACTTTGCCAGGCGCAAGGTGTACGCTGCGTCCTCCCTCGGCCTCCGACAGGCCAGCTCGGCCGTGCTGATGGCACACTTCTCCCACGCCCTCATGGGCTCCCTGGATGAGGTTGTTCCTCATCTCCCGCCTGACCTGCAGACCACGGTCCACCAGGTGCGGGACCAGGGTAGGGTGGTGGCGAAGCAACAGCTCCAGACTGCTCTGGACATATGTGATTCCTGTGCCAGGTCAGTAGCGGCCGCGGTGGCCATGCGTCGCAGGGCGTAGCTGAGGATATCCACCTTCACGGTGGATACCCAGCACAAGTTGGCAGACGTCCCCTTCTTGGGGACTGACCTCTTCGGCCCTGGAGTGGAGGGACACCTCCAGCGGATCGAGAAGTCCAATGCCACTCTGGACTCGGTCACCTCCGCCCAGAGGGACAAAGGCCGCTGTCAGCAGCAGAAGTCCTTTCGTCCTTCGGCCCCTGCTTCTCGACCAGCCCAGCAGCACCAGCATCAGGGCCAGCAGGCTCTTGCTTGGCGTCCCAAACCCAAGCCGGCGGCTTCCTCCAACAGGAAGCAAGGAGGTAAAGGCCCGGGAGGTCCCTCGGCCGGTTCTTCCTCCAAGCCTGCCCAGTGACGGGTTGAGGGGTGCCGCCCCCAACCTCGTCACTCCCCCCTGGGTTCCCCCCATGGGGGAACGGCTCCGCCACTTCCTTTCCGCCTGGTCCGCTACCACCACGGACCGCTGGGTGTGGAGGTGGTAGGAAAGGCCTGCCTCTGGAGTTTGAGCAGGCTCCACCTTTTCGAGCCGTCGCCCCTTGGGGGGCCACGGGGTCCACAGTCTCGCTGTCGGCGCGCCGGGCCGATATTGCCCTGTTCCTCAAAAAAGAGGTAATCAGAAAGGTGGCGGATCCTCCTCCAGACCCGGGGTTTGTGTCCAGGTACTTCCTGGTCCCGAAACAGATGGGGGGCTGGCGCCCCATTCTCGACCTGCACGACCTGAACAAGTTCCTAAGGTCTCGGACCTTCAGGATGGTCACTCTGGCTCAGATAATCCCATCCTTGGAACGAGGCTTGTGGTTCTGCTCCCTGGACCTCCAGGACGCGTTCTTTCACGTACCAATCCGTCCATCCCATCAGAGATTCCTCCGCTTCAGAGCAGAGGGATCCCTATACGAGTTCCGGGCCATGCTCTTCGGCCTCTCCCTAGCTGCCAGGGTCTTCACCAAATGCATGGCAGTGGTGACAGCAGTCCTGCGGCACCGAGGGGTCCAGGTGTACCCTTACCTGGACGATTGGCTGATAGCAGCCCCCTCCAGACTGGAGGTGGAGCGGTCCAGAGATCTGGCCCTCCAGGTTTGCTCTCAAATCGGCCTTCTCATCAACGAGGCCAAGTCGGAACTCGAGCCGAAGCAGGTGATTCTGTTTATCGGGCCAGAGCTCGACTCTCTTCGAGCCAGAGCACGCTTCCGGCGGACAGGGCCGAGGTTCTTACCTCCTTTGCCCAGTCATTTCTGGTTGGGCAGTTGCGCCCTGCCCGGGACTTCCTGCGCCTCCTGGGTCTCATGGCGGCCTGTACCAGCGTGGTCCATTGGGCACGCTGGCACATGTGCCCCCTTCAGTGGGGACTGGCCAGCCAGTGGTCACAACGCTGCGATCCATTGGACCAGCTAGTGATGGTGACCCAGGAGATGTGGGACGCTCTCCAATGGTGGATCGTTCCAGCACATCTGCAGGAGGGTATCCCGTTCGTCCGCCCCGAGCCGACGGTCTCTCTCTCAACCGATGCATCTCTGATGGGTTGGGGTGCCCATCTGGGGGAACACCGAGCACACGGCCTCTGGTCCCCTCAGGAGTCCCGATGCCACATCAACCTGCTGGAGCTCCGAGCGGTCCGTCTAGCTCTCACCGCCTTCGCTCCATTTCTACGGGGTCAAGTGGTTCAGGTCCAGATGGACAACACCACGACCATGTACTATCTGAACCGCCAGGGCGGGACGCGCTCCATGCTGTTATGCAAGGAAGCGCTCCGCATTTGGTCCCTAGTGTGCAGCCTGGAAGCGGATCTCCTAGCCATTCACGTGGCAGGAGCCTCCAACACCCTGGCCGATGCCCTAAGCTGGATAGGGGCTGCGTCTCACGAGTGGTCTCTCCTGCCGGAGGTAGTACAAGATCTCTTCTCCCACTGGGGCATGCCTCAGGTGGACCTGTTTGCCTCCAGGGAGAATGTGAAGCTGAGTCTGTTCCATGCCCGCCCCACTCAGCAGGGCTCGCTGCAGGGGGATGCCTTCTCGAGGCCGTGGACCCCAGGCCTCTTCTACGCCTTTCCCCGTTTCCCTTGATCCACAAGGTGCTTCTCAAGGCGAGGAGGGACAAGGCGCAGGTGATTCTGGTAGCCCCAGACTGGCCCCGCCAGTTCTGGTATCCAGATCTCCTCAGCCTCAGCTCCAGGCTCCCGAGGCGGCTTTCAGCCCACCCGGACCTGATCTCAGTCAATCAGGGGAAGGTATTCCATCTGGACCTTCAATCCCTGCACCTGATGGCCTGGTTCCTGAGCGGCTAGAGTTCCAGGCTTTGGGTCTTTCCGACGAGGTCCTCAACGTCATTGAGGCATCCCGTAAGGAGTCGACCAGGAAATGCTATGCCTTCAAATGGAAGAGGTTTTCCATTTGGCGTCAGGGGAAGGGATTGGACCCTTCCGACTGACCCTTGGCAAGCATTCTGGACTACCTGTGGTCCCTTTCTCAGCAAGGGTTTCAATCGACGACCCTTAAGGTGCACCTGGCAGCCATCTCTGCTTACCGGGCACGGGCCGGCAAGCAGTCGGTGGCACAGGAGAAGGTGGTCGGGCGCTTCCTCAAAGGTCTTGACCACATTTCCCCTCCGGTGCGAGAACCTCCACCTCCGTGGGATCTACTGCTGGTATTGGCCAAGCTCATGGGCAAGCCATTCGAACCAGTGCACAGGTGTGATCTTTCACACCTGTCGTGAAAGACCGCCTTCTTGGTGGCTATCACGTCAGCCAGAAGGATGGGAGAGCTCCAGGCGCTTTCCATCGAGTCTCCCTATCTGGTCTTCCACAGGGACAAGGTTGTCCTGCACCCCAACCCGAAATTCCTTCCGAAGGTGGTGTCAGAGTTTCACCTTAACCAGGTGTTGACTCTGCCGGTGTTCTACCCCAATCACGCCTCGGAGGCCGAGTATAGGCTCCATTCTTTGGACCCTAGACGAGCGCTCGCTTACTATAAGGAGCGGACGGCTGAAGTTCGGGGAGAGGTTCGCCAGCTGTTTGTCACCTATGCTGAAGCCGCACCTGGCAGACCTGCAGCAAAACGGACGATAGGCAGGTGGATCACCTCCTGCATAGAGCTCTGCTACAGGTTGGCGGCATGGAGCCTCCCAGAGGGATAAGAGCTCATTCTACCCGCCATACCGCTGCATCAGTAGCTGCTTCCAGGGACGTCCCTATCCAGGATATCTGCAGGGCTGCTACCTGGAAGTCGGCACATACCTTTATTACCCACTACCACATCAACCTCGAGTCACGCCGGGATGCTGGTTTTGGGGCCTTGGTTCTCCAGTCTCTCTTTCCCAAGTAAGTATCAGGGGTGTGCGCCTTGCCTCCCTCCTCCCGGAGAACTGCTAAGAGTCTGCCAGAAGTGTGGATGAACAACATATCCATGTCCCTAGAAATACAGGTTACTCACCTGTAACAGGAGTTCTAGGAATGGTATATGTTGTTCATCCACACGACCCACCCCACCCGACCTCCCCAGCTTTGACGCACAACCTGAGCTTCCAGCGGGCCAGATCTGGCATCATGGGGCGGAGCCAAGAGTTTTACCACCCGGGTGGGTGGGAGGAGCCAGCTTGAAGACCTTCCGGCAAGAATTAAAGCGGCAAGGATACCTGCCAGAAAGTGTGGATGAACAACATATACCATTCATAGAACTCCTGTTACAGGTGAGTAACCTGTATTTACAGGCTTTATCAGTGGAACCTGATTTCATCTCATTTCATAGGGATAAGGTGGTCCTTCGTACAAATAGGAAACTCCTCTCTAAAGTGCTATCAGACACTGCCTGTATTTTTCACTGATCACTCTTCCTCTGGGGAGAGGAGATTACACAGTCTCAATGTAAAGTGGGTCCTGAGTTACTACTTAGAATCCACCAAGCCCCATAGAAACTACTGTTCCCAGCTGTTTCTCACTTATGGGGAGGTGGGTAAAGGTAAGCCTGTAACCAAGAGAACTGTTGCTAGATGGATTGTCTCCTACATACAGTTCTGCTACTCAAAATTGGGGAAAGAGCCACCCTCGGGGCTCACTCCACCGGAGGTACAGCTGCTTTCGGTCGCAGCAGCCAGAGACATACCCTTAGTGGAAATCTGTAAAGCAGCCACCTGGAAGACTGTTCACACATTTATCAAGCATTACTCTCTTGACATTCAGTCAAGAAGTGATGCTAGGTTTGGCACAGCAGTGCTGCAGAGCTTGTTTCCAAAATAGGTTCTGTAGTTCCCTCCTGCTTGGGGATACTGCTTGGTAATCTGCATATAGTCAGAATACAGCAAGACTTCATGTTGTTTGAAGAAAAAATTACTCACCTTAGTAATTGTGTTTCTTCTAATGGAGTCTTGCTGTATTCTAACCTCCCTCCCCTCCTGGAACCTAGTTGTTTTGGGGTGTGGATGGACAGGCGCAGTGTTGCACCTCAGGGGTGTTCCTGGGTGCCTCTTCTTAATTGAGGTTTTTCTTGTTCTTATGTTTTTATGATTGTTTTCTTTATTACCTACTTGGATTCTTTTTGGGGGTCTTGACTTGAGTCTTTGGATTCCAAATTTAAGTTTATTGCCTTTTGGCACAAAAGCTCTAAAAACAGTTTCTGGGTTGTTTGTTAGTATTGCGCTCATAAGAATCTGACGGTTACACTGAGGAGTACCTGGGACAGAGGTTTGAAAACGAGCTCGAGCTCAATGTTCTATGCATTAGCATAGAGTTAACCCTTTCCTCTTCGGAGCAGTTCAAGTGCTGGGGCTAACTGCATATAGTCAGAATACAGCAAGACTCCATCAGAAGAAACACAATTACTAAGGTGAGTAATTTTTTCTTATTTACTATAGCTTTTAACTTTAAGCTATGTACCCTAGTATTACAACCTGTTACAGTTTTTTCGAGGCAGATAGCCTCACATAGGGCAGGATCATGAAATGCTCTATATGCCAGGCATAGATCACCCCTTAATGCTCTATATTCTAGAGAGAATAGGCCAACAATGGCCAGGCTTCTGGGTAGTTTCTCCTCCCTTTCCTTCTGCCTTCCCCTTTTTACAAACAAAAAAAAAGGGGGGGAAAGCATCAGGAGGCAAACTCCTAAGGAGACTCGTTCCCTGTCTCTGCGTGCCCCCCCCCCAAAAAAAAAATATTGTTCACAGAGTCTTCTTTTGGTCCTTGGTTTTTATAGGGAGAAAGCAATTTCTGCCTTTGGGCGACTTAACCCCTTTTTCTCTTAAGCACCACTTGGTGCCAGAAAAAAAACATTGTTAGTAGACTACCTTTTTGGTCCTTCTTTTCTCTTCCTAACAAAATAAAGTGAGCGAGAGATGCTTTTCCAAGAGAGAGAGACAGAAAGGCACTTCTCTTGAACAGGCTGTAGTAGCCCCCGCATCAAAAAATTAGCACCAAGCCAGGGTGGAATGAAAAAGAAGTAGGTCGTTGGTCACGGAGAAGGCAGGTGATGGGGCTGGGTGAGTTGGTTAGGACCAATGCGGGCCAGTCAGATAGAAGAGGGAAACAAACAAAATAAAAAATTTAAAAGTAGAATTATAAAGACAAATTGAGGGGGCAGTTTTGGTGCTGTGTTGGGGCCGAAAACCTGATTGGAAGGGCTCATAGAAGTTGCTGTCTTTCAGATACTCTTACAGTCACTTTTCTACCTCCTCAAAATCTATACCTAATAAAGAAAGGTTAGAGATAGGACAGTCACTCGTAAGATTGTCAGGGTCTAGTGTTGGCTTCCTTAGCAGAGGCCTCACAGCAGAAGAGTGCCACACTCAAAGAAGCATTGAAAATCTTAACGAGAAAAGAAGCCAGTGTCTTGCATCTGTCATTCACCAGGTGCAGGGGCACTAGATCCAAAATGAAGATGCTGGGATGTAGCTCTGAAAGCACCTAGAAGATCTCTTAAGCACGAACTGAACACAGGAGGATCTGGTGCCTTTAAAGATCTGTTTGTAAGCCACTTTGACACCAGTTCTGGTCTGCTCTGGAGCTGCCCTGACCTCCAGTCAGAGGGGAAGTTGGTTGCTTGGTGATGACCAGTTTCAGGTATCATGGGGAAAAAGGAGGATGCTGGGGGAGTCCATCACGCCCTGGAGCAAGCAGCACATCCTGTCCACATGGCTGCTTACACCGTTGACATATGAACTTGTCCCCAGCTCTGTAGCACCTTGGTAAGAGGAGAGAGGACTGACTTACCGTGATCGGGTAAGTGTCCACACAGCCACATTTGTACCACAACAACCCGAGTGCACGGGGCTGCTGTGGTGTATATGCAGCTGTTCGAACTGTCCTTAAATCAAGATGACTGCAGTATTGTACGGTAGCAGAGGAGGAAATTGCTTTCCAAATGCCATTAATCTTAGTAGAAAAGAAAATGGTGACGGCACTGCATCTCTCCACAGTCATTCATCTGCCATGCATGTTTATCTTTCTCTGTCCTGCTGCTCCTTCACATAGTGTCCATGTCAGTACAGTTCCACTATCCAAGCAGCCATGCACTGTGGCTGAAAAATGGTTCAAAGAGCCAAAACTGGTCATGAACTATAAAAAAATCAAAACTGTGCTCTTCGCCGCTGCCCAAAACAAGCTAAAAGACTATCCCCTGGCGATTCAGAATGACTCTGGTAACACCTGAGAACTAGTCCCCCATTTCAAGTACCTGGGAATCACACTGGACACTGCCCTGTCTTACACACAGCACATTGATATCACGGCCAAAGTCTTTAACAACAGGATCGGTATCCTTTACAGGCACAGACATTGCCTGACCTATGAAGCTCTGAACTTGGCAATTAACAGTTCACTCATCACCTTTATTGACTATGGCCTAGCTGTCTACGGCTCCGCTGCTGACTCAGCACTCCCAGCACCTCTCAACAGCTGTAAACAAAGCTTGCCGCCTGCTCACTAATGCCCCAAAACTCACCCACACCAGGGAGCTTTATGCACGATCGAGCTGGCTTCAGTTGAAGAACAGAATATGTTATCAAACTTGCCTACTTGCAAAAAAGGTCTCACTAAACTTACTTCCACAAGGAGTTCTGAGATTTCTATCACCACCTATACATGCCAGGCACACCAGAAGCTCAACTACTCAAGTATTCCATGTGCCCAGGTGCGGCACAACTATGACCCAGCGATCCTTTGCTCACCGGTCCCCTCTGTGGACAAATGTTCTATCACCTGACGTTGCAGGAACCACAACCCTTGGTTCCTTAACGCGCAAATTCCGTCAGCACCTCAAGACGATAGTACCTGTAGGTGCCCCCGCCCGCAGCTTTAGTCTGCCTCGGCACTTCCAACTCCTGGCCTGCTGGGTTAAGTCTTTGCCCAAGCACGTGCCTCCCACCCCCTTTGCCCTAACACTTGCCTCACACCCCTACCCCTTGGCTCTTTTCTTTCCCTCTGCCCTCCCTATCCCAGCTCCCACTGCCCCTCCTTACCTCACCGTCACAATCTGCCTCTGTCTCTTCCACACGAAGCTGGCAAACCATGTACAATGCCTTAGCACAATTTGTGAACTGCTTGTCATTGCAACCCATGTACTGTTGAATTTTTTTGTACTCTGTATATATAATTTACTGTAACTATATTGTGTCTTCTTGTATTACTGTATCTGACGTGGAACCTCTCACAGGTGTCATCCATGACTTCAGTAAATAAAATAAATAGAATGCACTGCTTCAGATGGCTTAGAAAGGCCATGGTAGGTGTAGCAGAGGATAAGGTTCGTGACAGAATGAGAAAAAAAAGTTCACAATTTAAAAAGCAAAACAAGCAGGTATGCTAGTAATTACATTACTTTTAGCTACTAACCAACTTTCTAAATAGTAAGTTGTGTTACATTACAGCTTTAAAGAGCACTTGACACAAGTAACTGTGGGGTGCTGCCTGCTCGAGGACCTGAATCAGCCACAAATTACATGTTGTGAACAAGTAATTTGAGAGATATTTAACTTACCTGAAGTTCAATCTCACTTCCTTACTGCAGTTCAGCCGCCGAGTGCCCACCACAGCCCAGCCCACAAAACATAATTTTAATGATACTAGGTAGGGAAAGAGTTGCAGTGCTATAGATAGGGTTCCAATGTGATCAGGGGCAGCAGTGGCCTACAGACAGTATTTGTTTACTTTGCAGGCAGCCGTACATGTTATGGGGGTATATACTGTACATGTAATAGTACCCCCTTAACTTGTACACTTGCCTTCAAAGTAAACAAATCATGCATCATGGTGGGTCACCCTTATGAGAGCAATGCTCAGAGATACCTCCAGTTATGAATGGAGGGTGGGACTACTGAGGAGAACGGGGAAGAATGGCCTGGAATATCTTCTGATGGCCACTACATCCACTCCACATCACTAGGTTTCCAGTGCTCCAGGATCTCCCCTAGCCACTGTCATCCTAAAAAAAACGTTATGGTGTTCCTTGGTGCAGCAGTGGAAGCCTTATACTGGGATAAACCAAAAACCTCTGATGATGGAGCACCTGGAGTATTGAGAGAAAGCTCACTGAAAGACTTTGAAGTGACTAGATGGGAGTGATGTATTGCTAAGGTTGAAAGAGTGACGTACCTGTGATGAGTGGGGAACATTGAAAAAAAGTCAACTAATTTGGTACACCATCTTTCGGCATTGGGAAACTTTTGTAAGAATGAATGACGACAGTCAACATGTAGAACAAGTTTGACATTGTATCGGTGTTTGTCATGTAGGCATTTTTATTTAGAATGATGAAACCTGGACAGCTTCCACCACTCACCTGATTTTCTTTTTCTTCCATCCTGATAACATAGGTTGATATATCTGCCTTTGTCCCTGACACATCTGAAACTAAAGGCCCTGTGGTTGTCTGAGAACCAGTCCCAGCCATTACTCACATTCCAGACCGATACTGACCCCGAGACGGGAGAGAAGATCTTAACTTGTGTTTTACTTCCACAATTGTCTTCTGAGCCAGATACCCAAGGTAATTAATTCATCTTGTACACCTCCCTTAGGGGCACAAGTTAGCCTTTAGATTCTGTTATGTTATAAGCAGGCTGTAACTGACCATGGTTAGCCTCCTGTCTGCTCAAAAATAGACCTCTCCTCTACTTAGTACTTTTTTAAAGGACATGTATTAGATTAATTACTACCAGGTTTAGTGTTTTTCCAAGCTCCCTTACCACTGCTGGAGTCCATTAGGAATACATCCATAGTTTTTACATTTTCTTTCCTGGACTTACCCTCTTTTCTGTTTGTGTATGTCTCTCTTTCATTGTTTTCAAACAAGAGGAATCCATCAATGAGGTGCCCTACAAATGACATTAGTCCACTGGAGTGTGCTGCCACTAGGCTAGAACTTTATGCTAACTGGAGAATGTAAAATACAAATTCCAGCACTGTGCTGTGATCACACTCCCCCTGCTTTTCTAGCGTGAGATTTGTTCCTCTGCAGAAGAGAGCAGTTGGACCAAGTCAGCTCCAGTCTTCTGGTCAACTACTAGTATACTGTAGTTTTATGTACCGTTTGTTGTTTTTTAGTTTAATAGTTTTCGAATACGCTGCATTAGTTATGATGTTTAGTAGGGCTGTGTGAACCTCCTAGAATTCAGCCTCGCAAACTTTGCCCGTTGAACTGGAAAAAGTTCACCAAAGTTCTCTTAATGGTGAACTAAGTTTGTGCTAGTTCCACCATTGAAAAGTATTAGGAAATGGGATAATGACTGACGTAATGCACTGTGTTGACGAAGCATCCAAATAAACAGCAGGATGATTCAGTAGGCCACATTGAGTGCTGATTCTAAAAATTGGCTTCTGCTTATGCCATGGCTAAATGTTGTACGCACTTGTTTCATGGGCAACATTACCCCAAAATGATTAATTTGGCCTGTGAAGGCTTAGCAAAAATTAGCAAACAATCCAAAGAAGACATGAGTGAAGACAATAGTGCAGCCTCCCACTGTGTGAGCTACTGGAATTCCAGAAATTGTGTGCCATTGGAACAGTAACACACATCGACAAGGCTTCCCATTGTGCCATGGCTAAGTGTTGTACACACTAGTTTCATGGGCAGTGTTGCTCCAAAAATTAATTCAGCCTGTGTAATCCTGGCAAAAATTTAGCAAACATTAATGCAAAGAAGAAATGAGTGAAGACAACAGTGCAGCATCCCACAGTGTGAGCTGCCAGTTGCAGAAATTATGTGCCCATTGGGACAGTGCCACACATGGACAAGGCTTCCAGTTATGCTGAGGCTAAGTGTTGCACACACTGGTTACATGGGCAACATTGCCCCAAAAATTATTAATTCGGCCTGTGCAAGCTTGGCAAAAATTGAGCAAACAGTAATCCGAAGAAGAAATGAGCGAAGACAACAGTGCAGCATACCATAGTATGGGCTGTGGGGGTTCCAAAAATTGTGTGCCTATTGGAAGGGACAGTGCCACACATGGACAAGGCTTCCTGTTATGTCACGTCTAAGTGTTGTACATACTGGTTTCATGGGCAGCATTGTCCCAAGAATTATCAATTCGGCCTGTGCAGGCTTGGCAAAAAATGAGCAAACTTTAATCTGAAGAAGAAATGAACAAAGACAGCAGTGCAGCGTCCTACAGTGGGGGCTACTAGTTCTAAAAACTGAGTGCTGAAGGGCCACATGTGGACAAGGCCTCCCGTTATGCCATGGCTAAGTGCTGTACACTCTGGCTTCATGGGAACCTTGTCCCAAAAATGATTAATTTTGCCTGTGCAGGCCTGACAGAAATTGAGCAAACAACTAAATGAAGACAACAGTGCAGCATCCTATAGTGTGGGCTACTGGAGTTCTAAAAATTGTGTGCCCAGTGGGACAGTGCCACACGTTAACAAGGCTTCCGGTTATGCCATGGCTAAGTGTTGTACACACTGGTTTCATGGGCAACAGTGCTTACAAAATTATTACTTTAGCTTGTGTAGCCCTGGCAAAAAATAAGCACATATTAATCCAAAGAAGAAATGAGTGAAGACAGCAGTGCAGCAGCATCCCACGGTGTGGGCTACAGGGGTTCCAAAAATGTTGTGTCCATTGGAACAGTGCCGCACATGTACTAAGCTACCAGTTATGCCATGGTTTAAGTGTATACACTGGTTTCATGGGCAGCGCTCCCTCAGAAATTATTAATTTGGCCAGTACAGGTCTGGCAAAAATTGAATAAACATTAACTTAGTGAAGGCAACAGTGCAGCATTCCACAGTGTGTGTCTAGGCCACTGGTTCCAGAAAAAAACAAAAACTGACACAGAAGCCCTTCCCTTCCACCTCATCATTGTCCTCTCATCTTTAGCTCAGCTGGAAGTGTAGGAGATTCATCCTTCATAAACCATGGCAAAAAGGGCTTTGGAAAAATGGGCAGGTAATTTTTTTTTAAAATGAGCATCTCTTCATTTTAAGTTGAAAAGCATGTTCTCCTGTTGGTGACAGTATTGCCTGCAGCACTGAAAATCTTCTCGTACGTACTTTGCAGGTGGGCAGCTGAGGTATTTCAACAGTTACATGTGTTAAAGAGGGACAAATGATCTTGTTTTGGTACTAGTATAGTGGAGACTGATCTCCTTTTGCTAGTGGCATGTTCTTTTCCTGATAATCTTGCACCGTTTTGCGTGCTGGCATCTCAGGAATCACTGTGTTAGAAAGTGACTTGTGCTTTTTCATCAAGCCATAGTCAGACAGTTGTTACCATCATGGTTTGTCACTAATTGCTATCTTACTTGGGGGAGTGCAGCAGCAGCACTAGTAGCAGGTTGACTTGAAGACAAAAATGAGTGACTCTTGTGACACTCAGTAGTTGTAGAAACCTACTGGGGTCCTCCTCCTTCCCTCTCCTCCACCTGGCCTGTCACTGTGATTGCAGCAAGGGATGATGATGAGTGTTGTCTTATGAACTATTTGTGTTCCTGTTTTGTGCCATATATGCAGAGACCAGATGTATAAGCAAATCTTTATGGGACTGCAGATCCTTACTGCATTCTTGTCCATCAAAGAGTGTCTCAAGCCAGCCCAGTGGTGAAGAGGGCTGAGATACTTTGTACCTTATCTTTTCCCATGCCAGCTACCCAAGTTCGGTAACATGCTCGGGTTGCTGGGGATTGGCTGGGGAGAGAGAGAGAGAATTGAGCATCCAGGGGACAGCTCTCCTCTCCTCTCCCGAGGTGGGTCAGTTCACTTCTCTGCCATTGGCTGCCTCCAGGTGGAGTCCTGGGTGTAGTGCTGGCAGCCTGACAGACAAGAGGGGAGGGGCCACGGTCCCATAGGCATGCATGCCTACATGGTGCTGTGACTAGGGGATAACAGAGAGAACAGAGGAATAGGGTTGATATGGGCTAAATGAAGTCCTGCCCACCTACCTTTGCCCCACACCATCATCTGGTCGTCTGCCCCATCTGGATATGTGTCACTTGGTGAGGAGGAGGACAGCCCTCCCATTCCCGGCCCCACCACAGGGGGAATCCTTTTTTTATTTATTTATTTCTGATCTCAGATTAACCATTTGAGCTCAGAGCTCTTTACATAGGTTCCACGTTAGTACATTTAGAACAAGTAGGTGATTATAAAGAGGATTGAGACAAACAAGGCAATAGAATTAGAATGAGAACATTTAGGTACATTTGGTCTTTAAACAAAGGAATGCAAAAAATACAGCGAAAACTAAAACTGGAATAGGTAAACACAGTCAGATACATATAGGAACAGACTAAATAACTGTGCCCAACAGGGAGCCTCTTAGTTGGGGGGTCTTGGGCATCGCAATCCAGTGTGGCAAGTGGCAGGCGAGAGGATGAACGGACGTGGCTAAGAGCCTGCCCACACTGACCATGAGAGAAAAGCTTGTAGGGCAAAGAATGTCTCAAATATGTCTTTGAACTGAGGGTCCAAGAGAGTGACCGTGACAATAGTGGTCATCTGTACGCATTTATGAAATCTATGTGTCCTTCCAGAAATGTGATCGTATCCTTACCACGAGATTCAGAGCAGTGGTATCTTCCTTTTCCTCATAATAAGTTTTCATATGATGAAGCTGCATGTCGGTGAGGACACTGAGGGGGCGAGTACCTGGCCTAACCTGTTGCATCAGGACTTAACCACCCTTGTGGCCTCCTCAAAGTGCTTCATCACAGTGTAGAGGGTCTCCATCAGGCACCACTGATTTGGGCTTAGGTTTACATCTCCCTTGCCAGTACCATGCTCTGCGGCATACTGGTGGATAACCATCTAATGTTCTAGCAGCTGTTCCATCGTGTAATAGGTGAAATTCTATCTGGTTGCCACATCCTGTTTCAGGTGGTGGTAGGGAATGTAGTTCTGCAGCTGAACATTTCGTAATAGATTTTGTGCTTTTAATGAATATCTAAAATTATCTCAGACTTTTTTGGCCAGACCTACACATCTGCACAGTGGTGCCTTCCTTATCTAGAAATTAACTACCAGATTTATACAGTGAGCAAAACGTGGGACATGTGTCTAAGCCCCATCCTCAACTACCTTTATAATGTTCTTTGCATTATCTGATTATATAAAAGCTGATGTTACAGTGTGGTGTCAGCCACTCATCAAATGTCTGTTGAAGGAAGTGTAACAAGTTTTCTGCACAATGGTCATTGTCAAAGCCAGCAATATGTAAAGCTGCCTGCTTGCGGAGGTTGGGGGAACACCGGTGACTTACTGCTACTACTGCAGTTGCTACTGCTGGCACTTAACTCAGAGCAGCAGGAGGAGAAGAAAGAGGAGGGGAAACTAACTGACTCAAAGGGCAGTTACTGCCATGTACTCAGTAGTCTGACCAGTGGTCCACATGTCCATGGTGTTGTGAATGGCTGCAACAAATGATGCGTTCAGGACATGTGACACAGTCTTGTAGACACTGATATAAATCAGGAAGAGCTACTGTGGAAGAGCAGACCTTCTAGAGATCAGTCTTCACCATTCATTGCTGGTGGGTTACAAGCTAGAGGCACTGGGACCCCACAGGAGGATATAGCTTTAAAAGCTTTGAGAAGGGGAGCCAACGTCAGGGCAGTACCGCCCTCAAACGTGGAACGCGACGCTCGCAGGTTGGCCAGTAACCGACATTGACTCCCCTGCCTCCTCAGTTCTGCTTTTCCTGCTGTCTAGGTAGTATAACTTCATGGGGACACCTGCAGCAGAGGACTAGAAGATTCAGTTTGTCCGCCTCTTGCTCGACACCATCAGTTCGTCGCCGTTACCGGCTCCAGGTTTTCTTTACCTTATTATTTTTTCACTGTTCAGCGTTGAGCATTTCTGCTTTATTATTTTATTTTGTAGTAGCCGATCATGTCCAGTTTGGGGCCTAAGAAACATTAATGTAAGACAGGAGTTGTCCCTATGCATTGGTGCCCCTGTAGCAACTCCATGACCGATATGGACCCACATGATCAATGTTTTTCCTGCCTGGGTCCTCGCCATGATGTGGACGCATGTGGCACCCGTTTTTCTGTGGATTACTGCACATTAGTTATCTGTGCAGCGAAATTGTGGAGGGACCCGCCAACCTTTTGAGGTCAGCATCACACGTGTGACCCCAAGGTCAGGTCCCTAGGCCCTTCCCCTTGGCCTCTTCCCAGTACTACACGTACTGAGGGAGAACAGGCTTCTGTTTACTTTGGTCTCGCTGAGACTGGAAACCTGGGCAAGGGATTGGGTGGACAGTTGGCCTCCTTAGGGGGGCTGATTGAGCACCCGTTGCAGTCCAGCGCTTCTTCAGGGGAATAGACAGCCCCAATGTCGAAGCCTCCACTATACATTCGGCCTTCATCAGTGGCTCCCTCAGCGATGCCAACTGGTGCTGTCTTGGCTCTTGATGCTGTGGGGCAACACCATTGGCATCTCTAGGTCTCCTTCCGGCACTTGTTCTCAGTGCCGGGAACAGTAGGGTGACCAGTGTTACTTCTCTGGAGGTCTCCATGGTCTCTTCAGACAAGTCCGATGATCATGGCGATGTCCCCAATGTGCTTCTGAGCTCTCCGGAGCTCCAGTCACTCTCCAGGCCCAGTCCGAGGCCTTCTTTGTAGCCTCCACCTCTTGCCAGTGGCCCCTTGCGGTGCCACCCCTGGGTCTCTCGACACCGCTTGCAGTGTCATGGACACTCCTGGCACTGACTCCAGTACTGGCTCAAAGGGCGGCACCATGAGTGATGCCGGGGCGCTGGCTGGTGCCAAGTTGGGGGCGATGCTGGGGCCAACATCACAGCAGATTCTGACACCAGCTCTGGTGTCGGTTCAGCTGTTAGTGTTGGATCAGGTGTCGGGGAGGACCCCGGCACCGAGAGTCTGTATGTAGTCGGCAGCTTTTTTTCAACAAGTGACACTAAGCTATGCATAAAGCACAGCATTTTCTGACTTTTTGAACCAAGGGTACCTCCTAGAAAACATCTGACAATATAACAACCATCAGTGTGGATAATGCTCGGCCACACTACATTTAGAGGGAAAGTGAAAGTGCTCAGAGTGGCAGGATCAACCAGATAAGCATTTAAAATATCATTTTTTTTCCAAAATAATAGCAGGATCAACCAGATATTTTTAATAATTTTAAACTGACAGGATCAACCAGATATTTCAAAACCCTATATAATATGTTATGTTGGAGCGGTCATGGCAGGATAAACCAGATAACTCTTTTAAAACTAACCATAAATGGCAGGATCCACCAGATATTTTTAAACAACAAATGACATCTGCTGTTTTGGCAGCATTTCTGTAAGGGGGGTTGTATTACTAGGGCCATCACCTTTATGTCACCTATTGCATTGAGAGGGGGTTGTGTTGGGGGTGGGGGGTGGGCAAAGCATACGTTGTATAAACAGAACATGACATGGCCTGACTGAAAATATCATATTTATCTTCACTCGAGGCCAGTGACATTAAGATATCTCACTCGTGGCCTCTCGTGAAGATAAATATATCATCTTCAGTCAGGCCATGTCATATCCCCTATATATATATAGGGGATACATGATGGGTAGGAGTGGGATATGGAAAATATTCTCACTCCTGCAGAGTGATGATGCACACCTCACTCTGCAGGACTGAGAATATTTTCCACTCCCATGATCTGCACATCATGTGTGCGATTTATACCATAGGGGTGAGAGCTTTAGGAACATTTTTTCTGTTTCTGTGTGTGTTCTGCTCATTCTGTGTGTGGTGGGTGGTGTGTGTGTGTGTGTGTGTGTGAGAGAGTTGAGCAATATACCCCTCCAGGGTGTGGGTATACTGGTGGATTTACCACGGCTGGTGTGGTTCGGTCACGAGGTGCAGCCGAGTGACTTAACCACACCAGTCATGGTAAGCCTATCAGTATGCCCACACCCTGGAGGGGTATATTGCTATTATGCAGTGTTGTTGATCAGTTAAGAATTAAAAAGGTGAAGAAAACATTTATTTTTTTGTGGTTTTACGTGATTGATCTTCCTGGACATAAAGTCTCCACCACTCATTCACACTAATGGGATCTATGCTGGAGGCGCTAAGACCCAGCGGGAGCAAACTTTTTCAAGAGGGTCGGCGACAGAGATGGAGCCGTGAGGAAGTGGCACCGTGAACCATGGCTCGTGCAATAAAGACCACCTCAGCATCGACCCTCAACCGCCTCAGTTCCTTTTTTCCCCGCCGAGTGCGCTTCAGTGACGACGTCACTTGCCCGCCGGGAGTCAAACTTCAAACTAGCAGCATAGTTTCCAGTTTATTGTTTTGTAATTTATCTTCGAAAGTATGGAGTAGATTTCATTTTATTGATTAATAAAAGAAGTCTTCAGCACTCCATTGACGGAGTCGACCAAGAGCGGGTTAGGTGATGGTAGCGAGACTTCGTATGAAAGCTGTTCAGTCAGCCGGGTTAGGTCCGGTCTGCTGCCCTCCCCAGAGGGTGGGTCTGACAATGGATGGTCCAATGCTCAGGGAGAGGGGTGGTCCCCTTGAAAGCATAAAAGGAAACGGTCCCATTCATGGCACCGTTCGGTCTCAAGTTCTTCTTTGGTGCACAAGTCGAGAAAGAGAAGGCATCACTCGAGGTCGCCTTCTGGTATGTCTGCGCGTCGACGGTCGGTCATTGAGGCTAGGCACCGGTCTCCTCCTCTCTCGGAGTCACCGGTTTCTGGCTCCAGTGCCCGACCTCTTCGACATCAGAGCCTGTCCCCGCCTATTGGACGGGTCTCCGATGAGCAGTTTCACCAATGGGCTACTCTTATGGAGCAGTGGGCTCGGAGGTTGGTCCAGCTGCCTGGCCTGGTCACTCCAGAGCCTTCGGGCCGCTCAAGGTACTGGGTAGGGCAGTTGGACCTTCTTAGTCACGCGGTGCCTTCTTAGGTGCCGTCGACTCCATGCTCAGGTGTTTTCCCCCCTCACATGGCTGCGGCGCAGGGGTCCACACCGATTCCTCTATCTCCTGTTAATTTTCCTTCTTTTCCTTCAAATCACAGTTTTCGGAACCTTGGGACACTCTCAGAGCCGTCTGTGGCGCTGAGGGGTCTGTCGGCCCCATCCACGGTGCCGGGGGCTCTGTCGGCACCATCCGTGCTGGGGGCTGTGTCGGCACCGTGTGCTGGGCTGTTTCCGATGGCACCGACCTCCTTTGGTTCGATGCCATGTTCTTCATCGGCGCCGATGCTGGGTGCGGCGCCATCCAGCCTCCAGGGCTTTTCGACTTAGATTCTTTCCTCTTCTAATTTCTATTCTGATTTTCATTCCTTTCCTGTCCATACAGTCCCCCCTGGACTATCAGGAGATGATTTTGAGCCTGACCCAGATCTTCGTCTGGGTGATGATGTTGAAGGAGCAGGGATTAATCCTGCTGCAGAGCCTGTGGTTGAAGACCTTTCCTTTAAGTCTCTGCTAAAACATTTAAACTCCACTCTTTCTCTCCAGACTACAGAAATCGATCCTGGGAAGCTTTTAAGACTCCACTACCTACATGTACTGGAGATTCCTATGGATTTAACTCCTCCGGTACAACCATCTTTTGAGACCCTTTCTCAGATGGTATGGAACAGTCCTGCTCTCATCCCTTCTGTGGCTAAGTCCATAGATAGGAAGTACGCTGCTCCCAAGGATCAACCTGTATTGGCCCCACAAGCTTTTGCTGATCCCAGTGTAGCCTTAGCAGAGAATGACAGGGCCGTCCTCCCTCAGGCATCTACAGCCCAGTCTATCAATAAAGAATCTCGTAAAATAGACACCTTCGGTAAGAGAGTCTTTGCTGCCTCCACCCTGGGTATGCGTATTGCCAGCTACTAGGGCTATTTTTCTCAATATGAGTATGTCCTTTGGCATTCGCTCAAGCAAATGGTAGAAGCTCTGCCTGAGTCGGAAACGAATCCAGAGCTACTTCACACCATAACCATGGGCATCGAGTCC
This sequence comes from Neoceratodus forsteri, assembly GCA_016271365.2. NCBI lineage: Eukaryota > Metazoa > Chordata > Ceratodontiformes > Ceratodontidae > Neoceratodus > Neoceratodus forsteri. The sequence goes on from CM057454.1 coordinate 790,919,146, forward strand.
AATAACCAACAGGTTAAAGCTGAAATGGACGCTTTCGATACTGCTTCTCGAGTGGTGAGGGCGGGCATTTGTACCCGTCGCCACTCTTGGCTATGCACTGGGCTTCACGAATGATGCCCAGCAGCAGGTCATGGCCTTACCCTTCGATGGTATGTATCTGTTCGGACACCAGGAGGAACAAGCTCTGGAGGCCACACAGAAGACTAGGTCAGCCATTAAGACAGCTCTCGACCAGCACCTCTCGGGGGTATAAGTGGCAGTTTCACAACCGTCAGTCCTTTCGGGGCAAAGGCAGGGGGGACTTTAACAAAAGCCACACCCCGCAGCCACAGAAGAAAATGCAGCAGAAGGCACACTGCCCCAAAGTTCTTGGCCCAGGTCCCACCTCAACTGCCCGAGGGGGACTCTTCCTCAGCGGTGGGAGGACATCTGGCTCGGTTCTACGGCCAGTGGAAGTCTATAATATCAGACAAATGGGTCCTCCGGATAATCCACGAGGGGTATTCGCTCAATCTTTTAGAAACCTCCCTGGATCATCCCCCCAAACGACAGCCCAGGCTGTCGGCAATACAGTCAGATCTTCTTGCTTCCGAGGTGCAAGGCCTTCTGAACAACAGGTCAGAAGAAGTACTTCCGCCGGACCAATGAAACATAGGTTTCTACTCCCATTATGTTCTAGTTCCAAAGAAAACTGGAGGCATGCGCCCCATTCTGGATCTCAGAAAATAAATTCCTTCACAAGGAAAAGTTCAGGATGATATCTCTAGGTACCCTTCTACCTTTGATTCATCAACACGATTAGCTAGCCTCTCTGGACATGCAGAATGCCTACCAACACATTCTTATACACCCAAAGCACCACAGATACCTGGGGTTTGTGGCATTGGGTCAACATTATCAGTTCAAAGTCCTGCCCTTTGGGCTATCCTCAGTGCCACAAGTTTTTATAAAGTGGTATGCAATTCTCGCAGCGCATCTCAGGAAAGTCGGAATTCAAGTGTTTCCATATCTGGATGACTGGCTTTTAGCAAGCCCTTCCAGGCAGGGAACTCTGGATGCCGTAGCCAAGGCTTCAGACTTCCTCATGTCCATGGGAGTCCTGCTAAATGGCAACAAATTGCAGTTGCAGCCTTCCCAGAAACTCCTTTTCATAGGAACTCCTCTGGATACCTCCTGTGCGAAAGCTTTTCTCCCAGAGGACAGAAGGAACGATATCCTACAAATGGTCCGATATATCGGAGAAAACAGCTCGGTTCGAGCTATCTTGATGCAACGGATGTTGGGTCTTGTGGCATCCTCGGTGTTCACTGTACCCTTAGCATGTCTCCACATGAGAACCTCTCAGTGGATGTTCAGTACTCAGTGGTCCCCAACCACTCACCCTCAGTCCTTTCCTAACAAGATGACAGAGCCTCTAAAGAGGTCACTCACCTGGTGGTCGCAGGAGGACAACCTTCTGGAAGGGTATCCCTTTGCTCCTCTGAATCATCAGATCTCCATTACCATGGACAAGTCCCTGATGGGTTGGGGAGCTCACTGTCAGAATCTCCACACCCAAGGTGCGTGTACTCAGGATGAGTCCCGGCTTCACATAAACGTCCTGGAAATGAGAGCCGTCCTCTATGCAGTCCGGACCTTGAAGTACATACTCTGTCACAAGAACATTCTCCTTCAAATGGACAACAAAGCAGTGATGTATTACATCAACAAGCAGGGTGATGCACACTCTTACCCATTATGCAGGGAAGCTATGAGAGTGTGGGAATGGTGCCTGGAGCACAAGGCTCTAATCCACGCGGTTTACCTACCAGGTGTGCAGAACGAACTGGCAGACCGTCTCAGCAGAACAGAGACAGATCCTCATGAGTGGTCTCTCGACTCAGCCATCGCTCAGTCACTCTTCAAAGAGTGGGGAACTCCAGACCTAGACTTTTTTGCATCCCCACTCAACACAAAACTTCCTCTCTTCTGCTCCAGAAATCCAGGACCTGGCATTTTCTGTCAGGATGCATTCAGGCTGCAGTGGACAAAACGTTTTCTATACGCCTTTCCTCCTCTTCCACAGATTCAGAGGGTACTTCTCAAATTTGAGTCTCAGGGAGACAGAATGATTCTCATTGCTCCCTTCTGGCCTCGACAGATATGGTCCCTGCTGCTCAACAGTCTGTCGGCAACCTTCCCGAAGGCACTTCCCCTTCAGATGAACCTTCTGACCCAGGGGCCCGTGGTCCATCCCAGTCTGAAGGTGCTTCATCGTCACGCTTGGCTACTGAAGAGACAGAGGTGAATAGGTTCAATGTTTCCCTTAGGGTTTCTGATATTCTCTTGGGTGCACGTAAACCAGCCACTAGAAAGAACTACTCAGCCAAATGGAAGTGTTTTTCTCTCTGGTGTGCAAAATCCTCTTCGAACCCTTTTCCCTGCCCACCTAATAAAGTCTTGGAGTACCTTTTAGACCTCTCAAATTCAGGTCTGCAGTACTCTACTGTCAAAGTTCATCTGTGTGCCATTTCAGCTTATCATGAGCCGGTACATTCCTTGTCTCTGGCTCAGTTACCTGTAGTTAAGAGGTTTCTTAAGGGTATTCTGCATACCAAACCTCCTATCAGACGCCCACTGCAGCCTGGGATATTAACCTTGTGCTAGACATGTTCACTCGAAACCTTTCAAGCCTCTAGCTACTCAAGTAGTTGACGCTCTCACTTGGAAAACGGCCTTCCTGGTGGCCATCACTTCGGCCCGTAGAGTTTCTGAAATACATGCTCTGGTCACAGACACCCCCCCATACACTGTATTTCACAAGGACAAAGTAGTTCTTAGGACTCACCCTAAGTTTCTTTCTAAGGTTGTCTCAGAATTTCATCTAAACCAACCTTTAGTGCTACCTACCTACTTTGCTAACTTTCAGAATGAAGGGGAATGTACCCTTCATTCTTTGGATGTTAAGAGAGCACTGCGATTCTATCTGGATAGAACAAAGGAAATTCACAAGGCTCAACAGCTGTTTGTTTCCTTCAGCAAGACCCGGCTTGGTCAACCTGTCACTATTAGGTGCATTTTAGCGTGTCTGGTAGCATGCCTCCACCACTGCTATTCTATGGCACAGGTTAAGCTAGAAGGCAGAGTGTAAGCTCACTCTACTAGAGCAGTCGCGGCATCTCTGGTGGAAATCCGCAACTTGCCCATTGCGGATATTTGCAATCCGGCTACATGGAGCTCATTGCGTACTTTCTTTAAGCTCTGTGCTTTAGATGTCCATACCAGGCGACAACTGTCGTTTGGTAGGACTATTCTTAACGGACTTCTGTCCTAAGTATGTGAGCTCTTAGTTTCTCCTGCCGCCTGTCTTGGGGGTTTATTAGCTCGGTACTCTCCCATTAGTGTAAATGAGTGGTGAAGACTTTATGTCCTAGAAGATATGGAAATTACCTACCTACCGTAATTCTTGATCTTCTTGGACAAAGTCTCCACCACTCATTCACATGCCCACCCACCATCACCCGAGCTCACGGCTCTGTTTTTGGTCTTCACTCCCTCAGTGGCTGGGCTGTAAAGACACTGTTGTTGATCCTTCTTACACGGGTCATTTGGACTATTGTATGTCCGATTTTGTTAGGTTAGACCTCTAGGTTTGTTACGCTGCACCTCCTGGGAAAAAAGGTACTGAGGCAGTTGGAGGGTCAACGCCAAGGTAGTCTTTACTGTACGAGCCACGGCTCACGGTGCCGCTTCCTCGCGGCTCCATCTCTGGCGCTGACCCTCTTGGAAAAATTTGGCTCCCGCTGGGTACTAGCGCCTCCAGCGTAGATCCCATTAGTGTGATTGAGTGGTGGAGACTTTGTTGAAGAAGATCAAGAATTATGGTAGGTACATAATTTTCATTTCTTGTTGTGGAACAAAAATAGTTCTTTTTTGCTATGTACAATATAGAGGAGCATCTTGCACCCTCCCTTTCCTCAGCTCGGTGTACATGGGAGAGAGAGCGCGCAATGCTGTTTCCATGGACGTTTAGAAAGAGAAGAGTCATATTTACCTGGATGCTGTGTTTTTTGTCTTGCTTGTGTAAGACAAAATAAAATACTCTACTAGCTGTTTCTGTGTCGTTTGGCATGAGAGGAAGTGAAGCTGTAAATTTTTTTTTTGGTGAGTGATGAAAGGTCACAGTCAGGGTTTGCTTTCCGGGGTTACTGGGGTGTTGTGGTCTTGAGGTTTTATTCGTCGTTTTCCTTTTTTTTTTCTGAAGGCAGTATGTGTACTGGATATGGCTAAGTGCTGTTGTTAATCGGTAATGTGGTTTTGGCTGTTTTTATTTGTTTTAAACTGTCGTCGCTCGTTTTCTTTGTGTGGGAGTGCTCTGTTCGCCAGTTAGTTGGAGGGTGAGTGTATCTCGCTGTGCGATCCTCGACATCTTTTTGCGGTCCTGGCCTTGTCGTAGTGATTTCAGAGGAGTTTCTTGCTGCGGCCGACTGGTGGCTGGCACCTTTTCCAGTGGGTACACTGGAGGATTTACAACGCTGAAAAGGTGCCAGCCAGCCAATCAAAATGCAGAATTCTGTCTATTTTGTTGTTCCCATTGTATAATTCTGATCATGAACTGAAGATCGTAAGTGGAGGAAGCTGATTGAAAACCTCCAGTCACCAGCCTCCTCACTCTCCCGAAATCACATCCGCACCTGTTCCTTCAGTTCCCACACAAACACCCCGTGTCCCTACCACTACAAAGGAATGTAGATTTCGTAGCAGCCTCAGTTAGCCGAAATGTATTGCCACACTACAACCCGCTATTTCTTTTAAAATGAAGCGCTCGCCACTTCTATGTGCGACTTTGCTGTCTCGCTCTCTCCCCAGAGGCGCACACTTGCTCGACCAACCCCCCGTTTTCCACACACAGTAGCGCTTGGAAAAACATTGTTTTTTTTTTTTGGTGTTTTACTTCAAAACTCCTGTGTGTACCCTATCAGTTGCCAAGCTAAATACTGTCAACTAGCAACTTACCTATCTGTTGAAAAGACCGGAAGTCTCCCTGCTACTCAGTCGGCTCTATTTCAGTCTGTCTTCCGTCCCCTTCTGGTGGCTTGCATTACAAAATCCTGTCTACAGTATTTAAGAACAAAAATAAAAACACACACAGTTTCCCCTGGCTGCTGACCACAGTATACAGGGCTGGTACAGTCTTACTTCACAGCTGCACCTCCTCCACCAACGTCAGTTACAGTTACAGCAGCGCCACCTGCTGCCCAGACCCTTCCAGGAACTATTTTCTTGAAAGGTAGTCATCCAACACCCCAAAAACCTCATTTTCACAAGGTTATGAATATTTTGTTTTTATTTTTTTATGAAAATTTTTTTTTGAGCCAGTTCATAATAGCAATAAGTCACTCCAGGGTGTGGTATATCATGGGATATCGTCACTTTGGGGACGGTTGGACGCACTCGGCACCCAACCACCCGAGGCGTGACGATATCCCATGATATACCACACCCTGTCGTGCCTTATTGCTTAATTATACCATGGACACAGAAACGGACACCAAATCCTGCATTTTGATTGGTTGGCTGGCACCTTTTCAGCATTTTAAATCCTCCAGTGTACCCACTGGAAAAGGTGCCAGCCACCAGTCAACCGCAGCAGCAACTGCACCTCAAGTCACTCCGACTGTGCCAAACCCAGACCGCCTGAACACCACGACCGACGGCAACATGCTCACCCACAGAACTGCACCATTCATACCAACCATTCTCAAAAAACTACGAACATGCACAACCCCTGAATTCCATCTCTTCACAAAAATCATGACTTCTACATTTATAGACTGAACACAACTAGTGCCGATTCCCTCAAAGGACTACAGAACTAGTGTGCAGTATTCACCTCGCTGTTTACTACCACCCACTGTAGTATGTGGCCAACAACAGTGTTTTGTTACCCGGTGATGCTCTTGTACCTCTATTGATCCCTGCCCTGTGTCCTTTACTCTAGAACCGCTCCTCTGAGCGAGCACATGCGGCCGAGCTACTGGTGACTGGGCCCCGGACTTCCCCAGTCACTAAAGCACTGCACCAGCGCTACAGCCAGCACCACATTACTTGCCAGCTTTGCCTCTCGCTGAAACTCTCGGTCGCTAACTCTTTTTCAAAATACTTCTAGAACAGAGTCGCTATATGCTCAACGCACTCTTACTCGCTGCACATGACACCTGTTCTCCACACACATTTCTGTTTCTCATTTTGATTCCGCCCCTCGACGCTTTCTTCAATGAGTTTAACACGTGTGAAGTAAAAAAACTGGACGGACGTTGACAGTACTATAAAACTAAAAAAATAAACAGATAAAACAAACAAATAAATGATTCTGCCCACCTCAGCTTCATCTCCCTACCAACACACCCTGTGACCTTGCTCCACCTCCGTACCAACATGGAACAGTTTTTTCTCGTGGAACAATAAATACCATAAAAATATATATAAACATATTCCTTTATTTTTCCTCACCAACAACATTAGCACATTGTATAATAGCAGTACCTACGGGAATTGGGTATGCTGGTGGATTACCACCCAGCTGGTGTGTTTAAGTCACTCGGCTGCACCTAGGGACCGAACCACACCAGCCGTGGTAAATCCACCAGTATACCCATACCCTGCAGGAGTATATTGCTTAAATGGACTGGGAGTAGGAGACAAAATGGGACACAGCTAAGTGTGTTTTGCAAAGCTAATTGAGTAACTTGTAGGTTTCAGTGAGAGAAACTGCTTTCCGAAGGAGTTTCATTTAGAATCCAGGTTGTTTTGCAGCTGAGATCAGCACAGTAATTGGCTAGGAGTGTTAGAAACAATGGGACACAGATGAGAGTGTTCTGCAAAGCTAATTGAGCAAGTTGGAGCTTCAGTGAGAAAGAGAAACTGTTTTCTGAAGCAGTTTCATTTAGAATGCAAGCTGCAGTGAAGATACTCTCACTCTGGTGACATCAGCAGAGTGTGGATAAATGGCATTTATCCTCACTCTATTGATGTCATCAGGATTTATCCTCACTGCATGGAAATAACACAGGATATTCTACTGAGAAAGCTCTCACCCCTATATATATTTGTACAACAGGTGTCTGAATAAATCTACACTGATAAATCTGTTTATCTGTGCTGCTATGTGGATAAATTTATTTATCCACATAGTAACTATGTCAGACCCGTTTATCCGCATAAGTACGTCATCACTCCACCCCCATTGTCTAGCCAGCCAGCACTACTTCTTTTAAAATGACCACTTTCTTCTATTACTTTAGTCCTGCTCTCTGCCCCCCTAACTGCCCTCCCAGCTCTTTTATGAGCCCACAACTCTCTTATTTTAAAACACTAACTCAACATTGCAAAAAAACTGCTTTATCTCCAATACTATAGTTTCAACTGCTGCAGTGCTTACAGTACTGTTTGCACTCCCTACCGCCCGCCCACTTACTTCCTCCACCTTACCACGCTACACCGATCCTATTCAACCTTCAGACTCATCAACTGTAAATCTGTTCTACTTTTCTTTACTCTCACTTCGCTGTAAAAAAGTTTTCAAACAACATGAAGTCTTGCTGTATTCTGACAGTAGCAGTGAGTCCCAACCTTCGAACTGCCCCGGAGATGAAAGAGTTAACTTTCCATGCCAGGCATGGAACACTGAGCTCGAGCTCGGTTGAGCTCTGTCTGTTGCTGTTTAAACTTAAACCGTCAGATTCTTTACTCCGCCTCACTGAACAGTCGCTCCAGAGATTTCTCCTTCTGCTCGGTTCAATTTGTTGGTTAGAGTACCGCTTTTCTCGGTTTTCGACCGAATTTAAACCATAACCTGTTGGTTCAGTCTCTGTCTGTGGTATTTGTGAGTACTAGATAGGTTATATTTTATTCTATTCTGTGTGGAACTTGTAAACAGTTCATCGGTTCGGTTTGAACCGATCAAGTTGTTAGAAAATCATAATTTGTACTTTTAGAGTGTGGTTACCAGTTCTTATCGGTTCTAAAAAAAAAAACGGATTTTATTACGGTTTTTTCCACGACCCGTGACACGGTCAGGAACCGATAAGAGGGTCTTGCCTGGCGGATTGCCATTAAAAGGGTAAGTTTGGTTAGGACTGGCACAATGTCTGAGAAACCCAAAAGAAAAACCGGGCCCACTGGGTTTCAGCACTGTAGTGTGTGTGGGGAAGTCTTTGCTAAGCTGACCCCACACCACCTGTGTTTATTGTCTGGGTTTGACCACCTCAATGCAGACTGCCAGATTTGTAAAATTTCCTGCAGCTACTCTAGAAAAGAGTTGGTAGGCTCGGGAAAGGAGGCCAAAAAGTCCGCTGAACCGATGAGTTAGGCCCGTTCGTTCAAACCGAACTAGAAGGGAGTGCCTTCGAACAGGGCGAGACTTCTTCGGGCAAAAGGAGAGCCGATTCTGAGGAGTCGTTCCGCCTAAGAGAACTAGAAAAGAAAATCAGCTGGTGGAGCCAAACTTTCCTCTCCAACTGCTGAAGAAATAGCCAAAGCGATCAAAATTGTGCAGTCGCTTCTCCCGACCGAACCGGCACCATCAGGCAGGCCGGTTCGGCCGGTTCCACTGGTTCAAGAGTATGATTTAGAGGAATTTTATGAACCGGAGGAGGAGGAAGAGGAGTATGAGGAAAGTGAATGTGGTTTTGAAAGTCTGGATGTGCCTATTGACCCGGACATCTCCCCAGACAGACCTTCAGGAGTGTCTACTCCTAGGCTTTCTGAGTCCCCCTCCCATTTCATGTTTTATAAAAAAAGTGGCTGAAACCCTCCAGCTTCCTATGGAAGAAGCTGTGGATGACCAGGAGGAGCCTGACTATGTGGAAATGATGGATATCCCAGAGTCTAGGAGGCTGTCTATTCCTTACACAAATCTTTTGGAAACAGACATTTAAGATTTTAAAGACTCTAATACTATACCTCCTGTGGATAAGAGAATGGACAAGAGGTATACATTGTCAGGCTCAGATACGGAGTTCCTTACACAACAATGCAGCCATGTTGGGGTAGTGCAGGCTGCAGCCTGTGATAAGGCAAATATTCCCTTGGCTTTACACCCCCCAGACAAGGACTCCAGGAGGATTGATGCCATGGCAAAGAAACAGTATATGGCAGCATCCTTGGGACTCAGACAGGCCAACTATATGGCCTATACTGCTAGGTATCAAAAATCCAGATGGGTCACTGTCATGGCTTTAGCAAAACAGGTCCCTGGCCAGCTTCCAAGGAGCTGGAGCAGGTGGCTACTGATGGTATTGAGGCATCCAAGGTGCAAATCCATGCTGCAGTGGACCCCAGTGATGTGTCATCTAGAGTCATGGCTACATCTGTGACACTTCGTAGAATGGCTTGGCTCAGATGTACTAGCCTGTCACAGGATACCCAGACTAAGGCCATGGATTTTCCTGTTGTGGGTAATTCTCTGTTTGGGGAGCAGACAGAGAATTACATGAAGAAAATGGACGAATATAGGACCACCTATAGGAGTGCACAGGCCAAGGAAAGGCAAGCCACTCCTCAGAGGCAGCATCCCAGGGGCAGGGGCAGGCCTTTTCATAGGCCTTTCTACCAAGCCCAGGCCTCCTCTTCTGCTTATGCCCAGAGGGGGTTCTTTAGAGGGAGAGGCAGACGGGGTACAAGCAGACATGCTTCCACCCCTCAGCCAAAACCCCCTGCCAAACAGGCACCCTGATGGGTTGGCCAGGGCCAGTTCTCCACTACCTGTAGGGGGCAGGCTGGCTTACTTTGTCCAGGACTGGGAGTCTCTGACATCAGACAAATGGGTCCTGGAAGTAGTAAGCCAGGGACTGGTTCTCAGCTTCAAAAAGTTTCCAAAGATGAGAACCAGATCCTTTCCACCTGCAAATCCCTCAGAGACACTTGCCCTAGAGACAGAGGTCTCTTCCCTCCTAGCTCTCAGATCTGTGGAAAGGGTTCCACCCCTACACCAGGGCAAAGGGTTGTACTCCAGGTACTTCCTTACCCCAAAAAAGACAGGAGAATGGCGGCCCATCCTGGATCTCAGATACTTAAACAAGCACCTTTAAAACCAAAATTCAAATGGTGACTCTGGAATTATTCTACCCTCTCTCAGGCCAGGGACTGGCTAGTGTCCCTGGACCTCAAGGATGCCTACTTCCATATTCTCATCAGAAGCTCCCATCGAAGTACCTCAGGTCGAGCTGCCCTCAGGCCATTACCAGTTCAGAGCAATGCCCTTTGGTCTGACTCTGCTCCAAGGGTATTCACAAAATGCCTGGCAGTGGTAGTTGCTTCTCTAAGAAGGCAAAGATTGCCATCTTCCCTTACCTGGATGACTGGCTCATAGTAGACCAGTCCCAGACCAAGTCAAGTTACACTTACAGATAACTCAGCAACTGCTCACCTCTTTAGGTTTCCTTCTGAATCTTTCAAAGTCAGTTCTAGAGCCTGTCCAGCTCCTCACCTTCATAGGCAGAGCTAGACACAGAAAAGGCCAGAGCTTTCCTTCCCTGGACAGGGCAAGGACCCTGTCTCTTGGCCTCCTCATTCACCCTGCAGGTGTCTCGACCAGCAAGGCATTTTCTACAGCTCCTGGGGCACATGGCTGCTTCCACAGCAGTAGTGCAGGGAGCAAGATTTCAGATGAGGAACATTCAGTTCCATTTGAGAGCCTTTTGGTCTCAAAGGAAAGACCCTCTGACCAAATTGATCCCAGTGACTCGAACCCTGATCCAGGCCCTACAGTGGTGGCAGGATCAGAACAATCTGAGACAAGGGGTTCCCTTTGTCACTCAGTCTCACTCTTTAATCCTTACTACAGATGCCTCCCTCTTGGGGTGGGGGGCTCACTTGGGCGACCTGACCACCCAGGGGTTGTGGTCCCCTCAGGAATCTCTGCTTCACATCAATCTGTTGGAACTCAGAGCAGTATTTCTAGCACTTCAAGATTTTTCCAAATCTGTTCAGAACAAGGTTATCCAGGTCAGAACAGACAACACCACCACAATGTGGTATATCAACAAGCAAGGAAGCACTCGGTCTACGGCCTTGTGCACAGAAGCAATGAAGTTGTGGTCTCTGGCTTATTCCCTGAACACCTCCCTCACAGCAGTTCACCTTCCAGGCAAGGACAGTGTCCTGGCAGATGCTCTCAGCAGGATATCCCAGGGCCATCACGAATGGTCACTGGATCCCCTGGTCTTGGAGGTGATATTTTCCAGATGGGGCACCCCACAGATAGATCTTTTTGCAGCCCCAGACAATCACCAACTCCCCTCTTTTGCTGCAAGCCCTCAGTGTTGGGCTCAGTCCCCCTGGATGCCTTAGTTCGCAGTTGGGAAGGGAAGTTCCTGTATGCTTTTCCCCCCTTCCCTCTCCTGTTCAAAGTGCTAGTCAAAATCAGATCTCAACCGTGCAAGATGATCCTGATTGCTCCAGACTGGACCAGACAGCCCTGGTATCCACTCCTACTGTCCTTAGCAGTCCATCTCCCCCTGTGTCTTCCCAGGAATTACAACCTGTTAACCTGTGCTCAGGGGAGAGTTTGGTACCTGAATCTCAAATCTCTCAATCTCAAGGCCTGGCTCTTGAAGAGTTAGAGTTTGCCGATTTACACCTCTCCCAAGGTGTAATGGATATTCTGAAGGCTTCTAGGAAACCTTCCACCAGGGCTACTTATAATTCCAAGTGGAAATATTTTCCATATGTAGCTCTGGGAAGCATATTTCCCCAGAGTCTGCTGATCTGCCCACAGTCCTTGATTATATGGTCCATTTAAATAGCTTGGGACTGAGACCAGCTACACTGAAGGTGCATCTGGCAGCTGTTTCTGCTTTTATTTCTGCAGGTAAGCCCTCTTCTCTTTCAGCTCACCCTGTATTCTCCAAGTTTTTCAAGGGATTGCTTCACACCAACCCTCCATTCAGGGACCCTGCCCCTGCTTGGGACCTTAATGTTTGCATTGCTCAGCTTATGCAACCCCTTTGAGCCTTTGTCTTCAGCAGAGCTTAAGTACTTGACTTGAAAACTGTGTTTCTGGTAGCCATCACTTCTGCCAGATGCATAAGTGAATTACAAGCTTTGTCAGTGGAGCCTGATTTTATCTCCTTTCATAGAGATAAGGTGGTCCTCAGGACTAACAGGAAGTTTTTGCCTAAGGTGGTTTCAGATTTCCACCTTAATCAATCTATGTCTCTTCCTGTGTACTTCACTGACCATTCCACCTCTGGCGAGAGGAGGCTGCACAGTTTAGATGTGAAAAGAGCCCTTAGCTACTACATAGAGCGTATCAAGGGTCACAGGTTTGACTCTCCAACTGTTCCTCACTTATGGTGAGGTTGGTAAAGGAAACCTGCCACTAAAAGATCCATTGCCAGGTGGATTGTCTCTTGTATCCAATTTTGTTATGAAAAACTGGGTAAGGTTCCACCTCAGGCCTGAGGGCTCACTCTACCAGAGGTACAGCTGCTTCCTGGCTGCTGCCAGGACATCCCTATTCTAGAGATATGTCAAGCAGCTACCTGGAAACAGTTCACACTTTACTAAGCATTACTCCCTGGATATCCAGGCTAGGAGTGATGCTCGGTTTGGCACAGCTGTGCTTCAGAGCCTATTCCCTAAGTAGGTTCTGTCCCTTCTCCATGGAGGTACTGCTTGGTAGTCTGCTACTGTCAGAATACAGCAAGACTTCATGTTGTTTGAAGAAAAAATTACTCACCTTGATAATGTTGTTTCTTCTAATGGAGTCTTACTGTATTCTGACCTCCCCCCCGCCTGCCCCTCTCAGAACCTCTGTTTTTGGGATGTGGGTGGGCAGTGGCAGTGTTGGCACTCAGTAGGTGCCCACCTTGTTGTTTTCACCCTTTCTTGGGTGAGTGGGTGTTGTGTTTTTCATTTTTGGGGTCTCCTGACTTGAGTCTTTGTTTTGGGACCAAAAAATGTGTTTTATGTTTAGTAGCCAGTTGGCTAGTGTAGGTTTACAGCTTCCACACAGGACCTTAGTGAGTTTAGCTCATAAAGATCTGACGGTTTGAGTTTAAACAGCAACAGACAGAGTCTCAACTGAGCTCGAGCTCAGCGTTCCGTGCCTGGCATGGAAAGTTAACTCTTTCATCTCCGGGGCAGTTCGAAGGTTGGGACTCACTGCTACTGTCAGAATACAGCAAGACTCCATTAGAAGAAACAACATTACTAAGGTGAGTAATTTTTTCTCCCGCAGTTGTTTGCCTGCTCCACTTTGACGCATACAACTCCTCCTGTAAGCTCACCTTTCCTGTGTCATTCGAACCGGATCCTTCACTCAACGACACTGATCTTCTTCGAGATACAGCTCTTGCAGCAGGTTACACCATTAGGACTGTAGCCGGCAGGCATCAGGACCCCACGGAAATCTTCTGGCTAGCAGTCTTCAGCGGGGACCGCCTCTGACATCGGTCCCGCCCCCAACGTCAGGCGTAGTACATAAGCAGGCGGTCCCGCCAGAATCCCCAGTTCTTTCCCGCCGTCGACTTGCATGTCTCGACCTTTCGGTCAGTGTCTAGCGCACGACGTTTGGAAAAGTTCTTTTTCCCGTTTCTTCAGCAAGAAACTTCTTTTTCTTCAATTGTCTGCCATCTGATATCCTCACCAACATCCTCAGAGGGCCATCCGTCTAAGTGTGCCTACGGGAAGCAAATTCCCTTCAAAGATCCACACTCAGCCTGCGTGCAGTGCTTAGACCCGGCCTGCTCCTTTGTCAAGGCTTCAACAGTCGGACCCGGATCCGTCGTCAGAAGGCCCTCCAAGCTTACCTTCTGGAAGAAAGATTGAAGGCCACGAACCTGCCTCCAGGAGGAATCTTCCGAGAAAGCCCGCAGGCACCTCGAAAAACACAGGGAGAGGGTGAGATCTAAATCCCCTTCTAGGGCTTCAGACTCCCGCAGCTCTGGCTCCCGGTCCGACCGCTCTCCATTCTGGGCCCGCTCTCAGCCTCCCCCGGTCATGGTCAAGTCTTCCACCGGTTCCTCCACTCTGCAGCCTGTTAAGACCTCCAAGCCTTCTTCTTCCTTGTCCAAGGCCTCGCCGAGGTCAGGGGACCGCCATCACCACAAGTCCGGCTCCCGACGTCCGGTCGGTCTCCTTGCCTCCTTCTCCCCAGCGGAAAACCAAGGAGCTGACCTCACTTAAACGGACGTCGGATCCGACGTCGGCCCACCCGACGTCGGCCAAGCACCACCGGCCCCGGGCCCGACGACAGCCAGACACCCGTCACCGGCCAGGCCTTCTCCACCACGGACGCTGGCTGGGGGACCGACGCCCGTTCCAGCAGATGGAGGAACCCCAATGCCACCTACCGACGGCCAGGAGGCGCTCACGGAGGAGGAGTCGACCCAGCCCGAGGACCAGGTGGGCGACCCCGGTCCTGTCGAGCCCCCGAGGGAACCCTCTTCTGAACCAGAGACCCCCAAGGGGCCGACGCTGGGACCCAACGACCGGCGCCCGGCCCGTCGTCGGGCCTGAGTATTGCTGAGGTGAAGGAGTTATTCACTTTCTGGTGGGACACTATTAAAAAGGACGTGGTTCCCACAGCCCTCCTCTTCCTCCTCCTCCCGTGACTCCACCGGCCCCAGCGCCCTCCACTCCATCCGGGGTAGCAGGCCGAGCACCTTCACTCCAGGATCCTGTTGACTCTCCTAGGTGCAGACCATCGGACAAGAGGAGACCTCCGTCCAGATCTTCTTAAGGGTCACCCAGTCCCAAGAGACCCAGAAGACGCCGCTACTCGCCGTCGACGGAGGACTCGGGATCGGACTTCTTGGGTAGATCCAGATCCCCTTCTCCCATCAGCGTCCCCTCTCTGGACCCACGTGAGCTCCCAAGATCTCCTCCGGATGACCCATCGTTCTCAGAGATTATGAGGCATATCCAGGAGAACATGGGCTGGGACGCAGAAGACCCTGACCCCAAGAGGCTACGCCTTGTGCGTTATCTTCAGCAAAAGGACCCAAAGCCTGTGGTGGTACCACCCTTGGTGGACACCTTCGTGGATGTCACCAAGGCAGCGTGGAAACATCCACATTCGCTCCCGGCGATGCCGAAGAAGGCTGACCGCCTGTACAAGGCCCCTAGGGAGGACCAGTACTTGGCATCTCATCCTCCGGCCGATTCCCTGGTCATCACAGCCTCACATGACCGGTCCCAGAGGCCGCAACATCTGAGCACCCTGCCACTGGACCCGGAGTCCAAGCAATTGGACGCGATGGGTAGGCGCACGTACGCAGCTGCAACCTGCGCCATTAGGTCCCTCAATTATCTTACCCACATGGTCCAGTTTCAGAACACCTTGTGGGAGCAGGGACAAGAGCTGGCAGAAAAGATGCTGGAAGGTGAGCAGAAGGAAGAGCTGCTTCAGCTACTCCGCACGGGTTCAGACATGGGAACCCAAGTGCTTCGAGCCGCGTATGACTCCGCGGACTCCTCGGCCAGAGTGGCAGCCTCAGGCGTATGCCTCCAGAGACACTCATGGCTCCACGTCTCCGGATTCACCCCAGACGTCCAGAAGAACATACTGGACGCCCCCTTTCACGGCAAAGTTCTCTTTGGTGAGTCCTCGGAGAAGGTCATCACCAAGCTTCAGGAGGCTGGGAAGGCCATGAGATCTGTCCAGGCTATGTACAGATCCAGGCCCGGTTCCTTTCGTAGGAACCAGAGCCGTTTTCGCGGCCGGACTCGGAGACAACAGTCCCGTTCCGGCCTGCAACAGAGGGGCTCCTTCTCCCGGAAAGCCCAGGGTAAGTCGTCCTCAGGTAGAGGCCAACGTCCCACCAAGTCGGCCCAACCTGCAGGATCCACAGCCGCCACAGCATGACTCCTTCCCGGCCCCCGCCCCTCAGGATCAACGGGACACCAGGGTCAGGGGTCGTATTGCAGACCACCTGCCAGGGTGGCGGTCGATCACCACCGACAGGTGGGTACTCCAATTGGTCGAAAAAGGCCACTTTATAGAGTTCACAGACAAGCCACCCACAAGGCCTCCTCTGCTCTCCCGCTACTCGGGTCAGCACGGATTGCTTATCAGGCAAGAAGTACTCGCGCTTCTGCAAAAAGGAGCAGTGGAGTATGTCCCGGGGAACCAGAGAGGAACAGGTTACTATTCCCACTTCTTCCTGGTTCCAAAGAAAACAGGGGACCTCTGTCCAATATTGGACCTCAGCGACCTCAACATGTCGGTCGCCTACAAACGGTTCTGCATGGTGACCCTCCAGGGCCTTATACCCATGCTGAAGAAAGATGCATTTCTGGCGTCACTGGACATGCAGGACGCTTACCTGCACATCTCCATAGCTCAAGCGCACAGGAGGTTCCTGCGCTTCAAGTTTCTCGGCCTCCACTTTCAGTTCCGAGCGCTTCCTTTCGGGCTGTCATCGGCTCCCAGGGTCTTTACCAAGTGCATGGCAGTCGTGGCAGCGTCTCTAAGGAGACAGGGCCACTACGTGTTCCCGTACCTGGACGACTGGCTTCTCATGGCCGCCTCCGGAGGCGCTGTTGTTAGCTATCCAGAACACCCAAGCTCTTTTCAGTCGCTGGGCATACTTATCAACTATGAGAAGTTCTCCTGGTACCGTCCCAGAAGCTGCAGTTCATAGGCGCAGTGTGTGACACCGCCCAAGGGAAGCTTTTCTTCATGAGGACAGAGCGGAACGCATCAGGTCCCTCATCAGGGACCTTTCGGCAAAGAAGACCGTCCCTGCCAGACTGGTCCTTCGCCTGCTCGGACGTATGGCTGCAGCCATTCCAACCGTCCCGATGGCAAGGCTCCACATGCGGGTAACCCAGTGGATGCTCAGAGTGCAATGGGACCAGAAGCAAGACCATATGCAGCAGCCAGTCAGAATCACGAGGGCCGTGATTCGGGATTGGCAATGGTGGCTAGACCCAGGGATCCTCTCTGTGGGAGTCCCATTTGTAGCGCCGTCCCCGGAGGTAATCCTCTCCACAGATGCCTCAGGGCTGGGGTGGGGGGCACACCTGAACGGGGTGAGGTCTCAGGGGAACGTGGACCCCTCAGGAAGCTCACTTCCACATCAATATTCTGGAGATGAGGGCGGTCCTGTATGCCCTGCAGACATTCCACCGAGTACTCTTCTGCTTCAGACAGACAATACGGCGGTGATGTATTACCTCAACAAACAAGGAGGCACACACTCCTACCCCCTCTGCAGGGAGGCCATGAGAGTGTGGGAATGGGTAATTCAACACGGCGCAAACCTGATCGCAGTTCACGTTCCCGGAGTGGACAACACGGTCGCAGACGGCCTGAGTCGCTCCCAGGCCAGAGTCCACGAGTGGGAACTTCTCCAGGAGGTGGCAGAGGATCTGTCTCATCGATGGGGCACTCCAGAATTGGACTTGTTCGCTTCCCCATCCAACGCAAAACTGCCCAATTTTTGCTTGCTAGATCCAGGGCCTGATGTTTTCTGGCAAGACGCGTTGTCCCTCTCCTGGGCGGGCAGATTCCTCTACGCTTTCCCTCCATTCCCGTTGATCCAGAGAATCCTTCTCAAACTTCGCAGGGAGCACGCAACAATCATCTTGGTAGTACCTTTCTGGCCCAGACAGATTTGGTTCCCGCTTTTAACGCAATTGTCCCGGGAACCTCCACTTCCGTTGCCCATCATCTCCCATCTACTGTCTCAAGAGGAAGGTTCGCTAGTCCACCCGGACTTGCGCTCACTGAACCTGCACGCCTGGATCCTCGAGACATAGCCATTCTGTGACACGGGGTCTCGCAAGAGGTGGCAGAAGTCCTTTCTGCCGCCAGAAAGCCGGCTACGCGTGTGATGTACGCCATGAAATGGCGTCGGTTTTGCTTGTGGTCTCAGGCACGCGGTCTCTCCCCTTTAGAATGCCCAGAAAAATCAGTTCTAGAATACCTGCTTTCCCTCTTTCACTCAGGTCTGGCCTACTCCTCAATTAAGGTTCATCTCTGTACGATTTCAGCCTACCATTCCCCGATAGGCCAACGCACAGTAGCACAACTCGATACTTCTCGTGACTTTTTGAGAGGGGTGCAACACCTTAGACCACCCGTTAAGGATCCCGTACTTCCTTGGGACCTACTCTTTGTCCTGGAGCAGCTCACGCTGCCCCCCTTTGAACCTGCCGCAGATTGCGAGCTACGTTTTCTGTCATGGAAAACATTATTTTTGGTTGCTGTTACTTCAGCAAGGAGAATTTCCGAGCTACATGCCCTCATGTGTAAGGGACCTTATTTAATTTTTCACCAGGACAGGGTGTCCCTGAGGACGAATCCAAAATTCCTGCCTAAGGTGGTCTCAGCCCTCACCCTTAATCAGGACATCGATTTGCTGGTGTACTTCCCCAGGTACACCAACAGAGGAGAGGCACTGCTTCACACCCTGGATGTTCACCGCCTTAAGATATTACTTGACCAGGACCAAACAGCATCGCAAATCCGAGCAGCTGTTTATTTCCTTTGCTGAGAAGATGTTGGGCCAACCAGTCTCAAAGCAAACTCTTTCTTGCTGGCTTGTCCAGTGCATTTCCTTTTGCTACAACAACAAACAGAAGCCCCTTCTGGGTACAGTCAGGGCCACTCCGACAGAGAGGTGGCTACTTCCTGTAGCACTGCGAAACGCCTCCATGTCGGCCATTTGTGCTGCAGCCACATGGAGCTCAGCACACCTTCATTAGGCACTACAGCTGGATATCGCCTCACACGGCGGAGAGCCGGTTTTGCCTGCTGCTTTGCAGGGTCTCCTGTCCTAGAATCAGGATTTCCCAGGATCTCTGTTTTATGCCTCCTCCTAGGGCTGCTAGGCACCATTGCTTGGGAATCAGTCCTAATGGTGTAACCTGCTGCAAGAGCTGTATCTCGAAGAAGATAGTACAGTTACGTAAGAACTTACCGTAACAGTAGATCTTTGAGAACAGCTCTTGCAGCAGGTACCTTCCCGCCACCATTCCCCCTTGGAGGAGGTAAGGCCTAGCCAAGCTTCGGCAGAAAGTCCTCAACCTTGAACTTCTGATGGCAGGTCCTCGGTCTCCACTTCTGATGTAATCCAGCGGCCGGAAGTCTCCGCCGGGAGAACTGGGGATTCTGGCGGGACCGCCCCCTTATGTACTACGCCTGACGTCGGGGGCAGGACCGACGTCGGAGGCGGTCCCCGCTGAAGACTGCTAGCTAGAAGATTTCCATGGGGTCCTGACGCCTGCCAGCTACAGTCCTAATGTTGTAACCTGCTGCAAAAGCTGTTCTCGAAGATCTACTGTTATGGTAAGTTCTTACGTAACTGTACTTTCCTCTCTCAAGGCAAATACAATGCGCCGTACGCCCAAAAACGCCCAAACAAAAATGCAGGTAAAAAAAAAAAAAAATCAAATAAAGCACGAAACTAAACCTTTCTTATTCTCCTCCTCCTCCTCTTTCATTACACAATGTCTCAGTAACCCCGCTCGCTAAGACACACCACTATTTTCTTCCTGTAAATATTAAAATTTTGACTTGACCACCAATAAAAGCACACATCGATCTCAACATATCCACAGCATCCTTAGCAACCGCTTTGAAACCATCAAAAAATGTGGAATGATACTATTATTGCTACAGCAACCGGGTGGAAAGATATATTACAAATAAATCTCTAAACCTAATAAAAGAGAAAAAAATACTGACAATTTAACAAAAAAGAATGTATCACACATACTCTTCCCCTATTGCATAAATCAAATATGCGGGGGGGGGGTCTGTGTGTGATTCTGCATTTATCTTGAACAGTTGCCAGTGACCTCTTGTAAGTCGCACTCGTGAGGTTACTTGAGGTCACTGGCAACTGTACAAGATAAATGCAGTATCACACACTGACCCTCCCCCCCGCATATCCTGTGTGTGTGTGTATATATATATATATATATATATATATATATATATAATGGTAGCACGGTAGTGCTACCATAGTTAGAGTCGAGTAGCATTCTTAAGGTTAAAGGGTCAAGTTTAGACCCTAATAACTTTGCCACTGTTCAACAGATTTGCCTTAAATTTGGAATACACGATCAAGAACCATACATCTTGGGGTCTGCCAACTTTCGTTCTGGTAGGATATACGGCTGCAGAGTTAAGTCAGATCTGTGCGAGCGGTCCGAAAACTTCAGGGAATGTGCAGTCGGGGTGCCCGGTGTGCCTTTTCGAAGATTTCGGAAAAAATATTAAAGGGTTCAAAAGTTATTCAAAAAACAAGTTCTCATTATAAGTCAATGGGAAAAGTTAACAAAAGTTTGAAAGTGTCGCAAATGCAGTTTTTACTTTCGCAAATGGCTCTTTTACTTTTGCAAATCCGCCATTTTGTTTTTAGTTGGTGATCAGAAAAATGCTTGCCATTTAAATTTGGGACCCTCTAGCAACCTAATTCTTTTTGTATTCACCTAGTCGGACCCTGAAGATGCTAGGCATGTCTTTATTTTGGGATAAAACACCACAGACATATGTTTTTCAAATTTCTGGAAAAAAGTACTTTTGCAAAGTACTTTCGCACTTGCAACACTTTCGAATGAATTTGCGAAAGCTTTCGCAAAATTTGACAGTACTTTTCAAGACTATGGCCAAAGTGACAGGAGTTCTTTGTCACCCTGCTGCAAAAGAACCATTTGGTCTTTTGGGCTGAAATGTGGAGGGAAGGCAGCCAACATCTCACAGATGTACCTTACGGTAGTTTGGTGAAAAAATATTGCATGGCTGCCAAGTTACGGTAGTCCGAAGTTGACGTTTTTCCCCATAGACTAACACGGCGGCGTACGCCACGCCTTTCGGGGCTCATATCTCGAAACCGATGCGAGATACAGAAATTTCGTCGCCTATGGCTATGCAGATACAAAAACATAGCCAGGAAGCGCATGATTCATGTCACATTTAAATTTTATTTCTATATCGTATGGTTCCGGAGATATGAGCAATTTAGTATTCCAACAGCTCATTTTCTGCTCCGAGGCCCATTGCTATGCATACATTCTTTGTGCACACTGTGTTTCTCTATGCAGCTGTTGGGGAAAAACAGGGAATGCGCTTCTGTTAATGTTACAGTTACTGTTTCTACTTGCTTTTACGTACCTGTTGGCATTTCTGTTCCCGTGTGCGCCACCGCATCCGTTACCCTTTGCGTTCTCGTTTACGCTTGCGTTTGTGTTACTGTTAACATTTGTGTTTCCCCTACTGTTTGTGTTTGCATATCAGTTTGCATCCCTGTCTGCATTGCCATTTGCGTTTATGGCAGCCCTTTCATTTGCTTTACCGTTTCTCTTTCGTTTTGCGTCTTCATTGCTGTTACTGTTACCATTTGCAATTGCGTTACTGTGCCCGTGTGCATTACGGTTTGTGTTTCCATATGCGCTTGCATTTCCTTTTGCATTTCTCTTTCCTTTGCTGCTATTATTGCTGTTACCATTACCATTTGCCTTTAGAAGTGCGGTACTGTGCCCCTGCGCGCATCACGTGGCTTTGGGCCCTGCGCTCCTGCCGCTGCATTATTTTCCTATTTCTCATCATCATTCTCAAAAAGAAGGGAAATTAGAGGCAAATAACTCAGATTAATGCATCAGTTAAGGTTGTTCCACAGCGACAAAAGTGAAGAAATTTGGTGTTAGGGTTGAAACCCCCCCCCCGGACCCCTCCAGCCGGCATCGGGGTGTGCGTTGGGGTCGTCGGTCCTAACTCTCACCCCATTGTCCTATTCCTCAGCTTCTTTACACATGTGATGGGGTGAGAGTTAGGGGTCGACGACCTCAACGCACACCCGATGCCGGCTGGGGTGGGCTGAGGGTCCAAGGGGTTTCACCCTAACACCACTCCCTCACTTTGTCGCTAGGAACAACCCTAACTGCTGCATTAAACAGAGTTTTTGCCTCTAAAATATATATATATATATATATATATATATGTATATACACATATACACACACATACACACAAAATAATTTTTTTTTACTGCATACAAAGTTCTTCGCCTGCTCTGGCAAAGGAGACTGTATCCCTGGGTTTGGCGCTTGGAACTTAGTTCCTCTCTTTCTTTCTCCCTCTATCATTTCTGTCTCTCTCTCTCTCTCTCCCTCTCCCTCCCCCCCTTCTCTCCTGGCCTGCCCAGGGGTGTTGGTCACCCTTGCACAGAACCAACTTAGGGACTCTTCCTCACCCTCCTGTGGTCGGACTTACAGTTTTTGTTTATATCCTTTCCTTTTACTATCCCCTTTCTCTTTTCTTCTTCTCCGTGAGCAGAACTGAGGAGGCAGGGGAGTCTGTGTCAGTTACTGGCCAACACGCAAGCGCCACGTTCCACGCTCGAAGGCGGCACCTCCCTGATGTCAGCTCCCCTCCTCAAAGCTTTCAAAGCTACATGCTCCCACGGGGTCCTAGCACCTCCAGCTTGTAACCCACCAGTAATGAATGGTGAAGATATTTTGGAAGATCAAGAATTACGGTGAGTACGTAATTTTCATGTACGGCTGGGTAGTTGATACCCTGGCATAGCAACTTGCATTAGCTATAGAAACCAGCGTTGCTTACGAGGGAGACTGGCAGCAAGTCGGTGGCTAGCATCTCTACAATTGCTGCTAACTTTTTTGTCTCAGTTCCGTCTGCTTTATATTTCTGGCCCATTCATTTCCAGGGACTGGACCAGTGAGACTTGTGTGCTGTTTTCCCTGGACATGACAGCTACTATTTTTGCCACCCCGGTGGTATAAGAGGCTGGGGATTTGTGGCCACTCGGAGATGGTGGGGCAAAGAACTGATGAATGGAAGATGTTGGGGTTGTGCATCGGCTACCACTTGAAAGACATTTTTCCTCCCCATCTGCCAGGTCTCCTAATGTCTACCAGGTCTCCTAATGTTCTCCTCCCCTGGCTGTCATAATTATCATCATCATCTGTTTCACTGCCTGGTGGTGCTGCTACTGAAGCCATGCATTGGCATGCCTTCTCATAGTGATATCTGTGGGACTTCAGCAAATGCCTTTTCATGGTAGATATTCTCAGCCTTGTTCCCTCCTTGCCTCGACTCAGCCTGCCTTTACATACAGTAGAAGACACAAATGTGTCCATGAATCTTTGTGCACTCTAAAGAAATCCTTCGCTACCAGCATCACCAGTTTGGTATTTACTATTGGCACTCTCAACTGTTGCCTAATGGGCGGGCTGTTGTGGGCTGCTTCCACATCATCACACTTCTCCTCTTCCACCAGTTCTCCAGGGGCAGGGAGTGGTTCTTCTTCCTCTACCAAGTTTCCTGGCCCACCAGTTTTGTCTTTCTTTATCTGCTGTCATTTCCAGTGCTTATTTGATTTTAACTAACTTAGACTTTGCAGTTTTGCAAACATTTCCTAGCTAATGTAACTAACCTCAGAAGTAAAACTCACATCCCTGACTCTGCTACCTAGCAGCCCAACGACAAGTGTCTCAGTGAGCGTCCCTGTTGGTCCTAAACAAAGTGGGTGATTCTGTAGCTTTTATTGGACCAACAAGAGATTTACAAAAACACAAGCTTTCAGGCTACACAGAGCTCTTACTCAGGCATGGCAGTTTTTCAAAAGGCAAATGTAAATACATTGGGTAGAACTGATAAATAAACTTTTACAAAATGGGTGTGACAGTCCTGTTGATAAGGCAGTAAGTAATTGGATATGTGCAAAGACAAAAAAGATTAGAAATGTACTGTAGGTAGGCTTTTCTCTATGGAGTGTGACAGCAGGAGCCCTAGAAATTGTTAAATGCTTATGTTCTGAGCCTCCCTGAAAGACTGTGTGTGTGTATGCACTCAGGCAGCTCCAAAATGAGACTGGAGCATGACATCACTAACTGAAACTCTGGGAACCCTGAAAGACTGACACTTTCTGTGTTGGCGCAAACTACAGGGCACAGTTTGATAGGTTCGCCTGGCTCGTGGCATTTGGACCAGAGCAAACCAGTCAAACCCAAAGTCCATTTTCAGTTCAAAGTTCACCATGACCTACAAGAATTGAGCACCCAAAGTTCAAGGTGTTTAATTCTTGTGTAGAACTGAACTTGTAGCCTTGTAGCCTTAGTGTTTAATTAAAATGCTTTTTCTAGGATCGTGGATATGTTGTTCATCCACACTTATTGGCATGTCCCTTTCCTCTTTAAATCTTGCCGGAGGTCTTCAAGCTGGCTCCTCCCACCCACCCAGGTGGTATATACCTCGGGTCTGCCCCATGACGCCAGATCTTCCTTTCCGCGGGAAGAGGCAGGTTGCCTCCCTCATGCTCACGCTGTTCGTAGGCCCTGGCTTTCAGAACTTCGGTTTTACTGAAATTAAAACTCATTCGAGTTAGCGATCGCGCTTTTGCATCCTCGATCATGGAAGAGAAATCTTCTCCAGGATTTCACCGGTGTCCTTGCGGCTAGAAGATGTCGCGCTCCGATCCCCCATCTCACGTGCGTCTACTGCCTAGGTATCAGCCATGACACCTCGTCCTGAAGCTATTGCTTGGCCTTCCATCCCAATGTCCTGGATGACTGCCTGGTACATTTGAAGTTGGGGAGACTGGAGAAAAGGAGTCCTCCAGTGAACTCCAAGGAGGCTAGATGGGTGGTTTCCGCAGCCGTGGGTTCCGCCGAGCAGCTGGAATGCATGAAGGTGTTTGAAGAAGAAGCCGCGCACGCTTCGGCTAATCGGAGCTTTTTTGTTCCACTCAACCTGGGCTCCACCTTCACACTGTCAGCTTTCGCTCCTCAGTTTTGGGGTCAAGTGGTTCCTTTAAGGAGTTGTGCCAGTCTCTCCCCACCCAAGGTGAGGCGCCCTCAGGCTCGCACTCCTCCCGATCTCGTAAGACAGACAAGGAACCTGGCACATCTTCGTCTCAGCGAAGGCGCTCTTGGGACCGAGAGAGGTCTCAGTCCCAGAAGCATGCGGTCTCGACCTCAGTCGAAATCGCTTCCTCGGCCGCAGGCTTCACGGACCTTCCATCTGAACAGATGACCGAGGATGTGGCCGATGAGGTAGAGATTGTTCTCAATCCAGTCGACCCTCTGTTGCCGGCCGTGGCCGACGACTCTTTGGAGAGGACTCTGGTCCTTGTGTTCTCCGATGAGGAGACCCAGCCCGCTGGTGTCCCCATCGAGGTCCCGGTTCCGGACCCTCGGGTTTCACCGATCCCTCCGGTATCTCCTGAACGACCAAGTCGGCCTGCCCGATCTTGGTCGAGGTCTAGAACCCTCTCGGTCGATCAACCAAGGAAGAGCCACGAATGCTCCAAAAAGAGGTGACAACACAGGTCATCCTCATCCTCCTCGGATGAGGAGAGGCTCAGACGGATACTCCGGCACTACGAGGACCTTATGTGGCAACAGCTGATTTTGTCCAGGCAGAAGCTGGCTCCTCCACCTACCCGGGCCATTACTTGGCTCTTGCCTCCTAGGCCGAAGCCGACCCCCTTGGAACTGAAGCCTTCGGTTCCCCTGCCCACGGGGCCGGCCCGTCCTCCAGTTCGGCCTATTCCGGTCTCTTCACCGATAGTGGTGGAACCACCACCTAAGCAGCCTCTGGGAGGGGTCCTTCCAAAGAGGACCGACCAGGTACCGAGCTTTCCCGACGTCTGTTGGTCACGGTCACCCCAGACCGCCTTCGGCGGGCCGAGGGTGATTTGGGCGGCAGGCCGCTGTACCCCGACTCTTCAGACTCGGAATGTCACTGTGCTTCACTCTCATCCTGGGGATGATGAGTCGTCCGTTGGCACAGGGATGAAGGAAGGCCCTTCCTCCTTCTTCCAAGGGATCCTTCATCTCATCTCTGATTCCACAGGGATGCCCCTGTAACCCATCCAGAAAAAGGCGGAGTACCCTGTCACGGACTTCCTCAAGAGAGGGGATACCCCAACGGAGGCCTTTCCTGTGTCCGAGGCCATTGTTGGTCTGGCACTCAAACTTTGGCAGCGTCCTGCCTCATGTTCAGCACCGTGTGCCCGCATGTATGCGGTGCTCATGGGGTCCCTTGTGGGGTTCACAGAGCACCCTTTGGCCGAGAGCCTGATGACCACCTCTGTGTTCAGGCTTACTCGCAGTTCTGCTGACACTGACCAACCTCCTGACAAGGAAGTCCAAGTATTTGGACCTCTCGGGGTGGAAGGTCTATGTAGCGTCCTCCTTGGGCCTTCATCCGGCAAGTTCGGCCGTCGTCATGGCACACTTCTCCCATGCCCTTCTCAGGTCATTGGATGAAGTCCTTCCACATCTCCCATCTCCCCGTGGACATGCAGACCACGGTCAAGCAGGTCCGAGATCAGGGCCGTGCTGTTGCCAAACTGCAGCTCCAGAAGCCCCTTGACATCAGGGACTCTTGTGCCCGCTCGATGGCTGCCGCAGTTGCCTCTCGCTGCAGAGCTTGGCTGAGGCTCTCCTCATTCCCAGCAGTTACTCAGCACAAGTTAGCTGATGTGCCTTTCCTTAGGGACCGACTTGTTCAGCCCAGGAGTGGCCGGTCACCTACAGTGCATAGAGCAGTCCAGTGCCACCTTGGATGCTACCTTGTTAAGAGTTCGGGCAAGAACCAGTAGAAGAAAAAGAAGAAGCCTTTTTGGCACTCTTCCCCTGCGGTTCAGCAGTCATCCTTCCAGGGAGGACAGCAGCAGGCTCAAGCTTGGTGCCCTTGGCCCAAGCCTGGACCCCAGCAGGCCCGCACAGGAGGCAGAGGCTGAGGTTCTGGAGCTTCCTCCTCCTCCAAGCCTGCTCAGTGACGGGGTGGGGGCTGCCACCCCTATTCCCATCACGCCAGCGCTGGGTCTTCCGATGGTGGGCCGGCTTCGCCACTTCCTTTCCTTCTGGGCCGCTATCACTTCGGACAGGTGAGTTCTCGAAGTGGTCATTCAGGGACTGCATCTAGAATTCGAGCAGCACCCTCCCAGCTGAGCCCACGCCCCTTGGGAAGAACGGATTTCCGCATGCACCCAGTAGGCTCTTCGAGACAACATCGCTCAGCTCCTCCTCAAGGAAGCAGTAGCTCTTGTGGTGGACCCATCTGCAGACCCAGACTTTGTCTCCAGGTACTTCCTGGTGCCTAAGCGAATGGGGGGGGCTGGTGCCCACAGTCTAGATCTCCACGACCTGAATCAATATCTCAGGTCACGCACCTTCCTGATGGTCACATTGTCCCAGATCATAACATCCTTGGAGCAAAACATGTGGTTCTGTTCACTGGATCTGCAGGACGCGTTCTTTCATGTCCCGATCTGTGTGTCCCATCAGCGGTTCCTCCACTTCAGGGTTGAGGGGACCCTGTACGAGTTCCGAGCCATGAAATTCCGCCTGTCATCAGCCCCACGGGTCTTCACCAGATGCATTGCAGTGGTGGCGGCCCATCTCTGGTGTCGGGGGGGGGGTCAGAATTTACCCCTACCTCAATGATTGGCTCCTTGCACGTTCCACCCAACAGGAGGTGGAGAGGTCCAGGGATCTGGCCCTCCAAATCTGCTCCCAACTCTGCCTCCTGATCAACAAGGCCAAGTTGGAACTCGTGCCTTCCCAGGTGATGGGCTTCATCGGGGCAGAGCTCGACTCTTGTCAAGCCAGAGCTCGGCTCCCAGCAGACAGGGCAGAGGTTCTCTCCTCCTTTGCCCAATCATTTCCGGTTGGGCACTTGCGCCCTGCCCAGGACTTTCTGCGCCTTCTGGGTTACATGGTGGCGTGCACCTCAGTGGTCCATTGGGCCCGGTTATACATGCGCCCCCTCCAATGGGACCTGGCCACCCATGGACTCAATGCCATGGTCATTTCGACCAGCTGATCCCTGTAACCTAGAAGATGTGGGACGCTCTCCAGTGGTGGACCACCCCAAACCAGTTGCAGGAAGGGATCCCGTTTGTCCGCCTCGAGCCAACAGTCATCCTCATGACTGATGTCTCTCTCATGGGCTGGGGAGCCCACATGGGGGACAACAGGGCCCATGGACTCTGGACCCACGAGGAGTCCCGATGCCACATCAACCTGTTGGAACTCAGAGCAGTCAGACTGGCACTGTCAGCTTTCACTCCTCAGTTCTGGGCTCAAGTGGTTCAAGTCCAGACGGACAATATCACGACCATGTACTACGTCAACAAACAGGGCGGCATGCACTCCCATCTGCTGTGCAAGGAGGCGCTCCGTATCTGGACCCTCTTGAGCCGGTTGGAGGCGGATCTCCTAGCCATCCATGTGGCAGGAGTCTTGAACCAGCTGGCGGATGCTCTCAGTTGCATAGGCCAGACATCCCAAAAGTGGTCTCTCCACCAGAGGTAGTTTACAGCCTGATCTCCCATTGGGGCAAACTGATGGTGGACCTGTTTGCCTCAAGGGAAAACACCAAGCTGGGTCTGTTTCATGCCCGCCCCTCAGCAGGGCTCGCTGCGGAGGGATGCCTTCTCGAGGCCATGGACCCCAGGCCTCCTCTACGCCTTCCCTCCATTTCCCTTAATCCACAAGGTGTTACTCAAGGTGAGGAGGGACAAGGCGAAGGTGATTCTGGTAGCCCCAGACTGGCCGCGCCAGTTCTGGTATCCAGATGATCTCAGCCTCTGCTGCAGTTCCCCGGAGCGGCTTTGTACACACCCAGACCTGATAACTCTGAACCAGGGGAAGGTCTTCCATCTGGACCTTCAATCCCTGCACCTCACAGCCTGGTACCTGAGCGGCTAGAGTTCCAGGCTTTGGGTCTTTCCGAAGATGTCTACACCGTGGTGGAGACATCTAGAAAGGAATTGACCAGGAAATGTTATGCCTTCAAATGGAAAAGATTTTCCATTTGGTGTCAGGGTAAGGGTCTGGACCCCTTATCCTGTTCTGTGGCTAACATTCTTGACTACCTTTGGTCTCTTTCCAAATGGAGTCTACGGTCATCGACCCTTAGGGTGCACCAGGCAGCCATTTCTGCTTACCGGGCACGGGCCGGTCAGCCGACATTGGTGCAGGAGACAGTGGTCGGGCACTTTTTCAAAGGCCTGGATCACATATCCCCTCCAGTGCGTGAACCTGCACCTCCGTGGGATCTACTGCAAGTATTGGCAAAGCTCATGGGCAAGCCATTCAAACCAATGCACAAGTGTGAGCTATCACACTTGTTGTGGAAGACGGCCTTCCTGGTGTCTGTAACGTCTGCCAGAAGGAAAGGGGAGCTCCAGGCGCTTTCGGTGGACTCCCCTCATCTGGTCTTCCACAGGGACAAAGTTGTCCTGTGCCCCCACCCGAAATTCCTTCCAGAGGTGGTGTCAGAGTTTCTCCTTAACCAGCTGTTGACTGTGCCGGTATACTACCCTAATTACACCTCAGGGGCCGAGTACAGGCACCATACTTTGGACCTGAGACGTGCTCTCTCCTATTACAAGGAGAGGACGACGGAAATTCGTGGAGAGGGTCGCCAGCTGTTTGTCACCTACGCTGAAGCCGCTTCTGGCACACCTGCAGCCAAACGGACCATAGCAAGATGGATTACATCATGTATAGGTCTGTGCTATGAGTTGTCTGGCATGGAGCCTCCCAGAGGGATAAGAGCTCATTCTACCCGCCATACTGCTGCATCAGTGGCTGCTTCCAGGGACATCCCTGTTCAGGGAATCTATCGGGGTGCTACCTGGAAGTGAGCAATCACCTTCATCACCCACTACCACATCGAACTTGAGTCACGCTGGGATGCTGGTTTTGGGACCTCAGTTCTCCAATCTCTGTTCCCTAAGGGTGTGTGCCTTGCCTTCCTCCTCCCGGAGAACTGCTAGGAGTCTGCCAATAAGTGTGGATGAACAACATATCCATGATCCTAGAAAAACCAGTTACTCACCTGTAACAGTAGTTCTAGGAGTAGTATATGTTGCTCATCCACACGGATCCACCCGACCTTCCCGGCTGCAGACGTACACAACCTGGCTTCCAGCGAGCTAAGATCTGGCGTCATGGGGCGGAGCAAAGGTATATACCACCCGGGTGGGTGGAAGGAGCCAGATTGAAGACTTCCGGCAAGATTTAAAGGGGAAAGGGACATGCCAATAAGTGTGGATGAACAACATATACCACTCCTAGAACTACTGTGAAAGGTGAGTAACCTTTTTTTTTTGTGTGTGTGTGTGGTTTCTCATGTTCCTGATCAGTTCCCAAGAGTTGGAGGAGACTGCTTGATAATTCAGGTCCCACCTGACTGGACCATCTGCTTCTTGTTTTAATAACCTTTTAGTAAAAAAAAAAAAAATGAAAAGTGATTTTTACTATTTTGTTACAAAAATATTTTTAGTTACTGCTTTTTGACTGGGAACCATTTATTTGAACACATAAGGTCTAATAGTGTTTGGCATGACTGATAGACCCAAAAAGAGAACAGGGCCCTCTTGTTTTTAAAAATTGTGTAAGGAGATTTTCAGCTCCTGACAAAGGCAGGCAGCCTCAAGCTTTGTCTAAAGTGCCTGGGTCCAGATCACGATTTTACTAATGGTGAACTTTGTAAAAAATTTTGCCAAAAAGAAATGGGCTTTAAAAAAAGGAACAATTTATAGCTTCTCGGTCTGCTTCTGTGTCACCAAACCACAACAGAGGCTGAAGGGGAATTCATACTGATTGTGGAATGCACACATCAGACTGTTCTCCTCCTCATAAGCAGCAGTCCATGTTAAAGGGGGCAAATAAAAAAGATAAATCTGCTCAGCGATCAAGAAGGCATGGAAAGGATGGAAAAGACATCGGGGCGGCCCTGATCACAGTGATAGCAAAAATACAAATAAAAGAACTTTTGAACAGGTGCTGGAACCAGTGCCTGCTAAGAAAAAACAAAAAGAAAAGCATATCCCCAACATTCCTCCTGTGAATGAAAATAAGGCAGTGGAACAGAATCAAATGTTCTCAACAGAGGATATGGCTAAGGTATGGCAGTTTTTCTAGGCCTGTCAGACTACGGGAAATTTGTTTAATATGCACCACCACCCCTAGCTCTGGCTCCAGACCTCTTGCTTGTAGAGAAGGAGGATGTATACTATAAACATGAGGAAGAAGGTGAACCTGTAAAGTCCTGATGGCTCACCTGACCAAGAGTTTGGTTCCACTTCAAGACCTACAGAGGATTTCACCTCTTATTCCCCACTACAGGTCACCAGTTCAATACAATCTGCAGTGGACAAAGGCCAAATTACGGCTCCCATTTTCATAGACCGAGCGAAGGCATTTGATTCGGTCTCCCACCAACTTCTGCTCTACAAACTCCAATCTCTCAGCATGTTCCACTTAACAATCAGCTGGTTCAGCTCCTATCTGAGCGATAGACAACAATCAATCCAAGTCGGAAACGCCCTATCCTCTCCCCTACCTATCCTCACAGGTGTTCCCCAAGGCTCCATACTCAGTCCCATCCTCTTCTCACTCTGTAGAAATGACCTCCCCTCTGTCTGTTCTGTGTCCCACATACACATGTATGCAGATGACACAGTGATCTTCTCCTCTGGCCCCACCGTAGATGACAATGTTACCCCCCTCCAGCAAGACTTTAATGAAGTTCAGGATTGGTTCCAGGTAAATCAATTGAAACTAAACTCCAAGAAAACAGTTTTTATGTTCTTCGGTTCCAGACAGAGACTGTCCAGATTTCAGGCCACCCCAGTGTTTCTCATTCTGGCGGGCTCCTCCCTAGAAGTAGTTCACAAGTTCAAGTACTTAGGAGTCTAGCTGGAAAGTAAATTAGACTTTTACTTCCATATTGACGCTGTCTGTAGCAACCTCTGCCCAGAACTCTGCACCCTGTACTGGCACACACATTACCTCTCTTTACCCACACACCGTGACCTTGTTACTAAAACCGTCTTACCCATTTTTGACTATGCTGACATTGTCTGTGCATCAGCCCTTGTGACATCCCTCTCAAAACTTGACACTCCCTTAAACTTCTTCTGTCACTTTGCAGCCTCCTCCCCTACCCTCCCCTCACTCACCACTGTCTACTCTACTCCACTCTTTCCATTGCGCTCCTTTCCCACAGACACCTAGTCCACAGCGTCTCCCAGATTGCCAAATACTGGTTTGGGACCCTCCCCTTGTATTACCAGCTCACCTCTCTACCTACTCCCTCTACCCAGGGACACTTGCTCTTTCTCCTTCCCCCACCTTCACTCAGGTGCAGGGATATCTGCTTTTTCCTGTCGACTCCCTTCCATCTGGAACCAGCTTTCTAGTGAAGTCTGCCACTCCCCCACGCTTACTTCCCTAAAGTCCTCTCTATGACTTCTCCCTCACTCTGACTACTCATGTCTGGCCCCTCTCATCCTAGCTTACCTTAACTCCTTGCCTATGCGCCATCTCACTTCTTCCCCCGCTTGGAACTCCAGAAGCACTTTTGTCTACTACTTTTCTAACCCAAGTCTAAAACTATCTACTGTTACTATCTACCTACTGTTGTTTTACTATAATTTCTCTTGTTACTATTATTTTTGTCACACTTTTTCTCTGCCAGTTTGACATGCTTGTAAACCTCATGTCTAGCCACTTTTTTTTTTTTTTTTCAGTTAATGCGACAGTGCACAAACATTTGTAATCACTGACCTGCTGGTCTTCTTTGTGCCTGTAATTTTTCTTTTCTGTAAAAACATTTGTATAATGCCTGACATTTACTGTAAATGTTTATATATCCCTCTTCCCCACTCATTCCCCCAGTTCACACCTGGAAATGAGCCTTGGCTCAATGTGCCTTTCCCAGTTATCAAATTTTAAATAAAAATAAATAAAATAAACTCCATGTTTATCAGACAGTGTCATCGAGTCATGGGTCTGGAAGCATAGGAAAACCAGGAGCAGTTGTAAAATTCCCAAGTAACGTTTTATTATCAATAACAGCAAAATAAAAATGATTTATTATAACTTTTTACAAAGGCAGTACAAACAGAGAAAACAAAATCCTTCATCCAAGGGAATCTCTAATTCCAAGATTGTCCTCGACTTGGTCTTCACCATTCATTCATACTGCTGGAACTATGCCAGAGGCGCTAGAACCTAGTGGGAGCAAAAAAACTTCAGGAGGGCTGGCGCTGAGGTAGGATCGCGCATGCGTGGCACCATGAGACTGACCTGAAGCTGTGTAGGCTATTGCAGCATCGATCCTCCAGCATCCTCAGTTCCTTTTTTCCCCACTGAGTGCGCTTCAGTGACGACATCACTCACCCGCCAGGAGTCAGATCTTCACGTCTATACGACAGCAGCTATAGTAATTCAGTTTTGATTAGTATTAGTAGTTTCTATTTGTTATTTTTTTTTTTTTTTTAATTGTTTGAAGAAGAAATTTCCTTAGCTTGCCACTGACAGAGTCGACCATGGACGGTATCTGTGATGGTAGGGAGACTTTGCTTGAAAGCTGTTCTGGCAGTGGGGCTGTGTCCATTCCACTGCCGTCTCTGGAGGGGTGGTTCAAGCCATGGACAGTCCGGTGCTCGGGGGGGGGGCAGTTTTCCCATAAGCACAAAAAGAGGCGGGCCCATTTCCAATCTAGGTCGGGGACCCGGTGTTGCTCAACCTCGAGCTGTTCTCCTTCACATGGGAAGAAGAAGAGATGGTACCACTCGATGTTGCCCTCTGGTAGGTCTCTAGGGAGTCCTCGGTAGCAGAGAGTGGTAGACGCACCCCGACCCCTCCAGGGCCTCTGTTGTTTTCCGTTCTTAGCGGTCAGGCCTCTCGACACCAGAGCTCTTCTCTGTCCTCTTGCATGGTTTCAGGTAGGCAGTTTCACCACTGGACCACTCTTATGGAGCAGTGGATACAGTGTCTGTCTCGGGTGCCCTTACTGGCGGTCCTGGTTCTAACCCCAGGAATCCACTAATATTATTACTCTTTGCAGTGCCCCTTTAAACCAGCACTGCCCCGGAGCCAAATAGAATGCTATGCTAATTATGGGATGCTTAGGTCGTGCATTCATTTTCAAACTGCCCTATTCTAACTGCCTGGATCCTACCTCAGATTTTCTGTCTCCGCTGCAAAGTTCAGACGCCCTGGAGATCTCTCTCTATCAAGATCGTCTAAATTGTGCATAAGATCCAAAAAAAAAAAGTTAGTATTTTGTCTTTTTTTTCATTACTGTCTTATTCTTATTGTTATTTAGTCTTTTTACTGCGTAGATTAAGTTATTTAGTTTTTTTATCGGTTCCTTTGAACCGAGGGGTAACCGATCGCTTTGTAAATTTCACAGGAAACTTTTAGTTAGGCTTCCAATTGTTTTTTCTTTAAAAGTATTTAATTTAACTACTTTTAAACAGAGGTGGTTCCGGTTCTCCTAGTGGTTTCTCGGTTCTGGAACCAGTCGGAACCACGGTTCTGTTTAAATGTAACGGTTTGTGAACCGATCGTTTTTTTATTTAAACCGACCGCAACATTTTAAATCTTGTTCTATTTAGCATTTTTTTGAGCCCTGTTTTCTATAATGGTGGATAAACCTAAAAAGAATACAGGACCTACAGGTTTTAAGAATTGTATTAAATGTGCTGAGGTATTTGCAAGGTCTAACAAACATGACCTTTGTCTGCTCTGTCTTGGTGTTAAGCATTTCAGTGAGGATTGTGAGATTTGCAAGTCTTTCCCTGAAAAAAACTGTGGAGAATTGCAGGGAGTGGTTTAAGAGAAGACTTGAAGAGGGGTCCCTGGGCTCTGACCAGTCCACCCCCTCAAAAAATGTGTCAATTCCTTCTAGAGCCTCCAAATCCACCCCTGAAATGGGTGAGGGTTCTAGTAAGAGACAATCAGCCGGCTGACTCTCCAGTGCCTGCCAAACAACTAAGAAAAAGTAATCACACTGACACCCCGGGTGAAACGCTTCAAGGGATCCCTGAGGTGCCCACATATACTCCCTCTCCTGCTGATATTTCACAAGTGCTGCAGGGCCTGCCCCCCCCCCCAACCTGTAACTGTTCTAGCTGATAAAACAGCTGCTGCTACTCTTGTGCCTGTTCCCACAATGGGTGGCGATGATGATGAAGATGAGTAGGAAGGAATAGAGCCTGAGGTGTCACCGGAGCGACACTCTGGTTCTCCCCCAGGCCTTCAGAGGATTTTTCCTCCCATTTTTCTTTCATTAAGAAAATGGTGGAAACACTGGAACTCCTGACAATTGAGGAAGTGCAGGATGAAGAAGAGGTTCAATATATGGAACTAATGGGGCTAACACCCTCAAAATGACTTCTCCTTCCTCTTTACAAATTTTTCAGAAAAGACATTCTGGAAATTTTAAAAGCTCCTCAAACTGTCACACCTATTGACAAAAAAATATGTGACAAAAAGTACCAACTGGAGAGATCTGGTGCTGAGTTTTTATTCTGTCACCCAGATCATCAGGACATTGTACAGCAGGCAGCCTGTGAGAAGGCCAAAACCCCTTGTCTTCTCATCCACCTGAAAAAGACTTCAAAAGCGTGGGCAGTATGGCTAAGAGGGGGTACCTCTCAGCATCCCTTGCTATCAGGCAAGCCACTTACTAGGCATATGCTGCCCTTTACCAAAAGGCTTTATGGCAGTCTGTGGTGGATAATGCAGAGGCAAATCCCTCCCTCACTGTTTCTGAGTTACTAGAGACAGCCAGATTGGGTTTGGATACTTCCAAATATCAATTCTAGATGGCAGTAGACACAAATGACACTGCTGCCAGATGGCTGGCTGGTACTATAGTTATGAGAAGGTTCGCCTGGCTGAGGGTTACCAGCCTCACCCAGGACACTCAAAACAAAGCAATGGTTTTCCCAGTTGAGAGCCATTCCCTTTTTGGTGTACAAACTGAAGCTTGCATGAGGAAAGTAGACAAATACAAGGCTACTTTCAGAAGTAATTCCACCAGGGACAAACCTTCTCCCTCCATTTCTCATTCTAGGGGAGGCAGGGGCAGGTCTACTTTTAGAAGACCTTTCTTTCAGGTGCAAGCTGCTCCTCAGTTACAGTATCAGCCCCAGCAGATGGGCTTTTATAAGAACAGGGGCAGAAGAGGCTTCCGCAGAGGGTCTCATTCTACCCAGCCTCAACAACAAAAGCAGAACCCCTGACTTTTCCCCTCAGGCTACCTCTCCACATCCAGTAAGGGGCAGACTTTCCCACTATTTCCAGGACTGGTCAAAAATCACATCAGACAGGTGGGCCCTGGAAATAGTGGGTCCGGGTCTCACTCTTTGTTTCAAGCCCCTTCCCCCTCCAAGGGTAAAATGTTTTGCATCAGTTCCTCCCTAATAAAGAAAACTGCTGGAGCAGGAGGTAAAAAACATTACTGGCAAAAACAGTCCCACACGATCAAAGAGGGCAAGGGTTCTACTCCAGGTATTTCCTAGCAACAAAAAAGACTGGAGAGTGGCGGCCTATACTAGACCTCAGACATCTAAACAAGTACTTGGTGAAACCCAAGTTCAGAATGGTCACAATGGCAATAATCCTGCCAACACTACAAAAAGGGGACTGGTTGGCCTCTTTGGACTTAAAAGATGTATATTTTCATATCTCTGTCAGAGAATCACACAGGAAAATATCTCAGGTTCACTCTCCCCTCAGGCTACTACCAGTTCTCAACACTTCCTTGCGGCCTTACCTCTGCACCAAGGGTGTTCACAAAATGCATAGCAATAGTAGTGGCACATCTCCGAAAGCTGGGGGTCACAGTTTTCCCATACCGGGACGACTGGCTGATTGTAGGAAAATCCCAACAAGTGTCAGAACACTTACTGCTAGCGCGAGGTGTTCTCTCCTCCCTAGGGTTTCTTCTAAATGCCAATATGTCAGTTCTCACCTCAGTCCAAGTATTGCAGTTCATAGGGGCAGAACTCAATACAATTCTGGGAAAGGCTTTTCTACCCTTGGAGAGGGCACAGGCTATCCAGCTTCTAGCAAGCTCATTTGTCCTGGGCAGGCCAAAACCAGCAATTCAGTTTCTACAGCTGTAAGGCCACATGGCTTCAGCAACAAGCACAGTCATGGGTGCAAGATTCCAAATGAGGGACATTCAGTTTCACCTAAGGGCCCATTGGTCCCAGAGGCAAGATCCACTTTCAAAACTAGTCCCTGTAACAAAAACTCTTCTACAGGCCCTTCAGTGGTGTGGGGATCCAGAGAACCTAAGGGGGGGGGGGGGTGCCTTTCCAGCAGGAGCCCCCCCCTCCTTAGTGCTCACAACAGATGCCTCCCTCCTAGGATGGGGTGCCCACCTAGGGGACCACACAGTTCATGGCTCCTGGAGCAGTGCAGAGTCCATCCTGCACATAAATCTCTTGGAGTTAAGAGCAGTTTACCTGGCCCTTCAGGCCTTCACTCATCTTATAAAGGGAAAAGTGATTCAGATCAGAACAGACAATACCACCACAATGTACCATATAGTATGCAATATAGCGCAGTGGTTTAAGGCTCTGAGCTGCAAATCTGGTGACATCCAGCAGACCAGACTTGGGTTTGAATCCCACAGCTTCCACTTACATACTGTGTGACCCTTAACAAGTCACTTATCTTCCCTGTGCTCCCAGGTCGTGCCTGTAAAAAAGCTTTCAGCTTAGTGTGCTACTCCTGGTTAAACAACTAAAAAAAACAAAACAAAAAAAAACAAAACAAGGAGGGACAAGATCCACTCCACTATGCACAGAAGCAATGAAAATATGGAGCCTGATTTACTCCATAAGTGCCTCCATACAAGCAATTCATCTGCCAGGGAAGGACAATACCCTAGCAGACGCTTTGAGCAGGATAAACCAGGCCCATCACGAATGGGCACTGAATAGCCAGGTAGTGCAGGTCGTATTCAGGCGATGGGGAATCCCAGAAATATGATCTTTTTGCTTCCCACCAGGATCACCATTTTCCCCTTTATTGCTGCAGGGCTGCAGTGAAAGGGACTGATCTTATCTGTGTCAATCTTCACCATTCATCACATTTGAGTATATGGCCGGAGATCATGACTCCGCGGGAGCCTTTTTTTTTTTTGGATGGGCAGAGTCGATGCACCATCGGCACCGCCTCGAGGGCCCCAGCGCACTCGTGGCTCGTGGGTTGGCGATAGGTGCTGTCAGCTCTGCCTCCGCCAGTTCTTCGTCTCCAGCCGTCTAGGTCACCTCGTGGGACGCTAGAGGAAGATTTTGAGGCCTGCTTTGCAGTTTCTCAACGATGTCATTTACTTAATTCGGTGCGGAAGTCCGTCGGTTCCTCCTGCCAGTTCTGTTTTGCCATACTCGACATCGCCCGGTAAGATCTTTCCAGTTATTCTATTTTCTGCAACGTCGAGTCTGTTTTTGGTGTTTTTTTCTCCGTAGGTCATGTCTCGGTTAGAGGGCAAGAAAACTTCCAGGACGGGACTGCCCTCCATGCGACGGTGCCCATGTGGCCGAAAATATTCCGTCACCGACCAGCACGACTGTTGCCTTACGTGTCTTGGCCCGCTTCACGACATGGATTCATCGTCGCCTGTTTCTCCATGGATTGGAGGTAATCAAACAACCGCAGCGTGGAAGTGGGGGTAGCTCCGCCCGACTTTAAGGAGTCAGAGTTACTTTCGTCGGGCCAAACCACATTCTCTCAGCCTTTCCTCCGGGTCCCCTCCCAGTTCTATACGAACTGAGGAGGAGGAAGCCTCGCCTTTTCTCAGCCTAGCTGTGGCCGAGGCTCCTCCCACGGTGCAGGAGGCCCAGTTTGATCCCCAGCCGAGGGACGAACGGGAGGCACAGTTATGGCAATTGCCCCTTCGTGGGTGAAGGCTCCCCCAGTGTCGGACCCGCAGCTTGGAAGGCCTAGGTCGGCGCTGTCCTCAACGCCGTCGGTTGGCACCGTTTTGGGCCTCGGCACCGTTCACGGTGCCATGGGCCCTGTCGGCGCCAGCCAGTCACTTTCGACACCGTGGCTGCTGTCAGTGCCGTTTGTGGCGCCGATAGTGTAGATAGCGCGCGCCGGAGTTTGCACGGTGCCGCTCTTTAGTCTTTCTTCGCCTCGGGCGCCATCCACGGCGCTGAGCTGAGCACGGCACCGTGTCCTCCTCCGAGTCGCTCACAGCTCCGGCGAGGTCACAGCACCGTGGGGGTTCCAGATCTCAGTGCCATTAGCAGTGCCGTGACCACTGTCGGTGCCATGGGGCCAGGCAGCGCCATTCTGGCACCGATGGGTTGTCGAGCGACGCTGCCTCTGTCCCCAGAGCCGTGCGCGGCGCAGTGTCAAGTTCTGACACCGGGATTGCTGCCCTTGTTGGAGCCATGCCTCCTTCTGCCACCGTTCGCGGTGCTGAGGGGGGCATTGGAACTGTCTCGGGTGCAGTCTCCTTTTCTGGTGCCCGGTTTGGTTGAGATGCTGCGGAGCGCCCACCCACTGTCTGGCACAGGACTTCGGTTTCCACTTCTTCAGGAGTCAGATTCTGAGTCGGACTGGCAGTCTGGCTCCTTGGAGCTAGTTGCCCAGGTGGGCACTCTAGTAGTATGCTTGACGGGCTGCGACCAGCCCCCCTCTGAGGACCGGACAGCAGCGACCGTGGCCAGGGTCAGGGGTGCTGACCAGCAGGCAGTGGTGCAGGTCACTATTGCTCTGCAGCCTGGCCTCGGAGGGTTCGCTGACCCCTCAGTGGTGTTACCCCCTCGAGTGGTGTGCCTAAATCGCCCAACTTTGGGGCCAATCAGAGCCCCCACAGGAGGGGAGGGCAGTGCTCCTTGGATAGCTCCTTCGGGGGCTGACCAGGGTTGCCAGCTGCCTAGGCTCTCTCTTTCGAGGAGGAGGGCACTCTCGGAATCCGAGGGGTCGAGGGGTGTGAGTTCTGTTCGGCGGCCTTTTTCCGGAACCCACCTGGGCTCTGGGAGAAGCCGTAGTGCAGATCTCCACTCTTCCCCTTCGATTTCTTTGAGACAGACCCATTCTTTGGAGGTAGGGGACCGTCCTTCTGGATCTACACGGCCCCAGTCACCTCGCAGGGGGATTTCTTCCGGGCGCAGCCAAGGCAGTTCCGAAATGGTTGCTCAGCTGTCGGCTGTGGAGTCTTCCAGAGCTCCTTCATGTTCTGGAGCTCTTGGTCTGCTCCCTAGCCCAGGCGGAGGTCAGTCGACTACTCTTCTCTGCTCTGTCCCCATCCCTCTGCCGCATTCTCCTGCACTCCGTGGTATACTTGGTCTTTCCGGGCCTTTCTCCTGGGAGCAGTTCAGAGCTGTGGCTGCTCAGTTCCCCGCTTATGTCAGGGCCATGGACAGACAGGTTTTTCAACCTCCCCCTGAGCAGCCGCACTCCGAACAGCCTAGGTCCTCTGACTCCTCATCCCCCTCTTCTGGGGGAGAGGAGCCTTCTGTCCACATTTCTCCAGCTGCTGATCTCGCAGAGTATCAGTGATTCCTTGTGAGGATGTTGGAGGACCTGTGCATCACCCCACCCACTCAAAGAAATCTGGAGCACTTGGTGCACGTCTTGTTAGGCGATTTCAGTGAGGACACCCTTGTGGTGCCCCCCTGGCCTGCTCCCTTTTGGGAGGCATTGTTGCGTTCCTGGCAGAGACCTTTTTCCGGAGTTCCTGCCCCCAGGGATCTCTGCCAGCGGTATTGCACCCCCCCCGGAGTCTCCAGGTTCCATGCCTCATCCTCAGTCAGGATTGACGCAACTGGACACTCCCAGTGGGCTTCATGCCCTTCACTGTGACCGGCCCCCAGATCAAGACTCGTCGGATTTTGACTTCTGGGGTAGGAGGACTTTCAACTCGGCACGGTTGCTGCTCTCTATTGCAGCACATCAGGCCCTCTACGCAACCTATGACAGGTTCCTGTGGTCCAGGCTTGGTCAACTCCTAGCCTAAATGCCTGACACGGAGCAAACCAGACAAGCCATTGCACTCTCTGCACATGGCCTGGAGCTAGCAAGGCACCAAGTGAGGGCATCGTACGATGCCAGTGAGGTAGCTACCAGGGTTGTAGGGACAGCGATCTGCACTAGGCGGACGGCATGGATGCATCTTTCCCGGTTGTCACCCTTGGCCCGGCGTAGGGTGATTAACTCCACTCACCAGAGAACCTATCTCTTCTCCCATAGAGCGAGACTGTGTTTGTCGGGGCAACTTCCTTCCCCCTCCGTGGGTCCACATCTCACTCTCCCCACTCTCTGGCCTCTCCAGGACCCAAAGGTTCTCCCTCTTAGTGTGTCACCCACTGAGAGCTAAGGGACTCTGTCCCTTAGGGTTAAAAGAAAAACCCTCCTTCAGGGGGGCTCGGCACTCACCCAAATGTGATGAATGGTGAAGATTGACACAGATAAGATATGAAAATTATGTACCTACCGTAATTATGATCTTTCTGTGTATCTTCGCCATTCATCACAATTCCGCCCTCCATCCCCCGGGGCCTCAGTGTCTGAGTCCCCCTCCCTCTCTGTGCCCAGCCTCGTCCCCCTCCTTTCTTCTGTTAGGAGTGGGGTAAACAAGGACACATAGGGGGATGTTGTTTCTAGAGGGAGAGTGGTTAGTATGGGGGGCACTCCTTCTCCAGTGCTCTAGCTCCACCCCTGTGGGGTGGGAGTTGGCAGTTGCCCTCCATTCTCTCCTCTTCCTTGGTTCCTGTCCATCTTTAATTTTCTTTGTCCAGTGGACATATTGTTTAAAAAAAAAAAAACTAAATTTCTTTCACCAAAAACCCTTTTTTCCCTGAGAGGGGGAGAATTTCCTGTGTCCTGTCTTTTTTCCAGAATAGCCGTTTTCTGCTTTGGAGTTTTTGCCAGTGATTCCGTGCCTTGAATTCTGACAATGAGCCCTTTGGCTACTCCTTGCAGTTCCTATACAATCTGGAGATAAGTCAAGGTCAGGGGTATGGTTGTCACCTTTCTCCTCCCCATCTCACGCTTATCCTAAATCCTTCCTCTTCCCTTTTTCCTATTTGCAGAGATTGGGGCCCCTACCCAATCCCCTTAGACTTCTTTCTTATTCTGTCCTCTCAGTCATTATTTCTCCTTTATGTTATATATCTTTTCGTTTATCTGTCCTTGGACTTTCTTGTCCCACCCTCCCAACCCTTTTCCTCACCTCTCCAGCGACTCAGAACTGGTGGGAGGGCAGAGCAAACAGCACCTAATGGCCAACCTGTGAGCGCCACACAGTGCATCCGCCTCAAGGGTGGTGCCGATGGTGCGTCGACTCCGCCCATCCAAAAAAAAAGATCCTGCGGGGTCATGCCCTCTGACCATATACCCAAATGTGATGAATGGTGAAGATACGCAGAAAGATAATAATTACGGTAGGTACGTAATTTTCATTTCCTGTGGACGCCCTGATTCTTTTTGGACAGGCAAATACCTTTATGCCTTCCCTCCTTTTCCTCTGATTCTCAGAGTACTCATCAAGCTCA
Organism: Neoceratodus forsteri; assembly: GCA_016271365.2. Classification (NCBI taxonomy): domain Eukaryota; kingdom Metazoa; phylum Chordata; order Ceratodontiformes; family Ceratodontidae; genus Neoceratodus; species Neoceratodus forsteri. The sequence goes on from CM057454.1 coordinate 790,961,436, forward strand.
GGTCACAGCCAGCCTCAATGATTCTGATAGCCCCAGACCGGCCAAGACAGCCATGGTACTCCCTGTTGCTCTCAATGTCAGTGAGCAAACCGATGTACCTTCCTCAGAGGTACAATCTGCTGACTTCCTTCCAAGGCAGGGTGGTGTATCCCAGTCTCAGTTCTCTCAGACTCAAAGCTTGGCTCTTGAGGATGTAGAGTATTCAGATTCCCAGTACTCTCAAACAGTTTTAGAAGTCCTTAAGAGTTATAGAAAACCTTCTTCTAAGAAAACGTATGCTTCAAAATTGAAAAGATTTTCTATTTGGTGTACAGACAAGGGCATAATCCGAGCACAGGCTGGCATCCCAACCCTCCTAGATTATTTGTCTCATCTGCATTCCTTGGGATTGCAACACTCAACTCTGAAGGTTCATCTGGCTTCACTTTCAGCTTATCTCTCTGTAGGGAAGGAGGTATCCCTAGCTTCAAATCCCATATTTAGAAGGTTCTTTAGGGGCCTTTTATAACTTCCCCCCTCATAGGGAACCAGTGCCAGCTTGGGACCTCAACATTTGTATTGCCCAGTTTATGCTTTCGCCATTTGAACCCTTAACTTCTGCAGTGCTCAAATTTCTTACCTGGAAGGTAATTTTCCTAGTGGCACTTGCCTCTGCTAGGAGGATAAGTGAGTTACAAGCCATGTGTGTGGAGAAGGACTATATTTCTTTCCATAATGATAAGGTAGTGTTGAGAACGAATAGAAAGTTCCTTCCCAAAGTAGTTTCTGACTTTCATTTAAATCAGTCCATTACCCTACCAGTATTTTTTACAGCACACGTTTGCTCTGGTGAGCGTAGGCTTCGTTGTTTGGATGTGAAGAGAGCATTGAGCTGTTATATAGCCAGTACCAAGGATCATAGGCAGGATAGACAGCAACTGTTCTTTACCTATGGGGAAGTAGATAAGGGATCTCCTGCTTCAAAGAGGACCATATCTCGATGGATAGTCCAGTGTATTCAGTTCTGCTATTCAAAGGTGGGCAAGGTCCCTCCTTCAGGTCTTTTGGCCCATTCCACAAGCGTACCCACGTGTCAAAACCTCTAACCCCAACACAGGTGCTACTGTTGGAATTGGAGGTAAAAATCCTTCGAGCTCTTTGAGCAGTGGAGAGAGTCCTGGCCCACGAGAAGGGCAAGGGCCTCTACTCCAGGTACTTTCTGACATAAAAGAAAACTGGGAAGTGGCGACCTATCTTCGATCTCCAATATTTAAACAAACGTCTGCTAAAACCCAAATCCAAGATGGTTACTCTGTCACTAGTCATACAGTCCTCACAGCAGGGAGACTGGCTAGCCTCCCTGGACCTAAAGGGACCTTACTTCAACATACCCATAAGGAGGTCTCGCAGGATGTTTCTCAGATTCAAACTCCTTTTGGGCCACTATCAGTTTGCTGCAATGCCCTTCGGCCTGGCCTCGGCCCCAAGAGTCTTTACCAAATGCCTCGCAGTGGTAGCAGCACACATCAGGAAACTGGGTGTCGCTCTCTATTCCTATATAGATGACTGGCTCATAGTGGCAAAGTCTCCTTGTCAGGTCAAGGAGTTCCCTTCCCTTACAGAGCGCACTTTAGAATCTCTGGGATTCCTGGTAAATCTAAAGAAGTTTCACCCGGAACCTTGCCCAACTGTTCACCTTCATAGAAGCCCAGCTGGACACTCAGAAAGGATATGCCTTCCTCCCGCAGGAAAGAATTCAGAGTTTCCTTTCAGTGGCAGATTCTTTCATCCACAGACAGCCAAGACCAGGCAGACATTTCCTCAGGCTCTTGGGGCACATGGCTTCAATGATTGCAGTGGTCCCAGGAGTCAGCTACAGGATGTGATACCTGCAAGCCTACCTCAGAGCCTGCTGGTCTCAGAGAGGCAACCGTTTTTCAAAGTTGATACCTGTGACTGAGCAGTTCCTCCAGAAGCTGCATTGGTGGAAGAACCCTGCAGATTTGGCAGCAGGGGTAGCCTTCCAGGCTTCGCTACCCACAAAGGTGATCACCACAGATGCCTCCCTCCTGGGGTGGGGAGCACATCTGGACAGTGCCTCAGTAAGCAGCACCTGGACTCTTGAAGAGTCACAGTTACACATAAACCTTTTGGAACTCAGATCAAGCTTTCTGGCTCTCAAAGCATTTGCTTCCAGCATAAAAGGGCAGGTGGTACACATTCGAACAGACAACACTACTGCAATGTTTTACATAAACAAGCAGGGTGGTACCAGATCAGGAATACTCTGTTCAGAAGCTCTGAAGGTCTGGTCTCTAGCCTTCTCCCTGGGAGTCAGTGTTTCAGCTATTCACCTCCCAGGCAAACACAATACCCTGGCAGATACTCTAAGTTGCATCACTCAAGGCCAGAGCGAATGCACTCTGAACAAGCAAGTACTAGCCACAGTGTTCAGACGGTGGGGCACATCAGAAGTGGATCTGTTTGCCTCTCCCCTCAACTTGTCAACTTCCACGATAGTATTGCAGGCCCCCAGTCCCAGGAACACTTCTCTGGATGCCTTGCTCCTGGACTGGTCAGGGAGGTTCCTATACGCATTCTCTCCTTTTCCCCTGATGCTCAGGGTATTGCTGAAACTCAGAAAACAGCCTGTTTCATTGATACTGGTGGCTCCGGATTGGCCCAGGCAAGCCTGGTGCCCTCTCCTTTTTCCCTGTTCCGCAGCAGGCCAGTTCGCCTGCCACTAACTCACTCCCTGCTGACCCTTCCTCAGACAGGAGTGCATTATCCAGACATACACTCTCTTCACCTCAAGGCCTGGTCCTTGATGAGTTAGAGTTTCCATCCTGTCAGTACTCTGAACAGGTCCTTAAGATCCTGAGAATGGCTAAAAAAACGAACACTAAGAAAACTTATGCAGCCAAATGGAAGAGGTTTTCCCTCTGGTGCAAGAGCAAAAAAGGTTGATCCCCTTTCAGCTTCAGACCCTCAGCTACTGGATCACCTGGTACGCTTGCAAGCATCAGGCTTGAAACCATCTACCCTCCGGCTACACCTGACTGCAGTTTTGGCCTACCTTTCAGTGGAAAAGAAAGTCAATTTTTTCCCAGACAATATTCAGTTTTTCAAAGGCCTCTTGCACCTCCATCCTCCAGTCAGGGAGCCACTTCCTCCTTGGAGCCTGAACCACTGCATAGACAGGCTCATAAAACCACCCTTTGAGCCTGTGTCCACTGCACATATCAAGTTTGTGACTTAGAAGACAGTCTTCCTGTTAGCCATTACCTCTGCCAAGAGGATTTCAGAGCTACAGGCCCTGTACACTGAGCCAAATTACATCATTTCTCACAACGATAAAGTTGAGCTCAGGACAAATAGGAAATTTCTGCTAGAGGTGGTTTTGGAGTTCCACCTAAAACAGTCCATTACTGTGCCCGCCTTCTTTACTGAGAAATCCACTACTGGTGAGCAAAAGCTCCACAGCTTTGATGTCAAAAGAGCCCCCTTTTACTACAGAGCATACTAGGCAGTCCAGAGGCTCTTCCACTCAGTTGTCCCTCACCTACCTGTAGGCAGAGGAAAACCAGCTACCAAGAGAACTATTTTCCCGCTGGTTGGTCTCTTGTATTAGATTCTGCTGTGAGAAGGCTGGTCATCAACTTTCAGTAGGGCTCAGGGCCCTCTCCACTTAGGGCACTGCAGCCTAGGTGGCAGCAGCAAGGGACATATACCCCTTCTGGATGTCTGCAAAGCAGCTACCTGGAAATCTTTGTGAAACACTACAGTTTGGATGTGCAGACCAGATCTGACGCCAAATTTGGCAGGGCGGTTCTGCAGAGCCTGTTTCTTAAGTAGGTTTTCTGCTCACCTCCCACTTGGTACTGCTCGGTAGCCTGCTGTAGTTACTGATGCTAAAGGACTCCTGGGGTAAGAAGAAAAAATTACTCACTGCAGTAATCTTCTTTCTTCCAAGGGGTCCTTTAGCATCAGTAAGCTCCCAACCTTCCTGCCCGGGTCACCTGTCATTAGAAGGGCTCTGTTATCAGTTCTGTTACCAAATTTGAGTTTTTTAGTAGTGAGTTTTTGGTACTCAGGTTGTTGTTTTTCCATTTCCAGTTGTTTGGACATCTGCATACTTTTTGAATCCTATTGATTCATTTTTGGGGCATGTGCCCATTTTCTTTGAAATCATTCTGAAGCCCTTCAGGCTGCTGTCACTCAGCTCACTCCCCTCCTGTTTTTTGATTGGCTAATGCCCAACCTCATTTAAATAAATTCTCTTAAAGGCATACCTCTGGGGCAGTTGCACCTAGCCAGCTAACTGCTATAGTTACTGATGCTAAAGGACCCCTTGGAAGAAAGAAGATTACTGCGGTGAGTAATATTTTCTTCTGTGCCATGTGCGGTGCTGGGGTCTTCCACGCTAGTAGTGGTCCTAGTATTGCCCGTTTACCCCTTGCCTAGGCCGGGCTGACTCCGGATTTCACTGGGGTAGAAGTAGAACTTGATTAGTCGGATCCTGACTTGATTTTGTCTGACGATGGTCAAGATGTCTCATTATTAGGCTCGGATGGGAAAACCTCTGGTCTGGTGGAGACCCCCCGTTGAGGACCTTTCCTTCCAGTCCCTCCTCAAGAACATGAATTCAACACTGGCTCTGCTGACTTTGTCTGTGGACCCAGGCAGGCTTTTGTGCCTTGAGTTCCTTCGTATTCCTAATGTTCCTGTGAGCCTTATGCCTGCTATACCTCCCTCCTTTGAGACTGTCTTTCAGGCATTGTGGGAGAGGCCGGCTCCAATTCCTTCAGTGGCCAAATCCATAAATGGGAAATATATCCCCCCTAAGGAGAGACCCTTCTTGGCTTCACAACCTATCGCAGATGCTTTGGTTGTGCTGGCAGACAATGACAACGCTGTTCTCCCTCAGGAAGCTTCAGTACATCCTATCAATAAGGATTCTCACAAAATTGACACCCTGGGAAAGAGGACTTTTTTTTTTTTTTTTTTTTTATTGTGATATTCAGAAAGACCTTTGAGTCAGAGACTCATTTACAAAGGTTCCACGTCATACATAAATTGAACAGGGACGGGACTTATGATACAGAGAATACAGTACATAACAAAGTAACAATTATAATCGAAAAATAGGTTACATGTTGTTTCATGGAGGTTTAACAGAGATTTGGGTACTTTAGCACAGCCAGGGGGGAAGGAGAAAACAGAGAGACTCTGTAGGAGGCTGATTGTCATGTTACATAAATGCATTATTTTTGTACATTGACCTGCTAAATAGATTGTTTGAAAGGAGGCAGTGGCAGATCAGGTATCAAGGGCAGTCACATAAATTTGAAGCCTGCAGGTATTCCCTTAGCTTTGATTTGTATGGGCCCAGCCTTATTTCATCAGTTATATGGATAGGGAGGGAGTTTGTCCAGGAAGGGGCCCTGAAACTGAAAGTGCGTTGGTATTGGGAGGTCCGGCCATGGGGGTACCCATAGTAGCCGCTTGCTTGTGCTACGGGTTGTTTTGCCAGGTGGAGTTGGGTGGATAATTTGGTGCAGGGAGGGTGGGGTGAGGCCGAGTAGTACCTTTTTGGTCATAAGGCAGGTGTGGTACCTGATTCTGCTATCCAGGTTTAGCCAGTTTGTGCTGCTGTAGAGGGAGCAGGAGTGAGTGAAACGATCACATCCTAGGATGAGGCGGCAGGCTTTGTTGAGCACAAGCCTGAGTTTACTTAGGGTTGTGGGTGGCGCGGCACTGAATATTAGGATGCCGTAGTCTCAGCAGGAGAGGACCTAGTAGTTTACGGTAGTTGTAGTATTTTCAGGGTGAGGCAGTGTTTGTACTGCAGAGTACACCAAGTCTGGAGCTAAGGTCGGTTGTTAGGTGTAGGATATGTTGATTAAAGCTGAGGGCAGGGTCTAGTGTGATCCCTAAGTATTTAAAGTTGTATACTTGTTCTAGGGGGGGGTCTGATTTGTAGTGAGAAATTTGGGGCACAGGTTTTTGAGTGGGTTCTGAGGGTGGGCGAATATCATGACTTTAGTCTTATTATAGTTGATAAGACGCTGGGCGGTGAGCCAGTC